>CM060415.1:183720391-188520391 GCA_030545235.1 Helianthus tuberosus
GAACGAACTAGATTAACCCAACAATCACCCAGTTAATCGGTTTGTTCACACCCTTCACTTGCAGCACCGAACCACCATTTTTTTCATCCCGTACCGTCACGACCTATCCTAGACACCCGACCTCCACTGATCACGTCCAAAGTCTTCTCGGTTCAACAAGAATAAAAACTCACTACACTTGTAACATGTAACATGGCACCCCGTTGGAACCGTTCACTAACAATCTTGACTTATCACAGATTGACGACCTCTTCCCCGGCCAAATCCAAAGCCACCCGATTTGAACTCCAACGCCATAATGTTACACCGTGTGTTTTTTTTTTACCTTTCTTCGATCACCCTTGTTGAAGAGACCACTCCACTGACAAAGAAAACAAACCACCCGCTTCTTCCGTTTTCTCACCTTGCCAAACAAGACAAATCCAAAGCCACTTGCTTTGACGGATCCTTTCTGCCCGCTTTTCACGCACCACGCCGGTCTCCTCTTATCACAAACCAAGCCGATCAAGGCACCCATTGTCACCATCTACTGTTATCACCGCTAACAGCTACGAGACACACCGGTATTCACCCGTCACCCCCGTCATCCTAACCGGTACTCTCCGCACAACAACGACAGGCACGAACCCCACAACGTCTCCGTCTTCCGCTGTTAAACAACCCCGAAACAACACCTTCTTTTACGACTGCCCTCCACCGACCGACACACCCACCGGCGGAGGCTTCCCCGATCCCTAGGCTCTGATACCAAATATTGGTTCATGCCCTTCAAACTCACACTCTAACTCACTCACAAACCTGATGAAAATGTGGAGGATAAAGATATTCGAAGATGGATAAACAGAAAATAAAAATGATAAAGGGTATTGTTATTCATTGAACAAAAGCTAATTTATAGCCATACAATAAACCACACGTGCAGACTTTTAAAAAACAACAATAAACTAACTGAACCTAAAGAACTGGACTTCTTCTACACAACATGCATTGAACGAGCCCACGTACTCCTTTTTCTTTTGCATCACACCACTTAATTCAGTCAACAATCTCCCCGATTTAGCTGCTTATTTGACCCGTAACCCAGTCAAACCCGCGACCCGACTTGATGCTTGACTCCACGACCCGCGTGACCCGTGAAAGAACCGGATTAACCCAACAATCACTACCACGCGGGCCAGAAACACCCAGTTCAGATGATCAAGGGCGTAGGATAGAAGGGGCGGGAGGGGGCGGCCGACCCCCCGAACTTTTCGCTCAGTAGTGGAGAGTATGTAGATTTCGTATAGAAATTTTTGGGTATATACGTTTTCGACCCCCCGTTTTATAGAAATTTTTGGGTGTGTACGTTTTCGACCCCTCGGTCGGAAATCTCAAGCTTCGCCACTGCAGATGATGTTATCAATTATCATTTATGAGGCTGTATGTTTATGAATCACAAACGAAACAAATTTATGTGAGTATTTGGCATTCAAAAAATATTATTCGCCTTTGTGAGTTCACCAAAATCAGTATCAACGGTCAATCGTGGGTGCTACACGTTCGTCACTGAGGAACTATAACACCCCGCCCATTTTAAGGCTGACGTATTACTTATACAATAATCAAAAATCAAACATAACTCCATTAACCGTAAAACATTACAATAGTTTACCATAACTCAAAAACAAACATTTTGAATTCCTCAAGCGGCCTCTTCTAAACCAGATCATCTCGTAACCTAACGACAACAAAAGAAAAATGTACACTTGTGTAATATAAAATTTCTCAATACCTATAGGTATATAATACATATATTCAGTAGTTTGTCTCTCTTTAACTATTGTCGTATTGAAAAAAATTTCAACACCAATTTTAATAACGCGTCGTGCTATATTCGTGGGATCATCCTAGCCTATTATGTGTATAAACTATTAAAATAAACTTTTACAACACAATTGTTAAAGAGAGACGAACTACTGAATATGTGTATTATTTATGTTGCAACCTAAATAATAATAATAATAATAATAATAACAACAACAACAATAACATTAACAATACAGATCAACCTCCACTCTTCAAGCAGATCCAGAATAAACCCACAAGCCTAACATTAATCCAAATAAAACCTTGAAAGTTTCAAGCATCAAGAAATCATAGGACCCATAATCAAACGAGATAATTTCATAGTCGTGTGGCGTCTGTCTTCTTCACCTTATGAGTCATGACATGGAGGTTGGAGACCACTGAAGCGAAACAAAGAAGCAAAATCCCACTGTTTGGCCCAATTGGGATTGGTTCATTTCTATTATGAAAGTTCATTGTCCGGTTTCAGTTTTGAATCGTGATATACTCCAATCAACTGTTTGGTTTCTTCTTCCTCACAGGTCTCAAACTAAAACATGCAACACATCTCTCTCTATAGATGGATTGGGGGTGGCAAATCAACATTGGTGTTGTGGTTGCAAAGCGGCGACAGTGATTTATGGTTTTAGTTACAGAGCGATGACAGTGCTAGTGAAAGAGGTTTAAGGTTTCGAAGGGGTAAATTGGTTTCGAAGGGGTAAATTGATGGGAGTTGTGATGAAATTTGAAATGTGAAAAATGAAACTTGAAATCCGGTGGCAGTGGAGGAGGCTAATGGTGGTTATGGTGGGGGGTTGATGATACGAGAGCTTCAGGTCGGTAGTGGTGTTTTGTGATGGGAGGATGATGGTTTTGGGTGGCCGAAAAGGTGAAGAGGCGGTGGGGGAGACTCAAAGGGTAGAGAAAACCAAACCCGAAGGACGCATGGTTGTTTTATTGGTGAAAAGATCATTTTTCCCTCAAACGGTATATTTCATTAGTCACTTAAAAGTTAAAACAACACTTGGCCTCAGGGACTCACAGTAATGAGTTTTGGAAACCACGGAGACTCAAGTATCCAAGGTTTTCATCTGGAGACTCAATTTGATGTCTCCTGTAAACAAAAGGGACACAAATTGCACACATTGTGAATCGGGCACACATTGTGAATCGGGGTTCCGGGGGGTTCAAGTAAGTACCACTAATCGGGCACACATTGTGAATCGGGAAGACCGCTGCCACGTATGCAGGTACCGATTCAGAAACGTGAGTATGGGTACTAGTCATCGAATTAAGAAATGGATTTTTGACCATTTCCAACCATAATATTACCTTGGGTGGATATTTATAAAAAAAAAAAAAAAAAAACTTTTACATAATTAAACCATAATAAATATGAACCATTTGTACCATTTTACATACCCAAGTTACAAACAAAATTCTCCACACTCAAACAATATTATCCATGGTAAACAAAGATCAAAATTTTGTGTAATGAAGACTCAAAACCAGTTGGTACGACCTGGTTAGAGCAGAGCTTCAGATGACCTAGCAAGAAACCTGCAAGATCACAAGAGAACAAGCACACCGTTAGCCTCGTCACAGGGAGGGGGGCCTCTCTGTGACCAAGCTCGGGCGTGAGAATAAGTATTTGTGAGGGGGAAATAAGTCAGGGAGAGAGAGAGGAGAGTTTAGAGAGAGAAAGTAGCGATTACCCATTTTGGAGGCATAAGTATGGTATTTATAGTCTTTGGGTATGCTGACGTGGCGAGTTAGTTAAGGTCGGACCAGTCGCTATCATGGCAGTTATGGCCGTGGGGCCCAGTTAGTTATGGCGTACCAAAATGGTTGGTCGTTCCGTCTATGCCATGAGTTTCGATCCGGCCTTATCGTGATATGGTTCGGTTCTTTATGTGGAGATGATTCGGTCCGACTAAGGACGTATCCTCATCAAGTCCCCCTAGTTCGTAGCGTTTCCTAGGTAAAAGCTTCGAACTATAACTGCGTTATTTTGGCGGGCTTGCTGCCTGATTTGTCGCTTTTGCTAATTTTTTGAATTTTAAATTTCATGGCGGTGACCCTAGCTGGGTAACCGACAGTCACTTTACGTTTTCCGCTTGATGTGACGTTTGGAGTACGTCAGCTGTCATGACGTGTCACCACCCGATTGGCGGTTTTAAGGCGGTTTCACACCCCTATAAAAGAAGAGAAGAAGTAACTTTCATTTCACTTTTTACTTTCATTTTATTCACCCCTTCTTCTCTGAGACGGACGTTTTACAATACAGGTTAGTTTCTTCCTTTTATGATGACGAAAGACAACTTATCCGGTTGCTTTAACATTCTGAATAAAAATGGCTTGGCCTGGTACGTTGATAGATATGCAATTCCTGCATCTCTGCACCCCGTTCTCCCCAAAAAGGACACGCCTATTTACCCGTTTCCTCTGGGGAAGATAGGAGTTTATACCCGTCTGTTCGATTATTGTAACTACCGTCTTCCTCTGACGAAGTTCTTGATCGGAGTTCTTACCTTTCATGAGGTTCATATTTCTCAAATGAACCCCTTCGGCCTTGCCAAGGTGTGTCATTTCGAGTTGGCTTGTCGTAGTTTAGGATCCGACCCGGACTTGGATGTGTTCCGGGCTTTTTACAAATTGAATCGGTCCGGTAACTGGTACACCTTCGAGGTTAGGGATAAAAACTCCTGCTGTTATACATGGATTACTACTAGCATAAAGGATTGGAAAGAACGCTTCTTCTATGTTGATGATCAGTGCGTTCCGGAGTTCATGGTATGGAGGATTAAAAAGACGAAGCTCCCACCTCCTCTTCCTGAAGACTTCGATTTTGACAGAGAGTTGTACGCAAACCTGATTAAAGAAGCGGGTCGCATACAAAGTTACCCGGAACACATTCTCGTTATGGGACGGATCAGCACGATTTGGTCCGAACCGGAGTGGTACCCTACCCTTAGGTGGAATGGAAAGGGTTAGTCGTGCCTTTACTTTTTGATACGGCGCTCGTTGCGTCGCTTGTATAACTGTGTTGTGTTGTTGTTTTGTTATTTTTTTTTTTACCGGACTTCGGATGTTACTTGCTTGCTCTCTTTTTCTTTTGCAGTTATGGGTCTGAGAGAAGCTTTGAGATTGAAGTCCTTTGATTCCAAGGAGCTTGAGATTCGAGCCACTAAAACGCCGAAAGATGACCCTCCGTACCTCAATGAGGTGCAAGAAAATCTTTATCAAATTCGGGAACCTGAGGCTCCGGTCGATGTGGGAGGTTCGGCCGGTCAAGGAGGTTCGGGTTCGGCTCCTATAGCACAAATAGCAGATGCTGTTCCGGCCCAAACCGTGGCGGTGGTTGGTGATGCGAAGGGCAAGAAAACTGTTTCGGGCGGATCGAAAGGTTCCGGCTCCAGAATCATTATTGAAGACGAAGGGGTACATCTCTCTGTTGAAGATGAAGGAGTGAATGTTGAGAAAGTAGAAGAAGGCGACGATGATGGTGAAGGAACGGACGAAGAGGAGCATCCCCAAGTTAGCCTGAAAAGGAAGAGGGCTGCTCCATCTAAGGCTGGTCCGAAGCAAAAACAGATAAAGAAAAAGAAAACAGGATCCAAGACCATCATACTAGATGATGAAGGCGACCAAGTTACCGAGTTTTCTACAGCTGGGGATTTAATGAAGAACTTGGACGCCCATCTTCATGGCGGTCGTACCCCAAGGGATCAGCCGGTAAACATTTCGACGAGTCCATTATCATTCGGAGGAGGAGCTACTAAGGTTATCGATGACACTCATATGCCCGATCCATTGTCTCTTAAAAAGATTGATCTTTCTCCCTCGGGTAAGCTCACAACTGGGGTTGCTTCTAATGTTTCTAGGCCGAGTCCACGACCATTTGATGGTGGGGACAGTGCCTCTTCTTCCCCTTTGTGGTTTAAAACTGAAGCTGCTTTCTTGTCCCGGGAGTTAGGTTCGGGCGATGTTGGGGACATGGATTCAACTCGAGCTCTGGAGAAGTACATACCCGAGTGGTCTTTGGTGAATAAGGATAGGATTGTGGATGCATTATCAGCACAGATGGCTCTGTTTCATCTTGGGACTCTGGCCGAGCATGCACATTACCGAAAAATGAGCGGTCCGGAGCTTGGAAATGCCTTAATGCTGAACCAAGCTCAGTCAAATTCTTTAGTGGTGGAAACTTACAAGCGTTGGATTGAGTCGGAGTCAAAGTGTAGCAAGCTCGAGCGTGAAGTTGCTAATTTGAAGAACGAGGAAAATGTTCGATCAAAAACAAAGCAGGGACTATCTTCCCTCCGTTCTCAAATTGACCGTTTGAAAGAGCAAGTTTCGGAAGCGAAGGAGGTCAGTAAGTCTTCCCAGGCTTCGGCTGCGGCTGCTCACGAGGCTCGAGACAAGGCCCTCCAAGATTTGGAAGTCCTTAAGTTGAAGTTTGGTGGTCTGGAGAAGAGGTCATCCGATGCGGAGAAAAGGCATACAGTTGAGCTGAAGGAAATGCAGCAGTCTTACGACAAGCTTTTGGCCGATCATCATCGTCTGATAAGTGGTGCGTCCATAATTTATTTTTCGATTTTTATTTCCTTTTTAACTAAATCTTATTTTTCTTTAGATAACGAAGAACTTAAGAGAGCCCGTGACCGGGCGATAGAATCACATACTGCGACCATTGATGAAGCGAAAGGCATGTTGACCCGTACTGAAGGAGAGATGGTCGATCTATATTCCCGGGTATCGGAGCTTTTGCTTACCAAGCAGTGGCTCCTCACAGGGGGAATTGCTTGGGTGGTTAAGCTGGTCCAACAGAGCCCGGAATTGGAGAAGGTCGTGGCTGACCTAGTCAGTAGTGTTGAAGCGGTAGGAGTGAACGAGGGCATTAAGCGAGGCTTTAAAGCCGCCCATGATTCGATTCGTTCTGCTGAGGAGGTTCATGGATATGACGAGAGAGCGCAGGGAGTGTTAGAGGCTGCCATAAAAGCCTTTGATAATTTCAACATCTCTGTGCTTGACCAAGTCTCAAATTTGATGGATGAGCCTTTATCCGTTATTATACAGCAGAGCAAGCTGCCGATCGTGCAAGAAAACGACGACGAAATTTGAAGTTTGGTTTTAATAGCCGCATCGTACTTTACTACCATGGTGACCTTTAATTGTACGATTTGAACTTTTCTTTTGGCATTGTAACCGTACAATTTTAAACTTCTGTTTCTTTTGGCATGTAATCCGCGTATTCGACTAACAAGTTTTGTTATGAAATTATGACTTTGGTAATAGTCATTCCTTCCTGGCCACTTAGTTCTTAGTTTGCGTCCAAACTTCACTGTTCGACCAGGTTTTTTATTCGGTCGTTTTAGATGACCGAGATGTAGGAAGAAACTCTTTGATTTCTTCTGCTTTACGGATTGTTTATAGTCGGAACGTTTTAAATACGGACCGCTTTGCTTAATAGATTTTGTTATTTTTGAACTATTTAAGCCTTCTCGATCGGCGCGAGGCATGGGTCGAGGCCCGTTTGTGCACATTTAAAAAATTGTTCGAACTTATTTTATACTTATAAAAGTATAGATCGCTTTATTCATTGACTTGCTAAATTGTTGGTCCAGGGAAAACCCTCCCGGTTACAAGGAAAATGGAAAAATATCGGGGTATTACCCTCCCGAATTACATATGGAAATTGGAAATAAGAAAACAAAAGATAGCGATCTTTTTTAGCCGTAGCAGGCTGTTCACATGAAGCATTTCTTTAAATGCACCCCATTCCACGTCCGGGGTACTGGAGTTCCATCAATCTTCTCCAACACATACGAGCCCTTGTCGCTCGCCTCTTTGACTCGGTACGGACCCTCCCACTTAGGGGTTAGCTTGCCGGGAGCTTCAATGCGGCTCGCATCGTTGTTTCGGAGCACGTAATCTCCGACCTTGAACTTGTAGAGTTTAGCCCGAGCGTTATAGTACTTCTCAATTTTCTTCTTGTATCGGGCTTCTTTGATTGCCGCGATGTTTCGGCGCTCTTCTAACAAGTCAAGGTTGGACCGGAGTTCGTGCTCATTTTCCTCCCAATTCTTGCACCTTTGGTTTGGGAGTCCGATCTCAGCGGGAATCACTGCCTCGGTACCGTAAGTAATACTAAACGGCGTTTCTCCGTTGCTAGTCTTGTGCAGTGTCCGGTGCGCCCATAAAACGTTCGGCAACTCGTCTGCCCAGCCTTTTCCCTCGTAACCAAGCCTCCTCTTTATTCCATCGACGATTCGTCGATTTATCTGTTCGACCTGTCCGTTACCCTGGGGGTGGGCAACCGAGGAAAAAACTTGGTTAATTTTTAGATTTTCACACCAGCGCTTGAATGGGTTCTCGGCAAACTGCTTTGCATTGTCGCTTATGATGTATAGTGGAAGACCGAATCGGCATACTATTTGTTCCCAGAAGAAACGCGTCACGTTGTAGCCGGAGATGACTGTAAACGGTCGAGCTTCCACCCATTTGGTGAAATAATCCACCGCGACTAGCAGGTACTGAGCGCTTCCGCTTGATCTTGGAAAAGGCCCGACAATATCGACGCCCCACTTTTGGAAGGGCCATGCAGCGGTTACCGGTATCATCTCATTCTTAGCTCGAAGGCTGATTAGTGCGTGCTTCTGGCATTCATCGCACTGTTGGAGCTCTTTTACCGCGCTTTCATGCATCCCGGGCCAGTAATACCCTGCATTTTTTACCTTTGTTACAATCATCTTAGATCCGGCATGGATGCCACAGATGCCGTAGTGTATTTCTCTGATGATGTAATTGGCTTGCTCCGGGTCCAGACATTTTAACAGAGGCCCGAGGAAAGTCTTTCGGTACAAGCCTCCTTCTTGCATCTGGTATTGGAGAGAGTTGATCTGAATCTTTCTTGCTTCCGCTTTGTCAACCGGCAAAACATCATGTACTAAATAGTTAACTATTGGCGTCATCCATGTTTGCGACGGTGCTTCGACCTGCATGACTTGCGAAGCTGCAATTGAAGGTGCAGTTAGAACTTCCACTCTTACCTCTTTGGCCAGGTGACTGAATGATACTGATGCCAACTTGCTCAGTGCGTCAGCCTTCTTGTTCTTGCTACGGGGAACATGCTTGACTTTACATGCTTCGAATGATGCCATGGCTTGCTTCACTTGTTTGAGATACTCGATCATGTTTGCTTCCCTTGCCTCATATTCTCCGTTTACCTGATTTGCTACGAGCAAGGAATCTACATGGGCTACGACATTTTTTGCTCCGACTCTCAGCGCCAGACGTAAGCCGGCTAAAAGGGCCTCGTACTCGGCTTCGTTGTTTGAACTTTTAAACTCTAGTCGGAGCGCATACGTAATATCCGTTCCCTCTGGATCGGTGAGGATCAAGCCTGCCCCTGCACCTTCGGCACTGGAGGCTCCGTCGGTATACAGGGACCAGGGCTTTTCAGGAGCTTTTTCACCTTCATCCATTCCTTTATCTTCCGGAATTTCAACCAGGAAGTCAGCTATTACCTGCCCTTTCAATGGACCTTTGGTTCGGAAAGTGATATTGAACGCGCCCAACTCGATCGCCCATTTCGCCATTCGGCCTGAAACTTCGGGTCGACGGAGAACGTGCTGGATTCTTTGATCCGTTCGTACTTCGATTGGGTGGGCTTGAAAGTATCGGCGAAGTCTTCTCGAAGCATGGACTAGTGCCAGGGCCAATTTCTCCAAGTTTGAGTATCTTGTTTCATAATCTTTTAACGTTCGGCTTACGTAATAGATGGGGATTTGCTTCCCGATACAGTGAGCAACTAACACCGCACTGATAGCTCCAAGCGACGCGGCTAAGTATACCGTTAGTACCTCATCTTCTTCTGGTACGGTGAGAGTTGGCAAGGTGCCCAGACAGGCTTTAAGCTCTTCAAAAGCTCGTGCGGCTTCTTCCGTCCATTTAAACTCCGATCGGAAGCTTTTTCTGAGAACATCCATGAACGGGAGCGATCTGTCTGCTGCCTTTGACAAGAAGCAATGGAGAGCAGCTAACCGTCCGTTTAAGGACTGGATTTCTTTAACCGTCATCGGAGGTTTCATTGTGAGAACAGCATCAACTTTGTCCGGGTTGGCTCGCAGACCTTTTGACCCGACCATGACTCCCAGGAACTTTCCTTCTTCTACTCCGAATGTACACTTCTTGGGATTTAACTTCATGTTGATGCTTCGGAGCCGGGTGAACGTTTCCAATATGTCTTTTAACATGGTGGCCTCATCATGACTTTTGATCACGATATCGTCGACATATACTTCTACATTTCGCTCAATCTGATCTTTGAAGGCTTTGCTCATCAAACGCTGATACGTAGCACCGGCGTTTTTCAAACCGAACGGCATCTTAGTGAAGCAATACACTCCTTCATTGGTGACAAAGGCAGTCTTGTCCTCATCTTCAACTGCCATTTGTATCTGATGGTATCCTTTGTAAGCATCCAAAAAACACTTTAGCCTGAACGTGGCGACGGAATCAATTTTTTCATCGATTTCTGGTAGAGGAAAACAATCCTTCGGGCACGCATCATTTAGATCAGTGAAGTCGATGCACATTCTCCATGAATTATCCTTTTTCCGTACCAACACAGGGTTCGATACCCATGTTTGGTACCGGACTTCTCGAATGATTCCGGCGTCTAGGAGACTCTTCACGTCTTTGGCAATTGCTTTGGCACGGTCCGGTGCCATATGCCTTTTCCTTTGTGCTATCGGCTTGATTGACTCTTTTACGTTTAGGTGATGTTGTGCCATAGATCCGGGGACACCTTGCATATCAGAGTGTTTCCATGCGAAAACGTCAATCGAATTGCTTAGTAATTCCCATAGGAGCTTCTTTGTTCGTTTTGGGAGTTGAGCACCGATAGCCACTTGCTGCTCGGGAAAATCTGGGTTGATCGCCCAAAGTTCTGTGGGTACTTCGGATTTTTTGGAGCTTGTTTCTGCTGCATGTCTTACTTCAGCAACAAACGAGTTTGATTCTGAAAAAATAGTGGCAACTCCAGCCTCAGTTGGGAATTTTATAGCTCCATGTATTGTCGAGCTGATCGCTCCGAGAGCTCGTAACCCAGGTCGTCCGAGTATTATGTTATGCGAGGAATGAGTGCCAACAACCAGGAAGGTTAGTTGGACAGTCCTGCTTTTATCACCCTCTTTGAATGTGGTCGGAAGGGTAATCTGTCCTATCGGACGTACCACCTCCCGGCCCGGAGAAACTGATCAGAGGGGTGGAGACTTCAATCAACCTCTTCTTCACTTGGGGGTTCAACTACTGGAAGCACTGTAAATACATGATCTCAAAGGCGCTTCCTCCGTCCACGTAAATTCGTCGGACCAGGTGTCCGGCGATGACAGCCGAGATTGTAATTGGTCCGTCCCGAGCATCATCGGGGTCGATCGGAGGGAAGTATGTTGGCTGATGCATCCATGCTGCCATATGCTGGTTCGCCCGCTTTACTCCTCTTGGTTCGGTTGACCGGATCATGTTGATTCCCGGCTCGGTGTTCGGGTTATCAACTGCTGCTGCTGATTTCTTCCCGTCTTTCACTTCTTTCACAAGGTGCGAGAGTTTACCGGATCGTACAGCTTTTTCGATTTCCTGCTTCAGAGCCCAACATTCATCAGTTGTATGACCCTTGTCTCGGTGATATTCACAATATTTCTTGGAATGCCTGTCCGAGGTGGGTCGTTGCTTCGACGGCGTAGGGAACCGAGTAGTCTCCGTACTGAGGATTTCGCTTGGTGATTTGGTGAGCTCGGAAAAGGTGTTAAAACGCACGTTTCCTGTTCGAAAACTGCTTCGATCCGACTTCTGATACGGGCCACGATTCCTGTTCCAACTGCTGCTTCTATCTTTTGGTGGCGATGCATTGCGTTTCCACGAAGTGGTCCGAGCCTTGGCGTTTCTTGCTGTAGTTTCATTCGGTTGACCGCATGCACTTTTTCCCCGAACGAAGGCTCGAGCTCTTTCCATAAGCGTCTCCATAGTTTTGGGGAGATCTTCATGGAGTTTCTCCACAAGCTGATTGTTCCGAACTCCGTGACAGAACCCGGAGACTCGGAGTTGGTCAACCGCGCCACTTATCTGCATGCTTTCTCGATTGAAGCGATCAATAAAATCTTCTACGGACTCTCCGTCTCGGCGCTTTATATGGTGAACCTCAGTAATGTCTTTCTTGCAACGTCGCTGCTGACAAAAGTTTTGCAAGAAAATACGCCGGAAATCCTCAAAGTGGTCGATCGACCCCTCTGGCAACCCATCAAACCAAACCCTTGCCGATCCGGTGAGAGTTTGGGCGAACATAAGACACCAAGCCTGCATAGGCCACTGCTCAACCTTAGCCGCTCCGGCAAACGCGAACATATGATCGTCCGGGTCAGACGTACCATCGTAAAACTTCAATGTGGGAGGCATCTTCAGCTTAGCTGGGAGTGGAGCATTGACGATCCGCAACGTAAACTTTGATTGGGAAGTCATAGACGTGGGGTGGTATGGCATGAGCAGCTCTTGATCTTGGGGGTTTAAACCCATAGATCCCTGGAGAAACAGGTCGTTTAGACCATTATTCATCGGAGCACTTGTAACCGAAGAAAATTGTGTAACATGTGTTATAGGAGTGGCGATCATAGAACTTACCATAGATCCAGGAGCGAAGGTTCCAACAGAAACGGGATTTCCCCCTGGATAGACGTTGTTAAACAAGTTTGCTCGGAGACTTTGCAGCATCTCATCTCGCTGTTGCTGCTGCTGTAACTGACGCAACAAATCGGCATTCCTTAAAAGGAAAGCGTTGTCGAAGGTAGGTAATGGCGTGGCAACCGGGGCAGTAACAGACAGCGTGGTGACAGAACTTCCGCCTATAGGATTTGCAGCTGGAGGAGCCGACGCAGACCCTATCGAAGCTGCTGAGGCGACAACTGCTGCTGAAGCAGTTGTGGAGTTAGCGTTTCCTTCCCATATATCAATGTAGGATGGGAAAGTGCTGGTGGAGACTGCTGTCGTTGATTCTGCCATGACTTCAAATGAACGAGAACAAAGCAACGAATTATGTGAATTCGAGGGGATGGCGCCACTGAAGACTCAAAACCAGTTGGTACGACCTGGTTAGAGCAGAGCTTCAGATGACCTAGCAAGAAACCTGCAAGATCACAAGAGAACAAGCACACCGTTAGCCTCGTCACAGGGAGGGGGGCCTCTCTGTGACCAAGCTCGGGCGTGAGAATAAGTATTTGTGAGGGGGAAATAAGTCAGGGAGAGAGAGAGGAGAGTTTAGAGAGAGAAAGTAGCGATTACCCATTTTGGAGGCATAAGTATGGTATTTATAGTCTTTGGGTATGCTGACGTGGCGAGTTAGTTAAGGTCGGACCAGTCGCTATCATGGCAGTTATGGCCGTGGGGCCCAGTTAGTTATGGCGTACCAAAATGGTTGGTCGTTCCGTCTATGCCATGAGCTTCGATCCGGCCTTATCGTGATATGGTTCGGTTCTTTATGTGGAGATGATTCGGTCCGACTAAGGACGTATCCTCATCATGTAAGAAAAAAACCTCTAAATCCCGAGGAGCCGATTTGAGCACGAGAGGAGGAGGTTTCCATCAAGAGTTGTCAAAGGTATACACCGCAACCTTTTTTACACAACCATAACTGCATTCATACCAACCAATCTTTATATGCCACATTTTTTTTTGCAGACCACAAGCTTCTACTCTAGTTGCACCCGGTCGACTCGATTTCTCTTTGGAAGCTCAAAAAGCATTCGACCCGTTTGCATATAGGAGCCTACCTCTTCAGTCCCCACTCAAGAAAGTGGAATGACTGCTACCTATTTTTGAATATTTTGAAGATCAAGATGTTGTGCCCAAAACTCAAGAGGGAACTAATTTGGATGAAGATATTGGGTATGTTTAACAAAAGTAGCTGGTGGCCGCTGATAGCTGTTGCTGATAGCTGGTAGCTGTAGCTTTTTAGATATATTTAGGTGTTTGGCAGAGTAGCAGCTGAAACTTTTTATAAAAATATATAAAATAACCAAAATAGACATAACTAAAAAAACATAATACTAAATGTAATCTCACACACACACACACACATATATATATATATATATATATATATATATATATATATATATATATATAGTGTAAGGTTCATTGGGGAACACTAAAAAAATGGGGAATCGGGGAACACTCTTAAAAATTTAACTTAACATGTTAAAAATTAATTTTTAAACATCTTTTTCGGCGCTTTTTCTTATATATTCTTGTAGAAGCATTTTTAATAAAAAAAATCAAAAACTAAAAATATTAAAAAAAACAATTAAAAAAAGGCTAAAAATTGTTTTTTTTAGAAAAAAAATATTTTTTTACTCAACTAGATTCTCCTCCTTTTTATAAAGAAAAGCGCTGAAAATTTTTTAAAAAACAATTATTTCTAACATGTTAAGTTAATTCTATAAGATAAAACTGTTTTTTAAACATTTTTTTATATTTTTAGTTTTTGATTTTTTTTATCAAAAATGTTTCTACTTGTATTTATAAGAAAAAGCGCCGAAAAAAAATTAGAAAAATATTTTTTTTAACATGTTAAGTATAATTTTTAAAAGTGTTCCCCCGTTCCCCACTTTTTTAGTGTTTCCCAATGAACCCTCCCCAATATATATATATATATATATAAGTTTTTTCTCAAATAAATAAAACATGGTCATTTTCAATTAAATAAAACATAGTCATTGACAAACAGTCGAGAACATAATATAATACTATTAAATCATTAATGTCGTACATTCCATATCAAAGTAGAAACATTGTTGCGAACATGTTTCATCTGATTAGATGTTCTTTCAAATAGACAGTTGGTGCTTGTGTTATGGTTACGAACATCATGTAGTTCATCTCGTGGTATGTAGTTTGGATGTTGATCCATTGAAGTAAACATGATATCTTTTGTCCAACTTTCTCTTTTCCCTTTCTCTTTTTCAGAGTCCATCTAGCAACTTGAATATTGTTTACAATTTAATATAATAGTTAAATTAATCTATATAGGTCAATTTGCGTTTAATTATATTATTACTAATAAACTAAAGATGAATTAAATGCAAATCAAACAATTAATTGAAAGTCACTTTATGCAATATATATGAAACGGTGTGGATAGAAACTAATCAAATAATCATTGTATATTGATCAACCAAGATATTCTTTATACACACAACAAGTTGTAGTAATCGATAAAGTCAAAATTTTCACGTGTAAGGGCAGAGATAACGTACCTAAAAATCGGTGATGAAGGGGACGATCAAAGAAGAACGTATGGGAATAACAGCATACGAAGATCTTGTATATATAATCAAAGAATTTGTTTTAAAGATAACGAAGAATTTGATTTTTCGTTATCTTTAGAAAAAAAATTAAAAAGTTGGTGCATTAAAAAGTTCATTATCTTTAGAGGTTAAAATAGTTATTTTTTTTCCTAAAAGCTTGTAGCTCCTTCTAAACGCTACTAGTCGGAGCGTTCAACCAAAAGCTTCAAGCTCTTAACTTAAAAATTTCAAGCTCCTTCAACCAAACAAAGTTTTTTATTCAATATGAGTTTTTTTCTTAAAATCTTAAAGCTAGAAGCTTCTAAAAGCTTCATGCCAAATATACCCATTATAGAAATGCAAGTTAAACAAGAGGAGCATGAAGATGAAGATGCCCGTGTTAATGCAAAGAAAGGGAAATTCAAAAAAATGGCGGATTGGCAACAATGGACAAACGTGAAAGAAGTAGTTTTACCTAAAGCATTGGTTCATTGTTCCGAAAAAACAAGAAAAAGGAAATCAACAAAAAAAAAAGGTTTTTGAAACAAGGTGCTCAATCTCTACAACCAACTCTTGGGCGGAAGTAGTTTAAAGGTTCATCAAGTACATTCAAAAATGGGGTTCTATGTTGTCTGAAATGAATATGTTCAATGGAGTTTGGATACAAGCGGAATAATTTCTAATTATTTAGATTCAAGTTTATTAATTTTTAGTTTATTTAGATAATTATTTTTATTATTACTTTATTATAATATTTCTATTTAATTTTAGTTTATAAATGTATTGATTTATATTTTTATAACTCTATAGGATCAATCTACGAGATAGTGGGTGTGCCGATATTGATGTGATGAAAAAAGCACTGAAGAATTACCAAAATAAAGATGAGAGGGGTTTTACTTACGTTGATGCATGGAAGATTTAAGAAAAAAAACATGATAAATGGGACAAAGGTCCCCTCGATGAGTGAAGAGTTAAGTAATAGTTCCAACAGTAGAAGAAAGTCATCAGAATCCCACAACAATTACTCAAGTGCACCTGACGATGCTTTCACAAGTCTTATGCCAGACCACCTCAACGAAGACATTGTACCTACAGAACCAAATTGGAAAGAAAAGAAAGTCGTCAAGCAAAAGTAGTTTCCCCGAAAAAATTAGTTAGTACACGTTAAGGAAAGAAGTGTCACTTAAGGAGTTGGTGGATATTAAAAAGAAACAAGGAGAAGAATTTATACTGTTGTTAGCGGAACAACGCAAGGCTATGAGGCAAATGATGTTTGACTGGGCCTTTAAGACGTTTAATCGGCCCCATGACCATCTCACCGGTCAAATGAGGGGGATAGGTTTAGCTCGAAAATGTGAAATAATGAAAACATATGATTGGCTGACGGATCACCTAGAAGAATGACGTTTTTTTTTTTAAATTAAGTTTTCGCATTTTGTTGGTTTTTTAAATTTGAATTATGTAATATTTACTTTTAGTGAAAGTCTAGATTTAATTTAGATTAAATGTATTATATATTAAAAGAAAAAAAGGAAATCGGGTACTTAACATGATTGATGCTAGTGATTAAGTTGTATTTGGGTGGTGGTTGGTAAAAATGAAGTGATAATGCGGGATTGATGGGTATTTAGGTACTTGAGATAAGTGCCTCTTCCATCCTTCCTCTCTCATAGATCATAAGGAGTTGTGTCATGAATTAATTTTTTTTTATTTTTATTAATAATTGTTATAAAAGTTCAATTAATAATTAGTTATTATAAAATTGTGATTTAAGTTAATTGGCTATATATGACGAATAAGATATTTTCATGATTAATTTATTATGTCATAAATAGATAAAAAAAAAATAAGCCTAAGTTACCTTTTTCTTTTTATAAAGCACTAGGTCATGTGCACGTGTGCGACACACGGGTGTCACAAATAAATGTTATGTAAAACTTAAAACTATTAGTAATTAAAATTAAATATTAATGTAAATAACAGGATAATAAATCTCTAATTATTTTTTGTATACAAGCTTGTTTGTTTTATTTGTAGCTTTGGCATCCTTACCCAATATCACTAGTTTAACACCAACTTTGTTTTTCATTCTTGATAATGTGACGTACAACTAGCCTAAATACTATTACCTTGATGAAGACACGTGAAGTAAAATATGATGATAACACGTGTCCAACATTTTATTCATTTATTATATAGTACATTTATCTTAACATACGGGTAGTTGTCAAATCCCATGTATAATAACTTTTGAAACATAAAAATCCAAATATGATAACTATTACATCACGAATTATAATTTTTATTTTGATTTAAATTTCCTGAGGTGAAACACTATATAAAATTTCTTCAAACCCAAGATCAATTTCCTCCACTATGGTGATACTGACCACATAAATCTCTTAACGGTGGGTGACCAAGTGATTGCGGTGGTGTATCACAGTCACATGGTCACGCCAGCACACTCCACCCCGTCCCCCTAAGACTCAAACCCTTGCTTTTAGAAATTCAAACAAACTACATTAACAAAACGATTTAGATTAAGTTCAAAACTAATCCAAACCAACTTGATATATCTAAACATTCAAATAGTTATATTAAAACTAATTAAGCTAGACTTGTCATTTTAACCCCTTCAACTTTCTTTCAACTTTGTTTTAGGATTAAAACCTCCACCATAGTCACCAACATCAAAACTAAAGTTTTGATAGAACGGGCAGCTCATGTTCCAGAACTTCATGACCGCTCTTTCCTAACATGTTATTTAGCTCTTTCACAAATCTGTCCATCACCCCACTCGGCAAACATACGGGTATCGTGATTCCAGGCTCTCCTTTATTGTTTGTATAAGGTACAAGGTAACTCATCCCTGGTCTGCCTTTGGCAGCGCCTCCATATGCTGCCTTCCCCCACCCAATGTCCACCTCATCAAATCTTGCACTGGTCAAATCTGAGACAGTGTAAGCATTAATATCTGTAAAGTAGAGTCGTCCTTTGAATGCCATTAGGTCAGAAATAGATCTAATGTGCCCTTTAGTGACATCGGATTTGACTTTCATCAAAAGCTCCAACGCGTAACCTAATGGTTTGTAACATAGATCCCCTGCTGTTGAAATGGCAGCAGCAAACGCCATAACATTTCCATAGTATCCTACAGGAACGGGAGGGTTGAATATCTTACGCACATTTACCGGCCATAAGAACGGCATCTCCCCTTTTGGATCTGGTTGGAGAGCAATGGTACGACAACGCCAGAGACAAGCTGATAGCACCTCAAAGGTGGAACATCTTTGTATGTCTAACGGAATATCAGTTGTAGTAAAGAACAATGACTTGTGTACCAGTTGTAGTAAAGAACAATGACTTGTGTACCATGTCATCTGGTGTACCATTGGTATGTGCTACTCGATATTTCTCCCCACGAAGTCGGTCACATGAACAAAACAACTCTCTTTCCCATACAGGCAATGTTGATGGTGATGTGGCACCCCGGGCTATTTCACCTAATCCGGAAAGGAATTGTCCGAGTCCTATACCATCACACATGGTGTGGTTGAACCGTATGGCAAAAATGAAACCCTCGCATAGCAGTCGTGTCACCTATCAATCAAAATTCTTATGCATATATATTATTTGTCATTCAATAAATGTTCTCCTTTTTGTGACACTTTTACTACTACCAGTTTACCTGAATGAGTAGCAATGGTGTATGGAGGATGCTGCTAGAGCCTGGAACTTCATAAAGGAGCTCTTCCATACATGGGAATGGTGGCCGAAGTGCATCTCCGAATTGATCTAGTGTAACATCTGCCTCCGCCTCAATAAACAACACACCCTGGCCTAAGCAATCAACCATAAGCTTCCTTTCCGCACCTTCCTTTAGCCAGCCAGCGAACGGATAATAAAACACTAGAAGCTTAGCCAGAGCCTCTCGTATCACACTCACCGGATTCTTATCTCTCATTTTTGGATCCCGGCGATAAACAAATATACCCGGAATCTGCAACCATAGTCTTTTCTGATCATCAAGGTTGGAGAGAGGCTTTAGTTCTCGAGGTGTGGGTTTTGCAGGAACTATGAGCTCCGGTGCACGTCTCCGGACTGTGAAGGTCAAGGGGGTGTTTATTTCTGCCATACCTTGTTTTGGACATTTGATGGGTGTGTCTTGTGTGCATGCATGGTGAATTTATTGTGGAGAGGACTGCTTGATCACATTTAATACACTTTTAATGAGTTGTTGATTTAGGTCGGATCACATGATTTGTAGGCGATTATATTTTTAACGTACGATTTAATTTTTCAGCATGCGATTTGTAAAAATAAATACAACATGCACACACATGCGATTTCATTAAAGTACATCCAATTTCACAATTTCACACAACACATGCGATTTAATTAAAATACATCCAATTTCATATGAACATGTGATTCCATGTAATAAAGCCACTTTTATGCACATGCAATTTTACTTTTTAATATTTAGTACATGTGATTTGCCCATCACATACGCATCATACGATAAAACTTATTGTACGTTACATTTCTCTCTCTCTCTATATATATATGATATAAAATATTCTTAATTTATATATCTGCATAAAAATAATAGGATGATGAATAAAAAATAAAATAATTGAAAAGGAAAGTTAGTTAAAATTAAAATCAATATAATAAAATCACTTTAAACTCATCAAATTTCAATTTACTTACATATAATTTTCTTATTAATTCAAATGTTACATACAAAAGAATGATACGTCAACAACGTTGTAATCGAACTGAATAAACACGAAAAACGCCTTGTTCGTGTTCGTTTATTAAGAAAATTAACATGTTCGCGAACTGTTCACGAACTCATACCAAACATAAGTTTATGTTCGTGTTCGTTTGTTAAGGAAATTCAGTTGTGAATTCACGAACAGTTCGTGAACAGCGGTCTCGAACAAAAACGAACATGAAATGAATAAAAACGAACATAAACGAACACTTAACATGAAAAATAAAAAGAGAGCACACCAGAGAGTATTGAGAGCATTCTTGTTGAAATATTGTACTGTTACTCTATTGGAATACATTTGAGCTTTAAACTTTGAAATCTTTCTTGTGTTTGTGTGTTCTTGGGCTTGGTTTGCATATACACTTGGATTCCGCACTCGTGTGTGTGTTAAACAACAAGGAAGTAGGTTTATCTTGATCCTCCGAGTGGACCTACAAGTGGTATCAGAGCTTTGGCTCTCTTCCTTGTTGAAAACCAAGCATATTGTTGTGTTTGAGAAAGTTTTGAAGCTTCCTCGAAGTGTTCTTGAACTTAAACAAGAAACCTAAGTTTTTACAAGAAAAATGGGTTAAAACTTAATAAACACTTGTTGTTTACAGTAAATTTTTACAAAAACCTTGTTAAAGCACAAGGAGACATGTTAAAATACGGTTTTTCTTAAAATCTCTAGCAAAAATCTTGTTCGCCATATTTTCCGGTGAAATGTTTTGGTCGGAAAAGTCACCTGAATATTCTTTGAGTGAAAAGATAACCTTAAGCTTTTACTGGAAAACTGATTTTCGAATGTTTGTTGTTTAACCGAATCCGGATAACCAGCTACCAACTTTCCAAACTCAGAAACTAGATTCTGTTATAAAAGGAAACATTTCACCAACCATTTCACGAAGGACCACCATTTACGAAGAACTTCCTTTCGAAAGTCTCATTCTTCGTAGATCTAGTTACTTCACGAAAGTTGGTAGCTGGTTATCTTCGTAGAATAATTTTTCGTGGAAAGTGATCTTCGTAAGCACACCATATTTACGAAGAACCTAGGTTTTTCGTGACCACTCATTAGTTCTTCGTGGACCTAGTTGTTCTTCATGGATAACTATTCTTCATGGGTTGTTCACTTGTTTTCTTTCACAGAAGGTTTTTAAAACAACAGTTTCGTGAAATTAGTGTTTCGTGGTTTTGAAAGTTATTGTTTTCCACAGAAGGTTCACAATAAGCTTTTAAGTTGCTTGATTTCAGTCAACAATGAGTACACACCTTTGGGGTTGGACTCCTGATGCAAATACGGACAACACATATACGCAAAAGGGTTTAACACCTTCATGGGCTCAGTCTCCCACACCCTCGTCCTCATCTACTCCATCACAAGCGGGTTTGATTACGGCCAATCAATGGGCGTTTGGTGCCAATCAGAATCAAAGTATTCAAAACCTCCTTTTGAGCGAGAATGAAACCGGAAGTAGCAATCGTCCACCAAAGCTCATGCATATGAACGAGTATCTCGGGTGGCAGGATAGGTTTCATACGTATATTCTTGGGCGGAACACGGAGTTGTGGTTGTGTTTTACTTCGGAATTCGATCAAGCACTTGAAGAAGCCAGTTCAAGTCCCACGTCATTTGCCGATCTTACTGCCGATGAGAAGAAGGCATATGATTTAGAGGAGAAAGCATTATCAATTCTAACTCAAGCCTTAAACAAAGATATTTATCATGAGTTTGTGAGCTCCAAAACAACAAAGAGTCTATGGGATGCGTTAAAGGTGAGAGGTCAAAGAAATGCGGCATCACACAAACTGAGACATGATTTGCTCAAAAAGGAATTTGACGGCTTCATGTGTATGGAAAAGGAGTCATTGGGAGATATGACAAGTCGATATTATCAATTGTTGAGTGAGTTGGGTAGTTATGGGGTATCGTTAACTCTACAAGAGGTTGTTACAAAGTTCGCCGATGCATTGCCACTCCAATGGAATGGATTCTTGGATATTTTGAACTATAATGGCACTTTGGCTACGACCAACATCTATGATTTCATTTAGCTGTTGGAGAACAAAAATCAAGAAGAAATCAGGAAGGCAAGAAGAGTTCCGGTGCCACAAAATCCTGACATGTATTATGGAAGTACTAGCACTGTTGCAAGACCTGCTCAACATGCTCAACTACAAACGGCTTTTGTCTCAAACACCAATCCGTTTGAGACACCACAACCGGTTGCCTCGGAGCCAAACATTCGGTCTTTTGGAGTACCATCATTCCTTGATCCAAACTACAACGGTCAACAACAAGCTTGTTATGGAAACAATTCATCAACAGTCAATGCTGGTCAGTCAACTAATCCAAACACAGTTCGGCTAGACACTTCAAGTTTCTCAAAAGTGAGTGTTGAGGTGGCAAAGGAACATATGAAGCTCTTAAACACTTTGGTGAGGGCGTAATGTGGGTTAGTAGCAGGGCAAATTAGAAACATCAATTTGACTCAGGAAGATTATCAGCAAATAGATAAGGATGAAATGGATTTGATGGATATCAAGTGGGCGTTTGCTAGTGCAGTGAGGCGAGCAAAAGACAACATGGAAAGAACCGGTAGAACAAACTTGGAAAGCAAGAAAGACACCAAGTATGGGTTCGATAAGCAAGTCGTCAAGTGTTTCAACTGTAGAGAACGAGTTCATTTCAAACGAGAACATACTAAGCCAGCTCAGCATGGGAACCAGAATCCGTTCAGAAATCAAGGCAACCAACCAAATCAGAATCAAACCAGGAATAATGAGCATGGCTTGATGCCTGTGAACAATTCTCATCAAGCAGGATCATCAAACAACAATCGAGCTCTTGCGGTACAAGCTGATGAAAGTTGTGACTGGTTGATTCAACTGGGTAACGGTGATCAGGGTGGTACATCTTGTTATGCTGAGGTTGTCAAGGATCTAAAACAAGCTTGTGGTGGAGAATCTTCAGAAGATGAAGACAGTTCTGGTTATAGTGGAAGTTCGGATGAAGAAAGCTCAAGTTCAGGTGAAAACGGTATGGATGAAGTGTCACGTGAGACCCGTGATGCAGATGTTGAGAAATTTTTTGGGTGAAGCTAAAGCAGTGAACTACCGAGAAACTTATAGCAACAGATTTTAGATAAGGATGTTTATGGTGTCACACCCCAACCGATGGCGGAATCATCGGGGCGCGGCACTAGGCGAATCAGATTGCTCGAGAGAATCCATAACTAATTATCGACAATATTTAACAAGTTCATTATCCCATACTAATAAACAAATATTTCACATATAGTCGTACAGATTTCATGTCTCTAGAACAATACAAATCCGACAACCTAGATTTTTAGGTGAGTTTCTATAGTATCCCTAGCTTGATTCGAGATAGTCTGCGTCTAACCTGCAACATACGTAAAATAATGTCAATACAAAAATGTATTGGCGAGTATACAGGTTTGATATAGCATAAAGTAGAATAAAAGTATTGCGAATTTCCACATACATAAACATGATACGCAACATATAAGCTACAAAACAAAGACTACCAGCTAAGTCCCGAGTTGGTTATGCAGTGTTGTCATAACTAGCACTCGTCAGGTGCGAGCCTAGCTACAACACTATACTAGTTAAGTTGGAACGTCACGAGTAATTGTCCTAGCACATATGTATCAAGCATCACGTATAACTATGTACGTCAGATATTCGCATGTGATAATAGTTTAGTTTGTGTACAGCGTTTTGATAGTGCATTTTTTATATAAACGTATGTTACACCCCAAAAGTGTTTAAAGCATTAAAAGGGGGTCAAGTATACTCACAGTGTGTGTTTAACAAATAAACACAATCTAGATTGGATGGAAGGGAGCGCGTTGAGTTAGCCTGTGAACAGTAGCATAAGTCGTTGAACAGTGCGTAACAGCGTGTCAGAGAGTTTGAGTGGTCGAATGGTGATTCGATCGGATGAGTTCCAATTTGATCGGATGGTCATCTGAGCGGATGACCATTCGAACGGATATCCATTCGGATGAGTGTGTGATATTGAAAAGTCTGAAGTGTTGCGAGATATGTCACTCAAACGGATAGTCATTCGATCGGATGGTCATCCGATCAGAAGGCCATTCGAGTGAATGTCCTGTTGTTTGAAAACTTTTGAAGTTTTTGTTGTATTAATAAACAAGTCATCTGGTCGGATGGTCATCCGGACGGATGGCCATTCGATCAGATGGTAGTTTGAAGTTTAATTGAATTATTTAAACATTGTGGGGCAGTCCACCTGGTCGGATGGTCACTCGATCGGATGGTCATCCGATCGGAAGGCCATTCAATTGGCAAACCGTTGTATGAAAACTTGTAAAATTTTCTAAGTTTTAAGTCTAACGGAGAAGACGTGACGACGTGTTCAACAACGGAAACATACCAAGGTTCAGTTCATTCGATTGGATGGGAATCACCCCATTCGATCATACTCAATGTTCTTTTGGTGAAGTTTCATGTTCAACCCATTAATCGGTTATCTCTCTGTGGAAACCCGTTTTCAAGTCGGCTCTCAACTAAGGAATGAGTAGAGAGTCTGTTCGAGCTCAGATTCTATCGGTTTTGTATATAAAGTTGAAGAAAACTTGAAAACAGTTGAAAAAATGTTGAAATAGATGCAAAGGTGTGAAATCTTTCGAATACAGTGAAAACATGTCGAATCTTTACAAGATTTTATGTGATGAGTGGGGAAATCTCTTAGATCTGGACCAAACGTGATGGGATGACGTCACCAAGTGAACACCATCTTCAAATCGGTCCGAATCAGGTGATTTTAGTGAGAAAAATTGTGATTTTGATGAAGAAAATGATGTAGGAGTGTTTAGTGATGAAGATTGTACAATATTTGACGAGAAAAGCTTACCAAAAAGCCTTGAATCTCGATGAAAAGTGACTTGGAGCGACTTGGATGCGTGCTGATCGGATGGAGGTGTCAAATCAATTAACAGTGGAGTATGGGGGGGGGTATTTATAGGTTGAGAGGAGAAAGTAAGGCGGTGCGAGCTGTGGTCGGATGGCCATCTCATCGGATGGTCATCCGGTCGGATGATCATTCGACCGGCTGGTCATTCGATCGGCCAGTTCACGTTCGTTGGTTTTCTGACTTTTGTTTTGTTTGGTGTGTTTTGTTGCATTAACCATTATGGATACTTTAAGCGTATTAGCGAGATAAGTAGTATCGTGACTCGGTGCGATACATTGAATTATGTGTGTCCGCGTGTGCGCATTTCAATAGTCTCCACACTAATAGTACAATAGGTCATAGCATAAGTAACCGCGTTTCGAGTTTGCGTTGTGCTTGCGTTGAGCGATAGCGAATAGCGTAATAGTATATGCGATAGCGTATGCGTTGTGATATAGCGTTTGCAAAAATATGTGAAATAGCGTTGTAAGCGTTATAGTTTACATTATGATCTGAATCTCGTGTGCTAGGCTTAACGAGAGTAATGAGAGCTATAAGTGGGTTGTTAGAGTCTCCCCTGCTTTACGAAATTTTGTCCCGAAATTCATCCAAAAGGAAGACTTGTGAGAGTTGTCCCGTATAAGTAGCGATACCAACGAGTTGACCGACTGAGGGTTGACAAATGTGAGCGTTTCGGGAAAGAGAAAGATCGATTGCGATAGCAAAAAGTGACTTGTTTTGACTAAAGGTAGTATTCCATGAGTTAGCGTTCCAAAAGCGTTTTGAGTCTCGAAGAGTTTAGTTGAGTCGTTGCAAATGGATTTAAGGAAAAACTTGAAAATTTTCTTATAACGTGGGGTTAAGCTAAGTCGATGTTAACCCACGTCATAAGAAGGGTTTTGTTTAGACATTACAAGGAATTGGAAGGAAAACTTGGTTTACGGAAGCTCTCTTATGACATGGTATTAAGCTGAATTCGATGTTAAACCAACGTCTTAAGAAAGGACTTGTTCAGATTTTGCAAAAAGTTTTAAGGAAAACTGGACTTATGAAAACTTCCCTTGGAAATGGAGTTAAGCTGAGTCGATGTTACCTCCACGTTGTGAGGAAATTTCACTTATCCAACGATTTGTAAATCAAAAAAAATAAATTTAGAAAAATTTTCCATTTATTTTCGAAAACAGTAACAATAAGTTTTAACAGTACAAAAGGCAATTAACATCGAGCCCTGCATGGCATTTTCCACGAAAGTTAATATGGTTAAAACACTTATATATAGGAAGTACCAGCGGCGTATCCACCATGTTTCGTCCATATTACTTCCGCTTCATGAAGCGATGTCATGCGTGCCGATATGACACGGATAGATTTTCGTTTTCTCGATCCAAGCGATAAAAGGTCAGACCGAGTTGGAGATATAATTAAATAGATTAAGCGGTGAGATTGATTGCGAACATAGTGATGAGAGCGTGTGCGAGTAGCTTGATGACGCGAAATGTCGAAGTAGCGTGTCTGATAAGCGCGACAAGCGACGAGTGATAAGCGATAAGCGATGAGCGGTTGGTGATAGGAGCGTGTGCGAATAGTGTGATTTGATTAGTTTCAACATTTAAGTCCCACATGGCATTTTTCCACGAAAGTTTGCTAATATGGGTAAAACACTTATATATAGGAAGTACCAACAGCGTATCAACCATGCTTTGACCATATTAGTTTCGTCTCGTGAATCGATGTCATGCGTACCAACATAACACGGATAGGGATGAGCATTAGGCGATAAACGATAAGCGATGCGCGAGTAGTGCGATTTGATTGGTCTCAATAGTATCAGAAATTCAACTAACATTAAGCCCCACATGGCATCTCTCCACGAAAGTTTTCTAATATGGCTAAAACACTTATATATAGGAAGTACCAGCGGCGTATCCACCATGTTTTGACCATATTAGTTCCGTCTCGTAAATCGATGTCATGCGTGCCAACATAACACAGATAGCGATAAGCGTTTAATGCGATGAGAGTATCGAAGCGATAAGATTGATAGATGCGATGAGCGTTTAAGCGTTTAAGCATTGCGAGAGTGATGAGCATTAGATTCCAGCGATGTTGCGATTGCGTTGCGTTATAGACTTACGACCAGTCTTGCGTTGATGCGATTGCACTACGTGGTAGACTTACAAAAGTCCATCGATGATGCAATTGCATTGCGTTGCAGACTTACGAAAAGTCTCGCGAGGATGCGATTTAGATGTTACGCCTTGCGAATGAGTTTAGCGTGTTGAAAATAATCACAATCCTATAAAAGGTCTAATAACGTTCAACTCCACGTGGCACTTTCTTCACGAACTTCGTTAGTATGTCAAAGCACACCTTGCTTTACCCACACTACTTACATTCCGTGAATAGATGTCACACTTTGTCGACATGGTCAAGACACTTATATATAGGAAGTACCAGCGGCGTATCCACCACGCTTAACCATGCTTTTAACGTTATGGCACCATTAGAACTCACTACGATCTCCGTGCACTGACCAAATTAAGCTCGTGTGCACCCGTGATTAGTTTGTTCCTTGTACGTTTATCGTACCTTATTCTAAGAGTGAATAGTGAGGGGAAAAACACATTATATCGTGATATATTGTATATGTATATGTTGCGAGTAATAGAATATGTGTGTGCGCTTAGTCTATGTACGATTACGAGGGAGAGAGAGAGAGAGCGAATGTCGACGTCGCATATCGTGACGACATCGATCGATTGACGAAATACGAAACATAATTAACAGTATCGAAAATTGTACCATTAACTACGTCATCCTGCACCTGATCGGTGTTGTTGTTGAAGGCTCCTGCTTGGGTTGCGGTTGCTGGTTCTTGGGGTCGCGATCCTGTGCGGCAGTTGCGGGTGAAGTGACCGTAACAGTTGCAAATGATGCAATAGCGACTATCAGCTTCCGCCTGGTGGTGATAGGTATAATTGTAACACTGGGGGTGAGTTCCAGTGTAGGCATGTTTTGGAAGTAGAGGGACTGCTCGAAAAGGCTCTGGTTGAGGCAGCTGATGTCTGTCGTTAAGAACATGCAAAAAACCAACTAAACTATGTAGATAGGATAAGTCGGATATCGAACCAGAGGAGGATTGTGGAAAGTGTCGATATCTCAAGTGTTGATTAACTATTGCAGAAAAAGTAAAGCTTGATTGTTTGAATGTTGATTAACTAGCAAATTACGAAAATACGAAGTTGTAAACAAGTGGAGAGAACAATGGTTCCTCCGGATTTCAGATTCAAAGTAAATTCGGTTTGTGTTGGTTTGTTTACAATTACATAGACATAACTATATAATCTGATTTAATCGATTGTGATAAAAAAAAGGACTAAGTACTCTGATTGGTTAACAACGAGAGGTTATCACACGATTATCAATTGAAAATTACCAAACCCAATCCCTATCTAATATATCCCAATTACTAGAACTCTCTGGAATTGAAAGACTCAAAACTAGGTTTAAAGCAAAATCAATCGTTTACAAATCAACCAAATCAAATCAACCGGTAACAAGCATCGAATGCTTAGATTACCAGATTTAACAAAGTTTCAAACACATAACCTAATTCACTTACAAGAATCCTCCATCCGGAGGAAACCACTAAGGGTTTAGCCGCTCATTATGATTGGTTGATCTTCAAACACTTGATACCCAGTTGCAACCATCTTCTTAATCTTGGATTGGATTAAACTAATAATAATGATAGTTGAATAGATTGTGCCAAAAAAGTGTGTCTCGATCCCTCCCAACATGTCGAGTGGCATGTGATGAATGATGATATCGGCTAATGATGTCTGCCATCAAGATGTTGATGTATGTTGATGTCTACTTTTTGTTTTGTGCCTCCCTAGAAAACCCCCAAGTCAGCCACCAAGTCCAAGACCCCTCAAAGTTTACGCCCCATTAATTGAGATGATGTTGTTGTTGACTTGTATGTCTTCTAAATCTCACGTGCATTAGGGTTTTTTAAGTTCTTTTTATTATTCCATCCTACAAGTCCAATCAGCAGCCTTTTTTTCCTTTTCTTTAAACCGTACGCTAAGGTTAAAAACCGCAAGCTACGCTCTTGACCTTCTGTAAATGCATGTTGTGCTGATGTATTAAAACCGTAGGCTATGGTTTAATCAACCGTAGCTTACGTCGATTTTATGGACCTCTACAGGCATGCAGTTCAACTTTCAAATAATGACAAATAGGTCCCTGCACTTTGCTACCACATGTTTACCTCACATTTTAGCTTCAAACAACTTTCATAAAGTACCAAATCAGTCCCCCGAACTTCGCTCTTTCACATTCCTCACACAATCTAGTCTTTTTCTCACCCGAATAAGCTCCAACTTTATATCATGAGAAGTGAGTTCCATCTTTTAGCATTCCACTTCATCTTTAATCATCATAATTCATCCGATTTACGTGTTTAACCTGTAAAACACTAATTTCTCATAGTTAACTCATTCTAAGCAAGTAAACACATAAAACACGTAAAAAAACACATAAGATAAGCACATTTAAGCTCTGGTTTCACCCTCTCCATCACATTCCCACACTTATCTTTGATTGTCCTTAAGCAAACCAACTAAAACTACTCACCACAGTAACAATACCTCTAAACCCCTTAACCGATTCAACATGTGAAGTTCTCAAGTCATACCCGTCCCATAGACTAACACATTCGAGATTAACAGTCTGACAAGTAAACCATGCAACTTAAAAACTCAAGTCTTATCTATCTAAAACTAACATGTTTACAATTAGACACATGCTACATGCCCCTCACAAAGTACTCTCCTCTCGGTTTAATATTTGGACTAGTGTGTAATGTGCTAGTATGTATACTCTCAAAAACCAAACATTAAATCCTGCAATCATAGGCTTGTATGACAATCACACCTCCACTGTATCATGTAACACGACATATATCAAAAGGACTTTTTCGGTTTTGGGCTTAGGCAAAGGTAAGTAAGTTTTTGGCTTTTTATTTTTATATGGCTAATGAATACACAACCAACCGTGATAACTTTATTCAAACACACAATAATTCATACCTTTTGGGTTGGTTTCTACCCAAACAAACAAACGACTCTTTTTTTTTTCTTTTCATTATTTCTATATATTCTTTTTTTCATCTTTTTCTATTTTTTTTTTCTTTTTCAAAACTCATATAGCATTGTCATTCACGGTTGGTCTTACACAATTCATATCGGGTGGAGAAACGAAAGGTAAATTGGCTCAACAGGGCTACTAAAGGGAATGGTTGGTAAACATAACAACACAAACACAAGGGATGTAACGAGAAATCCTAATCCCTTTATCATCTATGTGCACATGTCAAATCCACAATTTTAGCACGTATCAAATCACACAAGTTCTAACACAAAATAACATGTGGCCTGCACTCAACAAACGAATTCATAATATAAACCATTCTATCAATTCTATAGGCTCAAGATCTCACCAAGAAAGGGTACAAAGGGATGCCGGCATGTAGTGTCACACCCCCAAAATCCACAAGCGGAGTATCACCGCATGAAGGCGTGACTGACCAGGATCAAGCCACCAATCATATTGAACAACATAATTAAGTAATAAAACCAACCCCAATATAATTGGTGTCTAAAGAAAGTAACCAACTTTTAGTTAACAGCGGAAGCATATAAAGTAAAACCCAAACATAAGTTTAAATGTTTAACATGGAACTCATCAGTCCATGTCCCACAACGATCACTCCTCCCTATGCAAGCTCCATATGTACCTAACGACCTGCAAGGCATGTAACAACGAGTCAACAACAAAGTTGAGCGAGTTCACAGTTGGTTGTTTAGTTTTACAAGTTTGTTTTGAAAACCATAAGTTGTTTCATAACCACGAGTTAACCAGTATCGTTATTTCCCAATCCATATCCATAATCAGTGGGGGCTTCCCCATGTGAACCACAAGACCGTTAACATATCGATGACTGGCGAACAATAGTTGTGCCCTACGTCAATGTCTATCATCATTGACAGTTTGCCATGATCCATTAGTACACGCCCGTTCGAACGACACGGTGTGAGGTTTGTCAAACCTAATAGAACTATTAACTAATGACCCGCTCGCCATCGGCCTCGGCGATTAAGTAAATATAAAATGAGGGACTTCGGTGATAGAGTTTTGGCTAGTAGTTTAAGGTTGTTGTCCTACCCAAGGAGGACGAACGTACGTATTCTACCCAAGGAGAATACGCAAGATTTATATTGGCATCCTACCAAAGGAGGATGGCCATACATATCCTACCCAAGGAGGATATGTAGGTTCCGTTTTAAATTCTTTAACCCATTCCCAACCACCGGGAATCCCATGCCTTAGAAAGTCTGTGAACTCACCTCGGTTTGCTCGGCAGATACACAAAATGGTGACTTGAGCTATACGTGGTCAACCACGTCCTAACATGGTTACCATACAAGTCAGGTCTAGGTTCAAGTAGTGCCTGACCAGCTAAGACGAGATTACAACCCTTACCTATGTGTGTGGCTTCGAGACTTTTACCATTTGCTAGTTCTACCGTGTGTTTGGTGTTCAAAAGTGTTGGAGTGCACCTAAGCATATGACTAACCTTTAGGGACACATAACTAGTATCAGCACCCGAATCAAATAAAACAGTAACAAAGAAATTATCCAGAAGAAACTTACCCATCACAACGTCGGGATCGTTCCTTGCATCACCCTGACCCATCACGAAAACACGTCCCCTGGCACCATTGCCATCATTGTTGCCCCCGTTATTGTTCCCGTTCCCTTGATTATTGTTGTTCTGATTCTGGTTTAACTGGGGACAGTTCCTCTTGAAGTGACCTTAAGCACCACACTGATAGCATCCTTTATTACCCTGCTATTGATGCGGCTGATTTTGTGGAGCTGGTGGCTGTTGTTGACGATTCTAATTTGCAGGTCTTGCGCCCCTGCAATCCTTTGCTTCATGACCAAACTTGTTACACCTCAGACAACGACCCTTGTTGCACTGTCCACTATGATGCTTGTTGCATCGGTTGCACTTGGGGTGGTTCCCTCGGTATCCACCCTGCCATTGACTACCAAAAGATTGCTGACCAGGACTCTGGTAGTCATCAGTCTTTCGCTGCTGAGACTGAGACTGAACTGATGTTGAACCCTTGGTTGAGACTCCATCACATTTGCGCTTGTTGTCGATGGGGGCATCAGAAGTAGTAGTAGCAGTGGTAGCACCAATACGCTTGGGTAGCTTGTTCTGCTCGACCGCCTGATCAGTGAGACGATGAGCCAAACGAATAACTTGCTAGATAGTGGCGAGGTTTACTGCAGTCACATGACTCTGGATCTCTGGCACTAAGCCTTTAAGGTACAGCTCGATACGTTTAATAGGAGGATCTACCATAGTAGGACACAAGATAGCCAGCTCCTTCGATCTTTTCGTGTACGCTTCAATTTCTGACCCCGTCATCTTTAAGTTGAAGAACTCTACCTCCAGCTTGTAGATGCCATCACGATTGCAGTACTCTTCCTTGATCAATTCCTTGAAATCGTTCCATGGGGTGGCATTAGCAGCAACCAACCCCAGCATCTGAACCTGAGCGTTCCACCATGTGAGCGCTACACCTTCAAGAGTACCAGTAGCATACTTCACCCTACGAGCCTCAGGGCATTCACACATCTCAAAAACAGATTCGAGTTTCTCAAACCAGTGGAGGAGGCCTACAGCTCCTTCAATGCCGCTGAAGGAAGTAGGTCGGCAGTCCATAAAAGTTTTGAATGTACACACAGGAGGCTGAGCATGTTGACCTCCTGCCTGAGCGGCTGCGAGCGCTGCAGCAACTTGCTCATTGATTAAAGCCGTCAGCTGGGCTTGAGTTAGGTTGATACGTCCACTCATGATCTTCACAATAAAGAGAGCACGAGTGAGAAAAGTGTCGTGACAATGTGTAAGTGTGGAGTGACAGAAGAGAGTAAGCACACAATGAGTGTCTAACAATAGTTGCTACGTTAACCAAAGCATAGCATAAACAATGTACTATGTAACTAACAAGTAGGTAATATAAACATAAACCATATCACCTAGAATGTTGAGTCTTGCACGTGGAGCGAAGCGTCGTTGTGGATCGTTGAGCACTGTACAGGTTATAGTCTGGTTTTATCAAAAAGCTTTTTCCCTTTTAAAAACCAAGTTCACTATAACCAATGGCTCTGATACCAATCTGTCACACCCCCAAAATCCACAAGCGGAGTATCACCGCATGAAGGCGTGACTGACCAGGATCAAGCCACCACTCATATTGAACAACATAATTAAGTAATAAAACCAACCCCAATATAATTGGTGTCTAAAGAAAGTAACCAACTTTTAGTTAACAACGGAAGCATAAAAAGTAAAACCCAAACATAAGTTTAAATGTTATGTCCCACAACGATCACTCCTCCTTGTGCAAGCTCCATATGTACCTGACGACCTGCAAGGCATGTAACAACGAGTCAACAACAAAGTTGAGTGAGTTCACAATTGGTTGTTTAGTTTTACAAGTTTGTTTTGAAAACCATAAGTTGTTTCGTAACCATGAGTTAACCAGTATCGTTATTTCCCAATCCATATCCATAATCAGTGGAGGCTTCCCCATGTGAACCACTAGACCGTTAACATATCGACGACTGACGAACAATAGTTGTGCCCTACGTCAATGTCTATCATCATTGACAGTTTGCCATGATCCATTAGTACACGCCCGTTCGAACGACACGGTGTGAGGTTTGTCAAACCTAATAGCGCTATTAACTAATAACCCGCTCGCTATCGGCCTCGGCGATTAAGTCGATATAAAATGAGGGACTTCGGTGATAGAGTTTTGGCTAGTAGTTTAAGGTTGTTGTCCTACCCAAGGAGGACGAACGTACGTATTCTACCCAAGTAGAATACGCAGGATTTATATTGGCATCCTACCCGAGGAGGATGGCCGTACATATCCTGCCCAAGGAGGATATGTAGGTTCCGTTTTAAATTCTTTAACCGATTCCCAACCACCGGGAATCCCATGCCTTAGAAAGTGTGTGAACTCACCTCGATTTGCTCGGCAGATACACAAAATGGTCACTTGAGCTATATGTGGTCAACCACGTCCTAACATGGTTACCATACAAGTCAGGTCTAGGTTCAAGTAGTGCACGTAAGTTTACACAGAACTAACAAGTCAAGAACACGTAATGATCATGGCATACACATTGAGCATGATAAACAATTCAGTTAAACACATAAAACCCGAACTTGTGCGATCAGGATGTATTGGGCTGAGGTAACAGTGTAAGCCCAATAGCATCTTGTGCGATTGGGTAGTTGGAACCCAAACAACTACCCGGCCCAACATGTTGTGCGATCAGCACAACCTTGTGCGATCCACAGCATGTTGTGCGATCCAAAGTTCACCCGGCCCAGTTTATAAATAAGCCCAATAATATCTACACGGCCCAATAATAATAGACATTGATCTTGTGCGGTCCGGATGGACTTGTGCGATCCAGTTAAGTTGTGCGGCTGGGTTGGGCCATTCGGCCCAATAGCATATGTTAAGTCTAACTACTGTGTGTGGCCCAAGACTTGTGCGATCGACACTGGCTTGTGCGATCCACATGCCTTGTGCGATCATGAAATCTAATGTTGTACACAGTGCTTTAACAGTTGTACCCTAGAATATCCTATCTTGTGCGATTGTGAGCTTGTGCGACTGACTTGTGCAACTAAGCTCTTGTGCGATTAGTTACTAGTTTCCTTAATTTCATGCAGTCGGTTTCAATCATTCAATAGTTTCCTATTTTGCATCAAATCGGTCAATCAATCAAACAGTTTCCAACTTGAATGTGGATCGATCAAACTAAGGTTTTATCCTCTAATTCATAAGAACCCTAATTACATTCATAGCATAAACATCAACCACATCTTCAAACACATTAACAGGTTCATGTCCTTGATTACTAACATGTACCCTATCATAACATTGCAACATTTATCCGAATGATAACATATCACAGGCGATTATCATGTATTCGGTTCTTTAACATCATACGATTATCAATTCTACAATGATCTAAATGTACTACACATATGAACCGATTTTCATGAAAATCATACCTCATCAATCATAAAAAATCATATATCATTCGTAAATCGTTGTATGAGAACGTATAAATCACAATAACATTTAACAAAACAATAACTATGAAACACTAACCGGTTGAAGATAGAAAGGATGATCCGAATCAAAATCTTCGATGGAAAGGGGGTGTGTTGCCGTCGACTTTGAGAGGGAGAGAATAGGGTTTGGTGTGTGTTTTGAGTGTTTGCAACAAATGAGAAACAAAACCCCACAAAGGTGTTTGTATGCGTATAAGAGGAGTGGGCCGAACCCATACATGGGCTGCCCTTTTGGGTTTCGAGTACAATAAGTGTAGGTCGAGAAGAGTGTGAAGCAAAAAGCCCAAAGGCTTGTGCGATCGGGTTAGAGTTGTATGTTGTGCGATCGCATCACATAAACATATAACATATTTTACACAATCCACATAACACAATATCATAACATTCCATTAAATCAATGCATCACATAACGTTCAGACATGTTACATCCAAGCACACAAAAGGGTTCTAAAACACGAGTTGTCACATGTAGCATATGCAATTTAAAACATGTTACCCCTAGATAAACATCTCTTTTCAACTCATTTTCTAAACCTATGCCAGACATACTCTCATGAAACTTAAAGGGACAACCATGACTAGGGATCTAAGTTAGTTTACTACCGGTAAGGAACCCATTAGTGATTGAAACCTTAGGTTTTCATAACTAATTAGAGTTCTTAAGGCGACGAAAGAAATTTCCAATTTTTTCAATTTTCATCGATTTCAACCATTTTTCAATATATTCTTTTTTTCATCTTTATCTATTTTTTTTTCTTTTTCAAAACTCATATAGCATTGTCATTCACGGTTGGTCTTACATAATTCATATCGGGTGGACAAACGAAAGGTAAATTGGCTCAACAGGGCTACTAAGGGAATGGTTGGTAAACATAACAACACAAACACAAGGGATGTAACGAGAAATCCTAATGCCTTTACCATCTATGTGCACATGTCAAATCCACAATTTCAGCACGTATCAAATCACACAAGTTCTAACACAAAATAACATGTGGCCTGCACTCAACAAATGAATTCATAATATAAACCAATCTATCAATTCTATAGGCTCAAGATCTCACCAAGAAAGGGAAAAAAGGGATGCCGGCATGTAGCATAAGCAATTTAAAACATGTTACCCCTAGATAGACATCTATTTTCAACTGATTTTCTAAACCTATGCCGGACACACTCTCATGAAACTTAAAGGGACAACCATGACTAGGGATCTAAGTTATTTACTACCGGTAAGGAACCCATTAGTGATTGAAACCTTAGGTTTTCATAACTAATTAGAGTGCTTAAGGCGACGAAAAATTTTAAAATTTTCGAAATTTCCAATTTTTTCAATTTTCATCGATTTCAACCACTTTTCAATCGCTTCAAAGCTTTGATCCTCAAACCTTTTCCCGGGTTCCCACATCCCCACACTTGGGATAAATTGTCCCCAATGTATGGTGCTTTTAAAACTAACCCGGGAATACCAACCAAACAAACCAATAATGTGACACTTGTGCTCCGTAAACACCACACGAAGTAGGACAAAAATCTTTTATCAAAGAAACAATGTGGTTTGGTCTCAAAATTTGTCTATTTGTGTTTTACAATTCCACGTCTTGATTTTAAATTCAATTTCAAGCTTTAACTCGCTTTCTAGAAAGTTAAACGCGAACTTATACGTAAACGTAACCAGTTTACTGCGGCAAACACTCCGGAATAGTGACATAGGCTTAACATACCTTAAATAATTTTTATATAACTTAGAAATACGTTTTGAAGGCTTTGGTGTGTCAAAAACAAGTTTATTCACTCTCAGGGACTACTTGCGTCAAACTGCAAAAGTCTGCTGATTCGTATGGTATCGAATATTCCGGAAATTGACCATAAGTTAAACATGCCCTAAATATCCTTTACATAGCTTAGAAATAGGCTTTGAGGTGTTTGGTGCGCAAAAATAAACTCGTTGGTCAAACAGGGACTTAAAGCGTCAAAAAGTGCATAAGTTTGCATTTACGCGCATAATTTACGTTCTGAATATATCCGGACATCCAAAAATTTATGTAATCATTAAAATATTTTATTTTAGTGATTGGCATGATAAAATTCCATCCGTCGCGTAATTTGGATCGTTATTCGCGTACATTCGTGTTTCGTCATAATTAACCGAACAACGCAACCGTACGACCAAACGAACCGACATCCGAGTTGTTTTTGAGCATATTTTAAGTTCCCTATACTTTAACTTCATTTTAGAGCTTTGAAATGGGGTTAACGGGGCTTAAACGTGTCAAAAATGCATCGAAAACCAAGTTTTACACATTCAGGGACCTAAACTGTAAATCTGCCAAACTTGGCTAGGCGGGGCGCGTAGCCCAAGGCCTCTCCTTACGCGGCCCATGACAACATGCCAGATCAAAAACCCAGTTTTTTCAATCAGCAGCTGGTTTCCTGGGTTTTGCACATGGTTTCTTCATTCTATGGGCTTGTTTTGAGCACCCATAGTATTCCAAATCAGTGGTCACACATGGATGGTTGAGATTGAAGCTCGTAAATCGAGGAACGATCCTAACAGTTGTCCAAACTCTATAAATACCCACCTTGATTTCTTGGTTCTTTACACCTTGATTCATTTCTGCTCTAAGTTGGGGTTCCCACACCTCATACCTGAGCAACTTGAATCAAGACTTCCTAGCTTGGACCCTTTGTAAGTTTCTTTCGTGCTTTTATTGCTTTTCAAGCCTAAAAGTCAAACAGTGTTTGACTTTTTGCTTTGACCGATCAATGGTCAACATGAAGTTCGTTTGAACTTCGCAACATGAGCGTAATCACGATGGTCATAGTCCTTTGTGACTATACCTACTGATTACCACGTTATTTAGGCATAGTGACGAGTCATAGTTTCGGTCAAAATACGCGTTTATGCGTATTTTGCAACCAAACTATTCTTAGGTATCAAAACCCTTTGTTTTGGTATCAAACTTGTTTTCTAACTTCGTTAAACATGTTTTAACATGTTTAACTCGTCACTTTTAGTTTAGTGCTTATATAGGGTCGTAAGTTAAGCGGTCTAAACAACTGCTTAGACTTTTGAACCCGACCCGTTTGGTCGATCATTAGGATCCGACCAAACATGTATTGTGACCATAGTTGTATAGGGAATAACCTCCCGAGGTTATACCTTATGGTCACTTCATTTAGTTAGTTGTATGATAGGTTGTTTATATGCCTTAGGAAAATGACCAAAATGCCCTTTTGGCGCATAATTTCATTTTAATCATATGTAACATATGTTTTGACATCTAAACTGATTATATAACATAATTAGATATGTTAAGGCATATAATACTTGTCATAGGACTAGTTAGGCGTCTCAAACGCGCTTATGCGCGAACGACGCGTTAAAGTAGCGTAAGCTACCTTAATGGGTCGTAATGGGTCGAAAGCACTTAGGATAGGTCCCGACTTAGAATATAGGCTTTGTTAAACCATATCACTTGAGTTCCAATACTCATTTGGTTTACAAGACCTCATTCTACCCGATCTTCCGATTTAGGTGTCGATTCGCTAACATAGTATTCGCTACCCTAGGAACCGCTTTAACACTTGAACTCTTGATCCTTTGAGCCTTGTTATATCTTTTGAACCGGAGCTATACGCAATCCCAGGCGAGTACATAGTTCCCCTCTTTTACCGCTTTCAAATGTTTTGGGGTGATTCATATGTGTAATCGATTTGTTTTTCGAAATGTATGGCATGTATGTGTTTACTAAGTGATTTGAGGTGTCTTATTCCGATTATGCAAAGACAGTGATTAACTAGAATCCTTATAGCATCTATCTATCTCCATAGATTGATTCTTATAGGATGTTTGAAGTATAGTCTTAGATCTTCCTATCTTCATAGTAAGGTTTTAAGAAGTAATTTGCGACTCGATGGTTGGTTGTGTGTAGATTGTTTGTGATTTAGATAACGAAACTAGATAATACAATAAGCACATGGTGGATACGCTGCTGGGTACTTTAATACATGTTTACGAGTTGGAACAAGTTGACGATTTTGTGTTTATGTGGTAGTTGTGATTTAGATAACGAAACGGGTGTAATAAAATAAGAACATGGTGGATACACCGCTGGTACTTCCTATGTATAAGTGTTCTTATTTTATTATTCTTGTAGCGTTATCTAGATCACTTTAGGATTTTGTGTATGATTATTTCAATGTTTGAGTATCGAAATCTTCGTAGAATTTCCCATATTTTATATGCTAGATTCTTGGAAAGATATATGAAGTATTATCATGAATCATTGATTTGATTTATATAATACTTACATTAGTTTTGATTTATTTCAAAACAGTTATTATTAATCCTTGATTGGATTTCTAATAACATATTAACGAGTTTTTACGATGGTTTAAGCAGATTACAATGTAAGGCATAAAAATGACTTATTAATAATCATATTGCCATATACAAACCTATTTTGTCACGAGTTTTCACAATTAAGATTATGTATTGTAAATGCTAAATTTTTGCCATTCTTTGGCTTCAAGATTTATTTTCGATTAACAGCTCTCGTAGCTGTTAAAGTACTACAATACCAAATGTTTTGCCATTTACTTGGCTAATAAAACCTATGTATTTGCCGGCATTTTTATGCTGACTGTTTTTCACATATGTTTCAGGTTTTCGACTGTTCAAGCATGCAACGCATAGGACTGCATACGGGCCTTAGACTTCTAAAATAAAAGAACAATTACATGTATTCTTTGTTTGTAAAACGATGTTAATGATATTGAAACAATTTAGTACTAGTAGTTGTGAGAAATTTGTAACGTGACTCCCCGATAATTCCGCCGCGTGTTGTTGTATTACGCGATTGGGGTGTTACAGATTGGTATCAGAGCACTGGTTATAGGGAAATAGGTTATTAGCATGCCTTAAACCTAGTCTATAACCTTCCTAGGACCCAAACATGAGTAGACTTAGGAACTCCTTCCTAAATCCTCATCCTTATTCATGCCACAACTACTCTATGATTTACAAATCATCTAGCCCTAGATGATTTATCCTGAACCTTAGGCCTCATGCCTTAAGGTATTCCTCAAAATGTTTTCTTAAATGTTTTTGTCAAAATATTTCACAACATGTTTTATCCCAAACAATTTATATCAAAAGATTTCTTAAGTGTTTTCTTCAAACGTTTTTCATCGAAATCTTGGGTTTATTAACGTGAACACATGCGATCTGGAAGGGTGGATGCCTGTACCCCGAGTCTTCTGTCTAAGGCTAGAGTGTTCGTACAAATCCGCATATTCAGACCAGTCACTCTTACCTGGGAACTCTTAGGGTGAGTGTCCACTTATAGGCTAAAGCATGTCTTCGTGAAGCATTATAAAAACCTATCCATCTTGACCCTGTCGAACGATTTCTAAACGACCTTTGTAACACTACTCATTCGTATTACCCTCGGTAATATGTTTGCTCTTCACGACAATCGAAACATCTTTCCTTTCCCAATACTATTTCATCATATTACCTTCGGTGACATGTTTGATTCGATACAGTTGAAATGAATTTCATTTCATTTCACGACACTACGAGATCCTATTTCATTTTCAAAACACTATCTTTGTTTTTCAAAATTTCAAATTTATACCATTTGGAAGAGAATTTTCAAAATTTCAACACAAAATTTCTTTGTTTTAAAATTCTAATTTAAAAAAAACATTTTGTCTTAAATTCAATAAATTTTTAACAGGTAAAGAATTTATAATACAACCCATTAACTTGATTTGTATCCTCTCATCCAAAAATATTACAAAAGTTTATTTTCAAACAACTCATGTCTCAAAACAAGATCCACAACACCATATATTCTAAGTACAAGAACAAGACCAATGAACAAGATTTTACTAGATCAAAATTTTCACAATACAATAATGTTACCAACTCATAACAATTGGATAAATCTAACTTATTTGGTTTTCTCTATAGCTGAACTTTCAAGATGCCACCTAGACGCGATCAAACTGAAAATGTGCCCTCGCAACCACAATCGTTCAGCAGATGACTGTTGTACTTCCGAACCTTATCACTCAGATAAATCAGGCATATAACAATAACAATAATAACAATGCTCAGTGTAACTTCAAAATGTTCAATTCAGCTAAGCCATCGAAATTTTCTGGGTCTGAAGGAGCAACCGCACTCCTACAATGGTTTGAAAGTATAGAAAGCACATTCCGCCATGTTTAGTGTCCTAATGAGCGCAAGGTAGATTTTGCTTCGAGTGTCTTTCAAATGAGAGCACTCACTTGGTGGAATGGTATTATGAGAGACCGAGGTGCCGATGTAGCAATGGAACTAACGTGGGAAGAATTTAAAGATCTTATGAAGAAAGAATTCTGCCCACGAAGCGAAATACGGGCACTTGAAGATGAGTTCTATTATCTAAAACAGGATAGTGGGGAAAACCGTGCCTACACTGGCTGATTTGAACAGTTAAGCCTACTTTGCCCCACTATGGTCACACCTTTGGATCGGGCCATTGAGAAATACATCGATGGTTTACCTGACCCTGTCCAAGACATTGTCACTGGCAGCCAACCTGCAACGCTTAGGGAAGCTAAGGAGTTAGCCGCTATCTTAACCGACTCTCGGGTTAGAAAAGGTAAACTGTTTCGAAAAGGAGATAAGAAACAAAACACTGAATCTGTTAACGAGAATTCGAAAAGATCGAAGGCCGAATCTTCTAAAAGTTCTAGGAAGCGCAAGGCTTCAAAGAATTTTGCAATTCCTGCACCTGTGTCACACCCTGACTTTTGCTGAAGCGTGATTATGGTGTGACTTTCTTAATACCATAGCATTCAATCATAACAACAACTATATGATTAAACCATTAGATGTTCATCCATAAATTAAGTTTGAAAATACCACAACATAATTGTTTGGAACGTAAACTTCAAATTTAGATTACAAACCACAACATGTTTTAAAGAGTTCACGATGACTCGACAAAAGACTTTAAATAAAAACCGAGTTTATAACCATGTATCTCATCCAGGATTAAGATACATCTCCTAAACCCTAAGTACTTCGGATGACATCTTTTATTCATGACACAGCTTGAAAAATGCAACACCCGCCAGATCCACTTAATTCCCTGAAATACATATAATTTGAAAACATCAACAAAAGTTGAGCGAGTTCATGTGTTTGTGTATATGTATGTATAAAACCTTTGTAAACAGTGTATGTATGTATGTTTGTAAATCCCGGTATGAAAGCAAACAAGGAAACAAATCACCAATGGTTTGCAAGGCCACTAGTATGTGTGACGGCGTAGGAAGGCTCAAACCTAGCAAATTTGTACCGGGCCTCCGGCTGTAAGACATAATCACCCTATGGGCCACCCTGGTCCTCATGGGTGTGGGCTCGCTACACCCAAATAGATCTATCACTCATGCCCCTCGGTCCTAACATGAGGATTAATGGTCTTAAGAGTTCGCCTACCCATTCACATGATCTACTGTACTTTCCAAAGCTAACCATACCAATTGTAATTGTGTGTAATCATTTTGTAACATGTATTTCACCCCCGAAGTAAATAAACAAAACAGTTTAGAGAAAAGGGGGACATGAACTCACAGTCTTGCGTCTTCGGTAATCGCAACTTAAATCTCTTCAGCAAACACGACTACCTACAATGTACTAACATCTGTTAGATGGACGGGTCGTGCCTTGTCTTAGTATTTACGTTTTTTAGTTACGTTTCTTCTATGTCTTCACTATTATTCCAAGTTATAATTACTTGTTAAAATAATAATTATCTTAACTTAAATTATATTTGTTACTTTTTGGAATAATTGTTAAACAATATTTTGTAACAATACTTCTCAAGTATTTATATTCGTATTTCCTTCCCAAGGATGGGGGTATCTCATACATGTGTATTCGTTTTCTTGTGTTTTGCCATGTATCGGTGTCGTATTCCGGTGTATTATTCCAAATAAAAATATACCAATATATATTTTAAGGAATATTACTTAGAAAAATCATTCATAATTTTTCTTTCGGCAAAAATATTTGTAGTTTCAAAACAATATATTTTCAAGTCTCACTTAGAAAATATTTATAAACTTATTTTGTCCAAAAATAATGTATTTCAAGCTTATCTAAGAATATATATATTTTTCCCAAAAATATTATATTTCTTAATAAAAACATATATATTTTTACTTCCGAAAAATAATATATTTTCTCCTTGTCAAAGATAGGGTATAACTTCGCAATAATTGGAAAAATCATATTTTCCTTTCTTATGTCCAAAATATTATTTACCAAAAATATACTTATAAATAATTTATCCGGAATATTTTGTAAGTTACATTCTTTCGTTCGGTTTCCCAATATTATGTGTGTAACTTATATGTTTATTCCTTGAGATTTTTGGTAATATTTTGGATTGTAATTTCTTGGTATTTTGTTAGGTTATATTATTTTAACCCTAAAATAATATAACTAGTACACAAAGTATACAAATATTCACACACATGTGTCCTCTTAATATATATCCTTCAAATGTATATTTAGTCATTTTTATTTACAAAACCAACTTCCAATGTTTGTATTTTTGTAACAAAAATTATGGCAAAGTTTATATGGAAAACTCTTGGTTAAAAATACACTTGTAAATATTCGTTTGAAAATATTTTTCTAAGTGTTTATATTTTTAGAAAATTTTGCCATAGTTTCCCCTAAAAATGGAGGTGTCCATGCTTTCAAAGCATATCATTTTCTTTTTTTTTAAATCATCTCAACAATCAACAATTCATTCAACACTTACCAAGTGCCACAATCAAGCAATTTATACTACAACATGAACTTGAACTTTTATAAAAACTTGTAGTAACTTACTATGTTGTTAAGTAAGTCTTGTTACCCTTAAAAATATGGTTATTTGTTTGTAAATCTTATTCTTGTAAAATTTAGTCTTTTACAACTTGTATGATGATTTTTCAAAGATCAACCTTCTTGTATTTTTCTTGTTAACAATGTATTTCTATACTTGATTCACCACTAAAAAAAACATGGTTAGTTTCTTTAAAATCCATGATTATGTAAATCTTGTGTATAACTTTAGTTTCTTGAGAAAACTAGTTTTGAAATCATCCAAGTTTATGACTAGTAACATGTTACATACTTCATCATTCACAAAATCATTTTCATTTTCAAGTTCATAAGAAACATAAAGTATGATCATCTTGGTCTTTCACAAGATCATCACCACAACTTGCTAGATCATGTGTTTAATCACAATCTAGTAGGTTTCATATGATGTCTAACATCATAAACACAAATAATCAATCATCAAGAAGCAAAACAACACTAAACAATATGTATTCTTATGTTATTAAGCTTATGTTAAAGGTTTATCTTCATGTTTATTGGTGTTCTTTATGATTATCAACATACATCATCTTTTAACCAACTAAATTAGAAGTAAATTCAAGTGACAAGAAGCTTACTACTAACACAAGGGCTAGGGAAGAACACAAGAAGATGGAGGTGACAAATGTGATGGTTAATAGCAAATGGAAGAGGTCCTTGAAGATCCAAAGCCACCAAGCTTCTTTAGACACCTTCTAGAACCTTGTGATGAACTTGGATTGGATGATCAAAGCTTGACAATGGTGGTGGTGTGGTGGGTGATTCTCGGCCGAGAGGGAGAAGGGAGGAAGGAGAGTGAGTGTGTTTTTGTGTGTGAAAGATAATGAGGTTATGATCCTTCATGTTCATCTTATATTCAAGTTTAGGTGTTTAACCAATGGATAATATGTCTCTTAAGTACTAAACATGATATTTAGGCAAATCAAATAAGATCAAGGAAATCAAGGTGTGGGGCCACCTTGGTGACCGTCCACCATGGGGGGGGGGGTATAGGGTTGGGTTGTGATGGATAGTTAGAGATATTAGTTGAAATCTAAGTGTAGTGTTTAGTGTTTAAGTTAATATTGTGTTATATAGTGTGTTAGGGTGTTCGGGGCCCATAACTAGCTCAGAAATATTAAAACAATGCTTCTAGTGTAATTTTGATGTTTCGGGTAGTGTCCGGTTGTTCGGTTAGATACCAGTTCGTTAAAGTGCTAAACTATACTGCTTAGTGTTCTTTATGTACCCTTTTGTGACACTTTTAATTCCCGACACTTATGAAAGCATTCAGGACCATTTAATCATATTTCTGCATAATATTAGCATGTTAAAATGCTGATTTTTGCTGAATTGTGCTGAATCCAGCACTTTGGGTGAGTTTTAAGCACTTTCCGTCACTTAAACTATCACCTAGAAAAGCAGTTTTGTGGTCCTTACTTCCCTACACACTACACTAGTGTAGTACTTGGTTTCTGGCTCACACTGTGTCTCAAAACAACGTCTGTCTATGTACTGAACCCCGTCAGCATTTCCCTGGTTTGTCTGTTAATTGTGCTAGCTGTGCTTTGTGCATCATTTATATCAATATGTTTGCATGCAGTCAATGATATGTCATTTGCAATATGTGATGCACATGTAAGTATGATGCAGATATCAGAATGCAGTTATTTGTACTTCAGCACAGTCATTAAGCACTAATCATGGTTAATTAAATTGTACGGATACCTGGATTTTTTATGGTTGTCACAACCTGTTCCACTAAACTCTGTACCCTTTAAGGGATTTTATCGTGGGAAGCAACCTCGGTGCAATCTTTGCAATTATCATCATACATCAAATTCCCCTTGCCGCCAGTGTAAAATTTGTGGTTTATTTGGACATCTAGTTGTGACCTGTCGTATCCAGAACTGAGCAGCCCCTACTCAGACTCGCCCGAGAGCATTTTTCAATTATGGTGACGTAAATCATTTCAAGCGAAACTGCCCCAAGCTTGCCAATGCTAATGGACGAGTTTTGAACGTTAACGAGGCTCAAGCTAATGATCAAGCGCTTATGATCATCTGAACCTCTAAATTTCCTGTTTATTTTCAAGAACAATGTACATATTTTAACTATGTTTGTAATGACAATATAAATTTCAAGAAGTTTATCTTTATCTTTGTTATTTAAATTTTCAATTTCAAACTCTAATGTGATTACACTATGTGTGATTTCAAATTTCATGCTGATTTTGAGGATTCCGTTCTTTAGGAACTAAATCTTATAATTTAGCATAATATGATTGCACTCTGGTGCATTCGTACAAATGTGGTAACACGATCGATACGAATACTATGAACAAGCTAATACTATTTTATGATCATAGCATTACATACATGATTTATTTATCTAATATGTATAATACATGATTGTAAATACAATTTGCTTCGTATCTCGATATAACGTACTTAGTACATATTCTTCAAATACATTTTTGCTTAGTGTGTTAACTTAGCGTACTTAGCACATGATTTGAAAACATTTTCTTGATATGCTTACATTATGATGATGATAATATATGATTAGTATATGTTGCATTCTACCTGTTTGGGTTAATATGAAACATATATATAAACATTCGTACTAGAATAGAACACCTACTACTAAATTTGTTGTATGCAAAATAAGTAGTGTTATCATTGCTAATATGAAATACGATTCGATTTGACAGATATTATGTTGTGACGATGTTTAGTTGATTTAGACGATAGTTCGACCTTATTATTTGTTTACCCTCGCTTAACAAGAGAAGCTATGTGGACCATGCGACGAAATGAGTAATTATGGGTGCACACTTAATTATGAGATTCGACGCATGAGAATCATAGTAAGCCTTGTTAAGTATGGTGGCATAAAATCTAGAGTGATTAAGGTAACAGGAGGAGTATGATGCTATAAGAACATGGTGGATACGCCGATGGTACTTCTTATATATAAGTGTTCTTATTGTGTTATTCTTCAGAACGTTGCTAAGATCACTTGGTGATTTTATGTTATCTTGGACCATTATGTGATTATGTGCGTATTTGATATTTTTGTGGTTATTTACATTAAACAAGAACAAGTACATTCATTAACTCAAATCGAGCCGACCGGGAGTATATTATGGTGTTAAAGATAACGATCTTGATGCCATAGGTATGATGACTCGTCTCCTATGCATGGGATGCTCATGGTACATTGGAGGTACCTCGTGGGACGTTAGAAACCGTGTACGTGAAGGGCTTGAATGTACACCCCTTTGTTTGCTAGGAATTACACTAGGAGCTTAGTATAACATAGTGCCATACTTAAATGATTTTTGAACACTGGTCGACTTTCACAAGTTTCAAAGGGTTGAATACCTTGAGATACTTTAAATATCCCAAATCACTTTTTGAATCCCCAAAAATTTCCAACACCAAACGATGCTCCGCATCTTTGGGGATCCAGCAATCTGCTTATCCATCAGTTGTTTCAAATTCACTCTACGGTCTCCTTCGAATAAATTTCGGGACGAAATTTCCTGAAGCAGGGGAGACTGTGAGGCTTGTGCTCTGTAAACACCACACGAAGTAGGAAAAAAATCTTTTATCAAAGAAACAATGTGTTTTGGTCTCAAAATTTGTCTATTTGTGTTTTACAATTCCACGTCTTGATTTTAAATTCAATTTCAAGCTTTAAATCGCTTTCTGTAAAGTTAAACGCGAACTGATACGTAAACGTAACCAGTTTAATGCGGCAAACACTCTGGAACAGTGACATAGGCTTAACATACCTTAAATAACTTTTATATAACTTAGAAATAGGTTTTGAAGGCTTTGGTGTGTCAAAAACAAGTTTATTCACTCTTAGGGACTACTTGCGTCAAACTGCAAAAGTCTGCTGATTTGTATGGTATCGAACATTCCGGAACCTGACCAGAAGTTAAACATGCCCTAAATATCCTTTACATAGCTTAGAAATAGGCTTTGAGGTGTTTGGTGCGCAAAAATAAACTCTTTGGTCAAACAGGGACTAAAAGCGTCAAAAAGTGCATAAGTTTGCATTTACGCGCATATCTTACGTTCTGAATATATCCGGACATCCAAAAATTTATGTAATCATTAAAATATTTTATTTTAGTGATTGGCATGATAAAATTCCATTCGTCGTGTAATTTGGATCGTTATTCGCATACATTCGTGTTTCGTCGTAATTAACCAAACAACGCAACCGTACGACCAAACGAACTGACATACGAGACGTTTTTGAGCATATTTTAAGCTCCCTATACTTTACCTTCATTTTAGAGCTTTGAAATGGGGTTAACGGGGCTTAAACGTGTCAAAAATGCATCGAAAACCAAGTTTAACACATTTAGGGACCTAAACTGTAAATCTGCCAAACTTGGCTAGGCGGGGTGCGTAGCCCAAGGCCTCTCCTTACGCGGCCCGCGACAACATGCTAGATCAGAAACCCAGTTTTTGCAATCAACAGCTGGTTTCCTGGGTTTTGCACATGGTTTCTTCTTTCTATGGGCTTGTTTTGAGCACCCATAGTATTCCAAATCAGTGGGCACACATGGATGGTTGAGATTGAAGCTCGTAAATCGAGGAACGATCCTAACGGTTGTCCAAACTCTATAAATACCCACCTTGATTTCTTGGTTCTTCACACCTTGATTCATTTCTGCTCTAAGTTGGGGTTCCCACACCTCATACCTGAGCAACTTGAATCAAGACTTCCTAGCTTGGACCCTTTGTAAGTTTCTTTCGTGCTTTTATTGCTTTTCAAGCGTAAAAGTCAAACAGTGTTTGACTTTCTGCTTTGACCGGTCAATGGTCAACACAAAGTTCGTTTGAACTTCGCAACGTGAGCGTAATCACGATGGTCATAGTCCTTTGTGACTATACCTACTGATTACCACGTTATTTAGGCATAGTGACGAGTCATAGTTTCGGTCAAAATACGCGTTTATGCGTATTTTGCAAGCAAACTATTCTTAGGTATCAAAACCCTTTGTTTTGGTATCAAACTTGTTTTCTAACTTCGTTAAACATGTTTTAACATGTTTAACTCGTCACTTTTAGTTTAGTGCTTATATAGGGTCGTAAGATAAGCGGTCTAAACAACCGCTTAGACTTTCGAACCCGACCCGTTTGGTCGATCATTAGGATCCGACCAAACATGTATTGTGACCATAGTTTTATAGGGAATAACCTCCCGAGGTTATACCTTATGGTCACTTCGTTTAGTTAGTTGTATGATAGGTAGTTTATACGCCTTAGGAAAATGACCAAAATGCCCTTTTGGCGCATAATTTCATTTTAATCATATGTAACACATGTTTTGACATCTAAACTGATTATATAACATAATTAGATATGTTAAGGCATATAATACTTGTCATAGGACTAGTTAGGCGTCTCAAACGCGCTTATGCGCGAACGACGCGTTAAAGTAGCGTAAGCTACTGTAACGCCCCAAAAATAAAAACACAATAAAGATAAGTGAGGATAAATAACAAACTTAATATGACTAAGGATTTATGGCAAAATGATAGTTAAATGTGGTTTAAAGATTAGAGTTGTAAATAGCAACTAAGTGTAGGGGTAAAGTGCAAAAGTGATTAAACTTAAATTATTAAAAACAAATTAAACCCCAAACACAGTGGGTGTGTCTGGGGAGCGATCGATCAAGAACAGGCAAGAAGGGGGAAACCCTAAACACAAGAAATCAAGCAATTGAAGCCTAAATCATAAGATAATCCAGTGCATGAGCCCCCTTTTCGAAAATCTAACCCTAGTTAGTGAAGTGGTAAGTTCAATTTTCTGAAATTATGCTTTGTAGAAAGAGGGGTTCAACCCAATCTCGATTTCTTGTATCAAATATGGGAAATCTGAGTTAGAATTGCTTTCTAGAACAAGAATCTTGTTTGATTTTAGATTGCATGAGAGGTTGTAGTGAAAACCCACTTTGTGAAATTATGTTATGATTAGGAAGATCATAATGATTATGATTGTATGTTATCTTGATATGTGATCTTATTTGTAATACTTGAATGCTAGATAAATTGATGTAGGAGGAAATAGTTATGCAAATTAGAATAGATGTGAATGTTGGATGATGATGATGAACTAGTAAAATTGTGCTTTAAAGACTTGTACCTTATACCTTAATTATGATGCCTACCAAGTGTTTGATGAAATGCTTAAGAGATGAATGTATGTGTAACATGGAAAATGGTATAATGAAGTAAATAGACTAAATGAATGAATGTTGTAATGTAGGCGTGAAGGAAGAAGGTACGAGCACTAGGAAAACGGAAGGCACGCAAGACCGAGGTATGTTCCGTTGCATACAAAACCTTACTTAAATTTTGTTAATAATTATGATGAACAATACTAGTTATAATGAATATGGTGATTAGTAATGGATAGCAAATCCCTTGTGGATTTGATTATGCTAACAAAGGTTATGATAAGCTATGCAAGTCGACCGGTTCGAATTGAACAAGTCGAGTAAGAATAAGGTACCATCCGTTTAGAACGGGTGGTCATGAATGCAATAACGAATGTATGAAGTTCAATCCGTTTAACGGAGAGAACAAAGGATTTATATTGAAAGCAATCAACCCGATGTTACCGGGTCGTAAGTGTATGTTTGAATCTCATTATGAGAGTATATGCCATACTCATTTAATTGGGTAGTCATATGCGTAAGAGGAATGAAAGTACATAACGAATGGAACTAAAACGATGCTATTGTAAGCGTAATAAGTTTAATGACTAATTTTTTTAAGCTTTGTTGTTGAATGTAGGTAAATCCTCAATTTAGGCGACTTGGAGAATTGGAGCGAGCACATGTTCATGATATGTCATATCAAGCGCTTCCGCTAGTTGCACTAATATTTTGGGTCAAAATTTTTATTTTGTACAACTTGTTAGTAGACATACATTTTAATATTTGATGTCTAGGTTTTTAGTAGCGTCTTGTCGAACGAATCGTAGAATGGTATTTGTCTTACTTTTGTTTAAAACAGGGATATATCCGTTTTACGGACGGGTCATGCCCAATTTTTGTCAAAAGCATGTATTAATGTTGTTATTTTGAAGTCTTTTAATTACCTTTGTAAGTTAATTTATAAAGAAGAAAAACGGTCCATACAGCTACCTTAATGGGTCGTAATGGGTCGAAAGCACTTAGGATAGGTCCCGACTTAGAATATAGACTTTGTTAAACCATATCACTTGAGTTCCAATACTCATTTGGTTTACAAGACCTCATTCTACCCGATCTTCCGATTTAGGTGTCGATTCGCTAACATAGTATTCGTTACCCTAGGAACCGCTTTAACACTTGAACTCTTGATCCTTTGAGCCTTGTTATATCTTTTGAACTGGAGCTATACGCAATCCCACGCGAGTACATAGTTCCCCTCTTTTACCGCTTTCAAATGTTTTGGGGTGATTCATATGTGTAATCGATTTGTTTTCGAAATGTATGGCATGTATGTGTTTACTAAGTGATTTGAGGTGTCTTATTCTGATTATGCAAAGACAGTGATTATCTAGAATCCTTATAGCATCTATCTATCTCCATAGATTGATTCTTATAGGATGTTTGAAGTATAGTCTTAGATCTTCCTATCTTCATAGTAAGGTTTTAAGAAGTAATTTACGACTCGATGGTTGGTTGTGTGTAGATTGTTGGTGATTTAGATAACAAAACTAGATAATACAATAAGCACATGGTGGATACGCTGCTGGTACTTCGTATATATAAGTGTGCTTATTGTATTACCTTTCGTGGCGTTATCCCGAATCACCATTAGCATTTAGGATGTTGTGATGCAATGATTCGATGTGACAAGAACCTGATCCCTGTAGTATCTATCTATCTTCATAGTTAGACATATATGGGATGTTTAGAGTACTAATATTGGAATCCCTGTTTAGATTCATTGTGTACTTTAATGCATGTTAGATTAGACGATGTGACAAGAACCTAATCCCTGTAGTATCTATCTATCTTCATAGTTAGACATATATGGGATGTTTAGAGTACTAATATTGGAGCCCCTGTTTGGATTCATTGGGTACTTTAATACATGTTTACGAGTTGGAACAAGTTGACGATTTTGTGTTTATGTGGTAGTTGTGATTTAGATAACGAAACGGGTGTAATAAAATAAGAACATGGTGGATACGCCGCTGGTACTTCCTATATATAAGTGTTCTTATTTTATTATTCTTGTAGCGTTATCTGGATCACTTTAGGATTTTGTGTATGATTATTTCAATGTTTGAGTATCGAAATCTTCGTAGAATTTCCCATATTTTATATGCTAGATTCTTGGAAAGATATATGAAGTATAATAACATTAGTTTTGATTTATTTCAAAACAGTTATTATTAATCCTTGATTGGATTTCTAATAACATATTAACGAGTTTTTACGATGGTTTAAGCAGATTACAATGTAAGGCATAAAAATGACTTAGTAATAATCATATTGCCATATACAAACCTATTTTGTCACGAGTTTTCACAATTAAGATTATGTATTGCAAATGCTAAATTTTTGTCATTCTTTGGCTTCAAGATTTATTTTCGATTAACAGCTCTCGTAGCTGTTAAAGTACTGCAATACCAAATGTTTTGCCATTTACTTGGCTAATAAAACCTATGTATTCGCCGGCATTTTTATGTTGACTGTTTTTCACATATGTTTCAGGTTTTCGACTGTTCAAGCATGCAACGCATAGGACTGCATACAGGCCTTAGACTTCTAAAATAAAAGAACAATTACATGTATTCTTTGTTTGTAAAACGATGTTAATGATATTGAAACAATTTAGTACCAATAGTTGTGAGCAATTTGTAACGTGACTCCCGATATTTCCGTCGCGTGTTGTTGTATTACGCTATTGGGGTGTTACAAATAAGTGGCTAACCCTTAAGATAACTAACTAAAACACATTCCCTAAACGAAACAAAGTTTCACACCACCAAATACACAAAAACACATAAAACATAGGATATAAGAACACATGCACCTGATCAGAAAGCAAGTGAGTGTCTGTAGCAGTGAAACTGTTGCGATCTAACAAGAATAGACACCTTCCATGGATCCTTTGATATAGCATTGTGGATGTTGCCAAACATCCCCACACTTGCATCATTGCATCCGTGAAGATGGAATTGTATAAACCTGTAAAAACATAACACACCAACGAAACCAAAACGAAATACAAACTCTACATCCTCGCGCTGCCTCCCGAGAGCGCTAAGTTTAAAGGTCTTCAGCCAGACCATACCTGCTATGCGCTACGGTGGTCTCAATGCACCTTTACCCCTTGTATTTCCCATGAATGCACGGTACCTGACATCAATAATCCAGCAGGGTCTAATTTTTATCAAGATGTCCACTGACGCACTGCAGTCCGGCCTCAATCCACACTTTCCTATCGAGTTCCTAACATACACTCGGTAGTTAACTCTCCACAAGTGTTTCTTTTTACTCAATATCAGCAGATAAGTTGGATCATTGCACAACCACTTTATGATGATACGTCCGATGTCCTTCACCGTCACCGTCACCTTCCTCAGATCTATGCGTGCATCCCCACACTTATTTTTTGGAATGTCTTCTTTCACCTCATCACCTTCAACAATTTTCTCCACATCTGACTGTTCAGCAATTGAGAGAATCATCGGTGTGGTATTAACCTCTACAACCTCGTCCCCTACTTGAGAAGGAGACATCTGTAGAGATACCCATCTATCCCTGGCTTGGCGTTTTTCCATTGGAGTCATTCTTGGCCCATCATCCTTCACTTCAGCCATCAAAAGATCATACTTCTGAATCCACATCTCCAACTGGTCCTCTATTTATAGGTCGGGTTTCGCAAATTCCTCTTCGACGTATGCCAGGTCTCTTTGTCTCATATATCCAACAAGACTTCTGATGTGCGCAAAATGCAACATATAAATTACATCAAATGAGGCATAAAACTACCCTTTTTTTAGTACTAATGTTGGAAAAACTGTGCTTTTGTCTTCCTTTTGTATTTTCAGGATTAAATGAGCGTAAATGAACAAAATAAGCAAATATGCAGCAACATCTGACATAATTACAAGAAAAGGAATAAACGTGGCATGCCCGACCCCTCGACAGCAACTTCCCAAGCAAAAACAAAAGATCAGAAGGCTGAACACGCCCCGTGCTCAATGAACACGGGGGGCGTGCCCAAGTGTCTGCAGAAAAGACAAAGTTGTAGAAGCTTCTATTCCCAACACGGGGGCGTGCCCAGCTCCACACGGGGCCGTGGTCAACGCTAAGATTTGCAGAATCCAAGCAAATCTTGATAGTACAGATACGCTTCTGCATACGGGGCCATGCCCAGCGGACATGGGGGCGTGGTCAACTAATGCGGACAACTGCATTTAATGAAGAAAGAGAAAGTGGATGGACACGGGGCCATGCCCAATGGACACGGGGCCGTGTCCGGACGGCTGTGCAGGCTATAAATAGGGGTGCTTGGTTCACTTCAAAGGCATCCCTTGGCAAACCACCTCTCTCACACTTCACCCACACTCCACCACCATCACAACCCACATCCACCACCATCATCCATCATCCATCATAGAGTGTGTGTAGTAGTCTCGGGATCCAATATTGATCGTAAGAGTTCTTGACAATCATAGGCCATGTTTGCCTAAGTCTCTTACATCACTTGGTGAAGACAAGCATTTAGTGTAATACTTTTTATTTTTAATCTTTTCGCACTTTTTAATTGGTTTTGTATTAATGACATTAATAACTAGTTTCTTATGTTGAAGGTGAAACTTCCTTATCATTTGTCCATGTTGTCTAGGCGTTATTTTACTGTCTATATAAAATAAAAGATTTACACCATTCATATCTCTACGGTCTATATAGAGATATGTTGGCTACCTGGTCGGGGGTTAAGGGAATGGTTTGGTAAGGTTCTTGCCTTGTTCAGTGTATAGATCCTGCAAGGACCTGGGTCAAGCTTACTAGGGCCTCCTTCAATACCCACTGGTATTGGATGGCGGGGGTGCGAATAGCTTTATCCCCTCTTATGTAAACTACTATTATTACATTAACCCGTCTTCTTGGGATTGTATCCCTGCTGACTCAAACCACTTAGCCGAGGGTAACGTCACCTTCAAAAGAGGGGCCTACCACATTACACATTAATAACTTAATTAATTATCTTTCAATATTCCGACCCTTTAGGATTGTTTCCTTGCTGACTCAAACTACTGGGTTGAGGGTAACGTCACCTTCAAAAGAGGGGCCTACTACTTTAACTAAGATAATCTCTTAAAAAGTGCAAAAGTGCGGAAATAATCAAAGGTTACACTAAAGGCGAGTCAGATCCAAGTGATTCATCTTGTCTATCTTTTTATTTTTATTTTTCAGCATTTTTAGTTTTTATTTTCATATTTAAAACTTTTTCCAAACTTTTGATTTGATTAGACGTTGAGGATAAACCGGTACTAAAAGCTCTTGTGTCCTTGGACGACCTCGGTATCTTACCAACGCTATACTACGCTCACGATGGGTGCACTTGCCCATATGTGTGTTTAGTGTTAGTAAAATATCGTGTTTTATAAATTTAAAACTTGACTAAAGTGTTAAAAAGGGCTTAAAATATAACTAAAAATTATACAACGCTATACACGCATCAAGTTTTTGGCACCGTTGCCGGGGACACAAGGATATTAAGAAAGTTAGGAATCAACGGCCTAATCGTTTTTCTTATTTTTCTGTTTTTTTTAGGATTTTTCTTAAATTTTCAGTTTCTGCAGAGCTCAGCACGGGGCCGTGCCCAGCATCGTTACTGGCAGTTTTTATTTTCCGAGTTACAGAGGGTTGAGCACGGGGCCGTGTCGGTGCAGCACGGGGCCGTGTTAAATTCTCCAGTAACAGGGATCCGGAAAACAATTACTATAACTCCGACCACGGGCCGTGTTCATCTGAGCACGGGGCCGTGGTGAAACTTCTTACCAATATTCTTTTTGTTTTTATTGCAGGACTTGGAACCTAGGCACCGCACCTGAACTTTCTACGCAGTGTATGAGCTCCAGTTCCAGTAGAGACATAAAAGAACCTCTAGAAGAACCCGAACGCTTTCTAAGAAAAAGACTTAAAGCTAAAAATCAAGAGAAAGTTTCAGGGGACTCACTTCCAATGGCGGATCAACGTACCCTCATGGATTACCTACGACCCACTGTAGGTAATCTTGGCACCGCTATCAATGCACCGAATGTCGATGCCAACAACTTCGAACTTTGGCCGCACTTGATCCAAATGCTCCAAAATTCCGCAACTTTCCACGGGCTTGCGGACGAATATCCCCATTTACATATTACCAACTTTTTGGAAATATGTGATACTTTTCGGATCAACGGAGCATCAAATGATGCCATCCGCCTTCGAATGTTTCCATTTTCGCTAAAAGGCCAAGCTAAGGCTTGGCTTAACACCCTCCTAGTTGGTTCGGTAAACACCTGGGATGAACTAGCCCAAAAGTTTTTGTATAAGTATTTCCCTCCTACTAAAACAGCTAAATTAATGACTAAAATTAATACATACTCACAAGAGGACGGGGAATCCTTATATGAAACTTGGGAAAGGTTCAAGGAGCTACTAAGAAAGTGTCCTCATCATGGTCTTGCGGTGTGGCAACAAGTATCCACTTTCTATAATGGGTTGTTACCACACACAAGACAAACACTTGATTCTAGCTCCGGGGGACTTTTAGGTAACCGTCGCCCAAATGAAATTTATAATCAGATCGAGGAAATTGCTCAAACCAATTTTCAGTGGCACACTCCCCGAGGCACAAAATCTATTGCCCCGGGCGCCCATAAGGTTGACGAAAGCACCTCTTTACAAGCCCAAATCGAGGCCCTCTCTTCAAAAATCAAAAAGTTAGAAATGGAAAAAACGGCCTCGGTTATGGCTTGTGAAGGATGTGGTGGGCCACATGAAAATTGGAGTTGTATGAAAAAAATGGATAATCAAACAGAAACGGTAAGCTACATTGACAATAGACCTAGGCCGTCAGGTCCTCCGACGGGTACCTACAACCAAGGATGGCGTAACCACCCTAACTTTGGTTGGAGAGAACCCAACAATAGTAGTAACCAACAAAATCTAAACCAACGAACAAACTTTCAACAACCAAGAAACGAGTCACAAAATTTCTCGCAAGAACAAGGGGGACTAGAGAGGCCTGAAGATAATATCTATCGCCTCATCTCCGACACCGAAAAGAAAAACTCGGATCGATTTCAACAATTGGAATTGAACTTTAGAAATCAACAAGCTAGTATTCAAAACATTGAAAAACAATTAAATCAACTAGCTCAAAATTTCTCTGAAAGACCACAAGGCGCGTTACCCAGCAATACCGAAACCAACCCGAAGGCGCAAGTACATCTCATCACATTGAGAAACCGCACCATAGGTCCCGAGGATGCTCCAACACCTCCAACCGAAAAGAGCCGATCTAGCCAAACCGCAACTTCGCCGACACCCCAACAAGAGACGGCTCCTCCACCAAATCAAGAGCCTACCAAGAATCCTCCAGTACTGTACCCCAGTCGGTTACTTCGCCAAAACACCGATGAGCAATTCACAAAATTCGTAAATTTACTAAAACAATTGCATGTTAATATTCCAATTGTCGAAGTCCTAACCCAAATGCCTAAATACTCAAAATTTATGAGGGACTTCCTCACTCACAAAAGGAAAATTGAATTATTGCAATTAGTTAACTTAAGCGAAGAATGCTCCGCCTTGCTACTCAACAAACTTCCATAAAAGAAGATCGATCCTGGAAGCTTCACCATCCCTTGCTCAATTGGGGAATCACCCATAAGCAATGCACTAGCCGATCTTGAGGCTAGTATCAACCTCAAGCCCGCATCAATGTTCGACCGACTCGGACTAGGGAAAACAAGCCCTATAAAACTGAGCATACAACTCGCCGATAGGTCCGTAAAATATCCACAAGGTGTCGCTGAAAATCTATTGGTTAAAGTCGGAGACTTTGTCTTCCCGGCCGACTTTGTCATACTAGATATGGAGGAAGATACCGAAGTACCACTCATCTTAGGGAGGCCATTCCTAGCTACGGCCCACGCATTGGTAGACATGAATGGTGGGACACTAACATTGAGGGTTGGGGACAAGGAGATGAAGTTTGGGGTTGGTAAGAGAGTAAAAGACGACGACCCAGTCAACTACATGAAAGTCATAGACTCAAGTTTGGATGAGGCTCTCCGACGGTGCAACATCGGATGCAAAACATCCCACTTGGGTAACATATGACTGACTTTGGGTCTAGCCAATAACCCTTATAAACGTGGCGCACCACGGAGGCATTCCGCGGAACTATCCTTAGTTTTAGTTTAGATTAACTTTTATGTTTTCTAGTTTAGCTTTAATTTTCAGGAATAAAACACACTCGGGATGGTGAAGGATACTAAGGGAAACTTGAACCAACACCCCATGCACAAAAACAGAGCCTCCCGACATTTTTTTCTTCATTACAGCAAGTTCAGCACGGGGCCGTGCTCATCCAACACGGCCCGTGCTCGATGATCTGCAGAAAAATGCCCAGTTCAGGTACCTGGACACGGGGCGTGTTCGCTGAACACGCCCCCGTGCCCAGCCTTCTGTTACTTTCTGTTACTGGCAACCTGAACACGGGGACGTGCCCGGACACCACGGGCCCGTGGCCAGATGCACAGTAACATAAAATTTTGTTTTTAACACCCTTTTTACACATTCAATCAACCTAAAATTTTGTTTTTGGGACACATTGAGGACAATCTTTAATTTAAGTGTGGGGGGGATGCTAAAACCTTGAATTTTGCAAGTCCTAATAACAAGCCTTACACAAAGCTCTATTGGAACCGCTAATCACCCCAAATTTTTTCAAAAACTTTTCATTTTTTTTACTTGTCTTGGTTTAATTTGGGAATAACAAGTTCTAAAAAAGGTTATATTTTTATGAATTTACAACCGATAGCGTCATGATAAAAAGAACCAACATAAGAAAATTATGAAACGGCATAACAAATCTAGTTAAAATTTGATTATATATACTTGATCACATTAAAAACCCATTCCCACAAAAAAGTGAGTTTTGAGCCTTTATTGAGCATACAAATATACATCTTTAGATTAAATGCTCATTTTTCGTTTCTTGTGTGAATAGCCGCTTGGTTTCTTACGACTCTAGAACTTGCCATGACGATACATTCCCGATCCTTACCAACTTAAACCCAAGTAAGTAAATGACGGAGGCATTAGGACTAACTTTTTCTTTAAACACCATTAATTTTTCTTTTTTTACCACCTACCCAAAAATCCCCCTAGTTAACCCCTTTTAGCCTAAACCTTTTCGTTTCAAAACCTACAAAAACAAAAACCCTTTACCCACCAAAAACCCTTTTTATTTTTAACCCTTTATTTTAGTAAAAAGCTCGGTCTTCATGTGACATTCCTTATCAAAAAAAAAAAGAAGTCTAGCAATAAACAAACAAGTTCATCAAAAGAAACTTTGTTTGAAAGTGCTTTGTTTGAATAAAAGTCACAAAAATAAAAGTTTTACAATGACCGACGCTTTTTACGCCTTTCGCCCTTTTCTACTAACTACTAACCCAAAGCCACCTACCTTTAACCCAAGCCTAACCCTTCCCCAAAGTCCTCTTGATATTTACAAAGGTATATAGTTAAAAAGGAGGAGGAATGATTGCTTGGCAAGCATATGATAGAAGTAAGTTCCATGCCGGTCTCGAGTGTTTCACAAGAATACATCTTCGGCCGAGTGTTGAGTGAACTCCCGTAAGGTATGTGAACTTGTATATAAATAGAATTCTAAAGAGGCATGTTATGCCTTAATAAGTAATTTCTCTTATGAAAAGTTCAAAATAAATCATAATAAATAGGATTGTAAATAAAATAAAAATAAAACCTAATAAAGATCTTGGAATCCCGACACTCAAGACAAGCCCAAAACGTCTCTTCTACCCATTCCATTTGGGCGTGTAAGCCACATTATAAAGAGTTTTGCTTGAGGACAAGCAAAGATTCAAGTGTGGGGGTATTTGATGTGCGCAAAATGCAACATATAAATTACATCAAATGAGGCATAAAACTAACCTTTTTTTAGTACTAATGTTGGAAAAAGTGTGCTTTTGTCTTCCATTTGTATTTTCAGGATTAAATGAGCGTAAATGAACAAAAGAAGCAAATATGCAGCAAAATCTGACATAATTACAAGAAAATGAATAAACGTGGTATGCCCGACCCCTCGACAACATCTTCCCAATCAAAAACAAAAGATCAGAAGGCTGAACACGCCCCGTGCTCAATGAACACGGGGGTGTGCCCAAGTGTCTGCAGAAAAGACAAAGTTGTAGAAGCTTCTATTCCCAACACGGGGGCGTGCCCAGCTCCACAAGGGGCCGTGGTCAACGCTAAGATTCGTAGAATCCAAGCAAATCTTGATAGTACAGATACAGTTCTGCACACGGGGCCGTGCCCAGCGGACACGGGGGCGTGGTCAACTAATGCGGACAAACTGCATTTAATGAAGAAAGAGAAAGTGGATGGACACGGGGCCGTGTCCGGGCGTCTATAAATAGGGGTGCTTGGTTCACTTCAAAGGCATCCCTTGGCAAACCACCTCTCTCACACTTCACCCACACTCCACCACCATCACAACCCACATCCACCACCATCATCCATCATCCATCATCCATCATAGAGTGTGTGTAGTAGTCTCGGGATCCAAGATTGATCGTAAGAGTTCTTGACAATCAAAGGCCATGTTTGCCTAAGTCTCTTACATCACTTGGTGAAGACAAGCATTTAGTGTAATACTTTTTATTTTTAATCTTTTCGCACTTTTTAATTGGTTTTGTATTAATGACATTAATAACTAGTTTCTTATGTTGAAGGTGAAACTTCCTTATCATTTGTCCGTGGTGTCTTGGCGTTATTTTACTGTCTATATAAAATAAAAGATTTACACCATTCATATATCTACGGTCTATATAGAGATATGTTGGCTACCTGGTCGGGGGTTAAGGGAATGGTTTGGTAAGGTTCTTTCCTTGTTTAGTGTATAGATCCTGCAAGGACCTGGGTCAAGCTTACTAGGACCTCCTTCAATACCCACTGGTATTTGATGGCGGGGGTGTGAATAGCTTGATCCCCTCATATGTAAACTACTATTATTACATTAACCCGGCTACTTGGGATTGTATCCCTGCTGACTCAAACCACTTAGCCGAGGGTAACGTCACCTTCAAAAGAGGGGCCTACCACATTACGCATTATAACTTAATTAAGTATCTTTCAATATTCCAACGTTTAGGATTGTATCCTTGCTGACTCAAACTACTGGGTTGAGAGTAACGTCACCTTCAAAAGAAGGGCCTACTACTTTAATTAAGATAATCTCTTAAAAAGTGCAAAAGTGCGGAAATAATCAAAGGTTACACTAAAGGCGAGTCGGATCCAAGTGATTCATCTTGTCTATCTTTTTATTTTTATTTTTATTTTTATTTTTCAGCATTTTTAGTTTTTATTTTCATATTTAAAACTTTTTCCAAACTTTTGATTTGATTAGACGTTGAGGATAAACCGGTACTAAAAGCTCTTGTGTCCTTGGACGACCTCGGTATCTTACCAACGCTATACTACGCTCACGATGGGTGCACTTGCCCATATGTGTGTTTAGTGTTAGTAAAATATCGTGTTTTATAAATTTAAAACTTGAGTAAAGTGTTAAAAAGGGCTTAAAATATAACTAAAAATTATACAACGCTACACACGCATCAACTTCCAAATTGGGGTGATTGACGGTAACTATGTGACTGGGGTACACATTCAGACTCACCCTGATCAACTGTAGACTAGGTATGATAGGCATCCTGATAGTGTACCGGATGGTCTTCATAAGAAAGTCGAGAGTATTCATCATAACAATGGTCATAATCCTCTTGGTAACTCATGCTTTGTACCATCCCCGGATCATAGCTACTCTCATCCCATGTCTGCTCATCATAACAATAATTCGTATCCGATTGGTAATCATATGCAACTCGCAGCGAATCAGAATAAGAATAAGAATAGTATGGGTGGACATGATCATCAGAATAAAAATCCAACTCATTCGCTCTCCTCTGTTCTTCTTCATGCCTGTATCGAGCCTCCCAACAGTTAATTCCCGAATGCAGCGGATTCTTGCAAAATGTACATGTAGAGCACTCGGGAAATCTTCTTCTCAAATAACTTTCCATCCTACATAAATAACAAAACACAAGCACCAAGCATAAATCTGAACATTTTTGTATTTTTTTATTTTAAGTAAAACTTAACACTAAACACTTTGCGCACGCCTCCCCGGCAACAGCGCTATTTTGATGTCTGTCGTTAAGAAGATGCAAAAACCAACTAAACTATGTAGATAGGATAAGTCGGATATCGAACCAGAGGAGGATTGTGGAAAGTGTCGTTATGTCAAGTGTTGATTAACTATTGCAGAAAAAGTAAAGCTTGTTTGTTTGAAAGTTGATTAACTAGCAAATTACGAAAATACGAAGTTGTAAACAATGGGAGAGAACAATGGTTCCTCCAGATTTCAGATTCAAAGTAAATTCGGTTTGTGTTGGTTTGTTTACAATTACATAGACATAACTGTATAATCTGATTTAATTGATTGTGATAAAAGAGGACTAAGTACTCTGATTGGTTAACAATGAGAGGTTATCACACGATTATCAATTGAAAATTACCAAACCCAATCCCTATCTAATATATCCCAATTACTAGAACTCTCGGGAATTGAAAGACTCAAAACTAGGTTTAAAGCAAAATCAATCATTTACAAATCAACCAAATCAAATCAACCGGTAACAAGCATCAAATGCTTAGATTACCAGATTTAACAAAGTTTCAAACACATAACCTAATTCACTTACAAGAATCCTCCATTCGGAGGAAACCACTAAAGGTTTAGCCACTCATTATGATTGGTTGATCTTCAAACACTTGATAATCGGTTACAACCATCTTCTTAATCTTCGATTGGATTAAACTAATAATAATGATAGTTGAATAGATGATGCCAAAAAAGTGTGTCTCGATCCCTCCCAATATGTCGAGTGGCATGTGATGAATGATGATATCGTCTGATGATGTCTGCCGTCAAGATGTTGACGTATGTTGATGTCTACTTTTTGTTTTGTGCCTCCCTAGAAAACCCCCAAGTCAGCCGCCAAGTCCAAGACCCCTCAAAGTTTACGCCCCATTAATTGAGATCATGTTGTTGTTGACTTGTATGTCTTCTAAATCTCACGTGTATTAGGGTTTTTTAAATTCTTTTTATTATTCCATCCTACAAGTCCAATCAGCAGCCTTTTTTTCCTTTTCTTTAAACCGTACGCTACGGTTAAAAACCGCAAGCTACGCTCTTGACCTTTTGTAAATGCATGTTGTGCTGATGTATTAAAACCGTAAGCTACGGTTTAATCAACCGTAGCTTACGTCGATTTTATGGCCCTCTACATGCATGCAGTTCAACTTTCAAATAATGACAAACAGGTCCCTGCACTTTGCTACCACATGTTTAACTCACATTTTAGCTTCAAACAACTTTCATAAAGTACCAAATCAGTCCCCGAACTTTGCTCTTTCACATTCCTTGCACAATCTAGTCTTTTTCTCACCCGAATAAGCTCCAACTTCATATCATGAGAAGTGAGTTCCATCTTTTAGCATTCCACTTCATCTTTAATCATCATAATTCCTCTGATTTACATGTTTAACCTGTAAAACACTAATTTCTCATAATTAACTCATTCTAAGCAAGTAAACACATAAAACACGTATAAAATTCATAAGATAAGCACATTTAACCTCGGGTTTCACCATCTCCATCAGCAGCTCAGTTGCTGGACAATCTGGGTTCGTGTTCTTTATCTTGTGGCTAGTTTGCGCGTCTTGTGGCGATGTGTCGTCATCTGAGGTGTCGTCTGAGGATTCGCCAGAGGATTCGTCTGAGGATTTATCGGTAGATTCATCGGAGGATTCGACGATGATTGCTTGATTAGCCTTCCTGGTGGAATCTTTGGAGAAGAATCCATCCAAGATTCGCTTGTCGTTGATTTCGGCGGCCAAGCGATAGGCTTCTTTGACGGTAGCAGGTCTCGCAGCTTCGACAAAATCGCCCACACACTCAGGTAAAGCGCGTATGTACTTCTTGATAGCCTTATCGGGAGTGTCAACTTGGCTTGGGCAGATAATGCTAAACTGTTTGAACCTTGCTGTGAGGCCGTTGTTGTAACCTTCAACTTGTTTGATGTTCCAAAATGCGTCTTCTAGTTTCTGCATCTCGTGGGGAGGGCAGTATTGTTCCTTCATGAGGTCTTTTAGCTCATTCCAGGAGAGTGCGTATTCTGCGTCGTTCCCACGTTTGTTACGCTCGGCTGTCCACCAGTCAAGCGCTCTTGATTGGAATACTCCTGTAGCGCATGTGGTACGGAAATGCTCGGGGCACCCACTCTGACGAAGGGTAACCTCGGTGGCATCGAACCACTGTAATAGCTGGAAGACACCTTATTCGCCTGTGAAGTCCATTGGACCACAAGCTTTGAAGTGCTTGAAGGAGAAAGTAGACCTGGGCGCGTTGGTCATAGCGTCTCCTGAAGTTTGAGAGTTGTTAAGAGATTAGACTTGCACAACCATTTGAGGAATCACCTTGGCCACTTCCCTGGCCACTAGTGAGGCGATCCTCTTATCGGCGTTTCGTCTAGCTCTTCTTCTGGTTGTCTGTCGCGAGGTAGAAGCGTTCGAAGGCATCTAGACAAATAGATTGGAGTGAGATTCGATCATAATGATTTTGCATTTGCGATAGCGATTAACGCGTTAAAACTCATTTATCGTTGATATAGTAATATGTATTCACATAGGAGACACAAAAATCCTAAGTTCTCACGTATTCACATAAGCGTGTGTATGTATATATATATGTGTATGTATATATGTAGTATATAGTATATGGTTACACTCCTAGTTGAAAGTCGTATAATAGCGCGAGGATGCATTTAAGAGAGCGAGTCGATAGGATCTAGTTTTGTTGCTTGTATTAGCTTTTGTTTTAGATTGTGATGGTTGTGTAAGTTGTGCATACGTTCGATAGAGCGTAAATATGATAAAACAAGAAATCAATAAAGCGTAAAATCCTCAAATAAGTAACACATATAAGCGTATAAAATTCGATAACGCGTAAAATCAGCGATTGCAGGCTTAGTATAAATAGAGTGCCCGGGGTTCGAGGCGTCGACTATCCAAAGCGATCCAACTATTCCTGATGATTTCAAGTACATGCTTTGGCCTCAGGACCATGCCCTCACTGGGATGCAGCTACGACATTCGTCCTTCCAGTTACTACGTGACTCGAGTCATCGGAGCAGCCGAGACTTTGGCGAGAGGTTTTGAAAACCATTTTAGGGAGTGGAACGGGTTATTAAGATACGGGTTTCACCCCTGACTTAACAACTTCGCTCCTAGCTGTGGTTGTGCTCACCGAATAAATTTGGGAGTTCCACTAGATAGAGATGGAAATTTCTGTCGAGATATGGATATCACTCCTGACTCGACGAAAGGTTCTCGTGCTTGAATAATATGCTGAGTGAGTGATCTCATCGAGAGTTCTTGGTTTTCACACCTAATCTCGACGCGATCGCTCGTTTGTGTTATGCGAGCGTCTTCAATCGTGTATATTATGCTAGCCTTAGGAAAGACATTTAAAGTATCATGTTACCTTAGGAAAGCCTTCCTTCGTACAAAGCTACCTTCGTACGAAATGCAAAGTATATTTAAGCATTTTAGAATTCCTAGAGAATAATTCATTCGTTCGAAACCACAGCATGGGAGTTTGTACGAAACTAGAGTGCGTGCGTTCGTACAAAGCGTTTGCTCGTGGGTTCGCAGAAAGATGGTCTATTTGGTACTTAGACTATAGACTAGGCCAGATCATGCAATCCTACCTAATTCCCTATAGTTATGGCTCTGATACCAATCTGGCACACCCCAACCGATGGCGGAATCATCGGGGCGCGGCACTAGGCGAATCAGATTGCTCAAGAGAATCCATAACAACTAATTAGCGAGAATATTTAACAAGTTCATTATCCCATACTAATAAACAAATATTTCACATATAGTCGTACAGATTTCATGTCTCTAGAACAATACAAATCTGACAACCTAGATTTTTAGGTGAGTTTCTATAGTATCCCTAGCTTGATTCGAGATAGTCTGTGTCTAACCTGCAACATACGTAAAATAATGTCAATACAAAAATGTATTGGCGAGTATACAGGTTTGATATAGCATAAAGTAGAATAAAAGTATTGCGAATTTCCACATACATAAACATGATACGCAACATATAAGCTACAAAACAAAGACTACCAGCTAAGTCCCGAGTTGGCTATGCGGTGTTGTCTTAACTAGCCCCCGTCGGGTGCGAGCCTAGCTATAGCACTATACTAGTTAAGTTGGAACGTCACGAGTAATTGTCCTAGCACATATGTATCAAGCATCACGTATAACTATGTACGTCAGATATTCGCATGTGATAATAGTTTAGTTTGTGTACAGCGTTTTGATAGTGCGTTTTTGATATAAACGTATATTACACCCCAAAAGTGTTTAAAGCGTTAAAAGGGGGTCAGGTATACTCACAGTGTGTGTTTAACAAATAAACACAATCTGGATTGGATGGAAGGGAACGCGTTGAGTTAGCCTGTGAACAGTAGCATAACTAACTGGGGTAGCCCAGTTGGCCACCGACACCCACCTCTTCCCAGAGGTACCGGGTTCGAGTCTTGGGATTGGCATATGTCGCCCAGGATAAGAACTCGGCAAGTGTTTAAAGCGTTAAAAGGGGGTCAAGTATGTTACACCCCAAAAGTGTTTAATGCGTTAAAAGGGGGTCAAGTATACTCACAGTGTGTGTTTAACAAATAAACACAATCTGGATTTGATGGAAGGGAGCGCGTTGAGTTAACCTGTGAACAGTAGCATAAGTCGTTGAACAGTGAGTAACAGCGTGTCGGAGAGTTTGAGTGGTCGAATGGTGATTCGATCGGAGGAGTTCCCATTCGATCGGATGGTCATCCGAGCGGATGACCATTCGAACGGATGTCCATTCGGATGAGTGTGTGATATTGAAAAGTCTGAAGTGTTGCGAGATATGTCACTCAAACGGATAGTCATTCGATCGGATGGTCATCCGATCGGATGGCCATTCGAGTGAATGTCCTGTTGTTTGAAAACTTTTGAAGTTTTTATTGTAATAATAAACAAGTCATCCGGTCGGATGGTCATCCAGACGGATGGCCATTCGATCAGATGGTAGTTTGAAGTTTAATTGAATTGTTTAAACATTGAGGGGCACTTCACCTGGTCGGATGGTCATTCGATCGGATGGTCATCCGATCGGATGGCCATTCGAGAGGCAAACCGTTGTTTGAAAACTTGTAAAATTTTCTATGTTTTAAGTCTAACGGAGACGACGTGACGACGTGTTCAACAACAGAAACATACCAAGGTTCAGTTCATTCAATCGGATGGGAATCACCCCATTCGATCGTACTCACTGTTCTTTTGGTGAAGTTTCATGTTCAACCCGTTAATCGGTCATCTCTCCATGGAAACCCGTTTTCAAGCCGGCTCTCAACTAAGGAATGAGTAGAGAGTCTGTTTGAGCTCAGATTCCATCGGTTTTGTATAGAAAGTTGAAGAAAACTTGAAAACAGTTGAAAAAGTGTTGAAATAGATGCAAAAGTGTGAAATCTTTCGAAATCAGTAAAAACATGTCGAATCTTTACAAGATTTCAAGTGATGAGTGGGGAAATTCCTTAGATCTGGACCAAACTTGATGGGATGACGTCACCAAGTGAACACCATCTTCAAATCGGTCCGAATCAGGTGATTTTAGTGAGAAAAGTTGTGATTTTGTTGAAGAAAGTGACGTAGGAGTGTTTAGTGATGATGATTGTACAAGATTTGACAAAAAAAGCTTACCAAAAAGCCTTGAATCTCGATGAAAACTGACTTGGAGCGACTTGGGTGCGTGTTGATCGGATGGAGGTGTCAAATCAATGAACAGTGGAGTATGGGGGGTATTTATAGGCTGAGAGGAGAAAGTAAGGCGGTGCGAGCTGTGGTCGGATGGCCATCCGATCGGATGGTCATCCGGTCGGATGATCATTCGACCGGCTGGTCATTCGATCGGCCAGTTCGCGTTCGTTGGTTTTCCGACTTTTGTTTCGTTTGGTGCGTTTTGTTGCGTTAACCATTATGGATACTTTAAGCGTATTAGCGAGATAAGTAGTATCGTGACTCGGTGCGATGCGTTGAATCGTGCGTGCCCTCGTGTGCACGGTTCAACAGCCTCAGCACATAGATAGTTATTATATCGTGTTTAGGTGTGCTTCTGTGCGATACATTAAATTGAGCGTGTCCGCGTGTGCGCGTTTCAACAGTCTCTGCACTAATAGTATAATTGTTGGTGCATGTTATGTGACAACAGCGTTGGATTGGTCTTTGGATATTAAACGTGTTTGGGCCGCGAAGACTTATGATGACTGAATAGAATTCGAGTTTGTTGAAGCCCAATCTAGTCCAAGTTTGTATCAAGTTAAAGTCTATCTAGTTTAGCCCGAATTGTAAACAGAATTCGTATGGGCTGAGCCCAGTTCGAATTGTATGGTTGTGTGTATATAAACAACCTTTACCTAGAGTTTTAGGGTTAGACTTTTGGAGACTTTTAGGCAATTGAGAGAGAGTTCGAATACACAGAACATTGGCTGTGAGTTCGTGGAGATCTTTAGTGATTGTAAACGTTTTCGTTGGATAATCATAGAAGATCAGTTGGTAAATCGTCTGGTGTTCTTGTTTCTGTTTATTTGGTTTATCAAGGGGATTCCGCACCCTTGGTAGATTGTCAGAGCGTTTGCTCTTGTGTACGGTTCAAAACTGATATTACAGATTCAAGGATTGTGTTCGTGTTTGAAGATTTTCGGATTCTGTGTGAAGAACATCGAAGAACAGTCAAAAATTGTGAGTGTTTGATTCGTTTTGGTTATTGATCTAATTTGTTTGCTTGTTTTTAGGAGTTTCAGTTGGAAAGTTATCAATCAGAGGATTCGTTGGTGTAAAAGGTGCTGATTTTTCGGGATTTTGATTGGAAAATAGCTGGTCTCGACTCGAAACTGTAGTCTTGACTTGTGCTGATTTTACTCGCAACAGTGGTCTCGACTCGCAACCGTGGTCTCGAGTTGTGCTGATTTGACTCGAAACGGAAGTCTCGACTCGCAACAGTAGTCTCGACTCGAAACAGTGGTCTCGACTGGACTGAGTGGTTGCAAGTTTGAAAGTGGTGGAATTTTTCTAGGCAATCGTAGGAAAAATTTCACTGTTTCGTGTTTAGAGAATTATCCGTAACTCACCTGGACAAACCGTTTGCACCGTTGGACTCCTTGGATTTTTAGGAAAAAAAAAAAAAACTCTGGAAAATTCCGAAATAGGTTTTAGACATTATATATCATTGGAATCGTAATCTCGAGACGAATCTAACGGTATAAGTTGGTAAAAACAGGTTTCGGACTAAAATTGTACGGTTTAACCAGTTTGCTTAAGTTAAAATGTCGAACATGTCTAAATTGAACGAGCTTTTAAGGATGGAACACGAGGTAGGCACAACGAACAAACCACCTAAGATGATGAAGGTGGAGAATTACTTGACATGGAAGGATAGGTTTCAATCCTTTATTGAATATCAGGACACACGCATGTGGATTTGTATTGAAGATGGGTACACAAACCCTACACATGACTTTGAAGGCAGACCGCGTGTCACAGCCTATGTGAACATGCAAGAAAATGATAAAAGGATGTATGAGGCTGAAAAGAAAGCCTTGGCAGCTATCAAGATGTCCCTACCTGATAGCATCAAACACACCTTTAAGAAGTACACTACTTCAAAAGAAATGTGGGATGCGCTAGAGAAGAGATATGAAGGGAATTCTGATGTCAAGAAGAACAAAATTGATCTACTGAAGAAGCAGTTTGCTGTGTTCAAGTACATGAAAAATGAGTCACTTGAGGACGTCATAACTCGATACTACCATCTGATGTCAGAATTGGACAAATATGATATAGATTGCTATTCTGAGATAGAGAAAAATGACAAGCTGCTTGCTGCTCTGCCTGCTAAATGGGATATTTACACTCTCATGATAAAGGGAGAAGCTGATTATGAAACAAAGGAACTGGAAGAAGTAGTTGGAAAGCTAAGAGCTTATGAGCTCAGCATGAAGAAGAAGGACACTGGATATGATCAGGTTCAAGATCCAGGGATTTACAATGGGCTTACATCTTCTTCATCTCACGATGCTTCTAGCGACTCTGCCACTGCTTTTCTCTCGCGTGAAACTGAGCAGGTCACAGTAAATGAGGATGGTGATGTATGTTTTGTAGCTGCTTCAGGAGGATCAACTGGAGCTAAGAGAACATCAACTGGAGTAGTTCAAAGTCAATGCCAATGAGTGTGAAGTCTGCTGAAGAACATCTTGCTCTACTTGCTTCTTTTGTTGCTTCTTATGAAAACTACATTCACGGGAAGATATCTGATCCTGCCGTTTTAGATGAAGATTACGATCAGATTGACCCTGATGATCTTGAAGATATGGATTTGCAATGGCAAATGGCCATGATTACTAGAAGGGTGAAGAGGTTCATGAACAGAACTGGAAGGAAATTTGTAGGGAAAACTGTTGGTTTTGACAAGACCAAAGTGAGGTGCTTTAACTGTCAAAGTTATGGTCATTTTGCTAGGGAATGTCAGAAACAAAAGCATGAAACCTCAAGTCAGAGTTCAAACAATAGAAATTCATCAAACAACTCTAACTCAAGAGCGCTGATCTCTACTGCATGAGAAGGTTCATATGACTGGAGTATTCACTTGGAAAATGATGAGAATGTCACTCAAGCATTTATGGCAGAGATTGTTCCCGTTGATGAAGCTGAAGCTAACATGAATGCTGAAGTTGAGAAGAAAAGTGAAGCTGAGGTAGATAAGGCTGATCAGACAACAGATGCTGAAAAAGGAAAGTCAAAGTCTGAGCATGAAATGGATGATGAAAAGGAAGCAGATGAAAAAGATGAAATCATCAAAAGAATGGAAGCTCAACTTGCTGCTCTTATGGCCAACTCAGACAAATCGACAGGAGAGGTAAGTAACTCTGCTACTTCTGTTTGCTTAAAGTGTCGTGAATTACAGGGTGAAGTTGACAGGTTGTCAACTCAAAACAAAAGTCTGGTGAGCGAAATATCTAACGTAAAAGAATCAAATTTCTTTGCAAAAAGAAATGAGTCATCATATTTGAAAAAGATAAAAGGCTATGAAGCTGAAATTGAAGTTTTAACCTGTAAACTAAACGAAAAACTTCAAGTCATAGACTTAGCTCATGACATGATGGCTGAGAAAACAAAAGAAATTTCTGAAAAATGCAAAGAGTTGTCAGATGCACAACTCAAAATTGTTGAACTCGAAAAGAAATTAGGTCAATTCAGGGATTCTACTTTTGTTATGAAACACATGATGGGTGGGTTAAAGAAGAGTAATGACAAGACAAGTGTGGGATTCAAGGGCTTCAATGAAGTTCCACCTCCTCTTAGTCATGACTATTCTTTCTTACCTTATGAAGATGAGTTCACAGACTTTCTGTCAACATCACCAAGTAGTTTCACATCTAGTCAAGGTGATGTGTTTGAAGATAATGATGCTAAGAAGGTCAATAACAGCAAACCTGTTTTGAAAAAGAAAAATTCAAATCCTACGAATAAAAATCCAACTTTTGTTAAAAAGGTTAATTTTGTTCAAGGAAGTGATATGAAAAACGAAACAGCTGTTATAGAAAATGAATCAAATGTAGAGTTTGCTAAAAACAAAAACATAGAAAATCTTGAAACTAAGCAAACTGAACCAAATCCTTCTAAGGCATCATCATCTAAACCAGAATCTAGTTCAAAGGCCTCAGCTGAGAAGTCTTCGAAAAAGAGATCGTGCTTCAAATGTCACACAAAGGGACATGTAGCTAGCTGCTGTCCTAACAAAAAGGTTGAAGCACAAGTTAGTGAGAAACAAAGAGGGAAATCACCAGAGAAGAAAGGTGATAATGAGGAGAAAGTCTCAAATTCTCCAAAGAAATCTGCTCCAAAGCAACAACCGGGGGTTGCTGGTGGTGTAAAAATGGCTGAAAAAGAAACTACACAAGTTCCTCGTTTCCAAAGAAATCAACCAAGATTTCAGCCTGAATCTACATCAGGCAGATATGAAAGACCAAGAAGTAGTTCACCAAGAATGAACAACCAAAATTCAAATAATTTTAGAAGTCAAGGTCAATATCAAAATCGATACCAAAATAATGGTGGTCGAACTTTTTATAACAATGGCTTTCGAAATTACAACAATCAAGGTTCTTGGAATCAAAATCAAAGTTTTCAAAGGTCACATAGTCCAAACACAAATAGGTACCCTCAGGACCAGAGACCTTATGGACATCAAAACCAATTTCCATCAACAGGTTCAAGATCAAAGACTCAAGTTAGGAGTGAGGGATGTTGGATGGACGTTCAAATAGTTGGTGAATTTGGACGACCCAAGACCATTAAGGCTTGGGTCCCCCAAGCTAACTAATCCTTTGGTTGGTGTGTGCAGGAGCTGCTAAGGAGGATTATCAACTTATGGTATGTTGATAGTGGCTGCTCTAGGCACATGACGGGGGATGCGAGGTTGTTTTCTGAATTTGAAGAATATGATGGTGGACATGTAAATTTTGCTGGTGCTAAAGGTGGTAGGATAACTGGACGAGGAAAAGTGACGAATGGGAAGATCACTTTGGACAAAGTGAACTATGTTGAGCAGCTTAAGCACAATCTGATGAGCGTGTCACAAGTCTGTGACAAGGGTCACTCGGTCCATTTTACAAATACTGAGGCATTGGTGTTGAAACCGGGTTTGGTTATTCCGGACGATTGGATAGTGATGCGTGCACCGAGGAAAAATGATACTTATGTCATGGACATGGGTGCCAAGGATCCAACTGCTGCGGTGGCGTGTTTACTGTCAAAAGCATCTGAAGCTGAATCTATGTTGTGGCACAGACGCATGGCCCACATTCACTATCGCAAAATGAATTATATCATAAAAAATGAGCTAGTGAAAGGGGTTCCATTGCTGAGGTTTCAAGTGGAAGATAAATGTCTTCCATGTCAAAAGGGAAAACAACACAAGAAACCTCATAAGTCTAAAATAGTAAATTCCATTAATGCCCCTTATGAATTACTTCACATGGATTTATTCGGTCCAGTGAATGTGAGGAGCATAGGTGGAAAGTACTATTGTCTTGTTGTCACTGATGATTATTCACGTTATTCATGGGTTTTCTTTTTAGGTTCAAAAGATGAGACAGCAGAGTTGCTGATAGATCTTTTTACAAAATTGGAAAACGTCCATGATGCAAGGATCAAGAGGATAAGGAGTGATAATGGCACGGAGTTCAAGAATCGGATTCTGGATCTCTACTGTCTTCGAAAAGGAATTGAACATCAATATTCTGCTCCTTATACACCTCAACAAAATGGAGTCGCTGAGAGGAAAAACAGGACGTTGATTGAAGCCGCTAGGACGATGCTTTCAGATTCAAAGCTACCAGTTCTTTTCTGGGGAGAAGCTGTGAATACAGCTTGCTATGTCCTAAACAAAGTTTTAACCGTTAAACGTTTTAACAAAACTTGTCATGAGTTGATGTTTAACGAAAAACCAAACTTAACAGGCTTTGAACCATTTGGATTACCCTGCACCATTGTGCGAAACAAAGATAAACAAAAATTCGGTGAGGTGGCTGACGAAGGCTACTTTCTGGGTTACGTGCCTGGCACACCGAATAAAAGGGTTTTTAATCTCAAAACTGGTAAAATTGAGGTTGTTTTTAATGTGGAAATTACTTCCTACAAACCCCAACAATCAACGAGTGGTCCTGCTATACTGTATGATTATGAAAGTGTGTTTAAATCATTTAATATTCCTGAGGTTTCTGATGCAGATGATTCTCAGCTGATTCAAACAGTGGTATGTGAAGACGATGAAGGCGAATTCATGCCTAGATCGAATGTTGATATTTCAGATGCTCCGGAAATTTTCCAAGGTGCTGCTGATCCTGATTCAAGTGATAGTGACTCTGAACCTATTCAGGGGGAGGAGTTCATTAATCCGTTTGCAAATCAGAATATTCAGGGGGAGATTGGATCAAACCTGGGTGATAATCTAGAAGTCGATACAGTTGCTACTACACGAGCAAATAAAGATCATCCGGTTGACATGATACTTGGAGATCCTACTGCAGGTGTTCAGACGAGAAGAAGCATAGCAGCGAATTCTGGGTTATTTGTTTCGATTGAGAAGACTGGGATAGTGAATGAATGCTTGTATAGTTGCTTTATTTCCCAAGAGGAGCCGAAGAACATTCACATGGCTCTTAAAGACAATTCATGGGTTGAAGCTATGCAAGAAGAATTGGCCCAGTTTGCGAAGTTGAAGGTTTGGGAGTTAGTGGACCTTCCTAAAGGTGAAAGAGAGATTGGCACTAAGTGGGTGTTTAAGTGCAAGAAGGATGATAGAGGTATTGTCACGCGCAACAAGGCTCGGTTAGTGGTAAAAGGGTTCAATCAGCAAGAAGGGATAGATTATAATGAAGTGTTTGCACCAGTGGCAAGGTTGGAGGCAATTCGTTTGTTTCTAGCTTTCGCTTCATTCAAGGGCTTTAAAGTTTTCCAACTAGACGTGAAGAGTGCATTTCTTTACGGGAAAGTCCAAGAAGTGGTGTATGTCTCACAGCCAGATGGGTTCGTTGATCCAGACTATCCAGATCGAGTTTACAAACTTGATAAGGCTTTATATGGGTTACATCAAGCTCCTAGGGCGTGGTACGAGACACTGTCTACACATCTGATCAAGAATGGTTTTGAGAGAGGTCAGATTGACAGTACACTGTTCATCAAGAGAAAGAAGGAAGATTTTCTGCTGGTACAGGTATACGTGGATGACATCATCTTTGGGTCATCAGATGAGAACATGTGTAAGGAGTTTGAACAGGTGATGAAGAGTAAGTTTGAAATGAGCGCTATGGGTGAGCTGTCTTACTTTCTGGGATTACAAGTTGAACAGAAGGAAGATGGGATGTTTATTCATCAAACGAAGTATGTGTATGACATTTTGGATAGGTTCAAAATGAATGATTGCTCTACTTTCAACACACCCATTTGTGAAAATCACAATCTTGGCCCAGATCATGAAAGTACTGAAGATGTTGATCCTACTCAATACAGGGCGATGATTGGTTCTCTAATGTACTTGACTACTTCAAGACCTGACATCATGTTTGCCGTATGCTTGTGTGCCAGATATCAGGCGAATCCGAAAGAGTCACACATGAAAGCAGTGAAGCGTATTCTTCGTTACTTGAAGGGGAAACCTAAACTTGGGTTGTGGTATCCAGCTGATAGTGATTTGAGGTTCGTTGCTTACACTGATTCAGACTTTGGAGGATGCAAATCAAACAAGAAGTCTACAACAGGTGGTTATCAGTTCTTAGGAGGCAGGATCGTGTCTTGGCAATGCAAGAAGCAATCCTGTGTGTCTACATCTACGTGTGAAGCTGAATATATTGCTGCGGGTAGCTGTTGCTCTCAGGTTCTCTGGATTCAACAGCAGATGCGCGATTACGGTTTGGATTTCACTCGTACTCCTATTATGATAGATAATAATGCCACCATATCAATCACAAACAATCCCGTAAAGCACAGTAGAACTAAACATATTGACATACGTCATCACTTTATACGGGATTGTGCTGAAAAGAGACTCATTGAATTACACCTAGTCGACACACTAGATAACCTTGCTGATCTTTACACAAAAGCTTTTGATCGAGCTCGCTTTGAACACTTAGTCGAACTCAACGGGATGAGGAATCCTGAATAACTGGTTTTTCATAAGAATTTTGTAAATAGTTTACTGTTTTCTTAAAAATCAAAAATACAAAAACATTAAAAAATTGAAAAACATAAAAAAATAGAAAATTAAAAATGAGTTATCACTGTGTGAAAAAGAAGAAATGATAGTACATCAGCAAGTTAGACTGTCACACTGAAAATGAAATTAAAATGCTTAAGTGTGATAGCAGCTTCATCATATGATGTACCAGTAGGCAAAAGCATGAAATAATCAACTTACCAAAGTGATATAAACATTAAAGCACTGAGTATGAGGGGGGAACACATCAGTGGTGTATGGTTTAATGACCTTAAATCTTGCGTTGATAGATTGCCAAAATCTGAAGTTTTGGGTCTTTATACTGTTATTTCATCTGGGGATATCAGGGGTGTCCTTCTGCTGCATCCAGATATATGCTGACCTAGACACACCCAGGATATCTTAAAAGAGCTAAAAATGCCAAAACCCTGAAAATGAAGAAGCTCTCAAAGAGAGTTATTCAAAAAGTGCAAAATGCATAAATCGTACAAAAAATGGTATTTGTCTTAGCCCTCGATAAGATATTTTGGTCTCTCTGCTGTACGGAAGTACTGACCTGTTCACCAAGTATCTATCGTTGAAAAATAAAACGGATGAATTCAGTATACTCACCTACTACGATGAATCTTTGTGCATACCTTGATCGCGGGGGTATATCCTGAAGTGGGACACACTAAATATATCAGAATAAAATTACCTTAACGTATCATACGGTAATGGCACTTGAAATGTTCATGCATTTTGTTTAAGTGGTCAAACATACTGGTAATCATCTTGGACTGCTTTTCACGAAAAATTACATAACGAATTAACTAATGGTGTGAAACAGTTTGATTATGCTGATATGATCTTCTTACCGGTGATTCTCACAAAAATAGAGTGTTTATTGCTTTTCGTATTTATTTGCTTTCAGAAAAATACAAAAATACAAAAATAGTGTCTTTTTCTGTTTAAAATTCTTAATGTACGGAAAACTGTTATTCGTGGAGGAGTTGTTACTGATAGGGGGAGACGGTGTTAGTAAGTGGGTTCAAAATTTTGAAATGATGCAGGTTATAAGGTGTTTGGTTAAAAATTTGTGCGTGTTGGTGTTGAATTGGAAAGTGCTTAATCTGTTATACAGTTTAACTATCTCTTGAATAATAATAATTCCTTAACTATGTTGAAAAATTCTTATGGTTTCTCGAGATGTTTGTTTTATAGTATACAGATTGAAGCAGTTTGTTGATGAGAAGTTGCTTTGAAGAGATGAGGAGTTTGTTGCTGCTTGGTAGAGTCCTCCTTCTACAATGCAGAATGGATGCTGTGAAGACTTATTTGGAATGCTGAATCAAAACTTGGAAGATTTGGTGATTGGATACATCAGCTTAGGGGGAGTCTGTTGCTGACAGAATTCATGTTGAAGCTGACGCTATCCAAAGACCAAAAGACTGTGAGATTCTGAAGACTAAAGTTTCCTTTGCAAGCTATTGTCAAGGGGGAGTTTGTTGGTGCATGTTATGTGACAACAGCGTTGGATTGGTCTTTGGATATTAAACGTGTTTGGGCCGCGAAGACTTATGATGACTTAATAGAATTCGAGTTTGTTGAAGCCCAATCTAGTCCAAGTTTGTATCAAGTTAAAGTCTATCTAGTTTAGCCCGAATTGTAAACAGAATTCGTATGGGCTGAGCCCAGTTCGAATTGTATGGTTGTGTGTATATAAACAACCTTTACCTAGAGTTTTAGGGTTAGACTTTTGGAGACTTTTAGGCAATTGAGAGAGAGTTCGAATACACAGAACATTGGCTGTGAGTTCGTGGAGATCTTTAGTGATTGTAAACGTTTTCGTTGGATAATCATAGAAGATCAGTTGGTAAATCGTCTGGTGTTCTTGTTTCTGTTTATTTGGTTTATCAAGGGGATTCCGCACCCTTGGTAGATTGTCAGTTTTGTTACGATCCATACGGGATAGGGACCTACAATAATAGGTCATAGCATAAGTAACCGCGTTTTGAGTTTGCGTTGTGTTTGTGTTGAGTGATAGCGAATAGCATAATAGTATATGCGATAGCGTATGCGTTGTGATATAGCGTATGCGAAAATATGCGAAATAGCGTTGTAAGCTTTATAGTTTACATTATGATCCGAATCTCGGGTGCTAGGCGTAACGAGAGTAACGAGAGCGATAAGCGGGTTGTTACATATGTTCTGATCATAGTGACATGAAATTGCTAAGTTGCAAAACCTTTTCGTCACACATATACCATAATACCGCCCCCAAAAAAGTGTCGAATAAATATTTGAGAAAGAAATTGCTTCGTAAAACTATTATGCCGCAAATAAATTTTGTTGCAACTCCAAGGACACAACCACGACAATACCTTCACGAACGTCCACCTTTCTCCAATCTAGTCTTTTCAATGGACTTTTCACTTTCTTACACTCACATTCTTACTCTATCATCTGGCAACATACATCTTCCTTTGAATTCTTTGTCGTTTGTAGACAATCACTGCCTCATGGGCAACGAACGGCCACTACAGATGATGTTATCTGTTATGAAGTAGTGAATTTATAAATCTTAAAAGAATCACTTACATGGTTGTGTGTAGGGGTGTTCAAAAAACTCGTGGCTCGCAGCTCGCTCGAAAAAAGCTCGAAGAAAGCTCGGCTCGAAATTAGCTCGGTTGTAAACGAGCCAGCTCGGCTCGGCTCGGTTTGTAAACGAGCCGAGCTCGAGCTTGGCTTGGCTTGGCTTGGCTCGGCTCGTGAGCTGGCTCGATAAGGTTTACATCCTTAATTTTTTTGTCTCACATCGCTTAGAAAACAAAAATTAAGGGAGTATCTCCCCTATAAAAGAAGGTAAAGACAATGGAGAAAGTGAATTAACTATTTATACTTGCATATTTAGCCATATGGTTAAATTAAATGGCAATTATGGCCCTTAGGCTATGAAGAAATTCATTTTTAAGGGTTTTTTAAGTAATAAATTTTACGGTTCTTTGTTAGTTCAAGCTAGATCGAGCCGAGCTAGCTCCAATTCTAATCGAGCCAAGCTCGAGCCTCAAATCTCAGCTCGATTAGAAATTCGAGCTCGAGCCGAGCCAGCTCGAATCGAGTTCGAGCCGAGCTCGAGCTGGGTCTAGCTCGGCTCGACTCGGCTCGTTTACAGCCCTAGTTGTGTGTGACCCGTGGTACAACCAACTATCACCGTGGTTGTGTGTGACCTCGTGTATTTACTTTAGTAGACTAATTAAATTACTCTATAAGTGTAAATACATGAATATTTATTTTTAGATTATAGGACTAAAAAATGTGTTTGACAAAAAAAAAAAAAATCTCTTTTACTTCTTATGTTAACAACCATTTATATATTAAGACCTATTTGTACCTGACCTAACCTTACAAACATAATCAAAATAAAAAATTGTATAAATCCAAAGCTATATACAAAATATTTAAATAAAATATCGAAATCTGAGAGTTGAGATAATGCCACCATTGTTAAACTCAATGCGAAGTTTGGTGACATGTTTTTTTTTTTTACTTTTTAACAACAATCCAATACAATTATTTGCTACATTCAGGCCCGGCCCGGTGGGAGGGCGGGGTGGACGACCGTCCAAGGCCTAAACTTCTTCGGGCCCGAAACTTTTTTTAAACAAGTATTTATACATTCTGTTTCGAAATCGAGCCAGGGTCTCATTGAAGTAGTCTCTCTATTCCTTTGGGGTAGTGGTAATGCAGTCTACATTTTACTCTACTCACATTATATCTTAACTTTGTTATTGATGAGATTTATTGAGTATGATGATGATGATGATTGGTTGGTCTGATAGCCTCCCCTTGGCTTTAAAAATAATAATCTGCTTACAGCTTGTCTCAATTGTTTTTTTCCCTTTAGGTTTTTCCCCAATTTTATTTTTCCTTTTTGTTGCCCAATTTTATTTTTCCTTTTTGTTAGTTCTTATAGTTTTTTTTAGCGGGAGAAACGTTATTGTTTTGTTTTTGTGTTTCGTTACTCATTTTTAAGTTTTCTATTTCTAATTTGAAACTGAAATCGTGAAATCTTTTGTTATTGTTTTTTTTTTTGTTTTGTTTACTATTTAAATTAACTTATATTTAACTAAACAATTTTAATGATTATTTAAATGTTTTTTTTTTCTTTTATTATAAAAAAAACTAATGAACCGAACACATTTTGGACATGTTATGACTATATTTTTTAGGGTTTTCTTTTCCGTTTGCTATAGCGAGTGCATCGAATATATTAATCTTTTCTTTTCATAATTGAGTTATTGACTTTATATTATAGGGGTCCGTTTTATCTACTCGTTCAGACCCAAATCTTTTCACGGATTCTCGAGGACGGTCATGTGGATCTACATTCAAATAAAATCAATATATATGCCACTACACAAGGCACACCTATATATGACTTTATTATAACACTAATTAAGACATCTAGTTTTAATTATACATTCAAATAAAATCAATATATATGCCACTACACAAGGTCCACTCTATGCCCGGCTGACGTGCTAGTTTTCGGTTGGGAGGGCGGGAAACATGCTTGTGTCGATCTCACAGGTGTATCCCCCTAGCCGGGTTCCGGGAAAATGGGTTTGTGGCGGGGCAAGCGGTACTTAAAGCAGAGTCAAAGAAGGTGGAAAAGCACGCGAAAGCTTGTGAGGATAATCAGCATGCCTTTATCCCCCTGGCGTTTGACACGTTCGGCTCCTTGGCGCCAGAGGCGGTTCGGTTCTTGGCTAGAGTTCAGCGTGTGGTTCACAGCAACTTTTCGACCCCTCAGGGGCGAGGCTTTGTTTTTAGCAGATTAGGGTTTTCTATTCAGAAGGGGATGGCGGCGCAGTTTGTTGCCCGTCTACCTACTATCCTTATGTAACTTCATTGTTGAATTTAATATATATTTTATTCATAAAAAAAAAAAAGTTATAACATATAATGACAGATTTGCAACCAAATAAAACCCAACAAAGCTTTTGAACAGTCATGAAAGGCTCTTGATGATTTTGTGATAAACTACAGGCGAGAATCACCTAAAACACAAAGCATGCTCTAAAGATAAACGTTGGTCCAGCATTTCCTTATTTATTTTGGCACCCACATCCACTAAAACACAACATATATTTATAAATAATACAAAAGAAAATCCAAACTTACATCTTTATGTTCAACATGTAATCTTAATTATGGTAAACTCAAATAGTGTTTCTCATAAGAAACCATGAAGTCATGTATGTTTGCATATATATCAATTGCACTCTGAATAATTATCGGGGAACAAAATCCGACATTGAAACTTCATTTACGGAATACTGGGATGATCTTGATTTAGATTTTGATATTTAGATTTTCCTAAATCACTTGTCCGCGTAGAAGAACTGTACTCAAGAAGTGGGGTTTCCGGATGAATGTTACTATGAATGAAAAATGCAGGTTCTGCTGGCACGGGAAGCGTGATAGAGAAGCTATTAAGCATAAGAACAACAGAAGCCATCGTTGGCCTATCAATCACATTTTCCTGAACACATAACAACCCAATGTGGATACATCTAATGATGTCACGCAATGGACATGATTCTCCCTTCAATGTGGGGTCTATTATATCTGATATTGTCCGTTCCTCAACTTTTCCATGTCTAAAATATATTAACAATATTCTTTTTAGAATCTATATACTACAAAAGAAAACGTAATTTTGGCAGTTATATATATATATATATATATTATATATATATATATATATAGGGGAGGGTTATCTTGAGAACGCTAATATTGCGAGAACCGTGAGAACGAATGAAAAAACCAATCAAAACCGACTTTTTTTAATACAAACCTCATTCTAATTAAAATACAACATCAAAAAAGAATTCACAACATCAAATAATTCATTTATCCTCTCAAAAATCACTCTTACTAGATTTTTTACACATGTGTAAATATAACAAATTTACACATGTGTAAATGACAAACTTACACACGTGTAAATTTTTGTTATTTACGAATTCACGTAAATTTAAATGTGTAAATTTAATTTCTAACATTGTATTCGAATAATAATGATAAGTGTAAAAAGAAATTTTGAATTTGAACTGTTTTTGACCAAGTTCTCGTGATTTTTTTATTCATTCTCACGGTTCTCGCGATATTTAGCGTTCTCATTTAAACCCTCCCCTATATATATATATATATACACACACATATATATGGGGAGGGTTATCTTGAGAACGCTAAATATTGCGAGAACCGTGAGAACGAATGAAAAAATCAATCAAAACTAATTTTTTTAATACAAACCTCATTTAATTAAAATACAATATCAAAAAAAGAATTTACAACATCAAATAATTCATTTTTCCTCTCAACATTACTCTTACTAGATTTTTACACATGTGTAAATATAATAAATTTACACGTGTGTAAATATAATAAATTTACACGTGTGTAAATATAATAAATTTACACGTGTGTAAATATAATAAATTTACACATGTGTAAATGACAAACTTACACATGTGTATATTTTCTTTATCTACAAATTCACGTAAATTTAAACGTGTAAATTAAATTTCTAACATTGTATTCAAATAATAATGATAAGTGTAAAAAGAAATTTTGAATTTTAATTGTTTTTTACCAAGTTCTCGCAATTTTTTCATTCGTTCTCACGGTTCTTACAATATTTAGCGTTCTCATTTAAACAATCCCCTATATATATATATATATATATATATATATATATATATATATAGGGGAGGGTTTAAATGAGAACGCTAAATATCGCGAGAACCGTGAGAACAAATCAAAAAACCGCGAGAACTTTGTCAAAAAACAATTCAAATTCAAAATGTTTTCTACACTTATCATTATTATTCGAATACAATGTTAGAAATTTAATTTACACGTTTAAATTTACGTGAATTCGTATTTAAAGAAAATTTACACATGTGTAAATTTGTCATTTACACATGTGTAAATCTGTTATATTTACACATGTGTAAAAAATCTAAAAGAGTGATTTCGAAAGGAGAAATGAATTATTTGATATTGTAAATTCTTTTTTTATGTTGTATATTAATTACAATGAGATTTGTATTAAAAAAATTGGTTTTGATTGGTTTTTTCATTCGTTCTCACGGTTCTCGCAATATTTAGCGTTCTCAAGATAACCCTCCCCTATATATATATATATATAGGGGAAAGATAAATCGAAAACCCATGTGAGTTGAGAAAACCCAAATAAACCCTATGTAACATTTTGATTTTTTTCTAAAAAATACAGGGAATGTAATATAAATGTATACGAACATTTTTTTTTAAATGAAAAAAACGCCCTACTAGTTTTTTTTTTTTTTTAAATGTTGAAAATTTGTATGTTACATTTTTTTTTTGACATATATATTATGTAACCTGAAATTTGTAACATTTTTTTAAAAAAAAACTACTCGGTGTTTTTTTGTGTTTCTTTTTTAAAATGTTTAAATATGTGTATATTATATTTTCTATTTTTTAGAAAGGTTTCTTAAGTTTACATGGGTTTTTTACAAAGGTTTCTTGAGTTTACACAACTCAAGTGGGTTTCTCTATAGACTTCCCACATATATATATATATATATATATATATATATATATATATATATATATATATATATATATATATATATATAGGAAGAGCTCATGCGAGAACCACCTTTATTGTGAGAACCGCGAGAACCAATGTGAACACAAACTAAAATAGCTAAAAAAACCTAACCCCCCCCCCCCCCTAAAACCTAAACCCCCCACCCCACCCCCCCCCCCCCCCCAAAAAAAAAACCTAACCCCCCCCCCCCAAGCTAAAATGCTATAAACTAAACCCCCCAAAAAACCTAAAAAAATCTAAAAAAAATTTTTGAATTTTTTAATATTTTTTATGCTAAATCGCTACTTTTAGAAGCCAAAAAATTTTTTTTTTTTTAAATTAAAAAAAAAATTTTATTTTTTTGCTTCGAAAAGTAGCGATTTTTTTATAAAAAAATATTAAAAAATTCAAAAAAAAAAATTTTATGTGATTTTTAGCTATTTTTAGGCATTTTTGGTTGTGTTCACATTGGTTCTCGCGGTTCTCGCAATAAGAGGTGGTTCTCGCATGATCTTCTCCCTATATATATATATATATATATATCAAAAACCGGTATGACCACGATGTGTGTATACATATGCATATATAATTTCAGATTTGGTAGAAAAGATTGGTACTTACAAAGCTAAGAAGATATTCTATGGTCTCTCCGTTCTGAAAACTTTGGTTCTTTTGACCTGTTATGATCTCTAGCACTAACCACTCCGAAGCTAAAGACATCCGACTTTACTGAGAATTGGCCGTGCATGGCATATTCAGGTGACATGTAACCGCTACAAAAAGGCACGAGAAAAAAGTTAGCACATGCCTATATACAACACATACCCACACACTTACATGTCTTAATAGTTTGAAATTAGTTTTTAGTAGAAGAAGCTTAGTGAATCATTATGAAAACCTCGTAATAGGCATGATTGAATATTTTGAAATTAGTTTTTAGTAGAAGAAGCTTAGTGAGTCATGAGGAAAACCTCGTAATAGGCATGAAAACATCGAACTTTGCTAATCTTTTTGTGGCAGATTTATACTAGTTTCTAAAATGATTGTCATGTATTTGTGATGTGATGGAAAACTAATTGTTCATTTTAATATATTGTTTTAATTAATTAAGCCGGGCATTAAAATATTAATCTTGTTGCGTACACTTGGTCACAATGGAATGACACAGAGATTCACAAAAAAAATGGTGTTCAGAGGTATAACTAAACCAAATCTAATAATGGTCCTGAACCCTAATGAACATAACCTAAAGGAAGTGTACTTACTAGGTTCCAACAATTCTATTTGTGTCTGCATGACTTTCTCAGTTTTAAAGATTCTTGCCATGCCAAAATCAGCAATTTTGGGGTTCATTTGTTCATCTAACAAAATATTACTTGGCTTCATATCACGATGAATTATCATTAGACGGGAATCTTCATGAAGGTATAGCAGTCCCTTTGCAATGCCTTTGATGATATTGTATCGTCTTCTCCAATCGAGAAGTGTACGTTTTGTTGGATCTAGGAACAGCATCATTTATTGTGTATTAGTAAGTAACAATATTCACTACAACAAAACATAATTTGTTACGAGCTTAGTATTGGTCAAACATCATTGAGTCCAACAAGTGTTAGCATATTTGTGATGCTATTTATGACTTTATAAATAACGGTTTTTGTTAAAAACTTGCCAAATATAGACCAAATTCTTTACTACCCCAAATATGTGAAACTTTTTCAAGTGTGGGTTGTTTTTAAGACCCAAGATTACTTTTTCAAATAGTTTTGAAGACCCAATTTAATCACCATTGAAAGATGCAACTTCATTTTACATAAAGTTTAGTTTTTTTCTCAAACAATGCAAACTTCATATTCACCTTTTTTCAGTTTGAAGTTGTTAAGTTAGATTGTGACTAACCCACAAATCAAAAAGTTAACAGCTTTTGAGAGAAAAAAAACATTCTTTATTTGCTATGCTACTTTTCTATTATAAAAACACGTCCTCCTAATAACTTACCAATATAAATTGATCAAGGCTTGCATTTAACAACTCGTAAATGAGAAGTCGTTCTGATCCTTCAATGCTGAAACCTAGCAGCCTAACTAAATTGCGATGTTGAAGTTTTGCAACTAGCAAAACCTCATTCTTGAATTCTAGGTCCCCTTGCCCAGAATCTCGTGCTAGCCTTTTACGGCTATTTGTTGTCCTTCTTCAAGCTTACCCTAACCATCACATAATAGCATTACTTAATACTCAAGTTACATAAGATAAATGTGGATGTTTATAAAAAAACATACAACATTTTATCTATTCTCTTTTGCAAATCCGCTACATATCTAAGCATATAAATATAAAAGCTATTAGAATTTAGGCAGTGATAGTTGTATAAAAATGGAGATCAGATTTTTAGACATTATTTCTCTTACAAGAGGTGCACGTAGAAACTGAGTATATACAAAAACAAAAAATACAAAAAAATACTAATAATAATAATTATTACACTTATACAATAATATTTAATGTTCATACCCGTACGTTAGTGTTAACTTTCTTTTTCCAAGATAGAATACTTGTTATATTCTTTTCGTCTCCCTTTATATATAATATATTCACGCATCTTGCGATGTTTATTAGGCTGAGTGGTGTGGTTTAGCGTCACCCACCAACTCAGCATATGGCGCCTCAAACACACCACCCCTTCAATTCATTGCCAAAGGGGACGCTATTGATGGCCTCAACATTGCCTTGGCGAGCGTTAAGGGTTGGATGTGTGGGGACCACCTTTCAAGATTTTTCTCTTTTTCCTTTTTTCTTATAAATAGTTAAAGGGGTTTTATAGGCTTTATCCCGCTCCATGATAGTTAAGGGTGAAGAGCTATAAAGCCTTCTATCTATGTGATGCTCGTGTGGCGTGATAAAGCCTCTAGGGGCTTTATCCCACACCATTCAGCCTACATGTAAAGAAATTTAAAAAAAAACGTATTTGGCAAATACGTGTAGAACAAAAAAACGTGAAGATTATGTATGTAGGAGCGATAATTACCAAATATCATTTGTTAGTTAGTACCTTGTAAACTGCTCCAAATCCACCTTGTCCAAGCTTATTATCTTCTGAGAATTCATTTGTTGCTGCTTTCACCATACCAAAGTTGTATTGAAGAGAGTCGGGTGTGCCAATGTCCATACTTTCGGCTATGACAAAGAAAGAGGAGTTAGAAGTTGCTTTAGCTAGAATGAGTTGTCCTTAATATTATAACACCAACTTTAACAAATTGTCCGTTATGTTTGTTATTAGCAAAATGCAAGTTGGAGTTGTACCCCTTAAGTTCTTGTAGTAACTACGAATTCTAAGCTGCAAACTTAGAACTTACTCTGAATACTTTCTTGTGGTGGTGGAGGCATCATCCTTTGCCTTTTCCTCTTCCTCAATCTCAGAAAGATGCAAAGTGAAGCGATTATTATAACAACGGTGACTATCACAATAATTACTACAATCCGAGTCGTGTTATTCTTTTGGCCTGCAACAAAATAAAAAGTGTTGCGATGAACCATTTTTAATTTGAAACGTTTAACAGAACTAAAACCAACACTAAACAAATGTGAGATAAGTAAAACGTTAACGAAGAATATTTACAATGGAACTCCTTTTTAACATAAAAAGACAAACATGTTTTTTTGTCCACCTTCTACTAATAAGTGAAATGCGCATGCTTAAGGAGAGTAATAATACTACAATAGTATGTGAGATCGTTTTAAACCTGATTTAACAAGATAACCTATTATGTGGTCTTTTAAGAATGACTCAAAGCTTCGTTGGCGTTCAAAGGAATTCTTTTGGAATTGAAATATTAATTATATTATTTGATGGTTTTAGAGAATGATAAAATAGTGCCGGCCCTGAGGATTCTAGTGCCTTGGCCTAGCCAGAAAAAAGGCCCTTAGACCCTAACGAATTATATTAACAATTTAACGACGATTAACATAGCAAAAGTATTGTATTAATCTGGTACGGGTACCAACTAACCAATGATGTGTGAAACTCTCTAAGCATTCTTGATAGCAAATCGTTTCATCTAGTTTTCTCTTTTTTGCGTTTTTAGCACCGGATGGTTGTTTAAGAAGTATAATTTCTAAAAATCAAACCCAAATTCAAAGGTCGAAACCTTTAACAATTACTCGATTCTAAGTTTAACAATTAAAAATTATTCAATTATAATTCTACCAATCAATAAAAACACCAAATTTAGATAATGCTGTACGAACTACAAAATTTCTTATGAACAAATAAGTCAAGTGTTTTAGACGAAAATTAATGTGTTTCGAGTGAATTTTAACGTTGCAGAATATCAAATGATGTTCCAAATTGAGATTGTGTTTTTAGTCAATTTTAGTGGTTAACATTTGGTGCTATATTATACATGAGCTTCTATTCGTGTAGATATGAGATTCAAAGGGCCATAAGAGAGAGAATATACTTGGAACAAAATTTAGTGTTGCCATTGATCAAACGATGTCAGAATGAAAAACATGGGGGGGGGGGGGGGGGGGGGGGGGCAGTAGACTCGAAACCGCGAGGAGGAACCCAAAGGCTTTAACCACTGGGGCAAATCAGGTTTTCCTTATTGTTAATATTCTATATACTTATTAATAAAAAAAATATAAAAGAAAAAAAATCAAAATTTTGGCCCTCGGGAAAAACGGGCCTCGGGCGGGGGGTCTGCGGTGAAAACAGTAATGCGGAAGCTATAGGTTCGAAACAATATTATTGATTGATTTGAAGTGCATGCTTAATCACGATTACAAATTTACAATGCTTTCTTGAATAGATAAAAGATCAAACGGCCAGAACCTAAATAACCAGAGAATTGCTATCAGATTAGACTAACTCCTCTTATTTGAATTCAAAGACTTAAACGTAAACTTATTAAACAACACGTGCATGCATGCTGATGTGGACTTGGATCACTTTTCATCATTATTACTTTTGTGCAAAACAAGGTCTAGAAGGCCGAGTACTCCACGAGTAGTCGCTACAAGGTAGGCTGCCGAGACGACTTTCTCCAACTCCGACTAATTACTCGGAATCGATCAAATGCGGTCAACATTGGCCAAAATCGGATCTAGTAGGTCAACTCGGGCCGAGTTTGACATAAAATAAAATAAAACATAATTTCTATGCCTATCATATTAAAGAATGAATATCAATTTCACGTATTTTGTTATAAATATTAGTAAATTTATGTTATTTGACATATATTTAATTTACGAAAAGTAATTTCTTTATAATTTGGCATCTCCGAGTACTCCTCGTGTACTCTCCGCCTAGGCCGAGTACTCTCAACTCCCCGGTCAACCAACTAGGGAGCGCCTATCGACTTTTACGCTCAAAAGAATTATATGTTGATGCAAAGATATCTACGAATATTATTTTAATATTTATTTGAATTTTAATTTCCATATTTATCTCTTTGACAGTTAGCATAAATATGGGTTTTAGGGTTTATTGTTAGGGAGTTTTTGTTGATTATTGAATAGAAAGAACGTTGTTCTTGAACCCTTTGGTTCGTCTATCGTCTTTGATTAATCATTACGCTTTTGAGCCATTTGATCGCACGCGAAACTGCATCAGTTGGTATCAGAGCTTTGGTTTTCAAATGGCTCTACGTGAAGGCGAGTGTTTTCTTGTTCGAAGAGTCGTCGACCGAGGCATCGACAAGAACATTGGTGATTCACGTGTTCGTGGAGATCGATTAAACCGTGACCGTAGATCCGTCGGGCGAGGCAGCGAGAACGGAAACCGTGATCCACGGGATATTCTTAAGATCAAGAGACTCCGACAACGAGTCCACGACCTCGAGTTACGACATGAGATCTGGCAACTCAAGCAAAGGATTCGAGATCTTGAGGACTCATCGTCTTGGAAGGAAACGAAACCAGAAGAACCTGTCGGGGACGAGTTATCCGGGGACGAGGAGCACTCTACCAATGGCGACACCATCTATGATTCTCCTCCCGTGTATGATGAATACGGGGACGAGGATTGGTATTCTTGGGTTACCGGTGATGGTCAGAACTTACCGGGTGATGAATCGGGTTTCAAAATTCGTAATGTTGAAGGTGTTTCTGTGGTCAACGGTGGCCATGCAAAGGTTAGCAACGATAATTTGCTTTGTTCTCTTATAAATGTTGCAAGCATCAATGTTTGTGGACCCACGGTGGTGATCAGTGGTCAGGCTAATGAAGAAGATAACTCTCTATTGGTGGGAGTTGTTTGTGAGACGGTGGTCAAGGGTGGTCATGCTTTACCCTTGGATTACACAAGAACCTCGCCAAATAGTTTGGAAGGTGACGAATTAATTGCCCAGTTTTCGGAAGTCACCAAATATATTGCATATTTGAATATTTTTTCCAAAATTCAAGATATGGATAATTTGAATTTTGCTAAATATTTGGATAGTAATTATGGTGGGCTAATTAAAGATGATGAAAAAGTGGAGATGGTTACAGTGCACATGGACTTGCATGTTGCAAGTGGGTTTCATGATTACATAGATAACACAAATGATAGGGGATTGTGGGCCTTTCATTTACACCAATAATGAACAAAACATAGCAGGCTCTATGAAAGTGTTGATTGTGAACATGAGTTGGTCTAATATTGCATTTGACCCGGGTGGTACAAGTCTAGAGTCGGGCAAGATGATCAAAGAAGTTGAATTGTTTAAGCGGGTCGTCATAATAATAATTCAGAATCGGGTTGATGTTCCTTTTGACCCAGGTGGGTTTGGTTCGAAGGCAAAACTCGAGGACGAGTTTTTTTCAAAGAGGGGGAGTATATGATGCAGGGATATCAGATATTATTTTATATTTATTTGAATTTTAATTTCCTAATATTTTGTTATTTAGTTTCCTAATTTATCTTTTTCATAGTTATAAATTAGGGTCTAGGGTTATTTGTTTATTCAGTTTTTGATTGATTTTGAATTGGAAGAACATTGTTCTTGAACCTATCGGTTCGTTATGAGACTTTGATTAACAAAGTGATCTTGAGCCATTTGAGTGCACGCGAAACTGCATCATATGTATTTATTAATATTCTAGATTATATGTATTTTCTAATGTTATGTCACTCAATAGCTGAGGCAGCCTCTAGGAGCAAGCCTAACGTGTGGAGGTCACATATTCAAATCCCATAAGTGATAGGATTAAAGAAATTCATCGTGCTAGAAAAATTCCAAAGTCCAAAAATTTCAACCTCAAACTTTGAGTCCCAAATAGCGCCCAATTAAATTCTTTTGAGCTACTTTTTAGTTAGGCCTAAATTCATAGTTAACCGGTCAATAATCGACCCGCTATAACCTTCAAAATCGATTTACCAAACCCGTAATAACCAATTGGTTATGATTATAGTTATCCATTAACTGACATCTTGGTTATGGTTATGGTTTTCAGCCAAAATCGATCAACACACACCCCTAACTTCCGTAGGATATAGGTATCCAATCTGATGCAGGGATATCAGATATTATTTTATATTTATTTGAATTTTAATTTCCTAATATTTTGTTATTTAGTTTCTTATTTTATCTTTTTCATAGTTATAAATTAGGGTCTAGGGTTATTTGTTTATTCAGTTTTTGATTGATTTTGAATTGGAAGAACATTGTTCTTGAACCTATCGTTTCGTTATGAGACTTTGATTAACAAAGTGATCTTGAGCCATTTGAGTGCACGCGAAACTGCATCAGTTGGTATCAGAGCTTTGGTTTTCAAATGGCTCGACGTGATAGTGATTACTCTTGTGTTCGTAGAATCGCCGACTGTTGGTGCATCCATCTGTCGTCTTCGTCTTATGTCGAGTCTCGGGTTCGTTGCGGTTTTGTTCAAGCATGATGTCATGATGACATCATCAAGATGACATCATCAATGACATCATCTACACTAAAAGACAAGACTTGCATGAAAACAAATTGTATATATTTGTTTAAGGATTTCGCTTGAAGACAAATCAGATAAGGTTTCGCTTGAAGATATATTAGGTAGATTTCGCTTGAAGTAATGATGTATAGTTTCAAGCGAAACTAGGAGAGTATAAATAGGCATGTTGTCTATTTCATTTGTAACGAATTCTGAAATTCCATACCGAGGTGCTGCCGGTGTGAAGACTGATTGTAAAAGATAGTATATCAATATAATCAGTGTTAAAGTGATACGCAAGCTGTTTCGCAATCGGTTTCTTAGTTTCCGCCTCTGAAACTGATAAATCTCTTCTGAACGACTCGTTGGGGTCCGACACCGACCGAGGCAACGGCAAAGATGGTCCCGACTCACGTGCTCGTGGAGAAGACCGATATCTTACCCGCAGAATCGCCGACCGAGGCAGTGGAAGAGTTGGTGTTGATCCATGGGATTTTGAGATCAGAAGACTCCGTCGACGAGTTCGAGACCTCGAGTTACAACATTTTACGTTTTACGTTAAAATTTTTACATTTTACATTTTACGTTTTTACGTAAAAAGTTTTACGTTTTACGTTTTACGTAAAAAGTTTTACGTTTTACGTTTGGCGCCGTTTTTTACGTTCCGTATTTTACGGCCCGTTTTTTTTTTCAAAAAAAAATTTACGTTTTACGGGATGAATTGTACGTTGTACGTTTTACGTTAAAAATTTATACGTTTTACGTAAAACTTTTTACGTTTTACGTTTTACGTTAAAACTTTTAAGTTTTTACGTTTTACGTAAAACTTTTTACTTTTTACGTTTTACGTTAAAACTTTATACGTTTTACGTTACACGTAAAACTTTTTACGATTTACGTTAAAAATTTTACATTTTACGTTAAACTTTTTACGTTTTACATTTTACGTAAAACTTTTTATGCTTTACGTTTTACGTAAAAAAAATTAAGTTTTACGTTTTACGTAAAACGTTCTACGTTTTATCTAAAAAGTTTTTACACAAAACGAACGCACCCAGGAAATCGCTACTCAGTGGGTGTCTCAGATAGATTGCTATTATCATCGACGCCTCAAAAAATAATAAAAACCCAAACAAACAAAAATCAAAAGAACGAGTGGATTTCTCGAAAAAACGATGTTTTGGCTCAGATTTTCCGATAATCAGAGGCTGCAAAAGTGGGGTTGCAGGTTCAAAAACCTACCCTCCATCGTCCTTGCCGCGCCATCGTCATCTAAATTTACGTTTTTTTTTTCATCATCGCCGCCCAAATCGACCATATCAAAACCCACAGTTTTTTTTTTCACTATCCAAACATTCAACACATTCGAAATCACTGATCAGACATTCAACACATTCACAAAATCACCAACATTCAACACATTCACAAATCACCAACAAAACCCATCAAAACCCCTAACATATCAAAAAACCATCAGATTCAAAAAACCATCAGATTCTAGAGAGAGAAACCCACAAGAAATCAACACCCACTAAATAAGATCAAGAACAGAAACACCCCCAAATATACCCACTAAATAAGATCATTCAAGAACACATGTGAAGAACACAGGCCAAGAAATCACCAGAAAATCAACTAACCCCAGAAAAAAAGAAGAACACATGCCAAAAAAAATACCAGAGAAATCATCAACTCGTCGGGAGGAGACCAGGGCCTCCGCCGCTCACGGCGGCGCTGCCGCCGGCCCACCACCTGGGTGTTTGCCGCACTCCGGCAGCCTTCAAAATGGCACAAAAATCGGTGGCTGAGGTGGTTGTTCTCAGTGATGCCGACAGCAAGTTCATCAACTACGGGGGGTCGGCTGCGAGTGAATCTCCCACCACCGACCAATCACCATCACCTCCATTTACCTCGGCCCCCACCATCACCTACCACCCCCCTGTCTTCCGACCGACCACCTCCCACCACCGCCTTCCACCACCTACCAACCACCTCCTACCACCGACCAACCACCGACCAGCATCGCCTCGCCACTGATCAAACTTTCTGTGCTTTCTTTATTTTGGAAGGAGACAGAGAGATGATGGATGAAGAAGGTTAGGAACGAATATGAGAGAGAGAGAGAAATTAAAGGGATTTCAAAATATGGGGGGGGGGGGGAGTGAAATAGGTCTGTCATCAGTCAGACTTTTAATAGAGATTGATATGATATATTGAGTAAATGACTATAATACCCCTTATTCTTATTGGTGGAGAGTGGTTCTTATGGTTCTTACAACTGGGAGTGGTTTTCATTTTAGCGGCTCCCTATATATATATATATATATATATATATATAGGGGAAGGTTTAAATGAGAACGCTAAATATTGTGAGAACCGTGAGAACAAATGAAAAAACCGCAAGAACTTGGTCAAAAACAATTCAAATTCAAAATTTTTTTCTACACTTATCATTATTATTCGAATACAATGTTAGAAATTTAATTTACACGTTTAAATTTACGTGAATTCGTAAATAAAGAAAATTTACACATGCGTAAGTTTGCCATTTACACATGTGTAAATCTGTTATATTTACACATGTGTAAAAAATCTAAAAAAAGTGATTTTGAAAGGAGAAATGAATTATTTGATGTTGTAAATTCTTTTCTTGATGTTATATTTTAATTATAATGAGATTTGTATTAAAAAATTTGGTTTTGATTGGTTTTCTCATTCGTTCTCACGGTTCTCGCAATATTTAGCGTTCTCAAGATAACCCTCGCCTATATATATATATATATATATATATATATATATATATATATATATATATATATATATATATGAGGTTCATTGGGGAACACTAAAAAAGTGGGGAACAGTGGGGAACCGACTCAAACGAACTCCGATCGGACTAATTCCAGCGGCGTTGGAACCGGCTCGTCGAACTCTAACTATGGTCTCTTAACCCTAAACCCTAAATCTTAACCCCTATAACCTAAATATATTAGGGTTTGGATTTTAAGATATTATAATTAGGGTTTTGCTTTAGGGTTTAGCTTTAGTGTTTAGTTTTATGATTAATCATTGGTATTTAGGGTTTAGCTTTAGCCTTTAGCCTTTAGGGTTTACAGTTTAGATTTTACTGTTTAACTTAGATTTTAGCCTTATTGTTTAGCTTTAGAGTTTAAGGTTTAGTGTTAAGAGATCTTAGTTAGAGTTTGACGAGCCAGTTCCAAAGCCGCTAGAATGAGTCCATTCGAAGTTCGTTTGAGTCGGTTCCCCACTGTTTCCCACATTTTTAGTGTTCCCTGATGAACACTCCCCTATATATATAATAACCATGTTTATTAAGTGTCTAAAATCAAAAGTTTTTATTCTTTCAAATTTCAGTTAGAGATTTTTTGCTTGAGCCGCATAAACGTTTGAGACAGGGGGAGTGAGAGATAGAAGTTATCCAAGGGATAGTGATAATTATTTGTGATGAATCTGTAAAGCGAGAAATGAGAAATTATTGTTTAATAAGGTGATCATGATTGAAAATATTATTGAAGATGGGAAGTCGCTTAGGTTTCTTTGGTACAAAAATTGATCTAAATATAAGCTGAATGTTTGGTCGAAGTGGTGTAACTTCGACTTAATTTACTTCCCCGGTTTTTTTTTTTTTTTTTGTGGTTGTGGCCCCTCGGTTTTGGGTGTGGTTGCTTTTGTGAATAAAATTTAGCTTTTGAAAACCCAATCTTATGTAAGATTTTTTCTAAATGCTAACAAAAATTTAAAATTGAGCGAGGCAAATGAAACATATATGAATTTTGGTTACAATTTAGTGATTTCTTTTTTCTTCAATTTAAATTATGAGTAATAATTATAAAGCTTGATTATTATTGTTTTTTTTAAAAGACAACTCACACACTCTTTTGTTCTACTATTAAAATGCATATTTTTCTTGTCCCTCACAAGGACTAAACCATCATCAGTTGTAAAGACAAAACCTTATATAACACATTGGTACGGTAGGGCAAAGGCTCTTTGATAACTTGATTATTATTTAGACAACTTTGTTCATCGCAATTACCTGCTACTTCAAGTTAGTTGAGAAAAAAATACATCACTTGTTAGTAACAAGAGTCATGTATGTTTTATTTGCAGCATTTGATTTTAAAAAAAGATTAAACATTTGTAAAAAAAAAAAAAAGGATTCAAACACCGAATAAAGGTAGAGTGACTTTAAAGATAAAAATAGCCTGTGTGAGTAAGATACGAAAATAAACGGTGAATGGCTTTAGTAGAAAATTTCAATTTTGCTTAATTGCCTCACCATTTGAAACTATTTCCCTGTCTCTTCCACTAGTTATTTTTGTATAATTTAGTTTCTTTAACAATATGAAATATTTAATATAAGTTATAGTATACACTCTATTAGTTTTTTTCTACATTCTATTATAAATTTTATTAAAATCTTAGATATATCTTATATAAAAATATTTGAGTCTCTTAAATAGTTAATGTATATATAAAGTATTAAATATTATGGTATTAAAGAAAAAAAGTAAATTATACATGAAATGAATATTGGAAAAGAAACAGAAAAAAAAAGGATATGTGGTTTTCAATATGGACCGGCACTACTTTTTCAAGCCCTTATTGACTTTTAAAACACACCAAAAAAGAATTTAGAAGAGTTCAAACTTTTTTAAACACCTATAATTAATAAAAGTCTGATGTTGTGTGTGCAAGATACGTCACGTGTTTTGAGCAGTTTGAAGTTTAATAATTAAACAAAGACTAGGACACATAAGTGCGTATCCAATTAACGTAACCTTTAATTATAGTCAAACTAAAATTATTTTAGTTTGATTCCGTATAAATTATTTCGTAAGGTAACACAACATAAAAATAGTCAGGTTTTGAATTGTCATATCTAACATGTTTAATAAATATTTTATGTTTGTGTTGACCTTTTAATATAACGGGTCAAGTTCGGGTTAACATGCTTAACGTATTTAATAAAACAAGACGGTGCGCTAACCTGTTGAATCTATTTTTTCCCGCTCACCAACCCGATTAACACGTTCAAAATTTGATTAGTTCGTTTGACACGTTCTGTTAAATTAGGGCCGTTTCAACGTTTTTGGAGGCGCTAAGCAAACTACAAAGGTGGAGCCCTTTGAATGGGTATAAAGAAAACATCGGTTCTGCTTTCTTCCTTCTAAGTCTCAGTCGCAAGCACAATATCAAAATTCAAATATTCAAAGTATCAATTAGAAATTTAGGGAGAATAGTGATTAAGTGATTTGCAATATATAGAGTTTACTATAAAAATAGTGGTTAACTAACCTGTATTATCCTTGCGAAACCATAAATTTCCCCTAATTTCACGTCTAATTTTTCTCAAATCGGCGACACCATTAAGCAAAATGTTGGAATTAGGCTCTTTTATTTCAAAATTGGTTATTTATTTGGGCCTAATACATAATACACATGATATATAAAGATTTTTAGAATATTTGGAGGCCTTATTTTTTGGAGACCCTAGGCCGTTGCCTAGATTTAGAAGCTCTTTAGGTACGTCCTTGGTTAAATGGGTTAAAAGGGTTGTGCTTTGGTTGCATGATTTTAACTAAATGCATACGAGTTAGGGTTAATGTTTTTGACACGTACCTGGTGATGGTGATGGTTGCGATGATGGTGGTGGCGGCGGCGGTGAGGTGATGACCCGAATACTCTCATTGAAAAAGGGATATGTTTCATATCTAAAATTACACATAGGCAGAAGAATCCTACCTCCAACTTTCCCATTAAACACACTTGGAAATCTTGTGATTATATCATCAAAACAGTTACGACACTGTTGATCCGATAGGTCCGGAGTACACTGCCAAAGGGCATAGATCGTTGTATTATCCGGACCACTCATGTTCCTGCTAGCAAATTTCTGTAGAGGGCCGCCAACAGACGCAACACCTATTAGCTCGTTCATTATTCGGCCCAGAGCATCATTGAACTGATCAAGATTTGTAGTATTTTGGGTGTTGAACAAAGCCACATAAAACTTTATTCCCGTGTTTCCCAATAGAGTCGAGTTCGAGTATCTCAACAAACAGTAGTCGTAGTACCCGATCGCTTCCTTTTGGTTAGGGCAGAGTCGTCGCAACTCAACTATGGAGTCATTTAAACAACTCTGACACACATCCGGGTTGACATCGCCTCGACAAAGGGCGATAGAGTTGACCCTATCATTGCCTATGCCGGTGGAGAGATTGTAGAAACCCAAGCCACTGTTGGTGGTGGGGAGGGCGGAGAGGGTGGCGTCGAGGTTCCTTTGGTACGTACTGTTTACGGTATAGTTAGCCGCGTTTTCGCAGAAGTAGGAAATGAAGCTCGGTTGAGCTAAGGTGGTGGTGTTGGTATGGATTAAATATATGTATAAAGAAAACCATAACCGCAGTTTTCTAGCAAGGATGATCATATTATCGTGTGATTGAGGAAAAATGATATTGTAAGATATTTAAGGTGGATCATAAAATGGATGCCTGTTTCTATTGACATGGTCAGAAAGACGATCATTAATTTCCAACTGTCTTCTCAATAGGGTGTCCACTAACATATAAAAATCAAAGCATATAAAAATCAAACTTAAGAAACAAAAATTCAAAGATACTACATAGATTCGTGTATTAGATGAGTTTATGGATAAAAATTACGTAATTTTATAATGTCTACACAAAATTTATATAACTGAATCATTTTATTAATAAAAGGAAATATGATTACCGGTTTAGTTAATTTGAAAAAAAAAAAGTAAGTACATATGGTATGCTTGCTATATTTACTTTCTAAATTGTTTGGTAAAAATTCAAACTTATCATATAGATGCCGTTCTTATATATTTAGTTTAGGATTCATTTTTTTTTAAATTTGAAATGTAATTTATGGGGTTTGATTAGTTGAAAAACATAAAACGTATATGTTTATAAAAAGTAATTATTAATCTATTAATCTATTATTAAAAATATAACATTGTGAATAGTATTTTAGGACATTTAAGTCATTTACATTGACTTCCACGTGTGTGACCCATCCTGTTTCTCATCTTCCATGTACAAGAGAAAGAGCCCATCCTGTTTCTCATCTTCCATGTACAAGAGAAAGAGAAACTGTAAACGTGATGGGAGAACGGTAAGAGTGAAAGAAAGATCCGGAAGAGAGAGAAGGAGATATCCGGAGCCAGCGAGATGGGCGTAGCGGTGGCCCTCCGTCACCGGAGTTTCACTGTGAACCTGCGGTGGTGGCGGCTTGTTGCGATGGCGGAATCCCACCTAGACCCCATAGAAGCTTCCGGTTCACGTGATGTTGAGGTCTGCGTTATTAACATTCAAAGAGACATTTATTTAATACAAGAATTAGTTAAAGAGTATGTGAAAGTGCACATGGTGATGGGTGCTCAATTGGGTCTATTTACGGCAGTAGCTGTAACACCCCGAAAATTTCGTCCAATTATGTGACGACATGTGTCCAATTCTCCAACTAATCCCGACTATGTGAAGGGAGAAACCTCCAGCTAATCCCGACTATGTGGAAGGAGGAATGACCTACATTGTACGTTCACTAAAACGTGTCCCGAATCTCCGACTGATACTAACTCTGGGAATGAGAGGGACTATGATTGTGCGTTAACTAAAATGCGTCCCGGATATCCAACTAATCCCCACTGTGGGAAAGGATATGGACTAATATTGTATATATCGCTAACTTGTTGACCCAAGGGGTCAAATGTACAAAAATTTGAATTCTTGAAGTCCTTACGGACCGTAAGGCCTCATAGCTTACGGACCGTAAGGCATTTAAATGTTGCGCGCCAGGAGGTCTTACGGACCATAAGGTATCTATGCATACGGTCCGTAAGCAGGAGCACTGCCCACCGCCTTAGTTCCTTACGGACCGTAAGGGACCTGCAGACAGCAAACAGCTGGCTGCAAATTGCAGCGATTTTGCCACCTTGTGGCCTCAATTGCCACCATCCTTGCTCTCTTTACACGTCCCTATACACTTGTCATCACCTAAGAACACCTGAGAACACTTGACACCTCCTCCTTCTTCTTCCTGGGCTATAAATAGCAACCATCTTCATCATCCTCAACTCACACCTTCACTCTCTTCACTCTAAACTCTCTTGGAGCTCTCCTCTGGACAAGAGGACTCCCATCTTAGTTCTATTCTGCTCTAACACTTCCAAGTAAGTGTTCCTACTTATTCTTTTCCATTTATTTTAAGTTATTTGTAGTTAAAGTCAAACAGTTGACTTTCTGTTTGACTTTAACTTCTTACCAAATTGATCAAGGTAAAGTTCTATCCGAACTTTCCTACATGATCGTAATAACGATGGTATGATCTCTCTTTGATTATACCCTCGGACTATTACGTTTACTAGTTGAAGTGATAAGTCGAGCATGCTACGCAAAAGTCGAACTTTTGATTTAAACTTCATAAATGATGTAAATAGTTTTTATAACTTATAACTCAATTGTTTTAACACATGTACATGTTTTATAACTTATATAAAATGATATTAGCATGCCCAACTCGTCCAATTCAGTTTAGAACCTCATTCTATGTCAAAAATCAAGCAGTTTGACTTTTGCTTTGACTTTTGATTCTGAACCGTTTGGTCAACGTTAAGATCCGTTTTAAACTTGTTTTGAGACCATATTATTGTTGAGTATAACTCTCTAAAGTTATAACATATGGCCATTCCGTTTAATGGGTTAAATGACAAGTCTTGAATATATGGGTTAAATGACAATACTGAAGGCAATGCATCCACATCTACCGCAGCTCCAGGCATCGATTTGGTTGTTGATTTGAATATTAACAATTTGGGTATCAATTCTTGAGTTCCTGATGTTCCTGAAACTCGAATTCATGATACTCATCCTCGGCAGAATATTATAGGAGAGGTCCAAAGTGGCGTTCAGACACGTAATCAGGTTCGAAGCAACCAAAATGCTGGTTTGTATTCGGCAATTAGAGAATCCGGGGAACAGAATGATTGGTCTTTCGCCTGCTATGTTTGTCAACTTGAGAATAAATCGTGGAAAGAGGCGATGAAAGACGATTCATGGGTTGAATCCATGCAAGAGAAACTTCAGCAGTTTCAGAAAGTGGGCGTGTGGAAATTAGTTGACAGGCCCCCGAACTAAAAGAAGATTGGTACTCGATGGGTTTACAAGTGCAAGAAGGATGACCGAGGTGTTTTTGTGAGAAACAAAGTAAGATTGGTTGTCCAGAGCTTTAATCAGGTAGAAGGTATTGATTATAATGAAGTTTATGCACCAGTGGCACGTCTTGACGCGATAAGGACTTTCTTGGCTTATGCGTCCTACAAGAAGTTTAAAGTGTATCAAATGGATGTGAAAAGTGAAATAAGAGTTCTAAATATCATGTTGATTTAGACTTAATTGTGTAAACCATGTGATCGAAAGTAGTTAACTTTTGATAAGTTAAGTTAACTAATGATGAAGTCGAATAGTAGTTTCGACATAGAAAATAAGTAAGGTGGAATAGTCGTGATTGTTAAAGACTAATCTAACCGCCTTGTAAATGTTGACAATAGTTTGACGCTTAACGAGCTAGGTGGAGGCTTGGGAAAGAAGCAGTCAAACAAATCAAGTACGAGAAGAAAAGCGTAAACCGAATGAGAGGTAAGTGAAACTTACACCCTTTTGTAGAATATTTACTTATTCTATAAGTATAAATACGATAAAGATAATATGGGAAATATCGATTTCCGACGCAATTGATACGGGTCGGAACTAATATAAACGATAAAAACCATGGTTTATGGTAAAAAGGGCGAAACGGTAAATTGGTCATTAAATGACTAAGAACTTATGAGTTTTCGATAAGATTACCTTGTAGTGTAATCTAATATTGAGAAAAAGGGTAAAAATGGAAAATTGATCAAGTGTCGACTATTGTAAACCGAAGCTAAAAGGATACTCATGGCGTAAGCCAAAATGGGCTAAATAAGTAAGGAAAGGGATCTAATTAAAGAAAAAATCCGAAATGGGTCGGATGGGCAAATTGGTAATTAATAACCATGTTTTGCTACATATGTAAATGTTTGGTCATATAGGCCAAACAGGTCAAATGGTGGTAATAACACCATTTGACAATATCGACTAATGTGGTTGTCAATTCTTATGTTAACAGGAGCGATTAGCAATTCGGATAATTGCGTCACCATAGAATATGTGATAATTAAAGTGAGACATAAATCGGGTCTATTTGTTGACCCGGGCCAGGTACGCATATATAGACTTATAGTTAAAAGTGCAATGATTGCCCAAATATTTAGTGAAAGTCCTTCATAGGAAAATAAAGGACTAAAATTAACCAAAAAGCCCTTGATGGTTCAACCAGGCAAACAACCCTTAGAGGTTGTATAGAAACTTATATTATGACCTTGCAACCCTTAGATGCATATAAAAGTTGTAGACATAAACTTTCAAGGGTTGAATGCCTTAAAGTGCGTCTTGCCATAAAATGACATATCCGAAGGATAGAACTCGGAATAAGTAGCCTAGTACGTTAAATTCACCGCAATTATAATTGTGGTGGAAGACTAATCAATATGAATGGGTGTACTTATGATGCATACAAGGAATGAGCGTAATTTAAGCTTAAAAGTGCATAAATACCCTTAACGGGTCAAAATAAGATTTCAAGTAAAAACGGGTTAAGAGTGCATAAGAACCCATAATTTAAATCTTGAATATTAGTAAACTGATATAATGTGATGTGCATGACATTTTAAAGGTAACCAACAAGTTTGTTTGATCAAAACACAAATGGGTCAATAAGTGTTAAAATTGAATTTCAAGCCGAGAGCTTGAAATCTAAAATTTTGTGAATTCAGATGTCGGGTTTTTACTCCATGAGACGGAGAATTAAATTACGGTCGCGTAGGAAAAAGAATCACGCGAATTGGATAAGTAGAACAAAAGTTATGGCATTTTAAAGTTCTATTTTCGAATAAAACCATAGCTGGGCAGATATGCAGCTCCCAGACCTGGAATCGCTGGAAAATGGTCTCCCCCACGCCACGAGACGGGTAACGTTGATTGGGGCGCGACACGCGACACGTTGAGATGAGTCGCTCGCGACACGCGAGAGACATAAAAGTTGGAAAAAAAATATTTTATTTGATAGTTTGATGCGTAGAACTTGTTTAAACTTATATTTAAGTTATCAAAACTAACCTTTGAGTTGGTTTTGATCGTAGGTGAATGTCAAGAGCACCCGGATGAAGATCAAGCGACGAAAAAGAACCGAACACATGAGAAAGAAGCTTCCGCGCGTTGTTTCATCGTTATTTTTAAACGACGAACTCAATTACATTATGTTGTATTACTTTTAAATTGAAAAGGTTTAAATAAACCCGTATTTTGTAAAGTATATGTGCTCATAATCACATGTTTATTTTCGTAATTTATACGAAAACCTTTAAATAATAATAAGGGTGTTACAAGTTGGTAATCAGAGCTCAAGGTAAAAAGAGTGAGTGTGTTCGGTTCGAGGCTTGATCACAAATCCGGTAAGTACATGTATATTAATGTTTAGTATGATTAAAGTGTTGTGAACAACACATAGGGTTATTGTGTAATACACGTTACCCCAATGAAAATGATTGGTATAGTTAACGAAATCACGTGCGTTGACACGTACAGTAAAAATCCTTGTATTACAATACGGGCGTTTATTAATGCCGAAATTACTAACTTCTGTAAATGTTTAGTTAAAAGACACTCGCATCTGAAGATGGCGAGAGTTGAACAAATTGTGGATATGACGGTGGAACGGTCCGAGGTATGACAAGCAGAGCATACTCATTAAGGACCTAAATCGCGTGATGATCGCAAACAAGGTTAATGACATGGAAAGCTCGTTAGGGCAAGCATTTACAGGTGCACATTTTAAATTTATTGCATGAATAAGTAATATGCAACAAATACGTAGAGACTGACTGTTGCATATGTAAATTAAAAACTTGGAAAAACCTGAATAGAATACCTATCCAGGATATTATTTCCAAGAAAACTAAATAGAGGCGTTACTTACATGGGGTGTAATGTGAAAATTATAAAAGGGCATGTATATCAGGTGTTGATCGCTTACTCTGGCCAAGTAAGTAGTGAACACGTGGTACCATGAACTTTTTATAATGGACATACTTACATCTGATGTAGTAAGGACGGGGTGAGTGGGACAAATTAAAAAGTACCCAAATGAATCAAATGAGCAAAAATATTTGATAATAATTTAAACGCACAACCGGGCGACGGAAGCGTATTACATTAGGATAATGAGCCCGAGAGAAGGGACAAAGATTAATGTAAATGAAGATATAAATGAACGACCTAAGGAAAATTCGTGAAAATAAGTCATTTTGGATGAAAGATCCATGGTTGACAAAATGGGCAAGTAAAACCAAAGTATAAATGATCCGTAGGGTTATAAAAACGAAGGTATTGCCCACACGAAAAATATAATCAAGGTTGTTAACTTTGGTCGTAGTAAAGAAAGGATGACCATGATAATCGTCACTTAAAATCTATAAAGCCGTCCAGGATGGTCACATAAAGAATAAAAGACATGGTTGAATAAAAGCGATGGATTTCGCTAAGATGACCAAATAAATCGAAGCGAAATCTTAATGCATACCGGAAGGGTTGCAATGATAACGACTTCGGTAAAACACCCGGTTGATGGGTAAGGATTTAAACACATGCGTAGACCGAGAAACGGGAACGAGGATGGAAAGTCAAAAGACTCGGGTTTCGAGTCATGACTAAAAGACGATAAGATACTGCAAATAGAAATTTTGATAAATTACGTTCAACTATTCTAAAGTTGAACGGGTCGAATAAAGAATGAAGTTTGACGTTCACAAGTGATGAAATTTCACACGAACGAGTCAAATGAGTTAAAATAAGAATAACGCTTGATAACGTAAGTAAGCGCGAACCGAATAAATAAAGGTGTGAGATATTATCAAATCTATATAAAAGGTTATGGAAAAAGTAGAAAGGAAAAAGCAAACCAGTGAAACTGGAGAGTTAAAACATTAAGATAAAAGAACCCGGGTAATGGGTTGTAAAGAAATATAAGTATGAACCGGATAACGGTAAACGAAGAACAAACCGATATGTAAATGACGGAAGAAGTCATAGAGTCGGAAGAATAATTCGAAAGAAAACAAATGTAGCCTTAGACTACGGTCAAGGTAAATTGAAATACAAAAGCAAAAAATAAAAGATTCTAAATATAAAAAGGGTACCTTGACACCATAAATATATATATACAGTTGAATAAAGACTCGGATAAAAGATGATCTATGGGATCATCATAACCTTCGGGATTAAAGGTAGTGTTAAGGTCAACGAGACCAAGAAGACCCTTGGGTCGTAAATAGAAAGAAACGAACGGTTAGGGTCTCATCTTAATAAGGTAAAAAGGTGAAAATCTAAAGAAATAGCCTACGAGACTAAGTGAAAGAACCTACGGGTCAATAGTATAAAGCGAGGGAACTGGTTATTATTCCCCGTGTAAAACGAGAACGGGAAAGAATAAATTACTGATTGTCAATTTCCTTGATATAAGTAATTGACATAAGTTAAAGATAAAACGTTAAACTAAAATTCAGTTTTAGTAAGAAATAATATAACAACCCTCCTAAATATTTTTCGACACCCCTACTATAGTTAAAGTGCCCCTATATGTCTTAAAATACACCCTGAATACGAAAACAGGCCCCGAATACCTTTATTTTTATTAAAATTAATTAAAAACCAGATTTTTAGGGCTGTGGCGGGCCGCGAAGACCTACCCCTGGTCATACGCGGGCCGCGAAAGAAGGGACATGAGGCGCAGCCCGGTGCTGCCACGTGTCGTGTAATGTGTCGAGCCTATAGTGCTGGCCCGGATCAGCTAGGGCCTACTTACCCTATGTCGCCGGCCGCGTAGCCCTTGGCTACATCCTTCGCGGGCCGCGATGGATCTGAAATTAGGCCCTATAAATTGAGGGCATCGGCCTTCAGTCCCAGTCGTCCATTTCTCTTTTCTCTCTCGAATTTCTATATAGTCAAAGTGATTCTCGGATATAATACCCCCCTAATTAGCGAAGTTCTGCCCCGTTGTAAGTATCATAACCCCGGTTACGTATTAGATACGCTGCCCAATTGATCCAGGGTTCCGTAACGGCCGTCGTGGTTCTGCCCGACGTAGTCGTTGGAATACCGTATTGGGGAGGGTATTACTAATGTAAATATTGGGTTATTATACTAACGCGTGTGCATTTGTGTAATTAATATATAATCACCAGGAAATCACAAAGGAAAACCCTAAGACAGCAATGTGAGTAATCTCCTTTTTGCAAATTGTTTTTACAAAACCTCACATAATTAACATTATATTAAACAGTGATTGAGTATTTGTATTCTACAATTATCGTCGGTATGTTGGGGTTTTGTATACAAAATTTGTTACTACACTGTGAGTAGTAACATGACCACAAGTCGGGTTGACAGTACCGTGGGTGGTAATTAAAGTAGATGGAAACAAATGTAATTGCGAGATCGCCCTCAATACTGTAGACTGGTTTTACCTAAATTGATTAAACTGGGATTCACTCACCAGTATTTCCCACTGACAAAATGTTTTTAAACGTGTTTCAGGTAACAAAATGTGAAAGCCAAATAGAAGCCAGCTGGATAGCACTGAAGGCTTGGAAAAGTGGCTATAAAAGTTACCTAAATAAAGAGATGTTTTATTTGAATAAAATAGGGTTTATCCCTATGAAAATGTGTGTACTTGAAACTTGGGAATTTCCCATGTGTTTAATATTACAAAAGCGTGGTATTTTACTCGGATAAAATATTTCCTAACTACGATCCTGATGTAAATTCCGCTGCCAAAATGATAAATACAGATACCACCGAAACTGGCCGCGGCTGCTCATTCCCAGGGTATTAGGGGACGGGGATTGCGACAGAAGGTGGTATCAGAGCTAAGCCACTGATTCAGCAACAGAAGTGTTCTGCTGACATGGAAATTATCAATTCTGTTAGGAAATAATCAATAAGATTATGTGTATACGTGTAGATTATTATTTTGTGTTATTTGACTATTTGTTAGTTTACAGTATGAGTGACCAAGGACCTTCAGACGCTTACCGTCAGTTGTCCAGCTCACCTAGGGAAGAAGGCACCTTTTCACAGCCATCCCTTTCAGGGTATTTGGCTGACAATGAAGATGGGATATGCGTGTTCAAGGCCAAATCTGAAGAGCCATTCCCTTCCAAGAAAAGAGGATGGTTCAGCACAGGAGCGCATGAACGTAGGAAAAGGATGAAAAAGTTACAACAGCAGCGTGCCTTAGCAGCCATTAAGAGAGAAACAGATGCCCACACTCAGAATATGCTCAATAGGAGTCTAGCAAATTTTCATATCCTAGCAACTACAGCTGCAGACCCTAATCTAGAGCAACTTATAGCACCCTAGCCCTTACCACTGTTTCCCACACAGCCAATGGAAATTGAATCCAACCCAGAAAACCAAATCCCAATGCTTGACATTAACCCAGCTGAGATACCTAGGATACCAGCGCCCAATCCCTCTGACCCAGACTATGACCCGTGGTTTGATGACCATAGGGATTACCAGCAGCGTTACCCAATACCAGAAAACGAACCCATGCCAAACCTAGCAGCTTACCCAAACTTAGATCCTCTAGATCCCTACTACGATAATGACCCATACATCAGGGAGATTCTAGAGAATCCGTATCCTTACCCGGAACCCATGCCCCAGTTCCCAAACCCAGTACCAGCCCCTGCACCACCCATGAGCACTGAAAATGTGCAAGAACTCCAAACCTCTGGTGAGGAGATTTTAGAAGTGTCACGACCCCCGACCCCACCCTGGACGGAATCGAGAGCCGCGAGCAGCCAAGTGGTACCGGTGGTTATTTTGAAAGCATTGAAGCGGAAATTTCATCAGAACCGTGAGTTAGGAAAAATATCAGAGTTTAGAAAACACCGGATTTTTATTTATTAAATAGATAGGATAAACCCATGTTTTACAAAGGTAGCTTTAATAAGGGATAAACCCAATTACATAAAACAATATTTCTTAATTTGATTTAATTAATAAAATAAGCCACTTCTTGAAGCCTTTCAGTGCCGTATCCAACTCTTACTCCAATCTACTGTAATTACCTGAAGCGCGTTTTAAAAAGGTTTTGTCAGCAGGAAATACTGGTGAATCATTCTTTTTACTAAAAACGACGCGTTGTTATAATTTACAGTATTAAGAGCGATTACAATGTTTCTATATCAACCATCTACCCACGGTATTTATCACTCGACCACCTATTGGCTGTCCAATGGTGTCTGTGATTATGGTCATATCACCCCTTGGCTAACCCGTTGTCCAATGGTGACGGTTATCAAGTAATGTATACAAAACCCCACATACCGGCTGTAAATTGGAGATTACAAAGACTTAATCTCTGTAATTATAACTTTGAAAACAAACATGATTTTTAAATCAAATTTGATAAAAAGAGAATGACTCACATTGCAGATTTATACGGGCAGAGCTTAGCCTACTGATTAGCCTTGTACCCTAATTAAATAATAATGCATACGAACTAGGTCAGTAACTAATACAGCATTTACGATAACTCACGAGATTAAACCCTCACAACGAATGACAAAGTGCAACACTTAAACATCCATCAGATTCGCAACAAATGACAGAGTGTACCCCAAGTTTGGGTGGCACCCAAACATTCTGTCGGATTCACGACTAATGACAAAGTATAGCATTTAAACATCCTGTCGGATAGTTCCAATCGATCGGATATTGAATCGTAGCAGCGATCGAGTTAATACCCGGTATTGTAGCAGTACCCCACTACTTTGAAAGTGAAATTCGAGCAGAGTGAGAATGATTTTGAAAGTTTTGTCGACACCATCGAACTGCTTAGGAGCTAAGCTATTTATAGCTGAAATTGGGTTCTCTCGCGGCCCGCGTGAACCTTAGCTCGATCTTTACACGGCCCGCGTGGAAGTGTGGATCAAATCGGAGGTTGCTGAGTCACCGGTGGTCGCGACACGTGGCCTTCATGCATATCCGGAGACCTACAAGCTGTCGCGGCCCGCGTGACCTTTTGCCTATTCTTTACGCGGCCCGCGAGAAGACCACAAGTCTTGATTTCTTGATTCTTGATATGGATTGGGGTTTCAGGGGTTCGGGTTTTTACTTACGGATCAATTTGGGACATTTTTGAATATAATTATATCACAAAGAAAAAGGAAATAAAATAGTGAGAAAAGAGAATGGACCCACTTTGTACATTTAGGGTTTAACTTGAAAACCTCCTGGTATAAATTTTGGGTATAACTTCCGAGCTATTAAAAATATGCACTCGTGTTAAGTATAGTACCCCTAAGTCAACCTTATCCCTATGTCACGAGACAAAACCCCAACGAACTTAGTTAGGCAAAGCCTTGACATGTTTTATGGGGCTCAGATCAATCGGAAAGGGTAGCGGTGATCGGGAGTTAAAATACTTAAAACGGGACAAGGCTTTATTATTATTATTATTATTATTTATTAGGGGATTAACTAAAATATGGAAAGAAAGTGGGGGCGACAGACAAAGCAAAGTGAAAGAAAAGAAAAGAGTTTGAACGATTGTGAAATTGAAATGAGAAGTAGTATTTATACTAAATTCTTTTTAGCTTGAATGTTATGCACTGTAGTCTAGTTAGGACACGTATTCACTGGCTCTATACATATGCCTTCATATTATTTGGTGAAATTTTGATCTTATCCAAAAGATACGTAAGCATGCATTCAGACATGTCAGTTGATGGACACCTGTGCATATTGTGAACTTAACATATTGATTTTAAATGAAAAGATATTAAAATAAACTAATGGGACACGAAATATGTTTCATTTTCAAATATATATATTTTATTTTATTTTGATTACTTCTGACATGTACAACTTTCCATAATTTCAAAGTTAGATTTATTTTATTATTTAATTTATATATTATAATTAATTCAATTGGTTTACTTCTTTGGCGCTTATAACTCCTAAAATATGATGTTTTTATAAAATAATGAATATGTCATTAGAACGAGAATATTTTTGTCTACATTTTGAACCAAGTTTCATTAAAAAAGAGTAGGTTCAAATATAATGTATTTTTATAATTTAATTATTAGATGGTCACTAGGGCCGTCTAGGTACTTTATATTTCTAACCTTCAACTTACCCGTAATCTACCTGTCTAATAATATAAGTTTTTGTATACTTTTATTTTAATAAAAAGGTCACCCATATACAGGCCAATTAATTAGTATAACATTTCAACCAACTATATATAAAATAGTTTTTAAAACTATTTGGGTCGAATAATTATATTAAAAATAAACTAGTTACTAGTGGTTAATAAATTTAAACAACCCTAAAATTCTTATATGATAAAAATAAGAATGTTACATCCTCCCCACCTTGTTTTAAATCTCGTCCTCGAGATTTGGGCTACGATATTTCTTTTAGAGTTATGTCACATCTTAAAAATAATATTAAGGTAAATGATACAGAATCAAAACATCAAATTTTGTGAATATGAGTTGTACAATAAATATGACTCAATGGTTCAACTCGAATTATTTGAAAAAAATTCAATGTCAATTGACCGAGATGAAATGATATAATTTCCAAGGTGACTAGGTTCAACCAAAAGAGATATATGATCAATAGATATTTAAATCGAATGTTTACAAATTGTGAATGATTTTTAGAATAAATAAAATTTATTGTCAAAGGAAAAAATACTTTGATTGTTAACTGAGGAAGACTCAGAATCAATAAGCTCAAAAATGAAATAGAAGCACAAAAATGATTTGTCAACTATTGAATTACGATATGAGAAAAAAATCAAATGGGTTGACATTTATCGAATTTACAAGGATACACCGATATACAACAGAGTTAGTGTATCATTGTCTTAATACATAATTGTATTAAGACTATTTTCAATGATGAGTCAAACGAAAGATATACGTGGTTTTGAATGATTTGTATGATTATGATTAGCCCGAGCTACAAGTTTATATCAACGCCACAAGGTGTCGAAATGATTGAAATAGCTCAATAATTACGGTGACCGAACAAATTCACCGTTTTTGTAATCAACTGAAAGTTTTAATGAAGAAAATTTCAAATAAATATTATAGGATTGTCAACTGATGATGAAAGACCAAATGATTATCATAGATTTTTCGATTTAATAATGAAAGAAACGTTAAGAGGTACACCGAAATATGATACGAATTTGTGTACTCTTATCTTAACACATAGTTGTATTAAGACTGTTTAAGATAATGAACCAACAGAAATTAAAATCCGTACATCAGATGTGAAAATGAGATTAGCTCAAGTTTCAAATTAAAGAAAACGTCACCCCAAGGTGTCGTAGTGATCAAAATAATAATAGTGGTGACTGGACGAGTTCACTGTGTTTTTAAATCAAATGAATTAAGTCCGAATGTTTGTTTCAAACAAATCTAGTATGATTTTTTTGATTGAAATTGAAACAATTGAATAATGTTTTTCGATCGAAAAGATCAAGAAATGCTTAATCGATGTTGTAGAAATCATTAAGAGATACACTGAAATATGACATGAATTTGTGTACCATTATCTTAGCACACGATTGTGTTAAGATTGCTTTTATAGGATAAACCAACAAAGCAGATTTAATATAAATAAATAAATAATTAAATCCGTATATGATGTGTGCAAACGAGATTAGCGCAAGCTTCAGATTTGTGAAAACGTCACCACAAGGTGATCGTGATTAAAGAAACGATTCAATGAAGTCGAATACCAAACAAGCATGTTATAGTTCAAGAGAATTGAAGTGCTTGTTGGAATTATTTCGAATATAATGGCTTCAATTCATCATATAGAACCTTGAATTGAATATGTAATGCGAGCTAGTTCAAACAATTGAACTTGGTTTAAACAAAACGAGTTCATGTATCAATAAGAAAGTTCTGACATGGTCACAACAAAAACCATGTATGCTAAAGAAAATTGAGTTTTTCAAAAATTCATTGACTCGATATCAAAGAGTCATCGTTTTGCAATAATGCGGTTCAAAATGCAAAATCAAGTATAGCGAATTGATATTTGAGTTTGGATAAAACAACAAATTTGAATGAAGCCCTCCAGTGGTCTTCATAAATCAAACGAACCACATGCGCAACAAACAGTGCATGTGTAATGTGTGGATTTACCAAGAAATGAAACAGATCAATATTCGCTACTATGAAAGAAATCCTCATGGTATGATGACCATTAGGGGAAATAGAAACGCGAAAGTAAACTTATTATATGCAGAAATCAGAATTTCAAAGAAAGAAATATAAGAACTTTATCTGGAATTTCGTGTGATAACCGTTGTTAAGTGACATTACCAGGGAATGTCGAATAAAATGAAATAGGGGATTTGCAAAGATATGAGACTCCTTTTGCAGCGCCAGTAATTTATGAGTCCGATTAGACTATGCACCGATGGTTGTGAAATCTTGTTCCAACGTACCTCAACGAGATTCATGTCGTTTGTAGGATCACGTGGCCAAATGCTGCTTTTTGATTAGTAGTTCTTCCACTGACGGGATTAGCATTGTTGTTGTCGTGCCCAATCATATTTTCCAAAGGTCTTGCCTCGAAAAGTCGTGTGTGATATATTTCAACGTCTGTGGACGTATAATTTAGGTTTCATGTGTTTTCTTGTGCATTAGCACAACTTTACATGTTCTTTACTTGCGTTAATAGTCTATGGTAACGCATTGGAAATTCTTATACTTTTGATGGCGTCCCAACTTAAAGGGTTTCCAGTGTTTATATTATCGCAAGAGTTGCGAGGTAGATGATCAAACGAAATAATGTTTGATATCGGAATTATAGATATATGCAAGAGATTCCTGATAAAGAAATCTAGGTTTATTATTGACACATATGCTTGTTCTTTAATCCAAATTGTCAATCCTTATGGTTTTTGGATTTCCTTATAGATATACATATCTATACAATCATATATTTCACATGCTGTAATATACATACCTTTCATAAGGTCAATGTTTTTAACAGATTCATATTTCCAAAAACCAGTCAAATATCAGGTCATGATACTATTTAGGGAAATCTTGTCACTTGTTTGACATATTATATACCTTCTTACCCGGTTCTAGGCCGGAGAGGTAACCCCGTTATATCCGGACAAACTGGAGAGTCTGCTACACCATACCCAGTCTTGTCGGAGAAGAAATTTAGATTTCCCCATAAATAGATCTTTCTTAATTCATGATTTGGAAAGTGCATTATGACTTTCAACAAAGACTAAGCAATATTAGTCTTCACATGACAGTTCATGTTTTTAGAACAAAGTAGTACTAATAAATAAGAAATAACAGTGGTCAAGTGTTATTGCTTATTTATTATACTTGCAATATTCTAGTTATTATGCTTACGGCATACCAAAATTCATCACACTTTATTTACACAAGTATTTAGCTTATCTCGAAGCTTATACTAAGGCATATTTTCTTAAGTTCAAGTCTAAATACTATCATGTGTGCTACCAGTTAATAGCAATCTCCTAACTCTTTTATATAAGCTTAGGTATTATTATCACAACACCTATAGGCTTAAATCAGTGGCTCTGATACCACCTTCTGTCACGACCCCCGACCCCACCCTGGACGGAATTGAGAGCCGCGAGCAGCCAAGTGGTACCGGTGGTTATTTTGAAAGCATTGCAGCGGAAATTTCATCTGAACCGTGAGTTAGGAAAAATATCAGAGTTTAGAAAACACCGGATTTTTATTTATTAAATAGATGGGATAAACCCATGTTTTACAAAGGTAGCTTTAATAAGGGATAAACCCAATTACATAAAACAATATTTCTTAATTTGATTTAATTAATAAAATAAGCCACTTCTTGAAGCCATTCAGTGCCGTATCCAACTCTTACTCCAATCTACTGTAATTACCTGAAACGCGTTTTAAAAAGGTTTTGTCAGCAGGAAATACTGGTGAATCATTCTTTTTACTAAAAACGACGCGTTGTTATAATTTACAGTATTAAGAGCAATTACAATGTTTCTATATCAACCATCTACCCACGGTATTTATCACTCGACCACCTATTGGCTGTCCAATGGTGTCTGTGATTATGGTCATATCACCCCTTGGCTAACCCGTTGTCCAATGGTGACGGTTATCAAGTAATGTATACAAAACCCCACATACCGGCTGTAAATTGGAGATTACAAAGACTTAATCCCTGTAATTATAACTTTGAAAACAAACATGATTATTAAATCAAATTTGATAAAAAGAGAATGACTCACATTGCAGATTTATACGGGCAGAGCTTAGCCTACTGATTAGCCTTGTACCCTAATTAAATAATAATGCATACGAACTAGGTCAGTAACTAATATAGCATTTACGATAACTCACGAGATTAAACCCTCACAACAAATGACAAAGTGCAACACTTAAACATCCATCGTATTCGCAACAAATGACAGAGTGTACCCCGAGTTTGGGTGGCACTCAAACATTCTGTCGGATTCACGACTAATGACAAAGTATAGCATTTAAACATCCTGTCGGATAGTTTCAATCGATCGGATATTGAATCGTAGCAGCGATCGAGTTAATACCCGGTATTGTAGCAGTACCCCACTACTTTGAAAGTGAAATTCGAGCAGAGTGAGAATGATTTTGAAAGTTTTGTCGACACCATCGAACTGCTCAGGAGCTAAGCTATTTAAAGCTGAAATTGGGTTCTCTCGCGGCCCGCGTGAACCTTCGCCCGATCTTTACGCGGCCCGCGTGGAAGTGTGGATCAGATCGGAGGTTGCTGAGTCACCGGTGGTCGCGACACGTGTGACGACACGTGGCCTTCATGCATATCCGGAGACCTACGAGCTGTCGCGGCCCGCGTGACCTTCTGCCTATTCTTTACGCGGCCCGCGAGAAGACCACAAGTCTTGATTTCTTGATTCTTGATATGGATTGGGGTTTCAGGGGTTCGGGTTTTTACTTACGGACCAATTTGGGACATTTTTTAATATAATTATATCACAAAGAAAAAGGGAATAAAATAGTGAGAAAAGAGAATGGACCCACTTTGTAACTTTAGGGTTTAACTAGAAAACCTCCTGGTATAAATTTTGGGTATAACTTCCGAGCTATTAAAAATATATAATGCACTCGTGTTAAGTATAGTAACCCTAAGTCAACCTTATCCCTATGTCACGAGACAGAACCCCAACGAACTTAGTTAGGCAGAGCCTTGACATGTTTTATGGGGCTCAGATCAATCGGAAAGGGTAGCGGTGATCGGGAGTTAAAATACTTAAAACGGGACAAGGCTTTATTATTATTATTATTATTATTATTATTATTATTATTATTATTATTATTATTTATTAGGGGATTAACTAAAATATGGAAAGAAAGTGGGGGCGACAGACAAAGCAAAGTGAAAGAAAAGAAAAGAGTTTGAACGATTGTGAAATTGAAATGAGAAGTAGTATTTATACTAAATTCTTTTTAGCTTGAATGTTATGCACTGTAGTCTAGTTAGGACACGTATTCACTGACTCTATACATATGCTTTCCTATTATTTGGTGAAATTTTGATCTTATCCAAAAGATACGTAAGCATGCATTCAGACATGTCAGTTGATGGACACCTGTGCATATTGTGAACTTAACATATTGATTTTAAATGAAATGATATTAAAATAAACTAATGGGACACGAAATATGTTTCATTTTCAAATATATATATTTTATTTTATTTTGATTACTTCTGACATGTACAACTTTCCATAATTTCAAAGTTAGATTTATTTTATTATTTAATTTATATATTATAATTAATTCAATTGGTTTACTTCTTTGGCGCTTATAACTCCTAAAATATGATGTTTTTATAAAATAATGAATATGTCATTAGAACGAGAATATTTTTGTCTACATTTTGAACCAAGTTTCATTAAAAACAGAGTAGGTTCAAATATAATGTATTTTTATAATTTAATTATTAGATGGTCACTAGGGCCGTCTAGGTACTTTATATTTCTAACCTTCAACTTACCCGTAATCTACCTGTCTAATAATATAAGTTTTTGTATACTTTTATTTTAATAAAAAGGTCACCCATATACAGGCCAATTAATTAGTATAACATTTCAACCAACTATATATAAAATAGTTTTTAAAACTATTTGGGTCGAATAATTATATTAAAAATAAACTAGTTACTAGTGGTTAATAAATTTAAACAACCCTAAAATTCTTATATGATAAAAATAGGAATGTTACAAGAAGGAAGTGAAAGGATGAGGCAGATAGGAGAACGACTCGTCTGGAAGTATGTCGAGCGTAATATGGAGTTCTGGAAGAACCCATATCCGTAATAGTAATAATAATAAAAATAATATATATATATATATATAATATGTGTGTATGTTTGAAAAAAAAAACAAAAGCTATGGATACCTAATAGTATTGTAATTTTTGATTTCAGTTCCAGTTTGTACTAGACGCATAATAAATAAGAAAGAGTAAAAGTCGCAATGTTCGACGTTTTTGATCAATATGCGTGTTACGTGATCAACTGCATTAAATATTATTTTGTGATATTAATATGTGGTAAATGTTAACAATTCAGATGGACAACGAAGTGATCCAGGAAAACCAGAATAATCATAACCCGGATCACGATAACCAGAATAACAATAACAATGGAAACCAAGTGGATAACAGTGCCATCCAACACATAGAGGCACAAGGAATTATAGATGCAATGCCATTTATTATCCAAACGGTTAAGGAAGCTGATAATAAAAGTAATCATGACAGTAAACGACTAACCAATGAACTCAGTCACAGCGTGAACAATGGACCCATACTTCAAGTGCCCATTCCCAAAAGAAGAAGAACCATGTCTTAGGGTTGTTATTATAAAAAATTCTGGTCTTGTAAACTAATAGAATTCTCGGGCAAAGAAGGAGCCATTGCAGCTTTACGTTGGATAGAAAAGACTGAGGCAGCCTTAAAAATAAGCAAGTGTGCGGAAGAGGATAAGATAATGTTTGCTTCCAATCTGTTTAAGAACTCAGCCTTAGAATGGTGGAACACTATCCTCTAGTCTAGGGGAAGTGATAGAATTTACAATATGGAATGGGAGGAATTTAAGAACATGGTGGAAAGGAAATTCTGCCCTCCCAATGAAAAGGAACAGATAGCCAATAAGTTCTTAAATCTTAGAATGACTGGAGTGGATAGTAAGGGTTACACTACATTATTTTTTGAATATGATAGAATAGTGCCGACCCTTGCATCACCAGAACCTGTGTTAATCTCCCGTTACATCTGGGGATTAATTAGTGAGATTAGGCATGTAGTCAAGGAAGCTAGGCCTCAAACTATAGACGAAGCTGTAGAACTAGCAAACACCTTGACTGATGAGTTAGTACGTACACGAGAAGAGGACCAAAGAAGGAACCTAGCTCAAAGGCTTACCCAAGAATTTCGTTATGGAAATTCCAACCGTGGAAAAAATGTAGGTTCTACCTCTACACCTTATTGTAAGGCCTGCAAGAGGAAGCATTCAGGAAGATGCTCCACTTACTGTAATTTCTGCAAGCTACCGGGACACAAGGAAAAGATTGTAGGAAGAAACCTAATAATGGAATGTGCTTCAACTGTGGAGAAAAGGGTCACATCAAGCCGAACTGTCCAAAACTCGCTCCATCCATGAACAACAAAACTACTAAGAATGCTAGAGCATTTGTTCTGACTGCAGAAGAAGCCAAAAGGATTCCAGACGTGATAGCCGGTACGTTTTTAGTTAATGATGTTTTTGCTAAAGTATTATTTGACTCTGGTGCGAACCAAAGTTTTATTAATACTTCATTTTGCAAACTTCTCAATCAACCATTAACTAAACTTCCACAAGAATGTCTAGTAGAAACAGCAAATGGGGAAACCATTAAGATTTCTGAAATCTTGCAGGGAGCAAGAATAGAATTTCTAAGTCAAAAGTTCATTGCAAACCTTTACCCAATGAATCTGGCAGGATTTGATATTGTGTTAGGAATGGATTGGTTAATAGCCAATAAAGCCAGTATTCTATGTGATCAAAAGTCAATCCAAGTAAATTCACCAAGAGGTGAAAAGATCACAATTAAAGGAGATAAGCCATCTAGATCCACAAAATTTATCTCTGTGATGAAAACAACAGGTTATGTAAGAAAAGGATCATTAGTGTATTTGATTTCTATAATCATTAACACTAAAGGAAAGGAACTGAAAGATAATCCTGTAGTATCTCAGTTTCCAGATGTGTTTCCCGAAGAAATACCAGGACTACCGCCAGACAGAGAAGTTGAATTTAGAATCCACCTGCTACCAGGAACAGCACCAATTGCCAAAGCACCTTATCGTTTGGCACCCGCCGAAATGCAGGAACTGAAGACACAATTAAACGAATTGTTGGAGAAATGATTCATACAGCCAAGCTCATCGCCATGGGGAGCACCAATATTGTTTGTTAAAAAGAAAGACAGATCAATGCGTATGTGCATTGATTACCGTGAATTGAACAAAATCACAATTAAAAATCGGTATCCATTACCAAGAATCGATGATCTGTTCGATCAATTGCAAGGAGCTCGATTTTTCTCTAAAATCGATTTACGCTCAGGATATCATCAATTAAAGGTACATGAAGAGGACATTCCTAAGACCTCTTTCAGAACAAGGTATGGCCATTATGAATTTACAGTCATGCCATTTGGTTTAACCAATGCCCCAGCTGCATTTATGGACATGATGAACCGAATATGTAAGCTATATTTGGATAAATTCATAATTGTCTTTATAGATGATATTCTCATTTACTCTAAGAATAAAGAGGAACACGCAGCACATCTGCATGCACTTCTAAGTTTATTAAGAAAAGAAAAGCTTTATGCAAAGTTCTCAAAGTGCGAATTTTGGTTAGAACAGGTACAATTTCTTGGACATTTAGTTAACCATGAAGGAATTCATGTGGATCCCACAAAGATTGAGGCAATTACCAAATGGAAAACCCCTGAGTAGCCAACCGAGGTTAGAAGTTTCTTAGGATTAGCTGGTTATTATAGAAGGTTTATTCAAGATTTCTCTAGAATAGCCATTCGCTTAACTAAGCTAACCTGTAAATCTGTTAAGTTTGAATGGGGACCAAAACAAGAAGAAGCCTTTAGAATTCTTAAGCAAAGATTAACCAATGCACCCATATTAGCATTACCAGAAGGAACTGAAGATTTTGTAGTCTATTGTGACGCTTCTAAGATAGGTTATGGATGTGTGTTGATGCAACATCAAAAGGTTATAGCTTACTCATCTAGACAACTTAAGAATCATGAAGAAAATTATTCAACCCATGATCTAGAACTAGGAGCCATAATTTTTGCCCTGAAAATTTGGAGACATTACCTTTACGGTAGTAAGTTTACCATTTTCACTGATCATAAGAGTTTAAGGTATGTTTTCGGGCAAAAAGAGTTAAATATGAGACAAAGACGCTGGATGGAAATATTAAGTGATTACGATTGTAATATCCAGTATCATGCAGGAAAGGCTAATGTAGTAGCCGATGCTTTAAGCCGAAAATATCACGAAAAGCCAAAAAGAGTACGTTCTCTTAAATTAAATCTACAAGTAGACTTAAATGAACAGATCAGGAAAGCACAAGAATTAGTCATCAAGGACGATACTGAAAAGTTAAAAGGAATGATTAAGGAATTAGAATAGGGAACAGATGGAATATGGAGATTCCATAAGAAAAGGATGTGGATACCGAAATTAGGAAATCTACGCCACCATATATTAGAAGAAGCCCATAAGTCTAAGTATACGATGCATCCAGGAAGTGATAAAATGTATCAGGACTTAAGAAAGAATTTTTGGTGGATAGGAATGAAGAAAGATATAGTAGCTTACGTTTCTAAATGTTTAACCTGTTCACAGGTCAAAGCTGAACATCAGAAACCCTAAGGTTTGTTGCAACAGTTAGAAATGCCAGTTTGGAAATGGGAATTGATAACAATGGATTTTCTTACCAAATTACCCAAAACAAGAAAAGGTAATGATACAAGCTGGGTGATTGTAGACAGGCTAACTAAGTTAGCTCATTTCCTACCAATGAAGGAAACTTTCAGTATGGAACAATTAGCTAAGTTATATGTAAATGAAATAGTTTCATTACATGGAATTCCTTTATCAATTTTTTCTGATAGGGAAAGCCGTTTTACCTCTCATTTTTGGACAAGTTTCCAAAAAGCAATGGGAACCAAGTTAAATCTAAGCACAGCTTACCATCCTCAAACAGACGGACAAAGTGAAAGGACAATTCAGACAATGGAAGATATGCTTAGAGCTTGTGTAATTGATTTCAGAGGTAATTGGGACGATCACTTACCGTTGATAGAATTTTCTTATAATAACAGCTATCACACAAGTATTAATGCTGCACCATTCGAAGCACTTTATGGACGAAAGTGCAGAACTCCAGTCTGTTGGGCAGAAATTGGAGAAAAACAACTATCCGGACCTGAGATAGTACAAGAAACAACCGACAAGATTATTCAAGTCAAGGAACGACTGAAAGCAGCACGTGACCGACAAAAGAGTTATGCTGATAACAGGAGAAAGCCATTGGAGTTCCAGGTAGGTGACAAGGTGTTATTGAAAGTCTCTCTTTGGAAAGGAGTGGTAAGATTCATAAAAAGGGGAAAGCTAAGCCCCAGATATGTTGGACCATTTGAAATTATTAGAAGAATAGGACCTGTAGCCTATCAGCTACAACTGCCAGAGGAAATGGCAGGAATACATGACGTATTTCATGTATCTAATCTTAAGAAATGTTTAGCTGATGAATCATTAGTCGTGCCTCTTAAGGAAATAGAGGTAAATGAAAAGCTTAAGTTTGTAGAAAGACCCCAACAGATTGAAGACAGGAAGGTCAAGAATCTCAAACACAAAAGATTGGTTTTGGTCAAAGTAAAATGGGATTCCAAGAATGGACCAGAGTACACATGGGAGCTCGAATCAGAGATGCAAAGGAAATATCCACACCTGTTCCAGTAGACCTCGAGGACGAGTTCTAAAACAAGGTGGGGAGGATATAACAACCCTCCTAAATATTTTTCGACACCCCTACTATATTTAAAGTGCCCCTATATGTCTTAAAATACACCTCGAATACGAAAACAGGCCCCGAATACCTTTATTTTTATTAAAATTAATTAAAAACCAGATTTTTAGGGCTGTGGCGGGCCGCGAAGACCTACCCCTTGTCTTACGTGGGCCGCGAGCGAAAGGACGTGAGGCGCAGCCCGGTGCTGCCACGTGTCGTGCAATGCGTCGAGCCTTTAGTGCTGACCGGATCAGCTAGGGCCTACTTACCCTATGTCACAGGCCGCGTAGCCCTTGGCTACATCCTTCGCGGGCCGCAAGGGATCTGAAATCAGGCCCTATAAATTGAGGGCATCGGCCTTCAGTCCCAGTCATCCATTTCTCTTTTCTCTCTCGAATTTCTATATAGTCAAAGTGATTCTCGGATATAATACCCCCTAATTGGCGAAGTTCTGCCCCGTTGTAAGTATCATAACCCCGGTTACGTATTAGATACGCTGCCCGATTGATCCAGGGTTCCGTAACGGCTGTCGTGGTTCTGCCCGACGTAGTCGTTGGAATACAGTCTCGGGGAGGGTATTACTATTGTAAATATTGGGTTATTATACTAACGCGTGTGCATTTGTGTAATTAATAGATAATCACCAGGAAATCACAAAGGAAAACCCTAAGACATCAATGTGAGTAATCTCCTTTTTGCAAATTGTTTTTACAAAACCTCACATAATTAACATTATATTAAATAGTGATTGAGTATTTGTATTCTACAATTATCGTCGGTATGTTGGGGTTTTGTATACAAAATTTGTTACTACATTGTGAGTAGTAACATGACCACAAGTCGGGTTGACAGTACCGTGGGTGGTAATTAAAGTAGATGGAAACAAATGTAATTGCGAGATCGCCCTCAATACTGTAGACTGGTTTTACCTAAATTGATTAAAATGGGATTCACTCACCAGTATTTCCCACTGACAAAATGTTTTAAAACGCGTTTCAGGTAACAAAATGTGAAAGCCAAATAGAAGCCAGCTGGATAGCACTAAAGGGTTGGAAAAGTGGCTATAAAAGTTACCTAAATAAAGAGATGTTTTATTTGAATAAAATAGGGTTTATCCCTATGAAAATGTGTGTACTTGAAACTTGGGAATTTCCCATGTGTTTAATATTACAAAAGTGTGGTATTTTACTCTGATAAAATATTTCCTAACTACGATCCTGATGTAAATTCCGCTACCAAAATGATAAATACAGATACCACCGAAACTGGTCGCGGCCGCTCGTTCCCAGGGTATTAGGGGACGGGGGTTGCGACAAATAACGTTTTAACAAATATAAATATTATGAGAGGAATTAGATAGCACTAAAAGAATGGGTGCATGAAGACACGTTCGAAAAGAAGATTTTCGATAATGAAAGGATTATATAAACTTAAACATGACGTGATACGATCACGGTTAAGAAAAATAATATGGAATTTAACCACGTTATAGCGTGAACTAAGAAATGGGGACGATAAAAGATTGTAAGCCTCAAGAAGGCAAAGTGGATATACCCGAGCGACGGGGTATAAGGTAACCGGTGACTAACAAGTCTAACCGCCAAAATAAATAATCAATAAAGATAATGGATACAAGCTGAAAGTAACGGCCCACGAGGCCTCACACATGAAAGACGTACGCATCAAAACAAATAAGAACTTTGGACCGAAAGAAATGGGCGCCTTGAAAATGAAACTTGGTTCGTTTGATTAAACCAATGAATTACGTAAATAAGGTTTCGGGGACGAAACCTCTTTAAGGAGGGTAGACTTGTAACACCCCGAAAACAGGTTTGATAGTCAAACCACGTTAATATTAATGAACGGGTAAAATACCGTTAGTGGTAAAAAGTAACCCGGTAAATATTATGATTTAAATAATTAAACCTAGTGTTAATTAAAAAGGAGAATAAACGCTTTGAGAAAACAAAGTTTATTAGAAGCCCGAGTTAACGGGACTTAAAAATAAAACGGGTTATAATTCCCCACACCCACTGATTTAACTAGGAATAATTAACCTAGTTAGTAATATGTGATTAAGTGATGAGTAATGAACTATAGTTCCTTTCGAAACAAAACTAAACAAGAGGGGCCAAAAGGGTTAACTTAAATGTTAACTAAATAAATAAAAAAAAAGAAAAAAAAGAAACACATACAGTGTGTGTTCGTGTGAGCGACCGGGAGAAGAAGACAAGGGAGCCAGCCCTAGTTCTTCAAGAATTCACAAATTGGAGCTCAATTCAGGCCACAAATCGATGCATGAATACATAGGAACGATCACCTAGTCGCAGGGATCATAAGGTATGTCATAAAACCTAGATTGGTTAAAGTTGAAAGTTGAGACAAGTGGGTTACTTGCAATTAGATGGTTGGGTTGGGTTGTGATCCAAAGTCGAAATTGAATGTCTATGTATGTTTAATTTCGTTAGTTATGATGATATTATGAAAAAACTTGATGTAATATTACTTGAAAATGATTAGCAAGTAAACTAGAAAGTGGGTTTTGACTAAATAGTGAAGGTGATGATATGTTTGTGCTAGAAATCATCATAAATGATAGTTGAAGTAAGACACTCGAACAATTTGCAAGTTTGAGTATTTGATCATACATGATAGAGGATGAATTTTGATGTTAATCTTGGTAAAAAAATGACTAGTTATGAACTAGTTAGTAAATGTGTAACATTATGCCCATTAGGTGTTTGTTAAAATGCCTAAATGAAAGCTAAAATGTTGAAATTTCGAGTGAAACTCCCATTTGAATAATATGGTAAATTATGCGAAAAATGAAACGATAAGAGTTCTAAATATCATGTTGATTTAGACTTAATTGTGTAAACCATGTGATCGAAAGTAGTTAACTTTTGATAAGTTAAGTTAACTAATGATGAAGTCGAATAGTAGTTTCGACATAGAAAATAAGTAAGGTGGAATAGTCGTGATTGTTAAAGACTAATCTAACCGCCTTGTAAATGTTGACAAAAGTTTGACGCTTAACGAGCTAGGTGGAGGCTTGGGAAAGAAGCGGTCAAACAAATCAAGTACGAGAAGAAAAGCGTAAACCGGATGAGAGGTAAGTGAAACTTACACCCTTTTGTAGAATATTTACCTATTCTATAAGTATAAATACGATAAAGATAATATGGGAAATATCGATTTCCGTCGCAATTGATGTGGGTCGGAACTAATATAAACGATAAAAACCATGGTTTATGGTAAAAAGGGTGAAACGGTAAATTGGTCATGAAATGACTAAGAACTTATGAGTTTTCGATAAGATTACCTTGTAGTGTAATCTAATATTGAGAAAAAGGGTAAAAATGGAAATTTGGTCAAGTGTCGACTAATGTAAACCGAAGCTAAAAGGATACTCATGGCGTAAGCCAAAATGGGCTAAATAAGTAAGGAAAGGGATCTAATGAAAGAAAAAATCCGAAATGGGTCGGATGGGCAAATTGGTAATTAATAACCATGTTTTGCTACATATGTAAATGTTTGATCATATAGGCCAAACGGGTCAAATGGTGGTAATAACACCATTTGACAATATCGACTAATATGGTTGTCAAGTCTTATGTTAACATGAGCAATTAGCAATTCAGATAATTACGTCGCCATAGAATATGTGATAATTAAAGCGAGATATAAATCGGGTCTATTTGTTGACCCGGGCCAGGTACGCATGTATATACTTATAGTTAAAAGTGCAATGATTGGCCAAATATTTAGTGAAAGTCCTTCATAGCAAAATGAAGGACTAAAATTGACCAAAAAGCCCTTGATGGGTCAACCGGGCAAACGACCCTTAGAGGTTGTTTAGAAACTTATATTATGACCTTGCAACCCTTAGATGCATATAAAAGTTGTAGGCATAAACTTTCAAGGGTTGAATGCGTTAAAGTGCGTCTTGCCGTAAAATGACATATCCGAGGGATAGAACTTGGAATAAGTAGTCTATTACGTTAAATCCACTAGAATTATAATTGTGGTGGAAGACTAATCAATATGAATGGGTGGACTTATGATGCATACAAGGAATGAGCGTAATTTAAGCTTAAAAGTGCATAAATACCCTTAACGGGTCAAAATAAGATTTCAAGTAAAAACGGGTTAAGAGTGCATAAGAACCCGTAATTTAAACCTTGAATATTAGTAAACTGATATAATGTGATTTGCATGACATTTTAAAGGTAACCAACAAGTTTGTTTGATCAAAACACAAACGGGTCAAAAAGTGTCAAAATTGAATTTCAAGCCGAGAGCTTGAAATCTAAAATTTTGTGAATTCAGATGTCGGGTTTTTACTCCATGAGATGGAGAATTAAATTACGGTCGTGTAGGAAAAAGAATCACGCGAATTGGATAAGTAGAACAAAAGTTATGACATTTTAAAGTTCTATTTTCGATTAAAACCATAGCTGGGCAGATATGCAGCTCCCAGACCTGGAATCGTTGGAAAAGGGTCTCCCCCACGCCACACGGCGGGTAACGTTGATTGGGGCACGACACGCAATAGACGTCGCGACACGCGACACGTTGAGATGAGTCGCTCGCGACACGCGAGAGATATAAAAGTTGGAAAAAATTATTTTGTTTGATAGTTTGATGCGTAGAACTTGTTTAAACTTATATTTAAGTTATCAAAACTAACATTTGAGTTGGTTTTTATCGTAGGTGAATGTCAAGAGCACCCGGATGAAGATCAAGCGACGAAAAAGAACCAAACACATGAGAAAGAAGCTTTCGCTCGTTGTTTTTCGTCGTTATTTTTAAACGAGGAACTCAATTACATTATGTTGTATTACTTTTAAATTTAAAAAGTTTAAATAAACCCGTATTTTGTAAAGTATATGTTCTCATAATCACATGTTTATTTTCGTAATTTATACGAAAACCGTTAAATAATAATAAGGGTGTTACAATTCCGCACTTGTATTTGTGTTCTAACAACAAGAAAGTAGGTTTCTTGATCCTCTGAGTGGACCTACAAGTGGTATCAGAGCTTTGGCTCTTTTTCTTGTTGAAAACCAAGCATAGTAGTGTGTTTCAACAAGTTGTAAAGTATCTTGGAAGTGTTCTTGAGCTTGATACAAGATATTTGAGTTTTTTTTGTTTGAAAATGGCTTGAAAACTTGAGAAATCTTGTTGTTTTGCTGAAATTTTTTACAAAAACCTTGTTAAAATACATGGAAACATGCTAAAATAACGTTTTTCTTGAAATTTCTTGCAAAACTTTGGCTCGACAACTTTTCCGGCAAAGGGTTTGACCGGAGAAGTCACCAGAATATTCCTTTTATTGAAGGATATTCTTCTATCTTTTTCAAAAATTGAATCTGTCGAATGTTTGTCTGTTTACCAGGTTGAGTCTGTCCCCAAACATCTTTCCAAATTGTAGGGATAAGATTCTGCCATTTTAAGTAACAAGCTGAGTCTGTTTACCAGGTTAAGTCTACCACCTTTCTGGAAAAACTCATCGAGGATGAACCTGTTGGCGAAAAACCCATTCTTTGTGGTTTGATCTCCAACGAAGAACCCATTCTTCGTGTGTTGACTTCCCATGAAGAACCATCACCTGCGAATAACCAGTGTCAACGAAGAACCCTGGTTTTTCATTGAAATAGGTTCTTAATGAGTCTATTCTTCGTGAATAGGTTCTTCGTGTGAATCAGTTCTTCGTGATTTCAAGTGTTGGAAAATTTTCACAGAAGGTTTTTATTTCTCTCATTGTTAACTGTTTCAATTTTTTAAGTACTTATCTTAAAACAACCTTCCAAAATGAGCTCAAATACTTGGGATTGGAGTGATAACTCAAGTACAGCACAAGATCCTTCACAATGGGTCAAAGGATTAATGCCCAAACAAGAAATTACCGCAAATCAATGGGAATGTGTCACAAATCAAAATCATAGCATTCAAAATCTTCTCTTAAGTGAGAGTGAAACGGGAAGCAACAATCGTCCACCCAATCTAAATCACATGAACGATTATCCAACATGGAAAGGTCGTTTTCATACGTACGTTCTAGGGCAAAATACCGAATTGTGGATGTGCTTTACTACACCGTACAATGTATCTATCGAAGAAGCAGGTTCCAATCCACTTACTTTGGCGGGAATGAGCGATAATGATAAGAAGGCTTATGATCTTGAGAAGAAAGCCTTTGCTATCCTTACGCAAGCACTTCATAAGGATATTTATCATCAATTCGCATATTGTACAAGTACAAAGAATTTGTGGAACGTCTTGGAAGCAAGAGGAGAAGGAAATGCAGCAACAAGAAAGATTCGTCATGATTTGTTGAAGAAGGAGTTTGAAGGATTTTTGTTCATGGAAAATGAAACTTTATACGACATGGCTACTCGGTACTGTCATTTGCTTAGTGAGATGCATTCATACAGGGTGACTGCTACACAACAAGAAATGGTCATGCGTTTTGCTGATGCTTTACCACCCAAGTGGAGTCAATTCATTGACTTGCTAAAGCATACCGGTGTTTTAGATACGCTTAGCATTTATGAATTCATTCAGAAGCTTGAGAACAAAGATGAAGGAGAAATTCAAAAGTCAAAACGAATTCCAGTTCCCCAAAACCCCGAGATATACTTTGGAGGTATTAACACCGGAGTTAGTACCAATCAGCAACCGAAGCTTCAAACCGCGTTTGTGTCAAATACAAATCCTTATGGACAACCATTTGACCCAACAGCCTATCTACCACCATCCAAGCCAGCTCAATCTTTTGGTTCTCACATAGACCCTTATGGGCGACCATTCGATCCGAAAGCCTATCTTCCTTTTTCACAAGCTGCTCCTCAACAAACCCAGCAACAACCTTCTTCATTTGATTCTAAAGCCTATTTTCCCTTCACACAAGCTGCTCCACAACAAACCCAACAACAACCTTCTCAACCAGCTCCTCAACAAGCCTTCTATGGCAACAACAACTCTCAGCATTCAAACCCCAACACTGTCAGATTTGATACCTCAAACTTCACCAAAGTCTGTATGGAAGGTGCTCGGGAACATATAGAGCTTCTAAACACAATGGTGAGTGCCTATTGTGGATTAGTCGCTGGTTAAATTGGGAACATTAATTTGACAGATGAAGACTATCAACAAATAGACATGGAGGAGATGGAAAACAGATGGATATAAAATGGGTGTTTGCGAGTGTAGTGAGAAGAGCTAAGGACTACATGAGAAGAACGGGTAGAACAAGCTTGGAGAGTAAAAGGGATACTAAGTATGGTTTTGATAAGGATGCAGTTACGTGCTTCAATTGTGGTGAGAAAGGTCACTTCAAATGGGAATTCACTCGACCCAGCAGACAAGGAAATCAAAATCCTTTTCGAAACCAATCAAGCTCATCCAACGCAAATCAAGTGAACAATGAAAGGAGCATTATAGCAGTGACCAACCTGGGTAACTCAAACCAGTCGGGGCCTTCCAATTCAAACAGGGCCTTAGTAGTTCATGCAGATGAAGGATGTGACTGGTCAGTTCAACTGAAAAATCAGGGAAATGAAGGAAATAGAGGAACTGCTTGTTATGCTAAGATCATCAAGTATATCAAACATGTTCACAGTGTGGAGTTTTCTGAGGATGATGACAGTTCTGGGTATAGCGGTAGTTCGGATGAGGAAAGCTCAAATGCGGGTGGTTATGGTTCAGATTCGGATTCGGATGTAAAGGAGAATCTTGATGCTGAGGTTGACAGTTTACTGAAGGAAGCTGAGGAACTGAAAGAAGCCGAGGAGCTGAAAAGGGAAAATCTATCTTGATAAAGAAAGCTGAAATTGCATCAAAGGAAATGGAAAAGTTCTTCACCGATAATGGATCTTTTTCTTAACAAACTGCCTTTATGGCAAATGTTGCAGCTTCGATAGTTAGTTACACACTGAAACTCCTAGTGAATGCAATGATTGTGTAGAATTGAAACATAAGCTTGAGGTAGTTACTAGACACAATCAAGAGTTAGTAGTAGATTTTTCCAAATGCAAGGAGGCAAATATGGCTTTAACTCATAATGAAAAGGAATTCAAATTCAAATATGTAATTGAAACGCTTAATAAAAGTGTGTCTTATTTAACAAAAACAGTTTTGAACAAACAAACGGGTATTAATAATTACATTAATATCATTGAGGAAACAAAAAAAGAGTTAGCCGTTGCCAAATGCGAGCATGATGCAATCAAGCTCAAATTGGAGAGTTATTCTAACTCCCGATATGTGCTTGATCACATCATCTAGGTTCAAAAGCTGAAAGGGGATGTTAAGTGCATCGGTTATAAATCATGACTACCTCCATTGAGACACAATTATACCAAGATGCCTGACGAGGAGGAAATGCCACGTTTTGAACCATCTGTACCTCTTAATCCCGAAGAGTTTGCAGCAGGATTAGGTTTCAAACTGGACAATTCCTCAAAAGAATCTGAAAAGACAAAGAATGTGTCTTGTGTTGCGGAACAAAGTCCTCCAATAATTGAGGATTATGTTTCATCAGATGATGAATCAGATGTGAGTGATCAAGATCAATCTCTTGAAAAGAAGAAAGGAGTAGAAATTCCAGTTGAGAATCATATCTTGTGTGATCATCCTACTCCAGTTGCTCCTGTTGTGCAATCAGTTGCAAAACAAGAGATTGACTTGATCAAATCTGTAGAGGAATCTGTGTCTACGTTTAAAGGCGATAATGTGTTGTATACTTTGATTGGTGATGATAAAATTTACTCAAACAAGAATTTCCCAATTAAAAATGTTAATCCATCCATGATTGATAGAGTTTTGGAAGATTCTACCAGTAAGTTTTTGGGTAAGGCGATCCCGAGAGTTATAGTAACTCAGTGTGATCCTATTCCAAAATCTGAAGTTAGAAAACAATACGGGAATCAAAAATTACCAACCGAGGAACAACCAATCGCCTCTAAAAGTAAACAACAGGAAAAACGAGCTCAAAAACCTAAGTTTGAATCAAAAGGAGCTCGGAACAAGAAAAAGGGGAAGGATGTTAAATTTGTGGCCTCACGCGGTACAAATAAAGTTGATACTTTTGAAAACAAATCTAACACTGATTTTGTTCAACAAGTCAAGATTTTAAAACGAAACTGTGATAACAATTACACTCAATATACAAATGGGTGTGATAATGCAACAAGTACCTCAAGGCCTACAAGTTCAACATCGGGACATCAAACAGAATCTCCTAAATTCGTTGAAAGGAGGTCATGTTTTAAATGTGGGGAGTTTGGTCATATAATAAAAAATTGTATAAACCCACCAAAACTGAAGTTTGTTGAAAATGCCCCTCCTGAAAAGGATTACCAACGTCGTTCTGTTTCACCTAAACAAGACAAACGTACTGTTAAGGAAAAAGAAGCAAAACAAAGACTTAAAATGTCAAGGTAATCGAGAAAGCGTTAAAACCGGATGTTGTAGAAAAGGAACCAAGGTCATCAAACTCGTTAAAACCAGAAATGACTAAATCTGTAAATAATAATCAATCTGGTAAACGACAACAATCTTGGAAACCTAAAACGGTACATTTCAAGGGGAGGCACACCATTTCTAAATCATCAAGAAATAGAAATCACGTTTCTTGATGATAAGGGTCGACCCAGGACCACTAAGGCTTGGGTCCCCATCTCAAATTGATCATGTAGTGTATTGTGCAGGGTGTTCTGGGAGGAACTGTGAATAGTCTTTGGATTGTTGACATTAGAGCATCTCGGCACATGACAGGCGACTTAAGGCTCCTGTATGATGCGAAAAGCATTAGGGGAGGTTATGTTGCCTTTGCTGGAGATAAAAGCGGTTACATCACTGGAGAAGGAATGATTTCCAATGGTGTTGTGAGTTTTGACAAGTTCAATTATGTTAGTCAAATTCATCACAATCTTCTTAGTGTTTCGCAAATCTGTGACAAGAAGTTCACGGTTCATTTTGATGATGCCGGTTGTTATGTGCTGAAACCCGGTTTTAAAATCCCCAAAGAATGGATTCTGTTGACAGCTCCAAGAATGAATGATTTGTATATTCTTGACATGAGCCAAGCTATTACGACGTCTTCACAAGTTACATGTTTTGTCTCAAAGGCCACTAAAAAGGAGTCTATATCTTGGCACAGACATATGGGCCACATTCACTTGAGGAAAATGAACCACTTGGTGAAAAATAATCTTGTGAATGGCGTGCCAGTCAAGAGTTTTCATTTACAAGACATCTGTGTATCGTGCCAAAAGGGAAAATAAGCAAAAAAGTCCCATCCGATCAAGAAAGTCAACACCGTCAACATGCCTCTTGAACGTCTTCATATGGACCTTTTTGAACCTATGAAGCACAACACAACATTTGGAGATGCTTATTGTTTGGTTGTTACTTATGACTATTCAAGATTTTCATGGGTATCGATGATGGCACACAAGAGTGAGACTCCGGAAATCCTCAAAATCTTCTCACTTTACTTGAAAACTTGTATAGTTTGAAAGTAAAGAGAATCAGAAGTGACAACGACACTGAATTTAAGAATCAGGTGTTGGATGAGTTCTGTACTTCTACGGGAATTCTGCATGAATACAGTTCTCGTTACACTCCACAACAAAACGGTGTCACTGAGAGGAAGAATCGAACGCTTATCGAGACTGCAAGACGTATGTTAGTTGAGTCGGAGCTTCCTGTTCAGTTTTCGGGGGAGGCTGTGGCTATTGCTTGTTATACTTTGAACAGAGTTCTTACTGTTAAAAGGCATGGGAAAACATGTTTTGAATTGTTGCACAAAAGGAAACCGAATGTGTCTTACTTAGAACCTTTTGGAGCTCCATGCACTATGATTGATCCAACTGGTAAGTTTGGTCCACGGACTATCGAGGGTTACTTTCTTGGATATGCTACTCCAAATTTCAGGATGTGGAATCTGTCATCTAAAAGAATTGAAGAATGAGGAGAAGTAAAGGTTCAAAGATACACTGAGTCTGTGAGAGCTCCAGGTGCTCCTTGGATGTTCGATTACGATGGACTATTCGACTCCTTTAATCTGCCAACTTTTGATGATGCATCTACAGCAGCACAGATGTTACTGGAAAGGGATACTACAGTTGATTCATCATTGGTGCGACCAATTATTGTTAACCAACAAGAGTCTACTTCGGTTAATAATGTTGTTCAAAATGAGGAGTTTGAAGATGCAGCAGATTATAATGTTTCATCGGAAGATGAGGAGTTTCATGATGCAAATGAAGCAACTTCAGCTCCTGTCCAAGCTCCTGTTCAAGGTGTTTTTGAAGCAACTTCTCAGGTGCAGAATCAAGACAATGCTGAAGGAAATGCATCCACATCTATGGCGTCTCCAAACATTGATTTGGTTGTTGATTTGAATATCAACAATTTGGGTATAAATGTTCGGGTTCCTGATGTTCCAGAAACTCGTATTCATGATACTCATCCTCGGCAGAACATTATAAGAGATGTCCAAAGTGGAGTGCAGATGCGTAATCAGTTAAGAAACAACCAGAATGCTAGTTTATATACAACAATAAGAGAATACGGGGAACATAATGATTGGTCTTTCGCTTGTTATGTATGTCAAGTTGAGCCAAAATCGTGGAAGGAGGTGATGAAAGACGACTCATGGGTAGAAGCCATGCAAGAGGAACTTCAGCAGTTTCAGAAATTGGGCGTGTGGAAATTGGTTGACAGGCCCCCGAACTACAAGAAGATTGGTACTCGATGGGTCTACACATGCAAGATGGATAACCGAGGTGCTGTTGTGAGAAACAAAGTGAGATTGGTTGTCCAGGGGCTTTAATCAGGTAGAAGGTATTGATTATAATGAAGTTTGTGCACCAGTGGCACGTCTTGAGGCGATAAGGATTTTCTTGGCTTATGCGTCCTACAAGAAGTTCACTGTTTGTCAAATGGATGTGAAAAGTGCGTTTCTTCATCGTGTGGTCGAGGAAGAAGTATATGTTGAGCAACCGCCTGGTTTTGAAGATCCGATTCATCTTGACAGAGTTTGGCTTCTGAACAAGGCACTTTATGGTCTTCACCAAACTCCAAGGGCTTGGTATGAAACGTTGTCTACCTATCTGTTGCAGAATGGTTTTCGACGTGGGTTGATCGACTGTACTCTCTTCATCAAGGAAAGAAAAGAGGATTTGTAGCTGGTTCAAGTGTATGTTGATGATATCATTTTTGGGTCTACAAATGATGAAATGTGCAAGGAATTCGAGCGGGTGATGCAAGAGAAGTTCGAGATGAGTGCTATGGGATAAATGAATTTCTTTTTGGGTTTGCAGGTTCATCAGTCTGAGAAAGGTATCTTCATTTATCAGACCAAGTACGTTAGGGATATCTTGAAACAATTTCAGATGGAAGACTCGAAGCCTGCGGGGACTCCTCTGGCTCAAAATCATGGGATTACTCTTGACGGAATGGGTGAACATGTGGAACCGTCTCTTTATCGTGCTATGATCGGGTCTCTCATGAATCTTACCGCTTCAAGGCCTGATATTATGTATCTGACATGTCTTCTTGCTCGTTACCAATTCAATCCAAAGGTTTCTCATATGATGGCTTTTAAGAGGATTTTTCGTTATCTAAAGGGTTGTCCAGACACCGGTCTTTGGTATCCTAAGGATAATAACTTTGATTTGATAGCATTCAGTGATTCTGATCATGGCGGCTGCAAGATTGATGCAAAGTCAACATCAGTGGGATGTCAGTTTCTTGGGAATCGTCTAGTCACGTGGCAATGTAAAAAAGCAGACCTATGTGGCCACTTCAACATGTGAGGCTGAGTACATTTCAGCTTCTAGTTGCTGCTCCCAGGTTTTATGGATCCAACAGCAAATGCGCGACTACGGTTTTGAATTCCTAACTACTCCTATTTATGTTGATAATGAAGCTGCTTTACAGATCACTCGTAATCATGTACAGCACTCAAAGACCAAACACATCGAGATTAAGTATCATTTCATACGAGATTGTTATGAAAAGAAACTTATCGATGTTGTGAAAATCCACACGGATCACCAACGTGCCGACCTGTTTACAAAAGCTTTTGATAAATCACGTTTTGATTATCTTCTTTTGGTCAATGGCATCAAGGTGAAACCCGAGTAGATCATCTTCGGCAAATCGTTTTTGTAAATATTAAAGAAAACCAAAAATACAAAAAGATATTCAATTTATCTAATTTTTGCATTTTAGGGGGAGAAATCTTAAGAAAATACAAAAAACATTAGAAAATTTCAAAAATCCAAAAATATGTCGTTTGTTTATTTACTGCTTTCTGTCTTTACTTTTTGAAAAATGAAAAATACAAAAACATCAGAAAATTGCAAAAATCCAAAAATATTGAAAAATTTCAAAAATATAAAAAGCATTAAAAAACCCAAAAACCAAAAATGAGTTTCTTGGAAAGATAAGAGAAGATGATGATACAGCAGTGGTCTGTCAATTACGGTCAAAAATGCAAATTGAAAAACGATAAGTAGCTCTACTAATGATGTATCGGTAGGCTCACAATCAGATTAAAACGTGCTGGTTGATATAACATAACGAACTGCAAGCCAGGTGGGAACCATTCATTTGCATATGGTCTTGGTACCGAAATTTCGTTTGAAAGTATGCCGAAGTTCTGAGATATGCGGTCTTTATGCTGTTTTTATCATTTGGGTATCATGGTTGAATCTTTTACCAAAAAATAACGGGGACGCAAGTCAAGATCTTCCATGATACCATACATACGTGTAAATATTGCATACGACCTCAATAAGTGATAAACAATCACATGTCCAAATGAATAAGTGATAAAATATCACAGTTTATCTGGGAGTCAAGTTCGTCTCTTTGTCGGTACGATGGTACTAACCTGTTCACGGACTTGCTCTTGTGCCCTTCATGCATCTGAAAATCAAGTTCCTCATCAATAAGTGATTTAATCACATCGGGCTTGTTTTCAATCAAGAATAAGTGAGTATCTCACAATCTATACGTTGAAAACAGATGATAAATGGTATACTCACCGGTAAAATGAATTCTCGTGCATGTCTTGATACGGGAATGTGTCGTGAGTGGATGAACACCGGCGAGTAGTATAAATCATACATTAAAGCGTATCTCCTAATCGTGATTATATCTGATAAGTTGAGCTTATGTGGACAACAATACCGATAATTGTGATAGGATTCTTATCGTAATATTTACAAGAAACAAAATCCGTTTTTGACAAGACTGTAAGCTGGTTTGATTCTCTTACCTTGAAACTCGAAAAAGGTTGGTAACTTAGCGTACAGGTAGTTAATGTTGTTAATGTTAGTTTTTATTTTACCTTTTTGCATTTAGACTTTTAGTTTTTATTTTTATTTATTGATTTTTGATTAGCCGAAGTTGACGCTCGAATGCTTTCTACCGGGGAAAAGCCCAAAACCAACTTGTCTTTAATATCGCAAATTCATAAAATTCTTTTTGCAAATCTGGTAAACATGAAACAAAATTTGTTTAATCTGTTCATGAGTTCTTCTAAGTTGGTGGTTTCTGTGTTTGGGAAAGTCACGAAAAACCAAAGGTTCAATGAAGAACCTCTGGTCAACGAAGAATACCTCAGGTCAACAAAGAATATGTTTTAGTCAACGAAGAACCATTCTTCGTGACATATTCTTCACTGGGTTGGTCAATCGACGAAGAACCCATTCTTCGTAGATCATGGTATTTGGGCTTAACTGTTTCAGCCCATCATGGTTCTTCTTGAGCCCAATTGAGGTTCTTCGTGGGGCACGGGTATAAAAAGGAGTGCCTTGTCAGTTACTTTATCACAAATTCAAATCACCTTTTCAAATTTCTCTCTCAACAACCCTGTTCATCTTCTTCTTCAAAAACCCATTGTCAAAACTTGATTCGGTGTGTCTGTACTATTCTATGGTATACTTACAGTTCAAAATCAAGATCATCGTCACCTATACAGACCCTCTGTTTTGATGAATGTTTGAAACCTATTTAGTTCTTCAATGTTTAATAAACTTTTCATTTAAATCTATTATATTCTTGTTTTGTAAAAATGATCAAGATCAGTAACAGGTTGTTTATGGGTTTTGAATATAGGGATTTGAATGCTTTTAAATGTTCAAGATAAAACCCTTATGAACTGTTCTTATTGTTCGAAATCTCCGATATTGATGATGAATCAGAAACTAAAGAAATAGTTGTTTGATATTTTGTTAATGGATTGAAGGTTTTTTAATGAAATTGACCATTTGGGGTTTTTAATCTGTTAGAACAGGGGTTTGGTTTATAAGTGTCAAGATTCTATCTTTGATGTTTGTTAAGATGTTTTTGTGAACCGGGGTTTTGTGTCGATTCGATTGGTCAGATGGGTTTAAATGGTTCATGTTAGTTTGATTAAATGCCTGAATTTAACATTTTGAATTATTGGACATTTGGACTGTTTGGGGATGAAGAACTGTCAACAGACGAAGAACCCCTTTAGGTCAACGAAGAATAGGACTAAGTTTAACTTAGATTCTTCGTGGGTCTTGGTCACGAAGAACCTGATTCTTCGTAGAGACAGGTTCTTCGTACAAGGTAGGTTCTTCGTCCAGTAGTGTCACAGTGAAAAACAGGTTCTTCGTGGGTTTTATACTTGGTGAAAATTTAGTGTTTTTCACAGGGTGTTATATCCACTGTTCAAAGTTCACATGTTCATGTTTAATGTCAAGTGTCATTGTTTATCTTCTCATTGTGGACGTTTTCAAGTGTAGAATGGCTCCTAAGGAACAGAAAAGGAAACCCGCTATGAATAAGCTGGATAAAATGAAGGAACAGATAATGTCTGAACCTCGCCACAATATGGTCGCGTACCTGGATCCGGAAGGAAAGATAACCGAGTTCAATGAAATTACAAGGTGGTTACGCGAGTCAAGGATAAACGAGGCCATTATTCATCAAACGCCAGTTTACAAGACGCTAGTGAAAGAATTCTGGGATTCGGCGGAAGTTGTAGAAGTCGATGGAAAGGAGATCATTCGCGGGCAAGTAACGCAACGGAATGTGGATGTGTCTGCTGAAATTCTCAACACCGTTCTGCAACTAAATGACAATCCAGAAGCTCTGGATTCTATTCTGATTATGTGCCAGCATGGGTGTTCGCTACGAATGAAGTGTACAGATGACATTCTTGGAGGGCAAATCAACAAAATAAAGTTGTCGATGCGTTACAAGTTCTTACTGCACATCCTCATTCAATGTTTGAGCAATCGGCGAAGCGGTTACGACATGGCGGGTAATGATTTGATAGGCTTAATGGTTGCCTTGGTATTGAACAAATCGTTTAGTATTTCAAGGTGTCTATTCTCGAACATGAAGGAGAATTGAGAAGAACAGGAGCTAGTGGTAACAAGTTTTGGATGTATCCAAGATTTCTACAAATGATTATGAACGTGCAACATCATGATCTTCCAAAGGAGGCAAATGATGTTCTGAAGATTGATGTGATGATAGAGCACTCATTGAAGATTTTCAAAGGTGTAGCTGCTAAACGTTACCTGTAAGAAACTCCTAGGAAGATGTTTGGGGCACTGGGGGATAAAAATTATGTGGCACCGGCAAACGACAAATGGCGTCATGTCGAAAGTCAATCTGATGACGAAGAACCGAGGTTAAAGAAGATGATAGAAGATAAGTTTGGACGAAAGAAGTTGGATATCTTTGGTGATTCTGATGATGAAGATGATGGTGATGGAGGTGATGATGAAGGTGGTGAAGCTGGTGATGGTGGAAATGTAGGTGCTAGTGCAGCGGGTGCTCGTGGTGGTGATAATGTTGACTCTGATTCAGACGAAAATCCGCCTGAACCAGGTTATGAACATTATATAGACGAGCGTGGGATTCAACAAGTGCGCAGGATTCGTACAGATCAGGATGAAGATTATGTACCTTCTGATACAGAGGCATAATGTAAGAAAAAAAAGCAGACTGCTATACGTAGAAAGAAGAAGATGAAGAAGACTGTTGGTACATCTTCATCAAAGCCAGCCACTGTATAAAAGGAAACCGTTGCTGAACCTGTTCATGAAGCAGAGGTCAATCTAGAGTTTGCCTTCACGGTGGAGGAAACTACAGCAATGATGACCTCACCTTCTGTAGCATCTCAACAACCTCCAACGACCACATCTGCAACTGAGACTCCTGTTGTGACTCCATCTACTGAAGCACAACATGGAACCTCCTCTAGTTATCAACAAAGATCTGCAGCTCATCAGCGAAGCTCAGAACGACGTGGCAGAATGTTCTCGGAAATGGCACCGGATGAAAAGGTAGAATTTCTATTCTCACAATTACAAGCTACTGCAGGTCGAATCAGTTGACATTCCAAGTTTATGAGTTCCACTCGAAACATTGTGATTGCTCAACAATTGGAGATCAACTTGTTAAAGGAAACTGTGAGCAAACAACAGGCTGAAATTATCCAACTCCATGCTGAGAATGAACGTCTAAAAACTGCCGATGATGAACGGGCAAGGCAGTTGTTACAGATGAGAGCTGCTGACAATGCTCACGGTATTGAGCTGAACAGAGTGAAAGAACAAAGCATTGCCGTCAAACAATCTGCTGATCGACTGGCTGAAAGGCATGACTTCATGAAGAATTGGTATGATAGCAGGAACACCACATTGGTGGATGGTTTCAAGTCTATTAAGGATGCCTTCGAGATAAGCAGAAAAAGGGTGAACATTATGTGGTCTGATCGATGCAAAGCACAAGAAGTTCATCGAAAGCGTGATCACGATAGCGAAGACCAAGGAAACCCTGATGCGTCAGCCTCTTCTGAGCCACACGAGGCATCTGCTTCAACTCAGATCATTGTTTTTCAGCCTCAGCAGACTGAAACAACTCAAGGCACTTTAGGTGGTTCGAAGGATGATGTAGAACAGCTGGAAAGTCGTATTGCTTTGCAAGAGTGTCCTCCTGAGATTTCTACAGCTGGTGCAAATGTAGCGTCAAGCTTAGCTGATCTTACCTTGCAAGCATGTTCTCCTGTTAGTCGAGAGGACTTAGAAGAGGGAGAGATTATCTTTGAAATGACAGATGAACAGATTTTGAGGTTAAAGGATATGAAAGTAGTCGATGATACTATAATTGACGAGACTCCAAGTGAACCCGATGCAACAAACTTGGATGGTCTTGATGAGATAGTGTTCGAAGGCGATGTCGAGAAGTCGAAGTATGTTAGAGAAGACGGTACTGAATTCGATCCTTTTGATGAAAACTGGTTGAAAGATAACATAGATGAGATCGACGAACGATTGAAGAATCGTGACTCATCTGATGTTCCAGCTGATTCGTTTGAAGAATGGAGAAAGAATTTCCTCTCAAAGACTGAAAAACCAGCGCCTCCTGTTGCACAAGTTGATTACATGAAATATGTAAAGGATCGTCCTCAGGGAAGAATACTCAGCTGGATGTTTGTTAAAGAGATTCATTGTTTTGCTGTGAAACGAGAATAAGGAATTCAATATTTCAAGTCGCTCATGAGTATTCTTACCTTACCGTTTTACGATGTAGCAGCATTAGCAAAGTTAGAGCTGATAAATCGATCAAACTATGAAGGTGCTAAGCTGTTTGCTCGGAAATTGAGGATTGAAAGAAGGAAGGGTTGGAAAGATGAATTATACAAGCCACAGTTCCCTATGTATGAGCAGATCAAGTTCACATTGGATCCTGCAACCAACTCGGCTAGGTACAGGCTCGTGTACAAGCCGGTGAAGGCTTTGGATAAGATCCCATTAATGCCAATGGAACAAGACGTTCTCGTGGATATGGCTCTTTGGTGTTATGATTCAGATACGCATGAGGCAGTTATCGTCTTCAGAAACGACAAAGAAAACATTCGTATTCTCGATTCGATGTGGATAGTCAACATGTCAGCTGCCGATATCGACATGTTGTTTTGTCATGACATTTTCTACGAAGATAAGGATGCAAGTCAGGTTTTACACTTTCAACGCGTCGCTTGTTACTGTTACTATCGGGGAATACATGCTGGAAGCTCGTGGTCGGAAGCGGCTCATTAAGACATAAGACCGAAGACCAAGCAACAGACAAGGGGGAGTTTGTTGATGCACTTTTTGTGTCTGTCGCTTCTTCTTATTTTGTTTGCCTTGTAAGGTAATGAAACGGTCTTTTCGTGTTATGGAGTCTGTATGTTTTGGTCGAGTCGACCAAGTCAAGATATCCTCCTATCTTGACTTGGTACGACAGTTGTATATTTTGGTATGTTACAGTTGTAATGCAACTGCATGTTTGCAGTCTGCATGTTGTTTGAATTCTCTTAACTGTCTGCACTTGTGTCTGTTATGCCTTTGCTGTTTGCAGCCTCCCACGAAGAACCATTCTTCGTGGGTTTGGACCTTCACGAAGAACATTCTCCGTGCACCTTTGGGTTCTTCACAGTGATAGTTCACGAAGAACCTAGTTCTTCGTGGGCTTTAGTTTTTCGTGGGCCCAGTAACATTCTTCGTGATGTTACTGGGCTGGGAGGTCTATTTAAGGCAGTTGTGTTATGCAAAACAGTTAAGAGAGCTTGGTGAGTCTGTAAACACTATGTGTATGTGTTTGTAAGTGTTCTTTTCCATTTAATCAAGATAAGTGAATCTTTGGTTACGTATGTGCTTCATACTTTGCTTTGGTTGCATATCTACAAGGATTCCGCACTTGTATTTGTGTTCTAACAACAAGAAAGTAGGTTTCTTGATCCTCCGAGTGGACCTACAAAAAGTCATTAGCGAACGGATGTATTTGTAAAACAGGAAGACATATAAGAGACTCCCCGTATTTTGTTTTTGGTGTTTTGTCCAGCTACTTGTTTGTTTATTGTACTGTTTTTGTTTTTAATTACGCTATCCGACATCAACTTTAAACTCATAGTTTATCAGATTGGCTAAACGTATCTAACAACCTTAAATTTTCTTCATACTCACATCAAAATGTCCAAAAACATCCAAGGCATAGATAGATCATGCGGAAGCTATAGCTAAAAAATTAACAGAAGTATATTACCAAAGAATTTATAAACTAAGAGAAAAACGAGTACCAACATATCACGAATAAGAAAACTAACTTAAGTACTATACAATATATCACGAGACGACATTATCCTGTTGTAAATCACCACAGCCGCCACATCGCGTGCGTAGCCGACTAGTGTGTGTGTCTATATATACATATATACATATATATATATATATATACATATATACATATATACATATATACATATATAGGAGAATGATCCGTTAGGAACCACCCTTTATTGCGAGAACCGCGAGAACCAATCTGAACACAACCAAAAATACCTAAAAATAGCTAAAAAAACACACAATTTTTTTTAAATATTTTTTACCTCAAAATTGCTAATTTTCGTTACCAAAAAAAATTTTAAATTTTTTTTTGCTACTAGAAGTAGCGATTTTGATGTAAAAAATATTTTTTTTTTGTGTTTTTAAGATTTTTTAAGGGTTTAGTTTTTAGCATTTTAGCTTGGGTGGGGGTGGGGAGGTTTAGTTTTTTTTTTTTTTTTGGGTGGGGGGGTGTTTAGGTTTTTGGGGGTGGGTGAGGGGGTTAGTTTTTTTTTAGGTTTTTTTTTTTTTTTAAGGGTGGGGGGTTTAGTTTTTAGCATTAGGGATGGGCAAATACCGATACCGTCCTGATCCCGACCAATACCGATCTCGAATTTTTTGTAAACTTGGTACCGATACCGGTACCGAAATACGTCGGTTCGGGACGGTATCGGTATTTTAAGGGTAAAAGTCGGTATTTTACCGATACCGTACCGTACCGATACCGAAAAATCACAAAAGTGGATACCGTTTCCGGTACCGAAAACGGATCGGGATCGGGATTTCGGGATCGGGATGGGATCGGGACGGTATTTTATACCCTTTGCTCATCCCTATTTAGCATTTAGCTTAGGGGGGTGTCACGACCCCTGACCCCACCCTGGACGGAATCGGCAGCCGCGAACCAGTTCTGTGGTACCGGTGGTTATTTAGAAAAGTAGTGCAGCGGAAATTTTATCAGGACCGTGAGTTAGGAAAAATATCAGAGTTTTAGAAAACACCGGATTTTTATTTATTAAATAGATGGGATAAAATCCAAGTTTTACAAAGGTAGCTTTAATAAGGGATAAACCCGAATATATGAAACCAGGTTTTCTTAATTTAATTTAATTGATAAAATAAGCCACTTCTTTAAGTCTTTCGGTGCCGTATCATCATTCTTGTTCCAATCTACTGTAATTACCTGAAACGCGTTTTAAAAAGATTTGGTCAGCGGGAAATACTGGTGAGTTCATTCAGTTTATACAAAAAGACACATTATTATAAATTACAACATAAGAGCGATTACAATGGCTTCTGTCTTATTTTTATCTGGCGTCGTGTCACACCCTGGTGACGATGGTCATACCACTATTGGGTCCTTTCACCCAAGTAGTGATGATTATCACTGTTAGGTTTGTTAACCTAACCGTGAGAAATTAGTAATGTGCACAATATCCCACTAGCCAGTGATTCAAGATAACCACGACTTAATCCCTGTAATTGTCACACCCCGATATTTCCACGTATTACCGGTGGGCCCGGTGGGGAGTATCGTGACGTAGTTGATATCATCATAGTTAAACAACACAATTTAAATGCACAGCGGAAGCAAAAGATAAATATATTACAATCCGATAAAGAGTAATATCAAGTATTACAAATACGGTTGTAAAAGATCCACAGGCGGATCAAAAGGTAAAAAGAAACTTTGTTCAACAGACTTTAAGGCATCTAAGCTTGCGAGACTCTTATTGATGCTAAGGAGAGGCCAGCCTATTTCGATTAGTACCTGCACTTAGACTTTTTGGGAAAATACATCAGTTTACTTTGGTAAATACAATTAACTGACTCATTTTGAAAAGGTTTAGAAAAATTGATTTGAATGCACAAGGCACAAAACATTTTATAACTTGGGATAATTATTTATATATAAACTTGTAAAAGAATTACATGTTTCTTATACGTTCAGTAGCCCGGATTGACACCGGGTTAAAGATTAATAGACACACCACATGATATAGTCCCGCGGTGAGTTATTCCCGAAACCGGCGGTTATACCTTATTATTTATATATGCACTGTCGGGTGTACGCCTACACCCTGTGCTTAGGTCGTGGCCATTTCTTAAAATGATGCCAAGGATATCCGGGACATAGTAATTAATCCCCCAAAGGCTTTAAGTAAACAAAACAATTTAAACGGGACATTTCAATAAATTAACCTTCATAAAATTAAAAATTCAATGCCCGACCAAGCGGTATTTTATATACCGTACCCCAAGCCCGTATAGGGAAAATAAGTTAAAAGTATTTACCTGAGCTTAAAAATGCAATTTATACTCAGCCGTATATCCTAATCAGCAAGTGCAAGTACCTTTACTGGGGCTCTTAATCTGGAACAAAGGTTTTTAATAACCTATTAGATTCCTAACGGGTCTTAATTAAGCCTATGCTTAGACCGGTTAGTTTTAAAGGAGGATACGGTTCAAAACGCATGATTAAGCGAAGACCGGATTTGAATGTGGTTTAGACCTGACAAGCTTGTATACTTGTGTAATAAGGGTAAACTAAACACATTCTGGATTTTGAGATAAAAATGATAAGGTTTGACCCGTTTCGGCTAATTTATGCAAACTAGTTACATAAGCCGATCCGAACGTGAAAAGTGCGTAACGGGTAACCAAAAGAGTCATGAACAGGTTTTCTAAGTTAATATGCCTTAAATATGTTGTGATATCAGTAGGATATCTTCCATTATGCCCAAAACGAATTTAAAACCAATTTATGCCCCATAGGGGTATTTTGGTCATTTTAAAGGTTATATGAGAGATTAAATATTATTCTGAGTTACAGGTCTGATATAATCATTAAAAATACTTAATTTAATAATTTATAACAGTAGGGTATAGAATATATGTGAAATTTACTATTTATGACCAAACTATGCACCGTAGGGGCATTTTGGTAATTTCACATAAGCTTAAGAGGTCAAAATTTGAGAATATGAGTTTAAAACTTTTCTTTACGGTTAACATATATAAATTTACTTAAAACATCAGTAGGTATTAAGTTTTATATGCCAAAAATAGTTTTAACTCATACTATGCGCTTAAAATGCGTAAAAGTCGGTTTTAAGCGATTTTCGGGTTTAAATAGGAAATCTGAGTTTTTGATCAGTTTATAAAGTTCAAAATATTTTATTTATGATATAAAATCAGTAGCAAAAAGTTTGGTATCAAAATATTATGTAAAACTCATTTTATAGGCCAAAAGGGCAAAACCGACAATAACCGAATTAAAGCTAGAACCCTATGTTATGCTCAGCCTAAAAATAAATAAAAATCTTCAAAAATCCCAAAATATTATTCTACATCAGTGGGTAAAAATTTTGGTATTAAAATTTAGGTTTAGATAGGCTATACGTTAATTATGCCGTTTAATTAATAAAAAGCTTTTCATTCACGCTAATGAGCATAACTCCTAATCTAGACCTCAAACTGATGTCAAATTTTAGGGACAAGTTTATAATTCAGTAATGAAGGTTTCTACCCTCTCACATTTTCAAAAATTTCGTTTTAAGGTTAAAAGGGCATAATAGTCAACATTTAGGCATTTAACGGAAACATGCATATGAATCGGATAACTAAGGAACCAAGTTGTATAACCTCAGAGGGTTACACTAACCAATAACCTGGTCCTAAAGGGATCCTAAGGCATATCTAAACTAAGCTAAATCGGGTCAGAACTGAAAGTCAAAGCAAAAGTCAACTTTTGCGACTTTCGGTTCCGAACCGAGCCTAAACTTAGAATTGTCGGGTTGAACATGCTTAGACATGTTCAACTAATATTTACCAAGTTATTAAAATAAGAAAACGGATTTTATGGCTTCTATATTAATAGTTATGAATTTTATTTAAAGCTAACCCGTTTGACTTTCATTTGACCCGACAATTTAACTAAGTAAATGTGGTAATTAGGAGGTGCCCTTTTGAGGGTTTAACACCTACCTAATTACGATCACGTAGCCCTGTTCATTGCGAACAATGGCTCAACCGTTTGAAAGTCAAAGCGTTTATCGCAAACGCTTGACTTTTCGGTTTTTAATCACTAAACAATTAAACTAAGCACGAAAGGAAACTTACAAGAGGTCCAAAGGACAGAAGGAGGTTCTCAAGAAGCTCAAGATCCTCCAAGAATTCAGAGAGCAATCAGAAGTGAAATGAGGTGCAAGTGAAACCCAAATCAATGGGGTATTTATAGGATTTTGAGAAATGTTAGGATCGTTTCTCGTAACCCGTGCTTCAATCTTGGCCCTCCATGTGTGGCCATGGTTTCTAAATACAATGGGGGTTGAAAACCAGCTCATGGTATTGAGAAATTTACATAAAAGCCCTTAAAAAATGACCAAAATGCTGAAAATAAGAATCTGCCCAGACCTGGGCGTAGGCTACGCTGCAGGGGGCGTAGGCTACGGCCTGTACAGATCAAACAACTTTCAGAAGTTGCAGTTTTGGTCCCTGTATGTGTTTAAGCCCATATTTGACATGTTTAAAGCCCGTTAATCCATTTTCAAGGCTCTACAATGATTCCTAAGCATAGGGAACATAAAACATGCTCAAAAACATGTCGGATGTCGGTTCGTTTGGTCGTACGGTTGCGTTGTTCGGCTAATTACGACGAAACACGAACGGACGCGAAAAATGATCCAAACTACGCGAAGAATGGAATTTTATTAAGCCAAACACTAAAATAAGATATTTTAGTGCTTACATAAATTTTTGGGTGTCCGGATATATTCAGAACGCAAGATATGCGCGAAAATGCAAACTTGTGCATTTTTTGACACCTTTAGTCCCTGCATGACTTAAAAGTTTATTTTTGCGCACGAAACACCTCTAAGCCTATTTCTAAGCTAGGTAAGGGATATTTAGGGTACGTTTAACTTATGATCATATTCCGGAAGGTCCGTTACCATACGAATCGACATACTTTTGTAGTTTGACGCAAATAATCCTTTAATCGCACAAAGTAGCGTAAAACGTCGTTTAATGATATCCAAGCCTTCCATGGCCCATAATGGACATTCCCAAGCATGAGTTTAATTAATACTACGCTCTCGCTCGCTTAAATGGTCACCAAAAGGCGTAGATTTAAAAGTTGACGCTTTAGGTCCTTCTAATGCGCAAACTTGCGCATTTCATTGTTTAATATCATCGAAGCCTCATCTAATCCATATTAGGCATTCTTGAGAGTATTATTAAACATCACGATGCTTCGGGTTCGCTAAAAGGTCATTCAGAGGTGTAATTAAACATATTGACACTTTTAGTCCTTCTAACTTGCAAAGTTGCGCGTATCTTTACTTATAGGCATAAAAACTTTAGACGGCCAATGTTTGGCATTCCCGAGAGTATAATCAAATATCATGAAGCTCCCGGTTTGTTAAAAGGTCACTCAGAGGTAAGAATTAACATGTTGACGCTTTTAACCCTTCATTGCGCAAACTTTCAATTAATTACGCGAACGGCTATACTCGATCAACAAGTGGCTCATTTGTGAATATAAATATCGTAAAAGGTTATTCAGAAACTTATTTTAGGTATACAAACACTTCCAGTCCTTTCATAATCAAGGTTTTCGATTTTTCGAAAAATTAGTCCCTTAAATTCAATATTTGACTTCATTAGGGTTTATTACACGTGTCAATACATCATTGGACGTGATTTTTCAAGGTGTTACATCCTCACCCCCTTAAAAGAAATCTCGACCTAGAGATTTGCTAAAATGCTAGAAGTACTTTTCGTCGCATAATGGACTTAACTTCTATTGCATATCTGGAGCCTCTCCAAGCTCCCAAGTTGACCTCTATAATAGGTACATGTATCCTTTTTGGAGCTTCTTAACCTGTAGATCCTCAATCAATACAGGTTTCTCATCATATCTTAATTTTGTATATCATTATGTGATAATGCTCCTCGACTTATTGGTGAAACACATCCTTAAATCATTAGTGTGTAATGTATTGCGAGCTCCGCCAAGTTCCTTAAATAGGTTTTAGCTTATAAGCTATTTGATCTTGATACATTCGATTCCCTCGAATGATTCTATATATTCAGAGCTTAACTAGCCTGATAATTAACAAATTGGCACACCCTTCCAGGGTGATATCTTTTGTTGAACCTTATTCCTTAACAAGAACTTAAGAGGGTTGCTACTTTCATTAATCCTTGATTTTCTGCCGAATACTGGCAACTTACAGATGATTATGGATTTGCATGATTTCATTCGTTGTTTCCAAGGCAACTTTCAGATCCTGATAATTGGACTTACTAATCTTCTGTCCAACAATAGATGTTTAACATTCCATCTATACAAGGTCCCCAAAGGAGCAGCCTTGATACTTACATAACAACTATTATAGAAAAACTTATTTTAAGGTGAGATGGTTATTCCAACCATTGCTTAAAACTAATCTTAAGGAATAGCTAATCCTTGCCGCTAGTCGAACAAATCGACGATCCTGGGCAGCTGATGGCAATTCTTAATTGTTGCCTAATTAGGGTTGTGGTAATCAATGCATAAGCAAAATGAACCGTCTTTCTTAATTAACTATACCGAATTCTCATAATATTGAGTTAGGCTATATGAATCCTCTATCTTAAAACTCACTTAATCAGGGATTCGATTATTCGATAATCAACATGGAGTCTTTACAATACTGCAGCCCTAAGCGGGATGTTAATCTTAACTCTACTTGCCTCTCAGAAGGTAAACAGGGTAATCTTTGGAGAAGATAACCAAGGTACAAGGAGGTTACAGAGATTTTCCAAATCTCAGGCTCCAGTTCATCTATCATAGTCTGTGTCAGATAAGTGACACATTTATGTTACGAGTCCACGAATTCCTTAATCGGAGACATTTACTTGGAAACTTCCATTCTGGATATCTTCTTTGAATACCATTAGCTGACTTTAGTACCATATGACCATCGGAATATCTTTGTGGTCCCATGCATTAAACCTCCATACTGATCAGGCATGGAAGCAATCTATGGAACATATTAAGATACACCAATCCTCATATGGCGCTTTTATCATACCGTCTGGTATTCGCAATCGATAGTGATCAAAGAGATATCAACTATTTATGCTGACGTACTATATCTAGAGAAAGGATGCTTCTAGAATTCTACGACTGAAGGTTTCTGACAGGTATAGAAGAAATGGTTCTTATGATTTCTCCTGTAAGTTTTACCTTACACTTAATTTCTAGGGTTCTTACGGAAAAATTTCTAACAGTTTGCCAAGCTTATGGTCTTACGAGAGACTCAGCAGCACCTGAAACCAAACGTATCTCCTAGTAAATAAATCACAATAAGGGATTTATCTAGTGTCATTATTAACGTGGACTGCCTCTAATCATTCATCAGAAGGGTTAAACGCCTCCATTCTTAATCCTTTTAAACTTAGCTATAAAATCTTTGACAAATTTTAGGGCAGACTCAGCTTTGACTGGTTGTTTCTTAATCCCTATAACGTGAGTAGCTGAGGTAGATCCATAATGGATTTATAATAAGCAGGCTTTGAAACCTTAACGTGCCCTCTTATTGCCGTTGCTAACCACCAATAATTATTTGCATTAAGCTTAGATTTTGGGTAAATGGAATAGGGTACTATCTCAGCCAATGAACTAAAATTTGTAACATATTGTCGACAGTCTAGAACTTTTATGGTGAGAGTCATAAAATTCTTATTCCATCTTTTTCCATTTCGCGAAGTGGATAATAGGTTTTTCTAATAAGGTCCTTAAAACTTGGACCATCCCATAATGTATAAGAGGATCTTTCTTGTGGACTTCATTAATGTCCTCACTAATTAAGGGTATTGCCATCGAACGACTGAGATGCATACCTCACCGTGTCCTTTCCAGCATATCCGCTGATACACCTAATGGTTTCTACTTCATTCAACAATTTCCTGCAATCGATGGCCCCTTTTTTACTATTGAAGTCTATTGACTTCCAAGAGACGAAGTACTTTTAAGTACATCCTAAAAGGAATGGGCTCCTTGCCACATATGATTTTATTTGGGTTATTCTTCGCATTTGAAGTATGAATAAAGCTCTTCTCATGAGCAGCGACATGTGTTTTAGAGCGAGCAACATCTGGCTTCTTGAACCTTTTCATGACTTTTCTCATAGCCTTTCTAATAGTTGCGCTAATTACAGTTTTGGAGATTAACTCCATTAACATTGAGGTTCACATTGGATGCACCATTAATGTGACAACCCGAGTTTTCAAGGTCTCTATCCGATTTAACTTCGTACTTATTTTCCAAATGTGTTTAATAATTATTGGATATGCAATATAAGTGTATTTGTGATGTGTATATTATGTGTGTATTTATTATTCATATGTTGCATTAATAAGATGATTGAATAATTGTTAAAAATATGGGAACCTTGGCCGAATACCCTACCCCACGAAATCACACTTAGTCGAAAACACTAGTGTGTTTTCGTCCAATATGAAGCCGGCGAAAACAAGAGTGGGCTTGGCCCAAGTGACGATTAGATATAGTTTTGTTAGAACCTTTACGCGAGAAACTATCATTCGGCAAACCCTAGATCTCTCCCTCCCTGCAAACCGACGGCAATTAACATCATCATTCAATCATTTGGATCTTTCATTGCTTATTTATAACTTGATCGGTCAGTATTATCATTGCTTATTTTATTCTTGTTGAGCCATGACCTATGGCTATGCATGTGTGATGTCTTGAAAATGCAATCAATCGGATAAGGATCCTTCATGATTGCCGGCTATTGTTCTTATATTTGCATGTGATTGTCAGAAGTCATGTGTTTGCTATATGTGTTTTTAAATTGGATATAAGATGTTAAGTGCTATCATTAGTCAATGACTAGGGTTTCCACGCATACTGAATTTATAACTTGATGAAACATGGGATAGTATTATATAATATAGGTTAGTTCGATGGCACAGATTGGTCGGTTGACATGATGATTGATAATTGAATATTAACTGTTAGTGGGTAATGATGATAAGCATATGATTGAATAATGATTGTATGATGATTGATGAGTAACAGGATCTTTGTGAATCATATGTTATGTGATCGCTTATTACTCGAATAAATTCCAATGATTCGGATTACATGATGCTTGAATGATGATTTTGATTGTACTGATGTTTGAGTATATAAGCAAATGTATTAGTTTTATGATTGATCGATTTCTTGTTGAAGCTGTAGTAACCGTAGTGATGATTAGGGTTCGGTATTGTAACTGTTTTCGATGACTAACCAGACGAAAACACAACAACCAGACGAAAATACAAAGTGTTTTCGCCAAGCATTATGTCCGACGAAAACCCTTGGGTTTTCATCAAGAGTGATTTCGCCATTAGTGTTTTCGCCACAAGGGATTTCGTCGCAAGATGATTTCGTTGAATGCTTTGTTACAGTAAACTTATGTTAAGTTGTTAACTCTATTAGTTTGTAGCTCTGTTAACCCTGTTAGTTTATTATCCATGTTATGTATGTTAGTCCCGTTAAATTTGTTAACTTTGATAAGTATGTTAACTCTGTTATGCATGTTAAGAATGTAAACCCAGTTAAGTCTATTACCTCTGGTTAGCTTATTAATTCTGATAAACTCATTAACTATGTTAAGTCATTAACTGTGTTAAGTATGTTATTGGGTAAACATGTTAGAATAAACTGTGAAAGACCAATATGTGAGACATGAATTGTATGCATGTGACTAACTGTTGTGTGATGCATGATGTTAGCTGCCAAACACACTATGTGATATTGATTTCATGTGAAACTTTACAAACATGTACTGATTGTGTATACGTGCATAACAATAGGACTTGACTGATTTCTTGTGAGCACATAGTTTAGCATACCGAGCAAACCAAGGTGAGTTCACACTCTCTCCAAGGCATGGGATTCCCAAGGGTTGGGAATGGGTTAAAGAACTGAACGGTAACTACAAACTTGCGTATTCCCCATACAACAGGATACGTACGACCATAAGACCATCACTCTATCATTTGAAGTCCCTCATTTATCGACTTAATCGCCGAGGCCTATGACGAGCGGGTCATTAGTAGATAGCTCTATTAGGTTTAACAAACCTCACACCGTGTCGTCCGAACGGGCGTGTACTAATGGACTATGGGCAAAGGGTCAATGCTGATAGACATTGACTTAGGGCACCTCTTACATTTTCGTAGCAGTCGATACGCGTGGTCTAGTAACACATGGGAAGCCCCCACCAATCTTCGCAAACATGTCTGGGAGACAGCGATACGAATTAATACGATACATGGTTTACAAAACAAACATACGATTTACGAAACGAATGCTATAACTAAACAACCAACTGCGAACTCGCTCAACTTTGTTGTTGACTCGTTGTTACATGCCTTGCAGGTCGTTAGGTACTCATGGAGCTTGCACAGGGAGGCGCGGTCGTTGTGGGACATGGCAGTGTGTGCCATGCTAAAAACATTACTTTATTTCGTACTTAATACTTACATTGGGTTTTTACAATTATGCTTCCGCTAAACACTTAACTGCTTTTTGGTTTAAAACACCTTTCATATTGTGTGGTTGAATTTTACTTATTACTTGTTATGTTCAATATGATTGGTGGCTTGATCCTGGTCAGTCACGCCTCCAAGCAGTGATATTCCGCGTGTGGATTTTGGGGGTGTGATAGATTGGTATCAGAGCCATAGGTTATAGTGAACTTGGTTTTAATAAGGGAAAAGTTTTTATTAAAACCAGACTATAACCTGTACAGTGCTCAACGATCCACAACGACGCTTCGCTCCACGTGCAAGACTCGACATTCTAGGTGATATGATTTATGTTTACATTGCCTACTTGCTAGATTACATAGAACTTTGCTCATGGTATGCTTAGATAAACGTAACAACTATTGTTTGAAAACACTTGTGTGCTTACTCTCTTCTGTCATCGCACTTCCGCGAGCCTTTCTCACTCATGTTTCCTTTGATATGAAGATCATGAGTGGACGCGTTAACTTAACTCAAGCCCAGTTGGCGGCTTTGATCACTGAGCAAGTTACTGCAGCACTCGCAGCTGCCCAGGCAGGAGGTATAGCCTGTCATCACAACTTACTCTAGGATCTCTAGATCCTACTCTCGTAACCCAACACTTGTGCTTAATTTTGTTTACTCTTACGCACACGACAGGTCAACACGCTCAGCCACCTGTATGCACATTCAAGACTTTTATGGACTGTCGTCCTACTACTTTCAGTGGCACTGAAGGGGCCGTTGGACTCCTCCATTGGTTTGAAAAGCTCGAGTCTGTCTTCGAGATGTGTGAATGCCCTGAGGCTCGTAGGGTGAAGTACGCCACTGGTACTCTCGAAGGCACTGCGCTAACTTGGTGGAACGCGCAAGCTCAGATGCTGGGGCTGGCGGCTGCTAATGCCACCCCATGGAATGATTTTAAGGAACTGATCAAACGTGAATAATGTAGTCGTGATGACATCCACAAGCTGGAAGTGGAGTTCTTTAACCTGAAGATGCCGGGGTCAGAGATAGAAGCGTACACGAAACAATCCAACGAACTGGCAGTGTTATGTCCAACTATGGTGGATCCTCCCATCAAGCGCATTGAGCTGTACCTCAAAGGCTTAGTACCAGAGATTCAAAGTCATGTGACTTCTGCTAACCTTGCTACTATTCAGGATGTTACTCGTCTTGCTCATCGTCTCACAGACCAGGCAGTGGAACAGAACAGGCTGCCTAAGCGTATCGGTGCTACTACTACTACTACTACTACTACTTCTGCTACTCCTAGTGACAACAAGCGAAAATGGGATGGAGCCTCCAGCAAGGGTTCGACTTCGGTTCAGTCCCAGGCACAGCAGCGAAAGATCGATGACTACCAGAGTCCTGGTCAGCAATCTTCTGGTAGTCAACGGCAGGGTGGATATCGAGGAAACCACCCAAAGTGCAACAGATGCAACAGGCACCACAGTGGTCAGTGCAACAGGGGTCGTTGCCAGAGGTGTCTCAAGATAGGTCATGAAGCTAAGGATTGCAGGAGCTCACGACCTGCGAATCAGAACCAACAACAACAACCACCTGCTCCACAGAACCAGCAGCGACAGCGAGGTAACAGTGGATGCTTTCAGTGTGGTGCTGAAGGCCACTTCAAGCGGGACTGCCCCCAGTTAAATCAAAATCCGAACAACAACAATAACAACAATAATCAGGGCAATGGGAACAATAACGGGGGAAACAATGATGGAAACAATGGTGCCAGGGGTCGAGTGTTCGTGCTGGGTCAGGGTGACGTAAGGAATGATCCTAACGTAGTGATGGGTAAGTTCCTTCTCGACGACTTTTATGTTACTGTTTTATTTGATTCGGGTGCCGATACCAGTTATGTGTCTCTAAAAGTTAGTCAAATGCTCAAACGCACACCAACTCCCTTAAACACCAAGCATGTCGTAGAGTTAGCAAACGGTAAGAGTGTAGAAGCCACACACGTAGTTAAAGGTTGTAAGCTCATCTTAGCTAGTCAGACTTTCTCTATCGATCTCATTCCTATAGTTTTGGGTAGTTTCGACATCGTCATTGGGATGGATTGGTTATCCCAACAGCAAGCAGAGATCCTATGCAAAGAGAAGATTGTTTGTATTCCTCGTTCTGGCAAGGAACCTCTCGAAATTCAGGGCGACAAGAGTGGTGTTGTAGTGGGCATCATCTCCTTCCTTAAGGCCCAGAAGTGTTTACGAAAGGGCCACACCGCTATTTTAGCACTTGTTACTGACGCATCATCGAAAGAGAAGAAAATAGAGGATATTCCAGTTGTGCGCGACTTTCCTCAAGTGTTTCCTGAGGAATTACCTGGTCTACCGCCTCATCGCCAGGTCGAATTTCAGATCGAGCTAGCTCTTGGAGCGGCACCCATAGCTCGAGCACCTTATCGCTTAGCTCCAACCGAACTGGAAGAACTGTCCAAGCAATTACAAGAACTCTTGGATAAGGGTTTCATTCGTCCTAGCTCTTCGCCCTGGGGAGCTCCAGTATTATTTGTAAAGAAGAAAGACGGTACCTTCAAAATGTGCATCGACTACCGCGAACTGAACAAGGTGACCGTGAAGAATCGTTATCCTCTTCCGCGCATTGACGATTTGTTCGACCAGCTGCAAGGGTCGAGCTACTATTCAAAGATTGATCTGAGGTCAGGCTACCATCAACTGAGAGTCCGGGACGAGGACGTCTCCAAAACAGCATTCAGAACACGCTACGGCCACTACGAGTTTCTGGTCATGCCATTCGGGTTAACAAATGCGCCTGCAGTCTTCATGGATCTTATGAATAGGGTGTGCAAGCCTTACTTGGATAAGTTTATGATTGTATTCATTGACGACATTCTGATTTACTCTAAGAGTCGGGAGGAACACGAGCAGCATTTACGACTCATTTTGGAACTCCTTCGAGCAGAACAGCTGTACGCTAAGTTTTCAAAATGCGACTTCTGGCTTCGTGAAGTCCACTTTCTAGGCCACGTGGTAAACAAGGATGGGATTCATGTTGATCCATCTAAGGTAGACTCGATCAAGAACTGGCCTGCACCTCGTACACCAACAGAAATCCGTCAATTCTTGGGTTTGGCGGGCTACTACAGAAGGTTTATCAAAGACTTCTCCAAGATTGCACAACCCCTCAATTCACCAACTCAGAAAGGTGTTATCTATCGTTGGGGTAATACACAGGAATCAGCATTTCAGCACCTAAAGGATAGGCTCTGTAGCGCACCTATTCTTTCATTGCCTGAAGGCACAGACGACTTTGTGGTTTATTGTGACGCATCAATTCAGGGTCTGGGTTGTGTTTTGATGCAACGGGATAAAGTCATCGCTTACGCCTCGCGCCAACTTAAGATTCATGAAAGGAATTACACTACACACGATTTGGAGCTGGGAGCTGTTGTTTTCGCACTCAAGATATGGATACATTACCTGTACGGTACCAAGTGCACTATCTACACCGATCACATGAGTCTCGAGCATATCTTCAAGCAAAAGGAATTGAACATGCGACAATGTCGATGGGTCGAGCTATTGAATGATTACGAATGTGCGATCAAGTACCATCCAGGCAAAGCCAATGTTGTGGCCGACGCCCTCAGTCGAAAGGATACTACACCTAGGCGCGTGCGAGCATTACAACTTACCATCCAGTCTAGTCTTCCTACACAGATACGAGATGCTCAGGTAGAAGCATTGAAACCAGAAAACGTTAGGGCTTAAGCCCTACGTGGCTCAAGACAACGATTAGAACAAAAGGAAGACGGTGCCTATTACGTGACAGGATGCATCTGGGTCCCACACTATGGAAACTTACGCGAGCTTGTGATGGATGAAGCGCATAAGTCTCGTTACTCGGTACACCCTGATTCGGATAAGATGTACCACGATCTCAAAACTACGTATTGGTGGCCTAGCATGAAAGCTCACATAGCAACTTACGTTAACAAATGTTTGACTTGTGCGAGAGTCAAGACTGAATATCAGAAACCGTCGGGCCTACTCCAACAACCAGAGATACCACAATGGAAATAGGAGCAAATTTCCATGGATTTTGTTACTGGCCTGCCTAGATCTCAACGTGGGAATGACACTATTTGGGTGATCGTGGATCGACTCACAAAGTCTGCACACTTCATGGCTATCAAGGAAACGGATAAGTTCTCCACTCTAGCAGACGTCTATCTTCAGGAAGTGGTTTCGCGGCACGGGGTGCCAACCTCTATTATTTCAGATCGTGATGCACGTTTTACTTCTGAACTGTGGCAAGAAATGCACAAGTCCTTTGGCTCACGATTAGACATGAGCACAGCTTACCACCCGCAAACGGATGGGCAGTCTGAACGCACCATCCAAGTTCTAGAAGACATGCTTCGGGCATGTGTAATCGATTTCGGCAACGACTGTGTCACACCCCGAATTCCACGTGTCACCGGTGGGCCCGGTGGGGGAGTATCGTGACGTGGTTGGCAACATTACAGTCAAACAACACAATATTTAATATGTACAGCGGAAGCAAATGAAAGATATAATTCAACTTTAATAATTTGTAATATCGAGTATCACAATAGTCGAAAGTTTATCCACAGACGGATCAAAAATAAATAGGAAACAATAGTTCAACAGACTTTAGGCATCTTAAGCTTCCGAGACTCTTTATTGATGCTAAGGAGAAATCCAGCCGATTACGATTAGTACCTGCATTTAATCTTTTTGGGAAAATACGTCAGTTTAGCATGGTAAATACATTCAACCGACTCATTTTGAAAATGATTAAAAATTGATTTGAATGCACGTGGCACAAACTTTTTATAACTTGGGATAATTATTTAAATATATAATCTCGTAAAAGAATTACATGTTCCTTATGCGTTCAGTAGCCCGGGTCGTGCCGGGTTAAAGATCAATAGACACACCACATTATTTATCTGGCACTGACAGGTGTACGCCTACACCCCGTGCATAGGTCGTGGCCATTTCGTAAAATGATGCCAAGGATATCCGGGACATGGTCATTAACCTCCCAAAGGCTTTTAAGCAAACAAACCAATTTAAACGGGCCGATCAAATATCAATTAGCCACCACATGATGGAAGATTTAATGCCCGACCAAGCGGTATTTTATATACCGTACCCCAAGCCCGTATAGGGAAAATAAGTTAAAAGTATTTACCTGAGCAAAGTAATAATCACAATAAGCAAATGCAAGTAGCTTTTACTGGTCCTCCTAATCTGGAACGAAGGTTTATAATAACCTATTAGAATCCTAACGGGTCTTTAATTAAGCTTAAGCTTAGACCGGTTAGTTTCAAAGATACGGTTCGTACCCACGATTAAGCGAAGACCGGAATAGAATGTGATTTAGACCCGACAAGTTTGAAGACTTGTTTAGTATGGGTATATTATACACATTCTGGATTTTGAGATAAAACCGATAAGGTTTGACCCGTTTCGGCTAATTTATGCAAACTAGTTACATAAACCGAACCGAACGCGCAAGAGGCGTAACGGGTAATTATTAGAGCCATATACAGGTTTTCTAAGTTAATATGCCTCAAATATGTTGTGACATCAGTATGATATCTTTTATTATGCCCGAAACGAATTTAAACACAAACTATGCCCCGTAAGGGTAGTTTGGTCATTTACAAGGTTGTAAAAGAGTTTAAGTATTAATCTGAGTTACAGGTCTGATGTAATCAGCAAAAATACTCAATTTAATAAGTTATAACAGTAGGGTAAAGTATATATGTGAAATTTATTAATTATAACCAAACTATGCACCGTAGGGGCATTTTGGTAATTTCACATAAGCCGTAAAGCTCAAAACTGAAGTCTGAGTTAAACAACTTTTGCTTACTGTTAAAATATTATAATTAACCCAAAATATCAGTAGGTATCAACCCTTGTATGTTTAAAATAGTTCTAGTACATACTATGCGTTAAAAACGCTTAAAAAGGCGACTAGAAGCCATTTCCGGGTTCTATACATAAAGCTGATATTTTTATTCTTCCAGAAGGCTTAAAATAATTTATTTATCATGTGTAATCAGTAACAAAAGGTTTGGAGTCAATTAGATATGTAAAACTCATTTTATAGCCCGTAAGGGCAAAACCGACAATTACCGGATTAAGCCTATGACTATAAGTTATGCTCAGCCGAAAATTAATTAAAAATCTTCAAAAATCCCAAAATAATATATTACATCAGTGGGTAAAGAGTTTGATATCAAAAAGTAGGTTTAAATAGGCTATACGCTAATTACGCCGTTTAATTAGCATAAAGATTTCAATTTACGATAATGAGCATAACTCTCAAACTACACCTCAAACTGATGAAAAACTTTGGGTACAAGTTTATATTTCAGTAACTAAGGTTTCTACTCTTTCACATTTTAAAAAATCACGTTTTATGGTGTAAAGGGCATAATGGTCAACATATAGGCAATTAACAGAATCATGCATATTAATTGGTTAACTAATGAACCAAGGTGTATAATCACAGAGGGTTATACTAGCATGTAACCTGGTCATAAGGAAGCTCTAAGGCAATTCCAATTCATACTAAAACGGGTCAGAACTGAAGTCAAAGCAAAAGTCAAAGTTTTGCGACTTTCGGTTCCGAACCGGGTCTAAACAGAAAATTGTCGGGTGGAACATGTTTAGACATGTTCTTACACTAATTACCAAGTTATATTAATGATCAAACAGGTTGTATGGGTTCTACATTGCTAATTATGCATAAATTAGAAATTAAGCATTCTGTTGACTTTTTAATAACAAGTTTGACCCGACATTAGACCTAGTTAGAGTGGGAATCAGAGGGTGCCCTTTTAAGGGTTTGTTGCCCACATAATTACCAACTTATAACTACTTTCAATTCGACTAATCACTGAACCATCAATGATTAATCGCTAAGTCAACCGTTAATTACGACGGTTTGACTTTTAAGCTAAAACTAAGCAAAAACTTAACTAAGAAAGGTTAAGCATACTTACTGAAGTCCTTTGCACGATTAGTGATCACTTGAGCCTGCTTTGGAGCTCCAGAAATGATCAGGAATGCTGAAGGAAGGTGTGAAGAATTGGTTGCAACCTTGTGGCCTTATATAGTGCTCAAGAACTCATGGATCATTGACACACAAGTCTAACAAGGGCCATGGATCACTTCCAGATGTCCCTAAGTGTCTAGGGGTTGCCTAGGGGTCGTGCAAGATGAGGAAAAACGTTTATAAGTCGGTTAGAATGCAAATGGAAAACAAGAACCCAAAGTTTTCGGAGCAGACAGCCCCTCGCGGCACGCGTATCCCCCCCCCCCAGGGCCGTCGCGTGGCGCGAGGCCCCTTCTGATCAAATCTCCAACTTTTGATTTTTACGCTTTGATCCTTGGCTCTTGGAAACTTTGCTGCGACTTTATTTCTGTTAGTGCATTAACTGTCTATCGCCTTCGTCAATCTAGTCCGTAGCAGAAACCGAAGAATCAAGCATTTTATTGTAATATCTAGTTAAAAAGGGCAAGGTGGCAACCTTGTAAATAAGGAGAAATCCTTATATTCCTTGTGCCTATAAATAGGGAGTTATAGTGTTAAGTTTAAGACTTTGCTCATTTGGAGATTTAGAGATCTAATCCTAGAGAGAGAAAGTCTAGAGAGAGAAAGTCTCTACAAGTGATTCACGGCTTTGTACACGACATCATATCAATAGAATCACGTTACTAGTACGTTCTTGTGTGTTCGGTCATGCACGTTCACGGATTCCGCACGTCGAACGTTCGTTACGCAATCGTACGGTGTCGAAACCGGTCCAACAAGTGGTATCAGAGCTCAGGACGAGGAGTTCATACTACTACAGCTTGAATCTGCAGAATTCTCTCATTTCTACTCACTTTTTTCATACTTTTTCGATTGGAGATAGTTCATACGGTTGAAATTGTCTGATTTTTGAGTATTACGTGCGGATCATTCTATTAATAAACCCTAGAAAGTATTAGATCATAAATCAAAGCAAAACTCAATCAATTTTTACAAAATTCGATCAGTTTCACGAACAGAAACTTTGAACTCAGATCTACGGCATTTTAGTGGACGAAATTAAATATTATACATATCATTGTGATCGGAATTGTGTATAGAACAATCCTTGAAAGTTTCAGATTAAAACTTGGCTTAAAAATGGTTAAAATTGGGTAATTTGTGAGATCCGCTTTTACGGACATCGATAGATCCGCTCGAAAATCACATTTGGTCCGCTTGAAATTACTTGTTAGGTCCGCTTATCCGGACAATATCTGTTAGGTCCGCTCATACGAACAATATCTGGTCCGCTTATCCGGACATTGACCTGGTCCGCTTATCTGGACATTTATCAGGTCCGCTTATACGAATCTTGTAGATCCGCTTGAACGTACAAGGTAGATCCGCTCGAACGGACATAATCTGGTCCGCTTGAACGAACAATATCTGGTCCGCTTTTACAGACATAATCTGGTCCGCTCATTTGTACATTTTTGGTTCGCTTATTTGGACACTTGACACTTCCACTTATCCGGACATTACTGATCCGCTTATTTGTCACTTACACTGATAGATCCGCTTTTCTGTCACATTTTTCAAAAATTTCGGAAATTTTTCTAAGTGTTTGACTGATTTTGCAGGTACACTCAAGATGGATGACATATTCTTGAATCCGTTTAGCGACATGTACGCATTTGCTGGAGATTCCAGAAACGATGATTCTTCATCTAGCAACAACAATGAGAATGTGCCAAAAGAGAAGAAAAAGGAAGCTTAGGAATCAGAAAGTGCATTCGGAACGTTCAATAAACCTCCAAAGTTAATGGCTATCGAGGAATACAGTCGGTGGTCAAGAAAGTTTGAAGACTGGTTGATGGCATTCGCATTTCCCAGCTGGAAAAGTCTGAAAAACGGTTATGCCAATGGAAACAAAAATGGTGAAACGTTAAGAGCAGCTGAGGAGATTGATTCGTTTGTAGCTGAACAAAAGTGTGTGGCATTGTTATTTCAATCCGTCCGAGAAGACATAATTTCACTGATCGATTATTCAAATGCAAAAGATCTTTGGGCAAAGTTAGAAAAGAAATGTTTAGGAAGTACTGAAATCGTGAAAAACAAAAAGAAACTTCTTAGAAAAGAGTTTGATCTTTTTGGATGTTTAAAGAATGAGTCAGTTTGTAAAATGATAGAAAGGTTTGGTCATCTGAAATAGAAACTCAGAAAATATAAGTTTGGATGTGTTTCTTGAAATAATCAAAAGATTTGAAAATGGAACGACAAAGAATGAAGAAGAAGAAAAAGATGAAATTTCAAAAAGTGAAGCTGGCTGCTCAAAATGTGAAAAATCCGAAGCAGAAAATGTCAAACTCTTGATGGATATGGAAAGTTTGACATTGGAAGTCAAAAAGATGAAGGATGAGAAGCAATCTGATGATAAGCAGATTCTTGAAATGAGAGAAAATTGTGAGAAATTGACGTCTGAAAATGTCAAACTGTTGAGTAGTTTGGACAGTTTGACATTGGAAATCAAAAATTTAAAGGAAACTAAAAAAGGTTTTGAAAATGAAAAATTAAAATTTGAAAAAGATTTTCAAAGTCAAATAAAGATTTTAGAAGATGAAAAATCTGTTATTTTTAAAATCATTCGACTTGAGCATGAAGCTGAAGATGCTCGAAAGAAAATTGCTGAGTTAGAGAATAAATTGAAAAGTTTTGTGACTTCTGCACCATATGTGTGTCCAAAACCGATCAATTCTGTTCCAATAAGTGACAATGTCACAAATTTTGACAAAGACAAAATTGAAGATTGTGATGAAATATCTGATGATGAAAAAGAAAAGAAAAGAAAAATATTTTTAGATTTACAAGAAAAATTTAAAAATACTGTTTTGCAATCTACTGAAACAGGTGAATGTTCTAAACAAAAACTTGTTAAGAAGAGTGTAGAACAGAAACAAAAAGTTAAAAATTTGAAAAATGTTAAAAATGAAAATAAAAGCTCATCAGATAAGTCATCCAATCATTATCAAAAATCACAAAAATCTAAAAATGAAAACTCACAAAATGTTGGTAATAAGTGGTGCAGGTTTGACCACAGTGCTTCAAAGCCAAAACCAGTTTTCAAGAAGAGTGTTGATTACCACAAAGCCAGACAATGTTATGATCTAAGCATATGGTGTGAAAGTGGTGAATGGTACGATAACAGAGTGTGCTACACCTGCGGTGTGAGAGGACACATTGCTGTTAACTGCCAGAATTGGAATTATGAAACAAGAAGATGCTATAATTGTCAAATCAGAGGATATATTGCCAAAGATTGCCCAAGGAGATCAATGGGAAGATCGAGGGTTGAATCTCAAAGAATGGCAAAGAAACTAGTCAACGTCAAGCCCAAAGAACAGAAGGTTCAAGAAACGAAAGTGAAGCTTTCACAGGGTCAGAAAGACAGACTGAGGAAGAAGAGGAAGAAGGCCAGAGAGTATCTGGAAAAGATTTTGTCTTCGGGTTCACCGGACAGATTGAATAAAAGTTCTGATGAATCAACTCACTCGATTGCAAAGTCAAGCAAGACGAATTCATTAGATACAAATCTGAGGACAAAAGAAGAAAAGAAGAAGAAGAAAATGGTCGGCGATGAATCTGATGTATCAAAGTCAGACAAGCCACCATCAGGCGATGAATCTGGCTCATCAAAGTCAGACAAGCCACATTCAGGCAATGATTCTGGTATGGTAAAGCCAGAAGAGCCATTTGTTGAGGTAAAAACTGTCAAACCCAAGGCTGGTCAGGCTTGGGTGAATCTTTTCAAATAGAAAAACCTGACTTGCCGGAGTTCCCAGGTTGGTAAGCGTGGAACATGAATCGGCACATTTCTTGAGAAATTTCACTCTGGTGATTTTTCGCCTTACATGTGGTAAATCAGGGACATTAAGTTGTACTTGATTTCCTACAAGTGTTTGTGTTGATAGAATCTTGAACTGTTAAATCTTTCAAAATGGTTAAAGGAGAACAAAGTGATGAAGTAATTCCCTAACCAACAAGTGGTTTGTTAGTTCAACAAAACTAATTTTCTGGAAAAACCATTTTGATTAAAACAAACTTAAGTGTTTTGAAATCTAAATGGGAAAATAGTTTGTTGACAGGGGGAGTTCTGATTGTTTATGCCAAGTGAATGGCGAATTGAAGCGATTCGAAATCAGTTTGTCACTTTATTTGTAAAGTTTGTTTTCAAATTTTCCTTGAAAATCAAAATTGAAACATATTTTGATTTTAGGGGGAGAAAATTTTTTAAAAATTTGAAAATTTGAAAATGCCAAAAACATTGAAAAAGCAAAAATGAGTTTTGTTGTGAAAAGAGGAAATGATAGTAAATCAGTGGACTATCACAGCATGCTAAAGAAATGTAATGTCAAAAGTGATAAACGGTCTCACTGATGATGTGTCAGTAGGTTTTTGCACATTTAGTAGATTGTGACGAGATATAAACCTAAATTCAAACTTGCTTATATCGTGGGTAACATCTCTCGGATATATGGGTAACCCCCGAAATCTTGTTTGAAAGATTCCTTTTTTCTGATATACTAGGTCTTTATACTCAGTGATATCTGGGGTATTATTCCGTGACTTCTGCTGAATGGAAGTTCTGACCTAGTCCTCGAATAATACTTTCTACAGTGCTTGAAACATAGCATCACCCTCAGCATAAATGATAAGACAATAAAATTGCTTAGCAATGCTGTTGTAAAAAGGATCCTCTAAAGGGGACACACCCAAAAGTTGAGTCATGATCTCTCTGCTGAACGGTAGTTCTGACCTGAGCTCTCATGATTCTTCATAAATTATTAACCCCTTACAGATATCATTTGTGTTATACTTACCTGTAAGACTGAATATTGGGATCTGGATACGGGAGTATATTCTGAGGTGGGACACGTGGTTAAGTTTAAGTATCTAAGACATTAAACTCGTATCTCGAAGCAGTTGAACTTTGTGTGAAAATTTAAGTGGACCAGTATACTGACAATCAAGGTGAATCGTTTAGAACTTAAAATGATTAAAGCTTAACAGTGCTAGTGATTTGTCTCATAAACTGATATGATCCTCTTACACAAACTCACAAAAATATTATCTGTATATATTTGTTTACTTCATTTCATTCAAAAACAAAAATCCAAAAAGATTTTCGGAGTGTTTTAGCATAAAATTTTGAAAATACAAAAAGATTTTCGACAAACTGATGTTGAAGAGCTGATATTCAAAATTCGAGTGCTAAACATGATGAACAGGGTTGGGAGAATATGTTGAAAACTTTGAATGTCATATCCAAATGTTTTGAAAGATTGTGTGCTTAGTTAATCAAGGTCATTCATTTGAACTTGATGTAACTAGTATGTTTGTTGAATAATTGATTTCTACCAGTAAGTTTCTTAAATCTATCTATTATAAATTTATGAAACTTATGTTGAGGTAGAGGATGTGCAGGTTAACCAGGTTTCAAATCCTGAGCAGATACAGAATAGAGCCAGGAATTGATCCTGAACTTGTGAACTGATGAAAGCCAGACTACGATCCCGACAGCTGAGTCTAAGGGGGAGTCTGAAGACAAGCTCAACGCAAGAGGAAGCGTGGATTCAAAAAGCCAGATAAATATTTTGGAGGAGCTTGTATACGGAAATCCAGGTGTCGATCCCAAAAGCATGGAAGCTTGACGAAAGGGGGAGCCTGAAGAAAGAGACTATCGAGAGGGGGAGCAACGGAAGCTCGAAGACAGATCCACGGGGATTCTGTTCAAGATAGAGAAAGACAAGATGCTACGAGATTGACTACGGCAATATCCAAGGGGGAGTCTGTTAGTGCATTAACTGTCTATCGCCTTCGTCAATCTAGTCCGTAGCAGAAACCGAAGAATCAAGCATTTTATTGTAATATCTAGTTAAAAATGGCAAGGTGGCAAACTTGTAAATAAGGAGAAATCCTTATATTCCTTGTGCCTATAAATAGGGAGTTATAGTGTTAAGTTTAAGACTTTGCTCATTTGGAGATTTAGAGATCTAATCCTAGAGAGAGAAAGTCTAGAGAGAGAAAGTCTCTACAAGTGATTCACGGCTTTGTACACGACATCATATCAATAGAATCACATTACTAGTACGTTCTTGTGTGTTCGGTCACGCACGTTCACGGATTCCGCACGTCGAACGTTCGTTACGCAATCGTACGGTGTCGAAACCGGTCCAACAATTTCTTGCACTTTGAACCCTCCAAATTGACTTATAAGGGCTTCAAGACATTTACCCACTTTGTTAAGTCCTCGGTTAACTTTATTGTTACCCGAAAAGTCATAACTTTCAACGTTGACGCTTTAACCCCTCGTATACGAATTTGATCATAACTTTCTCATACGATAACGAAACTTTATGAAATTTATATCGTGCATTCTAGTGAGCATAATTAACCGTTACAAAGCTTCGGGTTTGTCAAAAGGTCACTCAGAGGTATAACTTAAACATGTTGACACATTTAACCCCTGTAGTTTGTAATCTCTCACTTTTAGCTTCGTATGATCCATGATTTATTCGTTTGAAGGTATGAGCATCATGTAGGGTTAATGTACAATATATTTATTCACTATTGACATTTAGAACTCGTATATTCAAATACTTTCCATGATTGTCAACTTTAATCCTTTTATAACATTCTTTCACACGTTCAAACATACGACACGTGTCAACTCATTATAGGACGTGAATTTTCGAGGTGTTACATCCTCACCCCCTTAAAAGAAATCTCGACCTCAAGATTTACTGAAACAAATGAGGGTACTTTTCTTTCATTGTGGACTCAACCTCCCACGTGTACTCGGGAACTCTACGGGCATCCCATTTTACCTTTACAATAGGCATATGCTTCCTTCGAAGCTTCTTAACCTATCGATCTTCAATCGACAATGGTTTTTCCACAAATTTTAAGCTCTCATCTATATGCACATCTGTATATGGTATGACCAGTGATTCGTCAGCGAAACACTTCTTCAGATTGCAGATGTTGAATACATTATGAATACCACTGAGCTCTTCAGGTAAGTTTAACTTATAGGCAACCGATCCGACACGTTCGATGACTTCGAACGGTCCTATGTATCTCAGGCTTAACTTGCCTTTCTTACCAAATCGCATCACTCCCTTCCAGGGTGATACTTTAAGCAACACTTTGTCACCAATTTCGAATTTCATAGCTTTACGCTTTGGATCTGCGTAGCTCTTCTGCCTATCTCGGGCAGCTTTGAGATGGTCATGAATCTGGACAATCTTGTCCGTCATTTCAAAGACTATCTCTGGTCCTGATAATTGGACATCTCCAACTTCCGCCCAACAAACGGGCGTTCTACACTTTCTACCGTATAAGGCCTCGAAAGGCGCAGCCTTAATGCTGGTATGGTAGCTATTGTTGTAGGAGAATTCAATCAAAGGTAGGTGGTTATCCCAACTACCACCTAAATCAATTACACATGCACGTAGCATGTCTTCCAATGTCTGGATGGTACGCTCACTATGTCCGTCAGTCTGAGGGTGGTAAGCCGTACTGAAATTTAAGCGCGTGCCCAAAGATTGTTGGAAGCTTTTCCAAATATAGGACGTGTATCTAGTATCCCTGTCGGAGATAATAGACACAGGTATGCCATGTAAAGCTACAATCTTATCTACATACAGTTGGGCTAGCATGTCGGAGCTATAAGTCTCCTTGATGGGTAAGAAGTGTGCTGACTTAGTCAGTCTATCAACTATAACCCATATCGTATCATTTCCTTTCCTTGTCTTGGGTAACTTGGTGATAAAATCCATAGTTACCATTTCCCACTTCCAAGTAGGAAGTTCAGGCTGTTGTAGCAAACCTGACGGTTTCTGATGTTCTGCTTTGACTTGCGCACACGTCAAGCATTTAGCTACATAGGTAGCTACAGACTTCTTCAAGCCTATCCACCAATAGTTTGCCCTTAGATCCTGGTACATTTTATTAGCTCCAGGATGAACGGAATATTTGGAACTATGGGCTTCCTGGAGGATAACATCCCGAAGTCCTCCTCGGTTACTCCTAGCTTTTCGTTAGGATAGTTAGCTTCCAACACAGCTTCCTTCTGTGCAGCTAACAACCTTACATTCAAACTGTTCTTTATTTCAATGCTCTTGGCATTGATTCGGATGGGTTTCACCCTTTCCTTTCGACTCAAGGCATCAGCAACCACATTTTCTTTGCCTGGATGGTATCTGATTTCACAATCATAATCATTCAACGTCTCCATCCATCGGCGCTGCCTCATGTTTAAATCCTTCTGGTTAAACAGGTGCTGGAGGCTCTTGTGATCAGAATAGATCACATACTTGACACCATATAAATAGTGCCTCCAAAGCTTTAGTGCAAATACAACGGCACCCAACTCCAAGTCATGGGTGGTGTAATTCTTTTCGTGCACCTTTAACTGTCGTGAAGCATAGGCAATAACTTTGCCTTTCTGCATAAGCACACATCCCATCCCGGTGTGTGATGCATCACAATAAACTACAAATTCTTCGATTCCATCAGGCAATGTCAACACAGGAGCATTGCTCAATTTCTGCTTGAGAATATCGAAGGATTCTTGCTGCTTAGGGCCCCAAACGAACTTTACTTTCTTCCTTGTCAAAGAAGTTAGGGGTGCAGCAATCCTTGAGAAATTCTCAATGAAACGCCTGTAATATCCTGCCAATCCCAGGAAGCTACGAATCTCTGTAGGCGTCATTGGCTCCTGCCAATTCATGACAGCTTCCACCTTAGCGGGATCCACTTGGATTCTGCGTTCGCTAACAACATGTCCAAGAAATTGGACTTCACGAAGCCTGAATTCACATTTAGAGAATTTGGCATAGAGCTTCTCCTGCTGAAGTAATGAAAGAATACATCGAAGATGCTTCTCATGATCAGCCTTGTTCTTGGAGTAAATGAGAATGTCATCGATGAAGACAATGACGAACTTGTCTAAGTGTGGCTTGCAAACGCGATTCATGAGATCCATGAACGCGGCAGGTGCATTAGTGAGCCCAAAAGGCATCACTAGGAACTCGTAATGACCATAACGAGTCCTAAATGCAGTTTTGTGTACATCTTCATCTTTAACCTTCAATTGATGATAGCCTGACCTCAGATCGATCTTAGAGAAGTAGCTTGCCCCTTGTAGCTGATCGAACAGATCGTCGATTCTGGGCAATGGGTACCTATTCTTGACCGTGACCTTATTAAGCTCACGGTAATCGATGCACAGACGCATCGATCCATCCTTCTTCTTGACAAACAAGATCGGCGCTCCCCAAGGAGACGAACTAGGTCTAATGAATTCTTTGGCCAGCAATTCATCCAGTTGCGTTCTCAATTCCTTCATCTCCGTTGGTGCCAACCTATAAGGTGCTCTAGCAACTGGTGCTGCCCCAGGGATGATGTCAATTCTGAATTCGACTTGTCTATCTGGTGGTAAACCAGGTAGTTCTTCAGGAAAAACATCAGGGTATTTAGAAATGACGGGGATATCTTCCATCTTCGGTTTCGGTTCATCAATAATCACTTGTGCCATGTAGATGACACAACCCTTCTTTAAGCACTTAGAGGCCTTGAGCATAGTCACTTGCTCAGGCAGTCCATATTGGGTATCTACCCGAATGGTAAGTGATTCACCAGATGGAGTCTTACTCACCACTTGCTTTTTGTTGCAGACAATTTGGGCCTGGTTATGAGATAACCAGTCCATACCCAAAACTATGTCAAAACCGGCTAACTTAAAGGGAAGTAGGGACAGAGGAAAAGAGTGGTTCTTAATGGATATAACACATCCATCTAACACAGTTGAGATGGTTTCTATGGTGCCATATGCTAACTCCACCTCATAATTCACACTTAAGGTTTTGACAGGTAAATTCAGCAATTTGCAAAACTTATTATCTACGAAAGACTTATCAGCGCCTGAATCAAAAAGTACTCTTGCATAGATATCATTTACAAGGAAAGTACCTGTAATCACATTGTCGTCTTGAACCGCTTCCTTTGCATCAATTCTGAAGACTCTAGCATTTTTCTTCTTTCCTTCGTCGTCTTTCTTTGCATATTTCGGGCAGTTGGTCTTAATGTGCCCCTTTTCATTGCAACGGTAGCACGTTGCGTCTTTCAGCTTCTTGCAATCCAAGGTCTTGTGATCCTTGGACTTGCATATCCCACATGCAAAAGTTTTCGACTGGGTCTGCGAGTTTGACTCATACCTGCACTTCCCGTAGTGCTGTTTCTTGCAGACTTTGCACTTGGGCTTATCACCAGACTGATGCCCATCCTTCCTAGACTCAGACGCTTTTCTGTGGTCATTGTTTCCTCGATGCTTCTTGTTTGACCTTCGTGAAGTGTCATCTTCACGTTTCCTCTTCTCGGCATCCGAGTTCCTCAGCGATCGCTGTCGGACCGCGTCCATAGTGAGGGACAAGGATATGTCAGTTACCGATCGGAAAGTAGTCGGCCGAGATGCCTTTACGCTTGCCTTTATTTCTGGGGCTAAACCCCCGATGAAACGAGCTATTCTTTTTGGTTCCGGGGTTACCAGATACGGAACCAATCGGGACATTGTGTTGAAGCTCGTGAGGTAAGCTTGGCAGTCAAGGTTCTTCATAACCAACGATAGAAAATCAGACTCTATCTTCTCCACCTCATGCTGAAGGCAGTAGTTTTCCCTGATAAGGGCAACAAATTGTTCCCATGTCAAGTTATACAATGGGATCTTCCCGGTGGCTTGAATTAATGACCTCCACCAGGCTAAGGCCTCACCCTTAAATGATTGCGACACAAACTTGACCACATCCCTCTCAGTGCATCCGCTGATATCCACAACTGTATCCATCTCATCTAACCACGTCATACAATCTACAGCTCCTTTCTCCCCAGTGAAATCCCTGGGTTTACATGAGACAAAATATTTGTAGGAGCAACCCTTGTCACGGGGTCCTTGATTTAGCATTATCTTCTGAGACGGGTCACTATGATGATTTGAGGAGTGACGATCGTCATCTCCTTTCTTGGGTTCATCCTTCTTGGGAGGTGGCTTGCTGTGAGCCTCAGAGTGTGTTTTAGGCTTTGAATGTGGCGTAGATAGGGTCCTGCTTCGAGTTCCACTATATTCTTCATACTGCCGCTCTAAGGCCTTTGTAACAGCGTCATCTACTAACGCTTTCAATTCAGCACCCGTTATATTGATTCGGGCGTTATCATTATTCTCCTTTGGGTGACTATTAATTTCATCCGAGTCAGCCACTTTAATTTGAACTGTTGCATAAGACAATGACAATAGTTTACTAGGGAGTTTATCATAGAATTGTCTTTTATGGCAATTCATTAACCATGGTGTACATAGACCATATTTGGTTAATTTATAATTCACATTTATTTAGGATTTTTATTATAATTTATCCTAATAATAAAAACAATAACAGTTTTATTAGTGGCACAACAGGCCTAGTCACAAGGACATTTATAAATTATAAGCTATGATTTCAGAGAATCAAAGCTTTTAAGGCTTGAACATAGTTCGTTACCTTTTTCGGACAGGGAGTCATAGCTACCACTGTCTTTTGGCTCATGTAGAAATGAGCAAGGCCCGTAGGCACCATATTACCAACGTATGGTCAAAATATGATCATCTTAATTGATGATTTAAACCCATGATTCAGAGATCATTAAGTTGGGTTAGGAATCTTTTGAAGAATCCTCATATAAGAATGACGTGTGTGATTTTAACGAATCACGTCTGCCAGGAGTGTTAACATATTTTCAGATGTTAACTGGGATCTGAATCTTCTAAACAGGTCTTACCATCTTGGCCAGGTCTTTATAATGACACTCAGGCTAGGTTTCACTCTTAAGATTCTTATTCAATATTTAATAGGCAGATTATTATTAAAAAGGAATGATTTTGATTTATTTATTTCATATATAATATTTATGCATATAATGGCAAAAATGAAATTTATAAATTAAACATTCCATTAATTATTAATAGGTTACACGTCGCCCTAAACGGGACTTTTTAACAAAGCAACATACCCACGCAGGGGTCACACTGAAATAATAGTCCACGCAGGGACTTTAAACAAACAACATACCCTCGTAGGGGTTAACGGAAAGATAGACCCACGCAGGGGTCGAAACAAACAAACAAACATACCCACACAGGGGTCAATACAGCAAGACAGGCCCACGCAGGGGCTCAACTGATACAAGGAAATTACAACAACAGTGGAAGGATTCAATGGTCCTTCTTGCTCTTCCTTTTTATTAGGCTTGTCAATCCTTGGAAGAAGGTCTGTCGCTCCCTACGATCTCGGTGAAAGTCTCGCTCGACCTGGTCCAGTCTCTGGAGAATTTCCTCCCGTTCTGGGGGAGAAAACCGTGGCGGCTGCGATTGTGTCCGTATTATAGGTCTGGCAGGTATCTGGTAACCATGGGTTGGGTAACCTGCTCCCCAAGGAGCTCCATACGGTCCTTCAGGGTTAAAGGCGTTGTAATTGGACGCTACCAAGTATGGGTCGGCTTCAGCGTAATTGTAGTTGGTGTGAACCGGCGGCCCAAACGGGTTGTACGTCATCTAACCCGTGTATGCTGGAATCGGGTTATCAAAACCCATCGGTGGTGGTTGCGGTGCAACTGGGTTCGAAGGTCCACCCATTTGTGGATCTTCTTGAAGTGGCAGATAATGACTGCCACTTGATTGTCGAGGAGAGCTAAAATGAAAGTCCCCTCCTCGTGCAGACATACGTGCTCCGGTTCTCCTACGCCTCGGCGGTTGCGGAGGTGCCGGCTGAACAGGTGGCGGTGGAGGCGGTGGCGTGACTGCCACGAATCGTGAATCCTCAGAGGGATCCTGCTGCTGCTGATGAGGCGACGAATGATGCAAGGGTGTAAAATACCACTCGTGTTGATTAAATCGTGCCTGATAACTGTCCGGACCATGGTAAGGTGATCCATGAAAGGACGAACCATCCGAGACCTCGATGGGATGGTTGGGAGTTCCGGTTGCGGGCTCGACGGGATCGGTGTCCTCGTCCATATCCTCAGCATGATTGCCAGAGTAATGATCCTCTGGCCCCAATGGGTTAAAACCCACTGGTTCCTGTATGTAATTTGCCGGGTTAAACCGGCCCCTAAAAACGGGTGTGGGGTTACCAAAGGAATTATGCGATAGGGATCGCTGAAGGGGTATGTAAGAAGGTTGAGGGTTGTCAGGCTCATTTTCCAACTGTGGCCCATATGAGTTGTGAATGGGAGGTGTCGAACTGTGCGATACAGATCGTCTAGCTGGTTCAAAGAGGTTCCTCCGGTTTTCTCTAGGGTCAGCACTCGCAGTGGTGCTAGGAGCTCGCATGTGCGAAGGTCCGGCCTCGTCGTCATTGGGGGTGGTGATTGGCCCCTTGCCTCGTCCTCTTCGTCGAAAGAATCTTGGCGGCATAATTAATCCTGTCAATACAACATAAGATAACGACAAGAATATATAAAATAAAGGACAAAACAAAACGAAGTAGAATTTGTCCTAGGTTATTTGTCTAGACTCGAAAGTTTTTGAAATGTGCAATTGTGTAACTGAGATTAAACACAAAAGGCTAGTGTTTAATTCACTCAGTGTTGGCTCTGATACCAACCTGTCACACCCCGAATTTCACGTGTCACCGGTGGGCCCGGTGGGGGAGTATCGTGACGTGGTTGGCAACATTACAGTCAAACAACACAATATTTAATATGCACAGCGGAAGCAAATGACAGATATAATTCAACTTTAATAATTTGTAATATCGAGTATCACAATAGTCGAAAGTTTATCCACAGACGGATCAAAAATAAATAGGAAACAATAGTTCAACAGACTTTAGGCATCTTAAGCTTGCGAGACTCTTTATTGATGCTAAGGAGAAATCCAGCCGATTACGATTAGTACCTGCATTTAATCTTTTTAGGAAAATACGTCAGTTTAGACTGGTAAATACATTCAACCGACTCATTTTGAAAATGATTAAAAATTGATTTGAATGCACGTGGCACAAACTTTTTATAACTTGGGATAATTATTTAAATATATAATCTCGTAAAAGAATTACATGTTCCTTATGCGTTCAGTAGCCCGGGTCGTGCCGGGTTAAAGATCAATAGACACACCACATTATTTATCTGGCACTGACAGGTGTACGCCTACACCCCGTGCATAGGTCGTGGCCATTTCGTAAAATGATGCCAAGGATATCCGGGACATGGTCATTAACCTCCCAAAGGCATTTAAGCAAACAAAACAATTTAAACGGGCCGATCAAATATCAATTAGCCACCACATGATGGAAGATTTAATGCCCGACCAAGCGGTATTTTATATACCGTACCCAAGCCCGTATAGGGAAAATAAGTTAAAAGTATTTACCTGAGCAAAGTAATAATCACAATAAGCAAATGCAAGTAGCTTTTACTGGTCCTCCTAATCTGGAACGAAGGTTTATAATAACCTATTAGAATCCTAACGGGTCTTTAATTAAGCTTAAGCTTAGACCGGTTAGTTTCAAAGATACGGTTCGTACGCACGATTAAGCGAAGACCGGAATAGAATGTGATTTAGACCCGAAAAGTTTGAAGACTTGTTTAGTATGGGTATATTATACACATTCTAGATTTTGAGATAAAACCGATAAGGTTTGACCCGTTTCAGCTAATTTATGCAAACTAGTTATATAAACCGAACTGAACGCGCAAGAGGCGTAACGGGTAATTATTAGAGCCATATACAGGTTTCCTAAGTTAATATGCCTCAAATATGTTGTGACATCAGTACGATATCTTTTATTATGCCCGAAACGAATTTAAACACAAACTATTCCCCGTAAGGGTAGTTTGGTCATTTACAAGGTTGTAAAAGAGTTTAAGTATTAATCTGAGTTACAGGTCTGATGTAATCAGCAAAAATACTCAATTTAATAAGTTATAACAGTAGGTTAAAGTATATATGTGAAATTTATTAATTATAACCAAACTATGCACCGTAGGGGCATTTTGGTAATTTCACATAAGCCGTAAAGCTCAAAACTGAAGTCTGAGTTAAACAACTTTTGCTTACTGTTAAAATATTATAATTTACCCAAAATATCAGTAGGTATCAACCCTTGTATGTTTAAAATAGTTCTAGTACATACTATGCGTTAAAAACGCTTAAAAAGGCGATTAGAAGCCATTTCCGGGTTCTATACATAAAGCTGATATTTTTATTATTCCAGAAGGCTTAAAATAATTTATTTATAATGTGTAATCAGTAGCAAAAGGTTTGGAGTCAATTAGATATGTAAAACTCATTTTATAGCCCGTAAGGGCAAAACCGACAATTACCGGATTAAGCCTATGACTATAAGTTATGCTCAGCCGAAAATTAATTAAAAATCTTCAAAAATCTCAAAATAATATATTACATCAGTGGGTAAAGAGTTTGATATCAAAAAGTAGGTTTAAATAGGCTATACGCTAATTACGCCGTTTAATTAGCATAAAGCTTTCAATTTGCGCTAATGAGCATAACTCTCAAACTACACCTCAAACTGATGAAAAACTTTGGGTACAAGTTTATATTTCAGTAACTAAGGTTTCTACTCTTTCACATTTTCAAAAATCACGTTTTATGGTGTAAAGGGCATAATGGTCAACATATAGGCAATTAACAGAATCATGCATATTAATTGGTTAACTAATGAACCAAGGTGTATAATCACAGAGGGTTATACTAGCATGTAACCTGGTCATAAGGAAGCTCTAAGGCAATTCCAATTCATACTAAAACGGGTCAGAACTGAAGTCAACGCAAAAGTCAAAGTTTTGCGACTTTCCGTTCCGAACCGGGTCTAAACAGAAAATTGTCGGGTGGAACATGTTTAGAGATGTTCTTACACTAATTACCAAGTTATATTAATGATCAAACAGGTTGTATGGGTTCTACATTGCTAATTATGCATAAATTAGAAATTAAGCATTCTGTTGACTTTTTAATAACAAGTTTGACCCGACATTAGACCTAGTTAGAGTGGGAATCAGAGGGTGCCCTTTTAAGGGTTTGTTGCCCACATAATTACCAACTTATAACTACTTTCAATTCGACTAATCACTGAATCATCAATGATTAATCGCTAAGTTAACCGTTAATTACGACGGTTTGACTTTTAAGCTAAAACTAAGCAAAAACTTAACTAAAAAAGGTTAAGCATACTTACTGAAGTCCTTTGCACGATTAGTGATCACTTGAGCCTGCTTTGGAGCTCCAGAAATGATCAGGAATGCTGAAGGAAGGTGTGAAGAATTGGTTGCAACCTTGTGGCCTTATATAGTGCTCAAGAACTCATGGATCATTGACACACAAGTCTAACAAGGGCCATGGATCACTTCCAGATGTCCCTAAGTGTCTAGGGGTTGCCTAGGGGTCGTGCAAGATGAGGAAAAACGTTTATAAGTCGGTTAGAATGCAAATGGAAGACAAGAACCCAAAGTTTTCGGAGCAGACAGCCCCTCGCGGCACGCGTACCCCCCCCCCCCCCCCCCCCCAGGGCCGTCGCGTGGCGTGAGGCCCCTTCTGATCAAATCTCCAACTTTTGATTTTTACACTTTGGTCCTTGGCTCTTGGAAACTTTGCTACGACTTTATTTCTTTCACTTTGAACCCTCCAAATTGACTTATAAGGGCTTCAAGACATTTACCCACTTTGTTAAGTCCTCGGTTAACTTTATTGTTACCCGAAAAGTCATAACTTTCAACGTTGACGCTTTAACCCCTCGTATACGAATTTGATCATAACTTTCTCATACGATAACGAAACTTTATGAAATTTATATCGTGCATTCTAGTGAGAATAATTAACCGTTACAAAGCTTTGGGTTTGTCAAAAGGTCACTCAGAGGTATAACTTAAACATGTTGACACATTTAACCCCTGTAGTTTGTAATCTCTCACTTTTAGCTTCGTATGATCCATGATTTATTCGTTTGAAGGTATGAGCATCATGTAGGGTTAATGTACAATATATTTATTCACTGTTGACATTTAAAACTAGTATATTCACATACTTTCCATGATTGTCAACTTTAATCCTTTTATAACATTCTTTCACACGTTCAAACATACGACACGTGTCAACTCATTATAGGACGTGAATTTTCGAGGTGTTACAGGCTGGGAAAAACATCTCCCGTTAGTGAAGTTTTTGTATAACAACAGTTACCACACCAGCATTCAAGCCGCTCCATTCGAGGCATTGTACGGGCGTACATGCCGATCACCTCTTTGTTGGGCAGAGGTGGGTGACAGTCAGATCACGGGTCCAGAACTGGTGGTAGACGCAACGGAAAGAATTGCTCAGATACGACAACGCATGGCAGCAGCTCGTGACCGTCAGAAAGCCAACGCAAACAAGCGTCGAAAACCACTCGAGTTCCAAGTTGGGGATCGAGTGCTACTCAAAGTTTCACCCTGGAAGGGTGTGGTGCGCTTTGGCAAACGGGGCAAACTCAATCCACGTTATGTCGGACCGTTCGAAATCATTGAGAAAATAGGCAAAGTGGCCTACAAACTAAACCTGCCCGCAGAACTCAGTGCAGTTCACAACGTTTTTCACATGTCGAACCTGAAGAAGTGTCTGTCAGATGAGACCCTCATAGTTCCTTTGAAGGAGCTCACTATCGACGATCAGTTACGATTCGTCGAGGAACCATTTGAAATCACGGACCGAGACGTTAAGGTCCTCAAGCACACTAGAATACCTCTTGTTCGAGTTCGTTGGAACTCCCGTCGTGGCCCAAAGTTTACCTGGGAACGAGAAGATCAAATGAAACTCAAGTATCCCCAGTTATTCGGAAACAGTGCAACCACTACTGAGGCTGAAGCTACTACAGAATTTCAGGACGAAATTCCAAATCAACGGGGGGATGATGTGACACCCCAGGAAAACCAGTAAACTACTTGCCAAGTGTGTTTAATAATTATTGGATATGCAATATAAGTGTATTTGTGATGTGTATATTATGTGTGTATTTGTTATTCATATGTTGCATTAATAAGATGATTGAATAATTGTTAAAAATATGGGAACCTTGGCCGAATACCCTACCCCACGAAATCACACTTAGCCAAAAACACTAGTGTGTTTTCGTCCAATATGAAGCCGGCGAAAACAAGAGTGGGCTTGGCCCAAGTGACAATTAGATATAGTTTTGTTAGAACCTTTACGCGAGAAACTATCATTCGGCAAACCCTAGATCTCTCCCTCCCTGCAAACCGACGGTAATTAACATCATCATTCAATCATTTGGATCTTTCATTGCTTATTTATAACTTGATCGGTCAGTATTATCATTGCTTATTTTATTCTTGTTGAGCCATGACCTATAGCTATGCATGTGTGACGTCTTGAAAATGCAATCAATCGGATAAGGATCCTTTATGATTGTCTTCTTATATTTGCATGTGATTGTCAGAAGTCATGTGTTTGCTATATGTGTTTTTAAATTGGATATAAGATGTTAAGTGCTATCATTAGTCAATGACTAGGGTTTCCACGCATACTGAATTTATAACTTGATGAAACATGGGATAGTATTATATAATATAGGTTAGTTCGATGGCACAGATTGGTCGGTTGACATGATGATTGATAATTGAATATTAACTGTTAGTGGGTAATGATGATAAGCATATGATTGAATAATGATTGTATGATGATTGATGAGTAACAGGATCTTTGTGAATCATATGTTATGTGATTGCTTATTACTCGAATAAATTCCAATGATTCGGATTACATGATGCCTGAATGATGATTTTGATTGTACTGATGTTTGAGTATATAAGCAAATGTATTAGTTTTATGATTGATCGATTTCTTGTTGAAGCTGTAGTAACCGTAGTGATGATTAGGGTTCGGTATTGTAACTGTTGTCGATGACTAACCAGACGAAAACACAAAGTGTTTTCGCCAAGCATTATGTCCGACGAAAACCCTTGGGTTTTCGTCAAGAGTGATTTCGCCATTAGTGTTTTCGCCACAAGGGATTTCGTCGCAAGATGATTTCGTTGAATGCTTTGTTACAGTAAACTTCTGTTAAGTTGTTAACTCTATTAGTTTGTAGCTCTGTTAACCCTGTTAGTTTATTATCCATGTTATGTATGTTAGTCCCGTTAAATTTGTTAACTTTGATAAGTATGTTAACTCTGTTATGCATGTTAAGAATGTAAACCCAGTTAAGTCTATTACCTCTGGTTAGCTTATTAATTCTGATAAACTCATTAACTATGTTAAGTCATTAACTGTGTTAAGTATGTTATTGGGTAAACATGTTAGAATAAACTGTGAAAGACCAATATGTGAGACATGAATTGTATGCATGTGACTAACTGTTGTGTGATGCATGATGTTAGCTGCCAAACACACTATGTGATATTGATTTCATGTGAAACTTTACAAACACGTACTGATTGTGTATACGTGCATAACAATAGGACTTGACTAATTTCTTGTGAGCACATAGTTTAGCATACCGAGCAAACCAAGGTGAGTTCACACTCTCTCCAAGGCATGGGATTCCCAAGGGTTGGGAATGGGTTAAAGAACTGAACGGTAACTACAAACTTGCGTATTCCCCATACAACAGGATACGTACGACCATAAGACCATCACTCTATCATTTGAAGTCCCTCATTTATCGACTTAATCGCCGAGGCCTATGGCAAGCGGGTCATTAGTAGATAGCGCTATTAGGTTTAACAAACCTCACACCGTGTCGTCCGAACGGGCGTGTACTAATGGACTATGGGCAAAAGGTCAATGCTGATAGACATTGACTTAGGGCACCTCTTACATTTTCATAGCAGTCGATACGCGTGGTCTAGTAACACATGGGAAGCCCCCACCAATCTTCGCAAACATGTCTGGGAGACCGCGATACGATTTAATACGATACATGGTTTACAAAACGAACATACGATTTATGAAACGAATGCTATAACTAAACAACCAACTGCGAACTCGCTCAACTTTGTTATTGACTCGTTGTTACATGCCTTGCAGGTCGTTAGGTACTCATGGAGCTTGCACAGGGAGGCGCGATCGTTGTGGGACATGGCAGTGTGTGCCATGCTAAAAACATTACTTTATTTCGTACTTAATACTTACATTAGGTTTTTACAATTATGCTTCCGCTAAACACTTAACTACGTTTTGGTTTGAAACACCTTTCATATTGTGTGGTTGAATTTTACTTATTACTTGTTATGTTCAATATGATTGGTGGCTTGATCCTGGTCAGTCACGCCTCCAAGCGGTGATATTCAGCGTGTGGAGTTTGGGGGTGTGACAATTAACATTTGTCGCATCTCCAGCATCGCGACTGTTGTTTGTCTCTTCTGAGTTTTCCATACTCGAATCTTTGGTATTAAATACCATATTCAACAAGTGCTTAGGCAATCCATACCGAGTGTCTCCTTGAATTGTCAAAGGCTCACCATAAGGAGTCTTGATAACTACTTGCTTCTTATCACACACAATATGGGCTTGATTTTTGAGACGACCAATTCATTCCTATCACTATATCGAGTCCCTCTAATTTTAACGGAAACAAGGATATCGGAAAAGAATGACTAAATGCTCATTTTCGTTTCTTGTGTGAATAGCCGCTTGGTTCTTACGACTCTAGAACTTGCCATGACGATACATTCCCGGTCCTTACCAACTTAAACCCGAGTAAGTAAATGATGGAGGCATTAGGACTAACCCTTTTTATTTCTACACCATTATTTTTCTTTTTTTTAACCACCTACCCAAAATCCCCCTAGTTAGCCCCTTTGAGCCTAAACCTTTTCATTTCATAACCCAAACCAAACACCCTTTTTACCCACCAAAACCTTTTTCATTTTTACCCCTTTTGTTTTAGTAACAAGTTCGATTTTTCGTATGACTTTTCAAAAAAAAAAAAAATATATATATATATATATATATTTGTGTTGATGATGAAGCAAAAGAAAATAAACAAACAAGTTCATCAAAAATAACTTTGTTTGAATAATAGCTTCATCAAAATAAAAGTTACGAAAATAGAAAGTCCTACGAAAACCGACACTTGTTACGCTTTTTAACCCTTTTTCTACTAACCACTAACCACCAACCCAACCACCTACCTTTAACCCTAGCCTAACCCTTTACCCACAAAGTCCTCTTGATATTTACAAAGGTATATAAGTTAAAAAGGAGGAGGATTGATTGCTTGGCAAGCCTACGGTAGGAGTAAGTTCCATGCCGCTCTCGAGTGATCCACAAAAATACATTTTCGGCCGAGTGTAGAGTGATCCCCGTGAGGTATGTGAACTTGTATATAAATAGAATTTTACAAAGGCATGTTATGCCCTAATAAGTAATTTATCTTATGAAAAGTTTTAAATAAATCATGACGAATAGGATTGTAAATAAATAAAAATAGAATTAAATAAAGAATCTTGGAAATCCCGACACTCTATGACAAGCCCAAAACCTTCTTTTCTACCCATTCCATTTGGGAGTGTAAATAGCCACATTAAAGAGTTTTGCTTGAGGACAAGCAAAGATTCAAGTGTGGGGGTATTGATGTGTTCAAATATTAACATATAAATTTCATCAAATGAGGCATAAAACTAACCCCTTTTTAGTACTAATGTTGGAAAAAGTGTGCTTTTGTCTTCCTTTTGTATTTTCAGGATTAAATGAGCTCAAATTAACAAAAGAAGAAAAAAGACATCAAAATCAAACATAAATACAAGAAAAGGAACAAAACGTGACATGCCCGACCCCACGACAGCATCTTCCCAAGCAAAACAATAGATCAGAAGCCTGAACACGCCCCGTGCTCAGCCAGCACGGGGGCGTGCCCAAGTGTCAGCAGAAAAGACAAAGTGGTAGAAGCTTCTATTGCCCACCACGGGGCCGTGCTCAGCGGACACGGGGCCGTGGTCAACTATAAGATTCGCACAATCCAGCAAATCTGCATAGTACAAAGATTCTTCTGCACCACGGGGTCGTGCTCAGCGGACACGGGGGCGTGGTCAACTAATAAGACAAAGCTGCATTTAATGAAGAAAGAGAGGATGTGGACACGGGGCCGTGCCCACTGGACACGGGGCCGTGCCCGAGCTTCTGTTCAGCCTATAAATAGAAGTGCTTGGCTCAAGCTCAAACCATCCCTTGGCACACCACCTCTCTCACACTTCACCCACCCACCACCACCATAACACCATCATCCACCACCATCATCCATTGTCCATCGTGGAGTGTTTGAGTCGTCTCGGGATCCAAGATTGATCGTAAGAGTTCTTGACAATCAAGGCCATGTTTGCCTAAGTCTCTTACATCACTTGGTGAAGACAAAGTGTCTAGTGTAGTACTTTTTATTTCTAATCTTTTGCACTTTTTACTTGGTTTTGTATTAATGACTTTAATAACTAGTTGCTTATGTTGAAGGTGATCTTTCCTTATCGTTTGTCCGTGGTGTCTTGGCATTATTTTACTGTCTATATAAAATAAAAGATTTTCACCATTCATATCTCCACGGTCTATATGGAGGTATGTTGGCTACCTGGTCGGGGGTTAAGGGAACGGTTTGGTAAAGGTCTTGCCATTGTTCAGCGTTTAGAGGTCCTGCAATGGACCTGGGTCAAATTTAGTAGGACCTCCTTCAATACTTCACGGTATTGGATGGCGGGGGTCCAAACTCTTTGATCCCCTCATAAGTTAACTACTATTAATACTATAACCCGGCTATTTAGGACTGTATCCCTGCTGACTCAGACTACTTAGTCGAGGGTAACGTCACCTCCAAAAGAGGGGCCTACCATAATTTGCATTAATAACTTAATTAATTATCTTCCAATAATCCACCCTTTTAGGATTGTATCCTTGCTGACTCAAACTACTGGGGTGAGGGTAACGTCACCTTCAAAAGAGGGGCCTACTACAATAACTAAGATAATCTCTTAATTATGTGCAAAAGTGCGGAAATAATCAAAGGTTACACTAGATACGAGTCGGAACCAAGTGATTCATCTTGTCTATCTGTTTTTCTTTTTATTTTTATTTTCAGCATTTTAGTTAGTTTTTATTTTTCTTAGTTTAAAACATTTTTCTAAACTTTTTATTTTGATTAGACGTTGAGGATAAACCGGTACTAAAAGCTCTTGTGTCCTTGGACGACCTCGGTATCTTACCAACACTATACTACGCTCACGATGGGTGCACTTGCCCATATGTGTGTCTAGTGTTAGTAAATATCGTGTTTTATAAATTTAAAAGTTGACTAAAAAGTGTTAAAAGGGGCTAAAAATATACACCTAATATATATAACACTTCACACGCATCAAGTTTTTGGCGCCGCTGCCGGGGACACAAGGATTTTAAGAAAGTTAGGAATCAACGGCCTAATCGTTTTTCTTATTTTTCAATTTCTTTTAGGATTTTTTTTTTTTTAGTTTTTTTTGTTTCTGCAGAGCTTAGCACGGGTCGTGCCTGGTCGGACACGGGCCGTGCCCAGCATCATCACTGGCAGTTTTTATTTTCTGAGTTACAGAGAGCTGAACACGGGGCCGTGTAGGTGCAACACGGGGCCGTGCCCAACTCCCAGTAACAGGGATCCAGAAAACAATCACTGTATCTCTGACCACGGGCAGTGTTCACTGAGCACGGGGCCGTGGTGAACATTCTGACCAACGTTCTTTTCTGTTTTTATTGCAGGACTTGGAACCCAGGCGCCACGTTTGAACCTCCTACGCAGTGCATGAGCTCCAGTTCTAGTAGAGACATAAAAGAACCTCTAGAAGAACCCGAACGCTTTCTCAGAAAAAGACTTAAAGCTAAAAATCAAGAGAAAGTTTCGGGGGACCCACTTCCAATGGCGGACCAACGTACCCTCATGGATTACCTACGGCCCACCGTAGGCAATCTCGGCGCCGCTATCAATGCACCGAATGTCGAAGCCAACAACTTCGAACTTCGGCCGCATTTGATACAAATGCTCCAAAACTCCGCAACCTTCCATGGGCTTACGGACGAGGATCCCAATCTACATATTACTAATTTCTTGGTAATATGTGATACTTTTCGGATCAATGGAGCATCAAATGACGCCATTCTCCTTAGGATGTTTCCATTTTCACTAAAGGACCGAGCTAAGGCTCGGCTCAACACCCTCCCAGTTGGCTCGGTAAACACCTGGGATGAACTAGCCCAAAAGTTTCTATATAAGTATTTCCCTCCTGCTAAAACGGCTAAACTAATGACTGAAATTAATACATACTCACAAGAGGATGGGGAATCCTTATATGAAACTTGGGAAAGGTTCAAGGAGCTTCTAAGAAAGTGTCCTCATCACGGTCTAGAGGTATGGCAACAAGTATCCACTTTCTACAATGGGTTGTTGCCACACACAAGACAAACACTTGATTCAAGCTCCGGAGGACTTTTAGGTAATCGTCGCCCAAATGAAATATATAATCAAATTGAGGAAATTGCTCAAACCAATTTTCAATGGCACACTCCCCGAGGTAATAAATCTATTGCCCCGGACGCTCATAAGGTTGATGAAAGCACCTCTTTACAAGCCCAAATCGAGGCCCCCTCTTCGAAAATCAAAAGGCTAGAAATGACAAAAACGGCCTCGGTTATGGCTTGTGAAGGGTGTGGTGGGTCACATGAAAATTGGAGTTGTATGAAAGAATTAGATGAACAAGCAGAAACGGTAAACTACATTGATAATAGACCTAGGCCGTCGGGTCCTCCAACGGGTACCTACAACCAAGGATGGCGTAACCACCCAAATCTTGGTTGGAGAGATCCCGGCAATAGTAGTAACCAACAAAACCAACGAACTAATTTTCAACAACCACAAAATTTCTCTCAACAACAAGGTGGAAGAGAAAGGCTTGAAGATACCCTATCTCGCCTCATCTCCGACACCGAAAAGAAAAACTCGGATCGATTTCAACAATTGGAATCGAATTTTAGAAATCAACAAGCTAGCATTCAAAACGTTGAAAAACAATTAAATCAACTAGCTCAAAATTTCTCCGAGAGACCACAAGGCGCGTTACCAAGTAATACCGAAACCAACCCAAAGGCGCAAGTACACCTCATCACGTTGAGAAACCGAACCGTGGGTCCCGAGGATGAGCCCTTACCACCAATTGAAGGAAGTCAACGCCAAAGCACTACTTCACCCACACCTCAACCAGAAAAGGCTCCTTCAACAAATCAAGAGCCCACCAAGACTCATCCAATTCCGTACCCCGGTAGGTTAAATCGTCAAAAGACCGATGAGCAATTCGCAAAGTTCGAAAGTTTACTAAAACAATTGCATGTTAATATTCCTTTTATTGAGGTCCTAACCCAAATGCCTAAATATGCAAAATTCATGAGGGATTTCCTCACTCACAAAAGGAAAATTGAATCATTGCAATTAGTTAACTTAGGCGAAGAATGCTCAGCTTTAGTACTCAACAAACTTCCACAAAAGAAAATCGACCCCGGGAGCTTCACAATTCCTTGCTCGATTGGGAAGTCCCCCGTCCGTAATGCTTTAGCCGATCTTGGGGCTAGCATCAACCTCATGCCCACGTCAATGTTCAAGCGACTCGGCCTAGGAACAACAAGCCCTACAAAGATGAGCATACAACTCGCCGACAGGTCCGTCAAATTTCCACAAGGTGTCGCTGAAAATCTGCTGGTCAAGGTTGACAATTTCGTCTTTCCAACCGACTTTGTCATCCTAGACATGGAAGAAGACACCGATGTCCCTCTCATCCTCGGGAGGCCATTTCTAGCCACCGCCCAAGCAGTGGTGGATATGAATGACGGAACTTTAACATTGAAGTTTGGGGATGAGGAAGTAAAATTTGAATATGAAAAGAAAGTAGAGGAAGAAGATCCGGTCAACTACATGAAGGTCATAGACTCAAGCTTGGATGACGCTCTCCGACGGTGTAACATGGGATGCAATACATCCCACTTGGGTAACATGTGACCAGGCTTTGGGTCTAGCCAAGGACCCTTATAAACGTGGCGCACCATGGAGGCATTCCACGAAACTATCCTTAGTTTAGTTTAGATTAATTTTCTTGTTTTCTAGTTAGTTTTAATTTTCAGGAATAAAACACACTTGAGATGGCAAAGGATGCAAGGGAAACTTGAACCAGCACTCCATACAGGAAAACAGAACCGTCCGACAAATTTCTTCGTTTACAATAAGCTCGGCACGGGCCGTGTCCACCCAACACGGCCCCGTGCTGCATAGTCTGCAGAAAAAGAACCAGTTCAGGTAACTGGACACGGGCCGTGTTCACCCAACACGCCCCCGTGTCCAGACTTCTGTTTCTCTTGTTTTAATTTTGTTACTGGTACTTGAACACGGGGCCGTGCCCGGATCACACGGGGCCGTGCTCAGCTCCCAGTAACACAAAATTTTTGCTTTTTACACCTTTTTACACATTCAATGAACCTAAAAACTTATTTTTGGGACACATTGAGGACAATGTGTAATTTAAGTGTGCGGGGGATGCTAAAACCTTGAATCTTGCAAGTCCTAAATACGAGCCTTACACAAAACTCTATTATCGCTAATCACCCCAAATTTTTTTTTCAAAAAAAAAAATTCATTTTTTTTGTCTAGGTTTAACTCGGGAAATTCAAGTTCTAAAAAGGTTATATTTTTACGAATTTACAACCGATAGCGTCGTGATAAAAAGAACCAACATAAGAAAATTATGAAAAGGCATGACAAGCTTAGATAAAATTTGATTATATATACTTGATCACATAAAAACCCATTCCCACAAAAGTGAGTTTTGAGCCTTTATTGAGCAAACACTTACATATCATTTGACTAAATGCTCATTTTCGTTTCTTGTGTGAATAGCCGCTTGGTTCTTACGACTCTAGAACTTGCCATGACGATACATTCCCGGTCCTTACCAACTTAAACCCGAGTAAGTAAATGATGGAGGCATTAGGACTAACCCTTTTTATTTCTACACCATTATTTTTCTTTTTTTTTAACCACCTACCCAAAATCCCCCTAGTTAGCCCCTTTGAGCCTAAACCTTTTCATTTCATAACCCAAACCAAACACCCTTTTTACCCACCAAAACCTTTTTCATTTTTACCCCTTTTGTTTTAGTAACAAGTTCGATTTTTCGTATGACTTTTCAAAATATATATATATATATATATTTGTGTTGATGATGAAGAAAAAGAAAATAAACAAACAAGTTCATCAAAAATAACTTTGTTTGAATAATAGCTTCATCAAAATAAAAGTTACGAAAATAGAAAGTCCTACGAAAACCGACACTTGTTACGCTTTTTAACCCTTTTTCTACTAACCACTAACCACCAACCCAACCACCTACCTTTAACCCAAGCATAACCCTTTACCCACAAAGTCCTCTTGATATTTACAAAGGTATATAAGTTAAAAAGGAGGAGGATTGATTGCTTGGCAAGCCTATGGTAGGAGTAAGTTCCATGCCGCTCTCGAGTGATCCACAAAAATACATTTTCGGCCGAGTGTAGAGTGATCCCCGTGAGGTATGTGAACTTGTATATAAATAGAATTTTACAAAGGCATGTTATGCCCTAATAAGTAATTTATCTTATGAAAAGTTTTAAATAAATCATGACGAATAGGATTGTAAATAAATAAAAATAGAATTAAATAAAGAATCTTGGAAATCCCGACACTCTATGACAAGCCCAAAACCTTCTTTTCTACCCATTCCATTTGGGAGTGTAAATAGCCACATTAAAGAGTTTTGCTTGAGGACAAGCAAAGATTCAAGTGTGGGGGTATTTGATTTGTTCAAATATTAACATATAAATTTCATCAAATGAGGCATAAAACTAACCATTTTTTTAGTACTAATGTTGGAAAAAGTGTGCTTTTGTCTTCCTTTTGTATTTTCAGGATTAAATGAGCTCAAATTAACAAAAGAAGCAAAAAGACATCAAAATCAAACATAAATACAAGAAAAGGAACAAAACGTGACATGCCCGACCCCACGACAGCATCTTCCCAAGCAAAACAATATATCAGAAGCCTGAACACGCCCTGTGCTCAGCCAGCACGGGGGCGTGCCCAAGTGTCAGCAGAAAAGACAAAGTGGTAGAAGCTTCTATTGCCCACCACGGGGCCGTGCTCAGCGGACACGGGGCCGTGCTCAGCGGACACGGGGCCGTGGTCAACTATAAGATTCGCACAATCCAGCAAATCTGCATAGTACAAAGATTCTTCTGCACCACGGGGTCGTGCTCAGCGGACACGGGGGCGTGGTCAACTAATAAGACAAAGCTGCATTTAATGAAGAAAGAGAGGATGTGGACACGGGGCCGTGCCCACTGGACACGGGGCCGTGCCCGAGCTTCTGTTCAGCCTATAAATAGAAGTGCTTGGCTCAAGCTCAAACCATCCCTTGGCACACCACCTCTCTCACACTTCACCCACCACCCACCACCACCATAACACCATCATCCACCACCATCATCCATTGTCCATCGTAGAGTGTGTGAGTCGTCTCGGGATCCAAGATTGATCGTAAGAGTTCTTGACAATCAAGGCCATGTTTGCCTAAGTCTCTTACATCACTTGGTGAAGACAAAGTGTCTAGTGTAGTACTTTTTATTTCTAATCTTTTGCACTTTTTACTTGGTTTTGTATTAATGACTTTAATAACTAGTTGCTTATGTTAAAGGTGATCTTTCCTTATCGTTTGTCCGTGGTGTCTTGGCATTATTTTACTGTCTATATAAAATAAAAGATTTTCACCATTCATATCTCCACGGTCTATATGGAGGTATGTTGGCTACCTGGTCGGGGGTTAAGGGAACGGTTTGGTAAAGGTCTTGCCATTGTTCAGCGTTTAGAGGTCCTGCAATGGACCTGGGTCAAATTTAGTAGGACCTCCTTCAATACTTCACGGTATTGGATGGCGGGGGTCCAAACTCTTTGATCCCCTCATAAGTTAACTACTATTAATACTATAACCCGGCTATTTAGGACTGTATCCCTGCTGACTCAGACTACTTAGTCGAGGGTAACGTCACCTCCAAAAGAGGGGCCTACCATAATTTGCATTAATAACTTAATTAATTATCTTCCAATAATCCACCCTTTTAGGATTGTATCCTTGCTGACTCAAACTACTGGGGTGAGGGTAACGTCACCTTCAAAAGAGGGGCCTACTACAATAACTAAGATAATCTCTTAATTATGTGCAAAAGTGCGGAAATAATCAAAGGTTACACTAGATACGAGTCGGAACCAAGTGATTCATCTTGTCTATCTGTTTTTCTTTTTATTTTTATTTTCAGCATTTTAGTTAGTTTTTATTTTTCTTAGTTTAAAACATTTTTCTAAACTTTTTATTTTGATTAGACGTTGAGGATAAACCGGTACTAAAAGCTCTTGTGTCGTCCTTGGACGACCTCGGTATCTTACCAACACTATACTACGCTCACAATGGGTGCACTTGCCCATATGTGTGTCTAGTGTTAGTAAATATCGTGTTTTATAAATTTAAAACTTGACTAAAAAGTGTTAAAAGGGGCTTAAAATATACACCTAATATATATAACACTTCACACGCATCAGTGCCCCTTCTCGCCACAACCATAACATGTGGCATCCTTCAAGTCCTTGCATTCATGGGTCTTGTGATCCATCTCTTTACAGATGACACATCCCCTGGTCTACTCATAGAAACATTTTCTGAAGTGCTTCTTCCCGCAGGTTTTACATTTGGGTTTTGCACCCTTTGGCTTGGACTGGTCATAGTTTGAACCGGTCTTACCCTTTTTGTAACCTTTATTTGGGGTACTATCGCACTTTCGCTTATGATCCTTTAATACACGGTCCACGGCTTTGTTTACGGCTGTATCCAACATAGCCTGTTACTCGGTGCCCGTTAAGTTCAATCTTGCATTATTATTCTGATCAACTGGATGATTGTGAGCTTCAGATGAGTCAGCCATGGTGAAGCTTTGAAGGCTACAAACCAAGTAGTAATAATTTGTTTAATTATATAGTGAATTGTCGAATTTGATGATTAAATAGCCATGGTGCAAATAAACCATATAGGCCAATAGATAGTATTTAATTTATTTGATTATGTTTTGCCTAGGTTTTTAAATAAACCATCTTTGGCGTTTAAACGGAATATAATCCTTCATATTTATTAGACAGGGGACATAAGTCACGACTGTCAATGTCGTACTGACATTTTATATATAGCACAAGGGCTTGTTCCAAAGGACTTTTTGATGGCATAGATGCCTTGTCACTAGGGAAATTTTAAAACATAATCGATGATTCCTTTGGATCGGAAAATTTCATAGTTCATTGTCTTAACAAGAAGTTATGAAATAAAACTATCTTTTTCCTGTATACATCTTTTCCCGAAGGTATTCATCCCAATGGATGTTTTGATGTGTTCATCATGTTCGACGTTTATTAGCCATGATTCCTCTTGATCATTTACGCTAAATAAGGGGTTTGGAAATTCCTAATATGAAGATGACAAGTGTGATTTTTTCGCATCACTGTTGTCGGGGGTGTTAACATATTTTCAGGTGTTTAACAAGGATCTGAATCTCTTTTTAAACAGGTTCTACCATCATAGCTAGGTCTTTAATGACATTCAAGCTAGGTTATACCTTTTAAGATTCTTTTTAATATGTATACTGGCAGAAAAGGAATGATATTTCAATTTATTTCATATATTATATTCATATATAATGATATAAATGAAATTTAGATAAAACATCCCAATGATTTTAAAATAGGTACAGAATTGCCCTAAACGGGACTTGAAAGAAAAGATGTTGTCCATGAAGGGACTGAAAGATAAGTATGCCCTTATAAGGACTTACTAAGGAAACGAACTTCAGTAAAAGGAGTTTCTTCTTTATTTTATTTCTGAATGTTTTCTCCTTGGTTGCACGTTAATCCTAGTCACAGTACGAAGCTCGGCCTTTCCTAGGCTTCAATTGGGGAGAATTTCCATTACGGCTTCTTTGCTTGGCGACATATTAAAATATATAGAATTGAAAGCAAAAATTCTCCGAATAGAGATGAGAGTATTCCTACGTTAAGTCTAGACTCAGAAGGTCAAGGAATGTGCTACTATGTCACTGAGATTAAACACAAAAGACTAGTGTTTAATTCACTCAATGTTGGCTCTGCTACCAACCTGTCACACCCCGATATTTCCACGTATTACCGGTGGGCCCGGTGGGGAGTATCGTGACGTAGTTGATATCATCATAGTTAAACAACACAATTTAAATGCACAGCGGAAGCAAAAGATAAATATATTACAATCCGATAAAGAGTAATATCAAGGATTACAAATACGGTTGTAAAAGATCCACAGGCGGATCAAAAGATAAAAGGAAACTTTGTTCAACAGACTTTAAGGCATCAAAGCTTGTGAGACTCTTATTGATGCTAAGGAGAGGCCAGCCTATTTCGATTAGTACCTGCACTTAGACTTTTTGGGAAAATAAGTCAGTTTACGCTGGTAAATACAATTAACTGACTCATTTTGAAAAGGTTTAGAAAAATTGATTTGAATGCACAAGGCACAAAACATTTTATAACTTGGGATAATTATTTATATATAAACTTGTAAAAGAATTACATGTTTCTTATACGTTCAGTAGCCCGGATTGACACCGGGTTAAAGATTAATAGACACACCACATGATATAGTCCCGCGGCGAGTTATTCCCGAAATCGGCGGTTATACCTTATTATTTATATATGCACTGTCAGGTGTACGCCTACACCCCGTGCTTAGGTCGTGGCCATTTCTTAAAATGATGCCAAGGATATCCGGGACAAGGTAATTAATCCCCCAAAGGCTTTAAGTAAACAAAACAATTTAAACGGGAAATTTCAATAAATTAACCTTCATACAATTAAAAATTCAAGGCCCGACCAAGCGGTATTTTATATACCGTACCCCAAGCCCGTATAGGGAAAATAAGTTAAAAGTATTTACCTGAGCTTAAAAATGCAATTTATACTCAGCCGTATATCCTAATCAGTAAGTGCAAGTACCTTTACTGGGGCTCTTAATCTGGAACGAAGGTTTTTAATAACCTATTAGATTCCTAACGGGTCTTAATTAAGCCTATGCTTAGACCGGTTAGTTTTAAAGGAGGATACGGTTCAAAACGCATGATTAAGCGAAGACCGGATTAGAATGTGGTTTAGACCCGACAAGCTTGTATACTTGTGTAATAAGGGTAAACTAAACACATTCTGGATTTTGAGATAAAAATGATAAGGTTTGACCCGTTTCGGCTAATTTATGCAAACTAGTTACATAAGCCGATCCGAACGTGAAAAGTGCGTAACGGGTAACCAAAAGAGTCATGAACAGGTTTCCTAAGTTAATATGCCTTAAATATGTTGTGATATCAGTAGGATATCTTCCATTATGCCCAAAACAAATTTAAAACCAATTTATGCCCCGTAGGGGTATTTTGGTCATTTTAAAGGTTATAAGAGAGATTAAATATTATTCTGAGTTCTAGGTCTTATATAATCAGTAAAAATACTTAATTTAATAAGTTATAACAGTATGGTATAGCATATATGTGAAATTTACTATTTATGACCAAACTATTCACCGTAGGGGCATTTTGGTAATTTCACATAAGCTTAAGAGGTCAAAATTTGAGAATCTGAGTTTAAAACTTTTCTTTACTGTTAACATATATAAATTTACTTAAAACATCAGTAGGTATTAAGTTTTATATGCCAAAAATAGTTTTAACTCATACTATGCGCTTAAAACGCGTAAAAGTCGGTTTTAAGCGATTTTCGGGTTTAAATAGGAAATCTGAGTTTTTGATCAGTTTATAAAGTTCAAAATATTTTATTTATGATATAAAATTAGTAGCAAAAAGTTTGGTATCAAAATATTATGTAAAACTCATTTTATAGGCCAAAAGGGCAAAACCGACAATATCCGAATTAAAGCTAGAACCCTATGTTATGCTCAGCCTAAAAATAAATAAAAATCTTCAAAAATCCCAAAATATTATTCTACATCAGTGGGTAAAAATTTTGGTATTAAAATTTAGGTTTAGATAGGCTATACGTTAATTATGCCGTTTAATTAATAAAAAGCTTTTCATTTACGCTAATGAGCATAACTCCTAATCTAGACCTCAAACTGATTTCAAATTTTAGGGACAAGTTTATAATTCAGTAATGAAGGTTTCTATCCTCTCACATTTTCAAAAATTTTGTTTTAAGGTTAAAAGGGCATAATAGTCAACATTTAGGCATTTAACAGAAACATGCATATGAATCGGATAACTAAGGAACCAAGTTGTATAACCTCAGAGGGTTACACTAACCAATAACCTAGTCCTAAAGGAATCCTAAGGCATATCTAAACTAAGCTAAATCGGGTCAGAACTGAAAGTCAAATCAAAAGTCAACTTTTGCGACTTTCGGTTCCGAACCGAGCCTATACTTAGAATTGTCGGGTTGAACATGCTTAGACATGTTCAACTAATATTTACCAAGTTATTAAAATAAGAAAACTGATTTTTATGGCTTCTATATTAATAGTTATGAATTTTATTTAAAGCTAACCCGTTTGACTTTCATTTGACCTGACAATTTAACTAAGTAAACGTGGTAATTAGGAGGTGCCCTTTTGAGGGTTTAACACCTACCTAATTACGATCACGTAGCCATGTTCGTTGCGAACAATGGCTCAACCGTTTGAAAGTCAAAGCGTTTATCGCAAACGCTTGACTTTTCGGTTTTTAATCGCTAAACAATTAAACTAAGCACGAAAGGATACTTACTTACAAGAGGTCCAAAGGACAAAAGGAGGTTCTCAAGAAGCTCAAGATCCTCCAAGAATTCAGAGAGCAATCAGAAGTGAAATGAGGTGCAAGTGAAACCCAAATCAATGGGGTATTTATAGGATTTTGAGAACCGTTAGGATCGTTTCTCGTAACCCGTGCTTCAATCTTAGCCCTCCATGTGTGGCCATGGTTTCTAAATACAATGGGGGTTGAAAACCAGCTCATGGTATTGAGAAATTTACATAAAAGCCCTTGAAAAACGACCCAAATGCTGAAAATAAGAATCTGCCCAGACCTGGGCGTAGGCTACGCTGCAGGGGGCGTAGGCTACGGCCTGTACAGATCAAACAACTTTCAGAAGTTGTAGTTTTGGTCCCTGTATGTGTTTAAGCCCATATTTGACATGTTTAAAGCCCGTTAAGCCATTTTCAAGGCTCTACAATGATGCCTAAGCATAGGGAACATAAAACACGCTCAAAAACATGTCGGATGTCGGTTCGTTTGGTCGTACGGTTGCGTTGTTCGGCTAATTACGACGAAACACGAACGGACGCGAAAAATGATCCAAACTACGCGAAGAATGGAATTTTATTAAGCCAAACACTAAAATAAGATATTTTAGTGCTTACATAAATTTTTGGGTGTCCGGATATATTCAGAACGCAAGATATGCGCGAAAATGCAAACTTGTGCATTTTTTGACACTTTTAGTCCCTGCATGACTTAAAAGTTTATTTTTGCGCACGAAACACCTCTAAGCCTATTTCTAAGCTAGGTAAGGGATATTTAGGGTACGTTTAACTTATGATCATATTCCGGAAGGTCCGTTACCATACGAATCGACATACTTTTGCAGTTTGACGCAAATAATCCTTTAATCGCACAAAGTAGCGCAAAACGTCGTTTAATGATATCCAAGCCTTCCATGGCCCATAATGGGCATTCCCAAGCATGAGTTTAATTAATACTACGCTCTCGCTCGCTTAAATGGTCACCAAAAGGCATAGATTTAAAAGTTGACGCTTTAGGTCCTTCTAATGCGCAAACTTGCGCATTTCATTGTTTAATATCATCGAAGCCTCATCTAATCCATATTAGGAATTCTTGAGAGTATTATTAAATATCACGATGCTTCGGGTTCGCTAAAAGGTCATTCAGAGGTGTAATTAAACATATTGACACTTTTAGTCCTTCTAACTTGCAAAGTTGTGCGTATCTTTACTTATAGGCATAAAAACTTTAGACGACCAATGTTTGGCATTCCCGAGAGTATAATCAAATATCATGAAGCTCCCGGTTTGTTAAAAGGTCACTCAGAGGTAAGAATTAACATGTTGACGCTTTTAACCCTTCATTGCGCAAACTTTCAATTAATTACGCGAACGGCTATACTCGATCAACAAGTGGCTCATTTGTGAATATAAATACCGTACAAGGTTATTCAGAAACTTATTTTAGGTATACAAACACTTCCAGTCCTTTCATAATCAAGGTTTTCGATTTTTCAAAAAATTAGTCCCTTAAATTCAATATTTGACTTCATTAGGGTTTATTACACGTGTCAATACATCATTGGACGTGATTTTTCGAGGTGTTACAGTAATTATAACTTTGAAAATAATTGGAGTATTGTAAAACATTATTGATAAAAAGAGAATGACTCACCTTGTTAGCATATAGTCTTGTTTAAACAAACATCTTGATTCTAAGCATCTACTTTATGGTTCTGAATCTTCTGATGATTAGGCATCCATTTTGATTGTAAGAGTATGGTGTAGACTTTCGGGTAGTTAAACATTTAGTTTAACAGAGTGGAATACGTATTAGTGTAAAACCACATCAAACCTAACGATGGTCACGAGATCAGAACCTTAACGAAGTTCACAAAGTATAGTCTTGTTTAGACAGCACTTTGGCATTCGTTTAACGAAATTCACAAAGTACAGCACTTTGGCATTCGTTAGTTGGTTCCCGAATCGATCGGACAGATATTGCATCGGTGATTATTGGTTAGAACACCAACGTATAGAGAGAAGAATAGAAGGAATGAGCAAAGAAAAATGAATCCTAAGCTTCCTATTTATAGGTAGGAAATATGAAATTTCTAGGAAGTTTCATATAGCTTTTCTAGGAACTTACCTATACATTTCTAGTAAGCTCACTACCCATATATATATCTTCTTATACCTTCCTTGCACCTTCCTTTGATATTATCTATCTCATATATATTTATTTTCATGTATATCTATTTAGGTGTTTAATTTACTTACTTAATTAATCTCGCTTAGCTTAATTAATCTCGCTTAGCTTAATTAATCTCGCTTAGCTTAATTAATCTTGCTTAACTGATTAATTAATCTTACTCGTGCGAAGAATTCCGCTTCCTTCAGCTGAATGTGTCTTTTGCAACGGTGATTCGGAATCAATAGACCACCTTCTAATCACTTGTGACTTCGCCCAGCAGATTTGGACCATCATTTTCCAATGGATCAATATACCCATGCCCCGCTTCATGCTAAGTTTCATCCAAATGCTGGAGTATATCTCTTCCTACAGTACACATAAAGAATTAAAAAGAGCAATTCATGTAATTATGGCTGCAACGTGCTGGAACATCTGGAGAACAAGAAACGATTTCATCTTCAAATTCAAACCTCCTCAATTGCCGAGAACGATAGGGGACATAAAGGCATGCTCTTTTCTATGGATAAAATCTCGGGCCGGACACTCGGTTATAAGCTGGGAGAAATGGAGGGGTTTCAAATTTTCAGACTTTCCAATGTAATTGTGCTTGTTATTTGTTTTTCCTTTCTTGTTTTTGTGTACTGTTATGTATTTGAGCCTCTGGCTTGATCTTTTTTTATGAAAAATTTTGCCTCTTGTCAAAAAAAATTAAACTTACTTAACTTAATTAATCTTTCTTAACTGATTAATTAATCTTACTTAGCTGATTAAGTTTAACTTATCTATTAAGGTTTCTTAACCGCTAAGTTATCTTAACTACTAAGTTTACTTAACTATTAAGTTTACTTAGTTGCTAAGTATTCTAGCAGCTCCGTGATTACGAGTTCTAATTTCTAGATACAATGGAACTCGTATTAGTGTATTAACTTAATTCAACTTTAACGATAATCACGAGATCGAAACCCTCACAACGAATGACAAAGTACAGCCAAATATTGGTAGCACTTAAAGATCCATTGGATTGGTTTTAATCGATCGGATAAAGTATCGTACCAGTGATTAGAGTTATTACCCTAATACGGGCAGAGTTTCGTGATTAGAAGTTCTGACATTAGAATGACAGAACAAGAGAACAAGAGAAAGAAAAGAATTGAACGATTTGAAATGAAACTATCGTCCTCTATTTATAGGCTGAAACTGGGGCGCGTCGCGGCCCGCGTAAACTCGAAGGAATACCTACGCGGCCCGCGAAGGTGTCTGGTCGACGCGTGTCATCCCTCGTGGCCTTCATGCTTATCCGGTGATTTTCGATCTGTCACGGCCCGCGTAGACTACCCTTATGTCTTATGCGGCCCGCGTGAAATCCAAATTTCTTAATTTCTTGGTTTTTCATGAACATTAGGGTTTCAGGGGGTCTGGGTTTTCACTTGCGGAGCGTTTTAGGACATTTTTGTGCGAGTCGTTACATCCTCGCCACCTTGTTTTAAATCTCGTCTTCGAGATTTGGGCTACGATATCTCTTTTAGAGTTATGTCACTTCTTAGTCAATAAGAACAGTTTTAAGATATGTTCAAATGAATACGTGTTTTACAATAAACAGGGCTCAATGGTTTAACTGAATTAGTTCAAGAAGTCGATGTCAAATGAATGAGATGAAATGATATAGTTTCCAAGGTGATTAGGTTTAAGTCAAAAAGATATATGATCAATAGATGTGAATGTTTACAAGTTTGTGAATGATTTTTAGAAACAATAGAATTCACTGTCAACAGAAAACTTACTTTGATTGTCAACTGAGGAAGTCTCAGAATCAACAAGCTCGAATGAAATAGAAGTACGAAAATGATTTGTCAACTATTGAAATTATGATATGAGAAAAATCAATGGGTTGACATTTATCGAATTACAAGGATACACCGATATACAACAGAGTTTAGTGTATCGTTGTCTTAACACATAGTTGTTTTAAGACCACTTTCAAGGATGAGTTAAGTGAAAGGTATATATAGATTAGCTCAAGCTACAAGTCTATACCGATGCCACAAGGTGTCGTAGTGATCGAAATAATAATAGCGGTGACTGGACGAGTTCACCGTGTTTTAAATCAAATGAAGTAAGCCCGAATGTTTGTTTCAAACAAATCTAGTAGGATTTCCGATTGAAATTGAAACAATTGAATAATGTTTTTCGATTGAAGGTGATAAAGAAATAAATATCACGAAAGGCTCGATTGATGCTGCAAGAACCATTAAGAGATACACCGAAATATGACATGAATTTGTGTATCATTATCTTAGCACACGATTGTGTTAAGATTGCTTTTATAGGATAAACCAACAAAGCGGATTCAATATAAATAAATAAATATTTAAATCCGTATATGATGTGTGCAAATGAGATTAGCGCAAGCTTCAATTTTGTGAAAACGTCACCACAAGGTGATCGTGATCAAAGAAACGGTTTGATGAAGTCGAAGACCAAACAAGCCTGTTATGGTTCAAAGTAATTGAAGGGCTTGTTGGGATTAATTCGAATATGATGACCTTAATCTATCATACGGGACCTTGAATTGAATACGTATTGCGAGCAAGTTCAAACAATGGAACTTGGTTTAAACACAACGAGTTCATGTATCAATAAGAAAGTTCTGACATGGTTACAACAAAAACCATGTATACCATTCAAAAGAAAATCGAGTTTTTCAAGAAATTCGTCGATTCGATATCAAAGGGTCATCGTTTTGCAAAAAACGCGGTTTACAATGCAAAGATCAAGTATAGCGGAACGATATTTGAGTTTTAATAAAACAACAAATTGGAATGAAGCCCTCCCATGGTCTTCATAATTCAAACTAACCACATGCGCAACAAACAGTGCATGTGTAACGTGTGGATTTACCAAGAAATGAAACAACCAAATAAATATTCTCGATTATGAAAGAAATCCTCATGATGACCTTTAGGAGAGTAGAAATGAAAAAGTCTATTTACTATGTGCAGAGGTCTGAATTTTAACAAAAGGAATTTAAGAATTTTATCTGGAATTTTGTGTGATAACCGTTGTTAAGTGACATTACCAGTGAATATCGAATAAAATGAAATAGGGGGATTGTAAAGGTATGTGACTTCTTTTGCAGCGTCAAGAATTGGATTAGACTATGCACCGATTGTTGTGAAATCTTGTTCTATCGTACCTCAGCAAGATTCATGTTGGTTGTTGGATCACGTGGCCAAGTTGTAACACCTCGAAAATTCACGTCCTATAATGTGTTGACACGTGTCATAGGTTTGAACGTGTGAAAGAATGCTCTAGAGGGACTAAAGTTGACAAACATGGAAAGTATGTGAATATAAGGGTTCAAAATGTCAACGAAGGATAAATATACTTTACATTAACCCTACATGATGCTCATACCTTCAAACGAATAAATCATGGATCATACAAAGCTAATTGTGAATAAAAGTGAAAGATTACAAACTACAGGGGTTAAATGTGTCAACATGTTTAAGTTATACCTCTGAGTGACCTTTTAGCAAACCCGAAGCTTTGTAATGGTAAATTATGCTCACTAGAATGCACGATAAAAATTTCATAAAGTTTTGTTATCGTATGAGAAAGTTATGATCAAATTCGTATGCGAGGGGTTAAAGCGTCAATGTTGAAAGTTATGACTTTTCGGGTGATAACAAAGTGATCAGGGACTTGGCAAAGTGGGTATAAGTCCTAAAGCCCTTGTGGGTAAATAAGAAGGGTTCAATTTGCAAGAAATAAGCTTACTTGCCCTTTCGAAAGGCCAAGGGACAAGAAACAACAAATTTTTAAGCCTGATGTCTGCCTTGAGGACCTCAAAGCTGGGGACCTTGAGGTCCGTAAAGCAGTGCCCAGCATCAAAAAACCGGCTATTGCCAGTTTAATCGCATTTTTCGACCTACAAACGATTTTCCACATCTTTCTTGGCCCCTAAACAGTCCCTAAACATCTAAGGACACTTGTAAATAACTTGTGGTTAGTTATAGACTTAGATGTCAACATATTGTGGTGTTTACAAACACTATATAAGGCCTCCAAGTCACAAACATTCTTGCACTCATTTCTGATCATCTCTGGAACTCCAAAGCAGACCCCAAGCCTTCCTAATCATCCATTAGACACTTGTAAGTACCCTTGACCTTCCTTGATCGAGTTTTTGCTTAGTTATTAGCTTAAAAGTCAACCGTCGTAATTAACGGTTGACTTAACGATTAATCGCTAATGGTCCAGCGATTAGTCAAACTTAGGGTAGTTATAAGTTGGTAATTATGTGGGCAATAAACCCTTAAAAGGGTTCCCCCTGATTCCCACTCTATCTAGATCGTTTGTCGGGTCAAACTTAATCCGAAAAAGTCAACAGAAGCATAAAACGCATAATTAGCAATCTAGAAGGCGTGCAACCTGTTTGATCATTATTATAACTTGGTAATTAGTGTAAGAACATGTCTAAACATGTTCGACCTGACAATTTCCTGTTTAGACCCGGTTCGGAACCGAAAGTCGCAAAGCTTTGACTTTTGCTTTGACTTCAGTTCTGACCCGCTTTGGTATGTTTTAGATATGTCTTAGGGCTTCCTTAGGACCAGGTTACATGTTGGTATAACCCTCTGTTCTTGGTTCGTTGATTGCCCCATTCGTTTACGCGTTTCCGTTAATTGCTCATATGTTGACCATTATGCCCTTTTCACCTTAAAACGTGATATTTGAAAATGTAAAAGAGTAGAAACTTTAATTACTGATATATAAACTTGTATGCAAAGTTTGACATCAGTTTGAGGTGTAGATTAAGAGTTATGCTCGTTAGCGTAAAATGAAAGCTTTATGTTAATTAAACGGCGTAATTAGCGTATAGCCTAGTTAAGCCTACTTTTTGATATCAAACTTATTACCCACTAATGTAATATATTATTTTGGGATTTTTAAAGATTTTTAATTAATTTTAGGCTGAGCATAACTTATAGTCGTAGGCTTAATCCGGTAATTGTCGGTTTTGCCCTTACGGGCTATAAAATGAGTTTTACATATCTAAACAACTCCAAACCTTTTGCTACTGATTAGATATGATAAATAAATTAGTTTAAGCCTTCTGGAATAATAAAAATATCAGCTTTATGTATATAACCCGGAAACGGCTCCTAATCGCCTTTCTAAGCGTTTTTAACGCATAGTATGTTCTAGAACTATTTTAGACATACAAGGGTTGATACCTACTGATATTTTAGGTAAATTATAATGTTTTAACAGTAAGCAAAAGTTGTTTAACTCAGACTTCAGTTTTGAGCTTTACGGCTTATGTGAAATTACCAAAATGCCCCTACGGTGCATAGTTTGGTTATAATTGATAAATTTCACATATATACTTTACCCTACTGTTATAACTTATTAAATTGAGTATTTTTACTGATTACATCAGACCTGTAACTCATATTAATACTTAAACTCTTTTATAACCTAGTAAATGACCAAACTACCCTTACGAGGCCTAGTTTGTGTTATATACGTTTCGGGCATAATGAAAGACGTCTTACAGATGTCACAACATATTTGAGGCATAATTAACTTAGGAAACCTGTATATGGCTCTCATGAATACCCGTCACGCTTATTACGCGTACGGTTCGGTTTATGTAGCAAGTTTACATAAATTAGCCGAAACGGGTCAAACCTTATCGGTTTTATCTCAAATTCCAGAATGTGTTTAAGTTACCCATATTAAACAAGCATACAAGCTTGTCGGGTCAAAACCACATTCTAAACCGGTCTTCGCTTTATCATGCGTTGAACCGTATATTTCCTTAAGACTAACCGGTCTTAGCTTAGGCTTAATTAAAGACCCGTTAGCATTCTAACTGGTTATTTATACCATCATTCCAGACTAGAGCCTTCCGGTAAATTGTACCTACGCTTACTTAAGTGAATACGGCTGAGTTATTATAATTCTTGCTATTTAAGACAGGAGCTAGCTCAGGTAAATACTCTTAACTTATTTTCCCTATTACGGGCTTGGGATACGGTAATATAAATACCGCATGGTCAGGTATGGGATTCAAAGACCAATGAGTCGGGAAATCCAAATAACCTGTTTTAATTCGTATTGCTTGACTGAAACATTGGGGATTAATGCGACCGTGTCCTGGATATCCTTGACTCATTAAATGCAATGGCCACGACCTAAGCACGGGGTGTAGGCATACACCTGACAGATGCCATATGTTATTAATTAACTATACCCAATAAGGGATTCCCAATAAGGGAATAGTTATACCCAATAAGGGATTCCCAATAAGGGAATAGTGGTGTGTCGGTTAATCATGAACCGGCATAGATCCGGGCCCCGTATGTAGAGCAAGTTATGTAAAACTGATAACATGAGATATAGTTTGCCCCAAGTATAAAAGATTAATTTTGTCTCTCTGCATTTTAATCAAGTATAAAAGGTTAATTTTGCCTCGTGCATTTTAATCAAATTATAAAAGATATTTTGTGCCACGTGCATTCGAATCAATTTTCTTAAACTCTTTTCAAATGAGTCGGTTGAGTGTATTTACCAGTGAAAACTGACGTATTTTCAAAAGTCTAAGTGACAGGTACAAGTACGTAATAGGCTGGAAGCGGCTCAGGACGTTAATAAGGAATCTTGCAAGTTCTAGGCGTCTAAAGTCTGTTGAACAAATGATATGTTTTAAGATCCGCCTGTGGATCCTTTACTTTCCGTTGTAATACTTGATATTACATTTTATTCGGATTGTAATATAATTATCTTTTGCTTCCGCTGTACATTTATATATTGTGTTGTTTGACTATTATGTTGCCAACCACGTCACGATACTCCCCACCGGGCCCACAGGTGACACGTGGAAAGTCGGGGTGTGACAGGTTGGTATCAGAGCTAACATTGAGTGAATTAAACACTAGCCCTTAGTGTTTAATCTCAATGACACAGTAGCACATTCCTTGACCTTCTGAGTCTAGACTTAACATAGGAATATTCTCAATCCTAATCTGGAAATTTTTGCTTCCAAATTTTTTTTGAATACGTCGCCAAGCGAAGAAGCTGTAATAGGAATTCTCCACATCAGGAGCCTTGAAATGCTGAGCTTCGTACCGCGGCCAGGGTGAAACGTGCAACCAAGGAGAAAGCATTCAGGAATCGAATGAAGAAGGAACTCCTTTTGCCAAAAATCGTTTCCTTAATAGTCCTTCTAAGGACATATTTATCTTTCAGTCCCTCCGAGGACACATTATTCCTTTCAAGTCCCTATTAGGGCAACCATATACTTGTTTAAATTTTAAAGGAACGATTATATCAGTCCTATATTATAAGATCTACCATTATAATAAAATGGCAAAATCTAAAAAGGGACAAGACCTAGCCTTGTGTCATTATTAAGACCCGGCCAAGATGGCAGTTCCTCAATTTAGGTTCAATTCCTTATTAACATCCCGAGTTAGGATTGTTCTGCGTTAATTATTAAAAAGGAATCTTAAAGGTAAACCTAGCCTATATGACGAGGCCAAGATGGTAGGAACTATTCGAAAGATTCAAATCCTTGTTAACACCTAAGGACGTGTTAGCACTCTTGACAAATGTGATTCGAGAAAATCACAATAGTCATCCCTATACTGGAAATTTTTAAATTTCCTAATTTACCTTATGATTTAGAAATCATGGCTTATATCATCCTATAAGATGATCATTTTATAACCATCCCTTAGAAGAGAAGTGCCTACGGGCTATAACGTATTGTCCATCTGAGACACTGACATTGTGATCTTTATGATTCCTTGTCTAAGGTGGTGAGCCATGTTCAAGCCTATTAGTCTATATGATCAATGTGATCATGACTAATATCATCAATATGATGATCATATTATCAACATCCTTAGTGACAAAGTGCCTACGGGCTATAATTATCAATATTGTCAATACGACAATGACAGTTGTAACCATTATGGTTCCTGTCTAAGGTGGTGGGCTATGCCCAAGCCTCATGGTCAATATGATCAATACTATCATGACTACTATCATCAGTGTGATGATTATTATTTTCTTAAAAACATCGTTTTGTAATGTCAATCGATTTGCCTACGGGCCATATTGTATCGTCAATTATGACAACGACAGTAGTAGCAATGACTCCCTGTCCGAGAAAAGGTAATGAACTTTGATTCAAACCTTAATGCCTCGATTCTGTAAAAATCAAGGCTTATAAATTAAACTTGTCTACGTGACTAGGCCTTATGTGCTATCATTAACTTATAATTTGGGATTATGATAAAGATCCTGAATAATTATATATTTATCAAATTAACTAATATGTGTATTAAAAACATGGTTAATAAATCATTAAAACGATAAAACTGTATAAGCTTCAGTATAAACCTTGCCTTATTTTCTTGTGTAGCAATTAAAACTACATGGCTAGGTCGGAAGAATTGAACAGTCACCCTCTGGAAAACCGCGATGATGATAGGATTAATATAACCAGAGGAGAGCTTCGTACATTGATTGATTCAGCTGTATCTAAAGCTGTGGAGGAGCAATTCAAGGAGTATAGTGAGACTAATAGTAAAGCCTCATCTGTACCCCACTCTAAGTCTGTCCCTAAAACTCATTCAGAGGCTCATAGCAAGCCACCTCCAAAGAAAGATGAGTTAAAGAAAGATGATGATCGACATTCATCTGGTCAACACAGTGTTCCATCCAAGAAGATAGTGTTCGATAATGAACCGCATACCAAGTCCTGTACCTATAAATACTTTGTTTCCTGCAAACCCCGGGACTTCACTAGGGAGAAAGGAGCAATAGATTGTATGACCTGGTTGGATGAAATGGACACGGTGGTTGACATCAGCGGTTGCGCTGAGAGGGATGTAGTAAAGTATGTATCCCAATCGTTTAAGGGAGAGGCACTAGCATGGTGGAAGTCTCTCATTCAAGCCACCGGGAAGATCCCTTTGTACAGCATGACTTGGGATCAGTTCGTTGCTCTTATCAAAGAAAATTACTGTCCTCAACATGAAGTTGAGAAGATCGAGACTGAATTCTTGGCATTAGTCATGGAGAACATAGATTGTCAAGCATACCTTACAAGTTTCAATACCAAGTCTCGATTGGTTCCTTATTTGATCACACCGGAACCAAAGCGAATAGCTCGCTTTATTGGGGGTCTAGCCCCAGAAATAAAGGCAAGTGTGAAAGCATCGAGACCTACTACATTCAGGTCAGCGGCAGATCTGTCGCTATCTCTCACACTCGATGTGGTTAGAAATAAGGCTGCCAAGACCTCTGAAGATGGGAAGCGTAAAAGAGAGGAGGATAACTCCCAGAATCCTAAGAAGAGCAAATCCGAGTTCAACAATGACCAACAGGATTCCAACAAAAAGCCTACATGCAAAACCTGCAAAAGAAGACACTGGGGACAGTGTCGATCAAACCAAAAGATAAAGCAATGTGGCATCTGCAAAAGAACTGGCCACCAGTCCCATGAATGTAAGGACATAAAGAATGCAAGCTGTTTCAGATGTGGCGAAAAGGGCCACATCAGTACTAATTGCCCGGAGGCTGCCAAGGAAGGAGCAGCTAAGTCTGGGATGGATAAGAAAGGAAACGCCTAAACTACCAGTTGAATGCCAGAGACAGTGCATATCAATAATGAGGTACGTCCTTACCATTTAGCATGGATTGTATCTGCTAAGTATTTTACGTTAATGCAAGGGTTAATAAACCTTTAGTAAACCATAAGCTTAGCAAACTTTTGATTGCATTCATAAGAACTTCAGATATTAAAAATAAGGTATAATTTACTAATGGAATTTTTAATGACTCTCTCTCCCATCCTCGGAGATAATCCTTTCATAAGAATCTGGAGTACTCTTCCCCAGAAAGAGTACGACAATATATATTATTTTATTTTATTATTTCCTCATTATATTATATCGCCTGCGAATGCCAAACTATGTTTGATAAGAGTGCCATATGAGGATTGGCGTATCCTAGTGTGTCCCATAGATTGCTTCCATGCCTGATCAATATGGAGGTTTAATGCATGGAACTCCTGAGATATCCCAATGGTCATATCGTACTAAAGTCGACTAGTAGTATTCAAAGAAGATATCCAATATAAAATGTCCTTATAAGTATCTCTACTTAGGGCATCCTTGCTTTTGTAAAGAGAATGTGTCATTTATCTGACACCGACATCGATAGATGAACCAAAGCCTGAGAATACGGACACCTCTGACAACTCTATATGTCATTATGATCTTCTTTATAAGAATTACCATGTTTACCTCCTGAGAGGCAAGAGGATGTTAGGACAAACATCCCGCTTAGGGCTGCAATTATTGTAAGAGCCTTATATCAGTTAGTACCAAGGGAATAAGAAGAACTAAGAGCCAAATCGATAAGTTTTTAGAGAAGGTCTCATAAAGCCAAAATTCAAAGTTCTAAGAACTCCGATTTATATAAATAAGAAAGATGGATCATCTTGCGTATGCATTGAATACCGCAACCCTATCTAAGAAAAAAATTAAGAATCGCTATTACCTGCCCAGGATCGTCGATTTGTTCGACTAGCTATAAGGATTAGCTACTCCTTAAGATTAGTTTTAAGCAATGGTTGGGATAACCATCTCACCTTAAGATAAGCTTTTCTATAATAGCTGTTATATAAGTATCAAGGTGGCTCCTTTGGAGACCTTGTAAAGATGAAATATCAAAACATCCGTTGGATGGACGAGACTTTGGAAAGTCCACTTATCTGGATTTGAAAGTTGCATTGGAAACAACGAATAAGATCATACAAATCCCTAATCATCTGTAAGTTGCCAATATAAGGCAGAAAATACTTCCTTTACTTTAAGCAAATCTCGAGGTCGAGATTTATTTTAAGGGGGTGAGGATGTAACACCTCGAAAATTCACGTCCTATAATGTGTTGACACGTGTCATAGGTTTGAACGTGTGAAAGAATGCTCTAGAGGGACTAAAGTTGACAAACATGGAAAGTATGTGAATATAAGGGTTCAAAATGTCAACAAAGGATAAATATACTTTACATTAACCCTACATGATGCTCATACCTTCAAACGAATAAATCATGGATCATACAAAGCTAATTGTGAATAAAAGTGAAAGATTACAAACTACAGGGGTTAAATGTGTCAACATGTTTAAGTTATACCTCTGAGTGACCTTTTAGCAAACCCGAAGCTTTGTAACGGTAAATTATGCTCACTAGAATGCACGATAAAAATTTCATAAAGTTTCGTTATCGTATGAGAAAGTTATGATCAAATTCGTATGCGAGGGGTTAAAGCGTCAATGTTGAAAGTTATGACTTTTCGGGTGATAACAAAGTGATCAGGGACTTGGCAAAGTGGGTATAAGTCCTAAATCCCTTGTGGGTAAATAAGAAGGGTTCAATTTGCAAGAAATAAGCTTACTTGCCCTTTCGAAAGGCCAAGGGACAAGAAACAACAAATTTTTAAGCCTGATGTCTGCCTTGAGGACCTCAAAGCTGGGGACCTTGAGGTCCGTAAAGCAGTGCCCAGCATCAAAAAACCGGCTGTTGCCAGTTTAATCGCATTTTTCGACCTACAAACGATTTTCCACATCTTTCTTGGCCCCTAAACAGTCCCTAAACATCTAGGGACACTTGTAAATAACTTGTGGTTAGTTATAGACTTAGATGTCAACATATTGTGGTGTTTACAAACACTATATAAGGCCTCCAAGTCACAAACATTCTTGCACTCATTTCTGATCATCTCTGGAACTCCAAAGCAGACCCCAAGCCTTCCTAATCATCCATTAGACACTTGTAAGTACCCTTGACCTTCCTTGATCGAGTTTTTGCTTAGTTATTAGCTTAAAAGTCAACCGTCGTAATTAACGGTTGACTTAACGATTAATCGCTAATGGTCCAGCGATTAGTCAAACTTAGGGTAGTTATAAGTTGGTAATTATGTGGGCAATAAACCCTTAAAAGGGTTCCCCCTGATTCCCACTCTATCTAGATCGTTTGTCGGGTCAAACTTAATCCGAAAAAGTCAACAGAAGCATAAAACGCATAATTAGCAATCTAGAAGGCGTGCAACCTGTTTGATCATTATTATAACTTGGTAATTAGTGTAAGAACATGTCTAAACATGTTCGACCCGACAATTTCCTGTTTAGACCCGGTTCGGAACCGAAAGTCGCAAAGCTTTGACTTTTGCTTTGACTTCAGTTCTGACCCGCTTTGGTATGTTTTAGAAATGTCTTAGGGCTTCCTTAGGACCAGGTTACATGTTGGTATAACCCTCTGTTCTTGGTTCGTTGATTGCCCCATTCGTTTACGCGTTTCCGTTAATTGCTCATATGTTGACCATTATGCCCTTTTCACCTTAAAACGTGATATTTGAAAATGTAAAAGAGTAGAAACTTTAATTACTGATATATAAACTTGTATGCAAAGTTTGACATCAGTTTGAGGTGTAGATTAAGAGTTATGCTCGTTAGCGTAAAATGAAAGCTTTATGTTAATTAAACGGCGTAATTAGCGTATAGCCTAGTTAAGCCTACTTTTTGATATCAAACTTATTACCCACTAATGTAATATATTATTTTGGGATTTTTAAAGATTTTTAATTAATTTTAGGCTGAGCATAACTTATAGTCGTAGGCTTAATCCGGTAATTGTCGGTTTTGCCCTTACGGGCTATAAAATGAGTTTTACATATCTAAACAACTCCAAACCTTTTGCTACTGATTAGATATGATAAATAAATTAGTTTAAGCCTTCTGGAATAATAAAAATATCAGCTTTATGTATATAACCCGGAAACGGCTCCTAATCGCCTTTCTAAGCGTTTTTAACGCATAGTATGTTCTAGAACTATTTTAGACATACAAGGGTTGATACCTACTGATATTTTAGGTAAATTATAATGTTTTAACAGTAAGCAAAAGTTGTTTAACTCAGACTTCAGTTTTGAGCTTTACGGCTTATGTGAAATTACCAAAATGCCCCTACGGTGCATAGTTTGGTTATAATTGATAAATTTCACATATATACTTTACCCTACTGTTATAACTTATTAAATTGAGTATTTTTACTGATTACATCAGACCTGTAACTCATATTAATACTTAAACTCTTTTATAACCTAGTAAATGACCAAACTACCCTTACGAGGCCTAGTTTGTGTTATATACGTTTCGGGCATAATGAAAGACGTCTTACAGATGTCACAACATATTTGAGGCATAATTAACTTAGGAAACCTGTATATGGCTCTCATGAATACCCGTCACGCTTATTACGCGTACGGTTCGGTTTATGTAGCAAGTTTACATAAATTAGCCGAAACGGGTCAAACCTTATCGGTTTTATCTCAAATTCCAGAATGTGTTTAAGTTACCCATATTAAACAAGCATACAAGCTTGTCGGGTCAAAACCACATTCTAAACCGGTCTTCGCTTTATCATGCGTTGAACCGTATATTTCCTTAAGACTAACCGGTCTTAGCTTAGGCTTAATTAAAGACCCGTTAGCATTCTAACTGGTTATTTATACCATCATTCCAGACTAGAGCCTTCCGGTAAATTGTACCTACGCTTACTTAAGTGAATACGGCTGAGTTATTATAATTCTTGCTATTTAAGACAGGAGCTAGCTCAGGTAAATACTCTTAACTTATTTTCCCTATTACGGGCTTGGGATACGGTAATATAAATACCGCATGGTCAGGTATGGGATTCAAAGACCAATGAGTCGGGAAATCCAAATAACCTGTTTTAATTCGTATTGCTTGACTGAAACATTGGGGATTAATGCGACCGTGTCCTGGATATCCTTGACTCATTAAATGCAATGGCCACGACCTAAGCACGGGGTGTAGGCATACACCTGACAGATGCCATATGTTATTAATTAACTATACCCAATAAGGGATTCCCAATAAGGGAATAGTTATACCCAATAAGGGATTCCCAATAAGGGAATAGTGGTGTGTCGGTTAATCATGAACCGGCATAGATCCGGGCCCCGTATGTAGAGCAAGTTATGTAAAACTGATAACATGAGATATAGTTTGCCCCAAGTATAAAAGATTAATTTTGCCTCTGTGCATTTTAATCAAGTATAAAAGGTTAATTTTGCCTCGTGCATTTTAATCAAATTATAAAAGATATTTTGTGCCACGTGCATTCGAATCAATTTTCTTAAAATCTTTTCAAATGAGTCGGTTGAGTGTATTTACCAGTGAAAACTGACGTATTTTCAAAAGTCTAAGTGACAGGTACAAGTACGTAATAGGCTGGAAGCGGCTCAGGACGTTAATAAGGAATCTTGCAAGTTCTAGGCGTCTAAAGTCTGTTGAACAAATGATATGTTTTAAGATCCGCCTGTGGATCCTTTACTTTCCGTTGTAATACTTGATATTACATTTTATTCGGATTGTAATATAATTATATTTTGCTTCCGCTGTGCATTTATATATTGTGTTGTTTGACTATTATGTTGCCAACCACGTCACGATACTCCCCACCGGGCCCACAGGTGACACGTGGAAAGTCGGGGTGTGACACAAGTGCTGCTTTTTGATTAGTAGTTCTTCCACTGACGGGATTCGCATTGGTGTCGTCATGCCCAATTATGTTTTCCAAAGGTCTTGCCTTGAAAGTCGTGTGTGATATACTTCGACGTCTGTGGTCGTATAATTTAAGTTTTATGTGTTTTCTTGTGCATTAGCACAACTTTACATGCTTCTTACTTGCGTTAATAGTCTATGGTAACGCATTGGAAATTCTTATACTTTTGATGGCGTCCCAACTTAAAGGGTTTCCATTGTTTATATTGTCGCACGAGTTACGAGGTAGATGATCAAATGAAATAATGTTTGATATCGGAATTATAGATATATGCAAGAGATTCCTGATAAAGAAATCTAGAATTATTATTGACACTTATGTTCGTGATTTATTTAAATTGTCAATCGTTATGGCTTTTGGAATTCCTTATAGATATACATATCTATATAATCATACATACCATTCATAAGGTCAATGTATTTAACAGATTCATATTTCCAAAAACAAGTCAGATATCAGGTCATGATACTATTTAGGGAAATCTTGTCACTTGTTTGACATATTATATACCCCGTCTTATCCGGTTCTCACCGGAGAGGTAACCCCATTATATCCGGACAAGCTGGAGAGTCTGCTACACCATACCCAGTCTTGCCGGAGAAGAAATTTGTATTTCCCATAAATAGTATTTTTTTTTCAAGATTTTAAAAGTGCCTCTTTTATTAAGGCTTTCATCTGGAATCAAGGAAATTTGTATTCCCATAACATATCTTATTCTAGACCAATTAGTATCAATAAGCAAGAATTAACAGCAATTAAGTGTTATTGCTTATTTATCGTACCCTGCAATGTTCTAATCATCATTCTTACGGCATACCAATATCTATCACATTATACTTATATAAGTAATTAGCTCGTCTTGGAGCTCATATTAAGGCATCTTTCTTAAGTTCAAGTTTAAATACTATCCTGAGTGCTACCAGAAAATATCAAGTTCCTAACTCTTTGTTTAAACTTAGGTATTTTATTACAACACCTAATTGTTTAAACAAGTGGCTCTGATACCACTTCTGTCACGACCCCTGACCCCACCCTGGACGGAATCGGGAGCCGCGAACCAGTTCAGTGGTACCGGTGGTTATTTAGAAAAGTAGTGCAGCGGAAATTTCATCAGTACCGTGAGTTAGGAAAAATATCAGAGTTTTAGAAAACACCGGATTTTTATTTATTAAATAGATGGGATAAAATCCAAGTTTTACAAAGGTAGCTTTAATAAGGGATAAACCCGAATATATGAAACCAAGTTTTCTTAATTTAATTTAATTGATAAAATAAGCCACTTCTTTAAGTCTTTCGGTGCCGTATCATCATTCTTGTTCCAATCTACTGTAATTACCTGAAACGCGTTTTAAAAAGATTTGGTCAGCGGGAAATACTGGTGAGTTCATTCAGTTTGTACAAAAAGACACATTATTATAAATTACAGCATAAGAGCGATTACAATGGCTTCTATCTTATTTTTATCTGGCGCCGTGTCACACCCTGGTGACGATGGTCATACCACTATTGGGTCCTTTCACCCAAGTAGTGATGATTATCACTGTTAGGTTTGTTAACCTAACCATGAGAAATTAGTAATATGCACAATACCCCACTAGCCAGTGATTCAAGATAACCACGACTTAATCCCTGTAATTATAACTTTGAAAATAATTGGAGTATTGTAAAACATTATTGATAAAAAGAGAATGACTCACCTTGTTAGCATATAGTCTTGTTTAAACAAGCATCTTGATTCTAAGCATCTACTTTATGGTTCTGAATCTTCTGATGATTAGGCATCCATTTTGATTGTAAGAGTATGGTGTAGAGTTTCGGGTAGTTAAACATTTAGTTTAACAGAGTGGAATACGTATTAGTGTAAAACCACATCAAACCTAACGATGGTCACGAGATCAGAACCTTAACGAAGTTCACAAAGTATAGTCTTGTTTAGACAGCACTTTGGCATTCGTTTAACGAAATTCACAAAGTATAGTCTTGTTTAGACAACATTTTGGCATTCGTTTAACGAAATTCACAAAATACAGCACTTTGGCATTCGTTAGTTGGTTCCCGAATCGATCGGACAGAATATCGCATCGGTGATTATTGGTTAGAACACCAACGTATAGAGAGAAGAATAGAAGGAATGGGCAAAGAAAAATGAATCCTAAGCTTCCTATTTATAGGTAAGAAATATGAAATTTCTAGGAAGTTTCATATAGCTTTTCTAAGAAGTTACCTATACATTTCTAGGAAGCTTACTACCCATATATATATCTTCTTATACCTTCCTTGCACCTTTCTTTGATATTATCTATCTCATATATATTTATTTTCGTGTATATCTATTTAGGTGTTTAATTTACTTACTTAATTAATCTTACTTAGCTTAATTAATCTCGCTTAGCTTAATTAATCTTGCTTAACTGATTAATTAATCTTACTTAACTTAATTAATCTTTCTTAACTGATTAATTAATCTTACTTAGCTGATTAAGTTTAACTTATCTATTAAGGTTTCTTAACCGCTAAGTTATTTTAACTACTAAGTTTACTTAACTATTAAGTTTACTTAGTTGCTAAGTATTCTAGCAGCTCCCTGATTACGAGTTCTAATTTCTAGATACAATGGAACTCGTATTAGTGTATTAACTTAATTCAACTTTAACGATAATCACGAGATCGAAACCCTCACAACGAATGACAAAGTATAGCCAAATATTGGCAGCACTTAAACATCCATTTGATCGGTTTTAATCGATCGGATAAAGTATCGTACCAGTGATTAGAGTTATTACCCTAATACGGGCAGAGTTTCGGGATTAGAAGTTCTGACATTAGAATGACAAAACAAGAGAAAGAAAAGAATTGAACGATTTGAAATGAAACTATCGTCCTCTATTTATAGACTGAAACTAGGGCGCGTCGCGGCCCGCGTAAACTCGAAGGAACACCTACGCGGCCCGCGTAGGTGTCTGGTCGACGCGTGTCATGCCTTGTGGCCTTCATGCTTATCCGGTGATTTTCGATCCGTCGCGGCCCGCGTAGACTACCTTTATGTCTTATGCGGCCCGCGTGAAATCCAAATTTCTTAATTTCTTGGTTTTTCATGAACATTGGGGTTTCAGGGGTCCGGGTTTTCACTTGCGGAGATTTTTAGGACATTTTTGTGCGAGTCGTTACAGGGGGGGTTAAGTTTTTTTGGTGTGTTCACATTGGTTCTCATGGTTCTCACAATAAAGGTGGTTCTCAAATGAACCTTACCCTATATGTATACATGTATATATATATATATATATATATTTGTATGTATGTATTATACTACATGAAACAAACTTAGACAACAAAATCGATTTTCTCCAGTGATTAGCTAAGGGTATGTTTGGCATGGAGCTTTTAGCAGGTTTTAGAAGCTTCTAATTTTAAGCTTTTAAGAAAAAAAATTCTACTCAATAAAAAGAGTTGTTTCATGTATTTATATTTATATTATTAATACGCAACAGACGTTTGGTCGGTAGCTACTCGATTTGGGATGGTATCGTTACTAAAAGAGAAAGCCGAAAGGTCGAGCTATAATACATCTAAAAAATAACTTTTAATGATATTTATATTTTAATTTTACTCGTCATTTGAGATAAAATACATCCAATAATGAATTTCAAAAAATATGTGGTAAAGTAAATAATAAATTAAAACTATATAATGTATACATGTTTATGTTAAACTTTAAAAAAATAAAGAAGAAAAAAGGTGGCGTAAAGTTAAAAACAAATTTGAACCCTTAGACCCTAATGTAATAAGTTGGGCCTCAATAGACTATCCAAGTTGGGCCTAATAAGTTGAATTGGTGACTTTTGAATCCCGATTATCCGGGTTAGTTCTCTTGCTGTAGTAAGCCTGAAATACACACACAAAAAAAAAAAAAAAAAAAGATTTATAGCTGACATAACAAAGTTCTTGAAATTCATTATTCATGTTATGATCTTACCTAATACCATAATGATATTGCTTTGATGATCATAAGCATAACTATGCTTAGAAGTTATAATATTGCAAAAACTAATCCTGCTAATCTGTAAAGGTTATCCATATCTACCATGGTATGATCCGTTGAACACTGTAAGAAATGAACCGATAAAATCATACAAAGCAAATTGATCAAATGCTCTACAAAATTACTCCACAAGATCAAAATTACCCTACAAGAACATTTTACAAAATTACTCTACAAGATCAAAATTACTCTATAAGAACATTTTACAAAGTTACCATACAAGATCAAAATTACCCTACAAGATCATTTGTAGGGTAATTTTAATAATTAATTTACGAGTAAATAATTAGGAAAATGCCACAACGTTTTTTTACCTTTTCACCATATTCGTATGTTTTGTATGATAAAGGGTATTTGTATTTGATCTTTTGCCAACAAGTCAAACATGAAAAATTGCTAGGAGAGCGGGTTAAATTAGTCAAGGGAGTTGAAAGCCAAATCATTTGAATTTTTTGAAATAATATATTTTTTGAAACTTTGTTTAAAGCACCATCTGTAACAAAAATTGAACAAGTTTTTCTGGTCAACCTAACCCAGTTTGACCCAACCACTCACCCTTCCTATTGCCATCTATACAGTACTAAGCATGTTTTGTAACCACAATTACCGCACAAATTATTCATAAAAGATAATAAACAAACGAAAAAATAAATATATGCGGGTCAACCAACTCGATGAACCTGGGCTGGCCCATACTAAAAATGAGTTGAACCAACCAAAACTCATTGTAAAAAGCTATATAACCCACCCAAACAAACCTTGCCACACCTCTAAGTGAAACAATAAAAAACACAAGGATAGATTACCAACCCGACTCAAAATTCAGTTTGAAGGAGTAGAGGCAAAGAACGAAACCGGAGCACGAAAAACAGAATTTATCATTTGCAAGAAAAGATTTTGACCAGTCTCAATAGCAATGGTAGACAACAAAATCGCCCGGCCCAAAATGAAAACCAAGCTTCCACCAGACAAAAACTGCAAGTAGTACTTTGTTGCTAGCCCGACTCGCATCTTCTGTGGCCCATGCCATCCAGTAATTACTGCCCATTTGCAATGCTAAAAAGAGGGAGCCACAGATCCTTCATATGCTGATGTGATAAATGTTGAGTAAACACTGAATTTAACCTGACCCAACTGGAATTCTTCTTAAGTCATTGTTGTTCCGGGCGATCCACCTTTGGTTCTAGTGGAGAACTCTCACATTGCGTCGAGGTCGACAATTTACATTGTTGTACTCGGATAAGCCCATCAATTTGTCCTAATTGTCGGTAATGCAATAAAAAAATTCAACATCTCCGAGCACCCCCTAAACTTTAGTAAAATACATATATATGTTAACTATCATAATCCAGAAAGTTTTGGTAGTCAACAATTTATTATAATGGTTCTATAATAATAAATAGGCTTGGCCATTAAATGAAGAAAACAACAAACCATGTCAACTTAAGGGCTCTTCATCCTACAAGAAAAACAATTTTCAATCACAAATTTAAAAAAAAGTACAAGTAAATTCACATCAGCAGCATTTAGTTAAGGTCACCTCTGATTCTGATTCACAAATAAAACTGAAAAATTAAGTAGTGGCATCAGCAGCAATTACTTCTAATTCTGGTTCACTTTTGGTTGATGATGTGAGCCTTCTGCTACTTGTATACTTGATGCCTGCAAAAAGCCTAGCTTAGCTCAGTTTGTTTATAAACCAAGACAACTCGGCTTAGCTCGTTTACAAACCAAGCGAAGTCTGAATAGCCATGGCTTGGCTCGTTTTGGCTCATGAACATTCCTAATCTTTTATGTTAAATTGCCTGCTGAACACATCGTCATATCATTCTTGATTGCTATTAGACTTTAGTTTAGAATATCCATACTCAAAATCAAATGAAACTTGCCTGTAAAAGATTGGCTATATTGATCACAAGCGCACAATATGGGAGATTTTTTAACTTTTTTTTAACGTTTTTAGGTTTGAATTAATATCAACGTATATTTATTTCTTTCTAGTATGTATTAACTTGGTTTTGATTATTCAAACTCTAAGAAATTGATATATGAAGTTGATAGAACTCCGGATATAACCGAAGGATAACATTGATAGCAACAGATGGTATTAGTGTTTTTACAAATGTTTCAAAAAATATAGGAGTCGACAATATGGGCCGAGAACATAACTCAAACCTAAAAACGTAAAAAATCGTATATACTTATTTTGCTTTATAGTCATTTTCCAATTTCCTTTTAGTGAAGTTTTAGTGTTTACCCGTTGACCCGTTAAATAGAATATATCCCAAATCGACCCATTTATACGTAAATGGGTCAGCAATAACCTCATTGCATTTATATTCAAAAACAGAGAAATAAAAAATAACAATTGCAATAAACCTTATGAGCATTCATAAAGATAAGAATAAGTTGATTTATACCTTAAATTCTTTGTCATGTAGCTCTTCAGTGGCCTATTCAACATCATCTTTACTTCTGAATGCTAGTGTCCTTATTTCTTACCAACCTAACCTGAACAATCGGGCAAATAACTATTTATTCCAAAACAATTAAAAAAACATTTTTCCCAGTATAATTACACTTAGAGCTGACCTCAACACCCCAAAATGGTTCACAAAGTTCACTCGAAACCTCCCACTTTTCGGCAAGAGCAATACTTCATAGCGACCAGCTAACCAATCAATCAACTCCAGATACGATATTTGCAATTGAAACCAATAATCACAACCTAGTAAGTTGGTTGAAGTACAAAATATAGATACATTAGGACCTAACGATTTGATCATTACAACTTGCAACTGATATTATGCATAACCATGAAGAGCTTTGAACCATTTCCTTACCTCTTATCCTCATTCCAGTTTGGTTCTGTTTTAGAACTTTCAGATCCTGCTAGGTCATTTAAAATCCTACAAGAAAAAGAGTGAAAGTGAATTTTCCTACCACAAAACACTCATATGAACCTAATTTGATACAAGTATAAAGTCCATAAAAAAACTGCAATAAATCATTTTAAAAAATACCAGTTGTGACAATGTTACTTTCCCTTCCAAATTATCCCCGCATGGGCTACTTTCAATCATCTGGCACGTTAGTTTATTATTAAGAATGCCATATCACAATGGTTCATAATCTGGATATTGTTAGTTGCTAGTAATTTTTAAAAATCATATAAGATCACTTATAAACTATATACACCTATGGTTCTGAATGAAATCAATATAAGAAGCCTGAAACGGTGGCCTGCTACTCAGAACCGAAGCCAAGTTTGTAGTGACAGAACCAGATTTTAACCCTTAAGTTTGGACTGTAACTCGAACTCGGCAGAAACGGGAGCACGTGGTTTGGTTTACCGGTCGTCTTCTTAACCCGGTTACCCTGAAAACCCTAATCGATTATTGCTTCTTGTTGTTAGTTTTCGGCCTGCTTAATCCTAAATCACCATGTAATGGCAGAAGATCATCACCACCTCATATATCTTCTACCAAATCAAATAAGAGGACTAAAGTTTACCTGCGATTGATCAACCCAAACTCCTTTCCTGGTTCAAACTCACGCAACAGCAACAAGGGAGATGATGATGGTGTTAGGTTCCATCATGATATGACAATGATTACGACCTGTAACCGAAGGGAATTGATTTTTTTTTTTTGAACGGCCGACAAAAATTCATATTATTCACTGTAGCAAGACGCTACCCGCCATACATACAAAAGACAATTCAAACCAACAAACTTACAACATTATATTACAACTAAGCACCAATACTAAACCGACTCCACTCTTCCCAAGTTATGGACACCAATTTTGATCGATTCTTAATCCATAAATACGCCAACGACTTTATCTCATCTAATAGTTTCGTACAGTTCGGAGTTGCCTGTCTGAACATCACCTCATTTCTTAGCTTCCAGATACTCCAAAACCCAACAAGGACCACCGCATGTAATGCTTTCCTTTTATTACTCAAAGCCGCACTAAACTCGAACTCATGGAGAGAGAATTGATGATATGGATGATTTGTATTCCTTATGATGGTGGGATTGATGAATTAAATGCGGAAATCCCCTCTCTCTATCGATTTCTATCTTTATGTCTCTCTGTGTCCCTCCTATTTCCTAATCATTGTGTCTCTTCCGTTTCCTTATCAAAGCACCTCGACGATTTCGACAATTAACACCGGAGGATGATTTCTCATTTTTACCCCCTAAGCGTCTTAAAAGTTTGTACACTTTACAATTCTAACCCCTCTTAGAATGCTTTGACTTCTTTATACATGTTGCTTTAAAATTTGTACCTATGTCAAAATTACCAAAAGGGTAGAAAACCCAGTTTACTTAATAAGGTAGTATTGATAAGTGAATCTTTGGTTACGGGTGTGCTTTATACTTTGCTTTGGTTGCATATCTACAAGGATTCTGCACTTGTATTTGTGTTCTAACAACAAGAAAGTAGGTTTCTTGATCCTCCGAGTGGACCTACAAAAAGTCATTAGCGAACGGATGTATTTGTAAAACAGGAAGAGATATAAGAGACTCCCCGTATTTTGTTTTTGGTGTTTTGTCCAGCTACTTGTTTGTTTATTGTACTCTTTTTGTTTTTAATTACGCTATCCGACATCAACGTTAAACTCATAGTTTATCAGATTGGCTAAACGAATCTAACAACCTTAAATTTTCTTCATACTCACTTCAAAATGTCCAAAAACATCCAAGGCATAGATAGATCATGCGGAAGCTATAGCTAAAAAATTAACAGAAGTATATTACCAAAGAATTGATAAACTAAGAGAAAAATGAGTACCAACATATCAGGAATAAGAAAACTAACTTAAGTACTATACAATATATCACGAGACGACAGTATCCTGTTGTAAATCACCAGAGCCGCCACATCGCGTGGGTAGCCGACTAGTGTGTGTGTATATATATATATATAGGAGAATGATCTGTTAGGAACCACCATTTATTGCGAGAACCAATGTGAACACAACCAAAAATATCTAAAAATAGCTAAAAAAAGACACAATTTTTTTTTAAATATTTTTTACCTCAAAATTGCTAATTTTCGTTACCAAAAAAAAGTTAAAATTTTTTTTGCTACTAAAAGTAGCGATTTTGATGTAAAAAATATTAAATTTTTTTTTTGTGTTTTTTAGATTTTTTTAGGTTTTTTGAAGATTTAGTTTTTAGCATTTTAGCTTTGGTGGGGGTGGGGTTTTTTTTTTTTTTTTGGGGGGGGGGGGGGGAGGGGGGGGGGAGGGGTTTAGGTTTTTGGGGGTGGGTGAGGGGGTTAGGTTTTTTTTAGGGTGGGGGGGGGGGGGTTTAGTTTTTAGCATTTAGCTTGGGGGGGTTAGGTTTTTTTTAGGTTTTTTTGGTGTGTTCACATTGGTTCTCATGGTTCTCACAATAAAGGTGGTTCTCAAATGAACCTTACCCTATATGTATACACTAAAAAAGTGGGGAACCGCCTCAAACGAACTCCGATTGGACTCATTCCAGCGGCATTGGAACCAACTCGTCGAACCCTAACTAGGATCTCTTAACCCTAAATCATAACCCCTAAACCCTAAATATATTAGGGTTTGGCTTTTAGGGTTTAGCTTCAGGGTTTAGCCTTAGGGTTTAGCTTTAGTGTTTAGCTTTAGGGTTTAGCTTTAGGTTTAGCCTTTAGGGTTTAGCCTTTAGGGTTTAGCTTTTAGGGTTTATAGTTTAGATTTTACGGTTTAGCTTAGGTTTTAGCTTTAGTGTTTAGCTTTAGGGTTTAGAGTTTAGGAGTTAGGATTTAGGGTTTAGGGTTAAGAGATCTTAGTTAGGGTTCGACGAGCCGGTTCCAACGCCGCTGGAATGAGTCCAATCGGAGTTCGTTTGAGCCGGTTCCCCGCTGTTCCCCACTTTTTTAGTGTTCCCCAATGAACCTTCCCCTATATCCTAAAAATGGGAAGGTTCAAACGAACTCCGATTGGACTCATTCCAGCGGCGTTGGAACAGGCTCGTCGAACCCTAACTAAGATCTCTTAACCCTAAACCCTAAATCCTAACTCCTAAACTCTAAACCCTAAAGCTAAAAAATAAGGCTAAAACCTAAGCTAAACCGTAAAATCTAAATTATAAACCCTAAAAGCTAAACCCTAAAGGCTAAACCTAAAGCTAAACCCTATAGCTAAACCCTAAAGCTAAACCCTAAAGCTAAACTCTAAACCCTAAAGCTATACCCTAAGGCTAAACCCTAAGGCTAAACCCTAAAGCTAAACCCTAAAAGCCAAACCCTAATATATTTAGGGTTTAGGGGTTATGATTTAGGGTTTAGGGTTAAGAGATCCTAGTTAGGGTTCGACGAGACGGTTCCAACGCCGCTGGAATGAGTCCAATCGGAGTTCGTTTGAGTCGGTTCCCCACTGTTCCCCACTTTTTTAGTGTTCCCCAATGAACCTCACACTATATATATATATATATATATATATATATATATATGAAACAAACTTAGACAACAAAATTGATTTTCTACGGTGATTAGCTAAGGGTATGTTTGGCATGGAGCTTTTAACAGGTTTTAGAAGCTTCTAGCTTTAAGCTTTTAAGAAAAAACTTCTACTCAATAAAAATAGTTGTTTGGTTGAAGGAGCTTGAAGCTTTTGGTTGAACGCTCCTACTAGTAGCGTTTAGAAGGAGCTACAAGCTTTTAAGGAAAACAATACTATTTTAATCTCTAAAGATATTGTATTTTTTGATGAACAAACTTTTTAAATTTTTTGTTATGTCCATTTTGATCATTTTATACATTTTATTAAAAACTTCAGCTACTCTGTCAAACACCAAATATATCTAAAAAGTTACAGCTACTAACTACCAGCTATTTTTGCCAAATATACCCTAAATGCCATTTGAAGAATGAAGAATCCCAGCTCCTGCGGAACTTTTTTACTCCTTTAATTTTTTTTATTTGGAAAATGGAGTTTACAAAAAATCTCAGATGTAGCTTTATAGCCGACCCGGTTCCCGCCGTGTCTCGGCCTCAACGCGCGTGATAACTAATTTAAAAAAAATAGTTTAGACCCACTCTCTTGTTAACATTTGAATTATTTTACGCCCGCTAAACATATAAACCATCTTTTAACTATACTGATTAATCATTTACCTAATTATGCTTTAGTCTATTGAAATGGTATGGTCCCAAAAAGCCACGCATCCCAATCAGGACACGCGCTGGACCATACTACTTAATCAATAAACTAATCAATCTATAGACCTCTCGCGAGCTGCCTAGGTAGAACCTGATCTCGCGCGAGGTCCATGCAAGGAACAATATCAGTTTCACACTTAGTATTCTGAATAAGAGCCTTCAGCTCCTACAACCCTGCGCGAGTCATCGCATTACGCAAATGGAAGTCATATTTTTTAGGAGTCCAATTTTTATATTGGTCTTGAAATTTTTTAGGATTATGAAGAAACACGTATCTAATTTTAAGCTTAATTAGTTTGGTTATGTTTCAAACATGAGGGTTAATCTTCTTAAACTTTCCCGAGCTCCGATTAGATTCGTTCTTCCTGCAAAACAGAAACATCGTTAGCTCGTTAAGAGGGGAATAGGTTTCCCTCTTAACCAGACTCCGACGTGAGAATAAGTATCTGCTTTGAGGAAATAAGTGTGTGTTAAGAGTGAGAGTAGAGGGAATGGAATGTTTAACCTATGCATGGAGGTCTCTATTTATAGCCGGAGAGGTGTAAGAGGAGGTGGGCTGATGGGCCTTGGGCCGGAAGGCGACAAACAGGGGATATCCTCCTTGTCTCACTGGTGTCGACCGCTAATGTCTTCTAGAAGATCCCTGGTGCTGGCGCACCGTGATTGGAGCCAAGGTCAAAGGAAGAAAAGATGGCTAATTGCAATCTGACTCTCCTTACGGACTTACCAATCGTGCTTCTTGACTTGTAATCTATAGTCTATTATAATCGCTTTAGTTGTATTATATGGAGTACATGTTAACAAATCGCTATTTAATCGCATATTAATCGATAATCGATCTATCGCTATCGCATCGCAACCCGAATTATGCGTTCTGGATATTGTTTTACGTGTGTGTATGTGTTACTTGTGCATGTTTATTTATGTTTGGTGGTGATTACTCGAAACACAATCGCAACTCTATCACATTGCAATCTAATCGCAAACGCTACACACAATTTATTTTTTTAGTGATTGTATGTTAGATATAGTAGTTAGGACTAATGGATAATCATATCGCATCACTCACTCGAATCGCATCGCAACGCTCAACGCACGAAACGAAAACGCGAAAACCAACTCGCCGGAGCCACTCGATTGAATGACCATTCGATCGAATGGTCATCCGAATGAATGACCATCCGATCGGATGACCATCCGAACGGATGACCATCCGATCGGATGACCATCCGATCGGATGGCCATCCGATCCGTCACCTTCGCGCACCATTTCCTCTTTTGGAAACCCTATAAATACCCCATGTCACATCATTTGTGATGTGACAGCTCCTTCTCTCCGACCAGCTCGCTCCAACCCACTTTTCTCTCGATTTCTCGTGATTCCGGTAAGTTTCTAGCTCAAATCTTGTTCTTCTATGATCTACACACGTTTCTTCATCATTTTCATCTTTGGATCTTCACTTTTAATTGTGAAATCTACTGATTTGAGGCGTTCTAGGGTGATGTCACCATGGAGTTCTTATGAACTTCATAGTTTGGCTTCATTCCACCAAGAGCAACCCAGATCTAAAGGATTTCCACAAGATTAAACAATGATTTCGCATAAATCTAAACATTTTCGAGGTTAGAAGGGATTGAAAGATGGTTTATTTACTTTCTTTCAACTCTTTTACACTCAATGCACTCAAAACCGTTAGAATCAGAGCTAGTTCTGGCCTTCTACTCATTCTTTAATGAAGTGTCGGTCCAAGACCCGATTCCTACCAAAGAGACCACCGATTTCGGGTTAAACATGGACAACCAACACGAACAGTTAACTGAGCGGATTGGGGTGATTCCTGTCCGATCGGATGGCTTGGGCTTGGTGGAGTTCTGGTTGTTTAGCACGAAGTCATGCCGTCTCGATCAAACCGCAAACTTTCAAACTTAACGAGTTTCAAAACGAACAAGTCACTGAACGGACGGCCGTCTGATCGGATTGCCATCCGATCGAACGACAATCCGATCGGTTGGCATATATGCTTTTCACACTTAAACCAAGTCTCAACAAATTGTAGCCTCCATTCGGATCGCTATCCGAACACACGGCCATCCGATCGCATGACCGTCCGAACGGGTGATCTGAATGGTAAGGATACTTCTCATGTTATAAAATGCTACAACGAAAACTTCAAAGCCATCATACACAAACACATCAATCCCAAACGAGTGGCACCGACCGAATGGCCAACCGATCGGATGACCATCCGATCGGATGACACGTCGACACCTTTCACACTTGCATCGTTTTACGTGCCACTTATCGCTTACCGTTACCGTTCTGTAACTAGGCTGACTCTCTCTCTAGCGCTCCCTTCAATCCATCATCGCTGTGAGTATACTCGATCCCTTTTTGCTTAACGCACTTTTGGGTGTTACATACATTACTTATTCTAAATCACATCGAACACACAACGCAAACGCATTTTAACGCTAACCGTTACTGCATGTTATACGTCACTCGATGAATGCCTGTTTGTTATGTTTACACATTGATTGTTGTCTACCTGCCTTAGCAACAATAGTACTATAGTTTGGACTCGGCACCTGTTCATTCAGGGGTTGTTAAGGATATTACTTCACGTGTTCGCAGTGGTGAATATGTGTTGCGCACTCGCTACTCGCAGTCAACTCACAGTCATTGGTATTGATAGGATCTTTGTCGATAACTTACGTGCTTCACATTATACGTTGTACATGCTGGTTATGCGTAAACGAATTCGAAATCTATTATACTATTAAACTTGTATGCTCACCTTTACACATTGTGTATTGACTTTATTTTAACATATGTTACAGGTGTTTAGGATGTTTCGCTATCTGCTAGGTGAATCAAAACTAGGAAGAGTCTAGAAACGAACAATAACATGAAATCTGAGTTGTCGGAACAATTACTTGTTTTTGAGATATTTTTTCTGTAATAACTTGTTTGCTTAATATGTTACGGTATGGGACGTAATGCTAAATATTCGGTAATAATAGTTGTTATGGATTTCTCATGGACAATCTGCTTCGCTCAGTGCCGCGCCCCGATGTTTCCGCCATCGGTTGGGGTGTGACAGATTGGTATCAGAGCCATAACTTTAGGGAATTAGGCAAGACTCGACCTAGTCCGGGTCGATGTCTTAGAAACGACCTAGTCTATAGTCTAAGTACCAACAGACTGACTTGTGCATACCTGGTAGAGGTTTGTACGAGCCTACTTGCTATTATCACTTACTATACACTACACACTCTTGCGCGGACATCGCATACTACTGCTTCGCGCAAGGTCAGTCTTTCCTAAGACTGGAAACTCACACAATTTTCAAAATTTCCCGCGTAAGGCAAGGTGATTAGGTCGAGATTAGGTGTGAAAACCGTGAACTCTCGATTAAGTCCCACGCAACGCAACTTTTTACTATAAATACGAGAATTTGCGTTGGACCAGGAGTGAACTCCATACTTCGACGCAGATTTTCTCTATCTCCAGATTCTATCACACAAACAAGAATGGATACGCCAAGTTAGGGGTGAAACCCGGAACTTGATGACCTATTCCGCTCTATATTTTGGTTTTGTAAAACTCTCACCAAAGTCTCGATGAGTTCCAATGACTAGGGACGCAGAATGGCCAAACAGATGCGTGTCGACTGCCCGGATTGAGGCAAAGAGCACAGTCTGCTAAGCCAAAATGTACTCCCAGAGTCCTTGAGGACAGTCGAATCACTTTGGGTGGTCAAAGTCTAACGCACCCGAGACATCCTATTCGACTTTATGTGCTTCAATTCTGGATTTCGCCGCCGCTGACTCTGAGATTTACTGATTTTATGTGTTATATGTGGTTTTATGTGTTCATATGTTCCGATTTTGGTGAATTATTCGCTTTTCGCTGTTCGCTTTGATCAACATACACAACTCGCACTGCACATCTATCTCAATACGCTAACAAATCGCTGATATTACGCAATGACTCGCAATCGCCTCTCGCAACTCTCGATCGCATACGTTGCTGTGAAAGATAGGAGAATATGTGCAATATATGTAGGTGAATACGTGCAAAATATAGTAGACTATGTGGATTATGTGCTTCTATGGATTATGAGCTTATGTGCTTATGTGCTTACGTGCCTCTATGTATTATGTACCTACTTGATTTCATGTGTACGTGTTCCTGAGCTTTATACATATATAAGTAGTTTTAAGGGAGATAATAGACTATACTTAATCGAAGTCGTGTTTGAGTCTTGTGACGATGTCTGTTGCAAACAATGTCGTCATCCGGATCGCACCTCTCTCGCGCTGCTAGACGCAAACAAGCTGACAAGCGACTCGCTTATCTCGTCGCAAGTCAAGTCGTTAAAGTGATTCCGCAGATTGTCAGTGAGTTGAACGAAAATGCTAGCAAATCCTTAGAAGAATCCAGGACAGATGCTCCTAAATCGACTTTTAGCTTTAAGCAATTCAAAGCCTGTGGTCCAAAAGAGTTTACTGGCGAAGATGGGCCTACGGCCATGTTTCAATGGTTTGACTCTATCGAAGTCACCCTGCGCCAGAGTGGTTGTCCAGAAGATCTCCGCACTGTCAATGCTACCGGCGTCTTCCAATCTCGCGCTCTTGATTGGTGGACGGCTGATGTAACACCACGTAAAAACGTGTCCAACTATGTAAAGACACGTGTCCTAAACTCTAAAGGTATGAAAGATTGAGTTTGAAGGACTAAAGTTGTCGAACAGTGAAACTATGAAACCACAAGGACTAAAAGTGTCAACATGCCAAACTAGTGCCTCTGAATAACCATACATGATGAATATATTCTTAAACGAGTGATTGATTGGATATAAGAAGCCGTATATGAAAATAATCAGAAGATTATTAAATTACAAGGGTTAAACGTGTCAACATGTCGATTCTAACCTCTGAGTTACCTTTTAACGAAACCGAGGCTTCGGAATATTCAAATATACTCTTAAGAATAAGTGGTATAAATTTCACGTGGTTTCGAGATCGTTAAGCATGTTTTCAAGACTTTGGGCTATAAGTGTCAACTTGACGAAACTTGCTTTTATAGTGATATTTAACGAACCCGAGCCTAACGAAGTTTGTTTATTCATCCTTGAGCTTCAAAAAAAACTAACTACAAGGGCCCTACATGTCAACAATAAGGTTAAAAAGGGTTTAAATCGACCAGGGACTAAAACTGCCAGCTTTGAAACTTGTTATGCCAGTTAACAATGTCCACGCGGGCCGCGTAAAGGATCCCCTACCTTTACGCGCCCCGCCTCAGCATGCCCAGATCAGAAAATGGCTGCCAGGTGCGGGTTAAGCTGTTCCACCGCCTTAACTTAGGTTGTTACGACCTAGGGAGCTGTAAGTCGGTTAAATTCACTAGCTAGGACACCTGGGGTGATCCCAGGGCCTCCAATAACACCTGGAGATGATCTATGACCTTGTGAATTGCTATATAAGGAGTGCTAGTTCTTGTGTTCATAAACACATTTGCAACCATCTTCCATTCTACTACTTCTGGAGCTTGCTTAGGACAAGGAGAAGACTTTGAAGTGTAGAAAAGACTGCTAGGACTTTTAGTAAGCCTCTAATTTGTTGTTTAGTCGTTTTAATTAGCCTAATTACTCTAAAGTCAAACTTATCGTAAATTTAGTTTGACTTTCGTTTTAATTACATATGGTTTAACCACTGATCAAATTGAAAGTGGTTATAAGACCACATTAGTATAGGTGATTAACCCTTAAAAAGGTATCTCCTAATTATCTCGTTTGACTGGTCAATTGTCGGGTCAAAGTAGTTTGACAAAAAGTCAAACTAGACAGAATGGTCAAAAATGATTAAAATTAATAAACCAGAGGTTCTAAATTATATTTTAACATTCTAATGACTTGGTAATTAATAATTAAACATGTTTTATCAGTCCTAACCCGACAATTAATAGTCTAAGGTTAGTTTTTAACCGAAAGTCACAAAAGCTTGACTTTTGCTTTGACTTTCAGTTCTGACCCGTTTAAGCTTAATTCTCCCATGTTTTAAGCTTCCATTAGGACCACACTACTTAGTAGTATAACCCTCTGGAGTTATATTGCATAGTGCCTAGTGGTTTGAATTATATGCACTTGATCGTAATAATACTTAATAATGCCATAAACGCCCTTTTTACATACAACTGATATTTTTAGCAATGTGAATGGACTAACACCTTTGCTACTGATATTTAGGCATGTCCCGAAAATTTGACATCAATTGGAGGTCTAGAATAGGAGTTATGCTCAATAGCGTAATTAAGGAACTTTTTATTATTTAAAATGGCGTAATTAGCATAAAGCCTACCTAAACCTGATTTTTAATATCAAACTTTTTACCTACTGATATAAAATAATATTTTGGGATTTTTGAAGATTTTTATTTATTTTTAGGCTGAGCATAACATAGGATTATAGCTTGATTTCGGTAATTGTCGGTTTTACCCTTTTCATGCGTAAAATGAGTTTTACATAACTTTTCAATGCCAAACCTTTTGCTACTGATTCTATATGATAAATAAAATATTTTGAACTTTATAAACTGGTCAAAACCTCAGATTTCCTATTTTAACCCAAATACCCCTTAAAACCAACTTTTAAGCGTTTTTAGCACCTAGTATGGGTCAAAACTATTTTTGGCATATATAACTTATTACCCACTGATGTTTTAAGCTAATTTATATAATTAAACAGTAAGCCAAAGTTTTTGAACTCAGAAGTATATTTGGACCTTTAAAGCCTATGTGAAATTACCAAAATGCCCCTACGGTGCATAGTTTGGTTATATAGGATAAATTTCACATATATAAAATACCCTACTGATATAACTTATAAAAACACATATTTTTACTAATTAAATCAGACCTGAAACTCAATTTCATATTTAAACTCTTTTATGGACATTAAAATTACCAAAATGCCCTTTTGGGACTTATTTTGGTTTAAATTACTTTTTGGGCATATATGTTAACATCTTACTGATGTATTAATATATTTTGAGCATAATGATGATTAAGACCTGTATATAATTTATTTGGTTACCCGTTACGCGTTTACGCGTTCGGATCGGCTTATGTGACTAGTTTACATAAAATAGCCGAAACGGGTCAAACCTTATCATTAAATCCTCAATTTCCAGAATGTGTTTGGTTTACCCATATTATACAAGTATCCAAGCTTGTCGGGCCTAAAACACATTCTATTCCGGTCTCCGCTTAATCTAGCGTTTAGAACCGTAAGGTTTCCTTCTAGCTAGCCGGTCTAAGTCCTTGACTTAATTAAAGACCCGTTAGCATCCTAATAGGTTAATAAACCTTCTATATAGATTAAATAGCTTCTGGTAGAAGGTGCCTTCGAAAAGCTTTAGGATTTTTACTGCTAGCATCAGGTAAATATTTTTAACTTATTTTCCCTTATACGGGCTTGGGATATGGTATTATAATAATACCACTTGGTCGGGTATGAAATCATTTAATCGGATTGTGATTAATAAATTTACATAACCCGTTTTAATCTGTCTTGTTTGATAACATAAGCATTGGGGGTTAATACGACCGTGTCCTGGATATCCTCGGCTCATTTCGTTTGAAAATGGCCACGACCTATGCACGGGGTGTAGGCATACACCTGACAGATGCAAATGCTAAAATATAAACCCACATGTTGGGGATAACTCCTTTGTGGGTTCTATAAGTGGTGAGTCGGTTAATCACGACCGGCTTCCAAACCGGCCCCAATTGTAAGACAAACATGTAAATCTGTATACAAGATTATAATTAAATAATTGTCCTAAGTTATAAAAGATTTGTGCCATGTGCACTTAAATCAATTTTCATAAATTTTTCAAAAGAGTCAGTTAATTGTATTTACCAGTGTAAACTGACGTATTTTCTTAAAGACTGATTTGACGGGTACCTCTCGTAATAGGCTGGAGCTATTAGGTGTCATAAAAGGATCTTGCAAATCCGTAGATACCTGAAGTCTGTTATTTTGTTTCTTTGTATTTATTTATGATCCGCCTGTGGATCTTATTACATTCCAGTCTGTATATTCTTTCACTCGAACACTCAGACATTATGGTTTGTAATAGTTTATTCACCAAGCCTTCCGCTGTGCTATTATATTGTGTGTATTGACTATGATGATATCAACTACGTCACGATACTCCCCGCCGGGCCCACCGGTAATATGTGGAAATAATGGGGTGTGACAGTTGAGAGAAACAAACGAGGGAACGATGCAGCTTTCAGATTGTTTTGGGATGAGTTGAAGAACATCATGATGCAAGAGTTCTGCCCTCCCCATGAACTCCAAAAGCTCGAGGATGAATTATGGCATATTAAGCAGGATGGTGGAGATAACGCTGGTTTAACTACTCGCTTCAAGCAGCTAAGTCTCATCTGTCCAGGTCAAGTTACTACCCCTGAGATCGCGATCAAGAAATACATCCGCGCTCTTCCGGATTATGTTGCAGACTTTGTGCAAGCTGCAAAGACGACAACTATTAAGGAAACCTACCTGCTCGCCGCTGAGATCAATGATAAGCGAGTTAGGTCTGGTTATTTCGATAGAGCTGCTAAGAGTCTTCATCAAGCAGCCACCGCTACCACCACTGAACCAACCGTCGCACCGCAATCGTCAAAGCTTTCACGTCGCAAGAGAAAGAACAGCAACTCCAGCAACAAGAACTGTGAAGTTACCGCAGCACCACTCCAAACAGTACCTGCCCAACCGCAAGCTCAACAGCGTCAAGTAGCGGCTCCTGTGGTCAATGCACCGCTTGCCAAGCGTGCATACACCGGCCCACACCCGCTCTGCCCTACTTGTACTTATCATCACCTGGCTGGTATCGCATGCCGTTTCTGTGTACACTGCAACATGTACGGCCATTTCACCGCTAACTGCCGTGTCGGTACTCGCCCAACTCAAGCCCCAGTTTAAGCAGAAGCTCCTGCTCTACCAGCTTCGCAAGGACAGCAAGCAGCTCCTGCACCCGCTGCTCACGCACGAGTCTGCTTTGCGTGTGGTGATCCCAACCACTTTGCAAATGTGTGCCCCAACAGAGTGGTTAAGCAAGAGCCACAGCAGCAGTAGCAGCCAGCACCGCAGCAACAACAGCAACAGTAGTAGCAGCCAGCTCAGCAAGCAGCCCGCGGGCGAGTTTTCAACATCAATGCCCATCAGGCACAGACGGACAACAACGTGGTCAATGGTACGTTTCTCGTAAATGGTATTTATGCTTCGTGTTTATTTGATACTGGGGCCGATAACTGTTTTTTATCGTTTGAATTCGAAAAGCTCCTAAATCGTAAGCGTGTTAACCTCCCAACGACCTTCGACGTAGAAGTTGCCACTGGAAGAACCGTCACCGTCAGTTCTGTTCTACGTGACTGTCCCCTCGATCTCAACGGTCACATTTTCCCGATTAACCTTATACCGATGCAACTCGGTAGCTTTGATGTCATAGTAGGTATGGATTTCCTTCGAGAAAATCATGCTGAAATTTTTTGCTTCGACAAGATGATTCGATTCTCACTCGTAAACGGTGATCAATTGTGTGTTTATGGGGAAGTCGCTTCGAAGAAGTTACAACTCATGTCGTGTGTCCAAGCTAGCAAGTATCTCCGCAAGGAATTCCAAGCTTTCTTGGCACACATCTTAGTAGCGGAGGAGGAAAAGAAAGGTAAGACAGTAGGAGAAGTACCTGTGGTTCGTGATTTTCCTGCTGTATTTCCTAATGATCTTCCAGGATTACCTCCCACTCGTGATATCGATTTCCGAATCGACCTCATTCCTGGAGCAAATCCTGTTGCTATAGCGCCTTATCGCCTCGCTCATTCTGAAATGCGCGAACTCTCGAGCCAGCTCCAGGAACTACTTAATAAAGGCTTCATTCGCCCTAGCACCTCTCCTTGGGGCACACCTGTCCTTTTCGTCAAAAAGAAGAACGGATTGTTCCGGATGTGCATCGACTATAGGGAACTGAATAAGCTTACTATCAAGAATCGATACCCCTTGCCCCGAATCGACGATTTATTTGATCAATTACAAGGTTCTACATGCTTTTCCAAGATCGATCTACATTCAGGATACCACCAGCTACGAATTCAAGAGGAGGATATACCCAAAACCGCATTCCGAACCCGTTATGGTCATTATGAATTTGTTGTTATGCCTTTTGGTTTGACTAACGCTCCCGCAGTCTTCATGGATCTAATGAATCGCGTGTGTAAACCCTATCTTGACCACTTCGTCATCGTGTTTATCGATGATATCCTGATCTATTCCAAATCAAAAGCCGAACACGCGCAACATCTCAGTTTGGTTCTTGAGTTACTCCAGGGAAACCGTCTCTATGCCAAGTTCTCCAAGTGTGAATTCTGGCTTGAGGAGGTCCAATTCTTGGGTCACATCGTCAATAGTCAAGGAATTCATGTTGATCCCGCGAAGATCGAAGGTGTTAAGAGTTGGGTCACACCAAAGAACCCGTCTGAAGTTCGTTCATTCCTCGGATTGGCGGGTTACTATCGTCGATTTATCGCAGACTTCTCAAAAATCCTTGTACCCCTCACCTCTCTCACACACAAAGACAAGCCTTTTGTTTGGGGAACTGAACAAGAGGAAGCCTTTCAAACTCTCAAGTTTATGCTTTGCAACGCTCCCGTTCTCTCTTTACCCGACGGAGACGACGACTTCGTAGTCTATTGCGATGCCTCTAACCTCAGTCTTGGTTGTGTTCTCATGCAACGAGACAAGGTTATCGCATACGCGTCTCGTCTGCTCAAGATCCACGAGAAGAACTATACCACACACGACCTCGAGCTTGGTGCAGTTGTTTTTGCACTAAAGATTTGGCGACACTACCTATACGGTACCAAGTGTACGGTCTTCACCGACTATAAGAGCCTACAACACATCTTTAGCCAGAAAGAGCTGAATATGCGCCAACGCCGGTGGGTAGAACTACTCAATGATTACGACTATGAGATTCGTTACCACCCAGGAAAGGCAAACATCATCGTCGATGCTCTAAGTCGACGAAGCTATTTGCATAGATTTCGCAATATGCAAGCCCAACACAATCTCGAAGTTCTTATCCGTAACGCCCAACATGCTTGTTTTACCGAATGCACCTTGAAGAAAGAAAGGATCATCAACAATGGCGAACAACTAGTGAACAAATCGAACGGTATCTTTTATTATCTAGACCGAATTTGGATTCCCAAACGCACCAACTTACAACAAATTCTGCTCGACGACCCTTGCTGAGCACGTAACAAGCCCGCGCAGGGGTTGTAGTGGCTGAAGGCTCTTATTCAGGACATTAAGTGTAGAACTAATGTTATCTCTTGTTCGAACCTCGCGCGAGACCTTGTTGTACTCGAATAGCGTGCTCGGGTCTAAGAGATTGCTCAGCTTTGCTGAGTAAGGAGTATGGTCCAGCGAGCGACCTGATTGGTCTGCGTGGATTTTTGGGACCATACCCCTTCAGATTCTCAGGCTCAGCCCGTACAATTGAATATTACAATACAATTGTTTTTAAGGAGTCCAGTCTATCATTTACGGATTATAAACTTATCAACGTAAATTTGAATATTACAATACAATTGTTGTTAAGGATGCCGGGTAACATATAGATAGTAGCTTGGTATCTATATATATAATAAACAAATAAAGTGTGGGACACGTGGCATGTTGTAGTGCAACCATTTTGATGTTTTGGCGGGAAAATTAGGGAAAAAACACATATTCGCATTTGGATCCCGCACTGGGTATCCGTACCCGGATTTTTACCCGACTATATAAATGTTCTAAAACCTAATTCCCTCATTTTTTTCTCTCGACAGTTCCATCTTCCTAAACATCTTTAGGGTTTTTTACATTGCAGCCGCCTGTTCTTCTCCGTGTTCAATCTTCGATCTTCATCTCAATGGTACACTCGAAACCCTAGCGCCTCCCTCACATTTTCTGCAAATCCATATGTTGGAATGGAAGAGTTTCACAATCTCGAAACCCTAGCCCTCATCATCTTCCCTGTTTTGATTCAAGAAGCAAATCAGCGACAGTTCGGAGACTTCTCTGTCGGAGATGACGTTTACAGAAAGAAGCAAGTCCACAACTTCTCTGTTGGAGACAACGTATACAGAGAGAAGCAAATCGGCGGCAAGTTGAAGTTTGGTTCCAAAACAGAAGAGTCTCACGAATTTTGTAAACCTCGAATTTATCATATTTCATGTTTTAATTGTTGTTGTTATTATACATACTGTCAATTAGTTTTTACTGTTCTCCTGTTCGTCCGGAAACCCTAACGAAACTGTTGATATTGGAGATCCATAAGGCTGTGAACAGGTAATGCATCACCAGAAAGCTTTACAAGCGGTGATTTTTACGGTTTTTGGAGTATTTGGAGAACCAGAAATGAGGCCATATTCGTATCTAAAACCCCTTTGGTTTCAAAGGTTATCGATGAAACGAAAGCAATGTCTTTCCTTTGGGTTGCAAAAAGGATAAATCGTCTGTTAAAGACCCTGGCATACGTGGCATATTGAAAATGGTAAAGTTGATATTCAATGTGATTATTGTTGATTTAGGATTTCGTTGTTTGTTAATTGTTGAATGTTGATTGTTAATTGTGCATTTTGGCAGACGAGAGAGAGGTTTGTTTTTCAGCCTAATGATCCATCATTGTCTGTTAAGCTTAATGTGGAGTTCAGATTAATAAAAGGTAAGTTAAATTATCTCATGATTGTGATCATTACACTACATTACATTTATTGATGCATTTTATTCTGGTTGAATAGAGATGTTGACTGTATTATATTTGTTCTTTTTTTGTTTTGTTATTAAGGACATAAATCGAGTAAGGAGGGTGCGAACAGACCTGCTTTACTTAATCTTACTCAAGATCAGGTTATTTGTGTTTTATTTACAGTTTATTTTGTAATTTGCGTGTCTGGCCATTGATTGAATGCTTTGAATCTAAATATGTCTTTTCAATGAGCTCAGGGTAATAATATATTCGAGTTCAAGAGTTTCTCAGATAGGGAGATTTGCAGGGACTTTGTAGGTGAGGTGTTTTGGACTTTTGGTGTTGTTTTCATCTGAATCTTTTTTTTATCTTGATTTTTTTTGGTTTATGATGTACACGTTTGTAGATGTGTTTAGATATCACTGTTTTTTTCTTGAGCCCTAATCATATTTAGCTTAGAATTTTGAACTATGAGTTTTGGTTTATATTTAACATGCAAAAAAAAGTCACTTAGTGTTATTGTGTTTCTGCATATAAGGTTGGTGACCAAGATGAAAAGCTGGCAGAAGGTATCAAGCTTTATGCTATACCAACCACCTCAACTACAAAGCGGTCAATGCATGATTTGGTGAGTTTTGAAACTATTGAAACATGTTTTGCCTATAAACTCCACATCCAAATTAGTGGCCCATTGGCTGACATGTTTGGGCAGCTTTCAGCTCTAAACTCTCTGTATGACCTTCCTCCTGTGCTTCAATTGTCCGCCATCTTCTCTTCAGCAGATACATTTTATAACACCGTTTGGACCATTTTAATCTCAAGTACAACCCTTGTGGACAGAGTCGACTCATAGTGATCTTCTTAAAGCAAGACAATTTGATTCAAGGTCCGTCTGCTGTTTAAAGTAAACACTTTAATTTATAATTCCACGTTATAAACACATATATATGATTATAAGCTCTTGTGATTTTAGGTCGTTTCTTGGGAGAATTAACGAAGCAAGTTTTATCCGATCTTGTGATTTCAGGTCGTTTCCTCTCACAACTCCGTCGATGAAGCACCATCCAAATTACCTGCGATCGTCTTCATTGTCATTCAGATTGTTTTGTGGTTTTACAACATCAAAACGGTGGAGATTTGAGGAAGTTTTGGGCTTAAGAAGCTAGGGTTTGTGGTTTTGGTTGTAATGTTGTGTTTTGGTGTTTTTTTTGTTAAATTGCTTATTGATCTCTCTTTGATTGATCAGAGGATGCTTTTCAGTAATCAAAGGATCTGATTAATTGATTGATCGGTTACTTTTCATTTGTTGAATCTCCAGGTATGTGATTATGATCTTATTATTATTATTACTATTACTATTATTATTATTATTATTATTATTAGGGTTCATCAATCTGTGTAAAATAAATTGTTAACCGCATTTGGTTTTTGTTTTTTTTAGAATATTTAATAAAAAGATACTCAAGTTTTTGACTTTGTTATATTTTCAGATAAAAAAGGTTACTGTTGCTTATAACAAAGATTTAGACCCATCAAAGTTGAACTTTGGTTCATGTGCTTATAGACATGAGGTAAGTGATTGTGGTTATGTTCTTGATTGGTTGATTAAGAGTTATTTAATTGGGCTTGATTCATGATTATGCAAGTTAATTTGTTGTTGTTCATGATAGGAAGGGAAACCTTTGGTTCTCAATGTTGTAGAGAGGCAGGACAAAAGCTTTTCAATGACATGTTACGTAACTTATTCTTATACCCGTAATTTGATTCGAATTTGTTGTTCTTCAGTTGGAACTGATTAAGTAAATTATCTTACAGCTTGAACTGAGGAATCTGTAATTTTGTTGTGATTTGGATTCATTTATGTTGAATTTGTTTATTGTATGTAGAAAAGAACGGATGATACTGACGGTCAGCGATTCCTTACACAGCTGTTCCGGCAGAGATTTAAGGCCACCAGTCTCCTCAAAACATCGTGTGAATATATAATAGCAACAAAGGTAGGTGTATGATCGTTGATATGAATTTAGTAGTCGGCGTTTTTAGTTGGTTATTGGGTTTTTATACAAGGCATTTGCATTTAAAAAAAAGAAGCATCTACTTCAGCTGACCTTGCTTTCTAAACTAAGTTGACTAAATAGGATAAGCAAATCTGAAATTTGAGAGAATCAAAAGATCTATAATTATGTTAAGCGGACAAAAGTTGAGCTCCATTGGAACCAATATCAACATTAATTAGGCGTTCTTTAGACCATATGGAAGAGATTTGAGAGTGAGTTCCTTTAAAATTTAGTATTAACATATTAGTTTTCCAGCAAAAGTACGTTACAAAATTGTTGTACAACATTCTCAATTGTATTAGGGAAGAGATTTGAGAGTTGTTTGTTTTGTTGTATGATACATCTCAAATCGATCAAATAAAAGATTTGAGAGTGAGTTCCTTTGGAATCGAGTATTGACAAACCACTCTCAGATCTCATTTGTACAAAATCGGTATCTAGACCCTAGAGTCACTACGTTATTGATTATGCTCTATCCAGTTGGGGAGCCGTCTATTACGAACGGTATCTCTGGGCCTGTAAATATGAACTCTTACTAACAACATATATTCCATTTTTCAGGTGCAAGTGATGACTCGTCAAAACACAAAACTTTTCCATGAGGGGAGAGCTCATGGCTGATGGTTACTTAAATATATAGATCATTGGTACTCACATAATATTGTCTCTCAACAATCATAGAACTTACATATTGATTTTTTCCATATATAGCAGACTTTGTATTGTTCATTTGCTTTAGCTTTATCAGCATGTGCATTTGGGAACTTAGAGTATTCACTCTATATATTGGAACAGATGATATTGTGCTGCACATGAGATGCTCGCTAAAATGCCTCAATGAACTATCACAATCAAAGTGGAACATCTAGACTTATAGTGAGCCATTTACTATTAAAGGTATGAGATGCTGCTGATAGAATGTAGAAAGTGTTTTTTAAAGTTGTGAGTATATCTATATCTATATCTATATCTATATCTATATCTATATCTATATATATAATATATGAATAAGGTTTGGGACACATGTCATGTTGTGGTGCAACCTCACTAGATTTTGGGCGGGAAAATCCGAAAATGGATGAATCAGTATCAGATAGGGATATTTGTAATATTTACTAGCTAGATATACTTGTACGGACTGCAACTACATATTTCCTGTTAATCTTGTGTTCTGTTATATTACTAATGCTGTGCTAACTTAGAGGTGAACTGTGTGATGTAAGAACAGTTTCGGTTTACAGCGGAAGGATTCAGGAGAAGTTAGATTCACTCGAGCTGTAATTTTCGCCTCTGTGTTAGCTTTGCTTATTCGTGTATGTTGCTGTTATCACTCTTGATGACGCTATATGTATAGGACAATTGTTTTTCTTAATTGGTATTTGTAACATTTCTAGGTGTGTCTAGAGAAGCTATAGTTATTTGAGTAAGCAGGGGCGAAGTAGGATTTCAGCTATCACATATGGTTATTTGTAATGTTTATTAGCTAGATAGATGTGCCTGTACGCATTACAATCATGTATTTCCTGTTAGTTTGGTATACCAGGATCATACGAACGGACGTTGTTTCAAGTTATAGGTGAACTATATGATACAAGAACAGTGTCATTACATCGGAAGGATTTAGGAGAAATTAGATTCATTTGAGCTATAATTTGCAACTCAGTATTAGCTTTGCTTATTTTTACATCTATAATGAAGATTGTTATTTGTTGCTACATGATGCGCTACTCCCGTAGGGTTAGTCAATATCTTAGTTACATATGAATGAGATTAGTCTGTTCATCGTAAGTAATGGATTTATACTACTGGTTGGAAGTGAAAATTGATTTTTTTTCCTTTCCTGTTGAATGTGCAGATATGGATTTAAGGTACAAAAGTTTTCTTGATGAATGGGAAATAGATCCAAACGTGAAATGTGTTCTGGTTGAGGGAAGTTCATCACGTGCATTTTCAGCAGGTATCAAGAATCAGAGTTTATTGTATATCAGAAACTAATCAAACTATCATGTTCGAGTGAATCAAAACTCCTTAAGACATGAATGAGCGATTAATATTCGCTTATGTAGTTTTCCCATCCACCTTTTAGAATGCCATTTTAATATGGTGGTTATGAGAAGTTTCAAGGTTAATATTTTTGCTAATGTAGGAATGGATATAAAGGGGGTCGTTGCTGAAATCCAAAAGGACAAAAACACGCCTCTTGTGCAAAAGGTTTCTCAATAATGTTCATTGTTATGGCTTTTTTTCATTTGATAATTCTGTTCCAGGCACCATATTGAGTACATTTGTGTTTAATTACGAAGAAGAACACAAAAACTGCTGTAATAAGCTTTTGATTATTGCAAAATGAGTAAAGTATACGGATGATACCTGTGGTTTACCAAAATTTTGGATCTGGTCCCTAGCTTATCAAAAGTACAAGGATGGTCCCTGTGGTTTGCACTTTGTAACGTATTCAGTCCCCAACCAACAAATCTAAAGGTTTAGCATGTCCAAGGTAGGGACTAAATGTCTTATAAATTGCAAACCATAGGGACCATCCATGTACTTATGGAAAAATCTAGGGACTAAATGTGTTACAAAGTGCAAACCACAAGGACCATCTGTGTACTTTTGAAAAGCTAGGGACCAAAACCAAAATTTTGGTAAACCACAGGGACCATCCGTGTACCTTACTCATTCAAAATTGTAGCATTTTACTTAATTAGTTTGACATTATAGCTTATTAATATCAATTACTTCCCCAGTTCTCCCAGTGTAGTTCCTTACTTTATTTATGAAATTCTGTTGAATAAATTTAGAACTAAACCCTTTTGCCCTAATGCGGATGTAGTTTGAACTACATATCGGTTTTTCCATGAAACTATCATTTTGTCTTTAACGTGTAATTCCAGTACTGTTGACAACATATAACCATATTATTATAGTATAGCTTTGCTTTAGGTAACTGTATGTCATGTAGAGACTAAATTATGTTTCCACAGGTGTTTGCGGCTGAGTATTCTCTTATTTGCAAAATATCTGAATACAAAAAGCCATACATAAGCTTCATGGATGGTGTGACAATGGGATTTGGTATTGGTCTCTGGACATGGTCGCTACAGAATTACACCAGAGGTAACTTGCCTTCAAGCTGACTATAGTCTGCTGGTAGAGCAGAAGTTATAGCATTTTAAAAAAAAAAATGAAAGTTACATTTATAATCGTTCTTTCAGAAAACTCTTTTTGCTATGCTAGAGAATGGAATTGGTTTGTTTCCTGATGTTGGGTTTGCTTACATAGCAGCCTTGCTTCACGCAAGAGTTAATTAAGTGCTGGATTTCAATTAGTTCTTGTGTTTTTAGATATGGAATGTTGGTTGTTGGATTTCTTAAAATGAGAACGTGCCGAGAGTCGCCCAAAGTGTTTTTTCAATCCTTGCAGTCTCTTAAATAACTTTATTCAAAGAATTATATTACTATTGTTCACAATTAGTACGGTCCTTTCACAGGTACATACATCAAAGAGGCTTTGGGTTCTTTTTTACTTGACTTTAGCATAACGCTAAAACATGCTGTAAGAACTCGGTTCTATACAAATTTGTTTCATGCATATATGTGTTGGTGTGTGAGATTTTTGTGAGTAGCAACTCGCAAGTAACCTATTCTTTTTATCCCCTTTTGTTACATATATGTTGTAAAATTAGTCGTGTTCTAACTATTTTACCCGTTTCCATTCACATATCTGATACAAAGTGGACATCGTTTTGTAAATTGAATTAAGCTAAGTTTTTTTATTTGGTTTTGCATATGCGGTGGCGAGAACATGGATTCATATATGTTAGAATGTCTTCCTCGTCAGAACCTCTGAATCTATATATGACTAATTTATATTCTGATTTTTTGTGCTTGATTGCGAATTAACTTGTAAACCTCTGAATCCATATATGACTGATTTATATTCTAATTTTTATGCCTGACTGGGAATTAATTTATGAATTACGTGTTGATGATGATTAGATTGGGCAAGGGACATATAGCAATGTATATAAGGCTAGGGATTTGATCACAGGGAAGATAGTTGCTTTGAAGAAAGTTAGGGTTGATACTTTAGAGCCAGAGAATGTTAAGTTCATGGCTAGAGAGATTCTGATACTGAAAAAGCTTAATCATGTACTGGTTATAAAGCTCGAAGGATTGGTAACTTCTAGAATGTCTTCCAGTCTTTACCTCGTGTTTGAATACATGGAACATGATCTTGCTGGTCTTGCTGCTACACAGGGTGTCAAGTTCACAGAGTCTCAGGTAATTGATCATGAAAACCTCTTATTGGTGTTGATCTTATACTTTTGATGTAAAGTGTGATGAGCTGAATCTGTTTGTAGGTTAAGTGCTTTATCAAACAGTTACTTTCTGGGCTTGATCATTGCCATAAGAACGGTGTGTTACATAGATATATCAAGGGGTCTAATTAGCTGATTGACAATGATGGGATTCTTAAAATAGCAGATTTTGGATTAGCGTGTTTTTATGATCCACAAAATAAGCAACCAATGACTAGCCGTGTTGTTACTCTCTGGTACCGACCTCTCGAGCTTCTTCTTGGGGCTACTTATTATGGTGTCGGTGTTGACATGTGGAGTGCCGGTTGCATTTTGGCTGAGCTTCTTGCTGGGAAACCGATGATGCCGGGTCGAACAGAGGTAGAAAGTAGACACATTTTAGATGCTAATATATCAAGTATGATATGTGATATATTAATATTTGGAAAATTTTGAACTTTAGGTTGAACAACTACACAAGATATTTAAATTATGTGGTTCGCCATCAGAGGAATATTGGAAGAGGTACCATTTGCCAAACACCACTTTGTTTAAGCCACGTCAGCCGTACAAGAGACGTACAAACGAAACTTTTAAGGATTTTCCAACTTCTTCGCTTGGGTTGGGGGCTCTACACGACACGTGGTGGAGGTGGGCTCCACCAAGCCAGCCCCAAAAAAAAGTAGGGGGGCGTGGCTTAGCTTGGCGTGGCCAGCGATGTGTATTTTTCTTTTAATTAAAGTAGCCAACCAAAGCCAGCCAACTCACCCTCCCCCCCACGCCCCACGCCAGGCGGAATACCCACGCCAAACTAAAGGGGCAACGCCCAGCCCAACGCCAACCCGGGGTGAAAAAGCTGGCGTTGAAGGGCAACCCACGCCCCAAGCCCACACCCCACGGTCTAAGAGTCAATTGACCGGTAATGAACTATAGATGTTTAGAATGTTGATATAGTAGTAATTATCATTATTATGTGTATTTTTAGTGAATAGATATATGCGGTGCTTGGAGGTGTGAATCTTTAAAGTGACTGTTACCACTTTAATTTTTTACATGCAGTGATATATAGTCTATTGACGTCATTACTGAAGCTGGGCTGATCGTTGCTCTCAACTTTTGTATAGTATGTTCTGCATTTCTGCGCTTACGACTTAGTCAACAAATAGTTAGTTCGATTTTTAAGCCCGCTTTAATGTCAACAATGCAATTGCTGCTGTTAGCAGCCCAGGTATGTTTCTATTCACTTCTAAAGTTTAAATTGTGGTTTGCTTATGTTCTTTCTATCAATTCTTTTGATGTTTAACTTGGATTCATATATGTTATTTTGTTATTGCAGGTTCGTGTTTGGTTTGGTAAGCTCTTAATATCTTTGATGACCCTTTGACTGCCCTTAACCCTCTCACGTGAGTAAAGAGGTAAATTACCTAATTACGCCTAACATTAAGCATTTTATCAATTATTCGATTAAATTCGATTCTTAAAGTCACACCTTTTGTTTTCTAGAACCTTCACATATCTCTTTGTTTTGTCTAATTAATTACTTTGTTTGAATTTTCAATCTACATATATTTATTAGCTTTTTTTACAGGTTGCAAATGTGAATGTGTCCGGCATTTGGAAAATCAACTTGTAGTTCAGGATAGACTTCTTTCAAATCCATCTCCAGAATTAGGACAAAGGCTTCTTTCATGCGACTTAAAGTTCTTTAAATTTCTACTTTCTCTATTGATGTTTCACAATGAAGAGTGCTTATTAACTTTGTTTTATTGTTTCAGTGAGAGAAACCTACTTTTTCAAACTTAGTTTAGATATAATAACGGGTAGCGTGTTGGGAATTATTGGAAGTACAAGGAAGAGAAATGGACTTGGCATGTTAACTTTTGTTTTACGACTAGAACATGTAGGAGAGTAAAGAAGTTCATGAGTGGTTTGTTAAAAAAATATCTTCTTAAAAGTAGTTTTTTTTATGACAATAGAAGAGAAGCTTATAGTTGTTAGCTTATTTGTTTAAAGGGTATTGTAGACATTTCAAAAATAAAGAGACATTCTCTATAATGAACCCAAATTTGAAATTTGCTTTTGCATTTGCATGTAGTTACGATATAGCGCAACTATATAATTTAGGGGTGTTAACGCTCAAAACCGGAACCCAACCAGTTTGGTCCCAACTAGGACAGAATGTTAGATTTCCAAGTATAGTTTAAACCTTTTAATGGAACAATCTTGGTTGTAATTTGGACTCTTTAAGGGTCAAATTGGGAAAATTTAGAAAATTGGTTCACAGTAATGGATTGAACAGATAAAACGGTTCAAAAGTCAAAAACAATTTTATATTACTGTGGGATGTGTCAATTCTACTTATAATCCCATGAGTTGTATCAATTATTTATTCTATCATTTTAAGTGTTATAAGCTGATTATGTAATGTATTGCCTTAAAATATTGATATTATATTCACCCACATCATCTAATGTACAGAAGAATCATAGTCTCTCATCGATCACCAAAATCAAACGATTGAACGATGTAGAAGAATCTGCATTTGATTAAGAATTTTTTGAATAGTAAAATAGATGGTGCTATAACCTCACATTTTAATTTGTACAATCTGATAAAGAAATATTATAAGTAAATTATGTAGAATTAAGAGATTTCCTATACATGACGGGAATTCGATCGGTATTGGTTTGGTCCGTTAGCAAACCGAAAGAAGAAACCAAAAAATAAAGTTATGAGATGCCCCAAAAGATGTCGATACGTGTTTTACATCGATCACAAAGTATAACAAAGGCCAACACCCGTTATGATAATATCGATACTTGTACCGATGTCGTTCGGTCGACACTCGCTACAACTTAGTTCACTGAAATTTAATTTTTATATAAGTAATAGAACGTTTCTTATATTTCAAAGTTTATGCCAACACTGTTAGATGAAACGTTTCTAATATATATGGTGTGTGTATATCATGTAAAATAAAGGTTATGTATATACTTTATTATTTATGTTCTGCTACTTCGATTTCGTTAGTGAAATGGGTTTTTTATTAAGTTTTGAAGTTTTTTTTGCAGGTGAAATCAAGAGTAATGGGAGATTCAAGCTACACAAGCACGATTGATTGTTTTATTAAGACTTAAAAAATGACTTAAGTTGTTATCTCCGGTTTGTATTAAGAAGTAAATGGAAATTTTGGTGTAAATCAAATTAGACGTACCAACTCAACTGAAAATAAATGTTTATTGTGGCACTAGGGCCCTTTGTCATTATGCAAGGGTTTCATTTGTGATCATGTTTCTAACACTTGATTTGTATGCATCTTTTTATTGTATAAAACATCAAGTCAAATCAGCTTCACCTTTACACTTTTATCCATAAATGATGGAGTGCCAATGCAGTATATATACGTGTGTATGTGGGAATTGGACGTTGAAGTTGGCACGTAAAAAGATTCAATTCATGGGTTGTTATTATTTATAACATAAATAACTAAGCTAATAAAACAATATGACGTTTGAAAACATGTCTTTTTTATTTTATTCAATGACACAATTAAAAGGTTATTAGCTTTACACGAAAACTATGAATACACATGGAGACAAAGTTAGGATACTGATAAAACGGAACAAATAAATTATTGTGGGGAGCGAAAGAAGATACTAATGAGTTTGAAAATGTTGTTTATGTACTTTTTATTATTGAAAACTAAATTTTCCTATCCCGGGATGTTCCCGGGTGATAGCCTAGTTAAAAATATATATTATGTCGAGCATTACTTGTGCAAAATAATTAACCTAGTATTATAATATAAAATCTTATAATTAACTAGCACAGATCCAGGTGAGGAAGCGATTAGTTTTTTTTTTTTTTTTTAAATGACAGGAAACGATTAGGTAAGGAATTGATCTGAACAGTGTTTATTTTGGCATCCATACAGCGTTCTGACTAGGAGTTTGATGCAAGGAGGTCGGGGACGGGTCGGAAATTTTCTTTTGGTCACTACTAGAAAATTGCCAAGTTTGTGACAACCAAATTTGTAGCAAATTTGTCTGAAAATGGCCTTACCTACAAATTTCCTACAAAAAAATTCATAGGAAATAAACTTGTGGGTAACCGGGTTAGCTACAAAAATATGACAAAATATGCTACAAAATTTCTACAAAATCTCTCGTCGCAAAATTTGCTACAAAATACTGACAAATCTCTCTTCTTGCAAAATTCCGACAATTCTTCCACGTTTTTGCCTTTTTTATATTATTTTATGATATTTTATTTTTAAAATTAATAACAATATTAAAAAAAATATTCATAATTTTTTATTTTCCCGACAAAATTCCTACAAATTATAAAACGTTCTTGCGACAAAATTCCTACAAATTATAAAACTTTTCTGCGACAAAATTCCTACAAATTATAAAACTTTCTTGCGACAAAATTTCCTACAAATCATAAAACTTTCCACAAGTTTCCTACAAATTTATAAATTTTCTCTAAACAATTTGCTACGAATTATCTACAAAACTAACGGTTTCCAACAAATTTCCTACAAAGTTATCAAAACAGTTTGCGACAAATTTCCTACAACTAAAAAATATATTTTTTAATGTAGCTACAAATTTCCTACAAACTCTAAACACTATTTTAGACAAATTTCCTACAAATTTTAGTTTTTTTTACGACACGGTACCTACAAATTTCCTACAGAAATAAAGTTACCAGATTCCGACAAATTTGCGACAATTTTTTTTAATAAGATAAGTTACCAGATTCCGACAAATTTCCTACAAACTCTAAAAAACTATTTTAGACAAATTTCCTACAAATTTTAGTTTTTTTTTTTTTTTGCAACATGGTACCTACAAATTTCCTACAGAAATAAAGTTACCAGATTCCGACAAATTTGCGACAATTTTTTTTTATAAAATCAGAAATTTTTTTTTTTTGCAAATAATTGCAGGAAATTTTTAGAAAATAAAAAAACCTGTACACGATATTTAAATACGAATACCAAAAATCCTAATAAAAGTGTGTTTCATATTACAAAATTAATACGATCTTAACGTTTCAAAATGTAATACAAAACAAAAGTTAATATGAAAACGCGCTTTTGTAATAATAACCAAAAATTTCTAATGAAAAGCGCGTTTTCATATTACAAAACTAATACGATTTTAACGTTTCAAAATGTAATACAACCCGAAAGTTAATATGAAAACGAGCTTTTGTAATATGAAAAGCGTGTTTTCATATTACAAAATGAACACGATCTTAACTTTTTCCTTGAACTATTCATCATTTCTTCCATCTTTTTTTGCCATACTGCATTTGCGGCTCGCTCCCGTTCACGCTCGGCCCGCTCTTGTTCCCGCTCTTGTTCCCATTGTGCAAAACGAGCTTCCATATTTTTTCGGGCCTCTCTTTCTTTTTCCAACTCTGCTTGAACCTTTTTAAGCTAAAATTCATCAAAGTGGACATTATTAATACATATTAATAAAAAAAACAAATTGTAACGTTAAACACATATTTAGGGGCATTATCATGTGCAAGGGCATTATAACAATAACCATAAAATAGGTAAACTGTTCGGTAAACACAGCATCGACAAAAAATCGGTTAACGATGTGTACGTTGTCAGTTAACGACATGTACGTTGCTTACACTACAAGAAAAAAACCTTATAGAGAGGACATTTTTTCATCGCTGCCATCATCCGCTTCTTCATTGGGTAACTCAAACTCAAAATCTTCGTTTCCAAACTTAGTTGGGTAACTCGAACTCAAAAATTTTGTTCATCTCCAAAATCCGAGTTTTAGAACAAACTGAATATGAGCCTACAGTTTATACATTTCCACTTATCAGTTCAAATAAGCAGTTGATTAGTGGTCCTATTTATAGCATGTGCGTGAATGCATGCTTGTATACACATACCTACGAAAGAGAATAGTGAGCCACATAATCTATTGCATGTTTATCCACAAATTCTTGTGTAAGTACCCATGATGCATCTGAAATTAACTTCATCAACCCACCTGCATAACTACAATGATTATGCACAATTGTCACTTGCAACTGGTATAGTTCTTTTCTTATCAGGAATGATAAGAAAAGTAACTTTTGTTGTTTGGTTAGCAATAATGAAATAGTATAATATAAGTTATATCCAATTATAACTAAACTATGTCGTAGCATAAAATGTATTAATTTATATCCTAAATTTTAGTGATTCATACATTGACTACTCACATTCGATTCACAAATTATAAGAGCTTAGAAATTACCATTAAAGAACAACGTTTGTGTGTCTGGATGTGAAGCTACACACTGCAAAAAAACAAAGAAAACAACTTAAAAATTTGTATCAGTCAATCAATACAATGATCAGGCCAAACAAAAGAACAAAGTTTAAAAATTTGGTCAGAAAGGCATGGCATTTGAAACAAAAGAAATTGTTAAACAACTTTACTGTATCAATTAATGAAACTTATAACATTTTTAAAATAGGAGCAAGGGTGTGTAACCAAATAAAGTTTAACATATGAAAGGTAAACTAACGTATCACCCAAGTCGTGACAGCTAAAATGAGTTACTAGATTGAAGTCACATTCTCAAACCAAGCATTCCATCAAATCACAAGGTATTATATAAATTATAAACAAACTGTTTTCATGAATCTGAATCCTTGTTTTAAAAAAGCATGTGACGCCCAGATGCATTTTGAACTCAAAACAGATACGAGAGGCGCGTGTGCATCATGTGTGCAAGGCGTTTGTTATTATAAAAATACTAAAAAAAATCAACTTTACAAACTAAAATATATAAGATATGTTTGTTTCATAATCTGTTTCCTTACAATCCGTAAATGTTGAGTTCAATAAAGTTCGTTCTTTTTTCCCCTTGAGTCTTGTTTTCGTGTAAGTCTTAACGTCAAGAATGTTCAAGGAAGTAGCATTGTTACAGTACATATTAACAAGGCATTTAATAGTAATTGTCGGTTAGTTCGCACTTAGTACTTAGTAGACGATAACAACCAATCAACCATAACGATAAATAATTGATTAGCTAGTCGACTGTAGTTCCTACAAATACAGTAAGGAAAAACTGAAAAGGTTGCCCAAAAGTTGGTAAGACTAGCCCTATTCCTTCTCTGAATTTCTTTCCTCTAGATTGACAAGCATCATCACGAAGTAATTTAGCGCTTAGTAGATTGAAACCTAATTACTACAATCGTTTTAATTAAAGTAGATGACAGCAGACAACACATACTCATTTTCATTACTACTGATTGTGGATGGTACATTAAAGTTCCTTTCAAATATTTTATGATTAGCCACGTAGTATTCAACCGTAGAATAATCTTTAGTGCCACAATACAACGATTGAAAAAAAAACAATCATCTTATATCTAGAAACAAATTAGATAAATGCAACTAAACAAAAACTCACCACTGCACACCTTAAGCCATTGCTCGATCCCAAAGCCTCAAACTGTTCAGCAATCTGTATCGCAAGTTCCCTACAAAAAAATTAAAAACCATCAAAAAGAAAAAAATAAGTAGATAATCCAACGTATATTCTCTAAACAAATTATGGAACAAAATACAAACCTAGTGGGAGAAAGCACACAAGCAAAAAATGCTTGTTTAGCAACCAAAAGAGCTTGAATAATTGGCAGAGCAAAAGCACCAGTTTTCCCAGAACCAGTTTGTGCTAACCCAATCAAATCCTTTCCTAAACAATACATACAAACAAGCAACATAAGCTACATTTTATAGAACATTGTCAATTACCAGTAAACAATAATATTTAATTTTAGTTTCTTCTTGTATAAATCAAGCTTTGGACAACTATATGGACAGATTTTTAGGGTTCGAAGAGGCTTCCAATAATTCCATTTAATTAGTTCTAACCATTCTCCAATCTTTTTCATTTGCTTATTCTAATCTCGAGCTAACTAAAGGTATAAACTCAAGTTTGTTAATACGAAATGAAAGATAAAGAAACAAGAACATTTAAAAGGACACTAATTACAAAAGATGTTTCATTTAAAGTGGGTCGACACGACACATGAATAAGGCCGGGTTAGGGTTGAAAGTTCAACCCGCCAACCCGAAACCCATCAACTCGATACGATTTACACCCCATGTATGCATGTTATCTAATTTTGAGATTAACTCAAGATTTGTAACTTTAATTCACAATTTTACGTTTTAAGTATATTCATAAAATCGTAAATTACTGGTACAAAATTAGCGATTCAATTTTGTTTATATGCATAGAATATGTGTGTGTGTGTGTGGGGGGGGGGGGGGGTAGGGGGACTAGGGAGTGGCATAACAAAATTTTACGTTTGTTTAGTCTGTGAGTCCGTGAGTGTGCAAATCTTAATCTTTTGAACAAAAAGGGATAAGCGTTTGTAAATAACAATTCATCAAATTCATTTGTGCATAGCAGATTGGTATTGTAGTTCATGCTTATATTAATATTTGCAGTTCATTTTTTACCTGAAAGGTCAAAAGTAGCATAACAAAAGCTGGCCCATGATGATATACCATACATACATTGTCACTTGGACCAAAAACGATACCTTATGCAAACTACTGATCACCACCAGTACTACCACCACCAACTGCAGCTTCATCTCCATCTTTTTCCAACCCTATAGGCTCCAGCGCTCTTAAGTCATCGAGTGAACGGTCTGCACATTGCGACAGGGCTACAACGTATGGGAATCGTGTGTGTTCCAGCTCATGCATGGCCTTAAGAAACCTCTCATGGGCCCCCGGGTTATATAGGGAGGCATCCTTCAAAGCCACACCATCTTTGCAACTTTCATAGCATTGAACAAGCCCGTAGTGAGCCCCCCAGTCCCACAAGTTTGATTGCACAGCCCCCGACAGTCCAAGATACTCCGGACTTTTGTGCAGTCTATTTATCACATACTCGAAGCCTTCCTGGATCAACCACTGTCGTTCAGACGAAACCCGCTCGAGTGACTTCTCTAGCGACTCACACTCTTGCCTCCTGCCATCTTTCTCCAGCTCAAGCTCGCCATTGAGCTTCTTCACCATTTCCCTTTGTATCTCAAGCTCCTCATTAGCCTGCTTCAGTTTCTCCTGCAAACCACCATCCACTTTTGATTTAGAAACATAATTAAATAGTTAATTTTAATATAATAACTAAAAGTCTAAAATAGTTTGTAATCACATATGCATGCTCAACACTCTCAGCCCGAGCATTCTCCAATTCCTTTTATAACGCCTCCGGAACAGACTCGGGGACATACTCTTGATCCATGCTTGTCTGACCCACCTCATAGTGGTCACTGGATGACTCATCTGTAAACACAATCTGTTTTCCCCTTCTTCTTTTATTACCAGCTGACGCCACGGGTGCCTCTTCCACATGAGTATTAGGGGCAGTCTCGTCACTCGACTGCGCAGGCGAGTCGTCAATAGTAATCACCACAGCATTCTTCATTTTCTTTGAGGATGAGGGCAGCTCAGAAACCGTCTCCAAACCGATAATCGTTTTTTGTTTCGGCTTTTCAGGATGAATTTCCAAATCTCCACCACTGGTACCTTAAACTTCTGACTGCAGGACCTCATCAGGAATCTCCACATCTTCACTACTGGTAACATCATAGCAAATACCTTTAGTCCGCTCTAAAATGTGGACTTCGTGTTCGCCAAGAGAACGTGAAGTAAGCTTCAAATCACCGGCATTACCAACACCCTCCTTCTCGATATACTCGAGCAAGTCTATTTCTGCAAGACAAATGACCAAAGGGTCAGACAGACATACAAATTATATATGAGAACCTTTTTTTTTGTTTAGGTGGTTTATAGTTTTTAACATGATTTGTAGTCAAGTTCTGAAACACTATTCACATATAATTAAATCTAAATTGAAGATATATACAACTGAATCAAATCTCTCACAAAGTGCATCAGTCTGAATCAAATCAAAGCATAACAATTAAATCTAAATTGAAGATATATACAACTGAGAGCATTGTACAACCCGTTGAGAGTGTCTTTGAAGGTAACCGTGAACGGATAATTTCTAGCATTTGGGGGTTTTTATTTTCGAACCCTAAACGATATAATCGAAACAAATTGGGAACAAAACAAACCTTCAAACGCATTTAACAAACAAATTACAAACCCTAAATCAGCTACCATCACCAAATTAGAGATTATGTTTGAACAAAACCTTGTAAATCGACACAAATCGGTCCAAAAATATTCATCCAGCTTCTAACTACGCTTACGAGTTGAACAGCAAAATCGAACAAACTAACCTTTTTGTAACAACATCAAACGGAAAAAGAAAGCGATTGAACTGGAAGAGTGGCTCATAGATGACCTAAAAATGGTGGCTCACGGAGGCATGAACTCTTGCTCAGGTGGAAATTGAGGTACACGGTAGTGGAAGGAGAGAAAGAGGGGAATTTTGGGACTGAGGTGAAGAAAGAAAGGGTTTAGGGTTAAGATGGGGGGGTGGGGGTATTTTGGCGCCTGTTTTTTTATGAGGGAGGGGCGGAGAAGTGATCTAATTTCGGTATGTTGAAACTTGAAAGGGGGAAAGAGGAAGGGAGCGGGAGATGAAATTTTTAAGGGGAGGGAAACTAGATTTTTTGGAAATCACATGTAATTTTTTTCAAAGGATAACATACTTTATGCACTCAATCAGGGTGTATGATTAATCACTCTAGGGTGTTTGAGTGATTCTCACTTTTGATTGGTTGTTCTCTCATCTCTCCTCTTTCTCTCTCCTCCATCACTCTTCAATCACATTCGGTGACTACACACCGTTTTTGGTAACCTCTCTCCTACTCACCGAAAAACATCAACACCAAGGTATGGTCACCGCGCGGTGACTCCCCCTCCCCGCATAACTCACCGAAGATTATACCCCCCACCCTAACACTGTTAGAATTTTTTAGTTAAGTATTGTTAAATGATCAAAATACCCTTATAATTAAAAAGTAAATAACCTTATCTCCTTTACTCTTATCTCCATTTCAAACAACCAACCACCACCACAAACTCTCTCAGGCGATATCAACCACCGTTTCATCCATCAACGTCTGTAAACTCCACACCAAACCCTACCACCTCCGCCACCTCAAACCCTCCCGTCATCTCCTTTACTCTTATCTCCATTTCAAACAACCAACCACCACCACAAACTCTCTCAGGCGATATCAACCACCGTTTCATCCATCAACGTCTGTAAACTCCACACCAAACCCTACCACCTCCGCCACCTCAAACACTCCCTTCGAACTCGAGACCTCTCGTTTAGAACCGCAACGCCTTAACCAGTTTATCATCCTACTAGGAGCTGTTAGAATATGAAACTTAATTCCTTATATACACTATTTAGATTTAATAATATTTAATTAATTTTAATTCAAAACAAGAAGGGTTTAAACCCAATCGAACCGGCCGCAAACAAGGATCGAACTCGGACACCCACTGTACAACACCAACGTATTAACCAGCAGGATTTGCCCGTGCTATGCGACGAGAAATTGTCCGTATCGGTTTGATTCGTTACGCAACGGGTTCGTGGTGGTAACGTTCGGAATCGTTACAGGACCTGCACTCGTTTTAAAATATGTTTGTACGCCTTTTAGATTAAAAGTGAATACCGGTAGTTCATCACGGTATCGTATCGCATCGTACAATATAGTATATTATAGTATAGTATATTATAATATAGTACAACATAGTATAGTGTAGCATAATATATGAGTGTAGGATTGTATAGTATATGATAGCATCGTACAGTATAGTATAGTGTAGTGTTGTATAGTATAGGATCGTATCGTATCGCATAATGTAATACAGTATACTATACTATATCGTATAGTATAGTATCGTGTCATGTTGCGTCGTGTCATGTTGCGTCGTGTCGTGTCGTGTAGTGTCCTGTGACATCCAAAATGTTTGTTAACAACCACCAGTCGTCACCAGCACCAGCACCATCAGACACCACTACCACCAGTCGTCACCAGCACCATCAGACACCACTACCACCACCTCACCACCACTATCAAACACCATCACCTCGCTTAAAAAACGAACCCCTTCGCAAACCCAAATCCCAAAACCCCAAGTTCGACTGCAACCATAACCCCAAATCCAACCGTCACCACCGCAACTCCAAATCCAGCCATCATCACCTACCTCCTTCGCCGCCCCAAATCCGTCTGCTCCCATCATCATTACCTACCTCCTTACATCCAACACCCTTCCCTATCGCCTGCTGTGTATCCTAAACCACTAATTTCATATTTAATTGCTACTAAACCCTAATAAATCAAAGAATTTCCTTTTTCAAGTATAACTGTAAAGGGAACCCTTCTAAAACCCACCACCGCCGAAATCCACAACTTCACAAAACTAGATCGGAACTCAGAGATATTGTCGGAGATGATGAGACACATGGATAGTGGTGGTTGTCGAAGACAAAGAAATATAGATATGGTGGTGGTATCTTATCGTATCGCATCGTATCGTATCGTATCGTATAGTATAGTGTAGTATCGTATCGTATCGTATCGTGTCGTATATTATCGTATCGTATAGTATAGTGTCGTATGGTATCGTATCGTGTAATACGGTATCGTATCGTGTCGTCTCGTATGGTATGGTATGGTATGGTATGGTATCGTATGGTATCGTATCGTATCGTATCTTATCGTGTGGTATGGTCATGGTTGTAAAACAAGGTTTCCAAGGCCGAGTACTCTCCGAGTAGTCGCTACAAGGTAGGCTGCCGAGGCGACTTTCTTCGACTCCGCCTAATTACTCGGAGTCGGTCAAACGCGGTCAACCTCGGCCAGAATTGGATCTAGTAGGTCAACTCGGGCCTAGTTTGACTTAAATAATAATAAAACATAATTTCTATGCCCATCATATTAAATAATGAATATCATTTTCACGTACTTTGTTATAAATATTAGTAAATTTATTCTATTTGATATATATTTAACCTCCAAAAAGTAATTTCTTTATAATTTAACATGTCCGAGTACTCCCCGAGTACTCTCCGCCTAGACCGAGTACTCTCAACTCCCCGGTCGACCGACTAGGGAGTGCCTAGCGACTTTTGCAACCATGGGTATGGTATCGTATTTTATCGTATGGTATGGTATGGTATGGTATGGTATGGATGGTGTTGTATGGTATGGTATGGTATCGTATCGTATCGTATCGTATCGTATCGTATGGTATGGTATCGTATCTTATCTTATCATATGGAATGGTATGGTATGGTATGGTATGGTATGGAATGGTATGGTATGGTATGGTATGGTATGGTATGGTATGGTATGGTATGGTATGGTATGGTATGGTATGGTATGGTATGGTATGGTATGGTATGGTATGGTATGGTATGGTATGGTATCGTATCTTATCGTATGGTATGGTATGGTATCGTATCTTATGGTATCGTATCGTATCTTATGGTATGGTATGGTATGGTATGGTATGGTATGGTATGGTATGGTATGGTATGGTATGGTATGGTATGGTATGGTATGGTATGGTATGGTATGGTATGGTATGGTATGGTATGGATGGTGTTGTATGGTATGGTATGGTATGGTATGGTATGGTATGGTATGGTATGGTATGGTATGGTATGGTATGGTATCGTATCGTATGGTATGGTATGGTATGGTATGGATGGTGTTGTATGGTATGGTAATATGGTATGGTATGGTATGGTATGGTATGGTATGATATCGTATCATATCTTATCGTATGGTATGGTATGGTATCGTATGGTATGGTATGGTATCGTGTCGTAAGTGAGTAAATGACCTTTTTATTTATTATTTGTCGTAAATGAGTAAAGCACTGCACATAGTTTGTCGGTCCCCATTAGCGTATTTTTTTGTTTTACGCCCTCGTAACTATTCATCCGCCAGTATAGGGGTCATTTGCTACAAATTATTGACAAATAAAATTAAATGATTTTTATAATTAATAATTAACAAATAAAATATTGTTTTTGTAGGAAATCTGTAGAAACTGGTGACAATTTGCTACAAATTTCTGACAAATTTAAAATTTTATTTTTTAAAAATATATGTTTTCTAAATTTGATAAATAGCAAATAAAATAACTTTCAGTTTGTAGGAAATCTGTAAAAACCGTTGTCAACTTCCTACAAATTATCTACAAATGTAAAACTTTATTTTCAACATGCTCAACACTCTCAGCCCGAGCATTCTCCAATTCCTTTTATAACGCCTCCGGAACAGACTCGGGGACATACTCTTGATCCATGCTTGTCTGACCCACCTCATAGTGGTCACTGGATGACTCATCTGTAAACACAATCTGTTTTCCCCTTCTTCTTTTATTACCAGCTGACGCCACGGGTGCCTCTTCCACATGAGTATTAGGGGCAGTCTCGTCACTCGACTGCGCAGGCGAGTCGTCAATAGTAATCACCACAGCATTCTTCATTTTCTTTGAGGATGAGGGCAGCTCAGAAACCGTCTCCAAACCGATAATCGTTTTTTGTTTCGGCTTTTCAGGATGAATTTCCAAATCTCCACCACTGGTACCTTAAACTTCTGACTGCAGGACCTCATCAGGAATCTCCACATCTTCACTACTGGTAACATCATAGCAAATACCTTTAGTCCGCTCTAAAATGTGGACTTCGTGTTCGCCAAGAGAACGTGAAGTAAGCTTCAAATCACCGGCATTACCAACACCCTCCTTCTCGATATACTCGAGCAAGTCTATTTCTGCAAGACAAATGACCAAAGGGTCAGACAGACATACAAATTATATATGAGAACCTTTTTTTTTGTTTAGGTGGTTTATAGTTTTTAACATGATTTGTAGTCAAGTTCTGAAACACTATTCACATATAATTAAATCTAAATTGAAGATATATACAACTGAATCAAATCTCTCACAAAGTGCATCAGTCTGAATCAAATCAAAGCATAACAATTAAATCTAAATTGAAGATATATACAACTGAGAGCATTGTACAACCCGTTGAGAGTGTCTTTGAAGGTAACCGTGAACGGATAATTTCTAGCATTTGGGGGTTTTTATTTTCGAACCCTAAACGATATAATCGAAACAAATTGGGAACAAAACAAACCTTCAAACGCATTTAACAAACAAATTACAAACCCTAAATCAGCTACCATCACCAAATTAGAGATTATGTTTGAACAAAACCTTGTAAATCGACACAAATCGGTCCAAAAATATTCATCCAGCTTCTAACTACGCTTACGAGTTGAACAGCAAAATCGAACAAACTAACCTTTTTGTAACAACATCAAACGGAAAAAGAAAGCGATTGAACTGGAAGAGTGGCTCATAGATGACCTAAAAATGGTGGCTCACGGAGGCATGAACTCTTGCTCAGGTGGAAATTGAGGTACACGGTAGTGGAAGGAGAGAAAGAGGGGAATTTTGGGACTGAGGTGAAGAAAGAAAGGGTTTAGGGTTAAGATGGGGGGGTGGGGGTATTTTGGCGCCTGTTTTTTTATGAGGGAGGGGCGGAGAAGTGATCTAATTTCGGTATGTTGAAACTTGAAAGGGGGAAAGAGGAAGGGAGCGGGAGATGAAATTTTTAAGGGGAGGGAAACTAGATTTTTTGGAAATCACATGTAATTTTTTTCAAAGGATAACATACTTTATGCACTCAATCAGGGTGTATGATTAATCACTCTAGGGTGTTTGAGTGATTCTCACTTTTGATTGGTTGTTCTCTCATCTCTCCTCTTTCTCTCTCCTCCATCACTCTTCAATCACATTCGGTGACTACACACCGTTTTTGGTAACCTCTCTCCTACTCACCGAAAAACATCAACACCAAGGTATGGTCACCGCGCGGTGACTCCCCCTCCCCGCATAACTCACCGAAGATTATACCCCCCACCCTAACACTGTTAGAATTTTTTAGTTAAGTATTGTTAAATGATCAAAATACCCTTATAATTAAAAAGTAAATAACCTTATCTCCTTTACTCTTATCTCCATTTCAAACAACCAACCACCACCACAAACTCTCTCAGGCGATATCAACCACCGTTTCATCCATCAACGTCTGTAAACTCCACACCAAACCCTACCACCTCCGCCACCTCAAACCCTCCCGTCATCTCCTTTACTCTTATCTCCATTTCAAACAACCAACCACCACCACAAACTCTCTCAGGCGATATCAACCACCGTTTCATCCATCAACGTCTGTAAACTCCACACCAAACCCTACCACCTCCGCCACCTCAAACACTCCCTTCGAACTCGAGACCTCTCGTTTAGAACCGCAACGCCTTAACCAGTTTATCATCCTACTAGGAGCTGTTAGAATATGAAACTTAATTCCTTATATACACTATTTAGATTTAATAATATTTAATTAATTTTAATTCAAAACAAGAAGGGTTTAAACCCAATCGAACCGGCCGCAAACAAGGATCGAACTCGGACACCCACTGTACAACACCAACGTATTAACCAGCAGGATTTGCCCGTGCTATGCGACGAGAAATTGTCCGTATCGGTTTGATTCGTTACGCAACGGGTTCGTGGTGGTAACGTTCGGAATCGTTACAGGACCTGCACTCGTTTTAAAATATGTTTGTACGCCTTTTAGATTAAAAGTGAATACCGGTAGTTCATCACGGTATCGTATCGCATCGTACAATATAGTATATTATAGTATAGTATATTATAATATAGTACAACATAGTATAGTGTAGCATAATATATGAGTGTAGGATTGTATAGTATATGATAGCATCGTACAGTATAGTATAGTGTAGTGTTGTATAGTATAGGATCGTATCGTATCGCATAATGTAATACAGTATACTATACTATATCGTATAGTATAGTATCGTGTCATGTTGCGTCGTGTCATGTTGCGTCGTGTCGTGTCGTGTAGTGTCCTGTGACATCCAAAATGTTTGTTAACAACCACCAGTCGTCACCAGCACCAGCACCATCAGACACCACTACCACCAGTCGTCACCAGCACCATCAGACACCACTACCACCACCTCACCACCACTATCAAACACCATCACCTCGCTTAAAAAACGAACCCCTTCGCAAACCCAAATCCCAAAACCCCAAGTTCGACTGCAACCATAACCCCAAATCCAACCGTCACCACCGCAACTCCAAATCCAGCCATCATCACCTACCTCCTTCGCCGCCCCAAATCCGTCTGCTCCCATCATCATTACCTACCTCCTTACATCCAACACCCTTCCCTATCGCCTGCTGTGTATCCTAAACCACTAATTTCATATTTAATTGCTACTAAACCCTAATAAATCAAAGAATTTCCTTTTTCAAGTATAACTGTAAAGGGAACCCTTCTAAAACCCACCACCGCCGAAATCCACAACTTCACAAAACTAGATCGGAACTCAGAGATATTGTCGGAGATGATGAGACACATGGATAGTGGTGGTTGTCGAAGACAAAGAAATATAGATATGGTGGTGGTATCTTATCGTATCGCATCGTATCGTATCGTATCGTATCGTATCGTATAGTATAGTGTAGTATCGTATCGTATCGTATCGTGTCGTATATTATCGTATCGTATAGTATAGTGTCGTATGGTATCGTATCGTGTAATACGGTATCGTATCGTGTCGTCTCGTATGGTATGGTATGGTATGGTATGGTATGGTATCGTATGGTATCGTATCGTATCGTATCTTATCGTGTCTTATCGTGTGGTATGGTCATGGTTGTAAAACAAGGTTTCCAAGGCCGAGTACTCTCCGAGTAGTCGCTACAAGGTAGGCTGCCGAGGCGACTTTCTTCGACTCCGCCTAATTACTCGGAGTCGGTCAAACGCGGTCAACCTCGGCCAGAATTGGATCTAGTAGGTCAACTCGGGCCTAGTTTGACTTAAATAATAATAAAACATAATTTCTATGCCCATCATATTAAATAATGAATATCATTTTCACGTACTTTGTTATAAATATTAGTAAATTTATTCTATTTGATATATATTTAACCTCCAAAAAGTAATTTCTTTATAATTTAACATGTCCGAGTACTCCCCGAGTACTCTCCGCCTAGACCGAGTACTCTCAACTCCCCGGTCGACCGACTAGGGAGTGCCTAGCGACTTTTGCAACCATGGGTATGGTATCGTATTTTATCGTATGGTATGGTATGGTATGGTATGGATGGTGTTGTATGGTATGGTATGGTATCGTATCGTATCGTATCGTATGGTATGGTATCGTATCTTATCTTATCATATGGAATGGTATGGTATGGTATGGAATGGTATGGTATGGTATGGTATGGTATGGTATGGTATGGTATCGTATCTTATCGTATGGTATGGTATGGTATCGTATCTTATGGTATCGTATCGTATCTTATGGTATGGTATGGTATGGTATGGTATGGTATGGTATGGTATGGTATGGTATGGTATGGTATGGTATGGTATGGTATGGTATGGTATGGTATGGTATGGTATGGATGGTGTTGTATGGTATGGTATGGTATGGTATGGTATGGTATGGTATCGTATGGTATGGTATGGTATGGTATGGTATGGTATGGATGGTGTTGTATGGTATGGTATGGTATGGTAATATGGTATGGTATGGTATGATATCGTATTATATCTTATCGTATGGTATGGTATGGTATGGTATCGTATGGTATGGTATGGTATGGTATCGTGTGGTAAGTGAGTAAATGACCTTTTTATTTATTATTTGTCGTAAATGAGTAAAGCACTGCACATAGTTTGTCGGTCCCCATCAGCGTATTTTTTTGTTTTACGCCCTCGTAACTATTCCTCCGCCAGTATAGGGGTCATTTGCTACAAATTATTGACAAATAAAATTAAATGATTTTTATAATTAATAATTAACAAATAAAATATTGTTTTTGTAGGAAATCTGTAGAAACTGGTGACAATTTGCTACAAATTTCTGACAAATTTAAAATTTTATTTTTTAAAAATATATGTTTTCTAAATTTGATAAATAGCAAATAAAATAACTTTCAGTTTGTAGGAAATCTGTAAAAACCGTTGTCAACTTCCTACAAATTATCTACAAATGTAAAACTTTATTTTCAAAACTATACGTTTTTTATAATCAATATGTTTTTGTAGGAAATCTGTAGCTACTGGTGTGTTAGTTTGCTACAAATTGCCGACAAATTTAACATTTTATTTCTAAAATTGATAAATTAACAAATAAAATAACTTTTTTGTAGGAAATCCGTAGCAACTTGCTACAAATTTGCTACAACTTAAGTTTTAATTTTTTAATTTATTTATTTTGCAAAAATTTAGACATTACAAATATAATAACTTTTTTTTTTGTAAGAAAATTGTAGAAAACGAGGTCAATTTGCTACAAATTTTCGACAAATTTAGCATTTTATTTTTAAATTTTTTTTATTTACCTAAGTTAAGAAATAACAAATAATTTGACCCTTTTTTGTCGAAAAACTGTAGCAAATAAGGTCAATTTGCTACAAATTTTCAACAAATCTAAAATTTTATTTTTAAAACTATATGTTTTTTATAATCAATATGTTTTTGTAGGAAATCTGTAGCTATTGGTGTGTTAGTTTGCTACAAATTGCCGACAAATTTAACATTTTATTTCTAAAATTGATAAATTAATAAATAAAATAACTTTTTTTGTAGGAAATCCGTAGCAACTTGCTACAAATTTGCTACAACTTAAGTTTTAATTTTTTAATTTATTTATTTTGCAAAAATTTAGACATTACAAATATAATAACTTTTTTTTTGTAAGAAAATTGTAGAAAACGAGGTCAATTTGCTACTACTTTTCGACAAATTTAGCATTTTATTTTTAAATTTTTTTTATTTAACTAAGTTAAGAAATAACAAATAATTTGACCCTTTTTTGTCGAAAAACTGTAGCAAATAAGGTCAATTTCCTACAAATTATCGACAAATGTAAAATTTTATTTTCAAAACTATATGTTTTTTATAATCAATATGTTTTTGTAGGAAATCTGTAGCTACTGGTGTGTTAGTTTGCTACAAATTGCCGACAAATTTAACATTTTATTTCTAAAATTGATAAATTAACATATAAAATAACTTTTTTGTAGGAAATCCGTAGCAACTTGCTACAAATTTGCTACAACTTAAGTTTTAATTTTTTAATTTATTTATTTTGCAAAAATTTAGACATTACAAATATAATAACTTTTTTTTTTGTAAGAAAATTGTAGAAAACGAGGTCAATTTGCTACAAATTTTCGACAAATTTAGCATTTTATTTTTATTTTTTTTATTTAACTAAGTTAAGAAATAACAAATAATTTGACCCTTTTTTGTCGAAAAACTGTAGCAAATAAGGTCAATTTGCTACAAATTATCGACAAATGTAAAATTTTATTTTCAAAACTATATGTTTTTTATAATCAATATGTTTTTGTAGGAAATCTGTAGCTACTGGTGTGTTAGTTTGCTACAAATTGCCGACAAATTTAACATTTTATTTCTAAAATTGATAAATTAACATATAAAATAACTTTTTTGTAGGAAATCCGTAGCAACTTGCTACAAATTTGCTACAACTTAAGTTTTAATTTTTTAATTTATTTATTTTGCAAAAATTTAGACATTACAAATATAATAACTTTTTTTTGTAAGAAAATTGTAGAAAACGAGGTCAATTTGCTACAAATTTTCGACAAATTTAGCGTTTTATTTTTAATTTTTTTTTATTTAACTAAGTTAAGAAATAACAAATAATTTGACCCTTTTTGTCGAAAAACTGTAGCAAATAAGGTCAATTTGCTACAAATTTTCGACAGATTTAACACTTTATGTTATTTAATTATTTATTTTACTGAAATTCAGACTCGAAAAATAAAATAAATTACACTTGTCGCAAATTTGTAGCTAGTTGCTACAAATTTCCGACAAATTTAGAAAATTTATTTTTTAAATTATTTATTTTGCTATAGTAACAAATAATTTAAATTTCTTATTTATTTTGTAGGAATTTTGTCACAAAGATAATATATTTTGCTACAAAATTGCTACAAATGCTTGTTGTGTGGCAATTTTGTAGGAAAATTGTGGATAAGTTTTGGGTTTTTTTTTTGTTTTTCTTTTTTGTCAAAAAATTGTAGGAAAATTGTAAAAAAAATTGAGTTGTGGGAAATTTGTAGGAAACTTTTGTAGGAAAAAATGTAGTTTTCTAGTAGTGGGTTAGACCCTTGGTTACTTCCGGAACCGCCGAAGGAGGAGCTTCCTAATCTGTTTCGGTTAAACCATCTGGGGTAGCCCAGTTGGCCACCAGCACCCGTTACAAACTGGTGTGGGCAGGTTCGATCCCAGGCTCAACCAAAATGCCCACCCGGTAGGGTATTAACCGCCAGGCAGCGTTGCTGGGTCGCTAGCTTGGGAATGGAGATCCCTTCCGCGGTCAGGGGACCGTGCATCTACCATTTTTTAATCTGTTTCGGTTAGAGTTGGATAAGAAATGTAGAGTTAAGGACCGGATCGTCAGCCCCGTGTCCAATCCAAGCGGTAAGTGGTAGGGATGGCAAAAATACCCGAGCCCGACGGGTTTACCCGAAACCCGACACAAATGGGACGGGTATACCCGATACCCGACGGGTATTGGGCCGGGTATGGGATTAGTTTTAAAAATTTTCGCGGGTATGGGTCGGGTATGGGATTAAGTGATACCCGACCCGATTACCCGAAACCCCATACCCGTTTACCCAAACTATATACCCGATCATATACTCGATTTTTTTAATTTATACTTTTATTTTCCATTAACCCTTGTCTATTAGTGATTTATTTTAGTATGTTCATAATGTGAAAAAAAAAATTTCTTTTAGTATATGCATTTGATAATAGTATTTATATTTTGTATGTTGTGAAGTATATGCATGTGAGTGTATAATTATTAGAAAGTTATTATTAATTTATGATAAAACTTTTATGTATGTAATGTATATTTTTTATTTATAATAGTTGTTGTATAAATAAAATAATCTAATAATTACAATAGTAAAAAAATGTATTTAGAAATCCCAACGTATATCTTTTAACAAACTAATGGGTAAACCTAGAGGTGTACAAACCGGTTTTTTTCAAAAACCGGTTTCGGTTATTAACCGGTTTCGGTTTTTTCACCGAAAATAAAAACCGGTTTTTTTATTACCGGTTCTAGTTACTAACCGGTTTTTGAGGTCCAAAACAATAACCGGTATAACCGGTTGGGACCGGTTTTTAACCGGTTTTTCCCAAAAAAACCGGTTTTAACCGGTTTTTTAATAACCGGTTCGGTTAATAACCGGTTTTTGAAGTCAAGAATAGTAACCGGTATAAAAACCGGTTAAAAAAAAACCGGTTTCGGTTTTTTTCCGGTTTCGGTTCTAAAACCAGTTTTTTTGTACACCTCTAGGTAAACCCGATACCCGACGGGTAATTACCCGACAAATACCCGACGGGTATTGGGTCGGTATGGGACGCGATTTTATAACCGGGTACGGGTATGGGATTACCAATACCCGACCCGAACCCGACCCATTGCCATCCCTAGTAAGTGGGAATATCCGGACTCTAATGAGGAACTTGCTGAATGGAGCTTTGTTTGTAGTTTACTTCATCCGGTCTCGTTGAGTGATCAAAAGGACAGATGGAAATGGGGGAATGGGCCGGGTGGTTTCTCGGTTGGGGCGGTAAAACGGCAATTGGAGTTTAGCAATGATTATAGCTCCCGGTATGTTTGGGATTGGTGTAGGTGGCTCCCTAAGAAATGTAATCTATTTGCGTGGAGAGCGGAATTGGATAGTGTCACACCCCAAATTTCCACGTGTTACCGGTGGGCCCGGTAGGGGAGTAACGTGACGTGGTTGGCAACATCATAGTCAAACAACACAATATATAAATGCACAGCGGAAGCAAAAGGATAAATATATTACAATCCGAATAGTGTAACATCAAAGTATTACAACGGAAGTAAAAGATCCACAGGCGGATCTTAAAGCATAAACTTTATTCAACAGACTTTAGGCACCTAGAACTTTCAAGATTCCTTAGAAACGCCCTGAGCTTCCAGCCAATTACGTTCAGTACCTGTCACTTAACCCTTTTGGAAAATACGTCAGTTTTCACTGGTAAATACACTCAACCGACTCATTTTGTAAATGTTTATGAAAATTTGTTTAGGTGCACAAGACATGCAAATATTTCGACACTTGGATTAAAATGCATAGAGGCAAAATTAATCTTTTTAACTTGGGACAATTATATTTATAACCTTGTATACAGATTTACATGTTCGTTGTACGTTCAGGGCCCGATGTAGAAATCGAGTCAGATTAACAGACACGCCACAAGTATAGGCCCACAAGAGAGTGAGATACCGTTATCTCTTAAGCACTGTCAGGTGTATGCCTACACCCCGTGCTTAAGACGTGGCCATTTTATAATACAATGATGTCACTAGGATATCCGGGACATGGTCATTAACCCCTAAAGGTCTTTGTTTCAAACAATACAGATTAAACCGGGTTACCTCAATGATTTAACCATAATAAGATTAAAGATTCAGTACCCGTCCAAGCGGTATTATTATACCGTATCCCAAGCCCGTATAGGGAAAATAAGTTAAGAGTATTTACCTGAGCTAGCTCCTGTCTTAAATAGCAGAAATTAATAACTCAGCCGTGTTCACTTAAGTAAGCGTAGGTACAATTTACCGGAAATCTCTAGTCTGGAATGATGGTATAAAAACCAATTAGAATGCTAACGGGCCTTTAATTAAGCCTAGGCTTAGACCGGCTAGTCTTATAGAAAGATACGGTTCAAACGCACGATAAGGCGAAGACCGGAATAGAATGGGATTTAGACCCGACAAGTTTGAAGACTTGTATAATATGGGAAATCTAAACACCTTCTGGATTTTGAGATAAAACCGATAAGGTTTGACCCGTTTCGGCTAACTTATATAAACCAGTTATATAAACCGATCCGAACGCGAATAACGCGTAACGGGTAACCGAATAGGTCACGAACAGGTTTCCTAAGTTAATATGCTTAAAATATATTGTGATATCGTAATGATACCTTCCATAATGCCCAAAACGAGTTAAATCCTTAATTATGCCCCGTAGGGGTATTTTGGTCATTTAAACGATTATAAAAGGGGTTTAACGTAACCCTGATGTTCGGGACTGAAGTAATCAGTAAACAACTTATTTTTAACAGATTATATTAGTTAATAATAATCCGGATGTCTCAAAATAGTTTTAAGCCTAAACTATGCGTATAATACACGTATAAACCCGTTTTTAGCGACGTATGATTAAAATACTATTCTGGGTTTTCTGATCAGTTAAACAGGCTCAAAACACTATATTTATTATTTAAAATCAGTAGCAATTGGATTGGCGTCAAAAGGATTTATAAAACTCATTTTATGCGCGAAAAGGGTATATTCGGTATTACCGAATTAAGGCACTAATCCTAGCTTATGATCAGTTTAAAAATAATTAAAAATCTTCAAAAATCCCGAAGTATTATTTAACATCAGTGGGGAAAAGGTTTGGTACCGAAAATCGGGTTTAGATAGGCTATGCGCTAATCGCGCCGTTTTATTAATAAAAAGCTTATTATTTACGCTAATGCGCATATCTCCTAATCTAGACTTCCGATTGACGTGAAAATTTACGTACATGTTTAATAATCAGTAACTAAGATTATTGTACTTCAACATTTTCAAAATTCTCGTTGTAGGGTCATAAGGGCATTATGGTTCATTTTAAGCGTTTAACGGAAACGTGTGCATGCATCGGATAATCAACGAAACAAGTACCGAGGCTTATACTATCATGTAACCCAACCCTAATGAAGTACTAAGGCAATACCGAATCAAATTAAAACGGGTCAGAACCGAAGTCAAAGCAAAAGTCAACGTTTTGCGCCTTTCGGTTCCGAACCAGGTTTAAACAGATATCTGTCGAGTCGGACAAGCGTAAACAAGTTTTTATACTTATTACCAAGTTATATTAAGGTTAAAACAGATTACACGCCTCTCGGATTGCAAATCGTGCATTAAATCATATTTTACAATTCTGTTGACTTTTTCGGTCAACCTTTGACTCGACAAACGACCTAGTTAGGTCTGGAATCGGTATGTGCCCTTACAAGGGTTTAATTCCCATATAATTACCTATCTAACGGTACCTTTAATTCGGGTTACGACTGAGCCATCGTTACTAAATCACGAAGTCAATGTTAATTACGATATAATGACTTTTAAGCTAAATACCTAGCTAGAATCAATTTAGAAAGGTTAGAGGTACTTACATAATGATTAATGATGATTAGGGAGCTTGTGATTCAGCTTGGAAGTCCCACAAATGACCAGAATAGTTGTAAGAATGAATGAGCACTTTGGTGGCTTTATATAGTGTTTGCATACACCACAATTCATTGACAACAAGCTCTATGATCATCCACAATCATCCAACACATGTCCCTAGTCTTCTAGGGGAGTCTAAGGGTCCTTCATATGCAAGAAAAACCGGCCTAAAGGGTCACAATTGCACACAACAGACACCTGTGATGAATCTGCACACTTTCTGATTAGACAAGGCAGTCGCGTAGCGCGACTGCCAGGGACTTCAGGCTCGCGCTATGCGAGGGTGATGAAGACCAGCTCAACAAGTTTTGTCATTTGCATTTTAGTCCCTGATCCCCTGAAAGGTCGTTTTCACTTGATTCTTACAAGATTTATTGCACGATAATTCCTCTATATTGATTTCTAAGGACTCCTAGACATAATCAATCTTCGTGGAGTCCTCGGGTAACTTTGTGATCTCCCGAAAGGCCCTAAATTTCAATGTTGACGATTCTAACCCTCACATACGGATTTTATCATAACTTTCTCATACGGTAACGAAACTTGTTGAAATTTTTATGGTACATTCTTGTGAGCATATTTAATTGTTACAAGGCTTCGGGTTTGCTTAAAAGGTCACTCAGAGGTACATCTTAACATGTTGACACATTTAACCCCTGTAGTTTGTAATCTCTCACTTTCTTTCACAATTCGCTTCGTATGATCCATGATCCATTCGTTTAAGGTTATAAACATCATGTAGGGTTATTGTAAAGTATATTTATTCATTGTTGACACTTTGAACCCTTATATTTACACAGTTTCATTGTTTGTCAACTTTAGTCCTTCAAGGACATTCTTTCACACGCTCAAAGGTTATGACACGTGTCAAGACATTATAGGACGTAAATTTTCGAGGTGTTACATCCTCACCCCCTTAAAATAAATCTCGACCTCGAGATTTGTTAATGTAAAGGAAGTACTCTTTGTCTCATAAGGGACTTAGCTTTTATAGCATATCTAGAGTCTTTCCAAGCTCTCATAGTGGCTCTTATATTAGGCGTATGTATCCTTTTGGAGCTTCTTGACCTGTCGATCCTCAATCGATACAGGATGCTCATCACATCAAAATTCTGCATATCATTATGTGATAGTGCTTCTTGACTTATTGGCGGAACACATCCTCCAGTCACTATTGTGCAATGTATTTCGAGCTCCGTCAAACTCCTTAAATAGGCTTTAGCTTACAAGCTACTTGATCTTGATACATTCGATTTCCTTCGAATGATTCTATATTTATTCAAAGCTTAACTAGCCTGATAATCTAACAAATTGGCACACCCTTCCAGGGTGATCTCTTTTTTTTTTTTTGCATTTTATTCTTTAACAAGAACTAAGGAAGTTTGCTATTTTCGTAACTGCTTGATTTCTTGCCGTATATTGGCAACCTAAAATCAATTATGGATTTGTATGATCTTATTTGTTGTCCCCCAGGCAACTTTCAGATCTCGATAATTGGACTTACCAATTCTCTATCTAACAATAAATGTTTAACATTCCATCTATACTAAGTCTCCAAAGGAGTAGCCTTAATACTTACATATTAATTATTATAGAAAAGCTTATTTTAAGGTGGGATGGTTATTCGAACCACTGCTTAGCTAATGTTTAGGGAATAGCTAATCCTTATCGGGAGTCGAGCAAATCGATGATCCTGGGCAGCTGATGGCAATTTCTTAATCGTTGCCTAATTAGGGTTGCGGTGATAATGCATAAGCAAGATGAACCGTCTTTCTTATTTAACTATACTGGATTCCCAGGATATTTAGTTAGGCTATTGGAACCCTCTATTTTAAACTTAGTTAATCAGGGTTTCGATTCTTCCAATGATGGTACTAGCCGTCTTGGAGATTTCATAATAACACAGCCTCAAACGGAATTTAAACCTTAACTCTACCTGCCACTCAAGAGGTAAACAGGGTAGTTCTTATAACGAAAATAATCATGACACATAGAGATGTCATAGTTGTCCGTGTTCTCAGGCTTTGGTTCACCTATCGATGTCGGTGTCAGATAAATGACACATTCACTTTACAAATGTAAGGGTGCCCTAAGCAGAGATACTTATAGGGACATTTTATATTGGATATCTTCTTTGAATACTACTAGTCGACTTTAGTACGATATGACCATTGGGATGTCTCAGCGGTTCCATGCATTAAACCTCCATACTGATCAGGCATGGAAGCAATCTATGGGACACACTAGGATACGCCAATCCTCATATGGCACTTTTATCAAACATAGTTTGGCATTCGCGGTCGATAGAAAACAATGAGAAAATAATAAAATAAAGTAATATATATTGTCGTACTCGATTCGAAGAAAGAGTACTCTCAGATTTTTCAGAAGGATCCCTTGCCGATACTCAGAAGAATCGGTTACTATGGTTTCCTTGGTAAGTTATACCTTGTGGATGATATAAAAGTTTGCTAAGCTTATGGTTTATGAAGATTTATTATTGCCTGTATTAAATCAGGACACTTAGCAGAAATTATCATTGGTAAGTGATAAGGAAGGTACTTGATGACATCGCGAACTGCCTCTCCGCATTCATCAGGTGAGTTCAGGCGTTTCCTTTCTTAGCCTTTCCAGGCTTAGCTGCACCTTCTTTGGTAGCCTTATGGTATCTAGTTCTGAGGCGGCCTTACTCACCACAGTCGTGACAGACTGTATTCTTTATGTCCCTACATTCATGGGAAAATGATGACCCGTTCCTTTGCAGATGTCACACTGCTTTGGTCCTTCCAACTGCTGCGTCAACCACAGCTTGGAGATTAACTCCATTAATATTGAGGTTTACATTTGTAGCTTTATTAACTTTCGTCGCCTTAATAGTATTGCGACTGTCGTCTACCTCATCTCAGTTTTCCATACTTGAAACTTGGTACCAATCACCAAAATTTAACAATTATTAGTCATCATCCTGATGACCCGACTTAGATTAGCCACGACATTCATAAACCGTATGGGCTATTCTGTTCTGAACATTCCTAGTGAATGTTATTTGAATGTATATCCATTATATTTAGCCTAGGTCACAAAAGACCTTTAATGGCATTTAAAGTTTGGTCCGAATCCATCACCTTTTTGACAGGGGATCTAAATGTCACATATGTCTTTATTATAGTGATGAATTTGGATAGCTTGAAAGCTTGCCATAAGGATATCAGAAAAGAGTGATTCCTAAAAACTATAAAATATCAATCTAGGATTTGTTGGAGCATTTTCTAAAGTATCAACCAATTTCTACCTTGCATTAAATGACCGGAGTCCAAATCAGGCGGAGGCAACAGTTCTCAACTTTTATTGTTCATTATAGAATCATATGTGTCAGCAACAAATAAATTGTTTGATAAGGAAATGTACCTGCTATGTAATTATCCTCCTGCACCAACTCTTGGGTGTTCATCATGCGTTTGTTTTCTTGGCCTCTTCGGGCTTCTTCTGATTCCTAGGGCAGTTGGTCTTGATATGCCCCTTCTCGTTGCAACCATAACAGGTTGCATCTTTCAACTTCTTGCAATCCAGGGTTTTATGTTCCTTAGATTTGCAAATTCCACACGGCCGAGGCTGAGATTCAAATCTGCATTTCCCGAGGTGGTATTTCCTACAGGTTTTGCACCTGATCTTCTCACCCGGCTGCTGGCTGTCTTTCTTAAACCCGGAACTCTTCTTATCCTCAGAGTTCCTCTTTGTCTCCCTATCAGAGCGATGAGAAATTTCATCCTCCCTTTTTCGCTTTCCTTCTTCAGAGACTTTGGCAGCCTTGTTTCTGACCACATCGAGTGTGAGAGATAGCGACAGATCGGCCGCTGACCTGAATGAAGTAGGTCTTGAAGCCTTAACACTGGCTTTGATTTCTGGGGCTAAACCCCCAATGAAGCGAGCAATTCGCTTTGGTTCTGGTGTGATCAAATAAGGAACCAATCGAGACTTGGTATTGAAATTTGTAAGGTATGCTTGACAATCTAAGTTTTCCATGACCAATGTCAAGAATTCAGTCTCAATTTTCTCAACTTCATGTTGAGGACAGTAATTTTCTTTGATAAGAGCAACGAACTGCTCCCAAGTCATGTTGTACAAAGGAATCTTCCCCGTAGCTTGGATCAGTGACCTCCACCAAGCTAGAGCTTCTCCTTTAAAAGATTGTGAAACAAATTTCACAACATCTTGCTCTGCACAACCGCTGATGTCAACAACAGCGTCCATCTCATCGAGCCACGTCATGCAATCGATGGCCCCTTTTTCTCCTGCAAAGTCTCTAGGCTTGCAGGAGACAAAATATTTATATGAACAGGTCTTAACTGGTGTCTCTTGATGGAACACAACCTGTCTAAACGGAATACTCCTTTGATTTGACAAGTCATGAACATCGTCTTCTCTTGACTCAAGTATTTTAGAAGGGGGCTTACTACGAGCCACAGATAGAGTCTTAGAATGGGTATCATTTGATTCATCATACTGTCTGTCAAGAGCTCGAGTAACAGCATAATCTATTATTGCCTGCAGTTCCGCTCCAGTTACATTGATTCTGGTAGCATCATTGTCCTCCTTCATGTGGCTGTTAACTTCATCTAATCCAGCCATGTAGCTTGATTGCTTCATAAACATTGACAATGATTTATCCAGAGGTCATTATGAAATTATCATTTTTGATAATTTATTAACCATGGTAATATAAACCATATGGGTTAATTTGTTAGTTATACTTAGTTAATATTTTTCATTATAACTTATCCTAGTTATAAAACATCAAATATATTAAAGTGGCGTAAAAAGCCTGGTCCCAAGGACAGTTTTAAATTTTATAAGCCATGATTTCAGAGAATCAAAGCATTTAGGTTTGAACATAGTTCATTATCTTTCCTGGACAGAGAGTCAAAGACTACTACTGTCGTTGTCAAATTGACGATACAATATGGCCCGTAGGCGGATCAATTGACATTACAAAACGATGTTTTTAGAAATTACTAATCATCACACTGGTGATAGTAGTCATGATAATATTGATCATATTGACTATGAGGCTTGGGCATAGCCCACTGCCTTAGACAAGAACCCTAAGATTTACTACTGACATTGTTGTAGTGACAATATTATAAAGTATAGCCAGTAAGCACTTCATCACTAAGGATGTCGATAATATGATCATCATATTGATGATATTAGTCATGATCACATTGATCATATAGACCAATAGGCTTGAGCATAGCTCACCACCATAGACAAGGAATCATAAAGATCACAATGTCAGAGACATATTAGTCATGATCACATTGATCATTTAGGCTAATAGGCTTGAGCAGAGCTCACCACCATAGACAAGGAATCATAAAGATCACAATGTCAGTGTCTCAGATGGACAATACGTTATAGCCCGTAGGCACTTCCCTTCTAAGGGATGGTTATAATATGATCATCTTATAGGATGATATAAGCTATGATTTCTAAATCAATAGACTAAATACGCAAATTGGAAAAATCCATTATTTTAAAAATAAAAGTACAGAGTTGCCCTAAGCGGGACTTGAAAGGAATAATGTTGTCCTCGTAGGGACTGAAAAGATAAATACGTCCTTATAAGGACTATTGAGGAAATGATCTTTAGCGAAGGAGTTTCTTCTTTATTTAATTCTTGAATGCTTTCTCCTTGGTTGCACGTTTCATCCTAGCCGCTGTACGAAGGTCAGCAATATAGGGCTTCAGGTGTGGAGGATTCCTATTATGGCTTCTTCGCTTGGCGACGTATCCAATATATAAAGATTTGGAAGAAAATTTCCAGATGAGGATTGAGAGTATTCCTATGTTAAGTCTAGACTCAGAAGATTTAGGAATGTGCAATTGTGTCATTGAGATTAAACATAAAAAGTTAGTGTTTAATTCACTCAATGTTGGCTCTGATACCAACCTGTCACACCCCAAATTTCCACGTGTTACCGGTGGGCCCGGTAGGGGAGTAACGTGACGTGGTTGGCAACATCATAGTCAAACAACACAATATATAAATGCACAGCGGAAGCAAAAGGATAAATATATTACAATCCGAATAGTGTAACATCAAAGTATTACAACGGAAGTAAAAGATCCACAGGCGGATCTTAAAGCATAAACTTTATTCAACAGACTTTAGGCACCTAGAACTTTCAAGATTCCTTAGAAACGCCCTGAGCTTCCAGCCAATTACGTTCAGTACCTGTCACTTAACCCTTTTGGAAAATACGTCAGTTTTCACTGGTAAATACACTCAACCGACTCATTTTGTAAATGTTTATGAAAATTTGTTTAGGTGCACAAGACATGCAAATATTTCGACACTTGGATTAAAATGCATAGAGGCAAAATTAATCTTTTTAACTTGGGACAATTATATTTATAACCTTGTATACAGATTTACATGTTCGTTGTACGTTCAGGGCCCGATGTAGAAATCGAGTCAGATTAACAGACACGCCACAAGTATAGGCCCACAAGAGAGTGAGATACCGTTATCTCTTAAGCACTGTCAGGTGTATGCCTACACCCCGTGCTTAAGACGTGGCCATTTTATAATACAATGATGTCACTAGGATATCCGGGACATGGTCATTAACCCCTAAAGGTCTTTGTTTCAAACAATACAGATTAAACCGGGTTACCTCAATGATTTAACCATAATAAGATTAAAGATTCAGTACCCGTCCAAGCGGTATTATTATACCGTATCCCAAGCCCGTATAGGGAAAATAAGTTAAGAGTATTTACCTGAGCTAGCTCCTGTCTTAAATAGCAGAAATTAATAACTCAGCCGTGTTCACTTAAGTAAGCGTAGGTACAATTTACCGGAAATCTCTAGTCTGGAATGATGGTATAAAAACCAATTAGAATGCTAACGGGCCTTTAATTAAGCCTAGGCTTAGACCGGCTAGTCTTATAGAAAGATACGGTTCAAACGCACGATAAGGCGAAGACCGGAATAGAATGGGATTTAGACCCGACAAGTTTGAAGACTTGTATAATATGGGAAATCTAAACACCTTCTGGATTTTGAGATAAAACCGATAAGGTTTGACCCGTTTCGGCTAACTTATATAAACCAGTTATATAAACCGATCCGAACGCGAATAACGCGTAACGGGTAACCGAATAGGTCACGAACAGGTTTCCTAAGTTAATATGCTTAAAATATATTGTGATATCGTAATGATACCTTCCATAATGCCCAAAACGAGTTAAATCCTTAATTATGCCCCGTAGGGGTATTTTGGTCATTTAAACGATTATAAAAGGGGTTTAACGTAACCCTGATGTTCGGGACTGAAGTAATCAATAAACAACTTATTTTTAACAGATTATATTAGTTAATAATAATCCGGATGTCTCAAAATAGTTTTAAGCCTAAACTATGCGTATAATACACGTATAAACCCGTTTTTAGCGACGTATGATTAAAATACTATTCTGGGTTTTCTGATCAGTTAAACAGGCTCAAAACACTATATTTATTATTTAAAATCAGTAGCAATTGGATTGGCGTCAAAAGGATTTATAAAACTCATTTTATGCGCGAAAAGGGTATATTCGGTATTACCGAATTAAGGCACTAATCCTAGCTTATGATCAGTTTAAAAATAATTAAAAATCTTCAAAAATCCCGAAGTATTATTTAACATCAGTGGGGAAAAGGTTTGGTACCGAAAATCGGGTTTAGATAGGCTATGCGCTAATCGCGCCGTTTTATTAATAAAAAGCTTATTATTTACGCTAATGCGCATATCTCCTAATCTAGACTTCCGATTGACGTGAAAATTTACGTACATGTTTAATAATCAGTAACTAAGATTATTGTACTTCAACATTTTCAAAATTCTCGTTGTAGGGTCATAAGGGCATTATGGTTCATTTTAAGCGTTTAACGGAAACGTGTGCATGCATCGGATAATCAACGAAACAAGTACCGAGGCTTATACTATCATGTAACCCAACCCTAATGAAGTACTAAGGCAATACCGAATCAAATTAAAACGGGTCAGAACCGAAGTCAAAGCAAAAGTCAACGTTTTGCGCCTTTCGGTTCCGAACCAGGTTTAAACAGATATCTGTCGAGTCGGACAAGCGTAAACAAGTTTTTATACTTATTACCAAGTTATATTAAGGTTAAAACAGATTACACGCCTCTCGGATTGCAAATCGTGCATTAAATCATATTTTACAATTCTGTTGACTTTTTCGGTCAACCTTTGACTCGACAAACGACCTAGTTAGGTCTGGAATCGGTATGTGCCCTTACAAGGGTTTAATACCCATATAATTACCTATCTAACGGTACCTTTAATTCGGGTTACGACTGAGCCATCGTTACTAAATCACGAAGTCAATGTTAATTACGATATAATGACTTTTAAGCTAAATACCTAGCTAGAATCAATTTAGAAAGGTTAGAGGTACTTACATAATGATTAATGATGATTAGGGAGCTTGTGATTCAGCTTGGAAGTCCCACAAATGACCAGAATAGTTGTAAGAATGAATGAGCACTTTGGTGGCTTTATATAGTGTTTGCATACACCACAATTCATTGACAACAAGCTCTATGATCATCCACAATCATCCAACACATGTCCCTAGTCTTCTAGGGGAGTCTAAGGGTCCTTCATATGCAAGAAAAACCGGCCTAAAGGGTCACAATTGCACACAACAGACACCTGTGATGAATCTGCACACTTTCTGATCAGACAAGGCAGTCGCGTAGCGCGACTGCCAGGGACTTCAGGCTCGCGCTACGCGAGGGTGATGAAGACCAGCTCAACAAGTTTTGTCATTTGCATTTTAGTCCCTGATCCCCTGAAAGGTCGTTTTCACTTGATTCTTACAAGATTTATTGCACGATAATTCCTCTATATTGATTTCTAAGGACTCCTAGACATAATCAATCTTCGTGGAGTCCTCGGGTAACTTTGTGATCTCCCGAAAGGCCCTAAATTTCAATGTTGACGATTCTAACCCTCACATACGGATTTTATCATAACTTTCTCATACGGTAACGAAACTTGGTGAAATTTTTATGGTACATTCTTGTGAGCATATTTAATTGTTACAAGGCTTCGGGTTTGCTTAAAAGGTCACTCAGAGGTACATCTTAACATGTTGACACATTTAACCCCTGTAGTTTGTAATCTCTCACTTTCTTTCACAATTCGCTTCGTATGATCCATGATCCATTCGTTTAAGGTTATAAACATCATGTAGGGTTATTGTAAAGTATATTTATTCATTGTTGACACTTTGAACCCTTATATTTACACAGTTTCATTGTTTGTCAACTTTAGTCCTTCAAGGACATTCTTTCACACGCTCAAAGGTTATGACACGTGTCAAGACATTATAGGACGTAAATTTTCGAGGTGTTACATCCTCACCCCCTTAAAATAAATCTCGACCTCGAGATTTGTTAATGTAAAGGAAGTACTCTTTGTCTCATAAGGGACTTAGCTTTTATAGCATATCTAGAGTCTTTCCAAGCTCTCATAGTGGCTCTTATATTAGGCGTATGTATCCTTTTGGAGCTTCTTGACCTGTCGATCCTCAATCGATACAGGATGCTCATCACATCAAAATTCTGCATATCATTATGTGATAGTGCTTCTTGACTTATTGGCGGAACACATCCTCCAGTCACTATTGTGCAATGTATTTCGAGCTCCGTCAAACTCCTTAAATAGGCTTTAGCTTACAAGCTACTTGATCTTGATACATTCGATTTCCTTCGAATGATTCTATATTTATTCAAAGCTTAACTAGCCTGATAATCTAACAAATTGGCACACCCTTCCAGGGTGATCTCTTTTTTTTTTTTTTGCATTTTATTCTTTAACAAGAACTAAGGAAGTTTGCTATTTTCGTAACTGCTTGATTTCTTGCCGTATATTGGCAACCTAAAATCAATTATGGATTTGTATGATCTTATTTGTTGTCCCCCAGGCAACTTTCAGATCTCGATAATTGGACTTACCAATTCTCTATCTAACAATAAATGTTTAACATTCCATCTATACTAAGTCTCCAAAGGAGTAGCCTTAATACTTACATATTAATTATTATAGAAAAGCTTATTTTAAGGTGGGATGGTTATTCGAACCACTGCTTAGCTAATGTTTAGGGAATAGCTAATCCTTATCGGGAGTCGAGCAAATCGACGATCCTGGGCAGCTGATGGCAATTTCTTAATCGTTGCCTAATTAGGGTTGCGGTGATAATGCATAAGCAAGATGAACCGTCTTTCTTATTTAACTATACTGGATTCCCAGGATATTTAGTTAGGCTATTGGAACCCTCTATTTTAAACTTAGTTAATCAGGGTTTCGATTCTTCCAATGATGGTACTAGCCGTCTTGGAGATTTCATAATAACACAGCCTCAAACGGAATTTAAACCTTAACTCTACCTGCCACTCAAGAGGTAAACAGGGTAGTTCTTATAACGAAAATAATCATGACACATAGAGATGTCATAGTTGTCCGTGTTCTCAGGCTTTGGTTCACCTATCGATGTCGGTGTCAGATAAATGACACATTCACTTTACAAATGTAAGGGTGCCCTAAGCAGAGATACTTATAGGGACATTTTATATTGGATATCTTCTTTGAATACTACTAGTCGACTTTAGTACGATATGACCATTGGGATGTCTCAGCGGTTCCATGCATTAAACCTCCATACTGATCAGGCATGGAAGCAATCTATGGGACACACTAGGATACGCCAATCCTCATATGGCACTTTTATCAAACATAGTTTGGCATTCGCGGTCGATAGAAAACAATGAGAAAATAATAAAATAAAGTAATATATATTGTCGTACTCGATTCGAAGAAAGAGTACTCTCAGATTTTTCAGAAGGATCCCTTGCCGATACTCAGAAGAATCGGTTACTATGGTTTCCTTGGTAAGTTATACCTTGTGGATGATATAAAAGTTTGCTAAGCTTATGGTTTATGAAGATTTATTATTGCCTGTATTAAATCAGGACACTTAGCAGAAATTATCATTGGTAAATGATAAGGAAGGTACTTGATGACATCGCGAACTGCCTCTCCGCATTCATCAGGTGAGTTCAGGCGTTTCCTTTCTTAGCCTTTCCAGGCTTAGCTGCACCTTCTTTGGTAGCCTTATGGTATCTAGTTCTGAGGCGGCCTTACTCACCACAGTCGTGACAGACTGTATTCTTTATGTCCCTACATTCATGGGAAAATGATGACCCGTTCCTTTGCAGATGTCACACTGCTTTGGTCCTTCCAACTGCTGCGTCAACCACAGCTTGGAGATTAACTCCATTAATATTGAGGTTTACATTTGTAGCTTTATTAACTTTCGTCGCCTTAATAGTATTGCGACTGTCGTCTACCTCATCTCAGTTTTCCATACTTGAAACTTGGTACCAATCACCAAAATTTAACAATTATTAGTCATCATCCTGATGATCCGACTTAGATTAGCCATGACATTCATAAACCGTATGGGCTATTCTGTTCTGAACATTCCTAGTGAATGTTATTTGAATGTATATCCATTATATTTAGCCTAGGTCACAAAAGACCTTTAATGGCATTTAAAGTTTGGTCCGAATCCATCACCTTTTTGACAGGGGATCTAAATGTCACATATGTCTTTATTATAGTGATGAATTTGGATAGCTTGAAAGCTTGCCATAAGGATATCAGAAAAGAGTGATTCCTAAAAACTATAAAATATCAATCTAGGATTTGTTGGAGCATTTTCTAAAGTATCAACCAATTTCTACCTTGCATTAAATGACCGGAGTCCAAATCAGGCGGAGGCAACAGTTCTCAACTTTTATTGTTCATTATAGAATCATATGTGTCAGCAACAAATAAATTGTTTGATAAGGAAATGTACCTGCTATGTAATTATCCTCCTGCACCAACTCTTGGGTGTTCATCATGCGTTTGTTTTCTTGGCCTCTTCGGGCTTCTTCTGATTCCTAGGGCAGTTGGTCTTGATATGCCCCTTCTCGTTGCAACCATAACAGGTTGCATCTTTCAACTTCTTGCAATCCAGGGTTTTATGTTCCTTAGATTTGCAAATTCCACACGGCCGAGGCCGAGATTCAAATCTGCATTTCCCGAGGTGGTATTTCCTACAGGTTTTGCACCTGATCTTCTCACCCGGCTGCTAGCTGTCTTTCTTAAACCCGGAACTCTTCTTATCCTCAGAGTTCCTCTTTGTCTCCCTATCAGAGCGATGAGAAATTTCATCCTCCCTTTTTCGCTTTCCTTCTTCAGAGACTTTGGCAGCCTTGTTTCTGACCACATCGAGTGTGAGAGATAGCGACAGATCGGCCGCTGACCTGAATGAAGTAGGTCTTGAAGCCTTAACACTGGCTTTGATTTCTGGGGCTAAACCCCCAATGAAGCGAGCAATTCGCTTTGGTTCTGGTGTGATCAAATAAGGAACCAATCGAGACTTGGTATTGAAATTTGTAAGGTATGCTTGACAATCTAAGTTTTCCATGACCAATGTCAAGAATTCAGTCTCAATTTTCTCAACTTCATGTTGAGGACAGTAATTTTCTTTGATAAGAGCAACGAACTGCTCCCAAGTCATGTTGTACAAAGGAATCTTCCCCGTAGCTTGGATCAGTGACCTCCACCAAGCTAGAGCTTCTCCTTTAAAAGATTGTGAAACAAATTTCACAACATCTTGCTCTGCACAACCGCTGATGTCAACAACAGCGTCCATCTCATCGAGCCACGTCATGCAATCGATGGCCCCTTTTTCTCCTGCAAAGTCTCTAGGCTTGCAGGAGACAAAATATTTATATGAACAGGTCTTAACTGGTGTCTCTTGATGGAACACAACCTGTCTAAACGGAATACTCCTTTGATTTGACAAGTCATGAACATCGTCTTCTCTTGACTCAAGTATTTTAGAAGGGGGCTTACTACGAGCCACAGATAGAGTCTTAGAATGGGTATCATTTGATTCATCATACTGTCTGTCAAGAGCTCGAGTAACAGCATAATCTATTATTGCCTGCAGTTCCGCTCCAGTTACATTGATTCTGGTAGCATCATTGTCCTCCTTCATGTGGCTGTTAACTTCATCTAATCCAGCCATGTAGCTTGATTGCTTCATAAACATTGACAATGATTTATCCAGAGGTCATTATGAAATTATCATTTTTGATAATTTATTAACCATGGTAATATAAACCATATGGGTTAATTTGTTAGTTATACTTAGTTAATATTTTTCATTATAACTTATCCTAGTTATAAAACATCAAATATATTAAAGTGGCGTAAAAAGCCTGGTCCCAAGGACAGTTTTAAATTTTATAAGCCATGATTTCAGAGAATCAAAGCATTTAGGTTTGAACATAGTTCATTATCTTTCCTGGACAGAGAGTCAAAGACTACTACTGTCGTTGTCAAATTGACGATACAATATGGCCCGTAGGCGGATCAATTGACATTACAAAACGATGTTTTTAGAAATTACTAATCATCACACTGGTGATAGTAGTCATGATAATATTGATCATATTGACTATGAGGCTTGGGCATAGCCCACTGCCTTAGACAAGAACCCTAAGATTTACTACTGACATTGTTGTAGTGACAATATTATAAAGTATAGCCAGTAAGCACTTCATCACTAAGGATGTCGATAATATGATCATCATATTGATGATATTAGTCATGATCACATTGATCATATAGACCAATAGGCTTGAGCATAGCTCACCACCATAGACAAGGAATCATAAAGATCACAATGTCAGAGACATATTAGTCATGATCACATTGATCATTTAGGCTAATAGGCTTGAGCAGAGCTCACCACCATAGACAAGGAATCATAAAGATCACAATGTCAGTGTCTCAGATGGACAATACGTTATAGCCCGTAGGCACTTCCCTTCTAAGGGATGGTTATAATATGATCATCTTATAGGATGATATAAGCTATGATTTCTAAATCAATAGACTAAATACGCAAATTGGAAAAATCCATTATTTTAAAAATAAAAGTACAGAGTTGCCCTAAGCGGGACTTGAAAGGAATAATGTTGTCCTCGTAGGGACTGAAAAGATAAATACGTCCTTATAAGGACTATTGAGGAAATGATCTTTAGCGAAGGAGTTTCTTCTTTATTTAATTCTTGAATGCTTTCTCCTTGGTTGCACGTTTCATCCTAGCCGCTGTACGAAGGTCAGCAATATAGGGCTTCAGGTGTGGAGGATTCCTATTATGGCTTCTTCGCTTGGCGACGTATCCAATATATAAAGATTTGGAAGAAAATTTCCAGATGAGGATTGAGAGTATTCCTATGTTAAGTCTAGACTCAGAAGATTTAGGAATGTGCAATTGTGTCATTGAGATTAAACATAAAAAGTTAGTGTTTAATTCACTCAATGTTGGCTCTGATACCAACCTGTCACACCCCAAATTTCCACGTGTTACCGGTGGGCCCGGTAGGGGAGTAACGTGACGTGGTTGGCAACATCATAGTCAAACAACACAATATATAAATGCACAGCGGAAGCAAAAGGATAAATATATTACAATCCGAATAGTGTAACATCAAAGTATTACAACGGAAGTAAAAGATCCACAGGCGGATCTTAAAGCATAAACTTTATTCAACAGACTTTAGGCACCTAGAACTTTCAAGATTCCTTAGAAACGCCCTGAGCTTCCAGCCAATTACGTTCAGTACCTGTCACTTAACCCTTTTGGAAAATACGTCAGTTTTCACTGGTAAATACACTCAACCGACTCATTTTGTAAATGTTTATGAAAATTTGTTTAGGTGCACAAGACATGCAAATATTTCGACACTTGGATTAAAATGCATAGAGGCAAAATTAATCTTTTTAACTTGGGACAATTATATTTATAACCTTGTATACAGATTTACATGTTCGTTGTACGTTCAGGGCCCGATGTAGAAATCGAGTCAGATTAACAGACACGCCACAAGTATAGGCCCACAAGAGAGTGAGATACCGTTATCTCTTAAGCACTGTCAGGTGTATGCCTACACCCCGTGCTTAAGACGTGGCCATTTTATAATACAATGATGTCACTAGGATATCCGGGACATGGTCATTAACCCCTAAAGGTCTTTGTTTCAAACAATACAGATTAAACCGGGTTACCTCAATGATTTAACCATAATAAGATTAAAGATTCAGTACCCGTCCAAGCGGTATTATTATACCGTATCCCAAGCCCGTATAGGGAAAATAAGTTAAGAGTATTTACCTGAGCTAGCTCCTGTCTTAAATAGCAGAAATTAATAACTCAGCCGTGTTCACTTAAGTAAGCGTAGGTACAATTTACCGGAAATCTCTAGTCTGGAATGATGGTATAAAAACCAATTAGAATGCTAACGGGCCTTTAATTAAGCCTAGGCTTAGACCGGCTAGTCTTATAGAAAGATACGGTTCAAACGCACGATAAGGCGAAGACCGGAATAGAATGGGATTTAGACCCGACAAGTTTGAAGACTTGTATAATATGGGAAATCTAAACACCTTCTGGATTTTGAGATAAAACCGATAAGGTTTGACCCGTTTCGGCTAACTTATATAAACCAGTTATATAAACCGATCCGAACGCGAATAACGCGTAACGGGTAACCGAATAGGTCACGAACAGGTTTCCTAAGTTAATATGCTTAAAATATATTGTGATATCGTAATGATACCTTCCATAATGCCCAAAACGAGTTAAATCCTTAATTATGCCCCGTAGGGGTATTTTGGTCATTTAAACGATTATAAAAGGGGTTTAACGTAACCCTGATGTTCGGGACTGAAGTAATCAATAAACAACTTATTTTTAACAGATTATATTAGTTAATAATAATCCGGATGTCTCAAAATAGTTTTAAGCCTAAACTATGCGTATAATACACGTATAAACCCGTTTTTAGCGACGTATGATTAAAATACTATTCTGGGTTTTCTGATCAGTTAAACAGGCTCAAAACACTATATTTATTATTTAAAATCAGTAGCAATTGGATTGGCGTCAAAAGGATTTATAAAACTCATTTTATGCGCGAAAAGGGTATATTCGGTATTACCGAATTAAGGCACTAATCCTAGCTTATGATCAGTTTAAAAATAATTAAAAATCTTCAAAAATCCCGAAGTATTATTTAACATCAGTGGGGAAAAGGTTTGGTACCGAAAATCGGGTTTAGATAGGCTATGCGCTAATCGCGCCGTTTTATTAATAAAAAGCTTATTATTTACGCTAATGCGCATATCTCCTAATCTAGACTTCCGATTGACGTGAAAATTTACGTACATGTTTAATAATCAGTAACTAAGATTATTGTACTTCAACATTTTCAAAATTCTCGTTGTAGGGTCATAAGGGCATTATGGTTCATTTTAAGCGTTTAACGGAAACGTGTGCATGCATCGGATAATCAACGAAACAAGTACCGAGGCTTATACTATCATGTAACCCAACCCTAATGAAGTACTAAGGCAATACCGAATCAAATTAAAACGGGTCAGAACCGAAGTCAAAGCAAAAGTCAACGTTTTGCGCCTTTCGGTTCCGAACCAGGTTTAAACAGATATCTGTCGAGTCGGACAAGCGTAAACAAGTTTTTATACTTATTACCAAGTTATATTAAGGTTAAAACAGATTACACGCCTCTCGGATTGCAAATCGTGCATTAAATCATATTTTACAATTCTGTTGACTTTTTCGGTCAACCTTTGACTCGACAAACGACCTAGTTAGGTCTGGAATCGGTATGTGCCCTTACAAGGGTTTAATACCCATATAATTACCTATCTAACGGTACCTTTAATTCGGGTTACGACTGAGCCATCGTTACTAAATCACGAAGTCAATGTTAATTACGATATAATGACTTTTAAGCTAAATACCTAGCTAGAATCAATTTAGAAAGGTTAGAGGTACTTACATAATGATTAATGATGATTAGGGAGCTTGTGATTCAGCTTGGAAGTCCCACAAATGACCAGAATAGTTGTAAGAATGAATGAGCACTTTGGTGGCTTTATATAGTGTTTGCATACACCACAATTCATTGACAACAAGCTCTATGATCATCCACAATCATCCAACACATGTCCCTAGTCTTCTAGGGGAGTCTAAGGGTCCTTCATATGCAAGAAAAACCGGCCTAAAGGGTCACAATTGCACACAACAGACACCTGTGATGAATCTGCACACTTTCTGATCAGACAAGGCAGTCGCGTAGCGCGACTGCCAGGGACTTCAGGCTCGCGCTACGCGAGGGTGATGAAGACCAGCTCAACAAGTTTTGTCATTTGCATTTTAGTCCCTGATCCCCTGAAAGGTCGTTTTCACTTGATTCTTACAAGATTTATTGCACGATAATTCCTCTATATTGATTTCTAAGGACTCCTAGACATAATCAATCTTCGTGGAGTCCTCGGGTAACTTTGTGATCTCCCGAAAGGCCCTAAATTTCAATGTTGACGATTCTAACCCTCACATACGGATTTTATCATAACTTTCTCATACGGTAACGAAACTTGGTGAAATTTTTATGGTACATTCTTGTGAGCATATTTAATTGTTACAAGGCTTCGGGTTTGCTTAAAAGGTCACTCAGAGGTACATCTTAACATGTTGACACATTTAACCCCTGTAGTTTGTAATCTCTCACTTTCTTTCACAATTCGCTTCGTATGATCCATGATCCATTCGTTTAAGGTTATAAACATCATGTAGGGTTATTGTAAAGTATATTTATTCATTGTTGACACTTTGAACCCTTATATTTACACAGTTTCATTGTTTGTCAACTTTAGTCCTTCAAGGACATTCTTTCACACGCTCAAAGGTTATGACACGTGTCAAGACATTATAGGACGTAAATTTTCGAGGTGTTACATCCTCACCCCCTTAAAATAAATCTCGACCTCGAGATTTGTTAATGTAAAGGAAGTACTCTTTGTCTCATAAGGGACTTAGCTTTTATAGCATATCTAGAGTCTTTCCAAGCTCTCATAGTGGCTCTTATATTAGGCGTATGTATCCTTTTGGAGCTTCTTGACCTGTCGATCCTCAATCGATACAGGATGCTCATCACATCAAAATTCTGCATATCATTATGTGATAGTGCTTCTTGACTTATTGGCGGAACACATCCTCCAGTCACTATTGTGCAATGTATTTCGAGCTCCGTCAAACTCCTTAAATAGGCTTTAGCTTACAAGCTACTTGATCTTGATACATTCGATTTCCTTCGAATGATTCTATATTTATTCAAAGCTTAACTAGCCTGATAATCTAACAAATTGGCACACCCTTCCAGGGTGATCTCTTTTTTTTTTTTTGCATTTTATTCTTTAACAAGAACTAAGGAAGTTTGCTATTTTCGTAACTCCTTGATTTCTTGCCGTATATTGGCAACCTAAAATCAATTATGGATTTGTATGATCTTATTTGTTGTCCCCCAGGCAACTTTCAGATCTCGATAATTGGACTTACCAATTCTCTATCTAACAATAAATGTTTAACATTCCATCTATACTAAGTCTCCAAAGGAGTAGCCTTAATACTTACATATTAATTATTATAGAAAAGCTTATTTTAAGGTGGGATGGTTATTCGAACCACTGCTTAGCTAATGTTTAGGGAATAGCTAATCCTTATCGGGAGTCGAGCAAATCGACGATCCTGGGCAGCTGATGGCAATTTCTTAATCGTTGCCTAATTAGGGTTGCGGTGATAATGCATAAGCAAGATGAACCGTCTTTCTTATTTAACTATACTGGATTCCCAGGATATTTAGTTAGGCTATTGGAACCCTCTATTTTAAACTTAGTTAATCAGGGTTTCGATTCTTCCAATGATGGTACTAGCCGTCTTGGAGATTTCATAATAACACAGCCTCAAACGGAATTTAAACCTTAACTCTACCTGCCACTCAAGAGGTAAACAGGGTAGTTCTTATAACGAAAATAATCATGACACATAGAGATGTCATAGTTGTCCGTGTTCTCAGGCTTTGGTTCACCTATCGATGTCGGTGTCAGATAAATGACACATTCACTTTACAAATGTAAGGGTGCCCTAAGCAGAGATACTTATAGGGACATTTTATATTGGATATCTTCTTTGAATACTACTAGTCGACTTTAGTACGATATGACCATTGGGATGTCTCAGCGGTTCCATGCATTAAACCTCCATACTGATCAGGCATGGAAGCAATCTATGGGACACACTAGGATACGCCAATCCTCATATGGCACTTTTATCAAACATAGTTTGGCATTCGCGGTCGATAGAAAACAATGAGAAAATAATAAAATAAAGTAATATATATTGTCGTACTCGATTCGAAGAAAGAGTACTCTCAGATTTTTCAGAAGGATCCCTTGCCGATACTCAGAAGAATCGGTTACTATGGTTTCCTTGGTAAGTTATACCTTGTGGATGATATAAAAGTTTGCTAAGCTTATGGTTTATGAAGATTTATTATTGCCTGTATTAAATCAGGACACTTAGCAGAAATTATCATTGGTAAGTGATAAGGAAGGTACTTGATGACATCGCGAACTGCCTCTCCGCATTCATCAGGTGAGTTCAGGCGTTTCCTTTCTTAGCCTTTCCAGGCTTAGCTGCACCTTCTTTGGTAGCCTTATGGTATCTAGTTCTGAGGCGGCCTTACTCACCACAGTCGTGACAGACTGTATTCTTTATGTCCCTACATTCATGGGAAAATGATGACCCGTTCCTTTGCAGATGTCACACTGCTTTGGTCCTTCCAACTGCTGCGTCAACCACAGCTTGGAGATTAACTCCATTAATATTGAGGTTTACATTTGTAGCTTTATTAACTTTCGTCGCCTTAATAGTATTGCGACTGTCGTCTACCTCATCTCAGTTTTCCATACTTGAAACTTGGTACCAATCACCAAAATTTAACAATTATTAGTCATCATCCTGATGACCCGACTTAGATTAGCCACGACATTCATAAACCGTATGGGCTATTCTGTTCTGAACATTCCTAGTGAATGTTATTTGAATGTATATCCATTATATTTAGCCTAGGTCACAAAAGACCTTTAATGGCATTTAAAGTTTGGTCCGAATCCATCACCTTTTTGACAGGGGATCTAAATGTCACATATGTCTTTATTATAGTGATGAATTTGGATAGCTTGAAAGCTTGCCATAAGGATATCAGAAAAGAGTGATTCCTAAAAACTATAAAATATCAATCTAGGATTTGTTGGAGCATTTTCTAAAGTATCAACCAATTTCTACCTTGCATTAAATGACCGGAGTCCAAATCAGGCGGAGGCAACAGTTCTCAACTTTTATTGTTCATTATAGAATCATATGTGTCAGCAACAAATAAATTGTTTGATAAGGAAATGTACCTGCTATGTAATTATCCTCCTGCACCAACTCTTGGGTGTTCATCATGCGTTTGTTTTCTTGGCCTCTTCGGGCTTCTTCTGATTCCTAGGGCAGTTGGTCTTGATATGCCCCTTCTCGTTGCAACCATAACAGGTTGCATCTTTTAACTTCTTGCAATCCAGGGTTTTATGTTCCTTAGATTTGCAAATTCCACACGGCCGAGGCCGAGATTCAAATCTGCATTTCCCGAGGTGGTATTTCCTACAGGTTTTGCACCTGATCTTCTCACCCGGCTGCTAGCTGTCTTTCTTAAACCCGGAACTCTTCTTATCCTCAGAGTTCCTCTTTGTCTCCCTATCAGAGCGATGAGAAATTTCATCCTCCCTTTTTCGCTTTCCTTCTTCAGAGACTTTGGCAGCCTTGTTTCTGACCACATCGAGTGTGAGAGATAGCGACAGATCGGCCGCTGACCTGAATGAAGTAGGTCTTGAAGCCTTAACACTGGCTTTGATTTCTGGGGCTAAACCCCCAATGAAGCGAGCAATTCGCTTTGGTTCTGGTGTGATCAAATAAGGAACCAATCGAGACTTGGTATTGAAATTTGTAAGGTATGCTTGACAATCTAAGTTTTCCATGACCAATGTCAAGAATTCAGTCTCAATTTTCTCAACTTCATGTTGAGGACAGTAATTTTCTTTGATAAGAGCAACGAACTGCTCCCAAGTCATGTTGTACAAAGGAATCTTCCCCGTAGCTTGGATCAGTGACCTCCACCAAGCTAGAGCTTCTCCTTTAAAAGATTGTGAAACAAATTTCACAACATCTTGCTCTGCACAACCGCTGATGTCAACAACAGCGTCCATCTCATCGAGCCACGTCATGCAATCGATGGCCCCTTTTTCTCCTGCAAAGTCTCTAGGCTTGCAGGAGACAAAATATTTATATGAACAGGTCTTAACTGGTGTCTCTTGATGGAACACAACCTGTCTAAATGGAATACTCCTTTGATTTGACAAGTCATGAACATCGTCTTCTCTTGACTCAAGTATTTTAGAAGGGGGCTTACTACGAGCCACAGATAGAGTCTTAGAATGGGTATCATTTGATTCATCATACTGTCTGTCAAGAGCTCGAGTAACAGCATAATCTATTATTGCCTGCAGTTCCGCTCCAGTTACATTGATTCTGGTAGCATCATTGTCCTCCTTCATGTGGCTGTTAACTTCATCTAATCCAGCCATGTAGCTTGATTGCTTCATAAACATTGACAATGATTTATCCAGAGGTCATTATGAAATTATCATTTTTGATAATTTATTAACCATGGTAATATAAACCATATGGGTTAATTTGTTAGTTATACTTAGTTAATATTTTTCATTATAACTTATCCTAGTTATAAAACATCAAATATATTAAAGTGGCGTAAAAAGCCTGGTCCCAAGGACAGTTTTAAATTTTATAAGCCATGATTTCAGAGAATCAAAGCATTTAGGTTTGAACATAGTTCATTATCTTTCTTGGACAGAGAGTCAAAGACTACTACTGTCGTTGTCAAATTGACGATACAATATGGCCCGTAGGCGGATCAATTGACATTACAAAACGATGTTTTTAGAAATTACTAATCATCACACTGGTGATAGTAGTCATGATAATATTGATCATATTGACTATGAGGCTTGGGCATAGCCCACTGCCTTAGACAAGAACCCTAAGATTTACTACTGACATTGTTGTAGTGACAATATTATAAAGTATAGCCAGTAAGCACTTCATCACTAAGGATGTCGATAATATGATCATCATATTGATGATATTAGTCATGATCACATTGATCATATAGACCAATAGGCTTGAGCATAGCTCACCACCATAGACAAGGAATCATAAAGATCACAATGTCAGAGACATATTAGTCATGATCACATTGATCATTTAGGCTAATAGGCTTGAGCAGAGCTCACCACCATAGACAAGGAATCATAAAGATCACAATGTCAGTGTCTCAGATGGACAATACGTTATAGCCCGTAGGCACTTCCCTTCTAAGGGATGGTTATAATATGATCATCTTATAGGATGATATAAGCTATGATTTCTAAATCAATAGACTAAATACGCAAATTGGAAAAATCCATTATTTTAAAAATAAAAGTACAGAGTTGCCCTAAGCGGGACTTGAAAGGAATAATGTTGTCCTCGTAGGGACTGAAAAGATAAATACGTCCTTATAAGGACTATTGAGGAAATGATCTTTAGCGAAGGAGTTTCTTCTTTATTTAATTCTTGAATGCTTTCTCCTTGGTTGCACGTTTCATCCTAGCCGCTGTACGAAGGTCAGCAATATAGGGCTTCAGGTGTGGAGGATTCCTATTATGGCTTCTTCGCTTGGCGACGTATCCAATATATAAAGATTTGGAAGAAAATTTCCAGATGAGGATTGAGAGTATTCCTATGTTAAGTCTAGACTCAGAAGATTTAGGAATGTGCAATTGTGTCATTGAGATTAAACACAAAAAGTTAGTGTTTAATTCACTCAATGTTGGCTCTGATACCAACCTGTCACACCCCAAATTTCCACGTGTTACCGGTGGGCCCGGTAGGGGAGTAACGTGACGTGGTTGGCAACATCATAGTCAAACAACACAATATATAAATGCACAGCGGAAGCAAAAGGATAAATATATTACAATCCGAATAGTGTAACATCAAAGTATTACAACGGAAGTAAAAGATCCACAGGCGGATCTTAAAGCATAAACTTTATTCAACAGACTTTAGGCACCTAGAACTTTCAAGATTCCTTAGAAACGCCCTGAGCTTCCAGCCAATTACGTTCAGTACCTGTCACTTAACCCTTTTGGAAAATACGTCAGTTTTCACTGGTAAATACACTCAACCGACTCATTTTGTAAATGTTTATGAAAATTTGTTTAGGTGCACAAGACATGCAAATATTTCGACACTTGGATTAAAATGCATAGAGGCAAAATTAATCTTTTTAACTTGGGACAATTATATTTATAACCTTGTATACAGATTTACATGTTCGTTGTACGTTCAGGGCCCGATGTAGAAATCGAGTCAGATTAACAGACACGCCACAAGTATAGGCCCACAAGAGAGTGAGATACCGTTATCTCTTAAGCACTGTCAGGTGTATGCCTACACCCCGTGCTTAAGACGTGGCCATTTTATAATACAATGATGTCACTAGGATATCCGGGACATGGTCATTAACCCCTAAAGGTCTTTGTTTCAAACAATACAGATTAAACCGGGTTACCTCAATGATTTAACCATAATAAGATTAAAGATTCAGTACCCGTCCAAGCGGTATTATTATACCGTATCCCAAGCCTGTATAGGGAAAATAAGTTAAGAGTATTTACCTGAGCTAGCTCCTGTCTTAAATAGCAGAAATTAATAACTCAGCCGTGTTCACTTAAGTAAGCGTAGGTACAATTTACCGGAAATCTCTAGTCTGGAATGATGGTATAAAAACCAATTAGAATGCTAACGGGCCTTTAATTAAGCCTAGGCTTAGACCGGCTAGTCTTATAGAAAGATACGGTTCAAACGCACGATAAGGCGAAGACCGGAATAGAATGGGATTTAGACCCGACAAGTTTGAAGACTTGTATAATATGGGAAATCTAAACACCTTCTGGATTTTGAGATAAAACCGATAAGGTTTGACCCGTTTCGGCTAACTTATATAAACCAGTTATATAAACCGATCCGAACGCGAATAACGCGTAACGGGTAACCGAATAGGTCACGAACAGGTTTCCTAAGTTAATATGCTTAAAATATGTTGTGATATCATAATGATACCTTCCATAATGCCCAAAACGAGTTAAATCCTTAATTATGCCCCGTAGGGGTATTTTGGTCATTTAAACGATTATAAAAGGGGTTTAACGTAACCCTGATGTTCGGGACTGAAGTAATCAGTAAACAACTTATTTTTAACAGATTATATTAGTTAATAATAATCCGGATGTCTCAAAATAGTTTTAAGCCTAAACTATGCGTATAATACACGTATAAACCCGTTTTTAGCGACGTATGATTAAAATACTATTCTGGGTTTTCTGATCAGTTAAACAGGCTCAAAACACTATATTTATTATTTAAAATCAGTAGCAATTGGATTGGCGTCAAAAGGATTTATAAAACTCATTTTATGCGCGAAAAGGGTATATTCGGTATTACCGAATTAAGGCACTAATCCTAGCTTATGATCAGTTTAAAAATAATTAAAAATCTTCAAAAATCCCAAAGTATTATTTAACATCAGTGGGGAAAAGGTTTGGTACCGAAAATCGGGTTTAGATAGGCTATGCGCTAATCGCGCCGTTTTATTAATAAAAAGCTTATTATTTACGCTAATGCGCATATCTCCTAATCTAGACTTCCGATTGACGTGAAAATTTATGTACATGTTTAATAATCAGTAACTAAGATTATTGTACTTCAACATTTTCAAAATTCTCGTTGTAGGGTCATAAGGGCATTATGGTTCATTTTAAGCGTTTAACGGAAACGTGTGCATGCATCGGATAATCAACGAAACAAGTACCGAGGCTTATACTATCATGTAACCCAACCCTAATGAAGTACTAAGGCAATACCGAATCAAATTAAAACGGGTCAGAACCGAAGTCAAAGCAAAAGTCAACGTTTTGCGCCTTTCGGTTCCGAACCAGGTTTAAACAGATATCTGTCGAGTCGGACAAGCGTAAACAAGTTTTTATACTTATTACCAAGTTATATTAAGGTTAAAACAGATTACACGCCTCTCGGATTGCAAATCGTGCATTAAATCATATTTTACAATTCTGTTGACTTTTTCGGTCAACCTTTGACTCGACAAACGACCTAGTTAGGTCTGGAATCGGTATGTGCCCTTACAAGGGTTTAATACCCATATAATTACCTATCTAACGGTACCTTTAATTCGGGTTACGACTGAGCCATCGTTACTAAATCACGAAGTCAATGTTAATTACGATATAATGACTTTTAAGCTAAATACCTAGCTAGAATCAATTTAGAAAGGTTAGAGGTACTTACATAATGATTAATGATGATTAGGGAGCTTGTGATTCAGCTTGGAAGTCCCACAAATGACCAGAATAGTTGTAAGAATGAATGAGCACTTTGGTGGCTTTATATAGTGTTTGCATACACCACAATTCATTGACAACAAGCTCTATGATCATCCACAATCATCCAACACATGTCCCTAGTCTTCTAGGGGAGTCTAAGGGTCCTTCATATGCAAGAAAAACCGGCCTAAAGGGTCACAATTGCACACAACAGACACCTGTGATGAATCTGCACACTTTCTGATCAGACAAGGCAGTCGCGTAGCGCGACTGCCAGGGACTTCAGGCTCGCGCTACGCGAGGGTGATGAAGACCAGCTCAACAAGTTTTGTCATTTGCATTTTAGTCCCTGATCCCCTGAAAGGTCGTTTTCACTTGATTCTTACAAGATTTATTGCACGATAATTCCTCTATATTGATTTCTATGGACTCCTAGACATAATCAATCTTCGTGGAGTCCTCGGGTAACTTTGTGATCTCCCGAAAGGCCCTAAATTTCAATGTTGACGATTCTAACCCTCACATACGGATTTTATCATAACTTTCTCATACGGTAACGAAACTTGGTGAAATTTTTATGGTACATTCTTGTGAGCATATTTAATTGTTACAAGGCTTCGGGTTTGCTTAAAAGGTCACTCAGAGGTACATCTTAACATGTTGACACATTTAACCCCTGTAGTTTGTAATCTCTCACTTTCTTTCACAATTCGCTTCGTATGATCCATGATCCATTCGTTTAAGGTTATAAACATCATGTAGGGTTATTGTAAAGTATATTTATTCATTGTTGACACTTTGAACCCTTATATTTACACAGTTTCATTGTTTGTCAACTTTAGTCCTTCAAGGACATTCTTTCACACGCTCAAAGGTTATGACACGTGTCAAGACATTATAGGACGTAAATTTTCGAGGTGTTACAGATAGGATCCCGACGAGGGAGGCTCTTCAAAGAAGGAATATTTATGTTGAGAATAGTAGTTGTCCTCTTTGTAATATGGGGATTGAGACGGTTGACCACCTGTTTACCTCTTGTTGGGTTTCGTCAGTGATATGGCAGAGAATTCAAGCTTGGTGTAAGATTCCTAATTTTGTTGTTTTCTCGTTCCGGGATGTCTTGGAGGCGCAGAAATGGTGTGGTCTGGTAGGGATAAGGAAGGAGGCGTTTCATGGTATCGTTATTCTAGCATGCTGGAGTATATGGAAAGCTAGGAATGATTTTGTTTTTTCGGGAAAGATTGTTAATATCAATTATATTTACAGTGAGATAAGATCTTTAGGTTTTGTTTGGTTTAAAAATAGATCGAAGAATAGGAAAGTTTCATGGGAATCTTGGTGTAGCTTTGTAAATATGTAATTGGGGTTGGCCGCTCGGTTTCGAGTTGGTGGTTCTAATGAAGTTTTCCTTTAAAAAAATACAGCGTTCTGATTACTTACATGAACTGTTAATGAGGATATCAATGGGTCAAACACATGCATGCAACATAATTATGACAAATGTAAGAAAAACAACAGAACACACATTTATAATGGAAAAGAAAATCCAGAAATACATCTTTATGCTTAACAATTTTAAATGGTAAAATCAAATAGTCGATGAATGTATGGGTGACATATCAAGAGCATTCTATTACCTATCTAGGAACAAAAGTAGATACTGAAACGTCATTTATAGAATGTCGAGATACTCTTGATTGTGATTGTGACTGTGACCCACTAGAAGAACTGTACTCGTGTAGGAGTGGCATTTCAGGATCATTGTTGGTATGCATGAAAAATGCAGGTTCTGCTGGTACGGGAAGCGTAATAGTAGTAAAGCTATTAAGCATATGAATAACGGAAGCCATGGTCGGCCTATCGCTAACATTTTCTTGAACACACAATAACCCAATTTGAATAATTCTAATGATATCATCCAATGAACTTGATTCCGTCTTCAATGTAGGATCTATTATGTCTGTTCCTGTCCCATTCCTCCAACTACTCCATGCCTAAACATTTATTAGCAATTCAATATTCAGGATTCATACACTACAAGAATACTTTTCCAAAAAGAGCATATGTGCATAAAAACAATATGATCCTGTTGGTTGAAAGGGTGGACACTTACGAAGCCAAGAAGATATTCAATGTTCTCTCCATTTTGAAAACGTTTGTTCTTTTGACCTGCTACCATCTCTAGTACTAACACTCCAAAGCTAAAGACATCAGACTTCATTGAGAATTGGCCATGCAGGGCATATTCAGGTGCCATATAACCGCTATAAGATACATGGAGAAAAGTTAGCACATTCATGCATACGAGCACATACGAACACATACTCACACACACGTCTTGATTATTTTAAAATTAGTTTTTAGTACACGAAACTTAACAAGTCATGAAAAGCCTCTCGAAATGCCAGAATTAGTTATTAGGCCGTTTTATTTCTCAACATTTGGTATTGGTATGCCTAAACGTAATATAAATACATGCTATGAAAGCTTGTCTGTTGTGACCCTCACCTTGTTTTCTAACACATTTAGTGACAAGTTACTGGTTTCTAAAATGGATGTTTCATATTCGTGATGTAATGCAAACTCACAAGTTCATGTTAACACAATGTTTTAAGAGAAGCCGCATTAAAACTTTAATCATGCGGTATACACTTAATCACAAAAAAAGGGAATGCCTAAAATCGAATTTAGAAACAATTTGATCGCAATAGATAAATTCATAAAAGAAGTGTATTTGTTTTGAATAACAAATACAACTCTAGTAATGTCCCCATAGTAGTTTCATCTAAAAAATGTACTTACTAAGTTCCAACAATTCGACTTGTGTCTCCTTGAGTTTCATCAGTGTTAAACAATCTTGCCATGCCAAAATCAGCTATTTTGGGGTTCATTTGCACATCTAGTAATACATTACTTGCCTTCATATCACGATGAATTATCCTTAAACGAGAATCTTCATGAAGGTATAATAGTCCCTTTGCAATACCTTTAATGATATTGTATCGTTTTTCCCAGTCAAGGAGTGTACGTTTAGTTGTATCTACATACATCGGCATTAGTATTAATATCCACTAACAAAAATCTATTTGAATAAAAATGATACATACAATGAGATTATATAGATAGTAACCACATGACCCTAAGAAACCCTAGGGCCCATTTAGAAAAATAGTTATCATTCTCAAAATGGCATGTATGTTGATGTAAACGGGGTTGATGGAAATATTGGTACCAGTACTGGTACCGAAGAACAGGAATTTGTCAAAAACCATAATTAGCCATGTACGATCATTTTCCCATCGGAGTATCAGCAACGGAATTGTCCGTTAAAGATACTCATTTATTTAGTACTCATTTGTTTAGTAGTGCCTTGTACGGATGAGCATGGTACTATACTGGTACAGAAAAACGGGGAAACAGGTACCGGTACCGAAATTAATCGGTACAGTACGGGTAAATCAACCAAAATACTTGTATCGTGCCAAACCGGTACCGATCCTGAAAAACAGGAAATATTGGTACCGGTACTGGTACCGAAAATGATCTACCAAATGCTTATCTCTAGTGACTTGAATGAATTTTAGAAATGAGATAAAACATTTTTACAAGGTGGTCTACTATTTAAGCTGGATTTGTCGAGGAGATAAATTAGTCATTTTGTTCTTATTTAACAAGTGTTGGTACTTTTATATCAATGCTTCCATATTGCATATTGTTCATAAACTACCAAATTTCTAAATATGTGTGTTGTTTTATTCTTATTTCGTTAACTCTTACACAATGTAATCAAAGAACATGTGCTTTTAAATACTTACCAAATATAAATTGATCAAGACTTCCATTTGGTAGCAACTCGTAAATGAGAAGTCGTTCACTTCCTTTTATGCTGAAACCTAATAGCCTAACCAAATTACGATGTTGGAGTTTCGCCAATAGCAAAACCTCATTTTTAAATTCTTGGTCCCCTTGCCCAGAATTCCATGCTAGCCTTTTTACTGCTACTTGTCGCCCGTCATCAAGGGTGCCCTAATAATTTAATTAATCAATGCTTAAGTTATATCAATGTTTCATTTTTGCACATACACTACAAGATATATTATATTTCTACACTATTGTTGTGTTTCCCCAACGGGTTCCCCCACCACGTCAGCCCCCCCCCCCCCCCCCCCAATTCCTTTCCCGAGCCCACACCCCAGCGTCTTTACACTTTTAAGTGCGGACAATTTTATGTTAGTACACAACATTCATAAGTCATAAATGCGGACATCTTTTTTTGTATTCTTGGAATTTGTAAATGGTGATAACAATTTGTGGATATTAAAACGTGTGAAGAACTTAATACATTTTACCTTCTCTAATAAACACTCTGTTCCCGAGACTCATTTAACAGGAGGAGGGGAGGGAAAAGAGATGAAAATATGAAAAATCATCTTCCCGAGTTTCATTTAACAGGGGGAGGGGAGGGAAAAGGGAAGAAAATATGACCAAATATGACTTTATATTCATCCTCCCAAATTGGAGAGATTAGGAGAGAAAATTTTCCTTCCCCTCCCCTCACCTCCCCCTGTTAAATGACTCGGGAACATAGTGTAAAAGTTTGTGATATTTATTTGTTTAAATAATTATCAAATATATATTGGTTCATACCTTGTAAACGGCTCCAAATCCTCCTTGTCCGAGCTTATTTTCTTCGGAAAAGTTATTTGTTGCTGCTTTCACCATACGAAAGCTGTAGTGAAAAGATTCCGCTGCGCCAATAGTATGTAGCTTTAGTTAAGCAAAAGACGAGTCTCACTAAGCTATAATGAGGTATTGATGTTTATTAGCAAACTGCAACTTGGAGTTTTAGCTACAACACAAAATTATTGTTCATGGTCCAGCTACCAAATCCGAACTTTTTTAATTGAGGGCATAATAGAATTCTTTTCTATATTTTATAAGAATATAATGCTAACCTTATTGGTTGTTTATTTGAATATATTGTATTTATTTTGTCAATATTTTGTGTAAATAAGTCTGATGTATATCTCGTAAGTTTGTTAGGATTTGTTTGAATTTTCTCATTGTAAAAGGCTTATTTAGAGCACCCGGGGTGGAAGCGTGATGAACCATTTCCACGCGTGGAACAAATGCAAACACCGCCGTCGCCCTCAACTTTAACGCGTTAATGTTTAAACGCGTTGAGAATTTGACGCGTTGAAGAAATAAAAAAGTTACCGTTTTTTATGACCGTTTGGCATGAACTTTGACTGGGTTTTTTATATAAATTCACAAACCAATCTTCCAACTCATTCCACAAAATCAAAAAAACTCCACAGGTGAATTCAAAAAAATTCTGTATCTCAATCCAAAAATTTTTACAACAAACATGGAAGGTTCAAGCAAGAGATGTGCGGGTTCGAAAAAAAGAGGTTCGGGTACGAAGAGAAATCCCACAAAACCCAAGGTTCGAGCGAATCTTGGCGAGCCGGCGCGCTTTAGGCTGCAAGACGAACCCGACCAAAACCCACAATTTCAAACCCAACAATATCCAATCTTTCAAACCCAACAATTTCCTTACTTTCAATCTCCACCGTATCAAAACCCACCGTTCGTTCCACCGTATCAACCTCAACAATTTCTTTCCCAACCGTTTCAACAATTTCAACCGCAATCGCACCAAGTCGATCCGCTAGAAGATGAGACGCTCATTCATCGTTTTGCTAGTCAGTACCGCGAACCACAACCAAGTTTCGATGACGATGAAGATGAGGATGACATTCAAGAAGAAGAAGAAGATGAGGAAGAAGAAGAAGACGACGTTCAAGAAGTTGTGCCGCCAGCCGGTCGGAGATCATGGACTAGCGAGGAGGAGGTCGCATTGGTCAAGGCTTACTTGCACATCTCCGAGCCGCCAGCCGGTCGGAGATCATGGACTAGCGAGGAGGAGGTCGCATTGGTCAAGGCTTACTTGCACATCTCCGAAAACAAGAGAATTTCCAACGACCAAAAAAAAAGACATGTTTTGGAGACGGGTCATCGCTCATTTTAACAAACTCCCCGGTTCAACCGAACGAAACATGGATAAAATGACGTCGAAATGGGGCGATTTGAACCGGAAAATTAGTAAATTCAACGGTTGTTTCATTCAAGTGGTATGGTTTTTTTTTTATTTAAAACTGTTTTTTTATTTTTTATAAAAACTGTTTACATTTTATATAAAAAACTGTTTACATTTTATATAAAAAAACAGTTTAAAAAACAGTTTTAAAAAAAAAAACAGTTTACATTAAAAAAAACAGTTTAATAAAACAGTTTTTAAAAAAAACAGAATTTTAAAAAACAGTTTTCAGTTTTAAAAAAAAAACAGAATTTTATAAAAAAACAGAATTTTATAAAAAAACAGAATTTTATAAAAACAGTTTTCAGTTTTTTAAAAAACAGTTTACAGTTTTTTTAAAAAAAACGGATTTCATTTTTTGTAGACTCGAGTACAACAGAGTGGATCAAGCGAAAATACTATCATGCAAGCCGCCATTGCCGAGTATTGCACAACATACAAAAAGAGGACTTTTCCACACATTGCGGCATGGGAGGTTGCGAGAAATCACCCGAAGTGGGTACCGGTTGATTTGGTCGACTTGGCTGGGCCAACGGCTCCAAAAGAAAGAGGTCCGAAAAGATCAAAGAACTCCGACTCGGGGAACTACACGACTTCCGCGTCGGATAACTTCCCCAAAATGAATCTGAACATCGACCCCATTGAGGAACCCAATCAACCGGATGACGAACCCGCTCAAGAAGATACACCTACAAGGTCGCGCCGAAGGAAAAGTGGTGAATCGTCAAGTAAAGGAAAGGAAGCGGTGGCGGAATCGATCTCCAATATCGAAGCGGCGAAATTGGAGGAAATAGCAAGAAGAGAAAAACTTATGTCCGCAAAACTTGAACGCGAGCATGCGTATATGGGACACTTGAAAGCAGTAGAAAGACAAAATGATTTAAAAATCTTGTGTGAGCCGCACACTCATCTCGACGAACCGTTTAAGTCGATCGTCATTCAACAAAAACGCGAGATTTGTGAAAGGTGGGGGTGGGACATGCCATCCGTTTAAGTCGGTCTTTTTTCCAACGTTTATTTTTTTTTAGTTTGCAATTTACGTTTTATTTAAAAGAAATTCATAATTTATAATTTTAGTGTTTAATTGTTAATTTATAATTTAAAAAAATAAAAAATAAAAAAACTTGTGAGTGATGGAATTTGTACAAGTGATGATCATTTCCAGCAAAAAAGGGTGTGAGTGATGGAAATAAATGGTTGATGATATGGTAGAACCTGATTGGATGTTGTGAGTGATGGAATTGGGTGTGAGTTATCCCACCCCTACCCCGTTATAGCAAGTATTTTTGATAATCAAGCAAGGAACTTTCCTCCACTTTCACAGTTTCACATGGTATCATACCTATCGTAGGCCGAGAGATCTCGCCATCACCATCCATCCTCCTTCACTTTTTTTAATATTCCAGCCATGGGAGACAAATCTGATGCCACCAAAACCCAACCTCAACCCCTACACCCAGTTTACACCGTGAAGCTTTATTACTCGTCTTGGGTAAAATTGTTTCAACTTCATGCTAAAGGCTATGATGTAATCCAAGTCTTCGACGGTTCCAAAGGACCAGCCCTAGAAGACGACGATTTTGCTTCTTGATCGAAGATTGATTTTGTGGTTCTTCAATGGATCTACAGGACTCTCTCCGACGACTCATTGGTTCGTGTTCTCACAGACGAGTCCACTGCTCATGAAGCATGGATCTGTGTCAAAAACCTCTTCCTGAATGATAAAGGTTCTCGTGCGGCTGCTTTTGAACACGAGTTCACAAACTTGTCACTCAAGGCTGTGCCAGCGAATCAAGGAATTAGCTGACCAACTCAACAACGGGTTCTTCAACTCGTCTGGGGACTACTATCTGAACACGACACTATTGCCTCCATCTCGAACCAATCTCTTCCCTCTGTAGGTTAATCTAGATGGGTTTTAAACTGGGTCACTGGATACGGGTCCAAGAGTTAGAACGGGTCAGCAATATGTTTATATTTGGTCACATGTTTTTAGTGTTTTAATTAGATCATGGATCAAATTCAGTTATGCAGGTAGTGGGTAAAAAACATGGGCTTGTTGACTCTTTTGTAGAAGATAATGGGCGTAGTTGGTAGGTTTATTATGTTCACGTACATCACCTAATGTATGTTTATATTAGAGGTTTTATCAATGGATGAAAGGTGTGATTTCCAGCAGAAAATCAAGTCCTTTGTTCTTTTGTTCACTTTGATTTTTGGAGCTTTACCAACAATTGGTATCAGAGCCCTAGGCTCATACCTGATTCTTAGCAAGTAAGAGAGGGTCGTTTTGAGAGTCGTTTTCGAGTAATAGAGCAATCTTTGGCTGCGGGGCTGAAGATGCCGTAGATGAGAAAGAGAACGAGAAAGCAACGATGATAAGTTGTGTTAGCAACAGGATGGTGAAAAATTAGTCGATCTTTAGAGGTGACGACAAGAAAGTAGGTTACATGCGATCGGAAGAAAGAAAAGAAGAGGCGCCACAAGAAAGAAGTAAGAAGGAAAGAGGCTGGCGTCGCTTAACAAGAAAGAAAGGTATCGCAAGAAACAAAGAAAGAAAGAGAGAGAGAAAGAGACCGGTGTCACAAGAAAGAAAGAGCAAGCACCGAAAAGAAAGAAGAAAGAATGGGTGTCGATCAGAAAGAAGGAAATCGACAACCAAAAGAAAGAAAGAATGGAACCTTAGCGGTTCGTATAGCAAGAGCAAGACCGAACCTTTGTGGGAGAATGCGTGTTCAATGCTTCAACTGGTAACGCAACGTCCTAAGGCCTGGGTAAGTCTACTTCCCACTCCCATCGTTGTTGGGGTCACGAACGAAGCACCACGTGACCAGTAACCTCGTGGACATGTTGCTGCTCGTCGCCCTCCTGGCAACCTGCCCAACAGTAACCAAAGGGCCAACCCAAATCGCGGGTCTGGCCCAGGGCCCTCTAGATTAAATCATAGTCAACCTGGCCCGCCTACTAGTCATCCACCATTGTATCCTTATTGGGCTCCTCCACCTTTTGGGCTCCCCTACCTTGTCCTTACCCAACTCAAGGTTAGGCCCAATAGTAGAAGCCAGAAACCTTATCACTACAACCCTACTCCAGGCCCAGCCCGTAACAGTGGAAATGCAGCCCAGGCCCACATCACAGACTTTGATCCTTTGGATCCCACTCAGTTGTTGTCTAATGTTGTACAAGCTATGACCATGGAACAACATGATGATCAGTGGCACTTTGACTCGGGCGCATCATCTCATCTCACCTACCAATCAAGTAAATTGTCAACTTTTTCCAAGTATTCTTCCATAGCATCCATATTTGCTGGAAATGATCATAAAATTTCGGTACTTGGATCAGGCAACTCTACCATTCCCATACCCTCCAAAACATACCGACTCAAAAATGTTCTTCTTAATCCAAGTATTATTAAAGACCAAGTCTCTATTCGTCAATTTAATATCAATAATCACACTTCGATCGAATTTAACCCGTTTGGTTTTTCTATGAAGGATTTCAAGGATGGTACCATACTTAGCCACCACAATAGTTCGAGTCACCTCTACCTAATCACCAATGATGCTTCCGCTACCACTTGTTTTGCTTTGAATAAAGGAGCGCTTCCTTGGCATCAACGGCTTAGTCACTCCGGTCAACATGTCACGGACTTTCTAGGTTCCAAGAATTTTATTTCTAGCAATAAATTAAGTTGTTCTTTTGTTTGTTTGCCGTTCATGTAAATTGTCAAAACACAAGCGTTTACCTCTTTCGGATTCGCTTTCTTGTACTTTAATGCCATTTTCCATCTACTGAGCCCATTACCACCCATCACACACCTCATTCCAACCGCCCAACCCGCAGCCCAACTACACCACATCACTACACGGCCACCCACCCATCTCACTTCGAGCCATCCAGCTCTATTACACTCGAACCCTCTACGGCCAAACTTCAGCCCACTCACAACTCTTCCCAACCTCCAAGTCCACCTTTTGATCTGCAGCCTAACCTTGACCACACATCGATGACCACTGTTCCTACTCCACTACCTCTATTTATTCCCACTCATCGTATTGTAACACGGTCTCGAACCGGAAATACTAAACCAAGAGTACCACTTAACTTAAACACTGTCACCTCATCTTCTATCTCACCATTACCTCCGTCCTATCTTTCTGCCGTTAGTGATTCAAATTGGAAAATTGTCATGCGTAATGAATATAAAGCTCTATTGGAAAATAATACTTGGGATTTAGTTCCAAGACCTACTGATGCCCCGATAATTCATTGCGTATGGTTATACAAACACAAATTTCATATACAAGGCACACTAGAAAGACAATAGGATTGCCTTGTTAATGGCAAAAGTCAAACGGTCGGTATTGACTGTGATGACACTTTCAATCTGGTAGTTAAACCACTACAATTAGAAAGGTTCTTAGTCTCGTCGTCTCTCGTGCATAACCGATACATCAAATTAACATAAAGAATGCATTCCTACACAGTAACTTAAAGGAAACGGTTTATATGTTTCAACCCCCGAATTCGCCAATTAGTCCTTACCGAAACTCGTATGCAAACTGAAAAATCTATATACGGTTTGAAGCAAGGTCCAAGAGCGTGGTACCAACGTTTTGCAAGTTGCTTAATCAAGTGTGGTTTCAAAAGTAGCATCGGTGACACTTCTTTGTTTATTTATAAACATGGCAATCATATAGCATATCTACTCCTATACATAGTTGATATAATTCCCACTGTGTCGTCGGATGCCCTTAACGATTAATGCATGCATTGTCCACTGAGTTTAGAATGGCAGATCTAGCTAGGGGACCTGCACCATTTTCTTGGAATCAATGTTCAGAAAAAGAATAATCGAGGGCTCTTTTTATATTAATCATCTTATGCAAAGGACATTTTGGCAACTCACCACCCCAGTTGAAGTCGGCTCTAAACTTAGTGCTCACAACGGTGATTCTCTAGTCGACGGAACTCTATACCGGAACTTAGCGGGGGATCTACAATACCTCACGATTACGAGACCCGATGTTTCCTATGAGGTGCAACAAGTTTGTCTTTTCATGCACCAAGGGGACCACATTTACAGGTATTGAAACATATTATTCGCTACTTAAAAGGTACATTACACCTCGGCCTACAAATCTCGCCATCCAAATCCGATAAATTAACTGCTCCCTCGGACGCGGATTGGGTCACGTCGAACAACGTCGGGCTATTGTGTTTATATGTTGGATTAATCGGTTCGTTTGCGGGTCACGGGTTCTAAACCGGGTTTATCCCATACGGAAAATGATTCATTTACGGATCACGGGTTACGGGTCAGCATATAAACGAGTCAAATGAGTTGCAAAAGTTGGGATATTTTGGGTCACGTTTAGCTTGGAGAAGGGTCTTGGTTGTTGAAGAAGTTGACCGAGTTAGATGGAGATGCACGTTGGTTTGTTGCCTAACAAGCAGGAGAACGTGGAGTTGTTTTTATGCATGTGCTTTGTTTTTTTTATATAAATAGGATAGTTAATCGTTTGTTTATGTACCCTTCTTTCTTCAATTATATAGTGAATTACAGGAGCCTTTCAACTATTTCTTTCTGCAAATTAGTTCTACACTTACGTGAGTGTTAAGAGTGTATTATTGAGGGGCCTGTAACTAACATTTGGTATCAGAGCCTAGGGCTCGTCGAGAAGCGGGTTTGAAGATCGGAAGAAGCCTCCGCTGCCGGTGGGTGTGCCGGGTCGGTGGAGGGCAGGCAAGAAAAAGGTCCAGCCCGTCGCTGCGGGGCAAACGCAGCAGGAAAACGGGTTGTTCGGGACAGCAGGGGGCTGTTCGGGACTAGTTGCAGCGTTAGACGGAAACAGAAAGATGTTTCGGGTCAACCGTTGTTGTGGTAGACGTACCGGTTTAGACAACGGGCTGATCGACATCAGTTTTCGGTGCTGTTTTAGGACTGTTATACAGCAGAAGGCAGAGTGTGTTCGTGTCAGTCGTCGCGGGTGAAGTACCGGTTTGGACGACGAGGGTGACGGATGAACGCCGGTGTGTTCCATTGGCTGTTAGTGTTGATTAAAGGGATCAGTTAGTTACTGGTCAATAGCAGGCCTTCAAGGTGGGTTGAACAGCAGGATTGATCGAGTACGCATCAAATTTGAAGGTTTCAGTTCTAGCAGGTCAAGAGGGTAGCGGAGACGAGTCGAGATTCAGGCCAAATCAGCGGGCTTGTCAACCTAGTTTGTTGATCGAAGAACGAAGAAGAGATCGTGTATTTTAGTTGTCGGATACTCTTTCTAGCCTAGGAGAAGAATTTCAAGGAGTGCAGAATTTTTAGTTGACGAAGAAGAGAAGAAGAGATCGTGTATTTTAGTTGACGGATGAACGCCGGTGTGTTCCATGGGCTGTTAGTGTTGATTAAAGGGATCAGTTAGTTACTGGTCAATAGCAGGCTTTCAAGGTGGGTTGAACAGCAGGATTGATCGAGTAGGCATCAAATTTGAAGGTTTCAGTTCTAGCGGGTCAAGAGGGTAGCGGAGACGATTCGAGATTCAGGCCAAATCAGCGGGCTTGTCAACCCAGTTTGTTGATCGAAGAACGAAGAAGAGATCATGTTTTTTAGTTGTCGGATACTCTTTCTAGCCTAGGAGAAGAATTTCAAGGAGTGCAGAATTTTTTGTGTAGAAAAACCAACGGGTGTAGCGCGGTAGAAACGAAACAGCAGGTAGATGAGATATTCGTTTAGCGACTCGAAGACGGTACAGGTGGTAGGCGTCTAGTTGGTGGTTGATACGCAAGGTGTGCTTATCAAGGAAGAGCTTGACAGAATAGTGAAATCACGATCAGGGGGTGAACGGCTTTGGACGGGGCTGAGGTGACCAGAATGTCCGGGATAAATCGAGTTAAAAAAATCAGATGTGACCGAGGTGGAGGTCAGGTGTCTGGTAGGGGTCGAGTTGATATCAAATTTGGGCGTGACCGAGGAGGAGGTCGAGTGTCCGGTATAGTTCGAGATGGTTCGGGAAAAAAAATGAGGTGATTCGGTGATGAAGTTTAAGAACGGTGTAAACAACCGATTAAGGGGGTGATTGTTGGATTAATCGGTTCGTTTGCGGGTCACGGGTTCTAAACCGGGTTTATCCCATACGGAAAATGATTCGTTTACGGATCACGGGTTACGGGTCAGCATATAAACGAGTCAAATGAGTTGCAAAAGTTGGGATATTTTGGGTCATGAAGGGGTATGGTCCCAAAAAAGCCGCGCAAACCTCCAGCAGGGTCGCGCGCGGGACCATACTCCTTATTTCAACAAATTTCTCATTAGCAACCTCGCGCGGGCCACAGCACCTTCTATTTTAACCTGCGCGAGGAGGGACAATATTAAGCTCCAATTACAACACTTAGCATTCTGAAAGAGCACTCAGTCATCCATACCCTGCGCGAGATAGTTACGTACCCAGCAAGAATCGCGCAGGGCAGCAGCGCAAGGCTGTTTCAGATAGTACACAAGGTACAAGTAAAGAGCCAATCAGCGTCCTTCTGGCCCTGCTCAATCGTGCTCCACGATCGTCTGACATGCAAGAGACAAAAAGTACTTAAGGACGCCTACATGGCACCAATCACAGGGCAGAGACAACTGCCCCACGATCTCCACTTACCTGCTAATGGCAGAGTGGTGGCCAGGCCGACAACAGTGACACGTGGCTCCAATCACATTGCGCCAACTCCAGAAAGCTCCTAGAAGCCACTAACGGTCGACACTAGTGAGACAAAGAGCATATCCTCTATGTTGTCGCCTTTAGGCCCAAGGCCCATCAGCCCATATCCTCTTACACCTCTCCGGCTATAAATAGAGACCTCACTTCACAGGTTAAACATCCTATTCCCTCTACTCTCACTCTAAATACTCAATTATCTCCCCAAAGCAGTCGCTTATTCTCACGCCGGAGCCTGGTTAAGAGGGAAACCCCCATATTCCCCTCTTAACGAGTAACGGTGTTCTGTTTTGCAGGACTTAGACGATCATTACGAAGCTCAGAAAGCCATTAGAAGATTAAACACTATGGTAGGAACATAAACCAAACTGATTAGTCCCGTAATTAGTTCCGTGTTTCTTCATTGGCGCCCACCGGTTTTCTACAAATCACTTTCATCTTCTTTTTCTGAGTTTTCGTTGGTTTTTCTTCCTTCGATCATGGCTGGTCAAGGAATCATTCCTGAGTTTGTTGGTTTCGGAGCAAACTCTAATGCAGCGTTGGGGGAGGGTAATCAAAACGTCCAACCCCAACACATTGAAGAAATTGGCGAAATCGAAGTAACCAACACTGGGGGACCGCGCGGGAGCATCACCCGCATCACTCAGACGGTAACCCCAGGAAGCAATGGCGCTGGACCTTCAAACCCAGCTCCACCTCAGAACGTTTCGGCGCTATTAGGGCTACCAGAGGGCGAAACTCCAGCCTCGTGGTACGCCAAGAATATTGCCACCATTAACGCGGCGTATCAATCTCTGATCGCACAAGAAGCAGTCTTAACGGCAGAACCGTCCTTGGTCACTCCCCAGGGACAGAGTCAGGGGGCGCGCCAGATACCCCCACAGCAAAACATCCAAGGCAGAACTAATAGACCTCCCCCTACCAGAAGACTAAGCGTGCATGACACGCGCGATACACGAGGAGAAACAGAAAGCTATTATGACTATTCGTCACACGTCCAAAGAGGCCCAGTTCATAGCCGGCTCACGCCGCGCAATATGAACAATGAGTGGGAAGATACTGACCCGAATGATCCAACTTGGCAAGACGATGAAGGATCTTCAGTCTTCAATCGGTTACAAAGGAACCATGAATACTACAAACCAAGACAACACGTAGGGTACACCGAAGAGGCAGAGCAAGACTTTCGCCTCGCCTATCGACCAGCTGAAGCTGTAGAATATTCAAAGTTCACTCCAAAGATCACGCTGGCGCCGCTTAAAAAAGAGAAGTTACCTCCGACAGTTGGAAAGTTTAACGGATTGACTGATCCCGATGATCACGTCAGAGTTTTCACAAGCGTGGGTTGCATGGGAGGATGGAATATGCCCATGTGGTGCCATATGTTTATTCAAACGCTTACAGGGGCTGCTCGCGCCTGGTTCGACAGCCTTCCTCCGGGAAAGATCAAGTCATGGGTGGATTTCAGAACACAGTTTTTGAGTCACTTCAGTCAACAGAGACGATACCAGCGCGACACAGCCGAGGTAGAAGACATCTGGCACAGAGATAACGAGGGTTTGGAGGATTTCATCACTCGCTTCAACAAAGAATGCTTGGAAATCGGTGGCGTAAGTGAACAACTCATGCGTTGCCACTTCAAGAAAGCCATTCGCTGCGATAGTCTCATCAGAACTATCACTGGGAAAGATGGAATGCCCAAAGAATGGGATAAGCTCATGGAAGCCGCGAAAATAGTCGCGCAAACTGAAGAGTCACTCGCCGGAAACAAGAACTATTATACTGAAGACCGATTTTCCAAGGGAAACTCGCGCGATCACAACAAGCGCAATAAGTACGAAAGTAACGATTGGAAATCCGGAAGATCAAGGGGCCATGATGAGAGGCCGCGCTATAGAGAAGATGCGTGCGACACAATTGATAGAATCGGCTATCGAAAAGCAGTCAGGGATGATAACCGAGAAAAGCACTGGACTCCGCTCATCAAAACACCAAAAGAGGTGCTGATGACGGAGAATCATGATTTCAAGGCTCCAATGCCTATGACAAACAAGAAGGGGCAAGACCCCAACCTGTACTGCGACTTCCACAAAGATACAGGGCACCTGACAGATGATTGCTTCAGTTTACGTCAAGAGATTGAGAGAGCGCTAAAAAACGGGAAGCTAAGCCACCTGGTGAAAAACGTGCGCAAGGAAACTCGACAGCTCCAACGCCATGATGAGGGGAATCACAAGAAAGTCAGACGCCTAGAAACCCATATGGTCAATGCACCAAGATACAGCGCAAAAGAGAAAGGTAAGCGCCCTTACGAACCCTCATGGCAAGAGCAACAGGTCATTTTCCCGGTAATGCGCGGCGGCCCTCGTGCCACTCGACCCGTCGTCATTACCGGCATTATCGGCCATTATGAAACGGAGTATGTCTTCATCGACCCAGGGAGTACGGCTGATATCATCTATGAGTAGTGTTTTAATCAGTTTGATAAGGATGATAAAGCGAGACTTGAGCCAGTTGATTATCCAATGTCTGGATTTTGCAACGAAATGGTCTTCCCGCTAGGCCAAATCAGCTTCCCCGTCACGCTCTCTGACGGGAAGCATTCAAGAACAACAAATGTAAACTTCATGGTGATGCCTGTCAAATCAAGGCATGATGTGTTGATTGGGAGAGAAACCCAAGGCGAACTGAACATGGTAACTTCCACGCCCCACTCAGCGATAGGGTTTCCAACCAAGACGGGGGTGGCGATTATCTATGCCAAGAAAGAAGTAATGGCGACAGAAGAGATGCGCCCAACAAAAGCGGCAAAGGTTTCAACAACCGAGCCAGAGAAATGGGTGTTAAACCGCAAGTACCCGGAGCAAACAGTGACGATAGGCCACGCAATCTCACCAAACATCAGAACGCATCTCAAGCAGCTCCTGTTCAAGAATATGGATATCTTCGCCTGGACCCCGGCCGACATGACCGGTGTCCCGCGCGACATTACCGAGCATTGTTTAAACACCTACTCCTCTGTTGAGCCGAAGGTCCAAAAAAGGCGCAGCTTAGGGGCAGACAAAACCAAGGCAATGAATGAGCAAGTATGCGAACTACTCAAAGCGGGAATCTTGCGGGAGGTCCGTTATCAAAGTTGGGTTGCGAACCCCGTGATGGTAGAGAAGTCTAGTGGAGGATGGCGAATGTGTGTTAATTATACCGATCTCAACAAGGCATGCCCTAAAGATTGCTACTCCTTGCCTGAGATCGACAAAAAGATAGACTCTCTCGCGCCATACAGATGGAAATGCTTCTTAGATTGCTATAAAGCGTACCATCAGGTTCAAATGAAGCTAGAAGACGAAGACAAGACAGCTTTTCGAACCGATCTAGGGATCTTCTGCTACACAAAGATGCCTTTCGGCCTGAAAAATGCTGGCGCAACGTATCAACGCCTGATGGATAAGACCTTCGCTGGAGATATCGGGAAGCATATTGAGGTTTACATCGATGATCTGGTGATCAAAAGTCCTGAAGAGGACCAAATGTTGAAGGACATCGAAAAAACATTCAACTCATTGCGCAGCGTGAATATGAAATTGAATCCAGCCAAGTGTTCTTTTGGTATGGAAGAAGGGAAGTTCTTAGGCTTCATAGTCACAAATGGCGGCTTTAAGGTGAATCCAGAAAAGGTCCAGGCAATAGAACGAATGCCATCACCACGAACAATCAAAGAGATGCAAAGGTTGGCCGGCCGCCTAGCCGCGCTTAACCGTTTTCTGTCAAATCACGCCGCGAAGTCATACCCTTTTATCACCACTCTGCGCAACTGTGTGAAGAAACAAGAGTTCAGGTGGACCCCTGAAGCAGAGAAGGCTTTTCAGCAAATGAAGGAGTGTTTGATCGAACTCCCTACCCTGACTGCACCGTTCGAAAAGGAGCCGCTCATCTTGTACTTGTCATCATCGGACAAGGCAGTGGGATCGGTATTGCTTGTAGAAAGAAATGGAGTTCAGACTCCTATCTATTACGTCAGTAGAGTGCTAACGGATCCAGAAACGAGATACTCAACAATGGAAAAATTGGTACTAGCGTTGCTGCACGCCTCCAGAAGGCTGCGCAGATACTTCACAGGTCACGTCATCACCGTACTTACCAATTTCCATATTGGCACGATATTGCAAAAGCCAGAAACATCTGGGTGGTTAGCAAAATGGGCGATCGAGCTGGGGGGCCATAACATCTTGTACAGGCCGCGCCCAGCCATCAAAGGTCAAGTTCTAGCGGACTTCATCACAGAAGTCCCAGTTGATAAAATCAAGGACTGCGAGATTGTCGAGGCTCCCATAAAAGACATATCAGATGAGTTGTGGATGCTATACACTGATGGAGCCTCAAACGAAGATGGCGCAGGAGCCGGATTGCGCCTTGTGAGCCCTGAAAAGCACGAATTTACTTACGCCATCAAGTTAGATTTCAAGAATACCAATAACGAGGCGGAGTACGAGGCGTTTCTGGCAGGCTTATGCCTCGCCATAAAAATGGGAGCTAAAAATCTACAAGCACACGTTGATTCACTCTTGATAGCCAGCCAAATTAACGGTATATACGATGCAAAGGGCAAAGTTATGGCCCTGTATTTAGAGAAGGCAAGAGAGTTGCTTCAACAGTTCAAATCTTACAAGGTAGTCCACATCAATCGCTCCAAAAACAAACCAGCTGACGCTTTGAGCAAGCTTGCTTCAACCTCCGTTCAACATCTCGCAAAAGATGTAAGGATTGAAATACTCAAAAATCCATCAGTACTGCTGCGCCAGGTAAGCGTGATCGAAATAGGGCAGCCATCTTGGATGACCCCTATAATTCAGTATTTGCAATAAGGAATACTCCCTGAGAGCAAGGCAGAGGCAAGAAAGATTCAAAACAAAGCTCTGCATTATGAGATGAATGGTGGTATCTTATACCGCAAGTCCTTCTTGGGGCCACTACTGCGCTGCGTGGACCCCCAAGATGCGAATTACCTGATCAGGGAGATCCACAAAGGGATCTGTGGCATCCATGTTGGACCACGCATGGTTGTCGCGAAGATTATGAACGCTGGATATTATTGGCCAGGGATGCACGTCGACGCCCTGAAGGAGCTGCGCAAATGCGACTCCTGTCAGCGACATTCTCCAAAAACCCTGTGCCCGAAGAACGATCTTATCCCTGTATCCACTGCTTGGCCTTTCCAACAGTGGGGAATTGATATGGTGGGACCCTTCCCAGCCGCCCCTGGCGCCGTCAAGTTCATAATCGTGGCCGTTGATTATTTCACTAAGTGGGTGGAGGCCAAAGCCCTCGCCTCAACCACTGCAATGATGGTGCGCAAGTTTATTTGGGAGCACATCATTTGCAGGTTTGGTCTCCCACTCAAAATCGTCACAGACAACGGTACCAATTTTGCTTCTGAGGACTTTCAAAATTGGATGAAGGAAATGAAAATCGAGCATACCTTCTCCTCCGTTGCGCACCCTCAAGGCAACGGTCAAGTGGAAAGCGTTAACAAAAGTATCGTCGAGGGGATAAAAGCCTGACTGGGCACAAAGAGAAGAGGCTGGGTAGATGAGCTCCCAAGCATCCTGTGGGCTCATCGAACCATGCCGAAGACAAGCACCGGCGAAACTCCTTTCAGCCTAGTATACGGCTCGGAAGCAGTTATCCCGGCAGAAGTTGGACTCCCCTCACCGCGCTTGACAGCAGTCAACACGGTTGATAATGAAGCAGAGCGCCGTCTCGATTTGGATCTACGGGAAGAAAGACACGAGATTGCGCGTATTAAAGAAGCGAAATACAAGACAAAACTGGAAAGGTACTACAATGCGAAAGTCCGTATTTGTACCTTCACTCCAGGAGAATACGTTTTCCGAGACAACGAAGCTTCAAACGCTGAACGCCCCGGGAAGCTAGCACCCAAATGGGAAGGCCCATATTTGGTTCACGAAGTGCTAGGAAAGGGGGCATACAAATTGCGCACACTGGATGGACACATCATCCCGCGCACATGGAACGCGCAACAATTGCGCAAGTGCTATATGTAACTACCCTAGGCCATGTGCCATTTCTCTCATGTTGGCCACGCGCCTTTTTAACTTCCTATGTTGGCTAAACGCCCTTTATGTTGCTTATCTACAATGTACGATTGGCCTAAGCGCCGTTTCCCAATTAATGAAAGCATACGGCATGTTTTCTTTTATCATAACGCTTCTTGAGTTACAAATGCATGTTAAACTTTTAATTAGCACGAAAACACTTCAGTGAATTACGAGCTCTTGAGTTATGCCTCTAAGGTCCTCCGCGAACGCAGCGCGAGACCGAGCAGCTATACTTACTCAAGAGCCACACTTGCATTTATTCGCACTAACTTAACCAAAGTTTCTAACAACAGTGCAATAATTGTAACAAGTCAGAATAAACATAAACATCGTATTTAATAAGTGCAAACGCGCAACGGTTACATAAAGCCTATCATCCATTTGGCCTAAAGCAAGCGCGACCGCGCGACACATTCAAAAACAAAACAAAAAATTACAAGGCACAAAGCCTTCAACACTATCTATTCCAAGCCATCACCAGCGTCATCATCGTCACGCTTATCACCATCGCCTTCACCATCGCCATCATCACCCGCGTTTTCCTCTTCGTCAGATAATTCAACGGTTTCTGGTGGATCAAGGATGCCCTTTAACCGTTGACACCAATCATCATGCTTCAGCGCTTCAGTAACCAAATCCATCACAGGTATTGATAGATGGTCATAACCATGTTCAGCGCGAGCTAACTCAGCCTCAGCTTGATCAGTCACTGAGCAATGACTAGTGTCGAACTCCTGTCCAAGAATTTCTGTAACATGTTGCGCACATTCAAGATAACCTCCGCGATGACCGACCGCGCGGGAAGCATCTATAACGGCTGCAACAGCTTTATCCAGTTCTCCAGCATTTAGGATGGAGTTGGCCATCTACAGCAAACGTAACACATAAGCAACCAGGTTTTGAAGCCGAAAGCCAAAGATAAAAACATCATACCAGAACTAAGCCTCTACCACGCAACCACTCAGCCTCAGAGACCAAAGTATCAATGATACCCTGAGCTTCAGAGTAGTTGTTCTGCGCCACATTCAGTGCATATGTGCTAATGTTCCGCGCTTCGTCCGCTCTCTATTTGGCCTCCTCGGCAGTGGCAGCCTTAACCTTCTCAGCTTCAAGGTCGATTTCCAAGGACTCGCTTCTGTCAAGCTGCTCTTGCAAGCGGCGTTTCAACTCAGCAATCTCGACATCCTTGGCAACCAAATCCTTGTCCCTACTTGACAGCTGCACCTTCACCTCAGCCAGCTCAACCTGCAAGGGATAAAAGACTCAGTTAACCTGCTAAACAAAAGTATAAACTGAAAGAGAAGTGTCTCGAACCTCAGTCTGCTCCTTAGCAGCTTGCGCATCCTCAACCTTCGCCGTCAGCTCAGCAACCTTGCCTTCAAGCTCAGTAATCTTATTGCGAGCTGCGAAGGTGCGTTGGTTGTCCTTCTCACAGATTTTCTTCCATTCTGCTTTCTCCTTCGCCAGCAGATCTTCGGCAGCTCGAAGCTTACCCCTTAGGCCCTCACGCCCCCACTCCTCCGATTTCCGGTCAGCTTCGAATTTTGCCCTCTCCTCATCAAAAGCAGCTTTTGACTTTTCAAAGTCACTAGCACGCCTTAGTATCCGCTCGCGATACTTCTCCCAATCATCCCTCTCCCTAACCATGGTTCGCCACTCGCGAACAATTTCTTGGTTAGCAGCACGGGTGTTGGCCTCACCAACAACATAGGCGTGATACAACCCGCTGTGGGTTCGCGCCCTTTGACGATCAACCTCACCAGGAGGAATGGAATTCAGAAGCCAGTCGCGGCAAGGCGCGAATTCGTGAAAAGTATCCTTTTGCTTTAAACCCCATGGCGGTTGGTGCGGAGCGTCACCACGGCCCTCTTCCGTATAATACTTATAATAAATATCCCCCAAAGTATCCCGGGGGCCTATTGGAGAGCGTGGCGGCGCGCAATGTTTTCCCACACTAGCCTGGCCAGCTGCAGAACCAGCACCTGCGCCTCCTGCACCAGAGGATTTGCCTCGATTAGCACCAGAGCCCGATCCCTCAGCGGTAGAAGATATTTCAACAGCCTTGTCAGCAGCCGTTTTTTCCTTCTCCTTCTCCTTAGTTTTCTCCCTCTCCTCTCTTTCAGCAGCTCTTTTCCTCTTCTCCTCATCAGCTTTCCTCCTCTTCTCCTCCTCCTCAGCCTTCTTCCTTTTGTCTTCATCAACCTTCTTCCTACGCTCCTCATCAGCCTTTTTCTTCTCTTCAGCAGCCTTCTCCTTCTCCACCTGAGCAGCCTGTTTGTCCTTCTCAGACACTACCCTAGCAGTCTTAAAAGGTTTGACAGTGACCTTGATTTTCTTCGGCGCAGGCTCTAAGGGATCTTTAAACACGACACCCTTCTCAGGGGTCTTCTTTTTGGCCTCTGCAGGAGTTAAACGTCAGTAAAGACAAGGAAATCAAAGAGCACAGAAATCAAAGAAAGTAACCGGGAGAAAATTTGTAAAGAGAGTGCAGGTTACTCTTTTTCCCTAACACAGGAACCTTACCAGCTTTGAGCGCAACGGACCCACCTGCTGTGGTCTCGCTCCTACTCCTTTTCCTGACAATCAAACTTGCAGCAGGCTCCTCCTCGTCTTCTTCTTCCTCCTCTTCTTCAACATGCGCAACAGAGGGAGGAGTCGCGCCAGCATCTGGGTTGCGAGAACCCGCGCTACCTGAACTCTTTGAGCCACCAGCTCTAGGCTTTTTCTCGCCTATATGCGACAAACCTTTAAGTGAGTCACTGATTATCACGTAATCTCTTAAGTTACTCTGACGAAGGCGAAGAGTACCTTTATCAGCAGCACCAGAAGCTGCGTGGCTACTCCCGCTTTTCTTGCTTGCCACTTCAGGCTCAAGGTTGATCACTTTCTTCTTCCTGGAAGGTTTTTTCTTCTTCTCTTCAGGGCCGATACCCAAATCGCGCAGCACACCTGCAAATATGGTAGACCAGGAACTTAACTCTCCATTTGATGATCCCACAGACTCCTCGCTGGAAAGATAGACAATCTCTTTCCCATCAGAAGTCACAGAGCGCAAGGGGCGAGGGTTAGGTATATGCGCACCTTCGGTTGCAGTAGGCGGAGCGGCGAATGCATCAGCAACTGGGTACATGAAATTACCCTTAATCTGTTCATACCAGTATTCTTCCCCAGCCTGAAGGGGGCGCACGCCCATGGAACCGCCAAAGGTGGGAAAGGCAGCTTGATACAGATACACCTCTACACGTCAAATTATATAAATAAACACAAGTTACGAAACAGGAAATCAACAAAACTAAGGAAGCTACTAACCTCTATCGTCGATCATCAAAATAGGAACTTCCACGCTGTCAGGCAGCCATTGATCGCTCATCTGCGCCGCTACCAAGACGTTCTCACCAAACACGCGGTTTGGGGTGGCAGTAAGCTTCTGATACCAAGCCTCAGTCTTGGGGATCGCCAGATCTTCCTTCACGATCGACTCAGACCAGGCGCGAAATGTCATGGGGATCGGGATCACCTCCTCGCGAATATAAAAGGATTTTGGTTTCCAGTAATGGAAACTCTTAGGAGGGTTCAAGAGTATCTTCTTCGCAGCCCCTCGACTGGCGAACGAGAAGAAGCCCATATTCCGGATAAGCTGGTAGAATGCCCTAAACCTCTCAACCGTCGGCTCGATTTCATGAGATCGACATAAAAACTCGAAATGTCGAACTCTCACCATACCCGGTGGACTCATCTGTGAAATATGGAACCGATAAAACTAAAGAATTTGACCCATGAAATTCGTCGCCGGCAATCAGAAGTTGCCTTGATGAAAGAAGTCTTCAAACAACGTGATGTATCCCGGCGGTGCATCGGCGGCCGTCTGATTCTGACCGGGGTACTTGGCATCCCATTCCGGTGGAAACCGGAAACTCCTAGTGATTTGCTCGAACAGCCCCAGGTCCCACCTAAGGACGGGAACTGGGCCTTCCTCACCAGGATTATCCTCTTGATGTTCTTCAGCCATAGATGACAAAGAAGAAAGTTTGAATATTTCTTCAAGAAACTTGAAGATCTGCTACTATGTTCTTCAAAGGTTTGAAGATTCAAAAGAATTCGAGAGCAAATAGGAAAGAGAATACAACAGAAGACGAAAAGTGATTTCTTTTCTTATATACCCATCGCATTTAATGCGATGGGTAAACGTGCCGGGATCGCCGCGCGCGTGACCAATCAGAAGACGACACGTAAGGCGAGAATCCCAGAGTGACGGTTACTACGCGCGCGTAGAGCTCACTCTCCTGACGGAATGACCAACCGTCAGAGACAACTTGATGACATCCGTGTAAGTGGTCAACTCAAACGTCACCATCAGTGACGTTTCCCACCAACTTGTCAGAGTTCAAATTTCGAAGGTTTTCCCGCCCAAAATTACTACAATCTTCATGGAGAGGCTACTAGGGTCGCGCAGTATTAACAATGCCTCAATAACCCTGCGCGCTTACACCCAAAGGCAGTGAAACACCTGGAGCCAATCCTGACAGCCGTGCCGTGGTAACCAACAAGAGCTTACACACGCGCCGTCTACCCAATACAAGGAAGCATTTTCTACAACTTTATTTTTCTAAGTCCAGAGCTCCAACTACTTGCCACACGCACGGTGCAGCACTGGACTGGGGGGACTTGAAGGGGTATGGTCCCAAAAAAGCCGCGCAAACCTCCAGCAGGGTCGCGCGCGGGACCATACTCCTTATTTCAACAAATTTCTCATTAGCAACCTCGCGCGGGCCACAGCACCTTCTATTTTAACCTGCGCGAGGAGGGACAATATTAAGCTCCAATTACAACACTTAGCATTCTGAAAGAGCACTCAGTCATCCATACCCTGCGCGAGATAGTTACGTACCCAGCAAGAATCGCGCAGGGCAGCAGCGCAAGGCTGTTTCAGATAGTACACAAGGTACAAGTAAAGAGCCAATCAGCGTCCTTCTGGCCCTGCTCAATCGTGCTCCACGATCGTCTGACATGCAAGAGATAAAAAGTACTTAAGGACGCCTACATGGCACCAATCACAGGGCAGAGACAACTGCCCCACGATCTCCACTTACCTGCTGATGGCAGAGTGGCGGCCAGGCCGACAACAGTGACACGTGGCTCCAATCACATTGCGCCAATTCCAGAAAGCTCCTAGAAGCCACTAACGGTCGACACCAGTGAGACAAAGAGCATATCCTCTATGTTGTCGCCTTTAGGCCCAAGGCCCATCAGCCCATATCCTCTTACACCTCTCCGGCTATAAATAGAGACCTCACTTCACAGGTTAAACATCCCATTCCCTCTACTCTCACTCTAAATACTCAATTATCTCCCCAAAGCAGTCGCTTATTCTCACGCCGGAGCCCGGTTAAGAGGGAAACCCCCATATTCCCCTCTTAACGAGTAACGGTGTTCTGTTTTGCAGGACTTAGACGATCATTACGAAGCTCAGAAAGCCATTAGAAGATTAACCACTATGGTAGGAACATAAACCAAACTGATTAGTCCCGTAATTAGTTCCGTGTTTCTTCAGGTCACGTTTAGCTTGGAGAAGGGTCTTGGTTGTTGAAGAAGTTGACCGAGTTAGATGGAGATGCACGTTGGTTTGTTGCCTAACAAGCAGGAGAACGTGGAGTTGTTTTTATGCATGTGCTTTGTTTTTTTTATATAAATAGGATAGTTAATCGTTTGTTTATCTACCCTTCTTTCTTCAATTATATAGTGAATTACAGGAGCCTTTCAACTATTTCTTTCTGCAAATTAGTTCTACACTTACGTGAGTGTTAAGAGTGTATTATTGAGGGGCCTATAACTAACATTATATAGGTAGCAACTTAATCTCATGGTCATCAAAGCGCCAACCAACCATCGCTCGGTCTAGCACCGAAGCCGAGTATAAGGGAGTCGCCAATACAGTTGCTGAAGCAACTTGGATTCGCAACCTTCTTCTTGAACTTCAAGTCCATACACGACACGCATCTTTGATCCATTGTAACAACATCTCCGCGGTTTATTTAAGTGAGAACCCCGTACAGCAGCAAAGACATTTGTGTTCTTCACAGTCCCGCCGATTATCATAATCAGATATATTCACGAAAGGACTACCAAAGCAACTATTTACCCGGATTCATGACAGTTTGTGCCTTCGGTGTACTATGGCTACAACGGCGGGGGGATGTTAACCGATAATATCCTTTGGATATTATTAAAGAATATTATTAATTGTTTATTTGAATATATTGTATTTATTTTGTCAATATTTTGTGTAAATAAGTTTGATGTATATCTCGTAAGTTTGTAAGGATTTGTTTGACTTTCCTCATTTTAGAAAGCTTATTTATAGCCCAAGTATTTTTATTTTTTTTATAAGCAAGCAAGGAATTTTCCTTCACTTTCACAGTTTCACATTTAACGGTTCGAATTATAAGAAAAGGTAACATTTAATATACTTGTTTATAAAAGTTTTGGCATTGGAGTAGAACTAGGAGTAGCCTTAAAGGGTGTGTGTTCCATTCTAAAAATCTAATAACAATCCTTTATAAATTTCAATTGCCAATATGGGGCTAGTCCACTTGATAGATAAACGTAACTCTTATATGACTTGGGCAATGACTAGCATTTTGTGATTATTAAGTAAACTAGGGTAGAAGTAACATTTACAGTTTAAAAAAAAAATCAACTATAAATTCTAAAAGCTGAAGTCTAGCACTTACCGTCAAGACTTTCTGCGTTAGGTGGCGTGGTTTGATTTTTCTTCTTCTTCCTCAATCTTATAAAGATACTAAATGAAGCAATTATTATTATAATAGCGATGACTATCACAACAATAATTATTATCACTGTTCGAGTCGAGTCATTCTTTTTCCCTGGAAAAATAGAAAGTGTTACGATAAAATAAGTAGACAGTTAAAAATAAAGTAAAGATCACGAAAAAGGATGTTAGGCTTTTCATGACTACTTATAAAAACTACTTTGGAACTCTTGCTATCCACATTTTAAGGACGTACGTAGTCATAGTGTAATTTTGCTTAATACTAGTTGGAATATCTATGTCATAATTCTGAAATTGGTTGTTCTCATGAAGTTCAGTGTCAAAAATATTAGCCTCCATTGTCTTCACCAAAAATCACAAGTGCAATAGCACGTTACCTCTAATATAACGAAGAGTTATCAATCAACGATCTTACAAAATAAATAAAATAAACTATTATTATTCGCTATATAGTGCAAATTAAGCGGTGGAAAGATTACCCTAACCGCTTCCCCCGATTATATTATTATTCACAAAAATATATTGCAAACGAAAAATGTTGCCGCGGCTAAATTATTAAAACGAACGAAAAGTATATTTAAAAACGTTAGAACCACGCACGCGTTAACACGCAAAAATTAGTTCGAAACGACATAGATTAGAATAACTAAGTTGACTTCCATATGATAAATCTATTAAAGTTCAAGGGGGTAGAAACGTAAGTTATTTAAAGTATTATTACAATACCGGCACTCGGTATAGCAACCGAATGATATAACGTAAAACCATGGGAAAGATGTTCCGGTGGCTAAACCATCAAACCAAACAATAAGTAGACGTAAAAACGTTGAACCACGTTCGTTGTATCGTATTAACACGTAAGTTTAGATATAAACGTAAGACATAGAAAAGAACAACTAAATTGACCCCGTGTTACAAAATCTATCACTACAATTATTATTACTCTATGTAAATATAAATAACAAAAACGATCCTATAATATACAGTTATAGAAGTACTACAATTACTATATACAAAAAAAAAAACATGAAACGGAGACGGTTAGAATCGAAACTGGATAGATAGACTCACCCAAGATGGCACACAAAGGTACAACCCACTCCAATACTATTTACTTTTACCATGAGTTTTCAATTTTCAACATTTAAGTAATGCAAAGTGGTGGACAGGTGTGATGTCCACCGACATTTAGTTTTAACAGTATACTAGCAATTAGACTCGCGCGTGTTGCGGCGCGGGTCATTGCAAACATTGAATGAATTAGTCTAAACATTATGTGATACAGTAACCATATAAAATTTTCAAAGTTGAGCAAGTGTAAAAAAAGAGTAATAGTACAAGAAGCAAAAACGTAAAGTTTAAACTTGACAGTGTGGTGGCGGTAAAAATGGAGTAATAGTGAAAGGATAAAAAACGCAAAGTTTAAAAATTGAGTGGGGTGGTAAAAATGGAGTAATAGTGAAAGGAAAAAAACGCAAAGTTTAAAACTTGAGAGGAGTGTAAAATAAAGTAATAACGCATAGGTTAAAAATGTAAATTTTAAAAGAGTAAAGTCCTATTTGAGTCCTTGTGGTTTGTGCAGTTTAACCATTTGAATCCAAAGACCAAAACTGTATTGATTTAAGTCCCTGTGGTTTCTAATTTTAACTATTTGAATCCAAAAGTAAACAACATCCAAATCAGAAAGATTTGGTTTTTGGATTCAAATGGTTAAAATTAGAAACCACAGGGACTCAAATGGTTACAATTAGAGATCACAGGGACTCAAATCAAGACAATTTTGATTTTTGGATTCAAATGGTTAAACTGGATAAACCACAGGGACTCAAATAGGACTTTACTCATTTTAAAAGTAGTTTACATTTATATTTCCGTTGCGACGTTTTTGGGGTATGACACGAGGAGGGTTGGTATAATATATAAAAACAATTATATAAAAAGGTGGAGTTTCCATGCTGATGTGGCAATGTTTTTACAATTGGGTGAGTTTTTAGTTTTTTTAAAGAATGAATGTAAGAGTGATGTGATAGCTAACCAAGCATGTTTTTATGTGTTTTCAATAGTTTTTTTAAAGAATGAATGTAAGAGTGATGTGATAGCTGACCAAGCATGTTTTTATGTGTTTTCAATGGATTCTCTATCTCAATCTCTATAATTATATTAAAAAGAGTAAACTGTCAAAATGGTCCCTAAGGTTTGGTCACTTTTGCCACTTTAATAAAAAACTAAAACCTTTTGAATTTGGGTCCATATGGTTTGAATTTTATTGTCATTTTCATCCAAAAGCAAATTCTGTTCAGATTTTTCAGTTAATATCCGACGTTTTTTGTCTTTTACCTCCCTTTTAATGAAGGCCAAAATGATCAAATTTTTTTAACTCGTTATAATAAAACGTTAAAAGTCCCACTAACTAATAATTAGGTACGGATTGAAATGTTATTTTTAAAATTGCGTCTATGTTTCCATTTACAATTTGTTTTTAACTGACTTTCCGTGTTCTAGATATAACTTTGCGACATATTTACTTTTATCAACTTCGGGTTAAATCCTTTTGTTACTGTTAAAAGAAGATAAAATTCATACCTGGTCTTAATGGGTTGATGACTTGAGGACTCTCGTTAAAAAAGCGATATGTCGCATATCTAAAATTACATGTAGGTCGAAAAATTCTTACTCCAACACTCCCTTCAAACAAGCCTGGATTACTAGTGATTGAATTCTCTAAGCAATCACGACATTGTTGCTCCGATAGGTTTGGAAGACACTGCATTAGCGCGTAGATTGTGTAGGAACCTGGGCCTTTCCTTTCCCCGCTGCGAAATTTCAGTAGGGAATCTCCAGCAGCTGTCTCACCTATCAAGTCGTTTAGTAATGATCCCAAAACATCATTGAACTGGTCAATATCACCCGTAACATTTTCTGAATTGTAGACAGCAAAATACCCATCGAAATCCATTTGCGTGGTTCCCAATATGCTCGAGTTGGAGTATACCAGCAAACAGTTGTCATAGTACACCATTGCTTCCTTTTCGTTACTGCGGCATAACTGTGGTAACACAACTATGGAGCTTTTTAGACAACTCCGACACGCATCGTGGTTGACATCGCCTCGACAAAGGGCGACCGAGTTGACTCTATCACTGCCTAGGCCGGTGGAGAGTTTGTAGAAGCCAAAACCGTTGTTGGTGGTGGGGAGGGCAGAGAGGGTAGCCTCGAGATTTCTTTGATACGTACTGTTTACACTATAGTTACCGCCACCCCCGTAATCGCAAATAAAAAAGGGTTGAGCTAAGGTTGAGGTGTTGATTAAAAATATGAAAATGAAAGATAGTAACCATAAGAGCAGTTTTCCTGCAAAGATGAACATGTTTTTTTTGTGATTGAATACTGAAGAGAGAGTAGAAGAGATCGTGAGAAATTACAGGAGTTGAATGATCATAGAAAGAACGCCATCTCTATTGACTGGGTCAGAAACGAAGGTACACAGAAATTAAAACGAAATAATACTGTGTCCACTTAATTCATATCCACAAGTTTCCATAGTTATTTAGACGATCTTAAGGCTAAATGGTGTGGGGATATGGGTTGGTTCATCAATCGCTACGTAGGACCATTAAGGGATTGTTACATCACCTTCTTGTCTCATCCACCATGGTTGACATGGATTAAACCATGAGAACCATGAGTCTCCTTTTTTTTAATATTTCATTTTCATAAAAATAAATTAAAATAAAAGAATAGTGATTTGGGTTATGACCACACCCTTAGGGTAGTAGTTTCAGATGATGGATTAGAAGTGGGTGACATGACGCTGATGTGGAGGGTCATGGTGACCATAAGGGTTATGACCACACCCTATAGCCTAATAGATATTCATTCTACATCATTTTAAACCGTGGGGTGTGGGGCGTGTGTTGAGGCGGCGGTTGTCAAGCAACGATGGCTAGACCACATCGGGCTAGCGTGTGGATTGAGCCTGGTGTGGGGGTGGGGGGGGGGGGGGAGGGGAGAAGGTGATATGGCTGGCTTTGTTTGGTTGGTCCAATTAAATGAAATTTAAAATAGTTTAAAAAAATAAAAGAAAAAAAAACAAAATTCACATGGTTGGCCACGCCACACCACACCCCTTGTATTTGAATATTACCTTGTGGTCTCACACTCGTCACGTGTTGAGCAACGCCCGCAACCCAAACTCCTCCACACCCCATAGTCTTAATTTCGTTGTCTTTTCGTTATCTTTCAATCACAAAAATACCCATCATCTTATCATTCTTCATTTTGTAGCTTTTTAATTTAATAATAAACAATATTTATTAATTTTAGACAGTTACGTAACAAATAAAAGATAATATATCACTTTAAATGAAAAAAAAAACATAAACATAAAATACAAAAAGAAAAATATATAGTCTTGGTCGTCTGTTGGAAATTTCGAATTAAAGGTTCCTATAGCAAGGAAACTAATTAAGGAGTGGATAATTATAATTATAATTATCATGTTCTAGAATAGATAGATTTTAGCAATCCTAGTTATAATCTAATAGGTGTGTTTAGATTATAAATACCATGCTTTGGGTATTAGGGATTGTATGAGTCAAGTTTTGTGATAGTTTCTTGGCATTAATAAAATTTGGGTGCTTAGCCAAGTTCTTATTATTTTCCGTTTTCGTTTCTGTTCAATACCGATTCGTCTTGAATTGGTATCAGAGCGACCTGGGAGATATCACGTACCTGCGATTGAGACTGGGATCGTTGAATTGCTTGACCGGAAGTTTAATCGGAGCTACAACCCTGCTTGTTGGGATCTAGACAGGGAAGGGAACAGTGCGTGTGCAGCGTGTTGTTGTTTCTGTCGACCAAAAGGGGGAAGCAGCAAAGGGATTTCATTGGATTACTTTTTATTTTGGGTTAGATGTGAAAAGGCCCAAATTGAAAACATAACAGTCCAATTTAATTCTAAGTGTGGTGTTGTTGTGTTGTACGAGAGCAGTACACAATCATAAAGAAGTTTTTTTTTGTTTTGGATTTTTTTAAGTTCAAGACAAAATTTAGCATTGTTTATTCGGGTTCGTGTTCGGAGTGGAACTCAGAATTAAACGTGTAGACTGCAAGAAACTGAACCAGTTACACCGGGTTCGTTTTCACATACGTATAGTCGACGAAAGAAAAATATGGCTGGAAGCGATGGCAGTAGCGGCTCGAATACCGAGAAATCGGTTCCAAATTCAACAGCGCTTCAATGTCCGATGTTGAATAAGGTTAATTATACAATTTGGGCGTTGCGTATTCGCGCGATTTTTAACGTTCATGGCATGTGGGAGGCCATTGAACCCGGAACTGAAACCGATGTGAAGAAAAACAATATGGTGATTGCCTTGTTGTTTCAATCCATACCGGAAGAACAGATCTTGCAAGTTGGTAATATGAAGACGGCAAAAGAGATGTGGGATGCACTGAAAGCGCGCCATCTGGGAGCCGATCGGGTACGTGAAGCAAGACTACAAACACTCATGTCAGAATTTGAGGCGGTTAAAGATGAAGGATTCTAGTACAGTTGATGAGTTTTCGAGTCAGTTAACATGAATGTCTTCAAAAGCGGCGTCTCTCGGTTCTATAATCGAGGAACAAAAGTTCGTGAAAAAGTTTCTCAGTGGTTTACCAAGGCGGTTCATCCACATGGTAGCCTCGGTTGAGCAAATTGTAGATCTAAAAATAGTTTCATTGGACGATGTTGTTGGTCGAATGAAGGCGTATGAAGAACGCATAAAAGATGAAGAATTACAGTCGGATAATCATGGTACGCAAACGAAACTTATGTTTAATAATTCTAATACCTCTTCAAGTTCTAGACAGAATTCACGCGATTCGAGTAAGGGACGCGGGAAAGGCTCGAACCGTGGACGTGGTGGTGGTGGTGGACGCGGTCGAAACCAATCTGGTCAAAACCGCGGGTCACAAGGCGGGTCCAACGAAGAGGATAAACAACAAGGAAAGAAGGATTATTCAAAGGTTCAATGCTTTCGATGCGACAAGTTTGGTCACTTTGTTTCGAGATGTCCAGAGCGAAAGAAAGAGAAACAAGCAAACTTGATCGATGCGGAAGAAATTGACCTGTCTTTGTTTATGGTGCAAGATGTTCAAGAAGTCGTTTACTTGAATGAAGAAAAGGTCATTCCAAAAAATTACGAGAATGGTTCGGAAGAAAAAGACTTGTGGTATTTGGATAATGGCGCGAGCAACCATATAACGGGTAACATATCTTTTTTCTCTGAATTAAATAAGCGTGTTGGTGGCAAAGTTAAATTCGGGGATGGTTCTCAAGTCAAAATATGCGGGAAAGGGTCTATATTACTATTGGGTAAAACGGGGAGCAAAGGTTAATGACCGATATTTATTATATCCCTAGTTTACGTAGTAATATAATTAGTCTCGGTCAAGCAACGGAGTGTGGATGTGATATTCGTATGAAAGACGATTATTTATTAATGCGTGACGCTCAAGGCAAGGTATTAATGAATGTTACTCGATCTAAAAATCGTCTTTATACGATTAAATTAAAAGTTGGAAAATCCGTTTGTTTGAAAGCTCGGATTGATAATGAAAATTGGTTATGGCACGCGAGACTTGGTCACCTAAATTTCGAGTCCATGAAACAAATGGTGAATAAAGATATGGTCGTGGGAATGCCAAAAATCAATCATGAAAATCAAATATGTGATTCGTGCTTAGTCGGGAAGCATACGAGACAATCTTTTCCGAAGACGGCGTCGTTTCGGGCAACGCGTGCCTTGGAACTTATTCATGGAGACTTATGCGGTCCAATTTCTCCGAGCACAATAGCGGGAAATAGGTATGTATTTGTCTTAGTAGATGATTTTTCACGTTTCATGTGGACTTTTCTTTTGAAGGAAAAAAGTGATGCGTTTGAAACCTTCAAAAAGTTTAAAGTCATGGTGGAAGCGGAAGTTAGTAGAAAAATCAAGACGTTTCGAACCGATCGAGGGGGAGAATTTACATCTCATGAGTTCAATCGGTTCTGTGAAAACGAAGGGATTATTCGAATCTTAACCGCTCCATATTCACCTCAACAAAACGGGGTGGTGGAGAGGCGAAACCGTACCTTAATGGAGATGACTCGAAGTATATTAAAAGCGCGACAAGTTCCTAATTTTATGTGGGGGGAGGCGGTGAGGTACTCAACCAATTTAATAAATAAAACTCCAACAAGAGCGTTACACGAAGACAAAACACCGTACGAGATGTTAAAAGGAAAGAAACAGGATCTTCAATTTCTTAAGGTTTTCGGATGTGCCGCTTATTTGAAAATTGTTGGCGGACATCTTCCAAAATTAGACGATCGTTCGACTCGTCTAGTTTATCTTGGAAGCGAAAAAGGTTCGGGATCATATCGTTTATATAATCCAACGACTCGGAGAATTGTTGTGGGTCGAGACGGGGACACGGAGTTTGATGAAACGCGTGATTGGAATTGGGGAAAAATAATGTTTTTAATGACGATGAGTCTCGCGAACCGGGTAGGTTTTGGGTAGACTTTGGTGGCGTAATTGACACCGGAGATGGAACCGTAAACACCGAACTTAGTGGGTCCAGTTCTAGAACAAATGGAAGCTCTGATAATATTAATGATGATGGTTCGGAGTCTACTGGTTCTTGGACCAGCGGCTCAAATGAAACAAGTAGTAGCAATTCAACAAGTCCATTTAGCCGAAGTCTTAAAGCTACAACACCAGGCCCACTTGGCCCAAATTGCAAACGAGAAGGAAATAGCCCAATCAAAAGTTCAAATGTTGTTGTGTCACGTGATTTGTTACAACCAAGGCCAAGAAATGCAAGTATTATTTCACAAAGCTCAAACTTGAATGGTGGGTCCCATGGCTCAAATCGTGAAGGCACAGCAGGTGTTATTGGGCATGATTTTGTGAATAATAACAACAATGAATTAGATGAAGTTATTACACCCAAGCCGTCTTTACGACGATCCAATCGAAACACGATTACACCGGTACTTTTAACGATTATATATTAAATTCGAGTTTTATTGATGAAGAATATTTATTGCTTGCGGATGACGAACCGTCTTATTTTAATGATGCGAAAAATAAACCGGAGTGGATGAAAGCAATGCGCGCAGAAATCGAATCAATAAATAAAAACAATACGTGGTCATTAACCGAGTTACCACGTGGTGCAAAAGCGATTGGTTTGAAGTGGGTTTTCAAGGTTAAAAGAAACGCGGATGGCTCACTAAATAAACACAAGGCTAGACTCGTGGCGAAGGGTTATGTTCAACAACCCGGAGTCGATTTTGACGAAGTGTTCGCGCCAGTTGCTCGACTTGAAACAGTTCGGTTACTTTTATCTCTCGCAGCGAATGAAGGTTGGGAATTACATCATCTAGATGTTAAATCCGCGTTCCTACATGGCGAATTAAAAGAAGAAGTTTATGTCGTTCAACCGGAAGGATTTGTTAAAGAAGGCGAAGAGCATAAAGTCTATAAATTATCGAAGGCGTTATACGGGTTAAGGCAAGCTCCACGTGCGTGGAATACGAAATTAAATAATATTTTATTAGATATGAAATTTCACCGGTGCTCGCAAGAACAAGCCGTATACCGAAGAACCGTTGGAACGGATGTCTTATTAATCGACGTGTACGTGGACGATTTAATTGTGACGGGTTCAAATTTGAAACTTATTATGGAGTTTAAGCGCGGGATGGCTAAAAACTTTGAAATGTCGGATTTGGGAAAGCTTACTTATTATCTTGGAATTGAAGTGTCGCAGAGCAAGGACGGGATAAAAATCAAGCAAGAGGCGTATGCAAAGAAAATAATGACTGAAGCCGGTATGATTAACTGCAATCCTACTAGTGTTCCCATAGACCCGAACGTGGAAGTTTCTAAATTTGAAGACGAAGAAGATTTTGATGCAATGTGATATCGAAATATTGTCGGGTGTCTCCGGTACCTTTTACAAACTCGACCAGATTTGGCGTTTTCGGTTGGAGTAGCCAGTCGGTACATGCAATGTCCGAAGCAATCTCATGCAGCTCTCATCAAGCAAATTCTTCGCTATTTAAATGGTACTTTTAGTTATGGCATTACCTATACTCGAGGAGAAAATATGTTGGTCGGTTACAGTGATAGTAGTCACAACATAAATCCGGACGATGGAAGAAGTACTACGGGACACGTGTTTTATTTTGGATCTTCCCCAATTACTTGGTGTTCTCAAAAGCAAAGTACAGTTGCTTTATCATCGTGTGAGGCGGAGTATATGGCGGCTAGTGCAGTCGCGTGTCAGGCGGTTTGGCTAAAAGAATTGATTGGTGAATTACTCGACAAGAAAGTTCAAGCGGCGGTGTTACGTGTTGATAATACATCGGCGATAGCTCTCGCGAGGAACCCGGTTTTCCATGGAAGAAGCAAACACATAAAATCCCGGTTTCACTACATTCGGGAATGTGTTGATCGTGAAGATATCGTTGTCGAGCATGTTAGTGGCATTGATCAAAAGGCGGATATTTTGACGAAGGCTCTTGGGAAGATCAAGTTCAAGGAGATGACTGAAAAGATTGGAGTTGAAGACTTGTCAGATACGAGTTCGAAATTCCGGGGGTGATTGTTGGAAATTTCGAATTAAAGGTTCCTTTGCGTGCAAGGCAAGGAAACTAATTAAGGAGTGGATAATTATAATTATAATTATCATGTCCTAGAATAGATAGATTTTAGCAATCCTAGTTATAATCTAATAGGTGTGTTTAGATTATAAATACCATGCTTTGGGTATTAGGGATTGTATGAGTCAAGTTTTGTGATAGTTTCTTGACATTAATAAAATTTGGGTGCTTAGCCAAGTTCTTATTATTTTCCGTTTTTGTTTCTGTTCAATACCGATTCGTCTTGATCGTCATCGGGTAGCCAAACCATCGTACACCAAGTTACAATCCAAGCGCATGTGACATAGCCCCCTTGCGAGAAAAAAAATATTGTATTTTGAGGGCAACTCAATTAAAATTTGTAGTAGAGCATCTCCAACAAGGGAGGTTTGGAGTGGTTTGGCAGCGCGGCCCCTTAGTGAAACGGACCACACCATTAGAGGAGGTGGTCCGGTTGGTGTTTTGCTTGAGCGGACGAGCATTTGTGACAATTGTGGAGACCGCCTACTCACAAATCTTTTTTTTTGTTTTTAGCGTAAAAAGTGAGGTGTGATGTCTAGGTATGGAATGGTTTATTGTTGTGGGAAAAAGTGAGTTTTAGAATAGTGATTGTTGATGCAACAAATAATAGACCAAAGATAGTAGCGATATCTCCGGGGTAAAAGGGTTCAAGGTTTCGATTAGCCTAACGCAGGTCGTGGGGTCCCCCCACGTTTGTAGCACGTGGAGGCGGATCACTTTGTTATTATTCACTTTGAATTCTGGATTGAAGGGTTCAACCCAGAATGTCTATGTTAAGTGAGATAATATTGTAGTGAGCCGAGAATAGAACAAGCATGGAGCAAGTTCTAGAGAGGAGAAGTAAGATCAGAGATCAAGGGTGATCTGGGTTGATCTGGAATGAGTGGAATGGATGGCAAGAGGCTGTTATTTATAGGGAAAGAATCTTCTATAAGAGGAAGCCTTTGACCAGTGATCCGTGGCTACAGTGAGGGACTTGCCCATTTGGGGGTTGAAGGGTTTAGACCTGCGGACAAAAGGGTGTTCTCTGTGCACATGTTCTGTCTGTGTAGAAATGGTTCAGACGTTAAGTGTTGATGTGACCGGACACTGTGCTTGTCCTTTTTACTGTTCTCCTGAGTTTGCGCGTATTGAACCTCTCAACCTTTTAACCTTTTAAGCTATTATGTATATTAGTCATTTTATTGAGATTTGGGCTACCCCCGTCATCAGCCCCCTAAGTCAGAGGTGTTTGGGATGTAAGCTCAAATGCTTCTGACTTTTACACATTATTTTTTATTGCTTAAAGGCTTCAAGGCGTTTGAGTTTTGAGATTTGAATTTCAGAGTGATAGTAGATGTGATAGGCTTTAAGGCTTGAAGGTTTAAAGGCTTCAACTTGTCTCACTCAAGAGGAAGTTGAGGCTTTTTGTAAAGAATGGGGGATCGATCTAAAGTTTAATCCGGTGGCTCTGGGTTTTGGCAAATCGATCGATTAGTGTCCCGTTGGTTCGATTGCTCTTTATTGCTGAGTTTTCCAACTTGCGTCATCCGTTTTCGGTCTTTGTTCTGAATGTTTTAGAGTATTATCGTGTGTCGTTTGGTCAGTTACACCCTTAAGGTCTTGCTAGGGTTTTACACTTTGAGGTTTTATGATAGGGTATGACTCATCGTTGTTGTTCCGATGTTTCTTCCGTTTGACCAAGAACGACGATTGGGTCACGTTTGAGATATCCCAGGTTGATGTTTGTTTGACTTCCTCAATGGTTACTACCTTTGGTTCTTGGAAGGACCGATTTTTCTGGATTTCAGAGTCCATTGTTCCCTTCGAGCTGATGCTGTGTTAGACAAGCTTGAGCCATTTGAGTCCTAACTAGATAGTTTGTTGTTAAAAGCCATTTAGGAAATGTCCTTCGAGGCTTCGTCCCTTTCCTGAACACCTTTTAGTGTTGATGGGTGTGAGCATCTCGTGGGACAAGCCAGATCGTGACTCTGTGCTCATGCGGGATGATCAGGGTATGATGTTTTTCCTTATGCTTTATAAAGAGTGATGATACCTCTGATGTTGTGTTTGGGGATGCTGAGGCTACCTCCGGAGAAGATGATGTTGCCAAAGGTGCCGAACACAGGTTCGAGGGTTCAGGTTATGTGAACGTTCCAAATGTCGAACGCTTTACTAGGTTTGGTGCTTCCAAAGCTTCTATCCGACGTATGTTGAAGGGAGCTGAACTACCATCGGCCTCTGAGCCAGTGGAACAAAGTGATGACATAGAGGCTTCGGACGACTCGGAAGTTGGGGTTCAGGGAAAAAGACAAGGAGTTGCCCTTGGCGATTGTTAAGGAGAGTAAAGCAGCGGGTAAGAAGGTTGTGAGCCTGAAGGGTTTAAGGAAGGGTGGTGAAGGTTCCACCAATGTTGATCCAGAAGAGGTTTATGTGCCGGATTGGAAGGTCATAGTTTGTGACAGCTTCATGTCTTCATCCGTTTGTGAGGATGTTTTTACCCATTTTGCTCCTCCTACTGTTCGAGGTTCTTGCTCGTCTATGGACAATGAACTAATGATTTCGAAAATGATGATGGGTGCTTGCAACCTTGTTGCCTTGCTTCTAGAGGATGTATCCAGATTTCGCAAAAGGATGCAAGAATATGAAGTCTTTTCGAAGAAGAGGGATAAGATGAAAACTTCAATGGTTGCTTTGAAAGAAACTGAGGGCTACACTGAGAAGGAGAAAGCATTGATGTTTGAAGATTTGAGGAGTTTTCTTCCCACACAAGACTGATATGGTTGAGTTGGAAAAACGCTTGCAGGCTGACAAGGTTCAAGTCTGGGTCGATAAGGCTGCCTTGGAGCTTCAGAAAAAGGCCTTATTAGGGGAGAAAGAAGGGTTAAAGGCTTCACTTGCCCATGCAACTAGTGATAGTAAATGGCTCATTGAGCATGGATTTCAGCAAGTGGTTACCTATCTTCTCCATTCGTCAGAATTCAACAAAGTCTTGGGTGATGTGTACACCGAGCTTCTTGCTCATGTGAGACACCAAGGTTTGTTTGCTGGTTACAAAGCTTTGTGAACCTGGGGAGCCTCAGGAAAAGTCTTCTCTTTTTCAACCCAAATCCTTCAAAGTCTTCAAGGGAACAATTTTTAAGATTGAGCATATGATTTACCCTTATGTGGGTAAAGTCTCCAAGTGTTTTGGTAAACCTTTGTCTGTCTTGCAGGAGCTAAAACCCAAGGGCCTTAATGAGGCTGTTTGTAATGAAGTGTTGAAGTCCCTCTCGAAGAAACGTCCTTGCTTTGGAGATAGCGAGGAAACGTGTTCTGAAGGTGGTGAGGGCTCAAAGGGTTCAAGCCTTGAAGCCTCCGAGGCAACGGGTGCAGCAGGGAGGAAAAAGAGGAAGGCTAAAGAGACCCCGGATGATGGAGGTTCGAAGAAGGATGATGCAGCAAAGTCTACCATCCCTGACGTTGCTAAGTGAAGAAGAGGCCTCAATTCATAGCTTTCTTAGCATGTCGAACAATGTTATGGGTTGTTTGTTTGAACGTCTTTTTTATTTTAAAGGAACCGTCTAGATCCCTTGGTGGTTAAAGCCTTGGAGGCTTGTGGACAATGCTTTATGTTTGATGGCCAGTATGGCCCTTGCTATCTTTAACTTATCTTGCTATGTTGTTCTATTTATTCCCTTGCGTTTTTATTGATTTTGCATGTTGTCTTTGTTTTGGGTGGTGCATCTTATGTTATTTATACCTTAAAGGGTTCAGTGCTGCAGTCACTTAGCCTTAGGATATTTTTAACAAGAAGATACAACCTCTATCCTATGTATGATATTCACTTAGAGTATTTTTGGTTCGTAAGCCAATGTTAGGGCTTAAGGAACATTTGGTGTAGGCTGTTCAAACCCGTCTATGAGACATGCTTTAAGATTTCTATGAGTCTCATGGAGTTGTATTGATTTAGGAACTCACCCCTTATATAGGTCCATTCAACCCTTGAACCTATTGAGCGATGTGGCCTGGGAGCTCATCCCCTTACATGGCCCTTGCCATGGAGTTTCTTGCTAGGTTCTCAACCTGATTATAGGATAGAAAGATAAATTTTGATTCGTCGTTCATTTATTTCAAAGTAATTCGATTACTAGGGGAATAGAACAACTTTTGGGAACTATTTGTAACACGTTTTGGTTAAACGTGGAACCTTTTAAGGTTTTTGCCATTCCAATGGCGGGGAAGCTTTTTGCCTTGCGGACCTGCCAGCTTGTATGATCCCCCTTTGTGGGCTTTAAGGATATTGTATGGCCATTCCTACTTAGGGCCAAGCTTTCTTGGCTTTCTTTCTTGTAGGCTTTATTATTTCGAAGCACAAGGTTCTCAGGCTTGAAACGTTCATGCTTCACCCGTGTATTGTAATACAATTCCATGTTTTGCTTGTACCTCGCTTTTTGTATGGCTGCTTGATCACGAGCCTCTTCGAGGAGTTCCAAATTCAACATTGTCTCTTTCTTATTTGATTCGAGGTCGATGTCGAGTGTTCTTTATATTGTTACTCCGATTTCGGCTAGGAATACAACCTCTGATCCAAACACTAAGCTGTAGGGTGTTTTCTTGTGGCTCGTTTTCTTGGTTGTTCGAATTTCCAATAGCACATTGGGAAGCTATTCGAGCCAGTTGTTGTTGTATCTTTCCAATCGAGATTTAATCCTTTCAACATTGTTGTTGTTTGTCCTATTAACTTGGCCGTTGGATTGTGGGTGAGCTACCGAGCTGAATACTTGGGTTATTTTGAACTCCTTACACCTCGGCAAACTACTTCCCGTTATTCGTGACTAGTACCCCTGGAGCCCAAAACGACAGATTATGTTTTCATAAACGAAATCAATGAACTGTTTCCCTGAGATTTTTGCCAATAGTTTTACTTTTGGCCACTTGGTGAAGTAGTTCACGGCTACCAATAAGAGCTTGACTCCTCATTTGGCTAGTGGGGATGGACCAACGATGTTGATTCTTTACTTGTGGAATAGCCAAGCCGAGGAGATGGGGACGAGGTCATGTTTGAGGCTTTTGGGTACCGGAGCATGTAACTGACAAGCTTCATACTTTCGCAATTGTTCGGAGGTATCTCGATGCATGGAAGGCCAAAAGTGTTCGAGGTTCATCAACTTTGACACTACCGATTTTGGGCCACACTGAGCTCCACATATCCCTTCGTGAACCTCTTTGATCAGATATTGGCTTTGTTCTGGGCCAACGCGTCGAAGTAGTGGTGCAAGGTATCCTTTTTGTAAAGGATATCTCCTTGTAACACATATTGCCTTGACTTGATACGAACCCTTTTAGCCTTAGTCTGGTCATTAGGTAATTCACCATTTTGAGGAACCTTACAATGGGAGTCATCCAATTTGGCCCTTTTTTAGTGATCACATCTTGAACCTCAAGTCTTTGGATGGATGAGGTTTTTAACACCTCAATTAGTACCTTCTTGGTGAGGTGGGCAAACATAGGAGATACAAGTTAGTGCATTAGTTCTCTTGTTTTGAGATCTTGGAACTTTTTTGATGGAAAATGTTTGAAATGTGGTCATCAATTCCTTTGATTTCTCTCGGTACTAATACATGTTGGGTTCTTTTGCTATGTAGTTGTTATTGTCTTAGCTTGAGAGAGTTTGTAAGGACTTGAAGCTTTTGAACCCCCATTTCTTTGGCTATATAGTTGTCACTTATTTGGTTTGAAACAAGCAACGAGTCTGTGAAGACTTGAAGCCTTTTGACACCCATATTTTGCAAGCTTGAGCCCAGCAATCAATGCTTCATACTCAGCTTTGTTGTTTGTAGTCTGAAATTCAAGACGAAGGGCATACGTGAATTACAATTCGTTAGGATCAATTAGAACTAGCCCTGCTCCTGACCCTTCAATGCTGGAAGCTTCGTCGGTAAAGAGCTTCCAGGTATCAGGGTTGGAGGGTTCAGCTGCAGTTGTATTAACTTCTGTTATGGCTTCTTTAGGGACTTATAAGATGAAGTCAGCCAAGATTTGAGCTTTGACAACTTTTCTCAGGACATAGGTGATTTTGTGTTCACCTAGTTTCACAACTCATTTGGCTAATCGTCCGAAATTTTCTTGTTTTTCAAGCACATTCTTAATTGGTTAGTCAATGATCACTTGTATCGGGTGTTACTGAAAGTACCTTCGAAGCCTTCTAGCCGTTTGGGCTAGGGCTAGAGCAAGTTTTTTTTTTTTTTTTTCAAAGAAGAATATTTGATTTCTGCTAATTTTGAAGTTTTGAAAAAGTAAACGGGTATCTGAACTTTGTTTCGTTCAATGATTAGAGCCGTACTTATGGTATTTTCAGCAATCGAAAGGTAGATAGAGGCCGTTTCTCCTGTTTCTGGAGCCGAAATGGCTAGGAGTGAAGCTAAGTGTTGCTTCATTTGGTTGAAGGCTTCCTTTTGAGGTAAAACGCTTCAAAGCTGTAAGCTTTCCATTGAAAGTCTTTCTTGTTAGCACATCCTTTGAGGGTTGGCTTTTATGCTTTGTTTCCCCATGATGTGCCCTAGAAACGAGCACTTGACTGGATTAAGCTTTCATGTTTATCTTTCTCGAGGTTTGGAAGGTTCTTGTATGTCATTGAGCATTTGGTATTCCGTTTTGCTCTTGATCATCAAATCGTCAAAATAAGCTTTAATGTTCTTGCCGATTTGTCCGACAAACGCTTTGTCAACCAGACGTTGATAAGTGGCACCTGCATTTCTTAAACCAAAAGGCATTTTTTGATAGCAAGATATATCTTTATCAGTGTGGAATGTAGTTTTTTTATTTTTATTAGGATCTGATGGTAACCCTTTTAGGTGTCAAGAAGACACTTGGACGGGAAGCCTGTGAGCGAGTTAACCTTGAGGTCTATCTGGGGCAGTGAGTAGCAATCCTTTGGGCATGCTTTGTTCAAGTCTTTAAAATCGATATACATTCTTCAAAACTTTTCGAGTTTTCGAACCATTACGGGATTGGCCACCCATGCTTGATACTTAACCTCTCCAAGGATTTTGGTTAGAACAAGCTTTTCTATCTTTTATATAATGGGCTTATTATCAGATGGGATCCATAATTCATATTTCAATAATGCTACGGGGGATGCCGGTCATATCTTCCGGGCACTAAGCAAAGACGTAGTGCAAGAGCAACTTTTCAAGGTATGAGAGGGTTTCATTGGAAAGGTTGGTGTTTACCCTTATCTCCTGTTGACGATATTTTGGGTTTATGTTCAACCCTTGTTCATCGTCTTCGTCCTTTCTTGAGCTTTCCCCTTCAACCACAAAAGCTTCTTGGGTAGGTTGAAGGGTTGCGATCCCTTTTTCAGTGGGAAACTTCACAGTGCCTTGACCGACTAAAACTGCCATTCCGAACACACCTTGCCCTGGCCTTCCTATGATGATATCATAGTTGGAAGGGATATTGATCACCGCAAAAGTGAGTTGTTCGGTTCGTCACTTTGTTCTCTCGTTGAACAAACATAATGGGTTATTTGGCCTAAAGGCTTGATAGGTATGTATGCGATACCTTCAGACTGTTGAGGCTTTGAACGCTCATCGTCGCTGATAGGATTAAAGTGTTTCAAGCTTTTCATCAGCTGAGAGGGTTAAAGCATTTCTCAAGCATGATTTTGTAGGATTCAGACTGTTAAAGCTTTGAACGCTCATCATCGCTGAGAGGGTTAAAGCGTTTCAAGCTTTTCATCAGCTGAGAGGGTTAAAGCATTTCTTAAGCATGATTTTGGAGGATTAAGACTGTTGAAGCTTTGAACGCTCATCGTCGCTGAGAGGGTTAAAGCGTTTCAAGCTTTTCATCAGCTGAGAGGGTTAAAGCTTTGTTTTCAAGGTTGACCATGTTCACTTCCTACTTTTATTCTTCAACCATTTTTTCCTTGACCCCCTTAACCAAGTGAGCCACTTCGGAGTTGACGGCTTTTTCGATCCTCTTTTTGGGTTGGAAGCAATTATTGGTATGGTGACCTTTCTATTCGTGAAACTCACAATACTGGCTTGATTATTCCAATCTTTTTTTTTTTTTTTTGGCAAAGGTTGAGGAGGGCGGAAGCTGTGTTTTACCTCTTCGGTTGCCAAGATCTCTTATGTAGCCTTGGTTAAGGCTGTAAAGTTTATGGTTTTTTTTTTCTTGGCCTGGAGGGTTCCGGCCTTCAGGCCTTCTGGAATCCGAACCTTTGAACCGTTTGTCATAAGAGCCATACTAGTTAAGAGTTCTCTATATTTTTTTTTTCTTTGATGTCTACAGCTTATTCTCCTCGAATGTGTGATTCAGCCCTTTCGAGTGTTTCTTCAAGGGTTTTGGGCAGGCATTTATTGAAGTCTCTTGCGAGATATTTGGAATTTATAGCATTTATGAACCCTGCAACCCTAATCTTTTCATCGGCGTAAGTTAAACCTTCCTTCTTGTAACTTTCGATGAAGTCTCTGAGACTTTTATCATCACGTTGTTTGGTCTGGAAGATTATCATGGCGTCCTTGACATACCTATGTTTTTATAGGGAACTTTTGCTAAGGTCGTCAAAGGTTTGAACGCTTCGTCCAGGAAGGTCATTGAACCATATGCGTGAAGACCCTTCAAGGGTTTGCCGTGATGGCATCTTTATCTGGATTTGAAACTCGTACTCAACAATTTGTTGAAGCAAGATATTGGGCTTGTAAGGTTTTGAGAGGTATTTTATTACCCTTGAAGCTGGATTACCGTTTGAGGTACCCTGGTGAGTGGTTGGCACTTGGTTGATGAAGTTAAGGTTAAAGCCTTGAAGGCTTTCTGTGTCATCATCCAGCTTTCACGTGCTGCAAAGGAAATTGTGCCATCATCTGTGTCATCAGCTAGGGCATAAGGTTAAAGCCTTAAAGGCTTTCTGATGGTACTCATAAAAGATGCCATTATCTGTGTCATAAGGTTAAAGCCTTAAAGGCTTACTGTATAAGGCATTCCCATGGATGTGCTCATGACCTCACCTCGAGCCAAAGGCGGGGTGACCATGGCTTGTTTTCACGAAGTAGCAATGGGAGGGGGAACACTTGAAGCTGGTGACTGCCATAATTGATCAAGAGTGATTTTATGCCCCATAGGTGCACCGGCTGTAACGGGTTGGGAGGTAAATAAGGGGAAAACGGTTGGACTTGGCCTCCCAAAACCTTAAAGGCTTGAGTGGTTGGTCTGTCACACTAGGACCAGCTTCAAGGTAAGATGTGGCTGAACGTGAGCTGCTAAAAGGAAAAGATGGACGACCAGGTGATAATGAGGGTTTAGACTCCTCATAATTTAGTCTTATTCTCACCCTTTTTTCCCTTTCTAAGCTCGCATGCTAGTTGAGAAGAAATCTCAGTTGTAAGAAATTTCTAGCTACTCCCTCGGGTGTTAGATCTATGCGTTCCGGTGTATGCATTGCATCGATTTGAGTAGGTGCAACCCCTGACCGAGATGGGGTTGGTGTTTGAAAAGAAGTGAACTCCGGGAACATATCCCGGTGGAGTACTTCCGGGAGTAGAAAGAAATGTAGATTTGACCGGTGAGATCCGATCGGAACTTGGTGTTAAATCGGTGTTGTTAGGAACCTGATTTACCTGACCGAGAGACTCGCTTTCAGACATGATGTAAAGAGAAAATGGAGCTACACAACTGGTCTTTAAGATAAAGTAAGCGGCGTAGCCCCACGGTGGGCGCCAACTTGTTGATGCAACAAATAATAGACCAAAGATAGTAGCGATATCTCCGGGGTAAAAGGGTTCAAGGTTTCGATTAGCCTAACGCAGGTCGTGGGGTCCCCCCACGTTTGTAGCACGTGGAGGCGGATCACTTTGTTATTATTCACTTTGAATTCTGGATTGAAGGGTTCAACCCAGAATGTCTATGTTAAGTGAGATAATATTGTAGTGAGCCGAGAATAGAACAAGCATGGAGCAAGTTCTAGAGAGGAGAAGTAAGATCAGAGATCAAGGGTGATCTGGGTTGATCTGGAATGAGTGGAATGGATGGCAAGAGGCTGTTATTTATAGGGAAAGAATCTTCTATAAGAGGAAGCCTTTGACCAGTGATCCGTGGCTACAGTGAGGGACTTGCCCATTTGGGGGTTGAAGGGTTTAGACCTGCGGACAAAAGGGTGTTCTCTGTGCACATGTTCTGTCTGTGTAGAAATGGTTCAGACGTTAAGTGTTGATGTGACCGGACACTGTGCTTGTCCTTTTTACTGTTCTCCTGAGTTTGCGCGTATTGAACCTCTCAACCTTTTAACCTTTTAAGCTATTATGTATATTAGTCATTTTATTGAGATTTGGGCTACCCCCGTCATCAGTGATAGTTTAGAATGATGTGGCATCTGACTAGACAGCCTAGATTTTGGACCATGTTTATTGTTGTGGATGCTCTCAGAATGCTACTTAAACAAAACTTTGTATTTGTGTTTTTATAAAAGTTAACAAGTACAAACTATAGAAAATTCAAATTAAATGATAACTAAAGTATTAATAAGAGTTAAATATCATATCACCATTGTAACAATATTGCAACAATATTGTAACTGGAATAATAAGTAACACATACCTATATATCAACATGTTTTGACTCGTAATCCAACCTGGCCATCTTCACCTCTAACAGAGATAAATCATACATAAGGTGAAACGGGCAACAGAACAACAGTAAATAGGCAAAGTCCCTCATCGGCTCATCCTAGTTATATTGTAACTTCTAAAAAAAGTATAACAACACAGATTAAATATCGATATTCAAGTGAAAAATGCTTACATACGCGCTCACAAATTTAATGAGATTCCCAATCCATAAACCTTTTTTTCCTTTAGGTTTAGCTATAGGCACATTCATACCCGCCGGCCGCCATTTTAGTGTTGTATTTTGCCTGAAGGGTGCCATTGTATGACCACTTGAAAAGCATGTTAAAGGGATTTTATAAAGTATGCATCTTAAAGTACATATAGCACATGAGTTTCAGTTTCTAAATGTCTGCAGATACAATGATGTACCTACATTTAATTTTTTAAAATATAGAAACAAACTATTTTTTTGAATTACAACTTTCTTGTATTAGGCTACCACACTCCCTAAATTGGAGAGTCTCATTGCCTCACTTTGGCCAGACTATGTTGTCTTAACCGTGCCCACGTTGGTTTCAGAGTTTGGCTTGGGCGTTCCCCCGGAAAACCATACTGCCGGCTGTCACTTGACAGTCGTTGTGCCACCACAAGAGCAGATCTCTCTGGCGTAACACACGATAGGACGAAAACCCGAGTGGGCTCATGATAGAACCTAACACCTCTGCAAGGAGGCTAGGCTCTATCCATTATTGTCTAATCCACTAAAATGACAAGTGGGAATTGAATTTGGGTCTCTATTGAAGAATCCAAGCCCCCTTACCACTAGGCCACAAGTGGTGGATTAGAAAACAATCTTGTTGGCTTATTCTATTAAATATACAACCTTCTTTGTAGAATTATTGTATTAAAATTACCGATTTGCCCATTAGACCATGCGTAGTCGTTGGGGTGAATAATGCCCCACCCTAGGGCGTTTTGCGCCATGTGGCAGCCCAGTCAGCAATGGGGCATTATTGGGCGTTTTTACAAAAGGGGTGTAGTGGGGGTGTGAGGCATTATGTTAAATGAGATGTAACATAATTAAATAAAACAAAAATCATCAAAAAATCTTATTGGATAAAAAATACGAAGATGGAAGGTGATTGGACAACCAAATTGTGGCAAGGCGTGTTTTAAATCACGCTGGAGAAAATCTTTTCAAAAAAAAACGCCCGAAAACGCCCCCGGGGGTGAGGGTGGGGCGATATTGGGCGTGTTTGGAGGAAGATTTTGAAAAAACCACGCCCTATCACTTCTTTTTCAAGAAAACTGATGCATTTATTTGGGCACACAAGATTCTTTTGTATTTCTTTGTTAAAACTTAAAAACCCTAGGTTTTCATACTGAAAGCATGTTAAAGGATAGTAATTCAGAGTGCTTATCCCAACAGCAATGTTTAAGCTCTTTGACATCCTTAAATTAAATTAAAATAACCTTCATATCAGTAGTTCAGTATCTTGCTTCATTCATCAACTGCTAATCAACTTATGGCATATTAATGAACTACCTATTAACTTGCAGATAATATAAATGAAATAAAGATAAGCAAAACTAATAGAAAGATGGATTTTGATCTTGACCTATAATATATGCGGCTAAGGTAATAAGCTTAAGCCTACTATTAACAGAACAAAAGCTTCTATGAAGAGGGCTGTCTAAAATTGCTAATACTTGCTATGAGATTTCATTTAGATAACTCCAAAAGTAGCACAAAGCTAGACAGAAAGATTGCTTAATCGATTTAAACGTAATAGGTTGGCTTACCATTTCATTCAGACGTTGAATCTTTTTGCTAAGAGATGATCTATCCAAGAATAGTAAACCTTGTTGGTTTCAGGCCCCACTCAACTGACAAAATAAAGAGCTGAAACTAGAAAAGAAAATATGCAATGTGCAAATAGAAAAGATCGGTATATATTCATTAAACAACTATAAAATTCGGTCAACCCTTGTACAAATTCTATCTAATTAATATTATTAAATAAAACCTTAAACATAAAACCCATGTGATTTAGTCTTCAACAACTGGCCATGCAATACGTGAAGACTTATTATTCCATGCATCCCACTTTGCAAATTATACAATCTAAGATATTATTCCGTGACCCGGTAACGTGCCAACTAGTGACCCGTAAAACAACACGATTAACCCAACAAACCTATTACAATCTACAAAACATGAAAAGAAATTGTTCTAGAACCGTTCATACAAAAAATAATCATATAAAATGCTAAAATGGTCATGGAAACAACATAAAAAAGTAGTTTAAAGACAAATAATTGGGCAGGTAAGGCTAAATAATAAACACAAGATGCACTTACGGATTATTCCAGTCACTAGTATCTTCATTAACAAGATGAGTCCATTTTGTTCTTCCACTACGACCAAAGTGCTTAACCTGCATAACTTTTGGCAAAATAGACTTGTCCGTTTTATCTTCTCCAGTCAGCGCATGAAAAGATCATCAGCACCAACAGTTCCAGCCTTATCATCCGGATCATCTTGGAAGAAAGCACCCTTATGATAATATTTCTGCATAAGCCGCCATTTCTGCTTTTGTGCACGAGTAGGATTCGGGTTCCTTCTCTCCCATTCTCTCCTCTCTTCTCCGGTCATGTTTCTAACTCTCTCAATCTCTTCTCTCTCCTTCACCATCGCATCCTGGTCAACTCTATCTCGTTTAATCCTCGCAATCTCACGAGCCTTCCTCACTTTATTTTGTTCAGCCTCGTTTATCTCATCAGCGGTTTCCATATTAGCCTCTAATTCCAAATTCTTTTGAATCTCCATATCTATACATATCTCCTCAACAACAATCTGCTTCGTCTCCGTTTTCCTCTCCTCTACACGTCTCTTCACCAACTTCTCAATCCTCAATCACACTTTCTTCTGCTTCAATCCTCACCAGTTCAGCAAACGTATCCCTTTCCGATTTCAGTACAAACACAGGTGAAAGCTTCACCATAACCAAATCCAGTGTTTGAAAAATTATAATCCAATCTGATTAATAAGTTTGTAAAGTAATATATAAAATTCTGAATTTTTTTGTGTATATATAAGTTTGAAAAATTACATATACATTCCAATCCGATTAATTCCTATGAATCCCAATTAATCGCTATTCGGTACCCCACTAGCCGACCAGTGCCTAGCGATTTTTACAGCCATGCCATCATTTCTACATCTGAATCAGTTTCGTATTCCTACGAATCCTCTTCATCAGTCATCGCCGCTTCCTCTTGCTCCCTCTGAAGCAACTCTTCAGGTGAAATAATCTCTGCTTGTCGAATTCTCCGATGATCCCCCCTAACTTCTTCCTTATTATCTAATCTATTCAGCACCACACGACGCAGCCTCGGATCATCTACAATATCATAATCCTCCTTACTAGGAAAAGCTTTTTCCAATGCGACCGGTCTCGCATTAGTATATCGACGTCTGAAAGTTTATTTAATTAGGATTTGATTAGTTATTTGAATGTTTAGAATTGTCTAGATTGATTTAACGATGTGAGTTAGTAGTAGATTATAATTGATTAGAAGTATTTGAGTAGGATTAGTAATTATTTTAGTATAAATTGTTAGAAAAAGGAAATTATTACAGTTGCAATAACCCAAGCCACCATGACCGACGACAACTCGGATTCAAACCTATCAATCCAACTTGCAAATCTGATCAAAAATGGTTTTAATTCCTAGCCCCAAAACCCAATATTGTCCGACATTCTGCAAAGTAATCTCAAACTCAACAGTTAAAACTATGCTATATGGACCCGAATGATTCGAGTCGCCATAGGAGGAAAATCAAAGGCTTTATTAAAAACACTTGACTTCGAATCCTCCGGATCAAATTAATGCAAACTATAAGCAATGGGAACAAGATGGCCTGATTTTTTTTTCATAGCTCATTCAGAACATCGAACCAGTACTCGCCAGCAACCTAACCGAATTCCTCACCGCAAAAACATTATGGGATGCTCTGGTAACTACTTATAGTAGTTGAAAAGATAAACTGCGAATATTTAATCTTCATGTGAAAGCCAATGAGATGAAGCAGAATGACATTTCTCTTGAAAATCTATGGATTAAATTGAAAGAGTTGATCCAAACCCGATTAAGTGTCCGGATGACATTAAAGCCTATACTAAAATCAGGTCAGACCAAAAACAAAATCTGTTTCAATTTTTAACGCTTTGAATCAGAATAATCCCATAAAATGGGAGATATTCCGATTGAATCCATTTCCCTCAGCAGAAGAGGCATATGTTGTTGTTGGAAAAGAAGAAGCCTGCCAAAATATATATTCTGGGAATAGCCCCAAAAGATGTGCAAGTGACGGCTGGACTGATCAACCAGTAAATTCGAATGGGGCTGGTTTAGTAATGAAAAGTTATCGCCGACCACAACCAACAAAGGAAGATAAGACAAACCTGAAGTGTACCCACTGTGGGATGATGGAGCACACAAAAGACCAATGCTTTAGACTCATTGGATACCTGGATTGGTTAAATGAAGGCCACAAACGGAAGGTAGCGGACCAGAGAAAGGGAAGGCAGCCGCAACTGCCGCCATAGGCAATGATAACGCCACTATCAATGGCGACAGCTAAGTGACCGGCGATGGGGGTTCGGTGGCGTTGCAGCAGTGAGGTGGGTAATGGATGAATCAGCGTCGGCAGGTAACAGGTCTGAGGTTCTTCCTCAAGACCTGATATAAACTGTCACACCCCAACCAATGGCGGAAACATCAAGCCGAGACGTAATAAATTGCTCAAAGACAACATAACACTAAATTTGCTACAATATATTAAAAATTATAAAATTTCATTTCATTTCATCAAATCAAGTATTACATTGTTCAAAGAGAGAAGTACAACAATTGAAATTTCAAGACTAAAGATATCAAAATGTATAATTTTAACTAGGTGAGTATCTAAATCCACCCTAAGTCCTTTCTTGGGATATCATCAACAAATATTTCCTGCAACATGTATAAAGTATCCGTCAACACAAATTATGTCGGTGAGCATACTAGTTTGTGTACATAGCACAAGTAAGAATAAATCTCAAATCCACATGTTTAAAGTTTTCTAAATTGTGTATCATACTAGCATGCAAAGACTAAATATCAATCTAAAGTTTGCCACTAGTGTAATGTTATCAGCGAAATAATAAGACCGTAAATAATACTTAACAATGACCCACAAAAGGGTGGTGTGCAAATCCTATAGCGCTGTACATGTTAAGGGAGGCTTGAAGGTTAATGATATATAGCAAAGCATAAGAATGTTCTAGCATGCATAACATATTAGCATAACAAATAAGCATGTTAAAGGATTGAGTGTTTGCATAAGTTTGATTCTATGTGTGTGAAAGTGTGTTTAATACGGATACATGTTGCAACCCAAATAGTGTTTAAAGTGTAAAAGGGTCAAGTATGAACTCACGGTTTGCAAAGAATTTCCACAAAAGCAAATGCGCGGTTTTGAAGGATGGAATCACCAAAGTTACCCTAAAAAGGTAAACAAATGTGTATAAGTATGAGGATTTGGAGGTTGGAATATAAACGAAACTTACGAGTATTAAATTAGATAAAACATATCTTACTTTAGACACTTGTTTGGACACTATTTTTAGTTTGTGTTTTTCATGAGTGTTAAACACTCATTAGAAGTCCAAAATAAGGAAATCTAAGACCTAGATATTTCTCCGCCTTACCATATCATATTCAACCATGGTTTGGTTGATATCATGGTTTGGTTTTTGGAGTATATATGTATATAGTTAAGTATGTCAAGCACTTGTCAAGCATTAGAGGTAGGATAAATCCATTAACCTCAAGATTTCACCAATACACAAAATCACCAACATTGTAACAACCCGCACGTTCGTGCGTTGTTACTACTCATTATACTCGTTACGCCTAGCACCAGATATTCGGATCATAATGTAGCTATATCGAATACATCGCTATTTCGCAATATTACGCACACTTTATCGCTATAACACATCACATCGCACGTACTAACACTCACGGTGACGTTGAGTGAGGACCTATTCTACCCTCCTCGGTAGTTGTGATGTGTCGCAACGCAACGCATATTCGAAACGCGCAACTCGATTATCGCAACGTAGAGTTTGAAATGTGGATATTTATACGACCCTTTGTGACTAATTATAATAGATATATGAATGTGGGTATGAAAATGTGTAACCAAACTATCGCAATGTTTAAAGAATAAAACGAAACATCGAAACGTAACACGCCGGAGACCACCGATCGAGTGACTGGTCGATCGAGTGGCCACCCGATCGGATTGCCACCCGATCGGACAGCCACCCGATCGGATTGCCACCCGATCGGACAGCCACCCGATCGGATTGCCATCCGATCCGTTGCACTTCACCACCTCCTCTCCTCTTCACCTATAAATAGCACTTGTCACATCACTTGAATAGTGATGTGACAGCTCTCACTCGACCAGCGCATTTTTGGACCTTTTCCTCCCTATTCCTTGCGATTCTTGTAAGTTTTAAACTAAAATCTTGTACTACGTTGATCTACACATACTTCTTCATCTTTTTCACCTTTGAATCTTAACTTTTAACCGTGAAATCAGTGGATTTGGGGTGTTCTAGGGTGATGTCATCATAGAGTTCTTATGAACTTCAAGTGTTGGCCTCATTCCACTAAGAACAACCCAGATCTGAAGGATTTCCACAAGATTAAACAATAATTTCACATAGATCTACACATAATCATGGTTAAAAGGATTGCAAGAATGGTTTTCCAACCTTCTTCCAACTCTTTTACACTCAACGCACTCGAACCCAATGGAATCAGAGCTTGATCTGATCTTCTACTCATTCTTAGTGAAGCATTAGTTCCAGATCTGAATTCTACCCGTGAGAGATGTCGATTTCGGGTTTGAACACGAACAACCGACTCGAACCGTGAACTGTTCGGATTAGGGTGATTCCTGTTCGGCCGGGTCACTTGGGACGAGATACGGTCCCTGTTGTTCAAGCAACATATCAAAACATCTCGTTCAAAGCTACAACACTTCAAACGGAAATAAGGGTTAGGACGATCAGACCGTCGGAACGGATTACCGTCCGATCGGGTTACCACACGATCGGATTGCTACCCGATCGACCGGCCGTCCGATCGGGCTGCACTTAGTTCCACACTTGAACTATTTCTCAAACTATTCAAAGGATCTGAACGTTGAAACGGATTACCACCCGATCGAGTGACCGTCCGATCATGTGACGTTTGGGACTTAAGCAATTTTCAACATGTTCAATGCATTACCAGTTCGAACGGATTGCCACCCGATCGGATTGCAATCCGATCGAGTGACAAACTGCTGTGAACTTGTTCTCACTAAAGTGTCCTACCAATCGGATTGTCGCCCGACCGGACCGCCGTTCGATCGACCGACCTGAAAGGTAGAGATACTTCTCTGTTTTCAAAATGCTACAACGAAAACTTCAAAAGGCAAACCATCATACACAAACACATCCATCCCAAACGAGGTAACAATCCAATCGAATGGTCACCCGATCGGACGACCATCTGAACGGATTGTCACCCGATCGACTGGCCATCCGATCGGATTACCGTCCAATCCACTGACACTTTACTTCGTATTACGCGCCGCTTATCGTTTATGCTATCGTTCTGATCAGGCTAAACTTACTATAGCGCTCCCTTCAATCCATCATCGCTGTGAGTATACTCGAACCCTTTTTATCGCATTTTGGGTGTAACATACGTTTCTATCAAATCAAATTATTCAAAACGAATTATTCAATCAAACTGTTTATCACTTGCGAATAACTGTTATGCATATTTACACGTGATGCTAGTTACATATGTGTTAGGACTTATCCTCGCAAGGTCCCGCCTTAACTAGTATAGTACTATAGCACCCGACGGGGTCTAGTTAGGATGAATAGCAATCGCAATCGCAGCTCGAGTGACTTAGCTGGTAGTATCAGTCTTGTATGCATGTATGTTGAGGTATCTCGTTTATGTATTTGGTAATTCGCAACACTTTTTATCTATTTCTCGCTACTATCAAAACTTGTATACTCGCCAATACTTTTGTATTGACGTTGTTTTAACGTATGTTGCAGGTTTAGTCGCAGTCTACATCAAATCAAGCTAGGAAGTCTAGAAACTCACCTAAATTCTATGTTGTCGGATTTGTATTGTTCGAGAGGACAAGAAATCTGTGATAACTTATGTGAATGTATGGTTTATTAGTATGGGATAATGAACGTATTAAATACTGTCGCGATATAGTTGTTATGGATTCTCTTGAGCAATCTGATTCGCCTAGTGCCATGCCCCGATGATTCCGCCATCGGTTGGGGTGTGACAAACATAGTTGATGATTCGGATGGTCATGAATGTAAGAAATGGACTACATGATTAACCTATCTACTTCGCTAAGTAACCAAGTGAGGTATATCTAGACGAGTGCTTACAACATTGTATGGTTGGATACTTGGTGTACTTTTGCTCACTTTATTGCTTGGAAAATTCTTAAAGACTTGGGAAGTATGAAATGGAGGCAGTTGTACCTCAAAGTTTCTAGAACAAAACCTCAATACAAGTCATTCAACATAGAGATTTGTTGGTAACTTGAAGATGCTCAAAAAACAAAGCAAAGATAAACAAGTTCATAAAGTTTAATAAAAATCCTAACTTAGACCTCAAAAATGGTGGTATACCATCTTTTTCCTTCGTAAACATGTGGCAATACTCCTAGAAGTTATCTAAGTGTAGGGAAGAAGAAAAAGGCTAAAACAAAGCTCAAAATTCATTGGTTTGAAGCTTGAACAATTTGCCCAAAGTTGGGAAACTTGAAGATTGGAAAGTGAAGAAAAGGAAAGACTTGCTTTGGAAGAATAAGAGAAAAGGGTGAATCTTCAGGTATGTTTTCCTGACTCAAACAACCTTGAAGATGAAACTCTTAGGTAACGTTTGGTATGCAGGAATGAGAGGTGGAATGGAATGGACCATTGTGAAGGAATGAAGAAAAGAGTATTTGGTTGGTCGATGGAATGGAATCGTCCATTCCAAAATGCATTACATTCCCTCAAAATCGTTCCATCTGTCACCCTTGTTTTTTTCCATTTCATTCCCTCTTCCCCCTTCATTGAAAACACCACAACCCACCACCGTTGCTACCACACACACCACCACCACTGTCATCCGCTATCGTAACCCACCTCTGTCGCCACCCGCCACCGCCACCGCCGCTGCCACCACCTACCGCCGCCACCCACCTCCGTCCTCGCCACCGCCGTTGCCGCCACCCACCATCGCCACTACCACCTCCGATCATCACCACCACCCACCTTCGATCATCGCCGCCACCATTGCCACTGGCACCTCCGATCACCACCACCACCAACCGCCACCACCGCTACCACCTCCGACCACCGTCGCCGCTGCTACCACCTCCGACCACCGATGCAACCACCATCGCCACCACTGCTAGGGGTGTTCAAAACCGGATATCCGAAATTTTCGGATACCAGATTTCATTATCCGAATCCGTATCCGAAATTTCGTATGATCGGATATCCGAAAATCCAACATTTTATTTAATTTTTATTTTTTTATTATTTTTTCATATTCGGAACCGGATATTTCGAATAGTTTCAGATATCTGAATATAAGTTTTTTGATATTTTTCGGATATTTCGAATATGTGTCAGATATTTTCGGATACTTCAAATATTTTCGGATATTCGGATATCCGAAAAAATAAAAATTAAATTTTTGGATATTTCGGATATCCGAAAAAATTTAAAATCACTATCCGAATCCGAATCCGAAAAATTCAGAATATGAAAAATTCGGATATCCGAATTTCGGATATCCGAATTTTTGGATATTTCGGATTTGGATATCCGGATATTTCGGGTCGGACTTTCGGATACTGATAGTTTTGATCACCCCTAACCACTGCCACATACCTCCACCGTCATCCACCGCCACCACCGTTGTCACCATATGTTGTCGTCTCCACCCACCACCACCACCGCCAACCATCACCTCCGCTACAACTGACACCTAGCACCACGCCCCATCATTGCCCATCACTGACCACCGCCATCTGATTTTATTCCTTCGTCTTTTTTCGCATACCAAACAACAAAAAAGTAATTGTTCCTTCCATTCACACATAGTAACCAAACAAGACATGGAATGGTAATGATCAATTCCATTACCTCATCCATTCCATTCCCCCGTCCATTCTATTACCCCATACCAAACAGACCCTTAAGATCAGTAAGCAGCAAGAAAGAGGATGAGAGAAAGGTATAGTATTGAATGAAAGGAAAGATGCAACTGAGAAATCTGCACATTTAGAACTGTTTGTGTAAGTCAATAGTCGAGCATCTATTAAAAAATCAGAACCAAATGAAAAGTTTAGAAGAATAGTCAGAAAGAAAAGCCCAACAAGGTTTGATAAAGATAGAAAGAATGGCCCATTTGCGAGTTTTGGGTTGAAGTTGGATTGCCAAGAATGTTTGGATGTGCAAAGAAAGAAAAAAAAAGTGAGGAAAAAGAACTTGGTCTATTGTACAAGTGATGCAACAAATATTTGAATATAGAAAAATTCAAGAGAAGAAAGTGAATAATGAATCTGCATATGAGATGAATGTGGATGGGTTGAATAATGAGCGGGAAGAACTTGTTAAACAGGTGTAACACCCCAAAACCTGAATGTTTATATTTGTCGTACGTTCCTATATGACTTAGCATGAAATAAATAACTAGGCTATTTAACCTAGTTAAGTGTATGGTTAAAAGTATTAAATGACGAAAGTAGTGCAAATTATGTTAAGTGACAAACACGAGGGGCTAAATGGAACAAGATGGAAGTTGGGTTATTAAAATGAAATATCACCACACACAAACACACATTTCATGTGTGTTCTTTGATGTGCGTTAGGTGTGATAGGATTTTATGTATATTTTTAGCCCTTTTTACACTTTAGTCAAGTTTTAAATTTATAAAACACGATCTTTTACTAACACTAAACACACATATGGGCAAGTGCACCCATCGTGAGCGTAGTATAGCGTTGGTAAGATACCGAGGTCGTCCAAGGACACAAGAGCTTTTAGTAGCGGTTTATCCTCATCGTCTAATCAAATCAAAATTTTAGAAAAAGGTTTAAACATGAAAATAAAAATTAAAAATGCTGAAAATAAAAATAAAAATAAAACAGATAGACAAGATGAATCACTTGGATCCAACTCGCCTTTAGTGTAACCTTTAATTATTTCCGCACTTTTGCACTTTTTAAGAGATTATCTTAGTTATAGTAGTAGGCCCCTCTTTTGAAGGTGACGTTACCCTCAACCCAGTAGTTTGAGTCAGCAAGGATACAATCCTAAAGGGTTGGATTATTGAAAGATAATTAATTAAGTTATTAATGCGTAATGTGGTAGGCCCCTCTTTTGAAGGTGACGTTACCCTCGGCTAAGTAGTTTGAGTCAGTAGGGATACAATCCTAAGTAGCCGGGTTAATGTTTTAATAGTAGTTTACATATGAGGGGATCAAGAAATTCGAACCCCTGCCATCCAATACCAGTGGGTATTGAAGGAGGTCCTACTAAGCTTGACCCAAGTCCTTGCAGGATCTATACACTGAACAAGGCAAGATGCTTACCAAACCATTCCCTTAACCCCCGACCAGGTAGCCAACATATCTCCATATAGACCGTGGAGATATGAATGGTGTAAATCTTTTATTTTATATAGACAGTAAAATAACGCCAAGACACCACAGACAAATGATAAGGAAGTTTCACCTTCAACGTAAGAAACTAGTTATTAAAGTCATTAATACATAACCAAATAAAAAGTGCGAAAAGATTAAAATAAAAAGTATTACACTAAATGCTTGTCTTCACCAAGTGATGTAAGAGACTTAGGCAAACATGGCCTTTGATTGTCAAGAACTCTTACTATCAATCTTGGATCCCGAGACTACTACACACACTCTATGATGGATGATGGATGATGGTGGTGGATGATGGTGTTGTGATGGTGGTGGTGGGAGGGTGAAGTGTGAGAGAGGTGGTTTGCCAAGGGATGCCTTTGAAGTGAACTAAGCACCCCTATTTATAGCCTGCACAGAAGCCCGGACACGGCCCCGTATCCATTGGGCACGGCCCCGTGTCCATTGGGCACGACCCCGTGTCCACCCATCTTCTCTTTCTTCATTAAATGCAGTTTGTCCGCATTAGTTGACCACGCCCCCGTGTCCGCTGGGCACGACCCCGTGTGCAAAAGCGTATCTGTACTATCAAGATTTGCTTGGATTCTGCGAATCTTAGCGTTGACCACGGCCCCGTGTCCGCTGGGCACGCCCCCGTGTTCGAAAATAGAAGCTTCTACAACTTTGTCTTTTCTGCAGACACTTGGGCACGCCCCCGTGTTCATTGAGCACGAGGCGTGTTCAGCCTTCTGATCTCTTGTTTTTGCTTGGGAAGATGCTGTCGAGGGGTCGGGCATGCCACGTTTATTCCTTTTCTTGTATTATTATTAGATTTGGCTGCATTTTTGCTTCTTTTGTTCATTTAAGCTCTTTTAATCCTGAAAATACAAAAGGAAGACAAAAACACACTTTTTGCAACATTAGTACTAAAAAAGGGTTAGTTTTATGCCTCATTTGATGTAATTTATATATTGCATTTTACACACATCATTCTTGAACGTTCAGGAGCTCCAAAGAGCCAAAACCCAAACTCAACTATAACCATCAAATTGAAGGGTGAATTGAGGCTTAAATTCACAACCGAACATGGATTAATGATCACCTTTACAAGGGGATCATAAGGTATGTCCTAAAATTTAGATTGGTGATTATGCACGAAGTGGGTTATGTTAGAAATCGCGATATTGTATGAAATTGAGTATGAGTATGTGTTAGAATCATCATATAGGACATGGATTATGCATGGTTTGGGGTAATTTGATGTTTGGAGGTGAAACCCACTTCTAGTGGTGAAGATGGCGACATGGGTGTGTCACCCATGTCCAATCCTTGTTCAAATCTTGTTGTGCTATGTTGTATGTAATGCGTTCTTGTTAGGTAGATTGAATGTGATATGAATTTGTTGATGTTTTGGTTTTAATTGATGAATGAAAGCATGAAGTAGGAAGTAAAGCATGAAACACTTGTACATTATGCATAAATCGTGGCATGCACACCAAATGTTTGATGAAATGCCTAGGTGAGATTAATAGATGAAATGGTATGCAAGTAATGGATGAAATCATATAATATGGGGATATAATGTATTTGATGATAAATAAACATGAGAAATCTATGTTTAGATGGAATTCATGTAGGATTTGGTTGGCCATGTTATTTGGTAAAAGTATGCATTAGAATATTGTACTCTATGTTGGAGTGGTATGATGTTTACTACATGTTTGAATAATTGCTTAATCAAAATTGATAAGTAAAAGTACTCTAAATGTGAAGCATATGAGATCATTAGAACAGGATGAAGTTAGAATGATGTTGGGTTGTTAAGCATAGGTCATGGTGTTAGTTGTAGAATTATGTTACTAGAATGAACGGAATTGAATATGTTTGGTGTGTGCATATAACTAGATGATCATGTGGTTGTATGCTTATTGCATCGTGAGTATGAAATGTATATAGTGTCATTAGTATAGTCTACTATAATGACATAGATGTATGAGGTTAAGTCGAAAGTTCATATGATAAATCGTTGACTTTCTGAAAGTCAATTGTGCATAAGTAGCAATGTTAGACTTTTTGTCACAACTGTAATATTATAGAAAGTCATATGATGCGTGTTATATCCATATGTGTTATATGTGATGACGTGATGAATTATATGAGTTTGAAAAGATTGACTTGTGGAAATATGCCTTATGCTTGTTGGAATTGACTAATGAAAGTCATATGTGAAACATGAATTTGATATGATCGTTAATATGTACAATCATGTATGCTAACAAGAATGTGAATGCGATGACATGAAAGTATAGGGATCATGTCAAGATGGATGGAAGCATGGCAGGCTAACGGGTCAAAAAGGAGGTGAGGAAACGGATGCGAATACGGACACTTCAGGTAAGTGATTTCCGAAATCACTTCTTATTTATAAATGAAGTTTGGTATGTTGTATATAGGGAACCATATAAGAATTTACGGGTAAGGGTAAGTACCAAGGTAAGTTCATATGAACTTCGTCTATCCTTAATGTAAATTAAGATGATAGTCTCATCGTGTTAATGGAATGTTCATTATGTTGCTGAATGTTCATCGTGTTAATGAAATGTTCATTATGTTGCTGAATGTTCATTATGTTGCTGAATGTTCATCGTGTTAATGGAATGTTCATTATGTTGCTGAATGTCCATCGTGTTAATGGAATGTTCATTATGTTGCTAAATGTCCATCGTGTTAATGGAATGTTCGTTATGTTGCAGAATGTTCATCGCGTTAATGGAATGTTCATTATGTTGCTGAATGTCCATCGTGTTAATGGAATGTTCATTATGTTGCTGAATGTTCATCGTGTTAATGGAATGTTCATTATGTTGCTGAATGTTCATCGTGTTAATGGAATGTTCATTATGTTGCTGAATGTTCATCGTGTTAATGGAATGTTCATTATGTTGTTGAATGTTCATCGTGTTAATGGAATGTTCATTATGGTGTTGAATGTCCATCGTGCTAATGGAATGTTCATTATGCTGTTGAATGTCCATCGTGTTAATGGAATGTTCATTATGTTGCTGAATGTTCATCGTTTTAATAGAATGTTCATTTTGTTGCTGAATGTTCATCGTGTTAATGGAATGTTCATTATGTTGCTGAATGTTCATCGTGTTAATTGAATGTTCATCATGTTTGTTGAAGTTATTCGGTTATGTTTGTTTGTAATTGCATTGATTTGTGTTGATATGATTGTAGATAAGACTCAACTTACAAATAAGTGAATGTGACTTGTATGTATGTATGTATGTATGTAGATATGGATCTGTAGCGTGTGTAAGTAGTGTGAACTTGTATGTACGTACATATGAATGGAATACGTGTGAATGTACTTAGATATATGAAAGTGTATACACGTGTTGTAATCTAATGATTGTAGATCACTGGTATACGCATATGTGAAGATGTGGGTTTTCAATATGTTTGAGATTACGTACTCCTAACCATGTTACTATTGAGAATGAAATAAATGGAGTGCAGGTGTGGGAACGCCGGACTCTCGAGGAATTGATGTCGGACTCGAGTAAATAAAATTGAGAGGATGTTTCAATGGAATACCTTACGTAGTTAGAATGTGATATAGCCTTTTAAGTATATGTATTAAATTATATATGATGTTACCATGTACTAACGTGTTGGTTATATATGGTGACCGCAGGTTAATCAGATATTCATGATGGACATGTGAACGAGGATCAAGTTGAAGATCATGGATTGTACGGGAAAGCGGTCACGTTGTTTGTAATCATTTGTTAACATAGTTACGTTAAATAAATGATGAATGATGTATTTATGTTAGAAGGGTTGATCTAAACGGTATTTAAGTATGTTAGAGTAGTTAAAAGAAAGAAATTTTACGGTTCATTTTCCGATGCGTCGTTTTGGGTAAATCCGTGAATAAGGTCTTACAAGTTGGTATCAGAGCCATGGTTTGAGTGAAATCAAGTATGAGGAGATAAATACTTGAACTCAAACGTGTGTGCTCTTGTGACAAGGAACCCGTATAATCCGAGACTCGATCAAGATCTAAGGGTAGAAGTAAAGGTAAGTATGTGCTTAAGTATGTATTTGAAGAAAACTAACAATATGTTATGTGTAAGGTAAGCATAATTGCTTGGAAAGGATGATCCGCGAATGCGGTCTAGGACTGGCATCATGGCATGTAATAAGACAAATTGACCCAGGTACGTAAATTTAACATGTGGGCGCATGTAATGGTATAATCTAGCAAGTGAAAGAAAATTTTAAATGAAATATAATAATGACATGGTAAAGAAGTTTTGAAAATATTACACGTGCCGAAACTTAATTCTTCGGACATAAGGTGGCGATTACACGAAGACACGAAACTAGTATGTGGATTGTGTACCTGGCCAGTACACAAGAAACATATGACGTTCGTGAGACCGTGATAATTGTTACAGGTATGTCCGTTAGAATTAGGTAGTAGGTGGACGTGAGGGTGAGGAGAAATGTAAGACTTTCAGGAATGAAAGTATGAATGATATGTTAGAATCCGCGAGACAGATTCAACACATGTAAGGAATGAAAGGTATGAATGATATGTTTAAAACCGCTAGACGGATTCAAACATAGAAGGAATGAAGGGTATGGATGTTATGTTTGAATTCACGGGATGGATTTAAAACATAAAAAGGATGAAATTAACCCACCTCAGGATGCGTCGATAGTTTGACCATGGTTGTGTCAAACGAGTCATATAAGTAAATCTAAAGCAAATGAACAAAAGAATAATCGTAATTGGCACGTAAACCTAAATCATTTTACGTCAATCTTTGTCCCTTCACTCGGGCTCATTATCCTAATGTAATACGCTTCCGTCACCCGGCTGTGCGTTTACATTATTATCAAATATTTTGCTCATTTGATTCGTTTCGGTACTTTTTAATTTGTCCTACTCACCCCCGTCCTTACTACATCGGATGTAAGCATGTCCATCATAAAAAGTTCATGGTACCACGTGCTCACCACTTACTTGGCCAGAGTAAGCGATCAATACCTGGTATACATGACCTTTTTATAATTTTCATATTACACCCCATGTAAGTAATGCCTCTATTTGATTCTCTTGGAAACAATATCCCGGATAGATTTTCTATTCGGATTTTTCCAAGTTTTTAATCTACATATGCAACTTTCAATTTCTACTTATTTGTTGCATATTACTATTTGTGCAATAAAATTTAAAATGTGCACCTGGTAATGCTTGCCCTAACGGGCTTCTCTTGTCATTAGCCTTGTTCGCGACCGCCACACGATTTAGGTCCTTGATGAGTATACTCTTTGGACTGTTCCTCTATCAAATCCGCGATTTGTTAAACTCTCGCTATCTTCATATGCGAGTGTCCTTCAACTAAAACATTTACAACAGTTAGTAAGTTCGACATTAATGGATGCCCGTATTATAATACAAGGCTTTTCTAATATACGCATCAACGCGTGTAATTTCGTTGACTATATCTACTCCATATCGTTTTTATTGGTATAACGTGTATTACACGATAACCATATGTGTTGTTCTCAACACTTTAATCATACTAAACCATTGATATACATGTACTTACCGGATTTGCGATCAAGCCTCGAACCGAACACTTTATTCTTTAAACCTTGAGCTCTGATTACCAACTTGTAACACTCATCTTGTAAATCCGATATTTTAAAGGTTTTCGTATATAAAACGAAAATTTAACATGTAATTACTATTAAGGATTCTTAGAAATTCGAGTAATTTAAAACTTTTACAAATTAAAAATTTACAACATAATTTATATATATAAGTTCGTCATTTACAACGACATCAAAACGCCGTGCGGAAGCTTCATTCTGATGTGTTCGGTTCTTGTAAATCGCTTGATCTTCATCCGGACATTTTGGGAGCATTTACCTATTGCCAAAACCACACAAACTGTTAGTTTTGACATGTTTAATCACGTATAATCAAGTTCTAAGGGCCAACAATAGAAAAGAAACAAAATTTCTGAAATAATAGGCGGTCGCGCCCCGCGACCGTTCTCTAGTCATCCTTCGTGGCCCGTGACGATGGTCACGTCGCGCGACCGTAATGTTAATATGACGTCGCGTAGCGCGACGACCTGTTTTTCACAGCAGGTTTGTTTCATTGTTGCTGCACTTGCCCAGCTACGAAAATTAACATTTAACAACTTAAAACCTGCATAACTTTTTCTATACAAGTCCGTTTTACTCGATTCTTTTTCCTACATGACCGTAATTTGATTCTCATTCATATCAAGTAAAATCCTGCATCTGAATTCACAAAATCTTAGATTTCAAGCTCTCGACTTGAAATTCAATTATGACACTTTTGACCCATTCATGCTTTTACCAAACTAGCTTGTTATTTTCTTCCAAAACTACCATGGTCATCATGTTATATCCGTTTACTAATTTTCAAGATTCAACTTTACGCCTTAAGAAATCTATATACCCGTTTTGACCCGTTACGAGTATTTTACATTTTTATGCTTAAATCATGCTTCTATAGGTCTACATCCTATCACCATTTTTATACGTATTCAAGGACTAAATTTAACAAGACGCTTAATTCAAAACAACTCTTTAATTGTTGTTTACTCTATTCACCCCTCAAGGACTTTTGTCAATTATTTAGCCCTTCATTTATGCGACGAAGGACTTCCGCTATTATTTGACCAAAATATCGCCTTTAGCTATAATTCTAAACATGCGTACCTGGATCGGGTCATAAAAATGACCCGTTTAAATACCTTTTGCTATAAGTTTCTAGTTAATAGCAATGCGAACCATGTGATAATTCCTGTAATCACAAAACTCGACAAGCGATCATCAAATATTATTGACAAATGGTGTTAACAACACCATTTGACCCGTTTAGTCGAAATGACTAATTATCATTACGAGATGGTATTTAATTACCATTTCATCCCCCTTTCACCTATCCCGGTTTATTTTTGAATTCAACTTACTTAGGAGTCATTCTCGTTTTGTTTGACCCGTTATGGCTTATGCCAAAATGGTGTCCTTTCAAATTCCTTTATATATTCGTTAGTCCATGTCCGGATTACTATTTAATCGTTTTTACCATAATTCATGGTTTCGTATTTTTTTTCTCACTTTTTCGACTCGTGCATAAGTCGTGCCGGAACATCATATTTCATTTACTCAACATAATTCAGATTCAATACTCGAAATCAAGTAATTGGTAATAAAATAAAAGGAGTAAGCTTCACTTACCTTGCATCCATGCCACGCTTTTCTTTCCATACTCGCTCCGTTTGACCCGCTTCATCCACAAGCTTCCACCTAGCTTGTTAAGCGTCAAACTATTATCCAATGTTCACATGGTGGTTAGATTAACCATAATTTAATATGATCTTCCACCTTACACATTTCTATGCATTCATCCGAACACTTAATATAATCACGTTTTACACACAACCAAGTAGACCGCGATTTCATTTAGGCATTTCATATCACTGAAAATGGGCTGTTTTTGGTGACTTGTTTAACCTATTTACAAGTCTTCAAAAATTATGATTTCTTTATGTGGCGTACCTCTCGAAGGGTTAGGCCTTGTGTTACAATTTCAAGATCTAACTCTTTACCAAAAATTCATAAAAATTCATTTACTAAGCTGCAATCAGATTCGTCACTTCTAACTACAGCTTATGGAAAAATTCATTAAAAATTCCTCGTCTATCCGACTGACGAAATTCCAATTGGCGATTCTTTTAGTCGCTTAAAATTATCTACAGTAAAAATTTGAGATCATAACTAAATTCCTAAATTGAGTTATTACATTCGTAATGGGCTGCAAATTCTGCCAGAAAACGCAGCTTGAACCTTTGATACGGAAAAATTCATAAAATGCTCAATTTTCGTCAAAAAAATGCGATTCCAGTGGGGTTTTAAAGATATTTCCTGGAATTACATTTTAGACTCAAGAAACACATGTTTTTGTCAGGTTTTGTTCAGGTTACAGCCAATACAAGTCGGATGTAAATTTTGATCAGGAGCTGTTTGAATTCACCTTTCAATTTAAGCATGTTCTTGACATCATAACACTATTTTTAGCAATCAAAACCCTAAAAACATCTCATACATGAATTTAGCATCAACAAAATCTGAATTTACTTGAGTTAAGCATGATTTCAATATATACTTGTCTAGGGTTTACTCCTAAACATGAATTCATCCTAGTTTCACCCAAACATCAATCATTCAAGCTTGAATTTCGATTTTCTTAAGTACATCAAGAATCTCAACTTCATAAATATCAAAAATTTGACATACCTCATGATCCCCTAAGCTTGGTGATCATTTTTATGTGTTCATGCATCGATTTAGGGCCTGAATTGAGCTTCAATTTGAAGATTCTTGAAGAACTAGGGTTGGCTCCCTCCCCTCTTCTCCCGGTCGCTCCTACGAACACACACTGTGTGTTTCTTCTTTTTTTTGTTATTTATTTAGTTAACTTTCAAGTTAACCCTTTTGGCCCCTCATGTTTATTTTGTTTCAAAAGAAGCTATAATTCATTATTCATCACTTAATCATATATTACTAACTAGGTTAATTATTTCTAGTTGACTTAATGGGTTCGGGAAGTCATAACCCGTTTTATTTTAAGTCCCGTTAACTCGGGCCTTCTATACATACTTTGTTTTCTCAAAGTGTTTATCCTTGTTTTATTTATTATTAAGCTTATTTATTTAAATCCTAATAATTTCCGGTTTAATATTTTCTGCTAACGGTATTATACCTGCTCTTTAGTATTAACGGGGTTTAATTACCAAACCCGTTTAGTATCTTCTCTTTAACTTTTGTCAATTATCCATACCGGGATATTGACAGTCCAAAATTTATTCTTTTACAGTCTTTATTTTATGCGAGGATTCTCAATTGATTCCCTCGCCTTGTCTAATTAACACGTAGGTTTTATCACTTAGCCTTATGGGCTATTTTATTAGACTTTTCGCCTCTTTAAGGCGAGGTCCTTATAATCTATTTGTTTCTAGTCATGACTCGTGGGTCGTTTTAGTCTCAAAGACCTTTCCATTGTTTATACCCCCAAAGGTTATGTTGATCCCGTAGTTCATTCTTTACTCGTGTCATTCTTAAAATACATATTTGGTGTCAAGGCGTCCTGTTTTTGTTTGAAGAGTCATTTGGTTTCAAAATTAAGATCTGTTAACCTTGACTGTAGTTCATGGCTATAGTCGTTTTATTTCGGATCATTCTCCCGACTCTATGACTTCTCACGTCATTTATACGTCGGTTTGTCTTATGCTCATTGTTATTTGGTTTGCATATATTCTTTTTTGGTTATGTCCCATTACCTGGCTCATTATTCTTTTGCTTTTAACGCTACCTTTATTTGGCTAGCGCTTATTTGTGCCATCCGGCATTATATTGCATTCAACCTGTTTGACTTGTTAATGTGAAATCCATCACTTATAAACGATCAACTTTATTCTTTATTCAACCCTTTCAACCTCAAATGGTTGAACATGTTTATTCAAAATTTCTATTTACGAAATTTTATAGTCATAACTCATAATCCAAATCTTTTGATTTTCAACCTGCGTTCACGTCTCTTGGTTTACACATGTGCTTAAATTCGTACCCATCAACCGGGTGTTTTACCGAAGTCGTTATTATTGCAACCCTCCCGGTATGCATTAAGACCTCGCTTCACTTTTATATTCCGACTTTGTCCTCAAATTTGACGTTTTGCAAAAACGGTCCGTTTAGAGACATATTTGCATTTTCCGGGTTCGAGTGTAAGTACATCCCCTTCCAATGTGTATCTTAATCATTTTAGATGTTTTCATTCTCCGGGTTCGAGTGTAAGTACACCCCCTCCCAATACATATCTTAATCATTTTACATGTTTGCATTCTCCGGGTTCGAGTGTAAGTATACCCCCTCCCAATACATATCTTAATCATTTTACATGCTTGCATTCTCCGGGTTCGAGTGTAAGTACACCCCCTCCCAATACTTATCTAAATCATTTTACATCAATCTTTTTCCCTTCACTCGGGCTCATTATCCTAATGTAATACGCTTCCGTCACCCGGCTGTGCGTTTACATTATTATCAAATATTTTGCTCATTTGATTCGTTTGGGTACTTTTTAATTTGTCCCACTCACCCCCGTCCTTACTACATCGGATGTAAGCATGTGCATCATAAAAAAATCATGGTACCACGTGCTCACCACTTACTTGGCCAGAGTAAGCGATCAATACCTGGTATACATGACCTTTTTATAATTTTCACATTACACCCCATGTAAGTAATGCCTCTATTTGATTCTCTTGGAAACAATATCCCGGATAGATTTTCTATTCGGGTTTTTCCAAGTTTTTAATCTACATATGCAACTTTCAATTTCTACTTATTTGTTGCATATTACTATTTGTGCAATTAAATTTAAAATGTGCACCTGGTAATGCTTGCCCTAACGGGCTTCTCTTGCCATTAGCCTTGTTCGTGACCGCCACACGATTTAGGTCCTTGATGAGCATACTCTTTGGACTATTCCTCTATCAAATCCGTGATTTGTTAAACTCTCGCTATCTTCATATGCGAGTGTCCTTCAACTAAAACATTTACAACAGTTAGTAAGTTCGACATTAATGGATGCCCGTATTATAATACAAGGCTTTTCTAATATACGCATCAACGCGTGTAATTTCGTTGACTATATCTACTACATATCGTTTTTATTGGTATAACGTGTATTACACGATAACCATATGTGTTGTTCTCAACACTTTAATCATACTAAACCATTGATATACATGTACTTACCGGATTTGCGATCAAGCCTCGAACCGAACACTTTATTCTTTAAACCTTGAGCTCTGATTACCAACTTGTAACACTCATCTTGTAAATCCGATATTTTAAAGGTTTTCGTATATAAAACAAAAATTTAACATGTAATTACTATTAAGGATTCTTAGAAATTCGAGTAATTTAAAACTTTTACAAATTAAAAATTTACAACATAATTTATATATATAAGTTCGTCGTTTACAACGACATCAAAACGCCGTGCGGAAGCTTCATTCTGATGTGTTCGGTTCTTGTAAATCGCTTGATCTTCATCACGTATAATCAAGTTCTAAGGGCCAACAATAGAAAAGAAACAAAATTTCTGAAATAATAGGCGGTCGCGCCCCGCGACCGTTCTCTAGTCATCCTTCGCGGCCCGCGACGATGGTCTGTTTTTCACAGCAGGTTTGTTTCATTGTTGCTGCACTTGCCCAGCTACGAAAATTAACATTTAACAACTTAAAACCTGCATAACTTTTTCTATACAAGTCCGTTTTACTCGATTCTTTTTCCTACATGACCGTAATTTGATTCTCATTCATATGAAGTAAAATCCTGCATCTGAATTCACAAAATCTTAGATTTCAAGCTCTCGACTTGAAATTCAATTATGACACTTTTGACCCATTCATGCTTTTACCAAACTAGCTTGTTATTTTCTTCCAAAACTACCATGGTCATCATGTTATATCCGTTTACTAGTTTTCAAGATTCAACTTTACGGGTTCCTTAACAAATCTTAACCCGTTTAGCATATATACCCGTTTTGACCCGTTACGAGTATTTTACATTTTTATGCTTAAATCATGCTTCTATAGGTCTACATCCTATCACCATTTTTATACGTATTCAAGGACTAAATTTAACAAGACGCTTAATTCAAAACAACTCTTTAAATGTTGTTTACTCTATTCAACCCTCAAGGACTTTTGTCAATTATTTAGCCCTTCATTTATGCGACGAAGGACTTCCGCTATTATTTTAACCAAAATATCGCCTTTAGCTATAATTCTAAACATGCATACCTGGATCGGGTCATAAAATTGACCCGTTTAAATACCTTTTGCTATAAGTTTCAAGTTAATAGCAATGCGAACCATGTGATAATTCCTGTAATCACAAAACTCGACAAGCGATCATCAAATATTATTGACAAATGGTGTTAACAACACCATTTGACCCGTTTAGTCGAAATGACTAATTATCATTACGAGATGGTATTTAATTACCATTTCATCCCCCCTTTCACCTATCCCGATTTATTTTTGAATTCAACTTACTTAGGAATCATTCTCGTTTTGTTTGACCCGTTACGGCTTATGCCAAAATGGTGTCCTTTCAAATTCCTTTATATATTCGTTAGTCCATGTCCGGATTACTATTTAATCGTTTTTGCCATAATTCATGGTTTCGTATTTTTTTCTCACTTTTCCGACTCGTGCATAAGTCGTGCCGGAACATCATATTTCATTTACTCAACATAATTCAGATTCAATACTCGAAATCAAGTAATTGGTAATAAAATAAAAGGAGTAAGCTTCACTTACCTTGCATCCATGCCACGCTTTTCTTTCCATACTCGCTCCGTTTGACCCGCTTCATCCACAAGCTTCCACCTAGCTTGTTAAGCGCCAAACTATTATCCAATGTTCACAAGGTGGTTAGATTAACCATAATTTAATATGATCTTCCACCTTACACATTTCTATGCATTCATCCGAACACTTAATATAATCACGTTTTACACACAACCAAGTAGACCGCGATTTCATTTAGGCATTTCATATCACTGAAAATGGGTTGTTTTTTGTGACTTGTTTAACCTGTTTACAAGTCTTCAAAAATTATGATTTTTTTATGTGGCGTACCACTCGAAGGGTTAGGCCTTGTGTTAAAATTTCAAGATCTAACTCTTTACCAAAAATTCGTAAAAATTCATTTACTAAGCTGCAATCAGATTCGTCACTTCTGACTGCAGCTTATGGAAAAATTCATTAAAAATTCCAAGTTTATCCGATTGACGAAATTCCAATTGGAGATTCTTTTAATCGCTTAAAACTATCTACAGTAAAAATTTGAGATCATAACTAAATTCCTAAATTGAGTTATAACATTCGTAATGGGCTGCAAATTCTGCCAGAAAACGCAGCTTGAACATTTGATACAGAAAAATTCATAAATGCTCAATTTTCGTCGAAAAAATGAGATTCCAGTGGGGCTTTAAAATATTTCCTGGAATTACATTTTAGACTCAAGAAACACATGTTTTTGTCACATTTTGTTTAGGTTACAGCCAATACAAGTCGGCTGTAAATTCTGATCAGGAGCTGTTTGAATTCAGCTTTCAATTTAAGCATGTTCTTGACATCATAACACTATTTTTAGCAATCAAAACCCTAAAAATATCTCATACATGAATTTAGCATCAACAAAATCTGAATTTACTTGAGTTAAGCATGATTTCAATATATACTTGTCTAGGGTTTACTCCTAAACATGAATTCATCCTAGTTTCACCCAAACATCAATCATTCAAGCTTGAATTTCAATTTTCATAAGTACATCAAGAATCTCAACTTCATAAATATCAAAAATTTGACATACCTCATGATCCCCTAAGCTTGGTGATCGTTTTTATGTGTTCATGCATCGATTTAGGGCCTGAATTGAGCTTCAATTTGAAGATTCTTGAAGAACTAGGGTTGGCTCCCTCCCCTCTTCTCCTGGTCGCTCCTACGAACACACACTGTGTGTTTCTTCTTCTTTTTTTTGTTATTTATTTAGTTAACTTTCATGTTAACCCTTTTGGCCCCTCATGTTTATTTTGTTTCAAAAGAAGCTATAATTCATTATTCATCACTTAATCATATATTACTAACTATGTTAATTATTCCTAGTTAACTTAATGGGTTCGGGAAGTCATAACCCGTTTTATTTTAAGTCCCGTTAACTCAGGCCTTCTATATACTTTGTTTTCTCAAAGTGTTTATCCTCGTTTTATTTATTATTAAGCTTATTTATTTAAATCCTAATAATTTCCGGTTTAATATTTTCTGCTAACGGTATTATACCCGCTCTTTAGTATTAACGCGGTTTAATTACCAAACCCGTTTTCGGGGTGTTACACGGTTTGACCTTGAAAAGTCAAACTGTAAAAGGTCGACAAAATAAGTAACCAGAATAAAAGAATTGCATGTAAGGAATGAAATGTGGGATGTGTTATATAGCATGTATGTAGGAAGATGTAAAAGGATTATGGGTGAGTAATCACCTAGTATAATGAATGTTTGAATGAAAGGTGCTAACCACCGATTTTGTAAATGTTAATGGTAGAATTCTGAATGTGATGAAACCAATTGAATTGGTGAAATATTATGCACGAGTGGAAGCCCATTACAAGGATGAATGAAAGTTGGCCTGGTACGGTTAGTACTCGTGAAAGAGCGGATCGCTTTGGTTTACGGACCGCTGAAGTTTGAAATGGAATAGAGGTAAGTATAATGTTTTAACTCATACCGGATAGATATGGATTAGTAAATTGAAAGCGACTTACAAGATGAATGATGGAAAAGGTATGGTAGGGTATGGAATGTTTGACTTTTAATAGTTGACGTAAGAAGAGAACTATGTCATTAAGAACTAGTTATTAAAAGTTTTAAGCGAAAATTCCGGGTATTGGTTAAACTCTCGTGTGAAGAACCTGCATGATACGCTTGCTTAGGCAAATTAAGTAATGCATGAATTGAGAGGAATAGTAATGTAGAATGAATGAGGTGAGTTGAAGTTAACGTAAGGGTACGTATAGTACAAATAACTATAGGAAACGTAGAATGATGTTAACTTTGGAGTTAAGTGTGTATATGTGACTATGAAATAGTAGTTTTGTTGCGATAACAAAACAAGAACTAAATGTTATATGATATATGTATAGAATATAATCTAAGAGGTGGGATGAAGGTATTAGATCTGTTATAACGGATCATACGAATGTAGGTACGATAATAAGTGTGAAGAAGTATGTATATTGACCCACTACAAACGGGCCAAGGAAATGAGAATGTTATGTAAAAGTAGAGTATGAAAAGTATGGACTTGTTAGAAAGAAGTCAATTATATGAATAGTTATGAATCGAGAATGGATAGTTACTTAGTATTATGATGTACCTGTCGAAATTAAACATAGATGTGTATGTATAAATTACGAATTTAGATCGTATGGTCGATGAAAATAATAGGAATGTTATTAATGGGATGTTGGAATTGTTTCAAGCAAACAAAATGGTATATTGTGCGTGATATACGAGTATTGGAATGATGAATAAACCGCTAGCTGTGAAGTGCGTTAGAAACTAGCGTCAGCTAGAGAAAGTGACACTAATAAGAACTCTGGGACGGGTCCTTGATGATAGAAGGTCGTCATTAGATGGGCTCATAGTCGTGTTGATGGGGCGGAAGGGAAACGTAATTAGTGTTAATGGAAATGAGAAAGGTTTCGGGGACGAAACCTCAATTAAGGGGGGTAGACTTGTAACACCCCAAAACCCGAATGTTTATATTTGCCGCATGTTCCTATATGACTTAGCATGAAATAAATAACTAGGCTATTTAACCTAGTTAAGTGTGTGGTTAAAAGTATTAAATGACGAAAGTAGTGCAAATTATGTTAAGTGACAAACACGAGGGGCTAAATGGAACAAGATGGAAGTTGGGTTATTAAAATGAAATATCACCACACACAAACACACACTTCGTGTGTGTTCTTGAACGTTCAGGAGCTCCAAAGAGCCAAAACCCTAACTTAACTATAACCATCAAATTGAAGGGTGAATCAAGGCTGAAATTCACAACCGAACATGGATTAATGATCACCTTTACAAGGGGATCATAAGGTATGTCTTAAAATTTAGATTGGTGATTATGCACGAAGTGGGTTATGTTAGAAATCGCGAAATTGTATGAAATTGAGTATGAGTATGTGTTAGAATCATCATATAAGACATGGATTATGCGTGGTTTGGGGTAATTTGATGTTTGGAGGTGAAACCCACTTCTAGTGGTGAAGATGGCGACATGGGTGTGTCACCCATGTCCAATCCTTGTTCAAATCTTGTTGTGATATGTTGTATGTAATGCGTTCTTGTTAGGTAGATTGAATGTGATATAAATTTGTTGATGTTTTTGTCTTAATTGATGAATGAAAGCATGAAGTAGGAAGTAAAGCATGAAACACTTGTACATTATGAATAAATTGTGGCATGCACACCAAGTGTTTGATGAAATGCCTAGGTGAGATTAATAGATGAAATGGTATGCAAGTAATGGATGAAATCATATAATATGGGGATATGATGTATTTGATGATAAATAAACATGAGAAATCTATTTTTAGATGGAATTCATGTACGATTTGGTTGGCCATGTTATTTGGTAAAAGTATGCATTAGAATATTGTACTCTATGTTGGAGTGGTATGATGTTTACTACATGTTTGAATAATTGCTTAATCAAAATTGATAAGTAAAAGTACTCTAAATGTGAAGCATATAAGATCATTAGAACAGGATGAAGTTAGAATGATTTTGGGTTGTTAAGCATAGGTCATGGTGTTAGTTGTAGAATTATGTTACTAGAATGAACGGAATTGAATATGTTTGGTGTGTGCATATAACTAGATGATCATGTGGTTGTATGCTTATTGCATCATGAGTATGAAATGTATATAGTGTCATTAGTATAGTCTACTATAATGACATAGATGTATGAGGTTAAGTCGAAAGTTCATATGATAAATCGTTGACTTTCTGAAAGTCAATTGTGCATAAGTAGCAATGTTAGACTTTTTGTCACAATTGTAATATTATAGAAAGTCATATGATGCGTGTTATATCCATATGTGTTATATGTGATGACGTGATTAATTATATGAGTTTGAAAAGATTGACTTGTGGAAATATGCCTTATGCTTGTTGGAATTGACTAATGAAAGTCAAATGTGAAACATGAATTTGATATGATCGTTAATATGTACAATCATGTATGCTAACAAGAATGTGAATGCGATGACATGAAAGTATAGGGATCATGTCAAGATAGATGGAAGCATGGAAGGCTAACGGGTCAAAAGGAGGCGAGGAAACGGATGCGAATACGGACACTTAAGGTAAGTGATTTCCGGAATCACTTCTTATTTATAAATGAAGTTTGGTATGTTGTATATAGGGAACCATGTAAGAATTTACGGGTAAGGGTAAGTACCAAGGTAAGTTCATATGAACTTCGTCTATCCTTAATATAAATTAAGATGATAGTCTCATCGTGTTAATGGAATGTTCATTATGTTGCTGAATGTCCATCGTGTTAATGGAATGTTCATTATGTTGCTGAATGTTCATCGTGTTAATGGAATGTTCATTATGTTGCTGAATGTTCATTATGTTTCTGAATGTTCATCGTGTTAATGGAATGTTCATTATGTTGTTGAATGTCCGTCGTGTTAATGGAATGTTCATTATTTTGCTAAATGTCCATCGTGTTAATGGAATGTTCATTATGTTGCTGAATGTTCATCGTGTTAATGGAATGTTCATTATGTTGCTGAATGTCCATCGTGTTAATGGAATGTTCATTATGTTGCTGAATGTTCATTGTGTTAATGGAATGTTCATTATGTTGCTGAATGTCCATCGTGTTAATGGAATGTTCATTATGTTGCTGAATGTTCATCGTGTTAATGGAATGTTCATTATGTTGCTGAATGCCCATCCTGTTAATGGAATGCTCATTATGTTGCTGAATGTTCATCGTGTTAATGGAATGTTCATTATGTTGTTGAATGTTCATCGTGTTAATGGAATGTTCATTATGTTGCTGAATGTCCATCGTGTTAATGGAATGTTCATTATGTTGCTGAATGTTCATCGTGTTAATTGAATGTTCATCATGTTTGTTGGAAGTTAGTCGGTTATGTTTGTTTGTAATTGCATTGATTTGTGTTGATATGATTGTAGATAAGACTCAACTTACAAATAAGTGAATGTGACTTGTATGTATGTATGTATGTAGATATGGATCTCTAGCGTGTGTAAGTAGTGTGAACTTGTATGTACGTACATGTGAATGGAATACGTGTGAATGTACTTAGATATATGAAAGTGTATACACGTGTTGTAATCTAATGATTGTAGATCACTGGTATACGTATATGTGAAGATGTGGGTTTTCAATATGTTTGAGATTACATACTCCTAACGATGTTACTATTGAGAATGAAATAAATGGAGTGCAGGTATAGGAACGCCGGACTCTCGAGGAATTGATGTCGGACTCGAGTAAATAAAATTGAGAGGATGTTTCAATGGAATACCTTACGTAGTTAGAATGTGATATAGCCTTTTAAGTATATGTATTAAATTATATATGATGTTACCATGTACTAACGTGTTGGTTATATATGGTGACCGCAGGTTAATCAAATATTCGTGTTGGACATGTGAACAAGGATCAAGTTGAAGATCATGGATTGTACGGGAAAGCGGTCACATTGTTTGTAATCATTTGTTAACATAGTTACATTAAATATATGATGAATGATGTATTTATGTTAGAAGGGTTGACCTAAACGGTATTTAAGTATGTTAGAGTAGTTAAAAGAAAGAAATTTTACGGTTCATTTTCCGCTGCGTCGTTTTGGGTCAATCCGTGAATAAGGTCTTACAACAGGTTTGTTACAAACAACTGAAAAGAAAGAGTAAAGACGAACCAATGATTGAAATTAAAGAGTTGAGGATTCACGACCTTAGCAATACAAAGTCAAGAAAATTTAATTCGATTTTAGGATTAAGGGGGAATGTTGAAAGTTAATCCTAAAACTTGTATTAGTTGAAAGTTGAAGAAGAAAGTGAAAATTTTATTTAATTAGAATTTAATTAAGTATTTGGAAGGATGGATTTTAGGCCAAATAAACACCTCTCGTTCCCTTATTTTCTCTTCCTTTCTCACCTTTAATGAAACTCTGGAACACAACTTAAAATTTTTCTCTTCCTTTCTCACCACCGTGGACCTTGTGACAGTCGGCAAAATTCCGGTAAGTCCGTACAACCCGAACAACTAATTACATTAATTATTTTCGCGTGTTGACTTGATTTTTATTTAATTAAGTCTTAAAAGTCTAGGAATTATAAAAATCATAGTTAAGTATGATAACAAATCCGTTGCGATTAGAAACAATATCCTAGACTAACGGCAGGAACGCGAATAAATGATACTTGTCAGTACTAGTCGCGGTACAGTCTGACACGATAAAAAAAAACAAGACATACAGATATGTCTACACAAATATTCTATAAAAGCTTTGTCTAAAATAACATGTGCCTTATTATTTAGAAAATTCCAATTAAAAACCAAATTGTCCAAGTCCGCAGAAAAATACAATAATCCTGAGGAAGTGTACGGCATTCCGCAGAACGAAACCGTAACTGTCCGAAAACCCAAAACTAAATATTATTTGCCATAAATAATATAATGGGTATTAAAAACGACACAAAATCCGCAACTGAATCTTATTGTGTTAAGCTGCATGGCTAGTTCAGTAAACTGCCTGACAGCAAAGCCGGTACCGAAACTGTGTTAGGAATAATAAAATTGTTAGTCGAAAAAGTTGGATTATTAATTTAGATGATAAAACATGTGCAAAAAAATTTTTTGTCATGTATTTATATAAATAAAACGCAGTGTCAGTATTTAACCCGGTACAGGACCCGAACCAACTTTTTCACCGATCAACAAACTAATAATTTTGGTGGATTAGTTTACCTAGTGTCACACTACTTTAAAATATGAGGGCTTAAAACATTATAGATAATTTTATATAAATTACCAAAGTTCACAAAGTTTATATATATATATATATATATATATATATATATATATATATATATATATATATATATATATATATATATATATAGGATAAAGCTAGACAGAAAACCCTATTTACATAGAAAACTCTGAAAACTCAAATCTCCACCCATTTTTACCCAACCTCCCGACATTTTTTTTTTTGAAAAAAATAACACATGTAATATACATGTTTTAAAGTGTTTTGGGCCAAAAAAAACAAAAAAGCGCCGAAGGGATTTTTTTAAAAAAAATAAACAAATTTCAGTGCCTAACATGTGTTAGGCAACAAAGACAGAAAATGCTGAAATTTTTTTTTTTTTTTTAAAAGATCACTTCGGCGCTTTTTTGATTTTTTTGGCCCAAAACTCTTAAAAACATGTATATTACATGTGTTAATTTTTTCAAAAAAAAATGTCGGGAGGTTGGGTTTTCTAGGGTTTTTCATATAGATAGGGTTTCCTATGTAGCCTTGCCCTATATATATATATATATATATATATATATATATATATATTAAACAAGAATTTATAAAAAAATATGCAAACACCCCCCCCCCCCCCCCCCTTCTTGCACACGGTTTTGGTTGGTCCCCCTTAAGCCCACTCATCCAAGATGTAGTGTGTTGGAAGCCTTAATTAATGATTAGTGTGTTATTCCAAGATCCTAACTGATTCTAACACTCCATCTCATACTCATTACCAACAAACACAAAAACCATCCGTCTCCTACTCCTCTCTCTCTCCCAATCGGCCAAACCAAACACCCACCATCTTCATATTTTCAAAATTCAAACACTAGAGATTCTTGCAAGCATGGAGGTTCATGGATGAATCAAGACACTTGTGAGACTAGAAGAGCCATTTGAAGCATTTTGGTGAAACTAGAAGCTCTTAGATCATCAACATTTTCACATCTTCATCTTTATTTTCCTAGCAAAATTGTAAAAATCCTTCACTATGTTCTATTTTATTATTCTTGAGTTTTTAAAGAGTACAAGTTCATCTTGAATCAAACCAAAACAAAACTCACATGAAATACACTAAGAAAAACCAAAAATCATTATTTTTATTTTATGATTTTTCTATGATTTTGGATGAACTTGAAGAAGTTTATACTATTGAATATGAATCTTGGTTATTTTTGTATAAAAACAAGATCTAAACACATGCATTTAGATATAACAAGATTCATCAACAAAAGTTATGAACATGAGTTTTGATGATTTAAATAGTTAATATGCATGCTAGAAAAACATGAGAAATTATTTAAATCCAAGAAACTAAATTTTGATAAATTACTTGAATAAAGTTTTCATTTCTGGAAAGAATCAAGTACAAGAAATATGTTAGTAGAAAGAGTTTTGAATACATATTTGTACTTTAAATGACTATATGAGTCACCTAGAACATGAAGTTTTAATGAAATATTGTTCTACAAATTTTTGACAAAAATCAAGAATAAAGTTTCCTTTTTGGGAAAGTTAGAGACTATATCATGTTCATAGTACTTTTGTTGACAAAATATGATGATTTTTTATTCTTGATGACATTTGAGGTTGAAATGATTTGAAACACAAGTTTTGTATAAACTTGGGAAAAATCCATATTTCCAAAGAAACCATGGCAAAATTTTTATTAATTTTGTTGTGAACAAAAGTTGTTAAACTGTTGGGTGTCGAATCCAGCAAATAAAATAATAAGAAAACTACTAGTATGAGTGGAAGTAGAGTTCGTGTCCACAGGATACAGGTTAACTAATTATGCCAAAATGTTTTAAACACAGATACGATTGTATTGAAAGGGGGGTTTTTAGTTTAACTAAAATGTAAAAACAATTTATAATTTTTAGATTAAAAATAAAAGCTAATTAAAGCGGTTGGAAAATTCAGATGTTAGAAACTAATTTCAACATCAGGGCAATTTCTTGATTCGGTTCGACTTACGATCATTAACGGTCACGGTGCAATGATCCTTTTTAAATAATAGTTTGTATCGACACTAAACGTCACGCAGTTCGGACATCCACTCTATCTAATGTCTAACCAAACGCCGTTCGTTGATTAGAGCCAACCCGCTACTCTAAACTCACGCCGTTCGGATTTTAGCGTGCGAGTTGCGGAATAGAAGTATCAATTACAATAAAACACTCACGCCGTTTGGAGTGTTTAATTATATTGTATGATTCTATAATAATTTTGGGTTCATAGACAAACTCAAAATATTATTTGTTCCTTGTGTCAAAAATTAAAACTTTATTAGAGTTCTAAAAATTGATTGAACTTTATTAGAAAAATTAATAAGTTGATCAGGTTTATTAACAATCTAATATTTTCCGAATCGAATCCGTATAAAAACAAGAATCACACAAACAAACCACTAAAATAATCAGATCTAACATAACCATTTCACATAAGGTTGTAAACCAAATCAAAGAAAATAAACCCTAATGTTGAAACTATAAAAGACTAGCCGGACATGATGGCTATAACAAACACTTCAAATATGAAACAAAACATCCAATAAATTAAAACTTACGAAAAACCAACTAATAATGTTCTAGAACACCAAAGAAGAAAAATGCCCCTTTTTGTTTTTGACTTGCAGCCGTCGTTCACAGATTGTCCCCAGGTCTTGCAAAATTTTCGTCTAGGTTGTTTTTTTATGATGATACTTTATCTCTTTTTCTTGTTGTTGGCAGCCCATATTGCTTAGCCCAATTATAATTGTCCTTTCTTTCTCTCTCGTGGTCAACCCATATAGACTTATTAATTCCATACCTCTAAAATTCAGCCCACAAAAATCTTTATTTGTTGCAACACAATGACCACTTTATATTTCTTGACTTTGCACCAGAATAGTCCAGCCATTTAATTCACATGTTGAATGAGTTATCTTCATTAATAAACACCTTCTTTTTAGATGAACTCCTCAAGTTCTTTCAGAAATCCATTGTAATCCTTAGCAATTACTCCACACCTACAAAATCAACCAAAAACAAACAAAAGTAGATTCCGTTCCACAAAACAAATGTTACGCAAAATAACGAGGCATGACTACTAAATATGCATGAAATGTGATGAATTTTTAATATTAATATGCTATAAAACATGCCTAAAAATGCAACTAACAAATCTCCCCAAGCTTAAACCTTTCCTTGTCCTCAAGGAAGTCAAGTACAAGAATAAACCGAGAAACAAACACTAAAAATAAAACGCAAATGCATGCTCACTATTTTTTTTCAACCCGCTTCTTTTATTCCGGAAAACAAACTTGTAATCAGATCACATCCAACATTGCCAACTCTTGTTACATTCATTTGAACTCGGGAAATACTAACACGTGTAACCGCGATTGTTGATATTTTGTGTCCCTTTAAACTCAAACCCGCTTAATCACAACCAAATGCTTTCTTCTTAATAATATACATAATTACCGTCATGGTTCAATCGTCCCCACGCCCAATACCTATGGCAACATCTACCCAACCTCACGACTTTTTGAAGATATCCAAAACCACACTTGATGCGACCATGCACCCAAATCATGACACGATAGTTATTATCTTTTTTTTTCGTTTTTCAAGGGGTCGGGACTTTTCTCCCTAAGTTGCTCAAATATTTTTTCTTCTTTTTTTATTTCGATTTCGATTTTTTTTCAATTTTTTGGCATACATTGTGCTCTTTTACCCCTTCTTTTTTTCTATTTTGTTTTTTAACTATAATAACCTATGAGGTCAATTTTTCACCTCTTTATTTTTTCTTCAATGAAATTACGGAGATGTTATGATATGGGGAACATGGTGTGTGATAGAGGATATGCAACTCAACCGATTTTTAGTCGGGATCAATTTTTGACCACAAGCATCAAGATGGGAAACTAAACACATATATTCAATTAAGGTTATTGCATACAACATTGGCGTTCCTAAGTTAGGGCCGAGCCTATCAACATATCCCGAATTATCTATGTTTTCTTCCCCAAAGTTACCATTTCACGCATAAGCTTTGACATGCTAGAAATCATATCATTTCTCATTTTTCACAAATCATTTTCAGTGGAACAGAAACGGTTTTTTTTTTTTTTAATGCATGTATATACACCCTAAATGCAATGAACATGCAAAATGCAACTATATGCAACTATTTACAAACTAGATAATGCATGATAGAATGATAATACGGACATTACCTCTAATCTCAACCTCCCCAAGCTTAAGATATAGCATCGTCCTCGAGGCTCGGAGAAATATGTGGAAGGCAACTACAAAGGCGGCGGAGGTGGCGGAGGTCTAAGTCGATCTCTGTGATCACGGAAAGAGACAATGGTGCGACCCATCTCACGCTGATGAGCATACATGAGACGAAGCACCGCTCGCTGATCGGTAAGCTTACCACAAATGACTATATATATAGCTCCATTGATTGATTAATCCGTAACATGATTATGAAGCAACATACCTGGTGTTCTCACAAATCAAGTAACATACCTCAAAGTGGTCGTGAAATGCACAGCCTTAATTCAATAAACTCAAGATATATACCATCAATTAGAACAAAAGCAATTTATGACCACATCAACCCATTCCAATTAATGCAATTTGTATGATCAGTGATATCAAACCAATTTCAATTTCATGATGAAATTATATGACCACATCAACCCATTCCAATTAATGCAATTTGTATGATCAGTGATATCAAACCAATTTCAATTTCATGATGAAATTATAATTTATTCATGACCAATGAAGACAAAAGTTATGGAATTGGAACTGTTCGGGTCCGGTAACAGGGATACGACTTAAATCGGTATCGGGGTTGTTCAATTCAAGTAACAGAGGTTAGGGCTTGAATCAGTAGCAGGTCTCATTCAAATTGGACCTGATGTCGATTTGAGAGAAGAAAACAGAAATGTACCTGATGGCGGAGACGTAGAAGGGTGGTGCCGGTTACTGACGACGGCTTGAAGACGGAGGTGCGCGACGGTGAACGTTAGTGGTCGGCGATGGTTATCCGACGGCGTTGGGTGGTCAAGGATGGAGATGGAGGTTGAGGGCGGTGGTTGACCGGCGATGCGGCGATGGTGACTTGTGGTTCCAGAGTGGTGAGGGTGCGACGGAGAAGTAGTGACATGTGTGATTTAAGGCGGCGGAGATGGTGTTGTAGGGCGATTGTGGCAACCGGCGACGGGGTGAAAGAGGGAACTGTTATTTGGGTATTAGGGTTCAGAATGTCACACCCTGGCTTTGCGGAAGCGTGGGTTTATTTGGTGTGACTTCTTAATACCATAGCTTAATCATAACAAAGCTATATGAAAATAAAACCATGCAGATCATCCATTGATTTAAGTTTGAAAAGTATAATACCACAACATTGTCTTAAGGCGTTGACGCATGCAACGGAATTTACAACCCAATAACATAAAAACATTGTTTGAAAGACACAACCACAACTTAAGATAGACGTAGTTTAAGAACTGTGACTCGTCCAGGTAAAAGCCACAACCCCTAAACTTGGATGATCCCATAACTCTAACGCAGCGTGAAAACGTAGCATACCGTGCCAGATCCTTTATTTCCCTGAAATACATGTAAGTTGGAAAAATCAACAAAAATTGTTGAGCGAGTTCATGTGTAAGTGAGTATGTAAAACCTTTGTAAGTATAAAAATCCCTGGTATGTAGCAAATAAGGAAAAAGAGATCGATTAATGTGTAGCTAATACATTAATAAGTGACATGGACTAGGAAGCACTCAAACCTGTAACACGTATTTTATACCGGTCCTTCCGGCGGAACGACATAGTCACCAAATGCAGCCGCACGCTGGCCCATGTGTGGGGCTCGCAACACCCGATAGATCTATCACTCATGCCTCTCGGTCCTTATACAAGGATTAATGGTCTTACGATAATAGCCTAACCATTCACGTGATCTAGTAGTAAGTTCCTTAGCTAATCATACCATGTATAAAACGTTTGTAATCAGTATGTAACATGTATTTCACCCCCGAAGTTGTAAAACTGAAAACAGTTAAAAGAAAAGGGGGAGCATGAACTCACCGAAGTGCGTCTCTAAAAAGTATCTCCCAGAAAATCTGCTGTGCGACGACCTACACGTACTAACTTGTATTAGACGGACGGCCGTGCCTCAGTTTAAGGTTTAATGTCTTTGGGAAATAGTTAGGCAACTATTTCGTAATTACACTTCGTAATTATTTGATAAATATATTCCTTCCCAAGGATGGGGGTTTTAATACATGTGCGTTCGTATAACTTCGAAATATATTATTAAGTCTCACTTAATGTAATATATTTTATTTCATTTGTTCAAAAATACTTTACTTCCAAAATATAAATATTCTTCCCAAAAATATTATATTTTATTCCAAATAATTTTTCCAAAATAATATCCTTGTCAAAATACACCCTTATGAGTATTTTCTGAAAATACGTAAGTTACGGATAAAGATCGGGTGGTAATAGTAACACCGTTGTAACTTAATATTTATTGTGAAGGCGTTAGAATTATTTTGGAGTCGTTAATATTTGGTAATATTATTTTTACCCTAAAAATAATATTTACGTAGTTCACAAAATAATCACAAAAATTTACACAAGTGTTGTTATGAAAATATATATTCTAAATATATATTTTAGCAAGTTTTATTTTGTGAAAATCCCACCTCCGACACTTGCTTAATTTGTAATAAAAAAAATCGTGACGAAATTTGTTTGGAAAAATAAGTTAAAAAAATATATCCATAACACTTGTGATAAAAATATTTACAAGTGTTAGATTTTTGGAAAAATTTCGCCAGAGTTTCCTCTGTAACTGGAGGTGGCCACGCTTTCAAGCGTATCATTTTCTTTTATAATTCAAATCAACAATGTTCCCAACATCAATAACAAACAATATTCCAACATCATACTAGTTCAAAAATATCACAAACGTATGAACTTGTGGGTTGTGTAAAAGTGTGTAGTAACTTCCCATTATTTTTAATAGATCTTTCTACTTTTATAAATGGAATCGGTTTCTCGAAAATCTTATTTTTACAGAAAATGCATTTGTACATTTTCTAGTCAAAATTTCAAAAGTAATTCTTTTGTTAAAACTTTTTGTCACACAAGTGTCTACACACTTGTGTGTTTACAAAAATCACCTTTGTTTAGGAAAGATCCGGCTTTAAAAATATGATTTCTTTTGACACTTGGTCCTTTGAAAATACCACTTGTAGATCCGTAGATCTACTAGTTTAGAACTCCATTTTGTAAGAAAAAATTGTTTTTACACAAGTTCATGGTTATAAGTAGTAGTGTTCTTCATCTAACCACTTTTCACACTATAACATACACTAGGTCATGTTCCATGAACATGACTTAGTCGGGTTAGATGACGATCCGAACTAACACTAGCATAAAACAATACTAAATAATCATAACAAAACAAGTCTTATAAGTTTTACACCAATATTCATCTATTAACCACTTTGTTTATATTATTTTAGTAGACTTTAAATTTTGTTCTTACATGTTCATAAATTTCAACCGTCAAAATTCTTATTAACCACTTTAGAATAGATCAAAAAGGCGTTTAGAGTCACTTACTACTAGCTCGAGGCTAGGGAAGAAACTAGTCGAAGAATGAGTGGTTAAAAGCGTTGAGGTGAGGTCCTTGGCAATCCGCAAGCACCGGGTCTCCTTATGTGAACTCTAGCACCTTGATATATATGTGGGATTGCAAGATGGAAAATTTGAAGTGTTGGTGGGTGGGCTTTGGAGTTCGGCCGAGAGCATCAAAGAAGAAAAAGGGAGTTGCAAATTTGTGTTGTTGCAATGAATGATAAGGTTTAGTCTTTTAAGCAATTTTATAAACCATACACTCCCATTATCCACTAAACAATATGTAGGCTAGATATTAAACTCTTGAGATTATAATAATCAAAATAGGACAATTTGTGTCTCCCATATGGTGACCGATCGGTCAAGGGGTTGGGTTTTAGTTCAATTTCAATTATATAGCTAAGGTATTAGTTAGTTAATTAGGGGATTAAATCAAGTCACTAGTGTGTAGTGTTATGTAGCGGGTGTTAGGGTATTCGGGGACCCTAACTGGCTCAGAAAAAAAAAAGTGAACAATGTCATTGTTAATAATTTTATGTCCCGGGTTAAGTCCGGTTGTTCGGTTGGATACTAGTCCGTTAAAGTGCTAATTAATTATTTAAAGTGTCGTTAATATTTCTTTTAGTGACACAATTTATTCCCGACACTATGGAAAGTGTCTAGTAATATTTTTCCAACTTTTTGCACTTTACTAGTTTAGATAAATGCTGAATTTTTATATTAAAGTGCAGAATTTTGTACTCAAAGTACGTTTTAGGCACATCCGGTCACTATAACTAACACCTAGTGACGCAGTTCTACAACCCTCATTTCCCCACACTCTCTACTGGTGTAGTAAACTATCTCTGGCTCATACAGGCCTTAGAGGCAGTGTCTGCCTGATGCTGGTTATATCAGCATGTTTAATGGGTATCCCATATAGTGTGCTCACTGTGCTTTTTTTTTTGTGCATCAAGGTTGTCACTGATGTTTGTGTAGAAATAATGGAGTGACAGTATAAAATGTGATGCATGTATGTGTATATATCAGAAATCAGTAAGCAGTTTAACCACAGTTGTAAGCAAGCACAGTAATTAAGCAGTAATTAAATATTAATTAAGTCATACGGATACCTGGTTTGGTGAGGGTTGTCACATTCTCCCCCCGTTAAATAAATTTCGTCCCGAAATTTAAGTTCTGCTTCTAGATGCAGGGTTCTTAGGAAATAAATGGGGGTATTTCTCTTTCATACGATCCTCACGTTCCCACGTGAATTCAGGTCCATGCCTTGCATTCCAACGAACTTTGACGAGTTTGACACTGCTCCTGCGAGTTTTGTTAACTTTCCAATCCGTGACCTCAACAGGTTCTTCAGTGAAGTGGAGTGTGTCGTCGATATGAACTTCGTCAGCAGGAATGATCACTGTATCTTGAGTTGGACTCTTTCTCAATTTGATACATGGAATGTATCGTGAACACCATGGAGTTCAGCAGGTAGGTCCAACTTGTAGGCTACAAGCCCAATCCTTTGCAGAATCCTGAAAGGGCCAATGTAACGCGGATTCAACTTCCCACGCTTTCCGAAGCGTGCCACACCCTTCCAGGGTGAAACTTTCAATAAAACCATATCTCCAACTTGGAATTCCAAATGTTTCCGGTTTGGATCTGCATAGGCTTTCTGTCTTTCGCGAGCCGCTTCGATGCGTTTTTGAATCTGCGCAATCTTGTCTGTCGTCTCTTGGACGATTTCGGGACCAACAAGCTGCCTATCACCTGCGTCAGCCCAGCATAGGGGTGATCGACACTTGCGTCCGTAAAGAGCTTCAAATGGCGCGGCTCCAATACTGGTGTGGTAGCTGTTGTTGTATGAGAATTCGGCCAATGGTAAATGCTTATCCCAGCTACCACCAAGATCCATTACACATGCTCTCAGCATATCCTCCAATGTCTGAATAGTTCTTTCACTTTGGCCATCAGTTTGCGGATGAAACGCAGTGCTTAGATTTAATTGTGAGCCAAAAGCTTCTTGGAAGGATTGCCAAATCCTTGATGTGAAACGTCCATCTCTATCAGAGATGATTGAGAGGGGCACTCCATGACGTGCAACGATTTCTCGCATGTATATTTCCGCAAGCTTACTCGTATTGTCCTTCTATTTGATTGGCAAGAAATGTGCGGACTTTGTTAGGCGGTCAACTATCACCCAAATAGTATCATGACCCCTGGGCGTCCTTGGCAACTTCGTTATAAAATCCATTGAAATCTGTTCCCATTTCCACTTGGGAATTTCAGGTTGTTGCAGAAGTCCCGAAGGCTTATGGTATTCAGCTTTCACCTTGGCACACGTCAAACATTTGCTAACATAAACAGCAACGTCGCCCTTCATCCTGGGCCACCAATAATAATCCTTAAGATCCTAGTACATCTTATCCGCACCTGGATGGATAGAGTACCGTGATTTGTGTGCCTCATCAAAAATAACTTTTCTCAAACCACCAAACAGAGGAACCCAAATCCTTTTCATAAAACATAAAGTTCCTTCCTCGTTTGGCACCAACTGCTTCTCCATCCCACGGAGATACTCATCTCCAATATTCCTTCCTTTCAAAGCTTCTCTCTGTGCAGCACGAATGCGTAGAGAGAGATCTGTCTGGATAATCATTTCTAAAGCCCTAACCCTTATGGGATTGATCCTTTCTTTACGACTTAGGGCATCGGCGACCACATTCGCCTTCCCTGGATGGTACTTTATCTCGCAGTCGTAATCGTTCAACAATTCGACCCAACGTCTTTGTCTCATATTCAGCTCTTTCTGGTCGAATATGTGTTGTAGGCTCTTATGATCTGTGAAGATTGTACACTTTGTACCATACAAATAATGTCTCCAGATTTTCAGCGCAAACACCACTGCGCCTAGTTCTAAATCATGCGTGGTATAATTCCTTTCATGAACTTTCAACTGGCGTGACGCGTAAGCTATAACTTTCTGGCGTTGCATCAACACGCAACCCAATCCTTGACGTGAGGCGTCACAGTATACCACGAAATCATCTGTTCCCTCTGGTAGTGCTAAGATCGGCGCATCACAAAATTTGTTCTTCAATAACTGAAATGCTTCTTCCTGTTTGATTCCCCAATCAAACTTCTTATCCTTCTGTGTGAGCGCGGTAAGGGGTTGAGCGATTTTAGAAAAATCCTCAATGAATCTTCGATAATAGCCAGCCAAACCTAAGAACTGGAGAATCTCGGTCGGCGTCTTTGGAGTCTCCCAGCTCTTTATCGCCTCGATCTTTGTGGGATCAACATGGATTCCATTTCCATTAACCACGTGTCTAAGGAATTGGACTTCACGTAGCCAAAACTCGCACTTAGAGAATTTGGCATACAACTGTTCCTTTTTCAGCAACTCCAAAATAGCTCTTAAGTGTTGTTCGTGTTCAGCCTTTGTCTTTGAATAAATCAAAATATCGTCGATGAATACAATCACGAACTTATCGAGATACGGCTTGCAGACTCGGTTCATTAGGTCCATAAAAACAGCAGGCGCATTTGTCAACCCAAACGGCATAACTAAGAACTCGTAGTGCCCATAACGAGTTCTGAAGGCTGTTTTCGGGATACTCTCCTCTTGTATCCTTAGCTGATGGTATCCAGATCGAAGATCGATCTTTGAATAAAAGCTTGAACCTTGGAGTTGATCGCATAAATCATCGATTCTTGGCAGAGGGTATCTATTCTTGATCGTCAGCTTATTCAACTCCCGGTAGTCAATACACATACGAAAACTACCGTCTTTCTTTTTGACAAACAAAATTGGAGCTCCCCAAGGTGAGAAGCTTGGTCGGATGAATCCTTTGTCAAGTAACTCCTGGAGTTGTGTCGACAACTCCTGCATTTCTGACGGTGCAAGTCTATAAGGTGCCCTAGCTACAGGCGCGGCGCCTGGAACTAAGTCAATGTGAAATTCCACTTGCCTTTGGGGTGGCAATCCTGGCAAGTCCTCTGGAAAGACTTCAGGATATTCCCTCACGATAGGGATGTCTTCGATTTTCGGCTCAGCAGCTTTCTTATCCACGATGTGTGCCAGGAAGGCAGCACATCCCTTTTGTAAACACTTTCACGCTTTCAGGCAGCTGATGATTTTTAAAGGCGTATCACGCTTTTCTCCATGAACTACAATCGTTTCTTCATGCGCCAGTGGAATGCGGATGGTCTTCTCATGGCAAACTATCTCATCCTTGTTACTCGATAGCCAATCCATTCCCACTACCACATCAAAGCTTCCCAACTCGACAGGTAGTAAGTCTAGCGTAAACTCGTGCCCTCCTAATTCAATCACACATCCTCGGACAACTCCACTGGTCTCAACTAGTTTCCCATTTGCTAATTCGATCGAATATGGAACGTCTAACTTACTAGGCGTCAAACCAAGAATATTCTTAAATTCTAATGACACGAAGCTATAGTCGGCACCAGTGTCAAACAAAATAGATGCAAAAGTTTTGGTTAATAGAGAACGTACCAGTAATCACGCCTGGATCCTGGCATGCTTCACAAGCTCCGATGTTGGAAGCTCCTTCATGGTCTTGGTTAACCTCCCTTGGGCAATCCTTCCCAAGGTGCCCCATATCACCACTTCCGTCCTGATAGTTACTGTGGTCGTTGTTTACTTCGTGTTTTCCACTACTGTTGGTGCACACATCTGTCGTCTTCGTCTTACATCGAGTCTTCGGTTCGTTGCGGTTTGGAACAAGAATGATGTCATCATTCTTGATGATGACATCATCCAAATGACATAATGCTTACATCATCATTCCAACAAACTCACGTGAAGATAACATGCAAATGAAATCAGAATTGCATGTTTCACTAGAAGACAAAAGTGTATACATATTTGTTGATTTCGCTCATAGGGACAGTTTAGAAAGGTTTCGCTTATTTGTCATGATGAGGTTTCGCTTATGTGCACATGTACACTGGAGCGAAACCATCTCCTCTATATATAGTGTTTCATTTGAGCGAAACCAGAGAGAGATCAATCCCTTGTATTCCATACCGAAGTGCTGCCGGTGTGAAGATCGATTGTACACAACGTTTATTCAATACAATCAGTGTTTTAAGGTGAAGATAAAGCTGTTTCTACCTTTGTTTCTTAGTTTTCGCCTCTGAAACAAAGTTAAACTCCTCTGAACGACTCGTTTGGGTCAATACACGATCCTACAAGTGGTATCAGAGCTCAGGAGGAGGAGTTCTGCAGATTACGGCTGAATTTCATTGTTTTTTCTATATTCTACACCTTCTTTCATCAGTTCAACGAGATTTAACGGTCAAAACTGTTTCAAATTTTTATAGACTGTGTAAAATTGTACATTAACAAATCCTCGAAAGTTTCACAGCTTAAATCGACTTAAAAATGGACCAAATTACCTTCGTACTAGATTTCGCTTTTACGGACACTTAGGTTTCGCTCTTGTGACAACTAATGGTTTCGCTTTTGAGAACACTTAGGTTTCGCTCTTGTGACAACTAGTGGTTTCGCTTTTGTGAACACTTAGGTTTCGCTCTTGTGACAATTCAAGGTTTCGCTCATATGATCATCTGATTCCGCTCACATGAATCATTATTGCGTATGTCAGTTCACGTGATCAGTTGTTGTCGGCAAATTTAAAAAAAATATATCACTTTGCATGAGAATAGATAAGGTGTTGGAAATTGAAAATTTTGCATGTGATGTCGATCATGTTACAAGTATTGAGAAGTCCAAGAAAGTTATGTTGGTAAAGTGTTTGTCTGCCACGTGATCTGAATTAAATAGTGAAGTCCATGTGTTTACATATGTGATCGGTCCAATCAAAGTTTTCGGTTCATATAAATCAGGTGTGAAAGTCAAAGTTGTCTGTCATCAACTTATAAAGTGCATGTGCATGTAAAGAATGTTATTGAATGTTGACTAGTGTCTAGAAAGTAACAATTCAAGTGACAATTATCAGTACATGTATTGAACATTTACGGTCCAAGTTTCATCATATCAATTGGCCCAATCTCAGTTTTTATATCATAATCATCATCGGCTCATTAAGGAATACATGTGTTAGCCCAAGATACAAACAATTTGGTCAATACAAGTCTCGGACCATTGAAGTTGGTCAAAACAGTTTGGAAGTAATTCAGATTGTGTTGTGAGTTTTGAGTCAGTTTGCACCAAATTTAAGTCACATCAGTTTCATTCGCACAAGGTCGCTTGAATTTAATTCAGTTCGTTTGAGAAATTACTCAGTCATTTGAATTCAAACTCGGTGAAGGTTGTGTGGTTTAGCTAGATCATTGGAAAAGGTCATAGCAGTTAGCAAGTTTTGACATCAAACTCAGTTCACTCAAATTCTATCCGCACAAAATATTCACCAGTCCGAGTATCAGTTTGTTTCAGTTGTTTAATAGTGTTTAAACTGATAAGTGGTTGTTTGTTTGTTTTAAGGTGATTAAGGTGTGTTACGAGGAGAACCAGTTCATGTGAAAGTTTGATTGAGAAATTCTTCGATTCCGAATCATGGATAACGATTTCTACAACGCCTTTGCGACTCCGACTACTCCGACTTCAATTGCTCAGAATATGAATTTAGAAAATGAGACAGGAACCACCCAAAAGCCCCCGAAACTGATGAGTATTGAAGAATACTATGGGTGGAAAGATAGATTCGAGAACTGGGTTCAGGCTAACCATCTTAGGTTATGGGAATGTATTTTGAAGAAATATGTTTTGCCACAGACTGATTTGAAAGTTGATAAAAAAATACATGAATTTAGTAATGAAGAACGTGATATGTATAGAGCTGAAAAGATGATGATCGGTCTGCTTCAGCAAGCTATCAAAGAAGACATTTTCATACTGCTACAGCATGACAAAACTGCAAAGTCAATCTGGGATGCACTTAAAGTCAAATTTGAGGGTAGCGAGAAAATGATTAAAAGCAAGAAGGCACTGTTAAAGAAAGAGTTTGATCTGTTCAACAGTCTACCGGGTGAAGACACAAAGAAGCTGATTGAAAGATACTGTCACCTTGTGCGATCTATGTCAATGCTTAGTATAAAAAAGGAGTCTGAAGAGTGGGTAGACAAATTAGCTGATGCGTTACCGCAAAAAGAGTGGGGAACTTATTTGATGATTCTGAAAAACACAGGGGTTTATGATGGGTTATCAATTGGTGAGTTTATCGAAAAGATTGAGGGTCAAGATTTGGAACAGCAGAAGATCGCAAGGATGAACAGTCCAAGTGGTCAACAGGATGTAAAGATGTACTACAAAGGTAGTATTCCGGTTCCAGAAGCTGAGAGAAGTCCGAAAATTCAGACTGCGTTTAGTGCTGGGGATTCCACAGAAAAGATTGATCACAGTTCAAACAAAAGCAGCAGTGGTTTCTCATTATATCCGAGTGTTAATCCAAAGAGTTCATCAGAAAGCTTTCAGTCCCAAAGCACAAAGACAGGAAATGGTTATGTAATTCAGTGCAACATCGCTCTAAATCTTCCAGAAGGTCAAAGTTTTTCAGAAGACACTGCTAAAGACCACATGGCTCTACTTGGTTCTGTGTTGTTATCGTATGAAGGCCTAGTTGCAGGTCGGATCGGAAATCCTATGCTCACCAAAGAGGATTACGATCAAATAGACGCCGAAGAGATGGAACTGATGGATATCAAATGGTGTCTAGCGAGTGTTCTTAAACGTGCTGAAAAGTTCAAAACGATTACCGGGAGAAATGACTTTCTTGATGCTCATGTATCTACTTTAGGTTTTGATAAATCTAAAGTTACTTGTTTTCGTTGCAGGGAGAAAGGCCATTTCAAGCGGGAGTGCAAGAACAGAGAAGCTAGTGGCGCTCAGAATCCGTTTGGAAAAGATGATTACTACCGGAAAGCCATTTATCAGCAAGTTGGTCAATCACAAGACTCACAGACGGCTCATGGTAGAAGAATCGAGGATTCAAAAAGAGCGTGTGCGGTGGATTTTGACTGGAACAATTATATATCTCCTGATAGCAAAACATGCATAGTTGATCAAGATGATGAGAGGTTACCTGAAGGCTTCAGCTGGAATATGTTTGCAGATGAGAATGGGAATTTTAAAGCTTTCATTGCTAAGATTGTCAGAGAACCAGACATGTTTACCACATGGATGAAGTCTATTGGAGTGACTATAAAGAGTGTGGATGAAGAGTCTGTTGTTTCTGTTGAAAGTTCAGAAAGTGCTGATGAAAGTCTACAAAGTTCTGATGAGAGTGTACAAAATGTTGTTATTTCAGAAAAGGAAGTTGTATTTGATCAAACACCGTCAGATTCTGGTCTATCAGATGCTGATTTTGAAAAAAACTGTACAGTTTGATCAGTCACCAGTTGATAGTAGCAGTGATGATGAGGAAGAGAAACATATAAATGTTGCAAAATCTCATCTTTCTCCTGAAAGTTTTCATTTCTATTTTGCAGATCGCATGGAGAAACTGAAGGAAAAACGAGCTGCTAAAGAACAACAACTAAAGAAATCTGAAGATGTTGTTCAGAAAGAGAATGTTGAAGGTATTGTTGACAAGATGATTGAAACTGATAAGGTGAAAGAAGAAGAAAAAGTGATTGAAGTGATAAAGACAATTGAGATTGAGAAGATTGTTGAAGTTGTAAAGCCTTGCATAAAGTGTTTGGAAGCTTGCAAGGAATGTGCTGCAAAAGACGACATCATTGCTGAATATGAGAAGAAGAAAGAGCAGTTACTGTTCAACCTCAATTATGTGAAAGAATCTTATGATGTCTTGAACAAAACAGTAACTGGTCTCCAAAAGACAAACTCAGAACAAGAAAAAGCACTTACGATGATGAATGCTGTGATGATGACAAAGCAAAAAGCCATCAACTTTTACATCGAAGAGAGTGCTAAGTGGAAGCAAGAGTTGGAGACAGAGAAGATTGAGAATGAGAGAATTAGACGTTTATTACAAAGTTATTCTAGTTCTGATTATCTCATTGATCGTATTTATCCAACTGTTGCAGGTATGGAAGCTTTTCAAGACGAGAAGCCGAAGAAAAAGAAAGATAGTGGTAAGAAACCGACTGTTAGCTATAACAAGTGTCTGCCTCCAATTTGGGAAGGGTATTCTCCTAGAAAACCAAACGAGGAGCAACTTGAAAAAGCAGTCAATATAAAGCTAAAAACCGACACAACTGACGTTTTACCAGATAACATTGATGTCACGTTTACCTCGTCCGATACTGATCATGAGTCTGAGTTAATCAAAAAGGTGGTCGATCAGGTGTTGGATACTGAGGAGGAATCCGAGTCAAAGTCTGAGTCTGGAGGGTCAAATTCGTCAGTCAACAGTCCAAAGTCGTCGGTCAAACGGTCTTACAGTAAAGAATTTTTGTTATCAAAAGCAAATTTGGATGATGAAGCATTTGAAGTTGCATACACTTTAAATGATTCGGACAAATTATACTCTGACAAAGAGTTTCCAATAAGAAGTGTTTGTTTTGACATGATCAAAAAAGTTTTCAAAATGACAGAAATTAATATTTCTGAAATAAAAGATTTAAATCTTACTGAAAAAACTAAAAAGTACACTTCAAGAGTTCAACAACGTCTAAACAAGAAAAAGGGTTATAATTCTGGTTCTGGTTTTCAAAAGAAATCAAACCAAAATCGTAGTTACAAAAAGAAAGGTCTTGGATTTATTCCACCAGAAAATCATAAAAATTTAAAAAATTCTAAAACAAAAACAGAATTTGTGTCAGGTGGAAGTGCAGAAGAGGAACAGAAGAAACCATTCTGGAGACAGTCAAATCAAGAGTTTCTTGCTGAAAAGAAGAAGAATGGAACTCAAATGTCTCATTCAAAAGAAACTAGAACCTCTTACAAGTGCAATGAAGCTGGTCACATTGCATGGAACTGTCAGAAAATTGCTAAAACAAAACAGGGAGTTTCTCAGAAATTGAAAGAAAAGGTTATTGATGTTGAACCACCAACCGACAGACTAAAATTTTTTGAAAATTCAACTTATGAGGTTGGTGAGTGTTCTAAAAAGAATTTTTATAAAAAGAAAGAGAATGACAACCAAGTGTGGGTTGTTAAGAAAGTTGATAAGAATGTCAGCGATGAATCTGGTTCCACAAATCCAGAAGAGCCACAGGTTGAGATGAAAATTTCAGTGAATGATGATGAGTTTCCATCACTGAAATTTGAAGAAGTTAAATAGAAAGTTGGCAAGGTTGATATCTCGAATCAGTTTTACAACGAGAAAACTAAGTTTGATGTCGAGAAAACATTTAATGGAAGTGTTAAGAAAATTTTTGGGAAAATGTTGAATGGGAAAGTTAAGGGGGTTAAAGATTTTTATGCAACTAAAAAGGCAACTTACAACCCTACTGCGCAAGAGTTGAAAGCCATCAAGTCTGAAAAGACTTGGATGGAAGTCTGTTTCCCTTGAAGTCTTAGGACTATGCCGGAGATCCCAAGTTTGTAATCGTGGATCAGGAATCGGCATCTTTCTTGATAATTGATGATTGTGAATGAATCTTATAAAAGTTAAATTTTTACAGGATAAGTGTGACTTGCCGGAGCTTCCAGGTTGGTAAGTGCGAAGCAGGAATCGGCATCTTGTTTGGTAAAATGGTTTGTGTAGATGTTTTATTCCTACATGTGATTATATGGTTTGGATATTCTTACAAGTGGTGAGAGGTTGATTCTGACAAAGTGATTACTCAAGGTCATTAGTTTGAACTTGATGTAATCCTGATATAAGAGATTGAATGGACAAAATGATGAACCAAACCCCTAATTTTACAAGTAGTAAAACCAACAAAACTTATTTTCCGGAAAAATCATTTTGGTTAAAACAAACTTAAGTGTTTTGAAATCATAATGAGAAAATAGTTTTGTGAAAGGGGGAGTTCTGATTGTTTATGCCTAGTGGATGGCGATTTGAGGTGATTTGATATCAGTTGTCATTTTACTGTACAGTTTGATTTCATATTTCCTAAAATGTGTTTGCATTTTAGGGGGAGTAGAAAATTTCAGAAAATCCAAAAACATTTGAAATTATGAAAAAGACAAAAACATGATAAAAAAACGAGTTTTGTTGTGAAAAGAGGAAATGATAGTACATCAGTAGACAGTCACAGTATGCTAAAGAATTGTAATGATTAAATAGCGTTAAACGGTCTCACTGATGATATGCCAATAGGTTTTTACACATTTAGTAAACTTTTTCGGGATATAAACTAAATTTCAAACTTGCTTATTTGTGGGGAACACTACTTGGATATATAGGTAACCCCTGAAATCTCGTTTGAAATGTCCCTCTTTCTGAGATACTAGGTCTTTATACTCAGTGATATCTGGGGTATTATCCCGGGACTTCTGCTAAATGGAAGTTCTGACCTAGTCCCCGGATAATGCTTTCTGCAAATGTTTGAAACATAGCATCGCCCTCAGCAAGCTGATGAAACAATAAAATTGATAGTCGCTGCTGTTGTAATCAAAAGATCCTCTAAAGGGGACACACCAAAAGTCGAGCCGTCATCTCTCTGCTGAACGGAAGTTCTGACCTGAGCTCTCACGGATTCGTACTATAAGTTATTCCCTTACAGATATCATCTGTGGTATACTCACCTGTAAGACTGAATATTGGGATCTGGATACGGGAGTATATTCAAGAGGTGGGACACATGAATATGTTTAAGTCCTTAACACACCTAACTCATATCCTGAATCAGTTGAAATTTGTGTGAGAATTTAAGTGGATCAGTATATTGGCAATCTAAGTGAATTGTTTAATTCTTAATGTGTAACTAAGCTCAACGGTACTTGTGACTTGTCAAAATCTGATATGATCCTCTTACACAAAACTCACAAAAATATTGTCTGTAAATATTTCTTTACTGCATTTCTTTACATTCAAAAATACAAAAAGATTTTCGGTGTGTTTTAGCATAAATTTTTGTAAAATCCAAAAAGATTTTCGACAACTGATGTTGGAGAGCTGATTGTCAAAATTCCAAAGTGCTAGACATAATGAACAAATGGTTTGGGAAAATGTGTTTTGAAAAGAAAAATGATCAAATTTTAAAATGATTCATCAAGATTATTGAGTTATTTTTAAGGGAGAGTCAGTGTTAGTGCATCTATTAAATTGTTAAATGTGTGAAATTTACTTTTAGGTAGAGTGAGTTTGTGCAGGTTTAAGTATGAGCTGGATTGATGATCCTGAGCTGGATGAGAGCCAGGTTACGATCTTGGAACAACCTCAGAAAGAACCAGCCAGATTACGATCCTGAAGCAGATGATGCTGAAGAACTAACGAAATGCCAGCACATTGCAAGGGGGAGTCTGTTAATTTTGAGAGAAAGAATGAAGCTCAAAGACTGATTAAGACTGAAGATGCAAAGACTCGACATGTGAGACTCGTCAACATCTGAGGGGGAGTCTGTTGGTGCACACATCTGTCGTCTTCGTCTTACATCGAGTCTTCGGTTCGTTGCGGTTTGGAACAAGAATGATGTCATCATTCTTGATGATGACATCATCCAAATGACATAATGCTTACATCATCATTCCAACAAACTCACGTGAAGATAACATGCAAATGAAATCAGAATTGCATGTTTCACTAGAAGACAAAAGTGTATACATATTTGTTGATTTCGCTCATAGGGACAGTTTAGAAAGGTTTCGCTTATTTGTCATGATGAGGTTTCGCTTATGTGTACATGTACACTGGAGCGAAACCATCTCCTCTATATATAGTGGTTCATTTGAGCGAAACCAGAGAGAGATCAATCCCTTGTATTCCATACCGAAGTGCTGCCGGTGTGAAGATCGATTGTACACAACGTTTATTCAATACAATCAGTGTTTTAAGGTGAAGATAAAGCTGTTTCTACCTTTGTTTCTTAGTTTCCGCCTCTGAAACAAAGTTAAACTCCTCTGAACGACTCGTTTGGGTCAATACACGATCCTACAACTACCATCTTGACCTTGATTTCCACGTTTCTTCCGGCGGTAACACTCCTCCTTGTAGTGTCCCACCCTGCCACAGTTATCACACTTTCCATTTTTGCATGCCCCGATATGATGGCGCGGGCATTCTTCGCACTTAGGTAGTTTACCCCTGTACCCCCTTTCCTTTTTGGCCTTGTTCTTGTTATTTGCCCGATTACCTCCTTGAAATTTACTGAGCTTTCTTTTGTTCTTCTCGGATGTCTCCCCTGGAGTTTCCTTCTTCTTGTCGGGGTTTGCAAGTTTTTCTAGTCTAATTGCTTCTGTAACGAGTGCCAAACCCATCTTGCTTGTAGCAATAGTTTTTGGTGGCGTAGATGCTGTCATCAAGCTCAAGACTTGCGGTGCCAGTTCCCAAATGAACTGTCCCAATTTCCTCATTTCAGGTTCCGCTAAGTATGGAACAACTCGTGCCAAGTCATGAAGTCTTTGCATGTATCCCAACATTTTTGGACCTTCCATCATCAGGCTCTGGAATTCCCCTTCCAACTTCTGGGATTCCGCTTGGGAGCAATACTTCTTATGCATCATTCCTTTCAGTTCATCCCATGATAATGCATATGCTGCGGTTTCGCCCTTTATTTGAACCTGAAGGTTCCACCATAGTCGAGCTCCATCTTGAAACAACTCAGAAACGTATGGGACTTGTTGTTCTGGCGTACAACCACTCATTCGAAAGATGGAATCCATACTTTCAATCCATTTCACAAAAGCTATGGCACCTCCAGTGCCGTCGAACTTCGGAGGCTTGTAGTTGAGGAAGTGCCAGTAGGGACAACCGTTATTTTCTGAGGTACCTCTGCTAGGTTCGGAGCGTAGGGCCTCGTGCTGTGCTATAGCTGCAGCAATTATCTCTTGAAGTTCTGCCTCCGAGGTGGGCATGCGCATTTCGTGTCTTGGTGGCATCTTCTAAAAGATGTTTCACGTAGGTTAGGTCATAGCAAGTAAAGTGTACGTATGTATTCAACAATATCCACACATAACATCTCATGCTATAAATAAATCAACCACATAACATCTCATGTCATAGAACATAAACAATAGATCAAACATCACAAGTGATGAGAATACTGCGATAGTATTGCCATAAATCGAGACCACAATGTAAAGTTTACAAGTACACAACTGTATCATACAACATCAATGACTTAGTAGGGGACGACCCTAGACAAGTCGTGAGATCACTTGACGTATTCAGGAATCTTTGGTTCGTCCATTTTCAAGTGCCAGAACTCCACCTCAAGCTTCTGGATTCCAGCCCTAGAACAGTATTTCTTCTTCATCATTTCTTTGAGCTCGTCCCAGCTCAGTGCATAAGCAGCATCTGTACCAAAGGTCTGAACCTAAGGGTTCCACCATGAGAGTGTGTCATCTAGAATTTACCCCGAGATATAGGTAACACTCTCTTTGGGGCGAACAGTTACTCATTCTTAGAATGGAGTCAGTCTTTTCGGACCAACGAACAAATGCATCGGCACCTCCTGTTCCGTCAAAGTTCAAAGGCTTGCAGTTCAGGAACTGCTTATAGGTGCAACCAGTTGGAGGGTTACTTCCAGTAATGCCATCGCTGTGCTTAGGGCGGAGGGATTCATGTCATGCATTTGCCTGTGAGATGCGTTCTTGCAGCTCGGCTTCTGTCCTTGGCAATGTACTGGTGTTTGTGTCACGCCTGGGTGGCATTCTCTTCTGTCGAAGTGGCATGAAGCGGGTTAGACAACATTTCAATTGTCTATGAGATACATAGCACCATAAGCCATCATGTAACCACCCAATTTCACACGTAAATATACTCAATGTATGAGTGAGGTAATAGTTTCTGAGCCTTCACATAGGCTTGCCAATTTGGCTTGTTTCTTGTAATAGAATGAACTCGAGGCTACATCGCCTTGGTCATTCGTGTTTTAGTTATTTCCTGCTACATTGGTTTTCATTAACTTGACCCGCAGAGTCCACCAGGATTTCTGTGCACTACAAGCCGTTATTACGTGGGCCCCCGTAATAATAAATTGTCTTGCACAGTTACCCCAATTTTCTCTCGTCCAAGCAGATGATCAATCAAGGAGCAACAGCAGGTGCATCGGCATGAACAGGGTCATGCTCCAATGCGGGGTCAAGAGCAACGCCTGGCTCAGGGGCCACGGCTGGCTCCGGATAAAAAAAACTCCATCTCAAAATTAGCTGGATCAACAAACACAGGGGTTACAGGATCCTCCAAGGGTTGGTCTAAGTGTATGAACTCAATGTCATGGTCTGGATCAAAACCAGGTGGAAAAACAGGATCATCCTCAATATCGTGATCAAACTCAAAGCTGTGTGCGGGAACTGGTGCAGCTGATAACGCCATATCAGGGTCGGCGTCGTGTGAGTGGTGCTGCACTCCCTGTATATGCGAAGATGCGGACGCCACAGACTCAAATGAGTTTGGGACAGGTGAATGAGCATGAGCCTCCTCTGCAGGAGCGTCAGCAAGCAGTAGGCTATCACCAGCAGCAATAGGGCCTCGCCCTCAAGTGGGTCCTCCTCTAATAGTTCGACATCGTCGTCAGAGACAACGTCGGGGGGCATATCAACAACGGGATAAGCGGCAAGGGGCACAGGAGCAGGGATCACCGCGAGTGGCAAATCCCCAACAAGATGGCCATCAGCAGGCTCTGCTACGACATCAGGCAGCGCAAAAGGCTGAAAGTCGTCATCGTCTGTGCTGGTAATATCGGAAATGTACACCTCGTGCTTCGATGAAACTATGTCGCCTGATACTATGGCCATGGGATCTGTAGTGTCCGACTCTCCAGTGTCTGATGAAGGCATGACATTTTGTAATACAAACACACATATGCACAAATAATCAATCATATAGTCAAATAAACATATTAGTCACCAATAAGCAATCATATAGTTCTCCTAGTCCCACTAGCCTCCCAGCCTCCCAGACTGAATCTCCTAGTCTCTCAAACTACCTTCCCAGCCTTTCGGACTGTTCTTCCTAGTCCCACTAGCCTACTTCCTCAGCCTCCCAGACTGAGCCTATAACTAACAAATAAGATGTGCTCAACTTTGTTTGTAAAAACGTTTTGGATCTGGACTTAGGTGGTATGCAATGTAAAATGTTTTCGTGAGAGCCCTAGTGATCATAGTCTAGACTCGAGAAGGAATCCTAGTTCGCTATGATCGGAGCTCTGATACCAAGCTGTCACACCCTGGCTTTGCGGAAGCGTGGGTTTATTTGGTGTGACTTCTTAATACCATAGCTTAATCATAACAAAGCTATATGAAAATAAAACCATGCAGATCATCCATTGATTTAAGTTTGAAAAGTATAATACCACAACATTGTCTTAAGGCGTTGACGCATGCAACGGAAATTACAACCCAATAACATAAAAACATTGTTTGAAACACACAACCACAACTTAAGATAGACGTAGTTTAAGAACTGTGACTCGTCCAGGTAAAAGCCACAACCCCTAAACTTGGATGATCCCATAACTCTAACGCAGCGTGAAAACGTAGCATACCGTGCCAGATCCTTTAATTCCCTGAAATACATGTAAGTTGGAAAAATCAACAAAAATTGTTGAGCGAGTTCATGTGTAAGTGAGTATGTAAAACCTTTGTAAGTATAAAAATCCCTGGTATGTAGCAAATAAGGAAAAATAGATCGATTAATGTGTAGCTAATACATTAATAAGTAACATGGACTAGGAAGCACTCAAACCTGTAACGCGTATTTTATACCGGTCCTTCCGGCGGAACGACATAGTCACCACATGCAGCCGTACGCTGGCCCATGTGCGGGGCTCGCAACACCCGATAGATCTATCACTCATGCCTCTCGGTCCTTATACAAGGATTAATGGTCTTACGATAATAGCCTAACCATTCACGTGATCTAGTAGTAAGTTCCTTAGCTAATCATACCATGTATAAAACGTTTGTAATCAGTATGTAACATGTATTTCACCCCCGGAGTTGTAAAACTGAAAACAGTTAAAAGAAAAGGGGGAGCATGAACTCACTGAAGTGCGTCTCTAAAAAGTATCTCCCAGAAAATCTGCTGTGCGACGACCTACACGTACTAACTTCTATTAGACGGACGGCCGTGCCTCAGTTTAAGGTTTAATGTCTTTGGGAAATAGTTAGGCAACTATTTCGTAATTACACTTCGTAATTATTTGATAAATATATTCCTTCCCAAGGATGGGGGTTTTAATACATGTGCGTTCGTATAACTTCGAAATATATTATTAAGTCTCACTTAATGTAATATATTTTATTTCATTTGTTCAAAAATACTTTACTTCCAAAATATAAATATTCTTCCCAAAAATATTATATTTTATTCCAAATAATTTTTCCAAAATAATATCCTTGTCAAAATACACCCTTATGAGTATTTTCTGAAAATACGTAAGTTACGGATAAAGATCGGGTGGCAATAGTAACACCGTTGTAACTTAATATTTATTGTGAAGGCGTTAGAATTATTTTGGAGTCGTTAATATTTGGTAATATTATTTTTACCCTAAAAATAATATTTACGTAGTTCACAAAATAATCACAAAAATTTACACAAGTGTTGTTATGAAAATATATATTCTAAATATATATTTTAGCAAGTTTTATTTTGTGAAAATCCCACCTCCGACACTTGCTTAATTTGTAATAAAAAAAATCGTGACGAAATTTGTTTGGAAAAATAAGTTAAAAAAATATATCCATAACACTTGTGATAAAAATATTTACAAGTGTTAGATTTTTAGAAAAATTTCAACAGAGTTTCCTCTGTAACTGGAGGTGGCCACGCTTTCAAGCGTATCATTTTCTTTTATAATTCAAATCAACAATGTTCCCAACATCAATAACAAACAATATTCCAACATCATACTAGTTCAAAAATATCACAAACGTATGAACTTGTGGGTTGTGTAAAAGTGTGTAGTAACTTCCCATTATTTTTAATAGATCTTTCTACTTTTATAAATGGAATCGGTTTCTCGAAAATCTTATTTTTACAGAAAATGCATTTGTACATTTTCTAGTCAAAATTTCAAAAGCAATTCTTTTGTTAAAACCTTTTGTCACACAAGTGTCTACACACTTGTGTGTTTACAAAAATCACCTTTGTTTAGGAAAGATCCAGCTTTAAAAATATGATTTCTTTTGACACTTGGTCCTTTGAAAATACCACTTGTAGATCCGTAGATCTACTAGTTTAGAACCCCATTTTGTAAGAAAAATTGTTTTTACACAAGTTCATGGTTATAAGTAGTAGTGTTCTTCATCTAACCACTTTTCACACTATAACATACACTAGGTCATGTTCCATGAACATGACTTAGTCGGGTTAGATGACGATCCGAACTAACACTAGCATAAAACAACACTAAATAATCATAACAAAACAAGTCTTATAAGTTTTACACCAATATTCATCTATTAACCACTTTGTTTATATTATTTTAGTAGACTTTAAATTTTGTTCTTACATGTTCATAAATTTCAACCGTCAAAATTCTTATTAACCACTTTAGAATAGATCAAAAAGGCGTTTAGAGTCACTTACTACTAGCTCGAGGCTAGGGAAGAAACTAGTTGAAAAACGAGTGGTTAAAAGCGTTGAGGTGAGGTCCTTGGCAATCCGCAAGCACCGGGTCTCCTTATGTGAACTCTAGCACCTTGATATATATGTGGGATTGCAAGATGGAAAATTTGAAGTGTTGGTGGGTGGGCTTTGGAGTTCGGCCGAGAGCATCAAAGAAGAAAAAGGGTGTTGCAAATTTGTGTTGTTGCAATGAATGATAAGGTTTAGTCTTTTAAGCAATTTTATAAACCATACACTCCCATTATCCACTAAACAATATGTAGGCTAGATATTAAACTCTTGAGATTATAATAATCAAAATAGGACAATTTGTGTCTCCCATATGGTGACCGATCGGTCAAGGGGTTGGGTTTTAGTTCAATTTCAATTATATAGCTAAGGTATTAGTTAGTTAATTAGGGGATTAAATCAAGTCACTAGTGTGTAGTGTTATGTAGCGGGTGTTAGGGTATTCGGGGACCCTAACTGGCTCAGAAAAAAAAAAGTGAACAATGTCATTGTTAATAATTTTATGTCCCGGGTTAAGTCCGGTTGTTCGGTTGGATACTAGTCCGTTAAAGTGCTAATTAATTATTTAAAGTGTCGTTAATATTTCTTTTAGTGACACAATTTATTCCCGACACTATGGAAAGTGTCTAGTAATATTTTTCCAACTTTTTGCACTTTACTAGTTTAGATAAATGCTGAATTTTTATATTAAAGTGCAGAATTTTGTACTCAAAGTACGTTTTAGGCACATCCGGTCACTATAACTAATACCTAGTGACGCAGTTCTACAACCCTCATTTCCCCACACTCTCTACCGGTGTAGTAAACTATCTCTGGCTCATACAGGCCTTAGAGGCAGTGTCTGCCTGATGCTGGTTATATCAGCATGTTTAATGGGTATCCCGTATAGTGTGCTCACTGTGTTTTTTTTTTTTTTGTGCATCAAGGTTGTCACTGATGTTTGTGTAGAAATAATGGAGTGACAGTATAAAATGTGATGCATGTATGTGTATATATCAGAAATCAGTAAGCAGTTTAACCACAGTTGTAAGCAAGCACAGTAATTAAGCAGTAATTAAATATTAATTAAGTCGTACGGATACCTGGTTTGGTGAGGGTTGTCACACAGAAGTGAAAGAGGATGAGTTTTATTTATTTATTTTAATGTCATGTTATTATTATCAACTCTCTAACTTGCCATCTCACTTTTTTTAACAGAATGTTCACCCGGCCGGGTGAAGACTTGACACGCCCGGGTCAAGGACCTGAATGTTTTTAATAATTTCCAACAAGCCCGGGTCATTTTTATAGAATTTTCAACACGGCCGGGTCAATTTTTTTACTAAAAAAACATTTTTTTTTGTTTTTATATATATATTTTTTTTGAATTATAATAAAAGAGAACAATACGAAGTCACGGGTTGCCTCCCGCGAAGCGCCTTTCTTTCTCGTCTTTGGCTAGACTTGGACCTTATTTTGTTAGTCCGGTGCTTGCTCAATACACGGAAGAAGCTTTTGGATAATACTTGGTAATTTCATTTTTGATGCTCTTTCCTTTGCTTTCTTCTGCGGGTCCATGAGGGTCGTGACATCCAATAGATCCTCCCGAAGCTTAAGCTTTTCAGGAAGTTCCTTTAATGCAGCTTCGTCAATGTTCGTCAATGTTTCCGTTTAACACTAGTGCTTGAACATCATGGTTAGACAACTCAAAACATTCATTAGTTAGTGGTTCAATGACATCTATATAATTCAAAGATGAGACATCACTAGGATAACGCATCGCATCATCTATGTTGAATTTGATTACCTCCCCATCAAATTCCATAGAAAGAGTGCCATTATAAACATCAATTTTAGTTTTTGCAGTTTTCAAAAATGGCCTCCCTAACAAAATGGAACTTGAGTGTGGAGTATCATCATCCTCCATATCCAGCACATAAAAATCAGCCGGGAATACCAATTCATTCAATTGGACCAAAACATCCTCTAATACACCTTTTGGGTATACTAAGGATCGATCGGCCAATTGAATGACCACCCCGGTCCTTTTTAACGGTCCTACATTAAGTGTTTTGAAAATAGAATTTGGTAGGACGTTAATAGAGGCTCCAAGGTCGAGCATGGCTCGTGGTATGCTAAGATTTCCCAATTTACAAGAAACCGTGAAAACACCCGGATCCTTGCACTTTTGTGGTAGTCGTTTTTGTAAAACGGCCGATATGTTTTCACCTACCTTGACAGTTTCATTACCTTTTAGCTTTTTCTTTGATGTGCAAAGTTCTTTTAAGAATTTTGCATATCGTGGAACTTGTTTAATGGCATCAAGAAGTGGAATGTTTACCTCAACCTTACGGAATGTCTCCATGATCTCTTGTTCTTCCCTTTCCTTCTTTGTGCTTCGTAGCCTTGATGGGAATGGAGCTATAGGAGTAAATTTCATTTCACTTCTAACCGGTTCTCGTACTTTCATCTTATCACGGTCCTTCTTCTCAACAACAATTTCTTCTTCTTCAAGTATACTCGGACCGCCATAGCTCTTTCCACTCCTCAAGGTAATGGCACTCACGTTGTGCTTTGGGTTATTCTCGGTTTGTGCGGGTAATTTACCTTGAGACTCTAGTTTACTCACTGAGCTAGCGAGTTGAGCCATTTGTTGTTCTAAGTTCTTGATGCTAGCTTTAGTCTCTTGTTGAAAGGCATGCGTGCTGGTTTCCAAACTTTTGACAATATCTTCCAAATACATTCCCGAGCTTCCCGTTTGTTGTTGTGCAGGTGGTTGCTGTCTAGACTGACAGTTTTGTTGTTGTTGATTACTGTAACACCCCGTGTTTTCATAACTGAAAGTCAAAGTCAAGGTCAAAGTCAACGACCGATTTCGCGCAACTTGACTCGTAGAAACTTCTTGTTTTTAATAATATTACGTGGAGTAAGTGTTGTTAATTGCAATAATCGATGTGTGTTAATCGTTATTCAATCGAGCTACGACTGTGAACTATAGGAAGTAACAATGCGATAAAGTTAACTAATCACTAATCAAACTATGCTAACCGAATCGACATCAAATCACAACTCGAGTTATGTATTTTACTTGTTGTTTATACGTGTGTGTGCCTTACGTGTTACCTGTGCATGTTTATTTATGCTGTGTTGTGGTAATCAAGCGAACTCAATCGAAACTCGAATGCTATCGAACTCGAACTCGAATCACAATCGAACTGTGATAGATGGTGGAGAATAGATTACGCGAGATACGAAGTAGTTGGGACTAAAAGTAATTTGACTAGGAAACCCTATCGAATCGCTCGCAATCGGAACCGAAACGTCAAAGATCGTCGCACCAAACACACCACCCAGGCGCCAATCCGCACGGACTGATGTCCGCACGGACAGACCATCCGCACGGATAGCCGCCTGGGGAAGTGTTAAGTGCATCCGACCAGGATTGCTATCCGCACGGATGACCATCCGGGTGATGTGCAATCCGGACGGATGACACTTTCCTCTTTTGGCATCCTATAAATACACGGGTCACTCTCCAAACTTTCCACTTTTGGCAAGTGACGTCCGACCAGCACGCTCTCTTCACCTTTCCTTCGATTTCTCTCAATCCAGGTAAGATCTCGCCCTAAATCTTGTACTTTCTTGATCTATACGCACTTCTACACCTTTCTATCTTTTGAATATTAACTTTTAACCGTGAAATCATCAAGATTTGAGGTATTCTAGGGTGACGTCATCATGAAGTTCCCATGAACTTCAAGTTTGACCTCATTCCACCAAGAATAACTCGGATCTGAACGATTTCCACAAGATTTCACAAACAACTTCGCATAAATCTGAACTTTTCAAAGGATAAAAGAATTGAAAGAAATAAACACAAGTTTTTCTCCTTCTTTTACACTCAAAAACGATAAGAATCGGATTAGTTCTGGTCTTCTACTCAATGTTAGTGATGCACTAGTCCTAGATCCGGATTCTACCCGCGAGACACCTGATTTCGGGTTAGACCAGAACGACCGTTCTGAACCGCCGACCGGCCAAGCTGGGGTGATTCCTGGCCGGCTGAGTCATGCGGGTAAGAACACAATTCCGATTGGCTGACACGTAATCCGAACGTCTCGATAGAACGAAAAAAGTGACCAAGGGTAGACAAATGGAACAACCAGAACGAGATGCTGACCGGACGGACTGATGTCCGCACGGACAGGCTATCCGGACGGACTGATGTCCGCACGGACAGGCTATCCGGACGGACTGATGTCCGCACGGACAGGCTATCCGGACGGACTGATGTCCGCACGGACAGGCTATCCGGACGGACTGATGTCCGCACGAACAGGTTATCGAGACGGGTTGCCATCCGGACGGACTACACTCGGGACCCATATTCAAACAAGGTTTGAGTATCGACGAATGAATAATCCGCACGGACGACTCTCTGAATGGATTACTCTTTGGATCATGAGATACTAAGACCTTAAACAATTTCCAACACGTTCGTCCGACCGGACTACCATCCGGACGGATTGTCGTTGTGTGCACGGACTACCATCCGGACGGATTTCACCACTTTCACCAAGTGACTTACCATTAAAGTCGTTGTCCGCACGGACTACCATCCGCACGGATCGTCATCCGCACGACCGACTGGAAGGGTAAGAGAACTTCAAAGTTTTCAAATGCTACAACAAAAACTTCAAAAGTCAAGCCATCATACACAAACACATCTCACCCATAGGAAGAAACAATCCACTCGAATAGTCACCCGCCCGGACAAACTGTCCGCACGGATGACCATCCGAACGATCAGCAATCCTACCCACTCTCACCCTGTGTTGTTTTACGCGCCACTTATTGCTACGTTACCGAATCTATTCAGGCTAACCGTACTCGCTTAAAGCGCTCCCTTCAATCCATTAATCGCTGTGAGTATACTCGATCCCTTTTTTGCTTCAAGCACTTTTGGGTGTTACATACGTTACGAATATTCAAACTACAATTATCACACTACTCAAACTATTTGAACGCTAACCGTTAATGCATGTTATACGTGGCTTATAAATGCTTGTTTGTTATGTTTACACATGGAATGCTGTCTACCTGCCTTAGCAACGATAGTACTATAGTTTGGACTCAGCACCCGTTCACACGGGGGTTGTTAAGGATCTTTTACTTGCATGGATTACGGTGGTAATCATGTATTGCGAACTGCCTCAGGCAGTCAACCCGCAGTCATTGGTATCGATGGATCTATGTCGATAACTAACGTGCTTCATTTCACTATGTGTACGTGCTGGTTATGCGTAAACGAATTCGAACTCTATATGCTATTATGTAACACCCCGAAAACGAGTTTGGTAATTAAACCCCGTTAATACTAAAGACGGGGAAAGTACCGTTAGCGGTAAAAGTAAACCGGAAAATATTAGGAATTTATTTAAATAATCCTAATATTTATTTAAAAGTGAATAAGAGCTTTCAAGAAAATAGAATGGATAAAAGGCCCGATTTAACGGGACTTAAAGTAAAACGGGTTATGACTTCCCGAACCTACTAAACTGACTAGGAATAATTCTAACCTAGTTAGATAGTGACTCATGAGTGGGTTAAAACCCTTAAATTATGAACTAAGGAAAATGGAGGGGCCAAACTTGTTAAACTTGAAACTTGATTAATTAAAAACAAACTAAACACCCACTTGGGGTTGTCTGGTCGTAGAAGAAGCAGGGGGGCGACATGGGTTTTCTTCAAACCCTAAAATCCTCACAAATCTCTCAAATTGAAGCTCAAATCAAACCCAAATCGTTTGCATGATTACAAATTCGTGATCACCTAGTCGTGGGGATTACAAGGTATGTTGAATTTTATGATTTGGTGATACTTTGAGATTATGATGAACAATCATAATCAAAATTCTGGAATGAATGTTGAATCTATGAGTGTTATTGTGATTATATCTTGGTTTAGAAACAAACCCTAGTAGAAAATTTGATGAATTGTTGTCAAAACTAGGGATTTGGTAATTATCCTATTATGTGCTAAGTGGGTTTTATGACAATAAGATGAACACTCGGATTAGAGTGTTAAATTGATAAAAATTGATTGTTATAATATAAGTTCTTGATGTAATTCATGAACACTAGACTTAGAGGTTTGATTGTTATATAAATCTTGGTGAAAATAACTAATTATAAACTAGTTAGTAAATATGTGAAATTATGCACATTAGGTGTTTGTTAAAATGCCTAAATGAGAACTAAAGTATTGAAATTTAGAGTGAAAACGCGTATTCGAATGATATGCCAATTACGCGTGATATGAAGTGATAAGAGTTCTAAATACTATGTTGATTTAGACTTAATGTTGTAAACCATGCGATTGAAAGTAGTTAACTTTAGATAAGTTAAGTTAACTAATCATGAAGTCGAATAGTAGCTTCGGCATAGGAAATAAGTGAGGTGGAATAGTCGTGATTTTTATGACTAATTTAACCGCCTTGTTAATGATTGACAATAGTTTGACGCTTAAACGAGCTAGGTGGAGGCTTGGGAAAGAAGCGGTCAAATAAATCAAGTACAAGAAGGGAAGCGTAATTTGGATGCGAGGTAAGTAAAGCTTACGCCCCTTTTCATTATTTACAAATTACATGATTGCAAGTATAGTATATGAATGCAACTAAGTGGTTGGCATAGGATGTTCCGACACGATTCAATGAGAGTCGGAACGAGGGGAAAAATGGTAAGAAATCATAAGTTATGGACAAAAGGGCAAAATGGTAAATTAGTCATGTAATGACTAACAAACAAAAACGGTTTTAAGTAAAACGAGTTCAAGGAAAACCGGGATAGGTTTTAAGGGGATGAAATGGTACTTAAATACCATCTCATACGGACAAATGGTCAATTAGACTAAATAGGTCAATTGGTGTGGGTAACGCCATTTGACAATAACATTTGACAATCGCTTGTTGAGTTTTGTAATCACAAGAAATAACATAAGCTTGTGTTGCTTTAACTATAAAGATTTAAAGCAAAAGTTAAGTAAACGGGTCAATACTTTGACCCGAGCCAGGTACGTATAACTAAGCTTTTTGGCTAAACATACAATTTTGGTCAAAATATTTAGTGAAAGTCCTTCGTCGTGAAGTGAGGGACTAAAGTTGACCAAAACACCCTTGAAGGGTATATTGGGCAAACGGCTCATAGAGGTCGTTTAAGAACTTGCATAAAGATTATGGAATCATTAGACATGAACAAAGGTCATAGGAATGCACATTCGCGGGTCAAATGATCAAAAATGGTCATTTTCGTAAAATGACCAACCGATGGGTAAAATTGGGAAAAAGGGGTTCATTATGATAAATCCGCCACAAAATAGTTGTGGTGGAATATTTGTAGTTAATTAGATATGGAACTTTTGTAGCGACAAAAGAAAGGCACAAGTTCTAGACTAAAATGCATAAATACCCTTAACGGGTCAAAATATGCATTTAAGCGTAAACGGGATTTTGTTACTTAAGAAACCCGTGATTTGAGATTAATATAATAGGAGATATTGAAATAATGAATTTCATGAGTTTAACGATCAAATAAACTTGTTGGTGTGATAAAATTATGAATGGGTCAATATTTGGTAAAAAGGGTAGTAAGCCGAAGACTTAAAAGTCTGAAATTATGTTAATCCGGATGTCGGATTTTAACTCCATAAGATGGAGAAATAAATTACGGACGCGTAGGAAAAAGAATCGGGTAAAACGGATTAAAAACGAGAGAGTTATGCTCGTTTCCGTGAAATCAGGTATTGCTGGGAATGTACAGCAACTGGTTAACAACATTCTGCTGAAAAGGGGGCTAGGCGTCACGCGACGCCCCCTAACTCCGTTAAAATGTTATTTTTTTGTTTGTTGACCCATGGAACTTGTTTATATTGATTATTTAACTATCAAAACTAACTTTTAAGTTGGTTTTGATCATAGGTGATGTCGGGCGTGCTCCGGATGACCATCAAGCAGCTACGAAGAACCGAACACACGAGATTAAAGCTTCCGCACAACGTTATGTCATAACTTTTAAATGGCGAACTTATTTGTATTATGTTGAAAACTTTTAAGTTGTAAAAGTTTTAAATTACTCGTATTTTTCTAAGGATACTTAATGGTAATTACATGTTTGTTTTCGTTATTTGCACGAAAACCTTTAAAATAATAACATGGGTGTTACATATTATCAAACGTGTATGCTCACCTTTACATTATATGTATTGACTTTATTTTAACGTATGTGACAGGTGCTTAGGAAGTTTACATGTTTAGCATGCTGTGAACTTGAGGCTAGGAAAGGTCTAGGATGCTCTCTGTGCCGTGATGAAATTGAAGCTAGGAACGGAGGTCCTAGAAACCAATAAATAAAATATTTTGTTTGAATCTGAGTTGTCGAAACCGAGTATTTGCCTAGATGTTATCTGTAATAATTTGTTTACTATTTGAGACATGGTATGGGACATGTTAATTTAAATTGAATGGTAATGATAGTTGTTATGGAAACTTCTGGACAATCTGTTTCGCTCAGTGCCATGCCCCGATGATTCCGCCATCGGTTGGGGTGTGACAGATTGGTATCAGAGCCATAACTATAGGGAATTAGGCAAGACTCGACCTAGTCCGGGTCGAAGTCTTAGATACCTAGACTATAGTTAAGAACCAGCAGACCGACTTGTGCATAACTAGTAGGGGCTATGTACGAGCTTACTTCTCGTTATTTTCGCTTATTCTACGTTATCACCACACTCGGACTTTCAACTAGGAGTGAGCAATAAGGTCGAGAATAGGTGTGAAAACCGCAAACTCTCGACTAAAGTTGCCTACTCAACTCGCATTTTAACTACAAACGGGGAGAATTATGCCAAATCAGGAATGAAACCCACATTTTGATGAATAATCTCCTCTATTTTATTAAAGCTCAGAAGCAAAAGTTGTTAAGTCAGGGGTGAAACCCGAACCTTGATAGCTATTCCTGACTCATTTTGGTTTTACAAAACTCTCACCAATGTCTCGATGGACTCCAACGACCTAAAAATCACAATAAGACTAACGGGATGCGTGCCAAGTGCCCAAGAATCGAGGCAAAGGCACAATCCTGAAGGTTAAATATGCACAACAGGTCCTTGTGAATAGTCGAACCGCTTTGGTTAGTCGAAGTCTACTAGCCGCAGACAATCTATTTCTCAAAATTTCATATGATTCGATTTTGAGTCCGCAACTGCTGACTCTGAAGTTTCGCCGAATTTATGTGCTTATTTATGTGCTTTCCTGTTTATGTGTTTAAACTTTGGGATTTACTCGATTTTTGTTTTAACTTCGATCGACACACACGACTCGCACTGCATCTTGTGGTTTTGTGCTTATTTTGACTTCAAACGATTGCGTAACGACATATTCGACATGCGAAATCCGTGAACGTGGGTGACCGAACACACAAGAACGTACTATAATCAGCGATTCTATTGACAGAATTGACATCGTATAAGAACCGTGAATCACCTTGCCACTTTCTCTCTCTTGCTTCTTTCTCCAGACCTAGGTTTCTGTTTTCTAACTGCCTCTAGTGACTAGATGCGTATGTGTTTTCTTGCTTCTTTGCTCTACATGCTTAGGAATTATGTGATTCTACGTGTTTATGTGATTTGTGTTCTATGTGTTATGCGTGTACGTAGATGTACGTGTTACTGAGCTTTAGTAAGTAGTAAACGTGTGAGGTAAGATTCGAATACAATGTGTTGAGTTCCGTGGCGATGTCTATTGCAGACAATGTCGTCTGGATCCCGTCATGCACTCTCTCGTCAGGAAAAGAGGGACAAACGCCTTGCTTCCATCATCGCGAAAAGTGTAGCAAAGGCCGTGAGTGATGTTTACGAGAATGCCAGCAAATCATCCGAGGAATCGAGAACCGAAGCTCCCAAAGCTAACGCAAGGCCTTTCAGTTTCAAGCAATTCAAGTCGTGTGGGCTAAAAGAGTTCACTGGCGAAGGAGGTCCCACTACACTATTTCACTGGTTTAACTCTATTGAGGTTACTCTGCGACAAAGTGGTTGCCCTGATGACCTTCGAACTTTGAACGCTACCGGCGTTTTCCAGTCCCGAGCACTAGACTGGTGGACGGCCGAGAGGAACAAGCGAGGGAACGATGCAGCCTACGGTCTGTCGTGGGACGAGCTCAAGGAAGTTATGCTAGAGGAATTCTGCCCTCCTCATGAACGTCAAAAGCTGGAAGATGAATTTTGGCACATACAGCAAAAGGATGGTGACAATGTTGGGCTCACTGCTCGTTTCAAACAGCTCAGCATTATCTGTCCCGATCAAGTCAAGACTCCCGACATGACGATCAAGAAGTACATCCGGGCACTGCCCGACTGCGTTGCTGATTTCGTGCAAGCGGCTAAGACTACGACGATCGAGGAAACCTATCTACTGGCCGCTGAAATCAACGACAAACGGGTTAAGGCTGGTGTCTGGGATAAGACTTCGAAGCATCTGCATCAAGCTACCACTGCCACACCAACTGCTGAACCTACCTCATCAGGCAACAAAAGGAAGAACAAGAGAAAGAACAGCTCTAGCAACAAGAACTGTGCGATCACTGCTGCACCAGTTCAAGCCGTACCTGCCCAACAGCGTCAAGTAGCGGCGCCGGTGGCCAATGCACCGCCTACAAAGCGTGCATACACTGGGCCACACCCGCTCTGCCCTACTTGCACCTACCATCATCCGACTGCTATTCAATGCCGCTATTGTGCACATTGCAACGTATACGGCCACTTTACTGCCAACTGCCGTATTCGTCAAGCTCCTGCCAATCAAGCTCTACTCATTGCCCCACAGGGTCAACAAGCTCCTCCGGCACCCGCAGTCAAAGCCAGAGCCTGCTTCGCATGTGGCGACCCGAACCATATCGCCAACATGTGCCCGAACAGGGCTGTGAAACAAGAGCCTCAGCAACAACAGGCCGCACGCGCCAGAACTTTCAACCTCAATGTGCGTCAAGCCCAGGCCGACAACAACGTGGTCAATGGTACGTTCCTTGTGAATGGTATTTATGCTTCATGTTTGTTTGATACCGGAGCCGATAATTGCTTTGTGTCGTTCGAATTTGAGAAACTCCTTAGTCGTAAACGCTCCAAACTCTCCTCGATATTCGATGTGGAAGTCGCTACCGGAAGAACCGTCACTGTAAATTCTGTTCTTCGTGATTGTACTCTTGAGCTAAACAATCACATTTTCTCGATTGACCTTATTCCGATGCAACTCGGAAGCTTTGACGTCATAATAGGCATGGAATTTCTTCGAGAAAACCATGCTGAAGTTGTATGCTTCGACAAGATGATTCGATTTTCGCTCGCGAATGGTGACTTATTGTGTGTATATGGCGATACTACTTCAAAGGGACTCAAGCTTATGTCATGTATCCAAGCCAGCAAGTATCTCCGTAAGGAATACAGGGCTTTCTTGGCTAACATTGTAGTAGCGGAGAAGGAAAAGAAAGAGAAGAAGGAAGTAAAGGACGTTCCTGTGGTTCGAGAATTTCCTAATGTTTTTCCAGAGGATCTTCCCGGACTACCGCCAAGTCGTGATATCAACTTTCGTATTGACCTCATTCCTGGAGCCAACCCTATTGCCAAAGCTCCTTATCGTCTCGCACCATCCGAAATGCGCGAACTCTCAGCCCAACTCCAGGAATTACTTGAGAAAGGCTTCATTCGCCCGAGCACCTCTCCTTGGGGCGCGCCAGTCCTCTTCGTCAAAAAGAAGGATGGGTCGTTCCGGATGTGTATCGACTATCGGGAATTGAATAAGTTGACTATCAAGAACCGCTATCCTCTACTTCGCATCAACGATTTGTTTGATCAACTACAAGGCGCTACGTGTTTCTCCAAAATCGACCTACGTTCAGGATACCATCAGCTGCGTATTCAAGAGGAGGATATACCCAAAACCGCGTTTCGTACTCGATATGGCCATTACGAATTCGTTGTCATGCCTTTTGGTTTAACCAACGCACCAGCGGTTTTCATGGATCTTATGAATCGCGTGTGTAAACCATATCTCGACCGTTTCGTCATCGTATTCATCGACGATGTCTTGATCTATTCCAAATCGAAAGCTGAACACGCGCAACATCTACGCTTGGTTCTCGAGTTACTCCAGGGGAACCAACTCTATGCCAAGTTCTCCAAGTGCGAATTTTGGTTAGAGGAAGTCCAGTTTCTGGGTCACATTGTTAATAGTTAAGGCATCCACGTCGACCCTGCGAAGATTGAAGCTGTAAAGAGCTGGGTTACGCCTAAGAACCCGTCTGAAGTCCGCTCTTTTCTAGGACTGGTGGGCTATTATCGACGATTTATCGAAGGATTCTCGAAGATCGCTGTGCCGCTTACCTCTCTTACGCATAAGGACCAGCCTTTTGTCTGGGGAACCAAACAAGAGTCTGCCTTTCGAACCCTCAAACACATGCTTTGCAATGCTCCTGTTCTCACGTTGCCCGACGGAAACAATGATTTCATTGTCTACTGTGATGCTTCCAACCTTGGTCTTGGTTGTGTTCTCATGCAACGGGACAAGGTCATAGCTTACGCTTCTCGTCAGCTCAAAATCCACGAGAAGAACTACACAACCCATGATCTCGAGCTAGGCGCAGTTGTTTTTGCATTAAAGATTTGGCGACACTACCTGTATGGTACTAAGTGTACGATCTTCACCGATCATAGGAGCCTACAACATATCTTTAATCAGAAGGAACTTAATATGCGTCAACGCCGATGGGTAGAACTTCTCAACGATTACGACTGTGAGATTCGTTATCACCCAGGCAAAGCGAATGTTGTTGCAGACGCACTTAGCAGACGGAGCTACCTGCTTAGCACTCGTAATGTTCAAGCCCAGCACAACCTCGAAACTCTCATCCGCGACGCGCAACATGCATGTTTTAACGAACGCACCCTGAAGAAAGAAAGAATCTACCACGATGGAGCCCAGCTTGTGAGCAAATCGAATGGGATATTCCACTTTTTAGACCGAATTTGGATTCCCAAGCGAACCAATTTGCGACAGATTCTGATGGACGAAGCCCACAAGTCCAGGTACTCTATTCATCCCGGTGCTGACAAGATGTACCAGGACCTTCGTTATAAGTACTGGTGGCCGGGCATGAAAAGGGATATCGCTCTTTATGTCGGAAAATGCCTAACTTGTGCTAGAATCAAGGCCGAACACCAAAGACCCTCTAGCTTACTCGAACAACCACCAATTCCCATGTGGAAGTGGGAGAGTATAGCTATGGATTTCGTAACTAAGCTACCACACACGTCATCAGGTCACGACAGCATTTGGGTTGTTGTTGACCGTTTGACTAAATCATCCCACTTTCTGCCCATACGGGAAGACTACAAGGTAGAACGATTAGCCCGAATCTACACCGACGAGATCATTTGTAATCATGGGACGCCTCGTGACATCATCTCTGATCGTGATGCTCGGTTTACTTCGCGATTGTGGGAAACGTTTCAAACGGCACTCGGTACAACGCTTAATCTAAGTACTGCTTTCCACCCACAAACTGACGGTCAGACTGAAAGAACGATTCGTACTCTTGAAGACATGCTCCGATCGTGTGTTTTAGACTTCGGTGGTAATTGGGATAAATACCTGCCATTGGTCGAATTCTCGTATAATAACAGCTATCATTCTAGCATCCAGATGGCACCTTTCGAGGCATTATACGGAAGAAGATGTCGGTCGCCTATTGTGTGGCACGAGATCGGTCATTCGCAACTAACCGGTCCTGAGCTATTACAAGAAACGACAGACAAAATTTTCCAAATCCGAGACAACCTGGTGAAAGCTCGGGATCGACAGAAAGTTTACGCCGATAAAAAGCGCAAGCCCCGTGAATTTGGCGTTGGTGACTACGTACTCCTAAAGGTATCACCTTGGAAGGGTGTAGTCCGATTCGGCAAGAAAGGGAAACTCGCGCCTCGATATGTTGGACCTTTTAAGATTCTGGAAAGGATCGGAAAGGTCGCCTACAGACTCGAACTACCGGAGGAACTTAGCAACGTCCACCCGACTTTCCACGTGTCAAACCTCCGAAAGTGCATCGCCGACCACGATTTACATGTCTCTCTAGACGATCTACAAGTGAACGAAACATTACACTTCGTGGAAAAGCCTGTCGAAATCATGGATCGGCAAACCAAACAGCTCATGCGCTCACGCATTCCTATTGTGAAAGTCCGATGGGAAGGCAAACGAGGCGCAGAGTTCACTTGGGAACTCGAAAGCGACATGAAGGCAAAGTACCCGCAGTTATTCGAAGAGAAAGTCTAGACAGAGAAAGCTCTCGACGTGATTCATGGCGGTTGTAACGGCTTCCAGCTTAATTTCGGGACGAAATTCCCTAAACAAGGGGAGGCTGTAACACCCCGTGTTTTCATAAGTGAAAGTCAAAGTCAAGGTCAAAGTCAACGACCGATTTCACGCAACTTGAATCGTAGAAACTTCTTGTTTTTAATAATAGTACGTGGAGTAAGTGTTGTTAATTGCAATAATCGATGTGTGTTAATCGTTATTCAATCGAGCTACGACTGTGAACTATAGGAAGTAACAATGCGATAAAGTTAACTAATCACTAATCAAACTATGCTAACCGAATCGACATCAAATCGCAACTCGAGTTATGTATTTTACTTGTTTTTTATACGTGTGTGTGCCTTACGTGTTACCTATGCATGTTTATTTATGCTGTGTTGTGGTAATCAAGCGAACTCAATCGAAACTCGAATGCTATCGAACTCGAACTCGAATCACAATCGAACTGTGATAGATGGTGGAGAATAGATTACGCGAGATACGAAGTAGTTGGGACTAAAAGTAATTTGACTAGGAAACCCTATCGAATCGCTCGCAATCGGAACCGAAACGTCAAAGATCGTCGCACCAAACACACCACCCAGGCGCCAATCCGCACGGACTGATGTCCGCACGGACAGACCATCCGCACGGATAGCCGCCTGGGGAAGTGTTAAGTGCATCCGACCAGGATTGCTATCCGCACGGATGACCATCCGGGTGATGTGCAATCCGGACGGATGACACTTTCCTCTTTTGGCATCCTATAAATACACGGGTCACTCTCCAAACTTTCCACTTTTGGCAAGTGACGTCCGACCAGCACGCTCTCTTCACCTTTCCTTCGATTTCTCTCAATCCAGGTAAGATATCGCCCTAAATCTTGTACTTTCTTGATCTATACGCACTTCTACACCTTTCTATCTTTTGAATATTAACTTTTAACCGTGAAATCATCAAGATTTGAGGTATTCTAGGGTGACGTCATCATGAAGTTCCCATGAACTTCAAGTTTGACCTCATTCCACCAAGAATAACTCGGATCTGAACGGTTTCCACAAGATTTCACAAACAACTTCGCATAAATCTGAACTTTTCAAAGGATAAAATAATTGAAAGAAATAAACACAAGTTTTTCTCCTTCTTTTACACTCAAAAACGATAAGAATCGGATTAGTTCTAGTCTTCTACTCAATGTTAGTGATGCACTAGTCCTAGATCCGGATTCTACCCGCGAGACACCTGATTTCGGGTTAGACCAGAACGACCATTCTGAACCGCCGACCGGCCAAGCTGGGGTGATTCCTGGCCGGCTGAGTCATGCGGGTAAGAACACAATTCCGATTGGCTGACACGTAATCCGAACGTCTCGATAGAACGACAAAAGTGACCAAGGGTAGACGAATGGAACAACCAGAACGAGATGCTGACCGGACGGACTGATGTCCGCACGGACAGGCTATCCGGACGGACTGATGTCCGCACGAACAGGCTATCCGGACGGACTACACTCGGGACCCATATTCAAACAAGGTTTGAGTATCGACGAATGAATAATCCGCACGAACGACTCTCTGAATGGATTACTCTTCGGATCATGAGACACTAAGACCTTAAACAATTTCCAACATGTTCGTCCGACCGGACTACCATCCGGACGGATTGTCGTTGTCCTCACGGACTACCATCCGGACAGATTTCACCACTTTCACCAAGTGACTTACCATTAAAGTCGTTGTCCGTACGGACTACCATCCGCACGGATTGTCATCCGCACGACCGACTGGAAGGGTAAGAGAACTTCAAAGATTTCAAATGCTACAACAAAAACTTCAAAAGTCAAGCCATCATACACAAACACATCTCACCCATAGGAAGAAACAATCCACTCGAATAGTCACCCGCCCGGACAAACTGTCCGCACAGATGACTAACCGGACGGACTACTATCCACGCGGATTGCTATTCGCACGGATTGCTGTTCGCACGGATGACCATCCGAACGATCAGCAATCCTACCCACTCTCACCCTGTGTTGTTTTACGCGCCACTTATCGCTACGTTACCGAATCTATTCAGGCTAACCGTACTCGCTTAAAGCGCTCCCTTCAATCCATTAATCGCTGTGAGTATACTCGATCCCTTTTTGCTTCAAGCACTTTTGGGTGTTACATACGTTACGAATATTCAAACTACAATTATCACACTACTCAAACTATTTGAACGTTAACCGTTAATGCATGTTATACGTGGCTTATGAATGTTTGTTTGTTTTGTTTACACATAGAATGATGTCTACCTGCCTTAGCAACGATAGTACTATAGTTTGGACTCAGCACCCGTTCACACGGGGGTTGTTAAGGATCTTTTACTTGCATGGATTACGGTGGTAATCATGTATTGCGAACTGCCTCAGGCAGTCAACCCGCAGTCATTGGTATCGATGGATCTATGTCGATAACTAACGTGCTTCATTTCACTATGTGTACGTGCTGGTTATGCGTAAACGAATTCGAACTTTATATGCTATTATCAAACTTGTATGCTCACCTTTACATTATATGTATTGACTTTATTTTAACGTATGTGACAGGTGCTTAGGAAGTTTACATGTTTAGCATGCTGTGAACTTGAGGCTAGGAAAGGTCTAGGATGCTCTCTATGCCGTGATGAAATTGAAGCTAGGAACGGAGGTCCTAGAAACCAATAAATAAACTATTTTGTTTGAATCTGAGTTGTCGGAACAGAGTATTTGCCTAGATGTTATCTGTAATAATTTGTTTACTATTTGAGACATGGTATGGGACATGTTAATTTAAATTGAATGGTAATGATAGTTGTTATGGAAACTTCTGGACAATCTGTTTCGCTCAGTGCCATGCCCCGATGATTCCGCCATCGGTTGGGGTGTGACAATTACCTTGGAAGGGCGGGCGTTGCTGATATTGTAGAGGCCTTTGCTGAAAACTCATGTTAGGAGGTCCCCAATTTTGATTGCCTTGATATTGTTCATATTGCCTCGAATTTTGCTCCTGGTAGCCTCCAAGTGCTTGTGCTTCTTCAACATCTTCTTGAAGTGTGGGGCACATATTAGTAGGGTGTCCAAATTATAGACAAATTCCACAAGCTCGGGCTTGTCGCTCGATACTCTTGTCTTTGGTGAGTTGCATGACCGCTTTTGTCAACTCAGCGAGCTGATTTTCTATGTGAGGAGTGCTCACTTCCTTGACTGCTCGTGTAACATCTATGTACCACTCTTCTTCTTGTGCAGAGTGCTTTGAGTCTTCGGCTATTGATGTGATCAGGGCTCTAATTTGAGTCGGTGTTTTATCGAGTAGAGCTCCTCCACTAGACGCATTTATCAAACGTCTCTCCATTGGTGCCAATCCTTCACAAAAGTATTGAAGGAGTTGGTGATCAGTTATGCCATGTTGTGGGCAATGAGCACATAACTTTTTAAATCTTTCCCAATAAGTGTGCAAGGCTTCTCTTTTTAACTGCTTGATTCCGATGATCTCCTTGCGTAGGATCGAGGCTTTGACTTCTGGGAAGTATTTATCAAGAAACAGCTTTGCAAGTGCATTCCAAGTAGTTACCGACCCCGGTGGTAGGTAATATAACCATTCTTTTGCTGAGTCTTGAAGAGCAAAGGGGAATGCCCTTAGCTTGATTTGGTCTTCAGTGACGTTATGTGGCTTCATACCGGAGCACACAACATGGAACTCTTTGAGGAACTTGTGTGGATCTTCATTCTCTAGACCTTGAAAGTTAGGTAGCAAATGGATAAGACCGGATTTGAGTTCAAAGTTCTCCATGGCAGGGTAGTTAATGCAAAGTGGCTGTTGTGGGACATCACGAGTCGCCCACTGTCTAAGGGTTTGTTCAGCTGCCATTGTAACAGTAAAGATTGGAGATTCGTGGGAAGACTAGCAATGTACCTGTACTAAAAGAAATCTTGGCACAAAACAGTTAGATTTGCCGTATCCCCGGCAACGGCGCCAATTTGTTGGGTGTCGAATCCAACAAATAAAATAATAAGAAAACTACTAGTATGAGTGGAAGTAGAGTTCGTGTCCACAGGGATACAGGTTAACTAATTATGCCAAAATGTTTTAAACACAGATACGATTGTATTGAAAGGGGGGTTTTTAGTTTAACTAAAATGTAAAAAAAATTTATAATTTTTAGATTAAAAATAAAAGCTAATTAAAGCGGTTGGAAAATTCAGATGTTAGAAACTAATTTCAACATTAGGCAATTTCTTGATTCGGTTCGACTTACGATCATTAACGGTCACGGTGCAATGATTCTTTTTAAATAATAGTTTGTATCGACACTAGACGTCACGCAGTTCGGACATCCACTCTATCTAATGTCTAACCAAACGGCGTTCGTTGATTAGAGCCAACCCGCTACTCTAAACTCACGCCGTTCGGATTTTAGCGTGCGAGTTGCGGAATAGAAGTATCAATTACAATAAAACACTCACGCCGTTCGGAGTGTTTAATTATATTGTATGATTCTATAATAATTTTGGGTTCATAGACAAACTCAAAATATTATTTGTTCCTTGTGTCAAAAATTAAAACTTTATTAGAGTTCTAAAAATTGATTGAACTTTATTAGGAAAATTAATGAGTTGATCAGGTTTATTAACAATCTAATATTTTCCGAATCGAATCCGTATAAAAACAAGAATCACACAAACAAACCACTAAAATAATCGGATCTAACATAACCATTTCACATAAGGTTGTAAACCAAATCAAAGAAAATAAACCCTAATGTTAAAACTATAAAAGACTAACCGGACATGATGGCTATAACAAACACTTCAAATATGAAACAAAACATCCAATAAATTAAAACTTACGAAAAACCAACTAATAATGTTCTAGAACACCAAAGAAGAAAAATGCCCCTTTTTGTTTTTGACTTGCAGCCGTCGTTCACAGATTGTCCCCAGGTCTTGCAAAATTTTCATCTAGGTTGTTTTTTTATGATGATACTTTATCTCTTTTTCTTGTTGTTGGCAGCCCATATTGCTTAGCCCAATTATAATTGTCCTTTTTTTCTCTCTCGTGGTCAACCCATATAGATTTATTAATTCCATACCTCTAAAATTCAGCCCACAAAAATCTTTATTTGTTGCAACACAATGACCACTTTATATTTCTTGACTTTGCACCAGAATAGTCCAGCCATTTAATTCACATGTTGAATGAGTTATCTTCATTAATAAACACCTTATTTTTAGATGAACTCCTCAAGTTCTTTCAGAAATTCAAGTTCTTTCAGAAATCAATTGTAATCCTTAGCAATTACTCGACACCTACAAAATCAACCAAAAACAAACAAAAGTAGATTCCGTTCCACAAAACAAATGTTTCGCAAAATAACGAGCCATGACTACTAAATATGCATGAAATGTGATGAATTTTTAATATTAATATGCTATAAAACATGCCTAAAAATGCAACTAACATAAACAAAGAAATTTGTAACTAGAAAACTATTTGAAGTCTTGAAACGTGATTAAACGAATTTTTGGACAAAAGTTATAAACTCATGTTTTGTAAAGATTTCTATACGAAAAGTGACAAAGTATATATTTTAGATAAGATGTATACTTTCAAAATTCATCAAGTATCATAAATATATATTTTTAGTATGTATATTATATATTTAGTTCATGTAGGAATAAATACAAAATTATACACATCCACAAGTATAACTAATATATATATATATATATATATATATATATATATATATATATATAGAGTAGGGTTCGCACGGAAAGTGTGTTTTTCCTAGAAAGTCTAGGAAGCGATCTGGTCCATCCGATTGGTGTGTTTAAGGGTTGAGATTAAATCAATGGCAATCTTGTAATATTTGAGTTTAATTAATTGATTGTTTTAAATGAATAAGGGCAATTTTGTCAAATGGCCGTTTTTTAAATCAATTAGATAACTGCAATCCCTACTTTCATGGGATTTTCCCTCTCTCTCTCCATTATTGATTTGATTTTCTCTCTTTCTCTCTCCAATCCAACCCTAAACATAATAAAACCTGCGATCTCTACTCCCCCTTGCTGTTGGCGACGCAAAACAGGACCCCAAAAGCATTCAGATTTCGGTTCCAAGGCTTGTTGATACCCCTTTTCTTTACTAGGTATTCATATCTTGTGTTGTGATTAAAGTTCTTGAAGTGCATATACGTTTTCGGTCTTAACCTGCTTGTAACTTGGCTTTGTTTTTTCTCTTTTAATTGATGATTGTAGAGAGGCATGTAAAACACAGCGTCAAGAATCTGCTTGCTGTTAAAACACAGCGTCAAGAATCTGCTTGCTGTTAAAACACAGCGTAAGGAATCTGCTTGCTGTTAAAACACAGCGTCAGGAATCTGCTTGCTGTTAAAACACAGCGTCAGGAATCTGCTTGCTGTTAAAACACAGCGTCACGAATCTGCTTGCTGTTAAAACACAGCGTCAAGAATCTGCTTGCTGTTAAAACACAGCGTCAAGAATCTGCTTGCTGTTAAAACACAACGGCCTGCTTGCTGTTAAAACACAATGTCAAGAATCTGCTTGCTGTTAAAACAACATAAAACACATTCAGAGTGTTAAAATGCAAAATAACTGTTAAAACACAACCTGATTATATATTGACTTCAGATTGTTAAAACACACTGACTTCAACCTCTCTGACTGGTAAAACACATCACCAAGAACATGCTGATAGTTTCAGATAAACACATTGACTTGCATATTTGAATTCGAAAACAATAAAAATTCCGAAAATCATGGAATTTTAGTTAATGAAGATACATTCCAAAAATAAAATTAAAATGTGAAATTACATGATAGCCCTTCTACTTAAAATCCCTCAATGACACATGTCCAAATCTTATTCCTTCCTAGACTTTCTAGGAAAAATAGACTTTTCACCCAACTCCTGCTCTATATATATATATATATATATTCACTTCGAAAACAAAACTATAAAATGGAATGTCCATCCTTGGACATAAACATACAATCGGACAAATTCGGACATTTTGGACAATATGGACACTTTTGACAAATTTGGACAAAATAAAATATATGGCACAAACAAACAAATGACATAAACGAGACGGACGACACGAATGGGACAAACGACACGAATAAACCAAGCCGACACATAGTAAATGGTCATAACAAAATACGAGCCGTCACACACACTCTAAAAGGGCTTATGCACTAAATAAAATAGATTTTTATAAAAATACCAGTATTATTATTTATGACCAAGCCCAAATCTTTTAAATTAAAAAGATTCCATAAATTAAATTTGGCTAAAGTCCATTATTCATAAATAAAATTTGGGCTAGGCCCACTTTTACAAAATATTTGGACTAAAATCTATTTTTAGTTAAATTGGGCTAATGCCCACTCTACAAATAATACTTGGACTAAAACCCAATTTTTATAAACTATTATGGAATAGATCCACTTTTAGAAAAATAGTTTGGGCTAGGCCCATTCTTACATAACCAATTTGGGCTAAGTCCATTTTTATAAACTAAATTGGGTTAGACCCACTTTTATAAAAGTATTTTGAGCTAGACCCACTCTTACAAATCCATTTTGGCTTGACCCACATACAATAAGCATACAAATTGGACTTAAAACCTAAGCCATGAATTAAGCCCATTCAAAACATAAACTAAATAGAATATATATATATATATATATATAGGATCACGCTAAAATGAGAACCACCTCGAGTTGTAAGAACCGCGAGAACTATTTGATCGGGGTCGAGGTGGACCAAATTTTTTTTTCATAAACGAAGATGCATGTATTATAAGCACATTTGTAAAAAAAAAAAATTCAAAAAAAAAATGTCGTGTGTGTAGTTTTGAGCACCACAAGTTTGTGTTTACGGGCACCGTAAATTTTCCGGTTAGATTTACGGTACCCGTAAACACAAACTTGTGGTGCTCAAAACTACACACACGACATTTTTTTTTTGAATTTTTTTTTACAAATGTTGTTATAATACATGCATCTACGTTTATGAAAAAAAAATTGGTCCACCGCGCCCCCTACGGTGTAGTTCTCACGGTTCTTACAACTCGAGGTGGTTCTCATTTTAGCATTCCCCTATATATATATATGAACACATAAACAAAGAAGGCAAACGATTACGAGAAACTAAAAACGAAATTCAAGATGAAGTACTTGAACGAAAAACAAACATAAACCTAAGTGTCTAATGAAATTAGAACACTTGTAGGTCGAGAAACAAACAACGAACCAAGAATCGAATAGAGATTTGCACGGAACGCAAATCTGTGAGTTTATGTTTCCCCTTTTGTTTTAAATGTTTATAGTTTTAAACTCTCGGGGATGTATACATGTTACAATTAGTATGATGATTGCGATGAAATTATTTTGATCACATGAGGATAGGTTTTTAAAATAAATGGACCATTAATGAATAAACAAGTACCGAGGAATAAACGAATAGATCTATTTGGGTTTTAGCAAGCCCCACTCTTAACGGCAACGATAACAGCGATCGTTAAGAGTGCCTTTGTGTCCAAACTAGTGTCATTGACACACACGATAAATTGTCAAGGTTTGGTTGTCTCCTATTCTGGCATACAGATTAGTGTCCTTGCAAAACACTAATGATCACACGATTTTCATTACACTATACAAAACGAATTTACTACTTCAAATGTTTTGGAGACTGTAGGATCGTAATCTGACCCGAACGAGTCGTTCAGAGGCGTTCTCCTATGTTTCAGGTGCGGAATAACAAGAAACGTAGGTAGAAATAGCTTGTTCTTCACTTTAATCTACTGATTTATTGATTTGAAACGATTTACAGCTTGTTCTTCACACCGGCAGCACTTCGGTATGGAATTGGAATTCTTACAAATGAGGTCCACTCATGTGGTATTTATAGGCAGGCTGGTTCTCTCATACGACATGTCCGTATAAGCGGACCAGACATGTCCGTATAAGCGGACCAGACATGTCCGTATAAGCGGACCAGACATGTCCGTATAAGCGGACCAGACATGTCCGTATAAGCGGACCAGATCTGTCCGTATAAGCGGACCAGACATGTCTGTATAAGCGGACCAGACATCTAAAACACATATACTCTCCAGTTTTCTCGTAAAACGTGCCCTAATCTATACAATACAACGTAAGACCTGATCCTAGACACCTAGACGTAATCAACAGATGTAGTGCACCAACAGACTCCCCCTCAGATGTTGATGGAGTCGCCTATACACTCTGACTGCAAAACCGTGTCTTTTCATCTTCAATCTAGATCAGTCTCTGGGCTTTTTCTTCTTTCAATCTTCAGACTCTCCTTCTCGATTTACTGGCATTCTTTTGTTCTTCAGTAACATCTTCAGGATCGTTGTCTGATCTTCACAGGCTTTCAGAATTGATTTCCAGGATCGAAACTTGGTTCTCTTCCAACAGAGATTTTCAGAATATCGAAACCTGGCTACCTGCACAATCTTAACCCAGACATAAATTTTCTAATTTTATCATATATCAAATACCTGTGCACCAACACATGACTCTCATAATCACTAAAACAAACATATAATTGCAATATCTCAGGCTCTCTCTCAAATATCTATGATGAACCACTTGAAGAAGGTTAGATTTAACGAAAACAGTTAGATTTACACAAACACTCCCCCTCAAATGCTGCTCATCATGTTTAGCACTCGGAATTTTGAAAATCAGTTTTCCAACATCAGTTGTCGAAAATCTTTTTGACTTTTTCAAAAATTATGCTAAAACACACACAAAATCTTTTTGGATTTTCTGAGAGACTAAAATGCAAAAATAAAATATTTACAGACAATATTTTTGTGAGTTTTGTGAAAGAGGATCATATCAGTTTCTGAGACATATCAACAACACCGTTAAGCTTCATTTCATTTTAAGTTCTAAACAATTCACTTAGATTGTCAGTATATTTGTCCACTTAAATTTTCACACAAAGTTCAACTGATCCGAGATACGATATTAATGTTTTAAGCACTTGAACTTATCCGTGTGTCCCACTACTTGAATATACTCCCGTATCCAGATCCCAATATTCAGTCTTACAGGTGAGTATACCACAGATGATATCTGTAAGGGGAATAAATTATAGTACGAGGGCCGTGAGAGCTCAGGTCGATCTTTCGATACGCAGAGAGATGACGGGTTCGACTTTTGGTGTGTCCCCTTTAGAGGATCTTTTGCATTACAACAGCAGCGACTATCAATTTTATTGTTTCATCAGCTTGCTGAGGGCGATGCTATGTTTCAAGCATTTGCAGAAAGCATTATCCAGGGACTAGGTCAGAAATTCCTTTCAGCAGAAGTCCCAGGATAATACCCCAGATATCACTGAGCATAAAGACCTAGTATCTCAGAATAAGGGACCTTTCAAACAAGATTTCAGGGGTTACCTATATATCCAAGTTTGTGTTAACCCAAAGAACAAGCAAGTTTGAAATTTATGTTTATATCTCGTCACAATTTACTAAATGTGCAAAAACCTACTGGCACATCATCAGTGAGATCGTTTATCACATTTTTACTTTCCAATTCTTTAGCATGCTGTGATCGTCCACTGATGTACTATCATTTCCTCTTTTATGCAACAAAAACTCATTTTGAATTTTATCATGTTTTTGGCTTTTTCAAATTTTCAAATGTTTTTGGATTTTCAAAAATTTCTACTCCCCCTAAAATGCAAACACATTTCAAAGGAAATTTGAAAACAAACTGTACAATAACGTGACAACTAATATCGAATCACCTCAATTCGCCATTCGCTTGGCATAAACAATCAGAACTCCCCCTCACAACAAACCATTTTCTCATTAAGATTTCAAAACACTTAAGTTTGTTTTAATCAAAATGATTTTTCCGGAAAATAAGTTTGTTTTTACCACTTGTAAAGTTGGGGATGTGGTTCATCATATTGTCTCTTGTCATATTTAGTAAATCAAGTACAAATTAATGTCCCTGATTTACCATTTGTATTCAAGCAAACTCTAAACCGATTTGAAAAAATAACCACTTGTAAAAACACACAATACCACTTGTAGGAATGTTACGTCTACATCACCATTTTACCAATCAGAATGCCGATTCCTGCTTCGCACTTACCAACCTGGAAGCTCCGGCGTAGTCCTTCAACCTGTAAACATTCAAACACTATCAAAATCTTTCAATCAAAATCTTCAAACATTAGAAAGATGCCGATTCCTGATCCACGATATAAACTTGGGATCTCCGGCATAGTCCTGAAACTATCATGGGAAACAAACTTCCATCCAAGTCTTTTCAGACTTGATGGCTTTCAACTCTTGAGCAGTAGGATTGTATGTTGCCTTTTTTGTGGCATAAAAATCTTTTACTCCCTTAGCTCTCCCACTCAACATTTTCCCAAAAATCTTTTTAACATTCCTGTTGAATGTTTTCTCTACATCAAAATCATCCTTTTCTTTATAAAACTGATTCGAAATCTCAGTTTTTCCCACTTTCTTCTTCACTTCCTCAAACTTCAATGATGGAAACTCCTCATCATTCACTGAAATCTTCTTCTCAATCTGTGGCTCTTCTGGCTTTGTGGAACCAGATTCATCGCCGACATTCACATCAACTTTCTTAACAACACACACTTGGTTGTCATTCTCTTTCTTTTTATAAAAATTCTTTTTAGAACACTCACCAATCTCATAAGTTGAATTTTCAAAAATTTTAAATTTTTCGGTTGGTGGTTCAACATCAACAACCTTTTCTTTCAATTTCTGAGAAACTCCCTGTTTTGTTTTGGCATTTTTCTGGCAGTTCCATGCAATGTGACCGACTTCATTGCATCTGTAACAGGTTCGAGTCTCTCTTTGATAACATATATCAGCTCCATTCTTCTTTCTTTCAGCAAGAAACTCCTGGTTAGACTGTCTCCAGAATGGTTTCTTCTGTTCCTCTTCTGCACTTCCACCTGACACAAATTCTGTTTTTGTTTTAGAATTTTTCAAATTTTTATGATTTTCTGGTGGAATAAATCCAAGACCTTTCTTTTTGTAGCTACGATTTTGGTTTTGTTTCTTTTGAAAACCAGAACCAGAATTGTAACCCTTTTTCTTGTTTAAACGTTGTTGAACTCTTGAAGTGTACTTTTTAGGTTTTTCAGTAAGATTTAAATCTTTTATTTCAGAAATATTAATTTCTGTCATTTTGAAAACCTTTTTGATCATGTCAAAACGAACACTTCTTATTGGAAACTCTTTGTCAGAGTATAATTTGTCCGAATCATTTAAAGTGTATGTAACTTCAAATGCTTCATCATCCAAATTTGCTTTTGATAACAAAAATTCTTTACTATAAGACCGTTTGACCGACAACTTTGGACTGTTGACTGACGAATTTGACCCTCCAGACTCAGACTTTGACTCGGACTCCTCCTCAGTATCCAACACCTGATCGACCACCTTTTTGATTAATTCAGACTCATGATCAGTATCTGACGAGGTAAACGTGACATCAATGTTATCTGGTAAAACATCAGTTGTGTCGGTTTTTAGCTTTATATTGACTGTTTTTTCAAGTTGCTCCTCGTTTGGTTTTCTAGGAGAATACCCTTCCCAAATTGAAGGTGGACACTTGTTATATCTAACAGTCGGTTTCTTACCAAAATCTTTCTTTTCCTTCGGATTCTCATCTTGAAAAGCTTCCATACCTGCAACAGTTGGGTAAATTCGATCAATGAGATAATCAGAACTAGAATAACTTTGTAATAAACGTCTAATTCTCTCATTCTCAATCTTTTCTGTTTCCAACTCTTGCTTCCATTTAGCACTTTCTTCGATGTAAAAGTTGATAGCTTTTTGCTTTGTCATCATAACAGCATTCATCATCGTAAGTGCTTGTTCTCGTTCTGAGTTTGTCTTTTGAAGACCAGTTACTGTTTTGTTCAAAACATCATAAGATTCTTTCACATAATTGAGATTGAACAATAACTGCTCCTTCTTCTTCTCATACTCAGCTATAATGTCGTCTTTCGCAACACATTCCTTGCATGCTTCTAAACACTTCTCGCAAGGCTTGACAACTTCAACAATCTTTTCAACTTCGATTGTCTTTACCACTTCAACCACTTTTTCTTCTTCCTTCACTCGTTCAGTTTCAACATTATTCTCAGCAACAGTTTCAACATTCTTTTTCTGAACACCATCTTCAGATTTCTTTAGTTGTTGTTCTTTAGCAGCTCGTTTCTCCTTCAGTTTCTCCATGCGATCTGCAAAATAGAAATGAAAACTTTCAGGAGAAAGATGAGATTTTGCAACATTAACATATTTTTCATCCTCATCATCACTGCTGCTATCAACTGGTGTTTGATCAAACTCTACAGATTTTTCAGAACTAGCATCTGATAAACCAGAATCAACTGGTGTTTGATCAAAAACCACTTCTTTTTCTGAAGTAACAACATTTTGAACACTCTCATCTGAACTTAGTGAATCTTCATCAGCACTTTCCGAGCTTTCTTCAGATGTAACAGACTCTTCCTTCACACTTTTCACTGTCTCACCAATAGATTTCATCCATGTAGCAAACATGTCTGGTTCTCTAACAATCTTTGCAATGAAAGCTTTGAAATCACCCTTTTCATCAACAAACATATCCCAGCTAAAGCCTTCTGGTAGTCTTTCATCATCTTGATCGACTATGCATGCTTTGTTATCAGGAGAGATATAATTGTTCCAGTTAAAATCTACCAAACATCCTCTCTTGGAATCCTCAATCTTTCTACCATGAGCCGTTTGTGAGTCTTGTGATTGACCAACTTGCTGATAAATGGCTTTCCGGTAGTAATCATCTTTTCCAAACGGATTCTGAGCACCACTAGCTTCCCTGTTCTTGCACTCCCGCTTGAAATGGCCTTTTTCCCTGCATCTGAAACAAGTAACTTTAGATTTATCAAAACCTAAAGTAGATACACAAGCATCAAGAAAGTCATTTCTCCCGGTAATTGCTTTGAACTTTTCAGCACGTCTAAGAACACTTGCAAGACACCATTTGATATCCATCAGTTCCATCTCTTCGGCATCTATTTGATCGTAATCCTCTTTGATAAGCATAGGATTGCCGATCCGACCAGCAACAAGACCTTCATAGGATAACAGTACTGAACCCAGAAGTGCCATATGGTCTTTAGCAGTGTCTTCAGAGAAGCTTTGACCTTCTGGAAGGTTGAGAGCTATGTTGCATTGAATCACGTATCCATTTCCTGTTTTTGTACTCTGAGACTGAAAACTCGTGTTAGTCTCTTTCGGATTCACACTCGGAAACGATGAAAACCCGCTACTATTCTTGTTCAAACCCTGATCAGCTTTCTCAGATGAATCACCAGCACTGAAAGCAGTTTGAATTTTCGGACTTCTTTTAGACTCAGTGGCTGGAATACTACCCCTGTAGTACATCTTCACATCCTGTTGACCACTCGGACTATTCATCCTCGCAATCTTCTGCTGTTCAAGATCCTGACTCTCAATTTTCTCTATAAACTGTGAAATTGTCAACCCATCATACACACCAGTATTCTTCAAGATCATCAAATAAGTTCCCCACTCCTTTTGAGGTAACGCGTCCGCCAATTTATCCACCCACTCCTCACGACCTTTTTCAACACCCAACATAGATAAAGATCGCACCAAATGACAGTATCTCTCGATTAGCTTTTTAGTATCCTCTCCCGGCAAACTACAAAACAAATCAAATTCTTTCTTTAGTAACGCTTTCTTGCTTTTGATCATGTTTTCGCTTCCCTCGAACTTAACCTTTAGTGCATCCCAAATCGACTTAGCAGTTTTGTCGTGCTGTAACAGGATGAATATATCTTCTTTTATTTCCTGCTGCAACAAACTAATCATCATTTTCTCAGCTCTATACATTGCTCGTTCTTGATCAGTGAACTCGGATATTTCTTTGATGACTTGCAAATCTGTTCGAGGCAATGTGTACTTCTTCAATATGCATTCCCACGATCTGAGATGATTTGCCTGAACCCAGTTTTCAAAGCGATCTTTCCACCCGTAGTATTCTTCAATACTCATCAGTTTCGGGGGTTTCTGAGTGGTTCCCGTCTCGTTTTCAAGATTCATTGCTTGAGCAATTGCGGCTGGAGAAGTCGATGAGGCAAATGCGTTGTAGAACTCGGAATCCATGATTAGGAATTTAAGAATTTCTCAAACAAGCTTTCACACGAACTGGTTCTCCTCGTAACACACCTTAATCACCTCCAAATATGATTGGACCAAATAAACTGTCAAAATTCCAATTTCAAAATATCACATGGGCTGATGACAACTTGAAACATATGCACATGAACCGAAACTGATTGGACCGAGCAATTTAAACCGCTAATGATGATTGGGCTGAAAGACTTTGAAACTTGGGCCGTTGATCACATATACTAACAAACTCAAACAACTTTAATCGACAGATACAAAAGCAATCTGATTGGACCTCCTCATCCACTATGTTGATATCAAGAAGTGTGACTGACAACTTGTTGATGCTTTTTATAAACACATGCAGACACATGCAAACAATTCAACTTCTGAGATTATGAGCCGACAACTTTATATATTCACGTGCAATTCTTGAACAACAACAACATGTGACCAACTGACATCCTCGAAAAATGGATTGATGCAATTCAGATCACATGCAAACTGAAATGATGTTGTTCAAATAAGCAAATCTGTTGATGTTTGTCACTAAAAGCGGACCAGGTTATGTAATTATGAGCGAACCAGAATTGTTCACAAGAGCGAACCAGAATTATTCACAAGAGCGAACCAGAATTGTTCACAAGAGCGAACCAGAATTGTTCACAAGAGCGAACCAGAATTGCTCGTTCGAGCGGACCAGACTTGTTCGAATGAGCGATTCAGATGTCTTTGGAGTGGTCCAGAAATTGTTCTTCAAGCAGACCGGACGAGCGAACCAGCAATCAAAATTGTACGTTGGAGCGGACCAGAAACGCGAACCACATATCGAACATATTTTGACGTGTTAAAACTTCGAATTTTGGCTTCAAACTTTCCAGGATTTATCTCGATACTATTGCGCACAAGCTGTGAAAATTTGAGCGAATTCCGACTTTGTTCATGATGACGTCACTTCGAGCGATCCACATATCGAACATGTTTTGACGTGTTAAAACTTCGAATTTTGGTTTCAAACTTTCCAGGATTTATCTCTATACTACTTCGCACAAGCTGTGAAAATTTGAGCGAATTCCGACTGAAAAATTTTCCCGAAACAGTAAAAGAAGGTGTAGAAGTGAGAAGAAATGATGAAAAAAAACAGCTACAATCTGCAGAAAACCTCCTCCCAAGCTCTGATACCACTTGTAGGATCGTAATCTGACCCGAACGAGTCGTTCAGAGGCGTTCTCCTATGTTTCAGGTGCGGAATAACAAGAAACGTAGGTAGAAATAGCTTGTTCTTCACTTTAATCTACTGATTTATTGATTTGAAACGATTTACAGCTTGTTCTTCACACCGGCAGCACTTCGGTATGGAATTGGAATTCTTACAAATGAGGTCCACTCATGTGGTATTTATAGGCAGGCTGGTTCTCTCATACGACATGTCCGTATAAGCGGACCAGACATGTCCGTATAAGCGGACCAGACATGTCCGTATAAGCGGACCAGACATGTCCGTATAAGCGGACCAGATCTGTCCGTATAAGCGGACCAGACATGTCCGTATAAGCGGACCAGACATGTCTGTATAAGCGGACCAGACATCTAAAACACATATACTCTCCAGTTTTCTCGTAAAACGTGCCCTAATCTATACAATACAACGTAAGACCTGATCCTAGACACCTAGACGTAATCAACAGATGTAGTGCACCAACAGAGACTCATTTGATGCAAAACTAAATAACATGACACTTTTGTTGACGTTTTCAAAACTAACATGTATTACAGGAGATTAGTGGACGGCTTTGGAAAAATATGTTCGTGTTGTTATCAAGAACTCAAGTTTTGAGATGTCATCCGTTTTCAGTTATCATGTTGTGAGGAACTGTTTTAAACCTTGAACAATGTTGTTAAAGTTGTAGTTGTTTTATTTCAAACAAGATGTTTGTATTGTAAATTATGGTTTCTAAACAAATATACGGATGAACATCCCTTTTTTGTCTTAAATATGTTGTTTACTCGATTGATTGTACCGATTGCCGCTCCGGCCACACCTCGCTATACGCTTTCGCAGATATCGAAAATCGGGGTGTGACAGACCTCCACTTCCGCCGTCATCACCCACCTCTACCCCACCACCACCGCCTAGGGGTCCGCCACCAAACCCCACGCAACCACCACCAAACACCGGTCGCAAAAAGGGGGTGGCGGAGAGGAAAGGGAGGCCGAAGATGCCGCCGGAGAGCCGCCGGAGATGCCGCCGCCACCAACCCCAACGTTATAAGCAACCAACACCGTCACCCCCCCCCACCAGCCACCATTCACCGTCGCTCCTCACCACCAGCGGAACCGTCACCCCCACCGCTGCCGTTTCTTTTTTGTGGGTGTTTGATGAAGAAAAAACTTTAGATCAGAGTGTATTACTCACCACCGATCAAACATCGTGTTCTTGATTTTGGGTATGAGAGAAAAGAGAGCTTATGATACAGAGAAAGAAAGCATTTCAATTTTGGGGGTTGGCATAACGTGTAGAGACTTGTAAGACTTTAAAGACAGGGGGATTTGACATTTGAGTAAATTTACCAAAATAACCTTGGGGTTTTAAAATAATAGTGTATAAGTGTCAAAGTCTTATTGGTGGAGAGGAGTTCTCGCGGTTCTCGCAACTGGGAATGGTTTTCATTTTAGCGGCTCCCTATATGTATATATATAATACTACATGAAACAAACTTAGACAACAAAATCGATTTTCTCCGGTGGTTAGCTAAAATGCCAAATGTCGTTCATGTCATGGACTTTCTAGGTTCCAAGAATTTTATTTCTAGCTATAAATTAAGTTGTTCTTTTGTTTGTCGTTCATGTAAATTGTCAAAACACAAGCGTTTACGGTTTTCGGATTCGCTTTCTTGTACTTTAATGCCATTTGCTATTTTACATTGTGACTTATGGATTTTCCTGTTATTAGTCATGCGTGTTACAAATATTATATGGTACTCATCAATGATTTTACAAATTACACATGGTTTTATCCATTGAAATATAAATCTGGAACATTCACAAAATTTACACACTTTTATTCATATGTTGCAACCCAATTCAAAATGCCCACTCAAGCTTTTCAATGGGACGTGGGAGGCGAATTTGATAATCATAATTTTAAAATTTTTGCCTCCAAACATGGAATCCATTTAAGGTTTTCATGTCCCCATTTGTCCCAACAAAACAGGAAAGCCGAATGTATGATACGATGTATAAATGAAATTATGTTCATCTCTTTGACCCATGCTCATCTACCCTCAACGTTTTGGGTAGAGCCCTTTACATCGCCTCCTACCTTCATAACATTCTCCCAACCAAACTACTTCAAAATCTCACCCCAACTTCCATATAATATCAACAACACCCTACATTAGACCACCTTCGTATGTTCGGTTGCGTATGTTATCCCAACACCTCGGCCACACGACTTCACAAACTCGAACCTCGGTCTACCCCATGTGTCTTCCTCGGTTACCCGGCAAACGACTATGGATACCGTTGCTTAGAAATCTCAACCAGAAAAACATTTTTTTCTCGTCAGGTCTCCACTCCTTCTTAGACCCATTACCTTTAAACTGCTCAATTCTTTTCTTTCCTTCAGCTTTTATTATAGTAAATAGTAGCTCGGGATTATACCTTCTAAATCCCGAAACTCTGCCCGTAATTAGGGTAATAACTCAAATCACTGGTACGATACCTTATCCGATCGATTGAAACCAATCCAATGGATGTTTAAGTACTGTACTTTGTCATTCATCGTGAATCCGATGGATGTTTAAGTGCTGCCCGAACTCGGGCTATACTTTGTCATTCGTCGTGAATCCGATGGATGTTTAAGTGCTGCCGATATACGGCTATACTTTGTCATTCATCGTGAGGGTTTTGATTTCGTGATTATCGTTAAAGTTGAGCTGAGTTAATACACTAATACGAGTTCCATTTTATCTAAAAATTAGAACTCGTAACCAGGGAGAAGCTAAAGTAGAATAATTAGAAAATAAGTAATCTTACTAGTTAAATAAAACTTAGCGGTTAAGAAACCTTAATAGATAAGTTAAACTTAATCAGCTAAGTACGATTAATTAAAGTTAAGTAAGATTAATTAAAGTTAAGTAAGATTAATTAATCAGTTAAGTATGATTAATTAAGTTAAGTATGATTAATTAATCAGTTAAGCAAGATTAATTAAGCTAAGCGAGATTAATTAAGCTAAGCGAGATTAACTAAGTAAGTAAATTAAACACCTAAATAGATATATATATATATATATATATGAGATAGATAATATCAAAGAAAGGTGCAAGGAAGGTATAAGAAGATATATATATGGGTAGGAAGCTTCCTAGAAAATGTATAGGTAACTTCCTAGAAAAGCTGTAGGAAACTTCCTAGAAATTTCCTACTTCTTACCTATAAATAGGAAGCCTAGGAATTCATTTCCTTTGCTCATTTCTTCTATTCTTCTCTCTATACGTTGGTGTTCTAACCAATAATCACCGATGCGATGTTCTGTCTGATCGATTCAGGAACCAACTAACGGATGCCAAAGTGCTGTACTTTGTGAATTTCGTTAAACGGATGCCAAAGTGCTGTACTTTGTGAATTTCGTTAAACGGATGCCAAAGTGCTATACTTTGTGAGTTCGTTAAACGGATGCCAAAGTGCTGTCTAAACAAGACTATACTTTGTGAATTTCGTTAAGGTTCGAATCTCGTGACCATCGTTAGGTTTGATGTGGTTTTACACTAATACGTATTCCACTCTGTTAAACCAAATGTTTAACTACCCGAAACTCTACACCATACTCTTACAATCAAAATGGATGCTTAATCATCAGAAGGTTCAAAACAATAAAGTATATGCTTAATTATCAGAAGGAGTAGAATCAAGAAGCTTGTTAAATCAATGTTGCATGTTTACAATGTGAGTCATTCTCTTTTTATCAATAATGTTTTACAATACTCCAATCATTTTCAAAAGTTATAATTACAGGGATTAAGTCGTGGTTATCTTGAATCACTGGCTAGTAGGGTATTGTGCACATTACTAATTTCTCACGGTTAGGCTAATAAATCCTAACAGTGATAATCATCACTACTTGGGTGAAAGGACCCAATAGTGGTATGACCATCGTCACCAGGAGGTGACACGTCGCCAGATAAAAATAAGATGGAAGCCATTGTAATCGCTCTTATGCTGTAATTTATAACTATGCATCATTTTGTACAAAAATGAATGAACTCACCAGTATTTCCTGCTGACCAAATGTTTTTAAAACGCGTTTCAGGTAATTACAGTATATCGGAATAAGAGTTGGATGCGGCACCAAAAGGCTTACAGAAGTGGCTTAATTTATTAATTAAATTAAATTAAATTAAGAAAAGTTGTTTTATGTATTCGGGTTTATCCCATAATAAAGATACCTTTCAAAACATGGGTTTATCCCATCTATTTAATAAATAAAATCCGGTGTTTTCTAAACTCTGGTATTTTTCCTAACTCACGGTCCTGATGAAATTTCCGCTGCAATGCTTTCAAAATAACCACCGGTACCACTTGGCTGCTCGCGGCTCCCGATTCCGTCCAGGGTGGGGTCGGGGGTTGTGACAGCTATGAATCGAGTATTTTGGTACTGGAAAGGAACCATGAAATACGGTTTGAGTTACACTAGATTTCCTTCGGTTTTAGAAGGTTATTCGGATGCAAGCTGGATTAACAACCCGGAAGATCATTCTTCCGCAAGTGGATGGTCATTTCTACTTGGAGGAGGTGTCATATCTTGGGCATCTAAGAAACAGACTTGCATAACTGATTCCACAATGGAATCTGAGTTTGTAGCATTAGCCACAGCTGGCAAAGAAGCTGAGTGGCTAAGAAACTTGATTTATGAGATTACATTGTGGCCTAAACTTATATCACCAATATCTATTAGATGTGATAGTGCTGCTACCTTGGCTAAGGCCTATAGCCAAGTGTATAATGGGAAGTCTAGACACTTAGGTGTTAGACACAACATGGTTCGTGAGTTGATCATGCATGGGGTGATATCGGTGGAGTTGACCATTTAACCAAAGAGTTATGTAGAGATTTTGTGCACAAGGCGGCTGTAGGGATGGGATTAAAGTCAACATGAAATTTCTCGTGTTAAGATACAAATTCCCACCTAATATGACGTTAGGTGCTGAATTCAATGCAGAAGGCTTAACATCGTCCCAAGGTATGCAGGTGCAAGAATAAAGAGCTATCTATATGAGCATGAAGTTTAGCCGCTTCAAGAAGCTAGGACTTGGTTTTGATATGTTCATTGAAGGATAGGACACAGGCTAGTAAAAATAGTGTCAAGAAAGAACATAAGAGTATGTAAACTTGTGTGTATAGTATCTTCATGTATTCACTATGAATAGAAAGAGTTCAATCCTTAGCGACACCCCTGTATTCGAATATTTTGAATGTGTAATATACTAATGTGAAATTCAATCGTCGTGATATTTCATTTTATGCATAAATTTGATTGTTGTGAATTTGTTTAAGTTAATCAAGGATTACGCTAAAATGGGGGAGGATTATTTTAAACATTCGAGCTATTAAATTTTTTATTAAATTGTTCTATTGGAAATGCCTTAAAAATATTATTTTTCCTAAATAACGTCAAAAATTTTTAGATAAAAATAAAGGCAGTTTAGAGACAATTTCTGTATTGTAAAATAATAACTGCCAACAGGCAGTTACCAGCCCTCATCCCTAAATTCGAAATTAGGGTTCTTGGTCACACTCTGGTTCATTACGAATTCTCAATATACACATACTATTGTTCTATTTCTCGAATTCAGAGTTGTATCCGATTGGATTATTTGGTAGAATCACCAAAATAATTTGATCTGTGAATGATTACAAGCCTCTCTGATTATCCGGTTTTATAAAATTCCCCAGCAGCATCCATAGAGTGTTCTAATTACTTACACGAACTGTTGATCAGGATATGAATGTGTCAAACATATGCACGCAACATAATTATGACAAATGTAAGTAAAACAACAGAAACACACATTTATGATAGAAAAGAAAATCCAGAAATACATTCTTATGCTCAACAATCTTTAAATGGTAAAATCAAATAGTCGTTTAATGTATGGGTGACATATCAAAGCATTCTATTACCTATCTAGGAACAAAAGTAGATACTGAAACGTCATTTATAGAATGTCGAGATACTCTTGATTGTGACTGTAACCCACTAGAAGAACTGTACTCGTGTAGGAGTGGCATTTCAGGATCATTGTTGGTATGCATGAAAAATGCAGGTTCTGCTGGTACGGGAAGCGTAATAGTAGTAAAGCTATTAAGCATATGAATAACAGAAGCCATGGTCGGCCTATCACTAACATTTTCTTGAACACACAATAAGCCAATTTGAATAATTCTAATGATATCATCCAATGAACATGATTCCGTCTTCAATGTGGGATCTATTATGTTTGTTGCTGTCCCATTCCTCCAACTATTCCATGCCTAAACATTTATTAGCAATTCAATATTCAGGATTCATACACTACAAGAATACTTTTCCAAAAAGAGCATATGTGCATAAAAACAATATGATCCTGTTGGTTGAAAGGGTGGAGACTTACAAAGCCAAGAAGATATTCAATGTTCTCTCCATTTTGAAAACGTTTGTTCTTTTGACCTGCTACCATCTCTAGTACTAATACTCCAAAGCTAAAGACATCAGACTTCATTGAGAATTGGCCATGCAGGGCATATTCAGGTGCCATATAACCGCTATAAGATATATGGAGAAAAGTTAGCACATTCATGCATACGAACACATACTTACACACACGTCTTGATTATTTTAAAATTAGTTTTAGTACAAGAAACTTAACAAGTCATGAAAAGCCCCTCGAAATGTCAGGATTAGTTATTAGGCCGTTTTATTTCTCTACCTTTGGTATTGGTATTCCTAAGAGTATGTGTAACGGGGCGGTATATCACTTGGATTTGAGCCATAGCGCCCCATGGCGCCCCTGAACACCATTACGGGGGCACCATGTGCTGAAAATATCTCCTTCTCGTGAAATGCATAACTGCCGCACTCACACACACATATATATATATACATACATACATATATAAATCCTCATACATATAAATCCCCCACTACACACTCAAGTTATATAAAGCCCCATAAAGCCCCTCTCTTTCGCGTTTCGCCACTTGTCGCATAACGCCACACATGGCCTAAACGTAATATAAATACAAGCTATGAAAGCTTGTCTGTTGTGACCCTCACCCTGTTTTCTAACACATTTAGTGACAAGTTACTGGTTTCTAAAGGATGTTTCATATTTGTGATGTAATGCAAACTCACAAGTTCATGTTAACACAATGTTTTAAGAGAAGCCGCATTAAAACTTTAATCATGCGGTATACACTTGGTCACAAAAAAGGGAATGCCTAAAATCGAATTTAGAAACAATTTGACGGCAATAGATAAATTCATAAAAGAAGTGTATTTGTTTTGAATAACAAATACAACTCTAGTAATGTCCCAATAGTAGTTTCATCTAAAAAATGTACTTACTAAGTTCCAACAATTCGACTTGTGTCTCCTTGAGTTTCGTCAGTGTTAAACAATCTTGCCATGCCAAAATCAGCAATTTTGGGGTTCATTTGTGCATCTAGTAATACATTACTTGCCTTCATATCACGATGAATTATCCTTAAACGAGAATCTTCATGAAGGTATAATAGTCCCTTTGCAATACCTTTAATGATATTGTATCGTTTTTCCCAGTCAAGGAGTGTACGCTTAGTTGCATCTACATACATCGGCATCAGTATTAATATCCACTAACAAAAATCTATTTGAACAAAAATGATACATACAATGAGATTATATAGATAGTAACCACATGACCCTAAGAAACCCTTGGGCCCATTTAGAAATGGGTGAACTAGTGGATCTACCCTTGAAGGAAAAGTATTTACATTATAACAGGTACGTAGTTGGAATGACAGGAGTGTATGAATAAACCGGAACGCAGGTTATCAAACTAAGATGGAATATAAAGACTTGAAGAAGTTAAACACAAAAAGTTTACTTGGACAAATAATTATCACTCTCAAAATGGCATGTACGTTGATGTAAACGGGGTTGATGGAAAGGTATACTACGCTAAGGAGTGAGACACACACACACACATCCATCCACTCACACACACATCCACTTAGCTAATTTTTTCTTCTGTGTATGTTAAACATGTATTGTATTAGTTTTCTTATAATTATATTTTCTTTGTTTTGTGGTTATATATTATTATTTTTACATATATTTGAATTTACAAAAATAAATCAATTTTTAATTTAATTATTTTTATTAATTTCCAGGAAATAAAAGTAGCTTTTTTAATTATAGCAGGAAGTAAAAGTAACTTTTTTAATTAAAGAGAACTAGAATTGCGACCGGCGGGGATTCTTTAGTTATAACTAAGTAGATCTAGAAGTCTAGAACCCGCACGTTATGTTGAACCTGTGAAACGGGAAGAAAATAGACGATTTAAAAACGTTCGCCCACACACGCACATTGCATCCCGTACCAAATAACACCAATGCCACACCACCGCTCGCGACCACCAACAACGGAAAATCTCGCAAAAACAAAATAAATAAAAAAAATGAAAAAACAACACCGAACGAAAAACAGAAGTAAAATCGTTGAGCCATGCACGCTTGTTGCGACGTGTTAATGCAAATAAATTAAACCGAAACGTAAAATATAGAAAAGAATAACGAAGTCGATCTAGGACCGCCACGTTGCGACGAACCTGTCAAACATGGAAAAATAGACGCGTTGCGATGGGTCTGTCAAACGGGAAAAATAGACGAAAAAACGTTGAACTCCACACACACGTTGTGGGGTGTTAACTCGCAAAATTTAGAACGAAACGTAAAACGAAAAACTTGCAAAAGGTGAAAAGTATGGAGGAACAAAGTTGAAAATAGAAAATGTAAAGGTTAAATTGAAAAAGATAAAAAGCTTTAGGTTAAAAGTGAAAAAATCAAAAAGGTTTTAATGTAAAAGATGAAAACCTTTAGGTTTAAAGTGGAAAATAATTTTTTTTTTTTTTTTGAAATTCACCCAATGCTTGGTGTACAACTCTTTATGCCTAAATTTGTTGCTTATTTATAGTAATAAAATAAAATTACCGAGGGGATAGTCGTCGGCAACCTTTCAAAGCTACGTTGGTAATTATTTGAAAGATTACCCGACACTAATTTGTCAGTAATTTTGTTTTAAGTGCCACCACAAAAAAAGTTGTTGATAATCTTAAATCTGTAAGTTGGTAATTTGTCAGAAACCAAATTAGCCATGTACGATCATTTTCCCATCGGAGTATCAGCAACGGAATTGGCTTTCGGTGATACTCATTTATTTAGTACTCATTTGTTTAGTAGTGCCTTGTAGAGATAAGCATGGTATCGGACCGGTACAGAAAAACAGGGAAAACAGGTACCGATACCGAAATTAACCGGTACAGTATGGGTAAATCAACCAAAATACTTGTACCGTGCCAAACCGGTGCCGGTCCTGAAAAACAGGAAATATTGGTACCGCTACTGGTACCGAAAATGATCTTACCAAATGCTTATCGCTAGTGACTTGAATGAATTTTAGAAATGAGATAAAACATTTTTACAAGGTGGTCTACTATTTAAGCTGGATTTGTCGAGGAGCAGTGGCGAAGCTTGAGATTTCCGACTGGGGGGTCGGAAGTCACCGGACCTAAAATTATATCTAAAAAACCATAAACCGGGGGTCGAAAACGTATATACCTAAAAAATTATATATGAAAACTACATACCTGACACTACTGAGCGAAAAGTTCGGGGGTCGGGCGCCCCTCCCGGCCCCACTATGCTACGCCCATGTCGAGGAGATAACTTAGTCATTTTGTTCTTATGTAACAAGTGTTGGTACTTTTATATCAATGCTTGCATATTGCATATTGTTCATAAACTACCAAATTTCTGAATATGTGTATTGTTTTATTCTTATTTCGTTAACTGTAGTTTGTGGTATTCAAAGAACATGTGCTTTTAAATACTTACCAAATATAAATTGATCAAGACTTCCATTTGGTAGCAACTCGTAAATGAGAAGTCGTTCACTTCCTTTTATGCTGAAACCTAATAGCCTAACCAAATTACGATGTTGGAGTTTCGCCAATAGCAAAACCTCATTTTTAAATTCTTGGTCCCCTTGCCCAGAATTCCATGCTAGCCTTTTTACTGCTACTTGTCGCCCGTCATCAAAGGTACCCTAATAATTTAATTAATCAATGCTTAAGTTATATCAATGTTTCATTTTTGCACATACACTACAAGATATATTATATTTCTACACTATTGTTGTGTTTCCCCGACGGGTTCCCTCACCACGTCAGCCCCCCCCCCCCCCCCCCCCCACAATTCCTTTCCCGAGCCCACACCGTGTAACAAATTTATCTTCACACTTTTAAGTGTGGACAATTTTATGTTAGTACACAACATTCATAAGTCATAAATGCGGACATCTTTTTTTGTATTCTTGGAATTTGTAAATGGTGACAACAATTTTTGGATATTAAAACGTGTGAAGAACTTTATACATTTTACCTTCTCCAAAAGTGTGTGATAATTTATTTGTTTAAATAATTATCAAATATATATTGGTTCATACCTTGTAAACGGCTCCAAATCCTCCTTGTCCGAGCTTATTTTCTTCGGAAAAGTTATTTGTTGCTGCTTTCACCATACGAAAGCTGTAGTGAAAAGATTCCGCTGCGCCAATAGTATATAGCTTTAGTTAAGCAAAAGACGAGTCTCACTAAGCTATAATGATGTATTGATGTTTATTAGCAAACTGCAACCTGGAGTTTTAGCTACAACACAAAATTATTGTTCATGGTACAAACCATTGGTCCAGCTACCAAATCTGAACTTTTTTAATTGAGGCCATAATAGAATTCTTTTCTATATTTTATAAGAATACTAGGTTAGAACCTTGTGTATTACATGGGTTAAATAAATGTAATTTTATATATTAAATAATAAAAAGTTATATTTTTACGAACCCGTATATTATACGGGTTAAATAAATGTAATTTTATATATCAAATAATAAAAAAAAGTTATATCTTTAAAAACCATGTGTATTACACAGATTAAATAAATGTAATTTTGTATACTAAATACTCAAAACGTCGTATCTTTAAAAAAAAGCCATGTATAATCGGATTGAATAAATCTACCAAATAATAAAAAATTACATCCTTAAAACCCCGTATGTTACATGTGTTGAATAGATCTAAAAAAGAGTTATATCTTTAAAAACCATATGTATTACACATATTAAATAAATGTAATTTTGTATATTAAATACTAAAAACGTCGTATTTTTAAAAAACCTGTGTATAGTTGGGTCGAAAAATCTACCAAATAATAAAAACATTATTTCCTTAAAAACCTCTTGTATTATACGTGTTGAATAAATCTAATTTTACATAGCAAATGATAAAAAGTAATATCTTTAAAAACTTCGTGTATTACACGGGTTATATAAATGTAACTTTGTATAGCAAAAAATAAAAAAAACTTATATTTTTCAAAACCCCGCATTTTAGACTTGTTGAATAAATATAATTTTGTATATCAAATAATAAAAAAGTTATATTCTTAACAAATTAGGATAACATTTAATATTAATTTATTATTTATATATTTAATATAAGATAAGTAGAAAAGAGAGGCATTTGTTTTAAAAATATATTAAACTAACAATTTATATTTGAGTATAATATTTTATTAAAGTATGATAAGATTAAATATTAATTTATTATTTATTTATTTATTTAGTTAATATAAGATAAATATAAATTTGAGGATACATTTAATGAATGACACGTGTTCAAAATTGGTTTCTTTTATTACAGTAGATAGATAAGAATATAATATACTAGGTTAGAACCCTGTGTAATACACGGGTTAAATAAATATAATTTTATATACCAAATAATAATAAAATATATCTTTAAAAACCTCGTTTATTACACGGGTTGAAAAAATGTAATTTTATATACCAAATAATAAAACAATTTATCTTCAAAAATCTCGTTTATTACATGGGTTGAATAAATGTAATTTTATATATTAAATAATAAAAATGTTATATTTTTAAGAACTTCATGTATTGTACGGGTTGAGTAAATTTAATTTTATATATTGAGTAAATTACGATTTTGACCCCTGTGGTTATATCACTTTTACTCTTTTGGCCTAAAAAAGAATTTTTTAACATCTGAGCCCCAACGTCTTTTTTTCTAACTCTTTTGGCCCCAAACACTAACCCCATCCATTTAATTTTAGGGGACAAAAGAGTTAGAAGCCAAAAGGGTTAGAAAAAAAGACGTTGGGGGCCAAAAATGTTAGAAAAAAGACGTTAGGAGCTCAAATGTTAAAAAATTTCTTTTTAGGTTAAAAGGTTAAAAGTGATATAACCACAGGGGCCAAAATCATAACTTACTCTTATATATTAAATAATGAAAAAAGTTACATTTTTAAGAACGTCGTGTATAATAAAACAATATATTTTTAAAAATCTCGTTAGAATGACAAATGTCCAAAAACAGGTTTCTTTTATTATATAGTATAGATATAGATATAGATAGATCCTCGCTGATCCATTATTTTGATCGTAAATTCTTGATATATCATGTTTTTATTATATTTTCTGTTAAATTCGAGTAAATATCTAACTACATGATGTGTGTATATAATATTCATGCTCACAAGACTCTTGATCCATTATTTTGATTATAAAATTTTTGATATATTAAGGTTTTATATTTTTTTTGTTACATTCGAATAAATCTATTTATATGGTGTCTATATAATATTCATGCTCACATGGACCATTTTCATTAATTAAAAGTTAAAACGATGGATTAGGCTTCGGAAGAAAAATAACACATTTTAAAAAGCTTGCAATAATAAGAATTTGAATTAATTTAGATTAAATATTATTATTAGTATTATTAATAATTTTAATCAATTAAATGAGAGAATGACAAGTGTCCCAAAACAGGTTTTTTTTTATTATATAGTAGAAGATTGATAATAAAAATTTGTATTAGATTAGATTTTAGATTTGATTAAATATTATTAATAATAAAAATTTGTATTAATTTAGATTAAATATTATTATTATTAGTTTTATTAATAATTTTAATCAATTAAATGAGAGAATAACAAGTATCTCAAAACAGGTTTCTTTTATTATATAGTATAGAAGATTAATTAATATCTATATATAATGATTATTTTTAACTATAAGAAAATGAATATTTATAATTAGGTGGATTGGTTCGATTCAAGTATCACGGCGTTCTAGTTCAATTAAAAAAATGAACAATCCTACTTGGCTTTTGTTCACAATTGGAAAAAATAAGTTGATTTAGAAAAAAAGAATTATAATGGGTAAATTATCATAAACAAATTCCAAGTTTGGATTTTAAAACCCAATTCGTGTCTATGAATTTCAAAATGATCTGATAATTCGAAACTGAAATATACATCTTCTATTTTTATTAAAAAAATTGATGTATATCTTTATTTATACGGATAGAGTTAAAAAGTTAGATATTATTAATTATTAATCTAATATATATATAAGAATTACTTATCTAGAAATAAAAAATCATGGGTAATTATTATTATTATTAGTTTTATTTATTAATAATTTTAATCAATTAAATAAAAGAATAACAAGTGTTCCAAAACAGGTTTCTTTTATTATATAGTATAGATATAGATTTATTTTGTCAATATTTTGTGTAAATAAGTCTGACGTATATCTCGTAAGTTTGTTAGGATTTGTTTGAATTTTCTCATTGTAAAAGGCTTATTTATAGCAAGTATTTTTGATAATCAAGCAAGGAACTTTCCTCCACTTTCACAGTTTCGCATGGTATCATACCTATCTTAGGCCGAGAGATCTCGCCATCACCATCCACCCTCCTTCACTTTTTTTATTATTCCAGCCATGGGAGACAAATCTAATGCCCACCAAAACCCAACCTCAACCCCTACACCCAGTTTACACCGTGAAGCTTTATTACTCGTCTTGGGTAAAATTGTTTCAACTTCATGCTAAAGGCTATGATGTAATCCAAGTCTTCTACGGTTCCAAAGGACCAGCCCTAGAAGACGACGATTTTGCTTCTTGATCGAAGATTGATTTTGTGGTTCTTCAATGGATCTACGGGACTCTCTCCGACGACTCATTGGTTCGTGTTCTCACAGACGAGTCCACTGCTCATGAAGCATGGATCCGTGTCAAAAACCTCTTTCTGAATGATAAAGGTTCTCATGTGGCCGCTTTGGAACAATAGTTCACAAACTTGTCACTCAAGGCTGTGCCTTCTCTTGAAGCCTATTTTTAGCGAATCAAGGAGTTAGTGTTGGAAAATTGGGTGTGATTGAATGGATGTCCCAAATGGTAAAACACTTGTCCCACATCGGTGTGGGGGACAAAGTGGAAGGTTATTTATAAGGTAATATATTTGCCTAGCTAATATAACTTTAAGACATGTTTTACCATAAGTCCTACGCGCGAGCGCGCAGGGGGGGGTGCAAAAATTGGAACCGGGATTTAGTTGAACTCGTGTGCGCCCAATGCAGTTCCGAAAACCCAGGGCCCGCGTGTGGCAGTTTTTGCAACCATTCTGTAACGGGTTAATTTGTTTTTTTTTTTTTTGTAACTGAAGTAATATTCAGTATTGATGAGAATTTGTTTTTTTTTTTGTAACTGAAGTAATATTCAGTATTGATGAGAATTAACATTGGTTTCAGTTATGATTGTCATCAGTTTCGAAACCAGCATCAGTTATGGTTCTCTACAATGATGAGGCCAGTTATGGTTCTCTACAATGATGAGGCCAGTTATGATTCTCTACAATGATGAGGCCAACATCAGTTATGATCTGTGCCTATAAAACCCAATGCAGATAACCAGTTTGACATACTAATTACCAGCTTCTCTTCTCTCTTTGACTCAGTTTTCTACAACACAGTTCTTTGTTCTTTTCAGGCAAGTGCTCAAGTCCGGCAGTGCGCGGTGCTGCTTCGAACCGGCGTACCCTGGGAACAGACGACGAATCTGTTTAAGGGAATTGTGTTAAACACAAGCCCGGTTTCAATCGTTTACTGTTTTGCATCTTCTTTTATACTTCTGATCCATTTGTTGTTCTGGTCAGTGGTTTCAAACAGTGGTTGATCAGTTGTTTCAGATCAGTTGTTTACTGATCAGTTGTTTCAGATCAGTTGTTTACTGATCAGTTATTTCAGATCAGTTGTTTACTGATCAGTTGTTTCAGATCAGTGGTTATTTTTTCTAACAAACTTAAACAGATCCGTTTTACTAATTGTTTCTGTCTTTGTTCTTTTCAGAATGACGTCCCAGCCCATGTCTACCTCCGTTTCTGCAGTCATGACTGCTGTGATGACTTCTGCTGTTGCGGTCACAACCGGTCTGGTTGCGCCACTGCCCAACACAGTCTCACATGCTGAGAAACCTGAGAAATTCAACGGTCTGAATTTCAAACAGTGACAGCAAAAGATGTTCTTTTATCTGACCACTCTGAACCTAGCACGGTTCTTGACTGAAACCGTTCCCCATGTGGATGAAGGGGATATGAATGCTCAATCAGTGAGCGCGGTTCATGCTTGGAATCATTCGGATTTCTTGTGCCGCAACTATATCTTGAATGGTATGGTTGATACGCTTTACAACGTGTATTGTAAAGCCAAGACTGCCAAAGAGTTGTGGGAGTCTCTGGACCGCAAATATAAAACAGAAGATGCGGGCACTAAGAAATTCGTGGTGGCTAAATTCTTGGACTTCAAAATGATAGACTCTAAAACTGTCATTAGCCAAGTTCAAGAACTTCAAGTTATTCTTCATGATATTCATGCGGAAGGAATGGTGCTCAGCGAGACATTCCAAGTTGCGGCTATGATTGAAAAGCTACCACCAAGCTGGGTTGATTTCAAGAACTATCTCAAGCATAAGCGGAAGGAAATGACCATCGAAGATCTTGTGGTTCGCCTTCGCATTGAAGAAGATAATAAAGTTGCTTTGAAAAGGATTGATAATCCTGAAACGGCAAAGGCTAATATTGTTGAGCATGGCCAATCTTCGAAGGGAAACAAGAATGGTGGAAAAGGTGGAAAGAAAGCTCATGGGAAGCGCTCCAACCTTGGTCCTAAGGGAGGAGTTGGGAAAAAGAAGTTCCAAGGAACTTGCTATAATTGTCAGAAACAAGGCCATAAGGCCAACGAATGCAAGCTTCCAAAGAAGGAAAATGCTCGACAAGTTAACATGGTTCATGAGGTTGATAACCTCATTGCTATGGTCACGGACCTCTCGATTTTGGTCACGGAAGTTAACTTGGTTGGGCAAAACCACAACGATTGGTGGATTGATACGGGGGCTACCCGTCATGTGTGTTTTGACAAGAACTTGTTTAGCACCTTCAAGGAGGTGACTAATGGTGAAAAGGTTTTTCATGGGAAATTCCGCCACGGCCGAAATCAAAGGCGAGGGGAATGTGGTTTTGAAAATGACTTCTGGAAAGGAACTCACTTTGTCAAATGTGTTGTATGTTCCAGAAATTCGTAAGAACCTTGTGTCGGGGTGGCAATTGAACAAGTTTGGGTTCAAAATGGTGATTGAGTCGGATAAGGTCGTGTTGACCAAAAATGGTATGTATGTTGGTAAGGGCTATGCCCTAAATGGAATGTTCAAACTCAATGTAATTGTCGTGAATGCAATGAAAGAAAACGCTACTAGTTCTACTTACTTGATTGAGTCCTCTTATCTTTGGCATGGTAGACTTGGTCATGTTAATTATAATTCCATTCGTCGTTTAATTAAACTTGATTGCATACCAACATTCGATATCGACTCAATTAATAAATGTGAAACTTGCGTAGAAGCAAAACAAACGAAATCGTCATTCAAAAAGGTTGAACGACTCATCGAACCCCTCGAGATGATCCACACTGATGTATGTGATCTAAAAGCAATTCCTACTCGTGGTGGGAACAAGTACTTCATCACGTTCATTGATGATAGTACTAGGTATTGCTATGTGTACTTACTTAAGAGTAAGGACGAGGCTATTGACAAGTTTATCTTGTTCAAAGCCGAAGTTGAGAATCAACTAAATCGGAAAATCAAAATCGTAAGGAGCGACCGAGGAGGTGAATATGTTTCACCTTTTATTGACGTATGTGCAAAAAGTGGAATCATCCACGAACTCACAGCTCCTTACTCCCCTCAATCAAATGGCATAGCGGAACGGAAAAATCGTACATTGAAAGAAATGATGAATGCCATGATGATAAGTTCTGGTGTAAACCAAAACATGTGGGGGGAAGCAATCTTATCGGCAAATTATGTGTTGAACATGATACCCAATAAGAAAAAGAATGTAACACCTTACGAATTATGGACGGGAAAGAAAGCACCATATAAATCCTTGAAAGTGTGGGGGTGTCTAGCTAAGGTGGTGGTCACACCACCTAAGCGCCTACTAATAGGTCCCAAAACGGTGGATTGTGTACTTATAGGATACACCCGTCCTTATGGTCCTTATCGTTTTATTGTGCATGATTCCAAGAACCCTGGAATATGCAAAGGCACCTTAATCGAATCTAAGGATGCAACATGGTTTGAACATGTGTTCCCATGCTTAGATAGAAGTGAACCGAGTTCTTCTAGACCGGTTGAGGAAATTGTTCCCAAGGGTGAAGTTGAAAACGATGAACCTCGAGAACAATCTAAGGCTGAGGATGTTGAAATCAGGAAGAGTAAACGACAAAGGACTGAAAAATCTTTTGGTCCTGAGTTTCTTACCTATATGGTAGAAGATGAACCTCAAACGTACCAACAAGCGGTGCATTCCTCAGAAGGACCTCAGTGGAGGGAGGCAATCAAAAGTGAGATAGACTCTATCTTACAAAACCATACTTGGGAACTAGTGGATCTTCCTCAAGGATGTAAACCACTAGGATATCGATGGATCTTCAAGAAGAAGATGAAACCAGATGGGACCATCGATAAGTACAAAGCAAGGTTGGTGATCAAAGGATATAAACAACGAGAAGGTTTAGATTACTTTGATACATATTCGACAGTTACGCGAATAACATCTATCAGGTTGGTGCTTGCCATTGCCGCCATTAGAAGTTTGGAAGTTCACCAAATGGATGTGAAAACAGCTTTCTTGAATGGAATTCTAGAGGAAGAAATCTACATGGAGCAACCCGAAGGCTTCAAAGCTATTGGGCAAGAAAAGAAAGTGTGTAAACTTGTGAAATCCTTATATGGATTGAAACAAGCTCCAAAACAATGGCATCAAAAGTTTGACCATGTCATGCTTGATGATGGGTTCAAAATCAATGAATGTGACAAGTGTGTGTATGTGAAGGACACATCTGATGGATATGTCATTTTGTGTCTATATGTAGATGATATGCTCATTGCTGGAAGCAATGACAGAATCATAAAATCTACAAAGAACATGCTAAAAGCAAGATTTGACATGAAAGACATGGGTCTTGCGGATGTGATTTTGGGGGTTAAAATCACACGAACCCAAAGTGGACTTGTTTTAAGTCAATCCCACTATGTGGACAAAATTCTTGAGAAGTTCAATGCAAATGACTCTAATGAAGCTAGAACTCCACTTGACACAAGTCAACATCTAGCCAAGAATAGAGGTGAACCTGTAAACCAGTTGGAATACTCAAGAATTATTGGTAGCTTGATGTATCTTATGAGTTGTACTAGACCAGACATAGCATTTGCTGTAAGCAAACTAAGTAGATACACAAGCAACCCAAGTTCAATGCATTGGAACTGTATAACTCGGTTGCTTCGCTACTTAAGATACACTCGGGGATTCGGGTTGCATTATAACAGATATCCAGCAGTTATAGAAGGACACTGCGATGCAAATTGGATATCTGACACGAATGATTCCAGAGCAACAAGTGGGTATGTATTCACACATGAGGTGCTGCTATATCGTGGAAATCGTCAAAACAAACGGTTATCGCTAGATCCACGATGGAATCAGAGTTCATCGCTTTAGATAAAGCAGGTGAAGAGGCAGAATGGCTACGTCAATTTGTTGAGGATATACCAAGATGGCCTAAGCCGGCAACGGCCATTTGTATACATTGTGATAGCCAATCGGCACTTGGCAGAGCTCGTAGCACAATGTATAATGGTAGGAACAGACATATCAGACGTAGACATAATACGATACGACAACTAATCTCTACAGGAATTATCACTGTTGACTACGTAAGGTCAAAGGATAATATTGCGGATCCGCTGACAAAAGGCCTAAGTAGAGAGTTAGTACAGAAGTCGTCCGTGGGAATGGGACTGAAGCCCTTGAAAAATGAAGTTCATATGATGGAAACCTAACTCAATAGACTGGAGATCCCAAGAATTGAGTTCAATAGGAAAACCTAATTGTATGAATAAGCAAGGTCACTGTGGGGGGATAACCCTACGCATTTAATAAGGGAGTTTATTATAAAGATTAATAAACTTCCTAGTCCATTCCTAAAAGTGACAAGTGTGAGGCTAAGCCTATGGCTTTTAATGATTCGACTAAGATAACCATGCATAGTGAATCACCTATGTGAGAGAGAAGTGGGGTCGCTTCGAAGGGTATTGTTGGGGCACAATACCTAATGGCTCTCGCGGAACCAGGCATCATGTTCATGACCATAACGAACATAACTATGAGGACTTGACTTTGTCAGGGAGAGTCTTGTGTGAAGTGCATTGTCGTCTACACAAACGGCAGACGAGTTCAAAGACATCAAGTTCTACTCAGAGCTAGTGGGCTAAGTGCATTTCATGAGCGAAGGTTCAAAGGGTAACACCTACCTATCGTATGCAAAACTCAACTGCTGAAATATAATAAGGAATTATGTTGTTTCTGAGATCAACCTCCATTCATGTGGGGGATTGTTGGAAAATTGGGTGTGATTGAATGGATGTCCCAAATGGTAAAACACTTGTCCCACATCGGTGTGGGGGACAAAGTGGAAGGTTATTTATAAGGTAATATATTTGCCTAGCTAATATAACTTTAAGACATGTTTTACCATAAGTCCTACGCGCGAGCGCGCAGGGGGGGTGCAAAAATTGGAACCGGGATTTAGTTGAACTCGTGTGCGCCCGCACGTCCTACGGACACGAATGCAGTTCCGAAAACCCAGGGCCCGCGTGTGGCAGTTTTTGCAACCATTCTGTAACGGGTTAATTTGTTTTTTTTTTGTAACTGAAGTAATATTCAGTATTGATGAGAATTAACATTGGTTTCAGTTATGATTGTCATCAGTTTCGAAACCAGCATCAGTTATGGTTCTCTACAATGATGAGGCCAGTTATGGTTCTCTACAATGATGAGGCCAGTTATGATTCTCTACAATGATGAGGCCAACATCAGTTATGATCTGTGCCTATAAAACCCAATGCAGATAACCAGTTTGACATACTAATTACCAGCTTCTCTTCTCTCTTTGACTCAGTTTTCTACAACACAGTTCTTTGTTCTTTTCAGGCAAGTGCTCAAGTCCGGCAGTGCGCGGTGCTGCTTCGAACCGGCGTACCCTGGGAACAGACGACGAATCTGTTTAAGGGAATTGTGTTAAACACAAGCCCGGTTTCAATCGTTTACTGTTTTGCATCTTCTTTTATACTTCTGATCCATTTGCTGTTATGGTCAGTGGTTTCAAACAGTGGTTGATCAGTTGTTTACTGATCAGTTGTTTCAGATCAGTTGTTTACTGATCAGTTATTTTAGATCAGTTGTTTACTGATCAGTTGTTTCAGATCAGTGGTTATTTTTTCTAACAGTTAGCTGACCAACTTAACGACGGGTTCTTCAACTCGTATGGGGACTACCATCCGAGCACGACACTATTGCCTCCATCTTGAACCAATCTCTTCCCTCTGTAGGTTAATCTAGATGGGTTTTAAACTGGGTCACTGGATACGGGTCCAAGAGTTAGAACGGGTCAGCAATATGTTCATATTTGGTCACATGTTTTTAGTGTTTTAACTAGATCATGGATCAGATTTAGTTATGCAGGTAGTGGGTAAAAAACATGGGCTTGTTGACTCTTTTGTAGAAGATAATGGGCTTAGTTGGTAGGTTTATTATGTTCACGTACATCACATAATGTCTGTTAATATTAGAGGTTTTATCAATGGATGAAAATGTGTGATTTCCAACAGAAAATCAAGTCCTTTGTTCTTTTGTTTTCACTTTGATTTTTGGAGCTTTACCAACAATTGGTATCAGAGCCGTAGGCTCATACCTGATTCGTAGCAAGTAAGAGAGGGTCGGTTTGAGAGTTGTTTTCGAGTAATAGAGCAGTCCTTGGCTGTGGGGTTGAAGATGTCGTAGATGAGAAAGAGAACGAGAAAGCAACGATGATAAGTGGTGTTAGCAACAGGATGGTGAAAAATTAGTCGATCTTTAGAGGTGACCTCAAGAAAGTAGGTTACATGCTATCGAAAGAATGAAAAGAACAGGCGACACAAGAAAGAAGAAAGAAGGAAAGAGGCCGGCGTCACTTAGCAAGAAAGAAAGAAAGTCTCGCAAGAAAGAAAGAAAGAAAGAAAGAAAAGGAGAGACCGGTGTCATAAGAAAGAAAGAAAGAGCAAGCACCGATAAGAAAGAAGAAAGAATGGGTGTCAATCAGAAAGAAAGAAGGAAATTCGAAAGAAAGAAAGAATGGAACCTTAGCGATTCGTATAGCAAGAGCAAGACCGAACCTTTGTGGGAGAATGCGTGTTCAATGCTTCAACTGGTAACGCAACGTCCTAATGCCCGGGAAAGTCTACTTCCCACTCCCATTGTTGATGGGGTCACGAACGAAGCACCACGTGACAAGTAACCTCGTGGACATATTGCTACCCGTTGCCCTCCTAGCAACCGGCCCAACAGAAACCAAAGGCCCAGCCCAAATCGCGGGTCTGGCCCAGTGCCCTCTAGCTTAAATCAGAGTCAACCTAGCACGCGTACTGGTCATCCACCATCGTATCCTTATTGCGCTCCTCCACCTTTTGGGCTCCCCTACCTTGTCCTTACCCAACTCAAGGTTAGGCCCAATAGTAGCAGCCAGACAACCTTATCTCTACAACCCTACTCCAGGCCAGCCCGTAACGGTGGAAATGCAGCCCAGACCCACATCACCGACTTTGATCCTTTGGAGCCCACTCAGTTGTCTGATGTTGTACAAGCTATGACCATGGAACAACATGATGATCAGTGGCACTTTGACTCCGGCGCAACATCTCATCTCACCTACGAATCAAGTAAATTGTCTACTTTTTCTAGGTATTCTTCCATAGCGTCCATATTTGTTGGAAATTATAATAAAATTCAAGTACTTGGATCACGCAACTCTACCATTCTTACACCCTCCAAAACATACCAACTCAAAAATGTTCTTTTTAATCCAAATATTATTAAAAACCTAGTCTCTGTTCGTCCATTTAATATCGATAATCACCAACTCAAAAATGTTCTTTTTAATCCAAATATTATTAAAAACCTAGTCTCTGTTCATCCATTTACTACCAATAATCACACTTCGATCGAATTTGACCCGTTTGGGGTTTCTATGAAGGATTTCAAGGATGGTACGATACTGATCCACCACTAATAGTTCGAATCACCTCTACCTACTCACCAATGTTGCTTCCGCCACCACTTGTTTTGCTTTGAATAAAGGAGCGCTTCCTTGGCATCAATGGCTTGGTCACCCCGGTCAACATGTCATGGCTTGTTTGTCGTTCATGTAAATTGTCAAAACCCAAGCGCTTACCATTTTCGAATTCACTTTCTTGTACTTTAATGCCATTTGCTATTTTACATTGTGACTTAGGGGGGAGGGGGTGGTTATCACTTGCAAAAATTCCATCACTCACAACATCCAATCAAGTTCCGGCATGTCATCAACAATTATTCCATCACTCACAACCTTTTTTTAGTGGTAATGGTCATCACTCACAACACCCAACAATACCCATCACTCACAACACTCAACAACTCATCACTCACAACCCTTCAACGCGTGAAGAAATCAACGCGTGAAGAAATCCACGAGTGATAGTGTATAGTGGCAGCGGTGTTTGGTTGTTTTCCACGAGTGATAGTTTGCCATCACGCTGCCACCCCCAGTCCCCTTATGGATGTTTCCTGTTATTAGTCATGCGTGTTACAAATATTATATGGTACTCATCAATGATTTTACAAATTACACATGGTTTTATCCATTGAAATTTAAATCGGGAACATTCACAAAATTTACACACTTTTATTCATATGTTGCAACCCAATTCAAAATGCCCACTCAAGCTTTTCAATGGGACATGGGAGGCGAATTTGATAATCATAATTTTAAAATTTTTGCCTCCAAACATGGAATCCATTTAAGGTTTTCATGTCCCCATACGTCCCAACAAAACGGGAAAGCCGAATGTATAATACGACGCATAAATGAAATTATGTTCACCTCTTTGACCCATACTCATCTACCCTCAACGTTTTGGGTAGAGGCCCTTCACACCGCCTCCTACCTTCATAACATTCTTCCAAACAAACTACTTCAAAATCTCACCCAAACTTCCATATTATATCAACAACACCCTACCTAAGACCACCTTCGTGTGTTCGGTTGCGTATGTTATCCCAACACCTCGGCCACACGACCTCACAAACTCGAACCTCGGTCTACCCCATGTATCTTCCTCGGTTACTTGGCAAACGACTGTGGATACCGTTGCTTAGATATCTCAACCGGAAAAACATTTTTTTCTAGTTAGGTCTCCACTCCTTCTTAGACCCATCACCTTTAATATTTACCCAGCCCATCTCGCCACCTATCAACCGCACATCATCCCACCCTACCGGCCCATCTACCGAGCCCATTACCACTCATCACACACCTCATTCCAACCTCCCAACCCGCAGCCCAACTACACCACATCACTCCACAGCCCAAGCCCACCCAATCCCTCCACCACCCACTTCTAGTCATCCTGCCACCCACCCATCTCACTTCGAGCCATCCAACTCTATTACACCCGAACCCTCTACGACCCAACTTCAGCCCACTCACAACTCCTCCCAACCTCCAAGTCCACCTTCTGATTTGCAGCCCAACCTTGACCACACATCGATGACCACTGTTCCTACTCCACTACCTCTACCTATTCTCACTCATCGTATTGTAACACGGTCTCGAATCGGAAATGCTAAACCAAGAGTACCACTTAACTTAAACATTGTCACCCCACCTTCAATCTCACCATTACCCAAGTCCCATCTTTCTGCCGTTAGTGATTCAAATTGGAAAATTGCCATGCGTAATGAATATAAAGCTCTATTGGAAAATAATACTTGGGATTTAGTTCCAACACCTACTGATGCCCCAATAATTCATTGCATGTGGTTATAGAAACACAAATTTCATTCAAAAGGCACACTAGAAAGACACAAGGCTCGCCTTGTTGTTAATGGCAAAAGTCAAACGGTCAGCATTGACTGTGATGACACTTTCAATCTGGTGGTTAAACCGACTACAATTAGAATGGTTCTTAGTCTCTTCGTCTCTCGTGCATGACCGATTGATATGTACCAATCGGTTGATAGATAATCCGTTGAGTGGATCAAACTCAAAAGAAATTAGTAAGATGCAAGACTTGAGATAACCTCTAGATTTTCATTCGTAATAGAAGCAAATTATAAAAGGTAAATATAAATAGAAACAAGACTCAAACTACCCACTACTCCTTAACCCATGTTCTACTAAAATAGTGCATAAATTACCAACTACTTTGACTTGACTCTTTCTTAACCAACGAAACAAATTAATAAGTAAAAATAAATATTATGCATAATTAAATAATGCAACTCCCATGCACATGTATGCCTTAAAGTAGATTCTGATGCATATAATTATTAGCCAAGGAATTGAGCACATAACAATCCACCCCACTCGAACTATCCTTGTCCTCAAGGATAAACACGGAAGGAACTTGATGTTGCGCCATGGCGGCCGCCACTCGGTGCGTCCAATGACATTCGGATAAGTCGTAGTGAAGTGCCACGATGGTCGCCATTCACGTTTCTCTATCACACCTTTGACCCGTATCATGTTCTTTTCTGCCGGCAATGAATTCCCAGCCTTCCTCAACCGAGTACGAAGAATTGTGATTGTGGGTTTTGTGACTGTGAATGGTGCACTTTTCGGTGGCAAAAGGGCTATGCGAGCGGCTTGTTTTGGTGTTGCTGAAGTTGTTGGTGCGGTGGCAGAAACGGGTGGTGGAAGTGTAGGTACGGGAGCGGAAGTTGGTGGTGGTGATGCGGCAGCGGGTGACGGTAGCGGTGTAGAAAAAATGGGTGAAGTTGCCCATCTCCTGGACTCGTGTTTGAGAAGATCAATCATCTCAGTAATCGTTGATATGATTCGATCCAACGACTCATTCCATTCGTGAGCGTCCATGAGGGGATCAAGACCGCTCTGATACCAATTGATATGCATCAATCGGTTGATAGATAATCCGTTGAGTGGATCAAACTCAAAAGAAATTAGTAAGATGCAAGACTTGAGATAACCTCTAGATTTTCATTCATAATAGAAGCAAATTACAAAAGGTAAATATAAATAGAAACAAGACTCAAACTACCCACTACTCCTTAACCCATGTTCTACTAAAATAGTGCATAAATTACCAACTACTTTGACTTGACTCTTTCTTAACCAACGAAACAAATTAACAAGTAAAAATAAATATTATGCATAATTAAATAATGCAACTCCCATGCACATGTATGCCTTAAAGTAGCTTCTGATGCATATAATTATTAGCCAAGGAATTGAGCACATAACAATCTGATGTGGTTCCAACGGTTTCGTTCGCCAAAGAAAGTAGAAAGGAAACCAGAAAGCAACTTAGTGAGAGAATTCAAGACTAATATTTTTTATTCATATTAATAACAATTCGTAACTCACAGTAAATAAGAGAATGAAAACCAACTACCCACTATTCTAGTGCTCCATTACTTCCTAAAATATTGCGTAAAACTACTAAACCTACATTGACCAAATGCAATAAAATAACAAAAAATAACTATTAAATATTTTGTATGATAACGTGGTGGACTGTGTTGGGAAGGTACATATCATTCCACCCCCCTTAAATTATCCTTGTCCTCAAGGATGAAGCCGAGACATGCCTTGGCGATCCCCCACGGTGGACGCCACTCGGTTCTAACCGTAACATTTGGAGCGGTAGTAACAGTAGTAACGAAACGCCACGGTGGATGCCATTCGAGTTCTCCGATTACATCCTCATTGGCTTGTTCTTTGCTTACAAGACCCCAACAAATGGATGTGGTGGTGAAGTTTCTACGTATGTGTTCCACGCTCATGGGTGTGGTACCTTGATTACTTGGACACCACTTTTGAATTGAGTTTAAGTGGGATTTTGTTTTGAAGATATCACTGTACGATTGAATTGGTGGTGTTGGCATGAGAGGTTTAGATTTGGTAAGGACAGAAATGGATGTGGACAGTCCAGTTGAGGGCGGTCGTTTTGGCGGCGACGATCCTACTGAAGGGGCTTGTTTGGGTGGTAGTGAGGCATGTTTGGGTGGTAGTGAGGCAGGTTTTGGTGGCGGTGTGGCAACAGTTGATGGAAGGTGGGTTGATGACTGCGATTGGTGGTAGTGAGGCGACAATGTCCGGTGGTGTTGTGGAGAGGTAATTAGTGGTAGCGAGGTAGGACTGTGGTTGGGTTCGAACATGGTTCGAATCGATCGGAACTCGTTGAGAAGGGTTTGCAACTGAGACTCGAGCTTCGCAAGGGATTCGTTCATCCATTGGTAGAATTCGGTTTCGGATAGAGTGTGAGCAACCATGGTCGGGGGATCACGACAGCTTTGATACCACTGATGTGGTTCCAACGGTTTCGTTGGCCAAAGAAAGTAGAAAGGAAACCAGAAAGCAACTTAGTGAGAGAATTCAAGACTAATATTTTTCATTCATATCAATAACAATTCGTAACTCACCATAAATAAGAGAATGAAAACAAACTACCCACTATTCTAGTGCTCCATTACTTCCTAGAATATTGCAGAAAACTACTACACCTACATTGACCAAATGACAATAATGGGCTGTTTGGTAGCCTCTTAATGATCATTCAGATGCTATCTCTTAATGGTTTAAAACCTTTGAATGAATAAGAGGTAACCTCAAGTCTGAATGGTTAAGAGTTAACCTCTGAATGGTAAATCATCACCACATTCTTAATGGACATACACTTTGTTTGAGAAAAGATCCGCATCGGAGACATTCGTGTTCTTCACATTCCCGCCTATTATCATAATGCAGATATATTCTCGAAAGGACTACCAAAGCAACTATTTAGCCGGTTTGGTGACAGTTTGTGCCTTTGGTCTACTACGGCTACAACAGCAGGGGGATGTTAACCGATAACATCCTTTGGATATTATTAATTGTTTATTTGAATATATTGTTTTTATTTTGTCAATATTTTGTGTAAATAAGTTTGATGTATATCTCGTAAGTTTGTTAGGATTTGTTTGACTTTCCTCATTTTAGAAAGCTTATTTATAGCCAAGTATTTTTATAATCAAACAAGGGATTTTCCTTCACTTTCACAGTTTCACATTTAACGGTTCGAATTATAAGAAAAGGTAACATTTAATATACTTGTTTTTATAAAGATTTTGGTAATATACTTGTTTATAAAAGTTTTGGCATTGGAGTAGAATTAGGAGTAGCCTTAAAGGGTGTGTGTTCCATTCTAAAAATCTAATAACAACAATCCTCAATAAATTTTAAGTGTTAATATGGGGCTAGTCCACTTAATAGATAAACATAACTCTTATATGACTTGGGCAATGACTAGCATTTTGTGAGACTTGGGCAATGACTAGCATTTTGTGATTATTGAAGTAAAATAGGGTAGAAGTAACATTTACAGTTAAAATAAAAAATCAACTATAAATTCTAAGCTGAAATGTAGCACTTACCATCAAGACTTTCAGCGTTAGGTGGCGTGGTTTGATTTTTCTTCTGCTTCCTCAATCTTATAAAGATACTAAATGAAGCAATTATTATTATAATAGCGATGACTATCACAACAATAATTATTATCACTGTTCGAGTCGAGTCATTCTTTTTCCCTGGAAAAATAGAAAGCGTTACGATAAGATAAGATAAGTAGACAGTTAAAAATAAAGTAAAGATCACGAAAAAGGTTGTTAGGCTTTTCATGACTACTTCTTATAAAAACTACTTTGGAACTCTTGCTATCCACATTTTAAGGACGTACGTAGTCATAGTTTAATTTTGCTTAATACTAGTTGGAATATCTATGTCATAATTCTGAAATTGGTTGTTCTCATGAAGTTCAGTGTCAAAAATATTAGCCTCCATTGTCTTCACCAAAAATCACAAGTGCAATAGCACATTACCTCTAATATAACGAAGAGTTATCAATCAATGATCTTACAAAATAAATAAATAAACTATTATTATTCACAAAAATATGTATGTATTATATAGTGCAAATTAAAAGGCGGTGGAAAGATTACCCTAACCGCTTCCCCCGATTATATTATTATTCAAAAAAATATATATTGCAACCAAAAAATGTTGCCGCGGCTAAACTATTAAAACGAACGAAAAGTATATTTAAAAACGTTACAACCACGCACGCGTTAGCACGCAAAAATTAGTTCGAAACGAGATAGATTAGAATAACTAAGTTGACTTCCATATGATAAATCTATTAAAGTTCAAGGGGGTAGAAACGTAAGTCATTTAAAGTATTATTACAATACCGGCACTCGGTATAGCAACCGAATGATATAACGTAAAACCATGGGAAAGATGTTCCGGTGGCTAAACCATCAAACCAAACAATAAGTAGACGTAAAAATGTTGAACCACGCTCGTTATATCGTATTAACACGTAAGTTTAGATATAAACGGAAGACATTGAAAAGAACAACTAAATCGACCCCGTGTTACAAAATCTATCACTACAATTATTATTACTCTATGTAAATATAAATAACAAAAACGATCCTATAATATACAGTAATAGAAGTACTACAATTACTATATACAAAAAAAAAAAAAAAAAAAAAAAACCGGAGACGGTTAGAATCGAAACTGGATAGATAGACTCACCCAAGATGGCACACAAAGCTACAAACCACTATAATACTATTTACTTTTACCATGAGTTTTCAATTTTCAACATTTAACTAATGCAAAGTCGGTGGACTGGTGTGATGTCCACCGACATTTAGTTTTAAGAGTATACTAGCAATTAGACCCGCGCGTGTTGCGGCGCGGGTACATTGCAAACATCAAATGAATTAGTCTAAACATTATGTGATACAGTAACCATATGAAATTTTCAAAGTTGAGCAAGTGTAAAAAAAGAGTAATAATACAAGAAGCAAAAACGTAAAGTTTAAACTTGACGGTGTGGTGGCGGTAAAAATGAAGTAATAGTGAAAGGATAAAAAACGCAAAGTTTAAAAATTGAGTGGGGTGGTAAAAATGGAGTAATAGTGAAAGGAAAAAAAACGCAAAGTTTAAAACTTGAGAGGCGTGTAAAATAAAGTAATAACGCATAGGTTAAAAATGTAAATTTTAAAAGTTGTTGTAAAAATTGTAAAACTAAGCAATAGCACAGAGGTTAAAATTGTAACTTTCAAAAAGTGAAAGGTGTAAATACAAAACAATATTACAAGTGTTAAAATTAAAAGATTTTACATTTGAAGGGTGCTAGGTGAGAGAAAGCACCGACTTTCTCTTTTAAGACTTATAAGAATAAATATATGTTATATAATTTTTGTGACCGAAATTTGCAGTTGCTTTCCGACCAGATCTTGGCATGTCACTAACTTTGGGACCTTTATGATTTCTATCGTAAACCGCAATCACTAAGTAGTGACCAGTGACAATAAGAATGATGTTAATAAGAGCATCAAACGCGGGGGCGTCCAATAACCCCATCCACTCATCGGACCAACAAATTCCAGACCACCTTGTTATGGGAGTTTGACCCACCTCGTCCGGTTTGTTTCACCAGACTAGTCCGGTCTGACATGGTAGGCCCCACACACTCACAAATCTTTTTTTGTTTTTTTAATGTAAAAAATAGTACGTAATGTGGATGTTCGGAATGGTTTAGAGGAGTGGGGGTGCCCCGTGATGAAGCGTGGTTCGTGGGTGACCACGCGTGGAACACCGCCGCCGGTCCTTGTGACAACGCGTGCTGGTGACCACGCGTTGTGGTGACCACGCGTGAAATTTTGAAAGTTACCGTTGAGGAGGGGAACGTTGGGGGGTGTTTAAAAATAAATAAAAAAATTAACACTATATCTACACTCTACATTCTAAACCGAAAAATGGAAGGTCAGGCAAACGCGGTTCGGGTTCGAAGAAAACACCCACAAGGCCAAAGGTTCGAGCTAATCTTGGCGAGGCATATATTAAACACTTAACCGAAAACCAAAAAAAAATAGTGATTTAAACTGTAGGTCCGGCTAGGGGAGGATCTAGTCGCCTAATCCTTGTATACTAACCAACCCGGTTGTGCGGAATCCAACCGGAAAGGCAAACCGAGATAGGACACGCAAATAATCAACACACAAGACTCAACGATTAACACTACTTGTATTAAACGTATGAAAGGTCCAGTTACAAGCATAAGGTTTACAGATCAGCTCTATAAACTCTCTCTAACAATGTGTGTGTTCTCTGTTTTCCCTATCTGTCCAACTATCGAAATGAACACAACACACGGGTATTTATACCCAACCCAGCAAGTCTGGTCGAAGGATCATGCAGACTGGTCGAAAGATCATCTTTCGACCACAAACAGCTCGAATGATCAACATGAATCACGAAAGATGGGATCTTTCGTGGTCCATCTATCGAAAGCTATCTATCGAGCTCATCATCGAAGGATATAAGGGATCCTTCGATGACACATCCTTCGACCAAAACAACTTAAAAACATAATGTTGACTGTTTGGCCAAGTCAAACCGGAGGATGGTTGACTTGGTCAAACTTACAGACTAACAAAGACATCGTTCAGTAACAAGACAAAATACAGACAAAGTACAGACACAAGTGCACCAACATAAACGTCATGTTACAACCGCATGACACTCTTAACGAACCCTTTAGGTCGATCCTACTTCAATGCAAACGCGAAATATGTGAAAAGTGAGGTTGGGAGATGCCGTAGAATTTTTAGTTTTTTTTTTACTTTGCAATGTTTAGTTTTTTTTTTTACTTTGTAATTTAGGTTTTTTTTAATTTAATATTTATTTAAATGAAATTGTTATTGTTAATTTATTATTTTAAAAAAATCTATCACTAGTGATGGGCACCCCCACTAAACTCCGTCACTAGTGATGGAATGAAATTCGATGACGTGGCGGAAGCTGGTTAGGTGTGGTGAGTGATGAAAAGTAGAGCACCTCCACCCCCTTAGTGTTGAACGTAAAAGTGGGGTTTGGAATGGTGGTGGTTTGAAATGATGTGGTATGCTGACTAGGTGAAGTGGTATGGTCCTAGATCTTGCACAAGGCTTAGGCGCAAGTAACCATCACATAGTTTACTTTGCCACTCGGCTAAAAACATGCTCCAGTCCCGCGCGGGCACACGCGCGGCTAAAATCAGACGGCATCACATCTTGTGTATGAAAATGGGTGTTTTAGGCAGCATACACAAAATACGGTGATTGCTACTAAATATGGTAGTTGTGACTCCATGGTAACGAGCGGTGACCGCTTGAAGAAATCTAGCTATTACACAGAGTTTAGTGTGCGAGTAAATTATGATTTGATTAAGATTTCTGACAGGATATCCTAGAATTTCTCTAAGAATATCATTGATAAATGCTATCGTTAGAATTATACAAGTAGATTTGATACACCTTAATTCGGAAAAGGATGCCTGAAAATAATTAAGGACGAGGAATTTGAAAACAAATTTCTTTAAATATAGACTTTGGATGTCAAAAGCTTACTTTTCGTGACCAATGACGTTGACAATTCAAAAGAATAGAAGATATGCTTGGACGAAGACGTAAGACGAAGTTTTGCGATTGCTAAGGGAAAATTGTATGGTGCACATATTCAATCTCTGCCTAAGGGAAATGAAAATTTTAGTTGTATACTGCGATGCGTCATGTTTATGTCGTAATTGCACGTTGTTCAAAAAAGACAAAGTGACAGCCTATGCATCCAGATAACTAAAAGTGCATAGGAAGGACTATACAATTTATGGTCTAGGAAAGGAAATGTAGTACGATACCTTGGAGACTTATAGAGCATGCATTGAGTGTGAGTGACGAAGTACGATAGAAAATGAGATACCATCGGTTAAGTTTATCTTACGATTATAGCTATCATGAAAGTTCGAGAAACTGCTTTGTTTAAAGTTAAGAATAAGAAAAGGCGTCGAACGTCTATTTATTTTAAGATGGAAGAACGGCAAGAAACCAATTGATAGAATCTCAGAAAGAAAAATCATTGAATGACTAGAAGAGTTATGTTGATAATCAGGAAGACGATTACAGATTCCAAACGGTATATACTATCTGTTGATAGTACCATTGTGGAGAGTAGAGGTTCGAATTAGTTACGAAAGGGAAAGAAACCGAGCCCATAAGATTTAGATACTTTCAAGAGCCCATCTCGAGTTGGATCAATCGCTTGTAGGCTCAGGCTACCTCAGGTATAGGACAACTTACTCGTGGTACAACATATGTCTAACCTGACAAGGTAAAATACTGACCTTACCCTTTCTAATTAGGTGCAGGTAAACGACAAACCTTGTAGAAGGTGTGGAGCGATGAGATGAAAACTTCTGGAGAATAGGAGCTAGTTAATAAAGGTCCACGAGGATTCCTAGTAAGAATCAAAGTTTCCACGGAAACTACAGGACCAGAATTAACGAAATTATTCTTAATTCTTCCACAAAGTGCAAAAACGCAACCTGTAAGGTAAAATTTTAAGGATGAAATTTCCTAAACAGGAGAGACTGTGACACCCGGCTATTCTCAGCTTGTACTGTACTAGTGTGACACGTTTTATGATTATATAAAGGCACTAAATTACTAAATATGGTATTAATATGAGGTATTTGAAATATTGATAAACCCAAACTTTTTTAAAAATTACGTTGGCAACAATAAGATAAACGCTTATCGCGTAGCGAACGAAATGCGAAACGAATATTGGTGACTGTCCGGATAATATTAAAATCCTAAAAATATTCCGTTATGATTAAAACCCTATTTTTAATCATATTCGTAAAGAAAAATTAATTAAAACGCTTAAAATTCTTGTTTTGCGAATTTAAGCACGTACTGCGCAATACAGTGCGTATACTGTAAAACGCAGACGACGCAACTAGTCTAGGTGAACGAAATATTGTTTAGCAATATTATGGTGTGTTAATTTTTATAGAACGTTGAAAATAATTTTAAACGCCTTAAAACGCAGATAAAACGCGAAATAAAATAACCGGTAACTAGTTAATTACCTGTTTATCTTATATATATGTGTATGCATATGTATAATTAAGAGAGAGAATGCGAAAGAGGGGGCAAGGTGGCGGCACTAGGTGCACACCAACATCCTCATTTTGCCAAGTGTTGCAAATGTGTAAAACCTAATCATTAAACTTTTCTAGCACTTCACTTAATACACAATTCCAAGATTTAACTTTTTCAAAAACCATCTTCTTCTTTTCTTGGAAACCATTCGGCTGAACACCCACAAGAACAGACACATTCAACATTTTCAAACTTATTCTTGAAGATCATGACCATTTCAAGTTAGTTTCAAATCGGTTTGAAGATTTAAAGTTGATTTCAAGGTGATTTCAAAGAGGAACAAGCTTGTTTTCATCAAGATTCTCATCATAAAAACCCATTTTGTTCTTGAAAGGTATAAAGTTTTATTTCGTTTAAAACTCATTTGATGATGATGATGATGGTGATGAGCATGATTCTCATATACTTGGATTTAGGGCTGTAAACGAACTGAACGTTCAGCGAACAGTTCGTGAACCGTTTGGATGGAAGTTCGTTTACGTTCGTTCGTTTAATTAATGAACAAACATGAACAAGAAATTTCGTTCGGTTAGTTAAATGAACGAACATGAACAAATGTCTCATTTGTTCAATAGCGTTCGTGAACGTTCGATAATGTGTTCGTGAACATTGGTTCATGTTCGTTTGTTTATGCTATTCATTAAAGGTTTTTTTATCATTTATTTATTTTATGCAAACTTTTTATATCCCTTAATTCTTATTTATCTCATTAGCCAAATAAATAAAATAGGAAACTCTATCTCCACCTTGTATATCCACCATTCCACTTTCCGTCTCTTTATTTATATCAAAAAATACTATAGGCCTTAGTTTAACAATTAAAGTTTCAAGGTCTAGCGCCGCTCCCTCTTACTATCCTCCTCTAACCACCATCGTCTTCACCGATTTTATATGTGTCAGTTTGTGTTCCTTTCCTTAATGAACGAACAGGAACAACAAATCTCGTTTGGTAATTGTTCATGAACCGCTCGTGAACAAGTTATATCCTTAATGAACGAACATGAACAAGGCCTTGTTCGTGTTCGTTCGGTTCGTTTACAGCCCTACTTGGATTCTCACAACTCTTGAAATCAAACTAACAAATGTTTTTTTATAAAAATGAAAATGTGAAGAAATGTATGTATATGTATGGCCGTAGGTATGTATATATGTTTAGAGTTTGTGTTTTGAATTTTGGTTAAAAAGTTTCTTGAAAGGTGATTGTTTGAATGATCAAATGATGTGTGTTAAAGTGTGAATGATTGAAGTGATTATCGAATATTGGATTTTATTTGAGAGGATGATGTTAATATATGTATGTATATGGCCGATTATATACATGCACATATGTTAAAGTTTGTGTTTTGATTGATCATTGATTTTGATTTTGATTTTGAAAAGTATGCATGTTCAAATCAAAAAAAGGATTTTCATAAAAGGTGTCATAATAAAGTCTTGTGATTTGAAATAAATACAAGTAAAGTGGAATTTTGGAGGTAATATATATATATATATATATATATATATATATATATATAGTAGGAGTTGGGTGGAAAGTGTATTTTTTCTAGAAAGTCTAGGAAGTAATGAGAATTGGACATGTGGCATTGAGTTATTTTAACTAGAAGGGCAATTATGTAATGTCACATTTTAATTTTATTTTTGGAATTTATATTTCATTAACTAACATTGCATGATCTCGAAGGTAACTGATTATGTCCATGATTTTTGGAATTTTGGTTGTGTTTCGAATCCAAATCTCATTCAAATCATATGTATATGCAATTCTTTCTATCGTTTTCTTCTTCACCAGCAGTATTCGTATTCAATAAATTTTTTAGAGAGAAAAATCATGGCTTCAAACACACTTGTTGATTGTGGAGATGGTTATTAACATTTAACTGCAAAACCATCAGGTTGTTCTTGGTGATGTGTTTTAATAGCAAGCAGATTCATACAGTTGTGTTTTAGCATTCAGATTCATACAGTTGTGTTTTAACAGCAAGCAGATTCATACAGTTGTGTTTTAGCATTCATGTTGGTAATGCTAGAGGATTTCTTGACGTTGTGTTTAATTATTCAGATTCATACAGTTGTGTTTTAACAGCAAGCAGATTCATACAGTTGTGTTTTAGCATTCAGATTCATACAGTTGTGTTTTAACAGCAAGCAGATTTATACAGTTGTGTTTTAGCATTCAGATTCATACAGTTGTGTTTTAACAGCAAGCAGATTCATACAGTTGTGTTTTAACAGCAAGCAGATTCATACGCTGTGTTTACCATCCATGCTGGTAATGCTGGAGGATTTCTTGACGCTGTGTTTTAACAGCAAGCAGATTAGCAAGCAGATTAATACAATGTGTTTTCTTGATGTGTTTCTTCATGAAGGATAGAAGGAAGAGAGAGAGAGAGAGAGAAAGGGAGAGAGAGAGAGAGAGAGAAAAATCGCAAGAAATGTGGGGTGGTTATGGAATGACAATTATTTCCATATTTAAAACGAGCTAAATGACATATCTACCCCTGATTAATTAAATAATCCTATTTTTAAGAAACACATATTACCAAAATGTCACCAAGATGATCTCAACCATTAAACACACCCATTGGATAGCCCAGATAGCTTCCTAGACTTTCTAGGAAAAACACACTTTCCGTAGGATCCCCACTATATATATATATATATATAGGGGATGGATCATGAGAAAACCAAAAAACTAACTAAAAAAGCCTAAAAAAACCTAAAAAACATACCAATTTTTTTTTTTTACAAATTTTTATAGAAAAATCGCTACTTTTTATGTATGGAAAAAAAATTTCAAAAAAAAAAAAAATTTTTTTGGTTGTACTGCACATGTGCACTAATACGGAAAGCCTAAACCACTTAACCCACCCCCCACCGACACCCCCCAAAAACCTAAACCCCCCCCACCCCCCAAAAACCTAAATTCACCCTCCCACCAAAAGCCTAACCCCCCCCCCCCCCCCAAAAAAAACCTAAACCCCCCACCCCCCACCCCCCACCCTCCCGAAAACCTAAAACTAAACCCTAAACATAAACCCGAAAAAAACCTAAACCCCCCCACCCCCACCCCCCCCCAAAAACCTAAACCCCCCTCCCCCCACACCCAAAAACATAATCCTAATCCTAAACCTCCAAAAAAACTAACCCTAAAAGCTAAACTAGACTCAAAAAGCTAATTTTAAGCATGTAATGTACATTGTAGTTCATATTATATTGCACATGTGCACTACTATAATAATAGTATTGAAAACAAGACGACACCATAAATCTTTTTTTATGTCATAAAAAATATGCTCGAATATACTTGAATGAAAGATACAAAATTTTGTGATCTTATGGTGCCATTTTTGTTTTAAAATGATAACGTATGGAGAAATGGGAAATGTTTGAAAAGTTATATATTTTTTTTTTCCAATTTTACCCCTCCTTCATTAAAAGTCCCCCCTCCTTCATTAAAAGTCTTCCCCCCTCCTTTTTAGTGGTTTTTAGTTAGTTTTCTAGTTTTCTCATATATATGTAGTTTTCTCATGATCCTCTCCCTATATATATATATATATATGTGTGTGTGTGTGTGTATGTATATGTATATGTATATGTATATATGGCCGAAATGTATGTATATCTATATAGAAATTGTAGGTTGTTTGCATGTTCATAAATGTTAAAGTATGACACATGTACTTGATGATTTCAATGATTGATGAATGATTGAATGAGAATTTAATTGTGGATAAGTTAAAGGATCATAATAAATGTAAGAATAAGGGTATGTAATCTTGGATGATGATGATGATGATGAAGTAAATGTACATTAGATGATTGTACATAGGCATGTATGATGATTAAATAATCATAAGTAAGTGAAAATGTTATGATATGATAAAGATTCATGCAAATCAGAATATAAACTATAAAATGATGTTATATGATGTGTTTTGATGTCATAAAAATTATGTCATAAACTTGGTAGCTTTGTATGTTGTACATGTAGCTTAAAAAGTAGTAAATTGGGTGAAATTGCATGATTTATGTGTCATACATAAGACCTGCACTATCATGGGTATAATTACCATTTTAACAGTAGATAACATGTGTTATGTTAAAATATAAAGTCATGATAATTTGGGATGGTTACGGTAATGTTCGGTACGAGACTATGAATTAAAAACGGTAAAAATCGGCTTTTAAAGTGATTTTTGTGAAACTTTTTTTAATCTGATTATAAAATGATATTTTTATAATAAATATAAGTATTTTAACTTATATTAAGTATCTTTGGTGATTGGTTAGTCATATGTGACTTCTGACGCCCGAAAACGCTACCAAAATGGTAAAATACGCATATTTCAACGTACGCGAAAACGGAACGTTCAAGAGTGAACTTTATGTGTTATAAATTGATATGTGAATATGAGTATGTGTAATGTGATTTTTTTAAGAGATTACATAATGATATGAATTGAAGCTATGTTTAAGCGTTTGTACGGTAAAAAAGGTAAACTAGATCAAAATTCACGTTATGTGAATCATAATAAACATGAAAAATAATGCTTGAGTTAACTTGATAAGTTATTTGACATATTAAATGTTTAAGTATAATATATGTGTGAAATGAAGTAATACGTGAATTAAGATATATGTCGAATATGTCCATACTTATGCATATATATTACGAAGCGCAAATCGTAGATATATTGTGAATAAGTAGACATATAAACAAATAAAGAGTCACCAATAAAATCGTTTAAATCGCAAAAATCTTAATATGTGTGTGTGTATATATATATATATGCCGACATAATCAAAACTAAGACTTTTCATAAAAACCTCAAAGATATGTGAAAATTCTAAGTATTGGAGAAACTTGAATGTTTGTAGAACGATTAATTATTAAATTATTCATATTTAAATTAGAATATGTAGATTCGATCTGAATGATTGCGATATTAAAAACGCACCCAATGGTGAGTATCACTACGCCCCACTTTTTACTGTTTTATATACTATTTTGGGGGGGAAGAACGCGTCGTTATGAAAGAAAAGTATATGTTTTGGTATAAAATATGCTTTTGAATTATATAAAATGTATTTTCATGGAAAATATGATTTTTGGAATAATATAATGTGTTTTATGGAAAACATGGATTTGGGAAAGTGTATGACTTAAATTGTTTTCTAGGAAAACGAGTTTTTATTATGTTTCGGGGAGAAACAAGTTTTTTATGGAAATAAATATGTTTCGGGGAGAAACGGGTTTGATTGCAATAAATATGTTATGGGGAGAAACGGGAAAATGTTACGGTGTTTTGGGTAAAATGATCGTGGAATAAATTAAATTTGGTTGGGACAAGTTCACCAAGTCTCGTGAGCGTAAATAACAAGAATAGGCATACGTCAGAAGGGGACAACAGAAACTTGTACAATAATAGATACTAAATTATGTTGTTCAGTAGGTTATATATGTTAATGAATTGGGGAGGCACAAAGGAGATATCCTGCAACAAGGAATAATCATTTAAGTAAAGTACGCGTGGAATTGTTGATAGATTTATTGGGTTGACTACCCCGTCGTGACCGGTAGCTCCGGTCTACATAGCGGCGAATTGAATTCTTTAATTGTCTAATATGGATTAAAACCTCAATCTTGATATATAGCTCGTAACGTTTTGCAAACTTACAAAACTGAAAGTATAACCAAGTTTAATATCAAAATAAAAACATGGGTATAAGTTTTCATCAGAAATATGCTTACGAGGTCATTTGAATGATTTCTACCATGACATTTTACTAAGGAAATAAAATGATCTTTCTTAAACATATATGGATGTTTTAAATCATTAAAGTGTTGTAACAAGAAAGTTTTTCCTTAAACGAAATTGTTACGAATTTGATATGTGAACTCACCCTCGTTTGTGTTGACACTTGATTTTTACGTGTTCTTCAGGTACATGAGTTCGGATTCGGAGAATTTTGGCTTGTGTTGTCATGTGGTTGTGTGATGTTAATGTAATTAAATAATGTTTGGACACTTTTAAACTACTTTGGGACAGTGTGTAATAAGACCCATAAGGGTCAAACGATCATGACTTGGTTGTGATGAATGTGGTAAATTAAAACCTATGTTTTTAAAATAAACCAAATGTCCAAAATAATTATAGCATCATCCACAAAGACTTTTATGGGTATCAACCTCCGTCACAACCACGTTTATATTTCTGCTGCGACGTTTTTGGGGTGGGACACGAGGAGGGTTGGTATAATATATAAAAAAACAATTATATAACAAGGTGGAGTTTCCATGATAATGTGGTAATGTTTTTGCAATTGGGTGAATTTTTAGTTTTTTAAAGAATGAATGTAACAATGATGTGATAGGTGTTTTCAATGGATTCTCTATCTCAATCTCTATAATTATATTAAAAAGAGTAAATTGCTAAAATGGTCCCTAAGGTTTGGTTACTTTTGCCACTTTAATAAAAAAACTAAAATCTTTTGAATCTGGGTCTATGTGGTTTCAATTTTATTGTCATTTTCATCCAAAAGCAAAATCTAGTCAGAATTTTCAGTTAACATTTGACGTTTTTTTTCTTTTTCCTCCCTTTAAAGAAGACCAAAATGGTCAGATTTTTTTAACTTATTATAATAAAACGTTAAAAAGACCCACTAACTAATAATTAGGTACCGGTTGAAATGTTATTTTTAAAATTGCGTCTATGTTTCCATTTACGTTTTGTTTTTAACTGACTTTCCGTGTTCTAGATATAACTTTGCGACATATTTACTTTTATCAACTTCGGGTTAAATCCTTTTGTTACTGATAAAAGAAGATAAAATTCATACCTGGTCTTAATGGGTTGATGACTTGAGGACTCTCGTTAAAAAAGCGATATGTCTCATATCTAATATTACATGTAGGTCCAAGAATTCTTACTCCAACACTCCCTTCAAACAAGCCTGGATTATTAGTGATTGAATTCTCTAAGCAATCACGACATAGTTGCTCCGATAGGCTTGGAAGACACTGCATTAGCGAGTAGATTGTGTAGGAACCTGGGCCTTTCCTTTCCCCGCTGCGAAATTTCAGTAGGGAACCTCCAGCTGCTGTATCACTTATCAAGTCGTTTAGTAATGATCCCAAAACATCATTGAACTGGTCAATATCACCCGTAACATTTTCTGAATTGTACATAAACATATACCCACGGGAATCCATTTGCGTGGTTCCCAATATGCTCTTGTTGGAGTATACCAGCAAACAGATGTCATAGTACCCTATTGCTTCCTTATCGTTAGGGCAGGACTTTGGCAACTCAACTATGGAGTGATTTAGACAACTCCGACACGCATCGTGGTTGACATCGCCTCGACAAAGGGCGACCGAGTTGACTCTATCACTGCCTAGGCCGGTGGAGAGATTGTAGAAACCAAAACCGTTGTTGGTGGTGGGGATGGCGGAGAGGGTAGCCTCGAGATTTCTTTGATACGTACTGTTTACACTATAGTTACCGGCTACGCAAGAAGCGCCAAGAAAATCGGGTTGAGCTAAGGTTGAGGTGTTGATTAAATATATGAAAATGAAAGATAGCAACCATAAGAGCAGTTTTCCTGCAAAGATGAACATGTTTTCCTGTGATTGAAGAGAGGTGGAAGAGACCGTCAGAAATTTAAGGAGTTGATTGATAATAAAAAGCACACCATCGCTATTGACTGGGTCAAAAAGGAGTTGAATGATAATAAAAAGTACGCATAGAAATTACAACGAAATTAACAAGAAGTTACACTTCCGGGGGACAGATTTTCAATTTAGTGACGTTTTGATTTACAAGACCTACAGAGGAACGTGTTCATTGTGTTATTCAGTGTGCTAGGTACATGAATACGAAAATCAAATTAATAAAACTTAGGTTTTCCAATAAATTTAAAAACCTAAAGATTGTGAAAACTTAAATTTTAATCTTTATAATACTTGGGGGTTGTTTGTTTACCTGTTACATGGCACGCGCGCGGACAACATCAGACGGTGGAACCTCCTCTTGAGGAAGGAAGTGCAGAGTGGTTTACGGGGATGTGTCTCATCCAACACATGCAGTCCTGCGCAAGCCTACAGGGCGCACGCGCAAGGGCAGCATTTTACTACGATATAAGTGGAACCGTCACTTTGACTTCTGTGACCAACAAGCAAGTGGCACACCCTGACACTAACAACAACGGTCCGCTGACCGTGCAATACGCGGCTACCCGGCCCACAAACAAAGCTTCCACTTGCATAAAGCTGATGAATAGACTGACAACCAAGGCTAACAGGCCACATAGCGGCCAATCCCTCATGCACCTGGCACAACAGGACATGTGGCGACACCTCCACCGTGCGCCTGACACTTCTGAAGCTTACACACCTACCAGACCAGTGAATAAGCTGCAAGTTGTCAGTCAGGCCCAGGGCCCAAACAGCCAATTGGCCTCTCTCCTTCACTCTTCGGCTATAAATACCAGACTTCGAACCAGGTTTGAGGTAATGCTAATCTGCTCCCTCACAATTACTACTTAATCACTTATCTTGCTTCCTAAGCAAATACTAATTCTCACACCGGAGGGTGGTAACTAGAAGCAACCCTCACCTCTTTCTCCTTGTTGCGACTTATGGTATATTTATTGCCCAGGTAACAGTTACAAGATTATACAGCCATCGATTGAGAAAAGAAGGGATTAACCCCATCTACCGAGACTCAACCCGTGGACTAACCACTCGGCTAACCACTATTTTTTTCATTGGCGTCCACCGCTATTTTTACAAGCACTATCATCTTTTCTTTTCAATAATCATGATTGATCATCATACTATTGTCAATCCAGACAGGGAGCCCTATGTCCCGGTCTCGATCAACCAGACGGGGAATTCTCCCCTTAACCAAACGACAGGTCACATCGGAACATCCGCCCAGGCGGGGAACGTATTGGTGAATCCGCCAAATATTTCCCAGTTAGCATCAATTATACCAGAGGGGGAGGATCCTCTCTCCTGGTTCTTAAAACAACAAGCTGCTTTGAATGCAGTGTACGCCCAGCTCTGCGCAGGGATGCAGCAGACTGTGCAGCGTACACCTGCACCAATCACACCAACGCCTCGTATTCTTCAATACGAGACACCACACCAACAGTAGCATGCGCCTAGAGACAGGCGCGAAGAACATGGAGACTCATATGAGTCAGCATACGTTGGAAGAAGGGGATTCAACTTATGGATCCCGGGCAAGAGCCTCAGCGCACCTAGGGCAGGGGCCACCAAGGCAATATCGGCGGGAGTCCGACAACCGCCGAGGGTCGGGCATACATAGCCGTATTGGGCCACACCCCAACGACGATGTAGACTACATAACCAAATCTAAAGACTCCACCTATTATGCGGAGGAGTCACACAGCGTTTTTACCCGGTTAGATAATGACCATGACGCGTACATACCTGCGCAACCACGCACAAATTATGAGTCAGCATACATTGGTAGAAGGGGATTCAACTTATGGATCACGGGCAAGAGCCTCAACGCACGTTAAGGAGGGGCCACCAAGGCAATTAACCTCGACTCATTCATTAGAAATGGCCACGGCTTAAGCACGGGGTGTAGGCATACACCTGACAGTTGCGTATGTATAAACGGTATCTCACTCTCTTGTGGGCCTATACTTGTGGTGTGTCTATTAACCTTAAACCCGGTACTTCTAACCCGGGCTACTGAATGGAGGACAAACATATAAATCTGTATACAAAATTATTTTTAAATAATTGTCCCAAGTTATAAAAGATTTTATGCCTTGTACATCCAAACCAATTTTATAAATACTTTTCAAAAGAGTAAGTTAATTGTATTTACCAGTGTAAACTGACGTATTTTTTAAAAGACTAAGTGACAGGTACTACGCGTAATGGGCTGGAAGCTCCTGAGTACTAATTAAGGAATCTTGCAAGTTCTTAGTGCTTAAAGTCTGTTGAACAATAAATTTGTTATCTGTTTTAGATCCGCCTGTGGATCCATTATCGACCGTTTGTATAATATTTTATTATACTGTTCAAATTCGGTTTGTATTATTATTTTAGACTTCCGCTGTGCAATAAACTGTGATTAATTGACTATGATGATATCAACTACGTCACGATACTCCCCACCGGGCCCACCGGCAATACGTGGAAATATCAGGGTGTGACAGGTTGGTATCAGAGCCAACGTTTGAGTGAATTAAACAATAGCCTTTGGTGTTTAATCTCAAATGACACAGTAGCATATTCCTTAGACCTTCTGAGTCTAGACTTAACATAGGAATGCTCTCATCCCTATTAAGTAAACTTTGTTTTCGATTTTATGTAATTGAATATGTCGCCAGGCAAAGAAGCCGTGATGGAAATTCTCCACATCCGATGCCTAGAAATGCCAAGCTTCGTACCGCAGCTAAGATAAGCATGCAACCGATGAAGGAAAGACCTTTATGGACATTTGATTACTAAAGTCCTTTGTGGACATATTATCTTATTATAGTCCTGGTGGACCTACGTCTCCTAATAAGACTACGTATATACATATGTTTATCATAGTCCTTCCGAGGACATTATATTTCAAAATAGACCCTTTGTGGACGTTATATTACAATAAAAATCCCTTAGTGGACGTCATATTTTCATGTAGTTCTTTCATGGACAACATACTTCAGAATAGTCATTCATGGACTTTATACTCTATTAGAGTCCTTACATGGACGTGTTATTTCAATAAAATCTTTTGTAAACATATTATTTCATTAAAAATCTTTTGTAGACATGTTAATTCATCAAAGTCCTTTCGAGGACATATCGTTTCACTATAGTCCCAAGATTGACATACCTTATAGTCCTTATGTGGACTTATATTCCTCCTTCCGTACCCGCGTAGAATAGTATTACTTTAAAGTCCCTACGAGGACCCATCTTTTCTATATAGTCCCAGTATGGACATTTGCTTAATATAATCCCTATATGAACATATCTTTCGATTTAAGTCCCTATGAGGACATCTGTTCAACAAAGCTCTTTTTGTGCGCACGCTGTATCAATATAAGTCCTTTTATGGACATGTTATTTTATTAAAATCCCTTTGAGGATATACTATTTCAAAATAGTCCTGTCATGGACACGAGATTTCCTCATAGTCCCTTAATGGACATAGTATTTTATTATAACCCCTTTGTAGACATGACGTTTCATTATAGTTCCTCAGTGGGCAAATTTCTTCAATATAGTCCTTATACGGACTTATAATATTTTAATAGTCCCCATACGGATTTATAATACTTTGATAGTCCCCATACAGACTTGTAATTTCCTTTTAAGTCCTCTGTGGACAAATATTATACTAAAAGTCCTGATAAAGGCACTATTGTAGATTTCTTAATAATTTATGGAAAGTTTTAAAATTTTTATATAGGTATTCATTTCGTCCCTTATCAAACACTAGTATCAATTTTATTCGAACTTTATTGATCTGCTAAATATTTTCAAAAGATCTTCTTAATGGTTTACCCCTGCCAAGTGGCAAGTCCACAATTAGTTGGCCAAAACTTTTGGTAGTTAAGGATGATTAATCCTTCTACTATGATAGTTAAAGGAGATACCCCTTCTATCCAGAGGCGGTGAACTATGTTCAAGCCTCCAAATCTATATGATCAATACGATCATGGTAATATTGTGTAACCATTAAGATAAATTAATCCTTGTTAACATCTAAGAACATGTTAACACTCCTGGCAGTGTGACTTGAGAAACCACACCAGCCGTCAAGGTATTTGGACTACGTCCAAGCCTTAAAGCCTATATGATCGAATTAGATCATGGCAAGTATCCTCAATATGATGATCATAATATAAACATCCGTTAGTGTTGAAATGCCCACGGGCTAAACTTGTTGTCCAATAAGGCAACGACAGTTGTGGTCTATGATCCCCTGTCTAAAGATATTGGACTATGTCCAAGTATAATAGTCTATATGATCAATACGATCATGACTAATATCATCTGATACGATAATCATATTATTTAACATCCTTTAGTGATGTTTCGCCTACGGGCTATATATTATATTGTCCATTAGTGACATTGACAAATGTGACCATTATGATTCACCGTCAAAGTTGATGGGCAATGCCCAAGCCTTAGAGTCTGTAAGATCGATAAGATCATGACTAATATCCTCAAATACGATAATTATATATACATACAAGTATAAACATCCATTAGTGATGTCCATTGATTTGCCTATGTGGCAAAATAAATCGCCTTTCAAAGCAATGTCAGATGTAGTCTATGACTCTCTGCCTGAAGTTGAAGAACTATGTTCAAACCTTAAAGTCCCTGATCAAATAAGATTGCGACTTATAGATTTAAATGCCCTTGTGGCAAGGCCTTATGTGCCAAATCTTACCCTTGCGACAAGGCCGTCATGTTTTATGGCTACTAATGTCATTCGTGACAAGCCCATGTACTACATTTTTCATGCCCTTCATGACGAAATTATGTTTCATATTTAAAAAATCCTTGCGACAAGCCGCAGAGCTATACAAAATCGACAATATGACAATGAAAATTGTGACACTGTGATTCCCTGTCTAAAAGGTAATGGACTCTATCCAAACCCTAAATGCCATTGATGGTCCTTTCATGACCTAGGCTAAATGTAAATGATATACGTTCAAATAACATTAATTAGGAATGTTCATACCCTAATAGCCTGTATGGTTTAATGATACCATGGTTAGTGTATGTTAGGTCATCAGGATGATGACTAGCTGTTGTAGTGCAACTAAGTAAGTATTACGTTTGGTGTTAGGGACCCAGTCTCGAGTATGGAAAACTCAGATGAGGCAAACAATAGTCGCGATGACATAGATGCGACAAATGCAAACGATGCAACAAATGTGAACCTCAGGGTTAATGGAGATAATCTCCAAGCTGTGATTGACACAGCTATTTGAAAAGCTATGAGGAAGGTCATGAAAGGGTTCAAAAAGCCAAATGATACTTGCTCTAAAAACACATCCCTCTACTCATGAGAAGAGCTTTATTCATACTTCGAATGCGAAGAATAAACCAAATAAGATGATATATAGCAAGGAGCCCCGTTCCTCTAATGGATGTACTTGGAAAGTACTTTGTTTCTTGTAAGTTAAGAGACTTCAATGGCGAAAAAGGGACCATTGATTGAAGGAAATTGAATGATGAAGTGGAAACCATTCTGTAAATCGTCGTCTGTGCTGAGAAAGACATTCGAGGTAAATATCACAGTCATTCAAGGGCGATGCCCTTAGTTGGTGAGGACATTAATAAAGTCCACAGGAAAGATACCCTCATACAATATGGGATGGTCCAAGTTTATGGACTCATCAGAAAAACCGGTTGTCTGTGACACGGAATAGAAATGATGGAATAAGAATTTTTGACTCTTACCATGTCCCGGATATCCTTGGCATCATTTTAAGAAATGGGCACGACCTAAGCACGGGGTGTAGGCGTACACCCGACAGTGCATATATAAATAATAAGGTATAACCGCCGGTTTCGGGAATAACCCGCCGCGGGACTATATCATGTGGTGTGTCTATTAATCTTTAACCCGGTATCAACCCGGGCTACTGAACGTATAAGAAACATGTAATTCTTTTACAAGTTTATATACAAATAATTATCCCAAGTTATAAAAAGTTTTGTGCCATGTGCATTCAAATCAATTTTCTTAAACATTTTCAAAATGAGTCAGTTAATTGTATTTACCAGTGTAAACTGACGTATTTTCCCAAAAAGACTAAGTGCAGGTACTAATCGGAATAGGCTGGCCTCTCCTAGCATCAATGAAAAGTCTCGCAAGCTTAGATGCCCTTAAATCTGTTGAACAGTTTTCTTTTATTCGATCCTCCTATGGATCTTTTGCAACCGTTTCGTAATACTTTGATATTACTTTTATTCGGGTTGTAATATATCTATCTTTTGCTTCCGCTGTGCATTTAAAATTGTGTTGTTTGACTATGATGATATCAACTACGTCACGATACTCCCCACCAGGCCCACCGGTAATACGTGGAAATATCGGGGTGTGACATGTAACCATTAAGATAAATTAATCCTTGTTAACATCTAAGAACATGTTAATACTCCTGGCAGTGTGACTTGAGAAACCACACCAACCGTCAAGGAATTTGGACTGCGTCCAAGCCTTAAAGCCTATATGATCGAATTAGATCATGGCAAGTATCCTCAATATGATGATCATAATATAAACATCCGTTAGTGATGAAATGCCCACGGGCTAAACTTGTTGTCCAATAAGGTAACGACAGCTGTGGTCTATGATCCCCTGTCTAAAGATATTGGACTATGTCCAAGTATAATAGTCTATATGATCAATGCGATCATGACTAATATCATCTGATACGATGATCACATTATTTAACATCCTTTAGTGATGTTTCACCTACGGGCTATATATTATATTGTCCATTAGTGACATTGACAAATGTGACCGTTATGATTCACCGTCAAAGTTGATGGGCAATGCCCAAGCCTTAGAGTCTGTAAGATCGATAAGATCATGACTAATATCCTCAAATACGATAATTATATATACATACAAGTATAAACATCCATTAGTGATGTCCATTGATTTGCCTATGTGGCAAAATAAATCGCCTTTCAAAGCAATGTCAGATGTAGTCTATGACTCTCTGCCTGAAGGTGAAGAACTATGTTCAAACCTTAAAGTCCCTGATCAAATAAGATTGCGACTTATAGATTTAAATGCCCTTGTGGCAAGGCCTTATGTGCCATATCTTATATGTCCCTTGCGACAAGGCCTTCATGTTATATGGCTATTAATGTCCTCCGTGACAAGCCTATGTACTACATTTTTCATGCCCTTCATGACGAAATTATGTTTCATATTAAAAAAGTCCTTGCGACAAGCCGCAGAGCTATACAAAATTGTCAATTTGACAAAGAAAATTGTGACACTGTGATTCCCTGTCTAAAAGGTAATGGACTCGGTCCAAACCCTAAATGCCATTGATGGTCCTTTTATGACCTAGGCTAAATGTAAATGATATACGTTCAAATAACATTCATTAGGAATGTTCATACCCTATTAGCCTGTATGGTTTAATGATACCGTGGTTAGTGTATGTTAGGTCATCAGGATGATGACTAGCTGTTGTAGTGCAACTAAGTAAGTGTTACGTTTGGTGTTAGGGACCCAGTCTCGAGTATGGAAAACTCAAATGAGGCAAACAACATTCGCGATGATATAGATGCGGCAAATGCAAACGATGCAACAAATGTGAACCTCAAGGTTAATGGAGATAATCTCCAAGCTGTGATTGACACAGCTATTATAAAAGCTATGAGGAAGGTCATGAAAGGGTTCAAAAAGCCAAATGATACTTGCTCTAAAAACACATCCCTCTACTCATGAGAAGAGCTTTATTCATACTTCGAATGTGAAGAATAAAACAAATAAGATGATATATAGCAAGGAGCCCCGTTCCTCTAAAGGATGTACTTGGAAAGTACTTTGTTTCTTACAAGTAAAGAGACTTCAATGGCGAAAAAGGGACCATTGATTGAAGGAAATTGAAGGATGAAGTGGAAACCATTCTGTAAATCGTCGTCTGTGCTGAGAAAGACATTCGAGGTAAATATCACAGTCATTCAAGGGCGATGCCCTTAGTTGGTGAGGACATTAATAAAGTCCACAGGAAAGATACCCTCATACAATATGGGATGGTCCAATTTTATGGACTCATCAGAAAAACCGGTTGTCTGTGACACGGAATAGAAATGATGGAATAAGAATTTTTGACTCTTACCATGAAGGATCTAGACAGTCGACAGTATATTACAGACTATTATTTATTGTCTGGGATAGTGTCCTATTCGGATCATCCAAAATCTAAGCATAATGCACTATATATTGGTGGTTTAGCATCGGAAATAAGAGGGCATATTAAGGTTTCAAAGCTTGCTTCTTATAAAACCATTATGGATCTATCTCAGCCACTTACATTATAAGGGTTAAGAAATAACCAGTCAAAGCTGAGACTGCCCTAAAACTGTCAAAGATAGTAGAGCTAAGTATAGAGAGACTAAGAATGGAGGCGCTTAAACCCTCCTGATGAATGTCAAGAGGCAGTTCATATCAAAGATGACACCAGGTACATCCCTTATTGTGAATCAATTGCTAAGAATTTTGTTTTGATTCAGGTGTTACTAAGTCTTTCATAGATCATAAGCTTAGCAAACTCTTAGAATTTTCCCATAAGAACTCCAGATATTGAATATAAGGTAAAACTTACCGATGAAAATCATAGGAATCATTTCTTCTATTCTTGTCGGAAATCTTCATTCATAAAATCTAGAGTACTCTTTCTCCAGAAAGAGTGCGATAATATATGATATTTTATTTTGTTATCTCATTGATTTCTATCAACTGCGAATGCCAAAATGTATTGATAAAGGCGCCATATGAGGATTGGTGTATATTAGTGTGTTCCGTAAATTGCTTCCATGCCTGATCAGTATGGAGGTTTAATGCACGGAACCACTGAGATATCCCAATGATCATATTTTACTAAAGTCAGCTAATGGTATTCAAAGAAGATATCTAGTAAAGAAATGTCCAAGTAGGTGTCACTACTTAAGGCATCCATGCATTCGTAAAGTAACATGTCATTTATATGGCACGAATAACGATAAGATGAACTGAAGCCTGAGATCCAGGATATCTCTGTTATCTCTGTGAATCTCAATTGTCTTCTTCATAGAACTACCTTGTTTACCTCCTGAGAGGCAAATCGAGTTAAGATTAATATCTCACTTAGGGCTACTTTTATTGTAAGAACTCCATATCGGGTTGTACTAACGAAATTGGAATAACTAACAGTCAACCAGTAAAGCCTTTAGAGAAGATCTCATAAAGCGTAGCTCATCATTTTTGAAGCTCCAGTATTATTAATTAAGAAAGACGGTTCATTATGCTGACGCATTGATTACCGCAACCCTATTTAGGCAACAATTAAGAATCGCCATCAGCTGCCCAGGATTGTCGAATTGTTCGACTAACCATAAGGTTAGCTATTCTTTAAGATTGGTCTAAGCAGTAGTTGGAATAAACTATCACACCATAAATAAGCTCTCCTATAACTAATGGTTGTTATATAAGTACCAAGGCTGCTCCTTTAGGGACCTTGTATAGACGGAATGACAAACGTCTGTTTGATGGACATGAATTTGGTAAGTCCAATCAACAGGATCTGAAGGTTACCCTGGATACGACGGATAAGATCATATAAATTTATGATCGTCTGGAAGCCGCCAGTAATCGGCGGAAAATCAATGAATCGATGAAAGTCGCAAACCTCTTAAGTTCTTAATAAGGAATAAGATTTAACTGAAAGTATCATCTAGAAGAGTGTGCTGAAATTTAACGGGCTAGTTAAGCTCTGGATATATATTGGACCATTTGAGAAAAACCGAGTATGTCAAGATCGGTAGCCGGTAAGCTGAAACTTACCTAAGAAGCTTGATGGAAATCACAATGTGCTCTACACTAGTGATTTAAGGATATGTCTAGCTGTTAAGTTGATAGCATTATGATGTGCAGAGTAATGAAAAGTTATGGGTTGTTGAGAAACCAGTATCGATTAAGGATCGACAGGATTAAAAGCTCCAAAAGATAGCATATACCTATTGTAAAGGTTAAACGGGATACCGTTGGGGTCCCAAATATATACGAGAGGTCGTATTCACTTTGTAACAAAAGAACTCCAATCTTTTGAGATTTCTTTTAAGGGGGTGAGGATGTAACACCTCGTAATATCACATCCAATGATGTATCGACACGTGTACTAAACCCTAATAAAGTCAAACGTTGAATTTGAGGGACTAATTTTGTGAAAAATCAAAAACTTTGATTATATAAGGACTGGAAATGTTAACATACTTAATGTAAGCTTCTGAATAACGTCACACGGTAATCATATTCACAAATGAGCCACTTGTTGATCGAGAGTAGCCGTTTGCGTAATTAATTGAAAGTTTACGCGATGAAGGGTTAAAAGTGTCAATATGTTAAATTCTTACCTCTGAGTGACCTTTTAACAAACCGGGAGCTTCATGATGTTTGATTATACTCTCGGGAATGCCAAATATTGGCCACCTAAGGCTTTTATGCCTATAAGTGACGTTACGCGCAACTTTGCAAGTTTGAGGGGTTAAAAGCATCAATATGTTTAATTATACCTCTGAATGACCTTTTAACGAACCCAAAGCATCGTGATGTTTAATAATACTCTCGAGAATGCCTAATATGGATTAGATAGGGCTTTGATACTATTAAACGATGATATGCGCAAGTTTGCGCATTAGAGGGACCAAAAGCGTCAACTTTTAAATCTACGCCTTTGGGTGACCATTTAAGCGAATGGGAGCGTCGTAATATTTAAACACATGCTTGGGAATACTCGTTAAACGGTATTACGCGCTACTTTGTGCGATTAAGGGACTAAAAGCGACGACAAACTACGCCTTAGAAAGGCCTTTTGAACGAACCAGAAACTCCGCAATGTTCGTCCATACCCTCGGAAGTATTTAATAATAGCCATGTAAGAATTCTATACGGCTTCGCGATGATGCGCGAAATTCACGAATTAAGGGGGTTAAGGGCGTCAACGCGCGAAACTACACTTTAGTGTGATCTTTTGAGTGAAACAAGAACTTCGCCAGGATCAGTTAGACTCCCGAGTGTACCTAGGGGTGACTGTTAGAGGTTTTGAACCTTTTATTAACATGTTTTGAGGTTTAGAAACTTTCGAACCAAAAGCGCTAATATATTAAAGTTGAATGATAAGTATTGGTGTGAGGGACTATTCGTGTCGAACCTTCAAAAGTTGTTCTTAAACCTGTTTACAACTGATTCAGAAGTCAAAGGGATCAATATTGTCTCTTTTTAAATAATATAAGGTTAAGAATGCTGAATTCTGATGACAGGGACTAAATCTGCCAAAACATAAACATTGTTCCTGAGTTGGGCTCGCTCGCGGGCCGCGTAGAAAGGGGCTGGGGTGGTCGCGGGCCGCCAGAGCTCGACCTGCAGACCTTTTTTTTTATTTTATTTGATTTTCCTGCTGTAAACCACTTATATATAACCCATGCACACATATTTCGAATCCATGGGCTCTTTGATGGTATTAAAAGCTGGTATTACACATGTTTTAATCCCAGAACACCCTAGGACACTTGTTGATCATCCAAGCACTCTCTAAACACTATAAATAGAGGTTGATTTTCATTCTCCAATTCACACCTTCAAGTTCGAATCTGCTATCTCTCAATTCTAAAGGGGATCCTAAACATTTTTGGAACCTCTATTCAGTCCATGGGACAATTGTAAGTGTCCTTTCGTGACTAGCTTGTTTTATTTGGCGTTTAAAGCCAAAAAGTCAAGCATTTACGATAAACGCTTTGACTTTTAGCTAGACCATAAACGGTCGAGCCATTGTTCGCAACGAACATGGCTACGTGATCGTAATTAGGTAGGTGTTAATCCCTTAAAAGGGCACCTCCTAATTATCACGTTTACTTAGTTAATTGTCGGGTGAAAGTAATTAAAATAAAAGTCAAATGGGTCAGTTTTTAAATAAAATTCATAACTGATAATATAGAAGCTATAAAATCAGTTTTGTCACTTTAATAACTTGGTAAATATTTATTGAACATGTCTAGACATGTTCAACCCGACAATTCTGAGTGCTAGGCTCGGTTCGCAACCGAAAGTCCAAAAGTTGACTTTTGCTTTGACTTTCAGTTCTAACCCAAACTAGGTTAGTTTATATATGCCTTAGGGTTCCTTTAGGACCATATTATATGTTAGTATAACCCTCTAAGGTTATACAACATGGTTCCATAGAAATTCTAATTAATTATATGTTTCCGTTAAATGCTTAAAAATGGACCATTATGCCCTTTTATCATTAAAACGAGATTTTTGCAAATGTGAGATGACAAAAAACTTTATTACTGATATATTAGTATGTCCTAAAAATTTGACATCCGAATCTAGTCTAGAATGAAAGTTATGCACGATATCGTAAAACTAAAGCTTTTTATTAATTAAATGACATCTTTGGTATAAATCATATTTAAGCCCAATTTTTGGCACCACACTATCTACCCACTGTTATAATATAATATTTTGAGATTTTTGGAAATTTTTGTTGAATTTTATACTGAGCATAACATGGAGTTCTTGCATGGGCTCGGTAATTGACGATAATGCCCTTTTCGCTAATTAAATGAGTTCTACACATCATTTACATGTCAAACCTTTTTCTACTGATTTTATATATTAAATAAGATATTTTAAACACTTGAGACTGATTAAAATCTCAGACTTCCTTAAATAACCCGAATATCGTCAAATACCGACTTTTATGCGAAATAGGCGCATAGTATGGTTTAAAACCATATTTAGCACCTAAGACTTATTACCTACTGATTTTAAAAATAAATTTTCATACTTTAACAGTAAGTTTAAGTCTTGAAGTCAGATTTCCAAATTTGACCCTTAAAGCATATGTGAAATGACCAAAATGCCCTTGCGGCGCATAGTTTGGCCATAAATGACAAAATTCATATATGTATGGTATCTTACTGATATAACTTAATAAAATTTATATTTTTACTGATTGTTTCAGACCAGAACCTCAGATTGCTATTTAACCTATTTTATAAACTTTAAAATGACCAAAATACCCCTACGGGGCATAAATTGGTTTTAAATTCGTTTTGGGCATAATGGAAGATATCCTACTGATATCATAACATATTTAAAGAAAATTAACTTGTGGAACCTGTACATGACTCATTTGGTTACCGGTTATGCATATTCGCGTTCGGTACGGTTTATGTAACTACTTTGAAGAAACGCTAGATAATACACCGGAATAGAATTATCTAGGGGGTTCGAATCCGCATAAAAAGGTGGGTTTTCTCTCGTTTGATCTAATGGGACAGCCCTTCTTCTCCAATAAAACTCTGCAAAAAGAAGCACCGTTAGCCTCGCCAAGGGGAGAAAGGGGTTCTCTCCTTGACCCGACTCCAGTGTGAGAATAAGTATGGGTTTATGAAGAAGAAGAAGAAGAAGAAGAAGAAGAAGAAGAAGTATTGAAGAAGTGTGTGTGTAACTTGAAATTCATACCTGAGCTATTCCCATATTTATAACCGAGAGTGTTTGGGAGGGAAAATCTGTTATTGAAAAGTTGACGGAAGATGCTAACGCCGTAGCGGTTATATTTCCTTCCGTTTAAGCTTCTTGATCTGACGTGAATGCACACGGATCGCTGTGTGGATCTATGGCTGGGGATATGCCACGTGGAAAGTGATCAAGTGGAGATTACTCTCCAATTACATGCTATTGTTGTGATTTCAGGGACGTCTGAAGAGCTGACACGTGTCCAGACGGTTATAACCATCTTAGTGGTGCACGATTGAACTATTCTAGAAGATTACTGCTGTAATCTGGTGTGACCCTTTACCGTGTGGAGTCGTCTGTATAAATAATATCCAAGTCTGGATATTAAGCGGAAGTGTTTATTTTAGGACTTCCATCCTTTGTTTATGAAGACAGCGCAAGGATTTATGATTTTCTTTGGGAGCGCAAGTGTTGACTGTTGACTGCCTTAAGCCTTTCTTTTATAAAACCAGTGCGCATCCGCGCAAGGTAAAAAAGAGCTTGAAAAACGAGGTTATGGGGTACTTATTACAAGGTTTTTAGGACCTTACCCCTTCAAGTCCCCCCAGTCTAGTGTTGCTCTTATGCAAGTAAGTGGAGCACTGGACTTATGAGAGGGAAATGCTTTTTGGCGTGAAAATGGGAAATGTTCTAGGAGAAGATTTCTTATGTTTACTTGTGGAGATTTTGAAAATCTTTGACTTTAGAGAAGACTGGTGCAGTAAAGACTGAGTGATAGGCTGTCATTGTCAGTTGTCCCTTACTGTCCGTGTCTTGCACGCGCGCGTGTACTCGCGTTTGTGTTGATTTTCACTCGCTCTGTCGCTTGGGTAACTGTGATATCCCAAAAAAGGTGTTATGGCGGTTACCGATGCTATTTATTGCGGTGACTATATAAGTGTGTTTGAGTTGCCTTTTTAATCATTGCTCTGTTGAAATCTTTTCTTCTTCCTTTCTTCATTATCCGAGAATTTTGTCATTTCATGCCCTTATGTCAACTGGAGAACACCAAGAAGATTTATCCGAAGAAATGTCTGCTGAACTTCCACCGTTAAAGTGGTCCAGAGCAACTTTTGATGGTCTGATTCGGAATCTCAAGTTCCCGGAGAACTGGGGTGCCATGTATCCCGAGGAGGGTCAGACAACAGCAGATGCTCCGGCTGGGTACATCACCCTTTTTTGGGATTTTTTCTGTGAAGGCAACTTTCGCTTGCCGGTAACAAAATTTTTTCTTGAAATCCTTGAGTTTTATAAGTTGCATATCTCCCAACTGCACCCTATCGGCATGGTTAGGGTTCGGAATTTTGAGTTTGCGACCCGGTCGATGCATATTGAGCCATCAGTTCTTCGATTTAGGGTTTTTTTTATCAAATGCACTGTACTCAAGGGTTTTATTCGTTTGTCCAAAGATCGTCTGCGAAGAAGATTTTACAGCATCCTCCGAAATCCTTCCATGACTGGAAGCAAAAGTTCTTTTTCGTCAAGGCAGGGGTGATTCCGATGAGGATGGTTTTGCGGGGAAAAGAAGACGTCCTTATCGAAACTCTTTGAACCCCTGTTGACGAGAGTTGGTATCAGGATCTGAAAGAAATTCCTAATATTGCCTTGCCGGAGAAAGCCCTTGTTGGTGCTAGCATGAGTTTGAATTGGAAAATGGACCGTGACGACAAGCCAGTGAATACAGAGGAAGGTCATGGTAAGATTGGGGGTTTACCCCTTTTTGCTTTTTCTCGTTTTTTTTTTGAACATGCTTTCCTTCTTCTGTAGTTGTTTCATTGTATGTTGTAGCATACAAAAGAGAAGGTGGAAGAATGGGTACCATTAAGAAGAAACCTGATGAAGAACTTTGGTACCATCGTATTGTAAGAAACTTTGTTCTTCCACGGGATGCGGATATGTCTGCTCAACCTTCTGCTGGCGTTGGTAAGATATTGTGCATATTGGTTTACTGCTCGCTCTCTTGCGCTTTTGAGTAAATTGCTATCTGCGCTTCTGCAGGTGAGTTGTCAAACTTGGGCATAGGCCCTGAAAAGAAGAGATGCGCAGCGACTTCTACTTCTGCGCCGAAGAAGAATGAAGCTGATAAAGCTCAATCTTCGAAGACAAAAAATTTTGGAGAGAAGAAAGGTATGCGCCGTTCCTCTGACTCCTGGTGTGATTATGTGGTGGTTTCTGATTCTCTGGAGGGTCTTACGCCTGCAGTTACTGTTAGAAGGCCAAAACCTGAACCGAGAGATACTGCTGATATCCCTCCGTCCAACCCAAATGAACCCATTGATTTGGAATCTAGTCCTGAACACTTGGTGCACAGGAAGGCCGGGAAAAGGAAACAAGCTGATACTGATGTTGAGGGTCAGCCCTCTAAGAAGATCCAGAGGAAGAAAATTACCAGGAAAGGCAATCTAGATGCTTTCATTTCGGAATCTGTTCCTGGTAAGTGTTGTCTTTACTTCTTTTCCTTGTGCGCGTTAAATCTTTACAGACTTTGTTGTTTTTTTAGAGGTTCCTGTTTCTCCTGTTCCCACAGAGCCACAGCCTGTGGTTAATGAAGAACTCCCACCTTCTCCTCCGCGTGCTTCTATTGCTGATCAGTTAAAGACTACAGAGGTCCCTGAAGGTGGTGCTGAGAAGACTATTGAGGCTGAAGAGCCTGTTGATGCTACCGCAGAAGTTGAACAAGTTGTGGATCCAGGGATTGTGGGTGGTGCTGGTAATCCACGAACCCCTGAAACTGTTGCTCAAGACCTGGGGAAAGAACAAACTGCTGAAAAAACTTCAACTTCTTCCCCTGAACCTTCTGATGCTGTGCCTGAGCATGTTGAGAAGGTTACTGTTGAGGAGCAAAGCTCATTTGCTGATGTTGATAAAAATTCTCCAATCCGCCCAGAGGAAACCCTGGGGGATTATTATTATAGAACTTACTCGGAGAAAGATGCTGCTGAGCCTCATGCCCTTGTTTTGAATTTGAAGAAAAGTGACACTGTAACAACCCGAGCTTTTATTAAATTTAAATCACATGATTTATATTGTTGTAGCACCAAATTAATTGGTTTCTTTTTAAGTATAATAATGTTGACTAAATATTTTTTTACGTAAGTTTTGAAAAGAAAATAAATTTTTTTTCTATACATTAATCTGATGATGCACAAGTTGATACATATAGTAAATAAATTTCAAAATATAGATTTATCTCTAAATTAGATAAATATGTTCAAAATTTATATGGCTGCAAGATTATCAATTTTATGAATGAACTCTATTTATGAAAGGTTTGACTTTCGAAACTTCATACACCAGAAACCAACTCATCATGCGAAATTCAAGATATTTTATATTTTTGTTTCATATATCTATCCTAAATGAACACCGACGGTATTGGGATTTTTTTTTTATTCGCTTCTCTCACATAATAGTTTGGTCTATAAAACCCAGCAGAACCCTAGTTTACCTTAGCATCAAAACCTCTCATCTCTGTTCCGATCGAAAATATTTTTATTCACATCTGAAGGTTTGCATAGTTCTTGATAGAGAAATTAGAGATTTGATGTTAATCAACTTTGAATCCACGTGTGTCAGGTATGGACTCTAAACAACTTATGTGTACGGATTTAGATTTTCGCAACCTCGTTGTCGGGAATTTAAAGTCGTTTTTATATGCTTTTGTGATCTTAAAGATTATGTGATATGATGTATGTATATAGATATGGTTATATTGTTTTAGGAAATATGAATATGACGCACCGAATTACCGAATATGATGCCCCGAATTACCGATAGGTGACCACTGTACCTGTAAGTCTCACATTTACAAATCGAGGGAAAGGGAAACGAAGCTTTCCTTATAAAGGGGTTGAAACCCTTTTCTATTGTGATGCGTTTCGCCTGGGCGAGCAACTCGTCGGGTGAGCCGTGAGCTTCTGGATGGGCAACCCATCGGGGGTAAACGGTGGCGTCCTAAACCGTTTTGTGTGAGATGTTACAGAAATGTGATCACCGAACTACCACACCGAAAGGTGACCACCGAAATGTGAATTACCGAATGTGTTTATGTGATTCACCGAATGTGATTACGTGACGCATCGAATGTGAACTAACTACTCACCGAACTACCGAATGTGACTCACCGAATGTGGCTAACTGAACGTGATATACGTATGATGTTTGGTATATAGATATTATCAAAGAATTGTATATATTGTTTACAGTTGTTGTCCCACTGAGTAAATTTTACTCAGGCGTGCATATGTATATTATGTGCGTTAGGTTACAGGAATTCGAGAAGACTTAGAAGTGGGCTCAAGGGATTCAAGACTCACAAGATTTTTATAAAAATTAATGATTTTTATGTAATTGTTAAATTAATGTTTTTTTATGTAATTATTGTAAACTAATGTGATGTTTTAAGTTATTTAATGGAATGACGTTTGATTCTGATTACTGTTAAAGTGACACGTCAGCCCTAGTCGGGGCGGGGTGTTACAATTATGGTATCAGAGCTCAGGCTCTTTCCTGTCGAATAATATTTTTAAAACAAAACCTGTGGGTAATGGGTAGAAAATATGTTAGAATTTCACTTTATGAAGAGGTTCTTTACGAGCTAATCTTGATTTTTTTACATATCTATAAGATTACTACATGCATATCATTGTAAGTGAATTGAGTTCACAATTCTTTATAAATCCAACAAAGAGCTATGTCATCGTTATTATTATTACTTTTTTATGATATATGTTTTCAATTTATTTATATGATATACGTTTTCAATTATGTCTCTTAATGGAAGCTAAGTCCGTTATTTTGTCAACGTGTTACATTAATAGTGTTTTTTTTTATTATTTAGTTTAAATTTCGAGGACGAAATTTTTTTTTAGAGGGTAATATTGTAACAACCCGAGCTTTTATTAAATTTAAATCACATGATTTATATTGTTGTAGCACCAAATTAATTGGTTTCTTTTTAAGTATAATAATGTTGACTAAATATTTTTTTACGTAAGTTTTGAAAAGAAAATAAATTTTTTTTCTATACATTAATCTGATGATGCACAAGTTGATACATATAGTAAATAAATTTCAAAATATAGATTTATCTCTAAATTAGATAAATATGTTCAAAATTTATATGGCTGCAAGATTATCAATTTTATGAATGAACTCTATTTATGAAAGGTTTGACTTTCGAAACTTCATACACCAGAAACCAACTCATCATGCGAAATTCAAGATATTTTATATTTTTGTTTCATATATCTATCCTAAATGAACACCGACGGTATTGGGATTTTTTTTTTATTCGCTTCTCTCACATAATAGTTTGGTCTATAAAACCCAGCAGAACCCTAGTTTACCTTAGCATCAAAACCTCTCATCTCTGTTCCGATCGAAAATATTTTTATTCACATCTGAAGGTTTGCATAGTTCTTGATAGAGAAATTAGAGATTTGATGTTAATCAACTTTGAATCCACGTGTGTCAGGTATGGACTCTAAACAACTTATGTGTACGGATTTAGATTTTCGCAACCTCGTTGTCGGGAATTTAAAGTCGTTTTTATATGCTTTTGTGATCTTAAAGATTATGTGATATGATGTATGTATATAGATATGGTTATATTGTTTTAGGAAATATGAATATGACGCACCGAATTACCGAATATGATGCCCCGAATTACCGATAGGTGACCACTGTACCTGTAAGTCTCACATTTACAAATCGAGGGAAAGGGAAACGAAGCTTTCCTTATAAAGGGGTTGAAACCCTTTTCTATTGTGATGCGTTTCGCCTGGGCGAGCAACTCGTCGGGTGAGCCGTGAGCTTCTGGATGGGCAACCCATCGGGGGTAAACGGTGGCGTCCTAAACCGTTTTGTGTGAGATGTTACAGAAATGTGATCACCGAACTACCACACCGAAAGGTGACCACCGAAATGTGAATTACCGAATGTGTTTATGTGATTCACCGAATGTGATTACGTGACGCATCGAATGTGAACTAACTACTCACCGAACTACCGAATGTGACTCACCGAATGTGGCTAACTGAACGTGATATACGTATGATGTTTGGTATATAGATATTATCAAAGAATTGTATATATTGTTTACAGTTGTTGTCCCACTGAGTAAATTTTACTCAGGCGTGCATATGTATATTATGTGCGTTAGGTTACAGGAATTCGAGAAGACTTAGAAGTGGGCTCAAGGGATTCAAGACTCACAAGATTTTTATAAAAATTAATGATTTTTATGTAATTGTTAAATTAATGTTTTTTTATGTAATTATTGTAAACTAATGTGATGTTTTAAGTTATTTAATGGAATGACGTTTGATTCTGATTACTGTTAAAGTGACACGTCAGCCCTAGTCGGGGCGGGGTGTTACAGACACTTTCTCGGATTGGCGTGTTTGTCAAGATTGGCTGCAGGGAATATTTCCGCCTGGGGAAATCAAGTTTCAAGAAAGCCGGTCTTATGAACGAACTTATCAAGCTTACCTTGAGGAGACTGCTTCTCATGCTTCTACCACTCATCGCATAGTGCGTGAGTGGTATAGTATGCATAAAGATTGGGAAGCCTTAAAGGTTTCCCAGAAGAAGTTTGCTGATGATGAAAGGCGCTTAGCTCAGCTAAAAGCTAAATTGGAAACTGATCAAGCCAAGTTTGAGGCCGATCGTAAAACCAAGGAATGGTCTGTTGCTGGTTGGAAAAGGAAAGCGGAAGCTGAAGCTGCCCTCCTTTCCGAAGAGCGCAAAAATTGGAAGAGAATTTGCGAAAAAGATAATGCTAAGAAGTCAAATCTTCGTAATGTTATCAATAATCTCAAGGCTGAGATTGAAAAGCTGAAGAAACACGATGCGGAGCTAGAAAAGTTGAAAAAGGAGAAGGCTGATGCAGAGGCTGCTTTAGAAGAAGCGCGTTCTCATAGGGAGCGCAGTGAGCAACGAGAGGTACGAGCTTACGCCACTCTTGCCCTTAGAGATAAAGAGTTAGAAGAACTTACTGCTTTGCTTTCTGGCCAGGAACAACTTAAAAGGGATCTGGAGCTTGCACATTCTGAAAAGGCTGAAACCTCTCGCCGTTTGACTGAAACTGAAGAAAAATTGGAAAACTCTGAAACGGCGCGAGCCACGGCGGAGAGCGAGCTTGAGCCTTTAAAGAGTGATATGGCGTGGTTAAAAGATCGTGGAATTGCTTGTGTAAGTTGCTTGTTCTTTTCTGTTGTGGAATTGTTTATGCGCTTTTTTGTTTATTTACCCTTTCCTTCTTTCACAGGTTGCTGAATCAGTGCTGAATTCTGAGGAGTTGGATAAAACTGTTGCGCGGTTAGTTGTTGCTGCGTGAAAAGATGGGTATGCCCAAGGATATGCTGAATGTTCGCATCATGTAAATAGTGCTTTGAAGGTCGATTGGGATCTCAGCAAATCTGCTACTTATGGTGTGGATACTAATGCTGCGCTTGTTGCTTTAAAGACATAATTTAACAACTTGCAACTCCCTGTTATGGATCTGATAAATGTTGCGCTGCAATCTGACGATCACGTAGCACAACTAAAAGAAATCTTTCCGGATGAGGGTGAAGATTTGTTGTAGGTTAAAAATGTATTAAACAATTTCCTTGTAATATTTGGGATGTATATCCCTCTTTTTGTTGGTGCGCTGTTGCACAAGTAACTAAAACACTGTCGTGTTTGATAGTTTTTTAGGCCTATTTGTACGCCGAGAATAGTATGCTATGTTTTTCATTTTACAATATTTTGCATGAGTACGATTACTTTTATTGAGTAAGGCGAATGAAGTTGGTATAAAGCTCATGTGTGAACTTATGGTCATTTGTGACGTAATCACTGACCGTTCATGAGGCTTTATTTTGTAATTACCATAATGTTTTTGCGCTTACTAAAAGAAATTGCATGCACTTTGTAAGAAAAACACGAGAATAATAGAAACTTTGCTATTTTATTTAGGGATAGAGCACAGAGGCTTTTACAAAGTTTGCTAAAATAATTATATGAAACTTAACTTACTCTCTAACTTTTCCGCTTTGATAGATCATGTTTTTCCGCGGGAAATTCATAGAGTTGTCTTTTAAGTTTTCGCCCTTTTGCTTGGGCCCTCCTCGCCCCGAGTTATCTGCTTAATTTCTTTACGCACATTTTGGAGCAAATGTGTGAGCTCGCCGCTTTTGAGGGCTTTCTCTATTTCTGTACGTAAAAAAATGTAGTTGTTAGTGGTATGCCCGTTGTCCTTGTGATACTCGCAGTATTGGGAAGGGTCTTGTCCACGCTTATTTTTCATGGGGATCGGAGGTTTGAATTGATAGTCTTTAGTACTCAAAACTTCCGCCGGGGTCTTAGTTAGGGGAGTCCACTGCCTCTCTCTATTCTCCTGTTTAGTCTCCCTCTGCGCGGTAAGTTTGTTGATCGTTGCTCGAGCATCTTCAGACGAGCCAGAATCACGCCATGGCTTCTTAAACTTCCTCCCGCCAGTGGAGCCTAATTCCGCGGGTCTGTTATGTGGTGGTGGCGGCCTATTTGTGGTAAGGTTCTTCTCGGTTTGAGCGTAAACTTTTACCGCGGCCATTACCTTCTCCCAGCTTTTTGGGAGGCCTTCTGTACCGGATAAGACCTTAATCATGTCATCGCACCTAACCGCGTATTTGAATTGAGTGCGGATTAGTTGCGCATGAACACCACCAATCTCCAATACCTCTTTGTTGTATCTGGTGATAAAATCCTCCAGATTTTCGTCATCATGGCGCCAAATGTTCATGACGTCAGATGTATCGCGGATGGAACGCCGTTGTTGGCTAAAATGTATCGCGGATGGAACGCCGTCACTGGTAAATACAATTTAACTGACTCATTTTGAAAAGAGTTTGAAAATTGATTTGCGTGCAAACGGCACAAAATATCTTGACACAGTGATTAAAATGCACAGAGGCAAAATTAATATTTTATAACTTGGGACAATTTTATTAATAAAAATCTTGTATCCGATTTACATGTTTGTCCAACATTTAGGGCCGGTGATTATACAATACAAGCCGGACAAGATTAATCGACACACCACAAATATGAATCTCACAAGAAGTTACCCTTACGAGTGAGTATATGTTTTACATATACAACAAGAGGTGTTTTGTCTACACCTTGTGCTTACGTTGTGGCCATTCACTTTTTAAATGAGCCAAGGATATCCAGGACACGGTCATTAACCCCCAATGTTATTTGTTATCAAACAATACAAATTAAAACGGGCTTATGCAATTTAATCATCTCCGATTAAAAGGTTTCTACACCCGACCAAGCGGTATTTTTATAATACCGTATCCCAAGCCCGTATAAGGGAAAATAAGTTAAAAGTATTTACCTGAGCTAAATATAAATTCAATCCCAGCCGTATATCAAATCAGCAAGTACAGATAGCTTTTACTGGGCTCCTAAATCTGGAACGAAGGTTTTTAATAACCTATTAGATTCCTAACGGGTCTTTAATTAAGCCTAAGCTTAGACCGGTTAGTTTTAAAGGACGCTACGGTTCAAACGCACGATTAAGCGAAAACCGGATAGAATGTAATTTAGACCCGACAAGTTTGAAGACTTGTATAATATGGGTATACTAATTACATTCTGGATTTTGAGACAAAAAATGATATCGGTTGAACACACTGGTATTTGCACTTAAACGGTAGGTTGGATCAGATTCATCGGTGTGGCTGTTTCGTTGAGAACCCAACCGAGTATGAACTGATTGTCTTCGGTGAGGGTGTGGTTCGTCATGATACTCTCTCTGGTGACTTCCTGACTGAGTGTACTCACGTTTTGATGTGGATCTGGCATAACCCTCTGTGTTTTCGTAAAATGTATCCTCCCGTTGGGAAGCATTAGCACGAGATCCTGGTCTCCGTGACTGAGTTAAGTGAGCAGTCTGAGCACACAGCTGTGTGTATAATGCATTCAGAGCCCCTTGAGATCTGACGTACAAGGAAATTGGGGTTTCTCCTAGAGGCAGAATTGAGTGAACATGGTTTTCTGGTAGCACCCCTGGAGTAACAGGGTCGTTTACTCGATTGGACTGAACCTCATTGTCATCTGAGGCATCTTCTGGAATCCCTTCAACTTGAAAATTGTTTACGACGTTTGGCCGAGGGTCGGTTTGTCGATGAGAAGACGTTTCTTCCATATGTAAATGGAAGTAAGGTAAATCAAAACGAGAGAAAATTGGATGAAACAGAAAAATCGGTGGGCGCCAATGAAGAAACACTAGATAATACACCGGAATCGAATTATCTAGGGGGTTTGAATCCGCATAAAAAGGTGGGTTTTCTCTCGTTTGATCTAATGGGACAACCCTTCTTCTCCAATAAAACTCTGCAAAAAGAAGCACCGTTAGCCTCGCCAAGGGGAGAAAGGGGTTCTCTCCTTGACCCGACTCCGGTGTGAGAATAATTATGGGTTTATGAAGAAGAAGAAGAAGTATTGAAGAAGTGTGTGTGTAACTTGAAATTCATACCTGAGCTATTCCCATATTTATAACCGAGAGTGTTTGGGAGGGAAAATCTGTTATTGAAAAGTTGACGGAAGATGCTAACGCCGTAGCGGTTATATTTCCTTCCGTTTAAGCTTCTTGATCCGACGTGAATGCATGTCACACCCCGATTTCCACGTGTCACCGGTGGGCCCGGTGGGGAGTATCGTGACGTAGTTGATATCGTCATAGTCAAACAACACAATATATAAATGCACAGCGGAAGTAAAAGATAAAAATATTACAATCCGAATATAAAGTAATATCAAGTATTACAACGGAAAGTAAAGGATCCACAGGCGGATCAAATAAAAGATAAACTGTTCAACAGACTTTAGGCATCTAGAACTTGCAAGATTCCTTATTCACGCCCTGGGCTTCCAGCCAATTACGTTCAGTACCTGTCACTTAACCTTTTTGGAAAATACGTCAGTTTACACTGGTAAATACAATTTAACTGACTCATTTTGAAAAGAGTTTGAAAATTGATTTGCGTGCAAACGGCACAAAATATCTTGACACAGTGATTAAAATGCACAGAGGCAAAATTAATATTTTATAACTTGGGACAATTTTATTAATAAAAATCTTGTATCCGATTTACATGTTTGTCCAACATTTAGGGCCGGTGATTATACAATACAAGCCGGACAAGATTAATCGACACACCACAAATATGAATCTCACAAGAAGTTACCCTTACGAGTGAGTATATGTTTTACATATACAACAAGAGGTGTTTTGTCTACACCTTGTGCTTACGTTGTGGCCATTCACTTTTTAAATGAGCCAAGGATATCCAGGACACGGTCATTAACCCCCAATGTTATTTGTTATCAAACAATACAAATTAAAACGGGCTTATGCAATTTAATCATCTCCGATTAAAAGGTTTCTACACCCGACCAAGCGGTATTTTTATAATACCGTATCCCAAGCCCGTATAAGGGAAAATAAGTTAAAAGTATTTACCTGAGCTAAATATAAATTCAATCCCAGCCGTATATCAAATCAGCAAGTACAGATAGCTTTTACTGGGCTCCTAAATCTGGAACGAAGGTTTTTAATAACCTATTAGATTCCTAACGGGTCTTTAATTAAGCCTAAGCTTAGACCGGTTAGTTTTAAAGGACGCTACGGTTCAAACGCACGATTAAGCGAAAACCGGATAGAATGTAATTTAGACCCGACAAGTTTGAAGACTTGTATAATATGGGTATACTAATTACATTCTGGATTTTGAGACAAAAAATGATATCGGTTGAACACACTGGTATTTGCACTTAAACGGTAGGTTGGATCAGATTCATCGGTGTGGCTGTTTCGTTGAGAACCCAACCGAGTATGAACTGATTGTCTTCGGTGAGGGTGTGGTTCGTCATGATACTCTCTCTGGTGACTTCCTGACTGAGTGTACTCACGTTTTGATGTGGATCTGGCATAACCCTCTGTGTTTTCGTAAAATGTATCCTCCCGTTGGGAAGCATTAGCACGAGATCCTGGTCTCCGTGACTGAGTTAAGTGAGCAGTCTGAGCACACAGCTGTGTGTATAATGCATTCAGAGCCCCTTGAGATCTGACGTACAAGGAAATTGGGGTTTCTCCTAGAGGCAGAATTGAGTGAACATGGTTTTCTGGTAGCACCCCTGGAGTAACAGGGTCGTTTACTCGATTGGACTGAACCTCATTGTCATCTGAGGCATCTTCTGGAATCCCTTCAACTTGAAAATTGTTTACGACGTTTGGCCGAGGGTCGGTTTGTCGATGAGAAGACGTTTCTTCCATATGTAAATGGAAGTAAGGTAAATCAAAACGAGAGAAAATTGGATGAAACAGAAAAATCGGTGGGCGCCAATGAAGAAACACTAGATAATACACCGGAATCGAATTATCTAGGGGGTTTGAATCCGCATAAAAAGGTGGGTTTTCTCTCGTTTGATCTAATGGGACAACCCTTCTTCTCCAATAAAACTCTGCAAAAAGAAGCACCGTTAGCCTCGCCAAGGGGAGAAAGGGGTTCTCTCCTTGACCCGACTCCGGTGTGAGAATAATTATGGGTTTATGAAGAAGAAGAAGAAGTATTGAAGAAGTGTGTGTGTAACTTGAAATTCATACCTGAGCTATTCCCATATTTATAACCGAGAGTGTTTGGGAGGGAAAATCTGTTATTGAAAAGTTGACGGAAGATGCTAACGCCGTAGCGGTTATATTTCCTTCCGTTTAAGCTTCTTGATCCGACGTGAATGCATGTCACACCCCGATTTCCACGTGTCACCGGTGGGCCCGGTGGGGAGTATCGTGACGTAGTTGATATCGTCATAGTCAAACAACACAATATATAAATGCACAGCGGAAGTAAAAGATAAAAATATTACAATCCGAATATAAAGTAATATCAAGTATTACAACGGAAAGTAAAGGATCCACAGGCGGATCAAATAAAAGATAAACTGTTCAACAGACTTTAGGCATCTAGAACTTGCAAGATTCCTTATTCACGCCCTGGGCTTCCAGCCAATTACGTTCAGTACCTGTCACTTAACCTTTTTGGAAAATACGTCAGTTTACACTGGTAAATACAATTTAACTGACTCATTTTGAAAAGAGTTTGAAAATTGATTTGCGTGCAAACGGCACAAAATATCTTGACACAGTGATTAAAATGCACAGAGGCAAAATTAATATTTTATAACTTGGGACAATTTTATTAATAAAAATCTTGTATCCGATTTACATGTTTGTCCAACATTTAGGGCCGGTGATTATACAATACAAGCCGGACAAGATTAATCGACACACCACAAATATGAATCTCACAAGAAGTTACCCTTACGAGTGAGTATATGTTTTACATATACAACAAGAGGTGTTTTGTCTACACCTTGTGCTTACGTTGTGGCCATTCACTTTTTAAATGAGCCAAGGATATCCAGGACACGGTCATTAACCCCCAATGTTATTTGTTATCAAACAATACAAATTAAAACGGGCTTATGCAATTTAATCATCTCCGATTAAAAGGTTTCTACACCCGACCAAGCGGTATTTTTATAATACCGTATCCCAAGCCCGTATAAGGGAAAATAAGTTAAAAGTATTTACCTGAGCTAAATATAAATTCAATCCCAGCCGTATATCAAATCAGCAAGTACAGATAGCTTTTACTGGGCTCCTAAATCTGGAACGAAGGTTTTTAATAACCTATTAGATTCCTAACGGGTCTTTAATTAAGCCTAAGCTTAGACCGGTTAGTTTTAAAGGACGCTACGGTTCAAACGCACGATTAAGCGAAAACCGGATAGAATGTAATTTAGACCCGACAAGTTTGAAGACTTGTATAATATGGGTATACTAATTACATTCTGGATTTTGAGACAAAAAATGATATCGGTTGAACACACTGGTATTTGCACTTAAACGGTAGGTTGGATCAGATTCATCGGTGTGGCTGTTTCGTTGAGAACCCAACCGAGTATGAACTGATTGTCTTCGGTGAGGGTGTGGTTCGTCATGATACTCTCTCTGGTGACTTCCTGACTGAGTGTACTCACGTTTTGATGTGGATCTGGCATAACCCTCTGTGTTTTCGTAAAATGTATCCTCCCGTTGGGAAGCATTAGCACGAGATCCTGGTCTCCGTGACTGAGTTAAGTGAGCAGTCTGAGCACACAGCTGTGTGTATAATGCATTCAGAGCCCCTTGAGATCTGACGTACAAGGAAATTGGGGTTTCTCCTAGAGGCAGAATTGAGTGAACATGGTTTTCTGGTAGCACCCCTGGAGTAACAGGGTCGTTTACTCGATTGGACTGAACCTCATTGTCATCTGAGGCATCTTCTGGAATCCCTTCAACTTGAAAATTGTTTACGACGTTTGGCCGAGGGTCGGTTTGTCGATGAGAAGACGTTTCTTCCATATGTAAATGGAAGTAAGGTAAATCAAAACGAGAGAAAATTGGATGAAACAGAAAAATCGGTGGGCGCCAATGAAGAAACACTAGATAATACACCGGAATCGAATTATCTAGGGGGTTTGAATCCGCATAAAAAGGTGGGTTTTCTCTCGTTTGATCTAATGGGACAACCCTTCTTCTCCAATAAAACTCTGCAAAAAGAAGCACCGTTAGCCTCGCCAAGGGGAGAAAGGGGTTCTCTCCTTGACCCGACTCCGGTGTGAGAATAATTATGGGTTTATGAAGAAGAAGAAGAAGAAGTATTGAAGAAGTGTGTGTGTAACTTGAAATTCATACCTGAGCCATTCCCATATTTATAACCGAGAGTGTTTGGGAGGGAAAATCTGTTATTGAAAAGTTGACGGAAGATGCTAACGCCGTAGCGGTTATATTTCCTTCCGTTTAAGCTTCTTGATCCGACGTGAATGCATGTCACACCCCGATTTCCACGTGTCACCGGTGGGCCCGGTGGGGAGTATCGTGACGTAGTTGATATCGTCATAGTCAAACAACACAATATATAAATGCACAGCGGAAGTAAAAGATAAAAATATTACAATCCGAATATAAAGTAATATCAAGTATTACAACGGAAAGTAAAGGATCCACAGGCGGATCAAATAAAAGATAAACTGTTCAACAGACTTTAGGCATCTAGAACTTGCAAGATTCCTTATTCACGCCCTGGGCTTCCAGCCAATTACGTTCAGTACCTGTCACTTAACCTTTTTGGAAAATACGTCAGTTTACACTGGTAAATACAATTTAACTGACTCATTTTGAAAAGAGTTTGAAAATTGATTTGCGTGCAAACGGCACAAAATATCTTGACACAGTGATTAAAATGCACAGAGGCAAAATTAATATTTTATAACTTGGGACAATTTTATTAATAAAAATCTTGTATCCGATTTACATGTTTGTCCAACATTTAGGGCCGGTGATTATACAATACAAGCCGGACAAGATTAATCGACACACCACAAATATGAATCTCACAAGAAGTTACCCTTACGAGTGAGTATATGTTTTACATATACAACAAGAGGTGTTTTGTCTACACCTTGTGCTTACGTTGTGGCCATTCACTTTTTAAATGAGCCAAGGATATCCAGGACACGGTCATTAACCCCCAATGTTATTTGTTATCAAACAATACAAATTAAAACGGGCTTATGCAATTTAATCATCTCCGATTAAAAGGTTTCTACACCCGACCAAGCGGTATTTTTATAATACCGTATCCCAAGCCCGTATAAGGGAAAATAAGTTAAAAGTATTTACCTGAGCTAAATATAAATTCAATCCCAGCCGTATATCAAATCAGCAAGTACAGATAGCTTTTACTGGGCTCCTAAATCTGGAACGAAGGTTTTTAATAACCTATTAGATTCCTAACGGGTCTTTAATTAAGCCTAAGCTTAGACCGGTTAGTTTTAAAGGACGCTACGGTTCAAACGCACGATTAAGCGAAAACCGGATAGAATGTAATTTAGACCCGACAAGTTTGAAGACTTGTATAATATGGGTATACTAATTACATTCTGGATTTTGAGACAAAAAATGATATCGGTTGAACACACTGGTATTTGCACTTAAACGGTAGGTTGGATCAGATTCATCGGTGTGGCTGTTTCGTTGAGAACCCAACCGAGTATGAACTGATTGTCTTCGGTGAGGGTGTGGTTCGTCATGATACTCTCTCTGGTGACTTCCTGACTGAGTGTACTCACGTTTTGATGTGGATCTGGCATAACCCTCTGTGTTTTCGTAAAATGTATCCTCCCGTTGGGAAGCATTAGCACGAGATCCTGGTCTCCGTGACTGAGTTAAGTGAGCAGTCTGAGCACACAGCTGTGTGTATAATGCATTCAGAGCCCCTTGAGATCTGACGTACAAGGAAATTGGGGTTTCTCCTAGAGGCAGAATTGAGTGAACATGGTTTTCTGGTAGCACCCCTGGAGTAACAGGGTCGTTTACTCGATTGGACTGAACCTCATTGTCATCTGAGGCATCTTCTGGAATCCCTTCAACTTGAAAATTGTTTACGACGTTTGGCCGAGGGTCGGTTTGTCGATGAGAAGACGTTTCTTCCATATGTAAATGGAAGTAAGGTAAATCAAAACGAGAGAAAATTGGATGAAACAGAAAAATCGGTGGGCGCCAATGAAGAAACACTAGATAATACACCCGAATCGAATTATCTAGGGGGTTTGAATCCGCATAAAAAGGTGGGTTTTCTCTCGTTTGATCTAATGGGACAACCCTTCTTCTCCAATAAAACTCTGCAAAAAGAAGCACCGTTAGCCTCGCCAAGGGGAGAAAGGGGTTCTCTCCTTGACCCGACTCCGGTGTGAGAATAATTATGGGTTTATGAAGAAGAAGAAGAAGAAGTATTGAAGAAGTGTGTGTGTAACTTGAAATTCATACCTGAGCCATTCCCATATTTATAACCGAGAGTGTTTGGGAGGGAAAATCTGTTATTGAAAAGTTGACGGAAGATGCTAACGCCGTAGCGGTTATATTTCCTTCCGTTTAAGCTTCTTGATCCGACGTGAATGCATGTCACACCCCGATTTCCACGTGTCACCGGTGGGCCCGGTGGGGAGTATCGTGACGTAGTTGATATCGTCATAGTCAAACAACACAATATATAAATGCACAGCGGAAGTAAAAGATAAAAATATTACAATCCGAATATAAAGTAATATCAAGTATTACAACGGAAAGTAAAGGATCCACAGGCGGATCAAATAAAAGATAAACTGTTCAACAGACTTTAGGCATCTAGAACTTGCAAGATTCCTTATTCACGCCCTGGGCTTCCAGCCAATTACGTTCAGTACCTGTCACTTAACCTTTTTGGAAAATACGTCAGTTTACACTGGTAAATACAATTTAACTGACTCATTTTGAAAAGAGTTTGAAAATTGATTTGCGTGCAAACGGCACAAAATATCTTGACACAGTGATTAAAATGCACAGAGGCAAAATTAATATTTTATAACTTGGGACAATTTTATTAATAAAAATCTTGTATCCGATTTACATGTTTGTCCAACATTTAGGGCCGGTGATTATACAATACAAGCCGGACAAGATTAATCGACACACCACAAATATGAATCTCACAAGAAGTTACCCTTACGAGTGAGTATATGTTTTACATATACAACAAGAGGTGTTTTGTCTACACCTTGTGCTTACGTTGTGGCCATTCACTTTTTAAATGAGCCAAGGATATCCAGGACACGGTCATTAACCCCCAATGTTATTTGTTATCAAACAATACAAATTAAAACGGGCTTATGCAATTTAATCATCTCCGATTAAAAGGTTTCTACACCCGACCAAGCGGTATTTTTATAATACCGTATCCCAAGCCCGTATAAGGGAAAATAAGTTAAAAGTATTTACCTGAGCTAAATATAAATTCAATCCCAGCCGTATATCAAATCAGCAAGTACAGATAGCTTTTACTGGGCTCCTAAATCTGGAACGAAGGTTTTTAATAACCTATTAGATTCCTAACGGGTCTTTAATTAAGCCTAAGCTTAGACCGGTTAGTTTTAAAGGACGCTACGGTTCAAACGCACGATTAAGCGAAAACCGGATAGAATGTAATTTAGACCCGACAAGTTTGAAGACTTGTATAATATGGGTATACTAATTACATTCTGGATTTTGAGACAAAAAATGATATCGGTTGAACACACTGGTATTTGCACTTAAACGGTAGGTTGGATCAGATTCATCGGTGTGGCTGTTTCGTTGAGAACCCAACCGAGTATGAACTGATTGTCTTCGGTGAGGGTGTGGTTCGTCATGATACTCTCTCTGGTGACTTCCTGACTGAGTGTACTCACGTTTTGATGTGGATCTGGCATAACCCTCTGTGTTTTCGTAAAATGTATCCTCCCGTTGGGAAGCATTAGCACGAGATCCTGGTCTCCGTGACTGAGTTAAGTGAGCAGTCTGAGCACACAGCTGTGTGTATAATGCATTCAGAGCCCCTTGAGATCTGACGTACAAGGAAATTGGGGTTTCTCCTAGAGGCAGAATTGAGTGAACATGGTTTTCTGGTAGCACCCCTGGAGTAACAGGGTCGTTTACTCGATTGGACTGAACCTCATTGTCATCTGAGGCATCTTCTGGAATCCCTTCAACTTGAAAATTGTTTACGACGTTTGGCCGAGGGTCGGTTTGTCGATGAGAAGACGTTTCTTCCATATGTAAATGGAAGTAAGGTAAATCAAAATGAGAGAAAATTGGATGAAACAGAAAAATCGGTGGGCGCCAATGAAGAAACACTAGATAATACACCGGAATCGAATTATCTAGGGGGTTTGAATCCGCATAAAAAGGTGGGTTTTCTCTCGTTTGATCTAATGGGACAACCCTTCTTCTCCAATAAAACTCTGCAAAAAGAAGCACCGTTAGCCTCGCCAAGGGGAGAAAGGGGTTCTCTCCTTGACCCGACTCCGGTGTGAGAATAATTATGGGTTTATGAAGAAGAAGAAGAAGTATTGAAGAAGTGTGTGTGTAACTTGAAATTCATACCTGAGCTATTCCCATATTTATAACCGAGAGTGTTTGGGAGGGAAAATCTGTTATTGAAAAGTTGACGGAAGATGCTAACGCCGTAGCGGTTATATTTCCTTCCGTTTAAGCTTCTTGATCCGACGTGAATGCATGTCACACCCCGATTTCCACGTGTCACCGGTGGGCCCGGTGGGGAGTATCGTGACGTAGTTGATATCGTCATAGTCAAACAACACAATATATAAATGCACAGCGGAAGTAAAAGATAAAAATATTACAATCCGAATATAAAGTAATATCAAGTATTACAACGGAAAGTAAAGGATCCACAGGCGGATCAAATAAAAGATAAACTGTTCAACAGACTTTAGGCATCTAGAACTTGCAAGATTCCTTATTCACGCCCTGGGCTTCCAGCCAATTACGTTCAGTACCTGTTACTTAACCTTTTTGGAAAATACGTCAGTTTACACTGGTAAATACAATTTGACTGACTCATTTTGAAAAGAGTTTGAAAATTGATTTGCGTGCAAACGGCACAAAATATCTTGACACAGTGATTAAAATGCACAGAGGCAAAATTAATATTTTATAACTTGGGACAATTTTATTAATAAAAATCTTGTATCCGATTTACATGTTTGTCCAACATTTAGGGCCGGTGATTATACAATACAAGCCGGACAAGATTAATCGACACACCACAAATATGAATCTCACAAGAAGTTACCCTTACGAGTGAGTATATGTTTTACATATACAACAAGAGGTGTTTTGTCTACACCTTGTGCTTACGTTGTGGCCATTCACTTTTTAAATGAGCCAAGGATATCCAGGACACGGTCATTAACCCCCAATGTTATTTGTTATCAAACAATACAAATTAAAACGGGCTTATGCAATTTAATCATCTCCGATTAAAAGGTTTCTACACCCGACCAAGCGGTATTTTTATAATACCGTATCCCAAGCCCGTATAAGGGAAAATAAGTTAAAAGTATTTACCTGAGCTAAATATAAATTCAATCCCAGCCGTATATCAAATCAGCAAGTACAGATAGCTTTTACTGGGCTCCTAAATCTGGAACGAAGGTTTTTAATAACCTCTTAGATTCCTAACGGGTCTTTAATTAAGCCTAAGCTTAGACCGGTTAGTTTTAAAGGACGCTACGGTTCAAACGCACGATTAAGCGAAAACCGGATAGAATGTAATTTAGACCCGACAAGTTTGAAGACTTGTATAATATGGGTATACTAATTACATTCTGGATTTTGAGACAAAAAATGATAATGTTTGACCCGTTTCGGTCAATTTATGCAAACTAGTTACATAAACCGAACCGGACGCGAAAAGGGGCGTTATGGGTATCCATAAGAGTCATATGCAAGCTCCCTGATTTAATATTCGTTAAATATGTCATAATATCAGTAAGTTATTTTCTATTATGCCCAAAACAGATTTAAACACAAACTAGGCCTCATAAGGGCATTTTGGTCATTTAAAAGGTTATAAAAGAGTTTATTTGTAAATCTGAGTTATGGGTCTGATTTATACAGTAAGTATACTTAATTTAACATGTTATAACAGTAGGGTATGACCCATATGTGAAACTTATCATTTAAAACCAAACTATGCACCTTAGGGGTATTTTGGTAATTTCACAAGGGCTAAAAATGTCAAAATTGGAAACCTGGGTTTATAAACTTGTACTTACTGTTATTTTATAAAAATATGTTAAGAACATCAGTAGGTACCAACCTTACATGTTTAATATGGTTATAGTGTATACTATGCGATAAAAACGCTTAAAAAGGCGATTTAGAGCCGTTTCCGGGTTTTTAAAAGAAAGCTGAGATTTTTATATTTCCAGAATGCTCAAAATATTTTATTTATCAAATAAAATCAGTAGAAAAAGGTTTGGGGTCAAAAGGATTTATAAAACTCATTTTATAGCCCAAAAGGGCAAAACCGAGAATAACCGATTTAAGGCTAAAACTCTATGATTCAATCAGTTTAAAAATTATTAAAAATCCTTATAATTCCCAAAATATTTTATAACAACAGTAGGTATACACTTTGATGTCAAAAATTAGGTTTTGATAGGTGTTATGCTCATAACGCCGTTTAATTAATAAAAACTGTTCTATTTGCGATATTGAGCATAACTCACAATCCAGACCTCGGATTGATGTCAAATTTTTGGTGCAAGTTTATAAATCAGTAACAAAGGTTTCTACTCTTTCACTTTTTCAAAAATCGCGTTTTATAGTCAAAAGGGCAAAATAGTCATATTTAAGCATAAACCGGTAACATGCATATGAATCGGTTAAACATGGAACCAAGATGTAAAATTCCAGAGGGTTGTACATACATGAAACTTGGTCCAAAATATGCTCTAATGCAGATCTCAAACATGCATGGATGGATCCGAACCGATAGTCAAAGAAAAAGTCTATTTATGTGACTTTCGGCTCCGATTCGGGTTTAATCTGAAAATTGTCGAGTTGATCATGTTGAAACATGTTCTTACATTATTTATAAAGTTATTTTGATGATCAAACAGGTTGCATGTAGCCTACATTACTAATCATGCTTAAATTTGCAAAAACACATTCTGTTGACTTTTTAAGGAATGCTTTGACTCGACAATTAACATGCTTAGAGTGTGAATCTGAAAATACCCTTTTAGGGGTTTGTTACACACATAAATACCAACATGTGGGTACTTTCAATTTGAGAAATGACAGAGCCAAACTCGTTTAATCATAAAGTCAAGTGTAATTTACGATAGTTTGACTTTCGGTTAATATACTAAGCTAGAACAAATTAGATGATGATATAAACACTTACAATGGTCCTAAACAAGCTTAGAGATCACTATGAGCCTGCCTTGTCGTCCAGAATGCCCCAGAAAAGTTCTTGTGAAGTTTTGAAGTTCAAGTGTTCATGTGTTTGTAACAACAAGTGCCCTTTTTTGATGATTTTGATCTGATTTAAGGGTGTTACAGATGTTTGTAAGTGTTGTAGGAAGAGTACAAGTGTCCCTCCTTGCATGAAAAACGATTGGTCAGCTCCCTAAGTCGACAACAGCTGTTAACAACTCGAAAACGAACTGACTGGCAGCTGTTTGGAATGTTTCGTCGCTGGGCAGGTCTCGCGTAGTGCGAGACACCCCTCGCGTGGCGCGAGGGTAGGGGCGACCAGCCTTTCAAGTTTTTCCTCAAATTACATTTTAGTCCCTGAACTTTTGTAACGTGTTTAGGCTATTTATTTGCACTCTAAACCCTTGAAATCTGATTTTTATGGACCTTGGGACTTTTATAAACATGGCAAAGTCCTCGGTTCATTTTACGCTTACCCGAAAAGTCACGAAATTCACGATAACGCAATTAACCTTTCTTGTACGGTTTTGGCCATAACTTTCTCATACAATAACGAAACTTCATGAAATTTTTACCACATATTCTAGTGAGTATATTTTATCATTACAAAGCTTCGGGTTTGCCAAAAGATCACTCAGAGGTATAATTTCAACATGTTGACACTTTTAGTCCCTGTAGTTTGAAATTCCTCATTTTCTTTCATTTCTCGCTTCGTATGATCCATGACTTATCCGTTTAAGGTTATAAACACCATGTAGGGTTATTGTAGAGCCTATTTATCAATCGTTGACACTTTGAACCCTTGAATTCACATAGTTTTCACCGTTTGTCAACATTAGTCCTTCTAAAGTATGTTTTCACATATTCAAAGCCCATGACACGTGTCGGTACATTATTGGACGTAAATTTTCGAGGTGTTACAATGCACACGGATCGCTGTGTGGATCTATGGCTGGGGATATGCCACGTGGAAAGTGATCAAGTGGAGATTACTCTCCAATTACATGCTATTGTTGTGATTTCAGGGACGTCTGAAGAGCTGACACGTGTCCAGACGGTTATAACCGTCTTAGTGGTGCACGATTGAACTCTTATAGAAGATTACTGCTATAATCTGGTGTGACCCTTTACCGTGTGGAGTCGTCTGTATAAATAATATCCAAGTCTGGATATTAAGCGGAAGTGTTTATTTTAGGACTTCCATCCTTTGTTTATGAAGACAGCGCAAGGATTTATGATTTCCTTCGGGAGCGCAAGTGTTGACTGTTGACTGCCTTAAGCCTTTCTTTTATAAAACCAGTGCGCAGCCGCGCAAGGTAAAAAAGAGCTTGAAAAACGAGGTTGTGGGGTACTTATTACTAGGTTTTTAGGACCTTACCCCTTCATACTTCAAAATCCAGAATGTGTTTAGTTTACCCATTTTATACAAGTCTTCATACTTGTTGGGTCTGAATTACATTCTAATCCGGTCTTCGCTTAATCTTGCGTTTTGAACCGTAAACCTTTCATTAAAACTAACCGGTCTAAGTTAAGACTTAAAATAAGACCCGTTAGGAATCTAATAGGTTATTAAAACCTTCGTTCCAGATTAGGAGCCCAGTAAAAGCTACTTGTACTTGATGATTGATATACGACTGAGAATAAAATTATATTTTAGCTAAGGTAAATACTTTTAACTTATTTTCCCTTATACGAGGTTGGGATACGGTAAATTATTACCGCTTGGTCGGGTATCGGATATTTAATCGATTAGTGGTTAAATCATTGAGAGAACCCATTTTAATCTATCTTGTTTGATGCAATGCCTTTGGGCGGTTAATGACCATGTCCTGGATATCCTCGGCTCATTCATTAGAAATGGCCACAGCTTAAGCACGGGGTGTAGGCATACACCTGGTTGCGTATGTATAAACGGTATCTCACTCTCTTGTGGGCCTATACTTGTGGTGTGTCTATTAACCTTAAACCTGGTACTTCTAACCCGGGCTACTGAATGGACGACAAACATATAAATCTGTATACAAGATTATTTTTAAATAATTGTCCCAAGTTATAAAAGATTTTATGCCTTGTGCTTACAAACCAATTTTATAAATACTTTTCAAAAGAGTCGGTTAATTGTATTTACCAGTGTAAACTGACGTATTTTTCAAAAGACTAAGTGACAGGTACTACGCGTAATGGGCTGGAAGCTCCTGAGTACTAATTAAGGAATCTTGCAAGTTCTTAGTGCTTAAAGTCTGTTGAACAATAAATTTGTTATCTGTTTTAGATCCGCCTGTGGATCCATTATCGACCTTTTGTATAATATTTTATTTACCTGTTTGAATTCGGTTTGTATTATTATTTTAGACTTCCGCTGTGCATTAAACTGTGATTAATTGACTATGATGATATCAACTACGTCACGATACTCCCCACCGGGCCCACCGGTAATACGTGAAAATATCGGGGTGTGACAAAAACCTTACTAAGAAAAATCCAGTGAGACAAAACTTAGTCAAGGAAAAAGAGTACATATACTGTGTATATTATGGGCACATTACTCCCCCTCAATTTTACTTGTATATCTTGATGATGTTGAATCCAATCTTATGTGATAATTGCTTGACTTGATATTTGGCGTAGTCTTCTTTGATTTGAGTGTTGTTGTCTACATTGTCTTCATACAGTATGGCTTGAGCTTCTCTTGATCAACTCTAATCTACATACTTCTTAAATATGCTGAAATCTTCGACCTTCATAACTTGTATCTGGATTGAGATCGAACTCTATGCGAGTCTAATATATATCAATCATAACCCAGGATGCCATATTGTTCTTGTGGAACTATCCTGTGTCTCGAGTTTGTAAATATGTTAAATAATTATTTAATGCTCTTTATAATTCTGCCTCGTTAAAAACCATGCCAGGAAAACCCAATGGGATAAAATTGTAGCTAAGGGAAAAGAGTGCACTACGCATTATACATAATTAACAACATGATTTATGATGTGTTAAATTAGTACTTCGGGACCTATAAGATAAACTGATACTACTGGATCAGTTATGTTGTCTCGTTAAAAACCTTACCAAGATAACCCAATGGGAAAAACTTAGTGAAGGGAAAAAGAATGCAACATTTGAGGTTAGAACTGTAATCTTACCAATACATCTAGCAAGAACGTAATATCAGATGTCGTCTTGTTTGCAAGATAGATCAATGCTCTGATCGCAATTAAGTATGGTACTTCTTGACTTAGTAGTTCAACATCCCTTTCTTGGGGTTGATAAGAATATTTTTTCTATGTCAAACGATCAGACAATCGTTCAAGTACTCAATGAATGAGCTTTTTCTATATAACATCTTCTAGATGTAGTCAGATTGATGAGCAAAAATAGTACATATATACACGAACTACAGGTCGAGAATAACTACACTTTGTAAAGGTCATTCAAAATTTTCCTCTTTAGTTTGAGAGTTCCCTCTCGATGATGTTTACATTATCACTGTGAGAGTGAAATCTTGTTAAATCGATGTAGCTCATTTTATCAAAATTATACCTCTCTTTTCAGAGTATAGTCGACTGTACCACATACGAGTAGTTTTCTTTAAGATTCATATATATAACACATATGGGGTTATTGTTTCATAATGCTTTGAGCATTTTTAATCCATAGGGGTTTTCATACAGATGTCATTTGTAATTGTCTCGTACATGTATACGGTGATGACATCCATAAGTTGTTTTATCTGAAGTCATTCTGAGATTGCGAGGCCGCTTAAACATCTAAAGATTATCACATCCACTACAGGGGTATACGTTTCCTCATAATCAACTGCTGAGATTTGGGAAAAATCTTTATGTTAAAATGTGTGCCTTACATCGCAAAAACTCATTATTTACGTTTCGTTTTATTTAAAGACACCCATTTATAACCTACTGGTTTGACGTCTATGGGTGTTCGAACTGCTGGTTCGAAAACGTTTAGTTTGTCGAGCAAATTTAGTTCAACCTTAAGTCATGTAGCCATTTTGGCTATTTGTGTGCGTACACTCTTGCACACTTTCTATATACGTAATCTTTTTTTTTCATCGATTACATCTATTGCTATAGCATAATCAAATATATCATTTTACACGTGTTTCATTACGGTTCCATATTGTACTTATTTTGTACATAATTCATCGCAATCTCATATTTGTTTGGTACTAGAGTTTCTTTTAAAACTACATTATCCTCTTTTGGGGTTTTGACAACAACCTTTTTTTAAGGTTTAGTATGCAACCACTTCTGGGGTTTTGTATGCAACCACTTATGGTGTTTTATGTGCCACCTCTTTTGGGGTTACACCAACTGCGTTACTCTGCTCTTTTTGTGTTTGTGGATTTTATCTTTTTGGAACCGATTTATCTCTCACAATTTATTAATACGATAATCATTTTGTGAGTACTTCCATTCGAGCAGATAAGTTTAAGCTGGTATATGTGACTTTGTCACCTTATTTGTGTTAGTGAATGCATCTTGTATTTCATTTGTTATTATTTGCAAATACACACTCTTTCTTTTGGACTTCAGATTTGCATTGACCACTTCAGGGGTCGATATATAATATGACGCATTTTTTTATGTTACCAGTCTTTCATTTTCTTGTCTCCCCCTAAGACTGGGAATACGATATACAAATCCCATTTTATATATTATGGTGGTGCTATTGGTACATAGGCTACACAACAAAATATATAAAAAATGGAAACTTGGTTCTCTTCAGGAGACCAGTTGTAATGGGGAGTATTTGTGATAAGCAGTTGGTTTTAAATTGATATAATCAAAAATCATGTAAAAAAAAAAACAACGTTCTATAGTGTTGGCCAAATGCTACATACGGGTAGCTAAAAAACTCACATGTAACCATGTATGAATGCCACAATTGTTGGGTCTAAATCGTGTAGTCTAATGTTATCAACGAATCAAGTCAACAAAGTCAACGCCAACGTGTCGAAGTCAATGCAAACAAGTCAAAGTCAACGCACAAGTCGACACGAGAAGATCGAAGAAAGATATGGCGTGTGAACGTTCGAGAGTTAATGGTTATATTGCTTTGGATAATTAAATATATTTTGTTTTAAACAAAATATATTTATTATCTTACTTAATTAGTCTTCATGTTTTTATTGCCCCTTTTAGTAAGTTTTAATCTCTAGGGTCCTTAATGTAATTAGCCAAAGTGTTTAGGCTATATATAGAAAGAGATGATTAGGGTTTTAGGGGACACACATTTCTAGAAAGATTTGGGGGCTACACTTGTATTATTATTTGCAAATCATTCAAGGGTCTTCAAGTTCATATTTTGTGTGTTCATCTTGATTTGTTTATCAAAATCAGATTTTTGGCTCGATTTGATCCTACAATTTGGTATCAGAGCTTGGTACTCGAATTTGGGATTCAACAATCTCCAAATTCATCATAAAAAAAAATCTGATTTTTATTTCAAAAGTTTTGAAACTTTTAGGGTTTTTGATTTTATTCACTTTTTCTTCAAAAATCCTGTTTTTAAAAGGTTTAAAGTATTTGTTTGCTGATTTAGAGTTGAGACTAGAATTATTAGAAAGATTCATAGTGATTTCATATCATTTAAAGAAGTTTCAGCTCAAATCAGAAGGTTTTAGATGAGTTTTTGAAGTTTCTGGGCGATTTTATTGTTGAACACAGCGACTTTATTTTGAATATAGCGAAATTAATTTCCGGCGAAATTAAACCTTGAACGCGAGTTCAAGTTCTCCGGCGTATTTGATAAGTACGCCGGTAAGTCACATTTTCCGGCGTCGTCATTCTGATCATTTTGTTTCACCCAGCGTAGTTAGAAAGAAAAGAGTAGAAAGAGAAAGTTGTTAGGGTTCTGTGTGTGGTTTATTCTTTCAGCTGTCAAACATATAAATACCACAAATTACACCAACCTACAACTTTACTTAAAACAGATCCGATACACCCTTCACCAATCAATTTACCGATAAACTCACTAAATAAAATCCTTGGTCAACCCCTTCGTATACTGGAACCAACATACCCACCTTTTGCATCTCTTCATAACAAAAACTAGCGACTCGACCATTCTGTAACCCGACGACACTTCATCATACCTTGAAAACCCTTCACTGGTCTCGGCAGCACCATTGACACAAACACCGCCACCGACCGCCGTCTCCGGATTCCGTCAACTCCGTTCCGGTCAACAACCGATCTGCAACTTTCATCCACCACTCCACCATTCACTACAACTCCGACCAACAAACACCCCTGCGATCTCTTCGTGTGTTGTCGTTTTTTTTTAGAGAGAGATTTGTTGCTGGTCTGTGTTGTTAGAAGAGAGTAGGAGATTCTTTTTGTTCTTGCTGTGTATTCGAATAGAGAAAGATAGAGAGATCTAGAGTGTGTTGTGTGTGAGTGGCAGCTGATTAAGTGTTATTAGGGTTTGTTCTTGTGGAAGAGGGGAGTAGATGAGATAGAGAGAGAGAGAGGGGATTAGAGACAGAAAGGGCAATACATCTGTCTCGTGAACACACTTTCAAAAGGAAAAGAGAAATTAAATTCAGTTGGATTCTATAATTGTTTCACATCCGGTTCAAAACTCTATTTAATAAAAAATTTGACGTCCATTTTAAATTTTCAAAACGTTTTTGCTGAAGTTGTTAATTTTTTTGGGTAAGGTGTAGTTGCAGTTATAATTGGGTAGTAATATATTTATATATATAATAATTATTATTTGAAAGCTTTAAATCTTGAGTTTGAAAAGTCAAAGACATTTTTTTTGTGGGTCTAGAGAATTGATACAAACTAGGCCGGGTCTTAAATTTTTTATTTGTGGGCCTCGAATTTTGATCAGTTTTGGGTCGGGTTTTCATAGTTTATTTTTTGGCCTTTTTAAAATTAACTTGTGTTCGCAGAATTTCATCGGGCCAGGCGTTTCAAGTTCATTTGGACCAAGTACTACTAACATTTGGAGTTGATACGGGTTTAATTTTTGAAGTAACTTGAACCGGGTTTTAAGTTGAGACAAATATTTTTCGAGCTTTAAAAAAAAAATGGATGAAACTCAGAAGGAGTACGATAACTTTAGAAGTGTTCGTGGTGAAAGTTTGTCTGATCATATTACAAGGTTCATGAATTTGCTAACAAAGATGAAGAAAGCTGGAATTCCCGTTACCAACCGTGCTAAAATCAAAAGGTTGCTAGATTCACTACCAAAAGAATGGAGTATCCGGTGCATGAAGATTAAAGATGACTTTATAAGGTATCCTACGACGCTGACAGATGTCGTGGACGCTTTGAAATCTCTTGAAATGGCGGTGAATCAGATTGGTGTCACTCCAAAAGCAAGCCCAACAACACCTACCAACATGAGTTTCCCTTCCCCAATAAGTGTAGGAAGTTCATCATTTGTTTCAGCCAGGATTCTAAATAATCTTCCAGCAAGTTCTGCAAAAACATCTTTAAGTGAAAAAGAAATGGTGGAAATTGCAAAGTCAACAACTGATAATGGGAAGAAAGTTACTGAGGAGGATGATAAGGTGAAGCAGATTGAGAAGGTGGATGCAGGATTCAGTGAAGCAGGTAGAAAGAATGAAGAGAAGACGCCTTTTGAAGCCCAGCATGCAGAATCTAGCAAGGAGAAGGAAGAAAAGGACTTGGTAAACAGCATTCCGCACGAATTTAAAGTAAAGTTATGCACACAATCATGCGTAGACGTCGTGGCACACTATAAGTATCTTAATCTTGAATTTATGAGGGAAAAAGACAAAGTTTTAAAATTCAATAAAGAACTCAAACAAAATGAGGCCGCATATCAGAGAAAGTTGAATTCAACTTTAGCTGAAATGCAAACTCTAAAAGAATTCGTTTTTAGAAAAGATTTTATCATCAACGATTTAACAGAAAGATTAGAAAAATCTTTGAACGAAAACAATAAATTACAAATTATAATAGACAAATGGAATGTCAGTCAAAAGGCATTTACTGACATAAAAAACTGCCAACGACCGACATATGTAAAAGATGGGATCGGGTATAAGGATAGGCAAGGAAATGAAAGAAAACTCTTCTTTCCACCACATAGCAAAAACTATGTGCCTATGCCAACTCCTCATCCTGACAACGATTTAGTTGATAAAAATGATTTGATTGCTCAAAATATCAATTGTGAAAATGATAAAATTTCTAACGTTTCTGAAAGCAGTGAAGAGGTGATTGAGCGTGAGGAGGATGTGTGCGATGAGGATTGTGGTGGCACTAAAATAGGAATAGGGTATTCAGGCGACAGTTATACTACTGTTAACTGGTTTGCCTGGAACTGTGAGAAATCAAACAAAACTTTAAAATGTGTTGACTTAAAATCTGCTTTTTGTGATGAAAAAGTTGTGTGTGAACCTCCCATGTTTGTTCCAGAATTGAAACAAAACAGATTCGGAAAATTCCTTACCGAGGAAATTCCAGAATTTGTTCCATCTCATACAGGTATGTCAGAGTCTGATAAGGAGCCAAATGAAGAAAGCAGCAGTGAAGACTCAAGCACCACAACTTCAGAAGGTGGCGAAGGAAGCTCAAGTGAGGATCGTGATTCGGATTTTCAATCATATCAAGAATGGGAAAGCTCAAATGACTCAGAAACTTCAGTAAAAGATGCTGATAAAAAGGTTGAAAACCTTGAACCATCGGGTGTTCAAGAACCAACGACCCCAAATGACTCTACAAGTCTTGAAAATCAAGATCCATTGGAAAAAGACTTCCACATTGATGATTGCACGAGTTCAGATGATGAATCAAAGACAAATGAGAATCTTGGGGAGACAATGATCAAAAGATCGTCTGAAGTTGTCAAACATCACGTTTGTGAACATGCTGAGTCAAGCTCAAAGCAATCCCCGCCCCTAGTTGCATCACACGGAACTGCAAAGTCTCAAAAGCCATTCAAGGCTTGTTTTAGGTGTGGAAAAGAAGGTCATGTGCTCAAACATTGCCCAGAGCGACACGATCCAGACGGTAAAGGTAACCAGTATTGCTTCTCTGGATGAAAAGGTAAAAATCACACATCTTTGAAAGATCAGATGAAAAACTTTTCATCCAGGTCTCCACATGTGAAGCCGGTTTCACATAATTCAAAGATGAAAATGACCAACACATCAAAACCTCAATCTTTCCCTCCGGGTCTTAAACATAAAATTATTTCAAACTTTAAATCTTTTACAAACAAAATTTTTAAACCAACACAGGTTTGGCGAGTCAAACCAATGGTTGTAAAAGAAATCAATGAGGGAAAAGATTTGGTATATCGGGAGGTTTCTTATTTTGATGAAAGCGGGCAACCCAAGACTACGATGGCTTGGGTTCCACTCTCTAACTAAATTGCTTATGAGTGTAGGGACATCCAAGGAGGACTGTTAGTAACACCAGTTATTATCAGTGGTTGTTTCTGGTATAAGTTTAAAGAGGAAAATCACAAGTTTGGTTATGGTATCTAACCTGGTCGCGTACTCAACTACACTGTAACACACTCATTTTCTTGCTGACATATGCTTTTGTGTGCCTGGTGTGGAAGACTTTATTTTGTAAATACATGTTTTATAATTTTTAGTTTTTCAGTAAATGATTGTACATAAATAAAATTTTAAGGGGGAGTATTAAAATACTTCCTAGACCATGAGATGTGATTATTGCAAAATAATCATGATCTTATATGAGAAATGATAGGAACTAATATGATTATGTCTTCGCATGAATAGGATCTGATGGAGGATACGGCTCCAAGTTAACGATATGTCGGTAGATTCAGCAACACTATCGAGTAAACTGCTGTTAGGGAGCAAAACATAACTTCTACACAAGGATTCTGGCTTTTCTCAGGCATTACGCATCATAGTGGGTAACACATTGCGGCATATGGCTTAATGGTCTTAAATCTTGTGTTGATAGATTGCCAAAGTCTGAGATCTCGGGTCTTTATATTGGTTTTCATTCGGGGGGTATCATAGTTGGTCTTCTGCTGCATCCAGATACATGCTGACCTAGAACTTCTATGATATCCCTTCATAATAAGCGCCTTAAAAAAAAAAAAAAAAAAGGCCAAACCCCTTCATAATTAGTGCCAAAATTGGCCAAAACTTTAAGATGGATTAGTTTGGTCTCTCTGCTGTACGAAAGTACTGACCTGTTCACCAAACTATCTGTCTCCGCCCTCGATAGTTTTCGGGATCTCTGCTGTACGAAAGTACTGACCTGATCTCCGCTCTATCGTTGAAGAGAATGAAACCAATATACTCACCTGTTATGAGGAACCTTTGTGCATACCTTGATCGCGGGGGTATGTCCTGATGTGGGACTCACGGGCGTAATGATTCTATTCTCAATAGCTTGTGTGGGGGCCATAAAAGTCTTGTCAATATTACCGAAAACATGATAAACAATCTCACCGAAAGCATGTTGAAAGAAGGATGCATGGATTTAAGAGGACAAACATACCAGCAATCGTTCTTGAGTCGTAGCTATCCTAAAGAAAGTTGAAGTGTGACTAGGCTTTTCAAGTTGGTATGATCTCATATTTGATCAGCTCTAAATCTCAAAGGTTGAAAGTTAAAAAAAAAAAAAAAAAAAAATCTAAAAATCCAATTTTTTTTTGATTTGTGTATAGTTGTTTTTCTAAGTCTTCCATATCACATCAATCGTGTCTCAAACCGTTTGAGATACTCTTTCCATTGCACACTACAGATGCATACGGTTTTGTCTCTACTTTGAATCAGTCTAAAAGAAAATTCGGAGTTGTGTTTGTGTTTGTGAACAGGTTACTTTGACTATTTGCTGCAATGATGGCCGATCATCAATTGAGCAAGATACCAGACCAAAGCACCTGTTTCCTGAAGATTGCAGAAGATACCGAGCTAGGAATCCTCCTCCTACGTCTTCTGATTCACACAAGCTAAAGAGAGTTTAAAAAGTCCGTTCATGATTGTCAAAGATGATGCATGCAAAAAGGGGGAGCTTATCCAGATAAAGTACTAAAAGAGCAAAGTTTCAAAAGAAGATCTTCAGTGAAGAAAATTTGGAAAGCATCAGTCTAGGGGGAGATTGTTGGGTCTAAAATTGAGACTGAAGCTTGCCAAATTGAAGATCACATCATGCATGATGTTGACGGTTCTAAAGATGAAGCAAGAGTTTGATAACATTAGCCTAAGGGGGAGATTGTTGGGTCTAAATCGTGTAGTCTAATGTTATCAACGAATCAAGTCAACAAAGTCAACGCCAACGTGTCGAAGTCAATGCAAACAAGTCAAAGTCAACGCACAAGTCGACACGAGAAGATCGAAGAAAGATATGGCGTGTGAACGTTCGAGAGTTAATGGTTATATTGCTTTGGATAATTAAATATATTTTGTTTTAAACAAAATATATTTATTATCTTACTTAATTAGTCTTCATGTTTTTATTGCCCCTTTTAGTAAGTTTTAATCTCTAGGGTCCTTAATGTAATTAGCCAAAGTGTTTAGGCTATATATAGAAAGAGATGATTAGGGTTTTAGGGGACACACATTTCTAGAAAGATTTGGGGGCTACACTTGTATTATTATTTGCAAATCATTCAAGGGTCTTCAAGTTCATATTTTGTGTGTTCATCTTGATTTGTTTATCAAAATCAGATTTTTGTACATTTCAATGGTCCCAGATAAGAGGGATTGTTTGTAGGAGTTTATTGTTTGAAAGGGTATAAAAATTTATTTGCCACAAAAAAAACTAACTAGACATATGATAAGGCATTTTGGGAGCAATGTTTTTAGATTACTTAGAGGTGCTAAGGTGCCGGTTAGCATGTTTGATTGTTTAGCATATCATGATGCTATCTTGATGACCTATTTGGTTATGCCATGTGGTGAACTTATAAATATTCTAGTAATTTCTGGTTACTCACCATATTTGATTTAATGGAATATTGTGGAAAATTAGTATCATTTCTAGTAACTTCTAATATAGTCTTCTGGCCATATTTGCTATATGATATATTTTAGATATTTAGTACATTTTCTTTTACACCATTCCAAGGTGATGACTTTTCATTCAAACATAGTGGAAACTTAATAAATTTCTTCGGTATACATTAGAATATGATGCATTATGAATTACAAAATTTGATATCAGCGGGTAAACTATCGATGCTCTTCTGGAGCATTTAATATGCTATTAACACGTGAAATAGTATCAACAGCGTCTCTACCAAGACAACTAAAAATTATATTACTTATGTTTGTGACAGTGTTAGTTGTGATGTGTATCAGACATTTGCTACCTCAATTTGTGATCGTTCTACTGGAGCTTCTAGATTTGCATATGTATGATACATGCATTCACGTGAGTATGATAAGGTCTTTGTGTATCACTGGTTGTTCAATACACATTTGAAGCAAAGTGATTGTTTGTATTTCCCCTTCTCGCAATTGCCTCTTAGTAAGAGACTCATATTATGTTCGCTTGGGCAATAGATGTCAGTTTTTTTTCATGATCATCCACACGTAAGGCCTATACTGCGGGCGATAATCCTTTGCTCCTCTGGTGACATTAACAAATTATAACATTTACATCCGAGCGTTTTGTGAAATCACATTCTCGGTATTGCTGCATCAGGAGCATGTCGAGAAGATTTATAGCAAGCTTTTCAAATGATGACTAACTTCTGGTGGTCAAACATGTCGATCGGGTATCTTCACAGGTCTAGAATACGTCATGGAGGAGAAATGTTATAGTTTTAGCCTTTGTTTAGAGGGAAAACATGTACTATTCATAAGGTTTTCCATCACGAGGCTATATGTTAGCCAAAAATGCCAAGTGCGATGAACTAAAGTTTTGTTTGAACTTGAAAAATCATTATTAAAACAAACGGGACTTTGTATACATTTGGGAGAACTTTGGGTTCTCAACATTGATTTAGGATTCATGTGAAATTCAGTATATATGAGCATCAACACTAACTCAAATGAATTATTATCTATCAATTTAAGTAACTAACATCAGAGTAGTTTACTTAAGCTAAAGTCCACTAATTATTTTCATAGCTATTTTTCATCATTTTCATGTGAGGGCACATTTCTAATGACTATATCAATGTCTATTAATATTTGTTTAGCAACAACAAGCAATTAGAAGAATAACCATACAATTAATTATGTTGACTATGCATAGCATTGTAACAAACTGAAATATCAAATCACTAAAGCATAACAATGTTTATCTCAGCGTAGTTGTTTGGTAACCAGCTACCAATGAAATTTGTATTAATTTGTTTAGCACATTTAACTTGTCAAAAGGCAATACATATAACATATATGCTATCTAAAACAATGAGACCAACAGAAGTATTGCTAAACAAATGAAATCCGTAATATCTACCCATAAGCAAGTTATATGTGTTATGGCACATTTTCTAAGCATACATATCTTGAACTATATCCTGCTTTTAATTGTTTATCTGTGATCAGGATACTGGACGGGGATATTGCTAACATCCTGGGTGATATCCTGAGGTATATCGAATTAATCACATGCAGGTTAAAGACTGGGACTTGCTAACGGTCAAATGGACTTCATCTCCTCAAGACTCGGGCGTATTTGTTAAAGGAGAGACGTTGAACCCGAAAGACCAGGTCTACAACGTTCGACTAAGGAATATTCGTTGGATCCCGGTTATGTAGGATAGTTAGTTACATTTGTTTTACTATAAATAGATGGGGGCGGATCAGATTAAGGCACTCAACTTACACATTTTCGAACACTTTCTCTCTAGCTCATCGCAAACACTACACACAACACTTGTATTCGAATTACATTGTAACACATAGTCGATCCTCACCACATCCTGCACTGTATCCTGATATTTGAAACAATAGAAGAACAAGGCAGCTGCGATTGTCAGCTCCCGAGGTTTTATGCCGGCGATCTAGATTGATCAAGGGCTTTCCTCGTACATCACGTGTCAACCTTTACCTTTTTGCTCATTGTTTGATTGTAGATACAGTTCGATATCCCGAGCCGTATCCTAAAACTGTTTTCATATCTAATTTGGTTAACACATTTTTCACACATAATATTAGCACACTACCTCACTTAACTAATTTGATCACTAAATTGCTTAGGTAATTTTTGACCAAAACAATTTGGCGCCCACCGTGGGGCAAGTGGTGCTACTTTTACTAAATATCTTTGTAAAATCGTTAATCGGTTTTCTATTTTCAAAACTTTTTGCCACATTGTTTACAATGGCCTCAAGATCAAACATGAGCTCCTCCACTATGTCTGCTGCAACCTCTGCTACTACCGGTTCGGTGCTTCCACCACCTCCTCCAAGGATGCCATTTTCTTCACAATCTCAAGATGTTATCCCTACTCGGAGTGTTCAGGGATCTGCTCCCGTTTTAGCCTCTAATGATGAAATTCTAACTTTATTTGGAAGTGTGCAGGAACAAATGAGGCAGCAACAGGAAACTAATCAAATGCTGTTAAGAGAAATACAACTCTTAAAAGCTAGCTCGAGTAGACCCGCTGAAGAAACTGTCACTCCTATATAGCCCAGGGCTTTGAATTTCAGTTCCGTAGTTTACACTGAGGACAACAGGGGGAATATCGTCCCAAGCCATTCTCAGAATCATACCCCTGAGATACCCTCCTCGGTCAGGATGTCGACTGTGAGGAGTTCAGGATATGCTTCAGGATATGGCCAAAATCCTCAGACCGGTAATGTATCAAATAATAATATTCTTGCTACTAACAACAATGGCTCTTTGCAGGATGCAGGTATGACGTCAACATTTACCAGGGAGCTCCAGAAATTGAAGGACATGATATCCAGTGTACCTGGAGTGGTCCAGCCAATTCCAGAAGTATCCCAAGACAGCCACAGGATATCCCGCTTTGCATATCCTATCTGTGATGTTGAAATCCCAAAAAGATTTCAGACTCCCAACATGAAGCTGTATGATGGGACTACGGATCCTGAAGAGCATATTGCCCAGTATAGGGAAAGAATGGAGATTAACCCTATCCCTCCGGAGCTCAAGGAAGCATGCTTGTGCAAGGGTTTTGGGTCTACCCTGACAGGATCAGCCTTAAAATGGCTATTAAATGTCCCTCCTCACTCAATTACTTCGTTTGCTCATTTGGTTAATTTATTTAATAGTCAATTTTCTTGCAGCCGGAGTTTTGAGAAACAGACCAGTGATCTTTACAGGATAACTCAAGGGCCTCAGGAATCCTTGAGGGATTATGTGAACAAATTCAGTCGAGAATCCTTGGATATCCCACATCTTGATGTTGCAACAGTTGTGCAAGCTTTTAAGATGGGGTTGCAAAAGGATTCTCAGTTTTATCAGGATCTTGTAATGAATCCCTGCAGGAATCTCGACGAAGCTCGTAACAGGGCTTTGAGATATATCCGTTTGGAAGATGACAAGAAGATGCAGGAGAGGATGAATTCTACCTCAACCTATGAATCAACTAACAGGAAATCAGAAACCTCATATAAGCCATATCGCTCCAAGCCATATGGCATAAATGATAGCAAGAAAGTGAATGCTGTTGAAGACGAGGATCCTGAAGAATATCCTGACTTATCTGAATACTGCTTTTCTGTTAATATACCTGAGTTAATGTATGCTATGCAGGGTTTAGGGGACAAAGCTAGGTGGCCTCGAAAGAACCAGCAGAAAGCTGATTGGAAGGATAAATCTAAATGGTGTGCCTTCCATGAAGACTTCGGACATATGACCGAGGATTGCATTGCTTTAAGGAAAGAGATAAGTTACCTGTTAAGCAAGGGGTATCTGAAGGACTTGCTGGGAAAAAAAGAAGAATAAAGGGCAGGATCCCGAGAAGGATCCTGAACGAGCAGCATCACCCCCAACAGATGCCAAGATAATTAACTTTATTTCAGGAGGATCCGACATTTGTGGGACTTCGTATTCGGCGGCTAAGAGACATGCAAAGGAAGCTAAGAGTGAAAGGGGAGACAAACCAGTCAGGATGACTACCCTCACAACTGATAAAGTGATCACTTTCGATAGTGATGACAGGGATACTGTTCAGGATCCTCACCATGATGCTTTGGTAATAACATTATATGTGGCTAACCATTTTGTACGCAGGATACTGGTAGACAACGGTAGTTCTGTCAATATAATTCAGCTGGAAACATTGAAGAGGATGAATGTATCTCCGATGGACATTACTTCGAAGTCCACTGTGCTCGTTGGTTTCAGTGGAGAAGCTAGAAATACTGTAGGAGAGATAAAGTTACCAGTATACGTTGAAGGGGTCAACTCAATACAACGCTTCTGTGTGATGGACTCCTTATCCTGCTATAACATCATACTGGGAAGACCATGCATTCACGATATGAAGGTTGTGCCATCAACATATCACCAATGCATCAAGATCCCTACCCCTTGGGGAGTTGTCAAGGTTGAAAGTGATCAGCAGGAAGCGAAAGAATGCTACTCATCTTCGATGAAATCTTCAACCAAGCCTAATCAAGCATAGCAATTAAAGATGCGGGCCCGGGATACCTTGGATGCTTCGGAGCAGGATGTGAAGAAAATTATCCTGGATCAGGATAATCCTGATATCTCGGTGCTCGTAGGAACCAATATCCCTCAGGATATTGAAGTGCAGTTAACTAAGTTTTTGAAATGCAGGATGTCAACGTTTGCATGGAAGCATGAGGATATGACAGGCATATCCAAAGACATTATCACTCACAAGCTTGGAATTGACAGATCATTCAAGCCTGTTCAGCAAAAAAGAAGAAAATTTGCTCCTGAGCGGAATACGATCATCCAAGAAGAAGTTGAAAGATTGTTGAAGTCCAGGATGATCAAAGAAGTCAAGTTTCCAAGATGGCTAGCAAACGTAGTTGTGGTACAGAAGAAAAACGGGAAATGGAGAGTCTGTGTAGACTACACGGACTTGAACAAGGCTTGTCCTAAAGACCCATTTCCTCTCCCTCATATCGACGCAATGGTGGATGCTACTGCTGGACATGAAATGTTAACGTTCATGGATGCATCCTCAGGATTTCAGCAGATTCAAATGGAGCCTTCGAACCAGGAGGATACTGCTTTCATGACACCAACAGGTATATATTGCTATACTGCCATGCCTTTCGGTTTGAAAAAATGCAGGTGCAACATACCAGAGATTAGTAAACATGATGTTCAAAGATAAGCTGGGGGACACCATGGAGGTATATATCGACGATATGGTGGTGAAATCTAAAAAGGCTGAGGATCACCTCCAGGATATCAAGGGAGCATTTGATATCCTGGATCTGTATAACATGAAGCTGAATCCTGCTAAGTGCCATTTCAGAGTGGGGGCAGGAAAGTTTCTTGGATATATTGTTTTGGTCAAAAATCAAGCAATGACAATGTAACCAAACTTTCTGTTGTGAGGTATGATGCTTGAATTGATGAACAATAATAAGGATCACTATGAAGTGTAATGAACAAATGACACAAAGATTTATACGGGGAAAAAGCCCTTGATCAAGAGTTGATCTCCGGCACAAAAAACCCCGGGTGATGGAAACTACCGATCACCAACTTAAATTAAACAAACAATCTGTTACAACTTCGGATGATAGCGAGCTAAGTACAAGGATCACTATAGTGTATCGTGTAGAAATGTATGAAAAATGCTAAATGTTTTGTCGAGAGCTGATGAGAGCGGTTGTATGAGTGTGTGTGTAGCCAAAAATAGCCAAGTGTTTCTAAAATAGCTCGCTACCCCTTTAAAAATAGAAAATATCAAGCCTAACTAACATTCCGCAATTCGTGCAAGTCTTCCACGACTCCACAACGTCCATTTCTGACCAAGCACGTGCGGAATAGACTGGGAATATTCTCCAGGAATGTCGCCAAGACTAAGTCCAAGTTGATATTCCTGCAAAACATTTACGAATTCAAAGTAGACAATCGTTAGTACAGGGATCCTTATAGTGATCCATGATCCTGATCCTGCAACACTTCTGAGGATCACTAGTTCAGCGTTGTGTTACCCTATATAGATCACTAGTTAATCGTTCAAACTTTCTGCTACAAGAGAATTGACTATTGAACAAGTGAACTAAATTAGCAAATGAAGTAATAGAGTAAGGGGGAAGACTTAGCAGCCATTTAAGAGCAGATCCTGTAAGTGTGGATCCAAATCCCTTGCATAGACATGCTTCTTTCAACCTTTCAGGAATTGGATTGATCTCCATCCTCTCCCTGTACTGAGCTACATGCTCTTCTGGATCCGTTGAACCATCATACAACTTCATTGATGGTATCTGGAATCTTTTAGGTATCTCAGCATCACACAAAGGTGGTGCAAAACGAGATATCCTATGGCTACCATCCGCAATCTCAGGAATGGGTTTAACCACTCTTGGTACACTGGATATCATATCCTTAAGCTTCTGCAGCTCCCTAGCCATGGCCTGATTGATACCTGTATCCTGCATAAAGCCATGGTTAGTGTTATATAAATTATTAGAAGTGTTACCTCCCATAGGATTCGAGTTTGGAATTGCGGATGCGAATCCATCTTGTCGATACTCTGGCATGATTGAAGGACCAGAGGAGGCAATGGTCTGCATTGGTATGAAGTCTCCTTGATGGACGTCTGAGTTCTGAGGTTGCATATTTCTCGAGGATCCTTGATTTTGAAGGGGGTTGGATCCTTGGAATTGCGATGATCACCTCAAAGGATCCTGGGACCTGGGAGGACCCTTGAACAAGGGAGAATCCTAGGACCAGAGAGGATCCTAGGACCTTGGAGGATCCTTGGACCTGGGAGGATCCTCGGACCTGGGAGGATCCTTGGACCTGGGAGGATCTTTGGACCTGGGAGGATCCTTGTACTGTATGCATTCCCACATATCCTCCTGACGTGAAGTATCCCTGATGCTGAGAAGAGGATCCTAATGGTTGAGAAGAGGATCCCTGAGGCTGGAAGCAAGAGCAAAATGCCTGACTCATTGTTGTTGTCCCGTAACGCCTTCCTGATAGTTCACCCAAGTATTGCACGTCCGGAACTGCTGAGTATTGTGAAGTTATGACCGGAGTGTCGAAGTTCAGCGACCTTGGCATCAGAGGGGAGTGATCCTCCACTGATTTCTTCTGTTTCTTGATTTCATCGATCTCCCGGAGGATCCTTTTGTTGGTCTTATCCTGCTCTTGTGCATGATTCCTCATCTGCAAAATCAGGGTATAAAGATCATTAGTAGTAGGATTAGTTGAAACAGAAGAAGTAGGTGGTTTTTGGAAAATAGGAGTTGGTTTCTCCGCAGCATTCTCAGCATTCTTCTGGGATCCAGAAGGTGGTGGAGGCAAAGGAGGAACGCCTTGTGAAGAACTGAATGAGGGCATCAAACTTGAAGTATTCTTCACTGAGGAAGCCATCTGCTTGGTTGTAGCGAATCGAAATGACCACAAAAACACGAATCTTTCTAAGAATGAAGCACCAATTGCCCCACTGTGGGCGCCAAACTGTTTTGGTCAAAAATCAAGCAATGACAATGTAACCAAACTTTCTGTTGTGAGGTATGATGCTTGAATTGATGAACAATAATAAGGATCACTATGAAGTGTAATGAACAAATGACACGAAGATTTATACGGGGAAAAAGCCCTTGATCAAGAGTTGATCTCCGGCACAAAAAACCCCGGGTGATGGAAACTACCGATCACCAACTTAAATTAAACAAACAATCTGTTACAACTTCGGATGATAGTGAGCTAAGTACAAGGATCACTATAGTGTATCGTGTAGAAATGTATGAAAAATGCTAAGTGTTTTGTCGAGAGCTGATGAGAGCGGTTGTATGAGTGTGTGTGTAGCCAAAAATAGCCAAGTGTTTCTAAAATAGCTCGCTACCCCTTTAAAAATAGAAAATATCAAGCCTAACTAACATTCCGCAATTCGTGCAAGTCTTCCACGACTCCACAACGTCCATTTCTGACCAAGCACGTGCGGAATAGACTGGGAATATTCTCCAGGAATGTCGCCAAGACTAAATCCAAGTTGATATTCCTGCAAAACATTTACGAATTCAAAGTAGACAATCGTTAGTGCAGGGATCCTTATAGTGATCCATGATCCTGATCCTGCAACACTTCTGAGGATCACTACTTTAGACAGAATTGAGGATCACTAAATCCAACAGTAAATAAGGATCACTGGTCATTTAGAAATCCACCCCTAACATATATGGTGACGAAAAGGGGGATAGAAGCAAGCCCGGAGCAGATTAAAGCTATCTTGGATATAAAATCACCCTCGAATATGAAGGATGTTCAACGGTTAACAGGACGAGTAGCAGCATTGAACAGATTTATTTCGAAATCCTCGGAAAAATACAAGGAATTCTATGATATCCTCAAGAAGAATAAGAAATTTGAATGGGGAGCAAAGCATGAAGCAGCCTTGCAGGATTTGAAGCGATATCTCTCAACTGCACCTCTATTGATGAAGCCTGAAAATGGTGAACCACTATCCCTATACCTCGCTGTATCAGGGAATGCTGTAAGTGTCGTTCTTATAAAAGACCATAAAGGTCAGCAATATCCTGTTTATTATGTTAGTAAAAGTTTGTTAGATGCTGAAACTAGGTATTCTCATTTAGAAAAATTGATATTAGCTCTAGTCATGGCATCAACAAAGCTTAGACATTATTTTGAGACACATAGGATCCATGTTAAAACGAATTATCCTGTCAAAAATGTGCTTAGGAAACCAGAGATGTCAGGCAGGATGGCCAAGTGGTCAGTAAAGTTAAGTGCTTATGATTTAGTATATGAACCTAGAAATGCCATAAAGTCTCAGGCTTTAGCTGACTTTGTGGCTGATTTCAGTAGTGACATTTAGGACGAGGTAGACCTAGAAGTTCAACAGTTAGGAGAATCTTCAGGATCCTGGACGTTGTATACTGATGGTGCATCCAATATTAGGTGTGAATTTCCTGCTACTAATAATGAGGCAGAATATGAAGCTTTAATTGCAGGATTAGAATTGGCTAAGAATATGAGTATCAAGAATTTACAAGTATATGTTGACTCCTTGTTAATTACTAACCATTTTAATGGATCTTATGCAGTTAAGGGTGAGAAATTAATCGAATACCTCGATATTCTCAAAAAATTAGCAGGATATTTCGATGTTTTTACACTTGAACAGGTACCAAGAGAGGATAATGCTGAAGCAGATGCCTTAGCAAATCTGGGATCATCGATCAGGATACCAGAAGGAACCCAAATACCAATATTACATGTCTTGTATCCTGTAACGAATCCTCGGGATAAAGAAGTAGCGGGTATTCAGGATCCTGGAGCAGAGTATCCTGAAGAGGATCCTAAATCTTGGACGGCTCCAATCATGAGATATCTCAAGGAAGGACACATCCCCGAAAATGAAAATCCTAAGGCATTTAGGATGAAGGTATCACGATTCACTATTATAAATAATGTTTTATACAAGAAATCTCTTGCAGGACCGTATTTGAGTTGTTTGGAGGATCCTGAAGCCAAAGAAGTACTTCAGGATATACATGAAGGAGATTGTGGTAACCATACTGGGGGCAGGTCATTATTCTCAAAAGTATTAAGGACAGGATATTATTGGCCGACAATGAGAAAAGATGCCGCAGAATATGCTCGAAGATGTGACGCATGTCAAAGACATAGTAACATATTACATCAGCCTGCTGAACCGCTGTATCCTATTGTTTCCCCTTGGCCGTTTATGAAGTGGGGTATGGATATAGTGGGAAAGCTTCCAAAAGCTCCAGGAGGAAAGGTTTTCATGTTGGCAATGACGGATTATTTCTCCAAGTGGGTTGAAGCAGAAGCATTTGTTCAAGTTAGAGACCAAGAAGTAGTATCCTTCATAAAGAGAAATATCCTGACCAGATTTGGAGTACCAGCCGAGATAATCTGTGACAATGGTTCTCAGTTTATAAGCAAGAGAACTACTGGCTTTTGCAAAAGTTGGGGAATCAAAATGATAACATCTACTCCGGTACATCCTCAAGCGAATGGACAAGCAGAATCCTCAAACAAGATAATTGTCAATAACTTAAAGAAGAGGCTTGGAGCCAAAAAAGGAAGATGGGCAGAAGAATTACCCTTTGTTTTGTGGGCTGATAGGACAACGGTAAAGAATGCAACAGGCCAAACCCCATTTTCCTTGGTATTTGGAGCAGAAGCAATGATTCCAACGGAAATGGCAATACCTACTGCAAGATCTACCCTACGGGATCCTGAACAGAATCCTGAAGCCTTGAGTCAGGATTTGGATACTATAGATGAAAAAATGGATGCAGCAAGGCTAAGGATGGCAGCATATTAACAAAGAATATCCAGAGCATATAACAAGAATATTAGGACCAGAAGATTTAAGGTTGGAGATTGGGTGTTAAGAAAGGCTTTTCAGAATACTACTTATCCTGCCGATGGCAAGCTAGCTCCAAAATGGGAAGGACCATATGAAGTTGAATCAGAAGCAGGGAAAGGAGCATATAGACTCAAGAATATGGAAGGGGATATGCTACCGAGATCTTGGAATGCTATACACCTTAAGCTTTATTTCAAGTGAGTTTAGAATTTAATTTCTAACTCAGGATGGTATGAATTCTATCTTTTTTAAATATGTTTGGTTTAATTTATTCTTTGAAACCCAATACTAACTTAAGCATCGGAGGGGTGTTAGCCAAGCTAACACCCACCTTAGTTTAAGGATGTTTTGCAGTATATGCTCCAGGATATAGCTCCAGGATGCTCACTCAAGATACTTCGGAAGATTAGAGGATTGGCCCCCTCTCTCACGTATAAGGGATCCCGATCCCTTCACAGGTTTAAAGGTATTCACCTTTCTTCCGAATTGGGTTTAAACACCCCGCCTGGAGCGCAAGTTATTCAGGGATAGTTCAAGGTGGCGGGACCAGTCCATGTAAAAGTGGCTGACAATTTCGTTACTATTGGCTATATCCTGAATCCTAAAGGTATATGAGGATTGATCACCCTCTCTCACGAAAGGGTATTTTCATACTCTCTAAGGTTTAAAGGTTTTCACCTTTCTAAGTCTTGGAGTTTATACACTCCCGCCTGTAGCGCACGAAAATTTGGGATTTTCCCCAGGATACAAGGAATTTATCTCCAGTACATTCTTGGGTTTTACCCCTGTAACATGAAAAATTATCTATCCAATGGGAACTGATATCCAGAAGATTTCTAAGTATTTGAAGACATTGTACACAGGGGACATTCCTACTAAAGCAATGGTGTAAAGCTAAAAGGATAAGGCTCGGAACTAATGCACTAAGTGTCTCAGACAGGGGACATCTTCATTGGAAAAGTTGCAAAGGGATTGAGGTTTGATAATAGGGTTATACCCTATTCTTGGTATGATCTTTCCTTTGTAAACATCGTTTAAGTTTTTGATAATACTATGTTTGGTAAAAGGTTAAATATCTTGATATATTCTCAAAATATATTTTCAAAATACTTCTCAGAATATTTGATTAAAATATTTGAAACTAATACTAGCTTGAAACTTTGATCATTTATGTATTATCAAAACAGGTTTTGGAAAAGTGGATTGTTTTTCACTCTTTAAAAAGCTTTCTACAAAGTTGAACGAATATTTGGAAGTCCTATCTAATAACAGTTTTTATAATAAATCGCTGAGCATATTGATCAGGATATTTTTGAAAGATAGTTGTACGAAATTTTGCAAAGCTAAGGTCTATGCTAAGAAAGACGAAAGATAATAGCAAGAAAAATGAAAGATGAAATTATTTTTTGAAACAATCAGTACTGGTTGATAACCGAAGGTTTCATCCTGAAACCCAGGACCCATCCACCTTCGGCTGTCAAATTGTTTTGATGCAGAAATAAGAATTGTTCATAGGACATAAAATTGTTCAAACAATTTAAAGGAAATAAGCTTTAGGGGGCAGTGCCTTCTTCGTCCATAATGATTTCAGCAGCATCCGTCTTGGGATCCGCCTCAGCATCCTTCTCAGCATCGGTTGCTTTTTCAACTGCTTTGGAAGATTCTTCGACAGCTGGTTTGGAAGAAGTGCCACCGAGGTTCTTTAGCTTGGTTTCCCAGGCAGCAACGTCCCAAGAAGGGCATTCAAAACCTAATGTTTTGGCTTCATGGGCCATCTTCAACCTGGCTTGGAGGAGAGAAATGACGACGGAACTCTTAAGGCTTTCCCGGTAGCTGACCATATCCCGTTCATGTTGCACATGGGCAGCTTCAAGATCGGCTTGGGCTTGAAGAGTAGCTTTGTTGAGAGCAGTCTGGTGTTCTTGAATCATAGCTTTGAACTTCTCCTCGTAATGACGAGATTTGGCGGCTGCAATCATGCCTTGATCGAAGATTGTGACTTCTGCTTCCTTTAGCTTGGATTCAAGCGTCTTGTTAAGCCTGCAGGATTCTTGATATAGATGAACCAGACGCTCAAGACCCTGCGAAGGTAAGAGGACAGGTATTAATATTGATAAATCTTTGTAAATGATGTAAGCTGCAGGATGTAATTTGAGAATACTAACCTGGTTAAGAAAGGAAGTCATAAACCCGCTAGCTTCAATGAACCCGTGCTTCTCATAAGGAAAAGTGTCAGAAATGACGGGGGAATCGGGCTCTTTCCTTTTATGAGAGCTGGAGCTCCGGGGCTTGGTAGTTGGCAAGGGTTTGCTGATGACAATGGCTTTGGAACCGCTGGGTTTGGATGAGGCTGTGGCCCTGGGACTAGGTTCCTTCTTGACCTGAAACTGATCAGAATAACTGTCCAACTCGTCGACGTCAAAGACTTCAGGGATCTTGACCGGTGCTGCATAAAGGGAAAAGTTTTACATCATTATTACTCTTTATCTTATTATTATACTGTGTTGACTAATTATTTTAAAAGTAATCCTTACCAGACATTTCAGATGACGAGTATTGACTGGAACTCGGGACGTGTGTGGTGAAACTCCTGTCTATTGCAGGTAATTGATAAACGGTGTTGATTCTTTCCTCTGATTCAGCGGTAGGGGGAGTTACTTCCTTGAAATTCACTGCACAAGGATCAAAAAGAAGGATATTAGTAGGAGATAAAAACCTAACGGTCCATGAGAATATTTATGACCCTACCGGTGGTTAACCACTCCACCAGAAGGCTGGCACCCTCAGCAATGGAGTCTCGTTTGACAAAGAAAAATTTGCGTTGCCATCCGTCTTCGTTTTTGGTGGCTTTAAGAATAAGGGGTTTGCTAGAGGTCGAGAAAAACAAGAACCGGCTAGAGCCGTGGGATCGGAGGCGATAAGCAATAGGCAGATCCTCGATGCAGAGGTCGGGGCAATGAAGGTTTTTGATTTGGTTAAGTACGATTAATACTCTCCAAACCATGGGCATGGTTTGAGCAAAAGAGATGCCGGTGGTTCGGAAGAATTGCATCATGAATTCGGGAAAAAGGTATCGAAGACCTAGCGAGAAAGGGTATGCTGGGAAGCAAACCCAATCAGCGGAAGAAACATCCGATCGAATTGACCGATCGAACGGTCTAAAGTCCGTGTTATCAGGGAAAGCACCGGAAGCTCTCAAAGCCGCAATGTCTGCGTTGTCAAAAGCACAGACCTCCTTTTCGGGATTTTTGAGGAGATTCTGCTGGGTGAAGGTCTCAGCAGCCATTACGAATAAGAAAAATTGACAGAAAGTAACTGAGAAATGGGGAATTACCTGGAGGCTCTGTTGGAGATATCTGCTTTTCAAACAAGAAGAGAGAAGATATAGGAGCATTGTGGATCTCCATTGAGCTAAAAGCGCGTTGCAGGTTATGATGTGATCTTGACAGTCGCTTCGTTTTAAATGCCTTGAATTATGGGATAAGACTTTTAAAATATATCCGTTGGATTAGTATACCAACCGATATATTTGGGGACAATTGTTATGGCTCATTTTCTAAGCATACATATCTTGAACTATATCCTGCTTTAATTGTTTATCTGTGATCAGGATACTGGACGGGGATATTGCTAACATCCTCGGTGATATCCTGAGGTATATCGAATTAATCACGTGTAGGTTAAAGACTGGGACTTGCTAACGGTCAAATGGACTTCATCTCCTCAAGACTCGGGCGTATTTGTTAAAGGAGAGACGTTGAACCCGAAAGACCAGGTCTACAACGTTCGACTAAGGAATATTCGTTGGATCCCGGTTATGTAGGATAGTTAGTTACATTTGTTTTACTATAAATAGGTGGGGGCGGATCAGATTAAGGCACTCAACTTACACATTTTCGAACACTTTCTCTCTAGCTCATCGCAAACACTACACACAACACTTGTATTCGAATTACATTGTAACACATAGTCGATCCGCACCACATCCTGCACTGTATCCTGATATTTGAAACAATAGAAGAACAAGGCAGCTGCGATTGTCAGCTCCCGAGGTTTTATGCCGGCGATCTAGATTGATCAAGGGCTTTCCTCGTACATCACGTGTCAACCTTTACCTTTTTGCTCATTGTTTGATTGTAGATACAGTTCGATATCCCGAGCCGTATCCTAAAACTGTTTTCATATCTAATTTGGTTAACACATTTTTCACACATAATATTAGCACACTACCTCACTTAACTAATTTGATCACTAAATTGCTTAGGTAATTTTTGACCAAAACAATATGCATGTTAATTATTCACAATTTATATGCATATCAATTACATATATAAATCACATACAATCCTAGGATATTATACGTATACATATATGTGTGTGTGACTGTTAAAGAGATTAAACTCATATTAATTTGCTTGTCGGTTTTGGGTCAACTACCTTTATTAAATGGATTAATTAATTAATTAATTGTATATAGTTACATTGTTTTATGAAATTAACTTATTAATAAAGGTGTCATTTATTTGCCATTAAAGTGCATGTGGGACTTTGGGCTTTTGCCAGTAAGTTACGTGAATATCATTGGGTTTTATATCATTTTTAGTTAAGTTACGTGAGAGCATTAATTTATTCAATTCCCATGTTAATGCATGACTCATGTAATGAAAAAAAATATAATATATTAAGTTTAAAGTAATAGTCTCACTTACTAAAAAGTTGCGCCAACGGTTATTTGATTTTTTTTTCATTATAATCAGGGAAAATTAAGGAAAAACCGTTCGAAGGAAAATCAAGAAAAGACGAAAAATTTGCCGGATGTTACGGTTATAGGCCACTCCATTTTCTTGAGCCCTCACGAACAACCGACCGTGTTACCGTAAAAAAAATTTTGGAAGTTGTATCACATGATTGAATTCACAATGGAAGGTAACATACCAATTGATTGAGTAAGTTTTAATCGAGATCTATAACAGATATTAAAAGGGAATTAGTTGTTACCTGGTTGCCGACTAAAAAGGAAAACGGAAGATTGTGAGTTGTGACTGCAACGTAGCCATGCCATAGTTTCTGGAGATTGTGAGTTGTGACTGCAACGTAGCCATTACAACCATCACCTATCCTAGTAACTCTCCTTCGGTTTTTATCTACGGTGCTCACTTGATTTTTTCACAATGCTAGTAATAACCAAAAAGGTTCTTTGAAAGATTGTCTAGGATCTCCCATGATAATTTTGTGAAAAAGAATGAGATTAAAATAAACTGATGTAAGAGAGCAATCGTGCTGATAACGTGTTATAAACAAGAGACCAAACATAAGAAAAAGATTCCATTCATACTATTTCATGTACATATATCATATATATAGATCAGTACAATAACAACCCTAAAGCCCATTAACATTAGGTCAGGCTTGGCCTATGGGCCTGAATGTCTGGATTCATAACAGTATTTGTGTTTTTATAAAAGTTAACAAGTACAAACTAAAGAAAATTCAAATTAAATGATAACTAAAGTATTAATAAGAATTAAATATCATATCACCATTGTAACAATATTGCAACACTATTGTAACTGGAATAATAATTAACACATACCTATATATTAACATGTTTTGACTCGTAATCCAACCTGACCATCTTCACCTCTAACAGAGATAAATCATACATAAGGTGAAACCGGCAACAGAACAACAGTAAATAGGCAAAGTCCCTCATCGGCTCATCCTAGTTATATCCTAACTTCTAGAAAAGTATAAGAACACAGATTAAATACCGATATTCAAGTGAAAAATGCTTACATACGCGCTCACAAATTTAACGAGATTCCCAATCCATAAACCTTTTTTTCCTTTAGGTTTAGCAACAGGCACATTCATACCCGCCATTTTATTGTTGTATTTTGCCTGAAGGGTCCCATTGTATTACCACTTGAAAAGCATGTTAAAGGGATTTTATAAAGTATGCATCTTAAAGTTCATATAGCACATGAGTTTCAGTTTCTAAATGTCTGCAGATACAATGATGTACCTACATTTAATTTTTGAAAATATAGAAACAATCTTTTTTTTTTTTGAATGACGACTATCTTGTATTATTAGGCTAGCACACTCCCTAACTTAGAGAGCCTCGTTGCCTCACTCCGGCCAGACTATGTTGTCTTAACCGTGCCCACATTGGCTTCAAAGTTTGGTTTGGGCGTTCCCCCGGAAAACCATACTGCCGGCTGTCACTTGACAGTCCTTGTGCCACCACAAGAGCAGAACTCTCTGGCGTAACACACGGTAGGACGAAAACCCGAGTGGGCTCATGATAGAACCTGACACCTCTGCAAGAAGGCTAGGCTCTATCCATTATTGTCTAATCCACCAAAGTGACAAGTGGGAATTGAACTTGGGTCTCTATTGAAGAATCCAAGCACCCTTACCACTAGGCCACAAGTGATGGATTAGAAAACAATCTTGTTGGCATATATATATATACTATACTAGGTTAGTTACCCGTGTGATACACGGGCTGTTTAATATCTTATGTTAATAGATATTTTGAATAAAACTACATGACACATTATTAAAAAAATACAAACTTGTAATTATAATTAGTAGTTACAAATAGAACAAATGTAATAGTAATTCATAACTCTCTAAATGCTTCATTGTATACAACATTTATTGTTTTATTCATGACACTACCACAAAAGAAGAACAAGGACGATAAATTGCAAGACTAAATAAGATAAACTTAATGATGGTGACACTATCGCAAAACAAGCAATAATGGTAAAATAATCTAAATAGGACGGATAGTTCCTCTTGTATAAGTCTCAACATAAAATTTATATACAAGAAATTATTAATTTGAAAGATAACATGCATTACATGTCTATAGAGTTGAATATTGTGCAGGGGTATATGACCTCTTTATATATTGAAAATAAAAACAAAGATCCATTGGCAACCATTTGAAAGAGCTATAGAGTTGAATATTGTGCAGGGGTATATGACCTCTTTATATATTGAAAATAAAACCAAAGATCCATTGGCAACCATTTGAAAGAGAAACTGAAGTGAGTTGTCTTTGATTATACTCCGAACAGCTACAAGATTACTTGCCAGTGACTTCCCTATACTGTTTAGGTTCGTGGTTTGCACAATCTGCTCATATAAATGAAACATCAATTATTTCATGTTAGTAATACTAACCTGTGAGAGAACCGTTGATTAGCGCTGCAAGAAAAATAAACCAATTATCAACATTATGTGTGTCAACAATTGAAATATTGAAAGAAAAAGGTTTGAATATTGATTGTATTGTTCTGTTCTTACAATGAGGAAACCAACCCCACTAAATAGAGGGATACAATGGATGATAAAGGAAACAAAATAAACAAGGAAAAGAAAAAGATAGGGACCAACGGTCCTTGACATCCTTGATAGATGGAAACATATAAGGAAATGATGAAAAAATTTATGACCCTTGAATATTTTCTAACACTCCCCCTCAAGTTGAGTAATGGGATTTCCAATACTTAACTTGCTTAGACACTGATTAAAGATTCTTCCGTTGACGGCCTTGGTTAATATATCTGCTAATTGCTCCTTTGAATTAACGAAGGGAAGCTCTATAACCCCTGCTTCGAGTTTTTCTTTAATGAAGTGTCTGTCAACTTCCACATGTTTTGTACGATCGTGTTGAACGGGATTTTCGAAGATTTGTATAGCAGCTTTGTTATCACACATGATCATACTTGCTTCTGTTTGAAGGAATCCAATTTCATTCAGGAGTTTGCGTATCCATAGAACTTTTGCCAGACCTGGTGCGATTCCTCGGAATTCTGCCTCGGCGCTAGATAAAGCAACAACTTTTTGTTTCTTGCTCCTCCATGTGACTAGATTTCCTCCTACCAAGGTAAAGTATCCCGATGTTGATCTCCGATCTCCTTTATCTCCAGCCCAGTCAGCATCAGTATACGCCTGGACCTTTAGGTGTTTGTTGGATTGGAAGAGAACCCCATGTCCCGTAGTGCCTTTGAGATATCTCATAATCCTCCATATCGTGTCCATATGAGTAACTTGAGGTCGGTGCATAAACTGACTAACCACCCCGACTGCATAAGCAATGTCTGGTCGAGTGTGTGAGAGGTATATAAGTTTACCCACCAACCGTTGATATCTTTCTTTGTCTACTAATTCTGCTCCTTCTTCGATGCAAAGTTTCTGGTTAGTAATCATTGGAGTATCAGCTGGCTTGCAATCGACCATCCCTATTTCAGCTAGAAGATCAAGGATATACTTCTTTTGACATATAAAAATCCATTGCTTGGATCTTAGAACCTCGATCCCAAGAAAGTACTTGAGCCTTCCTAAGTCCTTCATTTCAAATTCTTTAAACAAATTTGTCTTCAACTTCCTTATTTCTTCCTCGTCGTTTCCTGAAATGATCATGTCATCAACATATACAATTAAACAGGTTATAAGTTTACCTCTTCGTTTGAGAAATAATGTGTGATCAGAGTTGCTTTGTTGAAAATCACATCCTTTCATAGCTGACGTGAATCTACCAAACCACGCTCTAGGAGATTGCTTAAGCCCATAGAGAGTTTTTTTCAGCCGACACACTTCCTTGCTTTTAAAGTTTCTTGTGAATCCAGGAGGGGCGTCCATGTAAACTTCTTCTTTTAATTCTCCATGGAGGAAGGCATTCTTTACATCAAATTGGTGAAGAGGCCACCCTTCATTAGCAGCAATAGAAAAAAGGACACGAATGGTGTCAATTTTTGCTACCGGGGAAAAGGTCTCTGAGTAGTCAATCCCGTATGTTTGGGTGTACCCTTTTGCTACTAATCGTGCTTTATATCTCTCAATGGTGCCGTCTGGTTTGTGTTTGATTGTAAAGACCCAGCGGCAACCGACCGGTTTCTTCCCTGGAGGAAGGACACATTTCTCCCATGTATCATTTCTTACAAGAGCCTCCATTTCCGCTTCCATAGCACCTTTCCAGTTCTTTGATTCAAAGGCTTGTTCCATAGAGTTTGGCAGTTCCTCACTATACAAGGAGGATGTGAAGGCCTTGGCTTCTCTAGATAAGTTTCCTTCAGCTATGTTTGCCATGGGATATCTAGAGGACCTTGTCTCCTTCTCTAGGGAGTATCGTTTTGGAGGGACTCCTCTGTTAGCTCTAGGTGGGAATTCGTACCTACCGGCTGTCTCTTCCTGTAAAGATTCTTCCTGCACAGTTTGTTCTATAGGAAACTCATGATTGTCAGAGATATCAGTATAGGTTTCATTATGTTGAATATCCTCATGTGTATGGTTATTTTGGGTATCCTCATTTCTTTGAGAATTACTTACCTCAATGATTGGACTAGGAGGATCGTGGCTAGAAGCACTGACGTTTGGTTCACTGGATTTTGTGGAAGCGTGTGACTCATTTTGGGTACCGTGATTATCTTCCAATGATGATGGAAACCATTTTAACCAACTCAGTGTGTTAGCATATTCCTTCTCCCCCTCACCGCTGTGTTGGGAGGTATAGAAGAACTCGGTTTCAAGGAAGTCACAATTAAGTGTAGTGTGCATATGTCGAGTTTTAGGGTTATAGCACCTGTATCCCTTTTTTTCAATGCCATAGCCAACAAAGACGCATTTTTCAGCACATGGTCCAAGTTTTCCACGATCAGTTTTGGGTATGTGAACAAAGACAGAGCATCCAAAGACACGGGGTGGAAATGTAAGAGGAGGGGGTAGTTTGGTAAAATCAGAAAGGGCTTGAAGAGGAGTCCTAAGATTAAGAGCTTTAGTTGGGAGCCTATTGATTAAATACGTGGCAGTCGCAACAGCTTCTGGCCAGAAAGATTTTGGGACACGAGATTCAATAAGAGAAGCCCGAGTGATTTCTAGAAGAATACGATTTTTTCGTTCAACCGTGCCGTTTTGTTCAGGAGTATGTGAGCAAGTTGTTTGGTGGATAATTCCTTTGTGTTGACAAAAACGTTTCATGGATTCATTTATAAATTCTCCTCCATTGTCGGTTCTAAGGGTTTGTATATTGGTTTTAAATTGTGTTTGTATCATAGTATAAAACATAGTAAATATATCAAAAACTTCAGCTTTATGTTTTAAAAAATAAATCCACGTCATTCGAGTGCAATCATCTACAAAAAGTACAAAAAATGAAAGTTTTGCCCCCCATTAATTTCTGCAGGACCCCAAACATCAGAATGGATTAGAGAAAAAGGCAAATCAACTTTCCTGTTATTAAGTTTATAGGTATGTCTATGGCTTTTAGCTAAAACACACGTCTCGCAATTTAAAGTTTTATTTGAAGGAAATAACTTAGGAAATAAAAGACGCAAATAACCGATGGAAGGGTGACCTAGTCTCCTATGCCACAGCCAAGCTACTCTGTTTGTAGTCCCGTGAGCAAGCATCACAGTACCTTGTTATGCCACCTCTTCCACATAATATAATCCTTGGCGTTCAGTGCCACGTCCAATGATCGCTCCCGTCCTGATATCCTGAAGGATACAGAATGTGGGATGCATTAAAACTATGAAATTTAATTCCTTCGTCACATGACTAATGGACAATAATTTATGTGACAAAGTTGGTACATAAAGACAATTTGAAAGTCTAAGAGTTGGGGTTATTTCAATAGTCCCTCCCCCTTTAACGGACATACTCTCCCCATTAGCGGTTTTTATATGATTTAGTCTTGGTTGAGATTTTAAAACAATATCGGATGGATCAAACGTCATGGTGTCAGTCGCACCACAATCAAATATCCAAGCTTTGTCTATTTTTTTATTAATTTGGGCAACATTCGCTTGTCCATGAAGCTCGCTTTTATTTTTGTTATTTTTTAGAAAGGACCTTTTTGAATTTTTATTTAAAAAACTTTTTGATTTTTTATTTAAAAACCTTTTAATTTTTAGACAGTCTCTTTTAAATTTTTTATTTAAAAAACCTTTTGTTCTTGTATTTAAAAACACATGGTCTTCAACTTTTAGACAATACCTTTTTGATTTTTTATTTAAAAAGCATCTTGGCATATTCTCTTTGATATCTTTACTTCCAGTATTCCTTTTTTACTTTATAGACAAACCTTTACATAAAGGTTTAGTTGAGGAGGATAAGGTATCAATTGTTCTTTGGCCAGTATCATACACTGACGAGTCTAAAGGAAGTGTATCAAATATATTGTCAATTCTAATATTAGGGTTTAAAGCATAAGAGGGGTCTGAGGATATTTCCTCAAACCCGGTGCCACCGCTGTCGTCGCTCCCATCTCCGGTGAAGGCAACTCCTCCGAAGCCTCCACTGCCACTGTCGATGTGAGCCTCTGTGGTAGTTCCCGTGGCTGCCGCAGCTTTGCCATTTTCTTTATTCCCCTTTTTGTGGCCGTCGGCCCACCATTCGGGGTAACCGAAAAGTTGAAAACATTGTTCCTTGGTATGTTTCATCATACCACAGTGGTTACATTTCAATTTCGACTTATCAATCCGGGATGATGATGCATTGTTTGGGTATTTTTGACCTGTTCGCCCTTTGGAAAGAAACCCTAGCCCTTCGTGTGACCTGTTGGTAACCAAACCTGCCGCCACCCCGTTGTGAGAAGGCGAGTTGTCTGTGGTTGAGCCTAGTATGCCTTGATGTGCCATATCCTTTCGAACGGATGCGTAGGCACCCTCAGCCGAGGGTAACGAGTCACATCGGAGGAGCTCCCTTTTTATGGTGTCGTATTGTTTATCCAGGGCGTTCAGGAACTGAAATAACTTTTGCTCTGACCGGATTCTACTGTAAGTTGCTATATCATCTGTGCACTTCATGGGATTCGGGTCTCGTCTATCAATTTCTCCCCAAATCCCTTGAAGAGTAATCCAAAGATCTTCAAGTGGTGAACCATTTTGTTTAATACTGTTCGCCTTGACATGAACATCAAAAGTTTGTAACTTGTCTTTCCCGCTACTGTAAGTAACCGCTAACGCATCCCATAACGTTATTGCCGTGGGGAATTCGGTTAGGTTACTTGCAAGAGTGGGTTCGATATTTTGAATTAACCACGAAAAAACGATTAAATCATCTTGTTCTCATCGCTCATATTTTGCATCTGTTGGTTCCGGTGGTGCCGGACTTCCCGAAAGAAGACTTAAAAGAGATTTTGATTTCCCTCCGATTGCCACTCGAATCATACGAGCCCACAGGGCGTAATTTTGACTGTTGAGGTTGAGGCTAATTTTTAAACTATCCGAAAGACTTTGTTTTGGGGTTTGGTTGTGATTGTTGAGGCTAGATTTAAGAAGATTGGTGATCTGTAACGCGAGATCATCATTCTTATTTTCGTCACCCATGATGTTTTTGCAAGAGAAAAAATAAAAGATTTGAATAGGGTAAGTGATGAGCAGGTCAAGAACGACACAGCTCTGATACCATGTCAACAATTGAAATATTGAAAGAAAAAGGTTTGAATATTGATTGTATTGTTCTGTTCTTACAATGAGGAAACCAACCCCACTATATAGAGGGATACAATGGATGATAAAGGAAACAAAATAAACAAGGAAAAGAAAAAGATAGGGAACAACGGTCCTTGACATCCTTGATAGATGGAAACATATAAGGAAATGATGAAAAAATTTCTGATCCTTGAATATTTTCTAACAATGTGTTTGGTTAATAATGCCAGTTTGAAAAAACCAACGTGTTACCACAACATTAAAATAAACAGTTATCACATTTGGTACAAGATGCAGTTCACGGATTTTGAAGTTCCCTAAAGCCGTAACAATATTCTCTTGAAACCAATGGATTCCAATTTTTTTAATTAACAAACATAAATTTAACTTATTATTAATATTTTTCTATTTGGGATAACTATGGGGTGCTTGGGTATGCTTATTAAAAACCCGCTTACATGCTTATAAATTAAAGGAGTTAGGGTGTAATTCAATGGGCACCTCTGTTTGGTTCGAGAAAGATGATTTGAACCTCCGATTTAGTGTTCAAATATAAACATACACTACTTCATCAAATTTAGGGCGATTAGTTCCTTAAAAATTGTGATCATACATTATTACATTACTGAATCAAGTTATAATTTCAAGCACTTTGACTTCAAAATATAAACATACATTATTCAACCAGAATTAGGGCTCATCGTTCTTTCAAAACTGTGATAAAACCATACTGAATCAACTTACAATTTCAAGCACTTTGACTTCTTACTAAATTTGAACAATACTGCATTCATACAAGAGGGAACTTGATATGCACCAATACCTATTAATACAATATTAATGAGTTTCAACAGATCGTTTTTGAACCAATATTTACCTTCAACTGGAGTTCGATCAACACCGGCGAAGCTTGGCCGGAATGCTTGCAACTGTGGCGGCAAAAACAACTGATGGGGTATTGGAGTGTTCGTTAGAATGGTGAGCGGGGTTATTGATTTAGGGTATATCATCATATGGTGCGAATTTGTAGAAACAGAGATCGAGATTCAGATGAATTCTAAAGGGTTCTTCTTGTTTTGATCTCCATTCAAACTTAACAGATTTACAGGTTAACTTAGTTAGGGGATGGCTATCCTAGAAAAATCTTGAATAAATCTTCTATAATAACCGGCCAATCCTAAGAAACGTCTAACCTCAGTTGGTGACTCAGGGGTTTTCCATTTGGTAATTGCCTCAATCTTGGTGGGATCTATATGAATTCCTTCATGGTTGACTAAATGTCCAAGAAACTGTACTTGTTCTAGCCAAAACTCGCACTTTGAAAACTTTGCATAGAGCTTTTCCTTTCTCAATAAACTTAGAAGTGCATGCAGATGCGCTGCATGTTCTTTTTTATTCTTAGAGTAAATGATAATATCATCTATAAAGACAATTATGAATTTATCCAAATATGGCTTACATATTCGGTTCATCATGTCCATAAATGCGGCTGGGGCATTGGTTAAACCAAATGGCATGACTGTAAATTCATAATGGCCATACCTTGTTCTGAAAGCGGTCTTAGGAATATCCTCTTCATGTACCTTTAATTGATGATATCCTGAGCGCAAGTCGATTTTAGATAAAAATCGAGCTCCTTGCAATTGATCAAACAGATCATCGATTCTTGGTAATGGACACCGATTCTTAATCGTGACTTTGTTCAATTCACGGTAATCAATGCACATACGCATTGATCCTTCTTTCTTTTCAACGAATAAAATTGGCGCTCCCCATGGCGATGAGCTTGGCTGTATGAATCTTTTTTCTAACAATTCGTCTAATTGCTTCTTTAGTTCATGCATTTCGGCGGGTGCCAAATGGTAAGGTGATTTGGCAATTGGTGTTGTTCCTGGTAGCAGGTGGATTCTGAATTCGACTTCTCTGTCTGGCGGTAGTCCTGGTAATTCTTCGGGAAATACATCTGGAAACTGAGATACTACATAAATATCTTTCAGTTCTTTTCCTTTAGTGTTAATGATTATAGAAATCAAATACACTAATGATCCTTTTCTTACGTAACTTGTTGTTTTCATCACAGAGATGAATTTTGTGGATCTAGATGGCTTATCTCCTTTAATTGTGATCTTTTCACCTCTTGGTGAATTTACTTGGATTGACTTTTGATCACATAAAATACTGGCTTTATTGGCTACTAACCAATCCATTCCTAGTACAACATCAAATCCTGCCAGATTCATTGGATAAAGGTTTGCAATGAACTTTTTATTTAAAAACTCTATTCTTGCTTCCTGCAAGATTTCAGAAATCTTAATGGTTTCCCCATTTGCTGTCTCTACTAGACATTCTTGTGGGAGTTTAGTTAATGGTTGATTGAGAAGTTTGCAAAATGAAGTATTAATAAAACTTTGGTTCGCACCAGAGTTAAATAATACTTTAGCAAAAACATCAATAACTAAAAATGTACCGGCTATCACGTCCGGAATCATCTTGGCTTCTTCTGCAGTTAGAACAAATGCTCTAGCATTTTTAGTAGTCTTGTTGTTCATGGCTGGAGCTAGTTTTGGACAGTTCGGCTTGATGTGACCTTTTTCTCCACAGTTGAAGCACATCCCATTATTAAGTTTCTTCCTACAGTCTTCTTCCTTGTGTCCTGGTAACTTGCAGAAATTACAGTAAGTGGAGCATCTTCCGGAATGCTATCTCTCTCTCTCTCGCTCCACAGTTGAATATGAATCTAGCTCCACATTCAAATTTCAACTCTATCTCTCTCACTCATATCTGTGAGTATATCTCTCTCTCTCAAAGGCATAGCTCTCATGATTCGGCCGGCTAAACTCCGATTACAGTTCTTTGTTCGAACATTTGTTGATTCTGTTTACACATTATCGTTCCAATATCATGTGTTCGAACTTCTGTTTACACATTATCGTTCCAGAATCATTGTTCCAACATCGTTGTTCCAATGAAGCTTCCCTTCACACATCAACGTTTCAACATCGATGTTGCAGTATCTTTGTTGCAACATCGTGAAAAGTTGCATGGACTACCTTCTTTGATAGGAGAGTTGCATTGTTCCAACATCGTTAAATCAAAATTCAGTTTTTCTTATATCAGTGAGATTTTCTTCTTTTATACAAAGTGTAGATCGGTGCAACATCGTGAAAAGTTATATGTGCTACCTTCGTTGATGGGAGACTTGCATTTTAGGTTTGTGACTTAGTTTTATTAACTGTAGTTTAATTTGATTATGAAGAAACAAGTGTTGATAATGTTGATAGTTTTTATTGACATTGATATTTTAGAATATGTTAATATGCATTTTGAGATTATTAAATTAAATAAACATACATAGATAAATAAAAATTTACTGAAATATTCATAAACGATTACACACTAGAGTTAACACTTGCTAGGATTTCGTAGACTCTGGCCTTTCTCCATGTGATTTCATGCTCTCTTTTGTTTTTCAGATCAGTCAGTATGTTGCAGATTTTCTGATCCTGTTTTAGTAGTTGTGTCAGAAACTCTTCTGCATTCTTCTGGAAATCTGATGGAGGAGAGTGGAGGACTTCATCTAGCAATGCTATGTTGTTTTAGGTTTTGTTGTAATTAGTGTCATTGATTATGTCGACTTTCGTGTTTAGTTCTTCGCAATGTTTTTAAAACCGGATCGGGCCGGCCGGTCGGACCGGTCCGTCCGGGATACGGGGCTTCATCCGGGCCGGTTCAGCCCTTAAAACCGTTCCAACATCAGGACGGCGGTCGGATCGGCGGGTCTTGCTTATGGTCTAGCCGGTTTGTTTTTTTTTAATCTACCAAACTTCATCTGTGCATCTTCAATTCTTCATCATCAGTTGATTCAGTTCCATATTAGTCCACCGGTTCTGGCGGTTAGTGCTTGGATCGGTTGACTGGCGATCGCGATTAAACCGGACTGCGTACTCAAATAACAGAGAAAATGTGCTGGAGTGTCTAAGTTAGGGAGTAGATAATGTTAGAATCGACCGGCAAAACATTCAAACAATTAGTGTGAAGCATAGAACTACTAATCGATCCTTTGCAAGATACATATGGTAATTTCTAGCTTGCTAATGGTTGGGGAGGTTAAAAAGACAGTAGAACAAGAAAAATGGCTATAATATTAAAACCCTAATCCAAAGAGAATGTAACATATATATTTAACAATTTAAACCTAATAAACTAACTGGGCCTTAAAAAAGACTATAATTGGGCCTTTAAAAAGCCTGACACTATGACAGGAAGCTTTTAGAATAAAATTATAAACTACCAAATATCTATGATTTTCTAAACATATATTTTATTAATTTTAAATTACCCCGGTTCTTGAATCCGGTCCAACCGATCCAACCGGTCCGACCAATGAACCAAAAAGGCCGCTGGTTTGATGTCCGGTCCGGTTTTAAAAACATTGGTTCTTCGTCTGTTCTTTTTTCTTTGAGTGACCACATCGAGAATTGTGTGTTAACATCGCTGGTGTCTGACCAGTGGTAGAAGCATCTGTTTGCCGTGTAGATTTTTGTTGGGTTTTCTGATTTTGATTCGTTTTTGACAATGATTTGTAAGACAATTTGTTGATGTTTTGACTCAAAACTAATCATCGATCTTTTATAGTGTTTAAAAACGCATCTATATGGTAAATGAAAAGGTTAATTGTAATTATGATAACCTGTTTTTTTCTTTGAAGTTTTAAAATTTGTCCCTTGGGTTTCTTGATATTTAATTTTATAGTTTTCCCAAAAAAGCTGGGGTTAGAAAAGGTTTTTGCATTAAAAGACTGCTGATTTGAAATATAAGTTAATATGTTTATATTAGATCTACACGTTTTGATTGATTAGATTATTAAATGTACAATGAGTTTAAGTGTGATTTCTTTCACACTTAGATATTTCAGTATATAAACTCATTGCCACTTCACCTGTTTTTCATCATGTTTTCCTACGAAGATATCATACTTTCACATCACTTGAGTAATATAGTTTGTTGAAATGGCATCATAAACTTCTGCAAAATCAGATGATTTAAAGCAGCGTTTTATTAGGCAAATTGAGGAACAGATGTATGAGGATAGAGCTACTCTTCGAGAGCTGAAGAGATGTTTTTGATGTCACACCCCAACCGATGGCGGAAACATCGGGGTGCGAGCACTAAGCGTTCAGATTGCTCATGAGAATCCATAACACTAAATAGTTTCAATAGTAGTTAATTAAGTTTCATGATAACATTGTCTAAAACATCAAACACCGAACTGAAATACCAAATATAGCAACAAAACATAGTTTCAAGATTCTATATTTAACTAGGCGAGTTTCTAAGCATCAATCCTAGCTTGATTATCGAGATTCAACATCCTATCAGCCTGCAACATGTATAAAATAAAGTCAGTACAAGAATGCACTGGCGAGTATACAAGTTTGAGTAATAGCATAATAGATTAAAACAACTCATCTCCATCGTGTAAATGATACAAAAATAGTTTCAGCCATGCTAGTGTTCGCAGTCCAACAAGTGATAGCCCAAGTATCCCGATGCTTTAGTGTTTTCCCATGTCTCAAGGAAAACTAGAATCCTCCTAACAATACCCCCGAGAATAATGGGAAGGTGCATCTCCTATAGCGCTACTATTGTTAAGGCGGAACTACACACTTGTAAATGATACAAAAATAGTTTCAGCCATGCTAGTGTTCGCAGTCCGTCTAGTCGTCTACTCTTGGCGATGCTTATGTCGGAATCCGTATTCCGGTCATCTTCTCCAGCAACAATCCATCTCCAAGCTGACTCAAGACTAATAATCAAGTCTTCAGTCCGTTTAGATCCAGATTCCACCGTTTTAAGTAAAAGCTTAAGAAATGATGAAGATAACATAAATTTTAACATGAAAAGTCTAGATTCGAGTCAAGATTCAGTGTAAACACATGAAATTCCTCAGATCTGAGCTAGATCTTGGCAGGAATGACATCACACCATAGTTTGCACAACCCACCATGATGACGTCACCCTCAAGAGCTCAAATCTTAGAGATTTCACGATGAAAAGTGAGATTTCAAAGGAGTATCATGTAGAGAATGACGTGTAGATCAAAGCTGTACAAGAATCTAGTGTAAAACGTACCGAAATCGCTGGGAAAATGGAAGAAAAGTGCTTTAAAGTGAGAGGGCGTGCGTCTGGTCGAAGGAGACTGTCACATCAGTGAAGAATGATGTGACAGGTCCTATTTATAGTGCAAATGAGGAGTTAAGGCGGTATGGCAGTGGATCGGATGGTACTTCGATCGAGTGGCCCTCCGATCGGATGGTCATCCGATCGGATTGCCATTCGGTCAGTCCCATCCTTTCCACTTTCCGTCTTTGGTCCGTTTTGCGAGTTAGATTAAGCGTTGCGTTGCGTATTCTTGTGTAATAGTATCACATAACTAGTTTATATCATTAACACAAAAGTTTTCATAGTTTCCCTAGTTTCCATAGTTTCCATAGTTTCCGCCAGTAACAAGACTCCAGTCCCTCGTTCAACCAAGTCTCAAGTTTCACGAGCCTCAAGAGTCAAGTACCAAAATATCAACTATCAAGAATCATAGTCTCTAAGTATCAAGTATCAAGAATCATAGTTTTAAGAATCAAGTCTCATAGAATTTAGACTCACCAAGTTTCAAGACTCAAGCATCACAAGTATTAAAAGTGTTAAGAATCACATAGTATAAGGGCTAAAATTGACAATAGCTAAAAGTTCAGGGACGCAGGCGTTAAAGTCTCCCCTTCTTTAGGAGATTTCGTCCTTGAAATCTAAGAGGAAGTCTCTGGAAACAAATGTGGGTACTTCGTCTTCATTTCACTCTTGAGTTCCCAAGTGAACTCGGAGCCACGCTTTCCTTCCCATCGAACCTTGACAATTGGAATTTTGCTGCACCTCAGTCGCTTGGCACTCTAGTCCATGATCTCGACCGGTTTCTCCACAATGTGTAAAGCTTCATTTATTTGCAAGTCTTCGAGGGGAACCTGCAGTTCCTTGTCGGCTAGGCATTTACGTAGATTAGATACGTGGAACACTGGATACACATTGTCTAGTTCTTGTGGCAGGTCGAGTTTGTACGCCATCTTACCAATCATTTCGAGTATCCTGAAAGGACCCACATAGCGAGGAGCGAGCTTCCCTTTCTTACCAAAACGAACTACTCCCTTCCAGGGAGATACCTTGAGAAGAACTCGATCACCAGCATCAAATTCCAGAGGTTTACGCCTATTATCAGCATAGCTCTTTTGCCTGCTCCTAGCCTTGATCAAGTTATCACGGATCTGAAGGATCTTATCTGTTGTCTCTTGAATGATTTTAGGGCCAGTAAACTGCTTGTCGCCAATCTCATGCCAGCTGAGAGGAGATCGGTACTTGCGGCCATACAAAGCTTTGAAAGGAGCCATCTGAATACTGGAATGATAACTGTTATTGTACGAGAATTCAATCAATGGTAAATGTACATCCCAGTTACCACCAAAGTCGATGACACAAGAACGGAGCATATCCTCAAGGGTCTGAATAGTTCGCTCGGTCTGTCCATCCGTCTGAGGATGAAAGGTCGTGCTAACATTTAAATGAGAACCCATAGCGGATTGAAATGTTTGCCAAAGACGTGAAGTAAAACGACCATCACGGTCAGAAATGATGTACATAGGTATGCCATGACGGCATCTAATCTCATCAGTATAGATTCGAGCAAGTTTCTTCACTTTATAATCTTCGCCAATAGGAAGAAAGTGGGCTGATTTGGTCAAACAATCAACGATCACCCAGATACTATCGTGACCAGAAGGTATACGGGGTAGTTTAGTAATAAAGTCCATAGCGATGCTATCCCATTTCCAAACTGGGATTTCGGGTTGTTCTAAGAGTCCAGAAGGACGTTGATGTTCGGCCTTAACCTTTGAGCAAGTAAGGCATTTAGAAACATATACAGCAATGTCCTTCTTCATACCAGGCCACCAATAAGTCATAGGCAGATCATGGTATATCTTATCGGCACCTGGATGAATAGAGTAACGAGATTTGTGAGCCTCATTCATGATGAGGTCACGGAGATTATCGCGATCTGGAACCCAGATGCGATTGAGATAGTATTGAAGACCATCAGGTTTAGTTTCGAGCTGATTCACGTTAGCACCAAGAACTTCAACAGATAGACTACCTTCATTAGCTGACGAATACTGAGCTTCACGAATACACGCATGAAGATCACTAGAGATACGAATAGCCTTAACATGGGTTTTACGACTAAGAGCGTCGGCCACTACATTCACCTTGCCAGGATGATAGCTAATCTCGCAGTCTTAGTCGTTAAGCAATTCCACCCAACGTCTCTGTCGCATATTCAGTTCCTTTTGGTCAAAGATATGTTGAAGGCTCTTATGGTCAGTGAAAACCACACACTTAGTACCATACAGGTAGTGTCGCCAGATCTTTAACGCAAACACGACTGCACCAAGCTCCAAATCGTGAGTAGTGTAGTTTTTCTCATGTATCTTGAGTTGATGAGAGGCATAAGCAATAACCTTGTCCCGCTGCATGAGCACATAGCCCAAGCCATGGTTCGAGGCATCACAATATACCACAAAATCGTTATTTCCATCGGGGAGAGTAAGAACAGGAGCGTTACACAAAAGGAGTTTAAGAGTCTGAAAAGATTCCTATTGTTCGGGACCCCAAGCAAAAGGTTTCTCTTTTTGAGTCAACGAAGTGAGAGGAACGGCAATCTTAGAAAAGTCCGAGATGAATTGGCGGTAATAACCCGCCAATCCTAGAAAAGAATGAATCTCAGATGCAGATTTAGGCGTACTCCAATTCTTCACGGCTTCGATTTTAGACGGGTCAACATGAATACCTTGCATACTAGCGACATGACCAAGAAATTGCACTTCATCAATCCAAAACTCACACTTAGAAAATTTAGCATGCAAACGTTCACCCCGTAAAAGTTCAAGCATCAAGCGTAAATGACGAGCATGATCAACCTTAGACTTCGAGTAAACGAGAATATCATCGATAAAGACTATCACAAAACGATCAAGATAAGGTTTACACACACGATTCATGAGATCCATGAACACAGCGGGTGCGTTGGTCAATCCAAAAGACATAACCACGAACTCGTAGTGTCCATAACGGGTACGAAATGCGGTTTTGGGTACATCATCCTCGAGTACACGAAGCTGATGATAACCAGAACGAAGATCGGTCTTTGAGAAACAGGACGCGCCTTGTAGTTGGTCAAATAAATCATCAATATGAGGAAGCGGATAGCGATTCTTAACGGTGAGCTTATTAAGTTCACGGTAGTCGATACACATCCGAAACGAACCATCTTTCTTCTTGACGAATAGCACAGGAGCACCCCACGGAGAGGTACTTGGACGAATGAATCCCTTATCGAGCAGTTCTTGCAGTTGGCTAGATAATTCTTGCATCTCGGAAGGTGCAAGTCGATAAGGAGCCTTGGCGACAGGAGTCGCACCGGGTATGAGATCAATACGAAAATCAACGGATCTAGGAGGAGGAAGACCAGGGAGATCTTCAGGTAAGACATCAGGGAAATCACACACTACTGTAACGTCACTTATGTTCTTCCCTTTATCCTTTTGTTCCACCACGTGGGCCAAGAAGGCAAAGTTCTGTTTACGTAAGCATCTGTTCGCTTGAGTGCATGACATCAACTTCAGTCCCTTCGAAGGTCGGTCTCCATAGACGTGCAAAATATCGCCGGACGGTAGAGGTAGACGAACAAATTCTCGTGACAGGCAATCTCGGCATGATTCTTACGTAACCAATCCATACCAATAATGACATCACAACTACCCAATTGCATGGGTATTAGATCAATAGTAAATACGTGGTCGTTAAGAGTCAAGGAACAACCACAGAGAATATAATCAACTAGAATAGACTTCCCATCGGCAATATCCACCGAAAACGACTTAGGTAACATAGAGCGTCCACAGTTTAACAAGGATCCAAATTCAACGGACACAAAGCTTCTGTCGGCACCAGTATCAAATAGAATCGAAGCATAAAGGTTATTCACAAGAAACGTACCATTGAAGACATCATTATCGTTACGAGCCTGATTAGCATTGAGGTTGAACGCTCGTCCATGAGTGGCTGGCTATTGGTCTTGGTTCAGCCGAGGACACTGATTACGGAGGTGAGTAGTATCTCCACACTTGTAGCGTGCACGAACAACATTGACTGGCTTAGGATTCTGCTGGGCAGCTGGAAGTGCTGGTAGGGCTGTCTGAGCTGGGGCTTGCTGAGCTGGTTGAGCAAGGTTAGCTTGACGACAATAGGGAATCGTGTGACCATAGCGATTGCAGTTGGTGCACAAACGATATGCAAAATTAGTAGGATGATGAAAGTTGCAAGTTGTGCACTTGGGGTAAGACCCAGAGTGCTGCTTTTTGACTTCAGGGGCAGCAGGGTTCTGAACAGTAGCAGCAGGAGCAGGTTTAGCGGCGGGGTTCGCAGCGAGAACAATAGCATTGCATCCTAAACCCTGTGACTTCCGCCTCTTGTTCTTGCTGCCACTTGGCTGCTGAGTAACCTGATGTGCAGACTTGGAAGAAGTAGGATTAGCAAACTGCTTGTCATGGACACGGTTGTTGTTGAGACTAGCTGCAAGATGGTAGACTTCTTCAATGGTGTCAAGTTGAGCTGCTTCAATAGAATCGCGCATAGCAGGAGGTAGACCATTGATGTACTTGGTTATCATTCGCTTAGGAGTAGAAACCAAGTGAGGAACGATCAAGCTAAGCTGCTTGAAACGGGTAGTATAAGCCAGATTATCATCACCTATTTGATTCAAGTGCCAGAACTCTTCTTCAAGCTTCAATTGTTCATGGGGAGGACAAAACTCAAGCATCATTAGTTCGCGCACCTCGGCCCATGGAAGATCATAGGCCTCTTCATTCGAACGGATGTTTCTCTCATTTGACCACCACTCCAACGCTCTGCCTTGAAACATTCCAGTCGCACTCCTAGTCTTCAGATGATCTGGGCACTCGTTGTTGATAAAAGTAACCTCAATGCTGTCAAACCACTCGAGCATAGCGGTCACCCCATCACTGCCCGTGAAAGGCTTAGGGTTGCAGGAGATGAAATGTTGGTAGCTGAACTTAGTAGGCTTCTCCTTCTCTATCTTAGAATCAACAGAGGATAGAGGAGTGTTTGATCCTTGGATCTTAGAGACGATCTTTGGCATGACGCGAGCGATCTGGTCGGCCATAATGGACATCATCTTTTTCTGATATTTCTCCCTGGATCTCTTGAGAGTATCAGACATCTTACGGGAAGACATCTAAAGAAAAGGATCGTATAAGTTTAGATTCACAAGCCTCACAACATAGATTCACACACGATAGATTTAGACTCAAGACTCAACAAGGTTCACATAGATTAAGATTCAAATTTCACATAGATTCCCATAGACGCTACACCGCAAACCCACGACCTTCGCATGGCACGTTGTACGAAGTTTGGCAATATGTCAGAAACATTTATATATAGGAAGTACCAACGGCGTATCCACCACGCTTCGGGCACATCGCTTCCACCTCGTACTCGGTGTCATGTCACGTGTCACAAACACACTCATCATCATCATCCACATAGCTTCCAATAGATTCCAATAGATTCACATATATTACAATAGATTCCAATAGATCCCCATAGATTCCAATAGATTCCAATAGACTCCAATAGATTTCAATAGATTCCAATAGATTCTAATAGATTCACATAGATTCATATAGATTAGTGTTAACAATCCACAAACAACGAAATTTCGCATGGCACGTGCTACGAAAGTTTGGCAACATGACGGAAGCACTTATATATAGGAAGTACCAGCGGCGTATCCACCATGCTTCAATCATGCCACATCCGTCTCGTCATCCGTGTCATGCTTCGTTAACCATAACATTAGATTCCATCACTTCTCACATCATAGATTAACCAAATAGATTCGACCACATAGATTAACCGAATAGATTCCATAACTTCAACCCGAGCCTACAAAACTATGAACTTCGCTTAGCGCGTGGTACGAAGGTTCGGCAACATGCCAGAAACACTTATATATAGGAAGTACCAGCGGCGTATCCACCATGCTTCGGACATGCCACGTCCGCCTCGTCTTCGGCGCTAGGCTACGTTTTGTATTTTGTTTCTCAAACAACACATACTTAGAGTACACGTAGATTATGCTAGAGTACACATAGATTTCACTTAGATTACACAAGTAGTTTCCCATAGTTTTAGAATTCACAACCCATCACCGGTCTGCAAAACACTAAGTTTCGCATGGCACTTTGTACGAAAGTTTGTAACATGCCTGAAACACTTATATATAGGAAGTACTAGCGGCGTATCCACCATGTTTCAGACACATCCCTTCTGTCTCGTATTTCTATGCCATGTTCCGTTTAGCGTTTCACAACCACAATAACACATAGGTTCATCGAATAGCTTCACAAAGTATCATAGTTGACCAAGATTTGCATATAGATTAACATTATGAACAAAGCTTCATAAATTTAGTTCCATCTTGAGATTAGAATTAGTTTTTTAGATTGCGGACATACGTGCCTTTCGTGCACAAGGTCTCAAAATAAACGAAGAATCAAGTTAAACCACACATAAAATCGAGATAACATAAAAGATAGGCTCATAAAACATAGGATTATTCCGGGTAGAGGAACGGTGACTAACCAAAGTGATTCGAATCCCTTTCGAATTGAGATAACGCGTCTTGACTTACTTAGACAAATACGTCATCGATGTTAGGCCTACGATATTCGTCCTTTTGGTCAATTCACGTTCCTAATTGATTGGGAACTCCGAGACTTTGGCGAGACATAAAATCAGGAGTGGGACTAGTCATCAAGGTCTGAGTTTCACCTCTAACTTGACAACATCGTTCCCTAATAGTGTCGGTACTTATTCGCAGACAAGACCTACTAGAGTATAATGAGTAAATTTCCCATCAAGGTTCGGACGTCACTCCTGTCTTGAGGGCAAATCTCGTGCAAGAATGCAAACACCAATCAACAGTGTGTTCAAAGTATCAAGTGTATATTGTGTCAGCCTCAGGAAAGGCATATAAGTTTAGCAGGAGAATGTGCTGCTAGGAAGCAGATACGGTAGAATGTATAAGTCTTAAACAACAGATAAGAATCAAGATTCCTAGACCTATTGACTAGGGCAAGTATTCCTACTTATCCTAATTCCCTATAGTTATGGCTCTGATACCAATCTGTCACACCCCAACCGATGGCGGAAACATCGGGGTGCGAGCACTAAGCGTTCAGATTGCTCATGAGAATCTATAACACTAAATAGTTTCAATAGTAGTTAATTAAGTTTCATGATAACATTGTCTAAAACATCAAACGCCGAACTAAAATACAAAGTATAGCAACAAAACATAGTTTCAAGATTCTAGATTTAACTAGGCGAGTTTCTAAGCATCAATCCTAGCTTGATTCTCGAGATTCAGCATCCTATCAGCCTACAACATGTATAAAATAAAGTCAGTACAAGAGTGCACTGGCGAGTATACAAGTTTGAGTAATAGCATAATAGATTAAAACAACTCATCTCCATCGTGTAAATGATACAAAAAAAGTTTCAGCCATGCTAGTGTTCGCAGTCCAACAAGTGATAGCCCAAGTATCCCGATGCTTTAGTGCTTTCCCAAGTATCAAGGAAAACTAGAATCCTCCTAACAATACCCCCGAGTAGGGCTGTAAACGAACCGAACGTTCAGCGAACAGTTCGTGAACCGTTCGGCGGGAAGTTCGTTTATGTTCGTTCGTTTAATAAACGAACGAACATGAACAAGAAATTTCGTTCGATTAGTTAAATGAACGAACATGAACAGAGGTCTCGTTCGTTCGATTGCGTTCGTGAACGTTCGGTAAGGTGTTCGTGAACATTCGTTGATTTGTGTTCGTTTATGTCGTATATTTGTGTTTTAATTGAATATCTTTGTACTTTCTTATATTTTATTTGTACTTTTTTATACTATTAAACTTTTATTTATTTTATTACCCTAACAATTAAACTAGGAAACCCACTTTCACCTTGTTTATGAATCATTTCCCTTTCATTTCTCATTATTTACATCGGCGAATACGATCGACTTCCGTTCCACAATAAGGGATTCAAGTTCGAGTGCTACTCTCTGGGCCATCTATCTTTATCCTTCATCGTGTTCGCCAAATTCGTTTGTGTTCGTGAACCGTTCGCGAACACACTCATTTCCTTAATGAACGAACACGAACATAAAATCTTGTTCGGTAAGTGTTCATGAACCGTTCATGAACACATTTATTTCCTTAACGAACTAACACGGACAAGGTCTTGTTCGTGTTCGTTTGGTTCGTTTACAGCCCTACCCCCGAGAATAATGGGGAAGTGCATCTCCTATAGCGCCACTATTGTTAAGGCGGAACTACACACTCTGGATTAAACGTCCACATAACACAAATAAAATACAAGAATCACAAGTTTCACATACACATAGGATAGAGCTTAGTTTCCAAAAGTCTCAAGTATTATAATTTGATAGAATACATGTTGCATCCCAAAGTTTAAAAACAAAAAGGGATCGAGTATACTCACCGTGATTGCTTAACAGTATAAATCGTTATTGGATCAAAGGGAGTTCTTTAGAATTAGCCTGCTTAGAGTACAATAGATAAGTGTCGGACAGATTAGCGAGATTGCACAAAGTGTAGGATCAGTCATCTGATCGGATGGCCATCCGAACGGATGGTCGTCCGGTCGAATGACATATGTGTGTTAGGACGGACCGCCATCCGATCAGATGGTCATCCGTCGGGATGGCCATTCGATCGAATGGTCACTCGATCCAAGTGTTGAGATTCAAGTTTCAAGTTCAAAGTTTCTGATTCAAAAATAGTTTAAGTAGTGGAGGTTGTGAGGCATTGTCATCTCGATCGGATGGCAGTTCGATCGGGCGGCAGTCCGATCGGATTGCCATTCGATCGAGTTGTCTTTGTCTCCTTTACAACCTTGTAACGTTCCCAAATTTCATGCTTACGGTGACGTCGTGGTACGCATTGAGACAACGGTAAGCACATCAGTGAACAGCCGATCTGATCGGATGGGAATCACACCAGTCCGTCCAGTCGTCTGCTCTTGGCGATGCTTGTGTCGGAATCCGTACTCCGGTCATCTTCTCCGGCAACAATCTATCTCCAAGCTGACTCAAGACTAATAATCAAGTCTTCAGTCTGTTTAGATCCGGATTCCCTCGTTTTAAGTAACAGCTTAAGAAATGATGAAGATAACATAAGTTTTAACATGAAAAGTCTAGATTCGTGTCAAGATTCAGTGTAAAAACATGAAATTCCTCAGATCTGAGCTAGATCTTGGCAGGAATGACATCACACCATAGTTTGCACAACCCACCATGATGACGTCACCCTCAAGAGCTCAAATCTTAGAGATTTCACGGTGAAAAGTGAGATTTCAAAGGAGAATCATGTAGAGAATGACGTGTAGATCAAAGATGTACAAGAATCTAGTGTAAAACGTACCGAAATCGCCGGGAAAATGGAAGAAAAGTGCTTGAAAGCGAGAGGGCGTCCGTTTGGTCGAAGGAGACTGTCACATCAGTGAAGAATGATGTAACAGGTCCTATTTATAGTACAAGTGAGGAGTTAAGGCGGTATGGCAGTGGATCGGATGGCACTTCGATCAAGTGGCCCTCCGATCGGATGGTCATCCGATCGGATTGCCATTCAGTCAGTCCCATCCTTTCCACTTTCCATCTTTGGTCCGTTTTGCGAGTTAGATGAAGCGTTGCGTTGTGTATTCTTGTGTAATAGTATCACATAACTAGTTTATAGCATTAACACAAAAGTTTCCATAGTTTCCCTAGTTTCCATAGTTTCCATAGTTTCAGCCAGTGACAAGACTCCAGTCCCTCGTTCAACCAAGTCTCAAGTTTCACGAGCCTCAAGAGTCAAGTACCAAAATATCAAGTATCAAGAATCATAGTCTCCAAGTATCAAGTATCAAGAATCATAGTTTTAAGAATCAAGTCTCATAGAATTTAGACTCACCAAGTTTCAAGACTTAAGCATCACAAGTGTTAAAAGTGTCAAGAATCACATAGTATAAGGGCTAAAATTAACAATAGCGAAAAGTTCAGGGACGCAGGCGTTACATTTGATAGACTGCGTGTTGGCCTGTTCACGAGAGAGCAGGTTTCCAGAAATCTGATGCGGATGCCTTCAACTTTCGTTCGTGAGCTTTGTGTTGTCAGTAATATAGAGTGCGGTGATAGAGACGTGGAGTTCATGGCGATGCTGAAGGACATACATCAAGAGGTTCAGCAATCGATGGTGTTGAAGCTAATATTTCTTAATTCTTGCTGTTATTGTTAGATTTGAAAGTTTCGTTGTTCAGTATGTTATGTAATTATTGATCTTTTAATGTCATGAATAAATGAATAAATTTTAATCTTATGAATCATTGTTGTTGCATTTTACTTTTACTTACTTAGTGTTTGAGTTTGATTTAGATTATGTTGATGTTGAATTGTGTGTGAACAGATGTTTGGTAAGTCAACAGAGGTTTAATAGGATTAAAGGTTGGTTTAAGGGTGAACAGATGACTGCAATGATAAAACAAGGTATAAAATTTGATCATTAATAACAGTTTTTTGAATAATTTGCTCCTCCAAATTACAAAGAGTCAATATTTGGAGTTGTAAAAGGTCTGTTGTAGTGAAAGTCTGGTAAAAGAGAACATCTGCTGATGAGGAAAGGTTGAAGAAGGAAAGGTCTGCTATGGGAGACCAGATGTTAAAGAACAACAGATGATATTCAAAATATGTTGAGCTAACAAAAGGTTTTTATAGTAACAGTGGTTAGGTTAATAGCAGATGTTGGGAGTTTGTTAGTCCATTAGATTAGATGTTGCACAGTAGGTGAACATTGTAATTGTAGACCTTTGTATAAGCATGTTGCTGTTATCATATATTAAAACATTCTTGTGAAACAACTGTTTATCCTAACGACTGTTGATTTACCATTGCTGAATAAATGAATAAATTTTAATACTATTTGTCTTTGTTGTCGCATCTTCATTTTACTTATTTCAGTCATTCCTAAGAATTATTATATAATTTTGAATAACATCTGTTAGGAGACTTTATTTGTAAGTATTGAAGAAAAGCCAATTCAGCCTGATCTATGAAGAAGATAAAGTCCTGAAGATCAAACAACAACAAGAAATCAGATAGGTCGACTGAAAAGAACAAACATCTACTTCAAAGAATCAGAAGTTGATCAAGAACAAAAGAAGATTATCAGAAAAGGCCATTCTGATGGATCTGATGATATTTCTGATGAAATATCATCAGTTTCTAGCAAATCTGATCATCAGACTTTCTGATGATTTGTTCACCAGAATTTCTGATGAAGTGGTTATCAGAAATTCTGATGAAACCCCACTTGTCTAAATGAGTTCTACCCTACCACAATAACCGAAGCAACTTGACATTATTGGATCTCATGATGACGAAGGCAACTTGATAATTGGATTCAATGAATATGTTAAGAAGCTACTTTTTACAGGACATATACATGAATAAACAAATGTTTATTCATGCCTTCGGGCTCTCTATAAATAGAAGGCTCATCAAGTAAAGGACAATGAATTAAGCCAAGCATTCAATACATACAACAAAACTCCATTGTCCTTTCACCTCAGAATTACACAAGTATTCGTTTGCAATAGATAATAACCTCACAATCACCTTGTAAACCATTTTGTTTCAAAGTGATATAAACTTGAATATTCTGTAGGTCTTGTTTCTTGAAAGTCTGATTTCTATTTCCGCACACTATTTTCATATTTGTTGAAATCACTTGCCATATTACGTGAAAATAAGTTTTTAAGTCCAACTGGGACCAACAATTGGTATCAGAGCACATTGAATAAATCATTTTCAAACGATCAATTGCTCATCTTCTTTTTCTCTAAATATGGCAACTTTCAAACGTGGAATAACGCTTTCAACATTGGTTCTATGTCTAAACTCTGACTTTGGTCAGAGAGGAATACCCATAATGGAAAATCAGGATGGTCAACTTCCTTAACAGACATGACCGAACTCTGTTTCAATCCATTGTAAGGAGTCCATATGTACCAATGACTGAAATACCAGTTATTCCACCATCTGATCAATCACCAGGAGTCCCTGCCTCCTTGGCTCCCAAAAGTGAAAATAATTAGAGCCAAGAAGACAAGGACCTCATGGCTGCAGATGAAAGGGCAAAATCACTTTTAATAATGGCTCTTCCTAATGACATATTCTCTCAAGTTGATGCATGTGCATCAGCTAAAGAGATATGGGATCAGTTAGAAAATCTTTGTGAAGGAGGGGAAAGGATGAAAAGGAACAAAAGAACAAACTGTGTTTCCTCCTATAAGAGGTTTAAAAGTTTACCAAATGAAAAACTTTATAAAACTTATCATAGATTTGCTAAACTTTTGAACGAGCTAAAGAAATTTGGAATTACAAAATCAAATGATGAAAGAAACATACAATTTCTGGATGCTTTACCTAGAGAATGGAGAAGTCTAACCATGACTTTGTCCTCAACCTTAGAACTAGGTAATATGAGTCTTCATGACTTATATAGCATTCTGGTCCCCAGAGAAGATGAGATATTTGAAGAATCAAATCAGCGAAGGGGATCTTTAGCTTTAATCTCAAACTCACAAAGAACACCCATCAATGATCCACAAACCTCAAATAGTCAAAATATTGAAAATTCTGATACATCATCAAATTTTTCAGCTTTTGCTGAAGCAATTGCACTGCTCACCAAAACTTTTGAGCAGAGGTTAAGGGGAGGTGGCCAAAGATACCAAAGAAGTGATAAGGGGAGGATGGAAGGAAGATCTAGGGATGAAGGAAGATCAAAGGATAAGGGAAAAGCTGAAGTTGTGTGTTACAAATGTAAACAAAACGGTCACTATGCATCAGAATGCAAAACCAAGAAACTAAAGGATGTTGCATACTATGAAAAGAAGCTGGAAGAAGCTAAGAAGCAACAACAAGTCAGTTTGATAGCAGGGACAGATACATGGTTGTCAGATGACTCTTCTGATGAAGAAGAAGAAGAGATAGCTAATTTCTGCCTAATGGCACTTTCTGATGAACTATCTGAAACATCAGAACATAAGGTAAATCTAGATAATCTTGACCTTGAACACAAATTAAACAAACTCTTGTCAGATTTTCTAAGTCTGCAAGATAAACAGAAATCAGATAGTAAAAAATTTGATGAGTTGCAAAGAACCCTGAATAAAGTTATACTTGAAAACCAGTTACTGATAGAAGAAAGCTTAGATCACATAGCTAAAATTGAATTTTATGAAAAAGAAAGAAAAGATCTATAAAAGAAAATTCATGATAAAGAAATAAATGTAAAGGGTTTTCAATAATCAAAGGAATTCATTAACTTTATTGAAGCTACACCAAAGAACAGAGGTGAGGGTTTGGGGTATGTAAAAACAAGTGAAATCAAACCCACCACCTTTGTGAAAGCAACACATCAGATTTCTGATAAATTTATATCAGAATCTGATTCTGAATCATACAGATCAATAAGTTCCGAGAACTCTTTTGAAATCTCAAAACTCAACTTAAAAGCAAAAAGTTGTGAATCCAAACAAAAGTGTTTAAATGTAACAACCCTCGGTAAAACCAACACCCTCATAATATGTCTAACACCCTATTATATCTTAAAATGTCCCAATATGTCTTATATTATACCCCGTATGTGAAAACCGAGCCCGAAATATGTTAGAGGTTATAAAATAAAGTAAAAACAAGAAATGTTGAGTTGAGGTGGGCCGCGTAGGATCCCACCTCAAGCTCACGTGGCCGGTATAAGGGTCTAGATCTGATTCGCCTGATATCTTAAGTTAAGGCGGGCCGCGTAAGCTTTAGCTTACTCTTACGCGGGCCGCTAGAGACCATTAAACGCCGATACATCCTGAGCTGACACGTGTCGACATCGTGGCGGACCTACACATCAACTCAGCCAAGCTATTATGTTGACCAGGGTTGACGCGGGCCGCGTAACCCTGGCCTGTGCTTTACGCGGGCCGCGTGAGGGTCGGGTTTTGCAACTATAAATAGAACGCATCAGTTTTCGTTTTCCGTCGCTCACATTTCAATTCTTAAATCACAATTTTTGTAGAAGAGACATTATAGTCGGGTATTATACCCCTAATTAGCGAGGTTCTGCTCCGTTGTAAGTATTATAACCCTAGTTTCGTAATAGTTACGCTGCCCGATTGATTTAGGGTTCCGTAACAACTGTCGTGGTTCTGCCCGACGTAGTTGTTGGAATGCCGTCTCGGGGAGGGTATCATTAAATATTTCAAAGGGTTATGATACTAACCAATGTACATTTGTATAAATTATAGATTATATCCAGGAAACCCTTACAAGAAGTCTAAGATAGCAAAGTGAGTTATCCTCTTTTTATATAAACTCCTTTTGTGAGTTTATCCTCTTTTTGTTAACCTTTTTGGAATGTTTTACAAAACCTTAATTGTTTTACAATGTGATTAAGCGGTGATTGAGTCTTTGTAGTTCTTCAATTACTGCCGGTATTATGGGGTTTTGTATACAAAATTACTATTGGACAACGAGTTTGCCAATGGGTAATTTGACCATAGCCATAGATCCGGTCGAGTGGCAAGTACTGAATGAGTAATTGTGTAGAAATAAACAATGTGATCGCTCTCAATACTGTTTTAATTAATAAAATGTTTCTTGATTAAACTGGGATTAACTCACCAGTATTTCCGACTGACAAATGTTTTTAAAACACGTTTCAGGTAACACAATGTGACAGCCAATTAGTAAAAAAAAGCCAGCTGAAGAGCACTGAAGGCTTGGGGAAAATGTGGCTATAAAAGTTACCTAATAAACAATGTTTTAAGTTCAATAAAATAGGGTTGTCCCTATAAATGTATTGTAATAAGAAACTTGGGTTTTGCCCATGTGATTATTAATATCAAATATGGTGGTTTTACTCTGATAAACATTTCCTAACTACGGTCCTGATGTAATTTCCGCTGCAAGATTAAATAACTGATACCACCACTACTCTGAGCTCGCGTCCGCCCATTCCCGGGACAGATAAGGGATCGGGGGTTGCGACAGAAGGTGGTATCAGAGCCTAGCCACTGGTCTGAGCCAAAGAAGTGTTTTGCTGACACTTAAAATTCTAAAAATTGTGTTAGGAAATAATATTACGGAAATACGTGCATAACTGTATTTATTGGTTATGTGTTAGTTTACTATCTGTTAGTTTACAGTATGAGTGATCAAGGACCCTCAGACATGAATCGTCAGTTATCTGATTCACCTAAGAGTGAAGGTACATCATCACAGCCTGCCCTTTCTGGGTATTCTGCTGATCAGGAAGAAGGAGTGTTTGCTTTTAGAGCTCAGTCAGAAGAGCCATTCCCTCATAAGAAACGAGGATGGTTTAGTAAGGAAGCCTTTGCTCGTAGGAAGAGAATGCGAAAATTGCAACAGCAAAGAGTTCTAGCAGCTGCTAAGCGTAGAACAGATGCCAATACGCAGGATATGCTTAATAGAAGCCTAGCTAATTTCCATATCCTAGCTACAACTGCTGCTGACCCAAGTCTGGAACAATTAGTAGCCCCACAACCACAAAACCCAGATCAACCTATGGAGATAGAAAACCAGGAAAACAAAGTGGAGATACATGACTTTAATCCAAAAGAAATTCCTAGGATACCTGCACCAAACCCCCTAGATCCAAACTATAACCCCTGGTGGGACGACAATAGGGACTTTGTGCAACGTTACCCTATCCAGGAATATCCACCCATACAGAACATAGAAGCCTATCCAGGTATGGACCCTTTAGATCCCTATTACCAAGATGATTATATTAGGGAAATTTTAGAAGATCCTTACAAATTTCAGGCACTGTCACCCCCATATCAGGAACCCGCACCCCAGATTCCAAACCCAGTCCGAGAACCTGCACCCCCAATGAGTGCAGAAAACATTCAAGAACTTAGGACTTTCAGGGAGGAAATTTTAGAAAGCAGTGAGAGAATGCGTCAGGTGGGAGAGCGTCTCGTATGGAAATACGATGAGCGCAATATGGATTTTTGGATAAATCCATATCCGTGAATGTGAGAATGGAGGAAACAGTAGTAATAATAATAATAAAATATAATAAAAATAAAATATGTGTGTACGGATGCATATTACTATTAGTGTGATTCTATTTCTGTTGGTATTGTAATCTTTATTTCAGTACTAGTGTGTAATAGACGCATAGTATATGAAAAGAGTATAGTCGCAATGATCGACGCTTTTGGCAAAAATGCGTGTCGTGTGATTAACTATATTAAGATATTATTTGTGATATTAATATGGGGTAATTGTTTAAAATTCAGATGGCCGACGAAGGAAACCAAGGAAATCTGAATAATGATAACCAGAGAAACATTAACGTGGTTAATGAAAATCCAAGCATCAATAACAATGGAAACCAAGTGGATAATAGTGCTATCCAACACATAGTAGCATAGGGAATTATAGATGCAATGCCATTTATTCTTCAAACTGTTAAAGATGCTGATAATAAAAGTAAGCATAGCAGTAAGCGACCAGTTGAACCAGAAAACAGCGTGAACAATGGACCTGTACTTCAATTGCCTATTCCCAAAAGAAGAAGAACCATGCCTTATGGTTGTTCTTATAAGGAATTCTGGTCTTGTAAACCAATGGAATTCTTGGGCAACGAAGGGGCCATTGCAACCTTACGCTGGATAGAGAAGACTGAGACAGTCTTAAGGATAAGCAACTGTGCTGAAGAAGATAGGATATTGTTTGCTTCTTACCTGTTTAAGAATGCAGCACTAGAATGGTGGAACACTATCCTCCAGACAAGAGGAAGTGATCAAACTTATAATATGGAATGGGAAGAATTTAAGAACAAGGTAGAAAGGAAATTCTGCCCACCCAATGAGAAGGAACAGATAGCAAACAAATTCCTAAATCTTAGGATGACTGGTGTGGATAGTAAGGGATATACTAAGATATTCTTTGAATATGCTAGAATAGTGCCGACCCTTGCTTCACCAGAACCAGTGTTAATTTCTCGTTATATTTGGGGATTAATTGGGGAAATAAGACATGTAGTCAAGGCAGCTAGACCTCAAAGCATAGAAGAAGCTGTAGAACTAGCCAATACCTTGACTGATGAATTAGTCCGTACCCAAGAAGAGGATCAAAGGAGGAACCTAACCCAGAAATTGACTCAAGAATTTCGTTCTGGAAATTCTAACTGTGGAAGAAATGTAGGTTCTACCTCTGCACCCTACTGTAGGCATTGCAAAAGAAAGCATTCAGGAAGATGCTCCATATACTGTAACTTTTGCAAAATATCTGGACACAAGGAAGAAAGCAAACATCCAGATATGTTACAACTGCGGAGAACAAGGCCATATCAAACCTAATTGTCCAAAATTAGCTCTAGCCACAGACAACAAGAATGCCAAAAATGTTAGAGCATTTGTTCTGACTGCAGAAGAAGCCAAGATGATCCCTGATGTCATAGCTGGTACGCTTTTAGTTAATGATATATTTGCTAAAGTATTATTTGACTCTGGTGCAAACCAAAGTTTTATCAATACTTCATTTTGCAAAATTCTAAATCAGTCATTAACTAAACTACCACAAGAATGTCTAGTAGAGACCGCTAATGGAGAAACTATTAGGATTTCTAAAATCTTGCAGGGAGCAAGAATAGAAATTTTAAATCAGAAATTTATAGCAAATCTATATCCCATGAATCTGGCAGGATTCGATGTTGTTTTAGGAATGGATTGGTTAATAGCCAATAAAGCCAGTATTTTATGTGAACAAAAGTCAATTCAAATAAATTCACCAAAAAGTAAAATGATCACAATTAAAGGAGATAAACCCTCTAGATCCACAAAATTCATCTCTGTGATGCAAACTGCAAGTTCTATAAGAAAATGTTCTATAGTGTATTTGATTTCTATAATCACTAACACTAAAGGAAAAGAACTAAAAGATATTCCGATAGTATCTCAGTTTTCAGATGTCTTTCCAGAACAATTATCAGGACTACCTCCAGACAGAGAAGTTGAATTCAGAATTCATCTACTGCCCGGAACAGCACCAATTGCCAAAGCACCTTACCGTTTGGCACCCGCCGAAATACAGGAGCTGAAGAAACAATTAGATGAATTATTGGAGAAAGGATTCATACAACCAAGTTCGTCGCCATGGGGAGCGCCGATATTGTTTGTTAAAAAGAAGGACGGATCAATGCGTATGTGCATTGACTACCATGAATTAAACAAAGTCACGATTAAGAATCGGTACCCATTACCGAGAATCAATGATCTGTTTGATCAACTGCAAGGAGCTCGATTTTTCTCTAAAATCGATTTAAGGTCAGGATATCATCAATTAAAGGTACAGGAAGAAGATATTCCTAAGACCGTATTTAGAACAAGGTATGGTCATTATGAATTTACTGTCATGCCATTTGGTTTAACCAATACCCCAGCTGCATTTATGGACATGATGAACCGAATATGTAAGCCATATTTGGATAAATTCATAATTGTATTTATAGATGATATTCTAATTTACTCTAAGAGTAAAGAGGATCATGCAAGACATTTGCACGCACTTTTGAGTTTACTACGAAAGGAAAAGCTTTATGCTAAATTTTCAAAGTGCGAATTTTGGTTAGAACGGGTACAATTCCTTGGACACCTAGTCAATCATGAAGGAATTCATGTAGATCCAACAAAAATTGAAGCAATTACTAAATGGAAAACCCCTGAATCACCAACCGAGGTTAGAAGTTTCTTAGGATTGGCTGGCTATTATAGAAGGTTTATTAAAGATTTCTCTAGAATAGCCATTCCTTTAACTAAGTTAACCTGTAAATCCGTTAAGTTTGAATGGGGATTAAAACAAGAAGAAGCATTTAGAATTATTAAGAAAAGATTAACTAACACACCCATATTAGCGTTACCAGAAGGAAATGAAGATTTTGTTGTTTATTGTGATGCTTCTAAACTAGGTTATGGATGTGTATTGATGCAACGACAAAAAGTTATAGCTTACGCATCTAGACAACTTAAGAATCATGAAGAGAATTATTCAACCCGTGATTTGGAATTAGGAGCTATAATTTTTGCTCTTAAGATTTGGAGACATTACCTTTATGGTTGTAAGTTTACTGTATTCACCGATCATAAGAGTCTAAGGTATGTTTTCAAACAAAAAGAGTTGAATATGAGGCAAAGACGCTGGATGGAAGTTCTTAGTGACTATGACTGTGATATCCAGTATCATGAAGGAAAAGCAAATGTAGTGGCAGATGCTTTAAGTCGAAAATATCATGAAAAGCCAAAAAGGGTACGTTATCTTAAATTAAATCTGCAAGTAGATTTAAATGATAAGATAAGAGATGCACAAGAATCAGTAATCAAGGATGATTCCGAAAAATTAAAAGGTATGCTAAAAGAATTGGAACAAGGAATAGATGGAATTTGGAGATTCCATAAAAATAGAATATGGATACCTAAAATAGGAAACCTGCGTAATCGTATATTAGAAGAAGCCCATAAGTCTAAATATACGATGCATCCAGGAAGTGATAAAATGTACCAGGATTTAAGGAAAAATTTCTGGTGGATAGGAATGAAAAAGGACATAGCAACCTATGTTTCTAAATGTTTAACTTGTTCACAAGTTAAAGCTGAACATCAGAAACCCTCAGGTTTGTTACAACAATTAGAAATGCCAGTTTGGAAATGGGAATTAATAACAATGGATTTTGTTACTAAGTTACCCAAAACTAGGAAAGGAAATGATACAATCTGGGTGATTGTAGATAGGCTAACCAAGTCAGATCATTTTCTACCAATGAAGGAAACAATTAGTATGGAACAATTATCTAAATTGTATGTAAATGAAATTGTTTCTTTACATGGTATTCCTTTATCAATTGTTTCTGATAGAGATAGCCGCTTTACATCTCATTTTTGGTCAAGTTTCCAAAAAGCAATGGGAACCAAGTTAAAGCTAAGTACGGCCTATCATCCACAAACGGACGGACAAAGCAAATGGACAATTCAAACAATGGAGGACATGCTTAGAGCTTGTGTAATTGATTTTGGAGGTAATTGGGACGATCACTTACCTTTAATAGAATTTTCTTACAATAATAGTTATCACTCAAGAATCAATGCTGCACCATTCGAAGCACTTTATGGAAGAAAGTGTCGAACCCCAGTCTGTTGGGCAGAAATTGGGGAAAAGCAACTATCTGGACCTGAGATAGTGCAAGAAACAACCGACAAGATTATTCAAGTCAAGGAACGACTGAAAGCAGCACGTGATCGACAAAAGAGTTATGCCAATAACCGATGCAAGCCATTGGAGTTTCAAGTAGGAGATAAAGTATTATTGAAGGTCTCTCCTTGGAAAGGAGTAGTAAGATTCAGCAAAAGATGAAAGCTAAGTCCCATGTATATTGGACCTTTTGAGATTATTAGAAAAATAGGACCTGTAGCCTATCAGCTACAACTGCCAGAGGAAATGGCAGGAATACATGACGTGTTTCATGTATCTAATCTCAAGAAGTGTTTAGCTGATGAATCACTGATAGTGCCTCTTAAGGATATAGAGGTAAATGAACAACTCAAATTTATAGAAAGGCCTCTACAAATTGAAGACAGGAAAATCAAGAATCTCAAGCATAAAAGACTAGTTCTAGTCAAAGTGAAGTGGGACTCCAAAAGAGGACCAGAGTACACATGGGAGCTTGAATCAGAAATGCAAAAGAAATACCCGCATTTGTTTCAATAGATCTCGAGGACGAGCTCTAAAACAAGGTAGGGAGAATGTAACAACCCTCGGTAAAACCAACACCCTCATAATATGTCTAACACCCTATTATATCTTAAAATGTCCCAATATGTCTTATATTATACCCCGTATGTGAAAATCGAGCCCGAAATATGTTAGAGGTTATAAAATAAAGTAAAAACAAGAAATATTGAGTTGAGGCGGGCCGCGTAAGATCCCACCTCAAGCTCACGCGGGCGGTATAAGGGTCTAGATCTGATTCGCCTTATATCTTAAGTTAAGGCGGGCCACGTAAGCTTTAGCTTACTCTTACGCGGGCCGCTAGAGACCATTAAACGCGGATACATCCTGAGCTGACACGTGTCGACATCGTGGCGGACCCACACATCGACTCAGCCAAGCTATTATGTTGACCAGGGTTGACGCGGGCCGCGTAACCCTGGCCTGTGCTTTACGCGGGCCGCGTGAGGGTCGGGTTTTGCAACTATAAATAGAACGCATCAGTTTTCGTTTTCCGTCGCTCACATTCAATTCTCAAATCACAATTTTTGTAGAAGAGACATTATAGTCGGGTATTATACCCCTAATTAGTGAGGTTCTGCTCCGTTGTAAGTATTATAACCCTAGTTTCGTAATAGTTACGCTGCCCGATTGATTTAGGGTTCCGTAACAACTGTCGTGGTTCTGCCCAACGTAGTTGTTGGAATGCCGTCTCGGGGAGGGTATCATTAAATATTTCAAAGGGTTATGATACTAACCAATGTACATTTGTATAAATTATAGATTATATCCAGGAAACCCTTACAAGAAGTCTAAGATAGCAAAGTGAGTTATCCTCTTTTTATATAAACTACTTTTGTGAGTTTATCCTCTTTTTGTTAACCTTTTTGGAATGTTTTACAAAACCTTAATTGGTTTACAATGTGATTAAGCGGTGATTGAGTCTTTGTAGTTCTTCAATTACTGTCGGTATTATGGGGTTTTGTATACAAAATTTATTACTACTTGCGAGTAGTAAGCCGGGAACGACAGTACATTACCATTGGACAACGAGTTAGCCAATGGGTAATTTGACCATAGCCATAGATCCGGTCGAGTGGCAAGTACTGAATGAGTAATTGTGTAAAAATAAACAATGTGATCGCTCTCAATACTGTTTTAATTAATAAAATGTTTCTTGATTAAACTGGGATTAACTCACCAGTATTTCCGACTGACAAATGTTTTTAAAACGCGTTTCAGGTAACACAATGTGACAGCCAATTAGTAAAAAAAAGCCAGCTGAAGAGCACTGAAGGCTTAGGAAAAATGTGGCTATAAAAGTTACCTAATAAACAATGTTTTAAGTTCAATAAAATAGGGTTGTCCCTATAAATGTATTGTAATAAGAAACATGGGTTTTGCCCATGTGATTATTAATATCAAATATGGTGGTTTTACTCTGATAAACATTTCCTAACTACGGCCCTGATGTAATTTCCGCTGCAAGATTAAATAACTGAAACCACCACTACTCTGAGCTCGCGTCCGCCCGTTCCCAGGACAGATAAGGGATCGGGGGTTGCGACATTAATAACTCTAGAAGTGATTCATTCAAGATTTCAAAATTATCCAACAATTCCATCACAAGTAGAGAAATCAGAGAAGTCTGATAAAGAAACTTGTATGTGTGTTGACATTCTGAAGTTGGTTCAACACCATCTCCAAACAAAAATTGAAAAATTTGTTCATGGCTCAGCATGTAACAGATGTTCTGATGAAAGTTCATCAAAAGAAGATAATCGGATTAAAACCTCATCAAAAAAAAGTACCCAAGCAAGTCTGGGTACCAAAAACCCTCTATTTTTTCCATTTCAGGACCATCATGTGCAGCAGATCTGGTACTGCGATTCGGGAAGCTCCAAGCACGTGACTGGGGACAGGAGCTTACTCAGTAATTTTGTTTCAAAACTGGGTAAAATGGTTGATTTTGGGAATGGAGTAAAAGGGAGGATTTTAGGGTATGGATGTATAAAGTATGGATGTTTGACCATCGAAAAAGTAGCCTATGTTGAAGGCTTAAAGTACAATCTGCTAAGTTGTGGTCAATTCTGTGACAAAGGTTTTCAGGTAACATTTTTACCAAAAAAATGCTTGTTAATTGGTATGGATGATAATAAGATCTTAAGTTGAAAAAGAATAAGACAGTCAATCTACTATTTTGATTTTAAAGAGGAAAATGAACATCTAAAATTATGTTTATTTTCAAAAATTAACAAAGGTAGTAATTGCTTGTGGCACAAAAGATTGGCCCACTTAAACTTTAAAAATTTAAGCAAATTAACAAGCAAAGGACTAGCAAAAGGATTACCTTTCATTTCCTCAAAGAAGGATAAAATTTGTGAAGCTTGTGAAATGGGTAAATCTAAAAGAAGCTCACACAAAACAATTTATGAATCTTCAATAACATAAAATTTAGAACTTTTGCATATGGATCTTTGTGGACCCATAAGCACTGAAATCTTTTCTAGAAAGAAATACATACTTGTCATTGTAGATGATTTTTCCAGATACACATGGGTAGAGTTTTTAAGAAAGAAAAGTGAAACTCCTGATTTGATTATAACTTTTATCAGAAAAATTGAAAATCTGTTAAAATTATCAGTCAGAAGGATCAGAACAGATAATGAAACAGAATTTAAGAATTCGAAAGTTGAGAGCTTCCTTGTAAGCAAAGTAATCTCTCATGATTTTTTTGCTCCAAGATCACCTCAACAGAATGGAGTGGTTGAAAGGAGAAACAGAACCTTAGTAGAAGCAGCCAGAACAATGCTTGCTCATGCAAAACTGCCCACTCATTTTTGGGCAGAGGCAATAGCAAATGTTTGTTTTACCCAAAACAGGTCTATAATCAACAAAAGACATGATAAAACACCCTACAACATTATAAATGGAAGAATACAAAGTGTAAAATTTTTGCACACATTTGGTTGTAGATGTTTTGTTTTTAATGATTTTGAAAGTCTTGAAAAAATTCACAGAAAAGCAGAGAAGGTGTAAGGGTATAAACTAGTTTAGGTTTGCGTCTGTTTGAAAGTCTTGAAAAATCGATACATATGTGGGTTTATTTGGTTGTTTTGTAGTCAATGGGGTATGGGCTTGGCCCAGTGTAGGGGTGTTCATCGAATCAAATATCGAATTTTTGAATTATTCGAATCGAATTGTTCGAATAATTTTTTTTTTCCTTGAATTCGTATTCGATTCGAATTCGATTAAAACCTACCGAATTCGATTCGAATTCGTATTCGAATAAAAAACCCAATTCGTATTCGATTAAAAATTCGAATTCGAATAAATTCGATTTAATTCAGATTCTTTAAAAACATGTAAAAAACTTTCATAACGAAACATAAATTTTAAAGCAGCCATAAAGCACGATATCACATTAAAAAGTTCCAAATAAAGTACCACAAGTCTAAAATTCAAAACGAGAAGTCGGAAATAACCACTCCACATTACAAGTTAATATTTTTACGCTTAAAAATATATTGATAGATTTGTTACTTAGGTTTTAGTTATGGGCCATGTAGTGGGTTTGGTAATGGGTAATTTTAATACTTGGAAAAAAATTGAAAATAGTTTATAGTATAGCCTAATCAAAGTTATATATGTATTATATATAAAAATAATAAATAAAAATGTATAATTTTTATTCGAATTTCGAATCGAATCGAATTTGAAATTATAAATTCGTATTCGATTTACTTGACTCGAATTGAATCGAATTCGAATTCTTATAATCGAAACGAATTCTTGATAATCGAATCGAATTTAAACGAATTTCAAATTTTTCAAATTCGAAACGAATTCTGCACACCCCTAGCCCAGTGTAATAGGATCTCCTATGCTAGTATAAATAGGGTATTCCTTAGTCATTTGTGGCTGTTGATTCTTGGATAAACTCGTGTACTTGTGCGACTAGGATACCAGACGATCCTTTGAGTTCGTGTGTTCTAGTTTGCTTTGAATCAATACATTTTCCTTTAAATCTTCGACATCTTGCTTGTAATTCCGCTACTTGTTTGGTGTTTGATATCCGATTGTATTGTGTTGGGACTTACAATTGGTATCGGAGCCTAAGTAGTCTTGCGAAGGCTCGGTTGGATCGGATATCTTGAAGATTGAAGCTGTTCTTGCTGTTGTTCATTGCTCGAAACTGATAAGAAAAGGGTCTGTTTTTCTCGTACCATTTAAATCTGATCTTATTCTTATATGTTCGACTGTTTTGATTGCTTTTGATTATACGAACTGCATGTTTTTCGACTCGAAAAACCTTATGTTTAACTCTTGAAACTGACCCAAGTTAAGGATCAGACCCAGATCTGAAAGTTTGTTTTTATTTCGGTAAAAACCAGACTGTTTTGTTGTGAAACAAAACACCACATCTAAAATCAAAATTCAGTTTGTTTTGGAGCAAAATATTTTTGAAACAGACTGTTTTCGATACAAAAATGGAGATTAAATATTAAGGTTTTGATATTGAAAGAGTTAATTTTGTGAAATCAGCAAACTCTAAGCTTGAAAATTCTGATATTTTGTTCAAAAGGTGTTCCAAATTTTTGAAAATTCTGGAATTTGGCTTGAAGATCATCATTAATTCATCATGATTTTTGAATAAAATTAGGGTTTGATCCGTTTGTGTGCAAGATTGATTGTGTTTGCAGGAATTTTGGAAAATTTGTTGCTGGAAATCCTCAAACAAAATTGAAAATTCAATCACCAGATTTATCAGGATTTTAGTTGACAAGTATTGTGATCATAATTTCCCAAACAACGTGTGCGACTGAAGTTGTGCGAGATCAAACTGATTTAAATCTCTGGTGTGGGCTTAGAAAAGGTGTGCGAGCCCAAAACAGATGTGCGATCGTGAAACTTTGGCTAACTGATTGGGCTTTTAAGGATTCAGGCCCAAACTTTATCACGTGTGCAGTTCGAAACAAGGTGTGCGATTGGAAGCCTGGTGTGCGATCAACTGTTCATCTGAACTGTTGATATTGAAGGGTCGTTGTGTGCGATTCGTCTGAACTGTGCGATTGTGGACTGTGCGATTGTGAATTGTGCGATTGTTTAAGGTTCATCTGAAAGTGTGCGATTGCTTTTGGACTTTTGCAAGAGGTCAAGTGTGCGACTGCTTCAAGTGTGCGATTGTGATTGGACTTCTTCAAGTGGGCTGAACTGTGTTGGACTATTTGGACTGCTACACGGACCATATTTTGTTTTGGACCTTTTGACTATTTGTTGAACCTTCTGAATTGTCTTAAACTGTATTGTAACCATAAGGGATATTGATAATTTGTTCTATATTTAAATTACCTGTTACTTATACGTTTAATTGTCTTTTCAAAAATGGATCAAATTAATCAATTGGGATTGACTGAAAAAACTTCTATTAACCAGGATCTAGATAACATAATTGGAACTAACAACAAGATTCCTAGGCTCATTTCGGGGGATCCTTTTCAGAATGAAATTCAGATTTATCCAATACATGAGAATCAAAGATCCAAAGGCCTGGAGATCCATTTGCAATGGACCAACTGTGATCACCTATGTCGTGAACGAAGCTGAGGGAACCACTGCACCTAAGCCTGAGTCTCAATTTACTGAAGAGGATCGTGAAAAGCTTGACATTGATGTCAAGGCTCTTGCTATGCTACACTCTGCACTGGCACCAGAAATTGACATTGGAGTTCGAGATTGTGAAAATGCAAAAGAAATGTGGGAAGCTCTCTTGGCTATGTATGAAGGAAACGAAGAAATGAAGGAAAGCAGACAGGAGATGCTCACTCAAAAGTTTAATCTGTTTAATCACTTCCCAGGAGAAACTTTGGAAAATCAAATTCAAAGATTCGTTGCTTTGATCAGTGATACGAAAACTCATGATATCAGGCTGGAAAATTATGTTATCAATAAGAAACTGCTCAATGCTCTTCCAAGAAACTGAGATACAAATGTGACCCTTATCAAAAGAACCAGGGATTTGGCCAGAATAACCCTTTCTGAATTGATATCATTGCTGAAGTCCTATGAGATGGACGATAAACAAAGGCACTACAACCACACTACAAGCTACAACAATGCAGGTGTGTTGACAAACGCTGCTTTGGTATCTCAGCAAGGAGTAGGCTCGCTTCAAACACCTTCCACTGTTCGGTAACCCGCAAACCTTGGATCCTAAATCAATCAATCTGGTTACTTTTCTGCTCCTGCTCAACAAATGAACCCAACTCAATCTGCTCCACAGCCTGTAAATCAATCTGCTTCTTCACCCACTCAACTTCTTTCGAACATTACTACTGCTTTCGCAGCAATAAACTCTTATGTGGCTACTTCGAAGGAATTTGAGCAAGCTATGGCTTTCATGACAGGGGTCATGAACTGTTATCATGCGTTTATTGTTGGAAGGGTGGCAAATAACATTGACTCTACTGAATTGCTGTAAATCCATCCTGATGATGTTGAAGAAATGGATATTACTTGGCAGATGGCCATGGCAGTTTTTCGAGCCAAAAACTTTGTGAAGAAAACCGGTAGAAACAAATGGGAAACAACTGATCATGAGCTTGGTTGGAACAAGTCTAAGCTCAGATGTTATAACTGCCATGAGCCTGGGCATTATACTCGAGAGTGCAAGCAACGAAGAAGGGAGAGAGCGGATCTAAATGTTACTGTTACTGTTAGTTCAGCTGCACGACCAGCCCCAAACGTTGTGTCAACCTCAAACATCACCGTTTCTCATCCCGCTCAGGTTTCATCCTCAAACACTGCTGCTAGAAATCAAACAATCACTTCAGAATCAGTTGCAAATCCTGGAAGTGCATTGGTGGTTCAGGAAGGAGGGGGCTTCGATTGGACACAACAGATGAATGATTTGCAGCTCACTGCAAACACTTTGTATCAGTCAAATCAAGCTCTCGTGGCAGAAGTGAAAGAAGACACTGAATCAGCAACTGAAGACATTGAGGGAACAATCTATCATGCCCTCATGGCTCAAATGAACGACTACACTCCTTCTGAAGCTGAGGTATGTGTAGATAATGTTTGTTGTACTTCTAAGTGTAGGGAGAAGGTAAAAGGGTTTAAAGAACAGGCCGATTTGCTTGTTATGCAACTTCAATATACCAGATCCAGTAGTTATAAAGTCAAACAGAAACTGGATGGGTATAAGGATATGGTGGAGGCGCAAAAGCGCGATATTCGAAAGTCGCATAACGATCTGAGCGAAGCGAACTGTCGGTATCTCCACTTCAAAGAGCTATCTGAAAAATTAACTGTTGAATTAAATGACTTAAATTCAACTTTCGAAAATACAGAATTCAATTTTAAAAAGTTTGATGTTTCTAGTGAAAAAGTCGAAAAAATGATAAATCAACAGTTAAAATACAGCAAAAAGGAAATGAGGAATAAAGGATTGGGATTTGTATGCATACCTTCACCATACAATCACAATTACTCCTCAATTCCAATGACTGAAGAGGAGATAGACAATTTACCCAAGATGCAATACGGGAAACCAGAGGATAAGAAACCTGAACCTGCCAAGTCTCAAAAGATAAAAATCACCAGGCCTGATAACACTGAAATCATTTTAGAAAAGCAGGCTTATCAACAAACGTTTGTTAAATCAGAAAATGTTTTAAATCACACAGAAACCTTGAGCTTTGAGAAAAATGTAAGTGTTGATAAACATTTTCAAGTGTTGGAAAACGCAGAATCTTGTGTGTCACAACAGTCACCTGAAAATAAATCATTAACACAAGAGTCTGAGGTAAGAGAGTCTAGAGTGAATGTAGACAACATTGAGTTTGCCATGATAAAAGGTTTTACTGAATTTATGAAAGAATTCATAAATGGCAAATAGAGTGAATCTGCTTCCCCATGTGATACAACTTGTGATACTTCTGAGACAACCACTCCTGAGAAATCAGAAATGGTTGAATCGGTTGATGTCAACAATGCATCACCTGAAGAAACAGAGACACCTCAGACTGAGATAGAGTCTGGTGAATTTTCCGAATCATTAGTTTCATCTGATTCGGCATGTGACTCCTCTGAGAAGACTGACTGTGACAACTCAGAGTCAGTTGATTCAGTAGAGTCAACAAATGAATCATCTGAAACAGTAGAATCAGATTCGATCAAAGAAGAATCGGAAGCAACATCAGGAGCTTCTATTGAGTTAAATGGTGATGAAACCACAGAAGCCCCTGCTGAATGTTTAAACGAAAATAATTCTGATCCTTCTGAATCAAAGGTGTCACTAGAAGCTGAAAGCGATTCTGTTGCATCAAGTGACACCGTTTGTGAGAAAATGAATGATACTAACCATGTTGCTTCAAATGCAGACCAAGTAATTATCGAAGATTGGGTAGATGAAGATGATGAGGATGACGTTGCTTTAGTTGTTTTGAAAAATAAAATTCAGAAAAACAATTCTTTAATTTCTGAAAAGTCAAACAATATTTCAATTTCTTCTGATGCTTTGGATAGTGTGGGCTCTGTTTTAAAGAGCGATCAATGTTCTGACATTTATTTTTGGTTCTATTTGTGTGGATTTGAATTCAATGGTTTTACCTAATAAAACTGATAAATCGAAAAATCTATTGGTAAAACAGACTAAAAGAGGAAGTGAAACAAAATATGTTCCACCAAAATCAAGATCAAACAATCCAATTAAATGTCATTCTGTTTCTAATAATAAAGTTAAACATGTCTCGTTTGCATCTCAGGAACCACACAAGTCCTCAAGTTCTGAAAACACTGATGGATGTCAGGCAAAATCACATGTGAAACGACAAATATGTTACACGTGTGGAGTTGCTGGACACATTGCAAGAAATTGTCAGCATTGTCCTGATAAACTCAAAAAGGGAGAGCATCAGAAGGCTCCAAATGTCACACCCCGACCACGAGAGACAACGAAACGTGGCGGAAACGTCGGGGAGTGTTTTAACGGAATTAATCGTTTCAAATCCATGGCAATTAAAGTTTCGTTTTATTAATCAAACATGAGAGTTTACATTGTTTTAAACAAGAAACAAAGAGTACATAACATAAATTAACTAGTTCTTGTCTCGTTTTAAGTCACTAAGGCACAGGTCCGCCTAAGTATGTCTTGATAAGTCCTATGCATCATCTCCTGAAAACACATGTGAAAATAGGTACGTCAGCATAAAAATGCCTGTGAGATACATAGGTTTTGTGAAGATAGGATTCATGACTTATGTTTAAGAAAATGTTTAGTCATGAACCTTGTAATTTGATTTGTTTTGTAAATCGTTTGAAAAACAATAAGTTTAGATGATATGTATAAGTAAGAGAATAATGTATGGTTAAATGAATAACCATGTAAAATGAGTTTGTATAAGATAAGTTGTTTGTAAAATAATGTCTTGTGAAAAGTATGTTATTTGTATAAAATGTTATATGTCTCAAATTGAAATGATTCAAATAACGCTACGATATGTAATGCCATACAATCACTTATATATAGGAAGTACCAGCGGCGTATCCACCATGCTTGTATCATATTACACACGCCTCGTTACTTGAATCACTTACTCAAACCAAACCACCAAGATGTAATGTTTAACAATTGTAGAAATGTTTAGGTATAGTCAAATGTCTATTGTCAAAGGTTCACATGGTTCAATAGATACAAATGGTTCACATAATGTAATATAATGTGTTCATATGCTGGATGAGCATATGCAACAAAATGTAATGTATAACAATGTACTAAGTATGCACACAATGGACATACATAGCATAAAATGTAATGTAAAACAATGTACTAAGTATGCACACAATGGGCGTACATAGCATGAAATGTAATGTAAAATAATGTACTAAGTACGCACACAATGGGCATACATAGCATGAATGTAATGAAATCATGTACTATAAATGTACTAATGAACATAGGAAGTATATGATGTGAAAACAGGAAAGCATGAAAGTAACAAGTAGGCACATGTGTTCCACCCCAAAATGTTTGGAAAACAGTAAAAGAGGGGTCTATGTACTCACTTGAGATTTCTCAGAAGTCCTAAGATAACCACCAAACAATGCTAGAGATCACGGAATCAAACGGCACCTAATATAGGTAACTATGTTAATAAACCGGACCTATATCGAAGGATCGGATAGAATGAGGGTTCGTAAACCAAACGAGTATGGAGACTCGTGTAATATGGTTTAACAAAGCCTACATACTAAATGAAACCTAACATAAGTGCTTACGACCCATTACGACCCGTTTAGGTAGCTTATGCTACTTTAACGCGTCGTTCGTGTGAAACGCGTTCGGACCTCCTAACTAGTCCTATGACAAGTAGAATATGCCTTAACATGCCTAATATTGTCGCCAAATCAGTTTGGATGTCAAAAGTTATGTCACATATGTTTATAATGAATTTTGGCATCAAAGGGGTATTTTGGTAATTTACCTAAGACATATAAACTACCTATCATACAACTACTTAAACGTCGTGACCATAAGGTATAACCTCGAAAGGTTATTCCCTACCTACTATGGTCACCTAATGTGTTTGGTCGGATCCTAATGATCGACCAAATGGGTCGGGTTCGAAGGTATAAGCGATTTATTAGATCGCTTACCCTTACGACCCTAGACAACGTGGTAATCAGTAGGCATAGTCACAAGGGACTATAACCATCGTGATTACGCTCACGTTGCGAAGTTCAAACGAACTTCGCATTGACCATAAACTGGTCAATGCGGAAAGTCAAACAAAGTTTGAATTTAACGCTAAAAAAATAAAAAGAACGAAGGAGTACATACAAAGGGTCCAAGAATGGAAGGTTTGAATCCGAACACTCTCTGGTATGAAGTGTTAAACACAACAACTTAGAGAGCAAGTTCAGATTTCAAAGGTGTGGGTTGAGAGTGAAGTGGGTGTTGGGTATTTATAGGATTTCCCGAACCGTTAGGATCGTTTCTTGGAAACCGTGATCGAATCTAAGGCGTACACTTGTTGGAATGTTGTGGTGACTAAAAATGTCCTCTCATGAACTGAAAGGGCAAGTTTGGGTGTGTGGTTGGGAGATTAACAGCTGTTAACAGCTGTTTAATCTGATTTTTCTGTTCAGATTAGGCGCTCGCGTAGCGCGACGGTAAACGCCTTAGTGCTCGCGCTACGCTAGCATGTGCCAGATTCAGAAAAGTTTCAAAAATGGCAGAAATGGTCCCTGCAGCCCTTTTAAGCTATTTTCGATGCATTTGAACCCAGTTAACCTCATTTCAAGGCTCTAAAATGAAGTTAAAGTATAGGGAACTCAAAACATGCTCAAAAATATCTCGGATGTCGGTTCGTTTGGCCGTACGATCACGATGTTCGGTTAATTACGACTGAAGGCGCATAAGCGCGAAAAACGATCCAAATGGCGTGACGAATGGATTTTTCTTATGCCAAACACTAAAATAAAGTATTTTAATGCTTACATAAATTTTTGGATGTCCGGATGTATTCAGAACGTAAGTTATGCGCGAAAATGCAAACTTGTGCACTTTTTGACGCTTTTAGTCCCTGAATGACCCAAAATTTTATTTTAGCACACCGGACCCCTCAAAGCCTATTTCTAAGCTATGTAAAGGATCTTTAGGGTATGTTTAACTTATGGTCATGTTCCAGAATGTCTGTTACAGTTCAAATTGGCATACTTTCGTAGTTTGTCAACTTTAGTCCCTGTAAGCGATTTAACTTGATTTCGGCATACCAAACCATCCAAAACTTATTTCTAAGTTATGTAAAGGTTATTTAAGGTATGTTAAGCCTATTTCACTATTCCGGAGTGTTCGTTGCATTAAACTGGTTATATCTACGCATCAGAGCACGTATAACCCTCCAGAAAGCGATTTAAAGCTTGAAATCGAACAAGAGTTGATATGTGCAACTGATACACATATTTTTACAAATCCCAAGTTAATGAAATACAATATTTCATTGGTTTGGAATTGGTTTGATGGTTGAAGTGACACAGGTGTCACAGTCTCCCCTACTTTAGGAAATTTCGTCCCGAAATTTATTCGTAGGAGTCTATCTGTGACTTTGTGTCAAATAACCACCAGAGGTATAGAAGGCATAATCCTGTCATTTCCTTAACGGACATTCTTTATAAACGAAAATGAACGGAATGAGTCATTTTCCACAATTTCTACAGAAACGAAAATGAACGGAATGAGTCATTTTCCACAATTTCTACAGAAACGAAAATGAACGGAATGAGTCATTTTCCACAATTTCTTCAGGAACGAAAATGAACGGAATGAGTCATTTTCCACAATTTCTTCAGGAACGAAAATGAACGGAATGAGTCATTTTCCACAATTTCTACAGAAACGAAAATGAACGGAATGAGTCATTTTTCACAATTTCCTCATAAACGAAAATGAACGGAATGAGTCATTTTCCACAATTTCTACAGAAACGAAAATGAACGGAATGAGTCATTTTCCACAATTTCTTCAGGAACGAAAATGAACGGAATGAGTCATTTTCCACAATTTCTACAGAAACGAAAATGAACAGGATGAGTCATTTTCCACAGTTTCTTCAGAAACGAAAATGAACGGAATGAGTCATTTTCCACAATTTCTTCAGAAACGAAAATGAACCGAGTCAACTCTAGACACATGCCAAAACTCGCTGTGGTTTCTGTGCACTGATTTCCATAATTATGTATGCATCCATAATTACGTAATTCCTTGCACAGTCCGCACAATTTGTTTTGTAATGTGAAGGGGAGGAAAAATCAAACCTGTGATGAGTGTGACTAGACTACCATAAGGTCCTTTTAATTAGATCGACAAATGATCCTTTTAATTAGGCCACTAAGGAGTCCTTACAGCTATCTCATCACATGATATTCCTAACCAGATTTTTGGATCGATCTGTTTAACTAGACCTCTCAAGGGGTCTAATTATGGAATAGTACAATATAATCCAAGGGTCTTTACTATTACGTAAAAGTCCATTGAGGATTTAATATAGTACCTTTGGATATCCTACTATGAATTCCTTATACGAAGATATGGAAGATTCTATGAGGATTTGGATAACAAAACTTGGATTACACAAAAACATAAAAGGAACACATAAGCATATAGTCACATAGTTGTTTAACTTGATTATTAACTTGTTATTAACTTGTTATTGATTGAAAATTGATGTGGAAACCAGTAGATGGACTTCAATGTCCTCTGGGATCTATCTAAAAAGATAGGAAGATCTTCCAAGAATTCGATTTTTGTTTCCATAGAAATGTAATATTCGAATTAAGGAACACATCAATTTTAGGATTTACGAAAATACCCTTAGGTACCCTATTAAGGATTTATAGTGGTACTTTGGGTATTCGTCCAGTGTTGTAACTTGCGCTTTGTACTTCGTTTCCTTGGAAGAAACGGGTACTTAGGAATTTCGTGGAAAACGCAAGAGATCATAAAATGGAAAAATTTTGGGGGGGGGGGGGTAGTTTGCCTTTCAAGGAATACGATTCCTTGATTGTCGGTATTGTAGGGGATATGTTGTTTATACATACAACCACATAAATACATTGCAATGTAAATAAAAGATTTATTTATAAACAATGATAACAACTGTTTCATGGACCTTGACAACAAAAGAAAATAATACATAAGACGTGATTATTTCTAAACGATGTTGTCTTCTGGTCGGTCAGATGCTCATCCTTGTGCTGGATTTGCATTAGCAAGCTTTGGGCAATTTCTTCGGAAATGACCCATCTCGCCACAATTGTAGCAAGAACCTGGTGGAAAGCGAGCTTGAGCAGGATTGTTGTCAGCTTGATTTGGTGCAACTGCAGCTCGGCAAACTTTTTCTGTATGACCTTTAAGTCCACAAATTTGGCATTCGCGGCACTTCACCCTAGCATGATGATGAAGGTTACATTGGTTGCACAAGGGTGAAGTTCCATTGTATGGCTTCCTAGCAGGGGGTTGAGCTGGTTGGTTGGGGACGGTTTGATCATTGTGAGTAACCATGGCGAAGTTCTGAGAAGCCTCTCGCTTCTTTGACCGCTTAGGGGATCCAGTCTGTTCATCCATGGTCTTTGATTCCTCAATTGGCTTCTTGTCACCCTTTCGAAAAAGTTTACGTTTCCTGATCTGAGATTCAGTCCAGGTTGCAGATAGCTCAATGGCCTGCCTAACCGTAGTGGGGTTACTACCAGTAACAATGTCCTGAACTGAGTCAGGGAGACCATCAATGTATTTCTCGATCGCCTTATCCAAAGGCGTAACCATGGTAGGAAACAACAGGCTCAGCTCCTCATATCGATCAGTATATGCTCGATGTTCACCGCTGTCTTGCTTAAGATCGTTGAATTCCCTTTCCAAGGCCCTGATCTCGTGACGAGGACATAATTCCTTCATCATCAGTGCTCGAAGTTCTTCCCACGTTTGAGCCAGTGCCACTTCGGCACCCCTATCTCTCATCACACCGTTCCACCATGTCAAAGCTCGTTTCTCAAAGACACTAGATGCAAAGTCTACCTTTCGCTCGTTTGGACACTGAACATGTCTGAAGGTGCTCTCTAAACTCTCGAACCATTGCAGAAGTGCAGTCGCTCCTTGAGACCCAGAAAACTTTGATGGCTTAGCCGAGTTGAACGTCTTGAAGTTGCAGGGGGCATTATTGTTGTTGAGGGCTTGGTTACATTGAGCAACGATGTTCGGGATTGCAGCAGTTATTTGCTGTGTAATGACAGCTGCCAGCTCTTCAATAGATACCGGATTTTCACGTCGTGGAGGCATTCTAAAAGGGAAACAAGAGAGAAAACAAATGAAATGGCATTGGGTAAGACTAGGATGTTACAATTACCGACCAAAATCATGGGTGATGGTCATTTGTTTGAACCACGAAGCAAACAAACGACACACAAAGGCTGAATCAAAGCAATTAGATCCTCATAATGTATCGCGGAGACATGCTCGCCTATAAGTGGACACTCACCCCAAGAGTTCCCAGGTAAGAGTGACTGGTCCGATTATGTGGATTTGTACGAACACTCTAGCCTTAGACAGAAAACTCAGGGTACAGGCATTCACTCTTCCAGTTTGCACGTGTTCACATTATTTAGGACCAAAAACTTTGACGAGATTTTGAAAACTCAAAGGGGTTCAAAACCTTATAACAGAAGGTTCAAAACCTTATAACAGAAGGTTCAAAACCTTATAACAGAAGGTTCAAAACCTAGTAATCAATCATCCTAGAACAGATGATTAGTTTTCAAAGCGGTTTTGAAATTTTATGTTCTTGTTGTGATCGTCGCCTAAGGATAGGTGACGGTATTGTTTTATGACTAAACGCAAGTAAACTCGCGTTAGGGTCCTAAGAAGGTTATAGACTAGGTCAAAGTATTACTAATAACCTAATTCCCTATAACCATTGGCTCTGATACCATCTTTTCTGTCACACCCAGACCACGAGAGACAATGAAACGTGGCGGAAACGTCGGGGAGTGTTGTAACAGAATTAATCGTTTCAAATCCATGGCAATTAAAGTTTCGTTTTATTAATCAAACATGAGAGTTTACATTGTTTTAAACAAGAAACAAAGAGTACATAACATAAATTAACTAGTTCTTGTCTCGTTTTAAGTCACTAAGGCACAGGTCCGCCTAAGTATGTCTTGATAAGTCCTATGCATCATCTCCTGAAAACACATGTGAAAATAGGTACGCCAGCATAAAAATGCCTGTGAGATACATAGGTTTTGTGAAGATAGGATTCATGACTTATGTTTAAGAAAATGTTTAGTCATGAACCTTGTAATTTGCTTTGTTTTGTAAATCGTTTGAAAAACAATAAGTTTAGATGATATGTATAAGTAAGAGAATAATGTATGGTTAAATGAATAACCATGTAAAATGAGTTTGTATAAGATAAGTTGTTTGTAAAACAATGTCTTGTGAAAAATATGTTATTTGTATAAAATGTTATATGTCTCAAATTGAAATGATTCAAATAACGCTACGATATGTAATACCATACAAACACTTATATATAGGAAGTACCAGCGGCGTATCCACCATGCTTGTATCATATTACACACGCCTCGTTACTTGAATCACTTACTCAAACCAAACCACCAAGATGTAATGTTTAACAATTGTAGAATTGTTTAGGTATAGTCAAATGTCTATTGTTAAAGGTTCACATGGTTCAATAGATACAAATGGTTCACATAATGTAATATAATGTGTTCATATGCTGTATGAGCATATGCAACAAAATGTAATGTATAACAATGTACTAAGTATGCACACAATGGACATACATAGCATAAAATGTAATGTAAAACAATGTACTAAGTATGCACACAATGGGCGTACATAGCATGAAATGTAATGTAAAATAATGTACTAAGTACGCACACAATGGGCATACATAGCATGAATGTAATGAAATCATGTACTATAAATGTACTAATGAACATAGGAAGTATATGATGTGAAAATAGGAAAGCATGAAAGTAACAAGTAGGCACATGAGTTCCACCCCAAAATGTTTGGAAAACAGTAAAAGAGGGGTCTATGTACTCACTTGAGATTGCTCAGAAGTCCTAAGATAACCACCAAGCAATGCTAGAGATCACGGAATCAAACGGCACCTAATATAGGTAACTATGTTAATAAACCGGACCTATATCGGAGGATCGGATAGAATGAGGGTTCGTAAACCAAACGAGTATGGAGACTCGTGTAATATGGTTTAACAAAGCCTACATACTAAATGAAACCTAACATAAGTGCTTACGACCCGTTTAGGTAGCTTATGCTACTTTAACGCGTCGTTCGCGTGAAACGCGTTCGGACCGCCTAACTAGTCCCATGACAAGTAGAATATGCCTTAACATGCCTAATACTGTCGCCAAATCAGTTTGGATGTCAAAAGTTATGTCACATATGTTTATAATGAATTTTGGCATCAAAGGGGTATTTTGGTAATTTACCTAAGGCATATGAACTACCTATCATACAACTACTTAAATGTCGTGACCATAAGGTATAACCTCGGAAGGTTATTCCCTACCTACTATGGTCACCTAATGTGTTTGGTCGGATCCTAATGATCGACCAAATGGGTCGGGTTCGAAGGTATAAGCGATTTATTAGATCGCTTACCCTTACGACCCTAGACAACGTGGTAATCAGTAGGCATAGTCACAAGGGACTATAACCATCGTGATTACGCTCACGTTGCGAAGTTCAAACGAACTTCGCATTGACCATAAACTGGTCAATGCGGAAAGTCAAACAAAGTTTGACTTTAACGCTAAAAAAATAAAAAGAACGAAGGAGTACTTACAAAGGGTCCAAGAATGGAAGGTTTGAATCCGAACACTCTCAGGTATGAAGTGTTAAACACAACAACTTAGAGAGCAAGTTCAGATTTCAAAGGTGTGGGTTGAGAGTGAAGTGGGTGTTGGGTATTTATAGGATTTCCCGAATCGTTAGGATCGTTTCTTGGAAACCGTGATCGAATCTAAGGCGTACACTTGTTGGAATGTTGTGGTGACTAAAAATGGCCTCTCATGAACTGTAAGGGCAAGTGTGGGTGTGTGGTTGGGAGCTTAACAGCTGTTAACAGCTGTTTAATCTGATTTTTCTGTTCAGATTAGGTGCTCGCATAGCGCGACGGTAAAGGCCTTAGTGCTCGCGCTACGCTAGCATGTGCCAGATTCAGAAAATTTTCAAAAATGGCAGAAATGGTCCCTGCAGCCCTTTTAAGCTATTTTCGATGCGTTTGAACCCCGTTAACCTCATTTCAAGGCTCTAAAATGAAGTTAAAGTATAGGGAACTCAAAACATGCTCCAAAATATCTCGGATGTCGGTTCGTTTGGCCGTACGATCCCGATGTTCGGTTAATTACGACTTAAGGTGCATAAGCGCGAAAAACGATCCAAATGGCGTGACGAATGGATTTTTCTTATGCCAAACACTAAAATAAAGTATTTTAATGCTTACATAAATTTTTGGATGTCCGGATGTATTCAGAACGTAAGTTATGCGCGAAAATGCAAACTTGTGCACTTTTTGACGCTTTTAGTCCCTGAATGACCCAAAAGTTTATTTTAGCACACCGGACCCCTCAAAGCCTATTTCTAAGCTATGTAAAGGATCTTTAGGGTATGTTTAACTTATGGTCATGTTCCGGAATGTCTGTTAAAGTTCAAATTGGCATACTTTCGCAGTTTGTCAACTTTAGTCCCTGTAAGCGATTTAACTTGATTTCGGCATACCAAACCATCCAAAACTTATTTCTAAGTTATGTAAAGGTTATTTAAGGTATGTTAAGCCTATTTCACTATTCCGGAGTGTTCGTTGCATTAAACTGGTTATATCTACGCATCAGAGCGCGTATAACCCTCCAGAAAGCGATTTAAAGCTTGAAATCGAACAAGAGTTGATATGTGCAACCGATACACATATTTTTACAAATCCCAAGTTAATGAAATACAATACTTCGTTGGTTTGGCATTGGTTTGATGGTTGAAGTGACACAGGTGTCACACCAAAAGGGAATGTCAAGTCTCCAAAACAGGAGAAGACTCAAAAATATAAACCTGTTAAGAAGCTAAATTCCAAGGTGAAGCCTTCTGATGGAGACTGGAACAAAGCTAAACAAATGAAGTTGAAAACAAAAAGTCATACTCCAAACTCCACACATGTTTCGCCAAAGGCATCCAAGAACTTGGAAAGACCTAGGCAAGTTTGGAAACCTAAGAATTATGTTCTAGATAACTCTCCTAAATCATCGTGCATCAATGACAAACCTATCTACTCTAAGGAATAGCTGATTTGGATGCATGTCACATATGTTAATGAACAGGGTGTACCCACTACAACTATGGCTTGGGTACCAAAATCTAATTAATCCCATATATTATGCAGGAACGGCTATGGAGGGCTGTCTTTCGCCTCTGGGTCATTGACAGTGGCTGTTCCAGGCATATGATTGGCGACTTATCCCAACTTTCTGATCTTGAAGAATTTAATGGAGGATATGTTGCTTTTACGGGAGGAGAGAAAGGAAAGATCACGCAACGAGGCACAGTCAAGAATAGTGATCTCTGTTTCAAAGACGTCAACTACGTTCCTGAGTTGAAGCATAGCCTGCTGAGTGTTGCTCAAATATGCGACAACAATTACTCAACTCACTTCACTGATAAACATTGTCTTATTCTGAAACCAGGAATGGTCATTCCTGATGAATGGATACTGTTGATGTCTGAACGAAACGGCAATGCTTATGTCATTGACATGAATAAACCACCCACTGAAAGCGTTGCCTGTTTGTTTACTAAAATCTCTAAGCACAATGCTATGTTGTGGAATCGTCGTTTAGGACATTCAAATGTGAAAAATCTGAGTCGTCTTGCAAAACTGGGGTTGGTAAGGGGTCTACCGATAAAGGATTTCATAACCTTTGAAAAATGTGTTTCTTGTGCTAAGGGTAAACAACATCGAAAACCTCATTTTCCTAAAACTGTCAACACTATTAACAGTGTAATGCAGCTTCTTCACATGGATCTTTTTGGTCCAGTGAATGTGCTCAGTCTGTCTGGAAAGTCTTACTGTCTTGTAATTACTGATGACTACTCATGTTTTACTTGGGTTTTCTTCTTAGTTAACAAAAGTGAGACTGCAGAATTGATCAAAAGATTCATAATCTTTATGGAAAATCAGACTGGCAAGAAAGTGAAGGGAATTCGAAGTGACAATGGAACCGAATTCAAGAATGTTGAATTGAATTTCTTCTGTGTTGAAAGGGGAATTGCTCGACAATACAGTGCTGCTAGAACTCCTCAGCAAAATGGAGTTGCCGAAAGAAGGAATAGAACCCTAATTGAGGCAGCTCGCACGATGCTTTGTGATTCTAAGCTCCCAGTCTTCTTCTGGGAAGAGGCTATTAATACTGCGTGCTACGTTCAAAACAAAGTAATTTTTAACAAGGCACGCATGAAGACGCCTCATGAAGTAATGTTCGGCGAAAAACCCTCTGTTGGGCACTTTAGAGGTTTCGGCTATCCATGTACTCTTTTGCACCTAGAATCCATACCAAAGTTTGACACTAGGGGAGATGAATGCTATTTCATTGGATATGCGGGAAAAGCTGCTCATGAAAACAAGACTGCATATAGAGTGTACAACAAGAAGACCAGACAGATTGTTGAGCCTTACGATGTGCATTGGCTCGAAGAAAATCAGACGGATGCTGGAAACAGGCCATTTACTCTCTATAACTATGCTTATCTTTTTAAATCCTTTGACATTCTTGATGATACTCCTGTTGCTCATGCAGGTACTTCTGGTACTTCAAATGTTGCTTCTCGACCCTCATTTGTCCCACATAACGCTGAAGAAGAGGGGGATGTTGAATTTGAGGGGGATTCTACAGCTGTGGGGGATCACACACCTGCAGCCTCATCTTCAACATCAGCACCAGAGATTCAAGTGGTTCCTGATTATACCGACATTCTCAATGATGAAGGGGAGGCGTTGGATTCATCTGATGATGAGGACACACCCAACGATCAAAATGGCTTGTTTGATGGTCTAATTCCTGACGATTTTGTCGCAAATGGTTCAGAAGAAGAGCAAATCATTTTGAAGGGTTTAGACATTTTGAAGGCCTTGACTATGATAAAGCAAGACTGGTTGTCGCAAATGGTTCAGAAGAAGAGCAAATGGGTCTATCGAAACAAGAGAGACGATAGCGGAGTGATTGTTCGCAATAAAGCAAGACTGGTTGTCCAAGGGTTTAGACATTTTGAAGGCCTTGACTATGATAAAGTATATGCTCCTGTGGCTCGACTGGAGGCAATCAGAATCTTTCTGGCGTATGCATCCTTCATGGGATTCAAGGTCTATCAGATGGATGTCAAGACGGCGTTTCTCTACGGCAAAGTAAAGGAAGAGATCTATGTGTCACAGCCACTGGGTTTTGTGAACAAACAGTGTCCTCGTCATGTTTATAAGCTTGATAAGGCTTTGTACGGATTGCATCAGGCTCCTCGTGCATGGTATGCCACTCTGACGGAGCATATGCTCGCTCATGGATACACTCGTCGAGTAATTGATCAGACACTGTTCATTCGAAAGGTGGGAGAGGATCAAATCTTAGTGCAGATCTATGTGGATGATATCATATTTGGATCCACTAATGAAGCACTATGCAAGGAATTTGAGGAGGTTATGAAGAAGCAATTTGAAATGAGTGCGTTGGGAGAGATAAGTTTCTTTTTGGGTCTGCAGATTCGTCAAGATTCCAAAGGGATCCTCATTCATCAGGGAAAATATGCTGATGATATCATCGCAAAGTTCAAACTTCAGGATGTTAAACCTGTGAATACTCCTATGGCAGAAAGACCAGTGATGACGAAAAATCTGGAGGGAGAAGCTGTTGATGCTACAATGTACCGGTCGATGATTGGCTCATTGATGTATTTGACAGCCAGTAGACCAGATATCATGTTTGTTGTGTGTCAGTGTGCACGTTATCAGGCTGCTCCTAAACTTTCTCATTTAAATGCTGTTCAGAGAATCTTTCGATATCTTAAGGGTAGGCCTCGGCTTGGACTTCTGTATCGAAAAGAATCTCCATTTGATCTGTGTGCTTTTTCTGATAGCAATTTTGGAGGCAGTGGTAGGGACATGAAGTCTATGTCAGCTGGATGCCAGTTTCTGGGGGATCACCTCATCTCCTGGCAATGCAAGAAGCAGCAAACTGTCTCACTGTCGACTGCAGAAGCCGAGTATGTGGCCGCTTCAGCCTGCTGCTCTCAGGTTATCTGGATTCAACACCAGCTGGTGGATTATGGTTTGAACTTTTCCCAGACTCACATTTACCGTGACAATGATGCAGTTATCCAAATAGTGAAAAATCCGGTATATTTTTCAAAAACCAAGCACACTGCCATAAAAATTCATTTCATTCGTGATTCTTTCAACCAGGGTCTTATTAAAATGAATCAAATTCATACTGACGACAATGCCGCAGATATTTTTACAAAACCAGTTGATTAAGCACGTTTTCTTGCTCTTTTTGAACTTCTAAAGATGGTCGATTTCGATGATTGAACGCGGTCACACAAAAATATTTTTCTTCGTTTCTGTAAATTTGTTTCTTAAAATTGTTTTTCTTTTAATTTTATTTTCAATTTTAAGCAAAAATTTAGGGGGATGTAGTCTCTCAGAAAAATATAAAAACATTGGAAAAATCAGAAAAATACAAAAATAGTTCTCTGCTATGCCTTTGCTACACCTGGGAAATGAAATAAATTTTCACTATGTGGATTAAGGCTGACTCATGTAAGACCAATATTGAAATGGTGTAACTCTAGAGCGATGTGTTGGTAGGCTTTATCCTGATGGCTGGACTCTTTGACTGGTATTGCGTAGAACACTAATAATTATTCTATTACCTCAGGAAAGAACGTCACATGGAATTAGAGCATGGCTATTTGAATGCGTGTGTGACGTCCTGATACACACAATTTCGTTCTAGTTCTGAAATCTTTTCTAACCAACTCGTGTATCTCCTCTGTTTTGCGGGAGCAAAGATCTGGAGGTGCTAGGCAACGTCAGCTTCTGTTTTGCATGAGCAAAGACCTAGCTGTACGTTGTCGCTCTGTGGATCAAATACACCCGAAAGAGGCCCTCTAGTGCCCAAAAGAAACCCAAAAATTAAACCTATATCAAACTGAGAAAATCTGATTTGATTTGTACATTATATCCATCTCTGCTGATCCATTATGTTCACTTCTCAATCCAGTCCAGTCAAGGTTTCAGAATCCTAGAATGGGCTTGTGAAATATGTGGTAGGGAAACTACTCGTATGATAGCCTGTTCAAATCTAAAATTCCGGGATTTGATCGTGATTGATTTGAGTGCTCATATAATTTAAAATGAAAACATGATAAATCAGTTGCAGTCCGTTATTTGATAAAGGCCAAGGGAGATAAGTTTAAGAGGAAAAACATACTGGCAATCGCTCGGATCAACCAGAGTAAATTAGTGTTGATAAATGTAGTCGGGCCCGAAAGTCTGTGATTTGATCCCGTAAGAAAAGTGCATGCAAAATAAGTGTATATTTTTTTTATTTTCTGTAAATATTTCGTGTCACTCTTGTTTGTAAATAATTAGATCATAGTTTATAAATCTTCTAAAATTGTGACCGTGTTTCTATGAATCGAGAAAGATCTAAACTTCATAAAACAATTGTTGCACGAGATTTTATAAAAGTTTTGTCCTCGGGATTCGAGACGGACCCACCGTAACCTTGATGGGCCCCACAAAATCTAAAACAGTTTTGAAAGGGGAATTGCTAAGGCCCACCGCACACTTGGTGGGCCCCTTGCTTGAAAATTAAGGTTTAGTTTTAAATAGGGTATGCGATGGCTTCTCAAAACTTTACATTCATCATTATACTTCTGTGTTTCTTTTCAAGATTCAAAAGATAGTTTCAGTCGCACACCTCTTAATCATATTCGTCTTCCTCATCTGCTTGTACATCAGTCATGTCGAATCAAAAGGGCAAAGCTAAAGGTCAGTTTTCTTATAGTTTAATTTGAATCTGAATATGAAGGTGAGTGTTTAGAGTTGTTTTGGGTTTTTGTTTGATTGAATGATAGTGTTTGATTAGAAGGGTTTTCTGTCAAAATCGAAGGATTTTATGGTTTTAAGGTTTCACATGTTGCAAGATTGTTAATATTTACTTAAAAAATTGGATCGAAACCCTAAATATTGGCCGGAAAACTCTTTTCGGAACCCTAGTTAGTCGTCGGAAATTGCAGGTATCGCCGGAGAAGATGACCGGAGACGGCGAGTAAATTACACGCGCTGTCTGATGAAATCGCACAAGCTGATGTTGGACGTTTTTGCCCCTGAATATCTGGGTGAAAAGTCATCATTGCCCCTCTTTGACCAGAAACTTGTGCGATTGATATTCTTTGACCTTGTTGACCAGAAACTTGTGCGATTCATATTATTTGACCTTGTTTGACCAGAAACTTGTGCGATTGACGTTCTTTGACTCATGATTGACCAGTAAGATGTGCGATTGACTTTGTTGACCACACAAAAGTGTGCGATTGGGACCAAATTTACCCGTTTACCCTCAAACTTATTGGAAATTTACAGAAGGGGCCCTCGCACACATAAAGCTCAATCGCACACCACATTTTGAATCGCACACCCCTTAGTCTTTGGGCCTGATCCATTTCAGTTGGGCCTCTGTGTGAAACCTGGTTATGTTTAAATGTTAAATATAATTTCTTTAAGTTTTAAACCGAATTACTTATATCAGAACATGTTTTAAAATTTTTAAAATTATCTTGTAACATTTTGATTCATTTTGACCAAGTTTATGGTCAAAATTAGGATTCAAAGTTTTGACGCATTATTAACTTGTCTCGTTTGGTGCAGATACTGGAAAGAAAGCATCGGTTCCTCAAGTTCCGACTTGGGAGAAATCCATGAATGTTGCCTGTTACTTGTCAGGCCCTCCAAAGGGATTCGAAATGTACAAGTCGATGATTGTGGGTCCGAATACATGCAGACTAGCTCACTCGCTTCGGTAGAATCCTGTAATACGTGAAGATTGGATCAAGGATTTTGGGACAATTTCGCGGCAAAGAAAGGAGATGTGATCATAAAATCCAAGATTCAGGGGAAGGAAGTGTCGGTTAGCGAGCAAGACATTCGTGAGGTGTTATTATTTGGTGACGAGGCAAATGATCCGGTTGAGTATTCAAAAGAAAAGGTCATAGAAGTATTGGTGAAGATGAGCTATGAGGGAGCATGTCCTCCTCCCACGATTAAGAAGCTGCTGCATCCATATTGGAGATTTCTGGCACACATCTACCTGGTGTGTATAAGAGGGAACAAGAGCGGTCTAGATAAATTGACGTTGAAACAAACATCCAGAGTAGTTTCAGTAGTTGAAGGGTGGAAGTACAACTACTCGAAGAGTGTGTTTGACGATATGATGGCCAACGTGAAAACCATAAATGAGAAGTATTGGTATAAGTTTCCTAGATTCTTGCAGCTGATCATAGAGAAGAAATATCCGAAGTTTCCAATTACAGTAAAGACTTATGACATCAAGATGATGAATCATTTGGTATTTACCATGCTGAATCAGAAGTCAAGGGATAATGTTGAAACAAAGTATCAAAACAAAAGAAAATTAGAAAAGTTTAGAGCGTTTGCTGAGATTCAAGAAGTGACACCTTCTCAGATTAATGCTATTGTTGCTGAAGAGCATGATGTAGAAATAATTGAAGCTCCTGTTGGAACACAAGAACCAGTTGAGAACGTGGATTTGACTGGTGTTGAAAGTGAAGAGGATATGGCTGATGATAGAATGATTGATCATGAAGAAGTGAATGATGATGTTGATGAGACAAAGACAGAGACACTTGCTGAAGGCCTCACAGCAGAACCTGAAAACGTTAATGAACCAGTTAATATGAGCCCTCCTCATGTTGAACCGCTTACTACAACTGATACTGCTGATGTTGATCATTCTCGAGAAGATCCTACCGCTGATCTTCCTCCTAGGAAACGAAGCAGAAGAGATCCTAGGATCAGCGGTGAGGTTAATGTTGAACTTGAGACAACTACAGACACATCAACCCCCACTGGCACTTCACAACCTAAGTTCAATTATATACCGTCAGAACTCAACCCAAGAATCATTGAGTTTATTTCAAACGAACGTGCTGCCATGTATATGCCTGCTCCTAAACCAGGTGAAGGTTCAAGCAGTGGTCCATCTGACGCTGAAGTTATTAGAGCTGCTGAGTTGCTGCAAGCTGCTGCTAGTCAAGTTGAAGCAGCAGCTAAGTTAAAACAAGTTACAACTCCTGAAGCTGCTGAAAGTTCCGACAGTGAAGATTTGTTTGAAGAAAATGAAACCACAATTCTGATGCGAAGAATCTCTACCCTTGAAGAAGACAAGATATTCAAGGATGCTCAGATTGCAAGTCTTATCGAAGAGTTGGTGGTTAAGAATCAGAAAATCAATGAGTTGGAAACAAATCCGGGAGCCCTTAGTGCTGTGGTTATGGATATGAAGTAGAAACTTGAAGGAAAATTTACTAAAGAATTTGCTGATCCTCCTAAAGAATCCACTGCTGAAGAAAGAGAGCAACAACGAAAAGAGCACGAAGATGCCATGAATAGGTACTATGAAAATCCTCCTCGTACGGAAAATCAGAAACCAAGAAAGAGAATGGTCGTCATGAGGAATGTAGGGGCTGAGAGGAACTTGCAGTTTGGTGATCAACCTGATAGGTATGTGATCACTACAGAGAAAAGCAAAAAGGGAAACAGATCAGGTATTACTAGCTGGGCATACAACGATGAAAAGGGAATGTTCATTGTGCTGAGGAAGAATGGAGAGGAGGAATACTATGATAACTCTAAGGCATTTGAATCATGGACGGCAGTTGATCTCAGGGAGTTAAGTAAAGCAGGTTATCATGATCAAACCAAGAATCCAAACTGCAAAATTGGATGGACCTTCTTCAATAAGTTGCAACAACAAGCTCGGGTGAACTTTTGAGATATGAAGTTAGCTCAGTCAACCATTGAAGATGATGATGAGGTGTTGGATCCTGCTACCGGGAAGCCATACAAGATAGTTAAGTGGCCTGCAACGAAGCAAACTAATACAGTGCCATTATTAAAGGAGCTTCCTGATAATACTTTGAAGAATTTGAAGTTTTGGATGTATGATCCCGTCTCTGGTCAAGCCGTGATTGTTTGTGAAGATGTGGAATACAGGTTTCTGGATACTCGAGATTTGATGTGTTTTGGTGAAAATGACATCAATCTCCTAGCAAAGACGCAGATTCAGAGTGATCCTCAGTATGAAGTGTGTGCCAAGATTGGACAGGAGCTGTGGCTCAAATCATGAACTTTAAGTTATGGTCAGGGCAGCGTACAAGGGTGGAGACACAGCTGTTCGGTCCAGATGTTCGGAGAAGTATACCGATTTTACCTGAGTTACAGAAGAAAAAGAAGGAACAAGCAAAGAAGCAGCAGAAAAAGCGAAAGTGAAGCTGAAGACGCCAAGACAACACAAACCTAGGGGGATATTGTAAGGGTATAAACGAGTTTAGGTTTGCGTCTGTCTTGGGTCAGTTTGTTTGGTTTTGGGTTCGATACGTATGTGGGTTTATTTGGTTGTTTTGTAGTCAATGGGTTATGGGCTTGGCCCAGTGTAATAGGATCTCCTATGCTAGTATAAATAGGGGATTCCTTAGTCATTTGTGGTTGTTGATTCTTGGATAAACTCTTGTACTTATGCGACTAGGATACCAGACGATCCTTTGAGTATGTGTGTTCTAGTTTGCTTTGAATCAATACATTTTCCTTTCAATCTTCGACATCTTACTTGTAATTCCACTACTTGTTTGGTGTTTGATATCCGATTGTATTGTGTTGGGACTTACAGAAGGGTATTTTTCTTGGATATTCAATGTCCTCAAAAGCATATAGAATTTTTATTCTAAACACTAGGACAATCAGAGAAAGTTTATATGTATCTTTTGATGATTCATCAGAAACAGATGTTTCTGATGAATATATGAAGGAAATAAACCTTTCTTATAAACAAGAAAAACTTGAACATCTTTTTTGAAATGATAACAGAAGATTTCCTAGAACATGATCAATCTCTCACAAACAAATCAATAGATAATTCATGTGCTAACCCTACAGAACAAATGGAAAATGTATCAGAAACCTTGAATCAGAACAACGAAAATATATCTGACAATCAAAATTCTGATACACTCCATACAACTGAGGCAAATGTTCAGGGGGAAACTTCAAATCCATCAGAACCAACAACTTCTCACAACAAGTTGAGATGGATAAAAGGACATGTTCATTCTGACATCATTGGAAATCTAGAAGATGGTGTGAGAACAAGATCTGCAACAACACATGAGTGTGCTTTTGCTAGGTTCTTAAGCAAGATAGAACCCAAGTCTGTCAAAAAAGCTCTTAATGACTCAGACTGGATTCAAGCAATGCAAGAAGAGCTTGATCAGTTTGAAAAGAGTAAAGTATGGGATCTGGTGCCTAAGCCAAATGACAAATCTGTCATAGGCTCAAAATGGGTATTTAGAAACAAATCAGATGAAAATGGCATAATAACCAGGAATAAGGCAAGGTTAGTGGTCAAAGGATATTGTCAACAAGAAGGTATTGACTATGATGAAACCTTTGCACCAGTGGCCAGATTAGAAGCAGTAAGAATCTTTCTTGTTTATGTTGCATCCAAAGACTTCAAAGTATATCAAATGGATGTGAAATCTGCCTTCCTGAATGGTAAGATTGAGGAAGAAGTTTATGTGCATCAACCTGAAGGCTTTGTCGATCCTAAATTTCAAAATCATGTTTACAAATTGAACAAAACCTTGTATGGTTTGAAGCAAGCTCCTAGAACATGGTATGAAACACTTTCAAACTTCTTACTCAATTCTAGCTTCACAAAAGGTACTATTGATACAACTTTTTTTCTTAAAACACACAAAGGTCACACTTTGTTAGTCCAAATTTATGTTGATGACATTATATTTGGATCAAAAATGAAAAATTTTGCAAAAAGTTTCAAAAATTGATGACCAGCCACTTTGAGATGAGCATGATGGGTGAGTTAACCTTTTTCTTAGGTTTACAAGTCAAACAAAGAATTGATGGAATATTTTTGAGTCAATCTAAGTATGTGAAAACAATTTTAAACAAATACTCACTGGAAAATTGCTCAGTCTCAAAAACTCCCATGGCAACAGGGAACAAACTTGATTCTGATAAAGAAGGAACATGTGTAGATATCAAAACCTATAGGGGGAAGATAGGATCATTGGTATACTTAACTTCAAGTAGACCATATATTATGTTTGCTACATGCTTTTTGGTTAGATATCAATTCAATCCTAAAGAATCTCACCTAAAAGCAGTCAAAAGGGTTTTTAAATATCTAAAGGGCACATCAGAACTTGGTCTCTGGTATCCTAAAGATACAAATCTTGAACTAATTTCATACACAGATGCAGATTATGCAGGATGCAAGATTGAGAGAAAGAGCACATCTGGTGCATGTCAAATCTTGGGAGAAAAGTTGGTATGTTGGGCAAGTAAGAAACAAAACTGTGTTGCAACATCAACAGTTGAATCAGAATATGTAGCAGCGGCAAGTTGCTGTTCACAAGTGCTGTGGATGCAAATTCAGCTGAAGGATTATGGAGTAAATCTAACAAAAATACCCATTCTATGTGACTCAAAGAGTGCAATTGCTATTACAGAGAATCCAGTACATCACTCTAGAACCAAGCACATAGATGTCATATATCACTTCATAAAGGATCATGTTGAAAAAGGTAACATAGAAATGTACTTTGTTCAACAGAAAACTAAATTGCTGACATTTTTACAAAACCTCTTGATGAAAAGAGACACAATTTTCTAATCAGCAAACTTGGCATGGTTAACATAAAAGATGAAGATGTTTCAGAAAACAATAAATCACAACCTAAAAACCAAACTGATGACAATCAGGGTGCAAATTCTGATAATCAAAGAATGAAGCAACAGATTTCTGATAAAGAAGTTCATCAATCTGATGGAATATCAGAAAATCTGATAAATTATCAATAATCTGATAATTTATCAAAAAATCTGATGAATCATCAGAAATATCGATAAAACATCAGAAAATCTGTTAAAACATCAGAATCACCACTGATCATCAGAGAATTTCATGAAATTACCATCTTTATTCATATCTCATATTTGTATAAACACATAACTGTAGATAATCTGTTTTTGAATTTTTTTTTTCTTCTTTATAAAAAGAAAAATCAAAAAGGGGGAAAGTAACTTGCTTTAAGATAAATTCAAAGCCACCATAGGGAAAATCAACCATCACAGGTAAAATTTTTGCAGAAAATTGATTTTTCTTCAACATGCAACGTCATCTTTTCATAAGATTGTAGAGAGACACGAGGGCATGAAAATGATTAGGCGCTATAAAAGTAGCCGCCTACTTATTCAATGCTACTCACAAACGGAGGCTTCAAACTCTGCCATATACTCTGAAGCCAGATTTTGTATTAAATGAAGAGAAAGAAAAGGAAAAGAAAATCTTTAGTTGTTAATACCATTTATGGCATAACTATCACTTTTATCTATAAATATTAACAACTCCTGAAGACTTTCTTCATCTCAACAACCTTCACTTCAAAACTTTTTCATCAGAATATTTCACTTTCAAAAACCTCAATGGCAAAAGAAATCAGAACCGAGCACTTTCCTCTCACTCTTCACGAAACACACAACCTTAGACTAAGGTCAAAACTGGAAGGTCCTACATGGGAAGATTGCCAGTTTGTGTACAACATGTTAAAGAAAAGTCCTTTGGGCCATGCTATATCAGCACATGTCACAATCTACCCAACACTCCTTCAAGAGTTTTGGTGGAATGTAGAAACTGTCTATAGAGGCACCAGCATGTGGATACAAAGCCAGGTGATGGGCTTTACAATCATTCTAAAGGAGGAAACTCTTAGGGATGCCCTCCAGTTGGGTGATGATCCAGACACCACCTTCTTCCCAAAAGAAATGCTGGAAGAAACTCTGAAGGATATGGGTTATCGCACACCCAACGTCTCGAGGCAGATCAGCAAGTCTGGTTTCATTCAACCATTCTAGTACTTGGTGACACAGCTCAGTGTCTGCTTCTCTAAGAAGACTGGACACTTCAATGAGCTGTCTTATAGGATGATGGAGGTGGTACATGCAGTTGTACAAGATAAACCATACAACTTCCCCAAGTTTCTCATGAGAGACTTGGAATTAAACATGCACACTCGTCAACCTTTTCTGATCTACCCTCGCTTTGTGACTAAGGTGATAACAAGCCAGCTGGACTTCGGAGGAGTAAGAAGCCGGTACCCAAGGGCCCAGGTGGTTTTACAAGAAAACTTGAATGTTCCCTCCCTTGTTCCATCACCAAATCATAGTGGACAAAGAACCTACTTATGGTTGTATGTTAAGGGTATCTATAATGAGTAGATTTTTTTGTTTGTTGTAATTTTTTGTTTGAAAAGTATATATTTAATTTATGTTTTCTCAAAAACATCACAATAGATCTAGGGGGAAGTAAAATAGCATATCTGATAAAATCAAGAAAAATCTGATGAAGTTCAAAGAAATCTGATGGATCTGATGAAACATCTAAAAATCTGATGATTCATCAGAAAATCTGATGATTCATCAGAAAAATCTGATAAATCATCAGAAAATCTGTTAAAACATCAGAAAAGTTTTAAAATAAACAGAAAGACTAATAAATCAACAGAAAAATATGAAGAAATATCAGTTAACATTGCTTAAAACCAGATTCAAAGAAACTTGTGACAAATAGAAAAAGACTCGTAAAATTTTTTATCAAGGAATAAAATTTTTCTGGACTAAATAATCTTAAAAGGAATGAAACAACAATGATGTGAAATCTTTCACAACAAATACTCCTTGAAGATCAAAAGCAAGAATTTGAAGTTCAAGAATGCTATGTAAGTAATATCTTCAAAACCTTACTTATTCCCTCTCATCTCAAAAAAAAGGATCAATCTCATAATTTGAATCCAATGATTTCTGATGAAGTAGAGAGAAAATTCCATACTCAAAAGTTTTATTCAAAAATTTTCTGACACACTTCAACACAGGGACTTGTTGGGAACCAAGTCAGTTTCAAAAAGGTTTTTTATTGGACCTTTTTACAACATAAGGATCCCACATGAAGAAAAGGTGCAAGTTGGATATTAGTGTTTATCTAGTAAATCCTTGAAATCGCCGATTTTCAATAAAAGATTTGTATTAAAATATTAGAGATAAACCAAGGGTTTTTAAAATGGTTGTTTCCTAAATGGATTAAAACATTATTAAGGTGTCATAAACCACCTTAAATACAAACAACCCACGAAAAACACTCAAAAATCTCTGTCTCAAAACACTATAAATACATCTTTCAAAGACAGAGAATTCCACCTTCAAGCTTCCTCCTCAAAAGAAAAAACCATAAAAAAAAACCATTTTTGAAGCAAAAAACTCAATTCACCATGGCTGCAATCAACATCAACATGCCACCAGTTGAACACTCTGTTCAATTCATCACTGAAGCAGAATTCCTACCATTGAAGAGCAACAATGAAGCCATGAACAACAACATAGAAGAATACAACACGAAGTGCCAAATTTTGATCGAATTTCTGACAAGATGTCCTATAGCTCATGCTCTAACAAAGACCAGAGAGGTACCAGAAAAACTTATACAACAAGTGGTGAAGACTCTCAAACTCTCAAATCCAAACGAGCTCACAGCACATGTATGGGGAGAGATCTTCATTGCAATCACACCAGAGAAGATAAGGGAATGTCTGGAGCTACCCATAAGCTAATATTATGATGAAGCACTGACAAAAGATTATATGTTTGCACAACTTGATGCTGTGATGGGATACAAAGTAAAAATCTCAAAGATTGGGGAATTCAAGAGAAACCAGCTGCCTGCTTTCTGGTAAGTGCTAATGGAAATTTTGAACAAATGCTTATCATCAAAAATTGGGGGAACAGATCAGATAAATAGGAATGTTCTGACAATCATGTTCAGCCTCATCACAGGGATGAACATTGATTATGGAGCAGAAACATTTACTCTGATCAGAAAATCAATATTGACCAACGCTGGGAGGATAGATTCACATCTACCTTTTCCCAGATTTCTGTCAATCATAATTTCTGATGCATTTTCTGAAAGGAATATGGAAATTCCTGCATCAGAAAATATGTGGAGTACTGAGGTGATGAGACCATGGTTTGCTCTGGGCTCCTAGAAATCAGATTTTGATGTGTCTGCTCTATCAGAAAGTGTGATGAATCTGATACCAGAGGATTCACCCTACAGAGCGGAATACCTAAAGATGTTGAGCAAGAAACCAGAGAATAAAGAAGTTTTTGATAGTGTGTCACCAATGGAACATGATGCCCAAGAATCAAGTACACCTCAAATAGAGCAGGAGGCTCAGTTAGAACCTCAACAAGGTGATGAAAATGTACACATGAGTCCTGTGGCAGAAGAGCATCATACAGAAATCTCACACATAGGAGAAACATGTGCACAACACTCTAAATTTGATATAGTTCAAGATTCTTATAGCGATTCTGATGAATCAATTCATGGAGAATATATTATTGAACACAGAAGCACTGTTTCTGAAAAACAAATTGTGAGTGAATCCAAAGACCCATTCTTTGAATCAGAAAATGAGGAGGAGTATGAGGTAGCAACAGGTTGAGATCAGTTTACTGATCAATGAAACCTGGATGAGAAAAACAAGAGTTTCTCAACAACTCATGGAGAATCTGAAAAGATTCAAGGATATGAGGAAAACCCGGAATTGAATAAGTTTCAATTTTCTGGTAAGGGTATGGAGAATTTGGAATATTTCCAACCTTCTAACCTTAAAACAGCAGCAAGTGTGTCTTCTGCTGGTGTTAGAGGTGGAACATCTGTTGTTCCTCCTGTCACCCAACAACATCAAACTATGTCAACAGAACAACTACACAAGGAGCTTGATAACATCACAGTTGTCTGCACTGGAAAGACAGCAACAGAAGAAAAGCTTAATCTGATACTGGAAGAGAGCAGAAACCAAAGGTCTGAAATTAAAGCTTTATCAGAAATTGTTGAAGCTGTGAAGAAACAAACAGAAGATAACACTGCAGCCCTCAGCAAACTACATCTGTCATCAGAAAGCAGAGAAAAGTCATCAGAATTTTAGAAAGCTCTCAAAGAACTACAAGAGATCAAGACAAAGATGGCAGAAGTTGCAAGTGTAAGGGAAAACTCAAGTGCAGGAAGGATTGTTGAAGAATTCCAAATCCTTAGAGCTAACAGCAGTACGTAGCATGGCTGAGGCTCTTGAAAAACTGATGGTGGAACGGTCTACACAAAAGAATCAAGATAAACTGGAATTTCAGAAAATGAAGAAACAAGAAGAAACAAATGCTCAAACTCTTACTAATGTTCAATGGTTAGTAAAGAGGTTGCAGCACAATGTTGCCAAACTGGCAAACATTGATATACATGATCTGAAAGCTCCAATTCCACAAGATGAACCAAAAAGAGGACCAACAATCTCTAAAAAACAGTCCAAACAACCAAAAATTTCTCAACAACAATTCAAACAACCAGAAGTCTCTCAACAAGATCCACCTAAACAACCAGAAACCTCAACTACACAAAAGCAAAAGCAACCCATGGGTCCTCCTCCAAATGTACCAAAACTACTCATGGGTCCTCCAATAAGTATACCAAAACCAGATAGATTAAAAGAGCTAAAACAAGAAGCAATTCCAGTTGAATCATCTTCCATAGCTCTCATAAATGAAACAGAATTTAGCAAACAACTTCATGAAAAAGAGAAAAGAAAAAGGGAAGATGAAGTGACATCCTCAAAAAGACCAAGGACAGTGATTAGAGAAGGACCAGATGGAAAACCAAAAGAATTCACACTCCTGAAAGCTGATCTACATACAAAGATGTACCCTGAAGAACACTTGAAACACTACTACTGGAATGATAATGAAGATAAACAAGAAGGGCAACTCTCTCCAGTAAGCTCAAGAATCATTGAACTCAGAAACGAGAGAAGCTGGAAACTCTTGCATAGTCCTGTTACAAACCCAGTGGTTGCTATTGAGAAGATTAGCAATGTGAGTATTCAAGGAAGGGTCATAGGTACTTATGGACAGAACAAATATACTTTGGTCAGGGAAGATGGAACTCCAACAAATGTTACTAATGGAGATCAGGCTGATGATATTCATCCACTAAGCCTAATAAAATTGAAACAGCTCATTGATAAAGAAAAGGGCAACACAGTACAGATCAGAAAAGCCCTTGACAGTATCAAAGTTGCAGGAATGAAGATATATCAAAGAGCTGCACTGGAAGACTTTGACTTATGCATCAACTTTGAGTATAGCAGCAAAGTACTAACACCTCCTCCTGACAACACCATTCCAGCTGAAATTCCACCCTCCAAAGCAAGAACTGGAGCTATCTTTGAAAAACCAGAAATGTCAGTGGTTTTCAAAGATGCTCATGATGAGAAAGCTCTGTTCAGAATAAGTGAAATAAACAGGTATTCAAATCAGACTCTGAACTAAATCAAAAACTGTATGAATGAGAAACAAGAGCAGCTCAAGAAGAAAGGGAAGAATAATGAATAGCTAAGAAAGGCAATTGAAGATATCATCGAAAGGTAAAAGGAAGCAAGAGGTTGGTACAAAGATCTTTACAAAGCAACTAACAAGATGATTGATTACAAGAAAAGGTTGAAGCCAGGAGACAAGTTCAAAAGTGGGCTGAAGATCAATTGATAAATTCATGAACTTATATTCTGTTTTGAAAACAATATTTTTCTATTTGTTTTGAACTTGGTTGGTTTGATTTTGTTTCTTTTTCTGAATTTGGTTGTTTGAATTCTGTTTTTAAGGTTTGGTTGAAATTTGTTTATGTTTGACATAGATAGTTGTTTTTCTTACAATACTTAGGAGGAAACTGTTAGGAAACTTTATTTGTAAGTATTGAAGAAAAGCCAATTCAGCCTGATCTATGAAGAAGATAAAGTCCTGAAGATCAAACAACAAGAAGAAATCAGATAGGATGACTGAAAAGAACAAACATCTACTTCAAAGAATCAGAAGTTGATCAAGAACAAAAGAAGATTATCAGAAAAGGCCATTCTGATGGATCTGATGATATTTCTGATGAAATATCATCAGTTTCTGGCAAATCTGATCATCAAACTTTCTGATGATTTGTTCACCAGAATTTCTGATGAAGTGGTTATCAGAAATTCTGATGAAACCCCACTTGTCTAAATGAGTTCTACCCTGCCACAATAACCGAAGCAACTTGACATTATTGGATCTCATGATGACGAAGGCAACTTGATAATTGGATTCAATGAATATGTTAAGAAGCTACTTTTTGTAGGACATATACATGAATAAAAAAATGTTTATTCATGCCTCCGGGCTCTCTATAAATAGAAGGCTCATCAAGCAAAGGACAATGAGTTAAGCCAAGCATTCAATACATACAACAAAACTCCATTGTCCTTTCACCTCAGAATTACACAAGTATTCGTTTGTAATAGATAATAACCTCACAATCAGCTTGTAAACCATTTTGTTTCAAAGTGATATAAACTTGAATATTCTGTAGGTCTTGTTTCTTGAAAGTCTGATTTCTATTTCCGCACACTATTTTCATATTTGTTGAAATCACTTGCCATATTACGTGAAAAGAAGTTTTTAAGTCCATCTGGGACCAACAACATCTAAGGATTGCAGACTGATATTGATGTTGATGTGTAATTGTCTCTGGGTTTAATTTAGATTATGTTGATGTTGAATTGTGTCTGAACAGATGTTTGTTAGTCAACAGAGATTTAAAAGGATTAAAGGTTGGATTAAGGCCGAACAGATGATTGTAAAGACAAGATAAACTAGAATATTTGTTCATCAATAACAGTTTTTTGGAAGAATTTGTGGTAAGACCAAATTACAAAGAGTCAATATTTGCTGTTGTAAAAGGTCTGTTGTAGCTAAAGTCTGAAAAAAGAGAGCATCTGCTGATGAATAAATGTCTGAAGATGCAAAGGTCTGCTATGGGCCAACAGATGTTAACGACCAACAGATGATATTCAATCTTAAAATGTTCACCAGGGGTTTCATAGTAACAGTGGTTAGGCTAATAGCAGTTGTTAGACTAACGACTGTTGAGTTACAACTGTTGAAAACAACTGTTTTTGAAACCTCTGTTGCCTAAAAATACATCCACTGCTGAAAGGTACCGTCTGTTGTCATAACTTCTGTTTATCCTAATGACTATTGATTTACTACACTGCTAACTGTCATCCATTATCACAAGAGAGGTTCTGACGTGGATAGATGTTAGCTAAAAATAAAAACACTATTGAAAGTTATCATCTGTTCTCATAACTTCTGTTTGTCTAACGACTGTTTGACTTACACTATTCCCAACTTCTGTAGTCGGCCAACAGAGGTTTCCAAACAACTATCATCCGTTGTCACAAGAGAGGTTCTGACGTGGACAGATCTTAGCCATCAGATATTTGTAACTACTACCACGTCAGCCTTCACTTTTTCTCTCTATATAAACGTTGTTTCGTCCCTAAATCGAGCTTCTACCATTGTCGTCTCGAATTCAAAATTCTTAAAAGTAGTTTCCAACATATTAAAAACCATCCAACTTAAACCCTGTTTCATCCCCAAATCACCTTCTTCTCCGATCATGTCTCTGAACATCAAAAACGCTCACAACTATGATGTAGAGAGTGAAAACTGAGCTTTTAAGTGATTAACTTGTGTGTTTTATTCGGTTTTAAGTAATTTTATGCGATGAATAAGATAACTATGAGAAATTATGGTTTTGCAGGTTAATTGCTTAATTCGGGGAAATCATCAGTAGTTATTCACTAAATCCAAAAGAGAAAAGACTAAAGGTAGATGATGGGATTGGAGCCATACTCATGTGACTAAATGGGGAGCCATCATATACAACATGCAAACCTACTAGGAATTTTTGGGGCATTAATTGATAAAAAGGAGATAAAAGAAAATGTAAATTTAAAGTGGAAGAATAAAAGCTATCAGGTTTGGATTTCCGAGGTGTGTGATGTCTGGATCCCGGAATGTATCACACCCCCAAAATCCACCATGCGGAGTACCACCGCTTGGAGGCGTGACGTGACCAGGATCGAGCCACCAATCATATCGAACAACGTATTTTAGTAAATAAAATCAATCACAATACAATTGGTGACCAAAAAGGAAGTTAACCAAGTTCAATTTAAACAGCGGAAGCATAAGACGTTAAACCAAAACATAAGTTTGTAGTTTCATAAGTTTAAAGACCCCAACATAAGTTTCATAAGTTCATAACGTTTATTTAGTAAGTACGGGACATATTAGTTCGCATTCCACAACGACCACCTCCATGTGCAAGCTCCACAGCATCTAATGACCTGCAAGGCATGTAATAACTAGTCAACAACAAAGTTGAGTGAGTTCACGTTTGGTTGTTTAGTTAATGAGTTCGTATCAGGAATCGGAAGTTCGTTTCATAACCAAGTATTACCCATTATCCTTGATTCCCAAACCTTTACGATATTTAGTGGGGGCTTCCCATTATGTATGTTACTAGACTAGGTGTATCCATAAGTGTCCTTCCCAATCCGAGGACGGTGTTAAGTATGAGTGTACGTAGGTTTTACGTACGTGCCCTTCTCATCCGAGGACAGTAGTGAGTGTGAGTGTACGTAGGTTTTACGTACGTGCCCTTCTCATCCGAGGACAGTAGTAAGTGTGAGTGTACGTAGGTTTTACGTACGTGCCCTTCTCAATCCGAGGACAGTAGTAGGTAGTCTAGTAGTGTTGGTAATATAAATAGAGTGATAGTACGAGTAGTTATTCAATCCCATTCCCAACCACCGGGAATCCCATGCCTTAGTAAGGGTGTGAACTCACCTCGGTTTGCTCGGTTAGACTCTCAATATAGCTAACAGTCAAGGTCGGTCAATCACGTCCTAATATAATTTACCAGTTAGTCATTTAGTGACTTTCAAATAGAACACAAAGTTCCTACACGTATCTATCACACAACATGCATCACTGTAACGGTTTATGCCCATCTAAGTTTCCCGTCCATTCCCCACTCAAAATCAAACATACGATAATGCACATAACACATATAACATGTTAAATCATTCACAGATAGCATACTCGACATTTAGACCCGCAAGTCACAACTTATGTCAATTCAGCATTAATACTCAAAACCGGCTGTTTTCGGACATTTAAATAAAATAGTTAGATTATTCCAAAAATTCCAAAATTTTTATAGGATGTCAAAAACATTCCATATTTTATTGTGTAAAAATATCAGGGTCCGGTTCATTACCAATATTTTATAAAATTTCATATTCGGGACTGAACTCAGATTTATGTATTTCTGACTACAGCCCACGAAAAAATTTATTAAAAATTCATCATAAGTCCGATTTACGAAATTCCAGTGGGGTAATTACAAATACTTCAGTTGTCATCTACAGTAAAATTTTCATGGTCCGATTCATCACAAAACTCAGGTTATGACTGAAAGTACGACACCCATTTATTGCTGTCAAAATTCAGCTTAAGTTGCTGTTACAAATTAACACTTTAAAAATAGTAAACGAAGTCCAAAAATTACGATTCCGGTGCCATTAGAACCGTATTTCATAATAACATATTTTAGATTCAAAATATCGGTTTTTCGTTGAGTTTAAGACTTGTTTACAGCCAACTGAAGTTGGATGTAAAAGTTGGACAGATTCTGATTTTTAGTGTTTAACCTTCTAAATCGTGTTCGATCGATTCCGTTAACAAGTTTAGTGACCACAACAACATGACATATTAATATTAATCAGAAAATCATCAAATAATCAACCAATAATCATAATCACACAAGATCTACATGATTTACACTAATATTCATCCATTAACCACCTTGTACATCACTTTAGTAAACTTTTAGACTTTGATCTTATATGTTCGTAATTTTTAACCGACGAAACTCTTATTAACCACTTAAGAATAGATCAAGAAGATGTTTAGAGCAACTTACTACTAGCTCGAGGCTAGGGAAGGTTCTAGTCGAAAATCGAGTGGATAAAAGCAATGGGGTGAGGTCCTTCGCGTTCCGAATGCACCAAGGTTCCTTATACGCGTTCCTTAACACTTGTAGATGCTTGGAATTACTTGAACGAAATCGAAAAAATGGTTGGATGTGGGTGTGTGGTTGCAGCCGAGAGTATCAAGAGAAGGAGGGAGGAGTTGGTTTTTGTTAAGTGTGGTTATGAAGTGATAAGGTGATCCAATAGGTTTATTTATAACCCATTTTATCTAATTACCCAAGGGATTTTGTGTCATCTTGATATAAGGCATGGGGAATTAAAATAATCAAAGTTGTAAGTGTTTGTCCCCTCTTGCTAACCGAGTTCGGTTATGGTGGGGGTTCCATGGTTGACTTCTAACTAATTGGTTAAGTGTTAGTTAGTTAGTTAGAGATTCAAAATTAGTTACTAGTGTGTTGTAATTTACAACGGGTGTTGGGGTATTCGGGGACCCTAACTGGCTCAGAAAAGAAAAACAATGTTAATGTCAATACCTTTATGTTCCGGGTAAAGTCCGGTTGTTCGGTTTGACACTGCTCCGTTAAAGCGTTTAATTAATCCGTAAAGTGTCCTATTTATATATTTTATAACGTTTTTACTTTCTAACGCTTAGGAAAATATAACGGACTATTTAGTGACCTATTTGTACACTATTGGTATATTAACAAATACGTGTAAGCATAACACAGATATCAAAAAGCAGTTAAGTGATTCCACACAGTCGTCAAGCACATTAATTATTATTAATAAATTGTACGGTTACATGTAAATTCGAGGGTTGTCACATTCTCCCCCTGTTAAGAGAATTTCGTCCCGAAATTTAGCGCGTGGTTACTGAGGAAGCTAGTCAAGTTGCGTTGTTTTTACAGATTTTCCTGGGGCGTCACATCATCCCCCCGTTGATTTGGAATTTCGTCCCGAAATTCTGCAGTAGCTTCAGCCTCAGTAGTGGTTGCGTTTTTCTTAAACAGTTGGGGATACTTGAGTTTCATCTGGTCTTCTCGTTCCCAGGTATACTCTGGGCCACGACGAGCATTCCAACGAACCCGGACCAGAGGTATCCTGGTGTGCTTGAGGATCTTAACATCTCGATCAGTAATCTCTACAGGTTCCTCGACGAATCGAAGCTGGTCGTCGATAGTGAGTTCCTTCAGAGGAACTATGAGGGTCTCATCTGACAGACACTTCTTCAGATTCGACACATGGAAAACATTGTGAACTCCGCTGAGTTCTTCAGGTAGATCCAACCTGTAGGCGACTTGGCCAATTTTCTCAATGACTTTGAATGGTCCGACATAACGCGAATTGAGTTTGCCTCGTTTGCCAAAGCGGACTACACCTTTCCAAGGTGAGACTTTGAGTAGCACTCGATCCCCAACCCGGAGTTCGAGTGGTTTTCTTCCCTTATCAGCATAGCTTTTCTGACGGTCACGAGCTGCCGCCATTCCCTGTCGTATCTGAGCAATTTTCTCGGTGGTATCTACCACATGTTCTGGGCCAGTGATTTGGCTGTCACCAACTTCTGCCCAACAGAGAGGTGATCGGCATTTGCGTCCGTACAATGCCTCAAACGGAGCGGCTTGGATGCTGGTGTGGTAGCTGTTGTTATATGAGAACTCCACTAGCGGGAGGTGCTTCTCCCAGCCATTACCAAAATCGATTACACATGCCCTAAGCATGTCTTCAAGGGTTTGGATGGTGCGTTCAGATTGCCCATCCGTCTGCGGGTGATAAGCGGTGCTCATATCTAAACGTGAGCCAAAGGACTTGTGCATTGCTTGCCACAGTTCTGAAGTAAAACGTGCGTCACGATCAGATATAATAGAGATTGGCACTCCGTGCCTTGATACCACTTCCTTTAGGTAAATGTCTGCAAGAGTAGAAAACTTGTCCGTTTCTTTGATAGCCAGAAAATGTGCAGACTTGGTTAGTCGATCTACGATCACCCAAATGGTATCGTTTCCGCGTTGAGATCTGGGCAGACCAGTAACGAAATCCATGGAAATCTGCTCCCATTTCCATTTCGGGATCTCCGGTTGTTGAAGTAGGCCTGATGGTTTCTGATATTCAGACTTGACTCTCGCACAAGTCAAGCACTTGCTGACGTAGGTTGCTATGTGGGCTTTCATGCCAGGCCACCAATACGTAGTCTTGAGGTCGTGGTACATTTTATCCGAACCAGGATGTATCGAATAACGAGACTTGTGCGCTTCGTCCATCACAAGCTCGCGTAAGTTTCCATAGAGTGGAACCCAGATGCGCCCTGTTACATAGTAAGCGCCGTTTTCCTTTTGTTCTAGCCGCTGCCTCGATCCTCGTAGGGATTCTGCCCTGATGTTCTCTACCTTCAATGCTTCGACCTGAACATCACGAATCTGAGAGGGGATGTTGGATTGGATGGTAAGCTGTAAAGCACGTACACGCCTGGGTGTGGTATCCTTTCGACTAAGGGCGTCGGCCACAACATTGGCTTTGCCCGGGTGATACTTGATTGCGCATTCATAGTCGTTCAAGAGCTCAACCCATCGGCGTTGACGCATGTTTAACTCCTTTTGCCTGAAAATATGCTCGAGACTCCTGTGATCGGTGTAAATGGTGCACTTAGTACCGTACATGTAATGTCTCCATATCTTAAGCGCGAAAACAACTGCTCCCAATTCCAAGTCGTGCGTAGTGTAGTTCCTTTCGTGAACCTTAAGTTGGCGTGATGCGTAGGCAATGACCTTGTCACGTTGCATCAACACGCAACCAAGTCCTTGGATGGAAGCGTCGCAATAAACCACAAAATCTTTCGTGCCTTCAGGCAATGAGAGGATCGGCGCGCTACAAAGTCTATCCTTTAGGTGTTGAAATGCGGACTCCTGTGCATCACCCCAACGATAGATGACACCCTTCTGAGTCAGTGAAGTGAGAGGTTGCGCAATCTTGGAGAAGTCTTTTATAAACCTTCTGTAATATCCGGCCAAACCCAAGAATTGGCGGATTTCTTTTGGTGTGCGGGGTGCAGGCCAGTTCTTGATCGATTCAACCTTAGATGGATCCACATGAATTCCATCCTTGTTTACCACATGGCCTAGAAAGTGGACTTCGTGAAGCCAGAAGTCACATTTCGAAAGCTTGGCATACAACTGCTCTTTTCGAAGAAGTTCCAGCATAAGTCGTAGATGCTGCTCGTGTTCCTCCTGACTCTTAGAATAGATCAGGATATCGTCGATGAACACAATAACGAACTTATCCAGGTAAGGCTTGCACACTCGGTTCATGAGATCCATGAAGACCGCTGGTACATTCGTCAACCCGAATGGCATAACCAGAAACTCGTAATGGCCGTAACGAGTTCTGAATGCTGTTTTAGAGACGTCCTCATCTCGGACCCTCAGCTGATGGTATCCCGATCTCAAGTCAATCTTGGAGTAATAGCTCGACCCTTGCAACTGGTCGAACAAGTCGTCAATACGTGGAAGAGGATAACGATTCTTCACAGTCACCTTGTTAAGTTCGCGATAGTCAATACACATTCTGAAGGTACCGTCTTTCTTCTTCACGAATAGTACTGGAGCTCCCCAGGGCGAAGAGCTAGGACGTATGAAACCCTTTTCCAAGAGTTCTTGTAGTTGCGTAGACAGTTCTTCGAGTTCTGATGGAGCTAGACGATATGGTGCTCGAGCTACTGGCGCTGCTCCAGGAGCTAGCTCGATTTGAAACTCGACTTGGCGATGAGGCGGAAGACCAGGTAATTCCTCGGGAAATACCTCGGGAAAATCGCGCACGATAGGAATGTCCTCAATTCTCTTCTCTTCCGGTGATGTGTCAGTAACGAGTGCTAAAATGGCAGTGTGGCCCTTTCGCAAACACTTCTGGGCCTTAAGGAAAGAGATGATGCCTTCGATAGTACCACTCTTGTCGCCACGAATCACGATGGGTTCTTTATCAGAACGAGGAATGCGGACGATTTTCTCCTTGCAAACAATCTCCGCTTGATGATAAGATAGCCAATTCATCCCAATAACGACGTCGAAACTACCCAGGGTGATAGGAATAAGATCGATAGAGAAGGTCTGACCAGCTAAGACGAGGTTACAACCTTTAACTACGTGTGTGGCTTCAAGACTTTTACCGTTAGCTAGTTCTACCGTGTGTTTGGTGTTCAGAAGTGTTGGAGTGCGCTTAAGCATTTTGCTAACTTTTAAGGACACATAACTAGTATCGGCACCCAAATCGAATAAGACAGTAACAAAGAAGTCGTCCAGAAGAAACTTACCCATCACAACGTTGGGATCGTTCCTTGCATCACCCTGACCAATCATGAAAGCACGACCTCTTGCCCCATTACCATTGTGGTTTCCCCCATTGCCGCCTCCATTGTTGCCTCCATTGTTGTTCCCATTGTGGTTCCCATTTCCTTGGTTGTGATTCTGATTCTGGTTTAACTGCGGGTAGTGTCTCTTGAAGTGATCTTCAGCACCACACTGAAAGCATCCCTTGTTGCCCTGTTGCTGTTGCTGATTCTGCGGCGCTTGCTGTTGCTGCTGACGATTCTGATTCATAGGTCGTGGGCTCCTGCAATCCTTGGCTTCATGACCCATCTTGAGACACCTCTGAAAACGTCCCTTGTTGCACTGACCACTGTGGTGTCTGTTGCATTTGTTGCACTTTGGGTGGTTTCCTCGATATCCACCCTGCCCTTGACTACCAGAAGAGTGCTGACCAGGGCTCCTATGGTCCTCAGTCCTTCGTTGCTGAGACTGAGACTGAACAGAGGTAGAGCCTTTGCCGGAATTTCCATCCCATTTTCGCTTGTTATCATTGGGTGCGTCAGTAGTGGCAGCACCAATACGCTTGGGCAGTTTGTTTTGTTCCACAGCTTGGTCGGTGAGACGATGGGCTAACTTAATGATCTGCTGAATGGTACCCAGGTTGGCTGAAGTTACGTGACTCTGAATCTCGGGTACAAGGCCCTTGAGGTAAAGCTCAATACGTTTGATGGGAGGGTCCACCATAGTAGGACACAGGATGGCCAGTTCATTCGACCTCTTAGTATACGCCTCAATCTCAGACCCCGTCATCTTCAGATTGAAAAATTCCACCTCTAGTTTGTTGATGTCATCACGACTGCAGTACTCTTCCTTGATTAGTTCCTTGAAGTCATTCCATGGGGTGGCATTAGCAGCAACCAACCCCAGCAGCTGAACCTGAGCGTTCCACCACGTGAGCGCTACCCCTTCAAGAGTACCAGTAGCATACTTCACCCTACGATCCTCAGGGCATTCACACATTTCGAAGACCGACTCGAGCTTCTCAAACCAGTGAAGAAGGCCCACTGCTCCTTCGGTGCCACTGAGAGTGGTAGGTCGGCAGTCCATGAAGGTTTTGAACGTGCACACAGGAGGTTGAGCGTGTTGACCTGTTGCGCGGGAATAAAAGACAAGGTTAAGCACGAGGGTTGGATTGAGAAGGTAGGATCTAAACGTCCTAAGGTGAGTTGGTATCGCAGGTTATACCTCCTGCTGGGTTAGCTGCGAGTGCCTCAGCGACTCGTTCGTTGATCAAAGCCGTCAACTGGTCTTGAGTGAGGTTGATACGTCCTTCGCGTCCGCTCATGATCTTCATAACGAAGCAACGTAAGTGGGAAAAGTGTCGCGAAAGTGCGTAAGTGTGGGACGATAGTAGAGCGTAAGCATACAAGGTTCAAATAGCAGTTATCACATTATCTAATGCACAGTGAGAACTATCTAACCGACAATATAACATAAATCATACCACTTATGGTGTCGAGTCTTGCACGTGGAGCAAAGCGTCGTTGTGGATCGTTGAGCACTGTACCGGTTATAGTCTAGTTTTTTTCAAAAACATTTCCCTTTTTAAAACCAAGTTCACTATAACCAATGGCTCTGATACCAATCTGTCACACCCCCAAAATCCACCATGCGGAGTACCACCGCTTGGAGGCGTGACGTGACCAGGATCCAGCCACCAATCATATCGAACAACGTATTTTAGTAAATAAAATCAATCACAATACAATTGGTGACCAAAAAGGAAGTTAACCAAGTTCAATTTAAACAGCGGAAGCATAAGACGTTAAACCAAAACATAAGTTTGTAGTTTCATAAGTTTAAAGACCCCAACATAAGTTTCATAAGTTCATAACGTTTATTTAGTAAGTACGGGACATATTAGTTCGCATTCCACAACGACCACCTCCATGTGCAAGCTCCACAGCATCTAATGACCTGCAAGGCATGTAATAACTAGTCAACAACAAAGTTGAGTGAGTTCACGTTTGGTTGTTTAGTTAATGAGTTCGTATCAGGAATCGGAAGTTCGTTTCATAACCAAGTATTACCCATTATCCTTGATTCCCAAACCTTTACGATATTTAGTGGGGGCTTCCCATTATGTATGTTACTAGACTAGGTGTATCCATAAGTGTCCTTCCCAATCCGAGGACGGTGTTAAGTATGAGTGTACGTAGGTTTTACGTACGTGCCCTTCTCATCCGAGGACAGTAGTGAGTGTGAGTGTACGTAGGTTTTACGTACGTGCCCTTCTCATCCGAGGACAGTAGTAAGTGTGAGTGTACGTAGGTTTTACGTACGTGCCCTTCTCAATCCGAGGACAGTAGTAGGTAGTCTAGTAGTGTTGGTAATATAAATAGAGTGATAGTACGAGTAGTTATTCAATCCCATTCCCAACCACCGGGAATCCCATGCCTTAGTAAGGGTGTGAACTCACCTCGGTTTGCTCGGTTAGACTCTCAATATAGCTAACAGTCAAGGTCGGTCAATCACGTCCTAATATAATTTACCAGTTAGTCATTTAGTGGCTTTCAAATAGAACACAAAGTTCCTACACGTATCTATCACACAACATGCATCACTGTAACGGTTTATGCCCATCTAAGTTTCCCGTCCATTCCCCACTCAAAATCAAACATACGATAATGCACATAACACATATAACATGTTAAATCATTCACAGATAGCATACTCGACATTTAGACCCGCAAGTCACAACTTATGTCAATTCAGCATTAATACTCAAAACCGGCTGTTTTCGGACATTTAAATAAAATAGTTAGATTATTCCAAAAATTCCAAAATTTTTATAGGATGTCAAAAACATTCCATATTTTATTGTGTAAAAATATCAGGGTCCGGTTCATTACCAATATTTTATAAAATTTCATATTCGGGACTGAACTCAGATTTATGTATTTCTGACTACAGCCCACGAAAAAATTTATTAAAAATTCATCGTAAGTCCGATTTACGAAATTCCAGTGGGGTAATTACAAATACTTCAGTTGTCATCTACAGTAAAATTTTCATGGTCCGATTCATCACAAAACTCAGGTTATGACTGAAAGTACGACACCCATTTATTGCTGTCAAAATTCAGCTTAAGTTGCTGTTACAAATTAACACTTTAAAAATAGTAAACGAAGTCCAAAAATTACGATTCCGGTGCCATTAGAACCGTATTTCATAATAACATATTTTAGATTCAAAATATCGGTTTTTCGTTGAGTTTAAGACTTGTTTACAGCCAACTGAAGTTGGCTGTAAAAGTTGGACAGATTATGATTTTTAGTGTTTAACCTTCTAAATCGTGTTCGATCGATTCCGTTAACAAGTTTAGTGACCACAACAACATGACATATTAATATTAATCAGAAAATCATCAAATAATCAACCAATAATCATAATCACACAAGATCTACATGATTTACACTAATATTCATCCATTAACGACCTTGTACATCACTTTAGTAAACTTTTAGACTTTGATCTTATATGTTCGTAATTTTTAACCGACGAAACTCTTATTAACCACTTAAGAATAGATCAAGAAGATGTTTAGAGCAACTTACTACTAGCTCGAGGCTAGGGAAGGTTCTAGTCGAAAATCGAGTGGATAAAAGCAATGGGGTGAGGTCCTTCGCGTTCCGAATGCACCAAGGTTCCTCATACGCGTTCCTTAACACTTGTAGATGCTTGGAATTACTTGAATGAAATCGAAAAAATGGTTGGATGTGGGTGTGTGGTTGCAGCCGAGAGTATCAAGAGAAGGAGGGAGGAGTTGGTTTTTGTTAAGTGTGGTTATGAAGTGATAAGGTGATCCAATAGGTTTATTTATAACCCATTTTATCTAATTACCCAAGGGATTTTGTGTCATCTTGATATAAGGCATGGGGAATTAAAATAATCAAAGTTGTAAGTGTTTGTCCCCTCTTGCTAACCGAGTTCGGTTATGGTGGGGGTTCCATGGTTGACTTCTAACTAATTGGTTAAGTGTTAGTTAGTTAGTTAGAGATTCAAAATTAGTTACTAGTGTGTTGTAATTTACAACGGGTGTTGGGGTATTCGGGGACCCTAACTGGCTCAGAAAAGAAAAACAATGTTAATGTCAATACTTTTATGTTCCGGGTAAAGTCCGGTTGTTCGGTTTGACACTGCTCCGTTAAAGCGCTTAATTAATCCGTAAAGTGTCCTATTTATATATTTTATAACGTTTTTACTTTCTAACGCTTAGGAAAATATAACGGACTATTTAGTGACCTATTTGTACACTATTGGTATATTAACAAATACGTGTAAGCATAACACAGATATCAAAAAGCAGTTAAGTGATTCCACACAGTCGTCAAGCACATTAATTATTATTAATAAATTGTACGGTTACATGTAAATTCGAGGGTTGTCACATTGAAGAATGTTGTTCGGACAGAGGAGTCCTCTCCTCAATCACCGGAATTCGGTCCGGTGGAGGGTGAGATTCCGACGGGCAATGAAGAGGCGAGGGCAGATGAACAGGTGGGAACGCATGTAGACTTGCATGGGAATAAGGGTTGTAACCCCGATAACCATTCTAATGTTGTGGGGCCCGAGGAATATAATCAAGATGAGAGAGAGTTTGGCGGTTTTGTCTGTTCTACTGTTGACACTGGTAAAAGAAGAAAGAGAAGGCCTAAACCAAGAAGCCCAGGTAGAGATAGGCCCAACAATTTGAATAAGAGCGCGGTTGAGGAGGAGAGGCCTAATAAACGATCCAGAGCTTCTTCGAGTGATCCGTTTGACTTAGATAGATTTATTGAGAATTGGAAATCATTATCTGAAGCTAGCAATAGAAATCAAGATCTTAATTCTCTACCAATAGCTGGGGGTATAGATCTGAATCTGCAGGCAACCTCTTCGAGTTCTTCGGTTAACTCACTTCAAGAAGAAACTGTGGGAGTCAGTTCTTCTTCTGAAGGATCAGGTGCGGCCAGAGGTGTCTTCGATCCAGGTAACGCTGACCCTGAGCTAGTAGCCACTGTCCAGATTGGAGAAAAATTAGGAGTGGTATTTGGGAACCATAACCAGTTGGTTAGAGAGACGGTCCTGGGAAAAGGAATTAATGGGGGTTATCAATGATTCTTTTATCCCTAAATATCAGGGGTTTGGGAGGTGGAGAAAAATGTTCTTGGGTTAGCTCGTTGAAAAAATCATTTAATTTCAGTTTTCTGTGTCTGCTAGAAACAAAACAGAGTGACTTGGTTAATTTTGATTTATCTAAACTATGGGGGAATAGGGAGTTTGGAGCGGATTTTGTGGGTTCTGTTGGTCAGTCGGGTGGTTTGCTTTGCATGTGGGATCCTGGGATTTTTGAGTTCAGTAGCTCTGTTAAAAAAAGGAATTTCATTGTCATTAAGGGTAGATTAAAGGGGCATAATGAAGTTTTAAGTGTGGTGAATGTTTATGCCCCCCAAAGTATAAGGGCTAAACAAGAGCTGTGGAATGATATCACTGCGGAAATGGCTTTAGAAGAAGGGATGTGGTTGGCAGCGGGTGATTTCAATGCTGTTAGGTATCGTGAAGAAAGAAGAAACAGTGATTTTAAACAGGCTTGTGCGAGAAATTTTAATAATTTTATTCATAATTTGGATCTTATGGAGTATAATTTGGTGGGGAATCAGTTCACTTGTGTGAGAGATCACGGTAGAAAGCTTAGTAAGATCGACAGGGTTTTGGTGTCTCCTAATCTTTTTAACAAGTGGCTGGAGGCGTCTATTAGAGCTTTGCATAACCTCCACTCGGATCACAGACCGTTATTGTTTTCTTTATGCTCCTTGAACTATGGGCACAAACCGTTTAGGCTCTTTAACTCTTGGCTAAAGAAAGATGGGTTTGACGATGTTGTTAGGCTGGCGGCTGCCAGTTTCAGTTTCGAGGGGGAGCCGGATATGTTTTTAAATAAGAAATTTGCTTTCATTCGGTCAAAAATTAAATCTTGGAGGGATGATATGCTTAAGAAAGAAGGTGAGGAGGAAAGAAGGGTTAGGGAGGAGTTGGAAAAATTAGAAGAAGTTATGGAAAGCAGGAGTTTGTCGGAGGAAGAAGAGTGGATATATGAAGAGAGCAACAAAGTTCTTAAGGAGCTTAGTTTTAGTAAAGGGGAAGATCTTAGACAAAGAGCTAGAATCAAGTGGGCTATTGATGGAGACGAAAACTCGAAGTATTTCCACGGCGTTATTAATAAAAGAAAGGCCTTGAATTCTATACCGGGGTTAAGTATTAATGGAAACTGGGTGACTAAACCGTCCAGGGTCAAAAAGGAGGTTATGTCTTTTTTCAAGCAAAAATTTGTTGAAGATTGCTCTAGTAGACCGGTTATTAGTTGCAGCGGCATCAAATCGTTACCTTCAGCGGACAAGAAGTTTCTAGTCGAGGGCTTCTCTAGTAAGGAAATAAAAGAAGCGGTCTTCGATTGTGGCGACGACCGGCCCCTGGGCCTGATGGTTTTTCTATGAAATTTATAAAGAAGTTTTGGGATATTTTTGAGCAAGACTTTAAGAATATGCTGGATTTTTTTCATAAAGAAGGCAAAATTAATGTGGGATGTGGTTCCTCTTTCATCACTCTTATCCCGAAAATTAAAGACCCAGTGGAGCTCAACAATTATCGGCCTATCAACCTGGTGGGCATTATTAGTAAAGTCATCTCCAAAATTCTCGCCAATAGGCTGAAGTTGGTAATTTCTAAAGTTATTTCGGAATCTCGATCGGCGTTTTTGAAGGATAAATTTATTCTCGACGGGCCGCTTATTGTGAATGAGTTGATAACTTGGTGCAAGAAGAGTAAGAGGAAAGCGTTTTTGCTTAAAATTGACTTTGAAAAAGCGTACGACAACGTAAATTGGGCCTTCGTTGTGGATGTAATGAAACAAATGGGGTTTCCGGAGCTTTGGTGTCGATGGATTTGGGGGATTCTGAAGTCTGCCAGGTCTTCGGTTTTAGTAAATGGATCTCCTACCTTTGAGTTTAAGTGTGAAAAGGGGATGCGTCAAGGTGATCCGTTATCCCCATTTTTGTTTTTGATTGTTATGGAAGCTCTTTCTCTTTTGCTTGACAAAGCTAAGGATGAAGGTATTTTGAAAGGTTTGGAGTCTCCAAAGGATGGTCCGATTGTTTCTCACCTTTTGTTTGCGGACGATGCCATCATTTTGGGAGAGTGGTCTTCGGAGAATGTTTTGAATGTTGTCAGAATTCTTCGTGTCTTTCACGTGTGCTTGGGTTTGAAAATTATTTGTCTAAATCCAACCTTTTTGGATTGGGGGTGGAAGGAGGGGAAGTGGAGGACAAGGCGGCTAGTGTTGGGAGTAAAGCGGATGCTCTTCGGTTTCGATATTTGGGGATTATAGTTGGAGCTAATACGAGTAAGGTTAACAACTGGAAACCAGTGTATGATGCTTTTCAAGCTAGATTGTCTAGATGGAAGGCGAACTCTTTATCCATTGGAGGAAGATTAGTGCTTATCAAGTCCGTTCTTGAAAGCCTTCCGTCTTATTATTTTTCGCTTTACAAGGCTCCATGCAAAGTGATAAACGATTTAGAAAGCATGATTAGACGTTTCCTGTGGGGGAGTTCTAGTGAAGAAAAAAAATTCATTGGGTCGCATGGGAAAATGTATCTATTCCTAAAGAGTGTGGGGGTCTTGGTCTAAGTAAACTTAAAGACATCAATCTGGCTCTCATTTCGGAATGGTGCTGGAGGTTTAAGATGGAGGAGAATAGCCTATGGAGGAAAGTTGTCTCTGCCATTCACAGTGGGATCCGGAGTTGGGACTTTATTCCGTATAAAAAAATTGGGGAAGCTCATGGAGCAAAATTGTAAGTTGGATAGCTAGATCGAAGGTGAGTGACTTACCGTTGAGAAGCTTCTTTAAGGGGGTTCCGGGAAGGGGCAATTCTATATCGTTTTGGCTTGATCCCTGGGCTGTCGTCGAGCCTTTAAAAGATTTATTTCCGACTTTATTCCACATTGAAGCTGTCAAAAAATGTAGAATTAGCGAGAGAATATCAATCGGTTCGGACCAACTTAATCCTTTTTGGCAGTGGAAGAGAGATCCTGTGCATGGGTCTGAACCGGAGGAATTGGTTCAACTGCACAGGTTATTGGATTCAGTCTCGATGTCGGATAGACCGGATCGTTGGATCTGGATTGGGGAAGGTAAAGAGGACTTCAGTGTGGCTGCTGTTAAAAAAAAATATGAAAGGCAAGGGGTTCGAGTTCTGGGCCGATATTTGTGACAACCCTCACTAAACCAGGTATCTGTACGACTTAATTAATAATTAATTACTGCTTACTTACTGTGCTTACTTGAACTTGTGGATAAACTGCTACTTGAATACTGATACATGTACTTACTTGCATCATACTTTACTTGCTGTCACTCCATGTTTTGCTTACAGCACCCTTGTGACAACCTTGATGCACCAAAAGCACAGTAGCACAATGAACGGATAACCTATTAAACGTGCTGTCATAACTAGCACCAGGCAGGTACTGCCTCTAAGGCCTGTAAGAGCCTGAGATAGCTTGCTACACTAGTGGTGAGTGTAGGGATATAAGGGTTGTAGAACTGCGTCACTAGGAATGAGATTACAGTGACCGGATGTGCCTAAAACGTACTTTAAGTACAAAATTCAGCACTTTAACATAAAAATTCAGCATTAAGCTACCTAATAGAGTGCCAAAACATGAGAAAAATATTACTACACACTTTCCAAAGTGTCGGGAATAAATTGTGTCACTAAAAATAATAATAACGACACTTTAAAGCTTTGTTAAGCACTTTGACGGATTACTATCCAACCAAACAACCGGAATTTACCCGGAACATAAAAATATTGTCATCAACACTGTTTTTCTTTTCTGGGCCAGTTAGGGTCCCCGTATACCCTAACACCCGCTACAATGCATAACATACTAGTAAACGGTTTAATCTCCTAAATACCTAACTAATACTTATCTATTTAGTTACAATCTAACCGAATACCCCCCCCCCCCTAACGAGTTCGGTCCTCATGGGGGACACCCCTTGTCCTATATTTGATTAAAATAATCCTAATGTCTAATATCTTAATGACATTGTAACCTTTGGATAATTAACTTAAGCCTTGTCCATAAGTAGTAGCATTGGTCCATTATAATCATTTCACCACTAAACAAATTCACACTACTCTCTCTCCCTCTCTTTCACTCTCGGCCGAAGACACAAGCACCCCCACCGCCACCTTTCAATCTTGATCAAGCCATTCCAAGTGCATACAAGGGTTAAGGATCTCATACAAAGAAGCTCGGTGCATTCGGAACGCGAAGGACCTCACCCTATTGCTTTTATCCACTCATTCTTCGACTAGTTTCTTCCCTAGCCTCGAGCTAGTAGTAAGTTGCTTTAAACACCCTCTCGATCTATTTTAAAGTGGTTAAAAAGAACTATGACGGTTAAAATTCATGAACATACAAGATGATATGAAAAAGTCTACTAAAAATGCTAAAAATGTTGGTTAATAGCACAAGGGTTGTGTAAATCATGTAGGATTTGTTTTGTGTAATTATTTGGGCCGATCTATGTTGTGGTAGCTCGGATCATCGTTTAACCCGGATTGGTCATGATCATGGATCATGACATAGAGCTTGTTTAAGTATAACAAGGGTTAAGTGATGAAACTCTACCACACGAGAAACTTGAACTTGTGTAAAATCGACTTTACTCACGAAATAGTGTTTAAAACTAGTAGATCTACGGATCTACAAGCGGTATTTTCAAAGGACCACGTGTCAAGAGAAAACTTACTTTTAAAGACGGATCTTTCATAAACAAGAATGATTTTAGCAAACACACAAGTGTGTAAATACTTGTGTAACACTAAGTTTCGACAAAGAACTAGTTTTGTCAAATTTTACAAGAAGTTGTAAAGATGGAATTTCTTTAAAAACGAGACTTTTACGAAACCGGATGGATTTATATAAAGATACACTACAAGTAAGGAGCTTTACTACATATTTTTGGAAAAACTACAAGTTCATGTAATTCTTGCGATTTACATATATATTGACTAGTTGATGCTTTGAGCATTGTTTTGATTGAATGAGAAAATTTTTGGTTTGACTTATAAAAGAAAATGATACGCTTAAAAGCGTGGCCACCTCCAGTTACAGGGGAAACTCTGGCAAAAATTTTCCAAAAACCTAACACTTAGAAATATTTTCACCACAAGTGTTAGAAATACATTTTGACTTGTTTTCAAATTATAGATTTCGCCACGACTTATTTACAAAATATCGGAGGTGGAATTTCACAAAATAAAACTTGATAAATATATATTCGATATATATACTTTTCATAAGCGTCACTTGTAAAATGTTTATGATTATTTTGTGAAATATACAAATATTATTTTTAGGGTAAAAATAATATTACCGAATGTTAATGATTATATTTTGAAGTAAGAAATAAAATATATTAAGTGAGACTTAATAATATATTTCGAAGTTCACGAACGCACATGTATTAAATCCCCCATCCTTGGGAAGGAGAATAATTACCAAGTATTTACAAAAATATAAACACGAAATAGTTGTCTAACTATTTCCCAAAAACTTAAACCTTAAGCCAAGGCACGGCCGTCCGTCTAATAGACTTAGTACGTGTAGGTCGTCGCACAGCTGCTTGATCAGGAGATATACTTGGTAGAGACGCACCACTGTGAGTTCATGTCCCCCTTTTCTCTTAACTGTTTTCAGTTTTCTAAACTGCGGGGGTGAAATACATGTTACTATGATTACGAGTACTTTTACATGGTATGGTTAGCGTAAGGAGGGTTATTATTATTCAGATCATGTGAGTGGGTAGGCAGAAACTTGAGGCCATTAATCCTCAGGGTAGGACCGAGGGGCAGGAGCGGTAGATCTATCTGGGTGTAGCGAGCCCAACCCCAGGCCCAAACAGAACGGACCTCGGGGTGACTTTGTACCCAACGCATAAATCTGCTAGGTTTGAGTCTTCCTACTTGCACTTCACACATATCAATGGCCTTGCAAACCATTGGTGATCTCTTTTTCCTTATTTGCTACATACCAGGGTTTTTTATACTTACAAAGGTTTATTTACTCACTTACACATGAACTCGCTCAACATTATTGTTGATTTTTCAACTTACATGTATTTCAGGGAATTAAAGATCTGGCGCGGTATGTTGTGTTTTCCCGCTGCATATGGGTTCCGAGGTCATCCCGGTTTAGGAAATGTGACTTTTTCCTGGACGAGTCACAAATCTTAAACTGCGTTTTATTCATGTTGATGTTTATGTCTTTCAAAACAATGTTTTATGTTTTGGTGCTGTAGTCCCTAAGACAATGTTATGTTACTTCGGTTTTAAAACTTAAATCTATGGATGATCTTGCATGGTTTTTATTTCATATAGCTTGTTGTGATTAAGCTACGGTATTAAGAAGTCACACCAAATTAACCACGCTTCCGCAAAGCCAGGGTGTGACAGCTTGGTATCAGAGCTCTGATTATAGCGAACTAGGATTCCTTCTCGAGTCTAGACTATGATCACTAGGGCTCTCACGAAAACATTTTTACTACATACCACTCAAGTCCAAATTCAAAACTTTTTACAAACAAATGTTGAGCACATTTATTTATTATTTATAGGCTCAGTCTGGGAGGTTGAGGCTCGGTCTGGAGGACCGAGGCTCGGTCTAGGAGACCGAGGTAGTTGCCTAGTAGGACTAGGGAGAGCAGTCTGAGAGGCTGGGAGAATAGGCTAGTGGGACTAGGAAGAGCAGTCTGAGAGGCTGGGAGAAATTGGCTAGTTGGACTAGGAAGAGCAGTCTGAGAGGCTGGGAGAATTTGGCTAGTTGGACTAGGAAGAGCAGTCTGAGAGGCTGGGAGGCTAGTGGGACTAGGAGAATTATTTGATTGCTTACTTGGTGACTAATGTGCTTATCTGATTGTATGATTGATTATTTGTACATATTTGTGTTTGTGTTACAGACACCATGGACTCGCCCGGCACAGGTGATTCGGACACCACAGGCCCTAGACCCATAGTATCAGACGACTTAGAGTCTTCAGAGCACGAGGTCCACACATCAGATGTTACCAGCACAGACGAGGACGACCTTCAGCCCTTTGCGCTACCCGACGCTGTCGATGAGCCCGCTGATGGTCCTTTTGCTGGGTACCTACCACTCGTAGAGATACCTGCTCCCATACCTTTGGCCGTTTATCCTGCTTACGATATGCTCCTCGACGCCGACGTTGACGACGACGTCGATCTATTTGATGATGAGCCCCTGGAGGACGATGTTGAGGGCGAGGGCCTTCTAGCTGACGGTGGTCTTTTGTTACTCGCAGATGCTCCAGCTGAGGAGTCACCTGCACACTCACCCGCTCCAGACTCCTTTGAGTCTGTGGCCTCCGCACCGTCACACACTCGGAGCGCACAGCACTATTCACACGGTTCAGATCCTGACAGGGCATCATCTGCTGCCTCTGCTTCATAGATTTGCTTTCGATCACGACCTCGACCAGGATTTAAGAATATGCTTGGTTTAGCCGCTAGTAAGTTAGATATTCCCTACTCAATTGAATTGGCTAATGGGAAGTTAGTAGAAGCCAATGAAGTGATCAGAGGTTGTGCAATCGAGTTGGGAGAACGTGAGTTTACTTTGGATCTACTACCAGTCCAGCTGGGGAGCTTTGACGTAGTAGTAGGAATGGATTGGTTATCAAGCAACAAGGCAGAAATTGTTTGTCACGAAAAGGTCGTTCGTATCCCGACCAAAGATGGCGAAACAATTATGGTTCATGGCGAAAAGCGCGATACGCCATTAAGAATTATCAGCTGCCTCAAAGCGCGAAAGTGTTTACAGAAGGGATGTGCTGCCTTCCTGGCACACATTGTAGACAAGAAAGCTGCAGAACCGAAGATCGAAGACATCCCTGTCGTGAGGGAGTATCCGGAAGTCTTCCCGGAGGACTTGCCTGGACTGCCGCCTCAGAGGCAAGTGGAGTTTCACATCGATTTAGTCCCAGGTGCCGCGCCTGTGGCTAAGGCACCTTATAGACTTGCCCCGTCTGAGATGCAAGAATTGTCGACACAACTTCAAGAGTTGTTAGACAAGGGATTTATCCGACCAAGCTTCTCGCCTTGGGGAGCTCCGGTCCTGTTTGTCAAAAAGAAGGACGGTAGTTTTCGGATGTGCATAGACTACCGGGAGCTGAACAAGCTGACGATCAAGAATAGATATCCTCTGCCAAGAATTGATGATCTGTTTGATCAACTGCAAGGTTCAAGCTTTTACTCAAAGATCGATTTGCGATCTGGATACCATCAGTTAAGGATACAAGAGGAGAGTATCCCGAAGACAGCCTTCAGAACTCGTTATGGACACTACGAGTTCCTTGTTATGCCGTTTGGGTTGACAAACGCACCTGCAGTCTTTATGGATTTGATGAATAGAGTTTGCAAGCCGTACTTGGACAAGTTCGTGATTGTGTTTATCGACGACATCTTGATTTATTCAAGGACAAAGGCTGAGCACGAACAGCATCTAAGAGCTATTTTGGAGCTGCTAAAGAAAGAACAGCTGTATGCCAAATTCTCTAAGTGCGAATTTTGGCTACGTGAAGTCCAATTTCTTGGACATGTGGTAAATGGAGATGGAATCCATGTGGATCCAACCAAGATCGAAGCGATCAAGAATTGGGAAACGCCAAAGACGCCAACCGAGATTCGACAATTCTTGGGTTTGGCTGGCTACTATCGAAGGTTCATTGAGGATTTTTCGAAGATTGCTCAACCAATGACGCTCCTCACCCAGAAAGATAAGAAGTTTGATTGGGGAATCAAACAGGAAGAAGCGTTTCAGCTGTTGAAGGATAAGCTCTGCAATGCGCCAATCCTAGCACTACCGGAAGGTACTAACGATTTCGTGGTATACTGTGACGCCTCACGTCAAGGATTGGGTTGCGTGTTGATGCAACGCCAGAAGGTTATTGCTTACGCATCACGTCAGTTGAAGGTACATGAGAAGAACTATACCACGCACGATTTGGAGCTAGGCGCAGTGATATTTGCTTTAAAGATCTGGAGACACTACCTATATGGTACGAAATGTACAATTTTTACAGATCATAAGAGCCTACAACACATACTCAACCAGAAGGAGTTGAATATGAGACAAAGACGATGGGTTGAGTTGTTAAATGATTACGATTGCGAGATAAAGTATCATCCAGGGAAGGCGAATGTGGTTGCCGACGCCCTAAGTCGAAAAGAGAGGATCAAGCCCATAAGGGTTAGGGCTTTGGAGATGATTATCCAAACCGATCTTTCCTTGCGCATTCGTGCCGCGCAGAAAGAAGCTCTTAAGGAAAGAAATCTTGAAGAAGAATATCTTCGTGGGATGGAGAAGCTATTAGTACCAAACGAGGAAGGAACGTTATGTTTTGAGAAAAGGATTTGGGTTCCTCTGTTTGGTGGTTTAAGGAAAGTTGTTTTTGATGAAGCTCACAAATCGCGGTACTCTATCCATCCAGGAGCGGATAAGATGTACCAAGATCTCAAGGATTACTATTGGTGGCCTAGGATGAAGGGCGATGTTGCTGTTTATGTGAGCAAGTGTCTAACGTGTGCTAAGGTGAAAGCGGAATACCAGAAGCCTTCAGGACTTCTGCAACAACCTGAGATTCCCAAATGGAAATGGGAACAAATCTCCATGGATTTTATTACAAAGTTGCCAAGAACGCCAAGAGGTCAAGACACTATTTGGGTGATAGTTGACCGCCTAACAAAGTCCGCACACTTTCTGCCAATCAAAGAGAAGGATAACACCAGCAAACTGGCAGAAATATACATGAGAGAGATCGTCGCACGTCATGGAGTGCCTCTCTCGATCATCTCTGATAGAGACGGAAGGTTTGTGTCAAGGATATGGCAATCCTTCCAAGAAGCTTTTGGCTCACAATTAAATCTGAGCACTGCTTTTCACCCTCAGACCGACGGTCAAAGCGAGCGGACTATTCAGACCTTGGAAGATATGCTGAGAGCATGTGTTATGGATTTGGGCGGTAGCTGGGATAAGCATTTGCCACTGGTCGAATTTTCATACAACAACAGCTACCACACCAGTATTGGAGCCGCGCCATTCGAAGCTCTTTACGGACGCAAGTGCCGATCACCCCTATGCTGGGCTGACGCAGGTGATAGGCAGCTTGTTGGTCCCGAAATCGTCCAAGAGACGACAGACAAGATTGCGCAGATTCGAAAACGCATCGAAGCAGCTCGCCACAGACAGAAAGCCTATGCAGATCCAAACCGGAAACATTTGGAATTCCAAGTTGGAGATATGGTTTTATTGAAAGTTGCGTGGGAAGTTAAATCCGCGTTACATTGGCCCTTTCAGAATTTTGGAAAGAATAGGGCTAGTAGCATACAAGCTGGACTTACCTGCCGAGCTGAATGGAGTTCACGATACATTTCATGTATCCAACCTGAAGAAAAGTCCAACTCAAGATACCATTGCCATTCCCACCGACGAGATTCATGTTGACAACACGCTCCATTTCGTTGAAGAACCTGTTGAGGTTACGGATTGGAAAGTAAACAATACCCGCCGGAGCAGTGTCAAGCTCGTCAAGGTTCGTTGGAATGCCAGACATGGTCCTGAATACACCTGGGAGCGTGAGGACCGGATGAAAGAGAAATACCCCCACCTATTTCCCAAGAACCCTGCATCTACAAGCAGAACTTAAAATTTCAGGACGAAATTTTTCTAACGGGGGGAGAATGTGACAACCCTCACTAAACCAGGTATCCGTACGACTTAATTAATAATTAATTACTGCTTAATTACTATGCTTACTTGAACTTGTGGATAAACTGCTACTTGAATACTGATACATGTACTTACTTACATCATACTTTACTTGCTGTCACTCCATGTTTTGCTTACAGCACCCTTGTGACAACCTTGATGCACCAAAAGCACAGTAGCACAATGAACGGATAACCTATTAAACGTGTTGTCATAACTAGCACCAGGCAGGTACTGCCTCTAAGGCCTGTAAGAGCCTGAGATAGCTTGCTACACTAGTGGCGAGTGTAGGGATATAAGGGTTGTAGAACTGCGTCACTAGGAATGAGATTACAGTGACCGGATGTGCCTAAAACGTACTTTAAGTACAAAATTCAGCACTTTAACATAAAAATTCAGCATTAAGCTACCTAATAGAGTGCCAAAACATGAGAAAAATATTACTAGACACTTTCCAAAGTGTCGGGAATAAATTGTGTCACTAAAAATAATAATAAGCACTTTGACGGATTACTATCCAACCAAACAACCGGACTTTACCCGGAACATAAAAATATTGTCATCAACACTGTTTTTCTTTTCTGAGCCAGTTAGGGTCCCCGTATACCCTAACACCCGCTACAATGCATAACATACTAGTAAATGGTTTAATCTCCTAAATACCTAACTAATACTTATATATTTAGTTACAATCTAACCGAATAACCCCCCCCCCCCCCCTAACGAGTTCGGTCCTCATGGGGGACACCCCTTGTCCTATATTTGATTAAAATAATCCTAATGTCTAATATCTTGATGACATTGTAACCTTTGGGTAATTAACTTAAGCTTTGTCCATAAGTAGTAGCATTGGTCCATTATAATCATTTCACCACTAAACAAATTCACACTACTCTCTCTCCCTCTCTTTCACTCTCGGCCGAAGACACAAGCACCCCCACCGCCACCTTTCAATCTTGATCAAGCCATTCCAAGTGCATACAAGGGTTAAGGATCTCATACAAAGAAGCTCGGTGCATTCGGAACGCGAAGGACCTCACCCTATTGCTTTTATCCACTCATTCTTCGACTAGTTTCTTCCCTAGCCTCGAGCTAGTAGTAAGTTGCTTTAAACACCCTCTCGATCTATTTTAAAGTGGTTAAAAAGAACTATGACGGTTAAAATTCATGAACATACAAGTTGATATGAAAAAGTCTACTAAAAATGCTAAAAATGTTGGTTAATAGCACAAGGGTTGTGTAAATCATGTAGGATTTGTTTTGTGTAATTATTTGGGCCGATCTATGTTGTGGTAGCTCGGATCATCGTTTAACCCGGATTGGTCATGATTATGGATCATGACATAGAGCTTGTTTAAGTATAACAAGGGTTAAGTGATGAAACTCTACCACACGAGAAACTTGAACTTGTGTAAAATCGACTTTACTCACGAAATAGTGTTTAAAACTAGTAGATCTACGGATCTACAAGCGGTATTTTCAAAGGACCACGTGTCAAGAGAAAACATACTTTTAAAGACGGATCTTTCATAAACAAGAATGATTTTAGCAAACACACAAGTGTGTAAATACTTGTGTAACACTAAGTTTCGACAAAGAACTAGTTTTGTCAAATTTTACAAGAAGTTGTAAAGATGGAATTTCTTTAAAACCGAGACTTTTACGAAACCGGATGGATTTATATAAAGATACACTACAAGTAAGGAGCTTTACTACATATTTTTGGAAAAACTACAAGTTCATGTAATTCTTGCGATTTACATATATATTGACTAGTTGATGCTTTGAGCATTGTTTTGATTGAATGAGAAAATTGTTGGTTTGACTTATAAAAGAAAATGATACGCTTAAAAGCGTGGCCACCTCCAGTTACAGGGGAAACTCTGGCGAAATTTTTCCAAAAACCTAACACTTAGAAATATTTTCACCACAAGTGTTAGAAATACATTTTGACTTGTTTTCAAATTATAGATTTCGCCACGACTTATTTACAAAATATCGGAGGTGGGATTTCACAAAATAAAACTTGATAAATATATATTCGATATATATACTTTTCATAAGCGTCACTTGTAAAATGTTTATGATTATTTTGTGAAATATACAAATATTATTTTTAGGGTAAAAATAATATTACCGAATGTTAATGATTATATTTTGAAGTAAGAAATAAAATATATTAAGTGAGACTTAATAATATATTTCGAAGTTCACGAACGCACATGTATTAAATCCCCCATCCTTGGGAAGGAGAATAATTACCAAGTATTTACAAAAATATAAACACGAAATAGTTGTCTATCTATTTCCCAAAAACTTAAACCTTAAGCCAAGGCACGGCCGTCCGTCTAATAGACTTAGTACGTGTAGGTCGTCGCACAGCTGCTTGATCAGGAGATATACTTGGTAGAGACGCACCACTGTGAGTTCATGTCCCCCTTTTCTCTTAACTGTTTTCAGTTTTCTAAACTGCGGGGGTGAAATACATGTTACTATGATTACGAGTACTTTTACATGGTATGGTTAGCGTAAGGAGGGTTATTATTATTCAGATCATGTGAGTGGGTAGGCAGAAACTTGAGGCCATTAATCCTCAGGGTAGGACCGAGGGGCAGGAGCGGTAGATCTATCTGGGTGTAGCGAGCCCAACCCCAGGCCCAAACAGAACGGACCTCGGGGTGACTTTGTACCCAACGCATAAATCTGCTAGGTTTGAGTCTTCCTACTTGCACTTCACACATATCAATGGCCTTGCAAACCATTGGTGATCTCTTTTTCCTTATTTGCTACATACCAGGGTTTTTATACTTACAAAGGTTTATTTACTCACTTACACATGAACTCGCTCAACATTATTGTTGATTTTTCAACTTACATGTATTTCAGGGAATTAAAGATCTGGCGCGGTATGTTGTGTTTTCCCGCTGCATATGGGTTCCGAGGTCATCCCGGTTTAGGAAATGTGACTTTTTCCTGGACGAGTCACAAATCTTAAACTGCGTTTTATTCATGTTGATGTTTATGTCTTTCAAAACAATGTTTTATGTTTTGGTGCTGTAGTCCCTAAGACAATGTTATGTTACTTCGGTTTTAAAACTTAAATCTATGGATGATCTTGCATGGTTTTTATTTCATATAGCTTGTTGTGATTAAGCTACGGTATTAAGAAGTCACACCAAATTAACCACGCTTCCGCAAAGCCAGGGTGTGACAGCTTGGTATCAGAGCTCTGATCATAGCGAACTAGGATTCCTTCTCGAGTCTAGACTATGATCACTAGGGCTCTCACGAAAACATTTTTACTACATACCACTCAAGTCCAGATCCAAAACTTTTTACAAACAAATGTTGAGCACATTTATTTATTATTTATAGGCTCGGTCTGGAGGACCGAGGCTCGGTCTAGGAGACCGAGGTAGTTGCCTAGTAGGACTAGGGAGAGCAGTCTGAGAGGCTGGGAGAATAGGCTAGTGGGACTAGGAAGAGCAGTCTGAGAGGCTGGGAGAAATTGGCTAGTTGGACTAGGAAGAGCAGTCTAAGAGGCTGGGAGAATTTGGCTAGTTGGACTAGGAAGAGCAGTCTGAGAGGCTGGGAGGCTAGTGGGACTAGGAGAATTATTTGATTGCTTACTTGGTGACTAATGTGCTTATCTGATTGTATGATTGATTATTTGTACATATTTGTGTTTGTGTTACAGACACCATGGACTCGCCCGGCACAGGTGATTCGGACACCACAGGCCCTAGACCCATAGTATCAGACGACTTAGAGTCTTCAGAGCACGAGGTCCACACATCAGATGTTACCAGCACAGACGAGGACGACTTTCAGCCCTTTGCGCTACCCGACGCTGTCGATGAGCCCGCTGATGGTCCTTTTGCTGGGTACCTACCACTCGTAGAGATACCTGCTCCCATACCTTTGGCCGTTTATCCTGCTTACGATATGCTCCTCGACGCCGACGTTGACGACGACGTCGATCTATTTGATGATGAGCCCCTGGAGGACGATGTTGATGGCGAGGCCCTTCTAGCTGACGGTGGTCTTTTGTTACTCGCAGATGCTCCAGCTGAGGAGTCACCTGCACACTCACCCGCTCCAGACTCCTTTGAGTCTGTGGCCTCCGCACCGTCACACACTCGGAGCGCACAACACTATTCACACGGTTCAGATCCTGACAGGGCATCATCTGCTGCCTCTGCTCCTAGATTTGCTTTCGATCACGACCTCGATGAGGATTCAGACCCTATTTTTCCCCCTGGATTTGACCCGGACCAGGAGATAGAGTTCATCCACTTGGATCAGCCTATGGTTGACCCAGTAGACCCAGTTGACCCTGCATTCACTGATCATGCAGATTTTGATATGGAGTTCGTTGATCCCGAGCCTGCCATGGCCCTTGAGCCAGTAGCTGCTCTTGACCCAGTGTTTGAGCATGACCTTGTTCATGCTGGCATGCCTATTGATCCTGTGATTGCTGACCCACCCATTGATGATCACCCTGCTGATGCACCACTACTGGAGGGTGACCATGTTATTGCTGCTGATCATGTTGATCCCCCACTTATCGCTGATATACCTGCTGACCCTCTTGTTGCACCCCACCTTGACCCTATGCCTGTACAGTTTGATCGAGCACTTTTTGTGGCACAGATTGACCCACGAGATGAGCACGCCCAGCATGGGTGGATTCCTGCGGATGATGAGCTTCCACCTATTCCTCCTCATACCACTGATGCACTTCACGTTGATTTCTCTTTTTCATTTGCACAGTACACACCTCCAGCTCGACCTGGAGAGGGTTCCTCGGCTCGTCCCTTTGGACATGTGCCGACATATATTCCAGTTATGCCACAGTCTTCATCTGCTATTCCCCCTGTACCACCATTCTTTGTGCCACCTTTTGATCCAGCCAGCGAGCCGTTTCTTTGGACGTCACCTTCTGTTATGCCGCCGACCAACCCCTACCATCCTTTCCATATGGGGTATTCTATTGAGGACGTTCTGATGTCGTTTATTGTCCAGCAGGAGGCACTCACACGGCGTATTCAGGAGCTTGAGAGAGCTCAGCCACCGCCGTGCCAGTGTCAGGGTCAGACCCACCCTGCTTCTTCGCAGCACCCTCGACCATTGTTACCTGACTATGCTGCACGCCTTTTGGCACTTGAGCAGCAGGTTGCTTCTTGGTTGCGTACCCAGAGAGCCATGGAGGAGGACTGGCTCCATTTGCGACGTTTGTTCTACACCCATTTTCCCCCTCCTCCACCACCATCAGTTTAGGGTATCCTTAGTACAGCATGGGTAGACGCTGGTGAGAAGACGGCGATTGTTTTGACTGCACAGCATTTTTGGAGACTGCATTTTGATTCTGACTTTTGTGACATGTATATGGATGTATTGACACTGGTTTGATATTCTTTTGGACTAGGGTGATGTAGCCCTTAGTCGATAATGATGTATGACACTATTATGTACCTGTACACTTACTATGTGGTCTCGATATATGGCAATCGTAGTATTCTCATCATATGTGATGTTTTGATTGATTATTTATGTTTTATAACATGGGATGTTGTGTGATTGATATGATTATAACATGAGATGTTATGTACTATTACTATCATAATAAAGCGTACGTATTATAACATGGGATCTTTATTATGGCCTGACCGACGTGAACCCATCTTTTAGAAGATGTCGTCTAGACGTCAAACGCCGATGCCTACCAATGAGGCAGAACTCCAACAAGTCATCGCTGCTGCCATCGCGCAATACGCCGCCTCGCAAGGAGGACCCAGCGGAAGCAGCTCAAACAACAATGGCAACAACAATCCAGCTCATGGTAATACTAAGTCATTAAGACATACCATGATCTAATTTGATATCTCTAGCAAAGATGCTAATGCCATTCATATGTTGTAACGTATGTGCAGGGTGCACCTACAAGCAGTTTTTAGACTGCAAGCCTGTCAACTTTTATGGCACCGGAGGTGCTGTCGCTTTTGTTCGTTGGGCCGAGAAGACTGAATCTGTTCTCCGCATAAGCAAATGTGCACCAAACCAGCAAGTCACCTACATTTCTGGGCTATTTCTGGATGGAGCCCTATCTTGGTGGAATTTGCAAGTACAGACTCTTGGTGAAGCCGCTGCCTACGCACTAACATGGGCCGAACTGAAGGAACTAATGCGCAAAAAGTATTGTTCTCGCGCTGAAATCCAAAGATTGGAAACTGAGTTCTGGCATTTGAAGATGGAAGGTCCGAAGATCGCGGAATATGTTCAGAGGTTTCATGACCTGTCGCATGTGGTACCCTATATGGTCACTCCATAATTCAAGCGGATTGAACGCTTCATTTGGGGATTAGCTCCTCAAATCATAAGCATGGTGACCTCCTCCAAGCCTGCAACAATTACTGAGGCAATCGATTTGAGCGTAGCTCTCACTGAGGAGGCTATCCTCCTGAACAAGTTTGGTGAGATCGAGACAAAGAAGAAAGAGACTCACGTCGAGTCATCCGGAGGTAACAAGCGAAAGTTCTCGAACTTTAAACAAGGCATTAGTGGTGTTGTTAAGAAAGGAGAGCCAAACGCGCCAGCTCAGGTTACAGCTGGTGGTGGAAAGAAAGGAAAGGGATATATGGGCACCCAGCCCAAGTGCAACACCTGCCAGCGTCACCATTCTGGCCGATGTGGTTTAAAGGTATGTGAAGCGTGTGGGAAACCTGGCCACTTGAAGGATTCTTGTTGGGCCACTGTTGGTCAGGGAGGCCAAGGAGGATTTGGAAACAGAAACAATAACCGGGGTGGAATTGGAAATCGCCCACAAGGAAACAATGGAGGTAATGGGAATCGAGGCAACAATGCGAATCAAGCAGGCGCTGTGAATCATAACCAAAGGAATAACCAAGCTGGAAATGGAGGTGGAAACGGGCAAAGACTTGGATGCTTTAACTGTGGTGATATTGGGCACTTTAAGAGGAACTGCCCAGAGTTGAACCAAGCCCGTGGAAGAGTGTTCCATATCGAAGCTAGGGAAGCGCGCCAGGACCCCAATGTCGTTACTGGTACGTTCCCTGTAAACCAACGCTATGCATCCGTTTTATTTGATACTGGTGCCGACTATAGCTTCGTATCGTTAGAATTTAAGAATATGCTTAGTTTAGCCGCTAGTAAGTTAGATATTCCCTACTCAATTGAATTGGCTAATGGGAAGTTAGTAGAAGCCAATGAAGTGATCAGAGGTTGTGCAATCGAGTTGGGAGAACGTGAGTTTACTTTGGATCTACTACCAGTCCAGCTAGGGAGCTTTGACGTAGTAATAGGAATGGATTGGTTATCAAGCAACAAGGCAGAAATTGTTTGTCACGAAAAGGTCGTTCGTATCCCGACCAAAGATGGCGAAACAATTGTGGTTCATGGCGAAAAGCGCGATACGCCGTTAAGAATTATCAGCTGCCTCAAAGCGCGAAAGTGTTTACAGAAGGGATGTGCTGCCTTCCTGGCACACATTGTAGACAAGAAAGCTGTAGAACCGAAGATCGAAGACATCCCTGTCGTGAGGGAGTATCCGGAAGTCTTCCCGGAGGACATGCCTGGACTGCCGCCTCAGAGGCAAGTGGAGTTTCACATCGATTTAGTCCCAGGCGCCGCGCCTGTGGCTAAGGCACCTTATAGACTTGCCCCGTCTGAGATGCAAGAATTGTCGACACAACTTCAAGAGTTGTTAGACAAGGGATTTATCCGACCAAGCTTCTCGCCTTGGGGAGCTCCGGTCCTGTTTGTCAAAAAGAAGGACGGTAGTTTTCGGATGTGCATAGACTACCGGGAGCTGAACAAGCTGACGATCAAGAATAGATATCCTCAGCCAAGAATTGATGATCTGTTTGATCAACTGCAAGGTTCAAGCTTTTACTCAAAGATCGATTTGCGATCTGGATACCATCAGTTAAGGATACAAGAGGAGAGTATCCTGAAGACAGCCTTCAGAACTCGTTATGGACACTACGAGTTCCTTGTTATGCCGTTTGGGTTGACAAACGCACCTGCAGTCTTTATGGATTTGATGAATAGAGTTTGCAAGCCGTACTTGGACAAGTTCGTGATTGTGTTTATCGACGACATCTTGATTTATTCAAGGACAAAGGCTGAGCACGAACAGCATCTAAGAGCTATTTTGGAGCTGCTAAAGAAAGAACAGCTGTATGCCAAATTCTCTAAGTGCGAATTTTGGCTACGTGAAGTCCAATTTCTTGGACATGTGGTAAATGGAGATGGAATCCATGTGGATCCAACCAAGATCGAAGCGATCAAGAATTGGGAAACGCCAAAGACGCCAACCGAGATTCGACAACTCTTGGGTTTGGCTGGCTACTATCGAAGGTTCATTGAGGATTTTTCGAAGATTGCTCAACCATTGACGCTCCTCACCCAGAAAGATAAGAAGTTTGATTGGGGAATCAAATAGGAAGAAGGATTTCAGCTGTTGAAGGATAAGCTCTGCAATGCGCCAATCCTAGCACTACCGGAAGGTACTAACGATTTCGTGGTATACTGTGACGCCTCGCGTCAAGGATTGGGTTGCGTGTTGATGCAACGCCAGAAGGTTATTGCTTACGCATCACGTCAATTGAAGGTACATGAGAAGAACTATACCACGCACGATTTGGAGCTAGGCGCAGTGATATTTGCTTTAAAGATCTGGAGACACTACCTATATGGTACGAAATGTATAATTTTTACAGATCATAAGAGCCTACAACACATACTCAACCAGAAGGAGTTGAATATGAGACAAAGACGATGGGTTGAGTTGTTAAATGATTACGATTGCGAGATAAAGTATCATCCAGGGAAGGCGAATGTGGTTGCCGACGCCCTAAGTCGAAAAGAGAGGATCAAGCCCATAAGGGTTAGGGCTTTGGAGATGATTATCCAAACCGATCTTTCCTTGCGCATTCGTGCGGCGCAGAAAGAAGCTCTTAAGGAAAGAAATCTTGAAGAAGAATATCTTCGTGGGATGGAGAAGCTATTAGTACCAAACGAGGAAGGAACGTTATGTTTTCAGAAAAGGATTTGGGTTCCTCTGTTTGGTGGTTTAAGGAAAGTTGTTTTTGATGAAGCTCACAAATCGCGGTACTCTATCCATCCAGGAGCGGATAAGATGTACCAAGATCTCAAGGATTACTATTGGTGGCCTAGGATGAAGGGCGATGTTGCTGTTTATGTGAGCAAGTGTCTAACGTGTGCTAAGGTGAAAGCGGAATACCAGAAGCCTTCAGGACTTCTGCAACAACCTGAGATTCCCAAATGGAAATGGGAACAAATCTCCATGGATTTTATTACAAAGTTGCCAAGAACGCCAAGAGGTCAAGACACTATTTGGGTGATAGTTGACCGCCTAACAAAGTCCGCACACTTTCTGCCAATCAAAGAGAAGGATAACACCAGCAAACTGGCAGAAATATACATGAGAGAGATCGTCGCACGTCATGGAGTGCCTCTCTCGATCATCTCTGATAGAGACGGAAGGTTTGTGTCAAGGATATGGCAATCCTTCCAAGAAGCTTTTGGCTCACAATTAAATCTGAGCACTGCTTTTCACCCTCAGACCGACGGTCAAAGCGAGCGGACTATTCAGACCTTGGAAGATATGCTGAGAGCATGTGTTATGGATTTGGGCGGTAGCTGGGATAAGCATTTGCCACTGGTCGAATTTTCATACAACAACAGCTACCACACCAGTATTGGAGCCGCGCCATTCGAAGCTCTTTACGGACGCAAGTGCCGATCACCCCTATGCTGGGCTGACGCAGGTGATAGGCAGCTTGTTGGTCCCGAAATCGTCCAAGAGACGACAGACAAGATTGCGCAGATTCGAAAACGCATCGAAGCAGCTCGCCACAGACAGAAAGCCTATGCAGATCCAAACCGGAAACATTTGGAATTCCAAGTTGGAGATATGGTTTTATTGAAAGTTGCGTGGGAAGTTAAATCCGCGTTACATTGGCCCTTTCAGAATTTTGGAAAGAATAGGGCTAGTAGCATACAAGCTGGACTTACCTGCCGAGCTGAATGGAGTTCACGATACATTTCATGTATCCAACCTGAAGAAAAGTCCAACTCAAGATACCATTGCCATTCCCACCGACGAGATTCATGTTGACAACACGCTCCATTTCGTTGAAGAACCTGTTGAGGTTACGGATTGGAAAGTAAACAAGACCCGCCGGAGCAGTGTCAAGCTCGTCAAGGTTCGTTGGAATGCCAGACATGGTCCTGAATACACCTGGGAGCGTGAGGACCAGATGAAAGAGAAATACCCCCACCTATTTCCCAAGAACCCTGCATCTACAAGCAGAACTTAAAATTTCAGGACGAAATTTTTCTAACGGGGGGAGAATGTGACAACCCTCACTAAACCAGGTATCCATACGACTTAATTAATAATTAATTACTGCTTAATTACTATGCTTACTTGAACTTGTGGATAAACTGCTACTTGAATACTGATACATGTACTTACTTACATCATACTTTACTTGCTGTCACTCCATGTTTTGCTTACAGCACCCTTGTGACAACCTTGATGCACCAAAAGCACAGTAGCACAATGAACGGATAACCTATTAAACGTGTTGTCATAACTAGCACCAGGCAGGTACTGCCTCTAAGGCCTGTAAGAGCCTGAGATAGCTTGCTACACTAGTGGCGAGTGTAGGGATATAAGGGTTGTAGAACTGCGTCACTAGGAATGAGATTACAGTGACCGGATGTGCCTAAAACGTACTTTAAGTACAAAATTCAGCACTTTAACATAAAAATTCAGCATTAAGCTACCTAATAGAGTGCCAAAACATGAGAAAAATATTACTAGACACTTTCCAAAGTGTCGGGAATAAATTGTGTCACTAAAAATAATAATAAGCACTTTGACGGATTACTATCCAACCAAACAACCGGACTTTACCCGGAACATAAAAATATTGTCATCAACACTGTTTTTCTTTTCTGAGCCAGTTAGGGTCCCCGTATACCCTAACACCCACTACAATGCATAACATACTAGTAAATGGTTTAATCTCCTAAATACCTAACTAATACTTATATATTTAGTTACAATCTAACCGAATAACCCCCCCCCCCCTAACGAGTTCGGTCCTCATGGGGGACACCCCTTGTCCTATATTTGATTAAAATAATCCTAATGTCTAATATCTTGATGACATTGTAACCTTTGGGTAATTAACTTAAGCTTTGTCCATAAGTAGTAGCATTGGTCCATTATAATCATTTCACCACTAAACAAATTCACACTACTCTCTCTCCCTCTCTTTCACTCTCGGCCGAAGACACAAGCACCCCCACCGCCACCTTTCAATCTTGATCAAGCCATTCCAAGTGCATACAAGGGTTAAGGATCTCATACAAAGAAGCTCGGTGCATTCGGAACGCGAAGGACCTCACCCTATTGCTTTTATCCACTCATTCTTCGACTAGTTTCTTCCCTAGCCTCGAGCTAGTAGTAAGTTGCTTTAAACACCCTCTCGATCTATTTTAAAGTGGTTAAAAAGAACTATGACGGTTAAAATTCATGAACATACAAGATGATATGAAAAAGTCTACTAAAAATGCTAAAAATGTTGGTTAATAGCACAAGGGTTGTGTAAATCATGTAGGATTTGTTTTGTGTAATTATTTGGGCCGATCTATGTTGTGGTAGCTCGGATCATCGTTTAACCCGGATTGGTCATGATCATGGATCATGACATAGAGCTTGTTTAAGTATAACAAGGGTTAAGTGATGAAACTCTACCACACGAGAAACTTGAACTTGTGTAAAATCGACTTTACTCACGAAATAGTGTTTAAAACTAGTAGATCTACGGATCTACAAGCGGTATTTTCAAAGGACCACGTGTCAAGAGAAAACATACTTTTAAAGACGGATCTTTCATAAACAAGAATGATTTTAGCAAACACACAAGTGTGTAAATACTTGTGTAACACTAAGTTTCGACAAAGAACTAGTTTTGTCAAATTTTACAAGAAGTTGTAAAGATGGAATTTCTTTAAAACCGAGACTTTTACGAAACCGGATGGATTTATATAAAGATACACTACAAGTAAGGAGCTTTACTACATATTTTTGGAAAAACTACAAGTTCATGTAATTCTTGCGATTTACATATATATTGACTAGTTGATGCTTTGAGCATTGTTTTGATTGAATGAGAAAATTGTTGGTTTGACTTATAAAAGAAAATGATACGCTTAAAAGCGTGGCCACCTCCAGTTACAGGGGAAACTCTGGCGAAATTTTTCCAAAAACCTAACACTTAGAAATATTTTCACCACAAGTGTTAGAAATACATTTTGACTTGTTTTCAAATTATAGATTTCGCCACGACTTATTTACAAAATATCGGAGGTGGGATTTCACAAAATAAAACTTGATAAATATATATTCGATATATATACTTTTCATAAGCGTCACTTGTAAAATGTTTATGATTATTTTGTGAAATATACAAATATTATTTTTAGGGTAAAAATAATATTACCGAATGTTAATGATTATATTTTGAAGTAAGAAATAAAATATATTAAGTGAGACTTAATAATATATTTCGAAGTTCACGAACGCACATGTATTAAATCCCCCATCCTTGGGAAGGAGAATAATTACCAAGTATTTACAAAAATATAAACACGAAATAGTTGTCTAACTATTTCCCAAAAACTTAAACATTAAGCCAAGGCACGGCCGTCCGTCTAATAGACTTAGTACGTGTAGGTCGTCGCACAGATATACTTGGTAGAGACGCACCACTGTGAGTTCATGTCCCCCTTTTCTCTTAACTGTTTTCAGTTTTCTAAACTGCGGGGGTGAAATACATGTTACTATGATTACGAGTACTTTTACATGGTATGGTTAGCGTAAGGAGGGTTATTATTATTCAGATCATGTGAGTGGGTAGGCAGAAACTTGAGGCCATTAATCCTCAGGGTAGGACCGAGGGGCAGGAGCGGTAGATCTATCTGGGTGTAGCGAGCCCAACCCCAACCCCATGCCCAAACATAACGGACCTCGGGGTGACTTTGTACCCAACGCATAAATCTGCTAGGTTTGAGTCTTCCTACTTGCACTTCACACATATCAATGGCCTTGCAAACCATTGGTGATATCTTTTTCCTTATTTGCTACATACCAGGGTTTTTATACTTACAAAGGTTTATTTACTCACTTACACATGAACTCGCTCAACATTATTGTTGATTTTTCAACTTACATGTATTTCAGGGAATTAAAGATCTGGCGCGGTATGTTGTGTTTTCCCGCTGCATATGGGTTCCGAGGTCATCCCGGTTTAGGAAATGTGACTTTTTCCTGGACGAGTCACAAATCTTAAACTGCGTTTTATTCATGTTGATGTTTATGTCTTTCAAAACAATGTTTTATGTTTTGGTGCTGTAGTCCTTAAGACAATGTTATGTTACTTCGGTTTTAAAACTTAAATCTATGGATGATCTTACATGGTTTTTATTTCATATAGCTTGTTGTGATTAAGCTACGGTATTAAGAAGTCACACCAAATTAACCACGCTTCCGCAAAGCCAGGGTGTGACAATATTTAAGTGGTGTAAGTGGGTTCCTGCCAAATGTAACATATTCGCTTGGCGTGCGGTTCTCAACAGGATTCCTACGACCGAAGCGCTGCGGAGAAGAAATATTAGTATCCAGAATTCATCTTGTGGATTCTGCAACGATGGTGAAGACGAGGTAAATCATCTCTTTTCTGGTTGCTATGTGGCCAATGTTGTGTGGAGTTTTGTTAGTATTTGGTGCCGAGTTCCGCATATTTATGCTTTCTCTGTTCAAGATCTGGTGGAGTATTATGAGACGTGTGGTCTTAAAGAGCCGGAAAAAACTATTTTTCAAGGTGTGATGATCATAGCTTGTTGGAGTCTTTGGAAAGCGAGAAATGAAGCAAGGTTCAGGAATGTTTCGGTTAGAATAGAGAAGGTTGTTAGTGAAGTGAAAGCGTTGGGGTTTCTTTGGGTTAAGAATAGAACGAAATTTAGGAATTTATCATGGGAAAAATGGTGTAAATTTGTAATTATGTAGTTCGGTTGTGTTTTTTTGGTGCCCCCGGTTTCTGGGGTGGGGTTTGTTAATGAAGTTTACATTTCAAAAAAAAATCGATGAAAAGGAGATCAATAATAGGACCCATGAATATTAAAGAGACAGAGACTTAATTGTAAAAGGAAATTAAATGGGTTGGAAAATCCTAATGTGAAAAGGGACGCACACATTCAGACAAGGAGGAAGGCACTTTTATAAAAGGAACATGGGGGTTTGATTTTCAAAAACATCATCATATATAGATAGTGGTCGGACAACACGGAATCCCATCAAACATCAGCATCATTTGTGGAAGGCATTGGATGTTTTTTTTTTTTTTGAGTAAACTGCCATTTTGGTCCCTGTGGTTTGGCCAGTTTTGCCACTTTAGTCTAAATCTCAAACTTATTACATCCAGGGCCCTGTGGTTTGCATTTTGTTGCCATTTTAGTCCAAAATCCAAAAAAACCCCTTTTTGACTGTTGAGAGCTGCCTATTTTGTCCTTTAGTGCAGGGGTATTTTGGTCATTTATGTTTTATTTAAAGCAATTCAACAACAACAACAACAACAAAACCCAGAAAAACAAGAACATCTTCAAAGTTCATCATCAAAACCCAGAAAATCAAGAACATCTTCAAGAAAAAACGAGGCTCAGATCTGTATCTTCAAGAACATCATCAAACATCATCATCAAAACCCAGAAAATCCACCAAATCAAGAACATCATCACAGCCTAAAAATCAAGAACATCATCACAGCCTAAAAATCAAAACCCAGAAAATCCACCAAATCAAGAACATCAAAACCCAGAAAATCCACCAAATCAAGAACATCATCACAGCCTAAAAATCAAGAACATCATCACAGCCTAAAAATCAAAACCCAGAAAATCCACCAAATCAAGAACATCAAAACCCAGAAAATCCACCAAACCCAGAAAACCCAGAAAATCCACCAAATCAAGAACAAGCATAAAAATCATCACAGCCTCATGGTGAACAAGCATAACAGAACAAGTAACAACACACAATACACATACATATATAACGGAGGGTTGTTGAAGATAATAAATATAATGCCACTGCCAGAACAACAACAACAGCAACAACAATGTCACTGCCGGTTGTATCTTCATCGTCAACGGCATAACAAAAATCTCTCCGATTGTCACTTAATTTGAAGCTTTGAACAAACGAAACCCTAGAAAACCTAAAACCCCTAATTTTCAAAATCAACAACAGGACTACAAATCAAATTACTGAATCAAATTACTGAAGGTGGTGATGATACAGTGGTGGCGGCGGTGGTGGCGGTGGTGATGATACAGTGGTGGGGGTGATAGTGATGAAGATGAAATGATGGTGATGAAGATGGAGGCGACGGTGGTGTTGGCGACGGTGGTGTTGGCGAAGATGGTGATGAAGATGAGATGATGGTGATGATACAGTCGTGGGGGTGATGGTGATGAAGATGAGATGATGGTGATGAAGATGGCGGGGACGGTGGTGTTGGCGGCGACGGTGGGGGTGGTTGTTAGGGTGGTGACGATGTTGATGATGAAGATGAGATATGTTGAAGATGATGATGAATATATGTTGAAGAAAGAGAGAACAGTGGAGAGAGAGAGAGAGAGATGTCTGTTGAAGATGATGATATGTTGAAGATGATGATAATAGGGTTTTATTATATAATAAAGAGATAATAAATATAAAATGACCAAAATGCCCCTGAGAGTAAAGACAAAATAGCATGTCATTAATGGGAAATCTGGTCAAATTTGAAATTTGAACCAAAATGGCAACAAAATGCAAACCACAGGGCCCTGGATGTAATAAGTTTGAGATTTGGACTAAAGTGGCAAAACTGGCCAAACCACAGGGACCAAAATGGCAGTTTACTCTTTTTTTTTTTTTTGAAAGAAAGGGCGGTGTATTAAAAAAACCTTAAGCAAGATGCTCAAGCAAATTACAAAAGAAGGGAAAATAAAAGAAACGGAAATACAATACAATTACTCTCTCATACTAAAACTTCTCCATTTCTCCCATGACAAATCCGTGAGTTCTGAACGATTACAAACCCATATGAACGAAGTTGCTTTAATATCTCCAATCATCTTTGCAAGGACCGGAGATTTGTTTTTAAAAATGACATCATTTCTCGTTCTCCAAGTGATTCAACAGGTTGCCGCCACCACCGTATACACCACCCTTTTGAATTTCTTTTTCCCCTTGATACGAGTCAATGAATTCTAATAATTGCACCACACTTAGGATGTACCTCGGAAAGGGAATCTTCAATCTTCATCATTGGATGCTGTTCATGTGGAGAGTGAATCTCATCATAACATCACGTGAATTAATTAGAGTTTTTTTCCAAACTAGTGTTGGTGAAAAAACTATTTACCAAAATGGTGTTCCTTGAATACTATTTACCAAAATAGTGTTCCTTGTTTATTTTGTATCTATTCTTTTATTTTTGAAAGATTTATATATTTTTTAATCAATCCAATATTTATGTATTTCTTTGATTTTAATTTTCCAACTAACTCTGTATATTTTTTAGCAATGATTCTTTGTAAATAGTAAAACTCACATTATGATTTTGCTTATGTCTGATATTTCAATAATAAAATAAATTAAAAATGCTAATAAGTAAATCATATATGTATCGTGTGTATGTATATGTTCTTAGCAATAATTCTTTGTAAATAGTAAAACTTCCATTATCGTTTTACTTATATATGATATTTGAATAATAAGTTAATTTAAAAAATGCTCATAGGAAATATGTATCGTGTGTATGTATATGTAGTATGTAACTATGTATGTATGTATGTGTAATGAGATATATATATATATATATATATATATATATATATAAATTTGATGTAAACTATCAAAATAAATAAGTAACCATAAAAAAGATTACACCAAATGGATTCTAAAAAAAATAGCAAATTCACAAAAAGCTTAGTAATTTGCATATTATTGTTTTAGCACTTTTATAAGTTTTATTAAACATGGACTTCTTGATTTCTTTTGTTGTTCAATATCAATTGTGTATTCTTTTTAAATAGCTGTGGACTTATTTGAGCTACTTGTTTCACTTTGGAACCAATATTCTTCTTTCAAGTGTGTGCACACATATAACTTTTAATTTAAAGCATAAAGAGTTGAAAAAGACAATAATTATTGCTAAAAAATATAAATAGTTAGTCGGATAATTAAATTCAAAAAATAAAAAAAATATTGAATCGATTGAAAAATTATAAATAATTCAAGAATACAAAAATAGATGCTTGATTAGTTTAATATGTTGGTTAAAAAAAGAAAAGGGAAATTCAAAATAAACAAGTAACACTATTTTGGTAAATATTTTTTAAGGAACACCATTTTGATAAATAATTTTTCCACCAACACTAGATACTAGATTGGTAAAAGACTCGAATTAATTAGGGGCATATTGGCGGCTAACTTTGGAGCAGGTGGTTGGACTGCATGTGGTGAGTGTGTATTTTACTGATATAATTATGCATGTCACACAAAAATAAACAGAAACATGTAGTCACGGCTTACGGATTGTGAGTGGAGCTTACGGCGGCAAGTATGGGGAATGGGGCTGCACGTGTGGGTTTGTGGAACAACTTTATTTTTTTTTAAAACCTAATCGAAGACTTCTAGAGGATTCCGATTTTTGGCAGCCATTTACATTATTTTGGGCTCCCACTTCGTGGGCTTCATGGATCAAAAGTCAGCAGCAACTCACGAAAAAGGAGGCAGCCATTTTATGATTGTGATTTTCACTTCTAAAAGAATCTTAACATCATATCATTATACATCATCGATTGGGCAGCCATCAATACATCTTTTGGGAACTCTAAAACTCATCATCGAACATCATCAATATCACACATCTCCCGCAAAGACCGGTTCGATCATGCAATCCTCTTTCTACCGAGATAGTGAAGATCGCACGAGCGTCATGAGCAGCTAGATTTCCCGTGACCGTCTCCGGGAATAGGCTTTGTGTTTAAACATTGGTTTGCATACGGTTACGACTTTTTGGATTAGAAACTGATTAATCATTCGGTTAGTTGTTTTTATCGTTCTTGTTTAGATTAAACAATATTTGATTATCATATTCATTCAAGTTCATCAATTATTTGGTTTGTTTCATCAACAATTGGGATTAAATTCTAAGTTGTCATTGATTTTAACCTTTAATCATTGAATCTGTTAATGTGTATGAAATCTGAATTTGGTAATTAATTGGATTAATATTCATTTGCTTCAATCTTTCGGTTTCGATCGTGGATCATTGCAATCAAATATATTATCCGTTAATTATTTATCAAAACAAGTTTTACGGATCATGTCTATGTGATTTCCAATCAGTGCTAATTACGTAAACCGATTTTCTACATAACCTGAAAACCCGAAGATTGGTCCCTCTTCTCATAATTGTTTACAATCATAATTTATATTTGTTTTCACAATTATTCTCAAAACTGCAAAAAGCAATTAGTTTAGACATAGATGATAATTGAAACAACGAACTTTTACACTTTCCACTGATTCCCCGTGGATTTGACACCCTACTTACCATTTACTAGTAAAAGGTGAATATGACATTTTTACTTTATTTTTTACCGATCTTACGACATCGATCAAACTACCTCCCCATCTTCGAGAAAACCAGCAAAAATACCAGCTTTCACACAATAATTGACCTTTTAACGTCATCAAAATTCAAATCAATCCTTACTGCTGATGCTTCGGTTCATACGGAAACACTCCAACAATTTTGGTTTAATGCTGAAATAGAGTCTGAAGATAATAATACGGTTGCCATCACATCTAAGGTCGGGAAAAGTGTGGTACGAATTTTTCCATCTACAATTTCCACTACATTTGCATTAGACGACTTGGGAGGTAAGACCAACTTTGAAAAATGTGAACTTCATACAGAGTTCATTGAAAGAGGGTATGATGCACAATTAAAGAAAGTTACTATGTACAAATCAAACTTCCCTCCGCCAATGAAATTTGTGTTTCATACTCTTTTAACTTGTCTCTCAGCCAAGACCACCGCATTTAATGAGATACCTTTAAACATTCAGTATTTGGGTTATGCTATTTTAACAAAATCTGATTATAATTTATCAAAAGCACTGTTTTCTGATTTGTTGACTAATGTGAAAAATGTGAAAAAAATTGAATAAAGGTGCTTGTAATAATGCTTTTCTGTTGTATCCAAGACTTCTAAGCTACTACCTACGAAAACAAGTGCCACAAACAGATTTTGAACAAGGTGTAGCTTTTCAAATAAATAGTCTTACAAGTAAAACTTTTACCAGACTTATGGACAAAGAGTCAAAAGTTTCAAAAACAGAAACAAAGGGGGATGGGCCTATTTTAGATGCGTCCACATCTATTGCTCAAACCTCTATTGTTGAGCCAACTGCTCCTGGTGATCATGACACCACAACCGGTGTTGTGTAACACATATCAGCAAAAACGCAAAAAGAAACCTGCCACATCCAAAAAGCCCACCAAAACCAAAAAAAAATAAAAAGGTTCCTCTGGAAGATGAGATCTTAGAGGTTAACCCAGTGACAACACAAATGTCACTTGAAACCACTGCTGCTACTTCCTCACAGTTGTTGGAAAGATCTCAACCCATCCAAACTCCTCATGTATCCTTATAAAAGGATCATGTTGTAAGCACAGGGACACCACAACATGAAGTAGACCTTTCATATGAAAGTATGTTTAAAAGCCCCTCTCCCAGGGCAATCTCGCTTTTTACACCACAGCCCTCTTCTCAAGTTCCATCAACAATATTACCTCTTTTTGAAGCAATTGAAATTCAGAAACAAAACAGTTCCTCTCATCCACCCATTACTGAGAGTAGAGCTGTAACACCCATGTTATTAATCTAAAGGTTTTCGTGCAATTAACGAAAACAACCATGAATTTATCATTAAGTATCCTTAGAAAAATACGAGTAATTTAAAACTTTTACAACTTAAAAGTTTTAAACAAAATTTAGATAAGTTCGCCATTTAAAAGTTATGACGTAATGTTGTGCGGAAGCTTTAATCTCGTGTGTTCGGTTCTTCGTAGCTGCTTGATCTTCATCCGTGCACTCTAGACATTCACCTATGATCAAAACCAACTTAAAAGTTAGTTTCGATAGTCAAATATCAAGTCCAAACAAGTACAGGGGTTAAAAATGATAAAATTTAAGAATTTTCGGAGTTTAGGGGCTCGCGTAGCGCCACTGATGCTCGCGCTACGCGAGCGCTTGTTTTCGACAGAAACTCGTTTGCTGGTGCTGCAAATTCCCTGCGTAACCTGATTTCACGGAAACGGCCATAACTTCTTCGTTATTGATCCGTTTTACCCGATTCTTTTTCCTACGCGTCCGTAATTTAATCCTCCATCTAATGGAGTTAAAATCCTACATCCAACATAAGAAATTTTGAGACTTCTAAGTCTTCGACTCGTTACCTTTTCACCAAATTTTAACTCGTTTATGCATTTTATCAAACAAACATATTTATTTGATTCCTATATCTCATACGCTTCTTCGAATTAATGTTACCTACTATATTAGGTTCTAATCATAGGTTTATCACACAATTTAAACCCGTTTTCGCTCGTATACTTATTTTGACCCGTTAAGGGTATTTAAGCACTTTCAATCATAAATCGCTGACAATTGTTTCTAGCATTTGCATTACCACAATTCTTATCATATAATCTTCCACCACAAGTATATTTATGGTGGATTTAATGTGGTAATCTATATAATCCAAGTTTTACCCCTTGGATCATTATTTTACGGTAAAACTCAAATTGAGCTATTTAGCTAACATATTACATCTTTAAATTTCTATACTTATTCTAGGTATTTATCTAATCGCGAAATTCGTTTCCAAACAACCCTTAAGGGTTGTTTGTTCAATTTAGCCTACAAGGGCGTTTTGGTCGATTATGGTCCTTCTTTTACAATGAAGGACTCTCACCAATGATTCGACCAAGATAGCACCTTTAATTACAACATAACTATGCGTACCTGGCTCGGATCAACATATTGACCCGTTTTAATACCTTTTACTATTAATATATAGATAATAGCGATGCTAACCATGTGTTAATTCCTGTGATCACAAACTCAACAAGCAATCGTCAATTATTATTGTCAAATGGTGTTAACAACACTATTTGACCCGTTTTAGTCGAAATGACCAATTGTCATTATAAGATGGCACTTGATTACCATTTCACTCATTTAACCTATCCCAGTTTACTTTTTGAAATCATCCAACTTGAAAGTTGTTTTCTGTTTATTTGACCCATTATGACTTACGCCAAATGGTGTCGATTTACATCCCTTTTATCTATTCGTTAACCCATGTTCGGATCACCATTTCACCATTTTTACCCTTTTCTACCATGATTTATGGTTTCTACCATTTTCACTTGTTCCGACTAACATTATTTCGTGCCGGAACATCATGTTTCAACTACTTAATACAAATCGCAATCCCTGCTCACAAGCAAGCATTTTGTAATAAAGTAAAATGGGCGTAAGCTTAACTTACCTCGCATCCGAACTACGCTTTTCCTTTCCTTCTTGATTCGTTTGACCCGCTCCCTCATCAAGCTTCCACCTAGCTTGTTACGCGTCAAACTATCATCATCGTTTTCAAGGTGGTTAGTTTAATCATAATTTAATACGATTATTCCACCTTGCGCATTTCATATCAAAAATTACCATTTATCGTATTATAGGTCAGTTTGACTTTTTAAAAGTCAAATGCCCATTAGTATACTAATTGCATATTCAAGTTCATCAACTAGTTTTAGCATTCTTTAATTACCCGGTAGGCGTTATCTTTAGACCACCGTTTTAACCAAAGTTCTAACCACGTTTATCACATTTAGAACTCTTTTTAATCACATTTTGCATAATAGCCAAAACATCACAATTAGGTGCTTTAACTACAAAATTCTAGTTTCGAGCCTTCTTTGAGGCATTTCAACAAACACTTTAAGGGCAGAATTTTACATGTTTATTTATCAAGTCTCTAGCTTATCTCTTAGCCCTAATTTCACATAAATCAACCTTCTTACAAGGTTGATAACTTCAAATTTTCTGGAATCACATCAAAATTGTCAAATTACACTAGGTTAACAATCTATTTCCTAGTGTTCATCACAATCTACATAACCCACTAATCACCTACAATGGTGTTTATGGATTCTACTAGATTTTCACATGAATTCAACTTGTATTTGTCTAGGGTTTGTCCCTAGACACTATAGTTGTTCCTAAATCATCATAAAACAAACATGCAACATCAATATTCAGATTTCCCAATTTCATGAGAATTTCAAACAGAGAATTAACACCAAATTTTACATACCTTGTAACCCCCTCGTGATGAGGATCACTAATCTATGCTCAATTTTTTATTCGGGCTTGATTTGCCCCTTCAATTTGATGAATTTCTGTGTTTTAGGGTTGAAACTTGGGACCTTCTCCTTGTCTGGTTGAAATCGTAGAACACACACCACGTATGTGTGTGTTTTGTGTTTACTACTTTATTTAATTGAAACTTTAATTCAATTGTCCATGTCTAGTCCCTTCACTTTACACAAGTTATTTAAAGGGTATCTTAACCACATTAGTTCTATTTTGTCAAGACATTAACTAACTAGGTTAATACTCCTAGTTACTTGGTGGGTCCCGGGAGTTATAATCCGTTTTATTTTAAGTCCCATTAACTCGGGCTCTTATAAAACTCGATTCCTTAAAACGTTGCTTTGCTTGTATTTAATATTAGGATTTCTTATTTAATTCCAAATATTTACCGGGTTATTTTTACTACTAACGGTACTTTACCCGTCTTTTAGTATTAACGGAGTTTGATTACCAAATCCGTTTTCGGGGTGTTACAAGTCTACCACCCTTAGAGAGGTTTCGTCCTCGAAACCTTTTATTACATAATTCATAGAAGTCTTTTAATCAATATCTATACCTTTTTTTTTAACCAATCGTTAGTATTACCGAAAAGTACGATAACATCTTTTTGGTTACTAATTGTCTACATATCTCATGTGACATAGTGTAACTTCGAAATAACATAATCTCGTTCTTTCCACTAGTTTAGTTAACTTAGCGATATCCATCGCTTTCATATACTATCGAATTCTTTATGAATCCGTTACTTTGACCCGTTTAAGGGTCTTTAGTGAAATATTTCACTTTTAGCAATAATTTCTTTTGTTTTCAGATTTATCTATTCGGTTCAGTTATACCGAATCCACCGCTTACACGCAAACCAATTTTTTTTATTGATTTGAATTACTGGCCTTAACCGGTCTTACTAACTAGACTTATTAGTCCCGTTACGTTATGCCCATTGCTTAGGCTATAATGTGATTATAATTCACATTACTTTTCTTGACTGCGATCGTGTCATATCACGTTTAATTTATACCAATCTTTTATTTTGAAAATATCACTTTTCGAATATATCATCTTGCGCCTATAAGTATCAAAACTTGAATCTTTCAGGCTTACTATTCAAGTTCCTATCAGGATTTATATTTGTAAAAACGTTATCTCTTACTAAAACCGAAGTTTTAGTTTTAGGATCTTTTCCTTAACTCTTGTCAATTATCCATACCGGGATATTGACAGTCCATAATTTAATCTTTTACAGTCTTAGTTTTATGCGGGAATTCTTAACTGATTCCCTCGCTTTATCTAATTTAACCCGTAGGTTTTATCACTTAGCCTCATGGGCTATTTTGATTAGACTTCCACCTCCTTAGGGCGAAATCCTTATAATTTCTTTCTAATCATGACCCGTGGGTCGTTTTAGTCTCATAGACCTTTCATAATCTCTTCGCTTTAACCCATTCAATTAACTTAAATACTAACTTTACCTCCCGTTATCTTTTACGCGGGGAGTTATAACCAGTTTTTCTTGTTTCACACTATTACCCGTAGGTTATGATGATCCCGTAGATCATTCTGTTTACTCGTGTCTTTATTAAAAATATATATTTGGTGTCAAAGCACTCTTTTTATGTTTGAAAACCATTTGTTTTCACGCTTGAAATCCATTAGCTTTTGACTGTAGTTCGTATCTACAATCGTTTTCTTTTGGATAATTCTTCCGACTCTATGACTTCTCATGTTAATTAAGCATCGGTTTGTCTCAAGCTTACCGTTATCCGGCTTGCGCTTACTTATGCCATTAAGCATTATACTTTAATCAACCAGTTCAACCTCAAAATAGTTGAATATTATTATCAAAATTTCTGTTTACGAAATTTTATGGTCTTTTAGTCATAACTCATAATCCGAGTCTTTTGACTTTAAATTCGTGTTCCCGTTTCTCGGTTTACGCATGTGTTTAAATCCTTACCCATCAACCGGGTACTTTACCGAAGTCATTATTAGTGCAAGCATTCCGGTATACATCAAGTTTTCGTTGTAATTTGTTTGGTTGTCTTAGCGGAAGCCATCGCTTTTATTCAACCAAACCTTTATTCTTATTTGACCATCCTTGACAGTCTTATAGACTATGAATGATGATTATCATCATCATCATTTCTTTACTACGACCAAAGTCAACGACTTTGATCGTCTTTCTCGCGTGGGCAATACCTTTGTTTCTATGACCCCGCGGGTCATTTATACTTTGGTTTTACAATGCCCTTTTCGTCTACCATGTTTTTTTTGATCGTTTTTCCCATGTGGGCAATACCTTTGTTTCTATGACCCCGCGGGTCATTTATACTTTGGTTTTACAATGCCCTTTTTGTCTACCATGGTTGTTTCGTCAAAAATGACTTATGTCACGAATTTCCTTGGGTCTTTTATTTCTATGTGCGCCATACATCGTTTTTATGGTTCCCGCGGAAACCATTTATACGAGTATGCCCATAAGATTTCTTGACCCTAAGGATCCTTTAAATTTTCATTCATCTTGACCTTACTACATCGGACATAACTGCGCTCATTATAAGAAGCTCATGCTATCATGTGTTCACTACTTACTTGGCTAGAGTAAGCGATCAACACATGGTACGTGTGACCTTATTATAATTACCACATCACGTCCCATGTAAGTAACTCCTCAATTTATTTCCATGTTTATGGTTTCATTTGGTAAAACTTTATTTAATTGTTAGTTAACAATTATTAGTTTTAGTCGTTTATCCTTGAACATGTAAAATGTCCCTTTTTATAAACATTTATTCACATTTATTGATGTGATCACTACTTTTCTCAATAGGATTTATATTGAGAATACTTACTTGGATGATCACTCTCGTCCAAGTTTCTATATAAACAAGTCTTGTTATTCATTTGTTATTCATCATTGTGAATAACACATTTCCTATTAAATTTCTCTTGGAAATCGGGTTTTCCAAGTTCTATCATATGTGTATGCAACCGTTATTACTTACGTGTTTGTTGCATATAACGACTCGTGCGATTAAATTTAAAAGTGTGCACCTGGTAATGCTTGCCCTAACGGGCTTCTCTTGTCATTAGTCTTGTTCGCGACCGTTACGCGATTTAGGTCCTTGATGAGTATGCTCTTCCTGTCATACCTCGGACCGTTCCATCATCATATCCATAATTCGTTCACTCCCGTCATCTTCAGACGCGAGTGTCCTTCAATTAAAACATTCACAAGAGTTAGTAATGTCAACTTCAATAATCGCCCGTATTATAATACAAGGCTTTTTCTACTATACGCGTCAACGCGCGTATTTTCGTCAACCATATCCATCATTTTAATTGGGGTAACGTGTACCACACGATAGCCCTATGTGTTGTTTACAACACTTTAGCATACTAAACTATTAACGTACTTGTACTTACCGGATTTGCGATCAAGCCTCGAACCGAACACTTTACCCTTTAACCTTGGGCTCTGATTACCAACTTGTAACACCCATGTTATTAATATAAAGGTTTTCGTGCAATTAACGAAAACAACCATGAATTTATCATTAAGTATCCTTAGAAAAATAGGAGTAATTTAAAACTTTTACAACTTAAAAGTTTTAAACAAAATTTAGATAAGTTCGCCATTTAAAAGTTATGACGTAATGTTGTGCGGAAGCTTTAATCTCGTGTGTTCGGTTCTTCGTAGCTGCTTGATCTTCATCCGTGCACTCTTGACATTCACCTATGATCAAAACCAACTTAAAAGTTAGTTTCGATAGTCAAATATCAAGTCCAAACAAGTACAGGGGTTAAAAATGATAAAATTTAAGAATTTTCGGAGTTTAGGGGCTCGCGTAGCGCCACTTATGCTCGCGCTACGCGAGCGCTTGTTTTCGACAGAATCTCGTTTGCTGGTGCTGCAAATTCCCTGCGTAACCTGATTTCACGGAAACGGCCATAACTTCTTCGTTATTGATCCGTTTTACCCGATTCTTTTTCCTATGCGTCCGTAATTTAATCCTCCATCTAATGGAGTTAAAATCCTACATCCAACATAAGAAATTTTGAGACTTCTAAGTCTTCGACTCGTTACCTTTTCACCAAATTTTAACTCGTTTATGCATTTTATCAAACAAACATATTTATTTGATTCCTATATCTCATACGCTTCTTCGAATTAATGTTACCTACTATATTAGGTTCTAATCATAGGTTTATCACACAATTTAAACCTGTTTTCGCTCGTATGCTTATTTTGACCCGTTAAGGGTATTTAAGCACTTTCAATCATAAATCGCTGACAATTGTTTCTATCATTTGCATTACCACAATTCTTATCATATAATCTTCCACCACAAGTATATTTATGGTGGATTTAATGTGGTAATCTATATAATCCAAGTTTTACCCCTTGGATCATTATTTTACGGTAAAACTCAAATTGAGCTATTTAGCTAACATATTACATCTTTAAATTTCTATACTTATTCTAGGTATTTATCTAATCGCGAAATTCGTTTCCAAACAACCCTTAAGGGTTGTTTGTTCAATTTAGCCTACAAGGGCGTTTTGGTCGATTATGGTCCTTCTTTTACAATGAAGGACTCTCACCAATGATTCGACCAAGATAACACCTTTAACTACAACATAACTATGCGTACCTGGCTCGGATCAACATATTGACCCGTTTTAATACCTTTTACTATTAATATCTAGATAATAGCGATGTTAACCATGTGTTAATTCCTGTGATCACAAACTCAACAAGCAATCGTCAATTATTATTGTCAAATGGTGTTAACAACACTATTTGACCCGTTTTAGTCGAAATGACCAATTGTCATTATAAGATGGCACTTGATTACCATTTCACTCATTTAACCTATCCCAGTTTACTTTTTGAAATCATCCAACTTGAAAGTTGTTTTCTGTTTATTTGACCCATTATGACTTACGCCAAATGGTGTCGATTTACATCCCTTTTATCTATTCGTTAACCCATGTTCGGATCACCATTTCACCATTTTTACCCTTTTCTACCATGATTTATGGTTTCTACCATTTTCACTTGTTCCGACTAACATTATTTCGTGCCGGAACATCATGTTTCAACTACTTAATACAAATCGCAATCCCTGCTCACAAGCAAGCATTTTGTAATAAAGTAAAATGGGCGTAAGCTTAACTTACCTCGCATCCGAACTACGCTTTTCCTTTCCTTCTTGATTCGTTTGACCCGCTCCCTCATCAAGCTTCCACCTAGCTTGTTACGCGTCAAACTATCATCATCGTTTTCAAGGTGGTTAGTTTAATCATAATTTAATACGATTATTCCACCTTACGCATTTCATATCAAAAATTACCATTTATCGTATTATAGGTCAGTTTGACTTTTTAAAAGTCAAATGCCCATTAGTATACTAATTGCATATTCAAGTTCATCAACTAGTTTTAGCATTCTTTAATTACCCGGTAGGCGTTATCTTTAGACCACCGTTTTAACCAAAGTTCTAACCACGTTTATCACATTTAGAACTCTTTTTAATCACATTTTGCATAATAGCCAAAACATCACAATTAGGTGCTTTAACTACAAAATTCTAGTTTCGAGCCTTCTTTGAGGCATTTCAACAAACACTTTAAGGGCAGAATTTTACATGTTTATTTATCAAGTCTCTAGCTTATCTCTTAGCCCTAATTTCACATAGATCAACCTTCTTACAAGGTTGATAACTTCAAATTTTCTGGAATCACATCAAAATTGTCAAATTACACTAGGTTAACAATCTATTTCCTAGTGTTCATCACAATCTACATAACCCACTAATCACCTACAATGGTGTTTATGGATTCTACTAGATTTTCACATGAATTCAACTTGTATTTGTCTAGGGTTTGTCCCTAGACACTATAGTTGTTCCTAAATCATCATAAAACAAACATGCAACATCAATATTCAGATTTCCCAATTTCATGAGAATTTCAAACAGAGAATTAACACCAAATTTTACATACCTTGTAACCCCCTCGTGATGAGGATCACTAATCTATGCTCAATTTTTTATTCGGGCTTGATTTGCCCCTTCAATTTGATGAATTTCTGTGTTTTAGGGTTGAAACTTGGGACCTTCTCCTTGTCTGGTTGAAATCGCAGAACACACACCACGTATGTGTGTGTTTTGTGTTTACTACTTTATTTAATTGAAACTTTAATTCAATTGTCCATGTCTAGTCCCTTCACTTTACACAAGTTATTTAAAGGGTATCTTAACCACATTAGTTCTATTTTGTCAAGACATTAACTAACTAGGTTAATACTCCTAGTTACTTGGTGGGTCCCGGGAGTTATAATCCGTTTTATTTTAAGTCCCATTAACTCGGGCTCTTATAAAACTCGATTACTTAAAACGTTGCTTTGCTTGTATTTAATATTAGGATTTCTTATTTAATTCCAAATATTTACCGGGTTATTTTTACTACTAACGGTACTTTACCCGTCTTTTAGTATTAACGGAGTTTGATTACCAAATCCGTTTTCGGGGTGTTACAAGAGCCCAACAAATGACTGTGTCTGAACCAATTCAATCTGCTATCCTACAAACAGTTGAGGAGGTTATCCCCGTTGAGTTTTACGAAACTCTTGGTGGTAGTTCAAGTGGAGCAGCCACTACAACTGTTGAACCCATTGGTGATCAGTTGGACAGTGGTTACATCATTAAGACTCCCTTGAAGGCAACCACTGATGAGGTTACAACTGTAATCTCTGCTTCAGTGGGAAGTCCCCAGAACCAAGAAAAAGGGGCATTTGTTTCTGATGATATGGAGTCTTCTCCTATTATCAAAACAAATACAACCACTTCAGGTGGGAATTCAGATGATCGTATTAAAGTAGGTGATGAATTAAGTTATAAGGATTTGACGGTTAGAGTGTCAACCATGAAACAGTTGTTGCTGAAATGAAAGAATTGATGAAGCAGATGATAGAGCTTTTTAAAAGTCAACCTACCACACAGTAAATTGCCAATGAGCTTTGGAATTCTATGCAACCCATTCTTCAAGCTCAGAGGAATTTGGCTGAAAGTAACCACAATTTCAGTTTGGAATTTATCAGAAATATGGTTGATGCTACGTATAAAGACACACAAGATGACGTTATGAACATTAAGGAACATCTGTTCAAACTTACTGGCTCCACCCCTACATCAATCTTTGAGAAAGATGACGATGATGATGATGATGATGATGCCAGAAAAGGGGAGAAAGATTCACTGACTGAGAAAGTTGCCACCAGATTCAAAAGCTAAATCAAAACCAAAGGTGCAACAACAGCCAGAGTCAGCTGAACAAAAATCTTCTGCAAAAGCTTCAGAAGCTGGAAAGGAAAAAGGGATTGATGAAATCCTAAACCAGAAAGGTGAAGAGATAACTTTGAAAAAGCAGAAGAAGCAAGATAAAAAGGAAAGCACTGCTAATCCTACAGAAATTGTATCCTCTGCTGAACCTAAATCCAAACCTTCTCCAAAAAAACCACCACAAAAGAAGGAGAAAATAGCTTCTACACCATCATCACTCATTCTATCAATAGATGATGTCAGCAGATGTTAGCCAAACAGCTGCTGAGACACCAGTTGTTTCAGCAGAAGTTTGTCAAACATCTGCCATGCTCATTTTCACCACACCAACAACATTGCAAGCACATCCAACATCTAAAAGACTTCCCACACATTCACCTTCACCACCAAAATGTGCTCTTTTACCCAAAAAAAACCCAAATCCAAATCGTCTCCAGAAAAATCACCATAAAAAGGAGAAACTAGCTTCAACAGCATCATCACCAATTCACCTAATAGATGCTGATACAACAAAAGTGTCAGCAGATGTTAACCAAACAGCTGCCGAGACACCAGTTGTTTCAGCAGAAGTTTGTCAAACATCTGCCATGATCACTTTACATACACCAACCACAATCCAACCACCTCCAACATCACAAAGATTTCCCTTACATTCATCTTCACTACCAAAACGTTCTCCTTCACCAGTAGTTTTGTCCACACGTAAGAGAAAAACTCATATTGTGTTTAAAGATGATGAGAAGATTAAATCAACAATCCCTGTATCATCTGCCTCCATTCAACACAGTCCATCCTCATCATTTCCACCCAGAGAACCTACTTCATCTCTTCCAATTGCTACACTACCATCAGTCATTCCTCTGGAAGCTCAATATCCTCTGGAGTTAGTCATTGTTAAAGGTGAAACTGAATCATTCTTCACAATAGAGGATCCATATAAAAGATCTTTCCCCTCTCTTTATGGCTATAAGAAGCCTCAAAACCTAGATGAGTATCTGAAATTAAAAGTATCACAGGCTGAGGTTATAGCAAGAGAGAATAGCATAGGGATGGATGACATGGAATACCAGAGGCTCTTATCATTTCAACTTAGTAAAATAACACAAATCACATTAGCCATACAACATGAGACAGAACCCCCAACGGACTTAGTCAGGCAGAGCCTTGACATGCGTTGATGAGTCCTAAATCAATCGAGTAGGGTAACGAATTAGTGATCGAGGGTTAAAATACTTACAATGGGGCAGAGCTTCGTGTTTTAGGGGGGTATTACTGCTATAATTTTCGCACTATAGAGACAGAGAGAAAGAAGAGATGAACGAATTGCAACTGCTACTGAAGAGCTCCATTTATACACTTTTCTGGGGGTCTCTCACGCCCTACGAGGGCACCCTAGCTACAGCTAGGGTTGCCTCGTCACGAACCTAGCCTTGCCACGTGTCGGACACGTGGCACAAAAGGTGTCCGAAAAGTCAACCCGCTGTCGCGCCCCACAACCGACACCCTTATCCCTGTCCCGGCCCGCGAGAAGCTGAAAATTAATATTCTATTTGATTTTTTTTATAAAATTAGGGTTATACGGGTTCTGTTTCACATATACGGAGCGTTATATGGTGTTTTCGAGGGTTGTTATAGGAACCGAATGTACGGGAGCGATTATCCGAAACAAGAAGGAATTGAGTTCCGTCGTAAATTCCGATTGGCTCTGGTGTCGTCTTCACGTTCCGGTAGGATGCAGATTTATTCTGACAAGTGCTTGAAGTTTCGACGACGTCCATGTATCTCCGGTGGGTTCGCCTGAGAGTAGAGAAAGGGTGTAAACTAGAAGAAAGATTTCTTTGGTCTGATTATATGAAGGCCCGTCGATGATTATGGAAAGGATTTAAACGGTGATACGGTGATGTATGCGGACGTGATCAAGGCTAGGTTCGTGATTGGTTCTAATAACGGAAACACGGAGAATCATGAATCCCCGTAAAGGAAAACATTAGCTGTTCCATCGCTGTCATCGTTTGAGCGGCAAAATGGATTGGGTTTGAATGGAACCCTTACTTAAGATTTAAATAATATAGGTGTTGGTAAGATGTTGGGAACTGGTGTAGTGATTGAGCGTTGCTTGTTAGTCCGTGTAGACCTGGGTTCGAGTCCCATGGTCTATATATTTATTTTTCTTTCTCTTATTCCCTGTTTTATTTTCATAAAGTAGACATAAAGATTAACTATAAATCCAATTACACTCCATAGAAGCTGATGTGGGTGAGCAATTCAAGTTTACACTTGGTAATTTTTAAACGTCATATACATCCTTCATAAAAGTATCTAAAATTTCAAACATGACACAACAAGTCCCTCTACTTAATTTTTTTTATGGAAAATGTATATTTATAAGGAACCTTATGTATGAAAGGATATATATTTTGATGCATATAAATTTTATATATATACATGATAAGTGTTTATTTCATGAATTTTTGTTTATATATATATATATATATATGCATGTATATGTATATGCATATGCATATGAGTGTATCTATATGATAATATCGATCGAAATGGTTATTTGGATTCAAGATTATAGAAAAATAAAACTCGAAAAAGAATTTCATAACCGGTCGGATTTTGGTAGCCCATTTTGACGGATGTTACAGTCTCCTCTACTTTTAGGAATTTCGTCCCGAAATTAAGAGGAAATTGTAGTCGGTGACTGTTTTAACTTAATCCCTAAGAGTTTATATTAAGATGGAATCAAAAGGGGTTTAGGTTCGATTACGGCGGTAACGTTCGGTAGAGGATTCGCTCTTTGTTGCCAGAGGTGTAGATGTGAAAAGCGTCATAACATGGAGATGGTTCGTATTATGACAAGGATTTACTACTGAGTTGTAATCATGATGTCAAATTGGAATTTACATCATGACAACGGATTTTGAGGGAATCAAAATGTCATAATGATAAGGTTACATATGAAATCACAAAATGAATATCCAAACACATCGTTATCCAAACTGAGATTGACACTACTTACACAGAACTTCTCATGGCAATCTAACAAAGCTTTTGATCCTTTGACAAGAACACTTATATATAGGAAGTACCAGCGGCGTATCCACCATGTCCTTGTCAAATTTTCATTGGCTTTGTTATCAAGTCATGATTAGTTCTACTTGACTCGTCCTAAATTCTACCAAACATAACCAGACACAACAACCAAAGCTTGAGTCTCGAATCTGAAGAAAACAAGACTAAATGATGGTGGTACCTCTATCTGGTGTTATAAGGAAGTGGTCAGCCTATGAAAAAGTGAGGCGTGGCCCACTTTCCCTAAGTTATGAAACGAGGTCCACCGTGATGTATGGGGACATGAAATGACATAAAGTTTAATTGATGTAAAATGACATGACATGACATGACATGAATTTGTAATGAAAATAAATGTCGTAGCACAATATTATTTGCAAGGATCATGAAATCTTGAAATGTTAAAATCCAAATTGAAAACAATGGCGACTTGGATAGTCAAAACAAGGAACGGAATTGATAAAAGCTTGAAATAAAAAATAAACGACTGGAGAGGAGCCTTGAGTCTTCATGGTGGAATAAGACTAGTCGGGTTGCTCGTTCACACCATTGTCGTTGACCTCAGTTGGTTTTGTGTTGATGTTATAGGCTCTACCCCTTGCTGGTGGGGGTGCTGGGTTTTCCCGGTTCGCTTGGTTAGCTGGGTTTTCCTGGTTCACTTGGTTAGCTGGGTTTGCCTGGTTTTCTTGGTTAGCTGGGTTTGCTTGGGCTTGAGCGTTGATGATGTTAACTAGCCTAGGGCATGTGTTTCTGAAGTGGGTAGGGTCACCACAGTTAAAGAAAGCTCGAACATATGGAACCATGGGATAATGTGGCTGTTGATTTGAGAAGTACGACATGTGTTACTCAAATTTCCATAACGCCCATAATTGGCACACAGTCGGCATGGTACAGTGGGTTTATGGTGATAGTGGCAGGTGTTACACTGAGTGTGAGGACCATTGTAGGGTTTCTTGTTTGGGTAAGCTGGGTTGGGTGACACTTGGGCGATTAGGATTGCTTGGAGAGGTACAGCTTATGGATTTGGGTCACAATGTTAGGAATAACGACAGTCATTTGCTTGGCAATTTGGGCAGCAATGCGTTTACCGGTGTTTCCGGAATCAACGCAAACGAGGTTGCGAGATTTTTGGTGGTTTGCTAACAGATACGCGAAAAATATAAACTTATGATAAAATAAAAACTTTTGGGGTGTATTTGAAAACAATAACTCATGATAACACTTTTGAAGTGTTCTAGGGCTTTGATCGTAATTGCGCCTCGCATACCGTCATACTTCACCTTCGTAATCATGTGGGCCCCCATAATTACCGGGCTTTCGTATGGTTTGCATGTGTTAGCCTGGTAACGTACACTAAAACCCGGAGAAAATCAAGAAATATGAATGTAATGCATGAAAGTCGGAGGGTATCCTTGGTTGGACATGGTGACAACTCAAAGTGGGGTTAGTTCACAAGATGTTTGGTGTAGCATGCTTTAGCCTAATAGGTCCTTCGTACTCTCATCGTTAGTCCCCAGGTAGGCAAACTGGTCCGTTAATTCGGATTTATACAAATGCCAATCCTAGACAGGACGTCCCGACTACCGGTACTCGAACCCTTCTAGTTACTACATGCCCACCACATGAACTCACTTTGATGAGATTTGAAAACAAAACATCATAAAAGTTTGAATAACATAAAAATAAGTATTTGGAAAATGGAGGGAAATGTTTTGAAAGTTTAGTGAAATTGAGAACTTATAAATAAGGATTTTATAAGTTTCATATGGTACATTACAGCAGGGGTGATATATATATGTAACACATATGTAGACCTCATGACATAATTATAACACATTACGTGTATCACGTAATCAAGTAGCAATTAGAGTGCTTGCATGTGTCTGTGTGTGAAATGAAAGGAATTTAAATGTGTGAGCAATAGCAAATCATAAGTTAAACATAGCGTAAAATCACATAAGCACATAGGTCCTAGTTGACAAAAGTATAGGTTCTAAGGGTCTAATAACCTATCCTATATCCCTAAAGTCAATAGCTATGATACCAATCTGTCACACCCCGACCCACAGCGGAATAGGTGATCAGGGCATGATTGGGTTGATCCGTGAGCTTATGACTTGCTATTACTTGTTTCAAATAATCATTAATTCATAACAAATGTTTCACGAAACAAATAATTCAAATACACAATTACAAACACAAGACATTTGTTCATAACAAATAAACTAAGCTAATTCGTTTCTTTTAACTAAGGCCCATTCTATGTCCAATCTTCTCTTCGTACATGTTCACCTGTATCATGTGTAAAAATGGTTTTTGGACCAACAAAAGTTGGCGAGTAGATCTTTATTTGTTTTTATTTAACTTTAAAAGTTTAGTTGATTTTATTTAACAAAAATTATTTAACATGTGATATTAAGTGTAATAGGTGGCATAAATCAATTAATCCAATTATCAACCAATCCATATGTAAATAATATAACATGACATTACAAACCATAAGCAAAGAAACAATGATGCGATTCAAGACCCGAAAGGCGAAAAGCGAAACTATGAAACAATGATGTGATTCAAGCCCCGAAAGGCGAAAAGCGAAACAATGATGTGATTCATGCCCCGAAAGGCGAATAGCAAAACAATGAAGCAATTCAAGCCCTGAAAAGCGAAAAGCGAAACTATGAAACCCATGACACAAAGCGGTAAACATGTATAGCGTATGAATGAAACAAGTAATGCAACACATGAAATAAACATGAGCACATATGACACCTAATCTTGGCATGTTATTGAAAAAGTATACGAAACATAGAAAATGTGACACATAAAACACCCCAAAAAGTTAAAGTGACGAAAAGGGGAAAAGTAAGATCTACTCACAATGGTTACGTTTGTGATTCCTTGTAAATAACGCACGAGTAAAAAAATTCAGGAACCGAATGTACGAGAGTGATTATCCGAAACAAGAAGGAATTGAGTTCCGTCGTAAATTCCGATTGGCTCCGGTTTCGTCTTCACGTTCCAGCAGGTTGTAGGTTTATTCCAGCAAGTGCTTGAAGTTCCGGCGACGTCCATGTATCTCTGGTGGGTTCGCCTGAGAGTAAAGAAAGGGTGTAAACGAGAAGAAAGATTTCTTTGGTCTGATTATATGAAGGCCCGTCGATGATTATGGAAAGGATTTAAACGGTGATACGGTGATGTATGCGGACGTGATCAAGGCTAGGTTCGTGATTGGTTCTAATAACGGAAACGCGGAGAATCATGAATCCCCGTAAAGGAAAACATTAGCTGTTCCATCGCTGTCATCGTTTGAGCGGCAAAATGGATTGGGTTTGAATGGAACCCTTACTTAAGATTTAAATAATATAGGTGTTGGTAAGATGTTGGGAACTGGTGTAGTGATTGAGCGTTGCTTGTTAGTCCGTGTAGACCTGGGTTCGAGTCCCATGGTCTATATATTTATTTTTCTTTCTCTTATTCCCTGTTTTATTTTCATAAAGTAGACATAAAGATTAACTATAAATCCAATTACACTCCATAGAAGCTGATGTGGGTGAGCTATTCAAGTTTACACTTGGTAATTTTTAAACGTCATATACATCCTTCATAAAAGTATCTAAAATTTCAAACATGACACAACAAGTCCCTCTACTTAATTTTTTTTATGGAAAATGTATATTTATAAGGAACCTTGTATATGAAAGGATATATATTTTGATGCATATAAATTTTATATATATGTACATGATAAGTGTTTATTTCATGAATTTTTGTTTATAGTGGAGGGATTATATGTGCCAAAATGGCAAAAGTTTTATCTTTTGACGGTCCCGTATGGACCGCAAGCCATAGCTTTACGGTCCGTAAGGTGTTTGAAATATCTGTGGGCGCCAGAGGTCCCTTACAGACCATATCCAATACCTTACGGTTCGTAAGGGGTCTGTAGAACAGCAGCGACAGCTGGCAGTGCAGCAACAGTTCTTTTGCCACCTCTCTCATGAAATGCCACTTCCTTTCTGCTTCTTCCACCTATGTGGACACTAATCTACATCAGAGGACCTTTGTTAACACTTGGAATCATCACATGAGGCTTGGATTAGTATAAATAGGCCAGCCTCATTCTTGCTCATTTGAACTTGCACCATTCAAAAATCTTTCTCTCTAGCTACTAGAGTGTTTCTGATCTAAAGAAGCCTCCTAATTGAAGTCTAAACTTCCTTTGAACACTTGTAAGTGTTCTCCTTCAGTCTTGTTTCATTTATAGGCTAGTTATTAGACGAAAGTCAAGCAAATTGACTTTTGCTTTGATTTTCGGTTATTTCCATTTCGATCAAGCCAAAGTTTGAATCGAACATGGCTACGTGATCGTAATAATGAAATTGTTAATCCCCTATGAGGGCACCTTCTGAAAATCACGTTAAGTTAGCGAAATGACGGGTCAAAATTTTATTAAATAAAAGTAAAAAACGCAGATTTTTGTAAATTACGTTAAATGAACTTCTAAGTATCGAAACCTTAATTTTTGACATTATAATTGTTTATATAACATATTAGGACATGTTTGATCATGTCCAACTCATCATTTCCTGTTTAGAGCTCTGTTCGCAACCGAAAGTTAAACAGTTTGACTTTCGCTTTGACTTTCGATTCTGACCCATTTGAGATAGTTTAGATACTGATTAAGGGTTGTAATATGATTATATTATTGTAGGGAATAACTCTTAAAGGTTATACCTTTTGATCATATCGTTTGTCGGGTTTTATGCAAAGTCCATATAATATGCCTAAAAATGCCTAAAATGCCCTTTTGGCGCAAAGAATGGTTTTAAAACATAATGAACTCATAATCTGAATTTGAAACTGATGTGGTATGATAATGAGACATATCTTGGCATATTGGACTTATCATAGACCCATTCGACCTTCTGGTGCCGCTTATGCGCGTACGGTTGACTTATATAGCATAATATATATAAGTTAGCCGAATCGGGCCAAAACCTTTCCAAATTAGTTTTAATCAGAATTTTGTCCCATATTGTCCGAGTCCTTGTACTCGGAAGGGTATAAACCACATTCAACGGATCATAGTTTCATCCATTCTAGACTAGGAGCCTCCAGTAAATTATGTCTGTGTCAGTTTGTTTTGACTTACGGCTATGTTAATACCTTTGAATTATAAAGACTAGCACAGGTAAATACTCTTAGCCAATTTTCCTACAAGGGCTTGTAATGCGGCTTTAGCCTCTTGGTCGGGTATTAAATCAATGACGAATAATGTCCAAATTTCAAATAACCCATTTTAATCCGTTGTGCTTGATAACTTAAACATTGGGGATTAATACGACCGTGTCCTAGATATCTACGACTCACTTAATTGCAAGTGGCCATGACCTAAGCGCGGGGTGTGGGCATACACCTGACAGACGCTAATGCCATTATATATATGATTTTGAAAATGTGGCATGTCAGTTAATCATGTATTGGTTTTCATCTTCGGTCCTTATATGTATTGACAAGAATATAAAGCTGGTAACAAGAAATATTATCGTATCCCAAATTGTTTTAAAATGATATACCAAATGGTATCTAAAGATTTTTAAAAGATTTTCAAAATGTGTTGGTTAATTGTATTTACCGGTGAAAACTGACGTATTTTCAAAAGACCAAGCGTAGGTTATATAACAAATACGGAATTGGCTGGAGTTGTTCGGTCTAGGCGATTTGGAATTTGCAACTCCACGAAAGACCTATTAGTCTTAAGTCTTATTTTGTTATTCTGATCTGCTTGTGGATCTTTTAGTATGAATCTGTCTGTATAATTATTTTTGAAAGTTTCGGACACTTGTACTTTGTAATAATTCAATAATAAATCCCATCTTCCATTGTGTTATGTGATTACTGATATCAATCTTCACGCATAAACCCCAAGTTCGGACCCACCGAGAAATCAGGGTGTGACAACACTCCAATGGATCATGCTTTTAAGCTCTCACCTAATAAAGGTGTAGTTGTAAGCCAACTTGAATATTCAAGGGATATTGAATCTCTCATGTATGTTATGATTAGCACTAGAGTGGATATAGCTTATGTTGTTGGAAAGCTTAGTAGGTATACTAGCAATCCAGGTGTAAGTCATTGGCAAGCTATGAATCGAGTATTTTGGTACTTAAAAGGAACCATGAAATACGGTTTGACTTATACTAGATTTCCTTCGGTTTTAGAAGGTTATTCGGATGCAAGCTGGATTAACAACCTGGAAGATCATTCTTCCACAAGTGGATGGTCCTTTCTGCTTGGAGGAGGTGTCATATCTTGGGCATCTAAGAAACAAACTTGCATAACTGATTCCACAACGGAATCTGAGTTTGTAGCATTAGTCGTAGCTAGCAAAGAAGCTGAGTGGCTAAGAAACTTGATTTATGAGATTACATTGTGGCCTAAAGTTATATCACCAATATCTATTAGATGTGATAGTGCTGCTACCTTGGCTAAGTGTAACACCTCGCAAAAATCGTATCCAATATAGTAACGACACGTGTCATGAACTTTAAACGTGTAATGAATTGGTTTCAAGGGACTAAAGTTGACAAACGAAGAAAGTACGTGTGTAGAAAGATTCAAAGTGTCAACATTTGAAAATTTTTCCTTACAACAACCCTACACGATGTTTATATCCTTAAATGAATGAATTTTGAAATGTATGAAGCCGTTTGTGAAAGAAAGTGAAAGTTTACAAGACGCGAGGGTTAAATGTGTCAACAAGTCAAATTACAACCTCTGAATGACCTTTTAACAAACCCGAGACTTTGTAATGATAAACTATACTCCCGAGAATGAGTGACGAAAATTTCACAAAGTTTCGATGTCGTTTGGGATAAATACGTTAACTTTCGTAATTAAAGGGTTAAAAGCGTCAGCAAGGCAAAACTAGTGTTTTCGGTTATTGTTTAACGAAACCGGACCTAACGATGTTTGGTTATATCCTAAAGATCATTCAAATATAAACTTTATGGGTTAAAAGTTCTTGAAATGAAAGTGATTACGTTTTAAAAGGTCCAGGGGCTGAAACTGTCATGTTTAAAACTTGTTTTGCTGGTTACCCTTATGGTGGCATCACGCCACACCTCCTCCCCTCTGCCGTTGCGCGACGCGATGGCGTGAACTGGACAGAAACCATGCACAGGTGTAGGTTCTGCCATTTCTTCACCTTTGCATGCCTTAACTCGAAACAAGGGACTATTTGCTGGTTTTAAAAACCACTTGGGACACCTGTAAACATCAGAGAACAACCCTAACACCTGTAATGATCTGGTGATGACCTCTAGTAGTTAAATAGGTGAAGTTTGGGCAGCATTCTCACTTGCAAGTTCAATTTTTCATATTCTCAAAGTTTCTCAAGCTTTGGAGCTTTCAAACAACTTTTCTGGAGCATCCTGACTTAGAAGCAAGCTCTCTTAGTGAAAATTTTCGTGCTAAGGACCATTGTAAGTGTACTTAGCCTCTGTAGTTAAGTTTTCATTAGTGTAATGACCGAAAGTCAAAGATATCGTAATTACGCTTTGACTATGTGATTAATCACTAACGGTCCAGCCATTTTTCGAATTGAAAGTGGCTATGTGTTGCTAATTAAGTAGGTATTAAACCCTTAAAAGGGCACCTTCTAATTATCACGTTATCTCAGTCAATTGTCGGGTCAAACTACTTAACAGAAAAGTCAAACGAGTCAGTTTTTACAAAATAAATTATAACTGATAATGTAGAAGCTATAAAATACATTTTATCACTTAAACAACTTGGTAAATAATATAAGAACATGTTTAGGCATGTTCAACCCGATAGTTCTGAGTATTAGGCTCGGTTCGCAACCGAAAGTCGTAAAAGTAGACTTTTCCTTTGACTTTCAGTTCTGACCCGGATTAGCTTAGTTTAGTTATGCCTTAGGGTTCCTTTAGGACCATATTATCTGTTAGTATAACCCTCTGAGGTCATACAACATGGTCCCTTAGAAATCTGAAGCATTTACATGTTTCCGTTAAATGCTTAAAAGTTGACCATTTTGCCGTTATGTTATAAAAATGAGATTTTTGAAAATGTGAGAGGACATAAAGCTTTATTACTGGTATATAAGTATATCCTAAAAATTTGACATTAGTTTCTGGTCTAAAATAAAAGTTATGCAAGATATCGTAAAACAAAAGCTTTTTGTTAATTAAATGGCATTTTCAGCATAAATCATATTTAAACCAATTTTTTGGCACCAAACTTGCTACCCACTGTTATGATATAATATTTAGGGATTTTTAGAAATTTTTGTCAAATTTTATACTGAACATAACATAGAGTTCTAGCATAAATTCGGTAAATGACGGTACTGCCCTTTTTGTTAATAAAATAAGTTTAACATATGATTTGCATACAAAACCTTTTCCTACTGATATCATATGTTAAATAAAATATTTTAAGTATTAGGGACCAGTGTTGTAAAAGTCGCTAGGCGGTCCCTAGTCGGCCGACTGGGGAGTTGGGAGTAATCGGAGTACTCGGAGAGTACTCAGGGAGTACGCGGACATGGTAACAATAAAGAAAATTAATTGTTATATATTATATATATGTTAAAATAAGCATAATTCATGTCAACTGAGTATAATTTAAAATGAAACATGTTTAAAGTTCAAATATTCTGAATACAAGTCTGACTAGTCTGAGTACAAGGTTGAGTAGTCCGAGTATAAGGTCGAGTAGTCCGAGTATAAGGCCGAGTAGGCCGATTTTGAGCGATTTTGACTAATTAAAAGTCAACAAACCACGTTGACCACCTAGACCAACTAGGCAGACTCTTACCGACTACGTCCGACTAGGCGCCGACTAGGCGCCGAGTTTGACCGAGTTTGACTGAGGCCGACTAATTGAGTCCGCGTAGAAGGAAGTCGCCTCGGAGGGGTTCCGAGGACCGAGTACTCGCCGAGTACTCGGCCTTGGAATCCGACTTTTACAACACTGTTAGGGACTGATCAAAACTTCAGAATTTTATAAACATCTTGAATACTATTAATTACCGACTTTTACGCTAATTAGGCGCATAGTATGGTTTAAAACCATATTTAACGCCTAAGACTTGTTACCTACTTATTTTAAGAACAAATTTTTATACTTTAACAGTAAGTATAAGTCTTGAACTCAGATTTCCAAATTTGACCTTTAAAGCATATGTGAAATGACCAAAATGCCCCTACAGTGCATAGTTTGGCCATAAAAGATAAACCTCACATATATAAGATATCTTACTGATATAACTTGATAAAATAAATATTTTTACTGAATATTTTAGACCAAAATCTCAGTTTGCTATTAAACCTCTTTTATAAACTTTAAAATGACCAAAATACCCCTACGGGGCTTAATTTGGTTTTAAAGTCGTTATGGGCATAATTGTAGATATCCTACTGATATCATGTCATATTTAAAGCATATTAACTTGTGGAACTTGTACATGACTCATCCGGTTACCCGTTAAGCATATACGCGTTCGGTACGGTTTATGTAAATAGTTTGCATAAATTAGCCGAAACGGGTCAAACCTTATCATTTTTACTTCAAAATCCAGAATGTATTTAGTCTACCCAATTTATACAAGTCTTCATACTTGTTGGGTCTAAATCACATTCCAATCCGGTCATCGCTTAATATTGCGTTTTGAACCGTAAACCTTTCTTTAAAATTAACTGGTCTAAGTTATAAATTAAATAAGACCCGTTAGGAATGTAATAGGTTATTAAAACCTTCGTTCCAGATTAGGAGCCCAGTAAAAGCTCCCTGTACTTGCTGATTAGAAAATACGACTGAGAATAAATTTCATTTAGCACAGGTAAATACTTTTAACTTATTTTCCCCTATACGGGCTTGGGATACGGTAAATTATTACCGCTTGGTCGTGTATGGAATTTTTAATCGATTTGTGGTTAATTCATTGACATAACCCGTTTTAATTTGTTTTGTTTGATATATAAACTTTTGGGGGTTAATATGACCGTGTCCTGGATATCCTCGGCTCATTTCATTTGAAAATGGCCACGACTTAAGCACGGGATGTAGGCATACACCTGGCCGTTGCGTATGTATAAAGATATAACCACATGAGAGAATAACTCTCGGTGGGACTATATTAGTGGTGTGTCTATTAATCATGTCTCGGTTTCCATCCCGGGCCCTGATCGTACGACAAACATATAAATCTGTATACAAGATTATTTTAATAATTGTCCCAAGTTATAAAAGATTTTATGCCTTGTGCATCCAAACCAATTTTATAAATACTTTTCAAGAGAGTCAGTTAATTGTATTTACCGGTGTAAACTGACGTATTTTTCAAAAAGATTAAGTGCAGGTACTACGCGTAATGGGCTGGAAACTCTTGAGTATTAAATAAAGAGTCTTGCAAGCTTTTAATACTTAAAGTCTGTTGAACAATATTTACTTTCTGTTTTAGATCCGCCTATGGATCCACTTACAACCGCTTGTATAATATCTAATTATACTTTGTGTTTCGGTTTGTATTAATATTTTACTTTCAAGACTTCCGCTGTGCATTAAACTGTGAATAATTGACTTTGATGATAACAAATACGTCACGATACTCCCCACCGGGCCCACCGGTAATACGTGGAAATATCGGGGTGTGACAGGTTGGTATCAGAGCCAACATTGAGGGAATTAAACACTAGCCTTTTGTGTTTAATCTCAATGACACAGTTGCACATTCCTTGACTTCCGAGTCTAGACGAAGGACTTAGGATTAATCCTAATCTTATTTAGTTTTTGGTCTTTTGTTGTTTCTTTTGTTTTGACAGGATCGAAAGCAAAAATGCCGCCAAGAATGAGAGGCCAAGGAGGAAAAGCTCCAATTACTAGGAACGACCATGAAGCCGGACCATCACACAGGCGTACACCATCCGCTTCATACGGATCAAGTCCTCACGAAAACTGGAGGACATACATCGAGCCTGCGAGACGCTCTGTCTCACTCAGCTCCTCACCATCTTATCACAACTCCTTTGGGCCACAATCAGAAAATGAGCCCAACGACTCTCACCATTCTTACATTCCTCTGCAACGATCGGGTTCACACCGTGCCTTCCAGGACCCGACCCCATACTTTCAAAGCCGGTTCAACCCGGCGAACCTGAATGAAGAACCAATGGGCCATAACCCATTGGGACCAGAAGACCACTTTCCTGAAGCCCAGGATATGGAGATGGACGAAGACCCAGATTCTGCCGAGCCACCATCTGGGACGCCGATGCATCCCATAGAGATTTCCGACGGATCATCTTATCATGGTTCGCCATATAGAGGCCCCGACCCAAGGGCCCTAAGGTGGAGTACTTATAAGTGGGAGTTCACACCTCCCCACAACCCAGCACCACAGCAACAGGTCCCTTCTGAGGGCCCACACTTCGAGGCGGTCACACCACCAGCGCCAGAGCAGCCACCGCCTCTAGAACCACCGAGGAGGAGAAGAAATGCACTGATCTCCGTGCGAGGGGATTTTCATTTCAGCACCCCTCAAAACTCTGGCAACTACCCTCCGCTCAACGAAGACCTGCAAATGGGTGGGCCTTCACATGCTTTTTTCTGAAGTCGACTCTGCACCAGTCGTACCTGCACAACCCATGGGTTATGAAAACCCAATCCCTGCATACAACCCGTTTGAGCCGCAAGGTTATTCGGGTTATAACTACAACAATGCCCCTGCCGTAGACCCATACGTCGACGCACCAAACTTCAACGCTCTCTACCCCTCTCCCTTTCCACCCGCGTACCCAACTGGGTACCCTGCTTATGGGTATCAATACCCACCACCTCCTCAACCACAGCAGCAGCCACCTCAACCTCAAATCCAGCAACCACCGCCACAGCAAGAAATCCTTCAAAGGTTGCATGAGGTGGAACAACAGGTAGCCGAAGAACATAGAAGTCGCCGCGATCTTCTAAAGGGCTTGGCAAACCTCATTAAGAGGAAGAAGAAGAGGGATTATTAGAAATCCTTATTTATTGTATTGTAATTATATTTTCAATTAAGTCCCTACGTGGACATTTCATTTATGTAGTTGGTCCCTGTGTGGACTTGTCTTTTATGTTAGCCACTGCGTGGGCAAGTTATTTACTTAAAAGTCTCGTTTAGGGCAACTATTGTACTTCTTAAGACAATTTATTGAATGTTTCATTTTAAATTCTCATTTTGTCATTATACATATACATTATATCGCAAATCAAAATATCATTCCAATTTATAATTGATCTGCCATTAAATATTAAAAAAAAATCTTAAAGGTAAAACCTAGCCTATATGTCATTTTAGACATGGCCATGATGGTAAATCCTTTTTAAGATAAATCCTTGTTAACACCTAAGAACGTGTTAGCACTCTTGGCAAATGTGATTCGATAAAGTCACACTAGTCATCCTTTTATTGGATTTTCCAATTCCTTATTTAGCTAAATAATCTAGAAATCATGGCTTATATCATCAATGCGATGATCACATTATAAACATCCATTAGTGATGAAGTGCCTACGGGCCATACTGATTGTCCAATAAGACAAATGACAGTTGTAGTCTATGACTCCCTGTCAAGAAAGGTGATGAACTACGTTCAAACCTTAATTGCCTCGATCCTATAAGATCATGGCTTAAAACTGTCCTTGTGACTAGGCCTTTTGTGCCACTATAGTACCCTAAATATTTTAAAACTGGGATTATTTATAAAGAAAAATTTAATTAACAAATTATCCAATATGGTTTGTATTTACCATGGTTAATGAGTCATCGAAAATGATGATTCCATAATAAACTTCTGAATAAACTATTGTCAATTGTTTTATAGCAATCAAGCTTCAGCATGTCTGAATCAGAAGAGGTTAACAGTCATCCAAGGGAGAGAAATGATACCACCAGAATAAACGTAGCTGGTGCAGATCTTCAAGCATTAATAGATAATGCTGTTACTAGAGCCCTTGACAGACAATTCAAAGAACCTAGTAATACTCGCACAAAGACTCAAACTGTGGCTCATAGTAAGCCCCCTTCTAAGACACATGAGTCAAATAAGGATAATTCTCGTCACTCGTCGAACCAGAAGAGTCTTCCGTCCAAGCAAATTGTGTTTAATCAGGAGCCACGCGTAAAGACTTGTTCTTACAAATACTTCGTCTCTTGCAAGCCAAGGGACTTTACGGGAGAAAAAGGAGCCATTGACTGTATGACATGGCTAGATGAGAAGGATATTGTAGTCGATATCAGTGGTTGTGCGGAACAGGATATTGTGAAGTTTGTTTCACAATCATTTAAAGGAGAAGCTTTGGCTTGGTGGAGGTCGTTAATCCAAGCCACGGGGAAGATCCCATTGTATAACTTGTCTTGGGATCAATTTGTTGCACTGATCAAGGAAAATTTATGTCCTCAGTATGAGGTAGAGAAAATCGAAACCAACTTCTTGACTTTGGTCATGAAGAATTTGGATTGTCAGGCGTATGTTACAAGTTTTAATACCATGTCCCGATTGGTTCCTTATTTAGTCACACCGGAACCAAAGTGCATAGCACGTTTTATCGGAGGCCTGGCTCCAGAAATCAAGGGCAATGTGAAAGCTTCCAGACCTACCACATACAGGTCCGTGGTGGATCTGTCTCTATCTCTCACACTCGATGCAGTCAGAAACAAGTCTGTCAAAGCTTCCGATGAAGGAAAGCGGAAACGGGAGGATGAGAATTCTCATCGCTCCGATAAGAAACGAAAGGGGAACTCTGAGCATAAGAAGGGTTCTGGGTTTAAGAAAAACTCCCATCAGTCAGGAGAGAAACCTTTATGCAAAACCTGCAAGAAACACCATTCCGGAAAGTGCAGATTTGATTCACAGCCTCACCCTTGCGAAATCTGTAAGTTAAAGGTTCATAAGACTTTAGAGTGCAAGGAGTTGAAAAACGCAACTTGTTACAATTGTAACGAAAAAGGGCATATCAAGACCAACTGCCCTAAATCGCAAAGAAGCCTGAATAGGCCAAGAAGACCAACGCCCGAGTTTTCCAGATGAACGCCAAAGAGGCATTACAGAACTAATAATGTGATAACAGGTACTTTCCTTTTCAATGATGTTTATGCTAGAGTTTTGTTTGATTCTGGCGCAGATAAGTCCTTTGTAGACAATAAATTTTGTAAACTATTAAATCTGCCGGTTAAAACTCTAAGCATAAATTATGAGGTAGAATTGGCCGATGGTACCATAGAGACTGCTTCAACAATCTTAGATGGATGTTTCATATCCATTAGGAATCACTCTTTTCCGTTGTCTTTGTTACCAATGAAACTGGCAGGATTCGATATAGTGATAGGCATGGATTGGTTATCTCGAAACCAAGCTCAAATTGCATGTGATAAGAAACAAGTGGTTATCAAAACTCCTTATGGTGAATCACTTACAATTCAAGGAGATACCCAGTATGGATTGCCTAAGCAAGTGTCTATTCTTAAGGCGTCAAAGTGTTTGAAGAAAGGTTGTGTCATTTATATGGCACTGGTAATGATTGATGAACCAAAGCCCAAGATTGGAGATATTCCTGTTATTTCTGAATACTCAGACGTGTTTTCTGAAGAGCTACGTGGTTTACCTCCTGACAGACAAGTGGAATTCAGAATCGATATTATACCTGGAGCAGCACCAGTTGCAAGAGCTCCTTATCATTTGGCACCAACCGAGATGAAAGAGTTAAGAACACAGTTGGATGATTTGTTGGAGAAGGGTTTTATTCAACCTAGCTCGTCTCCTTGGGGAGCACCTATTCTATTTGTGAAGAAGAAAGATGGTTCAATGCGTCTATGCATTGATTACCGCGAGCTGAACAAAGTTATAATCAAGAACAAATATCCATTACCCAGGATCGACGATCTATTCGATCAACTGCAAGGAGCAAGTTACTTTTCAAAGATCGATCTAAGGTCAGGGTATCATCAATTGAAGGTCAGAACCGAAGGTGTGCACAAGACTGCATTCAGAACACGATATGGCCACTATGAGTTCTTAGTGATGCCTTTCGGGCTCACTAATGCACCTGCAGCATTCATGGATCTCATGAATCGCGTTTGCAAGCCGTATCTAGATAAGTTTGTCATTGTCTTTATTGATGACATAGTTATCTATTCAAAGAGCCAAGCTGATCATGAAAGACATCTATGATGCATTCTTAAGCTTCTGCAACAAGAGAAGCTCTACGCAAAATTCTCTAAATGTGAATTCTGGCTTCAAGAAGTCCAATTTCTTGGACATGTAGTTAATGAGCATGGTATCCAGGTGGATCCCGCTAAGATTGAAGCAATTATGAATTGGCAAGCACCAAAGACACCTACAGAGATTCGCAGCTTCTTGGGTCTAGCAGGATACTACAAACGTTTCATTGAAAACTTTTCAAGAATTGTGCACCTTTAACTTCGCTAACTCGCAAGAATGTAAAGTTTGACTGGGGTCCCAAACAACAAGAATCCTTTGAGATTCTGAAGCAGAAATTGAGCAATTCTCCTGTGTTGACATTGCCAGAAGGGATTGAAGAATTTGTTGTTTATTGCGACGCATCACACACAGGTATGGGTTATGTGCTTATGCAGAGAGGCAAGGTTATTGCCTATGCTTCACGTCAATTGAAAGTGCACGAAAAGAACTACACCACCCATGATTTGGAATTGGGTGCCGTTGTATTTGCACTCAAATTATGGAGGCATTACTTGTATGGAACCAAGTGTGTAATTTATTCAGATCATAAAAGCCTTCAGCATCTGTTTAACCAGAAAGATCTTAACATGAGGCAGCGTCATTGGATGGAGACATTGAACGACTATGATTGTGAAATTCGCTACCATCCGGGTAAAGCGAATGTTGTTGCTAACGCACTAAGCAGGAAAGAAAGGATCAAACCTGTTAGGATCAATGCCAAAAGCATTGAACTAAAGAACAGCTTGAATGAAAAGCTGTTAGCTGCTCAGAAGAAGCCGTATTGGAAGCCAACTTTCCGAATGAGAAATTGGGCATAACTGCTGATCAATTGTCATATGGCAAGGATGGAATCCTTAGATTAAATGGTCGAATCTGGGTTCCAATCCATGGAGGACTTAGAGATGTGATCCTTCAGGAAGCTCATGGTTCAAAATATTCAGTCCATCCAGGCAGTGATAAGATATACCAGGATCTAAAGGCAAATTATTGGTGGATAGGTTTGAAGAAATCTATAGCCATCTATGTGGCGAAATGTCTGACATGCGCACAAGTTAAAGCCGAGCATCAAAAGCCGTCAGGTTTACTGCAACAGCCTGAACTTCCCACTTGGAAGTGGGAAATGGTAACTATGGATTTTATTACCAAGTTACCTAAGACGAAACGCGGGAATGATACGATATGGGTTATAGTCGACAGGCTGACCAAGTCAGCTCACTTCTTGCCCATTAATGAAACACACAACTCCGATAAACTAGCCCAGCTATATGTGGATGCGATTGTATCTCTCCATGGAGTGCCAGTATCTATTATCTCGGATAGGGATACTAGATACACATCTCATTTTTGGAAAAGCTTTCAACAATCTCTAGGCACTCGTTTAAATTTCAGCACTACTTATCATCCTTAGACGGATGGGCAAAGCGAGCGCATGATTCAAACACTTGAAGATATGCTCAGGGCTTGTGTTATTGACTTGGGAGGAAGTTGGGATGACCATCTTTCTTTGATTGAAATTTCATACAACAACAGTTATCATTCGAGCATCCAAGCCGCACCTTTTGAGGCGTTGTATGGAAGGAAGTGCAGAACGCCAGTTTGTTGGGCGGAAGTTGGAGAAACCCAACTGTCAGGACCCGATATAGTCCTCGAGACGACGGATAAGATTGTTCAAATCCGTGACCGTTTGAAAGCTTCCAGGGATAGGCAGAAAAGCTACGCGGATAAAAGGCGTAAACCTCTGAAATTCGAGGTAGGTGATAAAGTGTTACTCAAGGTATCACCCTGGAAAGGAGTGATGCGTTTTGGCAAAAAGGGCAAGCTGAGCCCAAGGTACATAGGACCATTCGAAATCATCGAATGTGTCGGAACTGTAGCTTACAAGCTGAACCTACCTGAAGAACTTAGTGGCATACATAATGTATTCCACATATGCAATTTAAAGAAATGTCTAGCCGATGAGTCAGTAGCAATGTCGCATAAGGACGTGCAGGTTGACGAAAGCTTGAAGTTCGTTGAAAAACCTTTGTCGATCGAGGATCGACAGGTTAAGAAGCTTCGAAGAAAGAATGTGTCGATTGTGAAGGTAAAATGGGATGCCCGTAGAGGCCCAGAATACACGTGGGAAGTTGAATCCACGATGAAACAGAAATACCCTCATTTATTTCAGTAAATCTCGAGGTCGAGATTTCTTTTAAGGGGGTGAGGATGTAACACCTCGCAAAAATCATGTCCAATATAGTAACGACACGTGTCATGAACTTTAAACGTGTAATGAATTGGTTTCAAGGGACTAAAGTTGACAAACGAAGAAAGTATGTGTGTAGAAAGATTCAAAGTGTCAACATTTGAAAATTTTGCCTTACAACAACCCTACACGATGTTTATACCCTTAAACGAATGAATTTTGAAATGTATGAAGCCGTTTGTGAAAGAAAGTGAAAGTTTACAAGACGCGAGGGTTAAATGTGTCAACATGTCAAATTACTACCTCTGAATGACCTTTTAACAAACCCGAGACTTTCTAACAATAAATTATACTCCCGAGAATGAGTGGGGTTTAGGTTTTTGGGGGGTGGGGGAGGGGGGTTTAGGTTTTTGGGGTTGGGGGGGGGAGGGGGGTTTAGGTTTTTGGGGGGTGGGGGAGGGGGTTTAGGTTTTTGGGGTTGGGGGGGGGGTTAGGTTTTTTTTTGGGGGGGGGGGGTGGGGTTAGGTTTTTTAGGTTTTTTTTTTAGGTTTTTTTAGCTATTTTAGGTTGTGTTCACATTGGTTCTCGCGGTTCTCGCAATAAAGGTGGTTCTCGCATGAACCTTACCCTATATATATATATATATATATATATATATAAGGTTCATTGGGGAACACTAAAAAAGTGGGGAACAGCGGGGAACCGGCTCAAACGAACTCCGATTGGACTCATTCCAACGGCGTTGGAACCGGCTCGTCGAACCCTAACTAAGATCTCTTAACCCTAAACCCTAAATCCTAACTCCTAAACTCTAAACCCTAAAGCTAAAAAATAAGGCTAAAACCTAAGCTAAACCGTAAAATTTAAACTATAAACCCTAAAAGCTAAACCCTAAAGGCTAAACCTAAAGCTAAACCCTAAAGCTAAACCCTAAAACTAAACCCTAAAGCTAAACTCTAAACCCTAAAGCTAAACCTTAAAGCTAAACCCTAAAGCTAAACCCTAAAAGCCAAACCCTAATATATTTAGGGTTTAAGGGTTATGATTTAGGGTTTAGGGTTAAAAGATCCTAGTTAGGGTTCGACGAGACAATTCCAACGCCGCTGGAATGAGTCCAATCGGAGTTAGTTTGAGTCAGTTCCCCACTGTTCCCCATTTTTTTAGTGTTCCCCAATGAACCTCACACTATATATATATATATATATATATATTAAATAATTGAGCACCTAAGCATGACACCTCATCAAGTCTATTCCACGTAGGATAAAAAAACAAACTCAGTTAGTAAAGATTTAACTAAGTGGTGCCAGCACAAACTAAAAGTCAAGTAGGGGTGCCGGGTGTCAAAGTGTTAGTTGGGGGTGGCAACGGCCAAAGACCGATAGTTTGGGATGATAAAATCCAATAACCCTAAAATAAACAGAAAACAGCGTTTCTCTCCACCCGACCAATTGTATTTAACTAGTTTTATGCCTCGTCCGCGTTGTAGGGTGTTAAACCGAATATTTCTCTCTCATAACATGTAACCCACCACTCCGAGAGTAACACAAGTCCACCACCAATTCCGGGGGAAATCCGGTAACCTACACGTACGTAGGCACGACGGTGATATTACCGGTAAACTCGTTTGGCTTAAGGATCAAACTCAATTTTCCATAGATCTCCCATCATTGTCCACCAATTGATAGCTGGATAATTGCCCCCCGAACATATTTACTTTTTAGTTAATCAATAGCTCGTAAAGTGACTTGAGTTTAACTCCGTGTAAATTGTTTTGTTTGGATATATAAATAATTAATAGAGTAAACTGCAAATTTACCCCCTGAGGTTAGGGGTGATTGGCACTCTTACCCCCCCTAAGGAAATAATTGCAATTTTACCCCCCCACTGTTGACTCTTATGTCGCAACATTACCCCCTAAGCTCAGTCAAAGGTAGTTTGACCCTTATATGTAAGGGTATTTTGGTAATCTTACCCTATATTTATTATTATATTATTATTTTTATTATTATTATTATTATATATATATATATATATATAAAATACACTTCTTCAATATCCCTGAAATCTCTCCTGTCTCTCTCACATCCACCACCGGGCACCTGTGAAGAACCACCGCCATTCACCACCACAACCACCGCAACTGTCGCCGCCACACAACCACCACCACAACCATCCGGTCCTGTCTCTCTCCCTCTCTCTTGTCTCTCTCTCATCCCCACAACTCATCATTCAAACTCCTTCTTCCTCAATCCATCAATTCAACTCATCAATCAATCAATCATTTCAACCAATCAATCATGTCCTGTTCATCCTCATCGGCATCCGAAGACGATGAGGACTTCGATTCCTACCGCAAAGGAGGCTACCACGCGGTCCGAGTCGGCGATTCGTTCGCCTCCGGTCGGTTTATCGCCTAACGGAAGCTCGGTTGGGGCTAGTTCTCCACCGTTTGGCTTGCGTACGACACACAAACATCTGTAAGTTGTTTTCTTAGGTTTTGTGAATTATGATTCTGTTTTGAAGTTCATATTGTTGAGATCTGTGAATCTGTTAATGTGATCCAGATGCGGTTTGTAACCTAATTGTCATTTTCAGTAATAAATAATAATGTTATTGATATGTGAATAATATATCATGTTGATAATTTGTAACCTAATTGTACCGAATGTAGATCGTTTATTTAAATGTGCATATATGTAATTAGTTTTGTTCATGTGATCAATTTAGATCATATAGTTTATCACATATGATTTGTTGTTTAATTGATTTGGTGTTAATGATGCACTATTCAAAATGTGCAGATTAAAAGTGTCTTAATTCAACTATATGCAAAGAGGGGGGATGCAGTTCTTGATCTTGTTTGTAATTGATTTGGTGTCAAAATGTCCACTGTTTGTAATTTTCTTATGTCGCAATCTTTTATTAATTGATTTGGTGTCAAAATGTCCACTGTTAATGAAGAATTCAACTATATGCAAAGAGGGGGGATTTTGTTGTTTAATTGATTTGGTGTTGATTGAAGGGTGGTGTAGGGGTGGTAGTGATCGTGGTGGTTTGGCTGTATGTATGTGGATGATTGGGGACTGGGGTGTGGAGATGACGGTGGTGATTGTTGAAGATGAAGGCGGGGGTGGTGGGTTTTTTAGAGAGAGAGAGAGAGAGGGGGGGAGGAAGAAGATGGCAGTGGTGGTTGTGGTGGTGAATGGCGGTGGCAGTGGTGGTTGAGGGTGGTGGCTGGAGGTGGCAATGGTGGTTGTGGTGGTGAATGGCGGTGGCAGTGGTGGCAGGGGGTAAACATGCGACATAACAGCAAACGTTGGGGGGTAAATTAAAACTATAAAAGGGTAAAATAGTCATTTCACCCCCAAGTCAACAAACCAGTCAACAAAATTGAAGCCGGGGGGTAATGTTGCGACATAAGAGTCAACAGTGGGGGGTAAAATTGCAATTATTTCCTTAGGGGGGGTAAGAGTGCCAATCAACCCTAACCTCAGGGGGTAAAATTGCAGTTTACTCTAATTAATAAGTAACTCTTGATAATTATGTTAGCCCCAAAATTCTTTTGAGTGCTTTTCTTATTTCACTCTTTCTCTTTCGTTTTACATTTCCTATACTAACTATTTAATATTTTCTAACATAGTTACTATTATAAAGAAGTTACAGTTCATACCTCTTGTTGGTGGTGGTGGTGGTGGAGTAATGACCAGTTTACTTCGGTTAAAAAAGCCATATGTCTCATATCTAACATTACACGTAGGTAGAAGAACTCTTCCTCCAAGTCTCCCCGCATACAAACCTGGAAAGAGTTGGATTAATTCATCGAAGCAGTTACAACATTGTTGCTCCGATAGGTTTGGTGTACACTGCACAAGCGCGTAGATATTTGAGAAACCTGGACCAGACGTGACCCCACTGTCAAATTTTAGTAGGTTACCCCCAGCTGCCGCAAGGCCTATCAGCCTATTCAGTAATTTACCCAGAGCCTCATTGAACTTATCAATATTCCTGGACGTACTTGTGCGGTTGAACTGAGACCCATTATAGCTTATTTGCGGGTTTCCCAGTATACGCTGGGCGGAGTATCTAACCATACAATAGTCGTAGTATCCTATTGCTTGCTTTTGGATAGGGCAGAGTTGTCGCAAGTTAACAATGGAATCATTTACACAACTCTGACACACATCCGGGTTGATGTCGCCACGACAAAGGGCGATCGAGTTGACTCTATCATTACCCAAGCCGGTGGAGTCGTTATAGAAACCGAAGCCGTTGTCGGTGTCCGGGAGGGTGGAGAGGCTGATGTCGAGATTCCTTTTATACGTACTGTTTGCGGTATAGTTAGCAGCGTTTTCGCATAAGTAGGAAAGGAAATCAAATTGAGCTAAGGTTAGGGTATTGATTAAATATATGAAAATGAAAGATAGTAACCATAAGAACAGTTTTCCTGCAAAGATGAACATGTTTTCCTGTGATTGAAGAGAGGGTGGAAGAGACCGTGAGAAATTTAAGGAGTTAAATGATAGTAAAAAGTATGCCATCGCTATTGACTGGGGTCAAAAAGGAAGGTATGCATAGAAATTACAACGAAATTAACCAGCAGTTTCGTCATAGGAAAATCACAATAAGGGTGAGGGGGGCACTCCCCTAAGAGGGGAGTCCCCTCTCTTACGTATAACCAATCCTCGTGTGCCACGTCAACTCCCCTCTTAAACTCCCCTAACACCCCAATTTGATAGCGGCACTCCCCTCTTAACTCCCCTTGTTTTTTTATTCAAAAAAAAAAAAAAGAAAAAAAAAAGAAAAATTTTCATTGGTTTGAAAAGTGGGTGGCCCACCTTCTCTCTCCTCCTCTCTTCGGTGCATACTCCCCCAAATTGGTCCCCTAATTCACTCCCCTAATGGATGGCGGCGGTGTTCCCCTAAGGTGACTTGGGTCACCGAATGGAGTCACCGAAGGTGCCCCGCTCACCCTAAGTTACACTTTCGGGGGACAGATTTTCAATTTAGTGACGTTTTGTTTTCCAACACCTACAGAGGAACGTGTTAATTCGGTTATGCACTGTGCTAGGTACATTTATTATACTATATTTTAAAGAAGAAAGTCGGTGGCTTGGCACCGACCAACTTCTACATTTAAGCTTCTAGAATCTTGAATATCAAAGGGACTATCATTGTGGACTTGCTGCCTATTTTTTTTTTCAAACATAAATAACATTTTTATAAAAGTAGTATGCTTTTTACCCTCTAATTTTGTGGTAGTGTCTTTTATACCCTCAACTTTATCATAGTTTTCTTTTTAACCCTAACTTTGTAAAATCTTATTATTACCACCGCTTAGTCCTTAAGTTTAGAAAATGTAATTTTTAACCCCATAACTCTTTATGAACTTTGTAAAATGTCACTTTCACCCCTCAAGAGTTTTTGACTTGACAATATAAATTCTAGTTAGTCGGGTCGCATATAATACGTTATGATTATACGGTATAAATTCGATTTGCGTTATGTTTTGATCCAATCGTAGTGCAACTATATGTTACATTGAATTCAACCGGATACATTGAAACACGTGTTTTCATAAGGCTAGCGCATAACGTAACGCTTGGACTAATCCGTTCGACGTTTGCAATGTACCCGCGCCGAAACGCGCGCGGGTCTTATTACTAGTATAATATTAAAGAGAAAGGTCGGTGGCTTAGCCACCAACCCTTTCTCTTTTAATCATACCATACCCTAATCCTCCCTCCTTTATTCCAGATTTCCTCTTTCTAGCATTCTTCATCTCTCTCAAATCCCTAATCAATCAACTAATTCCACTTCTACAAACAATCAAATCAACCTATATAGCATCATTTCATTTCAATTTTGTCAAAATTTTCGTTTTCTAGGGTTTCGAATTGTCGATTTGGGACCTTCAATCGGGGATCTGCCTAACCTACGATTCAACCACTGCAGATCTGAATTTCAACGGTTCGTGTTCGATTACAGGATGTTTTGGCGTATGACGGATTGTCCACTACGTCTCCGGTACATCCTACACTTTTAATTTGTTTATAAATTGTTTGTTTTTTAGATTTTGTTAGATGATCATAAGTAATAAGTACATGATAATGATAAATCAGTTTAACGAGTATCAGCAATCTGACATTGCACCCTTTACATGTTACTTATAGTTCAGCAACTATAGGCTTTATAGCATTTGAACATAGTTCTATTTCAGTTCACATCAAGCTTTTACTTTTAAGATTGCATCACTAGAACTACTTCTTAACATAACAAAAAGAGTAAACTGCCATTTTGGTCCCTGTGGTTTGGCCAGTTTTGCCACTTTAGTCCAAATCTCAAACTTATTACATCTGGGTCCCTGTGGTTTGCATTTTGTTGCCATTTTAGTCCAAAAGTGATATTTGACCAGAATCCCCAAATTAAAACCTCTTGTTTTGTCCTTACCCTCAGGGGTATTTTGGTCATTTTAAAATTATTATAACTAAATTAAGATTTGGACATAATCTTCATCTTCTCCCCAGATCTTCATCTTCCCCAAAAGGCTCCCACCCATCTATCTCTCTATCTCTAAAGTCTCCCACTCTCTCTCTCTCTCTCTCTAAAGTCATCACTCTCCTCCTCCTTCGGTTAACGCCGCTGCAGCTGACGTGGCGGTGGCGACGAAGACACTCATCCTCCGGATTCCTCCGGTGAACGGTGCTGATACTGACGTGGCGGAGGCGTTTGCTGGACGGAACCACTCTAAACACGTGATGAGAAGTTTCCGGAGTTGAAAGGTTGAAATTTTTGGGTGTTTGTGGGTGTTTGGTTAGGGTTGGGACAAAATAATCAGATCCAGTTGAAAGGTTGAAATTTTTTGGGTGTTTAGACAAAATAATCAGATCCACCATGTTTCTCTCTCATGTTTCTCTCTCCGTGAGAGATGGTGGTTCAGATCTTGAAGATAATGTTCTGATGGTAATGGAGGCGGTGGTGGTTCAGATCTTGAAGATGATGTTCTGGTTCTATTTGTTTGAAATATATCATTCTTAGGTGTGGAAAGTTTTCAACTTTCTAAACCGAGACACGTTTCTTTTTGATTTCTTGAATTTATGATTAATTTGTCTGATACATTTTTTTTCCTCATCAAGTGAGTGGATGTCTGCTTCAGCAGGAACGGCTTTTACACCTCATATCATCCATGTTGAAATTGGAGAGGTACTTGTATTTGTTTTTGTTTTTGCGTACTGTCTCTCTTCTGAACAAACAGATTAAATTGTTAGTTCTCATAATTCGATACCACGTATGTTGCAGCAAAGATACATTCATTTGCACAACAAAGGCCAAGGGGTCTATGCATAATGTCGGGAAATGGTTCGGTCTCTTTGATGATGATGTTTGAAGATGAACGATGTGTGGTTTTGATGATGTTCTTGAAGATGATGTTCTTGATTTTCTGGGTTCTTGATTTTCTTGAAGATGATGTTCTTGATTTTCTGGATTTTCTGGGTTTTGATGATGTTCTTGAAGATGATGTTATTAATTATTGAAATGTTATAATAAATTAACATGACCAAAATGCCCCTGCACTAAAGGACAAAATAGGCAGCTCTCAACAGTCAAAAAGGGGTTTTTTTGGATTTTGGACTAAAATGGCAACAAAATGCAAACCATAGGGACCCAGATGTAATAAGTTTGAGATTTGGACTAAAGTGGCAAAACTGGCCAAACCACAGGGACCAAAATGGCAGTTTACTCTAACAAAAATACTAAATTTTAAAAAGTCAAATAAAAAGAAATGTATTTATTGCAAGCAGATTTGTGGTTGAAGACTTGAAGGAAACTGACCTTTGAAAATATAGTTGACAGATCATCTAACTGATAGAGAGCCAACAAGCCCTGACTCCTAAAAATGAAAAAGCAAATTGAGATGTATTAGTTTAAATTTCTGCATTAGTGAAATATTGTTTGTTTTGACAACACAGGAGGAAATTAATGATGATGAGGAGAGGCTGCTGGAAGTTTCTTCTCCAAGGATGCAACGCCACAGTGCACTTTGGATGATATTATTGTGGAGAAAATTAAAGAAAAAGGTCAAGTGCCTGCAGGTTTTGATCCGTTTGATGTTATGGTTCAGTTTTACTCAAATTTGTCAATAGGTTTGTCTGCATGAGTTCAACCTCTGCCCAAATTGGATGATTCAATCATAGAGATATATAAGAGGTGCTTTACATCTTTGATTTCTAGATAGGCTTTTTAGCTAGGGAATAGGGATGTTCATGGTCAGGGTCGACTGGTTTTTTTAACACTTAATAGTACTATTGGATTTCAAAAGTTGGGTGTAATGGTATGCATATAAAAGACATTTTACTTTATAAGTAGTAAATCGTTTACCAAAAAAATGAAGAAAAAATTAAGTGTATTAAATGGGTTAAGTTATAAGTATTATAATTGTTAGATTTGTCTACATGAAAAAATATTGTCTTTTGCCAAATTTATATAGCTTAATAAGTATTTTTTTAACAATCATAATACCTTACTAATACTCTTAATAATACCTGTAGATTATAATTTACTAATGCTCTTAATTTTTTCTTCACTTTTTTTTACTTTAACCAGTTAGTACTAATAAAGTAAAATGTTTTTTATATGCATACCATTTTACCCAACTTCGAAGATCCAATGAAAAAATATTGATTTTTCTTAAAATTATACAGCTTAAAAAGTATGCTTTTAATTTCTTTCAATATTTTGGCTGGTTTGGTAACCGAATCGTGAAATCCGGTTTATCAAATCGTAAACAAAATCATTTAAGTCTCAACCCGGCCGGATTTAGCTCAGTTTGGGCGGTTCTGTCGCTTAAAATCATATAACTGTATATAGTGTATGCATTAAGACCGTAAATGCATTAAGACCCTAAACAACCATAATTCCGCCGACTATAAACAACCTAGAGATCGTCGCCGCAACGCGCGGCATCTGGCACCATCCTAGTGAATATGAAAATCAAATTAATAAAACTTAGGTTTTCCAAAAAAATTTAAAAACCTAAAAATTGTGAAAACTTAAATTTTAATCTTTATAATGCTTAATATTTTTAAACTTTAAGAAACAAAAGCAAATTATATATTCTTATGTTTCCATTAAAATCAACTCTAATTTTGATTGATCTTGACCGTTCAAAGTCCTCAACTTTTAATCCTATAAACTAATCACTATTACTTGACATTGCAGCAATGTTTGTTGGGTTTTGAAGGATGATAAAACTTACATTATATAGAATAAAAGAGTTAATTGCCCGGATAGTCCCTGTGGTTTCAAGTTTTTTCACAAATTATGAGTTAGCATACGTTGGAAGAAAGGGATTCAACTTATGGATCACGGGCAAGAGCCTCAACGCACCTTAGGCAGGGGCCACCAAGGCAACATCGGCGGTAGTCCAACAACCGCCGAGGGTCGGACATACATAACCGTCTTAGGCCACACCCCAACGACGATATAGACGACAGAACCGAATCTGAAAACTCCACATATTATGCGGAGGAGTCACACAGCGTTTTTACCCGGTTTGATAATGACCGGGACGCGTACATACCTGCGCAACAGAGCCGACTGGACCTTTGCTCATGCTTGGCTTGTTTTCAAACTGAACCGAGCAGATCAGCTCGTTTACAACCAAGCGTCAAATCGAACGAGCATTTTCCGAGCAATTTCCGAACAAGCGTCGAGCGTTTTGAACGGCTCTAGTTGAAAGTGGACGAAGCATCAAAGAGAAAACAAACAGGTTTTTAGGATGGGTTAAGTAGAACGTTTGTGGACGTTCGAAAGAGGATGCATGAAGATCCTCTAACTCCATACGCTAGGAACGTGTTTAGTCATAACAAAAACGTTTTATCTATTGTATAACTAGTTTTTTGTGCTCATTTTTGGAGCATGGTTCTTCAGCAAAAATGGGAAAAACGGAAGATTGTCGGGAAATGGCGGGGGTGGGGCGGGGAGGGTTGGTATAATATATAAAAAACAATTATATAAAAAGGTGGAGTTTCCATGATGATGTGGTAATGTTTTTGCAATTTGGTGAGTTTTTAGTTTATTTAAAGAATGAATGTAACAATGATCTGATAGCTGACCAAGCATGTTTTTATGCGTTTTCAATGGATTCTCTATCTCAATCTCTATAATTATATTAAAAAGAGTAAAGTGCCAAAATGGTTCCTAAGGTTTAGTCACTTTTGACACTTTAATCAAAAACTAAAACCTTTTGAATATGGGTCCATGTGATTTCAATTTTATTGCCATTTTCATGCAAAAACAAAATCTAGGCAGATTTTTCAGTTAAATCCGACGTTTTTTTGTATTTTTCCTCCCTTTTAATAAAAAGGACAAAATTGTCAGATTTTTTTAACTTGTTATAATAAAACATTAAAAGACCCACTAACTAATAATTAGGTACCGATTGAAATGTTATTTTTAAAATTGCGTCTATGTTTCCATTTACGTTTTGTTTTTAACTGACTTTCCGTGTTCTAGATATAACTTTGCGACATATTTACTTTTATCAACTTTATCGACCCATGCCATCGATACCGATTGAATTCCCGTCAGGTTTCGCGGCAACGCACGGGTTAATTCCTTTTGTTACTGTTAAAAGAAGATAAAATTCATACCTGGTGGTGGTGGGTTGACGACTTGAGGACTCTCGTTAAAAAAGCGTGGTGGTGGGTTGATGACTTGAGGACTCTCGTTAAAAAAGCGATATGTCTCATATCTAATATTACATGCAAGTCGAAGTGTTCTTACTCCATCACTCCCTTTAAACAAGCGTGGATTACTAGTGATTGAATTCTCTAAGCAATTACGACATAGTTGCTCCGATAGGCTTGGAAGACACTGCATTAGCACGTAGATTGTGTAGAAACCTGGGCCATTCCTTTCCCCACTGTGAAATTTCAGTAGGGAATCTCCAGCTGCTGTCTCACCTATCAAGTCGTTTAGTAATGATCCCAAAACATCATTGAACTGGTCTTTATCACGCGTAACATTTTATGGACTGTAGATAGTCGTATACGCATCGAAATCCATTTGCGTGGTTCCCAATATGCTCGAGTTGGAGTATACTAGCAAACAGATGTCATAGTACACTATTGCTTTCTTATAGTTAGGGCAGAACTGTGGTAACTCAACTATGGAGCGATTTAGACAACTCCGACACGCATCGTGGTTGACATCGCCTCGACAAAGGGCGACTGAGTTGACTCTATCACTGCCTAGGCCGGTGGAGAGATTGTAGAAACCAAAACCGTTGTTGGTGGTGGGGATGGCGGAGAGGGTAGCCTCGAGATTTCTTTGATACGTACTGTTTACACTATAGTTACCGACTCCGCAGGCAGCGCCAAGAACATCGGGTTGAGCTAAGGTTGAGGTGTTGATTAAAAATATGAAAATGAAAGATAGTAACCATAAGAGCAGTTTTCCTGCAAAGATGAACATGTTTTTCTGTGATTGAATACTGAAGAGAGAGTAGAAGAGATCGTTAGAAATTACAGGAGTTGAATGATCATAGAAAGAACGCCATCTCTATTGACTGACTGGGTCAGAAACGAAGGTACACAGAAATTAAAACGAAATAAAACTGTGTCCACTTAATTCATATCCACAAGTTTCCATAGTTATTTAGACCATCTAAAGGAGCGCGGGGACATGGGTTGGTTCATCAATCGCTACGTAGGACCATTAGCGGATTGATACATCACCCTCTTGTCTCATTCACCATGATTGACATGGATTATACCATGAGAACCATGAGTCTCTTTTTTTTAATATTTCATTTTCATAAAAAATAAATTAAAATAAAAGAATACTGATTTGGGTCATGACCACACCCTTAGGGTAGTAGTTTTAGATGATGGATTAGAAGTGGGTGACATGACACTGATGTGGAGGGTCATGGCGACCATAAGGGTTATAACCACAACCTATAGCCTAATAGATATTCATTCTACATCATTTTCGACCGTGGGGTGTGGGGCGTGTGTTGGGGTGGCGGTTGTCAAGCAACGATGGCTAGACCACACCGGGCTATCGTTGGCCATGGCGTTGCCCCGCTGGCGTGTGGATTGAGCCTGGCGTGGGGGAGAAGGTGATATGGCTGGCTTTGTTTGGTTGGTCCAATTAAATGAAATTTAAAATAGATTAAAAAAAACAAATAAAAAAAACAAAATTCACATGGCTGGCCACGCCAGCCGAAGCCACGCCACACCACACTCCTTGTTTTTGAATATTACCTTGTGAATCCCACACTCGCCACGTATTGAGCAAGCCCCCAACCTAAACTCCTCCACACCTCATAGTCTTATATTCGTTATCTTTCAATCACAAAAATACCCATCATCTTATCATTCTTATTTTTTAGCTTTTTAATTTAATAATAAACAATAGACAGTTACGTAACAAATAAAAGATAATATATCACTTTAAATGAAAAAAAAACATAAACATAAAATACAAAAAGAAAATTATATAATCTAGGTCGTCATAGGGTAGCCATCTTCCTGGATCTCTGCTCTTTTGACCTGCTCTGCTCTGTAACTCCTCATCAGGCTACACGTTACGGGGGACGTCCCCAGTCCGTCTTGGATCGGCGACGGTTTGAACACCGTGCCCCCCCCCCCCACGTCCCGTCCTCAACGTCCCTTTCTCGCCGATTGCGACGGTCCAAAAGTGTGGGGCCCAAGACCAAAAGTAACCGTTACAAAAAAAAAAATTAATTTCGAATTTAAATTATATTTTCAAACGGTCATAATTCCAAAAAACACCCAAATCACTCCTACTTTTATAAATACTCACCTCTTTTACACATTTTTTCACAACTTTTCACCCACTACAATCTCACATCTCTCTCACATTTTATAACCCCTCTTCCATTTTTATAAAAACTCATATATTTTTATACCATTTTTTACCCGCTAGCACCCCATCTCTCTATAAAAAATTATCATGTCTTCATCTTCTTCCATTTCTTCAATTTCTTCTATGTCTTCATCGTCTTCGTCTACGTGGTATTCATCATCTTCGAAAGAGGATGGTATTATGCACAACATGATTATGAACGCGGCTCAGGTCTTCATGGCGGCTGATGAAGGGTCGTCCCAACGGCTAACTAGACGAGCAAAATATAACCGAGACCAAGAAGGTATTTTACTTTTTTTCCTTATGTTTTATATAGATTTGAAAATGTATTTTATAATTAATTTCATTTATTTTTCGTTTTAAGTTTATAGCCGGCCACGATAAACTAGTAGCCGATTATTTTGCCGACGAACCCGTGTACCCAGCCGAGATTTTTCGACGTCGGTTCCGCATGAGTCGTCCACTGTTTTTACGTATTGCAGGCGACATGACCCAGTCTGATCCGTTTTTTAAATTGCGAAACGACGCTAGGGGGCAAAGGGGTTTCAGTAATTTACAAAAATGTACGTCGGCCATTCGCCAACTTGCGTACGGTTACGCACCCGATGCATTAGACGAGTATATTAGGATGTCTGAAAGAACCGCACGTCGATGTTTGCACAAGTTTTGTGAATGGGTTGTCAAATTGTATAGCAAGCGATACCTGCGGAAACCGAACGCAAACGATGTTCAAAAATTATATCAAGCACACGAACAGAGACATGGTTTCCCAGGAATGCTCGGGAGCATTGATTGCATGCACTGGCCGTGGCAGAATTGCCCAGTTGCCTGGCAAGGTCAGTATACTAGGGGAGATCATGGACATCCGACTATTATTCTAGAGGCGGTTGCGTCACAGGATCTCTGGATGTGGCATGCTTTTTTTGGTCTACCTGGTTCGCTCAATGACCTTAACATCATATACCAGTCACAGATATTTGAGGATGTAGTGGCGGGTACAGGTCCAGACACAAGCTTTACGGTTTCGGGGGTGGAATACAGGCGAGGTTACTACCTAGCCGATGGGATATACCCAACGTACTTGACAATCGTTAAAACTATTCCGCACCCGACAGACGACAAAAGAAAAAAGTTTGCGAAGTTTCAAGAGGGTGCGAGAAAAGATATTGAACGGGCTTTTGGTGTTCTACAAAAAAATGGCACATCATTGAACATCCAGCACGTTCGCAAACACCAAAGAGGTTACGACACATTATGTATGCTTGTATCATCCTTCATAATATGGTCATTGAAGACGAAGGTAGAGCGATATGCGAGTACGACGAAAACGCGTCTACTGGAAATTCTGTTCCAGTTAGTGGGGAACAACAAGATTTGAACATGTTCGCTCTACGTAACGAGTACACACATCATAACCTACAAGCGGACTTGGTGGAGTACATTTGGAACAACGCTCAAAACGAACCCGGCCACGACATGGAAGACGGAGACTAGTAGCTTATTTTAATATATTAGGATATTTTTAAGTTTATTTTTTTTAAGTTTAATTTTTTTTTTAAGTTTATGTAATGTTTTTTAATATTAATGAAAATATTTTGTTACTTTATTTGTTAAATGTTAAAAAAAAGTTGAAGATTAAAAAAAATAAAAAAAACATAAAAGTGGTGGAGGACTATGACTAGGACCATCCTTCCATGCCCTCTAGTTTTGGAGGATGGACCATCCTTGGGAGGATTATGACGTGGCGCCTACGTGGCGGATCATCCTCCAAGGATGGTCCATCACCATACCCACTAGCCTCACGTGAGTTTGCAACCGAGGCTCTTTGCTCTGGAATTAGTGAAGAATTGTCGGGTTTTCGACCGTTTATCGGAAGGGGGGACGCAGTCAGCCGCTACTGGCAGTGGAGACGGTCGCCGTCTTCCGTTTCTGAGCTGGAAGAACTTCGCGATCTGTCGGCCTCGCTTTCTTTGATCTCCCTGTCCTCGGTTTCGGACAGATGGAAATGGGTTCCGAGCTCCTCAGGCGTCTTCTCTACAGCTTCATTCAAATCCTTTGCTCTGGAGCCGCTTAAATCGGAGGTTTCTCGGCCGTTCAAGAAATGCAAGTGGGTTCCTTTGAAATGTAACATTTTCATGTGGAGAGCTCTACTAGATCGTATCCCTACTAGACAAGCTCTAGTGAGGAGAAATATCAGCTTGGAGTCTGAAGAGTGCGTGTTTTGCGGCGAAGCTTCGGAATCGGTGGACCATCTCTTTACTGGGTGCGAGTTCTCGGGTTTTATTTGGAACCGACTGTGCTCGTGGATAGGTATTCCCAATTTTTTCGCTTTCTCTTTCAGCGACGTTATGGATTTGCACTACAGTGTGGCGGTTGATAAGCAGGCCAAAGTGATTATTAACGGTTTGGTTATTGTGGCTTGTTGGTGTGTTTGGAAAGCTCGGAACGCAAAGATTTTCTCGGGTGTGAATGTTAATAGGGAAGAGATTTTTAGGGAGATCAAGTCCCTTAGCTTTTTTTGGATCAGAAATAGGTCCAGGTTTGTTGATTTAGCATGGGGTGATTGGTGTATTAGTCCTTTGTATATGTTGTAGTGGTTTTCCGGTTCGGTGCTGTTTTTTAGCCTGGCCGGGTTGTTTTATAAAAGTTATCTTTCAAAAAAAAAATTGTGAGTTTGCAAATAAAACCAAATCTCATTTCAAATTTCAAATTCATTATTTCTCTTTCTTCATTCTCCTTCTTCCTGGATCTCTGCTCTTTTCCCAATTCACGTTCGTAATCTCTCACCCCATCTGATTTTTTTTCCGATCCATCACTAAAACCCATTCTCTCTCTAAAATTTTGTTCCGATCTCATCTGTTTCTATCTTCAGTGTCGATTATTGGATTATTGTTGGTGGTAGTGGTGGTGGTTTATGGTCTCTGGTCCTCGGTGTTAGCAACGACGGCTAGGGTTTTCAAGCGAGATGTCAACGACGTTTGTTCCAGTTAGGGTTCCGACGATCGACAACTTGTGGGGTGCTCAGATGACAGAGATGGTGGTTGGAGCTATAGCCGTGATTCCTATCAGCTAGGGTTTCCGGCGAAGAAGGTAAGGACCAACATCTCACTCTTCTGATTCCTATTTCATTTCCTCGATGTTATTTGTATATATTGTTTGTTTCATATTATTCGATCGATCGCCGTAGTATTTGTGCATCTGAAACCCTAACTTAGGTTTTGACTTTGTTGTGATTCAGGAAACTCAGCGATTACTCAGCGAACCAGGTGAAGTTTTTGTTTTTGTAATTTTTTTGTGTGTATGTTTATTTAATTTTGTGTGTTTTGGAATTTTGGTGACTGAATTTGCATGTGGATCTAGATCAATGTGAGTCTGTGTTGTTATTTGGAAGTGTGTTTTGGTTTATTGTTTTTGATTTTGGTTGGTGTAGCTCCGGGGATAAGCGCATCGCCGTCCGAAGATAATATGCGTTATTTTAATGTTATGATCCTTGGTCCAACGCAGTCTCCTTATGAAGGTTATCTAACTTTAATTGCATTTCCAGTTTTAGTTTATTTATTGTTTGTATGTTGCTTAATATGTTTGAAATGATATTTGGAGAAGAATGATATCCTTGTATGAAATTATGTTTAGGATGAATATCATTAAGTTAGTTAAAGGATGATTTATTAAACAATATAATGTGGTGATTCAACCTAAACTTGATCGTTGAATGGAGAAAAAGAAGCTACAATCGACTGTTTAATGACAAATGACTGTTTAATAACTGTTTATATGACAGAATATTACGATTTTAACCTTTTGTACATGAAATGGCATTTACATGGAGCTCATCATCCTCTTCAAGTGCTCATGGCTGATAAGTGGACGAAGCCGTAGGAATATGCAGCCTACCCTGCTTCATGGCTTCGTGCCGCTAAGTTCTGGCCAACCACGTCTGATCCTCACTCTGTTATCTTTTTGAGAAAAAAAGTTCTTTTGATTTTTGTATTTTGGCGTTATTAAAAACGGGTTTTGGTTGTTTTTTTGTGACAGGCCGTGTAGATAATGCGTATGGCGATAGATTGTCCTTGGTTAATGACAGGGGTAGTGGTGATCGACTGTTGTGACGGTAGTGTAAGTGAACCTCTTCAAATCATATCAAAACCCTAAAAAGATTTTACTCCAAATTTTAGATCAATCTCTTCAAAGTGATCAGGTATCTTTGATATTGTTCAGCTTTTCAGTTACTCAATCTCTTTTTACCTGTTTGTTTACTCGATTTTGTATGTGGATCGGCATCCTTTATACTTCCATTTAAGTGTACGACCTGTTCTGTTGCTTTTGCCCTGCTGTTTGATTATACCGTGTGATATGCATTCTACAAGTTATGTTCTTATCCTACAAGTGTTATGTGTTTATCGTGCTTTTGTCGTAAACCTTTATTGCATCCGAAAAGTGTCCGTGTGATATGCATTCTACAAGTTATGTTCTTATCCTAGAAGTGTTATGTGTTTATCGTGCTTTTGTCGTAAACCTTTATTGCATCCGAAAAGTGTCGTTCATGATAAACCCGAGAGTAGCAGTTCGTTGCCTGATCCTGGGGTCTGGGATCCTAATTATAGGTAATCATTGATGCCATAAATTATTACTTTTTTAGTTTTATCGTCATATTTATTGTATTTTAACTATTTAAGTTGTTAGATGGTATGCTGAAAAGTTTTATTAACTTTTTTTTTCTTTCAGTGATGAACTGCTTTTGCAAGATGATTCTTCAAAATTAAACAACATGACAATTGGAGTATGCAAATTAGTCAAGCTTTTACTCCTATAGAATCTTTTGTTGGAGTTGGGCGATTTAATCAAATATCAAACTCAAATATGTCAATACAGAGGTATGTTCCATACATCGTTTTATAATGATGTGGAGTTGTGTCATGTCATTACTTTCCCTGCTATAGAATGGTACATACAATGGTAAAGAAAAAGATCTAGGGTAAAGTGCCATTTTCGTTTTCGTCCCCTGAGGTTTGGCCAGTTTTGCGACTTTCGTCCAAAGGTTTGTTTTTTCGCATCTGGATCCAAATTGTTCGAAATCTTGCCATTTCATCCAGCTCATTAACTTCATCCAATTTTCTCTATTAAGTCAGGGTAATCCCGTCTTTTTTGTTAACTTAAAGGGCGATTCGGTCTTTTTCATTTTTGTCTACAAGCATTTAGTATAATGTACAAGTATTCACTTAAAGGGCAATTTGGCCTTTTTCACTTTATGTACATGGATTAGCATAATGTACAATTATTCACTTAAAGGGCAATTCGGTCTTTTTCACTATGTACGAAAATCCCTGACTTAACAGAAAAAATTGGATGGAGTTAACGAGCCAGGTGAAAATGACGAGATTTCAAACCATTTGGATCTAGATACGAAAAAACAAACATTTGGACGAAAGTCGCGAAAGTGGCCAAACCCCAGGGACGAAAATGGCATTTTACTCAAGAAAATGTGTTGGGTGAAAAAAAACAAACAAAATATTTTTTCTTACATACAATGACAAAAAGGTGAAAGTAAGTTACATATTGGTTTAATAGATTTCCGTTATACTTATTTTATTTGCTTTATTCTGTTTCATTGGTGTTTTATTCCTTATAGGCCAAACGAGCCTATTCAAGCGGCTTTATTCTGTTTCATTGGTGTTTTATTCCTTATAGGCCAAAGGGGCCTATTCAAGCATTACCACATGCAGATGGATCTCCCGATGTGTATGTTCACCCTATGATGCGTTCTTCCCAGTTAATGCCCATTTCTCTCAATTTGCACCCAGCCAGTTGGGTCAACAACAGCGATTCAGTCACGGGCGGTCAATGGGTGCTCGTGGTGGCGAATGGAATCATGTCAAGGTCCAGCCCCCACTTTCCAATTACAGCTCAGCGGGTCAACGTTCCCACGGAAGCAACGACAATTCGCCATGGGGTACATTAAACAACCTTCCTTATTTCTTTTTTTAATTGTTTTTGGATTCATGCCAATGTTAAGGTGAGTGGGAAAATGGATGAATTGGGTAACGGGTCAAAATTGGCACTCTTTGGTACCCTGGTTTGGGTCTGATTGACCTGGAACACTTTTTGTCCGGGTCATTTGGTTTGTAAATAATTACGTCTCAAATGTGATTACAAAAATTGTATTATCTTGATGGTAACGGAAAAAAATTATGAGGGTTTATGTATTATATATTTTTTATCAACTTTATCATATTAGTAAAGCACAGGATGGTCCCTGTGGTTGACCAGAATTTTGGATTTGGTCCCTAACTTCTCAAAAGCACACGAACGGTCCATGTGGTTTGCACGATGTAACACATTTAGTACCTACACGAGTACTTTGTAACACATTTAGGCCCTTACTTAGAAATGCTAAAACTGGTATATTTGTTAGTTGGAGACCAAATATGTTACAAAATGCAAAACACAGGGACCATCCGTGTACTTTTGAAAAACTAGGGACCGTGTCTAAAATTTTGGTTAACCACAGGGACCATCCGTGTACTTTACTCTAATTTAGCAATAATTTTCCTTATTAAATTTATGTGGAAACACTTGTGCATTAAAAATATAATCCAGACTTTTGGCCCATTTAACATGTTTTACCTTTTAGCTAAGTTTCTTTTTTTTTTTCCTTTTTACCCAGTTCTCTTGGATAATTTATAGAATAAAATGATGTAGAGGTTTTACCCATATGACCCGTTTCTTTTAAGCTACTTATGACCCGTTAGAGAGAAAACGTAACCCAGGTGGACCTACTTATAAGAGTCAAAACTGTCTGATGTGAAGTTTCTGTTCTTTGTTGTAGGGTGTAGGGGCAACCATCCGATAGCGACCAATATTCTCCCATCTTCGCATGGTGGAAACGAACATGGAAGGATTGCATGATGGTTACAGTTTGAAATTATATATAGAAAATATGGACTGTAAGGAAGGAATGTTGTGATGATAATTGGTAGTTGAAACTGGCTTCTTTCTATTTCTTATGAAACTGGCTTCTTTCTATTTCTTTCTTTTGAAAATATGGACTGTAAGGAAGGAATGTGCATTCATAGTGATTTTTTTTATTTAAGACTTATGAAACTGGCTTCTTTCTATTTCTTTCTTTTGTTGCTAATTAAAAACCTGATCTAAAATAAGATGTCATAAAAAGACGTGGGTTATAGTTTCGTTATTACCGTCCTTCGTTGCAAAGTATCTCATCTACACATGTCAATTAAATTAAAAATAACATAATTCAATAAAATATTTGAAAAAACATATTTTATGTCATTTTATGATTTCACAAAAGATGTTGATTATAATTTCTTTATTAATGTCATTCGTTGCAACTTAAAATAACAATATATTTTAATATAATTAAAAAAACATAAATCAATAAAACATTTTGTATGGGTTTAGAAAACATTCTTATATTGTGATTTCATTATCAATTAAAAAGGAATTAGCTTTACATGAAAACTTTGAATACATATAGAAGCAAAGTTGAGGTACTTATGAAACCAAACTAAAATTTGTGGTGGAGAAGGGAAAGAGGATATTTAAGATGTTTAAAGTGTTATTTATGTACTTTTGTTTATTTTAAATTAAATTTTCCTAGCCCGGGAAGTTTCCGGGTGATAGGGATGGAGTTTTTTAGCATCATACAAGAACGTGGTGGGTTCATGTAAGGGTACTTTGAATAAGTCATAAAACCGGTATAATCAAGTTTTTTAGCATCATATATGATGCCTGTTTTCTTTTGGCATTCACAAGAATATTTTGAAACTTTCTTGACATCAGTCTTGTGTACGCGTTAAGAGCCGCTTTTGAAGTAAATGCCCTAAGTAATTCAATTTCTGTTTTTTTCTTTTTGGTAAGGTTTGTCAAACATGGGTCTTAGCATGAAGAGATATCATGTTATAAATCATATAAAAAATATACTTTCATAGATATAGATTTTTTTTAACACAACCCATAACCCGTGAAACTCCCTGGTATATAACCTAGTTTATATATATAATACTACATGAAACAAACTTAGACAACAAAATCGATTTTCTCCGGTGGTTAGCTAAATGCCAAAATGGAATTTACAAAAAATATCACTTTGGCTCAGCCTCAACATGCGTGATGACTAATTTAAAAAAAAAAAGAGTAAATTGCCATTTTAGTCCCTGAGTTTTGTCCAAATTTGCCATTTTGATCCAAATAGTTTTTTTTTCGCCTGGGGGTCCCTGACTTTTGCATTTTGTTGCCATTTTGATCATTTTGTCTAACTCCATCCAACTCCATCCAATTTTGTCTAACTCCATCCAAAAACCCAGTTTGTACATAATCACTAATGTTTTCAGTTGCCATTTTGATCCAATTCCAAAAAATCAAAAAAATTCCAAAAAATCTAAAAATCAAAAAAATTCAAAAAAAATCATAAAAATTCTAAAAAATTCAAAAAAATCTAAAAATCAAATAAATTCTAAAAAATCATAAAAATTCTAAAAAATCCAAAAAATCATTAAATGTTTCGGCACGAACCGTTTCGAACCGTACCGTATCGAACCGTACCATTTCGAACCGTACCGTTTTGACGCGAACCGTTTCGAACCGAACCGTTTGACGCGAACCGTTTCGAACCGTACCGTATCGAACCGTACCGTTTCGACGCCGTACCGTATCGAACAGTACCGTTTCGACCCGTACCGTATCGAACCGAACCGTTTCGACCCGTACCGTATCGAACCGAACCGTTTCGAACCGTACCGTTTCGAACCGTACCGTTTCGACCCGTACCGTTTCGACGCGGTACCGTATCGAACCGTACCGTTTCGACCCGTACCGTATCGAACCGAACCGTTTCGACCCGTACCGTATCGAACCGTACGTACCGTTTCGACGCGAACCGTTTCGAACCGTACCGTATCGAACCGTACCGTTTCGACGCCGTACCGTATCGAACCGTACCGTTTCGACCCGTACCGTTTCGACCCGTACCGTCGAAACGGTACGGGTCGAAACGGTACGGTTCGGTTCGATACGGTACGGGTCGAAACGGTTCGGTTCGATACGGTACGGGTCGAAACGGTACGGGTCGAAACGGTTCGGTTCGATACGGTACGGGTCGAAACGGTTCGGTTCGATACGGTACGGGTCGAAACGGTACGGTTCGATACGGTACGGCGTCGAAACGGTTCGCGTCGAAACGGTACGGTTCGATACGGTACCGTTCGATACGGTACGGTACGGGTCGAAACGGTTCGGTTCGAAACGGTACGGTTCGAAATGGTACGGTTCGATACGGTACGGTTCGAAACGGTTCGTGCCGAAACATTTAATGATTTTTTGGATTTTTTAGAATTTTTATGATTTTTTAGAATTTTTTTGATTTTTAGATTTTTTTGAATTTTTTAGAATTTTTATGATTTTTTTTGAATTTTTTTGATTTTTAGATTTTTTGGAATTTTTTTGATTTTTTGAAATTGGATCAAAATGGCAACTGAAAACATTAGTGATTATGTACAAACTGGGTTTTTGGATGGAGTTAGACAAAATTGGATGGAGTTGGATGGAGTTAGACAAAATGATCAAAATGGCAACAAAATGCAAAAGTCAGGGACCCCCAGGCGAAAAAAAACTATTTGGATCAAAATGGCAAATTTGGACAAAACTCAGGGACTAAAATGGCAATTTACTCAAAAAAAAAAAAACTTTTTAGTTTAGACCCACTCTCTCGTTAACATTTGAATTATTTTACGCCCGCTAAACACATAAACCATCTTTAACTATATTTTAGCCCCGCTAAACGTATAAACCATCTTTTAACTATATTGATTGATCATTTACCTAATTATGTTTTAGTTTATTTAAATTGTAATTTTAAACCAAATCAAAGGGGCGTCAACGCATTACGCAAATGGAAGTTGGAATTTTTAGGAGTCCAATTTTTATATTGGTCTTGAAATTTTTTAGGATTCTCAGGCTCGGCCAGTACAATTGAATATTACAATACATTTGTTGTTAAGGAGTCCAATCTATCATTTACGGATTATAAACTTATCAACTTAAACTTGAATATTACAATACAATTGTTGTTAAGGATGCCGGGTAACATTTAGATATAGTAGCTTGGTATTAAAAATATATTTTCTGTCGAGCATTACTTGTGCAAAATAATTAACCTAGTATTATAATATAAAATCTTATAATTAACTTGAACATGACAGGAAACGATTAGTTAAGGAATTGATCTGAACAGTGTTTATTTTGGCATCCATACAGCGTTCTGATTACTTACACGAGCTGTTAATGAGGATATGAATGTGTCAAACACATGCATGCAACATAATTATGACAAATGTAAGAAAAACAACAGAACACACATTTATGATAGAAAAGAAAATCCAGAAATACATCTTTATGCTTAACAATTTTAAATGGTAAAATCAAATAGTCGTTTAATGTATGGGTGAACAAATCAAGAGCATTCTATTACCTATCTAGGAACAAAAGTAGATACTGAAACGTCATTTATAGAATGTCGAGATACTCTTGATTGTGATTGTGACCCACTAGGAGAACTGTACTCGTGTAGGAGTGGCATTTCAGGATCATTGTTGGTATGCATGAAAAATGCAGGTTCTGCTGGTACGGGAAGCGTATTAGTAGTAAAGCTATTAAGCATATGAATAACGGAAGCCATGGTCGGCCTATCGCTAACATTTTCTTGAACACACAATAACCCAATTTGAATAATTCTAATGATATCATCCAATGAACTTGATTCCGTCTTCAATGTAGGATCTATTATGTCTGTTCCTGTCCCATTCCTCCAACTACTCCATGCCTAAACATTTATTAGCAATTCAATATTCAGGATTCATACACTACAAGAATACTTTTCCAAAAAGAGCATATGTGCATAAAAACAATATGATCCTGTTGGTTGAAAGGGTGGACACTTACGAAGCCAAGAAGATATTCAATGTTCTCTCCATTTTGAAAACGTTTGTTCTTTTGACCTGCTACCATCTCTAGTACTAACACTCCAAAGCTAAAGACATCAGACTTCATTGAGAATTGGCCATGCAGGGCATATTCAGGTGCCATATAACCGCTATAAGATACATGGAGAAAAGTTAGCACATTCATGCATACGAGCACATACGAACACATACTCACACACACGTCTTGATTATTTTAAAATTAGTTTTTTAGTACAAGAAACTTAACAAGTCATGAAAAGCCTCTCGAAATGTCAGAATTAGTTATTAGGCCGTTTTATTTCTCAACATTTGGTATTGGTATGCCTAAACGTAATATAAATACATGCTATGAAAGCTTGTCTGTTGTGACCCTCACCTTGTTTTCTAACACATTTAGTGACAAGTTACTGGTTTCTAAAATGGATGTTTCATATTCGCGATGTAATGCAAACTTACAAGTTCATGTTAACACAATGTTTTAAGAGAAGCCACATTAAAACTTTAATCATGCGGTATACACTTAATCACAAAAAAAGGGAATGCCTAAAATCGAATTTAGAAACAATTTGACCGCAATAGATAAATTCATAAAAGAAGTGTATTTGTTTTGAATAACAAATACAACTCTAGTAATGTCCCCATAGTAGTTTCATCTAAAAAATGTACTTACTAAGTTCCAACAATTCGACTTGTGTCTCCTTGAGTTTCGTCAGTGTTAAACAATCTTGCCATGCCAAAATCAGCTATTTTGGGGTTCATTTGCACATCTAGTAATACATTACTTGCCTTCATATCACGATGAATTATCCTTAAACGAGAATCTTCATGAAGGTATAATAGTCCCTTTGCAATACCTTTAATGATATTGTATCGTTTTTCCCAGTCAAGGAGTGTACGTTTAGTTGTATCTACATACATCGGCATTAGTATTAATATCCACTAACAAAAATCTATTTGAATAAAAATGATACATACAATGAGATTATATAGATAGTAACCACATGACCCTAAGAAACCCTAGGGCCCATTTAGAAAAATAGTTATCATTCTCAAAATGGCATGTATGTTGATGTAAACGGGGTTGATGGAAATATTGGTACCAGTACTGGTACCGAAGAACAGGAATTTGTCAAAAACCATAATTAGCCATGTACGATCATTTTCCCATTGGAGTATCAGCAACGGAATTGTCCGTTAAAGATACTCATTTATTTAGTACTCATTTGTTTAGTAGTGCCTTGTACGGATGAGCATGGTACTATACTGGTACAGAAAAACGGGGAAACGGGTACTGGTACCGAAATTAATCGGTACAGTACGGGTAAATCAACCAAAATACTTGTATCGTGCCAAACCGGTACCGATCCTGAAAAACAGGAAATATTGGTACCGGTACTGGTACCGAAAATGATCTACCAAATGCTTATCTCTAGTGACTTGAATGAATTTTAGAAATGAGATAAAACATTTTTACAAGGTGGTTTACTATTTAAGCTGGATTTGTCGAGGAGATAAATTAGTCATTTTGTTCTTATTTAACAAGTGTTGGTACTTTTATATCAATGCTTCCATATTGCATATTGTTCATAAACTACCAAATTTCTAAATATGTGTGTTGTTTTATTCTTATTTCGTTAACTCTTACACAATGTAATCAAAGAACATGTGCTTTTAAATACTTACCAAATATAAATTGATCAAGACTTCCATTTGGTAGCAACTCGTAAATGAGAAGTCGTTCACTTCCTTTTATGCTGAAACCTAATAGCCTAACCAAATTACGATGTTGGAGTTTCGCCAATAGCAAAACCTCATTTTTAAATTCTTGGTCCCCTTGCCCAGAATTCCATGCTAGCCTTTTTACTGCTACTTGTCGCCCGTCATCAAGGGTACCCTAATAATTTAATTAATCAATGCTTAAGTTATATCAATGTTTCATTTTTGCACATACACTACAAGATATATTATATTTCTACACTATTGTTGTGTTTCCCCGACGGGTTCCCCCACCACGTCAGCCCCCCCCCCCCCCCCCAATTCCTTTCCCGAGCCCACACCCCAGCGTCTTCACACTTTTAAGTGCGGACAATTTTATGTTAGTACACAACATTCATAAGTCATAAATGCGGACATCTTTTTTTGTATTCTTGGAATTTGTAAATGGTGATAACAATTTGTGGATATTAAAACGTGTGAAGAACTTAATACATTTTACCTTCTCTAATGTTCCCGAGTCATTTAACAGGGGGAGGTGAGGGGAGGGGAAGGAAAATTTTCTCTCCTAATCTCTCCAATTTGGGAGGATGAATATAAAGTCATATTTGGTCATATTTTCTTCCCTTTTCCCTCCCCTCCCCCTGTTAAATGAAACCCGGGAACATGATTTTTCATATTTTCATCTCTTTTCCTTCCCCTCCCCCTGTTAAATGAGTCTCGGGAACAAAGTTTGTGATATTTATTTGTTTAAATAATTATCAAATATATATTGGTTCATACCTTGTAAACGGCTCCAAATCCTCCTTGTCCGAGCTTATTTTCTTCGGAAAAGTTATTTGTTGCTGCTTTCACCATACGAAAGCTGTAGTGAAAAGATTCCGCTGCGCCAATAGTATGTAGCTTTAGTTAAGCAAAAGACGAGTCTCACTAAGCTATAATGAGGTATTGATGTTTATTAGCAAACTGCAACTTGGAGTTTTAGCTACAACACAAAATTATTGTTCATGGTCCAGCTACCAAATCCGAACTTTTTTAATTGAGGGCATAATAGAATTCTTTTCTATATTTTATAAGAATATAATGCTAACCTTATTGGTTGTTTATTTGAATATATTGTATTTATTTTGTCAATATTTTGTGTAAATAAGTCTGATGTATATCTCGTAAGTTTGTTAGGATTTGTTTGAATTTTCTCATTGTAAAAGGCTTATTTATAGCAAGTATTTTTGATAATCAAGCAAGGAACTTTCCTCCACTTTCACAGTTTCACATGGTATCATACCTATCGTAGGCCGAGAGATCTCGCCATCACCATCCATCCTCCTTCACTTTTTTTAATATTCCAGCCATGGGAGACAAATCTGATGCCACCAAAACCCAACCTCAACCCCTACACCCAGTTTACACCGTGAAGCTTTATTACTCGTCTTGGGTAAAATTGTTTCAACTTCATGCTAAAGGCTATGATGTAATCCAAGTCTTCGACGGTTCCAAAGGACAAGCCCTAGAAGACGACGATTTTGCTTCTTGATCGAAGATTGATTTTGTGGTTCTTCAATGGATCTACAGGACTCTCTCCGACGACTCATTGGTTCGTGTTCTCACAGACGAGTCCACTGCTCATGAAGCATGGATCTGTGTCAAAAACCTCTTCCTGAATGATAAAGGTTCTCGTGCGGCTGCTTTTGAACACGAGTTCACAAACTTGTCACTCAAGGCTGTGCCAGCGAATCAAGGAATTAGCTGACCAACTCAACAACGGGTTCTTCAACTCGTCTGGGGACTACTATCTGAACACGACACTATTGCCTCCATCTCGAACCAATCTCTTCCCTCTGTAGGTTAATCTAGATGGGTTTTAAACTGGGTCACTGGATACGGGTCCAAGAGTTAGAACGGGTCAGCAATATGTTTATATTTGGTCACATGTTTTTAGTGTTTTAATTAGATCATGGATCAGATTCAGTTATGCAGGTAGTGGGTAAAAAACATGGGCTTGTTGACTCTTTTGTAGAAGATAATGGGCGTAGTTGGTAGGTTTATTATGTTCACGTACATCACATAATGTATGTTTATATTAGAGGTTTTATCAATGGATGAAAGGTGTGATTTCCAGCAGAAAATCAAGTCCTTTGTTCTTTTGTTCACTTTGATTTTTGGAGCTTTACCAACAATTGGTATCAGAGCCCTAGGCTCATACCTGATTCTTAGCAAGTAAGAGAGTGTCGGTTTGAGAGTCGTTTTCGAGTAATAGAGCTATCTTTGGCTGCGGGGCTGAAGATGTCGTAGATGAGAAAGATAACGAGAAAGCAACGATGATAAGTTGTGTTAGCAACACGATGGTGAAAAATTAGTCGATCTTTAGAGGTGACGACAAGAAAGTAGGTTACATGCGATCGGAAGAAAGAAAAGAAGAGGCGCCACAAGAAAGAAGTAAGAAGGAAAGAGGCTGGCGTCGCTTAACAAGAAAGAAAGGTCTCGCAAGAAAGAAAGAAAGAAAGAAAGAAAGAAAGAAAGAGAGAGAGAAAGAGACCGGTGTCACAAGAAAGAAAGAGCAAGCACCGAAAAGAAAGAAGAAAGAATGGGTGTCGATCAGAAAGAAGGAAATCGACAACCAAAAGAAAGAAAGAATGGAACCTTAGCGGTTCGTATAGCAAGAGCAAGACCGAACCTTTGTGGGAGAATGTGTGTTCAATGCTTCAACTGGTAACGCAACGTCCTAATGCCCGGGTAAGTCTACTTCCCACTCCCATCGTTGTTGGGGTCACGAACGAAGCACCACGTGACCAGTAACCTCGTGGACATGTTGCTGCTCGTCGCCCTCCTGGCAACCTGCCCAACAGTAACCAAAGGCCCAACCCAAATCGCGGGTCTGGCCCAGGGCCCTCTAGCTTAAATCATAGTCAACCTGGCCCGCCTACTGGTCATCCACCATTGTATCCTTATTGGGCTCCTCCACCTTTTGGGCTCCCCTACCTTGTCCTTACCCAACTCAAGGTTAGGCCCAATAGTAGAAGCCAGAAACCTTATCACTACAACCCTACTCCAGGCCCAGCCCGTAACAGTGGAAATGCAGCCCAGGCCCACATCACAGACTTTGATCCTTTGGATCCCACTCAGTTGTTGTCTAATGTTGTACAAGCTATGACCATGGAACAACATGATGATCAGTGGCACTTTGACTCGGGCGCATCATCTCATCTCACCTACCAATCAAGTAAATTGTCAACTTTTTCCAAGTATTCTTCCATAGCATCCATATTTGCTGGAAATGATCATAAAATTTCGGTACTTGGATCAGGCAACTCTACCATTCCCATACCCTCCAAAACATACCGACTCAAAAATGTTCTTCTTAATCCAAGTATTATTAAAGACCGAGTCTCTATTCGTCAATTTAATATCAATAATCACACTTCGATCGAATTTAACCCGTTTGGTTTTTCTATGAAGGATTTCAAGGATGGTACCATACTTAGCCACCACAATAGTTCGAGTCACCTCTACCTAATCACCAATGATGCTTCCGCCACCACTTGTTTTGCTTTGAATAAAGGAGCGCTTCCTTGGCATCAACGGCTTAGTCACTCCGGTCAACATGTCACGGACTTTCTAGGTTCCAAGAATTTTATTTCTAGCAATAAATTAAGTTGTTCTTTTGTTTGTTTGCCGTTCATGTAAATTGTCAAAACACAAGCGTTTACCTCTTTCGGATTCGCTTTCTTGTACTTTAATGCCATTTGCCATCTACTGAGCCCATTACCACCCATCACACACCTCATTCCAACCGCCCAACCCGCAGCCCAACTACACCACATCACTACACGGCCACCCACCCATCTCACTTCGAGCCATCCAGCTCTATTACACTCGAACCCTCTACGGCCAAACTTCAGCCCACTCACAACTCTTCCCAACCTCCAAGTCCACCTTCTGATCTGCAGCCTAACCTTGACCACACATCTATGACCACTGTTCCTACTCCACTACCTCTATTTATTCCCACTCATCGTATTGTAACACGGTCTCGAACCGGAAATACTAAACCAAGAGTACCACTTAACTTAAACACTGTCACCTCATCTTCTATCTCACCATTACCTCCGTCCTATCTTTCTGCCGTTAGTGATTAAAATTTGAAAATTGTCATGCGTAATGAATATAAAGCTCTATTGGAAAATAATACTTGGGATTTAGTTCCAAGACCTACTGATGCCCCGATAATTCATTGCGTATGGTTATACAAACACAAATTTCATATAAAAGGCACACTAGAAAGACAATAGGATTGCCTTGTTAATGGCAAAAGTCGAACGGTCGGTATTGACTGTGATGACACTTTCAATCTGGTAGTTAAACCACTACAATTAGAAAGGTTCTTAGTCTCGTCGTCTCTCGTGCATAACCGATACATCAAATTAACATAAAGAATGCATTCCTACACAGTAACTTAAAGGAAACGGTTTATATGTTTCAACCCCCGAATTCGCCAATTCGTCCTTACCGAAACACGTATGCAAACTGAAAAATCTATATACGGTTTGAAGCAAGGTCCAAGAGCGTGGTACCAACGTTTTGCAAGTTGCTTAATCAAGTGTGGTTTCAAAAGTAGCATCAGTGACACTTCTTTGTTTATTTATAAACATGGCAATCATATAGCATATCTACTCCTATACATAGTTGATATAATTCCCACTGTGTCGTCGGATGCCCTTAACGATTAATGCATGCATTGTCCACTGAGTTTAGAATGGCAGATCTAGCTAGGGGACCTGCACCATTTTCTTGGAATCAATGTTCAGAAAAAGAATAATCGAGGGCTCTTTTTATATTAATCATCTTATGCAAAGGACATTTTGGCAATTCACCACCCCAGTTGAAGTCGGCTCTAAACTTAGTGCTCACAACAGTGATTCTCTAGTCGACGGAACTCTATACCGGAACTTAGCGGGGGATCTACAATACCTCACGATTACGAGACCCGATGTTTCCTATGTGGTGCAACAAGTTTGTCTTTTCATGCACCAAGGGGACCACATTTACAGGTATTGAAACATATTCTTCGCTACTTAAAAGGTACATTACACCTCGGCCTACAAATCTCGCCATCCAAATCCGATAAATTAACTGCTCCCTCGGACGCGGATTGGGTCACGTCGAACAACGTCGGGCTATTGTGTTTATATGTTGGATTAATCGGTTCGTTTGCGGGTCACGGGTTCTAAACCGGGTTTATCCCATACGGAAAATGATTCATTTACGGATCACGGGTTACGGGTCAGCATATAAACGAGTCAAATGAGTTGCAAAAGTTGGGATATTTTGGGTCACGTTTAGCTTGGAGAAGGGTCTTGGTTGTTGAAGAAGTTGACCGAGTTAGATGGAGATGCACGTTGGTTTGTTGCCTAACAAGCAGGAGAACGTGGAGTTGTTTTTATGCATGTGCTTTGTTTTTTTTATATAAATAGGATAGTTAATCGTTTGTTTATGTACCCTTCTTTCTTCAATTATATAGTGAATTACAGGAGCCTTTCAACTATTTCTTTCTGCAAATTAGTTCTACACTTACGTGAGTGTTAAGAGTGTATTATTGAGGGGCCTGTAACTAACATTTGGTATCAGAGCCTAGGGCTCGTCGAGAAGCGGGTTTGAAGATCGGAAGAAGCCTCCGCCGCCGGTGGGTGTGCCGGGTCGGTGGAGGGCAGGCAAGAAAAAGGTCCAGTCCGTCGCTGCGGGGCAAACGCAGCAGGAAAACGGGTTGTTCGGGACAGCAGGGGGCTGTTCGGGACTAGTTGCAGCGTTAGACGGAAACAGAAAGATGTTTCGGGTCAACCGTTGTTGTGGTAGACGTACCGGTTTAGACAACGGGCTGATCGACATCAGTTTTCGGTGCTGTTTTAGGACTGTTATACAGCAGAAGGCAGAGTGTGTTCGTGTCAGTCGTCGCGGGTGAAGTACCGGTTTGGACGACGAGGGTGACGGATGAACGCCGGTGTGTTCCATTGGCTGTTAGTGTTGATTAAAGGGATCAGTTAGTTACTGGTCAATAGCAGGCCTTCAAGGTGGGTTGAACAGCAAGATTGATCGAGTACGCATCAAATTTGAAGGTTTCAGTTCTAGCAGGTCAAGAGGGTAGCGGAGACGAGTCGAGATTCAGGCCAAATCAGCGGGCTTGTCAACCTAGTTTGTTGATCGAAGAACGAAGAAGAGATCGTGTATTTTAGTTGTCGGATACTCTTTCTAGCCTAGGAGAAGAATTTCAAGGAGTGCAGAATTTTTAGTTGACGAAGAAGAGAAGAAGAGATCGTGTATTTTAGTTGACGGATGAACGCCGGTGTGTTCCATGGGCTGTTAGTGTTGATTAAAGGGATCAGTTAGTTACTGGTCAATAGCTGGCTTTCAAGGTGGGTTGAACAGCAGGATTGATCGAGTAGGCATCAAATTTGAAGGTTTCAGTTCTAGCGGGTCAAGAGGGTAGCGGAGACGAGTCGAGATTCAGGCCAAATCAGCGGGCTTGTCAACCCAGTTTGTTGATCGAAGAACGAAGAAGAGATCGTGTTTTTTTGTTGTCGGATACTCTTTCTAGCCTAGGAGAAGAATTTCAAGGAGTGCAGAATTTTTTGTGTAGAAAAACCAACGGGTGTAGCGCGGTAGAAACGAAACAGCAGGTAGATGAGATATTCGTTTAGCGACTCGAAGACGGTACAGGTGGTAGGCGTCTAGTTGGTGGTTGATACGCAAGGTGTGCTTATCAAGGAAGAGCTTGACAGAATAGTAAAATCACGATCAGGGGGTGAACGGCTTTGGACGGGGCTGAGGTGACCAGAATGTCCGGGATAAATCGAGTTAAAAAAAATCAGATGTGACCGAGGTGGAGGTCAGGTGTCTGGTAGGGGTCGAGTTGATATCAAATTTGGGCGTGACCGAGGAGGAGGTCGAGTGTCCGGTATAGTTCGAGATGGTTCGGGAAAAAAATGAGGTGATTCGGTGATGAAGTTTAAGAACGGTGTAAACAACCGATTAAGGGGGTGATTGTTGGATTAATCGGTTCGTTTGCGGGTCACGGGTTCTAAACCGGGTTTATCCCATACGAAAAATGATTCGTTTACGGATCACGGGTTACGGGTCAGCATATAAACGAGTCAAATGAGTTGCAAAAGTTGGGATATTTTGGGTCATGAAGGGGTATGGTCCCAAAAAAAGCCGCGCAAACCTCCAGCAGGGTCGCGCGCGGGACCATACTCCTTATTTCAACAAATTTCTCATTAGCAACCTCGCGCGGGTCACAGCACCTTCTATTTTAACCTGCGCGAGGAGGGACAATATTAAGCTCCAATTACAACACTTAGCATTCTGAAAGAGCACTCAGTCATCCATACCCTGCGCGAGATAGTTACGTACCCAGCAAGAATCGCGCAGGGCAGTAGTGCAAGGCTGTTTCAGATAGTACACAAGGTACAAGTAAAGAGCCAATCAGCGTCCTTCTGGCCCTGCTCAATCGTGTTCCACGATCGTCTGACATGCAAGAGACAAAAAGTACTTAAGGACGCCTACATGGCACCAATCACAGGGCAGAGACAACTGCCCCACGATCTCCACTTACCTGCTAATGGCAGAGTGGCGGCCAGGCCGACAACAGTGACACGTGGCTCCAATCACATTGCGCCAACTCCAGAAAGCTCCTAGAAGCCACTAACGGTCGACACCAGTGAGACAAAGAGCATATCCTCTATGTTGTCGCCTTTAGGCCCATCAGCCGATATCCTCTTACACCTCTCCGGCTATAAATAGAGACCTCACTTCACAGGTTAAACATCCCATTCCCTCTACTCTCACTCTAAATACTCAATTATCTCCCCAAAGCAGTCGCTTATTCTCACGCCGGAGCCTGGTTAAGAGGGAAACCCCCATATTCCCCTCTTAACGAGTAACGGTGTTCTGTTTTGCAGGACTTAGACGATCATTACGAAGCTCAGAAAGCCATTAGAAGATTAACCACTATGGTAGGAACATAAACCAAACTGATTAGTCCCGTAATTAGTTCCGTGTTTCTTCATTGGCGCCCACCGGTTTTCTACAAATCACTTTCATCTTCTTTTTCTGAGTTTTCGTTGGTTTTTCTTCCTTCGATCATGGCTGGTCAAGGAATCATTCCTGAGTTTGTTGGTTTCGGAGCAAACTCTAATGCAGCGTTGGGGGAGGGTAATCAAAACGTCCAACCCCAACACATTGAAGAAATTGGCGAAATCGAAGTAACCAACACTGGGGGACCGCGCGGGAGCATCACCCGCATCACTCAGACGGTAACCCCAGGAAGCAATGGCGCTGGACCTTCAAACCCAGCTCCACCTCAGAACGTTTCGGCGCTATTAGGGCTACCAGAGGGCGAAACTCCAGCCTCGTGGTACGCCAAGAATATTGCCACCATTAACGCGGCGTATCAATCTCTGATCGCACAAGAAGCAGTCTTAACGGCAGAACCGTCCTTGGTCACTCCCCAGGGACAGAGTCAGGGGGCGCGCCAGATACCCCCACAGCAAAACATCCAAGGCAGAACTAATAGACCTCCCTCTACCAGAAGACTAAGCGTGCATGACACGCGCGATACACGAGGAGAAACAGAAAGCTATTATGACTATTCGTCACACGTCCAAAGAGGCCCAGTTCATAGCCGGCTCACGCCGCGCAATATGAACAATGAGTGGGAAGATACTGACCCGAATGATCCAACTTGGCAAGACGATGAAGGATCTTCAGTCTTCAATCGGTTACAAAGGAACCATGAATACTACAAACCAAGACAACACGTAGGGTACACCGAAGAGGCAGAGCAAGACTTTCGCCTCGCCTATCGACCAGCTGAAGCTGTAGAACATTCAAAGTTCACTCCAAAGATCACGCAGGCGCCGCTTAAAAAAGAGAAGTTACCTCCGACAGTTGGAAAGTTTAACGGATTGACTGATCCCGATGATCACGTCAGAGTTTTCACAAGCGTGGGTTGCATGGGAGGATGGAATATGCCCATGTGGTGCCATATGTTTATTCAAACGCTTACAGGGGCTGCTCGCGCCTGGTTCGACAGCCTTCCTCCGGGAAAGATCAAGTCATGGGTGGATTTCAGAACACAGTTTTTGAGTCACTTCAGTCAACAGAGACGATACCAGCGTGACACAGCCGAGGTAGAAGACATCTGGCACAGAGATAACGAGGGTTTGGAGGATTTCATCACTCGCTTCAACAAAGAATGCTTGGAAATCGGTGGCGTAAGTGAACAACTCATGCGTTGCCACTTCAAGAAAGCCATTCGCTGCGATAGTCTCATCAGAACTATCACTGGGAAAGATGGAATGCCCAAAGAATGGGATAAGCTCATGGAAGCCGCGAAAATAGTCGCGCAAACTGAAGAGTCACTCACCGGAAACAAGAATTATTATACTGAAGACCGATTTTCCAAGGGAAACTCGCGCGATCACAACAAGCGCAATAAGTACAAAAGTAACGATTGGAAATCCGGAAGATCAAGGGGCCATGATGAGAGGCCGCGCTATAGAGAAGATGCGTGCGACACAATTGATAGAATCGGCTATCGAAAAGCAGTCAGGGATGATAACCAAGAAAAGCACTGGACTCCGCTCATCAAAACACCAAAAGAGGTGATGATGACGGAGAATCATGATTTCAAGGCTCCAATGCCTATGACAAACAAGAAGGGGCAAGACCCCAACCTGTACTGCGACTTCCACAAAGATACAGGGCACCTGACAGATGATTGCTTCAGTTTACGTCAAGAGATTGAGAGAGCGCTAAAAAGCGGGAAGCTAAGCCACCTGGTGAAAAACGTGCGCAAGGAAACTCGACAGCTCCAACGCCATGATGAGGGGAATCACAAGAAAGTCAGACGCCTAGAAACCCATATGGTCAATGGACCAAGATACAGCGCAAAAGAGAAAGGTAAGCGCCCTTACGAACCCTCATGGCAAGAGCAACAGGTCATTTTCCCGGTAATGCGCGGCGGCCCTCGTGCCACTCGACCCGTCGTCATTACCGGCATTATCGGCCATTATGAAACGGAGTATGTCTTCATCGACCCAGGGAGTACGGCTGATATCATCTATGAGCAGTGTTTTAATCAGTTTGATGAGGATGATAAAGCGAGACTTGAGCCAGTTGATTATCCAATGTCTGGATTTTGCAACGAAATGGTCTTCCCGCTAGGCCAAATCAGCTTCCCCGTCACGCTCTCTGACGGGAAGCATTCAAGAACAACAAATGTAAACTTCATGGTGATGCCTGTCAAATCAAGGCATGATGTGTTGATTGGGAGAGAAACCCAAGGAGAACTGAACATGGTAACTTCCACGCCCCACTCAGCGATAGGGTTTCCAACCAAGACGGGGGTGGCGATTATCTATGCCAAGAAAGAAGTAATGGCAACAGAAGAGATGCGCCCAACAAAAGCGGCAAAGGTTTCAACAACCGAGCCAGAGAAATGGGTGTTAAACCGCAAGTACCCGGAGCAAACAGTGACGATAGGCCACGCAATCTCACCAAACATCAGAACGCATCTCAAGCAGCTCCTGTTCAAGAATATGGATATCTTCGCCTGGACCCCGGCCGACATGACCGGTGACCCACGCGACATTACCGAGCATTGTTTAAACACCTACTCCTCTGTTGAGCCGAAGGTCCAAAGAAGGCGCAGCTTAGGGGCAGACAAAACCAAGGCAATGAATGAGCAAGTATGCGAACTACTCAAAGCGGGAATCTTGCGGGAGGTCCGTTATCAAAGTTGGGTTGCGAACCCCGTGATGGTAGAGAAGTCTAGTGGAGGATGGCGAATGTGTGTTAATTATACCGATCTCAACAAGGCATGCCCTAAAGATTGCTACTCCTTGCCTGAGATCGACAAAAAGATAGACTCTCTCGCGCCATACAGATGGAAATGCTTCTTAGATTGCTATAAAGGGTACCATCAGGTTCAAATGAAGCTAGAAGACGAAGACAAGACAGCTTTTCGAACCGATCTAGGGATCTTCTGCTACATAAAGATGCCTTTCGGCCTGAAAAATGCTGGCGCAACGTATCAACGCCTGATGGATAAGACCTTCGCTGGAGATATCGGGAAGCATATCGAGGTTTACATCGATGATCTGGTGATCAAAAGTCCTGAAGAGGACCAAATGTTGAAGGACATCGAAAAAACATTCAACTCATTGCGCAGCGTGAATATGAAATTGAATCCAGCCAAGTGTTCTTTTGGTATGGAAGAAGGGAAGTTCTTAGGCTTCATAGTCACAAATGGCGGCTTTAAGGTGAATCCATAAAAGGTCCAGGCAATAGAACGAATGCCATCACCACGAACAATCAAAGAGATGCAAAGGTTGGCCGGCCGCCTAGCCGCGCTTAACCGTTTTCTGTCAAATCACGCCGCGAAGTCATACCCTTTTATCACCACTCTGCGCAACTGTGTGAAGAAACAAGAGTTCAGGTGGACCCCTGAAGCAGAGAAGGCTTTTCAGCAAATGAAGGAGTGTTTGATCGAACTCCCTACCCTGACTGCACCGTTCGAAAAGGAGCCGCTCATCTTGTACTTGTCATCATCGGACAAGGCAGTGGGATCGGTATTGCTTGTAGAAAGAAATGGAGTTCAGACTCCTATCTATTACGTCAGTAGAGTGCTAACGGATCCAGAAACGAGATACTCAACAATGGAAAAATTGGTACTAGCGTTGCTGCACGCCTCCAGAAGGCTGCGCAGATACTTCACAGGTCACGTCATCACCGTACTTACCAATTTCCATATTGGCACGATATTGCAAAAGCCAGAAACATCTGGGCGGTTAGCAAAATGGGCGATCGAGCTGGGGGGCCACAACATCTTGTACAGGCCGCGCCCAGCCATCAAAGGTCAAGTTCTAGCGGACTTCATCACAGAAGTCCCAGTTGATAAAATCAAGGACTGCGAGATTGTCGAGGCTCCCATAAAAGACATATCAGATGAGTTGTGGATGCTATACACTGATGGAGCCTCAAACGAAGATGGCGCAAGAGCCGGATTGCGCCTTGTGAGCCCTGAAAAGCACGAATTTACTTACGCCATCAAGTTAGATTTCAAGAATACCAATAACGAGGCGGAGTACGAGGCGTTTCTGGCAGGCTTATGCCTCGCCATAAAAATGGGAGCTAAAAATCTACAAGCACACGTTGATTCACTCTTGATAGCCAGCCAAATTAACGGTATATACGATGCAAAGGGCAAAGTTATGGCCCTGTATTTAGAGAAGGCAAGAGAGTTGCTTCAACAGTTCAAATCTTACAAGGTAGTCCACATCAATCGCTCCAAAAACAAACCAGCTGACGCTTTGAGCAAGCTTGCTTCAAGCTCCTTTCAACATCTCGCAAAAGATGTAAGGATTGAAATACTCAAAAATCCATCAGTACTGTTGCGCCAGGTAAGCGTGATCGAAATAGGGCAGCCATCTTGGATGACCCCTATAATTCAGTATTTGCAAGAAGGAATACTCCCTGAGAGCAAGGCAGAGGCAAGAAAGATTCAAAACAAAGCTCTGCATTATGAGATGAATGGTGGTATCTTATACCGCAAGTCCTTCTTGGGGCCACTACTGCGCTGCGTGGACCCCCAAGATGCGAATTACCTGATCAGGGAGATCCACGAAGGGATCTGTGGCATCCATGTTGGACCACGCATGGTTGTCGCGAAGATTATGAACGCTGGATATTATTGGCCAGGGATGCACGTCGACGCCCTGAAGGAGCTGCGCAAATGCGACTCCTGTCAGCGACATTCTCCAAAAACCCTGCGCCCGAAGAACGATCTTATCCCTGTATCCACTGCTTGGCCTTTCCAACAGTGGGGAATTGATATGGTGGGACCCTTCCCAGACGCCCCTGGCGCCGTCAAGTTCATAATCATGGCCGTTGATTATTTCACTAAGTGGGTGGAGGCCAAAGCCCTCGCCTCAACCACTGCAATGATGGTGCGCAAGTTTATTTGGGAGCACATCATTTGCAGGTTTGGTCTCCCACTCAAAATCGTCACAGACAACGGTACCAATTTTGCTTCTGAGGACTTTCAAAATTGGATGAAGGAAATGAAAATCGAGCATACCTTCTCCTCCGTTGCGCACCCTCAAGGCAACGGTCAAGTGGAAAGCGTTACCAAAAGTATCGTCGAGGGGATAAAAGCCTGACTGGGCACAAAGAGAAGAGGCTGGGTAGATGAGCTCCCAAGCATCCTGTGGGCTCATCGAACCATGCCGAAGACAAGCACCGGCGAAACTCCTTTCAGCCTAGTATACGGCTCGGAAGCAGTTATCCCGGCAGAAGTTGGACTCCCCTCACCGCGCTTGACAGCAGTTGTTGATACAACAAATACAAGACCAACGATGGTAGCTTGACTGGCTAGGCAGAAGGGTTGAAGGGTTCAACCTTGCCAAACGCAGGTCGTGGGGTCCCCCCACGTTTGCGAGACGTGGAAGGAGGTTTGCTAGTTTGTTATTATCCTTTGCTATAGATCCTCCTCTGATTTGTGCTCAGATTCGGAAGTGAAAGCAAAGGGAATGTGTGTGTTGGATGTGAAAGGGAATGACTTGTGCGAGACAAGCATTCGATGTGAATGACCAGAGATAGAGGAATCAGAGCTGGTCCAGATGTGTCCCTGAAGTAAATGAAGTGTCATTTTATAAGGGAAGGCATCTCCCGAAGTGGAATGGATTTGACTAGCAACCTCGCTTGCAGTGGAGGGTTTCCCCTTTTGGGGGTTGAAGGCTTTAGTCCCCCGGATAATAGTGTGCACCGTGCAGACCTGCAATGCCTTTGCGGCTGTGGGTTGGTGAAGCAATCTTCAGACGTGACTTGGCTACTGTTACCGTGCTGCTTTTTCCTTCCACAGCTTTTTAAGCCTTGAACCATTTAACCATTTAAGCGTTTACATAATTAGTCATTTTATTTAGTCTTGGGTTACCCCCGTCATCAGCCCCCCAAGTCAGAGGTTTTTGGGTGATGAGCTAAAGACTTCTGACTTTTATGCACGTATTTTATTGCCTGAAGGTTTCGAGGGTTCGTTGCTTGAAGGCTTGAAAGGTTGAAGGCAGTTAATGTTTTGAACTTTGAAATTCAAATAACTGACAGTTGATTTGATTGATGTGTGGCAGTTGATAGGGTGGCGGTTTTCGCAGGAGTTACTGTTTTGCCATTATTACCCCTATTCTAGGCTTATATTTATTTTGTATCTTCAATCTTTATCCATTTGTTTCATAATCTTTTCCAAGTGCCTACCATTTTCTCTCCTTTCTTGAGGTTAGTTCCGGTTTCCTTTTCATCTTGCATTTTCCGTTCAAAAAAAATGGGTGCTCGTAAGGATTTAGCAAAATCTTTTTCCCGGTTAACACAAGAGGAGATAGATTTATTTTGTATGGAATATGGTATTGATAGGAAATTTAACCCCACTGCCCCTGCTTGTGATCTTCCCGTTGATAAACCGCCTTCTGGTTCGATTGCCCTCTATTGTAGTCATTTTGAGTTCTCGAACCTTCGATATCCGTTTTCGTTTTTTGTTTTGAACTTGTTGGAGTATTATAGGGTTTCTTTTGGGCAAGTTCATCCAAAGGGGATGGCTAGGGTTTTGCATTTTGAGGTTTTGTGTCGTGCTCTAGGGTATGATCCTTCCCTTTTGCTCTTTCGCCGGTTTTTTCGCTTGGCGAAGAATGGCGATTGGTTTACATTTGAAACAACCAAGGTTGATACCTGCCTTATTACATCGATGGTTACCACACTTGGGGCTTGGAAAGATCGCTTTTTCTGGGTTTCTGATACTATCATTCCCTTCAAAATGGTGTGGAGGAATCCGGATGCTGTTCTCAATACTCCGGAACCTTCCGAGTCTGAATTGAATGCTGTTTTTCTTAATGCCATCCGGGACTGCCCTTCTAGGGTTCGTCCCTTTCCTGAACACTTACTTGTTCTATTAGGGGTTAGTAAAATTTGGGGGAATGTTGATCGGGATCCGGTTCTTATGAGGAGTGGAATTGGTATGCTTTTTCCTTTTTTGTCCTATTTATATTTTTCTTAGTCTATGACTTATGTGTTGTTGTTTTTTGCAGTCATGTCTGCGTTGGATTTTATTAAGAGCGACGATACTTCTGATGTTGTTTTTGAGGATGCTCCGTCGGTTCCTGGTGAGAATGTTGTGGTTAGGACTGTTGATCAAAGGTTTGAGGGTTCAGGTTATGTTAGTGCTGCTACTGCCAAGGGTTTTTCCAAGTCTAATGCTCCTAAATCTTCAACTCGCCGATCTTCTCGTCGGTTGTTGAAGGCTGGTCCTCAATCCACTTCTACTGGACCGGTGGAGTTGAGTGATGACATTGAAGTTTCGGAGGATCAGGGTGTTGAAGCGGGTGTGGAGAAGGATAAAGAATTGGTTGTTCATGGTAAAAAGGTTTCAAGCAAGAAGGTTGTTGTCACTCCTGTTCAAGAGTCCTCAAGCAAGAACGTTGAAGGGTTAGATCCGGAAGGGATTTATGTGCCTGCTTGGTCAGTGAAGAATGATGACAGTTTCAAAGATGTTGCTGTTTGTGAGGATGTTCTGAGTCACATTGCTCCTCCCTCAGTACACGAGACTATTGCTGGGATGGATGATGACCTAATGCTGTCCCGAATGATTTTGAGTACCTGCAACCTAGCTTCTATGCTTCCTCAAGGCATTGCCCGTTTTCGTCAGAGAATGCGGGAATATGAAGAATTCTCCAAGAAGAAGGATAAAATGAAATCCTCCATGGCTGGGATGAAGAGGGAGATAGCTGGTTTTGCCGAGAAGGAAGCAGCATGGGAGAAGAAGGTTAGTGATCTGAAAAAGACGCATGAAATTGAGATGGATGATTTGAAAAAGAGCTTCGAGGCCTCTAGGCTGAAACTTAGGGCTGACCGGGAAGCTTTGTTTGTTCAGCAGCAGGCTTTTGTTAAGGAGAAAGAAGGGTTGAAAGCTTCAGTTGCTCAGGCTACTGGGGATAACCAATGGCTCATAGAGCAAGGTTTTCACCAAGTGGTTACTTATCTATTGCACTCCAAAGAGTTTAACTCTGCTCTTGGTGACGTTTACACTAAGCTTCTTAACCTGGGGAAACACCAAGGCCTCATCGCTGGGTATAAACTTCATGAATCCGGTCATCCTTTAGAGAAGTCCTCTCTGTTTCGTCCCGAGGCTTCTGACGTTTTTAAGGGCTCCGTTGAGCAAATGGAGAAGCTAACCTACCCCTACATCCATCAGGTTTCCACTTGTTTTGGTAAACCTCTTTCTGTATTGCAGGAATTGAAACCGGAGGGCCTAAATGAGAAGGTTTGTGCTGAGGTTTTGGGCTCTCTTTCAAGGAAGAGGTCCTATTCGGGGGATAGCGATGATACCTTTTCAGGTCAGCCGGATGTTCCTAAGGATGCAAGCTTGGAGGCTTCGGCGGTTGGTGGTGATGGAGGTGTAAAGACTAAGAAGTTGAAGAAAACAAAGAAGGCCAAGGGCGAAGGTTCTGGAGTTTCCAAATCTGTTGATGCTTAATTCGTAGCTTTCTTAGCACTGAAAACAACTTATGTTTGTCATGTTAACTTGAACATTGTTAGGTTTGGTAGGAACCCCTAAGGTTCCTTTTGGTTATGTTGAAGGCCTGTATGGCCGTTGGACAATGATTAGATTTGCAAGTTACTGGGACTTGCCTTAACTTATGTTTGGAAGTCTTTTTGGGACTCTCTATGATATGATATTTTAACTGTTTTTCTTTTATGTTTGTACCTTTTTTAGTCAGGGCAGTTCGTTTGGTTTTTAACCGTTCAAGCCTTTGGCTGTCTGTTAATAGGTTGAAGCCTTGAAGGTTTCGAGATATTGCCCGGGTGGCTTGAAGCCTTAAAGGCTTGTTGGTTATGCGTCCAGGCTTGATTTGTGCCTTTGTGTTTTTTCCAATGGATTTTGCTCTTTTTTGGATTTGGTTTGTTCTCTTTTGTAACTTTGTCTTTGTTGGGTTTGTGTTGCCCTTATGTTTTTTATACCTAAAAGGGTTCAGTGCTGCAGACACTTAGCCTTTGGCATTTTTAACAAGAAGAGGTAACATCTATCCTTTTCATTATTTCTTTTGGTTTTTCTAGCCTCTTTGTAGACTATATTTTTAAAGCTTCGTGAACATTTGGTGTGGGCTGCTTATACCCGTCTATGAGACAATTTTTTTTTTTTTTTTTTTTTTTTTTTTTTTTTTTGACAAGTCTCATGGAGTTGTATTGATTTAGGAACTCACCCCTTATATAGGCTCATTCAACCCTTGAACCTATTGAGCGATGTGGCCTGGGAGCTCATCCCCTTACATGGCCCTTGCCATGGAGTTTTTTGCTAGGTTCTCCACCTGATTTTAGGATAGAAAGACAAGTTTGATAAAAACAACTTCATTCATTAAAGCAATACTTGCTTTTTACAAAAGGTATTCATAATTTTGATTGAGATACATGTTGATACAAACCAAACTTTCCGTTTAAACATGGAACCTTTTCAATGTTTTGCCGTTCCAATGTCTTGGAAGCCTTTTGCCTTCTGAATCAGCCAGCTTGTAGGATCCGCCTTTGTGTGCTTCAAGGATGGTGTATGGACCCTCCCACTTTGGGCCAAGCTTTCCTTGATTTTCTTTTTTGCTGGCTTCGTTGTTTCTGAGGACTAAGTCCCCTAGTTTGAAACGTTCGTTTTTGACTTTTTTGTTGTAGTAAGCTTCCATCTGTTGCTTGTATTTGGCTTCTTGAATTGCGGCTTGATCTCTTGCTTCTTCTAGGAGTTGTAAATTCAACATGGTCTCTTTTTGGTTTGCTTCGGGATCCATGTTGACAATTCTTTGGGTTACAACTCCTATTTCGGCAGGGATCACAGCTTCGGATCCAAATACCAAGCTGTAAGGTGTTTTCTTATGGCTTGTTTTTTCCGTTGTTCTAATTGCCCATAGAACACTAGGCAATTCTTCAAGCCAGTTGCTTTCATATCTTCCCAATCTTGTCTTGATTCCTTCCACTATGCTTCTATTTGTTCTCTCGACCTGCCCGTTTGATTGTGGATACGCCACTGAGCTGAAAACCTGATCGATTTTGTATTCTTTGCACCAAACGCTAAAAGGCTTTTCAGCAAATTGTCTTCCGTTGTCGGTAACAAGTACTCCTGGCAACCCATAACGGCAAATGATGCTTTCCCAGACGAAGTCAATGACTTGCTTTCCTGTTATCTTGGCAAGTGGTTTGACCTCGGGCCACTTGGTGAAATAGTCCACCGCCACCAATAGGAATTTTACCCCTCCTTTGCTTGGGGGAAATGGACCAACAATGTCCATTCCCCACTTGTGAAATGGCCAAGCGGGGGTTATTGGGACTAAGTCGTGCTTGGGACTTCTTGGGATTGGTGCATGGATTTGGCAGGCATCACATTTCTTCAATTCTTCAGCTGTGTCGCGATGCATTGAAGGCCAGAAATATCCGAGGTTCATGAGTTTTGCAACTACCGACCTAGCTCCAAAGTGAGCTCCACACACTCCCTCATGAATTTCCTTGATCAAATACTTGCTTTGCTCGGGGCCGACACACCTTAGCAAGGGAGCAAGGTAACCCTTTTTGTAAAGGGTTTCTCCTTGCAGCATGTATTGTCTTGCCTTGATCTCAACCCTTTTAGCTTCCACTTGATCATTGGGTAATTCACCATTTTTGAGGAACTTTCTTATGGGAGTCATCCAGTTTGGTTCTTCTTCGGTAACCACATCTTGAACCTCCAATTCATTAATGGATGGTGTCTTCAACACTTCTACCAGTACCTTTTTTGTGAGGTGGGCAAAAGTGAGAGATGCAAGCTTGCTTAGGGCATCGGCCTTTTTGTTTTGGGATCTGGGGATCTGTTTGATGTTGCATGCTTGGAAGGTACTCATTAGTTCCTTTGATTTTTCTCTGTATTTTTTCATGTTGGGCTCTTTAGCTATGTAGCTATCATTCACTTGGCTTGAGACCAGCAACGAATCCGTGAACACTTCAAGCTTTTCAACCTTCATTTCTTTGGCCAGCCTTAGGCCGGCTATTAGTGCTTCGTATTCAGCCTCGTTATTGGTGGTCTGAAAATCAAATCGAAGAGCATATGTGAACTCCAAACCTTTCGGGTTAATCAAAATTAATCCAGCCCCTGACCCTTCAACGCTTGAAGCCCCATCGGTAAAAAGCTTCCAGGCTTCGGGGTTGGAGGGTTCAGTGGTGGCTGTGTTTACTTCAGTAAGTGTTTGGTTTGGGACTTCCACAATGAAATCAGCCAAGACTTGAGCCTTGATGGCTTTCCTTGGGACATAGGTGATGTTATGTTCCCCCAGTTCTATGGCCCATTTGGCTAATCTGCCCGAGTTTTCAGGTTTTTCAAGCACACTCTTAATAGGTTGGTCGGTGACCACTTGTATGGGGTGTGCTTGGAAATACCTTCGGAGCCTTCTAGCTGTTTGAACTAAAGCTAGGGCAAGTTTTTCAAGGGGAGGGTATTTCGTTTCAGCTAATTTTAAAGTTTTGCTGAAAAAATAAACGGGTACCTGGGCCTTGTCTCGCTCAATGGTGAGGACTGCACTGATGGCCTCGTCCGTGATTGAGAGGTATACCGATATTAATTCCCCGGTTTTTGGTGCTGCTATGTCTGGTAGGGAAGCTAAGTGTTGCTTCATCTGGTTGAAAGCTTCCTCAGCTTCTTCAGTCCATTTGAAATCCTTTTTATCTGAGCAGTTCTTGAGCGTTTTGTAGAATGGCAGAGATCTTTCGGCTAACTTGGAGGTAAAACGCTTCAAGGCTGCAAGCTTCCCATTCAAGCTTTCAACCTCCTTCTTGGTCTTTGGTGGCTTGGTTTCAAGGACGGCTTTTACTTTGTTAGGGTTGGCTTTGATGCTTTGTTTTCCGACAATGTGGCCCAAGAATTTTCCTTCCTCGAACCCAAATGAACACTTTTCTGGATTAAGCTTCATGTTAACCTTTCTGAGGTTCTTGAAAGTTTCTTGAATATCATCGAGTATTTGGTATTCCGTCTTGCTTTTGATAACCAGGTCATCGACATATGCTTCCATATTTTTGCCAATTTGGCTTTCGAAGGCTTTGTCAACGAGCCGTTGATAGGTTGCTCCTGCATTTTTGAGACCGAAAGGCATCTTTTGATAGCAAAAGATCCCTTTGTCCGTGTGAAAAGCTATTTTTTCCTCATCTTCTTTCTTCATGAGGATTTGGTGATAACCTTTGTATGCATCTAGAAAGCATTTGAACGAGTATCCGGTGAGGGAGTCAACTTTGAGGTCAATCTCGGGTAGTGGATAGCAATCCTTAGGACAAGCTTTGTTAAGATCCTTGAAGTCTATGCACATCCTCCAAGAGTTGTCTGGTTTTTTGACCATAACTGGGTTTGCAACCCATGATTGGTACTTGACTTCTCGGAGGATGCCGGCTGACACAAGCTTTTCAACCTCTTGGCAGGCTGCCAGACTTCTTTCAGGTGCCAAGCTTCTTTTCTTTTGAACCACCGGTTTGACCCCTGGCGGTATTCTCAACTCGTGCTCGGCAATATCCCGAGGGATCCCGGTCATATCTTCAGGACACCAAGCGAATACATCACTGTAGTGTGTTAGCAATTTTTTAAGATATGAAAGGGTCTCTTGAGAAAGGTCAGGGTTAACCCTTATCCTTTGTTCCGGGTATTTATGGTTTATGACCAATCTTTGCCTGTCTTCTTCACTGTTTGAACTTTCACCTTCAACCATGTAGGCTTCCTGGGAGGGTTGAAGGGTTGCTATACCCCTTTCGGTGGGGAATTTGACTATGCCATGACCAACAGACACGGCCATGTAAAATGCACACTGTCCTGGTCTTCCAATGATCACATCATAGCTGGAGGGGATGTTGATAACCACAAAGGTGAGTGGTTGGGTTCGTTCTTTTGAACCTTCACTAAAACGAACATTAAGTGTTAGTTGCCCCAAAGGCTTGAGGGGTATGTCAGCGATACCTTTTATAGAGGTTCCAGAAGGTTGAAGCCTTGAGCGTTCTTCATTGCTCAATTGGTTGAAGAACTTTTCGAACATGATTTCAGTGGCTGCACCCGTGTCTATGTATGCCTTGCATGTTTGCAACGTTCCTATGGTAGCCCCCACCACGAGTGGGCTAGAGAGAGAGTCATTCTCGGTAGGGGGGAAACAGACACACTGAAGCTCCCAAGCTTCCAACCTTTGTCTTTTATGAGGAACCTTTCCATCGAAATCTACCATATTGACTTCCTTACCCTTTCCTTCAGCCATTTTGTCCCGGACTCCCTTTACCAAATGAGCGAGTTCTCCGGTTTTAACAGCCTCTTCTATTCTTTTCTTGAGTTGGAAGCAATCATTGGTGTGGTGACCCTTTTCTTCATGAAACTCGCAGTACTGGGTGGAGTTCTCATTTTTCCTGCTTTTGGGGAGAGGTCTAGGAGGCCGAAAGTTTTGTTTAACTTCCTCTGTTGCAAGGATTTCTTGAGGGGTCTTTGTGAGGGGCGTGAAGCTTATACCTTTCTCTCTGCTTGAAAGGTTCCGACCTTCAGTCCTTCGAGGATCTGAACCCTTTGGCCGTCTGTCATAGGGGTTGAAGTTCCCTCTTTTTCTGGTTGGACTGTTGCTTCTCCAGCCGGACCCTCTTTTTCTTTGTTCCTTAATGTCTACTGCCTCCTCTCCCCGGATGTGGGCCTCAGCCCTTTCAAGAGCTTCTTCTAAGGTCTTGGGTAGGGATTTGTTGAAATCCCTTGTGAGGTACTTAGAGGTGATGGCATTCATGAAACCAGCCACCCTCATTTTCTCGTCGGCCCCTACATAAGTTAGACCTTCCTTCTTGTATCGTTCAATGAAAGCACGGAGACTTTCATCATCACGCTGTTTTATCTGAAAGATCACTGTTGCGTCTTTGACATACCGCCTTTGTTGAGAGAAATTGGCCAGGAAACCCTTGCTGAGATCGTCAAAGCTTCGAATGCTTTGAGCAGGTAAGTCGTTGAACCAGATCCTGGCGGATCCAACAAGAGTTTGCATGAACATTAGGCAACACTCAGCGTTGGACCATTTCTCTATCCGAGCTGCACCGGTGAAGATCTGAAGATGGTCCTCAGGATCTTCAGTCCCATCATATGTCCTGATGTGTGCCGGCATTTTGATCTTTGACTGGAAATCATAATTGGCTATCTGCCTTGAAAAGCATGAAAGGTTGCTTGGCTTGTATGGTTTAGCCAAGTCCTCTTCAGTCCTTGCATCCATAGTACTGCTATTGCCGTTGTTTCCCTGAGTGGCAAGCACTTGATTGATGAAGTGTTGCCATGGGAAATTGGCCATCATCTGGGTCATCATGTTGGGCATAGGGTTGAAGCCTTGAAGGCTTCCTGGGCCAGTGGAGCAGTTCATCCCGAGGGGAGCACTCATAACAGCACTCCGTGCTAAAGGGAGTACGGACAGAGCTCGCTCCCATGTAGTTGTAGTAGATGCTGGACAGCTTGTCACCGGGGATTGTAGGAGTTGGTCAAGAGTTAACTCATGTCCCAGAGGAGCACCACTAGTAATCGGTTGGGAAGAGAAGATAGGATGCACCGTAGGATTTGTCATAGAGGACAGATAGGGGTGAGGGTTTGAAAGGTTACTGGGACCAGCCTCACTTCTTGTTGCAAAAAGAGGAGGAGGTGGTCCAGGGGACAATGTTGGCTCAGGTTCGTCATAGTCTAACCGAATCCTCACTCCCTTTTCTCTTTCTTTACTCACGTGCTGGTTGAGAAGAGTCCTTAGCACAAGGAAATTGTTTGCAACCCCTTCAGGGGTGAGTTCAACACATGATGGGGCATAAGAGACACCGATATTAGGAGATGGAACTCCGGATCGGGACGGAGTTGGTGTGTTGAAGTTGAGGAACTCGGGTGTACTCCCCGGAGTTGAGAAAGAAGTTGGTATAGCCACGTGAGCTTGGCTACTACCCGGAGTGGAAGTGTTTGGAATTTGATTCACTTCTTCCGGGGATCCACTTTCAGACATGGTGATTTTAGGTGAATAGAGCTACACTACTAGGTCTTTTTGAGAAGAAATAGTGGCGTAGCCCCACGGTGGGCGCCAACTTGTTGATACAACAAATACAAGACCAACGATGGTAGCTTGACTGGCTAGGCAGAAGGGTTGAAGGGTTCAACCTTGCCAAACGCAGGTCGTGGGGTCCCCCCACGTTTGCGAGACGTGGAAGGAGGTTTGCTAGTTTGTTATTATCCTTTGCTATAGATCCTCCTCTGATTTGTGCTCAGATTCGGAAGTGAAAGCAAAGGGAATGTGTGTGTTGGATGTGAAAGGGAATGACTTGTGCGAGACAAGCATTCGATGTGAATGACCAGAGATAGAGGAATCAGAGCTGGTCCAGATGTGTCCCTGAAGTAAATGAAGTGTCATTTTATAAGGGAAGGCATCTCCCGAAGTGGAATGGATTTGACTAGCAACCTCGCTTGCAGTGGAGGGTTTCCCCTTTTGGGGGTTGAAGGCTTTAGTCCCCCGGATAATAGTGTGCACCGTGCAGACCTGCAATGCCTTTGCGGCTGTGGGTTGGTGAAGCAATCTTCAGACGTGACTTGGCTACTGTTACCGTGCTGCTTTTTCCTTCCACAGCTTTTTAAGCCTTGAACCATTTAACCATTTAAGCGTTTACATAATTAGTCATTTTATTTAGTCTTGGGTTACCCCCGTCATCAGCAGTCAACACGGTTGATAATGAAGCAGAGCGCCGTCTCGATTTGGATCTACGGGAAGAAAGACACGAGATTGCGCGTATTAAAGAAGCGAAATACAAGACACAACTGGAAAGGTACTACAATGCGAAAGTCCGTATTTGTACCTTCACTCCAGGAGAATACGTTTTCCGAGACAACGAAGCTTCAAACGCTGAACGCCCCGGGAAGCTAGCACCCAAATGGGAAGGCCCATATTTGGTTCACGAAGTGCTAGGAAAGGGGGCATACAAATTGCGCACACTGGATGGACACATCATCCCGCACACATGGAACGCGCAACAATTGCGCAAGTGCTATATGTAACTACCCTAGGCCATGTGCCATTTCTCTCATGTTGGCCACGCGCCTTTTTAACTTCCTATGTTGGCTAAACGCCCTTTATGTTGCTTATCTACAATGTACGATTGGCCTAAGCGCCGTTTCCCAATTAATGAAAGCATACGGCATGTTTTCTTTTATCATAACGCTTCTTGAGTTACAAATGCATGTTAAACTTTTAATTAGCACGAAAACACTTCAGTGAATTACGAGCTCTTGAGTTATGCCTCTAAGGTCCTCCGCGAACGCAGCGCGAGACCGATCAGCTATACTCACTCAAGAGCCACACTTGCATTTATTCGCACTAACTTAACCAAAGTTTCTAACAACAGTGCAATAATTGTAACAAGTCAGAATAAACATAAACATCGTATTTAATAAGCGCAAACGCGCAACGGTTACATAAAGCCTATCATCCATTTGGCCTAAAGCAAGCGCGACCGCGCGACACATTCAAAAACAAAACAAAAAATTACAAGGCACAAAGCCTTCAACACTATCTATTCCAAGCCATCACCAGCGTCATCATCGTCACGCTTATCACCATCGCCATCATCACCCGCGTTTTCCTCTTCGTCAGATAATTCAACGGTTTCTGGTGGATCAAGGATGCCCTTTAACCGTTGACACCAATCATCATGCTTCAGCGCTTCAGTAACCAAATCCATCACAGGTATTGATAGATGGTCATAACCATGTTCAGCGCGAGCTAACTCAGCCTCAGCTTGATCAGTCACTGAGCAATGACTAGTGTCGAACTCCTGTCCAAGAATTTCTGTAACATGTTGCGCACATTCAAGATAACCTCCGCGATGACCGACCGCGCGGGAAGCATCTATAACGGCTGCAACAGCTTTATCCAGTTCTCCAGCATTTAGGATGGAGTTGGCCATCTACAGCAAACGTAACACATAAGCAACCAGGTTTTAAAGCCGAAAGCCAAAGATAAAAACATCATACCAGAACTAAGCCTCTGCCACGCAACCACTCAGCCTCAGAGACCAAAGTATCAACGATACCCTGAGCTTCAGAGTAGTTGTTCTGCGCCACATTCAGTGCATATGTGCTAATGTTCCGCGCTTCGTCCGCTCTCTGTTTGGCCTCTTCGGCAGTGGCAGCCTTAACCTTCTCAGCTTCAAGGTCGATTTCCAAGGACTTGCTTATGTCAAGCTGCTCTTGCAAGTGGCGTTTCAACTCAGCAATCTCGACATCCTTGGCAACCAAATCCTTGTCCCTACTTGACAGCTGCACCTTCACCTCAGCCAGCTCAACCTGCAAGGGATAAAAGACTCAGTTAACCTGCTAAACAAAAGTATAAACTGAAAGAGAAGTGTCTCGAACCTCAGTCTGCTCCTTAGCAGCTTGCGCATCCTCAACCTTCGCCGTCAGCTCAGCAACCTTACCTTCAAGCTCAGTAATCTTATTGCGAGCTGCGAAGGTGCGTTGGTTGTCCTTCTCACAGATTTTCTTCCATTCTACTTTCTCCTTCGCCAGCAGATCTTCGGCAGCTCGAAGCTTACCCCTTAGGCCCTCGCGCCCCCACTCCTTCGATTTCCGGTCTGCTTCGAATTTTGCCCTCTCCTCATCAAAAGCAGCTTTTGACTTTTCAAAGTCACTAGCACGCCTTAGTATCCGCTCGCGATACTTCTCCCAATCATCCCTCTCCCTAACCATGGTTCGCCACTCGCGAACAATTTCTTGGTTAGCAGCACGGGTGTTGGCCTCACCAACAACATAGGCGTGATACAACCCGCTGTGGGTTCGCGCCCTTTGACGATCAACCTCACCAGGAGGAATGGAATTCAGAAGCCAGTCGCGGCAAGGCGCGAATTCGTGAAAAGTATCCTTTTGCTTTAAACCCCATGGCGGTTGGTGCGGAGCGTCACCACGGCCCTCTTCCGTATAATACTTATAATAAATATCCCCCAAAGTATCCCGGGGGCCTATTGGAGAGCGCGGCGGCGCGCCATGTTTTCCCACACTAGCCTGGCCAGCTGCAGAACCAGCACCTGCGCCTCCTGCACCAGAGGATTTGCCTCGATTAGCACCAGAGCCCGATCCCTCAGCGGTAGAAGATATTTCAACAGCCTTGTCAGCAGCCGTTTTTTCCTTCTCCTTCTCCTTAGTTTTCTCCCTCTCCTCTCTTTCAGCAGCTCTTTTCCTCTTCTCCTCATCAGCTTTCCTCCTCTTCTCCTCCTCCTCAGCCTTCTTCCTTTTGTCTTCATCAACCTTCTTCCTACGCTCCTCATCAGCCTTTTTCTTCTCTTCAGCAGCCTTCTCCTTCTCCACCTCAGCAGCCTGTTTGTCCTTCTCAGACACTACCCCAGCAGTCTTAAAAGGTTTGACAGTGACCTTGATTTTCTTCGGCGCAGGCTCTAAGGGATCTTTAAACACGACACCCTTCTCAGGGGTCTTCTTTTTGGCCTCTGCAGGAGTTAAACGTCAGTAAAGACAAGGAAATCAAAGAGCACAGAAATCAAAGAAACTAACCGGGAGAAAATTTGTAAAGAGAGCGCAGGTTACTCTTTTTCCCTAACACAGGAACCTTACCAGCTTTGAGCGCAACGGACCCACCTGCTGTGGTCTCGCTCCTACTCATTTTCCTGACAATCAAACTTGCAGCAGGCTCCTCCTCGTCTTCTTCTTCCTCCTCTTCTTCAACGTGCGCAACAGAGGGAGGAGTCGCGCCAGCATCTGGGTTGCGAGAACCCGCGCTACCTGAACTCTTTGAGCCACCAGCTCTAGGCTTTTTCTCGCCTATATGCGACAAACCTTTAAGTGAGTCACTGATTATCACGTAATCTCTTAAGTTACTCTGACGAAGGCGAAGAGTACCTTTATCAGCAGCACCAGAAGCTGCGCGGCTACTCCCGCTTTTCTTGCTTGCCACTTCAGGCTCAAGGTTGATCACTTTCTTCTTCCTGGAAGGTTTTTTCTTCTTCTCTTCAGGGTCGATACCCAAATCGCGCAGCACACCTGCAAAGATGGTAGACCAGGAACTTAACTCTCCATTTGATGATCCCACAGACTCCTCGCTGGAAAGATAGACAATCTCTTTCCCATCAGAAGTCACAGAGCGCAAGGGGCGAGGGTTAGGTATATGCGCCCCTTCGGTTGCAGTAGGCGGAGCGGCGAATGCATCAGCAACTGGGTACATGAAATTACCCTTAATCTGTTCATACCAGTATTCTTCCCCAGCCTGAAGCGGGCGCACGCCCATGGAACCTCCAAAGGTGGGAAAGGCAGCTTGATACAGATACACCTCTACACGTCAAATTATATAAATAAACACAAGTTACGAAACAGGAAATCAACAAAACTAAGGAAGCTACTAACCTCTATCGTCGATCATCAAAATAGGAACTTCCACGCTGTCAGGCAGCCATTGATCGCTCATCTGCGCCGCTACCAAGACGTTCTCACCAAACACGCGGTTTGGGGTGGCAGTAAGCTTCTGATACCAAGCCTCAGTCTTGGGGATCGCCAGATCTTCCTTCACGATCGACTCAGACCAGGCGCGAAATGTCATGGGGATCGGGATCACCTCCTCGCGAATATAAAAGGATTTTGGTTTCCAGTAATGGAAACTCTTAGGAGGGTTCAAGAGTATCTTCTTCGCAGCCCCTCGACTGGCGAACGAGAAGAAGCCCATATTCCGGATAAGCTGGTAGAATGTCCTAAACCTCTCAACCGTCGGCTCGATTTCATGAGATCGACATAAAAACTCGAAATGTCGAACTCTCACCATACCCGGTGGACTCATCTGTGAAATATGGAACCGATAAAACTGAAGAATTTGACCCATGAAATTCGTCGCCGGCAATCAGAAGTTGCCTTGATGAAAGAAGTCTTCAAACAACGTGATGTATCCCGGCGGTGCATCGGCGACCGTCTGATTCTGACCGGGGTACTTGGCATCCCATTCCGGTGGAAACCGGAAACTCCTAGTGATTTGCTCAAACAGCCCCAGGTCCCACCTAAGGACGGGAACTGGGCCTTCCTCACCAGGATTATCCTCTTAATGTTCTTCAGCCATAGATGACAAAGAAGAAAGTTTGAATATTTCTTCAAGAAACTTGAAGATCTGCTACTATGTTCTTCAAAGGTTTGAAGATTCAAAAGAATTCGAGAGCAAATAGGAAAGAGAATACAACAGAAGACGAAAAGTGATTTCTTTTCTTATATACCCATCGCATTTAATGCGATGGGTAAACGTGCCGGGATCGCCGCGCGCGTGACCAATCAGAAGACGACACGTAAGGCGAGAATCCCAGAGTGACGGTTACTACGCGCGCGTAGAGCTCACTCTCCTGACGGAATGACCAACCGTCAGAGACAACTTGATGACATCCGTGTAAGTGGTCAACTCAAACGTCACCATCAGTGACGTTTCCCACCAACTTGTCAGAGTTCAAATTTCGAAGGTTTTCCCGCCCAAAATTACTACAATCTTCATGGAGAGGCTACTAGGGTCGCGCAGTATTAACAATGCCTCAATAACCCTGCGCGCTTACACCCAAAGGCAGTGAAACACCTGGAGCCAATCCTGACAGCCGTGCCGTGGTAACTAACAAGAGCTTACACACGCGCCGTCTACCCAATACAAGGAAGCATTTTCTACAACTTTATTTTTCTAAGTCCAGAGCTCCAACCACTTGCCACACGCACGGTGCAGCACTGGACTGGGGGGACTTGAAGGGGTATGGTCCCAAAAAAGCCGCGCAAACCTCCAGCAGGGTCGCGCGCGGGACCATACTCCTTATTTCAACAAATTTCTCATTAGCAACCTCGCGCGGGCCACAGCACCTTCTATTTTAACCTGCGCGAGGAGGGACAATATTAAGCTCCAATTACAACACTTAGCATTCTGAAAGAGCACTCAGTCATCCATACCCTGCGCGAGATAGTTACGTACCCAGCAAGAATCGCGCAGGGCAGCAGCGCAAGGCTGTTTCAGATAGTACACAAGGTACAAGTAAAGAGCCAATCAGCGTCCTTCTGGCCCTGCTCAATCGTGCTCCACGATCGTCTGACATGCAAGAGATAAAAAGTACTTAAGGACGCCTACATGGCACCAATCACAGGGCAGAGACAACTGCCCCACGATCTCCACTTACCTGCTGATGGCAGAGTGGCGGCCAAGCCGACAACAGTGACACGTGGCTCCAATCACATTGCGCCAACTCCAGAAAGCTCCTAGAAGCCACTAACGGTCGACACGAGTGAGACAAAGAGCATATCCTCTATGTTGTCGCCTTTAGGCCCAAGGCCCATCAGCCCATATCCTCTTACACCTCTCCGGCTATAAATAGAGACCTCACTTCACAGGTTAAACATCCCATTCCCTCTACTCTCACTCTAAATACTCAATTATCTCCCCAAAGCAGTCGCTTATTCTCACGCCGGAGCCCGGTTAAGAGGGAAACCCCCATATTCCCCTCTTAACGAGTAACGGTGTTCTGTTTTGCAGGACTTAGACGATCATTACGAAGCTCAGAAAGCCATTAGAAGATTAACCACTATGGTAGGAACATAAACCAAACTGATTAGTCCCGTAATTAGTTCCGTGTTTCTTCAGGTCACGTTTAGCTTGGAGAAGGGTCTTGGTTGTTGAAGAAGTTGACCGAGTTAGATGGAGATGCACGTTGGTTTGTTGCCTAACAAGCAGGAGAACGTGGAGTTGTTTTTATGCATGTGCTTTGTTTTTTTTATATAAATAGGATAGTTAATCGTTTGTTTATCTACCCTTCTTTCTTCAATTATATAGTTAATTACAGGAGCCTTTCAACTATTTCTTTCTGCAAATTAGTTCTACACTTACGTGAGTGTTAAGAGTGTATTATTGAGGGGCCTGTAACTAACATTATATAGGTAGCAACTTAATCTCATGGTCATCAAAGCGCCAACCAACCATCGCTCGGTCTAGCACCGAAGCCGAGTATAAGGGAGTCGCCAATACAGTTGCTGAAGCAACTTGGATTCGCAACCTTCTTCTTGAACTTCAAGTCCATACACGACACGCATCTTTGATCTATTGTAACAACATCTCCGCGGTTTATTTAAGTGAGAACCCCGTACAGCAGCAAAGACATTTGTGTTCTTCACAGTCCCGCCGATTATCATAATCAGATATATTCACGAAAGGACTACCAAAGCAACTATTTACCCGGATTCGTGACAGTTTGTGCCTTCGGTGTACTATGGCTACAACGGCGGGGGGGATGTTAACCGATAATATCCTTTGGATATTATTAAAGAATATTATTAATTGTTTATTTGAATATATTGTATTTATTTTGTCAATATTTTGTGTAAATAAGTTTGATGTATATCTCGTAAGTTTGTAAGGATTTGTTTGACTTTCCTCATTTTAGAAAGCTTATTTATAGCCCAAGTATTTTTTTTTTTTTATAATCAAGCAAGGAATTTTCCTTCACTTTCACAGTTTCACATTTAACGGTTCGAATTATAAGAAAAGGTAACATTTAATATATTTGTTTATAAAAGTTTTGGCATTGGAGTAGAACTAGGAGTAGCCTTAACCATCACTAGTGCTCTAGTGGTGGCCACGGGTATTTAAGTTCCACTTATGGTGGGCCCGGGTGAGTTTTCCCCTCAAGGTCTCAAGTTCGAGTCTTGGTGATAGGGGTTTCTCATTGAGGGGTTTAAATTGGGGATCTATTGTGCGAGGGGGCTCTCTAGCGCGGACCCGGTTAAGACAACGTATGCTAGACCTCCCGACATTCGCGAATAATTCACACCTTTCAAAAAAAAACTAGGAGTAGCCTTAAAGGGTGTGTGTTCCATTCTAAAAATCTAATAACAATCCTTTATAAATTTCAATTGCCAATATGGGGCTAGTCCACTTGATAGATAAACGTAACTCTTATATGACTTGGGCAATGACTAGCATTTTGTGATTATTAAGTAAACTAGGGTAGAAGTAACATTTACAGTTTAAAAAAAAATCAACTATAAATTCTAAAAGCTGAAGTCTAGCACTTACCGTCAAGACTTTCTGCGTTAGGTGGCGTGGTTTGATTTTTCTTCTTCTTCCTCAATCTTATAAAGATACTAAATGAAGCAATTATTATTATAATAGCGATGACTATCACAACAATAATTATTATCACTGTTCGAGTCGAGTCGAGTCATTCTTTTTCCCTGGAAAAATAGAAAGTGTTACGATAAAATAAGTAGACAGTTAAAAATAAAGTAAAGATCACGAAAAAGGATGTTAGGCTTTTCATGACTACTTATAAAAACTACTTTGGAACTCTTGCTATCCACATTTTAAGGACGTACGTAGTCATAGTGTAATTTTGCTTAATACTAGTTGGAATATCTATGTCATAATTCTGAAATTGGTTGTTCTCATGAAGTTCAGTGTCAAAAATATTAGCCTCCATTGTCTTCACCAAAAATCACAAGTGCAATAGCACGTTACCTCTAATATAACGAAGAGTTATCAATCAACGATCTTACAAAATAAATAAAATAAACTATTATTATTCGCTATATAGTGCAAATTAAGCGGTGGAAAGATTACCCTAACCGCTTCCCCCGATTATATTATTATTCACAAAAATATATTGCAAACGAAAAATGTTGCCGCGGCTAAATTATTAAAACGAACGAAAAGTATATTTAAAAACGTTAGAACCACGCACGCGTTAACACGCAAAAATTAGTTCGAAACGACATAGATTAGAATAACTAAGTTGACTTCCATATGATAAATCTATTAAAGTTCAAGGGGGTAGAAACGTAAGTTATTTAAAGTATTATTACAATACCGGCACTCGGTATAGCAACCGAATGATATAACGTAAAACCATGGGAAAGATGTTCCGGTGGCTAAACCATCAAACCAAACAATAAGTAGACGTAAAAACGTTGAACCACGTTCGTTGTATCGTATTAACACGTAAGTTTAGATATAAACGTAAGACATAGAAAAGAACAACTAAATTGACCCCGTGTTACAAAATCTATCACTACAATTATTATTACTCTATGTAAATATAAATAACAAAAACGATCCTATAATATACAGTTATAGAAGTACTACAATTACTATATACAAAAAAAAAACATGAAACGGAGACGGTTAGAATCGAAACTGGATGGATAGACTCACCCAAGATGGCACACAAAGGTACAACCCACTCCAATACTATTTACTTTTACCATGAGTTTTCAATTTTCAACATTTAAGTAATGCAAAGTGGTGGACTGGTGTGATGTCCACCGACATTTAGTTTTAACAGTATACTAGCAATTAGACCCGCGCGTGTTGCGGCGCGGGTCATTGCAAACATCGAATGAATTAGTCTAAACATTATGTGATACAGTAACCGTATGAAATTTTCAAAGTTGAGCAAGTGTAAAAAAAGAGTAATAGTACAAGAAGCAAAAACGTAAAGTTTAAACTTGACGGTGTGGTGGCGGTAAAAATGGAGTAATAGTGAAAGGATAAAAAACGCAAAGTTTAAAAATTGAGTGGGGTGGTAAAAATGGAGTAATAGTGAAAGGAAAAAAACGCAAAGTTTAAAGCTTGAGAGGGGTGTAAAATAAAGTAATAACGCATAGGTTAAAAATGTAAATTTTAAAAGTAGTTGTAAAAATTGTAAAACTAAGCAATAGCCCAGAGGTTAAAATTGTAACTTTCAAAAAGTGAAAGGTGTAAATACAAAACAATATTACAAGTGTTAAAATTTTTACATTTGAAGGGTGCTAGGTGAGAGAAACAACCGACTTTCTCTTTTAAGACTTGTAAGAATAAATATATGTTATATGATTTTTGCGACCGAAATTTGCAGTTGCTTTCCGACCAGATCTTGGCATGTCACTAACTTTGGGACCTTTATGATTTCTATCGTAAACCGCGATCACTAAGTAGTGACCAGTGACAATAAGAATGATGTTAATAAGAGCATCAAAAGCGGGGGCGTCCAATAACCCCATCCACTCATCGGACCAACAAATTCCAGACCACCTTGTTATGGGAGTTTGACCCACCTCGTCCGGTTTGTTTCACCAGACTAGTCCGGTCTGACATGGTAGGCCCCACACACTTGCAAACCTTTTATTTTTGTTTTTTAATGTAAAAAGTAGTATGTAATGCGGATGTTCGGAATGGTTTAGAGGAGTGGGGGTGCCCCGTGATGAAGCGTGGTTCGTGGGTGACCACGCGTGGAACACCGCCGCCGGTCCTTGTGACAACGCTTGCTGGTGACCACGCGTGAAATTTTGAAAGTTACCGTTGAGGAGGGGACCGTTGGGGGGTGTTCAAAAAAATTAACACTATATATATAACTTCCACCTTAACCTTTAAACCCACAACCCACAAAAATACCATATCTACACTCTACATTCTAAACCGAAAAATGGAAGGTCAAGCAAACGCGGTTCGGGTTCGAAGAAAACACCCACACGGCCAAAGGTTCAAGCTAATCTTGGCGAGACGTATATTAAACACTTAACCGAAAACCAAAAAAATAGTGATTTAAACGTCATGTTACAACCCGCACGACACTCTTAACGAACCCTTTAGGTCGATCCTACTTCAACGCAAACGAGGAATATGTGAAAAGTGAGGTTGGGAGATGCCGTAGAATTTTTAGTTTTTTTTTTTTTACTTTGCAATGTTTTGTTTTTTTTTTTTTACTTTGTAATTTAGGTTTTTTTTTTTAATTTAATATTTATTTAAATGAAATTGTTATTGTTAATTTATTATTTAAAAAAAAATCCATCACTAGTGATGGGCACCCCCACTAAACTCCGTCACTAGTGATGGAATGAAATTTGATAACGTGGCGGAAGCTGTTTAGGTGTGGTGAATGATGAAAAGTAGAGCACCTCCACCCCCTTAGTGTTGAATAAAAAAGTGGGGTTTGGAATGGTGGTGGTTTGAAATGATGTGGTATGCTGACTAGGTGAAGTGGTATGGTCCCAGATCTTGCACAAGGCTTAGGCGCAAGTGACCATCACCTAGTTTACTTTGCCACCGGCTAAAAACATGCTCCACTCCCGCGCGGGCACGCGCGCGGCTAAAATCAGACGGCATCTCATCTTGTGTATGAAAATGGGTGTTTAGGCATCATACACAAAATGCGGTGATTGCTACTAAAGATGGTAGTTGTGACTCTGTGGTAACGAGCGGTGACTGCTTGAAGAAATCTAGCTATTACTCAGAGTTTAGTGTGCGAGTAAATTATGATTTGATTAAGATTTCTGACAGGATATCCTAGAATTTCTCTAAGAATATCATTGATAAATGCTATCGTTAGAATTATACAAGTAGATTTGATACACCTTAATTCGGAAAAGGATGTCTGAAAATAATTAAGGACGATGAATTTGAAAACAAATTTCCTTAAATATAGACTTTGGAGTCAAAAGCTTACTTATCATGACCAATGACGTTGACAATTCAGAAGAATAGAAGATATGCTTGGAAGAAGACGTAAGACGAAGTTTTGCGATTGCCAAGGGAAAATTGTATGGTGCACATATTCAATCTCTGCCTAAGGGAAATGAAAAATTTAGTTGTATACTGCGATGCGTCATATTTATGTCGTAATTGCACGTTGTTCAAAAAAGACAAAGTGACAGCCTATGCATCCAGACAACTAAAAGTGCATAGGAAGGACTGTACAATTTATGGTCTTGGAGACTTATAGAGCATGCATTGAGCGTGAGTGACGAAGTACGATAGAAAATGAGATACCTAACTACCATCGGTTAAGTTTATCTTACGATTATAGCTATCATGAAAGTTCGAGAAACTGCTTTGTTTAAAGTTAAGAATAAGAAAAGGCGTCGAACGTCTATTTATTTTAAGATGGAAGAACGACAAGAAGCCAATTGATAGAATCTGAAAACATTCAGAAAGAAAAATCATAGAATGACTAGAAGAGTTATGTTGATAATCAGGAAGACGATTACAGATTCCAAACGGTATATACGATCTGTTGATAGTACCATTGTGGAGAGTAGAGGTTCGAATTAGTTACGAAAGGGAAAGAAACCGAGCCCGTAAGATTTAGATACTTTCAAGAGCCCATCTCGAGTTGGATCTCGCTTGTAGGCTCAGGCTACCTTAGGTATAGGACAACTTACATGTGGTACAACATATGCCTAACCTAACAAGGTAAAATACTGACCTTACCCTTTCTAATTAGGTGCAAGTAAACGATAAACCTTGTGGAAGGTGTGGAGCGATGAGATGAAAACTTATAGAGAATAGGAGCTAGTTAATAAAGGTCCACGAGGATTCCTAGTAACAACCAGAGTTTCCACGGAAACTACCGGACCAAAATTAACGAAATTATTCTTAATTCTTCCACAAAGTGCGAAAACGCAACCTGTAAGGTAAAATTTCAAGGACGAAATTTCCTAAACAGGGGAGACTGTGACACCCGGCTATTCTCAGCTTGTACTGTACTAGTGTGACACGTTTTATGATTATATAAAGGCACTAAATTACTAAATATGGTATTAATATGAGGTATTTGAAATATTGATAAACCCAAACTTTGTTAAAAATTACGTTGGTAACAATAAGATAAACGCTTATCGCGTAACGAACGAAATGCGAAACGAATGTCGGTGACTGTCCGGATAATGTTAAAATCCTAAAAATATTCCGTTATGATTAAAACCCTATTTTTAATCATATTCGTAAAGAAAAATTAATTAAAACGCTTAAAATTCTTGTTTTGCAAATTTAAGCACGTACTGCGCAATACAGCGCGTATACTGTAAAACGCAGACGACGCAACCAGTCTAGGTGAACGAAATATTTTTTAGCAATATTATGGTGTGTTAATTTTTATAGAACGTAAAAAATAATTTTAAACGCCTTAAAACGCAGATAAAACGAGAAATAAAATAACCGGTAACCAGTTAATTACCTGTTTATCTTATATATATATATATATATATATATATATATATGTGTGTGTGTGTGTGTGTGTGTGTGTATGCATATGTATAATTAAGAGAGAGATTGTGAGAGAGAGGGCAAGGTGGCAGCACTAGTGCACACCAACATCCTCATTTTGCTAAGTGTTGCAAATGTGTAAAACCTAATCATTAAACTTTTCTAGCACTTCACTTAATACATAATTCCAAGATTTAACTTTTTCAAAAACCATCTTCTTCTTCTCTTGGAAACCATTCAGCCGAACACCCACAAGAACACAAACATTCAACATTTTCAAACTTATTCTTGAAGATCATGACCATTTCAAGTTAGTTTCAAATCGGTTTGAAGATTTAAAGTTGATTTCAAGGTGATTTCAAAGATGAACAAGCTTGTTTTCATCAAGATTCTCATCATAAAAACCCATTTTGTTCTTGAAAGGTATAAAGTTTTATTCCGTTTAAAACTCATTTGATGATGATGATGATGATGAGCATGATTCTCATATACTTGGATTTAGGGCTGTAAACGAACTGAACGTTCAGCGAACAGTTCGTGAACCGTTTGGCGGGAAGTTCGTTTACGTTCGTTCGTTTAACTAATGAACAAACATGAACACGAAATTTCGTTCGGTTAGTTAAATGAATGAACATCAACAAATGTCTCGTTCGTTCAATAGCATTCGTGAACGTTCGATAATGTGTTCGTGAACATTGGTTCATGTTCGTTTGTTTATGCTATTCATTAAAGGTTTTTTTTAGCATTTATTTATTTTATGCAAACTTTTTATATCCCTTAATTCTTATTTATCTCATTAGCCAAATAAATAAAATAGGAAACTCTATCTCCACCTTGTATATCCACCATTCCACTTTCCGTCTCTTTATTTATATCGAAAAATACTATCGGCCTTAGTTTAACTATTAAAGTTTCAAGGTCTAGCGCCGCTCCCTCTTACTATCCACCTCTAACCACCATCGTCTTCACCGATTTTATATGTGTCAGTTTGTGTTCGTTAACCATTAGTGAACACATTCCTTTCCTTAATGAACTAACAGGAACAACAAATATCATTTGGTAAGTGTTCATGAACCGTTCATGAACAAATTATATCCTTATTGAACGAACATGAACAAGGCCTTGTTCGTATTCATTCGGTTCGTTTACAGCCCTACTTGGATTCTCACAACTCTTGAAATTAACAAATGATTGTTTATAAAAATGAAAATGTGAAGAAATGTATGTATATGTATGGTCGTAGGTATGTATATATGTTTAGAGTTTGTGTTTTGAATTTTGGTTAAAAAGTTTCTTGAAAGGTGATTGTTTGAATGATCAAATGATGTGTGTTAAAGTGTGAATGATTGAAGTGATTATCGAATCTTGGATTTTATTTGAGAGGATGATGTTAAAATATGTGTGTATATGGCCGATTATATACATGCACATATGTTAAAGTTTGTGTTTTGATTGATCATTGATTTTGATTTTGAAAAGTATGCATGTTCAAATCAAAAAAGGATTTTCATAAAAGGTGTCATAATAAAGTCTTGTGATTTGAAATAAATACAAGTAAAGTGGAATTTTGGAGGTAATATATATATATATATATGGCCGAAATGTATGTATATCTATATAGAAATTGTAGGTTGTTTGCATGTTTATAAATGTTAAAGTATGATACATGTACTTGATGATTTCAATGATTGATGAATGATTGAACGAGAATTTAATCGTGGATAAGTTAAAGGATCATAATAAATGTAAGAATAGGGGTATTTAATCTTGGATGAGGATGATGAAGTCAATGTACATTAGATGATTGTACATAGGCTTGTATGATGATTAAATAATCATAAGTAAGTGAAAATGTTATGATATGATAAAGATTCATGCAAATCAGAATATAAACTATAAAATGGGGTTATATGATGTGTTTTGATGTCATAAAAATTATATCATAAACTTGGTAGCTTTGCATGTTGTACATGTAGCTTAAAAAGTAGTAAATTGGGTGAAATTGCATGATTTATGTGTTATACATAAGACCTGCACTATCATGGGTATAATTACCATTTTAACAGTAGATAACATGTGTTATGTTAAAATATGAAGTCATGATGATTTGGGATGGTTACGGTAATGTTCGGTACGAGACTATGCGTTAAAAACGGTAAAAATCGGCTTTTAAAGTGATTTTTGCGAAACTTTTTTAAATCTGATTATAAACTGATATTTTTATAATAAATATAAGTATTTTAACTTATATTAAGTATCTTTGGTGATTGGTTAGTCATATGTGACTTCTGACGCCCGAAAACGCTACCAAAACGGTAAAATACGCATATTTCAACGTACGCGAAAACGGAACGTTCAAGAGTGAACTTTATGTGTTATAAATTGATATGTTAATATGAGTATGTGTAATGTGATTTGTTAAGAGATTACATAATGATATGAATTGAAGCTATGTTTAAGCGTTTGTACGGTAAAAACGTTAAACTAGATCAAAATTCACAGTATGTGTGAAAATCATAATAAACATGAAAAATAATGCTTGAGTTAACTTGATAAGTTATTTGACATATTAAATGTTTAAGTATAATATATGTGTGAAATGAAGTAATACATGAATTAAGAGATATGTTGAATATGTCCATACTTATGCATATATATTACGAAGCGCAAATCGTAGATATATTGTGAATAAGTAGACATAATAACAAATAAAGAGTCACCCATAAAATCGTTCAAATCGCAAAAATCTTAATACGTGTGTGTGTGTGTGTATATATATATATGCCGACATAATCAAAACTAAGACTTTTCATAAAAACCTCAAAGATATGTGAAAATTCTAAGTATTAAAGAAACTTGATTGTTTGTAGAACGATTAATTATTAAATTATTCATATTTAAATTAGGATATGTAGATTCGATCTGAGGGATTGCGATATTAAAAACGCACCCAATGGTGAGTATCACTACGCCCCACTTTTTACTGTTTTATATACTATTTTGGGGAAGAACGCGTCGTTATGAAAGAAAAATATATGTTTTCGTATAAAATATGCTTTTGAATTATATAAAATGTATTTTCATGAAACATATGATTTTTGGAATAATATAATGTGTTTTATGGAAAACATGGATTTGGAAAAGTGTATGACTTAAATTGTTTTCTAGGAAAACGAGTTTTTATTATGTTTCGGGGAGAAACAGGTTTTTGATGGAAATAAATATGTTTCGGGGAGAAACGGATTTGATTGAAATAAATATGTTACGGGGAGAAACGGGAACATGTTATGGTGTTTTTGCTAAAATGATCGTGGAATAAATTAAATTTGGTTGGGACAAGTTCACCAAGTCTCGTGAGCGTAAATAACAAGAATAGGCTTACGTAAGAAGGGGACAACAGAAACTTGTACAATAATAGATATTAAATTATGTTGTTCAGTAGGTTATATATGTTAATGAATTGGGGAGGCACAACGGAGATATCCTGCCACAACGAATAATCATTTAAGTAAAGTACGCGTGGAATTGTTGATAGATTTATTGGGTTGACTACCCCGTCGTGACCGGTAGCTCCGGTCTACATTGCGACGAATTGAATTCTTTAATGATCTAATATGGATTAAAACATCAATCTTGATATATAGCTCGTAACGTCTTGCAAACTTACAAAACTGAAAGTATAACCAAGTTTAATATCAAAATAAAAACATGGGTATAAGTTTTCATCAGAAATATGCTTACGAGGTCATCTGAATGATTTCATGACATTTTACTAAGGAAATAAAATGATCTTTCTTAAACATAGGGGTGTGCAAAAAACCGAATTAACCGAACCATAACCGAATTAACCGACAAAACCGAACAGAAAAAACCGAACCAAATAAAAACCGGTGGGTCGGTTAATGGTGTTTTTGAAAACCGAAAGTAGCGGGTCGGTTATGGTTATCATTTTTTCCATACCCACCATAACCGAACCGAACCGAACCGACATGTAATTAATCTTTGTAGGATTTAGGACTTTTCACCATATTTTAATGTTTGATGTTTTTTACTAAAGATTTTTAGTACTTATCGGTTTTTCATATCATTTTGTGATTTTGGTTGAATGTTTATTTGAATTTATGGAATGTATCATATCACTTTATTTGAATATTCGATAATAATTGGTATTAATATTATGGATTATATGTATTTTTTAATAGGGGATTTGGCCTGTAATAATCCCATCTGGACCTTATTGGCCATTAATAATCCCACCTCAGAATATTCCCCCCACCAGTCCCACCTTTCACCTATTTTTCCTACAATGGTCTCCCGTTAAAAAAACTTAACGGAGTTAAGTTTTTTTCCAAATTATAAACATATATTTTAGGGCTTTTGATCAGAACGATAATACGAGTCCATTGATGTAAAACTTACTTCGAAATGGTGCTCCAAGTGACTTAATTTTGGATAATTGGAAATTTAAACACCCGAATTGAAGCGTCGTTTTCATCGTTTGGAGCACCGTTTCGAGGCAACTTTTACATCAATGGACTCGTATCGTCGTTCTAATCAAAAGCCCTAAAAAATCTGTTTGTAATTTGGAAAAAAGCTTAACTCCGTTAAGGTATTTTAACGGGGGACCATTATAAGAAAAATAGGTAAAAGGTGGGACTGGTGGGGGGAATATTCTGAGGTGGGATTATTAATGGCCAATAAGGTCTAGGTGGGATTATTACAGGCCAATTTCCCTTTTTTAATACTATGTAATATACTAATATATACAAATATGCAATAACAATTTATTCCATGTTAAAAAAATTAAGCTAACTTTAGCTAAGCTAAATATACGGTTAAGCACCCATAACCGACCCCCTATAACCATCAAAACCGAATAACCATAACCACCATAACCGATCGGTTATGGTTATCTAATAACCGACATTGCGGTTATGATTATGGTTTTTGGTAAAAACCGACCCAAACCGACCCATGCACACCCCTACTTAAACATATATGGATGTTTTAAATCATTAAAGTGTTGTAACAAGAAAGTTTTTCCTTAAACGAAATTGTTACGAATTTGATATGTGAACTCACCCTCGTTTGTATTGACACTTGATTTTTACGTGTTCTTCAGGTACATGAGTTCGGATTCGGGGAATTTTGGCTTGTGTTGTCATGTTGTTGTGTGATGTTAATGTAATTAAATAATGTTTGGACACTTTTAAACTACTTTGGGACCGTGTGTAATAAGACCCATAAGGGTCAAACGATCATGACTTGATTGTGATGAATGTGGTAAATTAAAAACTATGTTTATAAAATAAACCAAATGTCCAAAATAATTATAGCATCATCCACAAAGACTTTTATGGGTATCAATCTCTGTTACTACCACGTTTATATTTCCGTTGCGACGTTTTTAGGGTGTGACACGAGGAGGGTTGGTATAATATATAAAAAACAATTATATAAAAAGGTGGAGTTTCCATGCTGATGTGGCAATGTTTTTGCAATTGGGTGAGTTTTTAGTTTTTTTAAAGAATGAATGTAACACTGATGTGATAGCTGACCAAGCATGTTTTTATGTGTTTTCAATGGATTCTCTATCTCAATCTCTATAATTATATTAAAAAGAGTAAACTGTCAAAATAGTCCCTAAGGTTTGGTCATTTTTGCCACTTTAATAAAAAACTAAAACCTTTTGAATTTGGGTCCATATGGTTTGAATTTTATTGTCATTTTCATCCAAAAGCAAAATCTGGTTAGATTTTTCAGTTAACATCCGACGTTTTTTGTCTTTTTCCTCCCTTTTAATGAAGGCCAAAATGATCAAATTTTTTTAACTCGTTATAATAAAACGTTAAAAGTCCCACTAACTAATAATTAGGTACGGATTGAAATGTTATTTTTAAAATTGCGTCTATGTTTCCATTTACGTTTTGTTTTTAACTGACTTTCCGTGTTCTAGATATAACTTTGCGACATATTTACTTTTATCAACTTCGGGTTAAATCCTTTTGTTACTGTTAAAAGAAGATAAAATTCATACCTGGTCTTAATGGGTTGATGACTTGAGGACTCTCGTTAAAAAAGCGATACGTCTCATATCTAACATTACATGTAGGTCCAAGAATTCTTACTCCAACACTCCCTTCAAACAAGCCTGGATTATTAGTGATTGAATTCTCTAAGCAATCACGACATAGTTGCTCCGATAGGCTTGGAAGACACTGCATTAGCGCGTAGATTGTGTAGGAACCTGGGCCTTTCCTTTCCCCGCTGCGAAATTTCAGTAGGGAACCTCCAGCTGCTGTATCACTTATCAAGTCGTTTAGTAATGATCCCAAATCATCATTGAACTGGTCAATATCACCCGTAACATTTTCTAACTTGTACATAAACATAGACCCATGGGAATCCATTTGCGTGGTTCCCAATATGCTCGAGTTGGAGTATACCAGCAAACAGATGTCAAAGTACCCTATTGCTTCCTTATCGTTAGGGCAGGACTTTGATAACTCAACTATGGAGCGATTTAGACAACTCCGACACGCATCGTGGTTGATATCGCCTCGACAAAGGGCGACCGAGTTGACTCTATCACTGCCTAGGCCGGTGGAGAGATAGTAGAAGCCAAAACCGTTGTCGGTGGTGGGGAGGGCGGAGAGGGTAGCGTCGAGATTTCTTTGATACGTACTGTTTACACTAGAGTTAATGCCTCTGCAGGCAGAGCCAAGAAAATCGGGTTGAGCTAAGGTTGAGGTGTTGATTAAAAATATGAAAATGAAAGATAGTAACCATAAGAGCAGTTTTCCTGCAAAGATGAACATGTTTTTCTGTGATTGAATACTGAAGAGAGAGTAGAAGAGATCGTGAGAAATTACAGGAGTTGAATGATCATAGAAAGAACGCCATCTCTATTGACTGACTGGGTCAGAAACGAAGGTACCCAGAAATTAAAACGAAACAATACTGTGTCCACTTAATTAATTCATATCCACAAGTTTCCATAGTTATTTAGACCATCTTAACGCTAAATGGTGTGGGGATATGGGTTGGTTCATCAATCGCTACGTAGGACCATTAATGGATTGCTACATCACCCTCTTGGCTCATCCACCATGGTTGACATGGATTAAACCATTAGAACCATGAGTCTCCTTTTTTTAATATTTCCTTTTCATAAAAATAAATTAAAATTAAAGAATAGTGATTTGGGTCATAACCACACCCTTAGGGTAGTAGTTTTAGATGATGGATTAGAAATGGGTGACATGACGCTGATGTGGAGGGTCATGGTGACCATAAGGGTTATGACCACACCCTATAGCCTAATAGATATTCATTCTACATCATTTTAGACCGTGGGGTGTGGGGCGTGTGTTGGGGCGGCGATTGCGATTGCCCTGGCTAGACCACATTGGGCTAGCGTTGCCCCGCTAGCGTGTGGATTGAGCCTGGCGTGGGGGGGAGAAGGTGATATGGCAGGCTTTGTTTGGTTGGTCCAATTAAATGAAATTTAAAATAGTTTAAAAAAACAAAAGAAAATAAAACAAAATTCACATGGCTGGCCACGCCAGCCGAAGCCAAGCCACGCCACACCACACCCCTTGTATTTGAATATTACCTTGTGGTCTCACACTCGTCACGTGTTGAGCAATGCCCGCAACCCACACTCCTCCACACCCCATAGTCTTAATTTCGTTGTCTTTTCGTTATCTTTCAATCACAAAAATACCCATCATCTTATCATTCTTCATTTTGTAGCTTTTTAATTTAATAATAAACAATATTTACTAATTTTAGACAGTTGCGTAACAAATAAAAGATAATATATAACTTTAAATGAAAAAAAAACATAAACATAAAATACAAAAAGAAAAATATATAGTCTTGGTCGTCATCGGGTAGCCAAACCATCATACACCAAGTTACAATCCAAGCACATGTGACATAGCCCCCTTGCGAGAAAAAAAATATTGTATTTTGAGGGCAACTCAATTAAAATTTGTAGTAGAGCATCTCCAACAAGGGAGGTTTGGAGTGGTTTGGCAAAGCGGCCCCTTAGTGAAACGGACCACACCATTAGAGGAGGTGGTCCGGCTGGTGTTTTGCTTGAGCGGACGAGCATTTGTGACAATTGTGGAGACCAACCTACTCACAAAACTTTTTTTTTGTTTTTAGCGTAATAAGTGAGGTGTGATGTCTAGGTATGGAATGGTTTATTGTTGTGGGAAAAAGTGAGTTTTAGAATAGTGATAGTTTAGAATGATGTGGCATCTGACTAGACAGCCTAGATTTTGGACCATGTTTATTGTTGTGGATGCTCTCAGAATGCTACTTAAACAAAACTTTGTATTTGTGTTTTTATAAAAGTTAACAAGTACAAACTATAGAAAATTCAAATTAAATGATAACTAAAGTATTAATAAGAGTTAAATATCATATCACCATTGTAACAATATTGCAACAATATTGTAACTGGAATAATAAGTAACACATACCTATATATCAACATGTTTTGACTCGTAATCCAACCTGACCATCTTCACCTCTAACAGAGATAAATCATACATAAGGTGAAACGGGCAACAGAACAACAGTAAATAGGCAAAGTCCCTCATCGGCTCATCCTAGTTATATCGTAACTTCTAAAAAAGTATAAAAACACAGATTAAATACCGATATTCAAGTGAAAAATGCTTACATACACGCTCACAAATTTAACGAGATTCCCAATCCATAAACCTTTTTTTCCTTTAGGTTTAGCTATAGGCACATTCATACCCGCCATTTTAGTGTTGTATTTTGCCTGAAGGGTGCCATTGTATGACCACTTGAAAAGCATGTTAAAGGGATTTTATAAAGTATGCATCTTAAAGTACATATAGCACATGAGTTTCAGTTTCTAAATGTCTGCAGATACAATGATGTACCTACATTTAATTTTTTAAAATATAGAAACAATCTTTTTTTTTTTTTGAATTACGACTTTCTTGTATTAGGCTACCACACTCCCTAAATTGGAGAGTCTCATTGCCTCACTTCGGCCAGACTATGTTGTCTTAACCGTGCCCACGTTGGCTTCAGAGTTTGGCTTGGGCGTTCCCCCGGAAAACCATACTGCCGGCTATCACTTGACAGTCGTTGTGCCACCACAAGAGCAGATCTCTCTGGCATAACACACAGTAGGACGAAAACCCGAGTGGGCTCATGATAGAACCTAACACCTCTGCAAGGAGGCTAGGCTCTATCCATTATTGTCTAATCCACCAAAGTGACAAGTGGGAATTGAACTTGGGTCTCCATTGAAGAATCCAAGCCCCCTTACCACTAGGCCACAAGTGGTGGATTAGAAAACAATCTTGTTGGCTTATTCTATTAAGAGTAAACTGCCATTTTGGTCCCTGTGGTTTGGCCAGTTTTGCCACTTTAGTTCAAATCTCAAACTTATTACATCCAGGGCCCTGTGGTTTGCATTTTGTTGCCGTTTTGGTCCAAATTTCAAATTTGGCCAGATTCTCCTACTTAAACCCTTCTATTTTGTCTTTATTCTCAGGGGCATTTTCGTCATTTTGAAATTATTATAACTAACCTCTAAATAAAAATAATTAAACCAATTAAACCCATAATTGGACAAAAAAAAACCCTGTCTCTCTTCTCTCTATCTATTTGCAGATCTACAACACATCATCTCTCTCTTCAACTCTGCTCTCTCTCTCTCTCTCTAAACTACCACCACCACACCACCACCACCTGGTTCAGTACAAATCAACAAAATCCGATTCGATTACTGAACAAAATCAACAAACCAACTAGTTCAGTACAAATCAACAAAACCCAGAAAAATTACAAAAATCAACAAACGATTACAAATCCGATTTCTGAACATCCATTGAGGATGAACTTGTGTAGCAGTGGCAGAACACAAATCGGATTCAAGTACCCTCAGAAATCAAATCGGATTTCTGGTGTTATTGTTGAGGATTTCTGGTGTTATTGTTCAGAAATCAAATCCGATTCAAGTACCCTCATCACCATCTCGCCAAGCACCACCACCTGCCACCACCACCACCCCCCTCTCGCCGCCAAGCACCACCACCGCCGCCGTTCTTGCCCATCTCTCTCCTCCTCCGAAGAAGACGATCTATTAAACTTGTGTAGCAGTTCTTGCCCACCACCACCACCTTGAGGATGAACTTGTGTATCAGTGGCCGTTCTTACCCATCTCTCTCCTCCGCCAAGCACCACCACCACCGCGGCCGCTTCCACCGTCAACAATCTCTCAAAAATGTCAAAACCCTAACCCTCCACCGGATCTGCAATACCCTCTGCACCCACTGACCCCATATCAACAAAAAATCTTACAAACCCTAAATTCAATTTGCAGAAACGAACAATGATGTTGATGAACGATGATGTGCAAAACCCTAACCCTCCACCGGATCTGCAATACCCTCTGCAATACCGGATCTGCAATACCTTCTGCACCCACTGATCCCATGCCTGCTTGCATCGCCATGGCTGCGATTCAAGATTTGCAGAAACGAACGATGATGTTGAAGACGGAGATGATAGAGAGGAGAGAGAGAGAAGAGAGGAGAGATGGGTGTTTGCGTTTGGAGAGAAGATTTGCACAAACATCTAGGTGTTGGTGTTTGCGTTTGTATATGTATGTGTGTATATTAATATATAGATATATATATATTAATTTTTGAATTAAGAAAATATTAAATGAAAAGCAAAATGACCAAAATGTCCCTGCACTAAAGGACAAAATAGGAGGTTGTAACAGTAAAAAAAATGGGGTTTTTGAAATTTGGACCAAAATGGCAACAAAATGCAAACCACAGAGCCCTGGATGTAATAAGTTTGAGATTTGGACTAAAGTGGCAAAACTGGCCAAACCACAGGGACCAAAATGGCAGTTTACTCTTCTATTAAATATACAACCTTCTTTGTAGAATTATTGTATTAAAATTACCGATTTGCCCATTAGACCATGCGTAGTCGTTGGGGTGAATAATGCCCCACCCTAGGGCGTTTTGCGCCATGTGGCAGCCCAGTCAGCAATGGGGCATTATTGGGCGTTTTTACAAAAGGGGTGTAGTGGGGATGTGAGGCATTAAGTTAAATGAGATGTAACATAATTAAATAAAACAAAAATCATCAAAAAATCTTATTGGATAAAAAATAGGAAGATGGAAGGTGATTGGACAACCAAATTGTGGCAAGGCGTGTTTTAAATCACGCTGGAGAAAATCTTTTCAAAAAAAAAAACGCCCGAAAACGCCCCCGGGGGTGAGGGTGGGGCGATATTGGGCGTGTTTGGTGGAAGATTTTGAAAAAACCACGCCCTATCACTTCTTTTTCAAGAAAACTGATGCATTTATTTGGGCACACAAGATTCTTTTGTATTTCTTTGTTAAAACTTAAAAACCCTAGGTTTTCATACTAAAAGCATGTTAAAGGATAGTAATTCAGAGTGCTTATCCCAACAGCAATGTTTAAGCTCTTTGACATCCTTATGTAAGATTAAATATATTACGTATTAATATTTAATCTAGTAGCCATATAATCATTTACATAATAGAGATCAAAATATATTAGAACCTATTATTTAATTAGTTGGTAATTGTTGATGGACCATATTACCCTTATTAACTAATTTAGGTTTCCTTCTGGGTGCTTATATAAGGAGAATAATGTGGAGGTTAAGGGGTTAGACAGTTACACATTAGACACAACCCTAATAACACATAACATCATAATTTCGACCTCCATCTCCATACCGATTCCCTTATCGGTTTTTCTAAGCCACCATCATCAGTCAGCACCCTAAGGAGGAACCAGACCAAGATGACAATCATGTCAAACCTTAATGGCTGCGTCTCCATGCTGGATTCTCTGCTAACCTGTGCTGATGCAACCAAAGGTATGTTTTCATGTTTTCCTTTATGTTCAAACAGAACTGAACCAACACCTTAAATTAAATTAATTTTTTTTTGAAGGATAACTTTCAATAAACACAAAGGAACCTTATTCCAAGAAGGAATAAAGGCCCGAAAAGGAATTTAAGGAACAAAGGAACCTTAAATTAAATTAATAACCTTTATATCAGGAGTTCAGTATCTTGCTTCATTCATCAACTGCTAATCAACTTATGGCATATTAATGAACTACCTATTAACTTGCAGATAATATAAATGAAATAAAGATAAGCAAAACTTATAGAAAGATGGATTTTGATCTTGACCTATAATATATGCGGCTAAGGTAACAAGCTTATGCCTACTATTAACAGAACAAAAGCTTCTATGAAAAGGGCTGTCTAAAATTGCTAATACTTGCTATAAGATTTGTTATGTACCAATTGGGATTTCCTTAGAAAAGAGAGAAAATCCAGAAGAACATTAGAAAGATGATCAGATTAATTCATATTTTTCATTGATATCCCTCCAATAAACAAAAACCTCCTTTTAAGGAGCACAAGAATAGGTAACCACTCAACTAACAAACTCCTAAAACTATGGCTAACTTGAGATCATGGGCATCCCCACTATTTCCCATTATTTGACCACATGTTAAATTAGACATTTAAACTAAAATAAGAAAACAATTAAAATAACTTTGCATTGCATGAACTCTTCCCATGGTTGCACGATCTCAACTTGGCACTTACTCGGACCCGGGCACGTAACAATCCACCCCACTCGAACTCGCCTTGTCCTCAAGGCGAAAATCCGGATATGACTTGGTGAACCATGGCGGACGCCACTCAACTCGTACGATAGCACGCGGAGCCCTTTCCATCAAGCGCCACGGTGGACGCCACTCATGTTTTGCATGTACACCATATGTCGGTTCCTCTCTGTTTACCCATGCGCTTCGGTTGGTACGCAGCATGAGTGGAGGAGGTTTGGTTGCGGTTGTGGATTTTGGAGTTGGTTTCGATGGAGATTTTGGAGCCACCGGGTTGATTACAGGGGCTTGCTTTGGTGGCAAGGTAATGACGGATGGTGATGGTGCGGAAGTCGGTGGTTTAATGGCGGAAGTTGGTGATGGTGCAGCGGAGGAAGGTGGTGGTGGTGGTGGTGGTGGTGTCTCAGATGGTGCAGCAACGGTTGATGGTAACGGAGGAGGTGGTGTAGGGACTGTTGGTTGCGGTTGGGTAGCGATTTGTGGTGGTGTGGTGGGAACGGGTGACACAAGTGGTGGTGTCGCGGCGGAAGCGATGTGGCTGTAGGTTGCCCATCTTTGGGACTCCATTTTTAGAAGATTGATCATCTCTAAAAGAGTCGACTCAATCCGACTAAATGTAGCCTTCACTTCAAGAGCGTCCATTGATGGGGATCAAGACCGCTCTGATACCAATTGTTATGTACCAATTGGGATTTCCTTAGAAAAGAGAGAAAATCCAGAAGAACATTAGAAAGATGATCAGATTAATTCATATTTTTCATTGATATCCCTCCAATAAACAAAAACCTCCTTTTAAGGAGCACAAGAATAGGTAACCACTCAACTAACAAACTCCTAAAACTATGGCTAACTTGAGATCATGGGCATCCCCACTATTTCCCATTATTTGACCACATGTTAAATTAGACATTTAAACTAAAATAAGAAAACAATTAAAATAACTTTGCATTGCATGAACTCTTCCCATGGTTGCACGATCTCAACTTGGCACTTACTCGGACCCGGGCACGTAACAAGATTTCATTTAGATAACTCCAAAAGTAGCACAAAGCTAGACAGAAAGATTGCTTAATTGATTTAAACGTAATAGGTTAGCTTACCATTTCATTCAGATGTTGAAATGTTTTTGCTAAGAGATGATCTATCCAAGAATAGTAAACCTATTACAATCTTGCTGTCCAATCTACAAAACATGAAAAGAAATTGTTCTAGAACCGTTCCATACACAAAATAATCATATAAAATACTAAAATGGTCATGGAAACAACATAAAAAAGTAGTTTAAAGACAAATAATTGGGCAGGTAAGGCTAAATAATACAGTAAACTCAAGATGCAATGTGTATAAAGACAAATGCACTTACGGATTATACCAGTCACAGAGTCACTAGTATCTTCATTAACAAGATGAGTCCATTTTGTTCTTCCACTACGACCAAAGTGCTTAACCTGCATAACTTTTGGCAAAATAGACTTGTCTGTTTTATCTTCTCCAGACAGCGCACGAAAAGATCATCAGCACCAACAGTATTAGAGAATGTAAACTTAATTTATATCATGTATGTAGTTAATATTCGAATATTATGTCTATATGTATATGTAACGATGATATTTCTGAACGGTTGTGTTGGTTTGGTTGGCACCGTTTTAAACGGTAGTTATTCCCTCCAAATCCAACCGCCAATAACCGCCAAGTATAAATAAGATTTGCCGGTAAAGATAACTGGCACCAAGACATTTCGCACTTGATTTGTCCTCTCAAACTTACGTCTGCATTCTCTTGTTTCCTGCACTTTCACATTACGAACACTATGAACCCACATACACTATCCACTTCCGCTGCACATGTGTTTGATATTCAACAAAGTGGTATCAGAGCCACTGTTGAAATCGATGAAGATCTTAAGCCGACATCTTCCACCCTGCCGTGCAAACACTGTTCCGACGAGAAGAAGGAAAGAAGATGGTTGCAGAGGAGATGTTATTACTGCAACAAACCGGGACATCAGATTGCATCATGCAAGACGAAAGAAAACGATAAGGCTACACAACTCATACGTCTAGCAATCAACACAGGGACTCAACAACAGAAAGAGGCAAATGATGATCAACAAAGTGATCAGAGAATGGAGTATATAGTGACCGGCACAGATCGAGGACTCTGGTCCGAAATTTGGTACGTAAATAAAACTTTCAAAAACCATTTCTCAGGCAATTTAGACATGTTCAAAAGGATTAAAAGTATGTTTGGAGTTGAAACAAAAACGGGAGAAAATAACTTCTATTTTATAAAAGGAATAGGGGTTGTGGAAGTGATGACCGGATCTGAAAGAATCTGAATTCAGAGTGTCTTTTACACTCCTGATATAGATAGAAATGTACTTAGTCTTGATCAATTGATCACCCAAGGTTATACCGTTAAGTTCACTGGAGATAAGTGCAAGATCTACCCTACGTTTAGCGTCCCCGTCATTAATAGAAGGAGTGATGTTTACGGTCTCACAAGAGAAGAGGAGATCTGTCTAAAAGAAAAAGAGTCTTTAACAACGTTTGAATCTGATTATGAAACATTTAAATCAGATTATCTGAACCAATATTTCGAAAATCTGAATGTATCATCAAATGAACTGGATTGGAATGTCTTGATACTTCAAGCCATAACATTTAAGGAGTTTCAAGACTGCAAAGCACTCCTTGATATGCTAGATGATGAAGGGTATGTTAGGAAATTCAAGTACTGTCTAGAAAACAAGTTTGATGATATGGTTGATTGGTTTCTCAAAGGAAAATTAGAAATCACATCAAGACCACTCCCTGCATATGCGGCAGACAATAGAAAAGTGAGTTTGTTGGACCTATACATGGTTGTTAAAAGGGAGGGTGGTCACCGAAGAATAACGGAAAACAATGTGTGGGCTATGGTCGCTAAAGATATGGGTTTCGATTACAATGAAGGAGAATTTATGAGACTTCTGTATGCTATGTACTTAGATGTACTAGTTTATTATTATAAGTTCAAATCAACACAACAAGCAGTAGCCGAGAAAGAGATTATGGAGGATGTTGTAGAAACAAGAGGAAGCAAAAGCTTGGACAAGAATGAAGGAACGAGCAGGCAATCTGGTGCAGAACAAGAAGGAACAGCCGAGGAACACTATGCTTTCTTCGCTGGGAATGACTGGTACGGGCTTAACAAGCTGCAACGAAGGAAGAAGTTTGATTTCAAGCAGGTTGAAAAAGCCGTTAATGAAGCTAATAAAAGTGTCTTGATGCACTCTCGAAGGAAAAATTAAGTTTATGGGGAGTGTATTAGAGTATATAAACTTAATTTATATCATGTATGTAGTTAATATTCGAATATTATGTCTATATGTATATGTAACGATGATATTTCTGAACGGTTGTGTTGGTTTGGTTGGCACCGTTTTAAACGGCAGCTATTCCCTCCAAATCCAACCGCTAATAACCGCCAAGTATAAATAAGATTTGTCGGTAAAGATAACTGGCACCAAGACATTTCGCACTTGATTTGTCCTCTCAAACTTACGTCTGCATTCTGTTGTTTCCTACACTTTCACATTACGAACACTATGAACCCACATACACTATCCACTTCCACTGCACATGTGTTTGATATTCAACAAACAGTTCCAGCCTTATCATCGGGATCATCTTGGAAGAAAGCACCCTTATGATAATATTTCTGCATAAGCCGCCATTTCTGCTTTTGTGCACGAGTAGGTTTCGGGTTCCTTCTCTCCCATTCTCTCCTCTCTTCTTCGGTCATGTTTCTAACTCTCTCAATCTCTTCTCTCTCATTCACCATCGCATCCCGGTCATCTCTATCTCGTTTAATCCTCGCAATCTCACGAGCCTTCCTCACTTTATTTTGTTCAGCCTCGTTTATCTCATCATCGGTTTCCAAATCATCAATATTAGCCTCTAATTCCAAATTCTTTTGAATCTCCATATCTTTACATATCTCCTCAACAACAATCTGCTTCGTCTCCGTTTTCCTCTCCTCTACACGTCTCTTCACCAACTCCTCAATCCTCAATCGCACGTTCGTCCGCTTCAATCCTCTCCGGTTCAGCAATCATAACCCTTTCCGATTTCAGTACAAACACAAGCTTCACCATAACCAAACCCAGTGTTTGAAAAATTATAATCCAATCTGATTAATAAGTTTGTAAAGTAATATATAAAATTATGAATTTTTTTGTGTATATATAATTTTGAAAAATTACATATACATTCCAATCCGATTAATGCCTATGAATCCCAATTAATCGCTAGTCGGTACCCCACCAGCCGACCAGTGCCTAGCGATTTTTTCAACCATGCCATCATTTCTACAACCGAATCAGTTTCGTATTCCTACGAATCCTCTTCATCAGTCATCGCCGCTTCCTCTTGCTTCCTCTGAAGCAACTCTTCCGCTGAAATAATCTCTGCTTGTCGAATTCTCCAATGATCCCCCCTAACTTCTTCCTTATTATCTAATCTATTCAGCACCACACGACACAGCCTCGGATCATCTACAATATCATAATCCTCCTTACTAGGAAAAGCTTTTTCCAATGCGACCGGTCTCGCATTCGTATATCGACGTCTGAAAGTTTTATTTAATTAGGATTTGATTAATTATTTTGAATGTTTGGAATTATCTAGATTGATTTAATTATTAAAGATAATGATGTGAGTTAGTAGTAGATATAATTGATTAGAAGTATTTGAGTAGAATTAGTAATTATTTTAGTATTAATTGTTAGAAAAAGCAAATTATTACAATTGCAGGAAATTAGTCAACATCCTCTCTCAATTCTTAGGGCCAAGATACCGTGTCATCCTCCACATTTCCAGCCCATTCCAATTGTTCTTTTTTCCTTTAATAGTTTGATGTATAGAAAACCCAATTCAATCCTCTCATACTTGTTGTCATGGTATCATAGCAGTGTTCTGAATTGGTTCTAGGACCAAACCTGCTCACCAAGTACTATAAACCCAACCTTCTTTTTTCTCAAAACCCAAGCCACCATGACAGACGACAACTCGGATTCAAAATCAAAGGCTTTATTAAAAACACTTGACTTCGAATCCTCCAGATCAAAGCAATGCAGACTATAAGCAATGGGAACAAGATGGCCTAATTTTTTTTCATAGCTCATTCAGAACATCGAACCAGTACTCGCCAGCAACCTAACCGAATTCCTCACCGCAAAAACATTATGGGATGCTCTGGTAACTACTTATAGTAGTTGAAAAGATAAACTGCGAATATTTAATCTTCATGTGAAAGCCAATGAGATGAAGCAGAATGACATTTCTCTTGAAAATCTATGGATTACTTTGCAAGGGATATTATGGGGAGAAATTGAAAGAGTTGATCCAAACCCGATTAAGTGTCCGGATGACATTAAAGCCTATACTAAAATCAGGTCAGACCAAAAACAAAATCTGTTTCAATTTTTAAATGCTTTGAATCAGAATAACCCCATAAAACGGGAGATATTCCGATTAAATCCATTTCCCTCAGCAGAAGAGGCATATGTTGTTGTTCGAAAAGAAGAAGCCTGTTGGTTCAGGTCCCAAAATACACACTAACAATTATGTTTGTAATGTAAATGTAATGGACAGAAGGTTATTTCGAATGAAAAGGGTGTATCTTATTCAATAAACATGGGACAATATATAGCCATATTACAAAGCACGTGTGAATAAAGAAAACAATGATAAAAGACTAATTTAACCTAAAGAACCGTACAACTAGATGGTATATTCTATCTCCAACATGCAGATCCCAAGAAAATGTCAAACGTGCGCCATGACCTCTCCAATTTACTCGGTCACACACATAATTCGGTCAACCTAGAACATATCTTCAACTACTGATCTGCAACCAGCTTACCCGAGTTGCAACATGTGACCCGCGACTCGTGTCACCCATAAACAATTAACCATTTTAACCGTGACCCGATAACGCACCGACCCGTGACCCGTAAACAAACCCGAATAATCCAACAAAGCCTGCCAAAATATATATTCTGGGAATAGCCCCAAAAGATGTGCAAGTGACGGCTGGACTGATCAACCAGTAAATTTGAATGGGGCTGGTTTAGTAATGAAAAGTTATCGCCGACCACAACCACCAAAGGAAGATAATACAAACCTGAAGTGTACCCACTGTGGGATGATGGAGCACACAAAAGACCAATGCTTTAGACTCATTGGATACCTGGATTGGTTAAATGATGGCCACAAATGGAAGGTAGCAGACCAGAGAAAGGGAAGGCAGTCGCAACCGCCGCCATAGGCAATGATAACGCTACTATCAATGGCGACAATGAAATGACCGGCGATGGGGGTTCGGTGGCGTTGCAGCAGTGAGGTGGGTAATGGATGGATCAGCGTCGGCAGGTAACAGGTCTGAGGTTCTTCCTCGATACCTGATATAAACTGTGACACCCCAACCGATGGCGGAAACATCAAGGTGAGACGTAATATATAGATTGCTCAAAGACAACATAACACTAAATTTGCTACAATATATTAAAAATTAAAATTTCATTTCATTTCATTTCATCAAATCAAGTATTACATTGTTCAAAGAGAGAAGTACAACAATTGAAATTTCAAGACTAAAAATATCAAAATGTATAATTTTGACTCGGTGAGTATCTAAATCCACCCTAAGTCCTTTCTTGGGATATCATCAAAAATATTCCTGCAACATGTATAAAGTATATGTCAACACAAATTATGTCGGTGAGCATACTAGTTTGTGTACATAGCACAAGTAAGAATAAATCTCAAATCCACATGTTTAAAGTTTGCTAAATTGTGTATCATACTAGCATGCAAAGACTAAATATCAATCTAAAGTTTGGCACTAGTGTAACCTTATCACCGAAATAATAAGACCGTAAAAAATACTTAACAACGACCCACAAAAGGGCGGTGTGCAAATCCTATAGCGCTATACATGTTAAGGGAGGCTTGCAAGGTTAATGATATATAGCAAAGTATAAGAATGTTCTAGCATGCATAACATATTAGCATAACAAATAAGCATGTTAAAGGATTGAGTGTTTACATAAGTTTGATTCTATGCGTGTGAAAGTGTGTTTAATAAGGATACATGTTGCATCCCAAATAGTGTTTAAAGCGTAAAAAGGTCAAGTATGAACTCACGGTTTGCAAAGAATTTCCACAAAAACAAGTGCGCGGTTTTGAAGGATGGAATCACCAAAGTTACCCTAAAAAGGTAAACAAATATGTATAAGTATGAGGATTTGGAGGTTGGAATATAAACGAAACTTACGAGTATCAAATTAGATAAAACATATCTTACTTTAGACATTTATTTGGACACTATTTTTAGTTTGTGTTTTTCATGAGTGTTAAACACTCATTAGAAGTCCAAAATAAGGAAATCTAAGACCCATATATTTCTCCGCCTTACCATATCATATTCAACCATGGTTTGGTTGCTATCATGGTTTGGTTTTTGGAGTATATATGTATATAGTCAAGTATGTCAAGCACTTTTCAAGCATTAGAGGTAGGATAAATCCATTACCTCAAGATTTCACCAATCCACAAAATCACCAACATGGTTGATGATTCGGATGGTCATGAATGTAAGAAATGAAATACATGATTAACCTATCTACTTATCTAAGTAACCAAGTGAGGTATATCTAGGCGAGTTCTTACAACATTTTATGGTTGGGTACTTGGTGTACTTTTGCTCACTTTATTGCTTGGAAAATTCTTAAAGACGTGGGAAGTATGAAATGGAGGCAATTGTACCTCGAAGTTTCTAGAACAAAACCTCAATACTAGTTGCTCAATATAGAGATTTATTGGTAACTTGAAGATGCTCAAAAAATAAAGCAAAGATAAACAAGTTCATAAAGTTTAATAAAAATCCTAACTTGGACCTTAAAAATGGTGGTATACCATCTTTGTTTACCTTAGTAAACATATGGTAATACTCCTAGAAGTTATCTAAGTGTAGGGAAGAAGAAAAAGGCTAAAACAAAGCTCAAAATTCATTAGTTTGAAGCTTGAACAATCTGCCCAAAGTTGGGAAATTTGAAGATTGGAAAGTGAAGAAAGATTGGAAAGTGAAGAAAAGAAAAGACTTGCGTTGGAAGAAGAAGAGAAGAGGGTGAATCTTCAGGTATGTTTTCCTTACTCAAACAACCTTGAAGATGAAACTGTTAAGATCAGTAAGCAGCAAGAAAGAGGACGAGTGAAAGGTATAGTATTGAATTAAAGGAAAGATGCAACTGAGAAAACTGCACATTTAGAACTGTATGTGTAAGTCAATAGTCGAGCATCTATTAAAAAAATCAGAACCGAATGAAAAGTTTAGAAGAATAACCAGGAAGAAAAGCCTAACAAGGTTTGATAAAAATAGAAAGAATGGCCCATTTGCGAGTTTTGGGTTAAAGTTGGATTGCCAAGAATGTTTGGATGTGCAAAGAAAGAAAAGAAAAGTGAGGAAAAAGAACTTGGTCTATTGTACAAGTGATGCAACAAATATTTGAATATAGAAAAATTCAAGAGAAGAAAGTGAATAATGAATCTGCATATGAGATGAATGTGGATGGGTTGAATGATGAGCGTGAAGAACATCTTAAACAGGTTTGTTACAAACAACTGAAAAGAAAGAGTAAAGACGAACCAATGATTAAAATTGAAGAGTTGAGGATTCAAGACCTTGGCAATACAAAGTCAATAAAGTTTAACTCGAGTTTAGGATTAAGGGGGAATGTTGAAAGTTAATCCTAAAACTTGTATTAGTTGAAAGTTGAAGAACGAAAGTGAAAATTTTATTTAATTAAGTATCTGAATGTTTAGAATTATCTAGATTGGTTTAATTAGTAGAGATAATGAGGTGAGTTAGTATTAGATTATAATTGATTAGAAGTATTTGAGTAGGATTAGTATAGTTATTTTAGTATAAATAGGGATCTAGGTTATTATTTTTATTTGTCCTTTTCCTTGTAAATTTGTTATGTTTGTTTGATTGAATAGAAAGAGTCACGAGTCCCCCCCCCCCCCCAAATATCTCGTGTTCGTGTGTTCGATCTAATTGTTTGATTCGTCTGGGCCAACAACGTCTTCATCACCATCATCTGCCCACTCAGGAGCTTTACCAAGCCAATATCTTTTAACTTTTGTTTGCCCTATTTTACCTCTAAGTTTATGCTATAACTTTATCACTAACACCTGTTGTTACAAACATTGTTACATACTATATTAAGTAGTGGAAACCCTAGGTGTTTTTTTTATTCAGAGAACCTGCAATGAATAATTGAAATTGAAATTGAAATCGAAATGTGCATCAAAATTGAAGTAGATGTTATAAATCAAGTAATGAAAGTATGAAGTAGTAACATGAACTAACGGATCCACATGTCGATCTTGATCGATAATTCATATTGTAATGCCTCGTTTTTTGTAACTTTCCTTAATTAGAAAGCTTATATTGTATTTCTATTTTCGGAAACTTGTTCCTCTTGTAATCGTATTTCGTTTCGAAACATTGTAAACTCGAGTCTTTGATATGCTGAAGGCTCTTGTGATCGGTATAAACAGTGCATTTGGTACCGTACAAGTAATGCCTCCAGATTCTCAACCCAAAAACCACAGTCCCCAACTCCAAGTCGTGAGTCATGTGATTCTTCTCGTGAATCTTCAACTGCCGCGAAGCATAGGCTATCACCTTCTTGTGTTGCATCAGCATGCAACCGAGACCCTGAATAAAAGTATCTTAGTGCACCACGAAATCATCGGTACCCTCAGTTAAGAACAAGATTGATGCGCTGCAGAGTTTATGTTTCAAGAGCTGGAAGGCGTCTTCCTGCTTTGTTTTCCCCCTAAGAGTACACCACACTTTTCTATGTCTGTCGCGGTAAGAGGCTGAGTGACCCTCGAAAATCCCTCAATGAGTCTGCGATGATACCCAGCGAATCCAAGAAATTGCCGCATCTCCGAAGAGTTCTCTGGTGCCGCCCAATTTCTGATGGAATCAATCTTAGCGGGATCCACATGTATCCCCAATTCATTGACTATGCAACCAGGAAAGTATACTTCTCGAATCCAGAAGTCGCACTTAAAGAGTTTCGCGTAGAGTGGCTCCTTCCTCAGGAGCTCCAAGATGAGATGCAAGTGCCGCTCATGGTCCTCCTTACCCTTATAGTAGATTGGAATGTCGTCGATAAGCATGATGACAAAATCGTCGAGACACGGTTTACGCATAAGGTTCATGAGGTCCATAAAACTGCTGGTGCGTTGGTCAACCCAGATGGCATGGCCAGAAGGTCGTCATGGCTGTACCACGTTCGAAAAAGTCGTTTTAGGAACATTCTCCGCTCGGAATCTTACCGGGGATAGCCTGATCTTAAGTCAACTTTCGAATAGAAGCTTGACCCTTGCACCTGTTCAAACAAATTGTTAATGCTGGTAGAGGATAATGGTTCTTGACTAACACCTGGTTAGGTTCCCGATAATCAATACACATGTGATGAGACCCATCTTTCTTCTTCACGAATAGAACTGAGGCTCCCCGAGACGAAGAACTAGGTCGGATAAAGCCCTTATCCAACAGTTTATGGAGTTGATTCGATAGTTCTTACAACTCTCCTGGTGCAAGACATTAAGGAGTACGAGAAATCAGGGCTGCCCTTGCGTTTGATCAAACTGAGATTCCACCTGACGATTATGGAAGTAAACTTGGAAGTTCTCCGGGTAGCACATTGGGAAAAATCACGAGCAACTAATAGATCTTCACTTTTCTTTTCCTCGAGCTGAGTACCAGTAACCAGTGATAGATTAGCAGGATAGCTAAAACGCTTCTAAGCTTCCATCGCCGAAGTGATACTAACAATCGGTAGATCTCTCCCAGGGAGAGGTGTACATGCGACTTTCTCTTTACAAAGGATTTTCTGCTTGATCCTTGGACAACCTGTCCATGCCAACGACTACATCGAAGTTTCCAACAGTAACAAGGAAAAGGTCAATGTCGAACACGTGACCTAAAAGTTTGAGTTTGCACTCTAAGTGGACGTGTGGGCTTCAATTGACTTACCATAAGCCAATTCTACAACGTGTTTGATCTCGAGAGGTGTCGGAACAAACAAAACGAAGGCGAAGAGATTAATCTCAAAAACATACAGATCACTATGTTGCTATCATACCTTGCGCCACCCGCACCAGTAGGAAATGCTTCCCCCCAAGCACTATTCTCCACTGTCGATATGACTGTTACAAGGATCATCCTTATTATCATTGTTCTCGCGGTTTCTAGCATTGTATCTTAACAGCAGCTAATTCTTATCGAAGTCACCTTCATTTCCATACTGAAGACTATATTTACGAGTACCTTGTTATTGTCGTGGCTGTTGCCTCTGATGTTGTTGCTTTGGAGACAGAGTCCTGTGATCTTTCGCCCAAAGGATCCACCTTTTTGCATTTCTTGACACGTCCTAGGATACTGCTCATGGCATTAGTAATTACTCACCCCATACTCCGGTCAATTGTCAGTGTTTATGGCCCGATTAATTCGTAAGAGTTGGCTCCCAAAGGTTTTTGGCTAGGGTTATGGACTCGATTGAAGTCAATCCACTGGTGTTCGTTGTCGGTAATCAGGGCTGTCATATTACTAGGGTCGGTAATGTATCACGTTCAATTTCTTGTCCATCGGTCTTGTGAGTCGATTGAATAATGCACGGTAAGTTGTTAGAGAATTACAGAGGTGGTCATACTTCTGGATCTGAGGCGTCAATTCATTGAGTTCAAGTAAACGAGAAAAGTGAGGAAAGTACAGACCAAACATTCGACGCTTCGACAACTAACTCAGAGACGTTCGCACTAGCACCTAACATTCTCATACGGGTCACTAGACGTTCAGATATGTGTTCAAGCAACACTCAATATCATCGTGATCCGTAAGGATTCAGAGGGAAGTGAAAGGATCAGGTTCGAGTAGGAGGCAATCATCGCTATGACTCCTATAGGTTGTTGTGTTTCTCATTAAGTTGGATAATGGAACAGAACCCCTTTCACACTTGTTAAGCCTCACTGGGATCCACATGCACCCCACATTATTATTATGTGTGCACCCATAATAATAATATGATTTGCATGTTTATCTCAGCACCTCTTAACTTGCACTAAAAGGTTCCTCAGATTCGAGTAACAAGACAAAAGACATCACAGAACATGGTTCTTGAAAGTCTAGAGGAAATGTCACACTATCAATCACATAACTTAGGCAAGTAATGTCACACCCCGACCACGTAAAACAACAAATCGTGGCGGAAACGTCGGGGAGTGTCGTAACAGAATCATTGTTTCACAACCATGGATTAAATAGTTTCGTTTTATTGAATTATAGAACTCATTGTTTTATTACAAATCAGATAAATACAAATAACTGTATCTCAAATTTTAAAGTCGCTAAGGCACAAGTCCATCCTATGTGTAGCATGCATCAATAATCATCACATAGCAGCACCTGAAACATATGTGAAAATAAGTACGTCAGCATAAAAATGCCTGTGAGTAACAAAGGATTTGTGAATTAGATTCATGGCTTTGGATAACACAAGAAAAAGGTTTTATGTTTTCAAAAATAGCCATGAATCCTTGTAAAAGTTTTGTTTCTAAAATGCGTTGTTTTAGTAAAATGTTTATAGTATATACGAAAATATACTTTGGTTTTGAAACAAGCGGATGAGTAGTATATCTAAATATACTTTAGTTATGAAATAGTTAAATAGATAGTATATTAGAATATACTTTAGTTTCGGAAATAATAGATTCGGTGGTATACCACAAGTATACTTTGGTTTAAGAATGAAAAACATCGGTAGTATAATACATTATACTTTGGTTTTGTAAATAACATATCAACTTATGTTTTGGTTTGAAAATAGCATATCAACTATGCTTTGGCAGTATATCAACACATACTTAAGTTTATGAAATAACAATGTCGGTAGTATATCAACTTATACTTTAGTAAACAATATCACGTTGGTAGTATGTCGGAACATACCTAAATCGTGGTTTGGTAATATATCAAACTATATTTTGGTAAACAATAGCATATCAAATTATGCTTTAGCAAATAGTATCACGTTGGTAGTATATCAAAATATACCATAAATCGCGATTTAGCAATACATTCAAACCTTAGTGCATCAAACTACACTTTAGAGACTATAGAAATACCACAAAGGCAAGTTCTATTTGGTTAAAATTTGGTTTCTGACATTCCATACAACAGGAATAGGGTGTCTAGTCCTATAGCGGCTTGATCATTGTTAATTAATGTATGAATAATAGTATAGATGAACAAATAGTTTTAACAACCTTTGGAAATCAGTGTTTAAATCATGGATAATAGTTCAATTCGTCAAAAGATAGCTCTATGCATGTGTAATCATATAGTCGAAAACATGAAAATATAGTATCGGCACATATGTATCACCCCAAAACATTTGAAAACGTAAAAGAGGGGACTATGTACTCACTTGAGATTGTAAGTATCCTCGATTAAGTGTCCTAAGAAAGCTCGGAAATCAAGGAATCAAGTGGTACCTAGTAGTCGGATCGCTAGTTAAACAATCGGCACCTAAATCGGAAGATCGGGTAGAATGAGGTTTCGTAAACCAAATGAGTATTGGAACTCATGTGATATGGTTTGACAAAGCCTACATTCTAAATCGGAACCTATCCTAAGTGCTTACGACCCGTTACGACCCGTTACGACCCATTAAGTTTGCGCGAATGCGCGTTCGAGACGCCTAACTAGTCCTATGACAAGTATTATATGCCTAAACATGTTTAAATATGTTGCATAATCAGTTTAGGTGACAAAAATTTAGTTACATATGCTTAAATACCAATTATGCATGAAAAGAGCATTTTGGTCATTTACCTAAGGCATATAAACTACCTATCATACAACTAATTAAACTAAGTGACCATAAGGTATAACCTCGGAAGGTTATTCCCTATAAAACTATGGTCACAAAACATGCTTGGTCGGATCCTAACAATCGACCAAACGGGTCGGGTTCGAAAGTCTAAGCGGTTGTTAAGACCGCTTATCTTACGACCCTATACAAGCACTAGACTAAAAGTGACGAGTTAAACATGTTAAAACATGTTTAACTAAGTTAGAAAACAAGTTTTTGATATCAAAACAAAGTGTTTTGATACCCAAATATAGTTTCGTTGCAAAATACGCATAAACACGTACTTTGACCGAAACTATGACTCGTCACTTCGACTAATCGACGTGGTAATCAGTAGGTATAGTCACATGAGACTATAACCATCGTGATTACGCTCATGTTGCAAAGTTCAAACGAACTTTGTGTTGACCAAAGACTGGTCAAAGCAGAAAGTCAAACACTGTTTGTCTTTCATGCTTGAAAAGCATAAACGAGCATGAAAGAAACTTACAAAGGGTCCAAGCAATGAAGTTTTGATCCAAATTGCTCAGGTATGGAGTAAAAACCCAAACTTAGAGCAGATTGAATCAAAATGTGAGGAATGAAGTGAAGAAATGGTGGGTATTTATAGATTTCCAAGAACCGTTAGGATCGTTTCTCGTAATTCGTGCTTCAATCTAGACCTTACATGTGTGGCCCATTGTTTTATATACCATGGGACATCAAAAACAATCAAATGGTATTGCAAATCAGTGATTAAAACCATCAAAACCAGCTCAAATGTCCAAATTCAATGTTTCTGTCTGGCAGGTTGTCGCGGGCTGCATAGACCCACACCATATCTTATGCACCCCTCCTAAGGATCTTTCACAGATTGTCAGTTTTGGTCCCTGCAAGTCCAAAACTTGGTTTTTGATGCATTTTTGACACGTTTAAGCCCCGTTAACCCCATTTCAAGGCTCTAAAATGAAGGTAAAGTATAGGGAACTTAAAATATGCTCAAAAACATCTCGGATGTCGGTTCATTTGGTCGTACGGTTGCGTTATTCGGTTAATTACGATGAAAACTCGAACGGACACAAAAACGATCCAAATTACGCGACGAATGGTATTTTTGCATTCCAATCACTAAAATAAAAGATTTTAATGATTAAAAAAATTTTTGGATGTCCGGATATGTTCAGAACGTAAGATATGCGCGAAAATGCAAACTTATGCACTTTTTGACGCTTTTAGTCCCTGTTTGATCAAAAAGTTTATTTTCGCATACTGAACCCCTCAAAGCCTATTTCTAAGCTATGTAAAGGATATTTAGGGTATGTTTAACTTATGATCAAGTTCTGGAATGTTTGTTACTATACAAATCGGCATAGTTTCGCAGTTTGACGCAAATAGTCTCTGCGATCGAATAAACTTGTTTTCGACACACCAAACCCTCCAAAACTTATTTCTAAGTTATGTAAAGGTTATTTAAGGTATGTTAAGCCTATGTCACTATTCCGGAGTGTTTTTTGTGTTAAACTGATTACATTTACGCATCAGTTCGCGTATAACCTTCCAGAAAGCGATTTAAAGCTTGAAATCGAACAAGAATTGATATGTGCAAATGATACACATATTTATACAAATCCCAAGAATGAAATACAAGATTTCATTGGATTTGAATTTGTATGATGGTCGTAGTGACACAGGTGTCACAGTCTCCTCTACTTTAGGAAATTTCATCCCGAAATTTAAATTTTAGAGGAAACCTGTGAAGACAACTGTGATTGTTTCACTTTCGAATGAATCCTTCATACCCTAAGTAAAAATCTGGGTCATGTTTGGATTTTTAGCGAATTTGTTAATTGTCAAAGTGGTGTCCTTGTAGTAACAAAACATGCAGTATCGAACAACGAATAGGAGAATGTTCCCTATGAAGACTATTATAGGAAACTTGTGTGTGCTCGAAATCGGAGTCAGAGATTGTAAGATAAGATAACATTGGTCAAGGTCCAGGACTTAAATAACGCTATGTTTGCAATGTATTAAGGAGCACTTATATATAGGAAGTACCAGCGGCGTATCCACCATGCCCTTTTTACATTGTTCCCGTCTCGTTATTCTCATCACTATAGGTCTTAACACATGACAAAACTTGCTGTGATTTCTTTGCACTGAGTTCCATAATTATGTATGCATCCATAATTACGTAATTCCTTGCACAGTCCACACAGTTCATTTCATAATGTGTAGGGTAAAATCAATCGAACAAATATGAGATGTCTTGATTAGATCGCCAAGGGATCTTTTTAACTAGATCAACGAAGGATCTTTTTAACTAGATCAACACATGATCTCCTTAACTAGACCGTCGTATGATCTCTTTAAATAGACCACTAAGAGATCTTTGAAATTTTGAATCAGATAATCGTTTTGAAATAGCACTTTGGAATCCAAGGTTCTTACTATTTGCATAGAAAAGTCCCTTAAGGAAATTATAATAGCACTTTGAGTACCCTTTGAGAATTTAACATATGAAAATACGGAAGATTCTACCAGGATTTAGATAGCGAGCTTTAGAATTACACATAAACACCTAATCACGTAATTGCATATTCGTTAATTTAGTTATTAGCTCGTTCGTTAATTTGAATTAATGCATTTAAAGTACACCATAAATCCAATCACGGATTTTAATTGGTACTTTAAATTAGGGGTGTGCATGGGTCGGTTTGGGTCGGTTTTGGGTCATAACCATAACCATAACCGAGATGTCGGTTATGGAAAAGTCATAACCATAACCGCTCGGTTATGGCGGTTTCGGTTATGGCGGTTTTAATGGTTATGGCGGTCGGTTATGGGTCGGTTAACCATGAACTTGGGTCTAGCTAAATTTAGCTCAAAACAATATTATCTATAAATATTTATGGGTCGGTTGTAAACTGGATATTCTTTCTAAATACACTTCATATTTCTAACATACTTCAAATTTATGGACTTAACTTTTTGAAAGTGTAAACATTTATAACAGACTTCATCTTTCTGTCAAATGTACAGAAGGAAACAAATATAACAGGCTAAATAAAACATTCATTATATGCCGCTAGAAGAGATCTTCTCTACCAAACCTAAATAAAACATATCAAGTCATTTATGGTATAGAAGAAGGTTTATTATATTTTTCTGATGTGCGTTGCGCAATATATATACCTGAATAGATTCTGAGAACAGAAGAATAACTTTGAGATTGAAGTTGGCTTTAGCTCCGTGAGATCATCAATCAATAACTTTGAGATTGAAGTTGAACTCTCGCTTAGAAGTTTAGATTCTGTACTGGAGACGGGGAATAGATATCATATAGCTCCGTGAATAGATTCTGTATCGGAGACCGGACAATGGAGACGATGGAGAACTGAAAGGACGATTAGGTTTGAACCCTAATAGTAATATTAATAAATAATAAGTAACCGCCCTACGTTTGGATTTTGGAAACGTTGGATTTTATTTTATTAGATTTAATATTCAAAATACGTTAGATTTGGATCGGTTATGCATATGGGTCGGTCATACGGGTCGGTTAACCATGACTTTATTAACTAGTGGGTCGGTTCGGTTATGGCGGTTATTGAAACTTACAAAACCATAACCGACCCATGATTGTCGGTTATCAAAAATTTAAAAACCGACCCATCGGTTTTCCATTCGGTTCGGTTTTTTCGGTTCGGTTTTTTCGGTTATTTCGGTTATGGGTCGGATAATTCGGTTTTTTGCACACCCCTACTTTAAATATCCCCAAGAATCTAACTATGAAGATAGGAAGACCTTATAAGGATTTGGTTTTGTTTTTGTCGTATCGTAACATTCGTATTAGAACACATAAGGAATCCAATTAAGGACTCACGATAGTACCTTTAGATATCAAATCAGGGATTTGAAATGGTACTTCAAGTATCTATTTAAAAATTTGCAACTTGTACCATGTACTTTGTTTCTTAAAAGAAACGAGTACTTAGGATTTTCGGGGAGATCACAAGTGATCATAAAATGAAATAATCGCATGGGTAGTTTATTTTGTAAGGAACACAGTTCCTTGGCGTCAGTATCGTAGGGGTATGTTAAACATACACACAATCGTATCAGTTTTAGAAATAAAAGTGAAACAACAATTTTATTTATATACAACTGAATTGTTTCAAAAGATAACAACAAAGGAAATACGAAGTCTAATTGTTCACTGCTGCATTGTCGTTTGCGTTTGCCTCGTTTATGTTAAACACTCGTCCACGCGCTGGATTTGCGTTAACAAGTCTTGGGCAATTGTTCCGGTAGTGAGTAAGATCACAACAGTTATAGCACGACCCAGGTGGAAATTGTGCTTGAGCAGCAACAGGATTTGCAGCAGCTTGGTTTTGGTTTGCATATCGGCAGGTATTGACCAAATGTCCCAATCGCCCACAGTGGGTACATTTGTGACACTGTGCTTGTTCTAGATGATGACGGTTGCATTTGTTGCACAAAGGTGCGGTACCAACATAGTGTAAAGGTGAGCATACAAGTTTAATAGTAATAGTAGAGTTCGAAAGCGTTTACGCATTGCCAGCGTTTACGCATAGCCAGCATGTACAACGTATAATGTGAAGCATGTAAGTTATCGACAAAGATCCTATCAATACCAATGTCTACGATTTTCTGCGAGTAGCGAGTGCGCATCACATGTTCACCACTGCGAACACATGAAGTAATATCCTTAACAACCCCTGAGTGAACAGGTGCTGAGTCCAAACTCTAGTACTATCGTTGCTAAGGCAGGTAGACAGCAATCAATGTGTAAACATAACAAACAGGCATTCATCGAGTCACGTATAACATGCAATAGCGGTTAGCGTTAAAAGTGTTTGCGTTGTGTGTTGATTGTGATTTGAATATAAGTAACGTATGTAACACCCAAAAGTGCGTTAAGCAAAAAGGGATTAAGTATACTCACAGCGATGGAAGTTAATGGATTGAAGGGAGCGCTAGAGTGAGGTTAGCCTGATCAGAATGATAGCATAAGTGATAAGCAATGCGTAAAACGATGCATGGGGAGCAAGTGACGAGTGGTCATCCAGTCGGATGGCAATCCAAACGGATGGCCATTCGGTCGGATTAACACTCGTTTGAAATGGATGTGTTTGTGTATGATGGCTTTGAAGTTTTCGTTGTAGCATTTTGAAAACAAAGAAGTATCTCTACCTTTCAGGTCGTCGATCGAACGGTCGTTCGATCGGATAGTGATCCAATTGGCGAGGCTTCTCAGTTGAGAACAAGTTCACAGCAGGACGGTCACTAGATCGGATAGCAATCCGATCGGTTGGCAATCTGTTAGAACTGATGTTCTTTGGAAAGTATAAATGTTTAAGTGTTGGAATTCAAGTGCAATCCGATCGGATTGCGGTCCGATCGGATGGCGGTCCGATCGGATGGCGGTCCGATCGGATGGCGGTCCGATCGGATGGCGATATCCGTCCCGACGATCCTGATCGTCTTGAACTTGATGTTTTTGAAAAGTTTTGTGGTTTGCTCGAGACGGTATGACAACGTGTCAAACAACGGAAAGTCCATCAGACCCAGGCTATCCGATCGAACGGGAATCACCCCAATCCGATCAGTTAATTGTTTGTGATGGGTGGTTTCATGTTCAACCAGAAACCAGTTATCTCGTTGATAGGATTTAGATCTCAAACCAGCACATCACTAGAGAAGAGTAGAAGGCATGAATGAGCTCCGATTCTATCGGTTTGAGTGCATTGAGTGTAAAAGAGTTGAAAGAAAGTTAGAAAACATCTTTCAATCTTGTTAACTTTGAAAATGTTTAGATCTATGCAAAAACATTGTTAAATCATGTGGAAATCCTTCAGATCTGAGTTGTTCTTGGTGGGATGAGGCCAAAACTTGAAGTTCATAAGAACTCCATGATGACATCACCCTAGAACACCACAAATCCACTCATTTCACGGTTAAAAGTTGAGATTCAAAGGTGAAAATGATGAAGAAGTGCGTGTAGATGATAGATGTATAAGATATGAGTTGAAAACTTACAAGAATCGCGAGAAATCGAGAGAAAGAAGGTCTGGAACGTGTTGGTCGACTGAGGAGGAGCTGATCACTTCAAGTGATGTGACAGAAGGGTATTTATAGGGTTTCCAAAAGAGGAAAGGGAGCACAGGCCACGGATCGGATGACAATCCGATCGGATGGCCATTCGATCAAAGTGGCTCGGCGAGTTTCGTTTCGACGTTTCGTTTTGCATGTTGAGCGTTGCGATGCGTTTCGAGTGAGCGATGCGATAGTATTACCCATTAGTTACACAAATAACCTAACTACTATATCTAACATACAATCACTATGAATAACTTGCGTTTTGCGTTTGCGATTAGTTTGTGATGCGATAGAATTGCGATTGCGATTGCGATTAGTCACCTCAACATAAACATAACATGCACAAGTAACACATAAAGGTACACACACGTAAAACAATAACCAGAACACGTAATTCGAGTTACGATGCGATAGCGATGCGACTAGCGATAAGTCGATTAGCGATTAACCTCGATTATTAATAGATACTCAACATAATACAACTAAAGTAAATAAATATTAGAATTCGATTACAACTCAAAAGGCACAATTCAGTAGTTAAGCAAGGAGTGACAGATCGCAATTAGCAATCTTTTCTTCCTTTGACTTTGACTTTGACTTTGACTTGTACTTTGACTTTCCAAAAAGGCGGGTTGTTACAAATCTCTCCTTTTCTTTTCTCTCCATTTCCTTCCAAATTGGAAGGATGGATTTTAGGCCAAACAAAAACCTCTATTTTCCCTTATTTTCTCTTCCTTTCTCACCTTTAATGAAACTCTGGAACACAACTTAAAATTGTTTCCTTCTAAATTCTTTCTTCTTTCTCCTTTAATAAAACTCAGGAACACAAAATGACTAAAAGAAACATGAACAAAAAGTGTAATCAAAATTTAATTGATTAAATCAAACGATTAAAGGTAAGGCTATATGGTGTGGGATCACCCCACATTAGTGACACGTCAACACCAACTATAAAAGGGGCTCCATTATTAACTGGTTTGCAGTGAGATAAAACCCCATAAAGCCTTTGTCATCATTACTCAGTTATTTTTCTTTAATTTAGATTTTTATTAAAGTTAAACACGAATAAACTGACCGTATAAATATTAAAATTCAAACACAGCACACCACAATTAAACAATAAAGAAAATATTTCTAATCGTCTTCACCGATCTCGTTCGGGTCCTTGTCTTGTATGTGGCTCAGACGATTCAACTTTGTCTCTTAAAAGTTGAACTGCCTCATTTTCGGCTTGGATAATCAAGTTGTTGAGCACTCCCATGTTTTCATGAGATGTGTCGGATGATGAGTCAGAAGACATTTTAGAAGAAAAAAATAGAGAGAATTTAAAGTGTTTGAGTGTTTAAAATGCTTTGTGAGTTGTGATTGTATTAAATGAGATTTCGTTGAATGATTTGTGTTTATGCGTAAAAGGAATAGTTTTATTTTAATTATGACTGTTGGCAACTGTCATTAGTGTCACACCCAACCCGTAGCAGATATGGTACAGGGCATGATGATTGTCCATAGCTTATGACACTATTATAATTTTAAATATTTAAAGTCACCAAATTAAATTGTCACACATGATCATGAGAATGTTCAAAAAAAGTCATACAATATCCAAAAGAAGATTAATCATGAGCAGATATCCATTTTATGACTAAGGCACATCCTAGGTGTCTTCAACTTTAAATCCTCATACTCATGTACCTTGTCATGTTAGAAAAATAGTTTTGGGTCAACAAAAGTTGGTGAGTAATCATATTTTTTTATAAAATGATTTTTTTATATTATATTTAAGAAAAATTTTAACATGCTTTTTAAAGGTTAATATAAAGATCACAATACATCCGCAACGCAAACAATGAAACCAAATATACCAACGAGAATACACAAACAAGTGAATAAACGAAACAAGCGAAAATATGACTCAACGATTGTAAGCGTGTATGAGACTCAAGCCCCGAAGAGCGAATCAAATACTGGTGGTGATACTAGGCTACAACTCATGTTCGTGGGGAACATAGTTAACCGTGGATCCACAATGACATGCTAGAATACAATAGACTGACATCACATAGCAACTAAAATATAACACAAGTATACATCCATATAGTCACATTGAAATGTGCATGCTAAAAGTAAAATGAATAAAACGCGATTATTTATAACACGATACACCCCAAAAACATTGATTATAAACAGAGGAAAAAGAATAGAATTACTCACTGGTTGCGAAGAATTGATCCACGAGAATTACCGCACGAAAAGAAATGAATAGAATCTAAACATACCATTCACCCTAAAAATATAAATAAATAAAGTACTAAACAAGTGAACAATGTATTAATTTTAGGAAATTGGGTTCTCCTATTTGGAGACCTAAATTATATAAAATAATATAATAACCAAATTAGTAAATATATTTCTAGAATAATTAAACATGATTAATTCTTAGAAATTACCAATATAATAGGTATTCATATTTCGTAAATGACAAAAATTAGATAAATTAATTAAATTCATTTAAAAGTTTTATAAGTCAGATTTAACAATTATCACATATTTTTATCTAAATAATAAATTTTATAAAGGAATTTATTTTTTAACAACTTTATTAAATCCTTCAATTATAAAATAATTATAAAAAATTATGAAAAAATTCCATAAAAATCCTAAAACACTTACATAATCTGTAAAAAAAATTAATAAAAATATTTATAAATTTATTTATGGTAATCTTGTATTTTTAACTAATTAAAACATGTATAAACCATAATAAATCCAATTTAAATTTAAAGATTCTCAAAAATTATAGAAATATTCTATAAAAATTCCATAACATTTTTATAATCTATACTAGTCAAAAATAATATTTATAGAATTTAAATTTGATAATTTTGCATTTTTACTAGATTTTCTAAATGATATAAACATGTATAATTCATAATAAATCTAAACAATATCTAAAAATTCCCAAAAATTACACAAAGTATTCTACCGTGATCAATAATAGTAACGTATGATCAATTTCACCAATTCACTAGTCTAGGATTTAAAGCCCCAAATTCTATGTATGAAGAACCGTAATATCAACTAAAATTATATTCGAATTTATTTGCCCTTTATCCTTGAAATTGGTAGAGCTCGTTTGTAAAGAAAGAAAAATAAAAAACAATAGGTTTTGGGATTAACTTAAAAGGTTAAGAATTGAAAAGGATTAGAAACAAGATACGAGCCCTACATTTCTTCTTTGGTTTAATCCGCGAGTTTGGGGAACTATGATCGAGGTTTGAGCATGGGGAATGATAGAGATTGATACGAGGAGTCGTATGATATCACTATGATGGGTTAAGATTAGTGAATTTGTCTTAAACCCTTTAGGTCCTTGAAAAACTTTAATGGAAAGTTATTGAAATTTAATTTGGACTTAAATATATCATTTATGGTAAGTGATAACAGCTTCCTCCATTCCCCATGTCATTTGGGATTTAATCAGGGCTATGATGTCGTTTGAACCAAGAAATAAAATCGGGTCGGTTAGTGTGGATCTTCCGGGTCGCGATTCAGATTTGCAGCAGAAAGAGATGATGAGGAATCCGAGTTCGGGTTGACTATTCATAACAAACATATATAGGTTGCGTGTTATGTTTAATGCGGGGGTCCGGCTTCGATTCCCACCCCTCGCATTCTTTTTCCTCTTTATTTCCTTTTAATCATTTTCAAGTTATATCATATTAGGCCCCTCATGTTTAAAGATCTTGATAACCTGATTCAACCACATAAATAAATGTAACACCTCGCAAAAACCACGTTCAATATAATAAAGACACGTGTAATGAAGATTGAACGTATAATGAATTAATCTGGAAGGACTAGAATTGTCAAACAATGCAAATATGTAAGTAAAAGGATCCAAAGTGTCAACATGCCAATCTTGTGCCTCTGATTTACCTCACACGACGTTCGTATTTCTTAATGAATAAATTGTCGCACATAGAAAGTCGTTTGTGTTTAAATTGAGAATTTTACGAAGCATAGGGGTTAAAAGTGTCAACATGTTAAATGTTACCTCTGAGTGACCTTTTAACGATCCCGAAAGCATTACAATTGTATATTTTGCTCTCAAGAATATTGGATAGTAATTTCATGGAGTTTCGATGAAGACAAGACTTTTCGGGTGATCTCACAACTAACCGGGAGCTTAACGAGGTTAATTTGTGACCTAAGGCACTTGTTAGTTAACTATGGGGGTTAATAGTGCAATAAAAGAAAGTTATTTAAATTAAATTTGGACCAGGGACTGAAAATGCAAAACTTGTAAACTTTTAACCGGAATACCCCATCGTCGCGGGCCGCGTAGACCGACTCCAATTCTTACGCGGGCCGCGTAAGAGTGCCAGCGTCAGAAAAATTGGACAGCTGCATGTTGCAGCCTGTCCACCGCCTTTGCATGAATTCTGAGCAATACCTGGGGCTTGTAAATGGTTTTTACTGCCCTAGGGACACTTGGGAACATCTGGTAACAACATAGGGACAGTTGCAATGATCCAAGAGCATCTAAATTCCTATATAAGGGCCTTGATTTCTCACTTGTTCATGCACACTTGAAAACTTTCACTTCAAAACTCACTCTCTAAAGCCTCCTGGAGCTAAAGGAAGCTTTCTCAAGTTCTAAATTCGTGCTAAGGACTCTAGTAAGTGTTCTTAGCTTCCTTAGTTAAAGTTTTATTAGCTTAATGACCGAAAGTCAAAGTTAGCGTAATTAAGCTTTGACTTGGTGATTAATCACTAACGGTCCAGCCAATATTCAAATTGAAAGTGGCTATGAGTTGGTAATTATGTAGGTAATAAACCCTTAAAAGGGCACCTACTGATTATCACTTTTACTTGGTCAATTGTCGGGTCAAACTATTTAAAAAAAAGTCAAACGAGTCAATTTTTATAAAATAACTCATAACTGATAATGTAGAAGTTATGGAACATGTTTTAACACTAAAATAACTTGGTAAATAATATAAGAACATGTTTAGGCATGTTCAACCCAACAATTCTGAGTTTAGGCTCAGTTCGCAACCGAAAGTCGCAAAAGTAGACTTTTGCTTTGACTTTCAGTTCTGACCCGATTTATCTTAGTTTAGATATGCCTTAGGGTTCCTTTAGGACCATATTACATGTTAGTATAACCCTCTGATATTATACTATATGGTTCCTTTGAATTCTGAATCATTTGCATGTTTCCGTTAAATGCTTAAAAGTTGACCATTATGCCATTTTGATATAAAAACAAGATTTTTGAAAATGTGAGAGGACAAAAATCTTTATTACTGAATTATAAACATGTCCTAAAATTTTGACATCAGTTTATGGTCAAAAATAGAAGTTATGCGCGATATCGTAAAATGAAATCTTTTTGTTAATTAAATGGTATTTTCGGCATAAATCATATTTAAACCTAAATTTTGGCACCAAACTTTCTACCCACTGGTATAATATAATATTTAGGGATTTTTGGAAATTTTTATTAAATTTTAAACTGATCATAACATAGAGTTCTTGCATGGACTCGGTAATTGACGATAATGCCCTTTTCAATAATAAAATGAGTTTTACACATCAATTGCATGTCAAACCTTTTTCTACTGATTTTATACATTAAAAAAATATTTCAAATAGTTGAGACTGGTCAAAATCACATACTTCCTTAAATAACCCGAATATCGTCAAATACCGACTTTTATGCGATTTAGGCGCGTAGAATGGTTTAAAAGCATATTTAACATCTAAGACTTGTTATCTACTGATATTATAAACAATTTTTTATACTTTAACAGTAAGTATAAGTTTAGAACTCAGATTTCCAAAATTGACCCTTAAAGCATACGTGAAATGTCCAAAATGCCCTTACGGTGCATAGTTTGGCCATAAATGATAAAATTCACATATGTATGATATCTTACTGATATAACTTAATAAAATTTATATTTTTACTAATTGTTTCAGACCAGAACCTCAGATTGCTATTTAAACTCTTTTATAAACTTTAAAATGACCAAAATACCCCTACGGGGCATAAATTGGTTTTAAATTCATTTTGGGCATAATGGAAGATATCCTACTGATATCATAACATATTTTAAGCATAATAACTTATGAAACATGTACATGACTCATTCGGTTACCCGTTATGCAAATACGCGTTCGGTACGGTTTATATAACTAGTTTGCATAAATTAGCCGAAACGGGTCAAACCTTATTATTTATACTTCAAAATCCAGAATGTGTTTAGTTTACCCATTTTAGACAAGTATTCATACTTGTCGGGTCTAAATCACGTTCTAATCCGGTCTTCGCTTAATCTTGCGTTTTCAACCGTAAACCTTTCATTAAAACTAACCGGTCTAAGTTAAGACTTAATTAGAATCTAATAGGTTATTAAAACCTTCGTTCCAGATTAGGAGCCCAGTAAAAGCTACTTGTACTTGCTGATTGATATACGGCTGAGAATAAAATTATATTTTAGCTCAGGTAAATACTTTTAACTTATTTTCCCTTATACAGGCTTGGGATACGGTATTTAATAATACCGCTTGGTCGGGTATTGAATCTTTAATCGATTAGTGGTTAAATAATTGAGATAACCCGTTTTAATCTGTTTTGTTTGATCTAAACCTTTGGGGGTTAATGACCGTGTCCTGGATATCCTTGGCTCATTCATTGAAATGGCCACGACTTAAGCACGGGGTGTAGGCATACACTTGACAGTGCGTATGTAAAAAGATATACCTGCCTGTTGAGGATAACTCGTCGTGGGTTTATATTATGTGGTGTGTCTATTAATCTTGTTCCGGCTTCTTTCCCGGGTCCTGAACGTACGACAAACATATAAATCTGTATACAAGATTATTTTAATAATTGTCCCAAGTTATAAAAGAATATTTGTGCCTTGTGCATTCAAATCAATTTTTCTTAAATATTTTCAAAAGAGTAAGTTAATTGTATTTACCAGTGTAAACTGACGTATTTTTCAAAAAGACTAAGTGCAGGTACTACGCGTAATGGGCTGGAACTCCTGAGTATTAAATAAAGAGTCTTGCAAGCTTTTGATACTTAAAATCTGTTGAACAATATTTCTTTCTGTTTTAGATCCGCCTGTGGATCCACTTACAATCTGTTGTGTAATATTTTATTATACTTTCAACTCGGTTTGTATTATTATTACTTTAGACTTCCGCTGTGCATTAAACTGTGATTAATTGATTATGATGATATCAACTACGTCACGATACTCCCCACCGGGCCCACCAGTAATACGTGGAAATATCGGGGTGTGACAGGTTGGTATCAGAGTCAACATTGAGTGAATTAAACACTAGCCTTTTGTGTTTAATCTCAATGACACAGTTGCACATTCCTTGACTTCCGAGTCTAGGCTAATGACTTAGGACTAATCCTAATCTTATTGTTTTCTTTTGTTGGTTTCTTTTGTTTGTTTTGGCAGGAACAAAGACAATGCCGCCACGTTTTAGAGGTAGAGGTGGAAGAGGAAAGGCACCAATAACTGCAAGGAATGATCATGAATTCGGGCCATCCCACCGGCGAACTCCTTCAGCGACCTTTAGCTCTAGCCCCCATGATGATTGGAGAACTTATTTGGAGCCAGCGAAACGCTCAGTCTCCCTCAGTTCCTCCCCGTCTTATCATCACTCTTTCAGACCTCATCAAGACGAGGAGCATAGCGATTCCCACCATTCCTTCATACCATTGCAGCGGTCGAGTTCGCACCGTGCCTTCCAGGACCCGACCCCATACTTTCAAAGCCGGTTCAATCCGATGAACCAGGTAGAAGAACCAGAGGGTCAAAACCCTTTGGGACCAGCTGATCATTATCCTAAAATGCAGGATATGGATATGGACGAGGATCCAGATCCAGAAATGCCGCCATCTGGGATGCCCACGCATCCCATCGAAATATCTAGCGGATCATCCTTCCATGGTTCGCCTTACAGGGGCCCAGACATATTTGCTGAAAGATGGGTTACATACAAGTGGGAGTATACTCCCCCTCACCGCTACTCACCACCACACCAACAGGTCCCCTCCGAGGACCCATATTTTGAGGCGGTCACGCCACCGCTAGAGCAACAACTGCCTCCAAAACCACCGAGGCGAAGAAGAACCGGTGTACGGATGTCCGTGCATGGGGGATTTCATTTCAGCACCCCTCAACACTCCAGCGGCAACCACTACCCGCCGCTGTATGAAGACCTGCAAATGGGTGGGCCTTCGAATCCAGTTTCTGAAGTCGACTCTGCACCAGTCGCACCAGCACCACACATGGGTTATGATAACCCAATTCCATCATACCCAGGTGCAGCCGGGTACAACCCGTTTGAGCCGCAAGCTTACTCGGGTTATAATTACAACAATGCCCCTGCCGTCGACCCGTACCTTGAAGCGGCAAACTACAATGCTCTTTACCCTGGACCCTATCCAGCTATGTACCCAACTGGGTACCCAGCATATGGGTATCAATACCCACCACCTGCTCAACCTCAGCAGCAGCAGCCACCGCAGCCGCCACAAATCCAACCACCGCAGCAGCAGGATATCCTTCAACGGTTGCACGAGGTGGAGCAACAGGTACAGGAGGAGCGTAGAAGCCGCCGGGGTCTACTTAAGGGTTTGGCAAACCTAATAAAGGGGAAGAAGAAGAAGGATTATTAAAAATCTTATTTATTAGTAATTTTCTTAGATTTTCAATTAAGTCCCTGCGAGGACATTTTATTTATGTATTCGGTCCCTGCGTGGACTAGTATTCTTATTTTAGTCCCTGTGTGGACAATTTTGTCTCACTAAAGTCCCGTTTAGGGCAACTATGTATTTCTTTTAATTTATGGAATGTTTCATTTTAAGAATTTATTGTCATTAAATATATGCATATTCTATATATAAATCAAAATGTCATTTCAATTTACATTTGGTCTGGCATTATATATTAAAGAGAATCTTGAAGGTATAACCTAGCCCATATGTCATTTTAGACATGGCCCGGATGATAAAAACTTTTTAAGATTCAAATCCTTGTTAACATCTAAAAAAACATGTTAGCACTCCTAACAACAGTGATATGATAAAATCACACCTGTCATCTTTATATTGGGTTCTTCCAATCCCTTATCTAGCCTAATGATCTAAAAATCACGGGTTTAAATCATCAATCAAGATGATCATATATTCAACATCCATTAGTGATGAAGTGCCTACGGGCCACACTTATTGTCCTATAAGACAAAAGACAGTTGTAGTCTACGACTCCCTACCAAGAAAAGGTAATGAACGATGTTCAAACCTTAATGCTTCGATCTTAGAAGATCACGACTTACAATTTAAAACTGTCCTTGTGACTAGGCCATTTGTGCCACTCTAATATCCTTAATGATTATAACTGGGATTAATTATAAATTAAATAAATATAATTATCAAGTTAATCAAATATGGTTTATAATTACCATGGTTAATGAATCGTTAAAATGATGATTCCATAATAAACCTCTGAATAAACTATTGTCAACTGTTTTATAGAAATCAAGCTTCAGCATGTCTGAATCCGAAGAGGTTAACAGTCATCCCAGAGAGAGAAATGATAACACCCGAATGAATGTAACGGGTGCAGACCTACAAGCAATGATAGATAATGCGGTCACTCGAGCCATTGATCGACAATTCAAAGAACCAAGTAATACTCGCTCGAAAACTCTATATGTGGCTCATAGTAAACCACCTTCTAAAACACACGAATCAAAGAAGGACGATTCTCATCATTCCTCGAATCAGAAAGTATCCCATCCAAGCAAGTTGTGCTTAATCAGGAACCACGTGTTAAGACTTGTTCTTACAAGTATTTTGTCTCTTGCAAGCCAAGGCACTTCACAGGAGAAAAGGGAGCCATTGATTGTATGACATGGCTCGATGAGATGGATATCGTGGTTGACATCAATGGTTGTGCTGAACAGGACATTGTGAAGTTTGTTTCACAATCATTTAAAGGTGAAGCTTTAGCTTGGTGGAGGTCGTTAATCCAAGCTACAGGAAACATTCCGTTGTATAACTTATCTTGGGATCAGTTTGTTGCTCTAATCAAAGAAAATTTATGTCCTCAGCATGAAGTTGAGAAAATCAAGACTGACTTCTTAACCTTGGTCATGAAGAACTTAGAATGTCAGGCATATGTTACAAGCTTCAATACCATGTCCCGATTGGTTCCATACTTGGTCACCCCGGAACCGAAGCGCATAGCACGTTTTATTGGGGGTCTAGCCCCATAAATCAAGGGAAATGTGAAAGCATCCAGACCTACCACTTACAGGTCAGTGGTAGATCTGTCTCTATCTCTCACACTTGATGCTGTCAGGAGCAAGTCTGTCAAAGCTTCTGTGGAAGGAAAGAGGAAACGGGAGTGTTGGACCGGTTTTGACTCCGAAACGATTGCGAAACGAACGTGAAACGTGCGGAATCCGTACACGAACGCGACCTAAACACACATGACGTAATATAAACGTGATTCTTTGATAAAATCTGATAACGTACAAGAACCGTGAATCACTTAGAGACTTTCTCTCTCTAGTTTCTCTCTCTAGAACTAGAGCTCTTCAAATCTCTAAAATGGCAAAAATAGCAAAAGTCTCTAATCTAAACATAACTCTCCTATTTATAGGCCTTGACTATTAATGAAATTTCTCATTAATTACAATTATGCCACCTTGCCTTTTTGACTAGCTATCACTAATATAACGACTCGTTTTCTTCTGTTTCTCGCTACTTCTCGGATTGACGAAGGCTATAGACATAAATGCACTAACAGACTCCCCCTTGGATATTGCCGCAGTCAATCTCGATCATTGAGTCAAACTCGTAGCGTCTTCTTTTTCTCTTTTAGTCTTCTTGAACAGAATCCCGTTGGATCTGTCTTCAGCTTCAGCTTTTCCTCTTTTCTTCATCAGGCTCCCCCTTTCGTCAAGCTTCCGTGCTTTGGGATCGACACCTTGCTTTCCGTATACAAGCTCCCCCTTGCTTTGAGCTCGTCTTCAGACTCCCCCTTAGACTCAGCTTCCGGGATCGTAGTCTGGAATCTCATCTGCAATCTCTCAAACATTTATAAGTAATAACATTTCAAATTTCAGCTATCCAGGAATTGTAACCTGGCTCACTCAAACATTCTAAACAAACAATTTTCATGAATTTGGCAGTTTCATCGAATCGAATCGGAAACTAGCTCTATAACTGTATAAGCATCTAAATCCCTCACAGTTAATCATCCAAGTCCAAACTAATGACCTTGGAGATATCACAAACTGTTTTTGATTTTTTATATTAAATCAAGTTTCAAATTAATGAACTTGTTTTATTTTCAGAAACACAATCAGCTCACTTAGATTTTGAAACTCAGCACTCAGACATCAGTTGTCGAAAATAAAGCAGAAATCAAAATCTTTTTGTATTTTCTGAAAATATAAAGCAATAAAGAAATATGTACAAACATATTTACAGACAATATTTTTGTTTGAGTATGCGTCAGAGGATCATATCAGTTTTTGACAAGTCACAAGTACCGTTGAGCTTAAAATCACATTATGCATTAAACAATTCACTTAGATTATCGATATACTGATCCACTTAAATTTTCACACAAAGTTCAACTTAATCAGGATACGAATTAGATGTCTTATGAACTTAGACCCATTCATGTGTCCCACCTCTTGAATATACTCCCGTATCCAGAATCCCAATAATCAGTCTTACAGGTGAGAATACTACAATGATATCTGTATATAAATTAGGTATGCGAGGGCCGAGGGATCTCAGGTCGATACTTCCGTATACGCAGAGAGATATCAGCTTCGACTTTACGGTATGTCCCCTTTAGAGGATCTTTTTGCTTACAACAGCAGCGACTATCAATTTTATTGTTTCATCGGCATGCTGAGGGTTTAATGCTATGTTTCAAGCATTTGCAGAAAGTATTATCCAAGGACTAGGTCAGAACTACCGTTCAGCAGAAGTCCCGGAATAATACCCCAGACATCATTGAGTATAAAGACCTAGTATATCAGATTATGAGACCTTTCAAACGAGATTTCAGGGGTTACCTATATATTCAAGTAGTGTTCCCCACAAAATAAGTAAGTTTGAATTTAGGTTTATATCCTGAAAAAGTTTACTAAATGTATAAAAACCTATCGACACATCCACGGTGAGATCGTTTAACACATTTAAACTTTCCATTTCTTTAGCATACTATGATAGTCTACTGATGTACTATCATTTCCTCTTTTTACACAAAAACTCAATTTTTGAATTTTATCATGTTTTTTACTTTTTCAAAATTTTCAAATGTTTTTGTATTTTCTGACAATATTACTCCCCCTAAAATGCAAAATCATATAAAGAAAATTTGACAACCAACACTGATAGCTTTGTCTCGCCATCCATTTTCTGCATCTCATGCTCTGTTTTGCAGAAAATATAACACTTTAAGCAGAAAATATAACGTACCCCCATGATTTATAACACATTGATTTTTACAGTTTGAAAACCGTTTTTCAATCTGGTGAAAGTAATCATGTTTGTTCAGCCGTGAGGGTTTCGGCATATTCAATCAACACTCCCCCTTACAACAAACTATTTTCCCATAATGATTTCAAAACACTTAAGTTTGTTTTAATCAGAATGGTTTTTCCGGAAAAATTAGTTTGTTTACCCATCACTTGTGAGTTCGGGGTCATCACATAACCTTGTTCTTCTTTTAACCAATTTTGAAAAATTTAACATTATAAGATCAAACACCACTAACACTTGTAGAAAATCAAGTACAACTTAATGTCCTTGATTAACCACTTGTAAGACGAAATATCACAGTTACCATCCTGTATGTTTCTCAAGAATGATGCCGATACCTGCTTCACTCTTACCAACCTGGAAGCTCCGGCAAGTCAGGAATTCAACCAACAGATTTTGACACCCAAGCCTGACCAGCCTTAGGTGCATTTTGAGCTTTTTTCTTTTCTTCATAAAACTCTTTCACTCCTTTTTCCTTACCATCAACCATCTTGCTAAAAATATGTTTAACATTGCTATTAAACATTTTTCCAGCATCAACACCTTTTGATTTTAGGTTTGCGGCTCGTAATGGTGGAAAATTCTCATCATTCATTAATGGAACTGTCTCTTCCTTTTTTACCTCAACTTGTGGCTCCTCTGATTTTGTGGAATCAGATTCATTGCCCGATCTTGGCTTGTCTGACTTTGACGAGCCAGATTCATCGCCAATCACTTTCTTTTTCCTTTTGTTTGTCCTCGGATTTGTATCTGAAGAATTCGATTTGCTTGGCTTTGCAGTCGAGTGAATCGATTCATCAGAACTTTTATTCGAACCAACCGGTGAACCCGAAGACAAAATCTTCTCCAAATACTCTCTCGCCTTCTTCCTCTTCTTCCTCAGTCTGTCTCTCTGCCCCTGTGAAAGCTTTACTTTCTTATCTTCCACTTTCTGTTCTTTGGGCTTGACAGTGACTGGTTTCTTTACCGTTCTCTGAGATTCAACCCTCGATCTTCCCATCGATCTCCTTGGGCAATCTCTGGCAATATGTCCTCTGATATGGCAATTATAGCATCTTCGTGTTTCAAAATTCCAATCCTGGCAGTTAACAGCAATGTGTCCTCTAACACCACAGGTGTAGCACACTCTGTTATCGTACCATCTACCATCTTCAAACCACATATTCAGATCATAACATTGTTTAGATTTGTGGTAATCATTTCTCCTTTCATAAGCATGATTTGTCCTTTGAGCACTGTGGTCAAACCTGCACCACTTATTACCAACATTTTGTGAGTTTTCATTTTTAAATTTTTGTGATTTTTGATAATGATTGGATGACTTATCTGATGAGCTTTTATTTTCATTTTTAAAATTTTTCAAATTTTTAACTTTTTGTTTCTGTTCTACACTCTTCTTAACAGGTTTTTGTTTAGAACATTCACCTATTTCAGTAGATTGCAAAACAGTATTTTTAAAATTTTCTTGTAAATCTAAAAATATTTTTCTTTTCTTTTCTTTTTCTATTTCATCATCAGCTTTGTCATCACAATCTTCAATTTTGACTTTGTCAAAATTTGTGACTTTGTCACTTATTGGATCAGAATTGATCGGTTTTGGACAAACATGTGAAGTAGAATTCACAAAACCTTTCAATTTATTCTCAAACTCATTAATTTTATTTCGAGCTTTTTCAGCTTCTTTTTCAAGCTGAATGATTTTAGCAAGATGAGAATTGATTTCAATTTGTTTTTCAAGATTATCTTTACCAAAAATATCTCGCTCATCTTCTAAAATCTTTATTTGACTTTTGAAATCATTTTCTAATTGTTTAAAATTTTTATTTTCTGATGACAAACTCTCAACATTCTTCAAAAGTTTGTCATTTTCAGATCTCAATTTTTCGCAATTCAAGCGCAACTCCAGAATCTGTTCATCATCAGTTTTCTTCTCATCTTTCAAAGCTTTGTTTTCCAATGTCAAATTCTCCGCATCACTCAAGAATTTGGCATTGTCTGCTCCAAGTTTATCACATTTTGAGCACTTTTCATTCATCTTTTCAGCATTAGCTTCTTTCTTTGTTTCCATCCTGTATGTTCCTGCACAAAAAATTTTAACAAAATCAAGAGGATTCATATTTTCATCAATATAACAACCTCTCTTAATATCGTATTTCATAACCCTTTTTGCTGCAAGACACACAGAGAATCTTTTTCTCATTTCGATGATCACTTCCAAATTTATCTTTTCTAAATCCTTTTTCCTTTCACTCATCAACTCTTCTTTTCTTTTTTCTTTATCAAACATATGTGATCTAAGCATATTGATGAATTCTCTTAAATGAAGCTTTGAGAAATTTTCATTCTTTTTTAGTTCACTCAAAAATTCATTCCATTCTATTGGTAATGCTTCAGCAAATTTTAAGTTTTTTTCAGCAGTTGAAACCCTTATCTCATATCTATCTAACCTATCAATCAAATCATCAAACCGTTTATCCAACTTTTCCAAAGATTCATTTTTCATGCAGAAAAAATTTTCGAATCTTTTATTCCAAATGTCCTTCTTATCTCTCTTATCAAACCAAGATCCAGAAGTCCAATCATTTAAATCTTTAAGATTCTCGTTTTCCTGTTCATCAAACACTTTAGCCATGATTTGAAATTCTTGAATAACCTGGAATCACAAACAAACAAAATCAGTTCAAACACTATCAAACAACTGAATTAAAATAATACTCGAACTGGTGAATTTTCTGTGCGGACTGAAAGTTGACAGACTGTGCGGACTGAACTTGATGCGAACTGAGATTTAAGTTGTCAAACCGTACGAAGTGCTATGACCCGGATCAAATTGAAATGACCTTTTCCAATGACCTTACAAGATTCAAATGAACTGGAACAAACAACTTGAAATCTTATGTTTTTATTTATAACTCCTTACACCCGTTGACTTGATTGGATTTGATAGGGCCGCACCCACTAACCCAACAACATGATTGGGCCGCCAATTTTATCAAACCAATTTATCACCTTGCCGACTTTAATTCACGTTAATTCACGATATGTCTGACAAATTCACATGCAAATATCACTTTATCAATTACCAATTTAGAAGTGGCCAACACTTTTTAATATATCAATACAATCCTATTGAGCCGTTGATATTATGTAATAAATGGATTCAGAATTCACGTGATAAACCACTTCCCGACTATTTCTATATTGACTGATTAAGTAAACCGATGCAATCTGATACAAATCACATGTTCACTCTGTTCAATGACTGATAACTATTTCATCACACAACAGCAATATCCCTCGATATGATGTCACAAAAGCGAACCACACAAGCGAATCTCAAGAGCGAACCTACTGTTAATGTGACAAATGAGCGGACCTCAACTATTTTGTCACTAAAAGCGGACCTAATACTATCACATGAGCGGACCTCCTGCTATCCTATGAGCGGACCTCACAAAATGTTCAGATAAGCGGACCTGATTGTTACTATGAGCGAACCTAAAAAGCGAACCTCCACTAAATGTCACAATGAGCGGACCAGAATTTTGACAGCAAAAACGAACCGAAAATCTTCGATTACTCCTAATCGGCTAGGAATTTGGATCTGAAACTTGGTAGGGTTGTAAATCAAGTGTTTACGCACAACATATCAAAAATCAGCCAATTCGGACCGTAAAATCCCGTTCAATTTAACTAAAAACAGTGAAAAACGTGAAAATATGAAAAATATGAAGAAGTAGATGAAATTCGGATCTGAATCTGATGAAATCACGATCGGAAATGTGTGTTGGATCAGTGCAATCGAGCTCCTGCTCTGATACCACTTGTTGGACCAGTTTTGACTCCGAAACGATTGCGAAACGAACGTGAAACGTGCGGAATCCGTACACGAACGCGACCTAAACACACATGACGTAATATAAACGTGATTCTTTGATAAAATCTGATAACGTACAAGAACCGTGAATCACTTAGAGACTTTCTCACTTGTTGGACCGGTTTTGACTCCGAAACGATTGCGAAACGAACGTGAAACATGCGGAATCCGTACACGAACGCGACCTAAACACACATGACGTAATATAAACATGATTCTTTGATAAAATCTGATAACGTACAAGAACCGTGAATCACTTAGAGACTTTCTCTCTCTAGTTTCTCTCTCTAGAACTAGAGCTCTTCAAATCTCTAAAATGGCAAAAATAGCAAAAGTCTCTAATCTAAACATAACTCTCCTATTTATAGGCCTTGACTATTAATGAAATTTCTCATTAATTACAATTATGCCACCTTGCCTTTTTGACTAGCTATCACTAATATAACGACTCGTTTTCTTCTGTTTCTCGCTACTTCTCGGATTGACGAAGGCTATAGACATAAATGCACTAACAGGGAGGATGAGAGTTCTCATCGGTCTGACAAGAAAAGGAAAGGGAACTCGGATCACATGAAGAGTTCTGGGTTTAAAAAGGATAATCAACAAACAGGTGAGAAGCCCAAGTGTAAAACCTGCCAGAAGCGCCATTTAGGGAAGTGCAGGTTCGAATCAAAGTCTCAATCGCAGCCTAGAGTTTGTGGGATCTGCAAATCAAATGAGCATAGAATGTTAGATTGCAAGAAAATGAAAGATGCAACTTGTTACAATTGTAACGAGAATGGACATATCAAGACTAACTGCCTAAAATTTGCAAAGAAGCCTGAGGAGGCTAAAAAGACCAATGCTCGGGTCTTCCAGATGAACGCTCAGGAGGCGGTACAGAACGACAATGTGATAACAGGTACCTTTCTTATCAATGATGTTTATGCAAGAGTGTTGTTTGATTCTGGTGCAGACAAGTCGTTTGTAGACAATAAATTTTGTAAGTTATTAAATTTGCCTGTTAAAACTCTAAGCATAAAATATGAAGTAGAATTGGCCGATGGTACTATAGAGACTGCCTCAACAGTTCTAGATGGATGTTTTATATCCATTAGGAATCACTCTTTTCCGCTATCCTTGTTTCCGTTGAAATTGGCAGGATTCGACATAGTGATAGGCATGGATTGGTTATCTCATAACCAAGCCCAAATTGTATGTGATAAGAAGCAAGTGGTTATCAAGACTCCTTATGGTGAGCCATTAACAATTCAGGGAGATACGCAGTACGGGTTACCTAAGCAAGTGTCTATGCTTAAGGCATCGAAGTGTTTGAAGAAAGGTTGTGTCATTTATATGGCACAGGTAACCATTGATGAACCAAAGCCCAAGATCGAAGACATCCCCGTTATTTCTGAATATCCAGATGTTTTTCCTGAAGAACTACCTGGTTTACCTCCAAATAGGCAAGTGGAGTTCAGGATCGATATTATTCCTGGAGCAGCACCAATTGCAAGAGCACCCTATCGTTTGGCACCAACTGAGATGAAGGAATTGAGAACACAGTTGGATGATTTGTTGGAAAAGGGTTTCATTCGACCTAGCTCATCCCCTTGGGGAGCGCCAATTCTATTTGTCAAGAAAAAGGATGGCTCAATGCGTTTATGCATTGATTATCGCGAGTTAAACAAGGTTACAATCAAGAACAGGTACCCATTACCCAGGATTGATGATCTATTCGATCAGCTTCAATGAGCAAGTTACTTTTTAAAGATCGATCTAAGGTCAGGTTATCACCAGTTGAAGGTCAGAAACGAAGACGTGCACAAGACCACATTCAGAACTCGATACGGCCACTATGAGTTCTTAGTGATGTCTTTTGGGCTCACTAATGCGCCTGCAGCATTCATGGATCTCATGAATCGCGTTTGCAAGCCGTATCTAGACAAGTTTGTCATTGTCTTTATCGATGACATACTTATTTATTCAAAGAGTCAAGTCGACCATGAAAAACATCTCCGGTGTATCCTTAAACTTCTACAGCAAGAGAAGCTCTACACCAAGTTTTCCAAATGTGAGTTTTGGCTTCGTGAGGTCCAATTTCTTGCACATGTTGTAAGTGAGCGTGGTATCCAGGTGGATCCCACTAAGATCAAAGCGATTACAAATTGGCAAGCACCCAAAACACCTACTGAAATTCGCAGCTTCTTGGGTCTAGCAGGTTACTATAGACGTTTCATTGAAAACTTTTCAAGGATTGCCGCACCTCTAACATCACTAACTCGCAAGAATGTCAAGTTTGACTGGGGTCCCAAGCAGCAAGAATCCTTTGATATTCTTAAGCAGAAATTAAGCAACGCACCTGTGTTGACATTGCCAGAAGGGGTCGAAGAGTTTGTTGTCTACTGCGATGCATCGCACACAGGTATGGGTTGTGTGCTTATGCAGAGAGGCAAGGTTATTGCCTATGCTTCGTGACAGTTAAAAGTGCACGAGAAGAATTACACCAACCATGACTTGGAATTGGGTGTCGTTGTATTTGCACTAAAACTTTGGAGGCATTATTTGTACGGAACCAAGTGTATAATTTATTCGGACCATAAAAGCCTTCAACATTTGTTTAACCAGAAGGATCTTAACATGAGACAGCGTCATTGGATGGAGACATTAAATGATTATGATTGTGAAATCCGTTATCATCCAGGCAAAGCGAATGTTGTCGCTGATGCATTAAGCAGAAAGGAAATGATTAAACCAATAAGGATCAACGCCAAATGCATTGAACTTAGGAACAACTTGAATGAAAGACTGTTAGCTGCTCAGAAGGAAGCTGTCTTGGAAACTAACTTTCCGAATGAGAAGTTAGGTATTGCTGCTGATCAATTATCATTTGGCAAGGATGGAATCCTTAGGATGAATGGTCGAATCGGGGTTCCAAACCATGGAGGGCTTAGAGATGTGATTCTTCAAGAAGCTCATAGTTCGAAATATTCAGTTCATCCTGGCAGTGATAAGATGTACCATGATTTAAAGGCAAATTATTAGTGGATAGGTTTGAAGAAATCTATAACCACTTATGTGGCTAAATGTCTGACGTGTGCGCAAGTTAAGGCAGAGCATCAAAAGCCGTCAGGTTTGCTACAACAACCTGAACTTCCCACTTGGAAATAGGAAATGGTAACTATGGATTTTATTACTAAGTTACCAAAGACAAAACGTGGGAATGATACTATTTGGGTTATAGTCGACAGGCTGACCAAGTCAGTCCACTTCTTGCCTATTAAAGAAACGCACAGCTCCGATAAGCTAGCTCAATTGTACATGGATAAGATAGTATCTCTCCACGGTGTGCCAGCATCTATTATCTCTGATAGGGATACAAGATATACATCTCATTTTTGGAAAAGCTTTCAGCAATCCCTAGGCACTCGTCTAAATTTCAACACTGCTTATCATCCTCAGACAGATGGCCAAAGCGAGCGCACAATTCAAACACTCGAGGATATGCTCAGGGCTTGTGTCATTGATTTAGGAGGAAGTTGGGATGACCATCTTCCTTTGGTTGAATTTTCGTATAATATTAGTATTCATTCGAGTATTCAAGCCGCGCCTTTTGAGGCCTTATATGGAAGGAAGTGTAGGACGCCAGTTTGTTGGGCGGAAGTTGGAGATGTCCAACTGTCAGGACCTGATATAGTCCTCGAGACGACGGATAAGATCGTTCAAATCCTTGACCGTTTGAAAGCTGCCATGGATAGGCAGAAAAGCTACGCAAATAAAAGGCGAAAACCTCTGAAATTTGAGGTAGGTGACAAGGTGCTACTCAAGGTATCACCTTGGAAAGGAGTGATGCGATTTGGCAAAAAGGGCAAGCTTAGCCCAAGATACATAGGACCATTCGAGATCATCAAATGTGTCGGAACTGTGGCCTACAAATTGAACCTACCTGAAGAACTTAGTGGGATACATAATGTATTCCACATCTGCAACTTAAAGAAATGTCTAGCCTATGAGTCGCTAGCAATGTCGCATAAGGACGTGCAGATTGATGAGAGTTTGAAGTTCATTGAAAAACCTTTGTCGATCGAGGACCAACAGGTCAAGAAGCTTCGAAGAAAGCATGTGCCGATTGAGAAGGTAAAATAGGATGCCCGTAGAGGCCCAGAATACACATGGGAGGTTGAATCCACAATGAAACAGAAGTACCCTCATTTATTTCAATAAATCTCGAGGTCGAGATTTCTTTAAGGGGGTGAGGATGTAACACCTCGTAAAAACCACGTTCAATATAATAAAGACATGTGTCATGAAGATTGAACGTATAATGAATTAATCTGGAAGGACTAGAATTGTCAAACAATGCAAATATGTAAGTAAAAGGATCCAAAGTGTCAACATGCCAATCTTGTGCCTCTGATTGACCTCACACGACGTTCGTATTCCTTAATGAATAAATTATCGGACATAGAAAGTCGTTTGTGTTTAAATTGAGAATTTTACGAAGCATAGGGGTTAAAAGTGTTAACATGTTAAATGTTACCTCTGAGTGATCTTTTAACGATCCCGAAAGCATTGTAATAATTGTATATTTTGCTCTCAAGAATATTGGATAGTAATTTCATGGAGTTTCGATGAAGACAAGACTTTTCGGGTGATCTCACAACTAACCGGGAGCTTAACGAGGTTAATTTGTGACCTAAGGCACTTGTTAGTTAACTATGGGGGTTAATAGTGCAATAAAAGAAAGTTATTTAAATTAAATTTGGACCATGGACTGAAAATGCAAAACTTGCAAACTTTTAACCGAAATACCCCATCGTCGCGGGCCGCGTAGACCGACTCCAATTCCTACGCGGGCCGCGTAAGAGTGCCAGCGTCAGAAAAATTGGACAGCTGCATGTTGCAGCCTGTACCGCCTTTGCATGAATTCTGAGCAATACCTGAGGCTTATAAATGGTTTTTACTGCCCTAGGGACACTTGGGAACATCTGGTAACAACATAGGGACAGTTGCAATGATCCAAGAGCATCTATATTCCTATATAAGGGCCTTGATTTCTCACTTGTTCATGCACACTTGAAAACTTTCACTTCAAAACTCACTCTCTGAAGCCTCCTGGAGCTAAAGGAAGCTTTCTCAAGTTCTAAATTCGTGCTAAGGACTCTAGTAAGTGTTCTTAGCTTCCTTAGTTAAAGTTTTATTAGCTTAATGACCGAAAGTCAAAGTTAGCGTAATTAAGCTTTGACTTGGTGATTAATCACTAACGGTCCAGCCATTATTCAAATTGAAAGTGGCTATGAGTTGGTAATTATGTAGCTAATAAACCCTTAAAAGGGCACCTACTGATTATCACTTTTACTTGGTCAATTGTCGGGTCAAACTATTTAATAAAAAGTCAAACGAGTCAATTTTTATAAAATAACTCATAACTGATAATGTAGAAGTTATGGAACATGTTTTAACAATAAAATAACTTGGTAAATAATATAAGAACATGTTTAGGCATGTTCAACCCGACAATTCTGAGTTTAGGCTCAGTTCGCGACCGAAAGTCGCAAAAGTAGACTTTTGCTTTGACTTTCAGCTCTGAACCCATTTAGCTTAGTTTAGATATGTCTTAGGGTTCCTTTAGGACCATATTACATGTTAGTATAACCCTCTGAGATTATACTATATAGTTCCTTTGAATTCTGAATCATTTGCAAGTTTTCGTTAAATGCTTAAAAGTTGACCGTTATGCCCTTTTGATATAAAAACGAGATTTTTGAAAATGTGAGAGGACAAAAATCTTTATTACTGAATTATAAACATGTCCTAAAATTTTGACATTAGTTTATGGTCTAAAATAGAAGTTATGCGCGATATCGTAAAATGAAAGCTTTTTTGTTAATTAAATGGTATTTTCGGCATAAATCATATTTAAACCTGAATTTTGGCACCAAAATTTCTACCCACTGTTATAATATAATATTTAGAGATTTTTGAAAATTTTTATTAAATTTTAAACTGATCATAACATAGAGTTCTTGCATGGACTCGGTAATTGACGATAATGCCCTTTTCAATAATAAAATGAGTTTTACACATCAATTGCATGTCAAACCTTTTTCTACTGATTTTATACATTAAATAAAATATTTCAAACAGTTGAGACTGATCAAAATCTCAGACTTCCTTAAATAACCCGAATATCGTGAAATACCGACTTTTATGCGATTTAGGCGCGTAGTATGGTTTAAAACCATATTTAACACCTAAGACTTGTTATCTCCTGATGTTATAAATATTTTTTTATACGTTAACAGTAAGTATAAGTTTAGAACTCAGATTTCCAAAATTGACCTTTAAAGCATATGTGAAATGACCAAAATGCCCTTACGGTGCATAGTTTGGCCATAAATGATAAAATTCACATATGTATGATATCTTACTGATATAACTTAATAAAATTTATATTTTTACTGATTGTTTCAGACCAGAACCTCAGATTGCTATTTAACCTCTTTTATAAACTTTAAAATGACCAAAATACCCCTACGGGGCATAAATTGGTTTTAAATTCGTTTTGGGCATAATGGAAGATATCTTACTGATATCATAACATATTTTAAGCATAATAACTTATGGAACATGTACATGACTCATTCGGTTACCCGTTATACAAATACGCGTTCGGTACGGTTTATGTAACTAGTTTGCATAAATTAGCCGAAACGGGTCAAACCTTATCATTTATACTTCAAAATCCATAATGTGTTTAGTTTACCTATTTTATACAAGTCTTCATACTTGTCGGGTCTAAATCACGTTCTAATCCGGTCTTCGCTTAATCTTGCGTTTTGAACCGTAAACCTTTCATTAAAACTAACCGGTCTAAGTTAAGACTTAATTAAGACCCGTTAGGAATCTAATAGGTTATTAAAACCTTCGTTCCAGATTAGGAGCCCAATAAAAGCTACTTGTACTTGCTGATTGATATACGGCTGAGAATAAAATTATATTTTAGCTCAGGTAGATACTTTTAACTTATTTTCCCTTATACGGGCATGGGATACGGTATTTAATAATACCACTTGGTCGGGTATTGAATCTTTAATCGATTAGTGGTTAAATCATTGAGATAACCCGTTTTAATCTGTTTTGTTTGATCTAAACCTTTGGGGGGTTAATGACCGTGTCCTGGATATCCTTGGCTCATTCATTGAAATGGCCACGACTTAAGCACGGGGTGTAGGCATACACCTGACAGTGCGTATGTAAAAAGATATACCCGCCTGTTGAGGATAACTCGCCGTGGGTTTATATTATGTGGTGTGTCTATTATTCTTGTTCCGGCTTCTATCCCGGGTCCTGAACGTATGACAAACATATAAATCTGTATACAAGATTATTTTAATAATTGTCCCAAGTTATAAAAGAATATTTGTGCCTTGTGTATTCAAATCAATTTTTCTTAAATATTTTCAAAAGAGTCAGTTAATTGTATTTACCAGTGTAAACTGACGTATTTTTCAAAAAGACTAAGTGCAGGTACTACGCGTAATGGGCTGGAACTCCTGAGTATTAAATAAAGAGTCTTGCAAGCTTTGATACTTAAAACCTGTTGAACAATATTTCTTTCTGTTTTAGATCCGCCTGTGGATCCACTTACAATCCGTTGTGGAATATCTTATTATACTTTCAACTCGGTTTGTATTATTATTACTTTAGACTTCCGCTGTGCATTAAACTGTGATTAATTGACTATGATGATATCAACTACGTCACGATACTCCCCACCGGGCCCACCGGTAATACGTGGAAATATCGGGGTGTGACAATAAACCTAGTTAAATATTCCTTTTCTAATACTAACCAAACTAACAAAACTTAATACACTAACCTAGTTAGTGTCTTTCTTTTTATAAGACTGATGTGTGCAAAATGCAACATATAAATTTCATCAATTGTGGCATAAAACTAACCCTTTTTTAGTACTAATGTTGGAAAAAGTGTGCTTTTGTCTTCCTTTTGTATTTTCAGGATTAAATGAGCTCAAATTAACAAAAGAAGCAAAAAGACAGCAAAACCTAACATAAATACAAGAAAATGAACAAACGTGACATGCCCGACCCCACGACAGCATCTTCCCAAGCAAAACAAGAAGACAGAAGACTGAACACGCCCCGTGCTCAGCCAGCACGGGGGCGTGCCCAAGTGTCAGCAGAAAAGACAAAGTGGTAGAAGCTTCTATTGCCCACCACGGGGCCGTGCTCAGCGGACACGGGGCCATGGTCAACTATAAGATTCGCACAATCCAGGCAAATCTTCATAGTACAAAGATTCTTCTGCACACGGGGTCGTGCTCAGCGGGCACGGGGGCGTGGTCAACTAATAAGACAAGCTGCATTAAATGAAGAAAGAGAAGGATGTGGACACGGGGCCGTGCCCACTGGACACGGGACCGTGCCCGAGCTTCTGTTCAGCCTATAAATAGGAGTGCTTGGCTCAAGCTCAAACCATCCCTTGGCACCACCTCTCTCACACTTCACCCACCACCCACCACCACCATAACACCATCATCCACCACCATCATCCATTGTCCATCATAGAGTGTGTGAGTCGTCTCGGGATCCAAGATTGATCGTAAGAGTTCTTGACAATCAAGGCCATGTTTGCCTAAGTCTCTTACATCACTTGGTGAAGACAAGTGTCTAGTGTAATACTTTTTATTTCTAATCTTTTCGCACTTTTTACTTGGTTTTGTATTAATGACTTTAATAACTAGTTTCTTATGTTGAAGGTGATTCTTCCTTATCGTTTGTCCGTGGTGTCTTGACATTATTTTACTGTCTATATAAAATAAAAGATTTTCACCATTCATATCTCCACGGTCTATATGGAGGTATGTTGGCTACCTGGTCGGGGGTTAAGGGAACGGTTTGGTAAGAGTCTTGCCATTGTTCAGCGTTTAGAGGTCCTGCAATGGACCTGGATCAAATTTAGTAGAACCTCCTTCAATACTTAACGGTATTGGATGGCGGGGGTCCAAACTCTTTGATCCCCTCATAAGTTAACTACTATTAATACTATAACCCGGCTATTTAGGACTGTATCCTTGCTGACTCAGACTACTTAGTCGAGGGTAACGTCACCTCCAAAAGAGGGGCCTACCATAATTTGCATTAATAACTTAATTAATTATCTTTCAATAATCCGACCCTTTAGGATTGTATCCTTGCTGACTCAAACTACTGGGTTGGGGGTAACGTCACCTTCAAAAGAGGGGCCTACTACAATAACTAAGATAATATCTTAAATAAGTGCAAAAGTGCGGAAATAATCAAAGGTTACACTATACACGAGTCGGAACCAAGTGATTCATCTTGTCTATCTGTTTTTATTTTTATTTTTATTTTTCAGCATTTTAGTTAGTTTTTATTTTTCTTAGCTTAAAACATTTTTCTAAACTTTTTGATTTGATTAGACGTTGAGGATAAACCGGTACTAAAAGCTCTTGTGTCCTTGGACGACCTCGGTATCTTACCAACACTATACTACGCTCACGATGGGTGCACTTGCCCATATGTGTGTTTAGTGTTAGTAAATATCGTGTTTTATAAATTTAAAACTTGGCTAAAAAGTGTTAAAGGGCTTAAAATATACACCTAATATATATAACACTTCACAAGCATCAAGTTTTTGGCGCCGTTGCCGGGGACACAAGGATTTTAAGAAAGTTAGGAATCAACGGCCTAATCGTTTTTCTTATTTTTCATTTTTTTATTATTTTTCTTAATTTTTCAGCTTCTGCAGAACTCAGCACGGGCCGTGCCCGCTGAACACGCCCCGTGCCCAATCATTGGAACTGGCAATCCTGTTTTAAGTCAGACAGTAGCTGAACACGGGGCCGTGCCCACTCAACACGCCCCCGTGCCCAAGTTTCAGTTACTGAAAACAGAACCATAAGATCCCGACGGTTGGTAATTTCTGACACAAACATGAGTGATACTGATACTTTTTACTTTCGGCACTCTTATGGTACTACGTGGTGTCAATTATGTGGTGGTAACCATAAGGAATTAGAATGTTATTTTCTAAATTATAAGCCCCACTATATAGACCCATCGTTTCCTAGTATCCTTAAGAGGGGCGAAAGTAAAAATAATCCATATCTCTCCCTTGAATGCTCCCAACCAGATTTTCTAGGAGAAATGCTTCTCGATGAATTATTTCAATTAGAAGATCTAATTCTTAATTGGTTAAAAGAACTTAGGAAGGATTTCAATGATCTTTTCCAAGACAATAACCAAGAAGAAGTGTTGGAACCGCATTCAAACAACTTCGTTGTTTCCGACGATACTTCTAATTCTAGTGAGGACTTGAGCGATAGTCGTCCCTGTGTCGATTGTGCCGTGAAGGACTCCCCATCGACTTCGTTCGATGCATACATAGACCTGAGCGATTCGACATACACCTTCTTTAACGAGAGCCCGGGAAAGGGTTGGACTTGTCCACCTACATATAGCATAGGAATCACCCTCACCGACAACCTCTTGCGTTCTCGTCTTAATCTAGAACAATTTAGGTATCTTAGGCACTTTGGGGTTGTTCCATCCAGTAAGGAACCGCCCGATCCGGAAAAATTCCTTGAAAATTAGACAAAACTTCATAAACAGCCCTTCGGCACAGGGCCGTGTCCATGTCAACACGCCCCCGTGTCCACCAAAAGATTCCCTTCTGACTTTTGTCAGAATACGGACAAAACGTGTCAGGATCTTGCCTGCACACGGGGCCGTGTCCAGCCGACACGGGGCCGTGTCCAGCATGCTGTCGTTTTCTATAAATGCAGCCAAGAATCCTGCACATTTGGACCATCCAGGGACAGAGATTTGAAAGGATTTTCTAACTTACCATCCTAGGTATGTTCTAAAAGAAGGTTCTAACAAACATCTTGTCCTTTCCTCTTTTATCCATTACCTTCTTCTCCATCTTTCTTGCAACAACAACTTCATTAAAGCTTGATTTCAAGCTTTATTGTGATGTTTGTTGAATTTTTGTTCAATGAATCTTGTTAAAAATAAGTTACACAACACTGTTTTAAGTTATTTCTGCTCAAAAAAGCTTCATAAGTTAAGAAAATAATTTGAAACTCCAAGATTCCTTGTTCTAAAAATCTGCAGGAAGTTGAACACGGGACCGTGCTCATTGAGCACGGGGCCGTGTCCGTTGTACTGTTTCATTAAAACGAACTATTTTTGGTTTGTTTTCGTAGAATGTCTAGCCAAAATAGTGGAACCTCTTCTGCGCACTCCAGAAACAGTCGAAGGGAAAGAAGGCCATCAATTGAAGCAACTCTCGTAAGATACGTAATGGCGCTACGTGAAGCTCTTGACGAGATGACTTCGGTGGAGGAGGTCCTAATAGACCGTATAAATTATCTCTCGGTGGGGTTGGAAAACAGTTTTCAAGAAATAAACCTCTTGCACCAGAGGTTAAACATTCTTGTAACACCTCCCATGGAACCAATCCTCCCTCAAGAGGATTGGAACCTTACACTTGGAATCCACAACCCTACCGGTTGGGACGACATTCCAGCGGAACCTCCTCTTGAAGATCTACAAGAAGTCCCGGTGGAAGTTGCACCTCCTCAAACCGATGCCAATGAGCCCGCTTTTCTTCTCCCTAGGGAGATAGAAGAATGGCTCGCCGACGTATGAGGAACCCATGACCGGAGAAAGGAGTTTTTCAATCCACATTAAACCGAAAAATTTACCTTTTCGGAAATTTTGATAATTAGAATAAGTAGTAGGCTAGAACTCCTTGGTTTAGATTTCTTGTGTTTCTTTGACCTAACTATCTAGTATTTTAATTTTAGAACTATTATGTAATTCTCTCTATGACTTAATGAATGATGGTTTTAGTTAATTTGGTGTTTGGATGGTGTTAAAATGAATAAAACACACTTGAGATGACAAAGGATACAAGGGGAACTTGAACCAGCACCCCATGCAAGAAAACAGAGCCATCCGACGAAATTCTTCGTTTACAGTAAGTTCGGCACGGGCCGTGTCCGCCCAACACGGCCCCGTGTTGCACAGTCTGCAGAAAAAGACCCAGTTCAGGTAACTGGACACAGGCCGTGTTCACCCAACACGCCCCCGTGTCCAGGCTTCTGTTTCTCTTAATTTAATTTTGTTACTGGCACTTGAACACGGGGCCGTGCCCGGACAACACGGGGACGTGTTCAGTGCCCAGTAACACAAAATTTTTGCTTTTTACACCTTTTTACACATTCAATCAACCTAAAAACTTATTTTTGGGACACATTAAGGACAATGTGTAATTTAAGTGTGGGGAGATACTAAAACCTTGAATCTTGCAAGTCCTAAATACAAGCCTTACACAAAACTCTATTGGAACCGCTAATCACCCCAATTTTTTTCAAAAATTTTCATTTTTTTTACTTGTCTAGGTTTAACTTGGGAATTTCAAGTTCTAAAAAGGTTATATTTTTACGAATTTACAACCGATAGCGTCGTGATAAAAAGAACCAACATAAGAAAATTATGAAAAGGCATGGCAATCTTAGTTAAAATTTGATTATATATACTTGATCACATGAAAACTCATTCCCACAAAAGTGAGTTTTGAGCCTTTATTGAGCATACAATTACATATCTTTAAACAAAATGCTCATTTTTCGTTTCTTGTGTGAATAGCCGCTTGGTTCTTACGACTCTAGAACTTGCCACGACGATACATTCCCGGTCCTTACCAACTTAAACCCGAGTAAGTAAATGATGGAGGCATTAAGACTAACCCTTTTTATTTCTACACCATTATTTTTTCTTTTTTTTTTACCACCTACCCAAAATCCCCCTAGTTAGCCCCTTTGAGCCTAAACCTTTTCATTTCATAACCCAAACCAAACACCCTTTTTACCCACCAAAACCTTTTTCATTTTTAACCCTTTGTTTTAGTAACTAGCTCGGTTCTTTGTATGACTTTTCAAAAAAAAAAAGTGTTGATGATGAAGCAAAAGAAAATAAAACAAACAAGTTCATCAAAAATAACTTTGTTTGAAAAATAGCTTCATCAAAATAAAAAGTTACAAAAATAAAAAGTCTTACGAAAACCGACGCTTGTTACGCTTTTTCGCCCTTTTTCTACTAACCACTAACCACTAACCCAACCACCTACCTTTAACCCAAGCCTAACCCTTCACCCAAAAAGTCGTCTTGATATTTACAAGGGTATATAAGTTAAAAAGGAGGAGGATTGATTGCTTGGCAAGCTTATGGTAGGAGTAAGTTCCATGCCGCTCTCGAGTGATCCACAAAAATACATTTTCGGCCGATTGTTGAGTGATCCCCGTGAGGTATGTGAACTTGTATATAAATAGAATTTTAAAAAGGAATGTTATGCCGTAATAAGTAATTTATCTTATGAAAAGTTTTAAATAAATCATGACGAATAGGATTGTAAATAAATAAAAATAAAACTTAATAAAGAATCTTGGAAATCCCGACACTCTATGACAAGCCCAAAAACCTTCTTCTCTACCCATTCCATTTGGGAGTGTAAAGCCACATTATAAAGAGTTTTGCTTGAGGACAAGCAAAGATTCAAGTGTGGGGGTATTTGATGTGTGCAAAATGCAACATATAAATTTCATCAATTGTGGCATAAAACTAACCCTTTTTTAGTACTAATGTTGGAAAAAGTGTGCTTTTCTCTTCCTTTTGTATTTTCAGGATTAAATGAGCTCAAATTAACAAAAGAAGTAAAAAGACAGCAAAATCTAACATAAATACAAGAAAAGGAACAAACGTGACATGCCCGACCCCACGACAGCATCTTCCCAAGCAAAACAAGAAGACAGAAGACTGAACACGCCCCGTGCTCAGCCAGCACGGGGGCGTGCCCAAGTGTCAGCAGAAAAGACAAAGTGGTAGAAGCTTCTATTGCCCACCACGGGGCCGTGCTCAGCGGACACGGGGCCGTGATCAACTATAAGATTCGCACAATCCAGGCAAATCTTCATAGTACAAAGATTCTTCTGCACACGGGGTCGTGCTCAGCGGGCACGGGGGCGTGGTCAACTAATAAGACAAGCTGCATTAAATGAAGAAAGAGAAGGATGTGGACACGGGGCCGTGCCCACTGGACACGGGACCGTGCCCGAGCTTCTGTTCAGCCTATAAATAGGAGTGCTTGGCTCAAGCTCAAACCATCCCTTGGCACCACCTCTCTCACACTTCACCCACCACCCACCACCACCATAACACCATCATCCACCACCATCATCCATTGTCCATCATAGAGTGTGTGAGTCGTCTCGGGATCCAAGATTGATCGTAAGAGTTCTTGACAATCAAGGCCATGTTTGCCTAAGTCTCTTACATCACTTGGTGAAGACAAGTGTCTAGTGTAATACTTTTTATTTCTAATCTTTTCGCACTTTTTACTTGGTTTTGTATTAATGACTTTAATAACTAGTTTCTTATGTTGAAGGTGATTCTTCCTTATCGTTTGTCCGTGGTGTCTTGACATTATTTTACTGTCTATATAAAATAAAAGATTTTCACCCTTCATATCTCCACGGTCTATATGGAGGTATGTTGGCTACCTGGTCGGGGGTTAAGGGAACGGTTTGGTAAGAGTCTTGTCATTGTTCAGCGTTTAGAGGTCCTGCAATGGACCTGGGTCAAATTTAGTAGGACCTCCTTCAATACTTAACGGTATTGGATGGCGGGGGTCCAAACTCTTTGATCCCCTCATAAGTTAACTACTATTAATACTATAACCCGGCTATTTAGGACTGTATCCCTGCTGACTCAGACTACTTAGTCGAGGGTAACGTCACCTCCAAAAGAGGGGCCTACCATAATTTGCATTAATAACTTAATTAATTATCTTTCAATAATCCGACCCTTTAGGATTGTATCCTTGTTGACTCAAACTACTGGGTTGAGGGTAACGTCACCTTCAAAAGAGGGGCCTACTACAATAACTAAGATAATCTCTTAAATAAGTGCAAAAGTGCGGAAATAATCAAAGGTTACACTATACACGAGTCGGAACCAAGTGATTCATCTTGTCTATCTGTTTTTATTTTTATTTTTATTTTTCAGCATTTTAGTTAGTTTTTATTTTTCTTAGCTTAAAACATTTTTCTAAACTTTTTGATTTGATTAGACGTTGAGGATAAACCGGTACTAAAAGCTCTTGTGTCCTTGGACGACCTCGGTATCTTACCAACACTATACTACGCTCACGATGGGTGCACTTGCCCATATGTGTGTTTAGTGTTAGTAAATATCGTGTTTTATAAATTTAAAACTTGGCTAAAAAGTGTTAAAGGGCTTAAAATATACACCTAATATATATAACACTTCACACGCATCAAAGACTAACTAACAAACTAACCTAGTTAGCTAATTTCTTATAAGAATAACTAAGTGAGGTTAATTGGGTAGTTAGATGATTTGTTTTGTTTTATAGTTTCAATTATTACAAAGCATCCCCCTTAGTTAATAACTTTATTTAACCCACAAAATTTACTTTGTTTATATTCATATTATATAAATCTAACTGAACTAACTGAGTTGCTTTATAAAATTAACGTTTTTAGTGTGGTTTTAATCCAACGCCATACGTGACGTTTATTAAATAATAAAATATTAAAATTAGTAACAATTATTAAAATTCTTATTTTTAATTAATTTAAAAAAAAGGTCTAGCTTTACAATTCGGGTCAAGTTTCGGAGGTCCATTGTTGGCGAACGTTATAATTAACCTCAAACTATCCAGCTTTAAAGCTTTGGTGCTTGCCAAGCAACTGACGAAGTGGGCTTTAGCGCCCCCCCCCCCCCCCCCGTGATGGAACGGGGGCACCATCATGCATATGTGGCTTGGGGCGCTACCCACACTAATTATCCTAAACCAAATAAATAATTGAAATTCAAATACTCAATTTAGTCTTGGAGCTTAAGCTACGCTTGAGCAAGTCAGTCCGGAGTTGGCAGTTAACGTAGCACCATTATGATGGCCTTAAAACATGTTTTCACTTGCACACACTCACTATTTACATAATGTTATAGAAAAAACTTGTAGGATTCCCCTGCACAATGTGGCTGAAATTTGGTGTCGGTTTGATTCTCTACAGTAACGGTACTCATATAGTTTAGTTTCATATTATGAATTTACATCGAGATAGTTGGTAAACGGGCAACAAGCTGCACCACTTAGGGTTGTAAACGAACAGAACGAACATGAACAAGGCCTTGTTTGTGTTCATTCATTAAGGAAATAAATGTGTTCACGAACGGTTCATGAACACTTACCGAACAAGATTTTATGTTCGTGTTCGTTCATTAAGGAAATGAGCGTGTTCGCGAATGGTTCACGAACACAAACGAACACAAATAAATTTGGCGAACGCGATCACGGATTAAGGTAGATGGCTCAGAGAGTAGCACTAGAACTTGAATCTGTTGGTGCATGCGTCTGTCGACTTCGTCTTGTATCGAGTCTTGTTTGTATTTAGTTAGTTCAGGGCACGAAATACGAGAAAAATGTCAAATATAGGGTGAGTGGCAGTTTCAAACGAAATTACATTTTGTAATTCCGTTTGAAATGGTCATGTTCAGTTCAAGCGAAATCTGTAACACCTCGAAAATTCACGTCCTATAATGTGTAGACACGTGTCAAATGTTAAACGTGTGACAGAAATATTATAGAAGGACTAAAGTTGACAAACATGGAAAGTATGTGAATATACGTATTCTAAGTGTCAATTGTGAATAAATATAATGTACATTAACCCTACACGATGCTCATACCTTCAAACGAATAAATCATGGATCATACGAAGCTGAAAGTGAGTAATTACAAACTACAGGGGTTAAATGTGTCAACATGTTTAAAGATATACCTCTGAGTGACCTTTTGACAAACCCGAAGCTTTGTAAATGCTAATTATGCTCACTAGAATGGACAATTAAAATTTCATAACGTTTAGTTATCGTATGAGAAAGTTATGACCAAATTCGTGTGCGAAGGGTTAAAGTGTTAACGTCGAAAGTTAAGGCTTTTCGGGTTAACCGGAAGGGTTCAGGGACTTGTCAAAGTGGGTATAAGTCCTAAAGTCCTTGTGGGTATTTTACAAGGGGTCAAATTGCAAGTTAAAGCTTAATTACCCTTTCAAATTAACCAAAGGTCAAGATGAAAATCAAATAAAATCAAAAATCTGATCCGAGCAGGCCAGGCGGCCCGCGTACGGGTAGTGTAAACAGGAGGCGGGCCGCGTACAAGGCCCAGATGCAGAAATACGGGGACAGACCCCTGAATACGCGGAAACTCGACTTTTAACCGGATTTTTCACATGGTGGGCGACCCCTACCTGCACTAGATCACTAGTGACACATGTTGGATGGTTGTGGTTGATCCTAGACTTAGTTTTCAACTTGTTATGGTGGATCAAAGTGCTATATAAGGTCACCTTATGCAACATTCATTCTCACACTTCCATCTGATCAATTGGAGCCTTTCTGGAGCTAAGGAACTCTCTCAACTGATCTTAAGTCGTGCATAGGACTCTTGTAAGTCTTCTAGTTCTTCTTTGTTTGAGTTTAGCTTGGTTAATTAGCTAAAAGTCAAACCGTCGTACTTACGGTTTGACTTCGAGATTAGTCACTGATGACTCAGTCATATCTCGAATTAAAAGTAGTTATAGGATGGTATTTATGTGGGTAATAAAACCCCAAAAGGGTTTCCCCTGATCACCATCCTAACCAGGTCAAATGTCGGGTCAAACCTTTAATTAAAAAGTCAACATAATGCTTAAAATGTCAATTATGCATAATTAGCTATCTAGAACATATATAACCTGTTTGATCATTGTTATAACTTAGTAATTAGTGTAATAACATGTCCAAACCTGTTCAACCCGACTATTTCCTGTTTAGACCCGGTTCGGAACCGAAAGTCACATAGTTTGACTTTCACTTTGACTTTCAGTTCTGACCCGTTTAGGCATATTTTAGAAATGCCTTAGAGCTTTAATTGGACTAGGTTACATGTTAGAACAACCCTCTGTGATTATACACCTTGGTTCACTAGTTATCCAATTAATATGCATGTTTCCGTTAATTGCTCATATGTTGACCGTTATGCCCTTATAACCTTAAAACGTGATTTATGAAAATGTAAAAGTGTAGAAACCTTTGTTACTGATATATAGACTTGCATGCAAAGTTTGACATCAGTTTGACTTGTAGATTAAGAGTTATGCTCATTATCGCAAAACTAATGCTTTATGTTAACATAATGGCGTAATTAGCGTATAGCCTAGTTAAACATACTTTTTGGTATCAAATATTTTACCCACTGATATGATATATTATTTTGGGATTTTTAAAGATTTTTAATTAATTTTAGGCTGAGCATAACTCGTAGTCGTAGGCTTAATCCGGTAATTGTCGGTTTTACCCTTACGGGTCATAAAATGAGTTTTACTTATCTAAACGACTCCAAACCTTTTGCTACTGATCACATATGTTAAATAAATTATTTTAAGCCTTCTGGAAATATAAAAATATCAGATTTAAGTATCGAACCCGGAAATGGCCTTTAATCGCCTAATTTAGCGTTATTAACGCATAGTATGTTTTAAAATCATATTGGACATACCCGGGTTGATACCTACTGATATATGAGGAAAATTATGATATTTAACAGTAAGCAAAGTTTGATTAACTCAGACTTCGTTTTTGAGCTTTTCGGCTTATGTGAAATTACCGAAATACCCCTACGGGGCATAGTTTGGTTAAAAATGATATATTTCACATATAAGCTTTAGCCTACTGTTATAACTCATCAAATTGAGTATGTTTGCTGTTTACATCAGACCTGTAACTCAGTTAAACATCTAAACTCTTTTACAACCCTTAAAATGACCAAACTACCCCTACGGGGCCTAGTTTGGGTTTAAACACATTTCGGGCATAACGAAAGACACCTTACTGATGTCACAACATATTTGAGACATAATTAACTTAGGGAACCTGTATATAGCTCTCATGACTACCCGTCACGCTTATTACGCGTACGGTTCGGTTTATGTAACAAGTTTACATAAATTAGCCGAAACGGGTCAAACCTTAACGGTTTAATCTCAAAATCCAGAATGTGAATAATAAACCCATATTAAACAAGTCTTCAAACTTGTCGGGTCTGAATCACATTCTATCCGGTCTTCGCTTAATCATGCGTACGAACCGTATCTTGAAACTAACCGGTCTAAGCTTAAGCTTAATAAAAGACCCGTTAGGATTCTAATAGGTTATATTAAACCTTCGTTCCAGATTAGGAGAAACAGTAAAAGCTACGTGCATTCTGCTTATTGTGATTTATACTTGCATCAGGTAAATACTTTTAACTTATTTTCCCTATACGGGCTTGGGTTACGGTACATAGCGTACCGCTTGATCGGGCATCAAATCTCCATGCTTAGTGGGTAGTTGAATAATTTGATCGGCTCGTTTAAACAGCCTTGTTTACTTTACAGCCTTTGGGGGGTTAATGACCATGTCCCGGATATCCCTGGCATCATCTTACGAGATGGCCACGACCTGAGCACGGGGTGTAGGCGTACTCCCGTGTATAACTCACTTAAAGTGGTGTGTCTATTGATCTTTAACCCGGATTTGATTCGGGCTACTGAACGCATAAGTAACATGTAATTCGTTCACAAGATTATAATATTAAATAATTCTCCCAAGTTAAATAAAAACGTTTATGCCATGTGCATCCAAACCAATTTTCAATCATTTTCCAAAATGAGTCAGTTGAATGTATTTACCAGTGTAAACTGACGTATTTTCCCAAAAAGACTGAATGCAGGTACTAAACGAAATTTGGCTGGATTGTCTCCTAAGCATCAATAAAAGTCTCGCAAGCTTAGGATGCCAGAAGTCTGTTGAACCATAAATGTTATTTTGTTTCGATCCGTTCTGTGGATAAACACCGGATATTGTGACTTTGATTACAATAAATAAATTCGGTTGTATCTTATTTTAAATTGCTTCCGCTGTGCATTATTATATTGTGTTGTTTGACTGTTACGTAGCCAACCACGTCACGATACTCCCCCACCGGGCCCACCGGTGACACGTGGAAATCGGGGTGTGACAAAATCACATGTGTTAATTCCGCTTGAAGCTGATTTCGCTTGAATCTAATTCCGCTTGGGGCTTGTTCAAGCGAAATTACAACCCTATATATACCTTATGTCTTGATTTCATTTGTAACAGTTCCGGTTTGTGCAACGAAGTGCTGCCGAAGTGTCGTCTCGTTGTAAATCGTTATAAATTCAATAAAAACGACAGTTAATGAGTATATTGTGCTGAATTGACCTCAGAATGTCTGTTTCCGCCTTTCGTTCTGAGTATAGACTCTTCTGATCGACTCGTTTGGGCCAGAAATCGATCCTACAAGTGGTATCAGTGCTCAGGAAGAAGAGTTCTTACCAATTCAGCTAAAAATTCTAATTTCTACACCTTCTTTTTAAAAATTAACAACTTTTCACGGTCAAAATGTTCTGATTTTTACACAACATACTCGGAATAGTGTTTTAACTAATCCTTGAGAAAATTGGACCTTAATTCGTTCAAAATCTGATAAAAAAACGTAATTCCGTTTCAAAACCAGCGAGAGAATGATGACATCAGTAGCATTTCAAACGGAATTAGCAGGTTAATTCCGCTTGAAACCGGTAATTTCGCTTGAAAATTGGTTGATTCCGTTTGAAAGTAGTTAATTCCGCTTCAGTTGTGTAATCCTGTTTGAGTGATTCCGCCTGAATAACTAATTCCGCTTCAAGAGTGTGATACCGTTTGAAATAGGTGTTAGTTCAAGCGAAATAAGGTATTCCTCATGAAAAGGTATTCCGCTTGAAGGGAGATTTCGCTTGAGCGTACTGATTTCGTTTGAACAAGCTGATTCCGTTTGAACAGAGTATTCCGCTTGAGTTTGTAATTTCGTTTGAAAACAGTGTTTGAGAATTTTTTGAAAACCGAAACATGGAAGAGGAATTTTACAGTGCATTCGCAACCCCAGTTACCCCGATCACTCTTGCACAGAACACGATGTTAGAAAATAAAACGGGGACTATGCAAAAACCGCCTAAGCTCATGAACATCGAGGAGTATAAGGGTTGGGAAGGACGTTTTGAGAACTGGGTACAAGCTAACTACTTAGATGCTTGGGAATGTGTTGAGACGAAATATCTTAGACCGATGACTGATGATGAGGAGATTATTGCTATTAAAGATCTGAGTGCTGAAAATAGAAAGAAATACAAAGATGAGAAAATGATGCTAAGTCTACTACAACAAGCTGTAAAAGAAGATATCTTGGTTTTATTGCAACACAATGGAACTTCTTATTCAATCTGGAAAGCATTAAGATCAAAGTTTCATGGAAGCCAAGAAATGGTTAAAAACAAGAAATCACTTTTGAAAAAGGAATTTGATCTGTTTCGTGGGTTGAAAAATGAAAGTACAAAGCAAATCATTGAAAGATATTGCAATCTATTAGCAAACATGAAAAGATTGAGTGTTGACAAAGATAATGAAGAATTGATTGAAAAATTGGCTGATGCATTGCCATATGAGACTTGGGGCACATATCTCATGATGTTGAGGAACAAAAAAGGTTTTAGCAGTCTGACATTAAGCAAATTCATTGAAAAGATTGAGGCTCAGGAAATGGAACAGAGAAAGATTTCAAGAATGAAAGATTTCGACGATGAACAAGACATTGGTCTTTATTACAAAGGTGGTGTCAGTGATAAATCCACCTACATGTCACCGAAAATTGAGACTACATTCAATGCAAAGAGTTCATCTGGAAATTCTTCTAAAGGATCAAATAGTAACACAAGTGTTTTATCATATCCATCATTTGATCCGAACATTTCAGCAACAAAAAATGGCAAGAAGTTACAATGCAATATTGTACTGAATCTGGAGAATGATATGAGGATTATTCAGCAGAAGTTGCTAAGAGTCACATGTCTTTGTTGGGAACTGTGTTGGAATCATATGGTAGTTTTGTTGCAGATCGGATCGGGAATCCAATGCTTACAAAAGAGGATTACGATCAGATTGATGCTGAAGAAATGGAATTGATGAACATAAAGTGGTGTTTGGCAAGTGTGTTGAGATGAGCTGAGAAATTTAAGCAGATCACAGGAAGAGATGATTTACGTGAAACTAATGTTTCTACTTTAGGTTTTGATAAATCTAAAGTCACTTGTTTTCGTTGCAGGGAAAAGGACACTTCAAGAGGGAGTGCAAAAACCGCGAAGTAAGTGGAGCTCAAAATCCATTCAACAACAATAATGATTACTATCGGAAGGCCATTTATCATCAAGTTGCTCAACAACAACAACAACAAGAACCATAAGTGGCACATGGTAGGAAAGTAATCGAGGAGTCTTCAAAGAGAGCTTGTATGGTGAATCAGGATGACAAAAAGCCAACAGAAGGTTTCAGTTGGGACAAATATATCTCAGCTGATAATAAAGCATGCCTGATAAACCAAGATAATGAAAAGTTACCAGAAGGATTTAACTGGGAAGGTTTCAGTTGGGATGATTATGATCCTAACAAAACTACACATCAAAAATCTTTTGTCGCTCGAATTGAAGAAGATAGTGATGATGATAAAGAGTATTATGCAAGAAGATTGGCAGCTCATTTTAAAATGATGGAAGATAGTGACAGTGAAGATGAAAAAGCTAAAAAGAAAAAGAAAAAGGTCAAAACTCCAGTCAGTAGTGATGATGAGGAAGTACCAGTGATTAGGAAAAAGGTGGATATTCCAAAGTTCAAAGTTGATGCAGAAGCTAATGCTAAAAATGTTCCGGTGATTTGTGAAAATTGTGAGATTATAAAGAAGAAAAACAGTGAGTTAATGAACAACATAAACAGGTTGAAGGAATCTTATGATGTTCTGAACAAAGCCATGAATCAATACAATCAATCAAGTGAAGAACAAGCAACAGCAATGAAGACACTTCAAGGAGCTCTTATGATAAAGCAGAAAAGCGTTAACAACTATATTGAGAAGTATGTTGTGCTTGAACAAAAACTGGAGACACAAAGAATTGAAACAGAAAGAGTAAACCATTTGTTGAAAAGTTACTCGTGTACTTCTTATGTCATTGACAGGATTTATCCAACTGTTGAAGGCATGAAGGCATTTGAGGATGATGAAGTAACCAAAGAACAAAAGGTATCTGAAGAAAAGACTCCTGAAAAGAAGAAAGAAAAGAAGAAGGATACTAAAGTGAATGATTCTGGTAAGAAACAAGGTTTCAGTTACAACAAGTATCCACCCCCGCTTGAAAATGGATATTCTCCGAGAAATCCAAATTCAGAAAGAGTCGAAAAGGCAACAAATTTACATTGGGAGTCGGAGTCTTCAGTTAACTTGCCAGAAAATATTTATGTCACTTTTACATCGTCTGACACTGATCATGAGTCTGAGTTAATAAAGAAAGTGGTCGATCAGGTTTTGGATAAAGATGAATCCGAGGAGTCAAAGTCGGAGTCTATGTCAGAGTCAAAGTCTGAGTCCAGCACTCCGAGTCAAACCGGCAAACAGGGCAAAAGAGTATACAATAAAGAATTCCTGTTATCAAAATCTAATTTGAATGACGAAACGTTTAAAGTGGCATATACTTTGAATGATTCTGACAAATTATATTTTGATGAGGAATTTCCAATAAGAGGTGTTAAAACTGAAATGATTAAAAAGGTTTTCAAATTGACAGAAATTAATATTTCTGAAATAAAAGGTGTAAATCCTAATGATAAACCTAAAAAGTACACCTCAAGAGTTCAACAAAGAGAAAACAAGAAAAAGGGTTACAGTTCTGGTTCTGGTTATCGAAAGAAACCAAACCATAACGGTAATTTCAAAAAGAAAGGATTAGGATTTATTCCACCAGAAAATCATAAAAATGAAAAATATGTTCGAGATTTTAAATCAAAAATGATATTTGTTTTAGGAACAAGTGCCGAGGAAGAACAAAAGAGCCCATTCTGGAAACAATCAAACAAAGAGTTTCTTGCGAAGAAGCAAGAAGAAATGGAGAACATGTTTGATAAGATGAAAGAAACGAGAACCTGTTTCCAAAGCAACACTGTTGGTCATATTGCCAAAAATTGTTCCAAGGCAATAAAATCAAAACAGGGAGTTTCTCGTAAACTGAAAGATAAAGAAGTTGCGTTTGAACCACCAATTGATAGAACCAAACTTTTCAAAAATTCAACTTTTGAAATTGGTGAATGTTCAAACAGATTTTACAAGAAAAGGGCAAAACTTGACAACCAAAAATGGGTTGTTAAGAAATCAGAGGATAGTTCTAGCAATGATTCTGATTTGTTAAAATCAGAGGAGCTATTGTCTGGTGATGAATCTGATTCCACAAAATCAGAGGATCCACAATTTGAGGTTAAAAGTGAAAATTCAGTTCCTCCAATGGATGATGTTAATTTTCCACCATTGAAGGCTGAAAACTTTAAACAAAAGACTGGTAAAATTGAAATTTCAAATCAATTTTTTTCTGAAAAGAAAGAGTTTGATGTTGAAAAGGCCTTTAATTCTAAAGTGAAACACATTTTTGAAAAAATGGTTGACAGGAAAGTAAAAAGGGGTCAAGGAATTTTACGAGAAGAAAACAAAGAAGCAAGGTAAAGATGAACCATCCCTGGTTTGTGACTGGGATGGTACATATTATGAACAGTAAAATCCTGGACTTGCCGGAGCTCCCAAGTTGGTAATCGCGGAGCATGAATCGGCATCATTCTTATATTGTTTGTTGAAAAATTGAAAATAGTTCACAAGTATGACTTGCCGGAACTCCCAGGTTGGTAAGTGAGGAGTAGGTATCGGCATCTTGAGATTTCAACCTACAAATGGTTTTGGTTGGTAAGCCATGTGGTTGAAAAAGAGGTTGTGATTTTATAAGTAGGATAATCAAGGTCATTAGGTTGAACTTGATTAGACTATTCTTACAAGTGGTTAAAAGAATAAGATGATGAATTCTCTATCCTACAAGTGGTTAAAAGAATAAGATGATGAATTCTCTATCCTACAAGTGGTAAAATCTATCAACAAAACTAATTTTCCGGAAAAACTATTTGATTAAAACAAACTTAAGTGTTTTGAAAACAATGGGAAAATAGTTTGTTGTGAGGGGGAGTTCTGATTGTTTATGCAAAGTGGATGGCGAATTGAAGTGATTCGATATCAGTTGTCACATTGTTTGTACAGTTTGTTTTTCAAATTTCTCTTAAATGTGTTTGAATTTTAGGGGGAGTAAGAAATTTAAGAAAATCCAAAAACATTAGAAAATTTGAAAAAGCCAAAAACATGATAAATTCAAAATGAGTTTTGTTGTATAAAAGAGGAAATGATGGTACATCAGTGGACAATCACAGCATGCTAAAGAAATGGAAAGTTAAAATGTGATAAACGGTCTCACTGATGATATGCCAGTAGGTTTTTGCACATTTAGTAGATTGTGTCGAGATATAAACCTAAATTTCAAACTTGCTTATATCGTGGGGAAACATCTCTCGGATATATGGGTAACCCCCGAAATCTTGTTTGAAAGGTCCCTCTTTCTGAGATACTAGGTCTTTATACTCAGTGATATCTGGGGTATTATCCCGGGACTTCTGATTTTGCGGAAGCAATGGCCTAGTCCCCGGAGAATACTTTACGCTTGCTTGAAATATAGCCTACCCTCAGCATAAAAAATGATGAAACATTGAAAAATGCTAATCATGTGCTGTTGAAGAAAAGATCCTCTAAAGGGGACACACCAAAAGTCGAAGCCGTCATCTCTCTGCTGAACGGAAGTTCTGACCTGAGCTCTCACGGCCCTCGCAATATAACCCCTTACAGATATCATCTGTGGTATACTCACCTGTAAGACTGAATATTGGGATCTGGATACAGGAGTATATCCTGAGGTGGGACACACGATTAAGTTTAAGTGCTTAAGACATTAATCCGTATCTCGAAACAGTTGAACTTTGTGTGAAAATTTAAGTGGATCAGTATACTGACAATCTAAGTGAATCGTTTAGAACTTAAAATGTTTAAAGCTTAACGGTGTTGGTGATTTGTCTCATAAACTGATATGATCCTCTTACACAAACTCACAAAAATATTTTCTGTAAATATTTCTTTACAGTATTTCATTACATTAAAAAAAATCCAAAAAAAAATTTTCAGTGTGTTTTAGCATAAATTTTGAAAAATACAAAAAGATTTTCGACAACTGGTATTGGAGAGCTAATTTTCAAAATTCCAAGTGCTAGACATGATGAACAATTGGATTGGGAGAGTGTGTTTTAAAAAAGAAAAATGAAAATTTCTGCAAGTGGTTCATTAAAGATTAATATTGTAAAAATATTGTTTGAATATCTTATCCACAAGTGTTCATCAGAGGGTAAGAATTGTTTTTACATGAGGTCATCAGAAAATTTAATGTTGGGTAGAGACTTGTGTAGGTTAGAGCCAGGAATTGGTCCTGAACCTGTGGAAGAAGTGTGAGCCAGCTTTTGATCCTGATCAGAATTTGAGCCAGGTCACGATCTTGAACCTGTGGAAAACAGACTACGATCCCAGCTTACTGAAAGGGGGATTCTGAATGTCAAAGAGCCAGGTTCTGATCCTGAGATTGCTGATGCTGATGAACTTAAGGAATCTAGAGATCTGATCAAGAGAAGATAGAGCCAGATTGCGATTAAGGGATTGAAGATTATTTGTTCGAGGGGAGTCTGTAGATGAAAAGAGAAGAGAGAAGATTTGAGGATACTTACAGTGTCAGATACTTCATAGAGTTCGAGAGGACTGATAAAGATTGAAGATGCGAAGACTCGACACTTAAGACTCGTCAACATTCGAGGGGGACTCTGTTGGTGCATGCGTCTGTCGACTTCATCTTGTATCGAGTCTTGTTTGTATTTAGTTAGTTCAGGGCACGAAATACGAGAAAAATGTCAAATATAGGGTGAGTGTCAGTTTCAAACGAAATTACATTTTGTAATTCCGTTTGAAATGGTCATGTTCAGTTCAAGCGAAATCACATGTGTTAATTCCGTTTGAAGCTGATTTCGCTTGAATCTAATTCCGCTTGGGGCTTGTTCAAGCGAAATTACAACCCTATATATACCTTATGTCTTGATTTCATTTGTAACAGTTCCGGTTTGTGCAACGAAGTGCTGTCGAAGTGTCGTCTCGTTGTAAATCGTTATAAATTCAATAAAAACGACAGTTAATGAGTATATTGTGCTGAATTGACCTCAGAATGTATGTTTCCGCCTTTCGTTCTGAGTATAGACTCTTTTGATCGACTCGTTTGGGCCAGAAATCGATCCTACAGAATCCTTTTTTGTGGAACGGAGGTCGACCCTATTCGCCGATGTAAATAATGAGAAATGAAAGGGAAATGGTGCATAAACAAGGTTAAAGAGGGTTTCCTAGTTTAATTGTTAGGGTAATAAGTTTAATTGTTAAGGTAATAAAATAAATAAAAGTTTAAAAATATAAAATTATAGATAAAATATTTGAAAGTACAAAAATATTCAATTAAAACACAAACATACGAACATAAACAAACCCAAATGAACGAATGTTCACGAACACCTTACCGAACGTTCACGAACACAATCGAACGAACGAGACCTCTATTCATGTTCGTTCATTTAACTAATCGAACGCAATTTCTTGTTCATGTTCGTTCGTTTATTAAACGAACGGACATAAACGAACTTCCCGCCGAACGGTTCACGAATTGTTCGCTGAACGTTCGGTTCGTTTACAGCCCTAGCCGCCACTACCCCTTTTTGAATAGCAAAACTAAACCTTTTAAAAACTACGTCTATAGATCTCGGGGTCATAACATTACTATGCATGACCCTTTGAACTCGACTAAGTAGGTACACAGCAAATTTGAATATAACTTTGTTTCCAATAAAACTTATATCAGAATATAGTTGGGTAATCAGTTAAAAACAATTGATAAACGTAAGTTATTAGTTAAAAACCAAATTAAATGGGTTAATTGTGTACATTATTTACATTATACGGGGTGAAATTCGAACTTTAAAAATCAGTGTTCACAAAACGGGGAGGGAATTTGGTCGGTATATGTTCGGTTAGTTATGATGCCAACACTTGGTGAAACCAAAACATAAAGTCATGATATACCCAAAATAATATCTACACGTGTTTACATCGATCAAAAACCATAGAAACAAATATGGGTACCGGTTCCAATAATATTGATACTCGTACGAATGTTGGTATTTAGTCAGCTCGTTACGTTACGGTACCCGCACTTTGTGAGAAACCAAACCATAATGGCGTGATATGCCCAAAGGAATACTGACATATGTTTTACATCGATCGAAACCATAAAACACATATCACTACAGGTTGTCCGGTTCCAGTAATACCAACACAAGTACCAATGTCAGCAGCGATTCGATTTGTTACGATGTCGACACTTGATGTAGATTAGGACACCAAAAAATACTCTTTTTTAATACAACTCTATTTTCACCAAAATTATGCCCGAATGTCGAGAAAAAAAAATAAACACACTTGCATATTTTTTATTTAAGTTAGTAAACGCAAATTATTAGAAAAAAAACAAATAAAATATGTTAAAAGGGTATATTATATAAAGTATAAGAGGTGAAACTAAAACAAAACCGTTTGATATCCTATTAGTTTTCTTTTGTTTATTAGATCGTGTGTTATGGTCTCACAATTTTTAACCATCATGTTATAAAGTATTTGTCACTTCATTGACACATCACCAAACCACTTTCTTTCACTTTTTTTCCACTGCACCCTATAATGATTTCACTGGTTTCAACAGCACCACAATCATTCTTTAATCATAACATATATATCTAAATCTTAATTTTGGTCAATATTATTTAACAATATTGTATTTTTTATTAGATAAAAAAGTTAGCGAATGATAAAATTACTTGTAATTCGTAACCAGAATTTAACGAATAAAGCTTAAACCATATTCTAAGGGTTTGATCTGTAAATTGCTTGTAACTAAGGGAGATATTTGAAAATATTTTTATTAAATCAAATCTTTGTCTTCCTCATCTCAGATTTGCCTATTTTCCAACCTCTGGCACTAGCGATTGGATGTGGCATCGACCACGATTGGCATCCTTCTTCCCATCCGGCGAGGTGCGTGTATTTGTTTAAGGGACGGGCCCACATTTCTTCCCCTTCATGCTCATTAGCAGCCTAACGTTCCCCCTTTCATCGTCAGGTAACGCCCTGTGGGCGGTGTTTAGCGCTAGAAGGCCAATGACTTGGTCGAAGCGTTACCCGGTAACGCATAGCCTTTTACTTTTATCATTTATGCCAATACAACACCTGTCTTCACTTTTCTTTGGAATACGAGCCCATATAAAAAACATGAGATTATTTACATCATCACCCATGAGTGAGACCAATAAACACACATACTTACAACGTATCCGGTGCTCAGGGTTCACTCTTGTAAAGTGCATGTATTGTCGTATAGGTGGCTAATGGAGTAGTTCTAAAAAAACATGTATGATGAACGTGATTTATTTCACACTAGTATTGAGGACCTGCACTTTGCGGACCATTAAACTGAACAAAAAGTAGACCTACAAACGTTGAACTACGCGCGATATGTTAGCTTGCCAAAATTAAACTGAAACGTATAAGACAAAAAAGAATAACCAAGTTGACTTAGGACCCACACATTTCGACATAGCCATTAAACCGCATAAAAAACGTAAAACTGTTGAACCACAAATGCGTGTTACAGTGTGTTAACTCACAAAATTTAGACCGAAACATAAAACGACAAATTCGTAAAAGATGAAAATATATATGAGACCAAAGTTGGAAGTCGAGAAGTGTTAGAGCAAAAGATGAAAATATAGTTTGTCACAAAGTTATAAAAGACCAAAACCATAAAAATTGATAAATAACATATATATATATATACATATATATATATATAGAGAGAGAGAGAGTCTGGATCATGTACATGACAAAAGTTTCATACGAAGTGTACATGACATGGAGAGGAGGACAAGTGGCATTGCCTTGAGGGGTAATTTCGTCCTTTCTCATTTGAAACAACTTCCCCCTAGATTTTCAAACGACTATAACCTTTTCATATGTTAATATTTAAAAAAAAAAATTACACCGTATTAACGTACATTTCATTCTCTTTAATTCGAGCAACCTATTGTTATAGTTTTCTTAAAAAAATTATAGGATTTTGAATACCCATTAGTCCATTACGTGATTACGTGATTTTGAATACCCAAAAGATGACTATGTGATTTTTGAATACTAATTACGTGATTACATATTCAACATAAACCATTACGTGACTACACATTCAATATAAATCAGTTACGTGATTACTAATTCTATAAGATTTGTTATAACTAATGTTATTACAATTATGCTTATTACGTGATTACACATTCAAATAATAAGAACTTAATTGTTTATGCCTTATTACGTGATTAAATTTCTAATATACGATATTATGTGGTTATTATAAGTTGATTTTTGACTATGTTTTGTATATAATTTATCCTTAATACATGATTAAACCTGAAAAATTAGGTATTGCATATGAAATATTATATATTACATGTTTTTGTTTTTACGTGATTACGTAAACACTCAGTGTGATTTCACATAAAATACTATAATGAAATCATGTAATCACGAAATGGGTATTCAAAATCATGTAGTCACGTAATAATATATAGTTAACTATTGCTACGTAATTACGTAATCACTTAGTGGGGTTTCACAAAAATACAATAATGAAATCACATAATGGGTATTCAAAATCACGTAATCACGTAGTCATGTATTGGGTATTCAAAATCACGTAAAGGTATTCAAAATCCTGTAATATTTTTTCAAGAAAACTATATCAATAAGTTGCTCAAATTAAAGAGAATAAAATGCTCGTTAATACGGTGTAATTTTAAAAAAAAAATATTAACGTATGAAAAAATTATAGCCGTTTGAAAATCAAGGGGGAAGAAGTTTAAGTGAGAAAGGACCAAAGTACCATTTCTCTATTTATTTTTTCAATTGTTTCAGTCTCATATTTACGAAAATGTCACCGCCTAATTTTCAGCCATTGATCTTGGGATATCAATAGCTGAGCTTATCTCCTACACTTCGTACACAATTTTTGTCTCGTACAGGATCTCCTCTCTCTATATATAGTAACTATATGAGTAAATTGTCATTTTAGTCCCTGAGGTTTGACCAAAATTGCCACTTTAGTCCAAATAGTTTTTTTCATGCCATGTTAGTCCAAATACTTTTTTTCTGTCATTTTAGTCCCTGACCTTTGTCATCTTTTACCATTTACATCTACCACCACTAGCATCTCCCACTACCTACCCCATCACAACCTTCTATCATCGCCACCACCTGCCTGCACGGTCACCATCCACCCACCCACCCACCCCACCACCATCACCACCCATCATTTCCACCACCACCGGCCACTTTTCCGCCACCCACGTCATCAACCACCGCCATCATCGTAAACCAGCAACCACCGCCATCATCTGCACTATAAACCAGCATACCACCATCCCCATACCATCGCACCTACAAAAAGAGAAAGAAAAATATGGTTTGACCAAAATTCATCTAAGTTAACTAAATTTTTTTAATGAAGTTAGTGGGCTAGATGAAAATGGCAAAAAAATAAATAACAAAAGTCAGGGACTAAAATGGCAGGGAAAAAACTATCTGGACTAAAATGATAAGAAAAAAACCATTTTGACTAAAGTGTCAATTTTGAGAGTAAACTGCCATTTTGGTCCTTGAGGTTTGGTCACTTTTGTCACTTTAGTTCAAAACTCAAACATTTTGTATATGGGTCCCTGTGGTTTCAGTTTTATTGCCATTTTGGTCTAAAAGTGAAATCAGGTTATATTTGTCTTATAAAATCCTGTTATTTTGTCCTTTTCCTTAGGGGCAAAATGATCATTTTAATTTTTATAAAAAAAGTTAAAGAATATATTTAATTAAGTGGGCCCCACTAACCCCTCACCCTCTACTTCCTTCCCATGCCCCTTTCTTCTTCACATCTCTCTCACACTCACCCCCCCCCCCCATATATCGCTCTCTCTAAAACACCACTCCCTCGTAGCCACCATAACCACATCACCTACAACCATAAACCACCGTTTACCACCACTATAATACACCACCGTTGCCACCACCATAAACCACAACCACAACTCCGGTCGTTAAGACCATTACCATCTCCGATCATCAAATAGAACACCACAATAAACCACCACCACCACCACTAATACTTCCTCCTTTCCACCCTCAGCTCCGATCTCCTCTTTCTCTCTCCACTCTGAAACCCCAATGCCGCCACCATTTAGATCCTAAAGCGGTGAACAAAATCGTTCAGTTATCTCATAAATATAATTGCTTGTCACTCGGTTTATGGTAGAAGGAATAGAAGATATTGTATCTTGTTCTTTGGCCTCGATAATGCTGGTTTGATGTTGTTGGTTGTTTTGTGTTTGATGTTGTTGATTGAGTTGTTTTTTGTTTGATTTTGACATAGGTGTGTGTGATCTGATGTGAATTTGTGTTACTTTGGTTTGATTTGTTTAGAGATTACTTAAGGTGGTTCGATTACACAGTGGTGGAGGTTGTGGTGGCTCTTGGTGTTGTTTAAGAGAGGGGGGGGGCTTGTGTGTGTGAGAGATAAGCCTGTATGTCTGTATAAAGAAGAAAGGGGCACGGGAAGGAGGTAGAGGGTGAGGGGTTAGTGGGGCCCACTTAATTAAATATATTCTTTAATTTTTTTATAAAATTTAAAATGATCATTTTGCCCCTGAGGAAAATGAGAAAATAGCAGGATTTTATAAGACAAATATAACCTGATTTCACTTTTGGACCAAAATGACAATAAAACTAAAACCACATGGACCCATATGCAAAAGATTTGAGTTTTGGACTAAAATGACAAATGTGACCAAACCTTAGGGACCAAAATAGCAGTTTACTCCAATTTTGGTCAAACCTCAGGTATTAAAATTACAAGAGTAAACTGCCATTTTGGTCCCTGTGGTTTGGCCAGTTTTGCCACTTTAGTCCAAATCTCAAACTTATTACATCCAGGGCCCTGTGGTTTGCATTTTGTTGCCATTTTAGTCCAAAATCCAAAAAAACCCCTTTTTGACTGATGAGAGCTGTCTATTTTGTCCTTTAGTGCAGGGGTATTTTGGTCATTTATGTTTTATTTAAAGCAATTCAACAACAACAACAACAAAACCCAGAAAATCAAGAACATCTTCTTCAACAACAACAACAAAACCCAGAAAATCAAGAACATCTTCAAAGTTCATCATCAAAACCCAGAAAATCAAGAACATCTTCAAGAAAAAAACGAGGCTCAGATCTGTATCTTCAAGAACACCACCATCTCCCACCTCCCACCACCACCACCACCACCATTCTAACCGAATCTAAACACCAATCACAACACTTTTATCAATTTCACCTAATTCAAACTCAATAAAATCCAAAATCAAACTGATCTTACACTCTAGATTTACATAACACGCTCAAAATCAGATTCAAAGAAGAACATGAACTCAACAGTTACCTCTAATCCATCATCTTCTCCACCCCTCTTCAACCAACATCTCCCTGCAACTAATCCACCACCGCAACCACAATCCCTTTACAGCCACCACCACCTGCAACCCATCCACCACCGCAACCAACAACCCCTTGCAACCACCGCCCCTTTCAACTACCACCCCTTTCAACCACCGCCCCCTGATTCTCTCCGCCGTCTTCTCTGCTTCTTCGATCTCTCTCTTTCTCTCTCTCTCTCTCCGCCCCCTGATTCTCTCTCTCTCTCTCTTCGCCCCCTGATTCTCTCCGCCCCTGAGAGGATCGTGATGTTGGTGGTTGTCCAGAGGTGGCGGCGTGGTGGTGGTCGGAGACGGTAGGAAAGTGGAGGTGGTGATGAATTTGGGGGTTAGGGTTTTGGAGAGAGATGAGTAGTGTACATATACACTAATCGTTTCCGACAACTCGGTATCTGTCACAGCCGAAACGCCGTCGCTTTGTTCTTCTTCATCGTCAAGCAAAAGCTCCTTTTCTAGTTCTTGTAGATGATTCTTCATCTTTCTGTCAGTTTCTAGTTCTTGGAAAGCATGTTAGAACCCCAGATCGATATGGGTTTTAAATCTGTTCTCCGATGATGATTGCTTCAATCTGTTCTCCAGATCTGGCGATGATGATTGATTCAAATGGGTTTTAAATATGGTTTACTTTGCTGATTGTAGAGAGTGGGGGTAGAGAGAGGCAGGTTCTATATAATTTTAGAGAGAGAGAGAGAGCGCACAGTTGTATGTTGAGAGAGAGATATTTATTATAATTGAGTTTTAATAAAAAGATAATAAATCTAAAATGACCATAATGCCCCTGAGGGTAAAGACAAAATAGTAGGTCATTAATGGGAAATCTGGTCAAATTTGAAATTTGGACTAAAATGGCAACAAAATGCAAACCACAGGGCCTTGGATGTAATAAGTTTGAGATTTGGACTAAAGTGGCAAAACTGGCCAAACCACAGGGACCAAAATGGCAGTTTACTCAAATTACAATTTACTCTAACTATATAATCTGTTTTTTTTATTATTTCTTTTTTATTTTTATTTTATTTTTGATTTGATGGATACAAGGGTATTTACGTAAATTGACCCATTGATTAGAAGTCTTTAGTAAATGGATCAGAAACTCAATATTGTTTTCAGCCGTCAAGATTACTATCACTCGTTAAATCCATCGATGCTTCTTTTCTTTTGCCCTAACCTCATCAAACCTCTTCGCTTTTCCCAAATATCTTTTTCTTTAAATTTTATAAAATTATTTTAAATTTTATAAAATTCACCGGATCTGAACCATCGTCGGCGCTTAAACCCGTCACCGGAATCCTTAAAGATTCATCGGAAAACCAAATTGATTGCTCGTTGAGTTGGGTTTTCTTTAAAGATCGAAAAAGTTTCAATCTTTATCGTTCTTGTTCTTGTTCTACTGCTGGTGAGTTCTTGAATCTGTTCATATGTGTGTGTATATATATATATGTATATGTATGTGTTGTGTGTGTGTATGTATGCATGGAATTGTGGTTTCCCATATGTTGTTAGAATGGAAAATTTGATGTTTGAAGGTTTAGTACATTTCTTGAAAGATTTTTTTATGCATTTTTTGTTGACTTTTGGTTTTCTGTAACTTTGGACCTTAATTCACTATATTTGTTATATGTTCAGCTATATGTTGGGTGCATTGGTTACATTTACTGAAAGATTTTGTATACATTTTTGTTCTTCTGAAACTTAGGACTCTAATTCACTGCATTGGTTATATTTTCAGCCTGTGGTGGAACTAGCCCATTAATTTAGGGGTATCCGGAAAAAAAAAAATTACCGGGCAATTATAAAAACAATAATAAATAAAGTAAAACAAATACCTAATAGATGTGTCCTCTTTCTTTTTCCTAGCTTGAAATCGTTCCATCACATCGCCGTCTTTTACTTTATCAAAAGTTTATTTTTCGACAACACAAACCATAGCATTGTTCAAATATTCTGGGCCCATTCGATTGCGTAAATCCGTCTTGACATGCTTCAATTTAGAAAAAAAGTATATATTTCAACGGTTGCGGTTGCGACCGCTAAAACCAAAGCTAGCTTCACTACCCGATAAACCAAAGGACAAGAACTATGCGTTCTGGTTTCCACCATAAGACGAACAAGATCACTTATTCAACTCTAATATCGTTCTGCGTCTTGGGTTAACTTTATTAATTATATTTAGGGACTCCTTTCAATTTTATTATTGTTAATTTGGGCTTATTTTATCATTCGGGTATAATTATTCTACAATTTTTCGGGTTGAAAATGTTGGAGCTTATAAAAAAATGGGATTTAAGTAAATATCAAGTATCCTATTTTTTGGTTAGAGGTATCCTCGTATTTTTTTAGGGGTATCCTTTATATAAAACCGGAAAAAAGCAATACGAATACAGGGTTGAGCCGTAGCACGTGCTACGGCTCATAATACTATGGTTCCGCCCCTGTTTTCAGCTGTTTGTTTTTGTGTAGATTTTGTTCTTCTGAAACTTAGGACTTTAATTGGATGTTTGTTTTGTGCAGAGTTTTTGAAGTGATGTCTTGAATCTTGAGGAAACAATGGCCTCTAAAGGTCCAAAGTCTAAACTTGACCATGAGTCAAGGGCCAAGCGGCAAAAGGTAACGTAAAGAATTCAGTTTTAGGGTTTAGGTAATCTATTCTTGCCTATGGTTATTTAGGGCTCGGATGTGTTATTGAATTATCAGTGCCATACTAGCTGCAAAGAAAATGGTTATCAAAAGTATAATTACTTAATAATTACTAATTAGAAGGAATCGATACCATTGAAAGTGATTATTACAACTTCGAGCATCATAAGCATGTTCAAACAATATCTCGTACATCATGCTTACTACATGTATTTGTCTAATTTTCATATCCAAGGGCTTGTAGCCTAGTGGTACCAAGGTGTGTTGGAAAGGTGTATCTTCACGAGTGGTTGAGGGTTCTAGTCCCATGGTGGACAATGGTGTAGATTTAGGAGTAACTTTAGAGGGTGTGTGAGTTGGCTGTTCAAAAATATATATATAATTTTGATTGTTCTATAGCGAAGCGTCATGTGTTGCTATCTGATTTTGGCGCCTCCATAGCAGGATTTTAGGGTTTTTTTTTTGTTTTTTTCCCTATTTTATTATAATAGCGGGATTTTATAGGTATAAAAAGCGGGATTTTAGGTGTTTTTTTTGTTAAATATACATATATATAAAACAGCTTATTTGGATATGAAATACATATAAAATGTTTCTACAATTTTCTTCTAGTGTGTCGCTAAACATAAAACAGCGCCCGCTATTTCATCGCTATCGCTACGTAGCGTATAGGTAGCTTGTCGCTATCGTACCCTATTCGCTATTAACAACTATGGATATAGGATGCATATTGCATCTTGCATTTAAGCATGTAGCCAAAATCGAAATCCTGATTCGTATATATATTATGTGTTTGATTTGATTTGATTTGTTCGTGTACTCTGTTTTTTTCCTTTTGCCAAATGAATATAGTAATGTATTTTTTTTTGTATCACAAGGAATGATAGGAAGCTAATTCAAGCCATCTTTATCCTTTAGTAGAATTATCAATTATTTTCACTTTGCTATAACGATATAAACCAACTAGTAGTGTCTATGTTTAACGTTATTAATTTATTATTGTGACACATCATCCTTAGCATGTAATTTCCAAAGAAACATGTTATATTCATTTTTATCATATTTAATGGATACTTAGGCACTTGAACCACCTAAAGAACCGCAACGGCCCAAAACACACTGGGACCATCTTATTGAAGAGATGGTATGGTTATCAAAGGTATGATCTTGTTCTATACCATAATTTTTGTATTTTTACAAAGTTTTAATAAATTCACACTAAATATCATTTGCTTCTAGGATTTTGAGTCAGAGAGAAAATTTAAATTGGCCCTGGCAAAGAAGATCGCCATAAGAGCCAGCAAAGGCATGGTGGATCAGGCCACAAGAGAAGAAAGGAAAGCGAAGGTTAGTTATAAATTAATTTAATTTTTTTATAATAAAACTTATATTAGATATTGATAAATTGATTTAATTTTGATTGTTTTAATGGTTAGGAAGAAGAGCTCCGCATGAAAAAAGTTGCTCTAAACATCTCGAAGGACGTGAAGAAATTTTGGACGAAAATTGAGAAGCTGGCAAGCCATTTTTATGCTTTTACTCACCACTGATTTGTTGTTTACGTTATTTTATTGTTATGTTTTATAAAATGTTATGTGATTCCAGGTGCAATACAAGCATCGGTTAGAGCTTGATCAGAAGAAGAAAAAAGCACTAGATAAACAACTTGATTTTCTTCTAGGGCAAACCGAAAGGTTAGATTCTGATTCCTACTATAAAGGTGGCAGTTTCGGCCCATTTACTTTTAAATGGGCTGATTTAACAGGTTGGTCAAATAAAAGAATTAACTTAATGGGAACAGGACTGTTGAACGTGTCAAAAATCACCCAAAATGTAATTTTATGCATAAAACATCCTAAGAATTAACCAACGCTGACACCTATCATTTTTTTAATTATTTCATTAAACAACGATGATCAACAGGTATTCGACGATGCTGGCAGAAAATCTTGTTGATTCATCTTCTCGACAACATGTTAATGCATCCTCGGTCCAGGAACTACCAGCCATTGAATATAAAGATCAGACCGATGTCAATGGGTGTACCGAACCTCACATTGGTACGGAAAAATAGCTGTTACTTTGTTAAAAGTATATCATTAATTTTGTTTGTTGGGGATCATTTGTTTATATGATCTGTTTTTTTCTTATTTTGGCAGAGTCACAGTCAAATATTATAGATACTGATGAAGATTACAAGTCTGAAAAAGAAGTCGTAAGTATTTGCTTCTTCTTTTAGCTCTTAAAAACTGTTTTAATTTTTTTTGTTGTTGCTTTAGGAAGATGATGAGCATACGATTGAGGAAGATGAAGCCCTCATAACCGAAGATGAAAGGCGTGAGGAATTAGCAGCTTTGCAAAACGAAGCGGATTTACCCCTTGAAGAGTTACTTAAACGTTATGCAGTTGAAGAAGGTTAGTCATTCTGATCATCCTCTGTGCTAGTTGTGGCAAAACTGGTGGGTTGGGTAATGGGTCAAAACGGGCCCTGGTCAAGACAAGTACAGGTCAGGTTGACACATGACACTTTTTGTCCAACCATCAGGCCTGTAAACGAACCGAACAAACATTTAACTTCAACCGAACATATAATTGAACACATTTTTTTTTCATGTTCGTTCATTAAGAAAATGGGCATGTTCGTGTTCGATCATGTTTGTTCGTTTAAAACCTAAACGTACAGTTAACGAACACAAACAAACTTTAACGAACATTATGGAACAAACATAAACAAACACAAATGAATATAATTGAACAAACATAAATTAACTTTTGTGAACACAAACGAACAAGTCTAATATCCAAAACACATCTAAATTAGTGGTTTTTTATATAAATTGGCGATCAATAACAGTGACCATTTATTATTACTAGAAAGCCCAATTACTAATTAGTTATATATATAAGTAGTTAGAAATCCCCTTTTTATGTTTATATTTATATAAATATAACTACTGATGTATTTATTTAAGATTTTAACAAACAAAAAAACATAAACGAACGTTCACGAACATAAATAAACGAACAATACGTGTGTTCATGTTTGTTCGTTTATTTAAATAAACGAACTTCCCGTCAAACAGCTCACGAACAGTTCATGAACGTTTGGTTCGTTTACTGGCCTACCAACCGTTTTTATAAATAGTTAAGTGTGTCGATTAGATAAGCTTTTTATATTTATTTCAGTAATAATTCATTTATCTGAATAATCTATTTAGCTGCACTTTGGGAAATTTTCAACCTATTATCTTTTTAGCTGACGATTTATAAGCCAACGGGTCAAAACTGCCACCTTTCGTGCAAAAGTTTCTAAATAGTTTTCTTTATTTTTACACTGGCAGAAAAGACTGAAGATGTAGCTGAGCTAAACCAGGCCCGTGAAGATAATTCTAAGTGTAAGTAACTCGGTTTGTAATATATCCTTTTAACTAGTGGTGGTAAATATGTACGGGTTGGATAACGGGTCCGAAAGAGTTTGGGTCAAACTGTTAAAGCACTCGAGCTGACCCATTTTCATATGATTGGGTTGACTATGGACTACTTTTTTGCAGGTAACGGAAATGACACTTCTGACCATAGATTAAGGGAAGAGAGTCGTCATTGTGTAAGTTGTAGGTCTTCATTTTGAGTACGAATGTAAATCATGAAGTTCACGACTTAACATGGTCTATCTCACTCTTATTACAGGTTGAAAGTAACGGAGGACTATTATCAGTTTCACCAAAACATCATTTAGAAATCAAGGAACATTATGTTAGAAAAAGAAAACGTCTTCAAGCTCCCAAAAAGTATTTGGAATTAGACTTTAATGATGAAAATGTAAGATAATTTGTTACTTATACTCACTCGAACACTATTACATACACTTAAAAGTATCATATAATATTAGAATTCCATGATTTTGTTTACGCAGGAAGATGGTGATTTTGTTATTGCAAATGGAGATGATAAGGTATGTTAGATGGTATAATGTATCATTAAACTATGGCATTGGTTATGTTGTGTTTGTGTATGTATAAATTTGTTTAACTTGCATCGATATTCAACCACAGTTTATCTTGTATGACGTACGTATAAATTTGTTTTTTGATATCTAGGATGATGAAACAACCTTGTTGGAGGAAGAAGAACTAGCAAAGGCCGAATCTGGTGATTCAGTAGATGAGGTGAATAAATTGCCCTTTTGAATTTTAAATTGTATTTTATTATCATATTCCTAATGAATCCTCTTCATTTTATGTTCGTTTTGGATCAAAATTTTCAGTCTTTATCTTATTATCTTATTTTTAGCGTTAAAGAAAACCGATTATTGCGATAAATGTGAAATCACCGAACTATCCCTAGCTTTAAAACAACTCATAATTTGATTCTTCATATTGTTTGTAAATCTTGGAAGCATAGTTGTTAATAGCAGTCGCTACGCTCGCTATAGCGAATAGCATAGCGTAGCGAAGCGGGAGCTTTCCGCTATAAAGTGTTTACCGCCTAAAAAGCGATGAAATAGCGATAAAATAGGTTTTTCTCTTTACTAAATACAAGTATATACTGAAAAATAAGCGGATTTTAGGGTTTTTTTGTTATAGGATTGAAATAAGAAGCGTATATTCTTTTCCATATTTACCGGATTTTTTTACTAAAATATGCATATAAAATATTTTTAAAAATTTCTTCTAGTGTATCACTATTTATAAAACTGCGCCCGCTATTTCATCGCAGTCGCTACTTAGTGTATAGGTAGCTTGTCGCTATTTACCGCTATTAGCTATTAACAACTATGTTTGGAAGTTTGAGATGAAATCTTGTGAATTGATTTATTATTTTGTAGATTGCATTATTGCAAAAGGAGAGTGAAATTCCAATAGAGGATTTGCTTGCAAGGTACAGACAGGTACGTTGATAAAGCATGGCTGGTTGCTTCCTAAAAGTTCTTGCGGTATTTTAATATTATTTTATTTTCGTTCCATTTGCGTCTTATTAACAGGACCCCGGCACTAATAGAAGCACAGAGCCTGGTTCAGATTCTGAATCTGAAAAAGAAAACAAACAAGAGCAAAAGATTGATGATGGTGGCGAGAATGAAGACAGAATTGCTGACGCTGCGGCTGCCGCCAGGTCAGCACAGCCAACGGGGAACACGTTTTTGACAACAAAAGTCCGGACAAAACACCCTTTTTTACTGAAATTTTCCCTTCGTGAATATCAACACATTGGTTTAGACTGGCTCGTGACGATGTACGAAAAACGGCTGAACGGTATCCTCGCAGACGAAATGGGCCTCGGTAAAACAATTATGACAATCGCGTTACTTGCGCACCTGGCATGTGAAAAGGGGATATGGGGCCCACATTTGATCGTTGTACCGACAAGTGTCATGCTCAATTGGGAAACCGAGTTTCTAAAATGGTGTCCGGCGTTCAAAATCTTGACGTATTTTGGAAACGCGAAGGAACGGAAACATAAGCGACAAGGTTGGATGAAACCGAACACGTTTCACGTTTGCATCACGACTTACCGACTCGTTATTCAAGATTCGAAGATTTTCAAGAGAAAAAAGTGGAAATATCTGATTTTGGATGAAGCCCATTTGATAAAAAACTGGAAGTCTCAAAGATGGCAAACGCTTTTGAATTTTAACGCGAAAAGGCGTATCCTTTTAACCGGTACGCCTCTACAGAATGATTTAATGGAGCTATGGTCGTTAATGCATTTTTTAATGCCGCATATATTTCAATCTCATCAAGAGTTTAAAGCGTGGTTTAGTAATCCAATATCCGGTATGGTTGAAGGTCAAGAAAAGGTCAACAAGGAAGTAGTTGACCGGTTGCATAACGTCCTCCGTCCGTTTATACTTCGAAGATTAAAACGGGATGTTGAGAAACAATTACCTAGTAAACACGAGCATGTTATATACTGTCGACTCTCGCGGAGACAACGGAATCTTTATGAAGATTTTATCGCTAGTTCGGAAACACAAGCTACTCTCGCAAGTTCTAATTTTTTCGGGATGATTAGCGTTATAATGCAACTTAGAAAAGTTTGCAATCATCCGGATTTGTTTGAAGGTCGACCCATTATTAGTTCTTTCGATATGAACAGGATTGAAACGCAGTTTTGCTCCTCGATTTGCTCGGTTCTTAACCCGCATCCGTTTTTAAACGTTGACCTTTTGGGATTAGGGTTTGTATTCACTCATCTTGATTTTTACATGACGTCGTGGGAGAGTGACGCGGTTCAAGCTATTGAAACACCGTCGAGATTAATTGAGAAACGTGTCGAAGAAATTGGAAGTGAAACCAAATTCATGAAAACGTCAAGCGGGTTTAATATCTTTGAAGAAATTCAAAACGCACTTCGAGAAGAGAGACTTAAAGAAATGAAAGAACGGGCCGAATCGATTGCGTGGTGGAATTCTTTACGATGTAAGCGAAAGCCCGTTTATTCAACTGGCTTACGCGATATCGTTTCTTTTCAAAAGCCTGTGTTAAACTCGTCAAAGTTTTCCGAGCTTGTTTTGTCTCCGGTTGACCGATTCGAGAGGATGGTGGACCAAGTGGAGAGTTTCATGTTCGCAATCCCCGCAGCACGAGCTCCGCAACCCGTCGGGTGGTGCAGCAAATCGGATACTTCGGTGTTCATCGACGAAACTTACAAGTTGAAATGTTTGAAGATATTTTCACCGTTATTAACTCCTATTCGGCCCGCTATTGTTAGAAGACAAGTTTATTTTCCTGATAGGCGGTTAATACAGTTTGATTGTGGAAAGCTTCAAGAGCTTGCGGTTTTGCTCAGAAGACTCAAGTCCGAAGGTCACCGAGCGTTAATCTTCACACAGATGACAAAAATGCTCGACGTTTTAGAAGCTTTCATAAATATATACGGATACACGTACATGCGGTTAGACGGGTCGACCCAGCCTGAAGAACGGCAAACGTTAATGCAACGGTTTAACACGAACCCGAAGTATTTTCTTTTCATTTTGTCGACACGCAGTGGCGGTGTTGGTATTAATCTTGTTGGTGCGGATACGGTTATATTTTACGATAGTGATTGGAACCCTGCGATGGATCAACAAGCGCAAGATCGGTGTCATAGAATCGGGCAAACGCGTGAAGTACATATTTACCGTTTAATTAGCGAAAGCACGATTGAAGAAAATATATTAAAAAAGGCGAAACAGAAACGGGCTCTTGATGATTTGGTGATTCAGAGTGGGGAGTATAACACCGAGTTTTTCAAGAAACTTGATCCGATGGAATTGTTTTCAGGTCACAAAACAGTTTCAGTAAATAATATGCGGAAAGATAAAGGTTTGACTAACGGGGTTGAAGTCAACCCCCCGGTATCTAACGCTGACGTGGATGCTGCATTAAAGCTTGCGGAAGACGAAGCCGATTACATGGCGTTAAAACGAGTCGAACAAGAAGAGGCGGTTGACAACCAAGAATTTACCGAAGACGCGATAGGGAAACCGGAAGATGACGAGCTTTTGAACGAAGAAGATGGTACCGCACCGGTAGAAGAAAACGCGCAAACGCCGAAATGGGTTGACCCGAATGACGAAAAGGGTGCGGGTTCGAGTTTGGTTAAGGTTGATGATGATAATGATGTGGAGATGATGGATGATGTTAAACAGATGACAGTTGTCTCGGGGAATGATGTTTTGTCGTTTGAGAAGCAACTTCGGCCTATCGATCGATACGCGGTACGGTTTCTTGAGCTGTGGGACCCGATTGTTGATTATAATTTGGTGGAGTCGCAGGAGCGGTTTGAACAAACGGAATGGGAGTTGGATCATATCGAGAAGTTAAAGGAGGATATGGAAGCAGACGGTGATGATGACGAGGAACCGTTAGTTTATGAAAGTGAGTGCCTTTTATCTTCTTTGTAAATTAAGAACATATGATGCATGTATTCTTAAATAACTTTTCGTGTTATCAGGATGGGATTCCGAATTTGCAACTAAGGCATACCAAGAGCAAGTTAAAGTATTGGCCGAACGTCAGGTAGATTTTTTTTTGTATGTATGTGTTCTTTGTTCAACATGCTGACAATCCCGCGTTTGTTGACTTTTTTAAGTTGATGGAAGAACGTGAAATGGAAGCTAGAGAGAAAGAGAAGGCGCTTGCAGAAGCTGAATCGATGAAGTAAGACTAAATTCTAAAAAGATTTACTTGACATTGATGCAAAGTTATATTGGAAAACGGATCTATCGTTCTTTTTATTATATTTAGAGGTCGCAAAATGGGTGGGTAAGACCATAGTCACATAATTCGCTCAAAAAGAAGCGAATTTCGTTTTGGTACGTTTCGTACCATACGGAATTCGTATGCGTATAATACGATGCCAATTCGCGTATCATATTCTTCAATTCAGCGCATCATGTTCATCAATTCAGCGAATTTCCTTTATCAATTCAGCGAATTTCTTTTATGTACAAAGATGTGAAATTAAAGTTTTATGCTCAAGAATGGTGACGAAGATGAAAAAATTAAACCTTACCTGAGATGTGATGATGAACCCTAGTGAAAATGGAGGAGACGATGGAGATGGAGGCTGTACATAATATGACGGCTGCGTTTCTTTAATCTATTTTAACCTAAACCTCTTTTATTTACATATTTCATCCTTTATGTTTGTGTTATTATAATTTTTAACCTAAAGCTTTTTTTATTAAGTTGCATATTTCATCCTTAGACCTCAATACTTTTACTTTTTTTTTCAACTTTAACCTAAAACGTTTTTTAATTGTTTACTTTTTTTTTCTTATTTCATTAAGAAATGTGTATACCGAACCAGACGGAATGGTACACCGAACCGAATCGTACCGGATCGTACCGAAATGAACCTACCCCCCTCCGAACCGAATTCATCCCAACTAGCGAATCGCGAACCCGAACCGGAGCGAACCGCGAATTATGTGACTATGGGTAAGACGATTGGGTGATGGGTCGAAACGGGTTCAGGTCAAAACATGTAATTTTTGTTACCCATCTCTGGATCACTTTTTGTCAAAAAGATATAGTTTGAGTAAAGTACATGGATGGTCCTTGTGGTTTACCAAAATTTTGGATGTAGTCCTTGGCTTTTCAAAAGTACACGGATGGTCCCTGTGCACTTTTTAACGCATTTAGTCAACACCCAACAAATCTAAAGGTTTCAGCATGTCCAGGTTAGGGACTAAATGCGTTTACAAAGTACAAACCACTGGGACCATCTATGTGAATTTCGACAAAGTTGGGGACTAAATGCGTTACAAAGTGCAAACCACCAGGACCATTTGTGTACTTTTGAAAATCGAGGGACCAAATCTAAAATTTTGGTAAACCACAGGGACCATCCGTATACTTTATAATTTTTACGTATACTAGTTAGTATGTCAAATATGACTAGAATAATTATTTTATTTTAACGATACTTTAATATCATGCATAATATGATATGATTTTGGAGTGTTTGCATTTACATTTGCTCTACGGACGATTCGTTGACCCGTTAGAGAAATAACATAACCCAAATCGACCCGCGTTAATAGGTTATTCCACCTCTACCACGACTTAATAGGTTATTTCTGATTTCGGTACTTCTTATTGTTCCAATCTGTTCAGGAACGAGACGGTTGTTAAAAAGTCAAAGTCAAAGAAAAAATCAAAGAAAACAAAGTTCAAATCTCTAAAAAAGGAAGCGTTATCTTCCGAAACAAAGACTACAAACATTGAGTCACCAATTGAAGATTATGACGATGATCTTGATGAAGAATTGATCTTCTTGAAGAAACGCAAAAAACCAGCAGATGACACTGAAGTCAAGAGTTCTAAAAAATCCAAAAAAGTCAAAAGGTTGACCGATCCAATCCCGTTAGGCACAGAATCAAATTCGGTACCAGACTTTCAAGACGAACCGTTAAAAGACCTGAAATTAATTGGAAGTAGTAATCACAATAATCTTGAAGTTGATTATAAACCGTTCAACAGAAGCAAAACGGGAATCAGAATATCAATCACTTCAATGCCCGTGAAACGGGTAATGACTATAAGACTCGAGAAGTTAAAACGAGGAAGTATTTGGCCAAACGATTGTTTTCCGACACCCGATTCTTGGTTATCGTCTGAGGATGCGGTTCTTTGCGCAATTGTCCATGAATACGGTGTGAATTGGAGTTTGGCAAGTGATGTTTTGTATGGGATGACGGCTGGCGGGTTCTATAGGGGAATTGCTCGGCATCCTGTTCATTGTTGTGAACGATATCGGGAGCTTGTTCAGAAATACGTGTTGTCTACGGTTGATAATAATATTACTAATGAAAAATCAAGCGGCAAAGCTCTTCTCAGAGTATCTGAGGTAAATCTTGATAGATGTTTTTCTGCATTTTTTTTAATTTAAAATGCCATTTTCGCCCCTGAGGTTTGGCCAGTTTTGCGACTTTTGTCCAAAGGTTTGTATTTCCGCATCTGGATCCAAAAGGGACAATAGTCGCAAAACTGGCCAAACCTCAGGGACGAAAATGGCACTTTACTCTTTTCTTAATTTAAGATTTAAATTAGTTTGTGTTTAATATAGATTTTTTATTGTAGGAGCATGCCAAAATGCTGTTGGATATTGTATCTGAACAGTCCGATCAATCATACACGCTTCAACAGCATTTCTGCTACCTACTTACAACCGTGGAGAAGTCAAAGACTCGTCATGGTCAACGGAAAAGCCCATTGCGTCTAAAAAACGGAATATTTCGTATACCGGGTGTTAACCGAGACCCCGTTAAACCACAATCACAAGAAATGAATTTCACCAACGTAGGCCCGATGAGCAGATTAGTAGCCGATGCACTTGATAATTCTCAGAATATACCAAAAGAGGACAGGGTTTCTAGTTTCAATGGAAGGCATGATTCACGAGGTATTGACCAGTTGACAGTTACTTTAGAGTTGGGCCCTGCTGATGATGATCAAAGTCTCGAGTTGCCACCTGTCATATCTTTGTCGATAAATGAGCCTGAATCGGTGGCGTCTGAACAGGTGCCTGTCCCCGTGGGCGGGAATCGTCACTTACGGCTGTCTAGTGTTGAATCGCGTTTCAGGTACGTATTCGCATATACTGTTGTAAACTATGATAAATGGGTTGCAGTTTCATACCCTTTACGAGCTTGGTTTTAAAATGCGCGCATCAGGAGCGCATAATGTGCACATCACATGATGCAATGATGAGATCGCATCACGTGTTGCGGTTCCATGATGCGCGCGCATCACATGATTTTGTCTAATGTGGCGCCTTATGTAGTTGACCGGTATTTGAACAAATTAGATCTTTAATTGGACAAATCTGACTCTAGATGATGATAATATATCATATTTTAGTGTTTAAAGGTTCACAAGTTAAAAAAATAGTTATATATGTTTTTTAAGTATTGTTGAATAGAGAACATCTCGCATACGTGATGCGTGCGCTTCACACATTGCGCATCACACATCGGATTTTGGGATCAAAACGCATCAGATCGCTACACGCATTTTAAAACCAAGTTTACGAGTAAAGGGGTTAGTATGGGCTTTGCTTTGCGCACAAACGGGTGAAATCGAAAAGCTTAAAAACACAATTGAAATGAAAACGAGTTGAATTTATGTATAATATTTTATTTTTCTAATACGAGACCGTTGAACCCAAATTGACCCATTTTACATTCTTTTTTATCGAGTAAACTGTAAAGTACGTGGATGGTCCTTGTGGTTTACCAAAATTTTGGGTTTGCTCCCTAGCTTTCTAAAAGTACGCGAATGGTCCTGTGGTTTGCACTTTGTAACACATTTAGTCCCAACCAACAAATCTAAAGGTTTTAGCATGTCCAAGTTAGAGACTAAATTTGTTACAAATTGTAAACCATTGGGACCATCCATGTACTTTTGGAAAAAGCTGGGGACTAAATGTGTTACAAAGTGCAAACCACAAGGACCATTTGTGTACGTTTGAAAAGCTAGGGACCAAAACCAAAATTTTGGTAAACAACCGAGCCCATCCATGTATTTATTTCGTTTTATATCTTATCATATTTCAACATTTTACAAAACATCTTGTGCAGGGATATATCAAGAGTTGCAGTTGAGGGTGGTTTAGCCTCACCCCCATCATCATTCCCGACAGTCGAATCGAAATCCCGACCGCCAAAATCTCAACTGTCAGGAAAACACAGGCTGTCAAATCCGGAAACGCCATTAAAGCATTCCAAATCCAAGTCAAGAAAAACTGTTACGGATTCCAACGACCTGCATTTGCAACCACCATCAACATTACCCAATGATTTATCCTCAAGGTTCGAAGCAGTAGCTTCTATATCAAGCGTCGGGATTGATGATTTTCTAACGATGGAAACGGGCCTCGAAAGTTTCGATATGGTGCCTCATATTTACGATCCGGGCTTCACTTCAGGACTCGAAGATTGTTCGTTATTAACGCAGTTTACTGACATCGGGTAGGCTTGCATTCGTGTTGATGGGCTTAGTTTTTTGCTAACCGGGCCAGTGCATTTTGATGGTTACCTTAACGGGCCGACGTCTTTCTTCACTAACTTGGTGTATCGGGAATGGTGATGATGAGGAGCCGAGAGACGCGGTCCATGGGTACGCGATTTTTGGAAGATACAGCATTTTGCACATAAAATGTAACATTGTATGGCATATGGCCCTTCAACTTTGTGACCTGTTTGGGTTGATGAGAGGGAAATCATGATTTTAGTGTTTTGAGTTTTCAGTTTAAAAAAGTGATATTTTTAGGCCCATTACCCTCATAGTGTAGGTTTTTAGAAACAGAATTAGTATTGATGAATGAAAATTCTTTTTTACTCACTTTACTTTCCACCAAGTTTGCTTTTACCTTAAACAACACACATGGTGTTTAATAGAATTAAAAGTAAACTGCAATTTGAGTCCTTGTGGAAGATTAAGGACATAAGTTGATCTCGTCACCAAACCACAGGGACGCAAATTGTAGTTTACTCTAGAATTTACATAAAAGTAAAACATAATCGAAAATAAATGAGAAGATTAAATTGGACTGATAGAACCAATTAAGAGACACTGATGGTTTGGTTGAGGTTTTCTTCGACAATTTTGTGTCCCTTGTAGGCATTGTTGGTGCATACATGGTGACGTATATATATTTTTGAGTGAAGTTCAATGTCAGTCCTTGCGGTTTACACCTAATCGCACATACATCCCTCATTTGAAAAAAAAAAAACGGTCAATCAAGTCCCTGTGGTTGTCAATTGAAATCAGTCAAGTCTTTGGTGTTAAAGGCCGTTTAAATTTATGTGAAAAAAACTAAAATACCCTCACAATTTTACTTACCATTTCAGCCCTTGCAGTTATACTTGATATATTCCCTCCAATTTCGAAAGTATTTCCTAAATCTATTAATTAAAGACCGAAGGCAAAAAATGATGTTACTAATAACAAGTGATTACCAGCTGAATCCAAATTTGGATTTTATAACTTGACATGGCATTGACTTTTTTTTGAATTAGGCTGGGTTTGACTTTTTGAAACTGAACTAGGTTTGACCTTTAGAAGTTGCATTGGGTTTGACTTATCAAACTTGAAGTATGTTTGACTCATCAATGTTGCATACAAAAGACTAATCATATGCTCCATGCACCCTTATCAAACAAACTATACCATCAATATGAACCAACCAAAGGCTTATGTACAGCAAACATTTCATGATGAAATCCATGTACACTAATGTGCAGCAGCCAACATTTCATGGTAAAAGCCTTTACTGTGCATAAAATACCTAATGTGCATTCGTCAATGTCATTTGATCCTAAGCACATCAAAGTCATATTGACACATCAAAGTCATTTAATCCTAATGTGCAACAGTCAAAGTCATTTGATCCGAAACACACCAAAGTCAACGTCAAATGCTACAATTGATCCTAAGCACATCAAAATGCTACTCACACATCAAAGTCATTTGATCCTAATGTGCAGCAGTCAAAGTCATTTGATCCAAACCACATCAAAGTCATTTTGATCCTAAGCCAACTTTTTAAAATGATATTGACACCCAAACATCAAAGTAATATTGATCCTAAACACAGTCAAGTAGTAGTCAAAGTCATTTGATTCTAAACACAGTCAAGTTACAATCAAAGTCAAAGTCATTTGATCCTAAAATCAGTTTAATAACTTCAAATTTTACACGGTTTAATAAGGCTCATTAACACTTAAATATCACCACTAAAGACCACCATTCATGCACAATAGTTTAATATCATCCTAATGACCATACATACATACATACAAAATGATAGCATATTGCCTCATTTTCAAGATGATTGGAGCAGTTCTTCGAGGAATGGCCGGATCAGTGGGATGGTCAGAGGTTTTGTTGATGTCGAGGAGGGTTTAGGATCTAAAGGGATTGAAATGTAGCTTCTAAAGGAAGATAGAGGATTAAAAAGGTGTGAAAGGTGTCAAATTTGGGTGAAATGACCAAATTGCTCTTCACACCGTTAAATAATTAAATAGTCAATTAACGGCAGTTTGCCAGAGGGACTTGATTGGCCTTTTTTTCAAATGAGGGTTTGTGTGCGATTGGGTGTAAACCCAGTTGTACTTTACTCCTTTTTTTATAACGAGAAACATATGAATATATGACACAATGTTAAGTTTAAGTATTCATATGTACATATGACAATTTTTTAAATATTTACCAAGTGTGTTTCAATGATAACTTATTAATGAATATGTGAGATATAAATGTATAATTAATGAGTGTGTTTAAAAGATCAAATAAACAAAGTTATTCAATTAAGGAAATGATACAAAAAGTCGTTTCACGATCTAAAGTAAAAAAATGAGGATTAGCACAAGTCTTTTATAGTGAACTTTCATTTTCGTCCATGTAGTTTGTTAATTATGTCAGTTCAGGTCAAATTTTAAATTTGTATCATTTCCGTTCATGACATTTTTGAAACATGTCAGTTCAGTTCAAAAAAACATGAGTTAACTGTCATTATGTCAGTTAGGTTTTTGGATGGAACTGGCATGTTTCAAGAATGTTAGGGACGGAAATGATACAAATTTGAAATTTGGCCTGAACTGACATAATTAGACAAATGACGAGGACAGAAATAGCAGTTAACTCTTTTATAAATGAAAAGGGTTCTTGTAAAAGTAGACTTGTATAACACGAATCAAATTCGATGATATCTTTTACAAAACTTGTTGGAGTTTATAACAAATATCATCTAAAATGGAAGTAGTAAAGTGGTTGGAAGAATTTTATAAAAAGTTTTTCAACATGTTTTAAAGTTTTACCATAGCACATTGTAACCGAAACTTTAATTTTACAACCATGCCAAAATGTTTTAAGACAAAGTATTAAAGTATATGTTAGAGCGATCGCCCACTTTGTCTCTCCCTTTATAACATAACCCTAAATCATTAGTACATAGCAAATTTGTATAACTGTTGTAGCAGTATAATTTTTGTAATCAAAGCGCACAGCATGTGACTAAAAAATCATTTTTTTGGAAAAAAAAAATGTTCTAGTTTATTCAGAAATCACAAACAAAGATATATATCCAGCATGTTCTAAACAAAAGGATAACATGTGTGTTAGATTCTCAAAAAAAAAAAAGGGTCAAACATATGAAGTTTAAGGATTTTATAAATCCTATGCTTTAAATTCGATTTAAAAAAAAAACCCAATAATTTGATTTAAAATCTAAGACCATCCGTAGTGGGGTTTTTTGGCGTTTTTCCCCAAAAAAATTACCCAACAATGCCCTTTAACCGCCCCCTATGGCGTTTTTCTTGAAAAAAAATGGTTTTTGTGTTATTTTTTCCACGTCTTGTTCAATGCTTTTGGCCAATGACATTTTTTGGATGGTTTTTTTATTTAATTGTTTAACACCCCTTTTAACATAATACCCTATAATGTCCACATCCCCACTACACTCATTTTAGAAAAACGCTTCATAATGCCACATTGCTGGCTGGACTACCACATGACGCAAAACGCCCAAAGATGAAGGCATTATTTGTGTCTTTCCCTAAACATGTTCTAACTAACATATACATTAGAATTGAATCTTAACAACTCATATGAAGTCAAGATTTGTTTTCCCAATGACCACAAACTTTACTTGTTAATGTCTAAAAAGGTCCAAATTCCCAAGAGTGGACTTTGGGTCATTGAAGACATATACAAACGTAACATGAACTATTTGTGCTTATGTTCTTCGTTTAAGTTTAGACTAATACAAACATTGTTTGTTCCTTGTTATATAAAAAAAAAGAAACATATTTGTATTCATTCTGGTTCATTCATTAAGAACACACGTTAATGAAAATGAATACTTGTACAAATGAACACACGTTATGAATGCTTCAAAACCCGCCATGGAGCATCCCGGGTCGAGAATAGTTGGTCTTTTGCCCTTAAGGCCACCCGATAGAGCAATTACCATCACTCAATCCATCTAGTTCATGGGTGTTTCAATCTCCATCACCACCTTCTCAGTGCTTGCTCGAATACTAACAGAGCTTAAATTGTAGACCTCTCAAGGGAGTCCACTATGACAGCGGCGGCACTCATGGCTCAACTGTATTGCTGCTTGGGTTTTCCTGGCTCTAGCAGTGGCTCTCAATGGCAGTATACAAACGGGAGAAAAACAACTTTGATGTTGTCCACCATGGTTCACTTAGACCATCCACAACGCAGCATCCACATACGTCCATGGGCTAAGGTGGAGGAGAGACGACCAAAGTATGCAGAAGAGGATTGATGCATCAAGAGATTTCAACGGGCTAATGGTTTTTGAACGGCTAACACACCCTCTAATCATACTTCTAAAACTACATACCATGATCTACACTTTTCTTTTAACAGGGTAGAGACACATGGACCATGTACAGTGGTACTGCTCATGGAATCCAAAAATCGTAAAACCCTCAGGCAGCAGGATGGCAGCACAACATGCTACCAAGGTAGCCATAAATAAGTTCCTAATGCATGATGGGAACAACAAAAACTACGTTTCCTGAAAGCTAGTTAACTTAACAATTGTGTACCAATCAAAACAAGTTTGACCCGTATACTTGTAGATTTTGATCTATTGGGTTGTGCTTTATCTCAATCAGGTCAAATCAGAAAATGGATTAAAAAGTCCGGATCGGAGTATGTTGAAAAGTCAACTCAAAGTATCAAAGAGGGCCTGCTCCAAGATGAAACAGAATGCGAAGTTTGAGCTCGTGATTGTACGCAATATCTTCCTGGACGCATTAATTATAAGAATCGTTGAACATGAAAGTCAAACTTCAACAGAAGTATGACTTACAGGTGGCTTATTACTTATTAGCATCATCATACAATAACAGCATTGCATCTTCTACTAAACAAGACCACATGTCTGACCACATTTCAGTCTAATAATAAAAATCTACAAATCTATATAATAGTTTATATTGAAAGTAAAATCACAAATAAAGTGGGGAAACGAATTCTTACAACGAGAGTCTAAATTGCAATCCAAAAACAATGACTTGAGTTCCTCTTTAGTTGGGGCAATTAGCCCATATTGTTGACAATTGTACACATTATAAACGTTTTACACGAGAACGAAAACTTTTACGAAACAAATATAAGGGTGAAAAACAAGCTAACCTTAAAGAAAGCCGGCCCCAGACCAGTTTCCATCCGATTTGCCAGCATGGCTTGCGGTTTTACCATCAGACTTGTAGAAACTGTCGTAGGGATCATCATCTTTAGCATCATCCCAACCCGCCCAGTCATCACCGCCTTTACTGGGTGCGGTTGTCGAGGTGGACGAATGTTTGCTATAGCCATCGTTATCCCAGTCGTCCCAGGAACTAGAATTCACCGAGTTGAAATTTCTGCCAGATGAACCGACGGAATTACCGTTTATTCCAGATGTAGGGGTAGGATTGGAAGTTCCGTTAGAACGGTTAAACTCCTGGTAGGATCCGTTTCCCTGTGTTTCGTTTCTCTGCCAGCTGTCATTCTTCCATGTGGGATTATCTTTGGCGTACTCTTCAACCTTTTGTGACGCAAATGCCATTACACCTTTCATGAGTCCCCATGTCTTTTGTCCAATTTCGGTTGTTTTTTCTGTGACGACGCTTACAGTCTCGTTCACCTTGTAATCATAGCCTCCATCTCTGACCTGCAAAGACAGTTGTGTATATCAGACATGTTATCGGATCAACATAATATAATAATAGACAGTTTTGTAAAAACTATATTCAGAATAATGAAACCAAAGAACCTTTGTTGTGAGTTCCTTCGTGCCAGCTTGGACGACACTAGCAGCTGACTGTGCAGCAGATGCCGCAATAAAAGAAAGCTTACCAAGTCCCTGCATAAGTATATTCAACAGATCAGTAACCAATCAGACACAAAGGAGAACCGATCTAAGGTTTGACTTTTGAGTATGTTAACAGTGTTTGTTCAAACCAAAAATTCCATCTTCAAGTCTCAACATAACAGTGTCATATATGGCAATATGCCAGTATGGATAAGAACAATATGAAGATCATGATCCAAAACACAAGTAGATCCTCATTTGTTTTAAAATGGTGACTTGACCAATAACTAGGCCAGTTAAGTATAAAATTTTGCTATGATACTATGTCATATATTTGCTAAAGACATCAGATGCAACCAATACATGGGTCATTTGTTCAAGTTTACATTTTTGTAATAAACCAGTGTGGCTCCAACTTTTGCCTTAATATTGTTTTACAAAAACAAACTTACAATATCAGATGAACAGGCTTTTTAAATGCACGCATCAAAAGCACATAATTCACGAGCCAGTGATCAGATCGCATCGTTGCAGTTAATGTGATGCAATTCCATGATGCGGCTGGTGTGGCGCATTATGCAGTTGACAAGTATTCAAACAAATTAAACCATCAATGGCAATGGGTCTCGGTTTTTCAAATCTACTTGAACATTCAAAACCATTGATAGAGCAATGGGTTTTGAGTGAACAAATTAGCTCATCTATTGAGCAAATATGACCAGACATGATGTTATATCTTAGTGTTATAAACGTTGACAAGTTAAAATATTATAAATAAACAACTTTTTCATAACAAACTCCAGACATGTGTGCTCGCCTCAAGCATCGGCTTTTGGGATCAAAACGCATCAGATCACCACGCGCTTTTTAAAACAATAGAAACAGATTCATATATACAAGTATTGATATCGAATTGCAATTTGATACAAAGGAATTCAACAGCGCATATTAATTCTCAAATCAGTGTTTATAAAACAGTAATCTACCTGCGTAACCGACGAAAGCACATCCGCCTGTGGATCATTCCTCGGCACCGGATTCGGCGACGATCCAAATCCAACATACTTCCCTCCCTGCGAAGGCGGCAATCCCTCAGGTTTCGACTCATTCTCCGCCATCTTCCGCGCAAAAAACCCCTCCTTCCCCGCCGCAGACGCCTCCAATTGCGACCTCGTATACATATCCTCATTCGATCTCGACCTAACCGGCACCCCACCCCCACCCCCACCCCTAACCCCACTTCTAACATCTCCACTACTCATATTCCTCCTAATATTACTATCCTCATTAGATCCAAACCCTCTCTCCTCAAATCCACTATTCCCCCAATCATTATCCCAACCACCACCACCACCGCCACCACTCGCCGCCGACAACGGCGGCTTCCTACCAACACCGCCGCCGCCGCCGCCCGATTTAACCGTCTCCTTCACCACCGGTGGATCCTGCCATGATTTACCGTCAGCTAGGGCTTGGATCCGGTCTCTATAAACCTTCGCAGCATTCGTATTATACTTGGTAACAATATCAGTCTCTTTCGCAATCCCATACTTCGCTAAGAACTTATTTAGGGTTTCGTTACCGCCGGACTCCATTTTCCGGAGCTGGATCTCAGACCAGGAGTCCATAGTGACAGATCTGACAAACGAGATGTGAACGCCGAGGCCGCGGTGCTTGCCGGAACATTCTAGACACATGAAGATGCCGTAGGAAACGGAGGCCCACTGAGGGTTTTTTTGGGAGCAATCGACGCAGATTTTGTTGGCTGGTTGCGATTGGAGGTCCCGGAGCCGCCGTGACGCCGCCATGATCGGAGATCTGGATCGGAGAGGGTAGATCTGGTGGAGGATTTGGGGGTTTTGAGATGTGAGGGTGAAATGTGTGTGTTTGTGGTGGATTTAATTAATGGGTTTACAGTTGGAATTTGTAATAGGGTTAGTTCATCAATCAAGTTGTGGAGATTAAAGTAATAAAAGGACTGGTGCCGATTTTTTTAATTAATTATCAACTTTTACTTTTTTTTCATAGCAATCCAACCTACACGGTAGTTCGGTTTTTTTTAATAGAATAGAGTACTACATGTTATTTTAGCCCTCAACGTTATTTTTCTAACATTTTTGACACGTACCATTAACTTCATCTATGCTATTCGTTAAATCTAGTCACGTGCCCTTTACATGAAGGCATTTTCTTCAAACCATCTTAAATATTATCACATCAACACAAAATTCATAACCCCTCTCTCTCTCTCTCTCTCTCTCTCTCTCTCTCGTTATTCGTTGTGAACTAGAAGTCTAGAACTCAGTGGCTGACAATGATTCCGGGCTATGATGCATGAACCACAATCTTCCTCAACCTGCGACAGGGTAGATATAGTGTGAGTTAGAGAACCACGTTTCAATAAAAAGCATTGTTTGACCCAATATCTTATTCACTACCAGGGAACACTACAACTTTTTTGTAAAGCCATCCCCGGCATCTAAATTATTTACTGCAAAAAGATCCAAAATTGGTGGTCAGCTGGTTCTTGTAGCCGGTGATTGGTGCTCGTTTCCGACTTCACTTATGGCAGATTTGGCATGAACCCTACCCCCACGTTGATCAATGCTCATTCTCGACGTCGATGGTAAACGACTAAAGTGATGGTTGTCGATTGAGTGCACGAGTTTTATTATGCTTGAGGTCGTTCTACAAAACATTGGGTGGAGATGACGAATCGTTCAAACAATTCATTCAACTGAATGAACAAATTGGTTTTGGATTTGGCCGACACCGTCAGTTACAGTGGGCAATTAGCCATCATAAAATATGAAGAAGGTGAACAAGGTTGACAGTCAAATATGAAAATCGAAGGTTGTGTGTTTAAGATGGTAACCATCTCGTTTTTCTAGCGAGATCATTGATGGTGATGAAGATCGCTTTCCAGGCCAGGGGTTGGTGGTGAGTTATGTTGTGGTGGCAGTTTAAGCGATGGATGTTTGACGTTGATGAAGATCGTTTTTAGAGTTAATGGTTTTTTCAATAAAATGGGTAAAGGGGTTGGATATGACAACTTTCTTAGTGGCATAGTGAAGTTGGTGGCGGTAGAAGTGACGATAACGTTGGCGGTGTGGTGTGGTGTGGTGGTGATGATGGTGTTGGTGTTAGCGACGACGGATAGATGATGATTGCATATAGTGTGACGTGACGGTGGTCGGTGGGTGGGGGTACAACATATTTGAACTTAAGTTAATTATGAATGTGACTCATTCTAACACGTTATTTATTTGTAATAATGGACCTAAATAGTCGTGTGTTGTTTAATCAATATTAATAAAAAAGTAACAAGTTAAACAAGACAAGGGAACTTTTGTGCCATATTTTTTTACAATTATATTTGCTATAGATACTTAAGTCTTAAGAAAATTGCATTGGCTTTGACCAACTTTTTAGTTTTCAGTTTTTAGCATTGCATATCGCATCGGTGATTTATGGTGAGCCAAGAGCATTATGGGTTTTTGCAAATCAAAGCTTACAAAGTATCCCATTCATATTTAAGGATGGATTATGGTTTAAGAAGCATCATTCATCTCAAAGTAAATAATTTTTAAATTGAGTTGCAACTTGTAACTTAATAATGAAGGAAATAACGCTAGACCCAATTTTAAGTTATAAATTACTTTAATATAATGTAAATGAAAGTAACCAAAAAATAAAGAAAATGAAAAAAGTCAAAAGTAACTCAGAATGAAACTTTAGGACAACCCACTCCCCATTTATACCACATCCTCAAATTTTAGGGAAAATTTAAAGAAAATCAACAAAACCACTCATCCATCCTCAAATTTTTGGGAAAATTTAATCAGGTCGTTCCAACCTTTTTAGAGGCCTAAGGCGAAATCAAATTTTAGGGTCCTTTTTCCTTTTTTTGATTTTTTATAAACGGTACTCCTTCATCTGTGTTTCGATCCTAGCAAAAATCTAGCACATCTATAACAGAGAGTGGTTTGCTTGTATAAGAAATCAAACAAATCTAAAACAATAAAATTTGCACTAATATTAATAGTTAGCATATAAATTTTCTTTTAAATGGAGGCCCTATTTTTTAGAGGCCATAGGTCCAACCCTGGGTTACTTATACTATATGTCCGGCCCTGATTTTAATATCCACCCTCTGATCAGCTGAGTTAATGATATGTTTGGTGATATATATAGATTTTGTAACATGTGAATATAATGGTTTCCAAAGTTATATAATTGTTGCACAACTGTTTTCATTGGATGATTTGATCATATGATTAATAATTAATGCATGTCACATGGCCCCTAGAATATGGGTCCAAAAAAATTGAGAATGATTTGATTTTTCTGTATTAGATTGATTACATTTTTCTTTCAGTTTCATGGAGCTATGGATCCATCTTCCTCATGTTCTACATCTCTGCCTGTAAGCATTCTTTTATCTCAAACGGGTTAAATAAGTCGAATAGAAGGATTTAGTTGAAAGGGGAACGGGTGAAATAAGAAAAAAAAAAACGAGCATTGCTTTTATTTGCAGCAGTCATGGCAATTTTTACCACTTATTTTTGAATAGGTAGATTTTATCTTAAACGGGTCAAATGACGCAGAAAGGATTTAGCTAAAAGGGGAATTGGTCAAATAAAAAGAATTGACTTAACGTCTATTATTTAACAGATACAATCTCCTATATTGTCGAACCCAATGATTTAGATAATTCGTGTAACAATATTGTTTTGTAATCATAATTACCGCATTCCAAATTCATAAAAGATATCGCAAATTAACGCGTGTGCAAACCTGACAAGACCTGTTTTAACTCGTACTAAAAATGATGCATTTCAAAACAATCATGTTTTAACACGTTACTAAACACACCCACACGACCCATATTGCAGTAACAAACAACAAGCCTCAAAGGCATAACAAGAAGAACTCCAAGTCGAAGCAGAAAACGAAAGCAAGTCATCATGTTGAAAGAAATACAAACACAGATTAGCATAAATTGTTTCAGGAGGTTATATGCGTTAAAAATAAGTTGCGGGCGACTTTAACCAAGGTGTAAGGAACATAACAGACAAAGGTGTAGATTTAGAAGTAAAATTAGACGTTGTAGGTCGATAGAAAAAAAAAATAGGTAACTATTTCCATAATATGGTTATAGCCTAAGTTGTCTAACTTATGCAGGACAGCAGGAGTGCAGGACTATTGGTACATCACCCTCACAAGTGATACGGGCCGTATTGATGGGAAACTAAAGTGACACGAGCCGTATCACTCAGATCTGTATCACTTATGAAAACATTGCCTACAAGTGCGGGTTGGGGTGGCATCCGTCTTTATATAGGCGTCCACGTAGAACACGACTTGGATTTCTCAAAACTAGTAGGACTAATGTTAAGAGAACAAGCAAAATATCAACCCATAATAAAGATAAAAACCTAAAAATTAAATCCTAGAACAAGGTACAAAAAGATACACAATTTTAACCTCATTTTGCAGCATATTCCCCTCGCCAATAACCTCGCTTCGGCTTCCGAACGCTAAGAAAACGATCCAACGTGACCAACGCATCTTCGAACTTGCGAATCTTAAGAAACCCCATGATCATACTCACTTCATTTTCCGGAAATTTTGCAGCTTTCATAATCTGATCCACTATCTTAACCAAAGTGTCCTCCCTTTGCAGGGCGCAAAGTCCTTCGGCCAGCATGTATATAGAACCAAACTCGGGTATATAACCTTTCGAAGTCATCTCAAATACGAAATCAACCGCTTGCCCGATGGGCCCGCCACCCGAACATAACCCTCTCGAAACAATCTTGTACGACACCTCATCAGGCGGACAACCCTTTTGCTCCATTTCTCTAAAGAACTCCATCGCAGCATCCGCACCGCGTTTTTTAAACAACGTTTGAATAACGGGATTATACGCGTGTGGTGTAACCACCATGTTTTTTAACTGGATGCTTCTAAGTAATCTACACGCAACATCGATTCGTCCCGCTTTACATAACCCTTGAATTAACGTTCCGTAAGTGACTATATCAGGCTCGCATCCGTTTGTAACCATAACTTGAACGATATCCGTTGCTTTTTTAATATCGCCCGCTTTACAAAAGTGAGAAAGAAGGGAATTGTAAGTGAATTTATCGGGTTTTAATCCTTCGATTATCATCTGGTCCATAAGCATGGATGCCTCTTCGGCCCGTCGGTTCTTGCAAAGACCATCGATAAGCGTGTTGTACGTAACCACGTTTCTCGAAATCCCATGAAGCTCCATTCGATCGAAGATCTCACCCGCTTCTTCGACTTTCTTGTTTTTACAAAACCCGTCAATAAGCGTGTTGTACGTTATCACGTTTCGCGGGCAGTTGCTTGATTCCATTTCTTTCAAAAGTTTCAACGCGGAATCAAGTTTTCCTTTCGAACAATACCAATTGATTAGCATGTTATACGTGAACTCATCGGGTTGACACCCTTTGGTTCTCATCTCGTCGAACACTTGTAACGCGGATTCAAACTTGCTCGATAAGCAAAGACCTTGAATCAGAGAGTTAAAAGTGCAAACGTCGGGTGAGATTCCTTTGCTCGTTAAACTAAGAGCGAGTTCGGAAGCTGCTTCCACTTGGTTTTCCTTACATAAACCGCTAATTATCGTGTTGTATGTGATCGTGTTCGGAGAAACGTCGCGTTCGAGCATCTGGTTAAGTATATCTTTCGCGTCTTCGACTTTACCTAACTTACACAATCCCGAAACAACCGTGTTGTAGGTATATACATCTGGATCGAAACCCTCGTGAACCATAACATCCAAAAGCTCCAAAGCATGCTTAACATGGCCCGATTTGCATAACCCGTTAACCAAAGTGTTGAACGTAAACCGGTCCGGATAAAACCCGTCCTTCGACATCTTTTGAACGTAATTCAACGCTTCCGAAACTTGACCGAATTTACAATATCCATGAATCAAAGTGTTAACGGTTATATTCGTCTGTTGACATTGAGCCGACGCCATTTGTTCTTTGATTCTCAACGCGCCGTTTAAATTCCCTTCTTCGATATAACCGTGCATTAACGACGTGTACGTTTTTTCATCGGGTACTAATCCGTGAGTAACCATATCTTCCATCATCAAAACCGCAGGCCTCATTTGATGAGCTTTACAAAGCGCCTTGATCAAGATGTTAAAAGTCGAAACGTCTCGTTTAACCCCTTTACTAGACATTAACGAGTGAACATCTTCGACTAGCTTCAACTTATTCGCGTCAACAAGAACGTTTAACAAGAAGTTATAACTATACGTCCCCGGCTTCACTCCAAACTCTTCTTCCATTATAAACAAAACACAAACAGCCTCATCATATAAACCAAACTTCCCAAAACTTTCGATCAAAATAAAGAAAGTATCTTCGGCAACCTTACACGAAGACCGTTTCATGTCATCCAACACGCCCCTAATCGAATCAACAGACCCTACTTCACCAAGCTTTCTAAGCATTTCCTCGAAAACACTCAAAGACGGTTCGAAACTTGGTTGCTTCAACGCCCAGTTAAAGGCGTCAAGCACCGCGCTTTCGTCGTTTTCACTCTTTAAGATATCAAGAACTTCTTGTTCAGAAGGGGAAACAGTGAGTTGTTCATGGTTTTTAGTGGATGCAAAAGAAACAACATTTGAAAGCTTTTTATGAGGCAAAAACAAAGATGGGTGCTTTAGATTTTGAGAAAGTGTCCATGGGTCACAACTTAAACAAGAAGAAAAAGCCATCAGATTATACAGTTCAACAAACCAGTTAAGGATAAGAAGTGAAAACTCATTCAGGCATTTTAACAAACACCTGGCGGACAACTAAAAAATCTACAATTTCGAATAGTTTTAACAAAATAAACGAAACCCAATATAGGAAATTTCACTAAAGATTTGACTTACGCTATCAATAGCACCAATTTGAGGAGTTAATGTTGATTTTTCTGCAAGAATTTGACTGAAAAAGGTGAAATAGACGAAGAAACAGAACCTGGTTAGGTTACGAGCGATAAGAAGATTATAAAGACGATATCTTTGAGTTAATTTAGTGAAGTGAGAAAGAAGATTAACGAAGATTGTTGAGACAGAGAATCAGTTGAGTTTTTTGTATGAAGATGATAACGGATAAACGAACTACGAGCCTCAATAGATTGCAACTTTTGAAATGCCTATTTTACCCTCGTTTTTGAAATTCTTGAGTGGCTATTTTTGAAAAAAAATTCATCGTCCAAAATAATCAAAATATAGAAATGATATGGTACAAACTACAACGGAGCCAAAATGGGTCGGCACAGACTGTCGGGTATGGGGCGTGAGTTGGCTGAATGAAAAAAAATTCATCGTCCAAAATAATCAAAATATAGAAATGATATGGTACAAACTACAACGGAGCCAAAATGGGTCGGCTCAGACTGTCGGGTATGGGGCGTGAGTTGGCTGAAAACGCCCAAGTCATCAACCCAGGTGGGTTTGGGTTTGGGTTTGGGCGTGACCCAAGGGACAGGAGTTTAAGACCGGGCGTGGGGCGGGTCTATCAACATAACATGGCGGGCTCTCAATGGCCAAACAAAACTAGCCGTTGGGCTAGCCGTTGGCCAACGGCTATGTGGTAAAAAAAATTATTTTTTCACTATAAAACTCACACTTCTATTCTTTTTTTTACCACATCCAACTAAAATACACTCCACCTCTTCTATAATCATTCTCATTCTACAATACGAAAAATGAATCCTCACAATCGTGCTTATGACCCGAACAACCCGTTTGGATTCCAAGAAAATCCTAGCCCACCACCCATTCGTCCAATGCCTCGTCCATTTTTAATACACTCCTCTATGCCCGATGTGGCGGGTTACGCATCGTATCTCTCGAATCGTTTGTATACTAACTTCCCTCACACCGACGATTCTATACCTAGCCCGTTTTCACAAACGCCCATCAACATTTCACCAACCTCCATCAACCTTTCTGAAACCGAAACCGTCCCCGAAACTCAACCCTCAATGGGTGGTCCTTCCGCATCCAAACCCATCAAAAAAATAAGTCACAAGAAAAAAACCGAGGCCGATAAAGCACTTGAAACCGCCAAACGAAAACAACAAAGATGGGTCGTTAATGAAGAACTTGCATTGGCGAGGGCTTGTCTTCAACAATCTCAACATCCAACTTTAGGTATTTTTAAATATTTTGTAGCCCTTATTTTAATATATATGGTTATTTTTTATATAACTTTGTAATATATTAAATTTTGTTTTTATTAAAATAGGAAATTCTCAACATCAAAGCCATTTGTGGGAAGCGATTAGTAAAGCATTCCATGAAGAAATGGAAAGGGAGGCTTATCGTGAAAAAGATAGTTTATCCTCGAAGTGGAGCGAGATAAGCGGCCAACTTACAAAATTTAGTGTTTTTTTAAATAAAGCAAAGCAAAACCCAAAAGGTGGTGAAACCTAAGCCGACTTTGTGACAAATGCATTGGTCACATTCAAAACAAATGTGGGGAGCGACTTCCGTTTCATGCATTGTTGGGAGATTTGTAAGTTCCATCCCAAGTGGGCGAATATCCCCAGTGGTAGCGAAACTAACACGTCTTCCAAAAGGTCAAGGACACCCTCGTCCCAAGCCCAATCGGATGCACGAGATCAAGAGTTTGAGGACTTTCTAGATGATTCTCCAAACCGACCTGAATTCGGAAGAGATGCCGCAAAAAGGCGCGCTCTAAAATCAAGATCAGGTACGGCATCGCCTTCAGTTGGGAGTTCGGGCTCGCGTAGGGGACTATACAACGATCAGTTGGATGACATTGCATGCAAGTTAGATACATTCAACGTATTCCAACAACATAGGGCCGAAATTCGGAAGAACAAAGAAGATAGGGATGCCCTGAAACAAAGACGAGATGATATGAAATTTCTAGCCCAGCCCATCGATCACCTATCGGGTGAAGAGTTGGAACTAATGTTGGAGACGAGAGAAGAGATAAAGAAAAAATATAAGCACTAGAAATTTTTTATGTAATTTTCTTTATTTAAAAATCATTAAAAAAATTAATTTTTTTGTTTTAAAAAATATAAAATAGCCGTTTGGGCTGGCCACGCCCCAAACCCCCGCCCCACCATACCGTCTTCAATGTGGATCAGCCCAGCGAAGCCCACCCAAGCCACGTGTCGGGCCACGCCTCAAACCCCCGCCCCACCATACCCTACGGTCTCAGTACATGTTACAGCGGTAGAGTCGTTTCATATGTGACACAGTGATAGAGTCATGTCATGTCTGTCGTATTCAGTTTGTTGCTACGATTTTGACGATTATTCCTTTCATCCTGGACCACTTGTGGGCCCGTAACTCCTTAACAACGAAAGGTAACCACATCTAATATAAATACCATATGGCATATGGATTTCATGTTATGTACTTTTTCACGACACTAACTTACTTTCTCCTCTCTGTGACAAGGATGGCATCGGTATGTTTTGTAGTGATCCAGCTTGCCATAGGGTTCAAAGATCCATCTTTATGAAGTATTCACCCGAAATAAGTTGGTAACGAGAAATTGCCTCTTCAATACAAAGCGTGAGAAATTTGTCACATAAATTTTAAATGAGTATATTATCTTATAACTTTTTTTTAAATCTAGTGGATTAATAGAAATGCTATTAGTAAAAGAATGTATAAATAAACTTTATACATCAAGGTTTGTGGCTTAGATTTTAGCCATTGTTGCAACCATGGTTGCCACACCAAATGACGAAACAACAACATAGCCGATGTAAACATGAAATGGTCAAAACTCTCAGATGAGCGTATCGTCATCTTCATCATGCACGTGGGTCTCTCTAATGAAGCCATAACCATCTTCATAGAGATCCAAAACGACAACCCCATCCTCGTAAAAAATACTCATAAAACAGCATAAAAGCAAAACATTAAACATCGTAACAACACAATTAAACAAACGGTACCAACATCACTAAAGCCCTAAACCACAATAGTTCTACCACATCTTGATTAAAAAAAAACCATCAAACATAATAAGAGCATAACACCAAACATCATAACAACAAAATCGAACAAACAATATGTCACGGCACCCGAGTTCTGAAGCCGCGGGACAGAAACCCGTGGTATTAATGTTTAATTGGCAGCGGAAATTATAACAGGATCGTTTAAGCTGAAAAAACTGAATTGTTTTATTTCAAGTTTAGGGACAAGACCCGTAATTTGCAATAAAAGAATTTCACTGGGAAATCCCCTGATTACAAAAACATGTTTATTTAAATACTGAGCCACTTCATTCAAGCTAGAGTGCTATACGATACTTTTTCCTTGTTCACAGTAAATCACCTGAAACATGTTTTAAAAAGATTTGATCAGCGGGAAATATTGGCGAGTCATTCAAGTTATACAAAACGACACATTGTCATAAATTACAGTATTAAGAGCGATTACAATGTTTATATATCAACCAATTACCCCAAATCGGTATTTGTCACTCGACCGAATCTGTGACTATGGTCATATCACCCATTGGCTAACATGTTGTCCAATTGTGAAGGTTATCAAGTAATATATACAAAACCCCATATACCGACAGTAATGGTAGATTACAAAGACTTAATCCCTGTAATTATAACTTTGAAAACAAGTAGGGTTTTGAAAGCAATTTGGTAAAAAGAGAATGACTCAAATTGCAAGTTTAAGTGGACAGAGTCTGCCTACTGATTTAGCCGGTAACCTAGTTAAATAATGCAAACGAAACTAGGTTAGTAACTTAATACAACATTTACGATAACTCACGAGATCGAAACCCTCACGACGAATGACAAAGTATAGCCTAAGATTCGGGCAGCACTTAAACATCCATCGGATCGGTTTTAATCGATCGGACACTGTATCATAGCAGTGATCGAGTTATTACCCTGTTTTCGTAGCAGCGTTTCACTATTCTAAATTTTGATTTCGAACAGAAAGAAAGCAGTTTTAGTGAAATTTTTCGAGCAAATTGAACTGGCCATGCAACGTCAAATTTATAGCTGAATTTTGAGTTCCTCGCGGCCCGCGTAAACCTGAAGGGAGATCTTTCGCGGCCCCGAGGGCCACCCTAGCTACGGCTAGGGCTGTCGTGTCACACCCTAGGCCTGCCACGTGTGCGACACGTGGACTTGATCGTTATCCGGAGATTGCAGAGCTGTCGCGCCCCGCGTAGACCCACCTTAATTCCTTCGCGGGCCGCGACCGATAAGTAAAATTTGTTTTTCTTGTTTTTTCATGAATTTAGGGTTTTAGGGGTTCGGGCTTTCACTTATGGAGTGTTTTAGGGTGTTTTTATGCACATCCTTACATCCTCCCCACCTTATTTAAAATCTCGTCCTCGAGATTTATTGGAATAAGTAAGGATATTTTCACTTCATTTCCGATTCCAGTTCCCATGTATACTCAGGTCCTCTTTTCGAATCCCACTTTACTTTGACCAGTACCAATCTCTTGTGCTTGAGGTGCTTGACCTTTCTGTCTTCTATTTGGAGAGGTTTCTCCACAAATTTCAATTTTTCATTTACCTCTATATCTTGAAGAGTTATTACCAGTGATTCATCAGATAAACACTTCTTAAGATTAGATACATGAAACACAACATGTACCCGACTAGCTCTTCTGGTAGTTGCAGTTGATAGGCAACTGGTCTTATTCGTTGGATAACGGTAAATGGTCCTATATACCTTGGACTCAACTTTCCTTTCTTACCGAATCGCACTACCCCTTTCCAAGGAGAAACTTTTAATAGTACCTTGTCTCCAACTTGAAATTCTAACGGCTTTCGTCGATTGTCTGCATAACTCTTCTGGCGGTCTCGAGCCGTTTTTAGTCTTTCTTTTATTTGAGTTATCTTGTCGGTGGTTTCTTGCACAATCTCGGGGCCTGATAATTGACTTTCTCCTATTTCTGCCCAGCATACTGGAGTTTGTCACTTTCGTCCATAAAGTGCTTCGAACGGGGCAGCATTGATGTGCGGTAAGTGTCGTATATTTTAGGTGTATATTTTAAGCCCTTTTTAACACTTATTTTAGCCAAGTTTTAAATTTATAAAACACGATATTTCACTGACACTAAACACACATATGGGCAAGTGCACCCATCGTTGAGTGTAGTATAGTGCTGGTAAGATACCGAGGTCGTCCAAGGACACAAGAGCTTTTAGTACCGGTTTATCCTCAACGTCTAACCAAAATAAAAGTTTAGAAAAAATGTTTTAAACTAAGAAAACTAAAAACTAACTAAAATGCTGAAAATAAAAATAAAAGAAAAACAGATAGACAAGATGAATCACTTGGTTCCGACTCGTATCTAGTATAACCTTTGATTATTTCCGCACTTTTGCACATAATTAAGAGATTATCTTAGTTATTGTAGTAGGCCCCTCTTTTGAAGGTGACGTTACCCTCACCCCAGTAGTTTGAGTCAGCAGGGATACAATCCTAAAAGGGTGGATTATTGGAAGATAATGAATTAAGTTATTAATGCAGTATTGTGGTAGGCCCCGCTTTTGGCGGTGACGTTACCCTCGGCTAAGTAGTCTGAGTCAGCAGGGATACAGTCCTAAATAGCCGGGTTATAGTATTAATAGTAGTCAACTTATGAGGGGATCAAAGAGTTTGGACCCCCGCCATCCAATACCGTGAAGTATTGAAGGAGGTCCTACTAAATTTGACCCAGGTCCATTGCAGAACCTCTAAACGCTGAACAATGGCAAGACCTTTACCAAACCGTTCCCTTAACCCCCTACCAGGTAGCCAACATACCTCCATATAGACCGTGGAGATATGAATGGTGAAAATCCTTTATTTTATATAGACAGTAAAATAATGCCAAGACACCACGGACAAACGATAAGGAAAGATCACCTTCAACATAAGTAACTAGTTATTAAAGTCATTAATACAAAACCAAATAAAAAGTGCAAAAGATTAGAAATAAAAAGTATTATACTAGACACTTTGTCTTCACCAAGTGATGTAAGAGACTTAGGCAAACATGGCCTTGATTGTCAAGAACTCTTACGATCAATCTTGGATCCCGAGACGACTCACACACTCTACGATGGACAATGGATGATGGTGGTGGATGATGGTGTTGTGATGGTGGTGGGTGGTGGATGAAGTGTGAGAGAGGTGGTGTGCCAAGGGATGAGATGAAATGAATCCAAGCACTCCTATTTATAGGCTGAACAGAGAGCTGGACACGGCCCCGTGTCCACTGGGCACGGCCCCGTGTCCGTCTGACAATCTCTCTCCTCATTAATTGTAATTCGCAATTACAATAAATGCGCCTGCTGTACTTTCGACACGCCCCCGTGTCCGCTGAGCACGGCCCGTGGTGGGCGATGGAAGCTTCTATAGATTTGTCTTTTCTGCTGCTTCTTGGGCACGGCCCCGTGCTGGCTGAGCACGGGGCGTGTTCAGTCTTCTGATTTCTCTATTTTGCTTTGGAAGGTGCCATTGAGGGGTCGGGCAGTCCACTAATATTCCTTTTCTTGTATTTATGTTGGATTTAGCTGTCTTTTTGCTTCTTTTACGTTTTTGAGCTCATTTAATCCTGAAAATACAAAAGGAAGACAAAAACACTCTTTTTCCAATATTAGTACTTAAAAAGGGTTAGTTTTATACCTCATTTGATGTAATTTATATGTTGCATTTTACACACATCAAATACCCCCACACTTGAACTTTTGCTTGTCCTCAAGCAAAACTCTTTAATATGTGGCTTACACTCCTAAATGGAATAGGTAGAAGAGAAGGTTTTGGGCTTGTCGTAGAGTGTCGGGATTTCCAAGATCTTTTTGGGTTTTATTTTTATTTATTTACATTCCTATTCGTAATGATTTATTTAGAACTTTTCATAGAAGAAATTACTTATTTGGGCATAACATGCCTTTTTAAAATTCTATTTATATACAAGTTCACATACCTCACGGGGAAATCACTCACACTCGGCCGAAGGTGTATTTTTAGTGAATCACTCGAGAGCGGCATGGAACTTATTCCTACCATAGGCTTGCCAAGAAATCAATCCTCCTCCTTTTTAACTTTTATACCTTTGTAGATATCAAGAGGACTTTGCGCGTTAAGGGTTAGGCTAGGGTTAAAGGTAGGTGGTTGGGTTAGTGGTTAGTAGAAAAAGGGCTAAAAGCGTAACAAGTGTCGGTTTTCGTATTTTTGCAACTTTTTATTTTGATGAAGCTTTTATTCAAACGAAGTTATTTTTGATAAACTTGTTTGTTTATTTATTTATTTATTTTTTTTTTTGCTTCATCATTATCACACAATTTTTTTTTTCACGAAGAACCGAACTTGTTACTAAAATAAAGGGTTAAAAATGAAAAAGGTTTAGGTGGGTAAAAGGGTTTTTGTTTGGGTGATGAAACGAAAAGGTTTAGGCTCAAAGGGGCTAACTAGGGGGATTTTTGGGTAGGTGGTAAAAGAAAAAGAAAAATAATGGTGTAGAAATAAAAAGGGTTAGTCCTAATGCCTCCATCATTTACTTACTCGGGTTTAAGTTGATAAGGACCGGGAATGTATTGTCATGGCAAGTTCTAGAGTCGTAAGAACCAAGCGGCTATTCACACAAGAAACGAAAAATGAGCATTTAGTCAAATGATATGTAATTGTGTGCTCAATAAAGGCTCAAAACTCACTTTTGTGGGAATGGGTTTTTATGTGATCAAGTATATATAATCAAATTTTAAATAAGTATGCTATGCCTTTTCATAATTTTCTTATGTTGGTTCTTTTAATCACTACGCTATCGGTTGTAAATTTGTAAAAATATAACCTTTTTGAGAACTTTAATTTTCCGAGTTAAACCTAGACAAGTAAAAAAATGAAATTTTGATTAGCGGTTCCAATAGAGTTTTGTGTAAGGCTTGTATTTAGGACTTGCAAAATTCAAGGTTTTAGCATCCCCCCCACACTTAAATTACACATTGTCCTCAATGTGTCCCAAAAATAAAATTTTAGGTTGATTAGATGTGTAAAATAGTGTTTAAAAAGCAAAAATTTGTGTTACTGGGCACTGAACACGGCCCCGTGTTGTCCGGGCACGGCCCCGTGTTTAAGTGCCAGTAACAAAATTAAAATATGAGAAACAGAAGTCTGGACACGGGGGCGTGTTGGGTGAACACGGCCCGTGTCCAGGTACCTGAACTGGGCGTTTTTCTGCAGGTGGTTCAGCACGGGGCCGTGTTGGTTGGGCACGGCCCGTGTTGAACCTTCTGAAATGGAGAGAATTGTCGGGTTGCCTTGTTCTTGTGCATGGGTTCATTCTTCTCGTTCCTCTTTTCATCCTTTACCTCTATGAGTGTGTTTTATTCCTGAAAATTAAAACTAACTAGAAAACATAAAAATTAATCTAAATTAAACTAAGGATAGTTCCGTGGAATGCCTCCATGGTGCACCACGTTTATAAGGGTCCTTGGCTAGACCCAAAGCCTGGTCATATGTCACCCAAGTGGGATGTGTTGCATCCCATGTTACACCGTCGGAGAGCGTCATCCAAGCTTGAGTCTATGACCTTCATGTAGTTGACCGGATCTTCTTCCTCTACTCGCCTTCCACATTCAAATTTCACTTCCTCATCCCCAAACTTCAATGTTAGAGTTCCGTCATTCATATCCACCAATGCTTGGGCGGTGGCTAGGAATGGCCTCCCGAGGATGAGAGGGACCTCGGTGTCTTCTTCCATGTCTAAGATGACAAAGTCGGTTGGAAAGACGAATTTGTCAACCTTGACTAGCAGATTTTCGGCGACACCTTGTGGGAATTTGACGGACCTATCGGCGAGTTGTATGCTCATCTTTGTAGGACTTGTTGTTCCTAGGCCGAGTCGCTTGAACGTTGATGTGGGCATGAGGTTGATGCTAGCCCCAAGATCGGCTAAAGCATTTCGGACGGGGGACTTCCCAATCGAACAAGGGATTGTGAAGCTCCCAGGGTCGATTTTCTTTTGTGGAAGTTTGTTGAGTACTAAAGCTGAGCATTCTTCGCCTAAGTTAACTAATTGCAAAGATTCAATTTTCCTTTTGTGAGTGAGGAAATCCCTCATGAATTTTGCATATTTAGGCATTTGGGTTAGGACCTCAATAAAAGGAATATTAACATGCAATTGTTTTAGTAAACTTTCGAACTTTGCGAATTGCTCATCGGTCTTTTGACGATTCAACCTACCGGGGTACGGAATTGGAGGAGTCTTGGTGGGCTCTTGATTTGGTGTAGAAGCCTTTTCTGGCACAGGAGGAGTCACAGGCTGGCTAGAATGGCTTCTTTCATTTGGCGGCAATGGAGCATCCTCGGGACCCACGGTTCGATTTCTTAATGTGATGAGATGTACTTGTGCCTTCGGGTTCGTTTCGGTATTACTAGGTAACGCGCCTTGTGGTCTCTCGGAGAAATTTTGAGCTAGTTGATTTAATTGTTTTTCAACGTTTTGAATGCTAGCTTGTTGATTTCTGAAATTCGATTCCAATTGTTGAAATCGATCCGAGTTTTTCTTTTCAGTGTCAAAGATGAGGCGAGATACAGTATCTTCAAGCCTTTCTCTTCCACCTTGTTGTTGAGGAAAATTTTGCGGTTGTTGAAAATTAGTTCGTTGGTTTTGTTGGTTACTACTATTGCCGGGATCTCTCCAACCAAGATTTGGGTGGTTACGCCATCCTTGGTTGTAGGTACCCGTTGGAGGACCCGACGGCCTAGGTCTATTATCCATGTAGTTTACCGTTTCAGTTTGTTCATCTAATTCTTTCATACAACTCCAATTTTCATGTGACCCACCACACCCTTCACAAGCCATAACCGAGGCCGTTTTTGTCATTTCTAGCCTTTTGATTTTTGAAGAGAGGGCCTCGATTTGGGCTTGTAAAGAGGTGCTTTCATCAACCTTATGGGCGCCCGGGGCAATAGATTTATTACCTCGGGGAGTGTGCCATTGAAAATTGGTTTGAGCAATTTCCTCAATTTGGTTATATATTTCATTTGGGCGACGATTACCTAAGAGTCCCCCGGAGCTTGAGTCAAGTGTTTGTCTTGTGTGTGGCAACAACCCATTGTAGAAAGTGGATACTTGTTGCCACACCGCTAGACCGTGATGAGGACACTTTCTTAGAAGCTCCTTGAACCTTTCCCAAGTTTCATATAAGGATTCCCCATCCTCTTGTGAGTATGTATTAATTTCAGTCATTAATTTAGCCGTTTTAGCAGGAGGGAAATACTTATATAAAAACTTTTGGGCAAGTTCATCCCAAGTGTTTACCGATCCAACTGGGAGGGTGTTAAGCCAAGCCTTAGCTCGGTCTTTCAGTGAAAATGGAAACATTCGAAGACGGATGGCGTCATTTGATGCTCCATTGATCCGAAAGGTATCACATATTTCTAAGAAGTTAGTAATATGTAGATGGGGATCCTCATCCGCAAGCCCGTGGAAGGTTGCGGAGTTTTGGAGCATTTGTATCAAATGTGGCCGAAGTTCGAAGTTGTTGGCCTCGACATTCGGTGCATTGATAGCGGCGCCAAGATTGCCTACGGTAGGCCGTAGGTAATCCATGAGGGTACGTTGGTCCGCCATTGGAAGTGGGTCCCCCGAAGCTTTCTCTTGATTTTTAGCTTTTAGTCTTTTTCTGAGAAAGCGCTCGGGTTCTTCTAGGGGTTCTTTTATGTCTCTACTAGAACTGGAGCTCATGCACTACGTAGGAGGTTCAAATGTGGCGCCTGGGTTCCAAGTCCTGCAACAAAAACAGAAAAGAACGCTGGTCAGAATGTTCACCACGGCCCCGTGCTCAGTGAACACGGCCCGTGTTGAGAGATACAGTAATTGTTTTCTGGATTCCCAGTTACTGGGAGTTGGACACGACCCCGTGTTGCACCGACACGGCCCCGTGTTCAGCTCTCTGTAACTCAGAAAATAAAAACAGCCAGTGATGATGCTGGGCACGGCCCGTGTCTGACCGGGCACGGCCCGTGTCTGACCGGGCACGGCCCGTGCTGAGCTCTGCAGAAGCTGAAAAACTAAGAAAATCCTAAAAAAAATAAAAAGAAAAGTAAAAAAAATGATTAGGACGTTGATTCCTAACTTTCTTAAAATCCTTGTGTCCCCGGCAACGGCGCCAAAAACTTGATGTGCGGTAAGTGTCGTATATTTTAGGTGTATATTTTAAGCCCTTTTTAACACTTATTTTAGCCAAGTTTTAAATTTATAAAACACGATATTTCACTGACACTAAACACACATATGGGCAAGTGCACCCATCGTTGAGTGTAGTATAGTGCTGGTAAGATACCGAGGTCGTCCAAGGACACAAGAGCTTTTAGTACCAGTTTATCCTCAACGTCTAACCAAAATAAAAGTTTAGAAAAAATGTTTTAAACTAAGAAAACTAAAAACTAACTAAAATGCTGAAAATAAAAATAAAAGAAAAACAGATAGACAAGATGAATCACTTGGTTCCGACTCGTATCTAGTATAACCTTTGATTATTTCCGCACTTTTGCACAAAATTAAGAGATTATCTTAGTTATTGTAGTAGGCCCCTCTTTTGAAGGTGACGTTACCCTCACCCCAGTAGTTTGAGTCAGCAGGGATACAATCCTAAAAGGGTGGATTATTGGAAGATAATGAATTAAGTTATTAATGCAGTATTGTGGTAGGCCCCGCTTTTGGCGGTGACGTTACCCTCGGCTAAGTAGTCTGAGTCAGCAGGGATACAGTCCTAAATAGCCGGGTTATAGTATTAATAGTAGTCAACTTATGAGGGGATCAAAGAGTTTGGACCCCCGCCATCCAATACCGTGAAGTATTGAAGGAGGTCCTACTAAATTTGACCCAGGTCCATTGCAGAACCTCTAAACGCTGAACAATGGCAAGACCTTTACCAAACCGTTCCCTTAACCCCCTACCAGGTAGCCAACATACCTCCATATAGACCGTGGAGATATGAATGGTGAAAATCCTTTATTTTATATAGACAGTAAAATAATGCCAAGACACCACGGACAAACGATAAGGAAAGATCACCTTCAACATAAGTAACTAGTTATTAAAGTCATTAATACAAAACCAAATAAAAAGTGCAAAAGATTAGAAATAAAAAGTATTATACTAGACACTTTGTCTTCACCAAGTGATGTAAGAGACTTAGGCAAACATGGCCTTGATTGTCAAGAACTCTTACGATCAATCTTGGATCCCGAGACGACTCACACACTCTACGATGGACAATGGATGATGGTGGTGGATGATGGTGTTGTGATGGTGGTGGGTGGTGGATGAAGTGTGAGAGAGGTGGTGTGCCAAGGGATGAGATGAAATGAATCCAAGCACTCCTATTTATAGGCTGAACAGAGAGCTGGACACGGCCCCGTGTCCACTGGGCACGGCCCCGTGTCCACTGGGCACGGCCCCGTGTCCGTCTGACAATCTCTCTCCTCATTAATTGTAATTCGCAATTACAATAAATGCGCCTGCTGTACTTTCGACACGCCCCCGTGTCCGCTGAGCACGGCCCGTGGTGGGCGATGGAAGCTTCTATAGATTTGTCTTTTCTGCTGCTTCTTGGGCACGGCCCCGTGCTGGCTGAGCACGGGGCGTGTTCAGTCTTCTGATTTCTCTATTTTGCTTTGGAAGGTGCCATTGAGGGGTCGGGCAGTCCACTAATATTCCTTTTCTTGTATTTATGTTGGATTTAGCTGTCTTTTTGCTTCTTTTGCGTTTTTGAGCTCATTTAATCCTGAAAATACAAAAGGAAGACAAAAACACTCTTTTTCCAATATTAGTACTTAAAAAGGGTTAGTTTTATGTCTCATTTGATGTAATTTATATGTTGCATTTTACACACATCAAGCATTGATGCTCGTATGGTAACTATTGCTATAGGAGAATTCTATCAGTGGTTAGTGGTCGTCCCAGTTTCCACCGAAGTCGATTACACATGATCTGAGCATGTCTTCAAGGGTTTGGATCGTTCTTTCACTTTGTCCATCTGTTTGGGGATGGTATGCAATACTTAAATTTAATCGTGTCCCCATTGTCTCTTGAAAACTTGTCAAGAAATGTGAAGTGAAGCGACTATCCCTATATGACACAATAGAGAGTGGGACTCCATGTAGTGATACTACCTCGTCTACGTATAATTTAGCTAATATTTCCATGCTAAAGGTTTCCTTCATGGGTAGGAAATGGGCTGATTTGGTTAGGCGATCTACAATCACCTAGATTGCATCGTTACCTTTCCTGGTTTTGGGTAGCTTAGTAACAAAATCCATTGTTATTAGTTCCCATTTCCATACAGGCATTTCTAACTGTTGAAGTAAACCTGAAAGTTTCTGGTGTTCTGCCTTAACTTGCGAACAAGTTAGACACTTAGAAACGTATCTAGCTATGTCCTTTTTCATTCATATCCCCTAGAAGTTATTTCTTAAATCTTGATACATCTTGTTATTACTAGGATGCATCGTATATCTAGATTTATGGGCTTCCTCTAATATCTTATCTCGTAAGTTCCCTTGTCTAGGTACCCAAATCCTTTTTATGGAATCTCCAAATTCCATCACTCCCTTGCTCTAATTCCTTTTTCCGTCCTTTCATTCCTTCAGTATTATCCTGAATTGCTGTCTCTTGGACGTTTTTCAATTGTTCCATTAAATCCAATTGTAGATTTAATTTAAGGGCACGAACTCGCCTTTGCTTCTCATGGTACTTACGACTTAAGGCATCGGCTACCACATTTGTCTTTCCTTCGTGATATAAAATATCACAGTCGTAATCACTTAAAATTTCCATCCATCTTCTTTGCCTCATGTTTAATTCTTTTTGCCCAAATATGTACCTTAAACTCTTATGATCTGTATAGACAGTAAATTTACTTCCGTACAGATAATGTCCCCAAATTTTAAGGGCAAAAATTATTGCTCCTAATTCTAGGTCATGAGTCGTGTAATTTTCCTCATGCTTTTTCAATTGTCTTGATGCATACGCAATTACCTTTTTGCGTTGCATTAGCACATATCCTAATCCTAGCTTAGAAGCATCACAGTAGACTTCAAAATCTTCTGTCCCTTCTGGTAAGGCAAGAATTAGGGTGTTTGTTAATATTTGCTTTAGGATTCTAAAGGCTTCCTCTTGCTTGGGTCCCCATTCAAACTTAACAGTTTTACAGGTTAGCTTAGTTAATGGAACAGCTATTTTAGAGAAGTCTTTGATGAAGCGCCTATAGTAGCCCGCTAATCCAAGAAAACTTCTAACTTCGGCAGCTGATTGCGGGATCTTCCAATTTGTGATTGCTTCTATCTTGGAGGGATCTACGTGAATGCCTTCGTGATTCACCAAGTGTCCCAAAAATTGTACCTCTTGTAGCCAAAATTCACACTTTGAAAATTTGGCGTACAGTTTCTCCTTTCTTAACAGGGTTGAGAGTGCATGCAGGTGTTCACAATGTTTGTCCTGGATTTTGGAATAAATAAGTATATCGTCGATGAAGACAATTACAAATTTATCCAAATACGGCTTACAGATCCTATTCATCATGTCTATAAATGCTGCAGGAGCATTCGTTAATCCAAAGGGCATGACTGTAAACTCGTAGTGACCATACCTAGTCCTGAAAGCAGTTTTTGGTATGTCTTCCTCCTGTACCTTCAACTGATGGTATCCGGAGCGCAAATCTATCTTAGAGAAGTACCTAGCCCCCTGAAGTTGATCGAAAAGATCATTAATCCTAGGTAATGGGTATCGATTCTTAATGGTAACCTTATTCAACTCCCTATAATCAATACACATCCGCATCGAACCATCCTTGTTTTTCACAAACAACACAGGTGCTCCCCAAGGGGATGAACTATGTTGTATGAATCATTTGCTTAACAATTCATCTAACTGCTTTTTCAGTTAATTGGCTTAAATCAGTGGCTCTGATACCACCTTTTCTGTCACGACCCCCGACCCGTTTTACTAGTTTCCAAAGCCGCGGGACAGAAACCTGTGGTATTAATGTTTAATTAGCAGCGGAAATTATAATAGGATCGTTTAAGCTGAAAACACTGAATTAATTTATTTCAAGTTTATGGACTAAGCCCGTAATTTACAATAAAGGAATTTCACTGGGAAATCCCCTGATTACAAAAACATGTTTATTTATTTACTGAGCCACTTCATTCAAGCTGGAGTGCTATACGACACTTTTTCCTTGTTCACAGTAAATCACCTGAAACATGTTTTAAAAAGATTTGATCAGCGGGAAATACTGGCGAGTCATTCAAGTTGTACAAAACGACACATTGTCATAAATTACAGTATTAAGAGTGATTACAATGTTTATATATCAACCAATTACCACAAATCGGTATTTGTCACTCGACCAATCTGTGACTATGGTCATATCACCCATTGGCTAACCCGTTGTCCAATGGTGAAGGTTATCAAGTAATGTATATAAAACCCCATATACCGGCAGTAATGGTAGATTACAAAGACTTGATCCCTGTAATTTTAACTTTGAAAACAAGTAGGGTTTTGAAAGCAACATGTTAATTCTTACCTCTGAGTGACCTTTTAACAATCCCGAAGCTTTGTAATATATTATTATACTCTCATGAATATTAGATAATGATTTCATGGAGTTTTGGTTCAATCTTGTGATATAATTTGCAATTTCCAAGAAGAAGGGTTAAAAGTGAAAAGGTGACAATTCTACTCTCGGGAGACCTTTTCAACAATTACAAAATATATGCATGCATGGTTTTACTCCCAAGAACATTTCAGACCTGATTTTATGGGCCCCTCATGCTGAAAATGTCAGGTATTCAAATTATATAAGTGTAGGGTGTCGCAACCCCGATCCCTATTACCTCGGGAACGGGCGGCCGCGAGCCAGTTTCAGTGGTATCTGGTATTGTCTAATTTGGCAGCGGAATTTTCATCAGGACCGTAGTTAGGAAATATTTGATCAGAGTAAAATACCACATTTTCATAATATTAAACATATGGGATAAAACCCAAGTTTGAAGTACACACATTTTCATAGGAATAAATCCTACTTTTATTTAATAAAAACATCTATTTTATTTTTAGGTAACTTTATTGCCACTTTTCCAAGCCTTCAGTGTTGTCCAGTTGGCTTCTATTTGGCTTTCACATTTTGTTACCTGAAACGCGTTTAAAAACATTTTTGTCCGTGGGAAATACTGGTGAGTGAATCCCAGTTTAATCAAGTTTAATAAAAACCATTGTACAGTATTGAGGGCGGTCTAGCAATTATATTTGTTTCCAAGTCATATCAATTACCACCCGCGGAACTGTCAAACCCGACTTGTGGAAAAGTTACTCCTCGCAAGGCAGTAACTAATTTTGTATACAAAACCGCAACATATCGACGATAATTGTATACTTACAAATACTCAATAACTGTTTAATACAATGTTTTAAAAACCGGTTTTTAAATCAAACCGGATTAGGCTAAAAAATGGTTCAACCGGTTGAACCAGATTGTACCGAGTGGTTCAACCGGGTTGACTAGATATCTCTATAATTTCATAAATTACAACATTAACTCAAAAGTTAATCAAAAAATGCATGATTGCATATATTAAAATATGATACAAAAGTAAATCCATAATAAAAAATAATTCAAAAGATAATCGAAAATCATTAAATTTTCCAACAAGCTCTTTTAAATGAAAGTGTACGATGTGTTTAAGTCATTTGGGTGTTGAATACATCAAGTTCACGATCACATAAAAGATGAAATTCACTATTATCATCATCCTCATCAACTAGAGGATAACTTTTTTCGTTCATACAATATTAAATAAGAACTTTTAGTTATGAATAGTCATAATATGTAAAAATTACGTAAGATAATTAACGTATATAATAAAAATAAGTAACGACCCAAACTAAAATAACCCTGGGCCGGTACTGGTATTACGTTTCAAACCAGTATACCGGATTTTACCGCCGGTACAAACCTTATGCCGTTTCACTTATTTACCGGGGTGTTTCGTACCGGATTTACATATAAAAACGGTAATACCGGTATAACCGGCCGATATTTACCGGTTTTTAAAACATTGGTTTAATATATAATTAATTGTGTGAGGTTTTGTAAAAACAGTTAACAAAAAGGAGATTACTCACAAAAAGGTTTACACAAAAAGAGGATTACTCACATTGCTGTCTTAGATTATCCTTTAGGGTTTCCTGGTGACAATCTATAAATTACACAAATGCACACGTGTTAGTATAATAACCCATTTTAACATTAGTAATACCCTCCCCGAGACGACATTCCAACGACTACGTCGGGCAGAACCACGACAGCCGTTACGGAACCCTAGATCAATCGGGCAGAGTATCTAATACGTATCCAGGGGTTATGATACTTACAATGGAGCAGAACTTCGTTATTTAGGGGGTATTGTACCCGTGTATTATGCCTACACTTAAATTTTGAGATTGAGAAAAGAAATCTAAACGAATTCGACTGAAGGCCACTGCATGCAATTTATAGGGCTGAAACCTGACTTCCTCGCGGCCCCCATAAGGTATAGCCGAGAGGCTACGCGGTCCGCGTCAACTCTGGTCAACAGCGTAGCTGATCCGGGTCAGCTAGTAGGTTCAACAGGTGTTGGGCCACGTGGCGGCCAAGGGTTTCGCCAGGTTTTACCTTGTCGCGGCCCGCATAAGGGTTGAGGTGTGGCTTACGCGGCCCGCCTGAACTCGAAAAACTCCATTTTTAATTAATTTTAATAATATTTAAGGTATTCGGGGTTCGTTTTCGCGTATGGAGTGTATTTTAAGACATATTGGGATATTTAAAAATATATTAAGGTGTTGAAAATAATTCAAGGGTGTCGGTTTTCTTTAGGTTTGTTATATAGGGACTGAACTTGCAAAACAACAAAACAGCTTTTGAAACTGCACTCCCCCGCGTGTCGCGCAGGGTTTGCCTGCACCTGGCGCGTGTCGCTGGCGAAACCATTTTCCAGCCAGAACTGGCAGCTGCCCCAGCATGCAACCTGCAATCTTTTCAGATCTTCTGCAACCCTGTATTTGAAACAGCAGCATGCAAACGGTATTGGGAAACCATTTAGACACATGGAAGCATCATATAACACCTGGGGACACTTGGATTCATCTCAATTCACCTTCATTCTCTATATAAAGGTGCTTCAATTCACTAATCAGACTTGCACTTTCAAAATTCTCAAACACAACTCTCAAGCTTTGATTCTGGAGCATCCTGGTCATTAAGGAAGCTCTCTCAAGTTTAATCTTCGTGCTAGGGACCTTTGTAAGCGTTCTTAGCTTCTGTAATTAAGCTTTTATTAGTTTAAGGACCGAAAGTCAAAGGTAGCGTAATTCTGCTTTGACTTGTAGATTAATCTTAAACGGTCCAGCCATGATTCTAAACGAATATGGCTATGTGTTGGTAATTATGTAGGTGTTAAACCCTTAAAAGGGCACCTCCTAATTATCACATTTGCTTGGTCAATTGTCGGGTCAAAGTACTTAACAGAAAAGTCAAACGAGTTAGTTTTTGTTTAAAAATTCATAACTGATAATGTAAGGGTTATAAAATGCATTTTATCACTTTAATTACTTGGTAAATATTATAAGAACATGTTTAGACATGTTCAACCCGACAAATCTAAGTTTAGGCTCGGTTCGCAACCGAAAGTCCCAAAAATAGACTTTTGCTTTGACTTTCAGTTCTGACCCGAATTGGCTTAGTATAGTTATGCCTTAGGGTTCCTTTGTGACCATATTATATGTTAGTATAACCCTCTGAGGTTGTACTACATGGTCCCTTAGAAATTATAGTTCATTTGCATGTTTCCGTTAAATGCTTAAAAATTGACTATTATGCCCTTATGTTATAAAAACGAGATTTTTGAAAATGTGAGAGGAAAAAAAGTTTTATTACTGATATATAAGTATGTCAATAAATTTGACATCAGTTTCTGGTCTCAAACTAAAGTTATGCAAGATATCGTAAAATGAAACTTTTTGTTAATTTAATTACATTTTTAGCATAAATCATGTTTACACCCAAATTTTGGCACCAAACCCATTATCTACTCTTTTAATATAATTTTTAGGGATTTTTAGAATTTTTGTTCAGATTTTATACTGACCATATCCTTGAGTTCTCGTATAAATCGGTAAATGACGATAATACCCTTTTACTAATAAAATGAGTTTAACATATGATTTGCATACCAAACCTTTTCCTACTGATGTTATATGTTAAATAAAATATTTTAAGCATTTAACACTGATCAAAATCTCATATTTTCATAAACATCTCAAATATCGTCAATTATCGACTTTTACGCAAATTAGGCGCATAGTATGGTTTAAAACCATATTTAGCACCTAAGACATGATACCTACTGATTTTATAAATGAATCTTAGTATTTTAACAGTAAGTATAAGTCTTGAACTCAGACTTCCAATTTGGTCCTTAAAACATATGTGAAATGACCAAAATGCCCCTTCGGTGCATAGTTTGGCCATAAATGATTAAACACACATATGTATGATATCTTACTGATGTAACGACATAAAATAAATATTTTTGCTGAATGTTTTAGACCAGTACCTCAATTTATGTTTAAACCTCTTTTATAAACTTTAAAATGACCAAAATACCCTTACGGGACTTAAATTTGTCTTAAATTCATTTGGGGCATAATTGTTGATATCCTACTGATATCACAACATATTTTAAGCATAATAAGTTATGGAATTTGTACTTTACTCCTCCGGTTACCCGTTATGCCTATACGCGTTCGGTACGGTTTTTGTAACTAGATTGCATAAATTAACCGAAACAGGTCAAACCTTATCATTTTTATTTCAAAATCCAGAATGTATTTAGTTTACTCATTTTATACAAGTTTCCATACTTGTCGGGTCTAAATTACATTCCAATCTGGTCACCGCTTAATCTAGCGTTTAGTGCCGTAAACTTTTCTTTAAACTAATCCGTTTAAGTTTATAACTTAAATAAGACCCGTTAGGAATCTAATAGGTTAATAAAACCTTCGTTCCAGATTAAGAGCCCCGGTAGAAGTACTTTCACTTGTTTGAGTAGACTGTACGGCTGAGAATACAAATTTTACATTTTAAGCTCAGGTAAATACTTTTAACTTATTTCCCTTATACGGGCTTGGGATACGGTAAATTATTACTGCTTGGTCGGGTGTAGAAACCTTTTAATCGAATATGGTTAAATTGGATAATCCCGCTTTAATCAGTGTTGCCTGATAACAAATAACATTGGGGGTTAACGACTGTGTCTTGGATATCCTTGGCTCATTTAAAAAGCGTAAATGGCCACGACTTAAGCACGGGGTGTAGGCATACACATGTCCGTTGCGTATGTAAAAGATATACTCATTTGCTAGGATGACCCGCCGTGAGTTTATATTTGTGGTGTGTCGATTAATATAGACTACAGTGACAACCTAAAAGAGTAAACAAATTCAACACATTATCCAAATTATATAGTGACAACTCTAATTAGTAACTGTCATTTAGCTCAAATATATTATTACTACTTTTTTCTTCTAATAACCCTCTAAAGAAGACAAGGGCCAGTACTTCAGTTCTGAGAAGTATCACCAACACCAAAACGTGGAATCAGGTTAAAAAACAATACTTAAAAAGAAAGCAAAAATGCAACAACTTTGGAAGAAAAGATGAATACTCATGTACCCAGATCATATCCATGTCCAACTGTGACAACCCGCATTAAACCAGGTATCCGTACGACTTAATTAATGATTAATTACTGTTTAATTACTGTGCTTGTTTGAACTAGCTGATGAACTGCTACTTGATATCTGATACATGTACTTACTTGCATCATACTTTACTTACCGTCACTACATTATTTACATACGGCACCTTAGTGACAAACATGATGCACAAAAAGGCACAGTAGCACAATACACGGATAACCTATTGAACATGCTGATAAAGCCAGCATCAGGCAAACACTGCCTCCAAGGCCTATAAGAGCCTGAGATATTTGGCTACACTAGTAGTGAGTGTAGGGATACAAGGGTTGTGGAACTGCGTCTCTAGGAATAAGTCACAATGACTGGATGTGCCTAAAACGTACTTAAAGTACAAAACTCATCACTTTACAAAATATTTCAGCTTCTAGCTAACTAATAAAGTGCCAAAACATGAGAAAATAATACTAGACACTTTCCAAAGTGTCAGGAATAAGCTGTGTCACTAAAGAGAGTAATAACGACACTTTAAAGCTTTGTTAACACTTTAACGGATTACTATCCAACCGAACAACCGGACTTTACCCGGAACATGAAAATATTGTTATTTTCCTTATTGGTCTTTTTCTGAGCCAGTTAGGGTCCCCGTATACCCTAACACCCGTCATAACATACTACACGTTAGTAACCGAGTTAATTACTTAACTTAACTAAACTTCCTAACCATCTAGTTGAAATCGAACAAGGTTCCCCCCCCCCCCCTTCCTAACCGGCCCCAACTATGGGGGACACACCTTGTACCATGTTGATTATTATAATGTGATTTGTCTAATATCTAGTAAACACAAGAACCATTGGATAATTGCACACTAATTTATCTATAAGATCTAACCTAAGCACACAAGATTATCACACTTAACAACAACAACTCTCTCCTCTCTTGCTCTCTAGAGCTCTCGGCCGAGACCCCCCACCCCCATCCATCATATTTTCGGTTCTTGATCTTGCCATTTCAAGTCCATACAAGCTTCAAGGATCACGTATTAGGAGTCGCGGAGCAAACGGAACGCGAAGGACCTCTCCACTTTGCTTTTATCCACGCCATTTTCGTCAAAATCCTTCCCTAGCCTTGAGCTAGAGGTATAATGCTTAAAACTCATTTTTGAACTAATCTAAAGTGGTTAAAAGGATTTTTATCGGATAAAACTCGTTAACATGCAAGATGATGCTTTAAAGTTTACTTAAAACACTAATAATGGTGGTTAATAGCACATGAGTTGTGTAAATGTTGTAGTATTTTGAATGTATGATTATTTAGACCTGATCTATGATTGTGGTAGCTCGGATCACCATTTAACCCGATGAAGTCATGTTCTTGGATCATGACATAAGGTTATGTTAGAAGATACAAGGGTTAAAAGGTGAAACTCTACCACACATGAAACATGAACTTGTGTAAAAGTATTTTTACTTGCAAAATAGTGTTTAAAACTAGCAGATCTACGTATCTGCAAGTGGTATTTTCAAAGAACCACGTATCAAGAAAATCATGTATTTCAAAAGATGGACCTTACACTAACAAGCATGATTTTTATAAACCACAAGTGTGAAAACACTTGTGAAATGAAAAGATCCGACAAAGAACTAGTTTGTCAAATGTTACTAGAAGTTGTAAAGATGGATTTTCTCTAAAAACAAGGTTTTTACAAAACCGGATTATTTACACAAAAGATCCATTAAAAGTAAAGAGATTTACTACGTATTTTTAGACAAACCACAAGTTCGTATATTTTTGCGATTTTGTCTATTTTTGACTAGTTAAAATGTTGAAGAGTTGTTTGATAATGTTGAGAACATTGGTTGATTTGATTTGTTAAAGAAAATGATACGCTTGAAAGCGTGGCCACCTCCAGTTACAGAGGAAACTCTGGCGAAATTTTTCTAAAAACCTAACACTTAAAACTATTTACACTACAAGTGTTAGAATTATTTTGACATGTTCTCGAAATATAAATTTCGCCATGACTTTATTTACTAAATATTCGGAGGTGGGAATTTCACAAAATTTAACGTGATAAATGTATATTTCTCACACACTGTTTATGATTATTTTGTGAAAATACATAAATATTATTTTTGGAGTAAAAATAATATTTGCGAACGTTAACGAATCCAAAATAATACGAACGCTTTCACCATAAATATATAAGTTACACCGGTAAGTATATTACCACTCGATTGTTAAAACGTAACTTACGCACTTACGGAAATATTTATGAACGCACATGTATTGAATCCCCCATCCTTGGGAAGGAGATTAACTACCAAGTATATACAGAACGTAAACACGAAATAGTTGTCTAACTATTTCCCAAAAACTTAAACTATAAAGCTAAGGCACGACCGTCCGTCTAATAGAATTAGCACTTGTAGGTCGTCGCACAGCTTTCTGATTTGGAGATACTTGGTAGAGACGCTTCACTGTGAGTTCATGTCCCCCTTTTCTCTAACTGTTTTCAGTTTTCTTAACTGCGGGGGTGAAATACATGTTACTTTGTTTACAAGTACTTTATACTCGGTATGGTTAGCGTAAGGAGGTTTATTACTCAGATCATGTGAGTGGGTAGGAGCAATATGAGGCCATTAGTCCTCATGTCGGGACCGAGGGACAGGAGCGGTAGATCTATCTGGGTGTAGCGAGCCCAGCCCCAGGCCAAACTAGAAACGGACCTTGGGGTGACTTTGTCCACATACTACTGCCGTGGCGAAATCTGCTAGGTTTGAGTCTCCCTATTTGCACTTCACATATATCAGTGGCCTTGCAAACCATTGGTGATCACAAGTCCCCTTATTTGCTACATACCACGACTATTTTCATACTCACAAGTGTTTTACATACTCACTTACACATGAACTCGCTCAACATTATTGTTGATTTTTCAACTTACATGTATTTCAGGAAATTAACGAGATCTGGCACGGTATGGCATGTTTTCCGCTGCACTAGTTTCCGAGGTCATCCGGGGTTTAGGGGATGTGTCTCTTTCCTGGACAAGACACAATCCTTAAACCATGTTTATGTTATGTTAAGTTTGTAATGTCTGTTGAACAAGGTTATGGTTGTTAGGGTATGTCCCCGTTAAACAATGGTATTGTATTTGGTTTTCAAAACTTAATGGATGATCTTGCATGTTTTATTTCATATAGCTTTGTTATGATTAAGCTATGGTATTAAGAAGTCACACCAAATTAACCACGCTTTCGCAAAGCCAGGGTGTGACAGCTTGGTATCAGAGCTCTGATCATAGCGAACTAGGATTCTTTCTCGAGTCTAGACTATGATCACTAGGGCTCTCACGAAAACATTTTTCTGCATACCACTTAAGTCCAGATCCAAAACTTTTTACAAACAAATGTTGAGCACATTTTATTATTTATAGGCTCAGCCTGGAGGGCTGAGGCTCGGTCTGGAGGATCGAGGCTCGGTCTAGGTGACCGAGGTAGTTGAGCACGTTGATTTATTATAGGCTCAGCCTGGAGGGCTGAGGCTTGGTCTGGAGGATCGAGGCTCGGTCTAGGTGACCGAGGTAGTTGGCTAGCAAGGCTAGGAAGAGTAGGCTCAGTCATGAAGGCTGAGGCTCGGTCAAGGGGACCGAGGCTCGATCTAAGAGGTCAAGGTGGAGGAAAGAGCAGTCTAGGAAGACTGGGAGGCTAGTGAAACTAGGAAAATTATGTGATATCTTACTTGGTGACTTATGTGATTATCTGATTGTATGACTGATTATTTGAGCATATCTGTGTTTATGTTACAGACTCATGGATTCCGCCGGTACTGGCGATTCGGACACTACCGGACCCATACCTATTGTATCTGATGACCTCGCATCCTCCGAGCATGAGGTGTACACATCTGACTATACCAGTACTGACGAGGACGATTTCCAGCCCTTCGCACTACCCGATGGTGCTGATGAGCCTGCAGATGACCCTCCCGCTGAGTACCTACCTCTAGTAGAGATTCCGGCTCCTAAACCCTTAGCCGTTTATCCAGCATATGATCTTCTTCTTGACGCCGAGGCTGATGGCGATATTGACCTGTTTGAGGATGAGCCTTTTGAGGATGAGATCCAGGGCGAGGCCCTTCTTCCTGCGGACGATCTTCTGATGATCGCTGACGTTCCCGCTGAGGATTCGCCAGCACATTCTCCTGTCCCAGACTCCTTCGAGTCTGTGGCATCCGCACCTTCCCACACATTGAGCGCACAACACTTTGCGCACGATTCTGATCCTGACCAGGCATCCTCTGTTGCACCTATACCCAGTTTTGAGTTTGACCATGATGACATAGAGGATTCTGATCCTATCTTTCCCCCGGGATATGACCCAGATCGTGATATCGAGTTTATACCTATGGATCAGCCCATGGAGGATCCAGCTGACCCAGTAGATCCTATCGACCCAGAGTTTGACTTCGAGATGGCTTTTGATGATCCCGAGCCTGTCGTCGCTCCTGAGCAGGCAGCCGCTCTAGACCCCATACTTGAGCATGACCCCGTACATGCTGACATCCCTATTGAGCCTGTTATAGCAGACCTACCTGTTGTTGATATACCTGTTGACCATCCTGTTGAGCACATTGCACCTGTTCACCCTTTTGTTGCACCTGATCCCATACCACTAGAGCCCGAGCATGCACTATTCGCAGCACGCATGGATCCACCAGATGAGCATGCACAGCATGGTTGGATACCTGCTGATGAGGATGTTCCACCATTTCCCCCTCAGATCCCTGTTACACGACATGCTGATTTTTCTTTTCAGGTTCCTCAGTTTGTACCTCCAGCGAGGCCTGGAGAAGGTTCCTCAGCCTATCCTTTTGGGCATGTACCGATGTCTATCCCTTTTACGCCCCAGATGTCATCTATTCCACCCTCTGTTGCTCCATTTCATGTGGCACCTTTCGATCCCACTAGTGAGCCGTTCCTTTGGGCACCAGACTCTGCTGTACCGCCTACTGACCCCTACCATCGTTTCCACATGGGGTATACTATCGAGGACGTTTTGATGTCCTTTGTCGCCCAGCACGAGTCGCACACGCAGCGCATCCAGGAGCTTGAGAGAGCTCAGCTGCCACCATGCCAGTGTCATGGTCAGACACACTCTCCTCTGCAGACATTTCGACCTTTACCACCAGATTATGCTGCCCGTCTCTTTACACTAGAGCAGCAGGTTGCTTCTATCATTCGTACTCAGCAGGCTATGGAGGCGGACTGGCTCCAGTTACGTCGTTTGTTTTACACCCACTTTCCCCCTCCTCCACCACCATCTGTATAGAGCTCATCAGTGCTGTTTGGGTAGACGAGGATGAGAAGACGGCGACTGCTTTTGACTGCACAGCATTTTTGGAGACTACTTCATGATCCTGACTTTTGTTGACATGTATTTGATGTTGTATTTGACACTGACATGATATAGTTTTTGGACAAAGGTGATGTAGCCCCTAGTTGATGATTGTATGACACAGGGATGTATTGATACACTTACTATGTGGTCTCGATATATGGCAATCGCAGTATTCTCACCATATTTGATTCGCTTGATTGCTTATTTGTACTTTTGTGACATGGGATGATGTGTGATGGATATTTGTGATGTATTGATAACATGAGATGTTATGTGCTATTACTATTACTATATACGTACGTTTTACTATGGCCTGACCAACTTAAACCACCTTTTAGAAGATGCCGCCAAGACGTGAGACACGCATGCCTACTAATGAGGCAGAACTACAACAAGTCATTGCTGCTGCCATAGCACAGTATGCAGCATCTCAGCCCGGAACGAGCGGGAGTATTAACCAAGGCAATAACAATCCCACTCACGGATGCACTTTCAAGCAGTTTCTAGACTGCAAGCCCGTAAACTTTGATGGCACAGGAGGTGCTGTCGCCTTTGTTCGTTGGGCTGAGAAAACCGAATCTGTTCTACGCATGAGCAAGTGCGCGTTGGATCAACAAGTCACCTATATCTCAGGGCTGTTTCTAGATGGAGCCCTATCCTGGTGGAATCTACAAGTACAGACACTAGGCGAAGCTGCTGCCTACGCGCTGACCTGGACCGAACTAAAGGAACTTATGCGCAAGAAGTACTGTTCCCGCGCAGAAATCCAGCGATTGGAGACCGAGTTCTGGCACTTGAAAATGGACGGTCCAAAGATAGCAGAATACGTTCAACGGTTCCATGACTTATCGCATGTGGTACCTTACATGGTCACTCCTGAGTTCAAGAGGATTGAACGCTTCATTTGGGGACTAGCTCCTCAAATCATAAGCATGGTAACCTCATCTAAGCCTGCGACCATTACTGAGGCAATCGATTTGAGCGTAGCTCTCACAGAAGAGGCCATTCGCCTGAACAAGTTTGATGAAGCAGAGCCAAAGAAGAAAGAGACTCACGTCGAGTCGTCAGGAGGTAACAAGCGGAAGTTCTCAAACTTCAAGCAAGGCGCCAGTGTGGCGGTTAAGAAAGGAGGATCAGCTGGCAATGGAAAGAAAGGAAAAGGATACCAGGGCACCCAGCCCAAGTGTAGTATCTGTCAACGCCATCATACTGGCCATTGTAATGTGAAAATATGTGAAGCATGTGGAAAGCTGGGCCACTCGAAAGATTCTTGTTGGGCTAGTGCTGGCCGAGGAGGCCAGGGAGGATTTGGGAATAGGAATAATAACCGTGGCGGTATTGGAAATCGCCCACAGGGGAACAATAGAGGAGACGGAAATCGAGGCAACAATGCTAACCAAGCGGGCGCTGTGAATCGTAATCAGAGGAATGATCAAGCTGGTGAAAACGGGCAAAGACTTGGATGTTATAACTGCGGAGATATCGGGCATTTTAAGAAGAACTGCCCAGAGTTAAACCAAGCCCGTGGAAGAGTGTTCCAACTCGAAGCTAGGGAAGCGCGCCAGGACCCCAATGTCGTTACTGGTACGTTCCCTGTAAATCAACGCTATGCATCCGTTTTGTTTGATACTGGTGCCGATTATAGCTTCGTGTCGTTAGAGTTTAAGAATATGCTTGGCTTAGCCGCTAATAAGTTAGATATTCCGTACTCAATCGAATTGGCCAATGGAAAGTTGGTAGAAGCCAATGAAGTTGTTAGAGGTTGTGTGATCGAATTAGGAGAGCGTGAGTTCGCTCTAGATCTACTACCAGTCCAGTTGGGAAGCTTCGACGTGGTGGTAGGAATGGATTGGTTATCTGGCAACAAAGCAGAGATCGTTTGTCATGAAAAGGTTGTTCGTATCCCAATCGAAGATGGCGAGACAATTGTGGTTCACGGAGAGAAGCGTGATACGCCGTTGAGGATTATCAGCTGCTTGAAAGCAAGGAAGTGTTTGCAGAAAGGATGTGTTGCTTTTCTGGCGCACATTGTGGATAAGAAGGCTGCTGAGCCGAGAATCGAAGACATCCCTGTCGTAAGGGAGTATCCAGAAGTCTTCCCGGAAGACTTACCCGGACTGCCACCTCAGAGACAAGTAGAGTTTCACATTGACTTAGTTCCAGGCGCCGCGCCTGTGGCTAAGGCACCTTATAGACTTGCTCCGTCTGAGATGCAGGAACTGTCGACACAACTTCAAGAGTTGTTAGACAAGGGTTTTATCCGACCAAGCTTCTCGCCTTGGGGAGCTCCGGTCCTGTTTGTCAAGAAAAAGGACGGTAGTTTTCGTATGTGCATCGACTACCGGGAGTTGAACAAGCTGACGATCAAGAATAGATACCCTCTGCCAAGAATTGATGATCTGTTTGATCAACTGCAAGGCTCAAGCTTTTACTCTAAGATCGATCTTCGATCTGGATACCATCAGTTAAGGATACAAGAGGAAAGTATCCCAAAGACAGCCTTCAGAACTCGTTACGGACACTACGAGTTCCTTGTTATGCCGTTTGGTTTGACAAACGCACCTGCAGTATTCATGGATTTAATGAATAGAGTTTGCAAGCCGTACTTGGACAAGTTCGTGATTGTGTTTATCGACGACATCTTGATCTATTCAAGAACAAAGGCCGAGCACGAATAGCATCTTAGAGCCATTCTAGAGCTGCTGAAGAAGGAACAGTTGTATGCCAAATTCTCTAAGTGCGAGTTTTGGCTACGCGAAGTCCAATTCCTTGGGCACGTGGTAAATGGAGATGGAATCCACGTGGATCCAACCAAGATCGAGGCGATCAAGGATTGGGAAACGCCAAAGACGCCAACCGAGATTCGGTAATTCTTGGGTTTGGCTGGCTATTACCGAAGATTCATTGAGAATTTTTCAAAGATCGCTCAACCATTGACACTCCTCACGCAGAAGGATAAGAAGTTTGATTGGGAAATCAAACAGGAGGAAGCCTTCCAGATATTGAAGGACAAGCTCTGCAACGCGCCTATCTTAGCTCTACCAGAAGGTACTGATGATTTTGTGGTATACTGTGACGCATCGCGCCAAGGATTGGGTTGCGTGTTGATGCAACGCCAAAAGGTTATTGCTTACGCATCGCGTCAACTGAAAGTGCACGAAAAGAACTATACCACACACGATTTGGAGCTCGGCGCAGTGGTTTTTGCTCTAAAGATCTGGAGACACTACCTCTATGGTACAAAGTGTACAATCTTCACAGATCACAAGAGCCTACAACATATATTCAACCAGAAGGAGTTGAATATGAGACAAAGACGATGGGTTGAGTTGCTAAACGACTACGACTGCGAGATAAAGTATCACCCAGGGAAGGCGAATGTAGTCGCCGATGCCCTAAGTCGTAAAGAGAGAATCAAGCCCATAAGGGTTAGGGCTTTGGAAATGATCATACGAACCGATCTTTCCTTGCGCATTCGTGCTGCACAGAAGGAAGCTCTCAAGGAAAGGAATCTTGAAGAAGAATATCTCCGTGGGATGGAGAAGCTTTTGGTACCAAACGAGGAAGGAACGTTATGTTTTGAGAAAAGGATTTGGGTTCCTCTGTTTGGTGATTTAAGGAAAGTTATTTTCAATGAAGCTCACAACTCACGGTACTCTATCCATCCTGGAGCGGATAAGATGTACCAAGATCTCAAAGATTATTATTGGTGGCCTAGGATGAAAGGCGATGTGGCTGTTTATGTGAGCAAATGTTTAACATGCGCTAAGGTTAAAGCCGAATACCAGAAGCCTTCAGGACTTCTGCAACAACCTGAAATTCCCAAGTGGAAATGGGAACAAATCTCCATGGATTTTATTACGAAGTTGCCAAGAACGCCAAGAGGCCATGATATGATTTGGGTGATAGTTGACCGCCTAACAAAGTCCGCACACTTTCTGCCAATCAAAGAGAAAGACAGTACTAGTAAACTTGTGGAAATTTATATGAGAGAGATTGTCGCACGCCATGGAGTACCTCTCTCAATCATCTCTGATAGAGACGGAAGGTTTGTGTCAAGGATATGGCAATCCTTCCAAGAAGCCTTTGGCTCACAATTGAATCTGAGCACTGCGTTTCATCCGCAAACTGACGGCCAGAGCGAGCGAACGATACAGACTTTGGAAGACATGCTGAGGGCATGTGTTATGGATTTGGGCGGTAGCTGGGATAAACATTTGCCTTTGGTCGAATTTTCATACAACAACAGCTACCACACCAGTATTGGTGTCGCGCCATTCGAAGCCCTTTACGGACACAAGTGTCGATCACCTCTATGTTGGGCTGACGCAGGTGATAGGCAACTCGCTGGTCCCGAAATCGTCCAAGAGACGACAGACAAGATCGCACAGATTCTTAAACGCATCGAAGCAGCTCGCCACAGACAAAAGGCCTATGCGGATCCAAACCGGAAGCATGTGGATTTCCAAGTTGGAGAGATGGTGTTATTGAAGGTTTCACCCTGGAAGGGGGTGGCACGCTTCGGAAAGCGTGGGAAGTTAAATCCGCGCTACATTGGTCCTTTCAGGATTCTGGAAAGAATAGGACTAGTAGCATACAAGTTGGACCTACCTGCTGAACTGAATGGTGTTCATGATACATTTCATGTATCCAATCTAAAGAAAAGTCCAACTCAAGTCACCGTTGCCATTCCCACCGACGAGATTCATGTTGACGACACGCTCCACTTTGTTGAAGAACCTGTTGAGGTCACGGATTGGAAAGTTAACAAGACCCGCCGGAGCAGTGTCAAGCTCGTCAAAGTTCGTTGGAATGCCAGACATGGTCCTGAATACACCTGGGAACGTGAGGACCGGATGAAAGAGAAATACCCCCACCTTTTTCCTAAGAACCCTGCTTCTACAAGCAGAACTTAAATTTCGGGACGAAATTTATTTAACGGGGGGGAGAATGTGACAACCCGCATTAAACCAGGTATCCGTACGACTTAATTAATGATTAATTACTGTTTAATTACTGTGCTTGTTTGAACTAGCTGATGAACTGCTACTTGATATCTGATACATGTACTTACTTGCATCATACTTTACTTACCGTCACTACATTATTTACATACGGCACCTTAGTGACAAACATGATGCACAAAAAGGCACAGTAGCACAATACACGGATAACCTATTGAACATGCTGATAAAGCCAGCATCAGGCAAACACTGCCTCCAAGGCCTATAAGAGCCTGAGATATTTGGCTACACTAGTAGTGAGTGTAGGGATACAAGGGTTGTGGAACTGCGTCTCTAGGAATAAGTCACAATGACTGGATGTGCCTAAAACGTACTTAAAGTACAAAACTCATCACTTTACAAAATATTTCAGCTTCTAGCTAACTAATAATGTGCCAAAACATGAGAAAATAATACTAGACACTTTCCAAAGTGTCAGGAATAAGCTGTGTCACTAAAGAGAGTAATAACGACACTTTAAAGCTTTGTTAACACTTTAACGGATTACTATCCAACCGAACAACCGGACTTTACCCGGAACATGAAAATATTGTTATTTTCCTTATTGGTCTTTTTCTGAGCCAGTTAGGGTCCCCGTATACCCTAACACCCGTCATAACATACTACACGTTAGTAACCGAGTTAATTACTTAACTTAACTAAACTTCCTAACCATCTAGTTGAAATCGAACAAGGTCCCCCCCCCCTTCCTAACCGGCCCCAACTATGGGGGACACACCTTGTACCATGTTGATTATTATAATGTGATTTGTCTAATATCTAGTAAACACAAGAACCATTGGATAATTGCACACTAATTTATCTATAAGATCTAACCTAAGCACACAAGATTATCACACTTAACAACAACAACTCTCTCCTCTCTTGCTCTCTAGAGCTCTCGGCCGAGACCCCCCACCCCCATCCATCATATTTTCGGTTCTTGATCTTGCCATTTCAAGTCCATACAAGCTTCAAGGATCACGTATTAGGAGTCGCGGAGCAAACGGAACGCGAAGGACCTCTCCACTTTGCTTTTATCCACGCCATTTTCGTCAAAATCCTTCCCTAGCCTTGAGCTAGAGGTATAATGCTTAAAACTCATTTTTGAACTAATCTAAAGTGGTTAAAAGGATTTTTATCGGATAAAACTCGTTAACATGCAAGATGATGCTTTAAAGTTTACTTAAAACACTAATAATGGTGGTTAATAGCACATGAGTTGTGTAAATGTTGTAGTATTTTGAATGTATGATTATTTAGACCTGATCTATGATTGTGGTAGCTCGGATCACCATTTAACCCGATGAAGTCATGTTCTTGGATCATGACATAAGGTTATGTTAGAAGATACAAGGGTTAAAAGGTGAAACTCTACCACACATGAAACATGAACTTGTGTAAAAGTATTTTTACTTGCAAAATAGTGTTTAAAACTAGCAGATCTACGTATCTGCAAGTGGTATTTTCAAAGAACCACGTATCAAGAAAATCATGTATTTCAAAAGATGGACCTTACACTAACAAGCATGATTTTTATAAACCACAAGTGTGAAAACACTTGTGAAATGAAAAGATCCGACAAAGAACTAGTTTGTCAAATGTTACTAGAAGTTGTAAAGATGGATTTTCTCTAAAAACAAGGTTTTTACAAAACCGGATTATTTACACAAAAGATCCATTAAAAGTAAAGAGATTTACTACGTATTTTTAGACAAACCACAAGTTCGTATATTTTTGCGATTTTGTCTATTTTTTACTAGTTAAAATGTTGAAGAGTTGTTTGATAATGTTGAGAACATTGGTTGATTTGATTTGTTAAAGAAAATGATACGCTTGAAAGCGTGGCCACCTCCAGTTACAGAGGAAACTCTGGCGAAATTTTTCTAAAAACCTAACACTTAAAACTTGTAGGTCCCTCTCGAGGATGAGATAAAACCTTATCCTTGTTATATCAAACACACTAGCGAGTGCGGAAACCAAGCTAGCATGCAACCGAGACTTTATACGAGAACAAGCACAGACACAACACACAACATTCAACGATTAACACCACTTGTATTAATGCGTATGAAAGGTTTGGTTACAAGTCCAATGTTCACAGATGTATTCTGCAAACTCTCAAAGTTCTCTCGTGTGTGTGTGCTCTCCACTCTCTCTATGTGTTCTCTGTGTCTCTTCCTCTTCTAACAGAACACAACACATGGGTATTTATACCCGACACATATTGTCTGGTCGAAGGATCAGACAGACTGATCGAAAGATCATCTGTCGACCAGAAAGCCTATCGAAAGATCACATACACCACGAAGGATGATATCCTTCGTGGTCTATCCTTCGTGGTCTATCTTTCGAGCTCATCATCGAAGGATATAAAACAATCCTTCGATGACACATCCTTCGACCCACATATCTTACAACCAATGTGCTAACTGTTTGGTCAAGTCAAACCAGGAGGATGGTTGACTTGGTCAAACTTACATCAACCTTACATTAAAGACATCGTTTTGTATCATGACGAAATACAGACAAAGTACAGACACAAGTGCACCAACAAACTCCCCCTTGGCTGTAGCTTTGTCTCGATCTTCGTGTCTTCAAGTCTTCAAGGCCGAGTCGAACCGAGCCGAGTCGCGTCCACACAAAGTGCATCAACAAACTCCCCCTTGGACGCTACTCGTGATGGTTCGTCTTCTGTGACTTTCATGTCGGAGGATCTTCAAAGTCTTCACGCGTCGTAAGTAGAAAGTGTATCAACAAACTCCCTATTTAACTTAGGTAGTGTGTCAATAAACTCCCCCTTAGATTGAACTCTCCATTGAGTCATGCTCGTGAATCTTTTGACTTGTCAATTCTTCAGATCCTTGTGGTGTTGATGAGGGGACAGCGGCAACTCGATCATTTTATCCTTTGAGTGCCTCCACTTCGTGTCTTCATTCCAAAGCTTTTCATCGAACATGTTCTCCTCGCCTTTAGCATCTGCACATGCAAGAAAGCTAAACGCATAATGAGAACAACCGCTTGGAATATAGTTAACATTTAAACTAACGACACATATAAGATCAAATCTCAATCAAACACCAACCGACAGCAGTTTGAAAGTTTAGAAAAATATTCATTTTAATCCTTTAACTTTCAAAACTCGTTTACTTCGACTGTTTACGAAGATACAATTGTTTTCCAGCTTACGATCAGGATTTTGGGTAGGATAGACTCGAGTTCCAACATTGGTCAATCAAAAATAAACTAGAAGAGAAATCTTTTTGGATTTTATAAAGATTAAATTAAAACACACCTAAAATCTTTTTGAAATTTTCATTTTTCAAATGTAAAGACGGAAAGCAATAAATAAATATATATACAGATGCATAAACAGGAAACATTAAATAAATATTTACAGACATTCTTTTTGCGAGTTTCGAGGGTAAGAGAATCATATCAGTGTACGGTCATGCTAAAACGCTCTTGTTTTTCAATTAGTTAACATTAAGATAAGCATCCTATAACAATTATCGGTATTGTTGTCCACATAAGCTCAACTTATCATTTGTAATCATGGCGAGGGGATACGTTAAGGTATAATTTATACTTACCGACCGGTGTTCATCCACATCACGACACATTCCCGTATCAAGGTATGCACGAGGATTCATCTTACCGGTGAGTATACCGATTATCATCTGTTTGACCGTATATGATGTGAGATTCTCACTTATTTAGATTGAAAACAAGCCCTATGTGATAGAATCACTTATTTATGAGGAACTTGATTTTCGATGCATGAGGGCACAGGAGCAAGTCCGTGAACAGGTCAGTACTTTCGTACAGCAGAGAGACGAACTTGACTCCCGGAAAAATGTGATATATTATCACTTATTTGTTTGGACATGTGATTGTTGATCACTTATTGAGGTCGAATGCAGTATGAGATATGTACACGTATGTATGGTATCATGGAAGATCTAGACTTGCGTCCCCGTTATTTTTCCGGTAAAAGATGCAACCATGATACCCAGATGATAAGCAGCATAAAGACCGAATATTTCAGAACCTCGGCAATCTCTCAAACGAAATTTCGGTACCAAGACCATATGCCAGTGAATGGTTCCCACCCAGTCTTCAGTCGATTTAAGTTTATATCACCCTGCACACTTTAAAATGATTGTGAGCCTACCGATACATCTTATATAGAGCTGCTTATCATTTTGCATTTAAGGTTTAAAGAGGTTTGGACAGACCACTGATGTACTATCATTTTCTCTTTTTCTCGCCAGGAAACTCATTTTTGCTTTTCTATTGTTTTTGTGTTTTTGAAATTTTTCAATGTTTTTGGATTTTTCAAATTTTGGATTTACTCCCCCTAAAATCAACAAACTAAGACAAATTTAAAACACAAAGATATATACAAAAATGATTTTCCAATGTTGGTTAACTCATGTTTTACCTCAATGCCGTTTACCAAAATTAAGTTTTAATCAGAAATGATTTAGCGAATTTTGGAAAAATCAGTTGGCAAGTCGGTAAGCGGTGCGGACCATGACAACATTGTCTGGCCAAAGAGTGCTGAACGAGATAATAATTCACAAAGCAGCTTAAATATCGACAAGTAAAGGAGAGATTAGAAATTTTAACACCGTATCCTGCAACTGCTTCGTGCATTGCAAGGAATCTGTGAGCTCTCCCAAACTGAATATCCATCCGGTGTGGATTTCAAAGTCGATTCTTTGTAGCTACTGAGAAGTCTCTTGACAGCAACAAGATCATAAACCTTTGGGTCCGGCTGGTCTTCCACATTGCACCAGCGAAGGTTTTTGTCTTTCTCATGTGAAGTAGTGTGCGGTTGTTCAACCCATGCCAAGGCATCCGCACACCCGGTTGGTTTGTTCAACAAACACATTTTCCTCAATCACACCGCGAAGAAATGTACACTGCACGTTTATCTTGTTGAGTTGTGAACTTCAGACGTGCTGCAGGTGCGTACATTTTACATGAATCTATCCCGGGGACCCGATCAAAGCCTTGAACATTCACATTTTGAAATGATTTTCATTTTGTCGAAGCTTTTCAATCTCTTTCAACAGACATTTCTGTTTCCCTTTACTTTTTTTTTTCTCCATCAAAGGCAGCAATTTCTTCTGTTGCCTATTTTGTGCAAGGATGCTCCACTATCAACAATCTTACGACTATCGAAAGTTCCTCCTGGAATATCCTACACACTCACTCAAAAATTAGTTGGAGAGAGGGACCCAAGCCTTTGTGGACTTGGGTCGTCCTTGATCATCAAGAAAAGTGATTTCAATCACTTGGTGATTAGGAAAAAGAACCTGTGGTGCTCCCCCTGACTGAATTACCTGTTTTTGTTTCCAAGCTGTTTGTCCTTTACCAGTATTTGTATTTACTGGTTTTACAGTTTTAGGTTTTGCTTGAACAGGTTTTTCTTCTTTGACCTCAGATTTTAAGGCCTTTTCAATTACCTTTTGATTCTTTTGTTTTAACTTCTTTTCCCTTTCTTTCAAGACACGTGGGTCTTGTTTCGGGGAAAATGATCGTTTTTGGTAATTGGTTTCTTGGGGAGCACTTGTTTTTGCCTTCAACTTTTGCAGATATGGACAGTATCTTACAATATGCCCAATTGTGCCACACTCAAAACACATTCTCCGCTCTACAAACCTCGGAGAAACATGTTGATGATCAGACGGAGAACCAGACAATGAACTTTGTGATCTAGACGTGCTAGGACCTAAATCACCTCCGTTGGTGTGTTGGGTGTAGTTATTCTGATCATTTCGTTTTAACATTCTAACTTGTTTTACAAAATCAATGTTAGATTTATCCTGAAATGTTTCAAGTTTATCTGAACCCGTGGATCCAACAAAGTTCACTCTTGGTTCTCTTTTCTTAACAGGAGCTCTTTTGTTTTGCACCCATTGTTGTTGAACCTTAGGTGCTTGAACATTCTTGTTCTGAGCCTTCTTTCCCTGTACCTTACCTTTTCCGGAACTGACTTGTTGTTTTCGCTCAATTGATGGTTTTTGGTTTCCGTATTGTTTTCTAATTTGTTCACATGGAATTGGATCACATTGAGTGACAGTAACTTTGCCACTTTTGTTCCCCAAAAACTTATCAGTACATCCTTCAAAAATTTGCTCAATTAAATCTTGATTTACATTTTTAATTGGAAAATCTTTGTTAGAGTAGATTTTGCTATCTCCTTTGAGCGTGTACAACAAGTTACTCCCTTCAAAACTAGATACAATCGACTCCATTTCTTTTGACATTTCAGTCTTACTCGGTTTCACTGGTGGATCACACAGGATGTGATTCTCGATTGGAATATCTGTTGTAACCGAGTTAGACTGTTGGTTCACAATTTCATCAGATTCATCATCCGAAGAATCAGTATCCTCAACAACGGGAGGACTCTGTTCCTTAACACATGATGAATCTGTCACACTTTTCTCAGATTCTGATTGACCCGAGGATGATGTACCAGTTGTGAACCCGAGGCCTGCTGCAAAGTCATCTAGACCGAGTGGCACAGTAGGTTCAAAACGGGGCATATCCTCGTCATCAGGGAATTTGGAGTAATTGTAATTCATTGGGGGAGGACATGATTTGAATCCAATACATGGTTTATCCCCCTTTTTCTTTCTCTGTTGAACGTCAATGATGTGATCCAATACAAAGCGGGAATTGGAATAGCTTTCCAGTTTCTGCTTAATTGTTTCACATTCACATCGAGCTGTTGCCAACTCTACCATTTGCTTTTCAATTGTGTCAATGAGATTATTGTTAGCATGTTGTTTTCGCAAAACAGCCTTTTGTAATTCTGAAACATCATGTCTTAATGACGCAATCGTTGCTTTAAATTCCTTTTCATTTCTGGTTAAACACAAGTTGGCTTCAGTTGCTTTAGAAAGATCTACAATCAATTCTTGATTGTGTTTGTATGTGACTTCAAACTGACTTTCTTTTTCAGCATATTTCAAACACTTATCATTCATCGAAACATGTTTGTCTTGCAAGTCAAACAAACCAGCTTGTAAAGCATCATGTTTGCCTTGCAACTCAGATATGTTTGCCTCTAAATCAGCATTTTTAACACGCAAACGATCACAGTTATCACAACTAGCAGCAATGAGTTCATCGACACATACCTGACCTGATGAACTATCGACATTAGCCATAAAGGCTGAATGGAGAGAAGACGAAGAATATGCAGCTTGATCCATCAAATTAGATCTTCTCTCAGTTCCTGCTGCAGCTTCTTCCAAAAGCTCATCAATATTTGCATCGACTGACGCGTTTGATGTATCATCCACATGATCATTTCCTGAAGTGGAGGATTCTTCATCTGAGCTTCCACTATAACCTGAACTGTCTTCATCTTCAGAAGATGCAACACCATTGGTGGAAGATTCTCCACCACTGGCGTGCTTTAAATCCTTTACGACTTCAGCAAAACATGTTGTTCCACCATTTCCTCCTTCTCCAAGCTGAAGCGACCAATCACAACCCTCATCTATTTGAACCACCAGCCCCCGGTTGGCATTTGATGACCCTGCTTGGCCTTGGTTGTTGACAGGTATCAACGTACGAACATTGTTCCCGTTCTGGTTCTGCTGGTTGCCTTGATTTCTGAACGGATTTTGATTTCCATGCTGAGCTGGTCTTGTGCATTCTCTTTTGAAATGACCCCGTTCGCCACAGTTAAAGCACTTGACAGCTTGCTTGTCGAACCCATACTTGGTGTCTTTCTTGTTTTCCAAGTTGGTTCTCCCCGTCCTTTCCATAAACTCCTTTGCTCTTCGAATTGCACTAGCAAGAGCCCATTTGATATCCATCATTTCAAACTCTTCCTTATCCACTTGCTGATAATCTTCATTGGTTAGATTGATATTCCCAATCTGACCTGCGACTAATCCACAATAAGCACTAACCAAGGTATTCAACATCTCCATATGCTCCTTGGCTACTTCGACACTGACTTTGGAAAAGTTGGAAGTGTCTAATCTGACTGTGTTAGGATTGGAAGTGGCTTGAAAGTTTGAAGAGCTTCCATAAAACCCTTGTTGTTGCGGTTGTTGCTGCTGAGCTGTCGGTTGCACATTCGGTCTTGAAAACATCGTGTAAGCTGAAGGATCAAACTGATCTGTTGTTGAAGGTCCGGTGTTAGAAACGAAAGCTGTTTGAAGCTTCGCGTGTTGAGAAGCTGGTTTTTCTCCACTGATACCTCCTGCAATCCCAAAGTACATTTCTGGATTTTGAGGAGTTTGTGTTCTTTTTGCTTTAAGCTTTTCTTCTACATCCTTATTCTCCAATCTTTGAATTAATTCATAAACGGTGATTGTGTCTAGAACACCATTTTCTTTGAGAATTTCAAGATAGCTGCTCCACTTTGCTGGTAAGCTATCAGCAAATCTCTTCACCAATTCTTGTGGAGTGGCAGTGACTTTAAAGGCAAACATCTCGCTCAACAAGTGATGGAATCTTGTAGATAACTCTGCCAAAGTCTCATTCTCCAAACACGTGAATCCTTCAAACTCTTTCTTCAGTAACTCTTGCTTGATCTTTCTAGATTGAGCATTTCCTTCACAACGTAACGTGAGCATGTCCCACAAGCTTTTAGTAGTCGTGCAGTAAACAAACTGGTGGTAAATGTCTTTATGAAGAGCTTGTGTGAGAATCATGAATGCCTTCTTTTCTAACTCAAACTTCTTCTTATCTTCTTCAGACAAAGTGCTGTAAGTTTGTGGATTAGATCCTGCAACTTCCAACTCATTTTCAAAAGCTGTGAAGAAGCACATCCAAAGATCTTGACCTTGTCCCTGAACATAAGTTCTCAGCCTTTCTTTCCACCATCCCCAATCATTGATGTGATTTAACTTTGGCGGCTTTGTGCTTGTACCAGTTTCACTGTCGTTCTGCATCATAGATTGAATGCTGTTGCTTTGATTTGTGACCAAAGCCCATTGATTTGCAGTTATCATTGCAGCTTGAGGTGGGGCAATAGCTCGCATCCATGCAGTTTTGTCGAAATCTGACGTAGATTGCGTAGATTGCATAGCTGATGATTGTGGAGTCGAAGTTATTTGAGTCCACGCGGTTGGATCCCACTGACCGTTTGTTCCCATTTTATGAAAATTAATATATTAAGTGAAAATTGATTTAAAAAAGAAAACAAGTTTTCTGTTTAAAAATTTAATTTTCACAAACTATGTTAATTTCAAATGATAACAACCAGCCGAAAGATCCTTGATCGAAAGACCTGAAAAACACAAACTGTTAAACTTAAACAAACAAGGATCGAGAGATCAACACTGATGAATGTCGAACGATGACTTCGAAAGACTTCGAAAGACTCCCCAGTCGAAGGATCCTTGTCTTTCGAGAAAGAGCAGCAGACCGAAAGATATATGTTTCGAAAATATTCCTTGGACCGAAAGATAAGTCTCACACTTCGAAGGATGCTCGAAGGATGACTATCTGTCGAACCTCCTTTGGTCGAAAGATGATCTTTCGACTTCGAAGGATATCTTTCGATCGGTTCTGACACAGTTGACAACGGGTGACAGGTTGGTGAAAAGTTGACGGGTTGGTGAGAACTTTCGGCAGAAAGTATGTTCAGACCATATCTTCTGAACATGCAGGTTTCACCAAACAGGTAATGATGTCCAATATTTTAATCAGTTTACTCTTTTCAATGCACAAACAAGTTGAATATTCAAATTTTTTAAGATCAAAAGTGTAGTTTATCAAGAACACTATGAATATACCAAGAACACTACCCAGAAAAACAAGAATTTCGGTGAACCGAAACTCTCCAAACACACGATTTTGCTAAAATGTTTAACAAAAACCAACAACTAACATGTAAACATGAAGAATAACAAGGTTTTTAACAAAACACCAAGCAAAACAACAAGATTTTCCAGAAAATAGTGAACCTTTTTAAACCCGAAAAACAGTCCGAAAACTCTCGGTTTTAACAAGGAGAAGAGCCAAGGCTCTGATACCACTTGTAGGTCCCTCTCGAGGATGAGATAAAACCTTATCCTTGTTATATCAAACACACTAGCGAGTGCGGAAACCAAGCTAGCATGCAACCGAGACTTTATACGAGAACAAGCACAGACACAACACACAATATTCAACGATTAACACCACTTGTATTAATGCGTATGAAAGGTTTGGTTACAAGTCCAATGTTCACAGATGTATTCTGCAAACTCTCAAAGTTCTCTCGTGTGTGTGTGCTCTCCACTCTCTCTATGTGTTCTCTGTGTCTCTTCCTCTTCTAACAGAACACAACACATGGGTATTTATACCCGACACATATTGTCTGGTCGAAGGATCAGACAGACTGATCGAAAGATCATCTGTCGACCAGAAAGCCCATCGAAAGATCACATACACCACGAAGGATGATATCCTTCGTGGTCTATCCTTCGTGGTCTATCTTTCGAGCTCATCATCGAAGGATATAAAACAATCCTTCGATGACACATCCTTCGACCCACATATCTTACAACCAATGTGCTAACTGTTTGGTCAAGTCAAACCAGGAGGATGGTTGACTTGGTCAAACTTACATCAACCTTACATTAAAGACATCGTTTTGTATCATGACGAAATACAGACAAAGTACAGACACAAGTGCACCAACAAACTCCCCCTTGGCTGTAGCTTTGTCTCGATCTTCGTGTCTTCAAGTCTTCAAGGCCGAGTCGAACCGAGCCGAGTCGCGTCCACACAAAGTGCATCAACAAAACTATTTACACTACAAGTGTTAGAATTATTTTGACATGTTCTCGAAATATAAATTTCGCCATGACTTTATTTACTAAATATTCGGAGGTGGGAATTTCACAAAATTTAACGTGATAAATGTATATTTCTCACACACTGTTTATGATTATTTTGTGAAAATACATAAATATTATTTTTGGAGTAAAAATAATATTTGCGAACGTTAACGAATCCAAAATAATACGAACGCTTTCACCATAAATATATAAGTTACACCGGTAAGTATATTACCACTCGATTGTTAAAACGTAACTTACGCACTTACGGAAATATTTATGAACGCACATGTATTGAATCCCCCATCCTTGGGAAGGAGATTAACTACCAAGTATATACAGAACGTAAACACGAAATAGTTGTCTAACTATTTCCCAAAAACTTAAACTATAAAGCTAAGGCACGGCCGTCCGTCTAATAGAATTAGCACTTGTAGGTCGTCGCACAGCTTTCTGATTTGGAGATACTTGGTAGAGACGCTTCACTGTGAGTTCATGTCCCCCTTTTCTCTAACTGTTTTCAGTTTTCTTAACTGCGGGGGTGAAATACATGTTACTTTGTTTACAAGTACTTTATACTCGGTATGGTTAGCGTAAGGAGGTTTATTACTCAGATCATGTGAGTGGGTAGGAGCAATATGAGGCCATTAGTCCTCATGTCGGGACCGAGGGACAGGAGCGGTAGATCTATCTGGGTGTAGCGAGCCCAGCCCCAGGCCAAACTAGAAACGGACCTTGGGGTGACTTTGTCCACATACTACTGCCGTGGCGAAATCTGCTAGGTTTGAGTCTCCCTATTTGCACTTCACATATATCAGTGGCCTTGCAAACCATTGGTGATCACAAGTCCCCTTATTTGCTACATACCACGACTATTTTCATACTCACAAGTGTTTTACATACTCACTTACACATGAACTCGCTCAACATTATTGTTGATTTTTCAACTTACATGTATTTCAGGAAATTAACGAGATCTGGCACGGTATGGCATGTTTTCCGCTGCACTAGTTTCCGAGGTCATCCGGGGTTTAGGGGATGTGTCTCTTTCCTGGACAAGACACAATCCTTAAACCATGTTTATGTTATGTTAAGTTTGTAATGTCTGTTGAACAAGGTTATGGTTGTTAGGGTATGTCCCCGTTAAACAATGGTATTGTATTTGGTTTTCAAAACTTAATGGATGATCTTGCATGTTTTATTTCATATAGCTTTGTTATGATTAAGCTATGGTATTAAGAAGTCACACCAAATTAACCACGCTTCCGCAAAGCCAGGGTGTGACACCAACGATGACATTCGGCTCAACTGAACACCCTCGACACCATCCGCTTCCCCCACACACAATCATCACTTTTTCATCTCAAAATCCTCATACCAACCCACCATCACCCTTCCACCATCCATCTCAGTCCTAGTTAGTCATTCAGCCCAGAATTAGTGTTAAAACCAGCCAAACCAAACCATGAATGCATGTGAGTCATAGGTTAATGAAACATAACTGAATATTAACACTACTAAGATACATTCATTCCTCTCTTTAGTACAAAAAGGAAACTGTAAATCAACTATTTGCATTTTTCAAGCCAATTTTATAACAACTCTAAGAAGAATTAACTCATGATCACCCAAATACAAAAAAGCACCATCATGAACAACAGAATTTCAAAATTAAAGCAACTTAGATTTTTACTAAAAAAACTGGAGATGAACACATGATTTCATAACAGAAGCCATTATTTATTTATATGAAGAAGTTTAGTTTGTTTTACAGTGATCATACTACGTACATAACATCTACAAAAGGTGTGTTCATGTAGCTAATTGGGTTGACATACAAGTTAAGTGACTAACACATCATCTGCTAGTTCCCTAACTTGTACCAAAAACATGTTTCTTGAGCTGTAACATCTTCTTCCATGGCTTCACGCTGCTGTTACGTCATTATTAGCAGCTACCCAAAAAAACTGGTCACCAACTTATTCATCCTACCTGAAGTGCCTTAGTTACAGGGCCAACATCTGCGCACATGTTGACTATTGTTAGTAAACTATTCTTATTGTTTGAGAGAAAGCATTATTGGGCTGTATATGATGGAATTCAGAGTCGGATTTATCAGTTTAAACATAACCTATTCAGTGTGGGTGTATACTACTAAAGCGCATTTTCCTTACCTGGTGAATCGGCATGAGAACGTTTGTTGATGTTAACTTTTGGGTCTGGAGTTGTTGGAGGCACTACTGATGCTAGAGTTCCTACACTGCTTCCCTGAGCATCATTTGTCTCAGCGAGATCTGTAACGTTGGTGACTACGATATGACCTTCCCTTCTAACAGAGACATGCATTATTTTCCTAATGCCTATAACGTCAGAAATCTGTTGTGGTAGTGATTTGGGATCAGTGTAGCCATGTTTCAAGATCAAATCCTCACAACTTGTTTTCAGGAGGGCAGTCATTCCCTCATCGAAAAACGTGACTTCAGTTGGTGTTGTTTCATCCGTAATTATTGCATTAACAGAGTACCTGAAAATAAAAATGGTCGTTAACACTGGTTATAAAATTCACCTATGCATGTGTGATACTTACAAGAACTTGGGTGTTATGTCTTCATCATCTTTGCAAACAAACTTCAATGACCCGACTTCCTCCGGATAAACCGTTTTGTCGCAGGTTGAACAATGTACATAAAACCATCCACGATTCAGGTCAAATTTCTCTATATGTGCGTGACACCTGAATCTTGTAGAGTGCTGTGTTTGATCATTGCGTAAGAACATGTTAGGTGTCTGTACGAAAAAAGCATTACTAACAACCCCCTCACCCATTTACGTTAGCATAAGATATTGATATATGATTTAAGTAACTTAACCTCGTTAGGAAGGTTTCTTAATGTAGGTGACGTTAGTGACAACCCGTTTTTTCTATCTAAAATAGACAGTGTAGGTATGTTTTACCAGCCATTGTTCCCTTAAATCCTCGTTGCTTTAAGTTTTTTTTTTCCATGAAAATATGTGTTGAACATGACTATGCATAATTTATATTCTATTAATGAACCTGACAGTTTTATTTACATCGTTATGCTTAATGAACATGACAATATTGTTTACATGTGATGCCTTAGTACCTTTTTCCCAGCGATGTCAGGAATCGTCAACTCACGAATAGTAATTATCGGATCGTCTTCGTCATTGGGATCAACAGGCGGTAGGTCCTTAAGCCTATTTGTTTTCCAAATATAGGAAATGTAAGGAAGTTACATGTAATTTTGTATGATTCAAGTAATAGGTATTTATATATCTATATGTTCTTACCTCTTTGTATACTCGATAGTTTGTGGCATTTCCGGGTTGATAGCAACCGTTGTCAAATATGTTGCCTCGAGTTGAATCGAACCTATAAATAAAATTTTTAGTGTATGATGTAAACTGCTTTGGTAAATTTGTTTCAGTAGGAAGTATTTTATTTTTCAAGAAACATACCATAGTAGTCTGAAACTTGTGTGGCTGTTATGGTAACTATGTTGCCAGATCCAACATGGTCACCGATTAGATGTAACATACTCGGCCAAAGAGTGATCTCAACCTTGTTTCGACTGTATAACAGAAGGTGTATTCATAACCATAATTGTTAATAATTTATTATCATTTATGAGATAAGTTTGTCACACACTTACCGCTCGTCGCGTAGCACAACCTTCCTAACTGCTGAAATCTTACATGTTGGTTGGAGATAATTACGGTCCACACGACCTATGAAATCTACAATTATTTAAATCTTTAGGGCTTAGTATATAAATTATGAACGTATTTTCTATAACTATTGATCATAGTATACGTGTATCAGTTAGCAATCTGATAACTTTGATGCGACCCCTTAGCACCTAGTAGCTCGCAAAGCTGAAGTATATGTTTGGTATATCTGCGCTTTCTATGGGAACGAACTTTGCTTTCTTACCTATTACAAGCGATGTTGGGTGGTTTATAGTAGCCATGTAGTCTCGAGGCTTGGTGCAGACATATCCAGTAACCCTGTAGCATGATTGCAGCCTTATTATTTTGTCAAAGTATTCTATTTGGTTACCATCAGTTGTAGTTTCAATACCGTCTCCCTGCATTACAGGTAATCTAATAGTGTTAGGATGTCATATGCCTTTTGGGAAAAACATAAACTATAAACCTGAAACACTTACCAACATATAATATCATACGTTTTCTAATATCACAACAGGAATTGATAAGGATTGAATAATGACTTACATTTCTATCAACAAACTGATAGCACAGGTCGTTTTTCTTAATGCCCGGGACTTTGCTGGTAGAAATCCATTTTTTAATCACTCTAATCTCGATAGTTGTTGCTTTTTCTCTTGCTCTTATGTCCTTGTCAGCCCTGGAGGACATATTCGCTTGTTACCTTATAAAGACGAAAAGAAAGAGTAAGCTATTGTATCGTAGTTAATATTTATGATGATATTATTCGAATGTTGCTCATTTATGATGTTCATTTAACAAAAATATATAACTTTTTATATCGGTAAAATCAAATTAGTAACTTTGAGGAAAAATGTACAGATAATATGAATATTCAACATGTACATTATCATTTTAGATTCAGAAAGAAAAGGCGATTAGTCAAATCCTAAATATATTAAATGTCAATCTTATATAATAATAAACCTAATGATTTCTATTGTTAATCAAGTAATAATAGATAATTACTTACTGCAAATCCTCAAAAACTGAAAATTAAAGCCTATAGAAAGAGGATTTATCTCCACCAACAAAGCATCAACACAAAGATGTGTTATCTCTATCACAGATGCTCTACACTTAAAAATAATCTACTTTCCTCATATATGTAAACCAAACCTTAGACTAAACCTAAAATTTGGTAACCCTAAAAAACCATGAAAACCCTAGAGCAAAAATTACTTCCTATACAACAATTTCCACAAATTATAACTAAACAACAAACATTGGTGAAAAATATACCACCTTAAGAGTATGAAAACTCGTTTAGAAATAAGATTAATATAAATCAGGACCTACCTTCGCCCAATAGCTGTGTGCGCGGAAGAAAACCGGAGAGATTAGGGCTTGATTGTTCTGAGAGAAGAGAAAATGGCGTGTCTGGGGTGTTTAAATCCTAAATTGTGATGGAGAAAGACACGTATCAGGCACTTGGCACAAGTGGAGATCTACATATAAACAGCTGGCAATCCTACCACTATGTTACAACAACTTATACAGCTGGTACTACAAATATATGCACAAATTAACAATATAGCATGAAGTACAACCATACAAAGCACAACAGTGTTTTAAATTAATAATATATAAATGACCTGGTTGGAAAAAAAATTGTATGAATGACCTAAATAGAATATCACTAAAACTTTATTAATATTTTGTGAAATATCATCTATAACACGATATAATAGATTTGAAAATTTTGTATTAATGACCTTAAATAGAATATCGCTAAAACTTATAACACTATATAATAGATTTCCAAATGGTAGATTTGTAACTCAATTTTAAGATGCCTAGTATAAATTGTCACGTATGATAAAAGTGCTTTATGTAATGGTTTCTAATTTACCCTCACTTATTATATTATATAACTATTATATTATATTATATAACTATTAATTTGTAACATAGGTAGGCTTAATGTGATTCTACTTCATGCTTGAATGGTGTTTTGTACAATTTGGACAAAAAGTATAACTATTAATTTGCAACAATTTAATGGAATGAGAGTTGTACATCTTGCATAAATTATATAACTATAAATTTGATGCAATGAGAGTTGTACAATGGGAGTTGTATCTCTTGCATACATTATATAACTATAAATTTGATGCAATAAGAGTTGTACCTTTTGCATAAATTCTATCATGTGCAAATGTATGTTGATAACTATAAATTTATATACTATTAATTTGAAAGATGTTTGTGTATATTGAATTTGTACATGACGCTTAATGAGTTTTTTGTTCATAGTTGTGTTGTACATGATGCTTAGGGAGTATAAATTTATATAATTTGAAAGATGTTTGTCCTTGGGTTTGTACATGATGCTTAATGAGTTTTTTTTTTTTTTTATAGTTGTGTGGTACATGATACTTAGTGTGTATAAATTTACAACAAATTGAGGCATTGAGGTGTTGTCCCCCATGTTTTGGGAGTTTTTCAAAAAAAAAAAAAAAAAAAAAAATTGATGCTTCACTTTAAACCCAAAATTACTTGATTTTGTTGTTTTAACCCAAAAGTTTTTAGTTTTTCCAATTTAACCTCACAGTCTTTTTACTTTCAACTTTGATTCCATGTGTTTTTCATATTTTGCAATTTTTTTTCGTTTTACGGTTAGATATAAATTTTCCGACTTAACACGACACAATGTGTGTGTGTGGTTCAACGATTTTACGTTTTGTTATACGCTTCATTCTAAATTTTGCGAGTTAACATGGGGCAACGTACGTGTGTGGTTCAGTGTGTTTACGTCGTCTGGTTTTTTCCCGTTTAATAAGTTCGTCACAACGTGCAAGTCCTAAATCGAGTTAGTTATTATTTTCTATTTTTATATGTCAGTCTAATTTTTCCACATTAAGACGCCGCAACTTCAATATTGGTGGTCGTTGGCTATAGCGTGGCATTGGTGCTATTTGTCACGGTTTTATGCCCCCGCCTCAACGTGGGGAGCTTAATACGATAGGTTATTTATATGGATAAAAGTCATGTAACATAGTAATTATGATACCATTAATTGTATTGAGATTTTTTGGTGAATTACTTATTTGTATAAAATAGTAATACATATTTAACAGTCAAAAACATCTTTAACAAATTGTAAATGTGAATCTAATTAACAGCATGTCAATTTCGTTGGCCGCGGCACAACGCGCGTGGATCAATCTTCTAGTAACTATTAATTTGTAACATAGGTAGGCTTAATGTGATTGTACTTCATGCTTGAATGGTGTTTTGTACAATTTGGACAAAAAAGTATAAGGGTATCCGGGGCACTCTCGGGGAGAGGGTTCGGGGACCCCATTCCCCGATCGGGAACACCGCCGCCATCACCGCGGGGACCCGATTTGGGGAGGGGTTTCGGTGGGGAGTCACCGCGATGAAATGGCACATTGATCGAGGATAGACGTTGGGCAACGCTCGTTTTTAAAAAAAAATCACTTTTAACAATATAAATAACCAACTTAAACTCACTCTCAAATAATTTTTTTACCACACCCACCACTCTCAAACTCACTCTAAAAAAATCTATCAAATACAACACAAAATGGATTCCAAGTTCCCGTTTTTTTCTCCCCTACCCGACTTTCCCGACGATGAAGGTTCTTCGTCAAACGATAGTAGTTTAATTTTCTTCCAAAATCTCATTCAACAAGCGGAGATACTAGACACGGCATCGTCTAGTAAAAAAAAGAGTAAATTGCTAAAATCGTCCCTGAGGTTTGACTCAAATTGCTAGATCAGTCCAAAATCAAGTTTGTTTGCTAAAACAGTCATTGGGCCTAAGTTATGTTGCTAATTCAGTCCATTGAAAGGGAAAATGATTGGACTAAATTAGCAATTTGAGTCAAACCTTAGGGACGAATTTAGCAATTAACTCCTATTAATTGGATTGAATTAGCAATTTGGTCAAACCTTAGGGACGAATTTAGCAAACAAACTTGATTTTGGACTGATCTAGCATTTTGAGCCAAACCTCAGGGACGATTTTAGCAGTTTACTCTAAAAAAAAATTGTCCCTCGAGATCGTGAGGGTGGCCACGAAACACTAATGGCCGATTATTTTGTAGAAAATCCAAAATTTAATACCGATATTTTTCGTCAGAGGTTTCGTATGTCCAAGTCTTTGTTCCTAAAAATTGTTAGTGACGTCGAAGCGAACGACGAGTGGTTTCAAGAGGACTTGGACGGGAGAATGAAGAAAAGTTTCACGCCGTTGCAAAAGGTTACTTCTGCGATTAAACAACTTGCAACCGGTAACCCACCAGACGAAAACGACGAGTATTTAAAGATGTTTGAAAGGACCTCTCGTGAGTGCCTTGAATATTTCTGCCAGACGGTCTGTGCAATGTATGCCGGTGAATTCTACCAACGAGCCACGACGTTGCGCTATTGTATCAGGCTCATGAGGAGAGACATCACCTACCTGGTATGTTGGGTAGTCTGGATTGTACACACTTCGTCTGGAGAATGTGCCCCACAGAATTGCGTGGACAATATATGAGAGGCGATCATCAACACCCGACGGTTATGTTAGAGGCGGTGGCGTCTCAAGATTTGTGGATTTAGCATGCTTTTTGTGGCCCGGCGGGTTCACAAAACGACATCAACGTGCTCCAACAATCTCCGTTATTTCTTACTCAACGAAACGGAACGGCGCCATATTGTCCATTTCAGGTGAACGACCACTTATATAAACGCGGGTATTATCTTACTGATGGGATCTACCCTAACTGGTCCGTGTTTGTGAAGTCTTTTCCATATCCTCACATCCCGAATGAAAAAAAGTTCAAGAGGTAACACGAGGCCGCAAGAAAAGATGTCGAATGGGCGTTTGGTGTGTTAAAGGCGAAGTGGGGAATACTAAAGCGTCCAATGCGTTCCAAAACGGTGAAAAAGATAAGGTTACTCGTGTATACGTGCATTATTTTACATAACATGATTATAAAAGACGACGGAAGGGCGATAGCACCGGTACACATTCAAGATCCTCCAGTCGAACCCGTCTTCGCTGATACATCTTATAGCGAGCTCATTGACGAAGAAACGCATTGGAGACTAAAACACGATCTCGTTGAGCATCTCGGACGTTTAGATCTACCTCACCTTGAAGTGAGTTCCGACGACGAGTAGTTTGTTTTTATATTTTTCTAGTTTGAATGTAATTTTTATTTTTCTAGTTTAAATGTAATTTTTATTTTTAATTTAATGAAATGTCTTTTATTAAATTTTATTTAATTTTTATTAATATTTTTTTAATTTAGAAACATGCATAATTTTACAACAAATAAAAAAAAAAACACAAGTCCCCTAAGAGGGGAGTGCCGCCATCAAATTGGGGTGTTAGGGGAGTTTAAGATGGGAGTTGACGTGGCATATGCTGATTGGTTATGCGTAAGAGAGGGGACTCCCCTCTTAGGGGAGTGCCCCTCTCACCCTAACTATTAATTTGTAACATAAGTAGGCTTAATGTGATTGTACTTAATGCTTTAATGGTGTTTTGTACACTTTAGATAAAAAGGCAAAGTGAAAACATTATAAATTTATATATACGTCGAAACATAGAACAACTTGAGTTTATAACAAAACGTACATAAAAATATGCACGTAAAAATGGTTTATTTAAATGAAAACGTATTATATTTGACTTGACTCATCGATAAATAAAGTTTACGTCAGAATGTAGAACAAATCATATTTTTACCTACCCGTACATAAAATATGCACGTAAAAAAATAATGTTTAAGTAAATGAAGTATAGGGGTAAACCGAAACAAAATATTAATAAAAAAATTAATAGGTTAAAAACGTTCGTAAAACCGTGTCAAGTTTTACGCCCCCGCCGCAACGCTGACGCGGGGGGTACTTAATACTAGTTATTGATATTTAATAAGACTTCGTTATATTCGGTTCACTACGTTAAGTATTATTTTATTTATAATACTTTAAAGGATAAATTACATTTTTCGTCTTTTATGTTTGTATCGAATTGCAATGGATGACCTTTAACTTCAATAATTACAGTCACAATCCTTTATTTGGAAAACTCGTTACATCTTTCATCCTTTAGCACTAACAAGGTTACAATTTTAAGTTAACTCAAAACATGTGCCTTACACATGAGGGTAGACTGGTAATTTCACTTTTTGTTTTTGTTTTTCTAAAACCCTGTCTCTTCTCTCACCCATCTCTTTCCCTCTTTCTCTTCAACCAACCTTCACCACCACCATCATATCCAGCCGCCGCCGCCGCCACCACCACTATCGCCACCAAGTCGAAGAAAATTCAAAGCTATGATTCAAAGCAACATTTGGTAAGAAAAAAATGTAAAATTTATGAAAAGCCTAACTTCAGTTTGTCAAAAGGAGAGACCCCAGATGGATTAAACATTAAACCACTTTTTATTAAGTGAAAAATTAGGTGTAAAGGTTTGGCAGCCATTAGAGACTATAGAACGTGAGATACAAAGGCGGTGGTTGCAATGAAGAAGAGGAAATCGACACATACATTTTGCTTTGATGTTGTGGGGCCATCAATTCATCATACACACAACAAGAATCCTTAAAAGATTGAAGCTTTTAAAGATCTTGATGAAGAACACACACAATCAGACCTAAATTCCATCTGGGCTTCCCAAATTTCTCAAAAATAAGACCACCCAGATCGATCTTTATGCAAATAACGTATCCGAACAGAGTTTTCTCCCTCGAACTATGGCGGCTAGGGTTCCGTCATGAACCCCCAAAGCGATGGTGTTGCATATTCCAGATCCGCCGAACGAATGTAAGATTCGCATGTTCTAGATCCGTCATCGTTCAGATCTGATTCCAACAAGATCTATTTATGTTCCGGAGAAAGGAATAAGTGATAGGTGGTGGTGGTTAGGGGTGGTGGGTGTTGGTGCAGAAGAAGATGGATGAGTTTCTAGATAGAGAGCTGAAGAAGAAGGACGGGATGGTTTCTAGAGAGAGAGAGAGAACTGGAGAAAAGGGACGAGTTTTAGAGAGAGATGATATTCAGGGCATGTTTGGCTAAGCTTATTAGAGGTAAAAAGGACTTTTGGGAAAAGGACTTTTGGGAAAAGGACTTTTTGAAAAGGAGTTTTTAAAAAAAGTGTTTGGATTAGCTTTTTGATGTAAAATGACTAAAATGGGTATTCTTTTAGATATAAGAGGGTAAAGAAGGGGTATATTGGTAATTTCATTTTTGAAAAGTCACTTTTGGATCCAAAAGTCAGGAATTCTTGGCTTTTCAAAACCTTATGTTTCCTTCTTTGCAATAAGCTATTTTGAAAAGGACTTCTTAGTTATCCAAACATAAAAACAACTTATTGACTTCTCCATAAGTCAATAAGCTAATAAGCTGATTTGAGAAGCCAATCCAAACATGCCCTCAGATTATTGTATATACTTTATAAGTTTTTATTTTTCTTTTTTTATATATAAAATATTTTAAATAGATTGGTAAAAAGACCAAAGTGCCCCTATATATATAAACTTAACTGAAAATTTTAACCTTGTTAGTGCTAAAGGATGAAAGATGTAACGAGTTTTCCAAATAAAGGATTGTGATTGTAATTATTGAAGTTAAAGGTTATCCATTGCAATTCGATACAAACATAAAGGACGAAAAGTGTAATTTATCCTACTTTAAATTACATTGACTGTTTCTAACTTTTAATAACTAAATAATATTTAAATTGAGTATTATCTTGTTTAAATACAGGTATATAACTAAATAAAATTTAAATTGAGTATTATCTTTAGGACTGACAATTTTAGATACACACACAAATACACGACAAAAATCTACACGAAGTTAACAGGTATCGTGTATGGCCTTAACAGGTACTAAACAGGTAGACACGAAAATACCTGTTAATTTTCGTGTCTAAACAGGTAAAATACTTGTTTACCTGTTTAGTTCCTGTTAATACATGTTAACAATTTTAGTATAATAAAAAATATAATTTAGTGGGACCATGTGATTTGAAAATCTGATCTTATTACTTATCTCTCTAGTTTCACTAACCCTTTCGGCCCATTCCCATTCCAATGGACATATTAAAAAACCCTAATTCTTCCCTTCTCCAGCCCCACTCATAGCGACACCACCCCAACCACCGGCCGTCGAGAAGAAAGACCCATGTGAACTTTGAATTGAAGAGTTGAGAAGAAAGGCCTATGTGAACTTGCGTTTATGTATTATTTAAGCCTATTGTGAACTTTTGATTCACTAAACATGTTCCTAGACATGTAATTATTGGAACATTCGTAAACAAGTATTAATAGGTAATTATCTTGTATACCTGTTAAAAAAATATTTCGTGTTCGTGTATGGAAAACTGGACACGAAACCTTATCGTGTCGTGTTCGTGTATCGTGTATTATCGTGTACAGGTATACATGATATGTCAGCCCTAATTATCTTGTTTAAATACAGGTATATAATTACTTAATATTTTTTTAAAACTGAATTTTTTGTCCAAATAATAAAAATAATATCTAAATATAATCGGTGTTTTAAGCTTTTTAAGTTAAATTGCGCTCTAAAAAGACTTTATCCCAAGGACCAATTCATTATTCAAAAATAAAACGTGGATAAACATTTTATTAATGTTTAGGTTTTTTACATATTTCCCCCTCCTAAGAAGGGCTTATTACATATTTCCCCAAACAAAAAATTTAATTACACATTTCCCCTCTTTTTGAGAGATTACCTAATTACCCTTGTAAAACCCATAATCCCTTTAGTCAGTTTCCTCTCCCCTCGTATACGCCGAACCCTGCCTTATCCAAGTCTGTAGATTCAATCACCTTCACATGATGTACACGTTTATCCCATCAATTTGTTTCCTCTCCAGCCCTCGTATTTTCTATGTTTATGATGTTTCAGTATTTTGAGTTTCCAAACAGTTACTTGTATCATCTTTATTCCCTGTTAGCGAGGGTCAAATAGCTACGAACACCACCCATGTTCAGGCCTCATATATTAGTAATATTAAAGATTTACGTAATAATAAATCAGATGCTTCAAGTCCAATACCCGCAACCCATTTACCACCAAATTCGCCACCTTTAACACTCCCTACAATAGTAAATACTACACTAAGTACTCCGACAATACCTTTAGGCCCCAACCAATCAGTCAAAAACTAGGTGCTTGGTGAAATACAAGTGACACCGTTTTTGTTGGTCAAGCATAGGGCGAAGTACACGGGCATGGAGTGGCAAAACTGGGTGAATTTTAGTGTTGATGAGTAGCTGGTGTGGTAATGCTAAAATGGGTGTGGTTTGTGTCGGTTTCAGATTGAGAATGTTCATGTTAATGAAAATGATCCTATACTTTATGCTTCCCCTTTATTGTGCATAGCATGTCGATGGTATATTGGTTTAGCATAATTGATTATGAAGTGAGGATTGCATTTATTTTTGAAGGTTTGTGTTTTTGATTATGAGTATTATGGTATTGTTTGAGAAGAATAGCAAGTGGAAGAATTGGGGAGATATACATGGGGAAATATGTAATTGATGATATTAGAATGAAGAAATATGTAACTATTTATTTAATAAGTTCATTAAGGGTAAAATAGTAATTTCTTAATAGTATTTTTTATGAAAAAGAGAAATATGTAATATATTTGGTTTAAGAAGAAAAAATATATAATATGTGGGTGTTTGGGATTCCTTTTCAAAAGTCATTTTAGCCCCAAAAGTCCTTTTGAGAAGGAGAAGGAATCCCAAACATAACATGAGAAGTCCTTTTGAAGAGAAAAGGAATCCCAAACACCATGAAATAAGTTCTTCTAGCTCCAATTATGCATTTAATAAGTCAAAATGGAGAAGTAGGAATTTCTTGCTTATTGTTTTGAAAAGGACTTTTGAAGAATGAGAAATGGAGAAGGAATCCCAAACACGCCCTATATATGGGTTAGGGAACGGAAATATGTAATTGAATTTTTTGTTTGGAGAATTATGTAATTATGTAGTAAGCTCCGAGGGGGAAATACGTAAAAAATCTATGTTTATGTCACACCTCACACGTGTATCAAAGAGGCAAAGTATCATCCGGTCGGTGTAAGCCGATAGCGTTGACCCAAACCGGGTTCATCACACCTTCACAAATTCAACTGACGAACTCCGTCACTATTCCCAGTTTCTCTCAATTTCATACCCACATTCTTCGATTCCGATCGTATTCTCTCCATCTCCAAACTAATGTGATCAGACTTCATCTTCTCAATCAAGCATAAACAACCTTTCATCTTCTCAATCAAAATCGATTTCGTTTTACTTCCGTTTTGGTAGTCGTTTTCGAAGAATTAGGGTTTGAAGAGCATCAACAATGGTGCCTTCACTCCAATTCTTCTTCACTAATTTCCCTGCATCGTTTAATTGTAACAGTTCGTGTTGTTCGCATCGTTTGAAACGTTGTATCGAGAAAGGCGATCGTCGTGGTAATCTTAGTTAACACTCAGCCTATTATTCGTCCTTTTTTAGTTATAACCAGCATCTATAGCCTTTATTCTGGTGTAATCTGTTCTATCTCTGTTGTTTTCTGCTTTTTTATCACTGTATCCTGTGTTTGAGACTGGAAGTTAGGTCTCGTAAGTGTAAATCGGAGTTTAATCCCGCGATTGATACGTAGAAACCGCTATTAGACGTTCCGGATTGTCTGGATTCAGATCTGTGTTGAAGTTTGGTGTAAACAACTCTGATTTGACTCAGGAGGTAGTGAGGTACATTTTATATACATGTTTTGCATAATTTCTGTTTTAAATTGTAACATTGGGCTGATAGTAGATTCATAATTGTATATGTTGCTTTCCTGTTAGATTTACTTCATGTGCTACTACAGTGGATCATAATATCTGTCATCTATCCGGTTTAATTACAAGTGTATGTGTTTCAAGTGCTTCTGGGTGTGCAATAACCGAACCATTAACCAAAACCGAACCGAAATTAACCGAAAGCCAGTTATCGGTTATCTTTTGTACCGTTGGTTAACCGAAATTAACCGAACCGAACCATTTATATTTTCATATATTTCTAGCTTTTATAATTTCAATTCATGTATTTCATGTTTTATACTTTTTTCATTTCATGTATTTATACCTACATTTCATTTATTTATATTTTATACCTCCATTTCATTTATTTATGCCTCTATTTCATGTATTTATACATCCATTTCATTTATTTATACATCCATTTTGTGTATTTATACCTTCGTTACATGTGTTTCTAAGCAAAAAATTTACCCCTTGGTTGATTTGGTTATTAACCAAACTGATTAACTGATGACTTCGGTTACGGTTACGGTTAATGCTAATAACCGAACCGAACCGTGTACACCCTTACTTCTTACCTTCAAGAAAAATTGAGTTTGTTGCTAGGCGAAGCGCACGTCTGCGCTTAATGTGACATAAGGTGTGAGCAGTATGTGAAGCGCAGCGGAGGCACGATTTTGTGGGATTAAAACACAGCTGAGGCGTGCTCCTCTTGTATGGGACAACCTTTTGCTCTTCAAAATGTTATACATATAGCTAAGAAGGGTGTACATGTAGGTAGTATACACTTACACGCATGAAAACACTGAAAGCGTGTCAACACACACATTTGTAGTTTTCTGGACTCCACGGTGACCTTCGACAAATGTTATATTATCCAACAAGAATCCTCTTAATTGCAAACACCTAAGTTACAAACCATTGACATGAGTTGAGGCATTGAGCTGTGTAGTTTAATTCTGACCACTTATGCTATGATTGTCAGTTTGTGACCCTTTGCTGTGCACTTTATTATTGATTCACAAAATTGATTACATTTCACTTTCAGCTGCCATCTGGTGGCAATGGATATAGATGTGTCAGCCTCTATTGATGTAAACAAAAGCCATGGGTTGTGTACACTTGAATCTACCAATGCAGACACTGAAGATCTTTCTGTGAATAATCTCAGGAGTGATGTGACTGAGTCTCTGAATATTGACATACACGGGGTTACAGGTTCCAAACAACCATATGATGATTACAATTTTCAAAATGAAGACAAAGCCACCGATCCATCCTGCTCATCTTCAACATCTCTGCCTGTAAGCATTGTGTTTATTTGCAGTAGTGGTACCCGTTACTGAACTCACACCTGACCCATATTCCCAGTTCTGCTTAGTGGTGTTCAATATTCGATTCGGATTCGAAAAATTCGAATTTCGACTTGATTCGAATTCGGTTTTCAAATATTCGAGTTCGATTTGAATTCGAGTCAAGTAATCAAATTCGAATCGAATACCAATTTATGATTTTCAATTCGATTCGATTCGAAATTCGAATTCAAATTATACATATATGTTTTTTCTATTATATATACATGAATACACACCTAGTTCTACTTGTTAGTATCGAAAGTCGAATTTCGAATTGGGCTTAAAATTCGAATCGAATAATTCAAATTTTAATCGAATTCGAATCGAATACGAATTCAGATAAAAAAAAATCGAAGTTCGAAAAATTGGATTCAATTAATTCGAAAATTCGTTATTCGATTCATTGAACACCCCTAGTTCTACTTGTTAGTATATTGTACTGTGCTCAACACTTTTTGTTCCATTATTGCCCCTTCACACTTTGTTTCCCCACAGACGACTCCAAAGCCCGTATCTGCCATGAAAGGTAGCCGAGCGGGCCCACCTCAAAAGCTGACCGTGAAGTGGGCCCCAGAAGTCTATGATCCAGTTCCAACCTCAGTTTCCCATGCAGTAACAAACAACAAGCCAGAAAGGCAGAGCAAGAAGAACTCCAAGTCAAAGCACAAAAACGGAAGCAAGTCATCACGTGGAAATAAAAACAAACACAAATTTGCGGGAAAAAGAGGAGGTGTTTAGTTACTTAAGAGTTTCCACCAGCTGTCAGGGAGTTCCATGTCAGAATTTCGGTACGTCATCCTTGGTTAAGGTTGTATATATAAAGAAAAGAGATCCAGTTCATTTGGTCTGTGTGGAAACTTGGTTTCTGAAGAGGATAAGTCTTTCTATACCGCGGTTACTTAATATTTTCACGGATTTGCGTGTATATTTTAGCCGGTGGATATGCTTGATTTTTTGCATGATTGTGGTTTTTTAAGTCTTTCTATACCGCGGTTACTATATATTTTCGCAGATTTGCGTTTATGTATTAGCCGTTGGATATGCTTGATGAAGAATTTTTACATGATTGTGTTTTTTTTGAAGTCTTTCAATACCCGTGGTTACTATATATTTTCGCAGATTTGTGTGTATATTTTACTCGCCGGATATGCTTGATGAAGATTTTTTACATGATTGTGATTTTTCAATGGATGCGAAATACTGTGGCAAAGGATACAGTTTTTTTAATGGATGCAAAATGCTAGCATTGGGTACACAGTACGAGTGCAGTGTTCGTTATTGAGTATCAGTGAATACACGACCCGAATATGGATGACAAACAAACCCAAGAGCTGAACCCGAACGGGTCGGGTATAGGGCTGGGTATTAGGTGATACCCGACAGGCTGAAACTGAAACATATAAATCCGTTTACCTGAACTATATATATATAAACATTTTCTTTTAATTTTCATTTGTCACTAAGTAATATAATCATATACTGGTTCACTATTTTTTAGTTTTTTTTTTTTTAATTTGTTTTTGGGTTACAAAAGTCAAAATGGTTAGAAATGTATTTGTAAATTCATTAATCAATTTAACAAATTAATGGGTCTATTTGATGCCTTTCAAAAAGAACAACATTTACATTATAGATACCCGACGTGTATGAGACACATGTCACACACTTACAACCACGTATGCGACTGGAGTTAGGCCATCCGTAGTGGGACGTTTTTTAAAATAAAAAATAAAAAAAAACGCCGGAAAACGCCCCGGACCCCATTACACCCGGCGTTTCCGGGCGTTTTTTTTGTTCAAATTTGTTGTTGGCGTTTTTTTTAAAACGCTCATTTTGTTTTGTGGAATGGTTGACCCACCAATCATTTTGAACTACCCTCTGACAACTTTTGAGAACCCCCATTTTTGCATGTGACCGTGTGTTTGACCAGCCAATCACCATTTGTTTCCTTTTTTTTTTAATAATTGGAAAGGGCGTTATTGGAATAATGCACCACTACGCCACTTTTGCTATAATGTCCAACGCTGACTAGGATGCCACGTGTCGGATAATGCCCCATGGTGGGGGCATTATTTTTGTTCACCACTACGGGTGGTCTTATAATTTATAAACATCTACAAAACCGTCCCATTGCCACCCTTGGAAACAAAATCGATAAGAGGTTTTCGTGACTAACATGTAAAGTTATTTAGAAACTTGACAACAAATATGATTTCAATTCTCGTGAGACCTAAAAATCTAGAGGCATATTTTACTAACTTTATTTAACAAGTATCGTCTTATTTAAAAGAGTTAAATGCCATTTCAGTCTCAGTGATTTAGGTCATTTTGTCAGTTTAGTCCAAAAGTTTTATTTTTCGTCTATGAGTCCAAAAAGGTTTCACCGTTGCCGTTTTAGTCCACTGGGTTAATTTCATTCATTTTTTATATTAACGAGAAGGGCAATTCGGTCATTTTATATGACCGAATTGCCCTTCTAGTTAACAAAATTACATATAAAATGACCGAATTGCCCTTCTCGTTAACAGAAAAAATGGATGAAGTTAACCCAGTGGACTAAAATGGCAACGGTGAAATTTTTTTGGACCCACATACAAAAAATAAAACCTTTGAACTAAACTGTCAAAATGACCAAAACCATAGGGACTAAAATGGCATTTAACTCTATTTAAAAATATGGCAAACAAAAAAAATATATTGAAAATATGCATAACATAGCGCGGTTTATAAAATATATTACAAATTAGTTTAAAAACTCGTATATTGCACGAATTAAATAAAGAAAAATATTAAAAATAAATAAAAATAAGAGTGAAGAGCATGTATCTTGGAATCCACTACTCTAAATTCTTTGCTTCACTCATGTGCACCCTCACAATTCATGGCTTAACCCTCCACCTAAATAATAAATATTTAAGAATTATAAAACTTATAAAACAATACTTTAAGAAAAAAATAAAATTGAAGTCATATATCTCAAATTAGATTATATGTTGTGGGTTAACTAAATATCCATTAATTTATCTCTTTCCTTCCAACCCCGCTAACACATTCACAGCCTTCCTTCAACCCCGCCAACACCTTCACCTGTTAACGAGCCGGTTAACGATTCAACGTGTCGCGTTAATGGCGAGCTCATTAACCACTTATTCTTAGTTACTAACAATTTAATATATTATCATTTAGGTGTAAAGATCAAATACAAATGAGTTTTAACATACAAAATACCCTTAACGTAAGAAGTGAATGAGGATTTTTTTTTCTCTACTACTTAAGAATGATGTTTGATTGCAAAATGTAAAAAAAAAAATTGTGATTTTGCAGAAGTATAGTAATTTTTGTAGAGTAATTATAATTGCTCTATTACTCTACAAAATTACTCTACTAGAGTAATTTCGTTAATGAACAAACACAAGCAAGTAATCTCGTTTGGTAAGTGTTCATGAACAGGCTCATTCCTTAATGAACGAACACGAATAAGCGTTCATTCGAACGATTCCTTTACAGCCCTGTTGGTCATTGGTGCATGTAATTGGTCGGTTTCTATCCACATGCTAGTGCTGATTGTTTTATGTTGAGTTAAATAAAAATGAATTCGCCGTAAAAAAAACCTTTCACTATTCTCGCACACCTAAAATATTATTTTGACAACTATACTACCCATATAGAGTTATATGGGCCGTATAGGAGAATCTTGCACAAAAACATGTCAAATAATGTTTTTTTGTCTCCATGTATACGAGCCGTATAGCATTACACGACCCGTATATAATGTTATACGACCCATATAATGTTATACGACTCAAAACTCATATAAAATTATACGACTTATATAATGTTATACGACCCAAAATTCATATAATGTTATACCGCCCGTATAGAATACTATACGACCTAATATTTTCTTCATCTGTACATGCTGTATAACATTATATGACCAAATATTTGTCTTGTCAGGTTATTCTATACGTGTCGTATAATTTTATACAACCCAGGGTGTTAGAGTGTGACTTTATTATAAAAAAAAAAAAAAAAAAGTGTTTTGATTCTTTATGGCACGTGCGAGTCAGAAAATATACACGTTGTAAACTTGCCAGGTCAACAATCCAAGTGAAACCCTCACCAACCAATCAAAACCAACCCTCAACCCCTATATAAACCAAACCCCCACCCACAAAGTTCCACAACACAGTCACACACTCTCTCAACTCATTCAATCAACCCTAACAAAATGGCGCCAACAAAAGCCGAGAAGAAGCCATCATCATCAGCCGATAAGAAGCCAGCCAAAGCCGAGAAAAAGCTTCCAAAAGAAACCGCATCCGGAACCGATAAGAAGAAAAAGAAGATCAAAAAGAGCAGCGAAACCTACAAAATCTATCTCTTCAAGGTGTTGAAGCAAGTGCATCCTGATATCGGAATCTCAGGTAAAGCTATGGGGATCATGAACAGTTTCATCAACGATATATTCGAAAAACTCGCGCAGGAGTCGTCTCGGCTCGCGAGATATAACAAGAAGCCGACGATTACTTCTCGTGAGATTCAAACGGCGGTTAGGCTTGTGTTGCCTGGTGAATTGGCGAAACATGCTGTTTCTGAAGGTACGAAAGCGGTTACGAAGTTTACGAGTTCTTAGATCTCTGGATCGGATGAGTGTTCGATTTGAATTTTGATCGGTTCTGATGTTGAGTTTTTGAGTCGGTTAATCGTTTTGTTACTCCAGATCTGGATCTCATATAATCAATGATACATTTTGTTTACTTTTGATGTTGAAGATGAATTTTGATCGGTTCTGATGCTGTGTTTTGAGTCGGTTATTTGTTTTGTTATTTCAGATCTGAATTTCATACAATCAAAGATACATTTTGTTTACATTTAATCGAACGCGATGTTGAAGATGATGATTGTTTGATTTGATCGGTTTTGATTTTGAGATTTTCGTGACGGTTATTCGTTTTGGTACTTGAGATCTGAATCTCATATAATCAGTGATACATTTTGTTTACTTTTAATCGAACGTGATGTTGAAGATGATGATTGTTTGATTTGATCGGTTTTGATGTTGAGATTTTCGTGGTTATTCGTTTTGTTACTTCAGATATGGATTTCATACAATCAACGATACATTTTACTTACTTGTTATCGACGTTTTCGTGTTTCTGAAGGTTAAATATGTTCTTGATCTAGATCGGATGTTGAAGATGATGAGTCTTTCATTTGATCGGTTCCAATATGAGTGTTCTTTTTAACGTTTAAATATATCTAATATTGTGTCACATTGGATTGAATGATTCGTCCGTTCAACTTTTAGTCAGATGGCCATTGTGATGAGTCTTTGATTGTTTATTGTGTGATTGGGTTTTAGGATTTCTTTGTTTATGGCATATATGGACAGGGCTGTAAACAAACCGAATGTCGTGAACTCTTTGGGCAGTTAGTTTACGTTTGTTCATTTAATAAAGAGTTAAATTGTCATTTTAGTCCCTGTGGTTTGGGTTATTTTGCCAGTTTAGTCCAAATGTTTCATTTTTCGTTTGTGGGTCCAAAAAGGTTTTACCATTGCCATTTTAGTTCACTAGGTTAACTTCATCCATTTTTTCTGTTAACGAGAAAGGAATTCGGACATTTTATATGTAATTCTGTGAACTAGAAGGGCAATTCGGCCATATAAAATGGCCGAATTGCCTTTTTCGTTAACAGAAATAATGGATGAAGTTAATCCAGTGGACTAAAATGACAACGGTGAAACCTTTTTGGACCTACATGCGAAAAATGAAACATTTGGACCAAAATGATCCAAACCACATGGACTAAAATGACATTTAACTCTTTAATAAATGAACAAAAAACTTCGTTTGATTAGTTATATGAACGAACACGAGCAAAGGTCTCGTTCGTCCGATTGTGTTCGTGAACACTCGTTCATGTTTCCTTGATTATGTTGTTCATCAAAGTTTTTTGCATTTTTATTTTATCTAAATTTTTTATATATTTTATTACCTTAACAATTAAAATATGAAACCTTATTGCTATTGTTTTTACGCATCATTCCCCCTTCCTTTCTCAGTGTTCATATCGACCTCCATCAGTCCATCCCACAATTATGGCTTCAAGTTCCAATGTTGCTCCCTCCGTCATTCACCTTTAGCCCCCATCGATTTCGCCGATTTCGTTTGTGTTTGTGAACATGTTCATTTCTTTAAGACCGGACAGTATGGGGCTCGTCCCCAGGCCCATTCCCTTGCCGCTGCCCTAGCCTTGCCACCCCTTTACTCCGTCGCCGCCTCAGCCTCGTCCCCATCGTCCGCCCACAGCCGCCCAAGCCGGGCATCATCCCCTCACACACACCTATATATATTTAGCCCCATCCCCCACCCCCTTGGTCCATCCCCTTTAGGCCCATCCTCACACCCGCTTACGTGGCGGTGACGTGGCGGCCTATCCTCCTCACACCATACCTTCCAGTCTAATGAACGAACATAAACATAAGATCTCGTTCGATAAGTGTTTATGAACCGTTTGTGAACACATTTAGGTGGTGTTTGTTTTTTCTGTGGGAAAAGGTCACCGGTCTGCGGACCACATCTGCAGGCATCTGCAGGAGGAGAGGTGGACCAAATGTCTACAGTCTGCAAAGAGAAGAGGGTTTGGTTTTTTATATTTAAAAACCTCTTCTCATATTTTAAAAACACAAACAACACACAGACAACCCAGCACCAGAACCTCTCTCTCTCATCTCTCTCTCCCTGCCTCCCTCTACCACCACAACCACCGTCCACCTCCACCACCACAACCACCGTCCACCACTTCAGCCACCACCCATTAAATGTGGTCGCATACCGTCAAGTTAAAAGCGGTTTGTTACCTACATTAAATGTGGTCGCATATCCAAACACCAAAAAAGACAACCAAGCATCATCCAAAACAAATTAAAAAAAAAAAAACAAAAAACTTACACATTCTGGTACATGTTCCAAAGAACAGAGTAGGAGTGGAGGGGGGCTCGCCGGAGAAGAAGGAGGAGTGGTGGGGGGCTCGCCGGTGGTGGAGGTCGACGACGAGGTAGAGCCGGTGGGGGAGGTGGTGGCGGCTGAGGTTGGAGATCGAGCAGGAGGAGGGGGTGCCTCTGAGGTGTATGTCGACGAGGAGGAGGAGCCGGTGGGGGAGGTGGTGGCGCCGGAGGTGAAGGTGGTGGGGGAGGTGGTGGCGCCGGAGGTGAGGTGAAGGGTTGAGGTTCTGTGTTTTTGAGGAGGAGATGTTTTGAGAAGGAGATAAGTCTTCAGAAGAGGTTTGAAGACCTCAAGACAAGTCTGCCCCAAACAGAGGTGGGGAAGAGGTTTGAAGACATAACCTCTTCTAAAAAACAAACAAGCTGCAGACCCTTATGTCTGCGCGTGGTCTGCGCGACGCAGACATAAGAGGTTCTGAAGTACTTCTAGCAAAAAACAAACAAAACCTTATTTTCTTAACGAATGTACACGAACAAGGTCCTATTCGTGTTCGTTCAGTTCATTTACATCCCTACATATGGATGAATGTTGATGAGGGGTGATGCTGGGTTAATGACCAGACAAGATGGTGTTAGGCGCTTGTTGGAGCCCGGCACAGCCAGCTGCCGCACCACTTTACTACGCGTAGTCTAATGGAGGTGTATGCCATAGGTTGTTGACGGCTATGTTTGACAATGACGGTTGTTAAATATCGGTTCGAGATGGTCAATCTTTTAAAAGATGAGAGATGACAAATCTTCCAAGACCCACATAGTTAAGAACAAGACTAATTTGATACAATATCTATACTATATAATAAAAGAAACCAACTTTGGGACACGTATCACTCATTGAAGACGTCTACATTTTAATTTCCTGGATTTTCATATTTATCTTATATCAATTAATTAAATAATAAATAATCAATTAATATTAAATCTTATCTTACTTTGAATGTCAGATATAATCATTCTATTTAATCTAATAATATATTATCTTCAAATTTAAATTATAAATTAAAGATTTTTTAAATAATAGCACAAAACAATAATCTTAAACTTAAAAAAACAATAATACGCTCATATAAAAAATTTAAAGTACAAACAAAATATACAAAATAACTTATTAGACATCAGATCAAACTTTAAAAAACACTAATTAGGAAGAGAAGCTTATAATATAATTCTGTTTTTTTATTTTTCAAATTGGGGTTCTAATCAATTCGAATTAAACTTAACCAAGTTTATGACTTGATTCGAATTAAATCGAACCAAATTTATGCTTTTTTAAACGAATCCAATAGCATATTATTTACTATACAAAATTACATTTATTTAACCTGTGTAATACATGGTGTTTTTAAAGATATAACTTTTTTTATTATTTAGTATATATTCGCCCCACTTGCAGTATGCGCATATAATGTATATATGTGTGGACGCTCGGAGGGCAAAAGTGAAATTGCACTAATTTTAACATTATTTTACTAAGTTCGTGAAAATAAGGTTAAAAGCGGAGCATGGTTAATCATGCATCATCATCATGTGGTGGCGTTGATAGTAGAAAGACAAAAGGGACAATGCACTAATCGGTCTTTGTCCCGATTGTTGAGGGTTATGTGCCTTATATCCAAGACTTGACGCAAAACTACTATCGAGTCGGGGCTCTCACTGAAAGCAGTCTCTCTATTCCTACGGGGTAGAGGTAAGGCTGTCTACATCTTACCATCCTCAGACCCTACCTTAGCTTTGCTATTGGTGGGATTTACTGAGTATGAAGATGATGATAATGATTTAGTATATATAATTGGATTTATTGAACCTGTATAATACACGGGGTTTATAAAGATATAACTTTTTTATTATTTAGTTTATAAAATTACATTTATCCAACATGTGTAATATAAAAGATTACAAAATTACATTTATTTAACACATGTAATACACAGTGTTTTTAAAAATATAACTTTTTTTATTATGTAGTATATATAATTAGATTTATTCAACCCGTACAATACACGAGTTTTTATTATTTGGTATATAAAATTACATTTATTCAGTATAATACATGGGGTTCTTAGAGATATAATTTTTTTATTATTTAATGAGTTAATTGCTCGGATGGTCCCTGTGGTTTCAACTTTTTTCACGTTTAGTCCCCATCTTTTGAAAATAGCAGGTATGCTCCCTATGGTTTGTCATTTTGTTACTCGGATAGTCCCTGAGTAGATGTCAGTTAGTTTGAAAATAGCAGGTATGCTCCCTATGGTTTGTCATTTTGTTACTCGGATAGTCCCTAGAGTAAATGTTAGGGGACTATCCGAGTAACAAAATGACAAACCATAGGGAGCATACATGATATTTTCAAAATGTGGGGACTAAACGTGAAAAAACGTGAAACCACAAGGACCATCCGAGCAATTAACTCTTATTTAATATATAAAATTACATTTGTAAAACCCGTGTAATAAACGAGATTTTTAAAGAATAAGTGTTTTAATTTAGTATATAAAATTATATTTATTCAACCCGTATAATACACGGGGTTCTAACCTAGTTCTGGTAATATTTTCCAAACTATCTACCCTACAATTTAATTACTTGAAAAGGAAACTAGCACCAAACTTTAAAAAATGCATTACGTAATACATTGACCAAGTGAAACGTTGGTGTAATACTGAACGGAACATTGCTTTCTAAAAAGGATTTCTAGTGATATTTATAACTTAAAAAGATAAATTTATAAAAAAGAGTTAATTACTGTTTTCGTCCAAGTGGTTTGTCAAAAATCACTATTTCAGTACATTAGTTTAAAAATTGCGATTTCAGTCCCTGTGGTTTCACTTTCGTAACCATTTCAGTCCACCTCCGTTAACCACATCCATTTATTCTGTTAAGTACACGTGAATTGTATTCTAGGACCCACTTGTTAAAACACAACCCCACGCTACCCCACCCCACTCCATCCCTACTCTCATTTCTGGCAAAAGTTTCCGGTCATCTTCTCCGGCATCACAACCCCACCCTCTTAATGTCCGTCGACCCATTACCCCACCCCAATTAATATCTTCCTAGCAGCATCAATTAACATAATAACTTTGAAAAATAAGGCTTACCTGGACATAATCTCATTCTAAAATTCAAAATTAAAATTTTGGAACCATATATGTAAAAATAGTGCCAGACTTCTACTTCTACTGAAGCCATGGTGGGTCGAACCCCACAATCCAATTTAAGTCCATGTGTCATACAACAATAAAATCATATAAATCCAATAATAAAATCATATAAGCTCATATTTTATTAACACAAGGGTAATTTAGGTATTTCATTAAAAACGTAACGGTAAAATAGACGGTGTTAGGAGACTGGACTGAAATGGTTACGAAAGTGAAACCATAGGGACTGAAATCGCAATTTTTAAACTAGTGGACTGAAATAGTGATTTTTAACAAACCACAGGGACGAAAACAGTAATTAACTCTATAAAAAAATAAGAGGAGTTAAAAATAACGGTTTCAGTCCATTAGTTTAAAAATTGCGATTTCAGTCCATTAGTTTCATTTTCATAACCATTTCAGTCCACTAACTTAACTCCATCCATTTATTTTGTTAACTTTGGGTGAAATTACCAAATTACCCCTGCTAACTTAACAAATTGTACTAAAAAAATTCTAAAAAATCTAAAAAATTCCAAAAAAATCAAAAAAATTCCAAAAAATCTAAAAATCAAAAAAATTTTAAAAAATCATAAAAATTCTAAAAAATCCAAAAAAATTCTAAAAAATCCAAAATGTTTCATTAAATGTTTCGACGCGAACCGTTTCGACGCGAACCGTTTCGACCCGTACCCCGTTTCGAGCCGAACCGTTTCGGCCCGTACCGTTTCGACGCGAACCGTTTCGACCCGTACCGTTTCAAGCCGAACCGTTTCGACGCGAACCGTTTCGACGCGAACCGTTTCGACCCGTACCGTTTCGAGCCGAACCGTTTCGACGCGAACCGTTTCGACCCGTACCGTTTCGACGCGAACCGTTTCGACGCGAACCGTTTCGACCCGTACCGTTTCGACCCGTACCGTTTCGACGCGAACCGTTTCGACCCGTACCGTTTCGACGCGAACCGTTTCGACGCGAACCGTTTCGACCCGTACCGTTTCATTAAATGTTTCGAACCCGAACCGTTTCGAGCTGAACCGTTTCGACACGGTACGGCTCGAAACGGTTCGCGTCGAAACGGTACGGGTCGAAACGGTTCGCGTCGAAACGGTTCGGCTCGAAACGGTACGGGTCGAAACGGTACGGGCCGAAACGGTTTAGCTCGAAACGGTTCGGGTTCGAAACATTTAATGATACATTTTGGACTTTTTAGAATTTTTAAAATTTTTTTGATTTTTAGATTTTTTTGAATTTTTTTGATTGTTTTGAATTTTTTGGAATTTTTTGATTTTTAGATTTTTTAGAATTTTTTTATTACAATTTGTTAAGTTAGCAGGGGTAATTTGGTAATTTCACCTAAAGTTAACAAAATAAATGGATGGAGTTAAGTTAGTGGACTGAAATGGTTACGAAAATGAAACTAATGGACTGAAATCGCAATTTTTAAACTAATGGACTGAAACCGTTATTTTTGACAAACCTCAGGGACGAAAACAGTAATTAACTCAAAATAAGAGTGTAGGTGTTAGGTGGATCATTTCTTTTATCTTGGTGGTGGGATAAGACTTTGGACTAATAGGTCTTGGGTTCGATTCCCACAAGGGGGGTTTTCCCATATTTATTAGGTTTCCTCCTGAATTGGTGTATAGGCATTATGTCTAGTGGAGATGGATATGATCGGGTGGTTCCGCTGGTGGCACGATGATACTTCAGTGGTCCGTCAGTGATCCAAATTTGCCGTTCAAAAAAAAAAAAAAAAAAAAAAAGATGTTAGAAGAAGGCTTGAAAACTGATTTGAAGTTTCAATTTTGAATTGTCTTTTTACAGGTAGAAAGTAGAATAATATTGTCATGTGTTTAAAATTTGTTCTATATGAAAGCCTGCTTTACATTAGTTAAATCATGAACTCTTCATATTTGAGATAGTAGACGACACATGTGAATTTTTTTGGCATGTTACTATATTTGTTTGCTGTTTTTCAATGGATTTAGAAATGATATTATATTTTATTTATGTTTTGAGGATAACATTTTGTATATACTTGGAACATCTCCATCGCCTGTCCAGTGGATGTCCACCTGGAGCTCTTTGCCCTTGGGGCGTATGCTTGTGTAGAAGGATTTGGAAAGACGGGTCTTGAGTGAAGGGATGCGAGATGGAAGGAGAGCCCGTGGAAGGGGGAAAAGAGAGTCGATAATGACAACATAGTGTGTTAGTAAGGGGTTCTTCTCTATATGGTTGAGGGTTCAAGTCTCATGGTGGACATAAGGTATAGATTTACGATGTACAATTTGGATAAAGATGATGTATATAGATTCATTTGTATCAACATAAATTGTACAATCAATTTGAGTTTACTCAAACTATTCTAAAGTATGTCATTTCAACTGAAAACAAATCCAAATCGGCAAACATCACCCAAAATATTATTCATTGTCATCACCTATCGATCGTTGTTAGCACCAACGCGATCACCATTGACATTGTCGCCGCTACTAAACCAAATTGATTTTTTTTAATGACTAGTTTTGACCATAATCAATTTGCTTCTAATCTGTTGACCCAAACCCAATTTGACTTGTGACCCAAACCCATAGAAGATTTTGAAAACTTGATGTTTCTAAACTTTCATAGTTGTTTCTAAAAAGTTTACCCAAGCACTATACTTATGTGATGGATTCAAGATTTTTTTTCTAGTGGGATCTTTTTGATAGATTCTCACTATTTTTTTTATATCATATAATGTTCTAACTATTTTCTTTTTTTTTTTTTTCATTTTTTTTTCCAAATCGAGTGGTTCCCAGGGACACCTGGGATCATTCTAAAGGGTAAGAGTAGAGATGGGCATAATAACCGGTTCCAAACCAGACCCGGTAGAACCGACCTGGAACCGGTTCCGGTTCCTACCCGTCTTATAGAAGAACCGGTTCTGGGTTCAAAAAAACCCGTAGGTTCTTACCTGGTTCCACATTTTATAAATAAAATCGGTCCCTACCCGAAACCGGTTCCTACCCGGTTTCTCCGTAACCAATTCAGACCCGGCGCATTTTTTTTGAACGGCCAACAGAATAAATCCCGAGCACTCTCGGGGCACCCACTGGACCAAACGGAGTACTCCAAGAGTAACCCGAGTCCACCACCAATTCCGGGGAAAACTCGGTAACCCACCCGCCCGTAGGCACGGCGGTGAAATTATCGGTAAAACCCGTTTGGCTCAAGGATCGAACCCAAGTTTCCCTGCGTCTCCTATCATTGCCCACCAATGCCTCACTCTGCACCAAGAAAGAGTTGAACTTGCATCTCCCAAGAGAAATGCAAACCTTCCACCACTTGATCTAGAGATCATTGGCCAGACCCGGCGCATTAAAGTCTTGATTTGTTAGGACCGGTTCCAAGTTATAAAAAAATCGGTTACTAATGTTTGTTTTTTTTTATTCCAAGTATTAGTGTTTGTTTTTTTTATTATTTTAAGTTTTTATTAATGTGAGTTTTTTTTAGAGTAAACTGCCATTTTGGTCCCTGAGGTTTGGTCACTTTTGTCACTTTAGTCCAAAACTCAAAACTTTTAAATCTGGGTCCCTGTGGTTTCACTTTTATTGCCATTTTGGTCCAAAATTGAAATCAACTGATATTTGGCTAATAAAATTCTATTATTTTGTCATTTTCCTAAGGGGCAAAATGGTCAAATATCAACTGATTTCATTAATTTAATTAATAATGTGTTATAATAAAATTATATTAACCGTTTTGCCCCTCAGGAAAAGGACAAAATAACAGGATTTTATTAGGCAAATTTCAGTTGATTTCATTTTTGGACCAAAATGGCAATAAAAGTGAAACCACAGGGACCCAGATTTAAAAGGTTTGAGTTTTAGACTAAAGTGGCAAAAATGACCAAACCTCAGGGCCCAAAATGGCAGTTTACTCTTTTTTTATAACCCATTACAACTACAAGGTATAAATCGAAACATGAATACTTATTAGAACCGGTTACATTAAACGAAAGTTAAAATTAAAATCCTACATTACATAAAACACTAAACATAACTAAACCGGTTACATAAAACACACGAAACATTCGAAGAACCAGTTACATAACTAAACATTACATAAAACACTAAATATATTAAGTTTTTATCAATTTAAGGTTTTTTTTTAAGAACCAATTCCTACAGCAACTGTTTGCAGCGTTTTTATTGAATTACCTGATGGAACCGGTTCTTTCGAAGAACCGGTTACAACCCTACCCGGAATCGGTTAGTATCGGTTCCAGTATTAATGGTCTAAAACCGGGTAGGAACTGGAACCGGTTCCTACCTACAAGAACCGGTTCCATCAACACTCATACAAGAACCGGGTCCGGTTAGGAACCGGTTCCAGGTATAAAAAAACCTGATATGCCCATCTCTAGGTAAGAGTGCCCAACGTTAGAACTATGTTGGACCGGAAAACAAAAGGTTACAAAACTGAAAAGCAAACTGATTGAAACTGGTTTGGTTCTGTTTTGTAGATTGTCTGAAAACATAAAAGGTTGGGAAGCTAGTGTTTGTTGTTGGTGTCATAACTCTTGACCATAATGTCATTTTCCATATAACAAACATGTTTGTTCCCATAACATTGTGAAATCGATAGTCAATACATAATGATCAGATCAATTGTTGATATGTTTTATAATAGTTTTCAACGTCTTCGCCAACATTTAAAGTAGCAAAAGTTGGCATAATTGTTCTCTTGCATCTCTACCGCCTCAATCCCTCCACAATGTAGTCCGCATACAGATCCCTTCAGAAAATTTTAAAAAAAATAAGCATAGTCGAGATAAGGGACAAATGTCACAAATCATGAATGGTTAATCGACATCCTGAAAATTTGACCTATTTGCCTAAAAACGGGTCAATTGGGGTTGTAGTTATTTCCAACAAAAAATAAAAAACATGTAGAGTTATAAAACTTAGAAAAAAATGGAAGCACGCCAAATGGGTCAAACGGGTAAAAGTCACACATCATGAGTTGTTTAATTGGAAAAGTTATATGATTTGTTTTTAAGTAAAAAGTTTGTATGATCTTATTTAGTATATTGATTATATACAAAATTCAAAAACTGGACAAGAAAGTGTTGACAGATTTGACTCAACTTGACCCCCCCGTTTTGACCAGTGACCCGAACCCACCTGCTACAAAGATCTAATGCTCGTAATCTGTAATTAAAAAAAAATCAACAAAACTATTTGTAGTGTTTACCATCTCTTCTGTTACTAACGGTGATGCATCGTTTACCTAATTCTTATCAAATACCACACATTCAACTATATAGGCGATTTAAATCAGTCTGTCCTATTTGACAAAGGCTGATATAATCATACATATATATTCACTATTCACATGCAAAAAGATCAGATGCTGATATGGATATGATCGACCCCGACGCACATGTTTCATAAGCATTTTAAATTTTTACTTACATCGAATATTTCACCGCCTCGATTGCCTTGTCAGCCGGCAAGAAATCATCAACAGCGACCTCCTTATTCTCGTTTTTCTTATCTAATCAGTTGTGTTAAGATAAAACAAATTTTTGACTTTTGACTCAATGAGTCAATTCATGTTATGTTTTATTCAAAACAAGTAATTATATAGCTTAAAAGGAAACGGGTCATCATTTTTATTCAAAACTGAGATTATTATAAAAGTAAGAAACTTATGACATCATTTTTTTACAAACTGAACTTTTTACAAAAAAGTCAATCCTTTTGGACAAAAGCGGGGTCAACCCAACCCCGCCTGATATGACCCGTAGGCTGTAACGAAAAAGTTACACATTTTAACCCGTTACCCAACCCTCATGACCCACACATTTGGTAACCTCTATACATCATTATCATCATCATCATCATACTCAGTATATCCCACCAATAGCAAAAGCTAAGGTAGGGTCTGAGGAGGGTGGGATGTAGACAGCCTTACCTCTACCCCGTAGGAATAGAGAGGCTGCTTCCAATGAGACCCCCGGCTCGATTGTGGTTTTGCATCAAGCCTTGGACATAAGGCACATAACACTCAGCAATTGAGACAAACGCCAATTGGTGCATGTACCCCCTTGTCTTTCGGCTATCAACGCCACCACATGATGCATGATTAACCATCCCCTCTTTTAACGTTATTTTCACGAAATTAGTAAAATAACGTTAAAATTAGTGCACTTTTGCTTTTGCCCCCCGAGCGCCCACACATATATACATTATATGTGCATACCGCAAGCGGGGCTCATTACTATAACATATTAATTATTATTGTAATAAACTAATTCTGTAATCATATTTGACACTGACATTTCACAAATATTTTGAACAAAAAAGCGTTTTAGGAGAACCCGATCCGTTTTGATGCATACCGAAAAGTTATGACCCATTACCCAACCCACCATTTTACCACTTTTATAAATTATAAATTATACAAAAATCTAGTTCTAAAAGGATACAATCTTCAAAGAAACGGCGGATCTCAGCTAAACGATGTGGCGGGAGCTCCTTGATGTCGGTATAGTCTCTATACTCAGGATCATCAGCACAAACCGCAATTATCTTATCATCTTTCTCTCCCTAATTATGTTCACAAATGTTGGTAAGATTGTTTGATGAGCAAAAAAAATTAGAAATGTAAATTTATTAGACCATATAATTATATAAATAAATACCTGATCAATCATGGGCATGAGACCTATTGCTTTGGCCCGTAGAAAACAACCTGGCAGTATTGGTTCCTGTATGTGTGTGCAAAAAGCTCGGTAACATTAAATATGTATTAAGAAAAGTAATTATTTCGGTAAGTGTAAAGTGCACGGATGACCCTTGTGGTTTACGGATGGTTGTAAAAGTCGCTAGGCGCTCCCTAGTCGGTCGACCGGGGAGTTGAGAGTACTCGGCCTAGGCGGAGAGCATAGTTGTCAAAGGCGCGAAGCGCACTCTAGGCGCATAGGCACCGATTAGGGCCTAGGCGATAGGCGCAAAAAAAGCGTGGGCCCGAGAAAAAAAAAGCGCATAAAAAAATACTGCAGAAAAACTGGAAATTACCAATTAAAAAAAACTGGAAATTACCAACTTAAACTTACAGCCCTATAAATACTGCAGAAAAACTGGAAATTACCAACTAAAAAAAAATAAAAAGCATTAAACATTGTATACACATGGGATGAACTGCAGAAAAGGGGGAACTATAAATAAAAAAATAATAAAAAGCATTAAATATTGTATACGCATGGGATGCACTGCAGAAAAGGGGGAACTATAAATAAAAAAATAATAAAAAGCATTAAATATTGTATACGCATGGGATGCACTGCAGAAAAGGGGGAACTATAAATAAAAAAATAATAAAAAGCATTAAACAAGTCTGCGCTCCAATTACCTAGGAACCATAAGCGCACTTTCTTCGAGTCGCCCAAGAAAAACGCCTAGGCGCCAAAAGCGCTCGCTTTTGACAACTATGGCGGAGAGTACACGGGGAGTACTCGGAGATGCAAATTATAAAGAAATTAGTTTTCGGAAATGAAATATATGTCAAATAACATAAATTGACTAATATTTATAACAAAATATGTGAAATTGATATTCATTCTTTAATATGATAGGCATAAATTCTGTTTTATTTTATTTTAAGTCAAACTCGGCCCGAGTTGACCTACTAGATCCGATTTTGGCCAATGTTGACCGCATTTGATCGATTCCCAGTAATTAGTCGGAATCGAAGAAAGTCGCCTCGGCAACCTACCTTGTAGCGACTACTCGGAGAGTACTTGGCCTTGGAGACCTTGTTTTACAACCATCCGTTTACCAAATATTGGGATTTGGTCCCTAGCTTTTCAAAAGTACACAAATGGCCCCTGTGGTTTGCATTTTGTAACACATATAGTCCCCGCTTTTTCCAAAAGTACATGGATAGTCCTTGTGGTTTGCACTTTGTTACACATTTAGTCCTTAACTTGGACCTGCTGAAACCTTTAGATTTGTTGGATAGGGACTAAATGCGTTACAAAGTGCAAACAACAGGGACCATTCATGTAACTTTAGAAAGCTAGAGACCAAATTCAAAATTTTCGTAAACTAGAAGAACCATCTGTGTACTTTACTCTTTTAGTAATTACCCAAATGTTGATAAAATGGTTTGAGATTATATGCATTAAAAATATACTTTCGGGGCTTATGATCCGTTTTTTGTTAAGCTATTTTGGTATTTAACCCATTAAAAATAACCAGAATCAACCCAATCATAAAGAATTGCCATCTTTAAAATTACAACTAGCTTATGAAATGTTTTGATGATGCTTACAAGTTATCATATGTTAAAATTAAATTCATTCAAACATAAAAAAAGGAACTTTGCGTACCTGCATGATGACCAAGACGTCAATTGGATCGTTGTCTTCACACAAAGTACGAGGGACAAAACCGTAATTGTGAGGGTACACGACTGATGAATATAGAACACGATCAACCTGACAAAGTGTATTGAAAACTTGTATGAACATTAATGTTTTCGATTCTTATGCTAGTGTTATTATTTTCAATTACCTTAATAAGTCCTGTTTTTTTGTCTAGCTCATACTTCACCTTGCTCCCCTTGCTAATTTCAATCACCTAAAAATACAAATAAACAAATATATAAGATAAACGGTTTCGGTAACATACATTGCTGACCTGTACACCCCCCTTAGACTTTGATCTGTATTAAATATTAATCTTACACAGTTGAAGATCGTTGGCGCACCAGGTCCTGCATTGGATCATTAAAAAAATCACGTATTTAAAATCGATACATCATTAGAGATGACGGTAACACTTGTTGTAAGAAATTAAGAAAAAAAATAATCAGATTTAATACCTATTTCAAGATCATGCCAAGGATGTGCAGCAACTGATCTTTTGTTCATGGATGAAAGTATTCTTTCATTAAGCGGAGGACGTGAAGTCATAGCTGCAAGCTGCACTAAATTCAAGAAAACCAACAGTGAGATTACTTTACATTAAAATAAAACAAAATATAAGCTAACCTCATCTAAATAGAAAGTAATATAATCTGTGAGTTTATAGAGGATAAACCATGAACAATTACACAACTACCCACTACTACATAAAACTGCTAGATACAATAACATTTGCTCTAATATCAACTATTTTACTCATAACTTATAGTAGCATTTAGCTTGAAACAAAAAATGAAAACTCGACTCATAATCTGACTCTTGAAGCTCAAGGGGCAAATTAGAATTTATATATATATAGCAATTTAACACTAACAATTCAGTATACTCTCCTACCATTAACAAATTAACCTTTTACAACAATTGTAGCAAGTAGGAACTGATTAAGACTTAAAACACTAATAGCAGCAATAAGAAAAAAGAGGGACAATAAAACTAAGAAGAAAGGTACTTATATCGGGAAAATCGGTGATATATCAGTCATATATCGGTCAATATCGCCGATAATATCGGTACCAATATTCTAACCAATCTTTGACACCGATATATAACATGTGGACCGATAACCGATATATCGGTGATATATCACCGATATTAACTGGATAGCTTTTGGGCTTCAGAAATTTCGGCATATTGAATCGTCTCATCAAACATGAGAAGCGTTCATCATTTTTCAATGCTTCAGCATTCGAATACTTCTTCCTTCTACATTGCAATCTTCTTCATATCTTTGCTCTAACTTTTGAGTTGGTTTAATCTAGGTACAAAATATCTTCCCGTTGGTAACGTGGCTCGTACAATGTTTTTTTTATCAAGGTGCATAACTTTGGGCAGATGTATTTTCTAAATGTTATCCACCACTGATAATGCACTCAAAAAATGAATTTGAATCGCATCGATGAGAGGTTGTAGTGTGACCCACCTTAGAAATGTGGCTACAGACCAACATTTGTGTCTAACATAAAAAGCATTATGATTTAGCGTTAGAAGCCGTACATACTCCACATATATCAAATCGATTCCTAAGTTTAACAAGAACTATTTTGTGTGAAATATCCCTTAACCACTCCAGATCTACAGTATTACGCGTTTTATACATTACATACAAAAATTCATTCCACAATACTCTTGATCTTGAATGGTTAAGTGATGTTACATCAAATAAAGCAAAAGAATTCTTATTAAGTATACAAGAAATTGGTTTGAAAATATATAGAGTGCTTACGGCTTCTAACGCTACATCATAATGTTTTTCTTGTTGACAGGTGTCAGACATGGAACCAGATGTCTAGGTGGGTCGAGTTGCAAACCTCTACCCCTACTGCAGTTCAAATTTATCTTTTGAATAATTGAATGTGTACCCAATGGTGGACAACATTCAGAAATACGCGTGTCCCAAATTGTGCACCCTTGATTACAATAACGGTATACTAACTACATTACTAGTTCATTGAATGCGGAAAGGTATTTTGCAACAAAATAAAAACCAAATTTCAATGTATGTCCAAAGAAACACCTTATAGAGGGATGATATCGGGTACAGTACCGAGACAGAACCGTACCGAAAAATACTGAAACCGAAAACGAGTGAAAGTAGAAACGGATTATCATACGATTTTTTTCGGTTTGATATAGTTAGGTACCAATATCATTGAAAATACCTAAAACCAAAAAGCGAGTGAAAGTATAAACCAACTATCGTACCGATTTTGTCAGTTCGATATAGGTACCGATATCATTAAAAATACATAAACTAAACCGTAAAACGAGTGAAAGTATAAACAGAATATCGTACCAATTTGTCTGTTTGATACGGTTTGGTACTGATATCATTCAAAATAACAAAAAATACCAAAACAAAAGATACCAAAACCGAAAACATTAAAAACGAATACGAGTACCGATGATGTTGATCGGTGTCGGTTTGGTACGGTAGCAGTACTCACACAATAAAATAAACATCCCTACTTATGTTGGTGGTTCAGATAGCCATGGAGGCATAGTTGAAAGAAGAAAATGTAAGGCTTTTAATAGGTGCATTGAGTATTAAATATATTCAGCTGTTTTGCATACGAAATGACTACGGACAGTAAATGCTAGTAACTGCATCCTTAATGCACAATTTTTTTTTTTATTTAAATGATTTTTCTAGTTTTTTTTTCTTTCTCATATGCCTTTCTTCTCTTTGTTATTATAACTTTATTTTCTTGAGCTTTTTCTGAATGCATCCTGAGCTTAACTGGTTGTAAATAAATAAAAGAGTTAAATGTCATTTTAGTCCATGTGGTTTGGATCATTTTGCCTGTTTAGTCCAAATGTTTCATTTTTCGTCTGTGGGTCCAAAAAGGTTTCACCGTTGCCATTTTAGTCCATTGGGTTAACTTCATTTATTTTTTTTGTTAACGAGAAGGGCAATTCGGTCATTTTATATGTACAACAGTTAACTAGAAGGAAAATTCGGCCATATAAAATGACCAAATTACCCTTCTCGTTAACAAAAAAAAATGGATGAAGTTAACCCAGTGAACTAAAATGGCAACGGTGAAACATTTTTGGAGCGAAAAATAAAACCTTTAGACTAAACTGGCAAAATAACCTAAACCACAGGGACTAAAATGGCATTTAACTCAAAACAAAATCTAAATTTGCGAAAGAAAAAATAAATAATTAAAAATCATCCAAAAAAATTATTAACAAATTAAATGCGACGAAATATTACACTGTCAAAATCCATATTACCAAATGGCGTTTGGCCACCAAAGGTTGGGTAAAGCTTTTACCTTTTCAACCGATCAGGATTCAATCTAAAAAAGACAAAAATAAAAAATATAATAAAAACTAAATTTGACTTGTCGTTCTACAAACAAAAACAAAAAATAAAATAAAAATCTAAAGTTGCGGAAGAAAAAATAAATAAATAAAAAAAATAAAAATAAAATCTAAAGTTGCGGAAGAAAAAGAAAAAAAAAATAGACCGTCAAAAGAAATTCAACAAAATAAAAGCAACAAAATATTCTACGAATCATCAACACACACAGTATGTAATCTTCCCCAAATAAAACCCTAAACGGTTATCTGTTCATAATCATTTAACCCCAAATATTCACAAAAAAACTCAATCCGGATCATAATAAAGTAACAAAACAGAAATCAAAAACCAAAACCTAACGCACAATCATTTCTACATAACCAAAAACTAAATATCACACCTACAAACAAAACCATCGAAAACTTTGATTAAATTACGATTTGAAATAGAAACAAGTTAGAACATGAATCGATTATGTGAAGAAATGATGTAACAAACCTGAAAATTGAAAAGAAAATCTGTGGAGAGAAAATGAAGAAGCGCAGATCTAGATGATGATATTAGCCGAAAAATGTGCGTACGTTAAAGATCAAGTGTAGTGGAGTTTGTTTGGTAGCGTCTATAGAGACAGATGTTGTGTATCTATATGTATGTTAGCAGGGGAAAAAATGTTGCCCAACACTTTATGTAAATAACTATATTTTGTCCCGCCCGAGATGTGGGCACTAAGCCGAATATTTCTTTCTCATAATACGTACGTCTGTGTTTCGGTTACTTGTACATACTACTCATAAAACGATCTCAAAAAAATTACATTGAGTCAACCAATTAAATTAAAACACTATCATATTTTTACTTTAGAAAAAAAAATTAACTGGGGGCAAAATTATATTTTTTTAGGATAAATGAGCATGTGCCAAGCAGCCACCTGGCACGAATAAAAATTACACCTGGCACGAATAAAAATTACACCGAGTCAAACAATTAAAACAAAGCACAACTATAGTTTTGTAAAAAAAAAAACTAAAGCGATGGCATGACTGTAATTTTACTCTGTGGGCAAAATCGAAATTTGACTGGGAAAGCAAAGGAAAACGATGACAAAAATGTAAATTTAAATTGAGGGCAAAATCGTAATTTGGCTGGGTGGGGAAAAACAAAACTAATGACAAAACTGTAAATTTAAACGGGTAAAAATCGTAATTTTGAACCTAGGGCAAAATGGTAATTTTTAGTTGGGGACAAAAGCATAATTTTATTTTGAATTGGGGGTAAAAACGTAATTTTGAAATGATGGCAAAAACGTAATTTTAAAGCAAGGATAAAATCGTAAATTGGTTTGGCCAATGGCGGAGTTCCATGCAGTTTCCTGGCACTATTCCCCCATCTTGTGTCTATAGTTATACACTGGGGGGAAAATTGTAATTTTACTGGGAAATCAAACAAAAACGATGACAAAAAATGTAAATTTAAACTGAGGGTAAAATCGTAATTTAGCTGGGAGGAACAAAACAAAACTAATGGCGAAACTGTAAATTTAAACGGGACAAAATCGTTATTTGAAATGAGGGCAAAATTGTAATTTTTAACTGGGGGCAAAAGCATAATTTTATTTTAAAGTGGGGGTAAAAACGTAATTTTAAACTGATGGCAAAATTGTAATTTTAAAGCGAGGACAAAATCGTAAATTGATTTGGCCCAAAGCAGGTGAACTACTGTTCACCAAATTTCATAAATATTATAGAGCTAGAAGAATTACCCGGGACACGCAGCGGAGTTTTAATCAGTATCCATTCGTTTTGCAATAGTGTTAGACTATGGATACATCAACTAAAGAAATTATATATATCTTAAACACAAAGGTCGGTGCATAGACCAAATTACTATATCTGCCCTCACCCAACCAACCAAATTACAAAACTGCCCCTAAGAAATCTTTTTTGTTGTGCCATCTTCTTCCACACACTTCCAGTCCTTTAATTTCTTCTTCTTCTATCAGTTTCTACAATCTCTGTTCCTGAAAATCCTCAAGTTCAACCACCGCCTCCACCGACGAAGAGACGAAATAGACAACGATCTTGAATTTTTACTTTTCTTTCATCATCATCTTCATCATGGTACTCATCTTCACTGACCAAACCGGTGTCGGCGGAGGAAAAGCTAGGGTTCCAGGGATTGGGTCTTCTCCCGCCAAATCTCCCTTTTTCCCTATAATGTAGCTACCACCAACAGATCACCGGAAAACTCTTCTATTTCTCTTCTCCGTCGTCCTCTTCCGACGGCTCATTTTATTCTCCGGTTAGTGTTATCCTTTTGTTGTTGATTGTGTAATTGTGTTGTTTGTTTTGTATTTAGTTCTGTTAGACCCAGTTCAGGCTCAAAACAACTTCTTTTCACGTAATATGGCAAGTGATTTCAGTAGATGTGAAAAAGATGTGCGGAAATGGAAATCAGACTTTCAAGAAACAAGACCTACAGAATTATCAAGTTTATATCACTTTGAAACAAAAATGGTTTACAAGGTGATTGTAAGATTATTATCTAATACAAACGAATCTTGAATTCTGTGGGGGGGGGGGGAGCAATGGAGTTTTGATGTATGTGTGAATGCTAAGCTTCAAACTCACTTTTCTTCTCCTGGTTGAGCCTTCTATTTATAGACGGCTTGTATGAATAAACAATAGTTTATTCATACAATAATTCCTGCAAAAAGTAGCCAATTGACATATTCATTGATTCCAACGTTCAAGTTGCTTTTTTTCATCATGATATCATTTAATGTCAACTTGCTTCGATAAGTGTGGCAGGACAGAGCCAATTTCAGACAAGTGGGTTATTTCATCAGAAATTCTGATAAACCACTTCATCAGAAATTCTGATGAACACATCATCAGAAAATCCTTGATGATCAGAATCGTCAGATACTGATGATATTTCATCAGAAATATCATCAGATCTATCAGAAATGACCTCTTCTGATAATCCAATTCAGCTCTTGATCAACTTGTGATTCTTTGAAGTAGATGCTATGTATTCCGGTTGTCCCATCTGATCTTCTTTTTCTAGTTTGTGATCTTCAGGACTGTGATCTCTTCATAGATCCAGTTGATTGTGTTTTTCTTCAATACTTACAAATAAAGTTTCCTAACAGTTTCCCCCTAAGTATTGTAAGAAAATGAACTACCTCTATATCAAACATAAACAACTTTCTTTGAAAGAGAAATTCAAAAAAATAACTAAGTTCAAAAACATTGAACATAGTCAAACCAAACTATAAAACAGACATTGATAAAATATTGTTCATAAACAGGAAATTTAATCTTATTAAATCGTTAGTTGATCTTCACTCCACCTCTGTATTTGTCTCCAGGTTTCAGTCTTTTCTTGTAGTCAATTGCCTTTTGAGTTTCTTTGTACATTTCTTTATACCATCCTCTTGCTTCCATCCAATTTTCAATGCACTCTTCAATTGTTTTTCTCAGCTTTTCATTGTTCTTTCCCTTCTTTTTGAGCTGCTCTTGTTTTTCATTCATGCAGTTTTTTATATATTTCAGAGTTTGACTTGAATACCTGCATATATCACTGATTCTGAACAGAGCTTTCTCTTTGTTAGCATCTTTGAAGACTACACTCATTTCTGGTTGATCAAAGATTGCTCCATTTCTTAATTGTTTAGAAGCAATTTCAGCTGGAATTGAAGTGTTCGGAGGTGGTATTAGCACTTTGTTGCTGTACTCAAAATTGATACATAGATCAAAGTCTGCCAGTGCAGCCCTTTTGTATAACTTTGCTCCTGCACTTTTGAGACTTTCAAGGGCTCTTCTGATTATAACTGAATTACCTTTCATGTTGTGACAACCGGTGATTTACGGCTCTTAATTACGTGATTAGCAGATGATTAACGCAATAATAAATAGTGTTTACGGCACAAATTAACTTAATTAGGCCTTGGGAATGCCTAGGAACGTTTATTCGACTATACAGTGCGCGTATGGTGATTTACGGAAAATCTGCTGAATATCTAGCGACAACGAACTGATGCCGTACAAAATACTGACAACGCCGACAAGTATGGATGTTACACGAATATTTTATGTTTATGAAATTAATTTTGTGAATTTATTGGGCTTCCGTGCGATACAAATGCAACTTGAACTAAAAACGCGATAGCAGGAAACGCATCGGCAACATAACGGAAGCGACGGAGACGCCTGTCACCTTCAGAACTTACATTTTACACTATATTTAGCTCCGAAATGAAATTTTAGTATTTACGGTCGAAAACGGATTAAAGACGACAGCGATGCAATTTTTCGCGATTATTATCGTAATCGACGAACGGGCATGAAAACAACGACTACCGACCGTATTTTTGTGTATTTTAATTCTTGACGTTAAACGGAGTTCAGGGATTTTGACAACGGGTCTCGTAGGATTTACGGGCCACTTACACACGGGGATTGAGCTTGTGGGCCCTGGGCCCAAGCCAAAACCCACAAGCCTAAACCTGCATATAATATAGATCTCTATAGATCTTATAAAATCTTGCCAAAATCCTTTCAAATATACATAAAATCTATGCATAATCTTATTAAATCTCTATGTAATCTTTCCAAAATATTCACAAGATCATACAAGATCTCTTGAAAATCTTAACAAAATATTTACTAGATTTCTTTTATTGTTATATAAAGGACCCATACTCCCTCACCCTTTCATTTGTGCAGACAACCAAAAACACACACAACCTCACATTTACTCTCTCTCTCGATAGTTATACACACACAATCAGACTTCATCCTCTCAAATTGAAGCTCACAACCGGCCACTGGCCTTCTTGTTCCTCCGACACACCACCCGCACAACCATCCTCCCCCCCCCCTTCCACTCTCGGTTCCGGTGACAGGAGCCGGTTGCCGGTTCCCCTTTCTTCTCCGATCGCACATGACAGCAGCCCCCCTCCCTCCTGCGAACAACAAAACGAACCATCACCACTGTTCGGTGGTGGTGCGGCGGTGCGACTCAGGGAGAGAGACGAGGAAGAGAAACGAGATAGAGAGAGGGTGTTGTATGAGAGAGAGAGAGAGGCTGATGAGAGAGAGAGAAACGGTGGCGCGTGGCGGCGCGTGACGGCGTGGTGTGGCGGAAATCGGTGTTGCAGAACCGACGGGATTCTGTCCGGTAAACAGACTTTAACCGTCATTTTCTTTTGATCTGTTTCGGTCCAGATTTCGTGGCTCAGTCGGTTCGAGTTTTGGTTCGGTTTGTTTTGGCTCGGGTTACAAACTTGGTTTTGGTTCAAGAGGTGATTCAGTTCAAGACGGGTTTTGGGTTTGGGTGACGTCTCGGTTCGGGTTCGAGTCTCGGGTCAGACACAGTCGGGTCAGGATTGAGGTCAGCGGGTTCGAGCTTTGGTTTATCGGGTCAACAGGTTCGGTTTGGTCAGACGGTTCGGTTACGGGTGCAAGTTTGGTTTCGGGTCAGACTTTATTTTGGTTTGAGTTTTGTTTCGGCTCGTTCGGTCCACACGGTCAACAGCTCGGTTCGGGTTAAACGGCTTTGGGACAGCTCTGTTCGGGTGACTCGGTCAAACCGAGTCGACCTGGTCAACTCGAGTCGACCTGGTCAACTCAGTCGACTCAGCGGGTCAACTCAGTCCACGTTTAGACGACTCGACGAAAGTTTTGGTAAAGAATTTAGCGTCACGATTTATATTTACATTGTTTTACTTATTTCGTGAAAACGAGCTCGAACCGAACGATTAAAGTATAGTTTACGTTTCGATATATTTGACAAATTACATAGGGTGTTATATTGTTGAATCTTGAAAAATATATCGACACCTAGTTGTCGGGATCGTCCAAAAACAGAGGAAACTCTGCCCGTTTTTCGAGAAAATCCGTAAAATAACTACGTTTTGTTATAAAACAAACTATCGGATTTAAGTAACTATTTATAAAAGTGAATACAACTATGAAATTATGTACGACAACAACTTACTACTCACGAGAACGACGAGTCGAAAATTACTTACAACAAATAAATATAGATATTATATTTATTTTTAGACTTCGAAAATTCGACGAATTCTTTTATGAATGTAAATGTAATTTACTTCAAACGGCAAACATAAACGACGATTCTTTTATAAAATAGATATAACTTATCTATTTATTTCGAACATCGTACAACATGAATTCGTTTTTACAAAATAAATATAGTTTGTATATTTATTTCAAACTTCGAACAACCCGATGATACTTTCGCAAAATAAATATAACTTTTTATATTTATTACAAACGCCGAAGCGGCATATACGAATATTTTGGCAAATATATATATACAAGACGCACTATATATAATACAAGTTTATTATATATTACTTTCGTACGAATATTCCTATATACACAACGACTTCTCGGGGCGACAAAGTATAAGTTAATCATTTTTATTAAGTTAACCACTTGTCGTCAACGAATCGGTAGAGCTCGGTAACACGTAGATTTGTTACCGCATTAATTAGAAACTTATAAGATATTCCGTGTTAGGAATATTGTAGAATACACGCTAGCCAGTCAAGTCTTGGAAACGACATCACAAAGTCGTATATAGCTAGCTTTGCACAGGAATATTCAGGCGAGTTCATAACCCCCACTTTTTACTGTTTTACATTTTTGTAAATGTTTTCGGGGTGGAAAGACATGCACGTTTTGCAAAAACATACAAAGTTTTGAACAAACGCAAAACTCGTATTTCTAAATCATATTACGAAGGGATTTCGAGGAACACAAATGATTTACGAAAGGTTTATACTAAACATACCGGTTTTTACAAAACAAATGCTTATTTTCGAAATGTGAATGATTTTCGGTCAGGGTGACCAGGGATTTGGTCAGGGAGACCAGGAATTCGGTCAGGGTGACCAGGGATTGGGTCGGGGAGACCAGGGATTTTCATACATGCAGACATGTTACAAAATGATTACGAGTACTTTTTACATGGTATGGTTAGCTTAAGGAGGGTTAGAACGTACAGATCATGTGAGTGGGTAGGCGCAACTTGAGGCCATTAATCCTCATTGTAGGACCGAGGGACAGTAGCGGTAGATCTACCTGGGTGTAGCGAGCCCAGCCCCAGGCCCAGCAGAACGGACCTCGGGGTGACTTTGTGCCCGACGCATAAATCTGCTAGGTTTGAGTCTTCCTACTTGCACTTCACACATATCAATGGCCTTGCAAACCATTGGTGATCTCTTTATTTCCTTATTTGCTACATACCAGGAACATATATACTTACGAAACTACTTGTTCATACAAATTAAATACCATGTTTTATACAAATTTTAAAGCGCAGGATTATGCGGGTATGGAGTCAAAGTCAGGGTGGGCATTGACGGTTATACGAACATTACAAATACAAGACTTTACAAATACATGGTTTTTATGAACATACTGTGTTACAAACACAACGTTTCCATATAACTTGGCAAGAAAATGACTTTTGATTCGTTTTCTCAATACTATTTCAAAAACCGGTTATTCCAAAGATTTATTTCAAATCTTTCACAACTCAAAAGATTTATTTCAAATCTTTCACAACTCAAAAGATTTATTTCAAATCTTTCATAACTCAAAAGATTTATTTCAAATCTTTTACAAACAAACTATGAACTCGCTCAACTTTATGTTGACTTTTTCGCATGTTTCTTTCTCAGGTTACTTTTCTAAGACAAGGCACGGTTGGAATAGGAGAACCATTGGAGACTCGAGTACTTAGTGGGCGTTCAATTTCTAGAAAGTCTTAGCTTTTTGCTTCCGCTGTGCAATGAAGATACCAGTCCAGTCACGCCAATGCTCTGATATTTCGGGGTGTGACAGATTGGTATCAGAGCTATAGGTTACAGCGAATTAGGTTTCTGTTGTGATACCTAGGCTCTAACCTCACTTTTCTCTGGGACTTAGACTATTAAGACGTTGAATACATACAGAACGCCTAGTACTCGAATGTGGTCTCCAACCGTTGCCGAAAAACAAACAGTCAAAATTTTGTTTTCAAACATACGCTAAAGTTGTGTTTTACACACGGTACACGAAACGATTACATACAGTACACAAAAATCTGAGAGTTTAGGAAACATGCATTTAAGACCTTCGGAACAGGGAATTCAGCCGGGTGGCTGGATCTGGTCGAGAGACCAGGGAGTCAATCTAAGAGATTAGGAGATTCAGTCTCAGAGGCTGGGAGGATAGTCTAGTGGGACTAGGAGATTTAGTCTGAGAGGCTGGGAGGATAGTCTAGTGGGACTAGGAAGTTCAGTCTGAGAGGCTGGGAGGATAGACTAGTGGGACTAGGGGAATTACTTGATTGCTTATTGGTGACTAACATGTTTATTTGATTATATGATTGATTATTGTGCATGTGTGTGTTTATTAAAGTCATCACGTAGGAACCGCGAATATTAACTCGGGCACATATTATTATCCATATTGTCTATGATATTTTGACTTCCCGAGCAGGCAGCCTACGCATAACGAAACGCTAGTGCACGAGAATACGTGGAACTCAATTTCTACGTCAACGGATGTCGGGGTACATCACCTCCTACGCGGCACACAACGCTAGTGCACAAGTATACGTGAAACTTAAGCTATACATCAACGGAGGTTGAAGTACGACACATACGACTATCGAGGCGAGGCCTTTGAGAAGGAACGATGACGTAAATTTAACGACGACGCTAGATCCCTGTCAGCAGGAGAACTAACGATCAGGAAACGACAACTTGTCACGCGATCCTGCAACGACACGAATCACGCCAGAGAAAAGACGATTCCCCCCCCCCCCACCTAAGTAACGACGAATACGCTATGTTCGACATTCCATGGTAATGTCACCTAACAATTGGTCGTCACACGAAACCCCAGGTAAAGTCCTCAAATTTCTTTTATTGAAATTTCGAATTTCACACTTACTGAGTAGATTTTCGTATCTCTACTCCTCTTAATGGTCATTGCATCACGATCATCTCTCTACAAGTTACATACATGGTTTTCGTTGCGACCATGCCGAAAGTTGTCTTGTTGGTACATGTATTTATTGTCGCCTAGCGCCGAAACCAAGTTCAATTGTTTGAACTTGTCCATTACACATATTCACTTCAGAGCATCATATGATGTATTGGGAGCATCATATTCAAATTCGTTTTAACAAGTGTTTCATTTGTTCCTAGTCGAAGTAAATTTGTTTGGCATTCGACTCCATTAAATTGTTTGTTGATTTCGACACCTTGTGGTGGTATTATCACTTATTTGAACCTTGCGCTAAACTCATTTACATATCGTATGCACGGATTTAATTATCTATTTATTGATTCAGATTAAATCCGCTTTGATTTATCACATTACAACAGTCTTAATACAATTGTGTGTTAAGACAATGGTACACAAATTCATTTCATATTCCGGTGTACCTCATAACGGTTCTTTCAACATCGATCGAATGCTTTGCGACATTCATTGCTTCTTCACCTTCGATCGAAAACATTGTTTCATTGATGTTCCATTTTCAATTGAAAATTCTATGATGTCATTTGAAACAAACTTTCAGATTCACTTTATTACGCTTTCATTTGACTTCAAACACGGTGGATTTGTTTGACCACCGCTATTATTGAATTATTTAAATCTCTACGACACCTTGTGGTGTCAGTACAAACTTGTAGCTTGGGCTAATTATGATTGAGCGTTTTATGCAAAACACAGGTGACACTTGTTCGATCACCTCTATTATTAAATTGTTTCATTCATTGCGACACCTTGTGGCGTCGGTATGACTTGCAGCTTGCGCTGATCACGATCGAACGTTTCATGCAAACTATTACATTTGAGATTGTTGATTCTAAGTCCATCCAGTGGATGTTATTGCTTCTAGAACTCATTTACACGTTGTAAACGTTCATATGGAATTCGATTGGTCGAAGTTCCTGTTCATTGTTGAATCCCTGTTAACTTAGTCACATTAGTGACTGTACCTATACGTCTCGTTTCTGTTGACATCAATTACTGAGACACATTTCTTTTAAAACCATTGGGTTCTTATTGTTGAGGAATATCATGATTCGAATAAGTCTTGTTTTGATTAGGCAGTCATTCACTTTGTTATTATTCGGACTTACCTGCGAACAACACAATTCTGGAGAGATAACATAGTCTAAATTTCGAGGACGAAATTTCTGTAACAGGGGGAGAATGTGACAACCGGTGATTTACGGCTCTTAATTACGTGATTAGCAGATGATTAACGCAATAATAAATAGTTTTTACGGCACAAATTAACTTAATTAGGCCTTGGGAATGCCTAGGAACGTTTATTCGACTATACAGTGCGCGTATGGTGATTTACGGAAAATCTGCTGAATATCTAGCGACAACGAACTGATGCCGTACAAAATACTGACAACGCCGACAAGTATGGATGTTACACGAATATTTTATGTTTATGAAATTAATTTTGTGAATTTATTGGGCTTCCGTGCGATACAAATGCAACTTGAACTAAAAACGCGATAGCAGGAAACGCATCGGCAACATAACGGAAGCGACGGAGACGCCTGTCACCTTCAGAACTTACATTTTACGCTATATTTAGCTCCGAAATGAAATTTTAGTATTTACAGTCGAAAACGGATTAAAGACGACAGCGATTTCGCGATTATTATCGTAATCGACGAACGAGCATGAAAACAACGACTACCGACCGTATTTTTGTGTATTTTAATTCTTGACGTTAAACGGAGTTCAGGGATTTTGACAACGGGTCTCGTAGGATTTACGGGCCACTTACACACGGGGATTGAGCTTGTGGGCCCTGGGCCCAAGCCAAAACCCACAAGCCTAAACCTGCATATAATATAGATCTCTATAGATCTTATAAAATCTTGCCAAAATCCTTTCAAATATACATAAAATCTATGCATAATCTTATTAAATCTCTATGTAATCTTTCCAAAATATTCACAAGATCATACAAGATCTCTTGAAAATCTTAACAAAATATTTACTAGATTTCTTTTATTGTTATATAAAGGACCCATACTCCCTCACCCTTTCATTTGTGCAGACAACCAAAAACACACACAACCTCACATTTACTCTCTCTCTCGATAGTTATACACACACAATCAGACTTCATCCTCTCAAATTGAAGCTCACAACCGGCCACTGGCCTTCTTGTTCCTCCGACACACCACCCGCACAACCATCCCCCCCTTCCACTCTCGGTTCCGGTGACAGGAGCCGGTTGCCGGTTCCCCTTTCTTCTCCGATCGCACATGACAGCAGCCCCCCCTCCCTCCTGCGAACAACAAAACGAATCATCACCACTGTTCGGTGGTGGTGCGGCGGTGCGACTCAGGGAGAGAGACGAGGAAGAGAAACGAGATAGAGAGAGGGTGTTGTATGAGAGAGAGAGGCTGATGAGAGAGAGAGAAACGGTGGCGCGTGGCGGCGCGTGACGGCGTGGTGAGGTGGAAATCGGTGTTGCAGAACCGACGGGATTCTGTCCGGTAAACATACTTTAACCGTCATTTTCTTTTGATCTGTTTCGGTCCAGATTTCGTGGCTAAGTCGGTTCGAGTTTTGGTTCGGTTTGTTTTGGCTCGGGTTACAAACTTGGTTTTGGTTCAAGAGGTGATTCAGTTCAAGACGGGTTTTGGGTTTGGGTGACATCTCGGTTCGGGTTCGAGTCTCGGGTCAGACACAGTCGGGTCAGGATTGAGGTCAGCGGGTTCGAGCTTTGGTTTATCGGGTCAACAGGTTCGGTTTGGTCAGACGGTTCGGTTACGGGTGCAAGTTTGGTTTCGGGTCAGACTTTATTTTGGTTTGAGTTTTGTTTCGGCTCGTTCGGTCCACACGGTCAACAGCTCGGTTCGGGTTAAACGGCTTTGGGACAGCTCTGTTCGGGTGACTCGGTCAAACCGAGTCGACCTGGTCAACTCAGTCGACTCAGCGGGTCAACTCAGTCCACGTTTAGACGACTCGACGAAAGTTTTGGTAAAGAATTTAGCGTCACGATTTATATTTACATTGTTTTACTTATTTCGTGAAAACGAGCTCGAACCGAACGATTAAAGTATAGTTTACGTTTCGATATATTTGACAAATTACATAGGGTGTGATATTGTTGAATCTTGAAAAATATATCGACACCTAGTTGTCGGGATCGTCCAAAAACAGAGGAAACTCTGCCCGTTTTTCGAGAAAATCCGTAAAATAACTACGTTTTGTTATAAAACAAACTATCGGATTTAAGTAACTATTTATAAAAGTGAATACAACTATGAAATTATGTACGACAACAACTTACTACTTACGAAAACGACGAATGAAAAATTACTTACAACAAATAAATATAGATATTATATTTATTTTTAGACTTCGAAAATTCGACGAATTCTTTTATGAAAGTAAATGTAATGTACTTCAAACAACAAACAAAAACGACGATTCTTTTATAAAATAGATATAACTTATCTATTTATTTCGAACATCGTACAACATGAATTCGTTTTTACAAAATAAATATAGTTTGTATATTTATTTCAAACTTCGAACAACCCGATGATACTTTCGCAAAATAAATATAACTTTTTATATTTATTACAAACGCCGAAGCGGCGTATACGAATATTTTGGCAAATATATATATACAAGACGCACTATATATAATACAAGTTTATTATATATTACTTTCGTACGAATATTCCTATATACACAACGACTTCTCGGGGCGACAAAGTATAACTTAATCATTTTTATTAAGTTAACCACTTGTCGTCAACGAATCGGTAGAGCTCGGTAACACGTAGATTTGTTACCGCATTAATTAGAAACTTATAAGATATTCCGTGTTAGGAATATTGTAGAATACACGCTAGCCAGTCAAGTCTTGGAAACGACATCACAAAGTCGTATATAGCTAGCTTTGCACAGGAATATTCAGGCGAGTTCATAACCCCCACTTTTTACTGTTTTACATTTTTGTAAATGTTTTCGGGGTGGAAAGACATGCACGTTTTGAAAAAACATACAAAGTTTTGAACAAACGCAAAACTCGTATTTCTAAATCATATTACGAAGGGATTTCGAGGAACACAAATGATTTACGAAAGGTTTATACTAAACATACCGGTTTTTACAAAACAAATGCTTATTTTCGAAATGTGAATGATTTTCGGTCAGGGTGACCAGGGATTTGGTCAGGGAGACCAGGAATTCGGTCAGGGTGACCAGGGATTGGGTCGGGGAGACCAGGGATTTTCATACATGCAGACATGTTACAAAATGATTACGAGTACTTTTTACATGGTATGGTTAGCTTAAGGAGGGTTAGAACGTACAGATCATGTGAGTGGGTAGGCGCAACTTGAGGCCATTAATCCTCATTGTAGGACCGAGGGACAGTAGCGGTAGATCTACCTGGGTGTAGCGAGCCCAGCCCCAGGCCCAGCAGAACGGACCTCGGGGTGACTTTGTGCCCGACGCATAAATCTGCTAGGTTTGAGTCTTCCTACTTGCACTTCACACATATCAATGGCCTTGCAAACCATTGGTGATCTCTTTATTTCCTTATTTGCTACATACCAGGGACATATATACTTACGAAACTACTTGTTCATACAAATTAAATACCATGTTTTATACAAAATTTAAAGCCTAGGATTATGCGGGTATGGAGTCAAAGTCAGGGTGGGCATTGACGGTTATACGAACATTACAAATACAAGACTTTACAAATACATGGTTTTTATGAACATACTGTGTTACAAACACAACGTTTCCATATAACTTGGCAAGAAAATGACTTTTGATTCGTTTTCTCAATACTATTTCAAAACCGGTTATTCCAAAGATTTATTTCAAATCTTTCACAACTCAAAAGATTTATTTCAAATCTTTCACAACTCAAAAGATTTATTTCAAATCTTTCACAACTCAAAAGATTTATTTCAAATCTTTCATAACTCAAAAGATTTATTTCAAATCTTTTACAAACAAACTATGAAGTCGCTCAACTTTATGTTGACTTTTTCGCATGTTTCTTTCTCAGGTTACTTTTCTAAGACAAGGCACGGTTGGAATAGGAGAACCATTGGAGACTCGAGTACTTAGTGGGCGTTCAATTTCTAGAAAGTCTTAGCTTTTTGCTTCCGCTATGCAATGAAGATACCAGTCCAGTCACGCCAATGCTCTGATATTTCGGGGTGTGACACATGTCATCAATGATGTTCTTCATTTTGACTATTCCCAATGGGTGAATATCATCAGCCAGATTTGCATCAGTAACCTTTTGTTGTCTGTTGTCTTTTCTGATCAAGGTATACTTATTTTGTGCTTCATTGCCTAGGATGCCTCCTCCAGTGGTCATTGTATCAATTCTTTCAATTGATACTATTGGATTGGTTATGTGCTTGTGTAAAATTACCCAACCTCCATTGTTTCTGTTTTCAACAATACCTTTGCTTATTGGAGAGAGTGATCTCTTTGGGTTGTCTTCTGGACCTTTCCAATAGTAATTCTTTAAATGTTCTTCAGGGTACATAATAGTGTGTAAATCACCTTTTATCACTTCCATTTCTCTGATGTTCCCTTCTGAATCTTCTATCATTTCTTTTCTTGGCCTTTTTGAGGAAGTCACTTCATGTTCCATTCTTCTCTTTTCTTTTGTATCCATTAATATGCTCAACTATGTTTCTCCTGTGATGGTTGTAGAAACTGGTTGTACTGGAACATGATCTTTCGGTTGTACCCTTGGTGTGTCTGGCTTTGAGACATTTGGTGGAGGACCCATGAGTATCTTCTGTTTATCTTGAGGTGGACCCATGGGTTGCTTCTGTTTTTTGGTTGTTGAGGTTTCTGTTGGTTTGGTTTGCTCTTGTTGAACAATTTCTGGTTGTTGTTGAGAAGTTTCTGATCTTCTTGCTTGTCTTTCTTGTGGAATTGGGGCTTTCAGTTCATGAAGATCCATATTTGTTAGTCTGGCAACATTATACTGCAATCTCTTAACTAACAGATGAACATTAGTAAGAGCTTGAGTATTTGTTTCCTCTTGTTTCTTCATTTTCTGTAACTCTTGATTTTCTTGATTTCTTTGTGCAGCTAATTCCATCAACAGTTTCTCAAAAGCCTCAATCATGATGCTGTTGTTGGCTCCGAGGAACTGTATTTCTTCAATAAGCTTCCCTGAACTTGAGCTTTCTCCTGCAGTTGCACCCTCAGCCATCTTTTTCTTAATATCATTCAGTTCCTTGATAGCTTTCTCAATTTCTGATGAGCTTTCTTTGTTTTCTGATGATTTTTTCAATTTGTTGAGAGTTGCAGTATTGTCTTCAGTTTGCTTCTGCACAGCTTTGACAGTTTCTGACAAAAACTTGATCTCTGACTTTTGATTTCTGATTTCTTCTAGTATTAGATCAAGTTTTTCTTCTGTTGCTGTTTTCACAGTAGCAGCTTCACCTTCAGGTTCTTTTTGAAATTGTTTAGGTGACATAGATTGATGTTCTTGGGAAATTGGAAAAACAACAGATGTTTCTCTTCTACCACCAGCAGAAAACACATTCTCTACTGTTTTAAGGTTAAAAGGATTGGACGAATCCAAATTCCCTATATCCTCACCAGAAAATTGAAACAAATTCATGTTCTGGGTTTCCTCATATCCTTGAACCTTTTCAGGTTCTCCATGAGTTGTTGAGAAACTTTTTGTTTTCTCATCCAGGTTTCCTTGATCAGTAGGCTGATCTCCACCTGTTGTTACTACATTTTCCTCCTCAGAATCTGATTCAGAAAATGAGTCTTTTGTTTTACTCACATCTTGTTTTGAAGAAATAGTTTCTCTAAGTAAGATTTCATGTTTTCCTTGAATTGATTCATCAGAATCATTCTCAGAATCATAAAATATGTTTATTTTAGACTGTTGTGCACCTGTTTCTCCAACGTGTGAGTCTTCAGCATGATGTCCTTCAGCCACAGGATTCATATCTATATCTTTATCAGCTAGATGAGGACCAGATTCATCCTGCTGTTCCATTCTTGGTGTGCTAGACTCCTGTGCATCATGCTCCATAGGGAACACTTGTTCAAAAACTCCTTTTCTTTCTGACTTTTTGTTCAACATTTTCAGGTATTCTGCTCTGTATGGTGATTCTTCTGGTATCATACTCATTAATTTTTCTGTCAGAGCAGGTACATCATAATCTGAGTTCCAAGACCCTGCAGCATTCCAAGGTTTCATAATTTATGTCTTCCACATATTTTCTGATGCTGGTAATGCCATGTTTCTTTTCAGAAAAGCATCAGAAATTATGATTGATAGAAATCTTGGAAAGGGTAGATGTGAATCTATTCTACCATCTTTGGTCAGAATTGATCTCCTGATCAGAATAAATATTTCTGCTGCGTAATCAATGTTCAATCCATTAATTAGACTGAACATGATTGTTAGAATGTTCATATTTATCTGATCTGTACCTCCAATCTTTGACGATAGACACTTGTTCAGAATTTCCATTAAGACTTGCCAGAAGGCAGGTAGCTTGTTTCTCTTGAATTTATTGATTGTTGAAATCTTTGTTTTGTATCCCATTACAACATCAAGTTGTGAAAACATATCTTCTCTTTCTGGTGACTTTTCAAAGTTCTGATGTAAGGGTAGCTCCAAACATTCCCTTATCTTTTCTGGTGAAATTTTAATGAAGATATTTCCCCATACATGTGCTGTTAGCTCAGTTTGACTTGAGATTTTGAGAGTTTTTACAACTTGTTGTATGAGTTCTTGTGGTACCTCTCTGGTCTTTGTAAGAGCTTGAGCTAACGGGCATCTTGTTAGAAATTCAATGAGAATTTGACGCTTCATATCATATTCTTCGATGTTATCATTCATTGCTTCATTGTTGCTCTTTAATGGAAGAAATTCATCTTCAGTGATGAAAGGAACTGAGTGTTTAATTTGAGGTATGTTGATGTTGACAGCAGCCATTGAGAATTTGGGTTTTTGTTTTTGGAAAAGGGTTTTAGGGTTTTGAATTTGAAGGTTGAAGATGAAAGACTCTGTTTTTGAATGAGGTATTTATAGGGTGTAGCGATGGAGATTTTTGAGTGTTTGTCGTGGGTTGTTTGAGTTCAGGGTGATTAATAACACCTTTAAGATGTTTTAATCCTTTAAGGAGACAACCGTTTTTTAAAAACCTTTGATTTATCTCTAATTTAATGTATATCTTTTTAAAGATATTTAAAGACTTCAAAGATTTTGCAGATAAACACTATTTTCCAACTTGCACCTTTTCTCTATGTGGGACCCCTTTTTAAAAGGTCCAATCGAAACCCTTTGTGTGTCTCCCCAGATATTTCCCATAATGATATATATATATCATCAGAATTTTTATTTGTTTTATGTTTTCTTTCAACAGGTTTGTTTTAAAATATTTTTTGGGTAAATAGATCTAGGGGGAACTAACACAACTTGTCTGATAAAATCAAAGAAAATCTGGTGGATTACACATGAATATTGACAGAAGTTAGTAGAACTCAAAATCTGATGATCAATCAGAAAAATTGTAAATAGTTCTTTCAGTTAAGTTTCACTCTCTTATGCGTATCTCCTGTCTTTAGCTTCTTTTTGTAGGAGATGTATTTGTTGCAGCTGACATACATGTCTTTATACCATTCTCTTGCTTGAATCCATTCTTCAATCATCTGCTCAATTTCTTTTCTGCTTCCCTCCATGTTTTTTTCTATCTTCTGAAGATGTTCTTGTCTTTTGTTCAGATGAGCGATTGATCGTTTGAAGATGAGCAATTTTCTGATAGTTCCTCTTGTGATGAAATGATTGGATAATTTTGAAAAGATGAGTGAACTGCTTCTGGAGTTTTTACAGATTCTTGACTGCATTCACTCTTGTTTGTTTTGAAGTTTGGTTTGTCAAAAGAATATTCAGAACAGATTGATTTGCAAGATTCAGATTCTGATACTAAATTATCAGAAATTTGATGAGTTGCTTTTACAAAGATAGTGGGTTTATTTCTATTTGATCTTGTGGTACTTGTATAGCCTAAACCCTCTCCTTTGTTCTTTGGTGTGGACTCAATAAAATTTATGAATTCTTTAGCCTGTTGAAAACCTCTTACGTTGATTTCTTTGTCATTGATTTTCTTGTAAAGATATTTTCTTTCATTTTCATAAAATTCAATTTTTGCTCTTTGATCTAAACTGTCCTCTATAAGATGTTGGTTTTCAAGAATGATTTTATTCAAAGTCCTTTGCAACTCATCAGATTTTCTAATATCTGATTGATGTTTTTCTTGCAGATTTAGAAAATCTGACATGAGCTTGTTTAGTTTGTGTTCAAGATCAAGATTGTCTAAATTTACCTTTTGTTCTGAAGTTTCTGGAAGTCCTTCAGAGAGTGCCATGAGGCAAAAATTTGCCAATTCTTCTTCTTCATCATCAGAAGAATCATCAGATAACCATGTATCTGTTCCAGCAATTAAGCTTACTTGTTGCTGCTTCTTTGTTTCTTCAAGCTTTTTCTCATAATATGCAACATCCTTCAGCTTTTTGGTCTTGCATTCTGATGCATAATGACCTCTTTGCTTGCACTTGTAACACACAACTTCAGCCTTCCCTTTATCCTTAGATCTAAACTCTTCTTTAGATCTTCCATCCATCCTTCCTTTGTCACTCCTCTGGTATCTCTGGTTATTTCCCCTCAACCTCTGCTCAAATGTTTTGGTGAGCAGTGCTATTGCTTCAGCAAAAGCTGAAAAATCTGATGATGCATCAGAAGTTTCAAGATTTTGGCTGTTTGATGGTTGTGGATCATTTGTTGTTGTTGATCTTTGTGAGTTTGAGATTAGAGCTAAAGATCCCCCTATTTGAATGGTTTCTTCAAATATTTCTTCCTCTCTGGGGATCAAGATGTTGTATAAGTCATGAAGACTCATGTTTCCTAGTTCTAAGGTTGATGATAAAGTCATGGTTAGACTTCTCCATTCTCTAGGAAGGGCATCAAGAAATTTTATGTTTCTTTCATCGTTTGATTTTGTTATACCAAATTTCTTTAGCTCGTTTAAAAGTTTTGTAAATCTTTGATATGTATCATTTAACCTTTCATTGGGTAAACTTTTAAACCTTTCATAAGATGAGACATTATTTGTTCTCTTGTTTCTTCTCATCCTTTCTCCTCCTTCACAAAGGTTTTCCAACTGATCCCATATTTCCTTAGCTGATGCACATGCATCAACTTGTGAAAATATGTCATTGGGGATGGCCATAATTAAAAGTGACTTAGCTCTTTCATCCCCAGCCACCAGTTCCTTGTCTTCCGCACTCCAGTTTATTTCACTTTTTGGAGCGCGGGAGGCAGGGATTGCTGGTGATTGGTCAGTTGCTGGAATAGCAGGTATATCAGTCATTGGTGTATGTGGACCCCTTTCAATGGATTGAAACAGAGCTCGGTCATGACCATTAAGGAAATTGACCATCCTGATTTTCCACTGGGGGTATTCCTCTCTGACCAGAGTCGGAGGTTTAGACATAGAACCAATGTTAAAAGCATTATTCCAGGATTGAAAGCTGGCCAAATTTAGAGAAAAGAAGATGAGCGATTGATCGTTTGAAAATAGTTTATTCAATCTGCTCTGATACCAATTGTTAGACCCAGTTCAGGCTCAAAACAACTTCTTTTCACGTAATATGGCAAGTGATTTCAGTAGATGTGAAAAAGATGTGCGGAAATGGAAATCAGACTTTCAAGAAACAAGACCTACAGAATTATCAAGTTTATATCACTTTGAAACAAAAATGGTTTACAAGGTGATTGTAAGATTATTATCTAATACAAACGAATCTTGAATTCTGTGGGGGGGGGGGGAGCAATGGAGTTTTGATGTATGTGTGAATGCTAAGCTTCAAACTCACTTTTCTTCTCCTGGTTGAGCCTTCTATTTATAGACGGCTTGTATGAATAAACAATAGTTTATTCATACAATAATTCCTGCAAAAAGTAGCCAATTGACATATTCATTGATTCCAACGTTCAAGTTGCTTTTTTGCATCATGATATCATTTAATGTCAACTTGCTTCGGTAAGTGTGGCAGGACAGAGCCAATTTCAGACAAGTGGGTTATTTCATCAGAAATTCTGATAAACCACTTCATCAGAAATTCTGATGAACACATCATCAGAAAATCCTTGATGATCAGAATCGTCAGATACTGATGATATTTCATCAGAAATATCATCAGATCTATCAGAAATGACCTCTTCTGATAATCCAATTCAGCTCTTGATCAACTTGTGATTCTTTGAAGTAGATTCTATGTATTCCGGTTGTCCCATCTGATCTTCTTTTTCTAGTTCGTGATCTTCAGGACTGTGATCTCTTCATAGATCCAGTTGATTGTGTTTTTCTTCAATACTTACAAATAAAGTTTCCTAACAAGTTCGATCCGTGATGTTGTTGATGTAGTTGTTAGTTGTACGGTGTTTTGACTTGAGGTTGTTGGCTTCAGTGGTTGCCGCATTTTTACGTTTGTAACCCTAGGTTTTTGATTGTACAGATTAGGGTTTTGAGGGTTTGATAATGTTGGGGTGTGTTAATTGTATTGTGGATGTTAGTGTAATTGGGGGTGATCGGGTGTAATTGTGTAATTGAGTGTTTGTAAGGATTAGATGCTAATATGAGGTTGATTTTGAGCTGTGAAAATGAGGAAGATTTAGTATAACAGATAGGTTTTTTTTGTCTAATAATGTATGTCTACATTAGTTTAAATGCATTGTTTTTTCGTGTTATACAACCCGATTGTGCTACCTGGCTTTGGCTATTTTCTTTGAGACCATCTTTAATGTAATGTATTGTTGACTGTGGATAAGCAGCATTGTTTGAAAACCACCAGTTTAATTGCACATTGGGCCTAGAGTCTAGACAGGGGTATTGTTGTGTATATTAAGCATCTTCCACAAATTAGTACATTTTAATACTATCCATTATTTTATATAGTTTGGAATATATATTATTTATAACGTCTTTCGGTTCTTAAATCCGGTTTAACCGGTTGTACCGGTTCGACCAATGAAACAGTAGGGTGTCTGGTTCGATGTCCGGTCCGGTTATGAAAACATTGCTAAAATGTCGGAAATGGCCTACGTCGTCGCCGATGTAAACTCGGATGCAGTTATCATCCAAAGTTTAGCAAATATTTTGGGTCCCCAGAGGTCACGGTTGTAAACACAGGACCCACCAGAGCCGCCTCCTCCTGGAAACGATAGCTTCGTCATCGTCGTCCGCCTTGGCTGTGAACCACCGTGGAGGTCCGGTTCAGTATTTTGTTTTTTTATGGATTGAAATTGGGATTGTGTCTAATTTTATTGAGCGGGAAAGATGACACAACGATAAAAGATTGAAGAGAGTTTAACAGTGCTTCGTTGAGGGAGAGAGAGGGGTTGGATTGGTGGGGGTTGCGACTGTGATGGTGTGAGGATAAGGTCAAACTTTGGGTAAAATACCTACACAACATAGTTTACTTCTGGGCTGTGAATCATATATAAAAGGCCGAAAGCCAAAACATATAAAAAGCAGGTAACTGGTGAAAAAAAAAACCCCACAGTGGGGCTCCAACATAGCTCAAAGGTGGGCACTTGGTTTAAATGTTAACATTTTGCAGCAAACTGAAAGGTGGGCACTTGGTTATGTGTGTTGGTTGAGTTTGGCAACGGTCAAGCTTCGATTTAGCTTTCAAGTTTCTCTTTGTTTTGTTTCTTCGTCTGTTTTTTTTATGTATATTTTTCGTTTAAATTACTTTATTTAAATTATTAGGTCGCAACGTGCGTTTAAAAAAAGGTCGGATTTGTGTTTCGTAACAATGGTTTTTACAATTCAATTTTTTCCGTGACTTCTAATTTTTTTCCTAAATTTCGGTTTCGTAACAGAACTTACTCAAGTTCATACTCTTCTTTCTAATTGCTTAGCGACGTCGATTTCACAACCATAACCTGGTTCGCGACAATGTTTCGATGTTGCTTTTGAAGTTTGAGAACGTGCCCTTTAACACGTTAATGTCGTCGTAAGACCCTGCTGGAACGCACGAGAGGTAATTAGTGTCTTTCGTTTAAAATACTTTTTGAAATTTATAAAGTTCTACCATGTGAGGCATAATATGGTTTTAATATATTTTCGTATAAATTCGAGTTTGTCTACGTTTCAACGTAAACTTGGTGTACGCTTCCGTGCTTTATTTTGTATGTTTCCTACGTATGAATTGGGTCGCATATAATACGTTTTGACTTGACGGTATAAATTCGAGTTAGTCCGATCAAAAATAATACGTAGTATAAATTTTACTTACTTTACGTTTTGATCCAACTACAGGTTACCTTGAGTTCAATAGGATACTTCCGCAACGCACGTTTTCGTATGGTTAACGCATTACATAACGTTTGGATTAGTCCATTCGACGTTTACTTTGTCTAAACTTTCAAGTTAGCGTTTTTGATCATGTTCAAGTAACTGTACTAAGGAACCAATAAGACTAGTTATATAGAAAAAGACTGCTACGAAAACAATATTGTCTAAAATCTAAACCACTATTCAGAACCCACATTTCTCCTGCAATCTGTCTTTAGGAATCAGGATTGATTGAATGTGTTATTGGAAACCGGATTCCCTACTGTATTATGAAAACAAGGATTTCCCAAAGTGTAAGTTTCCAGAAAGTATAATGAGCTTTACCAAAATAATTATTTCATGTACATGCTTTTAAACTTACTGTTCAATGTAATGTAATGAACTATCGACACCGCCGCAACGCGCGGTGGGTCAAAATCCTAGTATGAATAAAAAAATATCGAAGCTTTTTTTACATCGATTATTCTATGTAAATAAAGGTTTATATGCTTTTTCTATTTGTTTTCTAATCTTACTTATTGACAATAATATATAAACTAAATGGTAAATATTATGCTAAATTAAAAGGCTGGTGGAGAATTAATTTGTGACCAGCCCAAAAGAAAACAAAGTAATTCTGTAATTGTGGTTTATAGCTATACCTACTCTAACAATTATTCATTTATTTGTTTTCAAAACACCGGAATTGAAACCATTAATTAACCAAATTGCATAACATTCTCCCACTATCTATCTGCAACTTTTCTCTCTACACTCTCTCTCTTTCCCCTCTTCTCTGTCTATATCTCTTGATGCAGTCGGCGATTCATCGACGCCCATTTTCACCGACGTTGAATCTCATTTTTCTTTTTGAAGGAGTTGGCCACCCGACCTCAAATCTGGCTGCCAATAAGACAATTATGCCAGCGTCGTTAGAGATACAGAGGGAGATGCCAGATCCGAACAAAGTTCGTCACTTTCTCCACTAAACAACCCTATCCATCAATGAATCACAATTTTTTGGAAGGAGTTCGACATATCCGTATTTCCCTCACTTGGAGCCGTCGCCACTACTGATGTCGTGCCTTCTGCCTCGCTGCTGGTTACGCAAGTGGTTTTGGTTTTAATCGGAGATGAAGACCTGACAATGGAAGTTGCGGTGCGTATTGTCAGTAGTGGTGATATGTTTTATGGCCGGGGCTGGTGCAAGAGTGGGTGAAGAAGACCGGTAGTGGTTGCGGTGTATTTTGAGGGGAGAGGGCGGGGTTAAAAGACAAAAAAAATCACCCAGTTACTTGCTGACACGTGGACCAATACCCAGCTGCTATGCAGCTGGGTGGCACTGTTAATCCGACTTCGTAAATGTTATAGGTATAATAAGTTGTGGGATTAGAGTGTGACTGATGCGAGAATTCGATTGGTATCAGTTCGGTTTGTTACGTTATAAACACTTCTCTGTACACGAGAATTCAATCGGTTTGTTACGTTACAAACACTTCTCTCTACACGGGAATTCGATCGGTATCAGCTTAGTTTGTTAAGTTACAAACACTTCTCTAGCAAGTTAAACAAAATCGAAAGCCACAAGGATGATTATTGGTACCGATTTTGATAGTTAATGTCGAGGCGCTTTTAAGTAAAAGAGTACATTGATTGGATGCGGATGCTCCGTGTGGCATGCATAGAGACATATATTACTGTGTTGACCGTTAAGGGTCAAGTTTCTCATTGATTTTTGTAGGGGAAAGATGTCGCCCTAGGCTATGTATAAATCATAACTTGTGGGAGTACCCTGAGCTATGTGTGCGGGAATTCGATCGGTATCTGTTTAGTTTGTTATGCTATAAACACTCGCTATAGCAACTGAAATAGAATTGAAAACTATAAAGATGAATGTTGGTACCAGTTTCGATAACACTAATACATGTATTGGTTAATGTCGTTTCTAAGTAAGAGTAAATTGTTCGGATGTTCCTTGTGGCATGCATAGAGACAAATATTATTATGTGTACCATTAAGAGTCAAGTTTCCCACTGATTTTTGAAGGGGAAAGATGTCACCCTACGCTATATATAAATCATAACTTGTGGGATTACCTTGCGCTACATGTGTAAAAATTCGATCAGCATTGGTTTGTTTGTTACGTTACAAACACTTGCTATAGCTACTGAAATAAAATCGAATATCATAAAAATAAATACCGGTTTCGATAATATTGATATGTTTATGTCGAAACATTCTTAAGTAAAAGCATGGTTGTAAAAATCCCGACTAGACGCCAATTAATCGCCGATTAATCTTGATTAATTTCCGATTAATTACAATTAATCACGATTATATCCGATTAATCCCGATTAATCGTTAGCCCCCACCCCACCGACCGACTAGCGACTAGAGATTTCTACAACCATGAGTAAAAGAGTAAATTGTTCGGGTGCTTCATGTGGCATGCATAGAGACAAACAATGTGTATATATACCGCTAAGGGTCAAGTTTTCTATTGATTTTGGAAACTGTCGCCCTACACTATATATAAATCATAATTACACCCCATAAGTTTTTTTTATTGTATTTATTAGATAAATTTAAACAAATACTAGAGAGTCAGTAGCCTAGCGGTATCAAGGTGTTAGATAATGTTTTTTTTTTTCTTTTGGAGTGACGAGGGTTCAGTCTAGGGCGGAGGTAATGTGTTGGTAGGGGTCGCACGGGCTACGGCTCAACCCCGGCTTCGTAGTGTAAGTTTTTTCGGTTTTATATAAAGGATCCCCCTGAACAAATACGAGGATATTCCTGACAGAGAAATAGGATAATTGACATTATTAAAATCCCAACTTTTTTATAAGCCCAAACCTTTTACAACCTCAAACTTGTATAACAATTAACCTTTTACAACCTCAAACTTGTATAATAATTAACCCAAACATACTTTTGTCCTTTGCTTTATCGAGTAGTGAAGCTACATTTATTTATGGGTTATTGGATTTTATCACCACTAACTATTGGCTATTGGCCGTTGCCACCCTCAACTATCACTCTGACGGCCGCCACTCGCAACTTAACACTTAGTGTGTCCTGTCACCACATCGTTAACTGATCACTAACTTTTGATCTTGTTACTATACTTTTGGGGGTGTCTTAAGATCCCTAAAACCATCCTAAGATCTTTATGACACCCCCAAAAGTATAGTGACATAATCAAAAGTTAGTGATTAGTTAAAGACGTGGTGACAAAACACACTAAATGTTAAGTTGGGGGTGACAGGCGTCAAAGTGATACTTGGGGGTTGCAGCGGCCAATAGCCAATAATTGGGAGTGATAAAATCCAATAACCCTTTATTTATTATCGTGTTTTTTTTCCTTATTGTATGATTATGCGATTATTATTTTTTGGATCCCTTGAATTAATAGGCTAGATCCGCCACTGGTTCAGTCTTCATGAAAACCATGGTGGACAAAAAATATATAGTTTAATAGTAATATTTGAGAGTGTATAAGTTGTCGTTTTAAAAAATGAAAACTAAACAAATGATTTTGGGGGTTAAAGGCATATAACAAGAATTACCTTATGTTAATTTGAGGTTGTAGAGACGCAATGCTATACAAGTATCTATTATACGTAATACGTTTAAAAGTCATGTGTCTATTTTTAAGTCACGAGTTATGGGGGACGACTAGACGTTTAATACGGGAAGACACCAACGCATTTTATGGATGTCACGAGTTATGGGGGACGTTTAACACGGGAAGACACAAAGGCATTTTATGGATACATGAATTTAAAGTCTATTACAAAATATTATTTAAACTCTTCGCAAGACCGTGTGGGGCTTGAAAAAGGGGCGTTGTGCAATATGTGGACGCCACGTCAGCACGCGTTAGAAAAGTGGCGTGGTGCAAAAACGAGAGGAGTGGGACGGGGCATGGTTAGTGGCGTTTTTATTCAAAATAAGTTAAACGCGTTTATATCGTAGTGTTTATCGTGTTATAAATAAACATCGACCAATTAAAACACACTCAAAATCCACCCCACCAATCAAGAGCCTCCACCTCACAACCCAAGTGCCCCTCACGCCGGTGGAAAACTCCCCGCCCTCACCACCACGCCACCACAAGGGGTGGTGTTCCCGGCATAGAAGGGCCACCACGCCACTTTTCCACGCCCACACCGTGTGGTCTAAGGGTATTACTATGAATCAATTATGTTAATCTTCTTTAAGCTCATTGTATTCAAATCATATTGGGAGTAAAAGCAGATACACAATCATATCACGAGTAAAAGCAAATACACACGACTATAAAGTTGCTTATTTCATGGCTATTTATATGAAACTGTATTACATAACATGTAGGTATAACATACTCATTATTTCATGGCTATTATACATATTATACATATTAATTTTAATTGGTGATGAATAGTGTTTTCATTTTTTAAAATATTATTTTAAAGTTTTTTAATAAAAGATTATTTATCATTTAGTTTATTTTTTAATACCTTGCTCATGTTAGTTTTTTAATCTTACTATGTAATTATACTTTTTAAACATTGTGGTACAGTTTTTCATGAAAATGAATATCGTGCCGCTATCATACCAAATAGAACCGAAACTGACGATGTATATTATTTACTTTTTTTCATTCAAAACAACATATTTTTTTTGTATTGTATATTATACGAGTGCCGCGATAATAATATTAAAAATGTATTTTTTTATTGTAAACTATACGAGTCTCGATATGTGACGTATCTAATCGATTTCGACCAAGTAACATCGATACCGATATCGACAATATTACAAACCAGTATTCGTTTTTAAGGTTTTTGATTGATATAAAAGATGTGTCGATATCCTTTTGAGCATATCGCGACTTTATTTCTTTAATTTTCTCTTTCAGTTAATATAGCGAGTGTCAGTAATAAAACGAACCCAACCGAACTGATAATAACTGAGTTACCGCCACATAGCACGGGGAAAACCTACTTACTATACATATGAATTCAATCTCTTCACGAACGATAACAAAATTTTTTATATTTTTATTACCATCACTAAAGAAAGCAATACTTTATTCTATAGGAAATGGGTGACAGATACCTAATCGATAATGTGATTTTGGTTTCCAATCGTAAAGAACTATCGAAAAGATTATATACATTTTCATTACTTAATTAGGTAATTAATATTTTATTAATTATAATTATATTATTATTATTAGTATTTTATTTTTATTAGTTATAATTATATTATTATTATTGTAATTATTTTTCAATATATTTTGTTTTTTAATAACTTTTAAGATAATATACGATGTTTTGTAAATTAACGTTGTTTACCATTTTTTCGTTATTCTAATAATATAGTATAATGCCTTATAAAACTCTGAATATACATTGCGACATGCTTATTTTATCTGCATTTCAATAAAAGCTTTGTTCAAAACAGAACGAATCAATTATAATTTGTTTTGCTCTTTACCATGAAAAACCAAATCGATTGTCTGAACACCTCTGTAGCGATGTAGAGTACCTTTTATATCATAAGCTATAAGCGAGTGTCGATGATGAACAAAATTGATATCATCCGATCAACATTGGTACCATGTCAATTTTAACCGAACATCGGTACCAGTGTTTGTACTTTTGAAACTTTAATCAATATTCATTCTTATAGTTTTTTATCGATGTAAAACATGTGTCGATTTTCTAATGGGCACATCATGACTTTATTTTTTGGGATTTATATTTCCGTGGTTAAGTGCTGATCACGATATAAATACTTTATCTAATCGAACCGATGATACCAACCGACTTCCCACCGCAACGCGTGGGGGGAAGTCCACTAGTTTATATGAAATTGTACTACATATAGGTATAACATATGTAGGAATCCGTTCGTGTAAAATAAATAAAATAATTTATTAACTTGAAATACAAGAACAATAACAGAAATACAACTGAAATTAATTACAATTACAACTGAAGAAATGGAAAAACAAAGACAGAAATCCGAACAGAAACACTGTTCTTTGGCTGAGGATCGTGTTAGACACGGGTCCCTTAAAACAAATTTCGTGTCTCCCAGGAGAACACGTTTGTTTCCAGGATACAACAGCCGCAAGCAGTTGTACTGCCGGTCTTGACTTCAACCCGAAGGTGTACCTTGCTAGCTTGAGAGAAGAAGATAATAATTCAGTAGGGAGAGAAGATAGTATAGAGCTGGTGAATTGGGTAGTCTTTGCTGCAGTAGGCTCCTCCTATTTATACTGCAAACTGAAGTCGAAACTGAAAAAGAATTAAGTGGGCGAATTAAACTGCATTAAACGTCTTCAATTCACCTTAATTCGTCATTAAATTCTCAGTCAAACGCATTAACTACGTCAGTTTCGAATGCTGAAAACGTAACTGCACTGCAGTAACTGCTGCTGGAAGCTTCTAAAAGCGCGCGCGCGCAAGACACACTGGTGCGCGCGCAGGTCTGCAGCCCTTGCGCGCGGTGCGTCCACTTGGCTCACTACCATGCGCGCGTGCGCCATACTCACTTAGGTCCATGCGCGCCTGCGCGCGTGTGCCACGTCACCTGTGAGCCTCTACGAGCACGCCACACAGTCGCGCCGTTTTGGCTCACTTTGGTGCGCCGCGCACGTCACATCAGGCCCATGTACCATGCGCCACCGCGCGCCTCCATGCCATGTGTACTCGCGCGCGTATGCGCATGACTGCCACGTCATGCGCCACATCACCAACCACTTGGTCCTTGCAACCCTTGTGCTCCACCATGCGCACGCGGTCAAAAATACAAAGGCGGCTCTCAAGCGGCTCGCGGCGATGCGAAGTGCAAAGTGCAAAGTGCGCCATCAAAGCGCCACATTGCGCCTCATCGCCCACGCCACGCGCGCGCGCGTGTGCGAGTTAGGGTGCTCCGCACCCTTCGCGAGTACACTAGTGAGTGCTTCCATGAAACAATAAGGATGGAGAGCTCCCACTTAAATACCCCTTTAAGTTTCATCTCTCATCCGATGTGGGACAAGGTGCCACTTTCCCACTTTTTTCAGCATTTAAGTTTCAAACACCAAACTTTGAGCATCGATATCTCATTCATCTTAGCTCCGTTTTGGACGTGGTTTAGTTCGTTGCGAAGCCCTTCCGGCATAGAACACAAACCCACAAATAAATATATAAAACCCGCTCATTTTATTATATTTATTTCTAGTCCAAAATAGGAAAAAATCATTTTCCTATATTTGTGAAAAATGCTATTTTCACAAAATTTCCAACAATCCCCCACATGAATAGAAATCGATCTATCAAGTTTCAACGATACACGTTCAACAGTTGAGTATTGCAAGATAGGTAGGTGTAACCTTTGAACCTCCTTTTGTGAAGCATACTTAGCCTCCTAGGGTCTTGTAGACGCGGTGTCCTTGAACAATCCCCCATTTATGTAGGCGACAATATACATTCACACAATACTCTCCCTAGTCGAGTTAAGACCTCATGGTTGTGTCCGTTCATGGTCATGGAACACGTTCCTGGTTCTGCGAGAGCTCTAGGATTTGCGCCTCCCCACAAATCCATTTGAAGCGACCCCACTTCTCTCTAACATAGGTGATTCCTCTGAATCATTAAAAGCATCATGGTTAATTTTGATTTCCTCAAAATCCTTAACCTCAACATGCTTAACCTTTCCTTCATGTCACTGATTGGAATGGACTAGGAAGTATACAACTCCCTTTATTGAATTTTGGGGCACCCCCCACAGTGACTCCCTTTGGGTTTATGATTAAGTTTGCCTATTGAACCTAGATCTTGGGATCTCCAGTCAACTAGGTTAGGTTTCCCTCATATTCCCTTCATCTATGGGCTTTAGTCCCATTCCTCTTGACAACCTATACACCTTATCTGTGCTTAAGCTTTTTGTTAACGGGTCCGCAATGTTCTCATTTGACCTCACATAGTCAACTGAGATAACACCCGTTGAGATAAGTTGTCGTACTGTGTTGTGTCTACGTCGAATGTGCCTTGATCTGCCATTGTACATCATGTTTTGTGCTCTAGCAAGAGCAGACTGATTGTCACAATGTATGCAGATCGCCGTCAACGGCTTTGGCCATCTTGGAATATCTTCCACAAATTGACGTAGCCACTCCGCTTCTTCCCCGCTTTTATCTAAAGCGACGAATTCGGATTCCATCGTAGATCTAGCTATAACCGTTTGCTTGGAAGACTTCCAAGCTATAGCTGCGCCAGCAAGTGTAAACACATATCCACTTGTCGATCTATGATCTTTTATATCCGATATCCAGTTCGCATCAGTGAATCCTTCGATCACTGCTGGATCACGGGTATAATGCAATCCATAGTCTCTCGTGTATCTTATGTATCTAAGCACCCTCGTGATAGCTTTCCAATGATCCTCGCTCGGATTACTGGTGTATCTACTTAGCCTGCTCACAGCGTACGCTAAGTCGGGTCTAGTACATGTCATTAGATACATGAGACTACCAATGATCCTTGAGTATTCTAACTGAGAAACACTCTCGCCTCTATTCTTCCTTAGGCGTTGGGTATTATCAATTGGAGATCGAGCTATACTCGTATCGTCCGAATTGAATTTCCCAAGGATCTTGTCCACGTAGTGAGATTGACTTAACACAAGACCATTTTAGGTTCTAGTGATTTTTACTCCAAGAATCACATCCGCGAGACCCATGTCTTTCATGTCAAACCTCGCCTTCAACATGTCTTTCGTTGAGTTGATCATTTTATCATCACTCCCAATGATAAGCATATCATCTACATAAAGACATAGGATCACATAACCTCTTGGTGTGTCTTTAAAATAAACACACTTGTCGCACTCATTTATTTTGAAACCATTGTCAATCATGACATGATCAAACTTTTGATGCCATTGTTTTGGAGCTTGCTTCAAGCCATACAAAGACTTGACCAATTTACATACTTTACCCTTGTTTCCAGGGGCAGAAAAACCCTCAGGTTGTTCCATGTAAATTTCTTCTTCTAAATCACCATTTAGAAATGCGGTCTTTACATCCATTTGGTGAACTTCCAAATTTCTTAGAGCCGCAATTGCAAGAACCAATCGTATAGAGGTTATTCGCGTTACAGGCGAGTAAGTATCAAAGTAGTCTAGACCCTCCTTTTGTCTAAATCCTTTGATTACTAACCTTGCCTTGTATTTATCAATACTTCCATCGGCTTTCATCTTCCTTTTGAATATCCAACGATATCCAAGTGGTTTACAACCAGGTGGAAGATCTACTAACTCCCAAGTATGATTTTGCAATATAGAATCTATTTCATTCTTAATTGCTTCTTGCCATTGAGGTCCTTCCGCAGAGGTAACCGCTTCGCGGTAGGTATTGGGCTCACCCTCAACCATATAGCTCATGAAGTCTGGACCAAAGGATTTTTCAACCCTTTGTCGTTTACTTCGTCTAAGCTCACCCTCCTCGACCTCGGGTCGTTCATGTCTTTCATCTATCCTTGTAGACGAACTTGGTCCTGGTTCATCTAACCATGTAGACGAACTTGGACCTGCTTCATCAACCGCTCTTGATGAAGGCGCATGTGTTTGTCCTAACATAGGAAACACATTCTCAAAATATGAGACGATATTAGGATTTGCCTCCATGATAGTGTGTTTGTGTACATCGGGATTCTTGGATTCATATACAAGAAACCGATGCGCACTACTTTGATGTGCATATCCAATGAAAATGCAATCAACCGTTTTGGGTCCTGTCCTAAGAGCCTTAGGAGGTGGTACAATCACCTTAGCTAGGCACCCCCACACTTTCAAGTATTTGTACGAAGGCTTCCTTTTTCTCCATAACTCATATGGAGTTTCGTCCCTATTTTTCAAAGGTATCTTGTTCAAAAGATAGTTTGCTGAGAGAATGGCGTCCCCCCACATTTCTCGGTTCACTCCCGAGCTTATCAACATGGCGTTCATCATTTCTTTCAATGTGCGGTTCTTACGTTCCGCAACGCCATTTGATTGTGGAGAATAAGGTGGTGTACACTCATGTACAATGCCACTTTTTGCGCATAAATCTGCAAAAGGTGCAACATATTCACCTCCTCAATCGCTTCTCAAAGCTTTTATCTTCTTTTTAAGTTGATTCTCAACTTCATTTTTGTACAAGATAAACTTCTCTATTGCTTCGTCTTTACTCTTTAGTAAATACACGTAGCAATATTTAGTACAATCATCAATAAATGTGATGAAGTACTTATTTCCTCCACGCGTGGGAACCGCTTTTAAATCACACACATCGGTATGAATTAAATCAAGGGGTTCGGTTATTCGTTCAACCGATTTAAACGATGATCTCGTAAGTTTGGATTCAACACATGTCTCGCATTTGTGATTGGACTCGATATGGAATGTTGGTATCAAGTTTAATTTAATTAAACGTCGTAATGAATTAAAATTTACATGCCCTAGTCTACCATGCCAAACATTAGAAGACTCAATCATGTAAGTAGAAGAAACATTTTCATTCATATTTTTGTTTTGGTTAACAACCAATACATTCATTTTGAACATTCCATTTAGGGCATAGCCCTTACCAACAAACATTCCACGTCTAGACAAGACAAAATTGTCCGATTCAAACACTAGACGAAATCCAAACTTGTTGAGCATCCATCCCGACACAAGATTCTTCCGAATCTCTGGGACATAAAGCACATTTGTCAAGGTAAGCTCCTTGCCCGACGTCATCTTCAAGACGACCGTGCCTTCCCCCTTGATGCTTGCGGTAGCTTTATTCCCCATATAAAGCTTTTCTTCACCCGGCGCTTCCTTGAATGTAGAGAAAAGAGCCTTGTCTCCACAAACATGGCGGGTTGCACCCGTGTCAACGAACCATCCTTTTGGGTTTTCACCCATTGCGTTGACTTCTTCAATCATAGCCGCTTCCTCGGTTATCATTGCGATCAGAGGCATACCATCCTCATCAACCATATGCGCACGCTCACGCTTAGGTTTATTGCATTGGTTAGCACGGTGCCCCGTCTCGTTACAATTGTAACAAGTACCTTGGAAAGGCGCAGGCTTCTTTTTCACAGCCCCCTTTTTCGGTCCAAGGTTGTTAACCTTTGCTTTCCCTTTGTTGTTGGTTTTACCCTTGCCCTTCTTGGCCTTTGAGGATTCCCCAATTTCCACCATATTTGCTTTAGCCGAAGCTTGCAAAATGGTGCCTTTTTGGGCCACCCTGTTTTCTTCTTCTATACGAAGACGAAGAACAAGGTCCTCGACCGACATTTCCTTTCGCTTGTGTTTAAGATAATTCTTAAAATCCAACCAAGCAGGAGGTAATTTTTCAATCATGGCTGCCACTTGAAACGTTTCGCTGAGTACCATTCCCTCAGCATGGATGTCATTTAGTATAATTTGCAACTCTTGGACTTGGTTCATAACAGTCTTGTTATCAACCATTTTAAAGTCCAAGAAACGGGCGACAACAAATTTCTTTGTTCCCGCATCCTCCGTTTTGTACTTTTTATCTAAAGACTCCCATAATTCTTTGGAAGTCTTTATATTATAGTACACATTATACAAAGCATCCGAGAGACCGTTGAGAACATAGCCTCGACATATAAAGTCCGAGTGCTTCCACGCCTCTACCGCGCTCAGAGCCTGAGCATCGGTCTCCCCTTCCGCAGGTTGGGGAACGGTCTCTGTCAAGAACCTCGCAAGGTTCATGGTGGTCAAGTAGAAGCACATCTTCTGTTGCCACCTCTTGAAGTGGAGACCCGAGAACTTCTCGGGTCGTTCAGCATGATTCGCCACTGTGGACGGTCCCACAGTGTTGGCAGGGGTACCGACAACGACGTTGACGTTGGTATTTTCAGTCGACATTCTGAAAAATTCCACAAAACCAAGTTAATAAAATCTGTTAGAATAATAAATGTGCTGATTTATTATTTTACTAACAAAATCGATGAGTAACAAAATCAGCCTCGTAGCTTCTAAGTCCAACTTTGAAGACTACAAGAGAAGATCTTAGAACCCAAAGACGAAGAAGGAGTAGAAGAACAGAGTTCTGTTTTGACAAAGTCGCTACTTTGAATCAAAACAGAGAAAAAACCTTTTAAAACACAACCTGCTGTGAGAAAAAAAAATTTAATTCACAGCAGAGAAGTTTGAGATTCTACACGAACGGTGTTTTAAAATTTGTTTTAAGATTGTAGGAATCCGTTCGTGTAAAATAAATAAAATAATTTATTAACTTGAAATACAAGAACAATAACAGAAATACAACTGAAATTAATTACAATTACAACTGAAGAAATGGAAAAACAAAGACAGAAATCCGAACAGAAACACTGTTCTTTGGCTGAGGATCGTGTTAGACACGGGTCCCTTAAAACAAATTTCGTGTCTCCCAGGAGAACACGTTTGTTTCCAGGATACAACAGCCGCAAGCAGTTGTACTGCCGGTCTTGACTTCAACCCGAAGGTGTACCTTGCTAGCTTGAGAGAAGAAGATAATAATTCAGTAGGGAGAGAAGATAGTATAGAGCTGGTGAATTGGGTAGTCTTTGCTGCAGTAGGCTCCTCCTATTTATACTGCAAACTGAAGTCGAAACTGAAAAAGAATTAAGTGGGCGAATTAAACAGCATTAAACGTCTTCAATTCACCTTAATTCGTCATTAAATTCTCAGTCAAACGCATTAACTACGTCAGTTTCGAATGCTGAAAACGTAACTGCACTGCAGTAACTGCTGCTGGAAGCTTCTAAAAGCGCGCGCGCGCAAGACACACTGGTGCGCGCGCAGGTCTGCAGCCCTTGCGCGCGGTGCGTCCACTTGGCTCACTACCATGCGCGCGTGCGCCATACTCACTTAGGTCCATGCGCGCCTGCGCGCGTGTGCCACGTCACCTGTGAGCCTCTACGAGCACGCCACACAATCGCGCCATTTTGGCTCACTTTGGTGCGCCGCGCACGTCACATCAGGCCCATGTACCATGCGCCACCGCGCGCCTCCATGCCATGTGTACTCGCGCGCGTATGCGCATGACTGCCACGTCATGCGCCACATCACCAACCACTTGGTCCTTGCAACCCTTGTGCTCCACCACGCGCACGCGGTCAAAAATACAAAGGCGGCTCTCAAGCGGCTCGCGGCGATGCAAAGTGCGCCATCAAAGCGCCACATTGCGCCTCATCGCCCACGCCACGCGCGCGCGTGTGCGAGTGCGAGTTAGGGTGCTCCGCACCCTTCGCGAGTACACTAGTGAGTGCTTCCATGAAACAATAAGGATGGAGAGCTCCCACTTAAATACCCCTTTAAGTTTCATCTCTCATCCGATGTGGGACAAGGTGCCACTTTCCCACTTTTTTCAGCATTTAAGTTTCAAACACCAAACTTTGAGCATCGATATCTCATTCATCTTAGCTCCGTTTTGGACGTGGTTTAGTTCGTTGCGAAGCCCTTCCGGCATAGAACACAAACCCACAAATAAATATATAAAACCCGCTCATTTTATTATATTTATTTCTAGTCCAAAATAGGAAAAAATCATTTTCCTATATTTGTGAAAAATGCTATTTTCACAAAATTTCCAACAACATATACATGTTTTGGTGATTTTCTTGTGTATATATACGTTATTTCAAGTGTTGATGAAATAAAAAAAATTTAACTGCCACATTATAATAGATTTTTCTGTATATATTTTGCTAACTCTATCAATGACAATTTAAGGGGATCAATAGGAATGAGACCTTAATCATACTTTATACATTTGAAAGGACAATCATTAAAACATTTAAAGGTATAAGGTACATGTTTATGACCCTCTAAGAAAACACCATGCAAAGTATATGTTCAAACAAGTGTCTAAAACTCTAAATCGACCCAAGTGCAATCTCAAGACTCAAACCGGCTTGAATTGTTCCCCAACCGATTAACCGCCAATGCCTCTCCACTCTCCTGCTCAAAGCAATCTTCTCTGTAAGATTAAATATATTAATGTTGTAATATTTAATCTTGTAGCCTATATAATCATTTATATTATATTAGATCAAAATATATTAATAACCTATTATAATTAGTTGGTAATTGTTGATGGACCATATTACCCTTACTAACTAATTAGGTTTCCTCTTGGGTGTATAAATAAGGGGCTTATTAGAGAGTTAAAGGGTTAGACACTTTACACAATCACAACCCTCATTAACATCACAAATTCGTGACTCTCTCCCTCAACCGAATTCATCCCTATTTTCGGTTTCATCACCATCATCACTTTACACCCTAAGGAGGAACCGGATCAACCTGACAAAGATGTCGAACACTCTGACTGGATTCTCTACTGCTTTGAATAGTATAACAGGTATGTGTTTCATGTTTTCCTTTTAGTTTAAACAGAACTGATCAACATGTGGTATCAGAGCATATGTTGATAAATCAGTTCTGGTTTTGTATCCATTATTCTCGGATCAAAATCTGGAAAACGGAAGTTTTAAAGCCTTAAAAACTAAAACTGTTTTCGGGTTTCATTGTGGCCGAAATCCCTGTTTTCGGAAACTGTTATTTGAATAATTGACTCGAAATCATAAAGGATTAAACTTATTGTCACGAAATCCATTACAAAACCATTAAAATCAGGTTTCGGATTTCCAGATTATGTTCTTATTTTTTTAGGGTTCATCATTATGTTCTAAGCAAAACTCGAAAATTCCATAAGATTTGGAATATAATTTGGATTAGTGGATGTTTTCCAATGTTTGATCTAAATTTTATCTATTATAATTTTCGAAAAAACTGTTAATGGATTTTAGTTATTATTTTCGAAAATACTTGATAAGTTTAGATCATAAATAAATTAGGAAATAATATCCCAAAATCCCTCAAATTTCGGGTTTTAGTTAATTATCACAATAACAGCCTTAATGAGAGGTTTCGAAATCATAATCGCACAAATTTTTCCCTTTTGTCGCACAAGATCAGATCAGTTAAGGTCTGATCGCACAAGACATTCGCACAAGTCAGATCAAGAAAAAAAAAAAAAAAAAAGGGGTCTGATCGCACAAGGGAAAATCGCACAAGATTTGTGGATCGCACAAGGCATTATTGATCACACAAGTTTTGGGCCTCACTGATCGCACAAATTTTTGGGCCTAACTGATCGCACAATACTTGGGCTTTATTTACATCGCACAAGTTTTGGGCCTTACCGATCGCACAAAGCATTACTGATCGCATAAGACTCGAAACCTCATTATTTTTTTTACGCTGTTTAATGTGACCTAAAAATTTTTTCGGGGCTCCCGCCCCGAACCCCAAGCGGGGGCACGCTGCCCCCGCAGTTCGATCCGCGCTAACAGGTGGTTTGCTATTAAATACTTAGTTTTGTTAACACTTACTTAATTAATCAGAATCAGATAATTTTTGCAAAACCAAATATAGCTTCACTTGAATGAGCTTCTGATGTATTAATTCTGGCCAAAGCTGATTTACTACATCTATTTATCGTTCAAGTATTATAAAAAGCTATGTTAAGTATGCCTTACAAACGTGAAATGTCTTAATTCTGGCCAAAGCTGATTTAATTCATTTATGTTTAGCATGACTTGACAAGTGCATAACTAAAGTGATTGTCTCATTTCTGCCCAAAGCTGATTTGTCACAATTACTTTGCACACATATTTAAATGATTACACTTCTGGCCAAAGCTGATTTGTCTTCATTTAAATAGAATTTTACTAAGTCTATTATTTTGATGTTAGTAATAGACATTATAACAGCTTCATAATTATAATGGTCATTACTTATGCCTGCCTTAGTATAACATGCCCTTTAGATCACATTAAGACTTCTTTCTTAGTATCATAACTTGCTCATCTTATTTCCACTATCAGCACCCAATCAAGGGATTCCACCTTTGACTGGTGATAACTTTGCTGCATGGAAGGATGACCTCATGCTTACACTTGGAGTGCTGGACTTTGATTATGCTCTAAGAGAGGATAAGCCAGCAGGCACGAAGATCGCGGTTCCTCTTACTGTGACGTTCGCACACTTGATGACGACGACTCCACTTATGGGTCCCGCCACAGGAGCCATATACAGAGTCGCCTAGGCCCACATGGCGAAACTAGGCGACAGTCTACAGCCCACCACGGCCTAGGCATTCACAGCCGACTGGGACCCCAGTCCCACCATGAAGGGCAAGGCTATACCGATCCGGACGATGGTACATACCGTGCGGAATCCCATGCCACTAGCAGCAGACCGGGAGGACGCAACTACGTTCCTCGCACTCACCCCCGCACTACGTACCTCCGCGCTGCAAAGCATCACCGCGGCCAACCCTACAGGCCGAAATCTGCGGCCGAAAACTTCAAGTTCGCCCAGAAATCGCCCACGCCGATGTCACCACCACAAAATTCCCATTAAACATTGGGAAATACAACGGTTCAACCGACCCAGATGATCACAACAACATCTTCGTCGGCGCCGGGTGCAACGGTAGATGGGATGAACCCACCTGGTGCCATTTTTTCCCACAGACCGTAACAGGTCTGGCCAGGGCATGGTTCGATTCTTTACCACCAGGGTCACTGACCTCATTCGAGGACTTACAAGAAAAGTTCCTAGCGCACTTTAGCCAGCAACGACGCCATGAACGTGATTCCATGGACGTCATGAACATCTGGCGCAGGGATAACGAATTGCTTGAAGCGTTCGTTGTCCGTTACAATAAAGAATGCCTAGAGATAGGCGATGTCGCCGACCAAATGGCACGTAACCATTTCATTGTTGCCGTTAAAGACGAGCAAATGTTTATGAATATCTCTGGCAAAGATGGTTTGCCTAAGAAGTGGGAAGATGTCATGGCTGCGGTCAAGACATACGCCCAGACTCAGCGGTCCCTAAGACCGCACATGTCAAAGGCACAACCCAAGGCGGAAGGCCAGTCTCCCCGCCAAGAGCCCAAGCGCAGCAATAAGCGCAACCGGGACACATGGAATCGTGGCAGCGATTCCAGACCATATGTCCCATGAAGCAACCAGCCCGACGCAAGGGCTACAATCAACGCCCAGCGTGAAAATCGGGCGTCAAAAAAGGAATCTCGGGACTGCAGCTGGACCGAGATTAACCAGTCGCCAAGCGACGTCCTTCTCACGGACACACAATTCCTGCGACCGGCCCAACCGATGAAGTCCAAAAAGAACCAGGATCTCGCACTCTACTGCGAGTATCACAAGGACAATGGCCACACAACAAACAGCTGCATCAGTCTCCGACTGGAGATTGAGCGAGCCCTAAAAGAGGGGAAACTGCAACATCTGTTGACAGGCGCACAAAAAGCTACCAAGCGCATCACTCCCCACAACGAGGGCACCTTCACGGGTAAGAGGACCATGTACGTGGCCTCTACCCACATGATCAATGGAAGAAGAGGAAGGCCGCGCAAGGCGGCAAGAAGACCGGACAATGACTGGAAAGACGAGCAAGTCGTCTTTCCAAAAGTCTGAGGCGGCCCGCGCGATAGACGCGCCGTGGTTATCACAGGCCACCTGGCTCACTACTGCACCGAGCGATTGTTCATCGACCCGGGCAGTACATCCGATATTATATACCAGCAATGCTTCAACCAGTTCGATTAAGAAGACAAAGATCGACTGCAGCCAGCAGACTACCCGTTGGCCGGGTTTGTAGGGGAAACCGTATTCCCCCTCGACCAGATTACCTTTCCTGTGCGCCTCACCAACGGGAGGCACACAAGAACGGAGGAGGTAAACTTCATGGTTTTACCGCACACCTCTAAGTACGACGTACTTCTCGGGAGAGAATCCCAGGGCGACTTCAACATGATCACATCCGTCCCTCACTCTGCCATTGGTTTCCCAACCGAGACGGGGGGTCGCGGTAATATACGCCCGAAGAGAAGTTATATCTACGGACGACCTGCGTTCAGCCAAGGTAGCAAGGCCCACCCCCAACACGCAACCAGAAAAATGGGTGCTTAACGCAAGACACCCAGAGCAAACGGTCACGTTGGGCCATGCCTTGACACCTACCATCAGAGCGCACCTGAAGCAACTCCTCTTCAGGAACCAAGATATTTTTGCATGGACACCCGCAGACATGACAGGGGTGCCACGCGAAATCGCACAACATTTCTTGAATACCTTGCCAGGTATCAAGCCAGTGATCCAAGGCCAACGCCACCTTGGATCAGCAAAAAACGCGACGATGGAAGAGCAGGTACAGGAACTGCTCTCCGCAGGCATTCTGCGGGAAGTCAAATACCAGACTTGGCTGTCCAACCCAGTCATGGTAGAAAAACCAAGCGGGGGCTGGCGCATGTGTGTCGATTACAAAGACCTCAATAAGGCCTGCCCCAAGGATTGTTACGCACTTCCAGAGATCGACGAGAAGGTCGATAACCTCGCACCATTTCGATGGAAGTGCTTCCTCGATTGTTACAAAGGCTACCACCAGGTACAGATGGCAATCGAAGATGAAGACAAAACGGCATTCCGCACTCCTACCGGGAACTACTGCTACACCAAAATGCCGTTCGGGTTGCGCAACGCGGTCGCAACCTATCAAAAGTTGATGAACGACACTTTTCGCGGTCAAATCAGCAAAAGTGTCGAAATCTATATGGACGACTTGGTCGTCATGAGCATGGAGGAAGACACCATGCTCAACGATATCGAAAGAACATTCCAAACTCTGCGAAGCGTCAACATAAAGCTTAATCCAGGGAAATGCTCGTTTGGAATGGAAGAAAGCAAATTCCTCGGATTCATCGTAACCAAAGATGGATTCAAGGTAAACCCGGAAAAAGTTCAGGCGATCGAACGCATGCCATCGCCCTCTACGATGAAAGAAATGCAACGACTAGCCGGCAGGCTAGCCGCACTAAACAGATTCTTAGCCAACCACGCATCTAAGTCATACCCTTTCATCAAGACCCTGCGGAGCTGCCTAAAAAAGGAACAATTCCAATGGACCGCAGAGGCCGAAAAAGCTTTCCGGGAGATGAAAGAGTGTTTGATCCAGCTCCCAACTTTAACCGCACCACGAAAAGATGAGCCACTTATTCTATATCTGTCTGCCGCGGACAACGCAGTAGGCGCGGTACTCATAGTGGAGCGGGAAGGAGTCCAAACACCCATCTACTACATCAGCAAAATGCTCAACGGCCCAGAGACAAGGTACTCCATCATGGAGAAATTGGTACTGGCACTAGTGCACGCATTGAGGCGTTTACGACGTTACTTCGTAAACCACGTCATCACAGTGTTAACTAACTACAGGATCGGCCCAATCCTATCCAAACCCGACATCTCTGGGAGGTTAGCAAAATGGGCAATCGAGCTGGGCGCACTTTCACTGAACTATAAGCCGCGCCCCGCAATCAAAGGCCAGGTCTTGGCTGATTTCGTTGCTGAAGTACCAGCAAACCGCATTCAAGAATGCGAAGAAGAACAAAACCCTACATCACCACCATCCTCCGCAGAAACCTGGGCACTATATACAGATGGTGCATCCAACGAAGATGGTGCTAGCGCAGGTCTACGACTTGTCAGCCCCGATGGCCAAGAGCTAACCTACGCAATCCGCCTCGATTTCAAAAGCACGAATAACGAAGCAGAGTATGAGGCTCTACTGGCAGGGCTGCGTTTGGCAGTCAAACTCGACGTCAAACATTTGGAAGCACATGTCGACTCACTACTGGTTGCAGGGCAGATACGCGGTGACTATGCCGCAAAAGGGGATATCATGATCCTCTACCTCGAACAAGCCTTGCAACTGAAATCAAGGTTCACCTCCTTCAATATTCGCCATATCAACAGGAGTGATAACAAACCTGCGGATGCACTATCAAAACTTGCATCCACCAGCTTCCAACACCTGGCAAAAGAGGTACGCATCGAGATTTCGCAAAATCCTTCAGTACCCCTACGCCAAGTCAATGTCATCCAGTACGGTACAACATCCTGGATGACACCGATAATTGCATACTTACAATCAGGTGTTACTCCCGAAAGCAAGGCAGAAGCACGCAAGCTACAATACAAAGCGTGTCATTACCAAATGGGAGACGGTATCTTATACCGTAAATCATACCTGGGGCCACCCCTACGATGCGTCAACCCCCAAGATGCCATATACCTTATAAAAGAAATTCACAAGGGAATATATGGCATACACGCAGGCCCCCGCATGGTCGTGGCCAAAATCATGAACGCCGGGTACTATTGGCCCGGCATGCACCTGGACGCAGTCAAAGTCTTACGCAAGTGTTTCAATTGTCAGCGACATGCTCCCAAGACCTTGCGTCCCAAGAACAACCTGATCCCCGTCACCACCGCATAGCCATTCCAAAAATGGGCAATCGATGTGGTGGGACCATTTCCAGACGCACCCGGTGCAGTGAAATTTATCATAGTGGCTGTTGATTACTTTACAAAATGGGTAGAGGCAAAGTCACTTGCATCAACCACCGCTATAATAACAAGGAAATTCGTGTGGGAACATTTCATCTGCCGTTTCGGTCTACCAATATGCATCGTCACCGATAACGGTACCAACTTCGCCGCCGATGACTTTCAAAAATGGCTAAAAGAGCTAAACATTGAACACATATTCTCCTCAGTGGCGCATCCGCAAGGGAATGGCCAAGTCGAGAGTATCAATAAAAGCTTAGTGGAAGGCATCAAAGCACGGTTGGGAACAGCCAGACGCGGCTGGGTTGATGAACTTCCAAGTATTTTATGGGCTCACAGGACTAGCCCAAAAACAAGTAACGGTGAGACACCCTTCAGCCTGGTCTATGGCACTGAAGCGATGATCCCCGCGGAAGTAGGCCTCCCCTCACCTAGAATGTTGGCTATCAACAAGATAGACAACAATGAGGAACGCAGGGTTGACTTGGACCTCTTGGAAGAAAGGCGCGAAAACGCTGCCATCAACGAGGCCAAATACAAAACCAAACTTGAAAAATACTACAATGCACACGTCCGCATTTGTACTTTCAACCCGGGAGACTACGTCCTTCGTGACAATGAAGCATCTAACGCGGAACGCCCAGGGAAACTTGCCCCCAAGTGGGAAAGACCCTACCTCATCCAAGAGGTCCTGGGTAAAGGCGCGTATAAACTTCAAACATTAGAAGGCGAAACTATCGCACGCACATGGAATGCACAACAGCTTCGACGCTGTTATATGTAAGCCATGTTTTTTACATTCACCATGTAACCTATCAGGCCACGGGCCATTTGCAAATAAATAAATAGACGATTCAATGCAATATTGTTTATTTATTTCTATTACAAATGCGTGTTCCACTCTGAGGTATACACAAAAACAGATTAGCAAAATCTTCATTCGTGATACCCACACAGAGTGGTAACCACACGCAACTATTATAATAGGCCAGCAATGGCAACACTATTTATCCGGCCAGACACAGTTCTTCATACTTGCATATCACCTAGATATGCAAAAGGCAATTACAGACTTAGTGTCACTCACAGTAACACTAAACTCATACAAATTCAAACATGCAAGTAATGAAAACACTTGTACAAATTAAACAGAAGAACAATTCTTTATATTCAAAAAATTCCTACACCTGCGCGGTGCACAGGGAATTTACATAATGTTTTTTAACATTTACATGAGGAAACAAAAAAGGCACGCATGCCAGCCTAGTCTTTCTTTGTGCCGCTGGAACCCTCACCATCCTTGCCCACCACAGTAGGTTTTTCCTCATCTTCTTCATCAGCGTATAACACTCGCAAGAGGTCCACATAGTCCTCCGCTTCTAGACACTTTTCAAGATCCTCAAGACCGAAAAGGGTTGTGTCGTTATACGCCGCAACCGCAGCATCAAGAAGCGCTTCAGTATCCACACCGTGGAACCCGGATCGCTCATCAGTATATCCGTCCTGGGCTACAACATTCATATGGCCAATACAACGATTATAGCCAGCTTTAAAACCAGCATCCCGGGCACGCTCCTTAATCTCATTAACACCTGATACATTCTCAGGTGCGTCAAGGATGGCAGTAACAATCTGCGAAACAAGAATACAAAGGTTATCAAAGGCAAACCTATAACAAAAATAACAAAGGCAACGGATACTTACATACCCGATCCCGCGCATACGCATCCATTCACGGTCAGCCTTGAGCAGCTCAAGTGACGAAGCAAGGCTATCCCTAGCCTGCTCAGCCTCTCTTGCTCGCGCTTCGGCTTCAGCAGCACGGGCAGAGACTTCTTCAATAGCGGCCCCCGGGTCCGCACTTCATCCTTTTTTCAAGAAGAACACAAGTATACAAATTTGGTCAAACATACTTGTGAGACATACGCAAATTCAAAGGCAAAAAAGACTTATACCTGAAGGCCCAAGATAGTTTTCGATAAGTTGGTACGATCAACATTTGCCCCTTCAAGAGCCTTTGCAGTGCGGGCCCCCGCCTTCTTCGCCTCTTCAAGAGCCTTTGCGGCGCGGGCCCCCACCTCCTTGGCCTCTTCAAGAGCCTTTGCAAGGCGAGCTTCGGCCTCTTTGGCCTCTTGGGCAGCCGCAACAGTTGATGTTTTCTCTTTAACCAGCGCAGCATTTGCTGCCTTAGCATTGACAAGCTCCTGGCGAACACGAAAGAGAGTTTCATTCTGTTTGGCCCAAGAGTCTTTCCAAGCCTTGCGCTCATTAGAAAGTGTCTCGCGCTCATTAGAAATAGATTCTTTCCAACTCTTGCGCTCAGTGGAAAGCAGTTTTGCAAGGGTACGAACCTGTTTAAGCTCAGCAGTTGCAGCCCACTCTTCAGTCTGCTTACGCTTTTCAAATGCATCCCTATCCCTTTCAAGCTGCTCGGCACCCTCACGTGCAGCCTTCACCAACTCCTCAGCCTCAGCACGCAAGCGCACATTCTCCTCCTCCCTACGCCCCAACACCTTATACTTTTCCATAATGGCATTGGCCATTACGGAACTCCCAACAAGCATGGAGGAGAGTTGGTTAATCTGGGCCTCACTTGACAAAGAACGGGCCCGGTTGACTTCAAAAGGGGTGCCCAAACCACCCAAAATCTCCCTACTTGCGGAGGGATCAGCAGTAATATCATCCCCTTGCAGTACGGTCCAGGGGGGCGGTGGTAAGCCATGGCTCGATCTTCCGTATAGGTACGGTAATAATACTCCAATTCAGACTCTTCAGGCTGAATGGGAGTCTCTACGAAACCCGCACCCCCAGAACCGGAACCAGAAGCCTTCTCAGCAGCAGGAGACTTTGGCCTTTCAGTATAAGCAAATTTCAGGTTCAGATCATCAGCATCCTCTGGGGTAATGACATTATCATGGGAATCCACCGTGTCATGGATCTGGGCCGCAGGCCCCTTACCAGTATCCTCCTCCCGCACAGAGGGCTCGGGCGTAACAACCTTATGAACCCCCACATCCGCAGTAGTGTCATGCGGGGGAGGAGGAGGAGCATCAAAGATGGAGAACCCTTCATCTTAGGGTTCTGCAATCAAAGCAGAAATACGTTAAACTACAAGGACAAACACAAAATACTTGTCCAAGTTACGCATTACGTACCAGGAACAACCACAGGTTTCTTTTGTCCCACAAAAGCCCCGCGTCTGGTCTGAATTTTCGGCTTCTTTTTCTCACCAGCATCAACCGCTTTCCCTGTTTTCCTCTTCTTCTCATCAGCAGCCTTAGAACCCGCTGTTGTTCCACCTGTGGCCACACCAGCACCTGGAACACCCAAGCCCTCAAGGGTGTCAGATACTACCACGTAATCGGTATATCTGCGGAAATGAGATCGAGAGATACCTGCTGCATGCGGAACCAAAGGCGGAACAACAGGAGCTTTAGTTTTCTTCTTGTCGCGACCCCACACGGGTTTATCTACTTGCTTCTTCTCTGCATGCTTTTTGGGAGCACCCTTTGACTCAAACTTACCAAGGGCCCCAAGAGTACCTGCATGTAGAATATCAGCAACATGAAACTTATAAGGCAAGAAAAGAAGGCTATGAATTATACCTTTGCCCTGCGGCAGGGGTGCATTCATTGCCTCGCGTGTAGGAACGCGGAAGTTATGGAGAATGGTCAAATTAAAACCTGCACCTTCAGCAGTCTTGACAATATCAACCTTGCCAGTAAAGGTTGGATCAAATATCTTCCACAGCTCAACAACAACTTCTGATAATACACGTTCAAATTAATAACAAACAAGGGAATAATGAAACCGCACAAGAGTAAGAACACTTACCACCAGTTTTCTCCCGCACAACGGGCCTTGCATGCTTATCGGCCCTAGTCAATAACATCCGCAGCATCCACAATTCAGTGTTCTTCAACAGCCTATGCTCAATAGTCCTCAACCGTGGGAACCACTCCGCATTCTCCGCATTAGGAATGGCAATATCCTCCGCAGGGATAGGCTCATTAACATTCCGCAAAGTCATGTTGAGAACAACCGCGGCAGCTTTAACATAAAAGAACTTGCTCTTCCACTTTGTAATACCCTTGGGAGGGGTCATCAACTTGGTACTTCCGTACCGTTCTCGGAAAGAGAAGAACCCAGTGTTCACCGTCAACTGATAAAACCCCCGGAAATTATCAACGGTAACCGGCAAACCAAGGGCACGAAAAGTTGATTCAAAGTGTCTAATACGAATAAACCCAAAAGGACTCATCTGGGAGATATGGACCTTGTAATACTCCAACAACTCAGCAACAAAAACGGTCAATGGTAAACGAAGGTTACCATCGATGAAAGAATCGGCCCACATGGTCACGTGACCGGCTGGAGCACAAGCACCGATGTCACCTTCTTGGGGATAAACAGCCCCAAACTCGGAGGGAATCTGTGTACTAATCATCAGTTGATCGAACGACGCTTTCGACCACTTCAAGGGTGGTAAGCCACCACCAGGGGCACTACCACCATCATCTTCGTCTTCACCGCCCACCGGAGAAGAAGTTTCAGGGTTTTCACCCTCCACATTGTGTGGGTTAGATGGTTCAGCCATCAGAAATATGAAGAAGAGAAGGATTGAGTTACACAAAAACTCGAAAAATCGCCGGAAATACAGACAGTTTGATCGGAGAAGACAAAGATAACACTCTTTTTCACCGGAGAAATTTTTGAAATTTGAACAAAGTGAGGAGAAACCAAACGGTTTCCCCTTATATACTCATCGCAATTAATGCGATGCAGTAAACCGACTTACCACGTTCAAAAAGGGCCACTGACGTATCGCCATGTGTTCAGCGGTTTTTCAGCTGACGGTTATCACGCGCGCGTGGCCGCCCACGCGCCTGACAGAAGAGACCTTTACACTACTTGCTACAGTGCAGTTATGACCTCGGTCAGTGCAAACGTCCTTTCAGATCATCACATGTCAGAGCCCTACCAACTTTCAACAACCCACACGTGCCATCAGCCACGTAGACAAACAAAAGCGACAAACATTATCCAAACTTAAGCGGCATGCGGTTTTTCTGGTTTACCGCACCATAACCCATACCGCATGTCGTTTTTTACATACCCCTCAAAAAAGGCAAAAATATATATCTTTAAATTATATAAGGGGGTATAAGCAATAACCGCACATACCCACGCGCACACGTGGAATATGCGGAGATGACACACACCAACCCGCACAGGTGCGTCAGATACTCAGAACCAGCATGGTTCTTTGGACTGCGAAAACCGCTTCTCAGGATGCGGTAAACCGCACTCCATGTAAGCTTCTTCAAGCTTCAAAACCCTCATTTCCGGTTCACAACCACGGAGGGAACGCAAACAGCTTCTCCTTAAGGAAAAGGACAAGTGTGCTGAGCAACCGCACATCAGCAACCCTGTCTCCTGAACCTTCAAGAGCTACGTCTAGGCTACAAGACTTCTAGAAGCGAGTTCTTTGCTGCAAACCGCAACCACTCGTGAGTAGTTACTACAAATCGCAACTATGCGAACGGTAGCTACGGAAGAGCCACAACTAAAGCACCATGCGGAGGAGCAAAGCTACTTCAAGGAAAACTGCTTTTCAACTAAGCATCAAGGAAAGTGGCTACAAAACGAATGCGGAAGAGTTTCAACCAACTTCCCAAGTATCTAAGGTGATCTCCTCCGGTAAACACTACTTAAAGAAAAGTTACTTTCCACCAAAGCGTGAAGGAAAGTAGCTCCAGAACAGTGGTAACAAGTCTGCTTATGACTAGTTACCCACCTATGGACCGCATAGAATACACAATGGTGGGCACAACCCTGCCTATGACCATGTTTATCTGCCCATAGTTCAGATTCACATTGTTCGACCAAACACGGCCAACAATGGCGCAACTACCCCACGTTCCTCAAATAAACATGGCCAACAAGGTGCGGCAACGAGGTAACCGCAAAGGACGTGCGGTTACTAGAGAGCTAAGCCTCATAGGACGTGCGGTTACTTGAGAGATAAACCGCAGAGGACGTGCGGTTACTAGAAAGCTTAACTGGAGAACACGAATACCCCACAAAACAGGGATCATCATTGCATGTCCAGTTGCTAAACATAGAGCTTGAGCAAAGTACTTACAACTTTACACTAGCTGACGCAGAGGTTACAACTAGACTGACGAAGACGTACATCTTCAGTCACGATCTCAGAGGTTGGTTCGAACCCTGCTAACACCTTCAGTCACCGTCTCAAAGGTTGGTTCGAAACACCAACAGGTGGCTGATGACATCAAGAAAAGGTAGACTAAGAGTCAAGTCCTTGGCTGAGAATTCCGCATCAGACGGAACTTGCTCACCAGACACCCTTCTCGAAGGAAGGAACAATCCACTCGAAAGGCCTACTACTTACTGAAAGAAGGAGCCATCTGCATGGCCCATATTTAACCTTCTAGACAACATAGTCCAGTATCCCTCCCACATGCAACTTGCATACGAAAGGAACACTAGACTGGGGGGACTTGAAGGGGTATGGTCCCAGATATCGCGTCAGCATGACCGTGAATGACCATTACCCTCATCAAAAACCTCCAACAGCAATAAACTCACCTGTGTCCGCGTGGTCACACGCGAACACAGCGGTCCAATCTGTCCAGTGATGAGAAGACTTACCTTAAGGACAGAAACTAATGTTACGCATAGCGATGCGGCCCCGCACCGCATCCTATGAACATTTTCGTCACGACAAGGGATCTGGACAACAGTAACAGTCACTCAGCAGGCAATGCGGCATAACACCGCATCCCGCGTAAATCATGGATGGAACAACCAACGCGGGAACAACATAAATGACCGCAAGCAGCGATGCGGCTTGGCACCGCATCCTGCCTACAAGGCAAGTGGGTCTGACACCACAGTGCAAGTGGCACTGGGAACAGTCGCCTACCGGCCCACGTGTATACAACAGTCTGACACCACAGCAGGACGTGGCATCACCACAGTAACCGACAGGTCTGACACACCTGCAAATAGCTGTGCGATGTCAGGCTAGCTACTCAACTACCCTCCTCCACTCCTCGGCTATAAATACTGACCCCAAACCAGGTTTGAGGTATCACTTCTCAACTCTCTCAATACTACTACGATCACACTTTGCTTCCCAAGCAAACTACTGATTCTCACGCCGGAGAGTGGTAACAAGGAGCACCCCCCACCTCATCCTCCTTGTTGCGAGTCACGGCTTGTTTCCTTGTGCAGGAAACCCACAACCAGACGATCCAGCCGGCGATCCTCGGAAAGAAGGGATTAACCCTCTTGACGAGACCAGTGAGTTAACCCACCCGGTTAACAATTGTTTCATCACCTGCCATCAACTCTTTGAGTTCCGGCTTCTTTTCCCAATAAAAAATTGGCTTTTCCTCAATAGAAACTGGTTACCCTTTTTTTCTATACACAACTAGAGTGAGAAATCGAAGTGCCAAATGTAAACCAGCTACTTGGCGGTACATGTTGGTGTGGTAACAGGCTTGAACGCCTCTATAGGTTCAATTAGTCAAGGTAGGTTAAAGACTCGATGGTCAGCGGCGACATCCGCCTTCTGGCGACCAACTCAGTCGATTCCAATGACGGTTTTGTGTTCACGGGGTAGATTGGTGGCAACACGCATTGTGGTTTACGGCCGTAGGTTTGTATTTTTTAGAGAGAAAAGGAAAAGTTAGGATTTTTAGAGAGAAACTTGGTGAACGGTTGTGGTGGTCATGTGGTGGTATTGTGGTAAATGTGGTGTGGCGGCGGTTGTAGTTGTGGCGGTCATATAGTGGTGGAGGTCGGTGGTAGAGTGGTGGTGATGGTATGGGGAGAACGAAAGAGTAGAAAGAGAGAGTGTGTGACAAGGTAGCGGTGGTGACGGCTACAACGATGGGAGGGAGGGTCGGCTTCCATCTATGGAGAGGGGGTGTATGTCGTATGATGAAGAGAAATGTTGCAGGTGTAATCCATGGTTTTGGACTTTTGGTTTCAAATTCAAATATAATACATTTACATTTTCTGAAACAATTTGCTATTGTAAATTTGTAACAATATAAATAAACTTAATGGATTTGTTTCTTAATGATTCAGATGAATCCATTGAAGTAACCTGAGGAGTCAATTAACAAAATGTTAAGCTTTATAAAGGATGGTTGCTTTGGGTGTAAATACTTTTGCCTTTATGTTCGTTAGGTTTGTAGGTTTTCTTTATCTTTTTTTCCGTAATCTAAACCGTTCTTTGGCGTTTTGTTGATTAGAGCTTGATTTTTATTTGACATTTTTTTGACTCTTTTTACTTATTCATAAGACGAATAACATCGTATGCAAGGATATTCTGTTAAAATGGGTGACATTTCCATTTTAGTCCGCTTGATTTTGTCACGTGGTATTTCACGTTGAAAAGAATGTAAACACAAAAGAATGTAAATGCTGAACATTGGTGTGCATCTGTAGGAGTTTGGACATGGTTACTATAAGTCTATAACTACATAAGTGGACTTGGACTCCTGCATTGGCTGTGATTGATGATTGTTTATTTATCTTAGGAACTAAAATATGTATGTTTTCGGTTAGTCTACACCAACTATATGTTGACGTAAATTTTGTTTCGAGTTAGTGTACGTTTCGACCCGTCACACATAACCGCGTGACGTCGCCCATTTAAAGATAACCATGATTAATGGTGTTCATAATTAAATAAGGGAAAAACTGATTTCACAATGATTTCACTTGTTTGCACTTTGCACACAACTTCTGCGCAGTTGGCACTAGTGGTGCACAAATCGGGTTTTCTGAATACCCGGTTCCAGGTATGGAACCGGGTTAGGGTACGATCGGGTTCTACAAAATCGGGTATTGACAACACACGGGTCGGTTCCGGATCCGGGTTTTATATAAAAAATGTATACCCTATATACCCGGGTTCGAGTAGGGTTCGGGTCGGGTTTTCTAATACCCGGGTATTATAATACCCTATTTTCGGGTTCGGGTAGGGTCGGGTATGGACCGGGTTGGATTCGGGTATGCCTCGGGTATTCATTTTTTTGGATAAATCATAGAAATATAAAATACAAAACCTTTTTATTTCATAAAACATAGAAATACATGACACCTAAATAATCATTGAACCGGATCGAATAAGATGATGAACATAGATAGCTTCGAATAACTTGATCGTCTTCGTTTATTGTTCATAATCAAAGACCCCTTTTATAGGGTATAGAAACAAATGATCATAATACACTTTCTAACGGCTATATAGCTGTTACCAAGGTACAAAACTCGAAAAACACAAAAAACAAAAAAACCTGAACAGGGTATTGGGAAACCCGGACCGGGTATTGAAAAAACCGGTTCCGGGTTGAAACCGGGTACTCGTAAAACCCAGGTTGAAAACGGATATAAAAAAACCCGATTCTGGGTTCGGGTTTTATAATAGAAATGCATGCTAGTTGGAATTAAACTACTAAACAAATTCGTATCTCATTATCTATCCAATAAAATTATTATCCCTCAATTATTTTACAAGTTTGTGTTAATGTGAGGTAGAATTGGGTTCAACATGATTATTTCAAAGAAAGTTATATTTATTTAGGGTTATTCGATTTTAATAATTTTAAATTTCACTTGTTGGCCGATAATAATCTCAACTCTAAAAATTCCCTACAACGATCCCAACTTGTAAAAATTTGGCCCCCATCGATCATTTTTTTTTCAAACCGCATGTGCACTTAATTCAATTAAGGAGCCTGAGGGCGCACTTGAATCTATTGAGGAAGCCAACTTCTTATATGTTCTAAAAGGATAAATGGGGTTCAAATTTTTACAAGTTTGGATCGTTGAATGGAATTTTTAAACTTGGAATTATTATCCGCCAACAGGTGAAACTTATGATTAATAAAATCCAATAACCCTACTATTTAAAATTTTTTAATAACATATCTAGCTAATTAAATAAATTAACTGTATATTAATTATTAACTTAGTTTGCATTCACAAGTTTACTATTTAATTGTGGGAGTAATGAGTAGATGTCATATTATTGTATACACTAATAGATGATACCATTATACAAATTTTTTTCTTAGGTATATGTTCACAAGTTTTATATACAAGCTTTTGTTGCATCGAATAAGTTTTAGGTGGTGTTTGTTTTTTGGCCAGAAGTACTTCTGGCCACTTATGTCTGAGTCGCGCAGACGCACGCAGACGTTTGAGTGCAGCAACTTGTTTGTTTTCTCGCAAACCTTTCATTAAAAAAGGTCTGCGAGACCTCTTCTTGGCACAGACCTTGACCCATGTCTTCTTGGCACAGACCTAACCACTTCTCACCTCTTCTCACCTTTCTCTCCTCCCTCGATCTCTCTCGACGCTGTCAAAACCCACCGGCACTGACAACCACCACCGTTCTCTCCTCCCTCGATCTCTCTCTCTCTCTTCAGAAACCCCCAAATCGAAACCCTTGAAGATGGTGAAATTAGGGTTTCGGTGGAGGTGGTTGACGGCGGCTGAAGTGGTGGTGCTTGGCTTCGTGGTGGCGGTGATGCTTGGTGGTTGCGACGGGGTTGGTGGGGGAGGAAGGGGGAGATGGTGGTGGTGAGTGTTAGGTGGTGGTGGTGGTTGCGACGGGGTGGGTGGTGGTGGTTGGTTGTGGTGGTGGAGGTGGACGGTGGTTGTGGTGGTAGAGGGAGGCAGAGAGAGAGAGAGATCAGAGAGATGTTCTGTGTGTGTTGAGTGTGAGAAGAGGTTTTTATATATATAAAAAACCCTCTTCTCCTTGCAGACTGCAGACATTTGGTCCACCTCTTCTCCTGCAGATGCCTGCAGATGTGGTCCACAGACTGCAGACATTTTCCCGCAGAAAAAACAAACAGCACCTTACTTTTTTTCTTAGAATATTACACAGAGCACAAAATAACTTTTATGGTTTACTTTGAATTTACAAGCTCTATATACAAATTATTATTCCACGTAACTAGGGCTGGCATATCGTGTATACCTGTACACGATAATACACGAACACAATAATACACGATACACGAAATCCCATACACGAACACGACACGATAAGGTTTCGTGTCCAGTTTTCCATACACGAACACGGATTATTTTTTAACAGGTATACACGATAATTACCTGTTAATACCTGTTTACGAATGTTTCAATATTTACATATTTAGGAACCTGTTTAGTGAAACAAAAGTTGTCAAAAGTTCAAAATACGCTTAAATAATGCATAAACGCATAATACGTAACAAGTTTGAAACAAAATCTATAAATCACAAATCACAAAAGGTTTAAATAATTCATAACATCCATTCAAAACAATGTAAAGTTCATTGGAATGAGAACGAAAATGGTTAGGGAAACAAAATCTATGAATGACAAATCACAAAAAAGTTTAAATAATCACAAATAGTTTACTTTGAATTTACAAGCTCTATATACAAATTGTTATTCCACGAAGTATGTAACACACGTTTTACTTTTCTTTTCTTAGAATATTACCAAAAGCACAAAATAACCCTTATGATTTAGTTTGAATTTTAATATATCCTGTAATTTATATATGGGGTTATATAATTATTACTAATATTATTTCCTTTTCTACATAGGTTTTTTCATACGTTTCGACTTAGTTATTCTTTTATAGGATAATATTTTACGTTTCTGTCTAAATTTAGTGAGTTAACACGCCTCAACATGCGTACATGATTCAACGTTTTTAAGGGTGTTCTTTTTGTTCGGTTTAACAGTGTTCCGCCGCAACGAGCGGTTCCTAAGAACTAGTTTAATTAAATAAACAAAAAATAAACATAAGACTTTAAAATAATAATAATAATAATAATAATAATAACGATAATAATAATTATCCTTGATCTCCTCAAAGCCACCCCATGAGACCAAAACCGAACCACTCTTATACTTTCGAGATTAACCATTCAGGTCCTTTAAGTTGGTATTGCACCATGTTTCAGAATACATTCTTGTGATCTCATAAAAGTTGTATGATGACAAAATATATAGACTCAAAATAAGAATTCATGTAAAGTTATAAGTTCCACAGTAGATAAGTGGATCGACCATGGTCCGTTCGCAACTAATCCGTTCAAAATTTTACCGTCCAATGGCCATACAAATTACGAGATTCGAAATAAAACAAGACACATGTTCCTACCGTGAATTGACCGTCTGATCAATGAATATTTTTCTCTAATAAATCGACCTTGATGCACGCAATCAAGATTAATAAGTCGAGATCAAGAATTATGAAATCTGTTAATAAATGATAAACCGAAAAGATTATTTGATTTTTTTTAATTTAAGAAGTATTATAAATACAAATGATCGAAAAGTAAGTCCGGACAAACAAATATTATTTAAACACTAATACTGGGACTTTGGAAATTTTGTTTTATAAATCTAGCAAAAGTTTATAAAAATACAACTGGCTTTTATGGTGGAAAAATGCTTTAAAAATTAATGTATCTGGACATAATTAAGTCTATATACATTAGATCCATTTTATCATAAACTTAAAAGTATTTTAAACCGGTGTTTTATATCCTAAATTAAGATTTCATGAAATTAGTATAATACATAAAAAAATTGTGATAACTTTAATTTATTAATGTTATATTAATTAATTGTCACTTAAAGTTAATGTATCTGGACATACTTATGTCTACATACATTAGATCCATTTTATAATAAACTTAAAAGTGTTTTAAACCGGTGTTTTATATCCTAAATTAAGATTTCATGAAATTAGTATAATACATAAAAGCCGATGACTTTATAGCCTAGTTGCATTTTGGTTGTGGGATAAGACTTTGGGACCAATAGGTCCTGGGTTCGATTCCCACAAGAGGGTTTTCCCATATTTTATTGGGTTTTCTCCTGAATTGGTGTGTAGGCATTATGCCTAGTGGAGATGGATATGATCGGGTGGTTTCGCTGGTGGCACGATGATACTCCAGTGGTCCGTCAGTGATCCAAATTTGCTGTTAAAAAAAGTATAATACATAAAAAATTGACATCACTTTAATTTGTTAACTAGGTTATAACCCCATGTATTACACGGGTTGAATAAATGTAATTTGATATATTAAATAATAAAATAATATATCTTTAAAAACCTCATATGAGTTGAATAAATGTAATTTTAATAATAAAAAATTATATCTTTAAAACCCCGTATACTGTATGGATTGAATAAATGTAATTTTATATACCAAATAATAAAAAAGTTATATCTTTAAAAACCACGTGTATTACACAAATTGAAAAAAAAATGTAATTTTGTATTCCAAATAATAAAAAAAGTTATATCTTTAAAAACCCCCATGTATTACACGGTTTCAATAAATCTAATCTTGTATATCAAATTATTTTTTGAAAGTTATATACCATTGGATTTATATATTATGTAATAAAATTGATATAATTTTTTAATAATGAAAATAAAAATAAATAATATATAAATACGAAGTTATATCTTTAAAAACCTCTGTATATTACACAATTTGAATAAATCTAATTTATATATCAAATTATTATTTGCAAGTTATATACAATTTGATTTATAAATTATGTAATAAAATCGATATAATTTTTTTAATAATGAAAAAAATAAACAATATATTAATACAAAGTTATATTTTTAAAAACCAAAATAATTTTAAATTTAAACTAAATAATAATTATCTATAATTTAGTAAGAGAGTTATATATAAGACATTAAACTAAATAATAATTATTAATGATTAAGGATGAGATAAAATAACAATTATCTATAATTTAGTATGAGATTATCTATAATTAAAATTAGATAGCCTAATATGATAACAAGTGTCCCTTTAATGGTTTCTTTTATTGTATAGTACTAGCGGTAAGACCCGTGTGCAAACACGGGTGGTTTCTTAGAAAACCATGCATAACACATATTGATAGAAACTAAAAAAAATAATTAGTGTAGACTTAGAAAATTGATATAAACTAATGGTCAATAGGTTTAGTCAACAGGAATTCCATTATGCTGATAAGCAAACCACTATTGTCTATCGACTGTTAAAAACCTCTGTTGCTTTCCAACAGACTTTGCTAAAAACTATCAGCCATTATCTCCAACAGAGTTTGCCAGATTGATAGATAGTAAGCATCAGATGTTAGTCAACCCATGTTAAAAAGGCCAGTCAACAGAAATTAAAAAGGTTAGTGAACAAATGTTAAAAGAGTAATGTTATTAACAAAGAATTTAGTACTCTCATTAAAAATGAGACCTGCAAACTTGTTACTACAACGGCAGATATAAACATTTTTCGCAGCATGTGTTCTCAAGATAGGCTTAATGCAGAGCAAGTATCAGATGCTTTCAAAAACTTGTATTGCTTTCCAACAAACATTTCCTAACAACAGTTCCTCCATTATGCCCAACAGACGTTACTTAAAATGAACACAAAAACATCATGAAGCTAACATCTGTTGTTACTTAACAGGTGATACAGTATTTAAACATTTGAAACTAAAAGCACACTCAACATCTATTTCCCTAAAGTCTGCCAAACCCAAAGCTCTCTTGAAGACAACATCTGTTGAAGTAAAGTCTGTTGAACCAAAGGTCCTCTGATGAAAAACAAAAAATTGTTGAACCAAAATGGATCTCATAACACAACCTCTGCTGATCATTCCACAGTATAGATTGCTAACATCTGTTGTACCTTAACAGATGATGTAATTCAACAGAGGATTTCAACATCTGTTTACACACGGATCATGATCAACAGATGATAAAGTATGTTGAATGAAAGTCCGTTTAACAGATCCTAATGTAACTCAGGTCCCTTCCCATATAGGCCACAACAGATGATGAACATCTGCTGATAAACACCGAGACGGTTCAAGCAAAGGTCTGCCAAAGAGAACCTCTGCTATGGACTAACAGATGATGCAGTTCAACAAAGAATGTTTAACAACAAAGCTTTAACAGACCATGATCAACAGATGATTAAAGTCTGTTGAAGCAAAGACTGCTCAACAGATTCTAACAGTTTTCCTACCAACCAATTCATTAAAGTAGTACTCCAGTCACTAAAAATAATATATAACCCTACTACTTGTCCAAAAAATGAACATTAACAATAATATTCAAATTGTAGAAATTGCATACAAAATCCATCAGTTTAGATGATTCAAATTGTAGCCGTAACATACCCAACTTTCAAACACCACAGGTTAAAACACACATAACTAAAAACTACAATTTTAGTCTTCAAAAAAAGTAGTATTTACTTTCCATTCAGATCCATAATCCCTTTCAACCGAAGGCTGCTGAAAAGTCTTTCGTAACATCACTAACTTCCCTGCAACATATCACAAAACAACTATTGAATATTCATTCAACCTGTTATTATATTGCCAGAAATAAAGAGTATAGTTGTGATTTGCAGAAAGTAACAAAAATTACATTTCCATTTCCTTACACTTTACATGTTGTATAACAACCATCACATACTCAAGAGCTATCATTTTTTAGCATTACCATGATTCCCCTTTAAATACCAACAGCCCTTATCTCCCCTTTCATACAGTTAGTTTCTTTTGAAGTTCGGACAACGAACTCAATACTTCCACACCAAATAACAAATCCAGCAAGATCTACCAAAAGAACATTTAAACTTCCATTGTATTTTTAGTATACAAACATATAGTTTGTGATAAAAAGAAAAAATCAAAGAATATACATACTCAATAAACCACGGTACAAAACTCAGGAACATTTATATTACAAACATACAAAGCATATTTTTAAACACAAACAGACATTACCTTTTCATATATGTGCTATGAGATCCATTTTATCCGCTTGATTTCATTTTCAGAACATCCTCGCTCTCATGTGCTACAAATCTTTCCCAGAAACATTTATATTACAAACCTACAAAACATAGAATCAGAAACTCACACGTATGCATATATTTTTAAACACAAACAGACATTACCTTTTCATCAATGAAGTTGAGATCCATTCTATAACCTTCAGCTTAGGTATAACATTTCCTCAAAGAATATACATACTCAATAAACCACGGTACAAAACTCATGAACATTTATATTACAAACCTACAAAGCATAGAAACAGAAACTCACACGTATGCATCTATTTTTAAACACAAACAGACATTACCTTTTCATATAAAATCTTTCCCAGGAACATTTATATTACAAACCTACAAAGCATAGAATCAGAAACTCACACGTATGCATCTATTTTTAAACACAAACAGACATTACCTTTTCATATATGTGTTATGAGATCCATTTTATCTGCTTGATTCCATTTTCGGAACATCCTCGCTCTCATGTGTTACAAATCTTTCCCAGGAACATTTATATTACAAACCTACAAAGCATAGAATCAGAAAGTCACACGTATGCATCTATTTTTAAACACAAACAGACATTACATTTTCATATATATGTTATGAGAACCATTTTATCTGCTTGATTCCATTTTTTGGAACATCATCGCTCTCATGTGCTACAAATCTTTCCCAGGAACATTTATATTACAAACCTACAAAGCATAGAATCAGAAACTCATGAAGGTAATGGCGATCGGATTTTCCAGTCAGCTCAAAGAGGCTTCTTTTCCAGTGTGACCTTCGTTCAGGTGATGAACAAATTAGCAATTAGCGAAAGGTTAAAGCCACAATGATTGAATCGGCGTACCTTGTAACTTCCAGCTTCACTTGTTTCTCAACTACTGCAACAGAGTCAGACCAAGTGACCGAGTCACTGATGTTATCATGCTCTGTATTATCCGCCATTGTTGTTATGAGCAGTTGCAGCGGCTAGGGTTAGGTCTGGTTTTTTATCGCTATTGAACCGCCAGAAAATCCAACGAAATCTTTTTGAAACCAGCTCTTTGTTGGTGATCAGATTCTAGAAAGAGAGTAGAGAGAAAGGAATGGGTTTTTTGAAATTACGATATGAGTAAGAAGCAGCTGAATTTATTTGAGAGAGAGAGAAAGAGAGGCAAATATTATATATGAATTTTGAAATTTGAAATCATCTGTTTGAAATCCCAGAGGATCTATATGTATATATTTTGAATTTTGAATCTGGATCCAAGATTTTGAATATAGGCAGTGGTTTTGATTGTTGAGGATACAACATAGGTTGAATCTTGGAGATGGGCAGTGGTTTGCCTTTTTGAATGTGGGTCAGACCTTTGAAATTTGAAGATATGACAGTTGTTTGAATTTTAAACTAAGCTTTATGATGTCACTATGCTCCCTCTATGACTGCCACCTCATCGTTGATGTAATAAGAAAAACCTTGTTGGACAGCCTCTCTGGCTGACACATCAGCTTTTCTTATGTCATTGGGATTCCTCATTTTATAGAAAGTGTAGATAGATGTTATTAATTAATTGTCACTTATTATCCTTTATACATTAGAAGAATTTGAAAAATAACTGTCCTGATAAGTTGGTCTAGTGGTTAGTCACTTGGTTTCTATCTTTGAGGTCCCAAGTTCAACTCCCACTAGCATCACTTTGAAGGACATTGGTGGTGTCAATGGAGTTTAGAACTAGGGCTCTTTGGAGGTCGCCAGTTCGAAACCGAGCCGAACCGGGTTTTACCGCAATGGGTCTTCGGGCGGGCGGGTTTTCCCCGGAACTGGTGGCTTGGGTATGCATCCAACTCTGACCATTATGGAGGAGGAGATGCATTTGCTCGATTGAGGGCATCCCGGGATGCTTATTCGGTGATTTAGTTGGCCGTTTAAAAAAAAGTTGAAAAATAATTGGTGATCTAAGGTTTATTAATTGAAATATATAATAGCTTGAATCACTCACTTTCAAAATGGATAATTAAGCGAAACCGATTAGTTATGAAAAACCGAAACATTAGTCAATATTAACCGACCAACCCTCCCCCATGTTACTATTTTCATGTAAGATGATTTATCCTTCAAATTATCTAAGTAATCCTTTCAAGAATAACTATCAAACCATCTCAATTGTTGTATATCTTGTAGGGATGAGATCAGCACTGTAATATACAAAAACCGAATACTAGTGTAAATATAAACTGAATACCATATCGAATTTGTCGGTTTGGTACCAGTATCATTGAAAATACCGAAACCAAAGTTACCTAAACTGAAAACATGAAAAACGAATACTAACCGGTACTGATGGTCCTTTCAGAAAAAAAGACTGGTACCGAATGAGTTTGGTCAGTATCGTTTGGCAAAAAAATGCCCATCCGTAATCTCGTATTGTTTTTTTATTGCGATTTGTGCAATTACGTGGAAATTACATATAGATTCTTGTAGGGTGCGTTTGATCTCATTTGCGAGATCAATTGATGTAATGATGATGCTTCTTTTATGGATTTGGAGTAGATTGTCATTGTGTGTTTATTTGTTTCTAGAGTAAATTGTCATTTTCGTCCTTGTGAATTGTTCAATTATGCTAGTTCCGACAAAATTTCAAATTTGTACAATTTTCGTACTGACGTTCTTGAAACATGCTAATTTCGTCCAAAAAAAACTAAGGTTGAATTGAATAATTAGACAAACCACAAGCACGAAAATGTCAGTTAACTCATGTTTTTTTTTGGACGGAACTAACATGTTTCAAGAATTTCAGCGACGGAAATGATACATATTTGAAATTTGGTCTGAACTGACATAATTAACAAACAACAACGAAAATGACAATTAACTCTTGTTTCTACATATTTGCCCAATTGTTAAAGAGTGTAAAACTTGGAATGGGGAAATGAGGGTATCATCACTGAAATCGATCAAATCGTTTGAACCAAAACAAATATGATGTTTATGCGAAACAAATATGATTTTATGGCGGTTTGAGATTTATTTGGTTCAAGGTTGAGAAACCAAGATTAATAGGCGTTAACCTTTAGTATTTTTTTGTTTTTATTTTTTTTTGGAATATCCAAAAGTTTTGTATCGTATAATATTCATGAATTATTAATTTTAATTTTTAATAAATCATATAAAATAACAGTTTAGGAAAATGAATATTTAAGAAACCAGTTCAAACCGCCCAAACTGAACCACTTTGACCCTTTCTAACTGACCAGAAGGCTTGTAGTATGAATTTTAAAGTAGAAATAGTAGGTGTATGAGTTAACTATTTAAAAAGATAAGTAAAATTAATAGTTAACACGATCAAAACATTGCGATCTTTTTCCAATTTATCGTTTTTTAATCCATATGGCAAAAATATATGGGTAGAAATTTCATACAAAAGTTTCATGTCGTTGATCTTTATTCTTTAACTCAATTCTTCATCAATATATGAATTTGTTAAAGAGTGAAAAGGGCCATTCTTCATGTGTGTTTGCAATCAATGTTTTAAAATCCGGTTTTTATATGGTACCGAATTTGGCTCGGAAACAGTTCAGCCGGGTGTACTGGGCGGTTTAACCAGTTCTACCGGATGATTCAACCGATACAACTGACTGGTTTGAACAGGTTTTTAAAACATTGTTTACAATCCATTTTGATGGTTTTTAAGTAAAACCGTGAGTTAAATGTCAATAACGGTTTATAATCTCCTTAAACTAAAATCACACAATTGAAAATTTGAAACCAAATCAAAGCGTTAGTATATGGATTTATTTCGAGCTCATTGGGCTTCAAAACAATGTAACTTTTGGCATGGATGGGTTGACCTAAAACTTCTAGGACTGTGTAAGTAAGTAACATTGGGGATGAGCAAATGGTAACGGGTATGGTTGTAAAACAAGGTCTCCAAGGCCGAGTACTCCCCGAGTAATCGCTCCAAGGTAGGCTGTCGATGTGACTTTCTTCAACTCCGCCTAATTACTCGGAATCTATCAAACACGCTCAACCTTGGCCAGAATCATCTCTAGTAAGTCAACTCGGGTCGAGTTTGACTTTAGAAAAAATAAAACATAATCTCTATGCATATTATATCAAAGAATGAATGACATTTTCACGTATTTTATTATAAATATTAGTAAAGTTATATTATTTGACGTATAATTAATTTCCAAAAACTAATTTCTTTATAATTTAACATGTCCGAGTACTCTCCGAGTACTCTCAGCCTAGGCCGAGTACTCTCAACTCCCCGGTCTACCAACTAGGGAGCGCCTAGCGACTTTTGCAACCATGGTAACGGGTACTGGTACCGAATTTACTAAACCGAAATATTTTCAGTATTAATTCGGTGCCGACGACGTTTTCGGTACCGGTCCTGTACCAATTAGTAAATGCTAAGTCAAGAATCATTCACGGAAAAGCAAAGAAGGGAGCACAATCAATAACCGGTGGGCGTTGGGCGGTTGTGGCAGTGGTCATGTCATGCCGACAGTATGCGGTGGCAGTGGTGCATGAGCCGATCGCGTCGATGGTGACAATGGACTAGTGGTTGTGTCGATGCGACCGAAAGGTGGCACATGCGGATAGTGGTTATGGGTGAGTAGGTGACCCTGGCCATCCGGACCTATTCATAGTTAGCAAGGTGTGTGCCTTTGTGGCTTCTCGTCTCATTGCTCACTTATAAAACACTAAAGCCTTCCATTGCTCCATTATAAAACATTGTGTCGACAATCAATATAGTCTACGATTAAAATAAATAAAAAATCCTCTTTTTTGAAGTAGCCTCGTTTAAAAAAAAAACTAACATAAAAAAAGTTGAAAAAAAAAACATAGACGCACATTCAAGTTTTTTTTAGAAAAATTAACGAAAACAAGTTATAAGATAAATAAAAACAATTTTGTAAAACTAAATGGGCGAAAAGCATATATGATACATGGTAATGATCAAATAGGAAGTTTGTTTTCGGTAGGAATGATAGGAAGCAATCATAAGAGGACATGTGGCAAATAATAAAAATCACAAGGGCATTTTAGTCCAAAAGAAAGAGTAAATTACGTTTTTGGCCCCTGTGGTTATATCAGTTTTACTATATTGGCCCAAAATAAGAATTTTTAACGTTTCTGCCCCCATGGTCCTTATATCTAACCATTTTGGCCCCTAAATCTAACCAAACCCTAACTCAGGTTAATTATTAGGCACATGACTTGCACATGATGGGTAATATGGTAATTTCACCTCCCCTTTAATGAGTTTATAAATAAAACCCAGATCTTCAATAAATCATCATCATTTGCATCTCAGATCTTCAACAAAACATCATCTGCAACCCAGATCTTCAACAAAACACACCATCTTCAAACCCAGATCTTCAATCAGTCTTCAAACCACTGAAAGTTACAAACCATGAAACCATCATTCAAAGTTTTAATTACAAATATTTCATTTATGATATATAATCATCAACTTATATATATCTACATAATCATATCTCTACCCCTAAAAATCTATTAATCAAAATTCAATCCAACCAACAAACATATACAATTTGAATTTGTTTCATAAGTAGTGTAGTAACTGGAATCAAACACTTAAGACAGTGCTGACACCATATCAGAACCCCCACCAAAGAAATTGGTCACAGTGGTCTCAACATCCTTGAGTCCAACTCCGATGCACATCGAATTCGTCACTGCAGGCGCCACATCTTCGCTGTGCACCTTCACATTCGGCCCCTTTCAAACCACTTTCAAACCCAGATCTTCAAGAACATCTTCGTCTTCTTACCCAGATCTTCAAGAACATCTTCGTCTTCAAACCACGATGATGAACACTTGAGACAAACATGCCTTTTCCCATCCTGCTTGTAATCCTTCATCCATCTTTCACCAATCAATCATATCATCAACCCATTCACGGCTACCAAACGCTCCGTTCCTCTAGACGACCCCCATCCGCTTCATCCGACGATGATGAAAAAGAAGACGAACAAGAAATCATCACACAAAATACAATTCACCAATCATCATCATCATCATCATCATCATCATCTGAATAAGAAGAAGAAGAAACCCCAACACCCACAAAAAATCCCCAATTTCAAAATCCACAAATCAAAAACCCCCATTTCAAAACCCTATTTCAAACCTACCTCAATTATCATCTGAATCTGAATCGGAATCAGAATCAGATGAGGAAAAGAAAGTAGTGGTTAAGAGGGTGTGGATTGTTGAGGATGAACTTATGTTGCTGCAGGGTTATTGATTATCAGTCGAAAATCAGGTGCTCTCCGTTGTCGGACATAGATGGGTTTTATCAGTTTACGATGAGTTCAAATAAGATATGGGGGGTTGATGGTGGTTGCAGTCGGGGACGTTGTTTGAGTTTTCGAATAAGATACGGTGATTGTAGATCTAAGGTTTTGGTGGAGGTGTTGATGATGGTGGCGGTGGCAGGTGTGTTGATGGTGGTTGCAGTCGGTTGATGGTGGTGAAAGATTTAACAGATGAAATCAGGAGGAAGAAGATGAAGTGGGCTAGGGTTTTATTTATAAACTCATTAAAGGGGAGGTGAAATTACCATATTACCCATCATGTGCAAGTCATGTGCCTAATAATTAACCTGAGTTAGGGTTTGGTTAGATTTAGGGGCCAAAATGGTTAGATATAGGGACCATGGGGGCAGAAACGTTAAAAATTCTTATTTTGGGCCAATATAGTAAAACTGATATAACCACAGGGGCCAAAAACGTAATTTACTCCCAAAAGAAATCTCAAATACATATTTCCAGATCTAGAAAAAAACCCAGTTCGTTACTTTTCAACTCAACCGTGCACCACCACACTATCACCCACCGCCACCACCACCACCTTCCCGTTTTCCCTACCCTGTCATTATCCGACCACGACTTAGCAGGTCATCTTCTCTGTTTTCTTCAAGAATCACGGTGAAATCGAGGTAGACATGAAAGAGAGGAAGTCGATGATAATGAGGGATTTTGTTGGCGGGTGGCAGCGGTTGTAAACCCAAGCGGCAACTAGGGTTTCGTGGTGGTAGACAACGACGATTCAGGCGGGAATTGTTACTCCGGTGATGTGGTTCAGTGAAAGAAAGTATTGCGTTTTTTAAGTTTTGATGCAGTTGATTAATATGACGGCTAATTAGGTAATTTATCATTAGCTTTAGTTGTTTTGTTCAAAGCACCTGGGCATATTTCTCTTCTCCTCTCGAGACCTCACACGAGAAAAGCTAAAGATGATGTTTTCTTAAGTTATTTCCTCATCCCAAGTTTTAATATATTTAAACTAGTTTTATGTTTATCCATTTGTTACAGAAATATCTAGTTGAGTGTTAAATTATTACTTTTATTTCAATGTGTTTTTTTCTTTTCTATCTAGTTCATTGCGTTTTACATAGAATTTAAACTCATTGCGTTTTTTGTTTATTCTATTGTGTTTTAGTTAAAACACATTTTTATGTGTTTTTAGTCCATTGCGTTTTAGAAATAATACTTTCTTTTGTGTTTTTAGTTCATTGCATTTTATAAAAAAAACATTTTTATGTGTTTTTTAGTCCATTGCGTTTTAGAAAAACACATTTTGAAGTGTTTTTAGTCAATTGCGTTTTAGGTAAACATATTTTTATGTGTTTTAAGTCCATTGCGTTTTAGAAAGAACCCCTTCTTTTCAGATTTTAGGCCGTTACGTTTTAGAAATAAGACATTTTTATGTGTTTTCTAGCCATTGCGTTTTAGAAAAACACATTTTTGAATTGTTTTTAGTCCATTGCGTTTTAGGTAAAACACATTTTTATGTGTTTTCAGTCCATTGCGTTTTAGAAAGAACACTTTCTTTTGTGTTTTCTAGCCATTGCGTTTTAGGCTAAACACTTTCTTTTGTGTTTTTAGGGCATTGCGTTTTAGAAATAAGACATTTCTTTGTGTTTTCTGGGCATTGCGTTTTAGAAATAAGACATTTCTTTGTGTTTCTGGTGCATTGTGTTTTAGAAAAAAAAGTCATTTTTTATGTTTTTTGTCCATTGCGTTTTACGCAACTGCGTTTTCAAATTTTTTTTCCAAAATATAGCAATAGTATACTCGTTTTAAAGATAAAAACGCTCGTTTTTTATGCAATTTTTATAAAAAAAAATAATTTCGTATGAAAAAGTTATTAACTTTTAAAAAATAGGGGGAATTGGAGGAGAGAGAAACTATTGTCCTGAATTTACTAGAATGCCCTTACATAAACTCACGCGCCTCTTTTCTTCCCTTCAATTTCCCTCATTTAATCTTAGTCATTGATTAAATCAATTGATGATTAAGATTACTTCTTAGCCTTCCTAACAAAAAAAACTTCCTATTATATCCTAACTTATATAATACATGGTAGTATAGTATAAAAGGGTGAAAATAAAAATTAAATAATAAACATATATATTCATAAAACTTTGTTTTTAAAGTGTGTATAATAGTTTTGAGAGTAAATTGCTATTTTAGTGCCTGACCAAAATTTTCACTTTAATTCAAATAGTTTTTTTCTTGTCATTTTAATCAAAATAGTTTTTTTTTTCTATCATTTTAGTTGCTGACTTTTGTCATTTTTTGCCATTTACATCTACCACCACCCATCCCATCACAACCTTCTATTATCGCCACCACCTGCCTACACCGTCACCACCCACTCACCAACTCTATCAACATCACCACCCATCATTTCCACCACCACCTGCCACTTTTCCGCCACCCACGTCATCAACCAACACCACCGCCATCATCTTCACTATAAACCGGCACACCACCATCCCCATACCATTGCACCTGCAAAAAGAGAAAGAAAAATGTGGTACCAAAATTCACCTCAGTTAACTAAATTTTTTGAATGAAGTTAGTGGGTTTGATGAAAATGACAAAAGTTAGGGACTAAAATAGCAGGAAAAAAAACTCACCTGCAAAAAGAGAAAGAAAAATGTGGTACCAAAATTCACCTCAGTTAACTAAATTTTTTGAATGAAGTTAGTGGGTTTGATGAAAATGACAAAAGTTAGGGACTAAAATGGCAGGAAAAAAAACTATTTTGACTAAAATGACAAGAAAAAACTATTTGGACTAAAGTGACAATTTTATTCAAACCTTATAAACTAAAATGACAATTTACTCTATTTTTTTATGAACTTGCCTTTCAAATCTTTGTGAATCTGTTTAAATTCATATGCTTTTATTCATGAACTTGCCTTTCAAAAGCTTTTGGTACGGTTGCATTCAATTGAAGGTGACACATTCCACCCGTTTGCTCTCGATGAGTCGATTCGTAGTATATTTTATTTCCAACATATCAAATACGTAAAAAAAAAAAAAGATGAAAGTCGCCCAATACATACAACCTATGATATTGCTCGATTAAAAAAATAGATTATTTTTAATCATATTCAACGCATTATATTTTAGGATTAATTCATATCTCACTTTAACTATTACTCTTTAAGAACACTACAAATATGAAATTTTACAATTCTGTTTGCACTTTGCAAGTCCATTTTTAGCTAATAAAAACAACTTTATTTCTGTAAATCATATAAACTCATAATTTTCTCTTTATTATTAGGAAAATTGGCCTGTAATAATCTTATTTAGACCTTATTGACCATTATTAATCACACCCCAGAATATTCTCCTCACCAGTCCCACATTTCACCTATTTTTCCTACAATGGTCCCCCATTAAAAAAACTTAACTGAGTTCAGCTTTTTTCCAAATTACAAACAGATTTTTTAGGGCTTTTAATTAGAATGACGATACGAGTCCATTGATGTAAAAGTTGCCTCGAAACGGTGTTCCAAACGATGAAAACGACGCTTCAACTCGGGTGTTTAAATTTCTAATTAACCAAAATCAAGTCACTTGGAGCACCATTTCGAAGTAAGTTTTACATCAATGGACTCGTATCATCGTTCTGATCAAAAGCCCTAAAAAATCTGTTTGTAATTTGGAAAAAAACTTAACTCCGTTAAGTTTTTTTAACGGGGGACAATTGTAGGAAAAATAGGTGAAATGTGAGACTGATGGGTGAAATATTCTGAGGTGAGATTATTACAGACCAATTCCCCTTATTATTATGTCTATTGAATCATGTTGATATAAGTAAACAAGTAATTATTATTTTATTTACTGTGAAATCGGTAAATATTATGAAATTGGTAGATATATTATTATTATTATTATTATTATTATTATTATTATTATTATTATTATTATTATTATTATTATTATGTCTATTGAATCATGTTGATATAAGTAAACAAGTAAAGTGTTGTTTTATTTACTATGAAATGGGTAAATATATTATGAAATCTATACATATAATAAAAGAAACTAATGAGAGGACACATGTCATTCATTGGAGCCATCTATTTTTTAGTTTTCTTATCTCTATCTCCTACTTAATTATAGAGAATTAATATTAATTTTTTTTTCATCAAATAATAAATCCATTTAATAATTCTAAAACTTGTTAAGTTACATCAAAACAGAAGGTAGACGGGCAACAAGCTGCGCCGCCAACCCTTTCTGAATTGCAAACCCCAACCTCCCGAACACAAACCCCTGCCCCCTTGGGGTCGAACAATTGCTGTGGATAACCCGTTGAACCCTCGTCAAGAAGTTGATGGCTTCTGGCGCTAGGGAGCCAAAAGTATCAAAGGCAAAAGGGATAAAGACATGTTGGTTCTCTGCGCAAGCTTTAGCGTGCTTATCCACTTTCTTTGATTCTGCCTTTCTTGCTGCCAGTCCAGCTACAAACCCGTTTTCCCTTAAACCAACCAAAGGGGAAACCCCCGTGAGGTCTACACAAGCATGTTTCCCCCCAGCCCAACCAAAGACGAGCAGATCCGCTGGTCGCAGAGTAGATCTCCCTTCCATAGGGTCCGTGAGGAAGATAATATAATCTTTTAAAATATTTATTGGATTTCAAAATTATTTATCTTGAAATTAATAAAAGAAATACACTAAATATAAATTAATATAATGTAAAGAGTTAAATGTCATTTTAGTCCCTATGGTTTGGGCCATTTTATCAATTTAGTCAAAAAGTTTTATAATACACAGAGTTTATAAAGATATAACAAGATATAACTTTTTATTGATTGGTATATAAAATTACATGTGTTCAACCCATACAATACATGAGGTTCTTAAAAACGTAACATTTTTCATTATTTAATATATAAAATTAAATTTACTCAACCCGTACACTACACGGGGTTCTTAAAGATATAACTTTTTTTATTATTTGATGTATAAAATTACATTTATTCAACCCATGTAATAAACGAGTTTTTTAAAGATATATAGTTTTATTATTTAGTATATAAAATTACATTTATTCAACCCGTGTAATAAACGAAGTTTTTAAAGATATATATTTTTATTATTTGGCATATAAAATTATATTTATTCAACCCGTGTATTACACGGGGTTCTAACCTAGTTGGTAGATATAAATATATAATTGTTGGGTTTGCAGGCTTTGATATTCGGCCCTAATTAATTAGGAGGTATTCGGTCCGCTTAGTTAACTTATTGACTAAAGATTTAACCCTAATCTTGCGCTATATTACCCACGATTTAATTGTAGTTTATGTTATTCTGTGACCAGCTGTGAGTATCTAATAAAAAAGAAACCTTAGTTGTAACATGTGGACGTAGGTCACCTTGACCGAACCACGTAAGTTCTCGTGTTCTTTATTTTCCCTCTGTGTGTGTGTGTTTCTTCGCTTCCGCTCGAGCATACTCTAATCCGATACCCTAACAATAATATCTATAGTGTTTTGAAAGGATAACTATAAAGAGTATCATATAACCAGGGCCGACCCAAGCCCGAGTATTTTGAGGCTTGGGCTTTAGCCCTCCAAATCAATACGGCTCCAACTTTAAAAAAAAAATTATATATGATATTTAAGTTGGGCTGAACTTATCTTTACACATACAAAAATATATAAAAATACAAAAAATTTAACTTCGCCAACAATAAATTTTAGTTTATTTTGTCAGTCCCAAGCCCGGGTAAAGGAGGGTTTTTCTCAAAATAGTTTTTTTTTTGGAAAAGCCTCGAGTTTTTAATTCGCTTTATGCCACCAAAATGGTTGAGCCGCCTGTATATAACTTATAACAAGACATATAGAATTTTGAACTTTTAGAAGGATGTATATGATTTTCCATAACTATTTATAAAAAAACTAGTGTTTTTAAATAACGCGCGTTGCGCGAAAGATATTGGTGTTTTCGACCGTGGGGTATGGTGGGGCGGGGGTTTGGGACATGGGTTGACATGTGGACTTCGAGCCCCCCGCTGGTAAGTGACGTGTTGGGTCTGTATGGCGGGGTGTGGCTAGCCCGCTTGGGTTGGCCAGTTTTATAAAATTTTTAAAAAAACCTAAAATTAAAAAATACAAACAGAATTAAAAAAAAAGCCTAAAATTATTATTAAAAGTTCCTAAAAATTACAAAATTCTACAAAAAAAAAGGGATTACAAAATTAAAAAAAAAAACCTAAAGCGTTAGGTAGATTTCGAACAGGGCGAGCTTGTCAAACGGCTTCCGCTCCTTGCCCCGGAACTGGATGTTGGCCACCACCACCCGGTCTTCGTGGCTTATATCACCGCCCAGGACGCTATCGTAGTAGGCTTTAAAACGGTCGAGCTTCGGTTGTAGCTCGCGCCACTTGTGTTGGCACGCGTTTAAATTGTGTCGGTCGTTACCCACGTTGTGCCGGTAGCTAGCGAAAGCTTCCGGCCAATAACGGGTCTCACTGGGTTGGCGGCCCTTCAGCGCGTTGTGCCGGTATCAAGTGTGGGTAGCGGGTTCGGGTAGGTGGAGTGAAGGTTTTGAGTAGCGATGTGGACATGCGGTGGGGTTGGGGGGTTTTATAGTGACTTGGGTGAACCGTTTGGCCTGGCTTGGCCAAACGATTATTTTTTAAAATTTAAACATAGCCGCTATGGCCTAGCCAACCCAGCCAATGAGAGCCGGCCACGGAGGACCACTAGGCATGCCTAACGCCCGGACTGAAACTCCCGCCCAAGAGGCCACACCGAAACCCAAGCCCACCCAGGATGGTGACTTGGGCATTTGTACCCAACCCACGCCCCAAGCCAAACGGTTATTTTTTAAAATTTAAACCTAGCCGCTATGGCCTAGCCAACCCAGCCAATGAGAGTCGACCACGGAGGACCGCTAGGCATGCCTAACGCCCGGACTGAAACTCCCGCCCAAGAGGCCACACCGAAACCCAAGCCCACCCAGGATGGTGACTTGGGCATTTGTACCCAACCCATGCCCCAACCCTCGCCCCATACCCCATAGTCTAATAAATGAATATAAGATACTGTTCAATATAATAAAAAAAATCACATAATAACACTGTTCATTCACTTTTAATTTTATCATATATAGATGACAAGCAAATGTTTGGGCCATCTTGATAGATATCCAAAAGTTATTTGTTTGGACCCGCTACCCAACTCACTTCAAGATATTGTGACTCTTAGTTATGAACCAAGTGTTCCATGTACTTTCTATGATATTTGTATTATAAAAGTTTTCCCATTATCACTTTCTAGTCCATACATTATCTTATCCATTCTTTTTTGTTCATAAATATCATCTCTTGTATTTGGGCACCTCTCTTTCATGCATGGTTATAATCGATGTTATGTGTTCATCATAAACATTAGCCTGTTTAATCTTTTATAAAAGCAAGAAAGAAATAATTGAAAGGTGGTCAAATGAGGAGAAAACCACTTGCAATTAGACAATTAGTGACAAGGATGAGAAGATATAAAGCCTGAAGCCACCAATACTTTTGGTTTTGCATAATAATTGCAAGCACAATGTAATGGATGGGAAAACCTTTTTGTTTAATGGATCATGACTCTAATTGGATTTGGATGTGAAGCAACCCTTTGTTTATAAAGACAACCAATTATGTTGATCGACATTACAAATGATAAAAGACGATATATTTGATATAACCATTTATCGATGTATGTATAGATGACAAAGTAGTACGTGTTCATATATCATAGAATGTTACTTGCATACAAATACACCGATCTATAATATGAGTTATATCTATACATATAATAAAGTAAATCTATACATATAATAAAGTAAATCATATGGGGGACACATGGCACTCTATAAGGTGATCTCAATATTTTTTTCCCGCTTAAATAAATAAATATAGATAATATTTGTTAATAAGAGTTAAATAAAAAAAAATATTATTTTAATCCCTAAATTTTATCTTTTTATCATTTACCCTAAACAAATAGATTGGTCGCATAAAACAAACTTATAATAATAAAACGGTTTAATATACTTTTTGTAATTTTTATTATTTTAATCAATTTATTCTATTAATCACATAAAACAAACTATAATAATAAAACAGTTTAATATACTTTTTGTAATTTTTATTATTTTAATCAATTTATTCTATTAAGAACGCAAAATGAATTGGGTATTTTTCATAAGATTCAAATAAAGAATATTTTTTTATTATTTATTAATTAATATATAAAATTACGTTTATTCAACCCATGTAATACACGAGTCTTTTTAAAGATACAGTTTTTTTATTATTATTTGTTATACAAAATTACATTTATTCAATCCCTGTAATACACGTTGTTTTTAAAGATATAACATTTTTATTATTTGGTATATAAAATTAGATTTATTCAACATACAATACACCGGGGAATTTTAATGATATATAAAATTACATTTATTCAACTTGTATAATACATAGGGCTTTTAAAGATATGATTTTTTTATTATTTGGTATATAAAATTACATTTATTCAACCCATACACTACACAAGGTTATATAATAAAAGAAATAAAATGGGGACATTTTCTATTGGGTTGAGATGCATCTATTGATACCAAGACTTTTCTTTTCAATAAGTAACAACTATTCGTCGTTGGCCGCCAATAGTCCCAACTTAAAAAGTAACCACTGACGGTCCCAACTATTAACATATTGGCCTCCAATGGACCCTGACTAACAGAACCCTAACGTCGTTAGTCTCCGCTCGCCGAAAAAGCGTTTTTGGCCGGAAAACTCGATTTTTTTGTCTCAAACCTCTTTGTAACCTTATTACTTATTTTAGGAACCTTTTTCTACTAAAAGCCCCAATTATTGAGGTCGTCGTAAATTCTTTCATCGCTAGAAAACTACTTTTTGTCCGGAAAACTTAAGTTTTTGGCCAAAAAACTCAACATTTTCGTCTCAAACCTTTTTGTAGCCTTATATCGGACCTTTAAGAACCTTTTCTGGCTAAAAACGTTTTTCTGGCGATCGAATACTAACAACGTTACGGTTCTGTTAGTCAGGTTCTATTGGAAGCCAATATGTTAATAGTTGGGACGACCAGTGGTTATTTTTGAAATTGGAACTGATAGCGGCCAACGGCGAATAGTTGAGATTATTAAAATCCAATATTTTTTTCTTTAATTAACTTTTCCCAAGTTTTGTTGGTGTGAATTTTGATGACTTTGTTTTTTATTTTATAATTTTAGGATGTTTATCCCGTGAAATTCATTGTTATTAGAGGTTTGTCCCATGAAATTCAATGTTATTAATTACAACTTATGAATTTATCATGTATGTTCAATTAAAACTATCAAGAGTAGATTAAAAATAATAAGTATTTACAAATAATAAATTATATCGTTTTCATTAATCAACCCACCCGTGTAACACATGGGGCCATAACCTAGTATACTTATAACTCATAGCTCGTTCAGAACTGACCGAAAGAATCTGTCAAAGTTTATGATTAATAGAGTTTGGGGTCGATCATGCTTTGAGTTTGAAGGGGTAGAGGCAGCAGGTACTTCAGGTGGATTGTTGAGCTTGAGGGACCCAACAATTTTTAATAGAACGAATGTAGTCAAAAGGCAGAGGTTTCTAATAATAACGGGGGAAATACGGAACTCGGGTGAACTCTTAAACATCGTTAATGTATATGCGTTCAATGACCCGGCGGCAAGACGGGCTTTATGGTTGGAAATCCTGTTCTTTAGAAGATCAATGGGTGGAATGTGGGTCGTTGTAGGGGACTTCAACGATGTGCGAGATTGTTCCGAAAGGTTTAATACTGAATTTGTGGCGTCGAATGCATTGCATTTTAACCATTTCATTGAATCAGCAGATTTTGTTGAATATCAAATGGGTGGTAGGAAATTCACGTATCACGCGGATAATGGCACCGGCAAGAGCAAGTTGGATCGTTACTTAGTGTGCCGAGATTTCATGAATAGGTGGCCGGAGGCGACTTTGGTCGCCTTATCAAATGTCGTATCCGATCATTGCCCCATCCTATTATCACTTACAAAGATCGATTTTGGACCTATTCCATGTTGTATCTTTAATTCGTGGTTAGAAATGCCAGGGGTTATGGAGAATGTGGAACAATGGTTAATGGGGTTTCGGTTCAACGGGCATGCGGATCTGGGATTAGCAACAAAGCTAAAATGGGTTAAGTTCAAAATAAAAAATTGGGTTATGGCATATAAGGAATTAAGGGATGAGGAGTATAGCGAAAAGTTGGCACTCTTGGAAAACTTGGAAATTACGGTTGAGGAAAGAAGTTTAAACGAAGAAGAGCTAGCAATAAGGGCAGAATGTAGAGAGGCTATAACAGAAACAGAAAGGTGTAAGACCATGGATATAAAACAAAAGTCTAGGGTAAGATGGGCAGTGGAAGGAGATGAAAATACTGCTTACTTTCATGGGGTGGTGAAGGCAATTTCAAGCAACAATAGGGTACATGGTGTTACTATAGACGGAGAATGGATCACAGAACCAACGTTAGTTAAAGACTCGGTGTTCTAATTCTTTGCAAGTAAGTTCCTTGAGCCAAAAGAATGTCGACCTGGGCTGGTGTGTCCAAATTTGAAGGTAATTTCGGACTCGGTGGCCAGGGCCGGCCCAATGGGCTTTTGACCCTAGGCACAAGCCTAGGGCCACCCAAATTCAAAGGCCTCAAATTTATTATGGGGTTTTTATATAATAGGCCCATTTTTTAGTTTTAAAGAAGATAGCCCAAACTGAAAGGCCCGTATTTTAGATCCAGTAGTTCAGTTTTAAAGAAAAAGGCCTCAGCCTCACACAAACAACACACGCGACCGTAGAATCGTAGATTGATTATTTATCGAAGAACCAAACGTCGCAGGCGGCTGTGCATCGAATCAGGCGGCGAATCAGGCTGTTAATCAGGCGGCGATGACGAAATTGAAGATTGAATCGGCGGTAAGTAATGACTAACGGCTATTTTTCCTCTTTTACATCTCTATATCAGATTATCATCTTCACTCTTCAGTTATTCCAATTTTGCTTACAACAATTTCGATATTGCAAACAAAGTCCAAACCGTGTGATTACTATTTACTGATTAAATCAGTTCTTCGATTATTAAATATCTGTTGTTCGATCGATTCAGTTCTTGTCTTTGATTTGTGGCAGTGGCAGGCGTCGATTAATTTATGGCAAACGTTGATTGATTCGTGAATTAGGGCTTATTCAGTTCTTCGATTTGTGTCAGTGGCAGTCGTTGATTCGATTTGTGGCATTGTGGTGTGGCACAGGTTAGATCTCATATCCTCATTCTTGTTGCTATTTTTCTGATTCAATTAGTGCTTATTAGTTATTTGTTGAACTGATCTTGTTATTAGGCTGTTAGGCAATAGGCTTGGTTGTTTGTCTATTTAATTTTTTGTTTAGGAAATTAGGGTTCATTACCAATGTCAAATCGAATTAGAACTTTTGAATCCGGTCATTCAAAAAGGCTAAGAAAACGTAAACAAGAAGCCTTAATTGAATCACAAAAGGGAGCACTTCTAAAATTTTGTACACCTACAACAAGTCAACCTACAAACAATGAACCTACAAATGTAACTGATACACCTACAACTAATGAACCTACCAATGAAAGTGATACGCCTACAAATGATACAGATACACCTACAAATAATGAACCTTCAAACAACGATACACCTACAAATGATGAATTTACAACCGATGAAATACCTATGAATTTTGTTGATCCAAGTCAATGGAATAATATTAGTATTGATTTAAGAGATATACTCGTAGAAAAAGGCCCGATGAAAATTCATGATTACGATTTTCCACAAGATGAACACTCAAGAAGCTTTAATACATCTCACTATATGCGAACGTTACCAAATGGAGAAACATTAGAAAGAAAAAGGTTGATTTATTCTATAGATTTAGATAGAGTATTTTGTTTTTGTTGTAAACTGTTTAACGTGAATCAATGTACAAGCAGCTTAGCTAAAGAAGGTAATAATGATTGGAAAAATATTAGTAGTAAATTAAAGGAACATGAAAAAAGTAAAGTACATATTAACAATATGAGAACATGGATGGAATTAGAGATAAGATTGGCGAAAAATAAGACAATTGATAAACAAGCTCAAGATCAAATAAATAAAGAAAAAGAACATTGGAGAAATGTGCTAAAAAGAATTATTTCTCTTGTAAAGGGTCTTGGTAAAAATAATTTAGCGTTTCGTGGGACAAATGAACAATTGTATGAAGAAAACAATGGTTTATTTTTAGCCGGTATTGAGATGATTGCAGAATTTGATCCGGTAATGCAAGAACATGTTAGACGCATACAAAGTAAAGAAATTCATAGCCATTACCTTGGACCCAAAATGCAAAATGAACTAATAGATTTATTATCAAATGAGGTCAAAACCAAAATTATTAATAAAGTTAAAGAAGCTAAATATTTTTCAATTATTCTTGATTGCACTCCTGATACAAGCCACAAGGAACAAATGTCCATTGTCTTACAATGTTTAGATATTTCTCCAACTTCAATAGAAGTTAAAGAATACTTTCTAGAATTTTTGATAGTGAATGATACAACCGGTAAAGGTCTTTTTGATTCTATTATTGAAGAACTTAATAGAATAGGACTCAATGTAGATGACATTAGAGGACAAGGTTATGATAACGGATCTAATATGAAAGGAAAACATAAGGGAGTACAAAAACGCTTGTTACAAGTTAATCCTAGAGCCTTTTATGCTCCATGTGGTTGTCATAGTTTAAATTTAGTAATTTCTGATATGGCTATCTCTTGTAAAAAAGCTGAGGATTTTTTTGGAACCATACAACGTATTTATTCTATTTTTGCATCATCAACTAAAAGATGGAAAATTTTACAAGATAATATACCATATTTAACTCTTAAAGCATTATCACAAACACGTTGGGAAAGTCGGTTAGAAAGTGTTAAAGCAATTAGGTTTCAAGCTCCAGAACTAAGAAATGCATTAATGGATTTGTATCGTGATAGTGACGATCTTAAAGTTAAAAGTGAGGCTAAATCTTTAGTTGAAAATGAGTTGGAAAAATTTGAATTTTTATTAGCGATGGTTATTTGGTATGATGTTTTATATGCTGTTAATTTAGTTAGTAAAAATTTACAATCAAAAGACATGTGTATTGACGTTGCTATAAAACAACTAGATGGACTTATCTATTATTTTAAAAAGTATAGGGATGAGGGATTTGAAAAAGCTATGATTACGGCTAAGGAACTTGCTTTAAAGATGGGCATTGAACCTATTTTTCGTGAAAAACGTATTATTCAAAGAAATAGAAGATTTGATGAAAATGCTGATAATGAAACTTTGAAAACTCCTATAGACTCTTTTAGAACGAATTACTTTTTATACATAGTAGATCAAGCTTGTGTTTCACTCGAAAGTAGATTTGAGCAATTCAAAGAGTTTGATAATATTTTTGGCTTTTTGTTTAGTATAAAAAAGTTAAAATCCTTTAATGAAGAAACTTTAGAAAAGAAGTGCATTGATCTTGAAAAGTTTTGGAAACATGATAATCATGTTGATGTTAATGGTTTAGATTTATTTGAAGAACTAAAAATGCTAAGAGATATAATACATGTAGAGTCTGACACGCTTATTAATATACTAACTTATATTAAAAACTTTAATTCTTTTCCAAATGCATATATTGCGTATAGAATTATGTTAACCATTCCTGTGACCGTTGCTTCAGCAGAACGTAGTTTTTCCAAATTAAAACTAATAAAAAATTATTTAAGATCTACAATGTGACAAGAAAGATTAAACGGTTTAGCCATTATGTCAATTGAAAGAGATTTTTTAGAAGAACTTGATTACGATTCTTTCATCAAACAATTTGCCTCGGTTAAAGCTAGAAAAATCAATTTTATTTAAACGTATACTTAATTTATACAAAACATACAACTTTCAAAAAAAAAAAATTAACTTCGCCAACTATAAACTTTTTAGTTTATAATTGCCGGTCCCAAGCCCGGGTAAAGGAGGGGGGTTTTGTTACTAAATACGTTGAAAGGGTAATTTTGCAAAAAAAAAAAGGCCTCCACTTCGAAGTTCGCTTAGGGTCTCCAAAAACCTAGGAACGGCCCTGTCGGTGGCCATGTCTCTAGTAAGTCCGTTTTCCATAGATGAGATAAAGGCAGCAATCTGGGATTGTGGTGGAGACAAAGCCCCAGGCCCGGATGGAATTAACTTTCGGTTCTTAAAAAAATGTTGGGGATTGTTGCAAAATGATTTTCTGAAAGTGTTTGAGGAGTTTTTCCACCAGGCACGGATAAACCAAGGGTGTACGTCATCCTTTATTGCTCTCATTCCAAAGTGTTCAGACCCCGTTGAATTACAAGACTACAGGCCCATTAGTCTTATAGGCTGTGTTAATAAAGTAATCTCCAAGGTCTTGGCAAATAGTTTGAAACCTGTAATGAATAGCCTGATCTCTGAAGAACAAACCGCCTTTTTGACGAATAGGAGTATTCTTGATGGTCCGTTGGTGTTGAACGAAGTTATCTCGTGGCTCAAAAGTAAGAAGAATCCAGGTTTTATTTTTAAGGTGGATATCGAGAAGGCATACGACTCCGTAAACTAGGATTTTCTGACGTCAATAATGGCCCAAATGAACTTTCCTTTATTATGGAGAAGATGGATTTTGGCCACGATCACATCGGCTAGAGCTTCGGTATTGGTAAATGGTTCACCAACTCAGGAATTCAATTGTTACAGAGGCTTGAGGCAGGGAGATCCGCTATCACCGTTCTTATTCCTTATTATTATGGAGGCTCTGTCGAGTGTAATAAATGAGGCGAATAGGATTGGGATTTATAAAGGGATATCATGTGCACAGAACGAGCCATGTTTATCACACTTCTTCTACGCGGATGATGCGGTGTTCTTAGGAGAGTGGTCTTTGGAAAATGCAAGGAACCTTAACAGAATACTCAGATGCTTTTACTTATCTTCAGGATTAAGGGTGAACCTATCGAAAAGTAGCATCTTCGGAATCGGGGTAAGTGAGCTCAATATATAGGCGACGGCTAACATCTTAAGGTGCAAAGTGGGAAAGTTCCCGTTTATTCATTTGGGGCTGCAAGTCGGAGCCAACATGAACTTGATAAAGCATTGGAAGCCGGTAGTTGATGTGTTCAAAAAACGGTTATCGGCATGGAAAGCGAAGACGTTGTCATTCGGCGGGAAGTTAACCTTGATAAAGTCGGTACTCAATGCACTTCCTACGTTTTTCTTTTCGATATATAGAGCCCCGCTTCAGGTTATAAAGCAGCTCGAGAAGATTCGTAAGGATTTCCTGTGGGGTTCCTGTCCGGAGAGGGATAAGTTAAATTGGGTAAAATGGAAGAATGTTACCATTACAAAGGAAAATGGTGGGGTTGGCCTAGGATCGCTTCGGGAAGCTAATTTGGCGATGTTAGCAAAATGGTGGTGGAGATTTAAGGTTGATAGAGATGGCTTATGGAAGAAAATCATATGGAGCATACATGGCAGTGAACGTTCTTGGAATTTCATTCCGTGTAGGCTAGCACTAAGCGGGCCGTGGAAACAAGTGTATAAGGTGGGTGATGACCTGAAAGATTACGGGATGGAGCTAGCATGTTTGATTAAAGGAAAGGTGGGTAATGGGGCAACAATTTCTTTCTGGAAGGAATGTTGGATAACTGAAGAACCGTTATGCAACAAACTACCAGATCTGTATCTTTTGGAAGGTAATAAAAATGCAAAGGTAATGGATAAAATTCAAATAACAGCTGGGGGAACAGTAATAAAAACAGATTGGGTGAGGGATCCGGAAACGGAAGAGGAAAAATGGCTGCTGGAAGAATTATTGGCGACACTTATGTTGATCAACATACGGGGTGGAAACGATAAGTGGGTATGGGATCTCGAATCGGATGGCGAGTTCACAGTAAGTAGCCTGAGGAAACGGCTGGAACAACAAAATAATCCGGGTCTGGGTATGGGGTTCGAATGGAATAACTGGGTTCCGCAAAAGGTGAACTTCCTTGTGTGGAGAATTTATATGGGTCGGTCCGCTACAATGGTGGGGTTACGAAGAAGGAACGTACAGTTGGATTCGTACTTATGCAAGTTGTGCGGCGAGGTGGATGAGACCGAGGACCACCTGTTCGTTGGTTGCCAGTTCGCGCTAGCCATATGGGATATAGTTGCTGAATGGATCAGATGTCCAAGTTTCTTCGCTTTCACGGTAAAGGACGTTATAGGGCTCCACAATCAGATTCGGGGAACAAGAAAATGGAGAAAACTTATTCAGTCGATAATTATGGTCACGCTTTGGGGAATATGGAGGGCTAGGAATGATCGAGTTTTTAACAACAAGGAGCCGAGAGTGGAGGAGGTGAAGAATGAAATAAGGCAATTAAGCTTTCTATGGTTCAAACATAGAGCAAAAAGGCCGTCGGTTACGTGGGATAATTGGTGTAATATGGAAATGTCGTGTATGAATTTGTAACTGTTCAATTGTACTTGGTGTGATCTAACTCTTTTGTTGGATCTAGATGAATAAAATTTGTTGGCCTTTAAAAAAAATAGAGTTAAATGCCATTTTAGTCCCTGTGGTTTGGGCTATTTGGCCAGTTTAGTCCAAAGGTTTCATTTTTAACCTGTGGGTCCAAAAAGGTTTCACACTTGCCATTTTAGTCCACTAGGTTAACTTCATCCATTTTTTCTGTTAACCAGAAGGCCATTTCGGTCATTTTATATGGCTGAATTGCCCTTTTAATTAACAGAATTACATACAAAATGACCAAATTAGCCTTCTCGTTAACAGAAAAAATGGATGAAGTTAACCAAGTGGACTAAAATGGCAACTGTGAAACCTTTTTGGACCCACAGGTTAAAAATGAAACCTTTGGACTAAACTGGCAAAATGGCCTAAACCACAGGGACTAAAATGGCATTTAACTCAAAAAAATAATAATCTTGAGCCAAATTGGGTTGGACAAAGTCTTTGGTCGGATTCAAACAATTGTAAGCCTTCTCATTGGCTCGCTTGACTTTAAAAAATATAAATATGATTAGCTCATATAATAGCTAACTAAAAAGGCGCAGATAAAAAGACTTGAATGATTTTCCACCCCAACCAAACTCTTTAATTATGCTAGGAGTTTGCTACAAAGTCCAATTTTCTAAAAAGTGTAAAAAGTCATAAAGCACCAAAATATCAACAATAAAACATACCCAAAACTCACAAATAACAAAATAAAGATTACTAAAACATCATATATGTGGGTTGTGTTTTGTGTTTTGGATGATAAGACTCTGACTATCGAATGTAAAAAAAAAATTATTGTGTTTTATGTTGATTAGCATGTTGTGTTTTATATTGATAGTTCTACGATTGTGTATTTGAAGTTTTATGGACTATTATTGTTTGAATATGATGTTTTAGTAATCTTCACTCTGTTATTTGTGAGTTTTAGATGTGTTTTATGGCTGAATAATAATAATAATAATAATAATAATAATAATAATAATAATCGTCATCAAAGTATAAATTCACAAGTATCTTTAAAAAATTCATAAAATAATATGAACGTGATTATGTTTCTCCCCAAAGTTTGTGGTGATTGGAAATTAGAAGCTTTATTCTTATTCAAATGCGGATTCTCGGAGGCTGTTTTTGGGGCCGGACATATGCGGATTCTCGGATAACAATTAAGGATGATGTGTTGATTCTACTATAATGATATGATCTAATAAATATTCGAGATAGGTAATAAGACAAATATTCAGGAATAAAATCATGTATGTGATTAGTTGTAAAGTTTTTGTAGGTTTAGAGCAGGTATGGTATTAGATGAACTATTTTTTTGTTAAAATATTGTAAGAAGTGTAGTTATAATAGTTTATTATATTCCAAGGCAGTATTTTAGGTGAGTTTAGGATTGGTTTCGGTGTTAATGGACATTTCGACGGGTAAATGTTCTTCCAAACAACGTGGATACCCGATGCCAACAAATCGATAAAAAGTGTTAAGTAATGGGTACCTCATTCGTATGAGACTTAGGTGTGAAATATGGTTGTATTATTGAGTATGAGATTGAGATTATCAAAAGATGTGAAATATAGCTGTATTATTGAGTATGAGATTGAGAATAACAAAACTCGTTCCAATATCCGACCCATTATAACTAGTTTAATACCCGTCCGATGGACGGGTTACGCTAAGGTAACAAACAAAGGAAATGTATATTGATGGTGTTTCGGTTTGCTTCTCCTTTTTCTCTTTTCCATCTCCTATTTGAAAATATTACAACCATCGAACTTTTCTTTTTCTTCTTTTCAAACCACTGAAACGCATTCTCAAAACACATTATCCAAACACTACAAAATGACATATTAACTTTTAAGAAGTCAAAAACTTAAAAGCAGCTCAAAATAAACAATCCCAAACACCCACGTTAGGTGAACACAAGTCTAAAGAACATTATAAACAAAAGCACAATTTTTAATTTATAAAAGGAAAACCTACATGAACGGTGTACAACCACAAACAGTATAAAATAAAACTGATAGAGAGATAAAACATGAAATACTGTCATTTTAATGTAAAAGTAAATGATAGGCAGCACTGGGGGAAAGTGTTATAACAATCAAACGTGGTTTACTGCCTCAATTTTTTCGGCTTTTAGATCGTCCTCTTTAACCTCAAAGATAGCCTCTTTTCGACTTGTTGTTGAGTTGATGCATGGTGCCCATCTTTTAATTCATAAAGGGAAAATGAACGTCAGCCATTTACAACTACAAAATAATAAAAAGTAAAATTGATAGAGGACAGAGACATGAAATAGTGTCATTTTAATACAAAAGTAAACGGTAGGCCAAACACATATGTGGTAAAATACAACAACATGGGTGGAATGTTTATTAACATTCGAACGTGGTTTATTGACTCAATCCTCACCAAGTTAACACATATGACTTGCATAGCCAACCGCTTGATGCATAATGAATTGATTGACTTTTAACATGCATCAACCCGTTTGCTGCTTTTCCACTTTAACTCAATATTTCCCGTCCACAAAAAATGTTAAGCTATTGTTGATCAATTTAATTAATTAATTCAATCACAATTTAGGTCATGTTGACTAAAATTTTTATTTGATTCAAAAATCATAATTATACACTTTAATATGTGTTTGGCCCCCTTGTAGGCTTTCGGGTGGGATGCAGGTAAACACGCTTGTGTTGATCTTACCGGGGTTTCCCCCCTTGTAGGCTTTCGGGATACAGGTTTTGTCCCTGGTCAGGCGATTGCAAGGGCGGCAGCGAAGAAAATGGACAAACATGCAAAAGCCTGCGAGGATAATCAACATTCCTTTATCCCTTTTGCCTTTGATACCTTTGGCTCGCTAGCCCCAGAAGCCATCAGATTTCTTGAACGGGTCCAACGGGTTGTTCACAGCAACATTTCGTCTCCTAGAGATCGGGGTTTCGTTTTTACTAGGTTAGGTTTCGCTATTCAAAAGGGGGTAGCGGCGCAGCTTGTTGCCCGCTTACCGGCTATCTTGGTGTAATTTGTTTCATATGATATAAAATATAAAAAAAAAAAAAAATTTAACCAAAAAAAAAAAAAAAAAAAAAAAAAGTTATTATAATACATTTTAAACATTCAGTGGTGTTAAAGAGTAGAATTCCATATCATTTTATCCATTTCCGATTCAATCTAGTTTTTTATGTTTTAAAACAAAATAAAGTCAACTTACATACGATTCCAACAAAAATACACCTCAAAGTGAATTCATTATATATGATTTTTTTTTATACTTTGCCTTCTTTGCATCTCTTTCATGCCAGTTGCTTCCTCTCCTCACATGTCAAAGTTCCAGTTGTCATATTTATCTTGAAATTATAGATATCATACCAAAAATGGCATTTCCATTTGACCTAAGAAATCAAAATTCTATCTTATTTGTTGTATAAACATTATATTCCCATTGCCATTATGAAAGTAATCGCTCACCATCAAATTAATTTTTTTTTGCACCCACAATTGGAAATCCCTCAATCTGCAATAAGTAAATATGGCAAGATTAATAACACCAGAACATTTTTACAAAGTAGTATGAAAATTTGCATATTGTAATCACCTTACAAGACAAGAGGTTAAGAGAACAACCATATTCTTATTGTGCCCGTTTAACCCATTTTCATACCATCTATATTTTCCATGTTTTGCCCCATTGCCCCATTTAACAACCCTTATCAGAACAAATGTCATGTCTGTAGATTGTGATAAAAACAATAGTAACATAGAAAGTTGTGGTTTTATCATGGGTAACAGTGAAATGGCAACAAAAAAAATACTATCCCTATGTAGCAAGAGAAGATAAATGCAATAAATTAATAGCTAAAAACGTGCAGTAAAAATAATAGAATTTCAAAAGTACCTGCTAAGGATGAAAAAGGTTTGCTTGCTGCAGTCGCCAAGCAACATGTATCGATTGCTATTGCATCTCCCATTTTTATTTAAGTTTCACTCCACTGGTGTTTTCACGGGTTCCTGTGGAACCCACTTGAGCCAAGCAGTAACTATGATTTGATTTGATGTGGAGTATTTTGCAACAGACAGAAGATAAGTAAAGCTATTTAAAAACTACACCGAGTATAGCTCCACCCCCAAATTTTCTAAATAAAACCAAGAAAGTGGTGACAAAACGAATGTCTTTAGATTGTAATATCAACAATGGTGACACAAAAAAAATATGATTTGTACACATAAAACCTCAATTAGGTTGGCCAGTTCGAATCAACAAAATAGGGCAAATCTCATTGTAATTGACTTGCTCGATCCCTGAGATCATTAGTTCATCACCTGCTTTTCAAGCAACACATACATACCATGATTACATATGTGACAAATTGAATCCCACCATTATTTGGACAAGCACCAGATCCAACATATTTTTTGATCAGTGATATTTGGACAAGCACCAGATCCAACATATTTTTCGATCAGTGATCTTGCTTTCTGGTCTAAAACTTGTTTGTTGTATTTATACTTCCTTCTCTACACATTGCAACAAACATATACAATGATCAATATTTTACATATCACTATGTCTATCATTGCCAATATAGAAACAAATTATATGATGAATACTCACTCACAGCTTCACATATTAGTCTATCATCATGGAAGGTAGTTCATTTAATAATAGCCCAATGTTTGTGAGAACAGTTTAAATATTAAAAGATGGCTGCTGCCATGCACTCCAGATCAGAAAATCATTTAAAACTTAGATAAATCAGAGTAAAAAAATTCAATTAGCATATTTCTTAAGGTAATTGACCAACGAACTCACCTTTCGAGGGAGGTAAAGAATATCAAACGTTAGCATTTGCTCATTCGAAGGGAGGGATGGAGAAGAGTGTGTGATAACTGCAAGCTCATCCCCATAGCCTAATGCAGTCACCACTGGTCCATCAAGAGAAACAACATGCCCCTGCAAAAAAAAAAACATAAGTTTACCATGAAATTATGACAACTTAAACAACATAAGTTTACCATGAAATGATGTGCCTCCTGTAGAACACACATGGGAAGTGTAACACCTCAAAATTTTACGTCCAATAATGTATTGACACGTGTCATAAGCTTTGAATATGTGAAAAAGTACTTTAGAAGGAATAAAGTTGACAAACAGAGAAACTATGTGAATATAAGGGTCCAAAGTGTCAACAATGGATAAATATGCCCTACAATAACCCTACATGGTGTTTATAATCTTAAACGAATAAATCATGGATCATACGAAGCTGAAAATGAAAGAAAGTGAGGAATTACAAATTACAGGGGTTAAATGTGTCAACATGTTGAAAGTATACCTCTGAGTGACCTTTTAGCAAACCCGAAGCTTTGTAACGGTAATATATGCTCACTAGAATGTGTGATAAAAATTTCATAAAGTTTCGTTATCGTATGAGAAAGTTATGATCAAATCCGTGTACGAAGGGTTAAAAGCGTCAACGTTGAAATTTGTGACTTTTCGGGTAAGCACAAAGTTAACCAAGGACTTAACCAAGTTTGTAAAAGTCTTAAGGTCCTTAAAAATCAAGTTGGAGGGCCAAAAGTGCAAGAAAAACAATCAAAACCACGTTACAAAGGACCAGGGACTGAAAGGTAATTTATGAAACTTATTTGGCTGGTTGCGCCGGTTTTAGACGCCCCGCGAGGGACCTCTCGCGGCCCGCGAACAAGCAGCAGCGACAGAAACAACTTCCAGCTGCCAGTTCAGTCCATTTAACCGACTTATGAGGGTTGTTTTCAATACCTAGAGCTTGTTTGATGGTTTTAAAAGGTCTAGGGACTCTTGTAATCATCTGGATACATTCATAGACTTGTTTGGCATGATCAAATTGCATCAAGAAACCTATATAAGGGCCATGAATTTGGGTTCTTCATTGCTCATTCACTTGTAAACTTCACAACTCACTTCTTGGAGGTTCCTGGAGCTCAAGCACCTTTCCTAGTGATCATTAGTCGTGCTTAGGACTATTGTAAGTATGCTTAACCTCCTTTAATTCAGTTTAGCTTAGTTATTTAGCGTAAAGTCAAACCGTCGTAATTAAGATTTGACTTCGTCATTAATCTTAATCCCTTCAGTCAAATTGCAAATTGATAGTACCTATGAGTTGGTAATTATGTGGGCAATAAACCCTTAAAAGGCCACCCTCTGATTCCCACTCTAACTAGGTTAATTGTCGAGTCAAAGTTAATCTTAAAAAGTCAACAGAAAGCTAATTTTCAAATAAATGCATAATTAGCAATGTAGAAGCTATGCAACCTGTTTTGACATTAATATAACTTGGTAATTAGTGTAAGAACATGTCTAAACATGTTCAACTCGACAATTTTCAGTTTAAACCCGGATCGGAACCGAAAGTCGCATAATTTGACTTTTGCTTTGACTTTCAGTTCTGACCCGTTTAAGCATGTTTTAGAATTGCCTTAGAGCTTCATTTGGACCAGGTTTCACATAAGTATAACTCTCTAAGATTATACAACTTGGTTCATTAGTTATCCGATTCATATGCATGATTCCGTTAAATGCTTAAATGTTGACTATTATGCCCTTTTGACTATAAAACGTGATTCTTGAAAATGTAAAAGAGTAGAAATCTTGGTTACTGATTTTTAAACTTGTCCCTAAGATTTGACATCAGTTTGAGGTCTAGATTAAGAGTTATGCTCATTAGCGTAATTAGAAAGCTTTTTATTAAATAAACGACGTAATTAGCATATAGCCTATCTAAACCCAATTTTTGATATCAAACTTTTTACCTACTGATATAAAATAATATTTTAGGGTTTTTGTAGATTTTTAATTATTTTTAGACTAAGCATAACTTAGAGTTCTAAGCTTGATTTGGTAAATGCCGGTTTTGCCCTTTTGGGCTATAAAATGAGTTTTATAAAACCTTTTGACCCCAAACCTTTTAATACTGATTTTAAATAATAAATAAAGTATTTTGAGCTTTCTGGAATTATAAAAATATCAGCTTTCCTTTGAAAACCCGTAAATGGCTCCAAATCGCCTTTTTAGGCATTTTTAACGCATAGTATGTATTAAAATTATTTTAGACATATGAGGTTTGATACCTACTGATATTTTAAGTAAATTATTATATTTTTACAATAAGCTAAAGTCTTAAACTCAGGTTTCCAGTTTTGACCTTTTTAGCCTATGTGAAATTACCAGAATGCCCTTAAGATGCATAGTTTGGTTATAAAGGATAGATTTCACATATATATGATACCCTACTGATATAACTTAGTAAATTAAGTATTTTTACTGATTACATCAGACCCGAAACTCAGATTTATATTTAAACTCTTTTATAACCTTTTAAATGACCAAAATACCCCTACGGGGCGTAAATTGAGTTTAAATCCGTTTTGGGCATAATAGAAGATATCTTTCTGATGTCACAACATAATTAAAACATATTAACTTAGGGAACTTGCATATGACTCTTTTGGTTACCCGTTACGCACTTTTCACGTTCGGAGCGGCGTATGTAACTAGTTTGCATATATTAGCCGAAACGGGTCAAACCATATCATTTTTGTCTCAAATTTCAGAATGTGTTTAAGTTTCCCCTATTAAACAAGCATACAAACTTGTCGGGTCAAAACCACATTCTAAACCGGTCTTCGCTATATCATGCGTTTGAACCGTGTTTTCCTTTTAAAAATTAACCGGTCTAAGTCTAGACTTAATTAAAGACCCGTTAGAAATCTAATAGGTTATTATAAACCTTCATTCCAGATTAGGAGCCCAGTAAAATTACTTGCACTTGCTGTATTTGATTGATACTTTGCTCAGGTAAATACTCTTAACTTATTTTCCCTATACGGGCTTGGGATACGGTACTATAAAAGTACCGCTTGGTCGGGTGTATGTAGTCATTTAAATCGTACTGTGATTGATGTATTTACATAACCTGTTTAATATGTATTATTTGGTGTATGGCTTTTGGGGGTTAAATGACCATGTCCCGGATATCCTTGGCATCATTCATGAAATGGCCACGACCTAAGCACGGGGTGTAGGCGTACACCTGACAGATGCATTATGTAAAAACTGGTATCCCACTTAAGGGAATCAACCTTGTGGGCATTATACCTGTGGTGTGTCAGTTAACTTAAGTCCGGCCCTACAAACCGGCCCTAACGGATGACAAATGAGTAAAACTGTATACAAGATTATTTTTAAATAATTGTCCCAAGTAATAAAAAATATTTTTGCCGAAGTGCATTCAAATCAATTTTCAAACCTTTTCAAAATGAGTCAGTTAAGTTGTATTTACCAGTGTAAACTGACGTATTTTCCAAAAAGACTAAGTGCAGGTACTAGACGAAATAGGCTGGCTACTCCAGGCATCATTATTCAAGTCTCGCAAGCTTTAGATGTCAAAGTCTGTTGAACAATTTTCCTTTTTATTTGATCCGCCTGAGGATCTGTTTCAGCCACTTTGTGATACTTAATATTACATTTTATTCAGTTGAAATATATCTATCTTTTGCTTCCGCTGTGCATTTAAATATTGTGTTGTTTGACTATGATGATATCAACTACGTCACGATACTCCCCACCGGTGATACGTGGAAAATAGGGGTGTGACAGGAAGAATTCAGGAAAAAAATGTCCCAATTTACTGGAAAGGAAAGGAAATAAAATAAAAACTGTTGGAAATTTATCGAATATTTTTACCAGAATTCGTGGTACATGTAGAAATACATAAAAAGAACACATCAATTTTTCATCAAAACCAATTGGAACGGACGGAATCGTTACATATTATAAACCCGACCTTATCTTATAATCAAAGATCAAGCTATAAATATGAAACTATACCATCACTGAGCTAATTTACCTTGTAAGCGATGTATGAACAGAACCTAAATATCAGCAAATTATACACAGGTTACCGCCGACAAATTTAAACAACCTGCATAAAGAAAATGACGCATATTTAGCAACGCTAACCCTAAATTTTACAATTTGGGTGTAACCCAAATGAATGCTCTTTGGCTTTTAATCAAATCAATTTCAGATCCCGTTAAAAACATCGTAAAAGCAAATTCACTATACGTAAGGCTCAAAAAAAAGATTGCTCTTACCAAAGGCTGAATCCCGGAATCATCAATAGCTTGAACAAATAATCAAATTCTGATCTCGAAGAAGAATCCATGATGTCGAATAACTAAAAGAAACCCTAAAAATCCATTATGTTAGCATCTGGAGTCAAAAGTATGAACAGAGAGAGAAAGATCGAGATGATACCGCTTTTATTAGGAGCAAGATCAAGAAAATAGGATATCTGTGATGCAAGATTTGGGATGCCAAATGAGGGAGTGCGATGGTGATGGTGAGAAATCTGATATGCGTTCTTGAGGTTGTCCATTAGAGGTAGGATGTGGGGATGGAAGCAAGAAAGCATTTATAACCTACTTAAACCGCAAGATTTATAACCCTCAAATACGGACAAAGAGGGGAGAGTGGGGAGTTATTTGGTAACCTACTTAAAACTGCAGATTAACTGCTGATAACTGCTCTAGAAGCAGATTAACCGCTGGCAACTGCCACAACAGCAGTTAAAAAATGGAGTTTAAACGGTCTGGATTTAGTTTCAGTAAGATCTAACGGTGGAGATGGATTCGAAAGTTGGTTAGACTTAATGAGTTTAATATATATATATATAATTCCTAATTTCGATTCATAGTTGTATCATTCTCTTTTATGTTTATTCGTAGCATATTCATTATCATCTCTTTAATATTATATTGTGTAGACAGTAGAGTAAATGTCACATTCATCGAAAGTCACAAAAACTAAAAGAATACTAAAATTGCACGTTATGAATATTGAACCTCTAATCTCTCCTTTCCTATGATCTATCTAACTCACCAATAGTACTGGATTATTCTCAAGTGGATACAAGAATATTAATTGGAGAATAAATTTGTTTATTCGTAGCATATTCATTTATCTATATAAATGTTAATAAAGATTGTGTAGAGTAAATGTCACATTCATCGAATATCACAAAAATGTTAATAAAGATTGTGTAGGGTAAATGTCACATTCATCGAATATCACAAAAACTAAAAGAATATCAATATCAGAATACACCTAAAAATCGTGACATACAACACAAAATTATAAATTAATGTTAATTTGACGTTTATTGTTTTTTTGAGTAAACTGCAATTTTACCCCCTGAGGTTAGGGGTCATTGGCATGTCTACTCCCCTAAGGAAATAATTGCAATTTTACCCCCCACTGTTTGCTCTTATGTCGCATGTTTACCCCCCGGCGTCAAAGTGGCTAAACAGATCTGTTAACTCTAAGTTGAAATGACGATATTACCCTTACATTTTACCCCCCAACATTCCTGTTAAGTCGCACAATTACCCCCCACTGGTAAATTACTAATTTGTCCTTTGTTATTACCCCCTGTACTTTGTGTTAAGACACAACATTACCCCCTGCAACTTCCAAAACCCTTCCCGTCAAAATCAAATACCTGTTCTATGATCTGAAACCTAATTCTGATTTTTGAACACGTAATCTGAAACCTAACAAGCATACCTATTCAAAAATATGAAACCTAACAAGTAAAGCATTATATGCATCTGTTATAAGAACTGCAGGACGAACAAAAGACTCCAAAACTGTTCTATTTAAATGCTTGAAGAAAAAAATCAGCAATTAAGAACATTATGAGCAATCACAATACCCTCACCTTTTCCTGAAATAAGTTCATTGATTTAATAAAATAAATGTAAAGTGGACTTAAAGTTAAAACTGAATGATGAGTAAGTTAATCTTGTCATATGTTGGAAAGCAGAATCAATATCATCCAATGTGAACAAATCAAACTCTGATACTTGCTGCAGATATATTGATACAGTTAGAAACACAGTTATCATAGTTCACATTTATATCAAATCAGTTATTTCTATAAGGTGTTCAAAAATCAACCAAAAATGTGAAACCTAACAAGCATACCTGTTCAAAAATCAAGCATACCTGCTGCAATGTGTTCTATACTCAAAAAATAAAGCATACCTGCTGCACTAACAATTTCATTCAATGTATCTAATCATGTATGAAACCACTGCCGCTCTGACCATGTATGAAACCATTGCTGCACTAACAACCACATTCAGACATTGTTACTCACATTCAGACATTGTAACACATTCAGACAATGTGTTCTAGAATCTGATTAGAACTTATGCACATGCAAACTGTCATTTTAGAACTTATGCACATACAACAACTGTGATCAACCAGTGTCATTTTGGAACTTATGCACATGCAAACTGTTATTTTATAATCTGATTAAGCACACTTATGCCCAAACTGTGATCAACCAATGTGTGTTATTTACAACCTGCAAATGCACAGGAAACTGTCATCTACATGAGTGTGCTGCCCATTTTGATCAATCTGCTGATCAAACATAATGTCAAGAAACAATGAGTGTGCTGGCCATGTTGATCAATCTGCTGATCAACCTACCAATATTAATCTAGATTAGCTAAGTACTAGGTAACCAACATCAACATTTTACACAAAATGCATAAAACAACATACTAGGTAATCATCATCATCATTTTAGACAATCATCATCATTTTAGACAAAAGCTAAATAAGTTAAGTTAGATTAACCTACATATTACACAAAAGCTTCGATTAAGTTAAGTTAACCTACATATTACACAAAAGCTAAATAACTACTAGAGTAAATGTAACACCCCAAATTTCGTATGATATAAAATAATATTATATTTGTTTTTGTGATGATAAATAACAGAAAAACGGTAACTATTAAATGGTACCGTAAGAAAATGATAGTAAGTTTAAATTATATGTATGTAACTAAGTTAACCAAAGGAAAGGTAACCTAGTTAATGTGAAAAGAAAGAATGTGACATGTATTAAAAGACAAGGGACTAAAAGTGTAAAGGTGTAATGAAAAATTTGTAACACCCCAAAAATATTTATTTCAATTAGGATAAAATGTAGAAATAAAAAAAGGGTAGTATTTAAATTTAATAAGTGATTGAAATCAAGGGACTAAAGATGTAAATGCCCAAAAGTTAGTTTACTAAAATGATATATGACAAAAACCCACACACAGTACGTGTGTGGGGTTCTGGTCGATCAACAGAAGGGAGCAAAGGGGATTGAACCCTAGTTTATCAAAAATCCACAAGAATCAAGTGAAATCTTGAGAAAATCGAAAATATAAACAACGAATTCTCAGCTCCTACATCTGTTCTTCGAAGTGGTAAGTTCAATTTTATGATTTAGCAAATTGTAGGAAATGGGTCTTGATCAAATCTGATTTGCATGATATGAAATTTAGTTAAGATTATGATATAGGATCAGAATCATGTCTGATTTCTAGCAATTTTGTTGTTATAGCCAAGACCCAAATTGATGAAAAGTTACTAGGGTTGGAATGATCAAGTTTTGATATATGTGTGTGTGTGTTGATGAGGAATAACCTTGTCTATGATGTAAAATCATTAGATAATATGATATAGAGTAAAACTTAATTGATTGATGTTAAATGATTAAAGTAACTAGCTTAGAAATATATGTTAGTTAGATGGGTAAATGTCCCGAAAATGCGAAACCCGCCATGTGTTCGATGAAATGCTTGAATGAACAACTATGTGTAATTTAGAAAATAATGGAACGAAAGTTCGGGTACTAAACGAATGAACGGATGTGTTAATATATAGGCGTAAAGAAGAGGGCTCAAGTATTAAGAAGTCGGAAGGCTCGCAGGATCGAGGTATGTTTCGTTGCATACAAATCTTATTTAAAATTTTGTTTATAATATGATAAACAATCCTTGTTAAAATGTTATGGTGATTAGTAAGTAATTAGCAAATCCCTTACGGATTTGGTTATAATGAAAGTTATAATAAGCTATGCAAGTCGACCGGTTCTAGTTGAACAAGTCGAGTAAGAATAAGCTACCAACCGTTTTGAACGGGTGGTTTTGAATGCTATGATGAATGCTAAAAGCTTAATCCGTTATGCAGATAGAAAGCAGGATTTATGTTGAAAGCAATTAACCCAATTAAACGGGTCGAAATTGTATGCTTAACTCTCATTAAGAGTGTTTATGCCAAACCCAAGTACTTGGGTAGTCGAATGTGTAAGAAAGATGAAAGCTCATATACGAATGGAACTAAAACGAAGGATTTATGATTTAACAAGTGTGATGACTAACTTTTAAGCCTTGTTGTTGAATGTAGGTAAATCCTCACTTTAGGCGATTTGGAGATTTGGAGCGAGCACGTATCCGTGTCTTGTTATACCAAACGCTTCCGCTAGCTTATTCGCATCTTTTTGGTCCATGACTTGTTATTTTGTCCAACTTTGTTAGTAGTCGTACATTTGTAAAACTTGTTATCTTTGTTTGTGGTAGTTTTATGTCAAACGGATCGTAGAATGTTATTTAGTGGATCAAGTTAAAAACAGGGGGCATGTTCGTTTTTCGAACGGGTCATGCCCAATTTTTGTAAAAATTTTAATTATGTATCAAAGTTGGTATTTTTGATGTCTATTAAATTACTCTAGTAAGTAATTTTATAATTACGGAAAAGCGGACCTTACAGTAAACATCCGCTCAACTCTCCGGTGGTAGATGGAAGTTGAGGACAGGCCTCCCAAACACAGAGACCACCAGGTGGACCACCAATGATGAGCTTGATAAGCTCATCGTCAGGTCAACTGTAAAAAAACCAACAGTGAACCAAATCAGACCCTAAACCCTGTTTATAACATGATAATGACTAAATCTGACCATGATTAACTAACATTGGCCGATTATACCTTTGGTGTGGCGGATGAGATAGCGGATTAGCCAACAAAAGACCAGAATTTAGACTGATCTGAAGATAGCGGCAGTGGTTGTTGTGACCGGAGGAGAAGAATGATCGAGGAGAAGAATGATCGGACGAGTTGTTGTCGTCGGAGAGACACTGATCGCCGCCGGAGAAGCCTTTCGTCGGAGAAGAAGGTTGAAGGATGATGGTGGGAAGGTGGGAAGGTGGGAAGGTGGGGGGGTAATTATGCTTTGTTATGTTACTTATAGGGGGTGTTGTAGAGAAGAAGCTTGACATTAGTAGCAAAATGACAATTTTACCCTTTGACCATCAGCTTATAATGTTGACTGTTAAGCCACTTTGACGCCGGGGGGTAAACATGCGACATAAGAGCAAACAGTGGGGGGGGGGGGTTAGACATGCCAATGACCCCTAACCTCAGAGGGTAAAATTGCAGTTTACTCTTGTTTTTTTATATGAAAATTCGCGGCTGACTCAAACATAATATGTTTATTGTATTTTTTTTATTTTTTAGTTTTTATGCATATTAATATTTTAAAATTATAATTTACAAAAAAAAGTACAAATGTATATAAAACGTTACAATTTAATTACGATATTATGTCAATTTCTCTTTTAATATATAATTATGAAATAAAATACCCAACCAAATTAATTTTTGACGTAAAACACATTTCGGAATATAAAATGAAATATAAATGGGTTAAACGGGTCAATCCGTCGGGTTAACGCGAACCCAACTTGTTTAGACTAAACCCAAAACCACAAATTTCGTGTGAGATTTGTATTAAGTTTTCGTTTCTTTCAATAGTTCATACCCCTAAAATTTTATCAACTTATAGAAACACCTAGCATAAATAGTACTCTTCTTTGAATATTAGCCTTATTAGATATCATCATGTTGAGGTGAGTGGCCACATACTTAATTGGGTGTGCCCACCATTTAGTCACACCTAAAAGCATTCACATTCTATCCATCAAATTATGTGAGGGGGAGTTTTTATATTATAAAGGGTATAAAAAGTGGATGTGAGTGGAGGAGAGAGAAAATGTTACTGTTCATCTGTATATTTGATGGGACACTGTTCACCCAGTATAATTTTTTTAATATATATTGAAAGTGCTTGTGAGTGAAGGAGAGAGAAAAATGTGATGATAATATTATTTAATTGAAAAGAAGAGAGAAAAAAGTATTTGTTTTTAGTGGAAATATATTGATATAGGAGTTGTTTTTTTGTGAAATGTATGTATAATTTGATGGTTTAGATGTGAATGCTCTAAGTATGTTTATGTTTGTATAATTTTATATGTATCTCTAATCTTCAAATATCTTTTTATTTCTTTAAATCCACCTCATTCCCCACCAATTAACTTAGTTCTTACAATCACTCATCACTCGTGTACTTCTTTTTAGTTGTCTCACTTTTACACTAATATTTCATAACTAGGTTATTCCCCGGGTAGATACCCGGGTAGGAAAATTTAAATTAGATTAATAAAAAATTTCACCACACTGATTCATTTCTATTTAAAATTAAAATCAAAATCAAACCATACCTATCGAGTAAAATATTGAATCAAGAGTAACACTAATGCATTAGGCCTCGTTAGATGAAATATAAAAACATATACACGGGTACTCTTTCAGAGAGCCCGTCAAGTTCGAACATTTAGTATCTACGGTGGACAACAGACCAATCGAATGGTCCAGTGCCTTGACGTCTGGATCATATCCACGCAGTAGTTTTGTAACTGAAGTTGATATAGACGCTTTTTGCAAATTCGTAGAAGAGTTTGGAACATGAGAAACGGCTGACACCTGTGCACGAATCGTAAAAAGCTCAAACGGATAGCTCATTAGTGATTCCACACCACCGCTACGATTCCTGCTGTGAGAGCTTCAGAGACGTACACGTAGTTGTCTTTACGACCTTCTGCATAAAGATGGGACCAACATAATAAATTCTATAAGCAAACAACTCACAAAGAACATCATGAAACAAACAACTCACAACATATCACCAAATTCTTCCTTACATAGACAAACCGGTTCATAAGCAAACAGGTCAAAAGTACCAAATCTATTATACTCTACATTTACATATTCAGTGAAGACGAACCTGATGTCTGAAGATGAGGAACTTAAAAGCGGAGTCGCAGAGTCGGTGGAGTAATTGTTGCCAGTCAACTTAACTGAAACCGTAGATACATACTTTAAAATTATACGTGAAAAAAATATATTAACACATAGAATAACAAAACAAAAACTTGTTTACTGGATGTTGCACCAATCATATTTCCTCTTGAGCGACTATGGAAGTTATTCTCAAACTCGTCTTTAGGAACCTTGTAAACAATAATTTACACCTGCCAATCAAAGAATCTGACGAATAAAAACTGTCATTAACAATGGAGGAGGCAAGATGGGCGAGTTGGGTACAACGTAGGCTTGAAGTATGTCCTCCTAGCAAGGGTCAAAATGGATTGAACCATAACACTTTCTTGTCGACTAAGGTGACCCACTTCAACCCAAACCCATTTCAAACCATTACCCAATGCACTCACTTTTCTACATCTAAAAAGTAGTAACCATCTTTATAAAAGTACTGTTAGAATGAATAATAGGATTAAAACAAAATTAAAGATTAAGACAAAATTAAAATTAATATCAAAGTAAAAAAGGAAGCTAAATAGTGAGTGTAAATAAAGAAATAACAAAAAAATAAAAAGAAATGTAAAACTAAAATATATGTAATATCACATCCACTGATTTATATTTTTAAGAAACAAAACTATCACCCATTGCTAGTTGTTGTGTTGATTAGAGATGAGTATTTGGTGCCAGGTAGCGGTATTTAAGGGTAAAACACCAGTAAATACCGGTACCGTATCAAACCGGTATATACGGTACCGGTACCAATTTTTCCCGTATTTTGGTACCGGTACTTTCAGAAGTACCAGTACCGGTTTAGTACCGAACGGGTACCATGCTCATCCCTAGTGCTGATTCTCAACCATTTTCTTGCTCAGCTTTGAATTTTTTTTAGTAAAAAGATAATGCGCTAATTATTTATTAGCAGTATATTATTGACGTTTGAATGAACATTCCAAAACACTTTCTTTGACTATTTAACCCATTTGATGTAGAACGCAACCTAAACCAATAATAAGTAAAAGGGTCCAAACTGCACCTAGTATTAATTGCAAATGGAAAACTAACCGTGTGAGAGAACTCATTACACGCATACAATTTTATCCCCATGGAATCCGCCTTATTTTTTTCCTCTTCTTTTCATTTAAGTAAATCCAAGTGTCACTGCAATCATATACAAATAAAATGTTTAGATTAATCTTTTATTGTGCATTATGTGGGCCATAGCATCAGCAAACTATTTAAGAATAATACCTCCTTCTAATGATAAAAGTAAGAGAATTAATCCTTGAACTACTTTTATAAAACCTGAAACTTGATGTCAACATAATAACAATCCAACACTGGATTTGAAATAGTTTATTTCTGCAACATTTTAGCACTCTAATAGTTGTATTTTTTTCCAGTTTTCTTTCGCAAGTTTGGCCCGTGTGTGAACACCTAGCTATTCAGCACAACATACAAAAAATTTATAACATAATTGATGACCCAGTAGTTCACTTGTATTCCATTAACCTGATAATGATCGTTTAGTAATATATTTTTAATATGTATATATGTTTATAAAAAGGTCAACTGTCATCTTCATCCAAAATGACATTAACCACCAAACTTTTAATAAATCATTGAATAATTTACCCATGAGAGAATTTTAAGGTATAACAAAATAGAACTAAGATATTTAGATCTTAAGGTTTATAAAACATAATGTCAATAAAAGTTTGAAATACCTCAAACCAGGGTGTTTCAATCTTCATGTCGACTCCATTTGCCAAGTAATCACTTAGATTCCAACTTCCATCCTACAAAGTAAAATCAAAGAGACACAATTAACCCTCTTATTAGCATCTTTGCTTGTAGTTAAACCAAATAAATGACTTTTAGTTGAATCCTCAGTAAGACTAATTCTCAACTCTGACTTCTTATTTTATTGGAAAAAAGTACCGTCTCCCCCATCATATATCAACTAAATAAATAGATAAGATAATACGAATCAAAGCGAAACTTTTAAGAGGTAATCAATCAATGGGAAAATTGAATTGCAAAAAAAGAACTTCATAAAACCGTTAAACAAAAAAAAAGTAAATTCATTGAATGAAAAAACTCACAAAGACACATAATTCTTCTTCTCCATCTCAGGAAGATCGGTTTAGTCCACCTTTCCACCACAACCTACACAAACAATATTAAATCATTCAAATGAGATGAAAACTTCGTCACTTAAAACAGATTCACAGGATAAATCATGTTGTAACCTATTACGACAGCCATCGGTCTTCGTCGTCGTTCTCACCGGCAGTTCCCACCATCCTACAAAATCAATTATGCGTGTGATTTCTTGTAATCTCAGAAATAAGAAGGGAGAATAGCATTGGATATCAAACGAAAGCATAAATTAAAATTAAAAACCATTTAATCTTACCAATTGAATAAATATAGTCTCTGTTAGTGATTTAGAGTTCAGTGACGTTAACACCCGGCACCACCATCACCAACGTTGATTACGGCCTTCACACATAACAAAGACTTCGTTGCCGTCGTCCGCTTCCAGAAATCAGATTCAAGAAAAATGAAATCAGATTCAACAAAATAAAAACATCATATTCATGAAGAAACAATAGCATATCTGTAAGTCAAGAAAGGCAAAGAATTATAAAATGGAAACCTTAAACATAATCGAAGCGGCTTCAATGGAGAGGAGAAAACACAAAGATAGATGAAAAGAATGAAAGCGGCGTTTGTAGTTTAGGGTTTACAGAGAAAATGTTCTGATGTATTGCCTTTTATACATATCCGAATTCAAGGTAACGGATGACCCGTATTCTATCGGATCCCGTGTCCAAATGAAAAAAACAAAGTGGACGTGAAACAGATTTATTACATAGAAACAACCACAAAGGTTAAGTAGAAACAGATTTATTACTTAATAAAAAAAACAAAGTAACACCAGATAGTACTTTCATATTACCTGATCACATCTTCATACCACCTACCGACAACACCTTCAACCATTCAACTACAAAGTAACATCCTTTTTCACATAAACCATAATCAACAAATCATATTTAGTCAACGATGCCTAGAAAATCCAAAATTCCCAGAGATCACATCAAACAATATACAAAAAACTGGATGTATAATCATATATTTAATAAATATAAAATCGAATCCAAGATATAAACTTTTTAATAAAATCTTCGGCTTCCTAAAAAGATTAAAACCATATAATTACTTAGCACTTGCTTAAAAGTAAATTTAATACAATCTAAACCAACACCCACCATGATTATTTAAGAAAAAAAAATAAGATATTGAAAAGTACCTTATGCAAATCCAACCTCTTGCAAATGTTATTCTCTGCAAGTATTAAAGACTATATCAAATACAAAAATTAAAGAAAAAAACCATATACGTAATACCTTATCATACCTTAGTGTCATCGTTGGCGGCGGCGTCATCATCATCATCATCAATTAAGCGAAAAAACTCTCAAGATCCCTAAATAAAACTGAAAATTTAATCATCTTAACAAACATGCAATAGAAACAGATAATAATACTTACATAACAGATCTATAATGACAAAATAATTGATGAAAATAAGATGTGTATAACTAATATATCGAGTATTTGTCATCTATAAATTCAGTTATAAAAAAAGATTGACTCGAAAATATCATCATCATCATAAGCTCAACACCAGACCACCAAATCGTATGAAGCCCTAATAGTCAGATCTGGAAAATAAATCTAAAAACAAAATCATATCAAACAACGTAACAGAGGACTAAAATACATACCGTGATTGTTTCGATTAATCAGTATAATGCCTTAGATCGAGTTATAGTACCTTAGATCGAGTGTATGATTGTCGATAGGTGAGATTTTGTGGAACTGAGGAGGGATCTTGGCGGTGGCGATAGGAGGAAGAGAGAGCTGTAATATGTTTTTTAGGGTTATGAAAGAAGAATGAGGAAAAAGGACATATAAAGGATCCATTATCGTACTGGTTGACCCATCTTCCGACCCTATTTATTTCGGATCCTGCGTCCAAAGAAAAGTGGACGGAATTTTCCCGCCAAAATGCACAATCTAGAGGGGCTAATAGCTTGACACATCAGCAAAATTTATCACATTTATTATATATAATAGATTAAAGTATTTGTTTAAATAAACTTTGAAATTAGTATAGTATAATGCAAAAAAATATAATCAAATATAGTTTTTATTAAATAAACAGAAGTAAAGATAATGAAATATTAGTCTTAAATATAACAGAAATAAATATAATTTAATATTCATAATTTTACAAAAAAAATCTAATATAATATAACTTTTTAACTAATAATAAATTAATAACTTGTAAATAAATTTATACATTTTTATATAGTATTTTTAAGTTTTTTTAAAAAATAAATTGTACTTTAATAGTGAGGGGCATCCTTTACCTTTAGTCAATCATTGTCATTGAGATACACTGTAGGTGATCTTTTATATTTGATTAAAATTATTTGAACCTCAACTAAAGAAAGTGTGCATGAATTTATTATTCAAACTTTTTTGGGTGTGTCTAATAAAATATGTTTTTCGAAACATATGATTGTAATTTGTCGCACAAATCAGATTTGTTTAATTAGTGATTATAGTCGCCAATAACACAAACACATCTACTGATTTGATCGATAATTGTTAGTCTATTGATTATTTTAACAAGTTTTTGAACAAATCATTTCTTTTTAAATAATTAATTTACGAGATTATAGACACTAATAAGAAATTTAAATCATTTCTTTTTAAATAACTAGTTTAGAACAAAACTTAGCAGGAATTTAATGAAATATAAAAAATACAGGGGATCAAAATAGAAAGTAAAAAAATTGTAAGATTAAATTTAAAAAAATGAAAACTTTTAAGTTAAAAGTAAAATATCAAATAGTTTAGAGTTAAAGTGTAGTATCAATATTTTTTTGAAAACCTCTCTATTAGGGATGAGCTCGGTCCGGTTCGGTACCGAAAGAACCGGTACCGAAAATCCTCAAAAGTGGGTACCGGTATCGGTACCGAATATACCCGGTTCGGTACGGTTCGGTACCGGTATTTGAGGGTAAAAACGAGCAAAATACCGGTACCGAACCGGTACCGTACCGGACCGGTACCGAACCGGTACCGAAAATGTCAAAAGTGGGTACCGAATCGGTACCGAAAAGGTACCCGGTTCGGTAAATTCGGTACCGGTACCGGTGGTACCGGGTCCATTTTGCTCATCCCTACTCTCTATGATTTGAGTTATCAATACTATATATAAGCAATTGAAGCCATGTTTTATAAGAAATTTGAAAATGGATTATTATATTTACCATTCAGCTACCTCAAAAGTTGCAATCGACGAGGTAATGGAATAGACAAAGGAATAAAATGGATCATTACCATTTCATGGTCTTTTTTTGTTACCATATGAGGATGAAATGAATCGTTACTTTGTGTTTGTTTGGTAGGCAGGAAAAGACGAAGGAACGAAATCGGCAGCAGGTGGCGGTAGTGAGTGGTAGTGGTGGTAGTGGTGGTCGTAGTGGGTGGCGGCAGCGGGTGCTGGCGGTGGGTGGTAGGTGGTGGCACCGATGTTGGCGGGTGGTGGTGGCGCTGGTGGTCGGTGGCAGAGGGTGGCGGCGACGTTGGGTGGCGGTGGTGGTAATAAAGGGGTGAAAAAGATAATGAAATGAAAAAAATACAAGGGGTTGATGAAATGAATTTGAGGTTTTTAGAGGGATAGATAGCCTCGTTAAATGAGTGATTTAATTACTTTGACCAACAAAACACATTTTTTTCACTCCCTCACAATAGTCTATTTCATTCCGTATCTCAATCCTACATATCAAACGCTAACTTATACTTTTTCATTTCTTTCTTTAAAACAACCACGCTATGATACACAACTCACTCAACTCTTTTTTTCCCCTTTTATAGCTTTTAAAAATGATGTTTTATAAGATTCCAAACATAGTGTTACAATGTATTTATTTTTATCTGCATTTTGATGTAAATTTATTCAAAATTGAGTTGTATGTAATAATGTACGAGCCACCAAAGCACATATGTACAAACTGTCTAAGCTGCTTAAATGTTTTTTTTTCTTTACGTTTTTTCCACTTGCAACCAAATATGATATTTTATAAAATTTCAATTTCACTATTGCGACATACGTATTTTTAGCAATGATTCGATGTTAATTTTTTCGTGGGATGAGTACTAATGTACAAATCGTCAAAACCAAGTCTTAGCCGATATCATAACAAACCGAACCAGTACCAACCAAATTTCTATCGTGTAACACAAGAAATCCCAGTATTTATTTTATTATGTTATTTAATATTGATATTTGTTCCTGATTTTATGATATGGCTAGGGTTGTAATCGAATCAAACGAATACAAACAAGACCATGTTCGTGTTCGTTCGTTAAGGAAACTAGATGTTCGCAAACTGTTCACGAACGCATACCAAACATAAGTTTATGTTCGTGTTCATTCATTAAAGAAATTCAGGTGTTTGCAAACAATTCATGAACACTTGTCTTGAACGCAAACAAATAAAAACGAACGTAAACAAACATTTAACTTGAAAATAAAAAATAAAAACATTCTTAACCTTAAACATTGGACATGAGTAGTTAAGTACAACCATCAAGTGATAATTCAAAACAGAATAAGTCTACTACAACCACCAAAAGATAAATCAAGTTTAACTAACTTAGACATAATTATCCCAAAAACTGTCTTGAATGTCCAAATTTTAGCTAACTTAGAAAAAAATAGAGGTTCAAGTTTTCAATATGTTTACATAAAAGGTTTATTATTTATTAATTTTTTTTAATATAATCAAACGAACACGAACGAACATGAACGAACGTAATCGAACATATTACAGAACGTTCACGAACGCAGTCGAACGAACGAGACCTTTGTTCGTGTTCGTTCGCTAAGCTAACCAAACGAAATTTTTTGTTTGTGTTCGTTCGTTAAGCTAATCGAACGAACATAAACGAACTTTCCACCGAACGATTTACGAACTGTTCGCTGAACGTTTAGTTCATTTATAGTCCTAGATATGAGTTGTTTTGCACATTTTGATTTGACATTATGTGTTGTGATTGTGTATTTTGTAGAGCAATGCACATGACATCATATTTTTGAAGAAAAAAAAAACATAAGAGGAATATAGTTCTTATGAAGTAAAAAATATAAAAACTAAAGGAATATAGTTCTGATAAATGCAAAATGATTTTGTTTTACTTGACGGAAAAGTTATCGACGGTATCAAAAAATGGATGATACAAGAATCGTCTCAAATTCTATAACCTAATAAATTTCGAAAAAGAAATAAATTAATTATAGAAACATGTCATTGTAGGTTAAGTTATCCTCCTTCTTTCACTTACGTGTAATTCATTTCCTCCAATTTTAAAACCAAAGAAAACATTCAAAACACTTCTAATATTTAGTAACAATATACAAGTTTGGTTTTCTTTAAGAAAAGATAACATTAAGAACACTTCTAATATTTAGGGCATGTTTGGATGGGCTTCTCAAAACAACTTATTGGCTTATTGACTTATCAAGAAGCCAATAAGTTGTTTTTGTGTTTGGATAGACTAAAAGGACTTTTGGAAATAGCTTTTTGCAAAGAAGGAAAATCAGATTTTGAAAAGCCAAGATTTCATGACTTTTGGATCCAAAAGTGACTTTTCAAAAATGAATTTACTAAATTACCCCTTCTTTACCCTCTTATATTTAAAAGAATGCCCATTTTAGTCATTTTACACCAATAAGCTAATCCAAACACTTTTTTTAAAAACTCCTTTTCAAAAAGTCCTTTTCCCAAACGTCCTTTTCCTAAAAGTCCTTTTTAACTCTAATAAGCCCATCCAAACATGCCCTTAGTAACAACTAGTTAAATTCCCCCGCACGTTGTGGCGGGTATTTATTCTGTATAGGTTCGATTCATTACGACATCGGTACGGTATCGCCACTTGGTATATCAAGCGAGAGATAAAACTCAAAAAATAAAGTCATGACATGACCAAAATAATATCGATATGTGTTTTACATCGGTCAAAAACCATAAATACGAATATCAATAACAGTTCTGATAATAAGAATATCGATACCGACGTTATACAGTCGAGATTCCCAGGGCATCAATGTTGCTAAGATTATCTTAAATGTCATATGAGAAAACTTAAAATAATAAAATAATAGAAACGTAAAAAAACTATAATATTATGAGTGTGTTTGGGATTACGTTTTGAAGTGATTATTTGATTATTGCGTTTGTAAAACATAAATAATCTAAAAAAGTGTTTGGATGAAAAAGTGATTATCTGCCTCCAAAACACAGTTTTGGAGAAGCATGTACAAATAATAAAATAATAGAAACGTAAAAAAACTATAATATTATGAGGGTGTTTGGGATTACGTTTTGAAGTGATTATTTGATTATTGCGTTTGTAAAACATAAATAATCTAAAAAAATGTTTGGATAAAAAATGATTATCTGCCCTCAAAACACAGTTTTGGAGAAGCATGTACCTACATGGTTTTTCAAAACGCAGTTTTGAAAACGCAAAATCTATTTTTAAAACGTATAATCTATTTTGAAAACGGAACACCAAACACCCCCTATATAAGAAAACTTAAAATAATAAGATAACGAAAACAATAAAATAATAAATTAAAGTAATAAAATAATAAAAACTTAAAAACTATAATATTAAAAAAAATTTGAACTACTGTTCATAAACAGTTTGCATTAATATGTATATATATATAACTAGTTGGTGCCCCGCCCGCGTTGCGGGGCGATGACCGAATAATGAGCGAGTGTTAGTCAGCTTATTGACACGAAAAACAATTAAATCGAGTCAACCAATTAAAACAAAACACTTTTATAGTTTTGATTAAAAAAAACTAAAACAATGGCAGTATTGTAATTTTTAACTGAGGGAAAGTTGTATTTTTTGACTGGGGTAAAATCGTAATTTGACAAAAGCTAAAGTAATGACAGTACTGTAAATTTGAACCTGGGGCAAAATTGTAAATTTTCATAGGGGCAAATTCGTAATTTTTAACCTGGGGTAACAACGTAATATAAATTTGAACTAAGGGCACAATCATAATTTTAAGCTTGAGGCAAAAGCACAATTTTATTTTGAATCGAGGGAAAAGTCGTAATGTTGAGCTGGGGGCAAAAACATAATTTTATTTTGAACTGGGGAAAAACGTAATTTTGAATTGAGCGCGAAATCAAAATTTTTAAACGGGGAAAAATCACATTTTTTACCAGAGGGCAAAATCGTAATTTTTAAGTGGGGGCAAAAAGAAAATTTTATTTTGAACTGGGGGCGAAAAGGTAAATCTGAGCTGAGGGCAAAACCACAATTTTATTTTGAATGGAGGGAAAAATTGTAATTTTGAGCTGGGGACAAAAGCCTAATTTTATTTTGAGCTGGGTGCAAAACCGTAATTTTAGAGAGGGACAAAAACGTGATTTTAGAATGGGTATAAAATAATAAACTGGTTGGTCCAATGGGAGAGTGCCAGGCAGAGTCGTAATTTTGAATTGAGGGCAAGATCGTATTTTTGAGATGGGGACAAAAAGCGTAATTTTATTTTGAGCTGGGGGCAAAAACGTAATTTTATTTTGAGCTGGGGGCAAAAACGTAATTTTAAAATGAATATAAAACAAAAATATTGTTGGTCCAATGGGGGAGTGCCACACAGCTGTGTGGCACTATTCCCCCAAGTTGTTTTTGTATACGTAGGGTAATATACAAGCTTTGGTTTTCTTTAAGGCCGTGGGGTATGGGGCGGGGGTTTGGGCGTGGGTTGGGGTAAAACGCCCAAGGTACCACCCCGGGTGGGCTTGGGTTGGGGCGTGGCCCCTTGGGGCTTGGGTTTCAAGCCGGGCGTGGGGCGGGGGAGCAAGGTGACATGGCGGTTTGTGAATGGCCAAAAGAAAATAGCCGTTGGGCTAGCCGTTGGCCAACGACTATATTAAAAAAAAAATTTATTCCATTTTTTCACTATAAAACTCACATTTTACTTCCATTTTTTACCACATTCAACCACATCTTCTATACATCTTCAATTCTCCTTCTACAAAACGAAAAAAATGCATCCTTACAACCGTCCTTTTGACCCGAGCAACCCGTATGGATTCCAAGAAAATAATCCTAGCCCACCACCCAATCGTCCAGTAGCTCGTCCATTTTTCATACACTCTCATATGCCCGACATGGCGGGTTATGCATCGTATATCGGGAATCGTGTATTTACTAACTTCCCAACTACCGAAGATTCAATACCTACCCCGTTTTCACAATCGCCCATCGACCTTTCACCAACCTCCATCGACCTTTCACAAAACGAATCCGTTCCCGAAACTCAACCACCCAAAGAGAGTCCTACCGCATCGAAACCCATCAAAAAAAGAAGTCATAAGAAAAAAACCGAGGATAAAGTAGTTGAAACCGCCAAACGAAAACAACAAAAATGGGTCTATGCTGAAGAAGTTGCATTGGCGAGGGCTTAGTGTGAACAATCTCAACATTCAACTTTAGGTATTCTTTTGTTTTTATTAATGGAATGGTTATTTTTTATATAAGTTTGTAATATATTAATATTTTTTTATTAAAATAGGAAATTCGCAACATCGAACCGCCCTGTGGGATTGGGTTAGTATACTATTCCATGAAGAAATGGGTAGGGAGACTTATCGTGAAAACGATAGCTTATCCTCAAAGTGGAGCGAAATACTTGTAAACTTTTCATGCAAGATGGATACATTCAACGTATTCCAACAACAAAGGGCCGAAATACGAAGGAGCAAAGAAGCTAGAGATTCTGCTAGAGATGCCCTGAAACAAAGACGTGATGATTTGAAGATTCTATCCCAACCGATTGATCACCTACAGGGTGACGAGTTAGAAATAGTCTTGGCGTTGAGAGAAGAGATAAAAACCAAATATAAAAATTAGGGTAAATTACTTTTTGAGTCCCTGTGTTTTGTTGATTTTAACTAGTTGAGTCCAAAAGCAAAAAGTTTAACGACCTGAGTCCCTATAAGCTTTTTCTTTAACCATTTGAGTCCAATTTTCTAACACCATCCACCAAGTCTGTTAACTATGAGGGTAAATTGGTCATTTACACACAAAGTACAAGTCTTATATGCACATGAGTACAAGGAACAAGTTTTTAATGCATAAACTTTTAATATATATATATATATATATAAATTACATATATATAATAAAACACACACCTGCACACACTCTCTTCACACTTCATCCCCACCACTGCCCCACCGTCATCCCCTCCACTGCCACCACCATCGAACTACCGCCGCCTCCAAACACCCACCACCATCGTCTCACCTCCAAACACCCACCACCATCCAGATCTACACTTCATCCCCACCACTGCCCCAACGAAAATCACAAACAAACAACAAATTCAGAAAATCAAATCCAAATTCCAAACATCAATGAAATCAACGAGTTGTTTCATTTCCCCAACGAGCTTTCGCCGGAACAATCGTTGAAGTCCGAGTGAAACCTCAAACCGCCACAAACCCTTCGTCATCTCACCACCGCTTCCGATGGACTTCCCGTCGTTCAACCACCACCACCACCACCACCACAGGTACGCCCCTCCTCCTCCCCCACCAATTTCCTCCGCACCACCACATCCCGTCAGTCAACCACCTCCCTCCACCACCACTTCCATACGCTCATCCACCACCACCGCAACCAACTGTACGAACATAACGAGTATACCTTCATTATTTGCATCAGAAGTAGTTGCAGATTCCTCGCGAGTGCCACAATTGCCCATCGAGATCAACAAGTGCAGAAATTGGAACCCTAGGTTGGGGTACATCGGAGACAGTGATGGTGGCCCCGTTAGGGTAGTGATGGTGGCAGTGTTAGGGTGGTGGCGGCGACGTTATGGTGGTGGTGGTGGCGGCGTTAGGATGGTGGTGGTGATGGTGGTGTGTTGAGAGAGAAGGGGGAGAGACAGAGTAATCATCTATTCTGTGAGTGTGTGTGAGTATTTATGTAATAATAATAATAATAATAATATACAGGGGCATTTTAGTCTTTTATTGAAAAGTTAACAGAAAATGGTGGATGGAGTTAGAAATTTGGACTCAAATGGTTAAAGAAAATGCTTATGGGGACTCAGGTCGTTAAACTTTTTGCTTTTGGACTCAACTAGTTAAAACCTATAAAACACAGGGACTCAAAAAGTAATTTACCCTAAAAATTATGAATTTGTTTTTTTTTTGTAATTTTCTTTTCTTGTAATGATCTATTTAAAAATATTAAAAACTTAAATTTGTGTTATTGGGTCTGCCCAGCGGGTCAGCCCAGCCGGTCAGCCCACAAGCCCACCAAACCCACGCCCCAAACCCCCGCCCCACCATACCGTGATCAATGTGGGTTTACCCATGTCTGCCACCCCATTCCACGTGTCAACCAATGCCCAACCCCCGCCCCACCATACCCATGTTCTAAGAGAACATTTTGCTACAAAAGTGTTGTATTTAAACTCAATAAAAAATTGCCATTTCCAATGAAAATTCACTACCAAAAAAATTGTCAATTTCATCCAATGTTGTTGGGAATCCATTAGTACTTACCGACGGGTCACATGAATTTCCAAAATGAAAAAAAAAAGATATTTGTAGTTGGAAAACCAATCGTTTTATAAATCCATCACTATTAATCATTAATTCGCCGCTAAAAACATGTTAGCAATTCGTCGCTAAACATCCGTATGTGATCCTGATCCATCGTTGAACATCAGTTGGTGACCTGTCAATAACACTATTACTCATGCTTTATAGTCGGTGACGGATCCTGAACTTTTAAATGCGATTGGGGGGTGGGGGTGTTCTAAAAAAATTGGGGGAACACAATACATGTAAAATTTTCGATAAAATTTACATTTTCGAAACGAAAAACAAGGGGGTAGGGGCGGAGCTCCCCCTGACTCTAATTAAGATCCTCCCCTCTTTATAGTGAAAGTTTGGTCGTAATGCTTGAGAGAGTAAGGTAGTGTTTGGTAGGATAAAATTTAAGGCGAAATGAAATGAATCATTTCAATAGAATAAAAAAAAACATGTTTGATTATCATATGGTAATGAAATGGATGATTCCATAAGAATGTGATGTCACACCCTGACTTTTGCGGAAGCGTGATTATGGTGAGACTTTCTTAATACCATTGCATTCAATCATAACAACAACTATATGATAAAGTCATAGATTCGTCATTCATTAAACAAGTTTAAAACATTACTTTATCATCGTCTTGAAACATATACTTAAAATCCGAGTTACAAACCATATGAATTGTTTAGAGTTCCATAAGGACTCATCAAAAGACTTTAGTTAAAATTAGGTTTTAATAGATGTGTCTCGTCCAGGATAAGACACACTAACCAAATTCTACGACACGGATGACAACTTTTATTCTCAACATGCCTTGAAACTCCAACGTCCGCCAGATCCATACTTAATTTCCTGAAATACATGTAGTTTGAAAATATCAACAAAAGTTGAGCGAGTTCATGTGTGTGTTTGTGAATAAACCTTTGAAGCTTTTGTAAGTATGTTTGTATGTACTTGAAATCCCGGTATGAAAGCAACAAGGAAACATATCGATTAATGTGTAGCTAATACATTAATATACGTGACATGGTGCAGGAAGACTCAAACCTAGCAGACTTTGTACCGGGCTTCCGGCTGTAAGACATAGTCACCACATGGCCCATTCGGCAGACTCATGGATGGGGCTCGCTACACCCAAATAGATCTATCACTCCTGTCCCTCGGTCCTACTACGAGGATTAATGGCCTTAAGTATGCGCCTACCCATTCACATGATCTACTGTACTTTCCTTAGCTAACCATACCAATTGTATTTGTCTGTAAGCATTTTGTAATCATTTGAAACATGTACTTCACCCCCGAAGTTAATAAACAAAACAGTTTAAAGAAAAGGGGGACATGAACTCACAGTTTTGCGTTTCTTGTATCCGATGTAACTCAAAGATTCCTCTAGAACGCACGACTACCTACATGCGTACTATGGTCCGTTAGACGAGCGAGTCGTGCCTTGTCTTGGTATTGATTAGTGCCTTTGAGTTACGTTTTAAAGTGTCCTCATTATTATTCCAAGTATATAATTATTTGTTAAAATAATAATTATGTTAACTTAAATTATATTTATTTAGTTTTGGAATAATTGTTAAACAATATTTTCGTAATAATACTTCTCAAGTATTTATATCCGTATTTCCTTCCCAAGGATGGGGGTATCTCATACATGTGTATTCGTATTCTTGTATTTGTATAACTTGCCATGTAAAGGTGTTGTATTCCGGTGAGTGTGTATACGTACGAAAATGCGTATTTTTATTACGTATCCTCATACTTAATTTCACTTTGATTATTCCGGAATATTATCTTTAATAATGATCCAATATATATTTCTAAAATATATATTTCAAGAAGTATTTCTTAGAAAAATTATTCCTAATTTTTCTTTTGGCAAAAATGTTTGTAGTTCCAAAAACAATATATTTTCAAGTCTCACTTAAGAATATTTATAACCTTATTTTATCCCAAAAATATTATATTTCCTTAATAATTCCAAGAAAACATATTTTTAATCGCCAAAAATTATATATTTCCTTCTTGTCAAAATATGATATAACTTTGTGATAATTGTGAAAATCCCATTTTCATTCTTTTGGTGTCCAAAATATTATTTACCAAAAATATACTTATAACCATATTTTCCGGAATATTTGGTAAGTTACATTTCTTGTTCGGTCTCCCAATATTTTGTGTGTAACTTGTGTATTTATTCCTTGAGATTTTTGGTAGTATTTTGGTTTGAAATTTCTTGATGTTTTAATGTGTTATATTATTTCAAGTACCAAAATAATATAAGGGGCTGTTTGGTAGCCTCTTAATGATCATTCAGATGCTACCTCTTAATGATTTAAAACCTCTGAATGAATAAGAGGTAACCTCAAGTCTGAATGGTTAAGAGGTAACCTCTGAATGGTAAATCATCACATGTCACATTCTTCTACCTTCTCATTGGTAAAATTCTTAATGGTCCCATTAAGAGGTAGCCTCTTAATGACCATTCAGAGGCTACCAAACAGCCCCTAACTACTACACATAATATACAAGTAATCACACATGTGTGTCTTCAATGTATATATATATATTCTAAATATATATATTTGGCCACTTTTATTTATAAAAACCAACCTCCAATATTTGTATTTTTGTAACAAAAATTATGGCAAAGTTTATATAGAAAAACTCATGGTTAAAATACACTTTCAAATACTTGTTTGAAAATATTTTTCTAAGTGTTTATATTTTTAGAAAATTTTTCCATAGTTTCCCCTAAAAATGGAGGTGTCCATGCTATCAAAGCATATCATTTTCTTTTTAAAATCATCTCAACAATCAACAACTCAATCAACACTTACCTAGTGCCAAAATTATGTAATTTACCTAACAATATGAACTTGAACTTTCATAAAAACTTGTAGTAACTCACTAGTGCTTTTAGTAGGTTTAGTTACCCTTAAAAATGTATTTACTTCTTTAAAAACTTCATTTGTAATGAAGTTGGGTGTTTACAACTTCCAAACACATCTTCTATAAATGCTTCTTTATGTAATCTTTTTGTTACACAAGTGTTTCTACACTTGTTTAACCAATAAAAACAAGTTTGGTTTATGTAAGAGCCAAGTCTATGTAAATCTTGTTATTTAACTTAGTTTCTTGGGAAAACTATCTTGGAAATCATCCTCTTACAAGACTTGTATTTTGTTTAAATCATCATCACATATGAAAACAAATTTTATTATTCAAGTTCATGTCTACATAAAGTATGATCATCTTGGTCTTTCACAAGATCATCTTCTTAACTTACTAGATCATGTGTTTAATCACAATCTAGTAGGTTTCATATGATGTCTAACATCCCAAACACAAACAATTAATCACCAAGAAGCAAAACAACACTAAACAATATGTAGTCTTATGTTTATAAGCTTATGTTCATGTTTCATGATTATGTTCTTTAGTGTTCTTCATGATTTGAATCACATATCATCTTTTAACCAACTAAATAAGAAGTAAATTCAAGTGACAAGAGGCTTACTACTAGCACAAGGGCTAGGGATGAACACAAGAAGATGAAGATGATAAACTAGGGGGTTAATAGCAAATGGTGAAGGTCCTTCAATCTTCAAAGCCACCAAACTTCCAAATCTTGCTTCTAACACCTTTGTATGAGTATGGAGTGTATGGAACTTGATTGATGATGATGATGGTGGTGTGGGTTGGGTTGGGTTGGGTCGAACACAAGGAAGGAAGGGAGGAGAGATGTGTGTGAAGTAGTGTGAGTAAGATAATGAGATCTTGTTCCTTCATATACTTCTTATATTCCAAAGTACAAAACAAGATCAATTAAGATCTCAAAACAAATCAAGAAAATCCCATGGTGGGACCCCATATGGAACCGTGAATAGGGGGGGGGGTATGCTTAGTTGGGATGTAATGGTAGGTTAAGAGAACTAGTTAGATTTCATGTGTGATATTTAGTGTTTATGCATACCATGTGTTATATAGTGTGTTAGGGTGTTTGGGGCTCATAACTAGCTCAGAAATATTAAAACAATGCTTCTAGTATACTTTTGATGTTTCGGGTAGTGTCCGATTGTTCGGTTAGATACCGGTTCGTTAAAGTGCTAAACTATACCGTTTAGTGTTCTTTATGTTACCTTTTGTGACAGTTTTAATTCCCGACACTAATGAAAGCATTCAAGACCATTTAGTCATATTTTTGTATGTTACTAGCTTGTTAAAAAGCTGATTTTGCTGAAAAATGCTAAATTCAGCACTTTGGGTGAGCTTTAGACACTTTCCGGCACTTAAACTATCACCTAGTGAAGCAGTTTTGCGATCCTCACTTTCCTGCACACTATACTAGTGTAGTACTTTGTCCCTGACTCATACTGGGTCTCAAAACAACGTCTGTCTATGTACTGAACCTCGTCAGCATTTTTCTGAATTATCCACTAACTGTGCTAGCTGTGTTTTGTGCATCATTTATGTCAATATGGTTTGTATGTAAATATGTTGTGACATTCTGAAATATGTGATGCACATGTAAGTATGATGCAGTAATCAGAAAGCAGTTAAGTATAATTCAGCACGGTCATTAAGCACTAATCAAGATTATTTAATTGTACGGATGCATGCAAATTTGGCAGTTGTCACATTCTCCCCCTGTTAAGAGAATTTCGTCCTCGAAATTTGTACTACCTTAACTCCTTAGGGTTACATTATGTGTATGTATATGAATAATGGGGATGGATCATGAGAAAACTAGTTTAAATGAGAAAACCAAAAAACTAACCAAAAAAGCCTAAAAAAAACCTAAAAACATACCAAATTTTTTTTTTGCAATTTTTTTTAAAAAATCGCTACTTTTTATGTATGGAAAAAAAATTTCAAATTTTTTTTTTTGTTGTACTGCACATGTGCACTAATACATAAAGCTTAAACCACTTAACCCACCCTCCACCGACACCCCCCAAAAACCTAAACCCCCCACCCCCACCCCCCCCCCCCAAAAAAAACTTAAATTCACCCTCCCACCAAAAGCCTAACCCCCCCCCACCCCCCCCCCCCAAAACCTAAACCCCCCACCCTCCCGAAAACCTAAAACTAAACCCTAAACATAAACCCGAAAAAACCTAAACCCCCCACCCCCACCCCCCAAAAACCTAAACCCCCCTCCCCCCACACCCAAAAACCTAATCCTAAACCTCCAAAAAACCTAACCCTAAAAGCTAAACTAGACTCAAAAAGCTAATTTTAAGCGTGTAATGCAATAAAAAAAACCTAAACCCCCCACCCCCACCCCCCAAAAACCTAAACCCCCCTCCCCCCACACCCAAAAACCTAATCCTAATCCTAAACCCCCAAAAAAACTAACCCTAAAAGCTAAACTAGACTCAAAAAGCTAATTTTAAGCATGTAATGCAATTGTAGTACATGTTATATTGCACATGTGCACTACTATAATAATAGTATTGAAAACAAGACGACACCATAAATCTTTTTTTGTGTCATAAAAATATGTTCGAATATACTTGAATGAAAGATACAAAAATTTGTGATCTTATGGTGCCATTTTTGTTTTAAAATGATAACGCATGGAGAAATGGGAAATGTTTGAAAAGTTATATATTTTTTCCAATTTTACCCCTCCTTCATTAAAAGTCCCCCCTCCTTCATTAAAAGTCTCCCCCCTCCTTTTTAGTGCTTTTTTGGTTAGTTTTTTGGTTTTCTCATTTATATCTAGTTTTCTCATGATCCTCTCCCTATGAATAATACTGAGGTAGATAACCACAAAACCGAATCAAATCTTATTCATATCAGGTGAGTCCAGGGATATATTTCAACAAGAACCCAGTGGTTAAAAGGTATGTGTTCTAGCATTTGATGTCAAAGGACACGAGATGTATAGGTGTATAATCTAGTGTAACTCAATTAACAGGGGTGTAACAAAGGAGTTTTGACCAATGGATTCTCAAACAATCGGTCACAATATCCAAACGAGTTTTCACAAACCATAGCATCCGCTATATGATCTCAAAATCATCAACTCGAATGTGATAGTAACATAAAAATGATATGTCAACTTTCAAACAAATACATGGATAAAATTATGTGTTGACATTCTTTAATTGCGAAAATACACCGAATGAAACACAAGCGAATCTGGTGTATTATTGTCTTAGTTCGTAGTTACATTTGGAATGTTTAAATGACAAGTCAAACAAAAGTATGTGTAGTTTTGTGTGAAATGGTTGACCATTATTAGCACAAGCTACAAATTTGTAATGATACCACAAGGTGTCGTAATTGACATATTTCAATGATAGCGGTGACCGGACAAGTTCACCGTGCTTGAAATCAAAGGAAAGTGTACTGAAACGACTCTGAAAATTTGATTTAAACCGCGTCATGGGGTTTTCAATTGAATATGGAACATCAAAGAACTACTGTTTCTGATTGAAGATGGAAAGCAATAAACACTGTAAGGTATTCAATTTATAACGAAAGAATCGTTAGGAGGTACACCGTGATATGAATTGAATCTAAGTACCATTGTCTTAACACACAACTGTGTGGAGACCGTTTTAATCATGATAAAAATCAACCGGATTTAGAGCAAGTCAATAAGTAAACAATTAAATCCGTGTATGAGGTGTGTAACGAAATCAGCGCAAGCTTCAGTTTTTGTGAAAGCATCACCGCAAGGTGTCGAAACCAACAAACGATTTAGTGAAATTGCAGACCAAACAAGTCTACTATGATTCGAAACAAAAGAACCTTTGCAAAAATATTTGAATATGATGCTCTCAATACATCATATGGCGTCTTAAATTGAATATACGAAATGGATAAGTTCAAGCAATTGAACTTGGTTTCAGGGTATTCCGACAATAAACGTATGTATCAACAAGGGATTTTCAGCATGGTCAAGAAGATAAACCATGAATGTAACTTGAAAGATAAGAAGTTTCAAGAAAGTGTGTTGACTTGATAGCAAAGGAGTCAACAATTACAATAATGTATGTTATTCGAATCATAAACCAATAGTTAGCTTTAGCAAAAAAAAAAAAAAAAAAATATATATATATGTATTTGTACTTCAATGAAGCGTTTATTCGGAACGAAACCACATGCGTAGCAAATGGTGCATGCGTGACATATAAGTTTCCAAGTAATGAAACAATGAGTATTTGCTAAAATGAAGAAATGACCAAGTATCGACGCAAGTGTGTGTTCGCTCTCAGCGAGGGAAATTAACGCGATGCAACTACCATTAAGGGGAGTAGAGATGCAAACATCTACTCGCTAGAAGCAAAAGTGGAAATTTCAAATAAAAGAAATTTGAGTACTTTCTGTTTGGCTAACTGAAATAGCATATATGTCAGGTTAGTGGGGTTTGCTTGAGTTAACAGGTGCGGTTCCTAAGCAACAACCTTTACGATTTTGGACCTGGGTTCCCAAAGGTCTTAAGTACATGCTTTCCGGATTCTCAAAGTTTCGTACTCCGTCTAATACTGTTTTGTGTGCTGTGTAGAAAACACAATTTTTGTGTATGTTTAAAACAAGTTATTGTCCATAATTTCCCCGGTATACTTTCTTCCTGAATTCACAGATAATGACACTCGATCATCGATCAGTTGTGAAACAGTAATTGGATCCTCACAGTTAGTTAAATATATAATTTGTTAATCCTCGGCAAGAGTTACCGACTCTTGTGGGTTAGCTCGTTCGGCTCCTGGTAGTTGATGCTCATTTGAAAATCATCGTCCTTCTTCTTGACGAGCAGAACCGGGGTTACTCAAAACGGGAAACTTGGTCTGTTAGCTTCCTTCTCTATCATCTACTGAAGCTACACTGACAATCCTTGCATCTCCGAAGGTGTGAGTCGCTAAGGTGCATTGAATGCAGGCGCGGCGCCTGGAATTAAATCGATGCGAAATTAGACTTGTCGTTGAGGAGATGATTCTGGCAAGTCTTCGGGGAAGACTTCAGGATATTCCCTTATCACAGGGATATCTTCGAGTTTTGGTTCTTCGGCTCCCTTGTCCACGATATGAGCCAAGAGAAACAACACATCCTTTACGCAACAACTTTCGTGCCTTCAAGCAATTAGTAATTTGTAGAGACGTATCCTGCTCCATGAGTCACGATCGTTTCTTCGTTCGCCATCGGGATGCGGATAACAATCTCTGCTCGATTGCTCGACAATTGACGTGTGCGTATATATACATAATTTTACAATGAATTTACACACGATTGGGTTTTAAATTTATAAAAGTGATTATTACTTTTACATCAAAACACACACGAAAGAGGCAAGTGTACCCCGTCACATATGTAATAAAGTATCGGTAAGAACCAAGTATCGATCCAAGGAAATGGGCGGAGAAATAATACTAGACCTTTGTCACTAAACTACCGGTAAAAACATAGGTTTGGTTGATTTAAACTAAACTAAAGTAAGCATAAACAAATACATAATAAAAACATAATAGAATATAGATAAAAAGCCTTGCTAAATACACAACCACAACATGTCAACTAAGTCGGTTTTGGCACTAGAAGCATTCGGTCAATATTCCAATTTAAGACAATTAGTATCCCTTTCGGGAATCCTAACATGACAATCATTCGGAAAGCTAAAACGATAAACACACTTTAACCACCTAAAATTGTTCTTTAACGTGCAATTGATAAATGTATATGAAAATCTCTTAAAAATAAGCTAGTCATCCGTTAGGAGTTTTCTAACCGCACTTAATCAAGGAAAGAGACACCGATAAACACAATGCAACCACCGAGACAAGCATAAACTAGATTAAATCACAACCGAGTTCATTTTACAAATCTTGCACAATAATTCACTAAGAAAGCAATTTTGGCCTAAACTACTATCTAAGCAAATAAATCATGGCAAGAATTTATAACGACACCATCTAACCCGTTAAGGTCCTTACGTGACGTCAAGCTCTCTTGATTAACAACAATTACATTTTATTAAATCACTAACCATTTCTAGTATCATGATGCATACATTTAAACCAAGTTAAACTAGTTAACCAAATTCAAAGTTTACTAATACAAGATTAATTATGCTTCATTTTTCAACTATCTTAACTAACCAAGCATCAATCATCCAACATAATTACTTATAATCAAGAATTCAATATCAATAACAAGGTTGCAAACTAATCATCAAAGATTAACATAGAAAATACTTCAAGTGTCATTACAAACAAAGCTTAACACACTAATGGCAATAATCTAGCAAGGGATTGTTTGTGTTTTTGCCCAAAGGCTACAATAATACATAAACATTAATCTAAGTACTTGAAAGATTAACAAAATCATGGAAAGATTAGAAAACCAAACCATAAACAAGTACTAGACTAAGCATCCGGGTAGTAATCGAGCTAAACGGGGCAATGTGGCTTAAATCCGGGTGAAAGCCAATGCCTCCGGAGCCTGAAAATCGCCTGTGAAACTCTCCAAAAATCCAGAATCTCGAACAGAATGTTTCTGTTCTGTTTTTATAATTTTCGCTGTCGCACGGTCGTTCTCCATATGGCACGACCGTGCACTTTAAGCAATTATTAGGGATGGGCACACCATACTGCATGACGTCATCAGATCGTTGACCAGATTCGAAATGGCACGACCGTTCTTCAGATGGAACGGTCGTTCAGTTCCGGGTTGTTGTTGCACGCCGAGCCGCACTGGTCGTTCATCACCGAGACTCTGTTGGTTCATCGGATACGCACGGTCGTTCCTCAGATGGAACGTCCGTTCTTCACCGAGCCGCCTTGTTTTCCTAGAACGCCCAGTCGCACCTCTCGTTCATTGCCGGGTTGATCAACTTTGTCGGAGATGCACGACCGTGCATCAGGTGGAACGGTCGTTCCACACGCCCAGGTCAGTTTTCTAAACAGAATCTTCGCAGCTTTATCGTTTTGTCCGGAAAGTCCTCGTTTTTGCTATCATCTTGTCTGGAATGCAGTTTTAGGCCTGTAAACATAAATATAGATAAATAAGTATCCGAATGACGGTTTTACGGCCAAAAACGCATAAAATAGGGGTAAAACGGGGAACTAAAATATGTGTAAATTAACGAATATCAAATCTCCCCACACTTGAACCTTGCTTGTCCTCAAGCAAGCTAAACTAAAAAGCAACAAAAGATATAAACAAACAAGAATGATAATTTACACACTATTTTATTGAAAACTAATATAAACGGTTAGCCGGTTTGTCGAAAGACAACATCAAAAGACTCAAACCCAACAAGCATATGCAATTAAATAGCGATAACCAAAAAGCCGTGATTAAACATTTAATTGACTCACATGTTTATCTTCACACGACTCACAATGTTCACACACTCGGTTTTATTTATGAAACATACATAAAATGTGTATGTGTAAACACTCAACGCCTAGTCAATGAAATGTGCAATATCATAAGCTTGTCATAAGATCTCGTCTCCACCAACTAACTTGCAAATAAGTGTAAATGAAGAGGTCTTTACGGGTTATAACGTTAGGCTTGGGTGAAGGGTATGGAAGTGGATATTTAAAGTGGCGAAAATGGTTAAAACTCGGTAGTAGCGTTTAACTAGCAATAAACAATACAACTTTACATACAACCGCCTTAAAAAGGCGACTAAAGCGCAATCGAGCTTATCAACGAAATTTTTAACATTTAAGCATTCAAAATTGCTCGATTTCTATCAACTTCACCCTATTTTAGGGTGTTTTATTTTCTGTTTTTTTTAACATACTAAACTATACAATAAAACATAAACAATAATAAGCTAGTTAAACTATTATTTTAACCGAGTTTCAACACTGAAAAGGTTTAAAAACATAAAAAGGCTAAATTTGGTTAAGTGGGCGATAATGTGGGTAAACAAAGGTGAACGGGAAGGCTCGACAAGGTTAATCCTAAAGGGTAATATAAGGTGAACGGGAAGCACAACACAAAGAACAAGGTACACAACAAAGGGGTAATCTAAGTGCCTCTATCACGTTTACACAAAATCGCAGGTTCATGGTCTTAACAAGCATACTAGTGACAAGTTCTAAATTGCACATAACATCCGGCTCACTCCTATATCCGAAATGAACAAAAATATAACAATTAAGGCTCAAATATGCTCACGTAACGGAAGGAATGGGTAAAGGTGTGAATATTATCATGTAAGTCTTTCTTTGTTTGTCACGCTTTCCGGTTTCCTTTTTCAAAAATATTTTGCTTGTCGAGTTTTTATCAAGTCCGAAGTTTTCTAAAACACAACCAACCGGTTTATTTACCAACATATATACAAAACACAGGTATTTTTAAATGATTTTTCTGATTTTATGTTTTTTTTAAGAGGACAAACAAAGCTAAGTTAACAAAGTTAACCCCCTCCCCACACTTGAACTTCGCATTGTCCCCAATGCGAGATCCGAAATATAAAGAAAGGGATAAAAAATACTCCCCTCAAGATGATGTTGGTGCCACGAGACTTCCGAAGCTCTATCTGGTACGTGCTCCGGTCCAAGATCCGATAGCTAAAACCTGCGAGTATGTCACATGTGCACCCAAAACATAACAGAAACAGAAAAATCACAAAACAACCATAATATACATAAATACTAAAATCCAAACAAAATACAAAGGAAATTGTCTGAAAATACATAACCGGGGTGTTTTAAATAATAGTCAAAATAAACACCCAAATAAAAGCAAAGTACTGAAAGATAAAACACCACCAATTGCTATCACCACCGCCAACTACTCATCATCATCATCATCATCATGTCTCGTGCCAGATGGGCCTTGATCGCCATAGCCAAGGGGGTTCCACGGTGGGAACTCCGGAGGGTGCTGAAAATAGTCGGGGTATGCGTGATGCATCTCCCCGAAAAGATAAGAAAACCCCGCACTGACCCCCTGATATAAAGTATCCTGGCTCTGCCGAAGCTGGTCATGTGTGGCCCGAATCTGAGCCTGACTGGCCCGAATCTCGTCCTGGTTAGCCCGGATCTGGTCCTGGCTAGATCTGATCGCGTGGAAGTAGGTACCATGCTGTTCTTGCGTCACACGCATATCCTGGAACTGCTGGTAGAATGTGGGCCAGTCCTCATGCTGATGAAAGGCGTGGTGCTGCGACGAGTGTGGTGGTGTCGGTGGCTGGTGCTGGTGCTGCTCTCCCATCTCAACGTCCTCATCATCCTCCTCATGTTCCTCCTCAGCTGGAGGCAACGGGTCCCAGACCTCGTTATTCAGCCCTCTCAACCTATCCCCCCTATCAAGCTCTACAATCACCCCCATGAACTTCAGTGACCGGATATCGACATGAACCCCCTCAGTAATCAAAGTGAGACCCTGAAGCACCCCCGGCATCATATAGCGCTCATTGTACGCTATTTCGGTCACAAACGAACCGCCATGTATCTCACTGTTCGCATGTCGCCCCGAGCTCTTGACGAAGTACTCAGCCATTCGAGTGGCTAGGTTGATTGGTGCTTTGTCAACCAACGCATATAAAAAGAGCAAATCAGGTGTTGGACAGTTACCGAGACTGTCCATGCGACCGCATATCGAATGGCTGAATACATGGTGCATCACTCGCACCAGAGGGTCTCGGAGTCGCGAGGCCTTTGACATCCTCGGGTTGTAGGGCTCCCCAATAGCGTTTTCTGCCCAGAATGCATCCCGCGCTGCATCATTAGGGAAGTTGAACTGATCGTTGAAGACATCGGGATCATCCATATCGTCCCTAGTATAGATCCCAAGTCTTCTACCTAATCGACCAACCGACCATGTATGCCATCGTCTACATAACCTGAAGGTTACCTGCTCCCTGTAGCGGAAATCAGGCTGTGTATGTGCAACCGGCCTTTCATAGGCATACGATGTGAAGAATTCAATTGTCAACTCCCGGTAAACGGGTCGGTTGCAACCGACCAAATTTGCAAGCGGGCGACTCATCATGTCGTCCAGTCGATCATACTGATTGAGTTCATGCATGACTTCCCAATCTAACCATCGGGGGACTCCAAACTGCCCCCGTCTCACCCACAATGCGTTGCGCTTCGGTATGCACAAAGCTTCTTTCTCAATGTTGGGGTCAAATTGAAGGAAGGGATGGTTCATCTGTAATGGGGAACATTGTTAGAAAGACAGAAACAAGAGAAAATTGAATTGAAAACAGCCGAGCAGCAAATTATGAAGCTTCTGTCCAACTGAACTGGGCGAATGGCACGGTCCTTCTTCGAGACGCACGGTCGTGCGTCTCCGAGAACTAACAGACCAAGCCCACAATTGCCGGAACTGCACGGCGTGCGATCTGTGGCACCACCGTGCAACACCGAACAAACAGCAAATATCGTGAACAATCCGGCGAGGCACGACCGTTCCATACAGGAACGTCCGTGCCACAGTGTTCTCTGCTGATTTCGACCCCTGTACTTAGAACAACCTGATTTTTGCAAAATTTCAACAAGTATTGGGCCAACAGGGGTCTGAAATTCAACCGGGTGTTCACGATACTTCGATTCAACAAGGGTTAGGGTTTCGATTTGTTTATGAAGAGAACCCTAAAAATTCCTTGAAAAATAGGAAGAAATCTAACCTAGAAAGCAATAAAACAAGAAATCTACAACTAGGAACGTACCGTGCGAAGAAGGGTGTGAAATCGTGCGAAAAACCGTGCGATATGATGAAGAATCGCCCTGGAACGGCCTGCAGCGACTAGGGTTCGCGAATGAGAGATTTTGCAGCAGATGAGGGTATATATAATGTGCAAAATGACAAAATTGCCCTCAGCCTGACGCACGGTCGTTCGACCTATGGCACGGTCGTGCGTCACCGACGTCGCTCAAACCCAACAGCTTCTTCTCGGAAATGCACCGAGGGTGCGACTAACCATTCCGGCTTGCTCGGAATCGCACGGTCGTGCGACCCGAGGAACGGTCGTGCATCAGGTGCAGATACAGAATTTTCCGCAGAAGCTATTTCCAGCAACTGTTTCGGCCGTTTTTCGCCATTTTTTCGACACACCAACTGTTCTAACAATATTACAATACAGAACCTTCGCTCGGCACGTACGAAAACTAAACAAACTAACGTAAACTACCTAACTAACCTAAATTACGCTAAAACTACAAAAATACAAAAAAGGACTATTTTACCCTTACAGCGCCAAAGACGCTCCTGCTGCATTTTTGTCGGCGAGTCAGCAGCGTAGACTCATGCTAAATTTTTGTCGGCGAGTCGATAGCAAGACTCATGCTAATTTTTTTTTCGGCGAGTCGATAGCAAGACTCATGCTAAAAATTTTTCGGCGAGTCGATAGCAAGACTCAAGCTAAATTTTTGTCGGCGAGTCGATAGCAAGACTCATGTCCCCACACTTTACGTGTGCGGGCCATTACCACGCCCCTTCGGATTCTGCTCCGTGTTGCCTGGAAGTCCACCTGGGGGTCTCTCCGACAACATTTTCGCCAACTGGCCCACTTGATTCTCGACATTCTGAATGGAAGCCTTTTGACTCCGCATTTCTCCTTCGTTGACCAAGAATCGCTCCTCATGCTGCTGATATCGCTTTTCAGCCATTTGATTAGCAATATTGGAGTTGTTCAGCAGTTGTGCCATCATTTCCTCTAGCTTTGCGTTGCTTTGAGAGGCATGCGGCTGTGAACTGCTTCCTGAGCCTTGATTATGATATTGAGGCTGAAAGGATTGACCGTGAGATTGTTGTGGCGCGGGAGCATGTTGAGCAAAACCGGGCGCGTTTTGGTTCCCAGAACCAGATTTCCACCCAAAGTTTGGGTGATTTCTCCACCCTGGATTGTACGTGTTGCTGTAGGGGTTATTTTGGGGCCTGATTTGATTGCCCATGTAGTTCACCTCTTCGTGACCGGTAAACATAACACCCTGCTCACACGTACCTGGCACATGTGACACTCCACACTGGTCACATTCAGGGCCAACTTGCGCGGCTGTTTGGGATTTATCGAATTTCGTCGCCAGAGCTGAGATTTGCGCGGTAATGGTTGTGTAATCGTCCACAGCGTGAGCTCCTGGGCGAGATGATGATGATGTAGCCCGACCTCTATCGCCTTCCCGACGCGAGCTGGATTTCATCGCAGCTTTCTCTATGATATCGTATGCTTCTGTCGGCGTCTTCGTTCCCAGATCGCCTCCTGCGTTAACATCTAATAGCTCCTGCGTGTTGTAGCTGAGCCCTTGATAGAATGTCAAAACCAGCTGTCTCTTGGAGAAGCCATGATGTGGCACATCAATCAACAAATCCTTGAATCTCTCCCAAGCTGCATGCAACGATTCGCCCTCGTCCTGTCGAAATGAAGTAATCCGGTTCCGTAGCTTGTTCGTTTTCTCAGGTGGAAAGTATTTATGCATAAACTGCTCCGCCAACTGATTCCAGGTCCTGATGGACCCGGCTGGGAGTGACATAAGCCAAGCTCTGGCTTTTTCACGCAATGAAAACGGAAACAATCTCAACCGAATTGCGTCCTCCGAAACATCCCTAATTTTGAATGTAGAGCAAACATGGAGGAAAGCCGCAATGTGCCTCCCGGGATCCTCGTGCTCACGCCCGTCGAACTGTACTGAATTCTGCACCATGTTAATAATACTAGATTTTATTTTAAATGAAGGTGCATCAATAGTAGGTCTAATAATACTGGGCTCCAAACCCTCTCGTCCGGGCTGATTAGTCTCATTCAAAGGTTGATTATCGTCTGCCATGATTTCGTCACCTGCTGCCCCTGAGCCCTCGGCTTCAGCGGGTACCACCTGTTCCTGCTCACCAGCTGCGAGTAGCCGCCCAACTGCACGAGATTTCTCACGAAGACGTCTCCTCAGATCACGCTCGGGTTCGTCTGACGGCTCAATAGGATTGGGAGCCGGGGTATAGGACATTAACCTGCAAACGAAAATTTGACACAATGAATATTTTATTAATATAATAATTCTGCTTTTTTTTTCAGCTGAAAAGAAGCAGAAAATTATTAAAAATGGGCTGAAAATTTTATAAAAATCCGAAAATGGGCCCGAAATTTTATAAAAATTCAACACAATAAATAAATGAATCGACTAATACAAAAATGGCTTTAGGGTGCCGAAAACCCAAAGAATAAGCAAATAAATAAACCCGGATTAAATTAATAAATGGAATAAAAATTTACAAGTGTACCAAAAATGACTTGGAAAACGAATAAATGAAATAAAAACAAGAAATATTAACAAATAAATAAACAAATAAATAATCAAGAAATTATACACAAATATTAACAAGTATATACACCGATAACTTAATGACTCGGGTCGTTCCTAAAACTCGTCATTTCCTCGGCAACGGCGCCAAAAACTTGACGTGTGCGTATATATACATAATTTAAAATGAATTTACACACGATTGGGTTTTAAATTTATAAAAGTGATTATTACTTTTACATCAAAACACACACGAAAGAGGCAAGTGTACCCCGTCACATATGTAATAAAGTATCGGTAAGAACCAAGTATCGATCCAAGGAAATGGGCGGAGAAATAATACAAGACCTTTGTCACTAAACTACCGGTAAAAACATAGGTTTGGTTGATTTAAACTAAACTAAAGTAAGCATAAACAAATACATAATAAAAACATAATAGAATATAGATAAAAAGCCTTGCTAAATACACAACCACAGCATGTCAACTAAGTCGGTTTTGGCACTAGAAGCATTCAGTCAATATTCCAATTTAAGACAATTAGTATCCCTTTCGGGAATCCTAACATGACAATCATTCGGAAAGCTAAAACGATAAACACACTTTAACCACCTAAAATTGTTCTTTAACGTGCAATTGATAAATGTCTATGAAAATCTCTTAAAAATAAGCTAGTCATCCGTTAGGAGTTTTCTAACCGCACTTAATCAAGGAAAGAGACACCGATAAACACAATGCAACCACCGAGACAAGCATAAACTAGATTAAATCACAACCGAGTTCATTTTACAAATCTTGCACAATAATTCACTAAGAAAGCAATTTTGGCCTAAACTACTATCTAAGCTAATAAATCATGGCAAGAATTTATAACGACACCATCTAACCCGTTAAGGTCCTTACGTGACGGCAAGCTCTCTTGATTAACAATAATTACATTTTATTAAATCACTAACCATTTCTAGTATCATGATGCATACATTTAAACCAAGTTAAACTAGTTAACCAAATTCAAAGTTTACTAATACAAGATTAATTAAGCTTCATTTTTCAACTATCTTAACTAACCAAGCATCAATCATCCAACATAATTACTTATAATCAAGAATTCAATATCAATAACAAGGTTGCAAACTAATCATCAAAGATTAACATAGAAAATACTTCAAGTGTCATTACAAACAAAGCTTAACACACTAATGGCAATAATCTAGCAAGGGATTGTTTGTGTTTTTGCCCAAAGGCTACAATAATACATAAACATTAATCTAAGTACTTGAAAGATTAACAAAATCATGGAAAGATTAGAAAACCAAACCATAAACAAGTACTAGACTAAGGATCCGGGTAGTAATCGAGCTAAACGGGGCAATGTGGCTTAAATCCGGGTGAAAGCTAATGCCTCCGGAGCCTGAAAATCGCCTGTGAAACTCTCCAAAAATCCAGAATCTCGAACAGAATGTTTCTGTTCTGTTTTTATAATTTTCGCTGTCGCACGGTCGTTCTCCATATGGCACGACCGTGCACTTTAAGCAATTATTAGGGATGGGCACACCATACTGCATGACGTCATCAGATCGTTGACCAGATTCGAAATGGCACGACCGTTCTTCAGATGGAACGGTCGTTCAGTTCCGGGTTGTTGTTGCACGCCGAGCCGCACTGATCGTTCATCACCGAGACTCTGTTGGTTCATCGGATACGCACGGTCGTTCCTCAGATGGAACGTCCGTTCTTCACCGAGCCGCCTTGTTTTCCTAGAACGCCCAGTCGCACCTCTCGTTCATTGCCGGGTTGATCAACTTTGTCGGAGATGCACGACCGTGCATCAGGTGGAACGGTCGTTCCACACGCCCAGGTCAGTTTTCTAAACAGAATCTTCGCAGCTTTGTCGTTTTGTCCGAAAAGTCCTCGTTTTTGCTATCATCTTGTCTGGAATGCAGTTTTAGGCCTGTAAACATAAATGTAGATAAATAAGTATCCGAATGACGGTTTTATGACCAAAAACGCATAAAATAGGGGTAAAACGGGGAACTAAAATATGTGTAAATTAACGAATATCAACAATCAATCCATCCCAATTCCCACGTCGAAGTTTCCATTTAACTAGTTCTATCGATACGGGTTATCTTACCTACTTGCTACTACCCAAGTATACTCTCAAACTCTAGAGATGCGAAGCTAAAATTTGTATTAATATCAAGTAGCACAGATGCATAATGTTGACTAATATGGAACGTATGGATAACCTTGTTTGGATTCTGGCGTGCTTCCCTAGCTTCGCTATTGAGCTTTCATCCTTGTGCCTGATTCTTCTTAGGGCAATATTTTCTGAAATGCTTTTTGCTCCCACAGTTAAGACAACCTTGAGCACGTTTTTGTTTGTCACTCGTCCTGCCTTGGTAGTTGTCGTTGTCGTTGTTTCCTCCGTGATTCTCGCTACCATCTTGGCCTCCATTTCTAGGTTCAGTACCTTGCCTACAAGTCTCCTTGGGATGCCCCCTCTTGCTACAGTTATCACATTTTCCATATTTACATCGTCCGACATGATAACGTAAACAATTGTCACACTTAGGTAGGATACCTATGTAGTCTTTTCCCTTTTTGGCCCTGTTCTTGCTATTCACCCGAGTGCCTTTCTTGAAGTTTGCGAACTTTCTCTTGTTGTCTCCAGATGACTCTACAGGAGTCTCCTTTTTCTCTTCCGAAGTGGAAAATTTTCCTAGTCTAACCGCTTCTTCAGTGAGCGCCACACTTACGTCGATAGCATCGGTGATCGTTGAGGGTTTAGATGTTGTCACCAGACTTAGAATCTGCGGTGCCAATCCTCCGATGAAGCGTTCGATCCTCTTAAACTCTGGTTCCACCAGACGCGAAGTAAGTTGTGATAAATCGTGAAATCTATGCACATACTCAGTTATCTTTGGACCTTCCATTTTCAAGTTCCACAGTTCAGTCTCCAACTTCTGGACTTCTGCCCTAGAGCAATATCTTTTATGCATCAGTTCTTTCAGTTCGTCCCACGTCAAAGCATACGCAGCAGTCTCGCCCAACGTCCGAACCTGAAGGTTCCACCATGACAGGGCCTCATCTAGAAACAATCCAGATATGTACATGACTAGTTGCTCTGGAGTACATTTGCTCAAACTCAAAACAGAATCCGTCTTCTCAACTCAACGCACAAAAGCTACGGCACCCCCAGTGCCGTCGAATTCTCGGGGTTTGCAACTCAAGAACTGCTTGTAGGTGCAACCGTTGGGTAGGTTATTTCCTGAGGTACCTCCGCTGCGTTCGGACTGAAGGGCCTCATGCTGTGCGATGGCCCGTGAGATGCACTCTTGTAATTCTGCCTCTGTTGTCGGCAGAGGGTTGTTGGTATCGGTGTTCCCTTGAAGCGACATCTTCTAAGAAGAAGGTCAGATAGGTCAGGTCTCATTAAAGACACAAGCACATAAGCATCTACTTAACGAATGAGGCCTAGGAGGTGTGTACATATGCATATAAGCAATCGTTATAACAATCATTCACATAACATCACAATTATAGCACGAACAGGTAGGTGTGAACATATTTAATGAGAACATAACAAGCAAGCACGTAGCATCACACTTATAGCACACATACGCAGATTAACAATGTGCTTAGTGAGGACATGGCGACTGAGCTTTCATTAGTCATTGTCCACAAAGTATTGTTACATGTTTAATGGGGAATATGACGATTGGGCTTCCATTACTTTCCGTCCATAATCACATTGTTTACAAAGTGTATCACATCAAATGGGACACAGGGTCACCCTACCCTTGCCCAATAAGTCTGTCAGTGTATCAAAATCACGTGGTCAAAAGTAGTCTATAAAAAGTCTCCACAATCTCAGCTCATTTGTAGTGTCTTTACCCAAGAGTAATGTAATCCGCATAAATCCAGAAACCAACTATACTGGTGACTGAGGTGGAGAAGGGAAGAAAAACAATCTGCTTACATGTGCGAGCTCCTCCTCGAGCTTGTATACATGTCGAAGTAATTAACTGGTCTGCTGCTTGATAGTAAGGAAACGAGCGTCAACACCTAAGAAAGGTGTAAGAGCAGCAGGTGAGAGTGCAGAAGGAGACAGTGGACGATCAAAGTATACTGGCGTAGACAGGGTGGAGGACGTGGTGTCAGCTTAAGCTCCAAAATTCTGCGACTCATATCCTCAAGCTGTAGCTGATGTGACATGGGCAACTCATTCCGTGTGTAGCCTCTATAATGCGAAGAATGATAGGGGTCCGAAATCGGCATAGTGTATGGTAGGGGCCATCAGAATGGCTCGTCTCGCGGTGCAGAAATGAAAGGAGTAAACAGTGCAGCCTGTGAGGTCGGAGGAAATGCTGCTGATACAAAAGGGATCGTCACGCGGGTGCTGACCTGGATTACCTTCCCGTGGTGCGGGTATGTCCTGGGAGGAAGCGATTGACATGTTGGTGCAATGGACGTCGGTTTCCATAGGGGAAAAGGGGCAACATTAGCGGTGCAGGTACTGGGTTAGGTACAAGGAGTGCAATGTTTGGTAAGCCAAAAGAAGCATGGTCAAGATTAGGAATTAGCTCAAGATCAATATGTGCAACATCAGGCTGACCCAAAAGGAACTGGAGCTAGCTCAGGAGCAGGCTCTGGGTTAGGTGGAAGTGTGGGATCCTGAGCAGGTGATAGAGCAGCACTCATAGCGGTGTCGTCGTCTGAGTCAGTAGTAGAAAGCTGCAATCCGGCCGTCTGTAAGGCTGCAGATGTCGTAGTCTCAAAGGAGTCGGAAATCGAGTGTATACTAGATTTACAGGATAACTTGATAACAGGGGTCTCAAGAAGTGAAATTAGTAACATCGTACTCGTCTAACTTCTCATTATCATGGGCGTCATCAGGAGGACCATCAATAAACATGTCAGCGTCATTACCAACTACTCGTCGAGTAGCCAACCTTCGGAAGGAATGTCCACAGGAGGCGCATCATCGAGGATCGGAGCCATGGTGCGCTCACCATCGGGATGACCAGTGATGAGGTGGTCATGGACGGAAACAAGGATGACAAAAAAAAAATATCCTTGTCGGGGAAGCCATCAACAAAGGTAAATCATTACCAAAGTCTAGTAGCGCGGACGGTTGGAAGTCGTCCTTGTCCTTGGTCAGTATGTCAGGGTCACTCTCAGTGTCTGACGTAAACATCTCCGGCGCAGGTGCAATCCCATTATTTGTGGCGGTGGCCATAGGGTCGTCAATGTCTGACAACTCGCTCATGTGTGTCGGTACATAATAATCATAGCATGTATATCCATAGTAATCACTAACACTTAGTGTATTGCAAGCAAAGACAATTCATCATGTAATCATGTATTCACAATATTTTTCATGAAATTTTCTATCCTTCCTAGTCTCTCAGACTAAACTCCCTAGTCTCTCAGACTAAACTTCCTAGTCTCTCAGACTGAAACACCCAGTCTCTCAGACTGAACTACCTAGTTTCTCAAACTGTCCCAACTAGTCACTCAGACTGAACTACCCAGTCTCTCAGACTAAACTACCCAGTCTCTCAGACTGAATTATAAACATTAACTTTGAAATGTGTTTCATGTCTTTTATTTGTAAAAATGTTTGTTTTCATGGATCTGGGCGTTTTGTGTATGCAATGAAAACATGTTTGTGAAAACGTTTTCGTGAGAGCCCTAATGATTGTCACTCGAGAAAGAATCCTAGTTCGCTACAATCGAAGCTCTGATACCAAGCTGTCACACCCTGACTTTTACGGAAGCGTGATTATGGTGTGACTTTCTTAATACCATTGCATTCAATCATAACAACAACTATATGATAAAGTCATAGATTCGTCATCCATTAAACAAGTTTAAAACATTACTTTATCATCATCTTGAAACATAGACTTAAAATCCGAGTTACAAACCATATGATTTGTTTAGAGTTCCATAAGGACTTATCAAAAGACTTTAGTTAAAATTTGGTTTTAATAGATGTGTCTCGTCCAGGATAAGACACACTAACCAAATTCTACGACACGGATGACAACTTTTATTCTCAACATGCCTTGAAACTCCAACGCCCGTGTCACACCCGAACCGATGGCGGAATCATCTGGGAGCGGCACTAGGAGAATCAGATTGCTCAAGAGAATCCATAACATCTATATTGCGACAGTATGTAATGCGTTCATTATCCCATACTAATAAACAATTACAATCACATAAGCTGTCACGAATTTCATGTTCTCTCAAACAATTCAAATCCGACAACCTAGATTTTAGGTGTGTTTCTAGACTTCCTAGCTTGATTCGATGAAGACTGCCACTAAACCTGCAACATACGTTAAAAGAATGTCAATACAAAAGTATTGGCGATATGTAATAGTGTGATAGATAAAAGCTGCGAATTTCCACATACATAAACGTAAATCACGACATATATACTCACAAAACTGATACTACCAGCTAAGTCCTCGAGCTGCGATTGCGATTGCTAAACTAGACCCCGTCGGGCGCAATAGTACTATACTAGTCATGGTGGGACGTCGCGAGTATAAGTCCTAGCACATATGTAACTAGCATCACGTATAACCATGCACGTAAGTCATTCGCAAGTGATAAGTAGTTTAAGCATTTGATGTAATTTGATTTGATAGCAACGTATGTTACACCCAAAAGTGCAAAAGCAAAGAGGGTTCAAGTATACTCACAGTCGGTGCTCAGCAAGCAGCAACTTGGTTGGATTGAAGGGAGTGCGTGTGAGATTATCCTGATTACAAATCGATAGCGTAAGCATTGAATAGTGCGTGAAACGGAGCAAGGTGTCAATGGATCGGACAGTACTCCGATCGGATGGCAATCCGATCGAGTGGCCGGTCGATCGGGTGACAATCCGTTCGGATGGTCATCCGATCGGGTGACCATTCGATTGGATTGCTACCTCGTTGGGAAAGATGTGTTTGTGTATGATGGTTTGCCTTTTGAAGTTTTCGTTGTAGCATTTTTAAAACAGAGAAGTATCTCTACCTTTCAGGTCGGTCGATCGAACGGTGGGTCGATCGGGTGGCAACCTGATCGGGTGGCAACCTGATCGGGTGGCTGTTCGATCGGACGGTGATCCGATTAGCGAGACACTTTGGTTGCTGATAAGTTCACAGTAGACTGGTCGCTCGATCAGGTGGAAATCCAATCGGGTGACAATCCGTTGGAACTGATGTGTGATGAGGATTTGTAAAACGTTTAAGTGTTGAGGATCCAAAAGTCAGCCGATCGGATGGTCGTTCGATCGGACGGCAATCCGATCGGACGACAATCGGTTCGTTGTTCAGATCCTTGAATGCTTGAAAATTTGTTTAAGTCTTGAACCCAAGTGCAACCCAACCGGATTGCAGGTTGATCGGGTGGCAGTCTGATCGGACGGCTATCAGATCGGACGGTAACCCTTCCCGCAATCTTATCGTTTTACATCTTGGCTATCTTGTTAAGTTTCTGCGATTTGATCGAGACGGTATGGCTACGAGCTAAACAATGGAACTCCACCAAGTCCAAGTCATCGGATCGGATGGGAATCACCCCTTCCGATTAGTTAACTATTCTTGATGGTTGTTCATGTTCAACACGCTATGTCGGTCATCTCGTTGATAGGGACCAGTTCTCGAACCGATACTTCACTAGAGAAAGAGCAGAAGGTTTGTACGAGCTCTGTTTCTTCCGGGTTTGAGTAAAAAGTTAGGAAAGTTTGAAGAGAAGCTTAGAAAACTTTGAATCGGGTTAGATTTGTGCGAGTTTATTGTTTATTCTCCGTGGAATCCATCAGATCTGGACTGTTCTTGATGAGATGAGGTCACACATCATTGTTCCTAAGAACTTCATGATGACATCATCTTAGAATGGCTCAAATCCAAAGATTTAATGGTGAAAAAGTGAGATTTGATGGTGAAAAAGATGAAGGAGTGCGTGTAGATTATAGAAGTACAAGATTTGAGGTAGAAACTTACAAGAATTGAGAGAAATCGAGAGAAAATGGCGATAAGGCGTCTGGTCGAGCGAGAGCAGTCACATCAACTGCTGTTGATGTGACATGCGGGGTATTTATAGGCAAGGAGGAGGAGAAAGGTGTTGCCGTGAGTCGGATCGGATGGCTTGTCCGATCGGATAGCTGTCTGATCGGGTGGCTGTCCGATCGGATGGCCATTCGATCGAAGTGCCATTCGATCAAACGCCTCTGGCAAGCTGAGTTTTGGCGTTCCGTTTCGATTGTTAAGCGTTGCGATAGTTTGGTTACACATTCTCATCCACATTTTCATATATTTGTTATAATTAGCCACGTTGGGTCGTATATGCATATCCATATTTCACAGTTGCGATACAATAACCGGGTTTTGTTTTGAATATGCGTTACTTTGCGACGCTTCATGGTCATCGAGGAGGGTAGAATAGGTCCTCAATCAACGTCATCGTGAACGTTAATGTGTGTGATGCGATGTGCGTTTTGAGTAATGAGTTGAACTGCGACACATCACGGCTATCAAGAAGGGTAGAATTGGTCCTCACTCGACATCTTCGTGGTTGTCAGCAAGTACAATGTGATGTGATAGTGATAAAGTACGCGAAATTATGCGAAAATACTGTAATATAGCGATATATGCGATATAGGTACATTATGATCTGAATCTCTGGTGCTAGGCGTAACGAATATAGCGAGTAGTAACAACGCACGAACGTGCGGGTTGTCACAGTCTCCCCTGCTTTAGGAAATTCGTCCCGAAATTAATTCATCAGTAGGGTTGCGAGAGTTGATGCGAATGGGAGTATCGATTAGAAGCGTCAGAATAAACAAGCGATCAATTGAGATTCGACAAGCGAGAGCATTGCGATGACTGGTGATGGCAGCGAGTAAGGCGATTATAACAAAATATGGCGACACACGAAAAGCGATCCAAAAACTTTTTTGCAATTTTGAAAAGTTGGTTAATTTGAAAAGGTTTGAAGTAACTTGTTTACAAAAAAAGTCTTCCCACAGTGCGGCGTTAACTATTTTGATGTCCACATCAGCGCTATGAGAGGGGTTTTATTAGGTTACTAAAAGATTTTAGGGTGACTAGAACTCGTTTTACGAAATTTTTCTCGTCACGCGGCAGTAACTTGAGTCGATTGTCACACCATCGTTTCAAGATAATCTCGTTTTTGTACAAGGATTTTGATTAAATTTTCAGAAAATGTTTGTAGGAAAAGCTCTGTTTACCACAAAGTTTAAATATTATCAAAAATTTTGATTAAACTCGGCCCCGCATGGCACCTTCCCACGAAAGTTCGACAATATGGCTAAAACACTTATATATAGGAAGTAACAGCGGCGTATCCACCATGCTTTAACCATATGGCTTCCGGCTCGTGAGGCAGTGTCACACGTTTCAATATAGTACAGACAGATTTGCGATGACTTGATCCAAATGGGTAAAAGGTTTGATCAAGTCTTGAAAAGCGAACTGAGTGATGAGGTCGTTTTCGAACTCAGTTTAGTGTCAATTGCGAGTGCGATAAGCGGTGAACAATACACGATAATTGATAGCGCAAAACAAACACAAACATAGTAGGTGAAGACAACGGCGATAAGCGAAGAGCGATAAGCGATAGCGACAATCGGTGAGCGATAGGCGACGATCGATGCATTGCAAGCGATGGGAATATGCGCGATTGATGTGATTCGATTGGATTGATCAACACCACAAAATTTAACTAACATTAGACCCCACATGTCCTTTTTCCACGAAAGTCTGCTGATATGGCTAAAACACTTATATATAGCAAGTACCAGCGGCGTATCCACAATGCTTTAACCCTATCAGTTATGTTTCGTGAAGCGAGGTCATGTGTGCTAACATATCATAGATAACACAAATAACGGTAAGCGATAGCGATGGCGATAAGCGTTAAGCGATTCACCATGAGCGATGGAGCAATACACAAGCGTTAGAGTGATACACACGATAAGCGATAAAGCGATACACAAGCGATAAAGCGATACTCACGATAAGCGATAGCGCGATGCACATAATAAGCGATTGAGCATCACACATTAGGCGATTGAGATCGCGAAATACCCATAATAAGCGATAGCGATTGCGAGGTAGATTCTAGCGATAATGCGATTGCGAGCGTGTTGACTTACAAAAAGTCTTGCGATCACACGCTTGAGTTGCGATTGAGATTGTTACGCCTTGCGATGTAGTATACTGTGTTGAAAATAACCACAATAGTACAATAGGTGTACGTTCCAACTCCACATGGCACTTTCTTCACAAAACTTCGGTTAGCATGGCGAAACACCATCATGTTTCAACCATACGCCTCGGTTTCGTGACTAGGTGTCACACTTTGTCAAACATGGTCAAGACGCTTATATATAGGAAGTACCAGCGGCGTATCCACCATGCTTAATGTAACAACTCTCATCAAAAGTCATATTTATTTAATTAAATTGTCCAATAGGAAACCCTAATTGAGAAACCCAAGTGATTCTGCATAATCCCTAAAATTTTCAGAACATTTGAAATTAGAATCAGGGCCCCTAAAACTTAAGGGGGGTAAACCCTAACTAATGATTATCTCTAAAATGCGTTGTCTAAATTGAGAATTCACGAAACGTCGACTTAGCAGGCCTATACTAGTGACAAGGCTACCCTAGGGTAGATGGGTACCCCAGGCGAGTCGCGACAGCATCCAGGACATCTTCCGCGACACGCGGGAGATGTCAATTTCTTGTATAAATACAGGGGCTTGGGACTTGAATTCTGGCTTCAGTTCGACGTAAAAATTCACAAAATACACTGAGATATTGTCTGTTTACCACAATTAACACACACGGATCACTAATCGACGCCGCAATCAGGGTATTAACTCGATCGCTGATACGATTCAATGTCCGATTGATTAAACTATCCAATGGATGTTTAAGTGCTGCCCACATTAGGGTTTATGCTTTGTCATTCATCGTTAAATCGATGGATGTTTAAGTATCGCACTTTATCATTCGTTGTGAAGGTTTTAATCTCGTGAGTTATCGTAAATGCTGTATTAAGTTACTAACCTAGTTTGTGTGCCTGATTATTTAAACTAGGTTATCAAGGCTAATCAGTAGGCTAAGCTCTGTTCATAATTAAATCTGCAATGTGAGTCATTCTCTTTTTATCAAATTACTTTACAAAACCATGTTTATTTTTAAAGTTATAATTACAGGGATTAAGTCTTTGTAATCACCATATTACAGCCGGTATGTGGGGTTTTGTATACATTACTTGATAACCGTCACTATTGGACAACGAGTTAGCCAATGAGTGATATGACCATAGTCACAGACACCATCGGGCGAAGAGGCTACCGATGGATGTTCGAGTGACAAGTACTGTGGGTAGTTGGTTTGATATCTGAAACATTGTAATCTCTCTTAATACTGTAAATTATAAGAACCGAGTCATTTTTCATAAATAGAATGATTCACTCAGTATTTCCCGCTGACAAAAACCTTTTTCAAACATGTTTCAGGAGATCTGTTGTGATCCAGAAAAAGTGCCGTGAAGCACTATCAGCTTAAGGAAGTGGCTCATTATAAAATAAAGAAACATGTTTTGTAAAATAAAAGATTTCTACGTGAAATCTCAATATTGTAAATTACCGGGTTGTATCCCGAGTTGTGAAATAAAATAATAGGGAAATATTTCAGTTTTAAAAAGATCCTGAAGAAACTTCCGCTGTTAATTAAATACCACGGGATTTCTGTCCCGCGGCTCCTGAAACGGGTCAAACCTGGTCGGGGGCCGTGACACTTAACCATGCCCTGAACGTAAAGGCATCATTGAAACTCACTACGATCTCCGTGCACTAACCATAATAATCCCGTGTGCTCCCGTGATTAATCTGATTCTTGCACGTTTATCGTGCCTCATCTCAAGAACGCATAGTAGGGGCAAAATATATTATATAGGACATAGTGCCAGCATATAGATTATGCGTGAGTATAAGAGAGAAATAGAATCCACATGCGTCGAGAGATAGAATAAGCTTCCACACATAAAAGAGATTGACGACGATGAGTCGTATTATTACAACAACATTAAAAGCAAAATAACGTTGTTGTGGAGTACTTCTGCGGAGACTGCGGTTGTTGCCGAAATCCCTCAAGGTTACGGTCCCGTGCGACAGTGCTGCGTAAGATGACCATACCAGTTGCAATTTGCGCAATAGCGACAGTTAGCTTCTGGCGGGTGATGATACGTACACGTGAAACACAGGGGATGAGCTCCGTTGTAGGCACGTTTCAAGTGAACTGGAGTTGCTTGGAGAGGTTCTGGTTGCGACAGTACAGTTATGGAAGAGTCTGGGCTCATGGTCTTTCATTTACGGCTGGGCTGAGCTTCCTGAGATGATGCGGTGTCGTTGGCGGATCAGTCTGATGATTCGCTGGATACATCGTCGGAGGAATCTTTAGAAGAATCGTTAGTAGATTCGTTGGAAGAATCGTCAGAAGAATTGATGACGATTGCTTGATGAGCTTGCTTGCAGGATTCTTGGAGAAAAATCCGTCCAAGACTCGTTTGTCGTTGATTTCTGCGGCCAAGTGATAGGTTTCTTCGATGGTAGTAGGTCTTGCAGCTTCGACAAAATCGCCCACACATTCAGGCAAGCCGTGAATGTACTTCGTGATGGCTTTTTCTGAAGTGTTTACTTGACTTGGGCAGATTATGCTAAGTTGTTTGAACCTTGCGATGTAGCCAGTATTGTCACCTTCGACTTGCTTGATTTTCCAAAAATCGTCTTCTAGTTTCTGGACTTCGTGGGGAGGGCAGTACTCTTTCTTCATGAGCTCTTTCAGCTCATCCCAGGAGAGAGCGTAAGCTGCATAGATCCCACGTTTGTTACGTTCGGCTGTCCACCAGTCGAGTGCTTGCGATTGAAATACTCCGGTAGCACAAGTAGTACGGGAACTATCGGGACACCCACTCTGACGAAGGGTAACATCGATAGAATCGAACCACTTGAGTAGCTGGGACACATGATGCTTGTGTGGTGGTATATAAATTTAAGTATATTTTAAGCCCTTTTTACACGTTAGTCAAGTTTTAAATTTATAAAACACGATATTTTACTAACACTAAACACACATATGGGCAAGTGCACCCATCGTGAGCGTAGTATAGTGTTGGTAAGATACCGATGTCGTCCAAGGACACAAGAGCTTTTAGTACCAGTTTATCCTCAACGTCTAATCAAATCAAAAGTTTAGAAAAAAGGTTTTTAAATAAGAAAAATAAAAACTAACTAAAATGCTGAAAAATAAAAATAAAAATAAAAACAGACAGACAAGATGAATCACTTGGCTCCGACTCGTGTTTAGTGTAACCTTTGATTATTTCCGCACTTTTGCACTATTTAAGAGATTATCTTAGTTATTGTAGTAGGCCCCTCTTTTGAAGGTGACGTTACCCTCAACCCAGTAGTTTGAGTCAGCAAGGATACAATCCTAAAGGGTCGGATTATTGAAAGATAATTAATTAAGTTATTAATGCATATTATGGTAGGCCCCTCTTTTGAAGGTGACGTTACCCTCGGCTAAGTAGTCTGAGTCAGCAGGGATACAGTCCTAAGTAGCCGGGTTAAAGTATTAATAGTAGCTTACATATGAGGGGATCAAAGAGTTTGGACCCCCGCCATCCAATACCGGTGGGTATTGAAGGAGGTCCTACTAAATTTGACCCAGGTCCTTGCAGGATCTATACACTGAACAAGGCAAGACTCTTAACAAACCGTTCCCTTAACCCCCGACCAGGTAGCCAACATACCTCCATATAAACCGTGGAGATATGAATGGTGAAAATCTTTTATTTTATATAGACAGGAAAATAATGCCAAGACACCACGGACAAACGATAAGGAAGAATCACCTTCAACATAAGAAACTAGTTATTAAAGTCATTAATACATAACCAAGTAAAAAGTGCGAAAAGATTAAAAATAAAAAGTATTACACTAGACACTTTGTCTTCACCAAGTGATGTAAGAGACTTAGGCAAACATGGCCTTGATTGTCAAGAACTCTTACGATCAATCTTGGATCCCGAGACGACTCACACACTCTATGATGGACAATGGATGATGGTGGTGGATGATGGTGTTGTGATGGTGGTGGGTGGTGGGTGAAGTGTGAGAGAGGTGGTGTGCCAAGGGATGGTTTGCAAATGAGCCAAGCACCCCTATTTATAGCCTGAACAGTAGCTCGGGCACGGCCCCGTGTCCATCCTTCTTCTCTGTCTTCATTAATTGCTCTTGTCTGTATTAGTTGACCACGGCCCTGTGTCCGCTGGGCACGACCCCGTGTGTAGAAGCATATCTATACTATCAAGATTTGCCTGGATTCTGCGAATCTTATAGTTGACCATGGCCCCGTGTTCGCTGAGCACGGCCCCGTGGTGGGCGATGGAAGCTTCTACAGCTTTGTCTTTTATGCTGACACTTGGGCACGCTCTCGTGTTCACTGAGCACGGGGCGTGTTCAGCCTTCTGTTCTCTTGTTTTGCTTGGGAAGATGCTTTCGGGGAGGTCAGACATGCCACGTTTGTTCCTTTTCTTGTATTTATGTTAGATTTAGCCGCCTTTTTGCTTCTTTTGTTAATTTGAGCTCATTTAATCCTGAAAATACAAAAGGAAGACAAAAGCACACTTTTTCCAACATTAGTACTAAAAAAGGGTTAGTTTTATGCCACAATTGATGTAATTTATATGTTTCATTTTGCACACATCAAATACCCCCATCCTTGAATCTTTGCTTGTCCTCAAGCAAAACTCTTTATAATGTGGCTTTACACTCCCAAATGGAATGGGTAGAAAGAAGGTTTTTGGGCTTGCCATAGAGTGTCGGGATTTCCAAGATTCTTTATTAAGTTTTATTTTTATTTATTTACAATTCTATTCATCATGTTTTATTTAAAACTTTTCATAAGATAAATTACTTATTAGAGCATAACATGCCTTTTTAAAATTCTATTTATATACAAGTTCACATACCTCACGGGGGATCACTCAACACTCGGCCGAAGATGTATTTTAGTGAATCACTCGAGAGCGGCATGAAACTTACTCCTACCATATGCTTGCCAAGCAATCAATCCTCCTCCTTTTTAACTATATACCTTTGTAAATATCAAGAGGACTTTTGGGTGAAGGGTTAGGCTTGGGTTAAAGGTAGGTGGTTGGGTTAGTGGTTAGTAGAAAAAGGGCGAAAAACGTAAAAAGCGTCGGTTTTTGAAAGACTTTTTATTTTTGCAATTTTTATTTTGATGAAGCCATGATTCAAACAAAGTTATTTTTAATGAACTTGCTTGTTTATTTCTTTTGCTTCATTATCAACATTTTTTTTAAAGTCATACGAAAAACCGAGCTCGTTACTAAAACAAAGGGTTTAAAAATAAAAAGGGTTTTGGTGGGTGAAATGGTGTTTGCTTTTGGGTTAAGAAATGAAAAGGTTTAGGCTCAAAGGGGTTAACCAGGGGGATTTTGGGTAGGTGGTAAAAAAAAAGAAAAATAATGGTGTAGAAATAAAAAGGGTTAGTCCTAATGCCTCCATCATTTACTTACTCGGGTTTAAGTTGGTAAGGACCGGGAATGTATCGTCGTGGCAAGTTCTAGAGTTGTAAGAACCAAGCGGCTATTCACACAAGAAACGAAAAATGAGCATTTAGTTTAAATATATGTATTTGTATGCTCAATAAAAGCTCAAAACTCACTTTTGTGGGAATGGGGTTTTATGTGATCAAGTATATGTAATTAAATTTTAACTAAACTTGTCATGCCTTTTCATAATTTTCTTATGTTGGTTCTTTTTATCACGACGCTATCGGTTGTAAATTTGTAAAAATATAACCTTTTTAGAATTTTGAAATTCCCAAGTTAAACCTAGACAAGTAAAAAAATGAAATTGTTTTTGAAAAAAATTTGGGGTGATTAGCGGTTCCAATAGAGTTTTGTGTAAGGCTTGTAATTAGGACTTGAAAGATTCAAAGTTTTAGCATCCCCCCCCCATACTTAAATTACACATTGTCCTCAATGTGTCCCAAAAATAAGTTTTTAGGTTGATTGAATGTGTAAAATGTGTGAAAAAGCAAAATTTTATGTTACTGGGCGTCTAGACACGGCCTCGTGTTCGCTGGACACGACCCCGTGTTCAGGTGCCAGTAACAAAAACTTACAGAAGGTGGACACGGGGGCGTGTCCACTGGGCACGACCCCGTGTCTGGAAAAAGTCTGCAGATTTAGACAAACAGCAGGTCTGGGGGAGTGGGCACGGGGGCGTGTCGGCTGGACACGGCCCCGTGTAGACAATCTGCAAAGGTGAAAAACAGGTTTCTGGCTCCGGTTTTCCTGACCCAGCTTTAGTAGCACTAATATTTAGTTCTCTAAGCCTCGCATGTACATGTTTTATCAATAAACACTACACCAAACCATAGCAAACATCCTAAATTACCCACGTTCAACATCCACATCACAAAGTTAGAAAGAAAAACAAATGCAGAAAATAAAAAGAGTTAAAGGAAAGTAAATTGTTCAACACACGGCACGCAGGCCGGACATTGTTCAAGATAAAAGGGGGGTTAACCTGTGGGATCACCAACCAACCGCTTCTGCCTCCGCTCCTCCCGCCTAGTCCATGTCCTCGTCCTCATCATCATCATTTCCTCCACCATGCCTCACAATGTGTTCCCGGATATTCCCAATATCATCTTGGATATCGGATATGTTTCTCTCGATTGCTCCAATCCGGGCATACGTGTTGCTTGCCATGTTATAGGTGTTCCTGGTGCACATGAGGTTTTCCTGCAGTAAATAATGTAAACTTTGGAAGTTAGGAAAACCACCTCCTTGTGAGGAGGACTGGCCCGGATCACCGTGGGGCTGATAATGGTACTGATAATGTTGTGGAGCGTGAAGGACAAGTGCCTCTTGCGGGTTCCATGCATGCCCCTGCATCATTTGGAAGCTAACTGTCCCGTCTTCCGCCTCATAAATTAAGTTCATGGACCGGCAGATGTGTACATCCACTCTTCCTGACCATGGGCTTCTTTCAAAGGACCTAGGCATGTTCGTGAAGTGCTTGAAGAGACAGTATATCCACCCCCCGAAGAAGATATGGGTTGGCGGAGAAGCAAGCCGGTTCCAATGCATGTTTCGGAGCAGGAGGTATGGAACATCGAGGTTTCTGCGGTTGTGAATGCAATGAAGGACTACCAGATCTCTCAACCCAACGACGCCACCGCTGTCATGCCTTTGGCTAAGAGAGTAAGTGAGGACCCTATGAATGTAACGGTAAAGCGGGTCCCTCAGCTTAGTGCTCGTAGTGCTGCTCGGGTTGTAGTGCCCTTCACCAATCTGAGCCCATGCGGCTTGGCGTTCGTTCTCATCCAACTCTCGCACCCCTCCGGTGTTCTCTTCATTACCCGCATCTTCCTCCGCATACAACCCAACTATCGACCCAAATTGTGCCATCGAAATCGAGTACCTAGTTCCACCACATCGGAATCCCACCCCATCATTGTCGAAAGGGTCACACCTTGAGTTGAAAGTGAAGGTGCTATAGAATTCTAGATTGTACTCGTGGACTTAGCGAAGTCCAGTGGTTAGGGCGACTCTTAGTGGGCCGGTAACGAGGTTGTTAAACCGGTCAAGTTGGTTCACCATTGCTAACAGATCCATACTTGCTTGTCTTCGGTATTCTTCCGGTCTTGTTTGAAGTACTTTGTATCTAGCCCTAGCATCGAGCTCATTTGCGTTGAACCTCATGAATTTCTTCGACATCTGAAAGAATACACCAAAAGTTAGCATGAAACAGTGAAATTTTTGGACAAAACTGCAAACAGCGAGCTGGACATGGCCCCGTGTTCAGACGTCTGTTACTCAAAAACTTCATTTTTCGACCCGGTTTTGAAAACTTGAAAATTTTTGGTCCACTAGGTGCGGTTTCCCCTGAAAACGAAACCCCATGTGCCGTTTTTCCCATAACAAACCGTTTGCCCATTCAATTTTATCTTTTTCGGTTCAAAAACAAGGGTTTGAGGTTTCTGTGAGAAATCGGGCGAATCTTTGAACAATACAAGTGAATTTACTTCCTATAACACTACTCTAAACTAATGCTAACAGATTTAAGCAAAAATTTGAGGTTCGATCCGGATGAAGTTCAAGAACCCTAGATTTTTCCCCAAATTTTTGATGTTCTAACTACATGCAAATGCTTAATCTAACTAATAATAGTGATAGAATCATACCTTGATGTTGTTAGAGTTCGAGGAGACGTCGAAAATTTGCAGAAAATCGCCTTGAACCAGAGCGTTTTCGGGGAAACGGGGCGTGTGGAATGAAGTAACTGTTATGAAAAGGGGTTTTATCCCGACAGTCGCGCGGACACGGCCTCGTGCCGAGCAAAAGTTTTTTTTTATTATTTTTATTTATTTATTTATTTATTTATTTTGTGCTCGTGTGAGTGCCCCTTGTTTCCCAAAAACTTGGTTAGAAGACTTACCGATTAAGATGTCATCCCGTTGATTCGTAACTTACCAGGTATGATATTATTGATTTTACTCGTCGACCGTTTGAAGCGAGATTTCTTCCTCTTCATCCTCAATAAATCCTTGATAGAGTTTCAGCCGTTGGCCATTGACTTTGAATGAAATTCCATTCCGAGATTTAATTTCTACTGCGCCGTGTGGGAAAATATGGGTGATGGAAAAAAGGTCCTGACCACCTAGACTTTAATTTACCAGGAAATAGTCGAAGTCATGAATTAAACAAAAGAACTTGATCTCCTACTCGAAATTCATTAGGTTTAATATGTTTGTCATGCAAGTTTTTCATTCTTTCCTTATAAATTTCTGAGTTTGAGTATGCATAATTCCTAAGTTCGTCTAATTCATTTAATTGACAAAATCGATTTCTACCTGCAAATTCTAAATCTAACTTTACACTTTTAATTGCCCAGTAGGCTTTGTGTGCAATTTCTACTGGCAAATGACAGCTTTTCCCATAGACTAGCTTATATGGGGTTGTACCTATTGTTGTTTTATAAGCAGTTCGAAAAGCCCATAAAGCATCGTCTAATTTATCTGCCCATTCTTTTCTATTTAACCCTACGGTTTTTTCGAGTATTCGTTTTAAACCTCTATTAGTCACTTCGGCTTGTCCGTTTGTTTGAGGGTGATATGCTGTTGAGACCCGGTGATAGACCCCATATCTTGTTAAAAAATTTTCAAGTTGATGGTTGCAATGGTTGCAAAAATGGGTACCTCTATCACTTATTAATGCTTTAGGTGTTCCAAAACGAGAGAATAATTTTTTCAGAAATCTTACCACGACTCTTCCATCGTTTGTTGGAAGTGCCTCGGCCTCAGCCCATTTGGACAAGTAATCTACTGCCACAAGTATATAATTGTTTCCTTTTGACGGTGGGAAAGGTCCCATAAAGTCGAGTCCACACACATCAAAAATTTCACAAACAAGAATGCCATTTTGTGGCATTTCGTGCGGTACTAGCGGCACCATGATGTCTTGACAAGAATTTGGGCGTCTTTGTAAATGTTTGGCCAATAAAATCCTGAATCAAATACCTTTCGTGCGGTACTAGCGGCACCATGATGTCCTCAGTATGGACTTTCATGACAATGGCGGAGAATTCTTCGTGCTTCGCTACCATGTACGCATCGTCGGATGAGTTGGTCGGCACACATTTTGAAAAGATAAGGGTCTTCCCAAAAATAATGCTTCACATTAGCAAAGAATTTTTTTCTTTGATGATGTGGCCAACCTTTTGCGACTATACCGCTAGCTAGGTAGTTAGCATAGTCGGCGTACCATGGTTCTTCTTTGTATTCCACCATTTCTAGGGACTATGTTGGAAATTTTTCGTTGATTTGCTCGTCCGTGGTTGCCTCCAAAGCTGGGTCTTCTAAGCGTGAAAGATGATCTGCTGCGGTGTTTTCTGCTCCTCTTTTGTCTTTGATTTCAATATCAAATTATTGGAGGAGTAAAATCCACCGAATCAAAGGTGGTTTTGCGTCCTGCTTTTTGAAAAGATATCGAATGGCTGCATGATCTGTATAGACTATAGTTTTAGAAAGAACAAGATAAGAACGAAATTTATCAAAAGCAAATACCACAGCTAGTAATTCTTTTTCAGTTGTTTTGTAATTTTCTTGCGCATAATTAAGTGTTTTACTAGCATAATAAATTGGGTGAAAATGCTTTTCTTTTCTTTGTCCCAAGACAGCTCCAACTGCAAAGTCACTAGCATCACACATGATTTCGAAAGGAAATTTCCAATCAGGCGCTATCATGATAGGTGCATTGACTAGCATTTCCTTTAGGGTTAGAAATGCTTGATTGCAATCCTTGTCAAAGATGAAAGGGGCATCTTTTTCAAGTAATTTTGTTAGAGGCCTTGAAATTTTAGAAAAGTCTTTGATAAACCGCCTATAAAATCCGGCATGCCCTAGGAAACTTCTGATAGCTCTAACGGAGGATGGAGGTGGTAATCGAGAAATAGTGTCTATTTTAGCTCGATCAACTTCCATTCCTTCGCTTGAGATTTTGTGACCGAGTACTATTCTCTCAGTTACCATGAAATGACATTTTTCCCAGTTAAGGGTGATGTTAGTTTCCTCACATCGGGATAACATTCGTTCAAGGTTATCGAGGCATTAGTCGTATGAATCCCCAAATATAGAAAAGTCGTCCATAAAGACTTCCATTGTCTTTTCTATAATGTCATGGAAGATAGCTACCATGCAACGTTGGAATGTTGCGGGGGCATTACATAGACCAAATGGCATGCGTCGATAAGCAAAAGTTCCATAGAGACATGTGAAAGTTGTCTTTTCTTGGTCTTCGGGTGCTATTGGGATTTGAAAGTAACCTGAAAAACCATCCAAGAAACAGTAAAATTTATGACCGGATAATCTCTCTAACATTTGATCAATGAGGGGCAAAAGAAAGTGATATTTCCTTGTTGCTTCATTTAATCGTCTATAATCTATACATACTCTCCATCCTGTGACGGTCCTCGTTGGTATTAATTCATTCTTTTCATTAGTTATTACCGTCATACCTCCTTTCTTTGGAACAACTTGGACGGGACTTACCCAAGGACTATCGGAGATAGGATAAATAAGTCTGGCGTCAAGTAATTTGATGACTTCGTTTTTAACCACTTCTTGGACATTTGGATTTACTCGACGTTGTGGTTGTATTACCTATTTGTAGTCATCATTCTTTAAAATTTTGTGCGTGCACATGGAAGGACTTATTCCTTCAATATCTACAAGCTTCCAAGCAATTGCATTTTTATTTTTTTTTCAAAAGGTTAATTAATTTTTCTTTTTCTAAACTATCTAACTTAGATGAAATAATTACATGTGATTTACCATCTTTGTCTAGAAAAGCATATTCCAAACCTTTTGGAAGTTCTTTGAGCTCAAGAGGTGGGTCTTTAGGAGACTCCTTATTTGGTTGCTCATTTTGATCAAGAACTTTAAAAGTTTGTTCTATGGCGACCTCTTCTTCAACAAAGTGGTCAAACTTTTCACTTGTATCGGGTGGTTCATCTTCATCTTCAATTAGGGGGTCATTATTGCCGAATGGATATTTCATTGACCGCTCAAGATCGACACTCTTTTTAAATGCCCCTAATTGAAGAGGTAGATTGTTGAACTTCCGGTTTTTCAAAGCTTCGTGAGTTTTTACAAAGGGTCGTCCCATCACTAGAGGAGCGTCATCAAGGATGACAAAGTCGGTTGGGATTACCATTTGATTTGTTTGAACCAAGACATCCTCAACTACACCGATTGATTTTATTATTCTCCGATTAGATAGAAAATGGGTATTTGAAGTGGAGAAAAATCACTAATACTTAATTTTTCGAAAATGTAGTTGGGCATTATGTTAACGCAAAGTCCTTATCAAGTGTGACATTACTAATAAATGAATTTTGAAAAAAGCATGGAACCGGTGTAATGTTGATTTCAAATGGGTCTTCTTTTATTAGCGAGGTTTGATCATTAGTTAACTTAACGCTTACCATTTCGTCAATTTTAGTGTTAGTGTTTAATTATTTTAAAAACTTAGTATGAGTTGGAACTAAACAATGATTTTCAAAAGAAGGTGACAAGAGATTAATTTCTTCAAAATTAGACTCTTCTTGAATTTTAACGTTAACGGACTCACCTTTTTCATTGTTTAACTCATGTGTCGGTTTTTCACTTGTTTGTTCTTCCATTTTTACACTTTCAGTTATCTCTTCTTTAATTAATTCTTCTCTCGCGCGGGACTCCTCTTCCCTTGCGCGAGATTCTTTTATATAGCGCTCGATAACTTTAAGGTGTTCTAATATCCTATCGGTCACTTCAGTATAGAAAAAGGATCGGAATTTTCAAAGCGTGAATACGGTTGTTCGATCCTTTGTTCCTCATAATACCCATATGAAGTAGATGGTTCACACCATTGTTCTTCATTGTAAGTATATGATGGATAAGGGTCGTAATTTTGTTCTTCATAATACTCATATGAGGTGGGTTGTTCACGCCATGGTTCCTCATAGTAAGCATATGAAGGTGGTGGCTCATATCTTGGTTCCTCAAAGCATGAGTAAGAAGGCTCATACCTTGGTTCATCAAAATATGAGTATGAGGGAGAAGGTTCATACCTTTGGTCTTCATAGGATGTGTATGAAGTTGATGGCTCGTACCTGGGCTCCTCATAGTAGGTGTATGAAGTGGATGGTTTATATAAGTTACAATATTGAACCGAGTGCGGGTCACCACAATTAGTGCAATAGTTACGCCTATAATCATCATCCTCATAGGTGTAATTGTAACCTCCTGAGTATTGATCCGTAAGAATCACTCAGCAGACCACAACCAAGTCTCGAGACCAGAAAACAAAAATAAAAACGGAAACAGAGGCTGGACACGACCCCGTGAACAGAATCTGTATCTGGGCGTTTTAATTAAAGTTACTGATTTCGTTGAGCACGGGGGCATGTTCAGTGAGCACGGCCTCGTGTTCAAGCTACTGTATCTGCGTGTTTTATGAAAAATATGCAGCACGGCCCCGTGTTCAGCGAGCACGGCCCGTGTTCAACCTACTGTAAATGCAAAACAAAACTAAAATGCAGAAAAATGTGTGCGCGTTTTAAAAAGGTTTTGACAAACTGATTAGGCCGTCGATTTTAAGCTTTCTTAAAATCCTTGTGTCCCTGGAAACGGTGCCAAAAACTTGATGCGTGTGTGGTGGTATATAAATTTAAGTATATTTTAAGCCCTTTTTACACGTTAGTCAAGTTTTAAATTTATAAAACACGATATTTTACTAACACCAAACACACATATGGGCAAGTGCACCCATCGTGAGCGTAGTATAGTGTTGGTAAGATATCGAGGTCGTCCAAGGACACAAGAGCTTTTAGTACTGGTTTATCCTCAACGTCTAATCAAATCAAAAGTTTAGAAAAAAGGTTTTTAAATAAGAAAAATAAATACTAACTAAAATGCTGAAAAATAAAAATAAAAACAGATAGACAAGATGAATCACTTGGCTCCGACTCGTGTTTAGTGTAACCTTTGATTATTTCCGCACTTTTGCACTATTTAAGATAGTATCTTAGTTATTGTAGTAGGCCCCTCTTTTGAAGGTGACGTTACCCTCAACCCAGTAGTTTGAGTCAGCAAGGATACAATCCTAAAGGGTCGGATTATTGAAAGATAATTAATTAAGTTATTAATTCATATTATGGTAGGCCCCTCTTTTGAAGGTGACGTTACGCTCGGCTAAGTAGTTTGAGTCAGCAGGGATACAATCCTAAGTAGCCGGGTTAAAGTATTAATAGTAGCTTATATATGAGGGGATCAAAGAGTTTGGACCCCCGCCATCCAATACCGGTGGGTATTGAAGGATGTCCTACTAAATTTGACCCAGGTCCTTGCAGGATCTATACACTGAACAAGGCAAGACTCTTACCAAACCGTTCCCTTAACCCCCGACCAGGTAGCCAACATACCTCCATATAGGCCATGGAGATATGAATGGTGAAGTCTTCCGAGGTTCGAGAGTTGCTGAGAGAGTGCACTTGAGAGACAATTTGAGCAATGACTTTGGCCACTTCCTTGGCCACAAGCAAGGAAATCCTCTTATCGGCGCTTCGTTTGGCTCTTCTCCTAGCTGTTCGTCTCGAGGTAGAGTCGTTGGAAGGCATCTAGACAGAGAGAGATTTGGAATGAGATTCGATCATAATGATTTTGAGTTTTGCGATGCGATTGAGCGCGATCAAAACTTGTAGCGAGTAATATAATAGACTTCACATAGGAGCCACGAGATTCCTAAGTTCTCACAAAATTGATTTGTTTTGTATATATAAATAGTTGTAGTTTATGTTTATACCCATACATGTCGGTGTAGAATGCGCGAGGACGCGATGCAGAGAGAGAGAGCTAGAGCGAGAAATTAGGCATTAGTTTTGTTGCGAACATTCGATTTTCATTTTAGATTGCGATGGTTGTGCGAGTTGTGCGTTTTGTAAAACAAGGAGCGAAAATTGATAAATCGAGAAATCGATAAGGCGCATAATAAACACATAAAGCGTAATTAAGTTCGTTAAAGCGTAAAACCGGCGAGTCGTAGGCTTAGTAAAATAATCAGAGTGCCTCGGGTGTTTAGACGTCGACTACCCAAGGTAACCCAACTATACCCAACAAGTTCGTGCACTCGCGTTGACCTAGAAGACTTATGCTTCCACTGGGATGCAACTCATGGCATTCGTCCTCCTAGTCATTGCGTGGCTCGAGTCATCGTTATTGTTGAGTCCTTGGTGAGAGCTTTTGGAAAACCATTTTAGAGAGTAGAATGATTTATTAAGATACGGGTTTCACCCCTGACTTAATAACTTCGTTCCTTGCTGTGGTTGTGCTCTTCGAATAAATTCGGGAGTTCCACTAGACTTTGAGATGGAGACTTTCGTTGAGTTATGGATGTCACTCCTAGCTCGACGAAAAGTTCTCGTGCTAGAAAAATACGCTGAGTGAGCGATCTTATCGAGAGTTCTTGGTTTTCACGCCTGATCTCGACTGGACCACTCGGTTGCGAATATTTTCGAAAACGTGTGTATTCTGTTGGCCTTAGGAAAGGCTAAGTAATATTCTAGCCTTAGGAAGGGCTCTTCGTGTGAAATTGTAGTATGCGGTGTTCACGCGAAGTAGTAGCTTTTAACGAATTCGAACGAGAGTATCAAGTAGGCCCGTACAAATCCTACTAAGTTCGCACGAGTCAGCCCGTTGGTACTTAGACTATAGACTAGGTCGTTTCTAAGACATCGACCCGGACTAGGTCGAGTCTTGCCTAATTCCCTATAGTTATGGCTCTGATACCAATCTGTCACACCCCAACCGATGGCGGAATCATCGGGGCGCAACACTAGGCGAATCAGATTGCTCAAGAGAATCCATAACATCTATATTGTGACAGTATTTAATGCGTTCATTATCCCATACTAATAAACAAATACAATCACATAAGTTGTCACGAATTTCATGTTCACTCAAACAATTCAAATCTGACAACCTATATTTTAGGTGTGTTTCTAGACTTCCTAGCTTGATTTGATGAAGACTGTGACTAAACCTGCAACATACGTTAAAATAATGTCAATACAAAAGTACTGGCGAGCATACAGGTTTGATATGTAATAGTGTAATAGATAAAAGCTGCGAATTTCCACATACATAAACGTAATACACGACATATATACTCACAAAACTGATACTACCAGCTAAGTCCTCGAGCTGCGATTGCGATTGCTAAACTAGACCACGTCGGGCGCAATAGTACTATACTAGTCATGGTGGGACGTCGCGAGTATAAGTCCTAGCACATATGTAACTAGCATCACGTATAACTATGCACGTAAGTCATTCGCAAGTGATAAGTAGTTTAAGCATTTGATGTAATTTGATTTGATAGCAACGTATGTTACACCCAAAAGTGCAAAAGCAAAAAGGGTTCAAGTATACTCACAGTCGGTGCTCAGCAAGCAGCAACTTGGTTGGATTGAAGGGAGCGCGTGTGAGATTATCCTGATTACAGATCGATAGCGTAAGCGTTGAATAGTGCGTGAAACGGAGCAAGGTGTCAATGGATCGGACAGTACTCCGATCGGATGGCAATCTGATCGAGTGGTCGGTCGATCGGGTGACAATCCATTCGGATGGTCATCCGATCGGGTGACCATTCGATTGGATTGCTACCTCGTTGGGAAAGATGTGTTTGTGTATGATGGTTTGCCTTTTAAAGTTTTCGTTGTAGCATTTTGAAAACAGAGAAGTATCTCTACCTTTCAGGTCGGTCGATCGAACGGTCGGTCGATCGGGTGGCAACCCGATCGGGTGGCTGTTCGATCAGACGGTGATCCGATTAGCGAGACACTTTAGTTGCTGATAAGTTCACAGTAGACTGGTCGCTCGATCGGGTGACAATCCGTTGGAACTGATGTGTGATGAGGATTTGTAAAACGTTTTAGTGTTGAGGATCCAAAAGTCAGCCGATCGGATGGTCGTTCGATCGGACGGCAATCCGATCGGACGACAATCCGTTCGTTGTTCAGATCCTTGAATGCTTGAAAATTTGTTTAAGTCTTGACCCCAAGTGCAACCCGACCGGATTGCAGGTTGATCGGGTGGCAGTCCGATCGGACGGTAACCCGTCCCACAATCTTGTCGTTTTACATTTTAGCTATCTCGTTAAGTTTCTGCGATTTGATCGAGACGGTATGACTACGAGCTAAACAATGGAACTCCACCAAGTCCAAGTCATCGGATCGGATGGGAATCACCCCGTCCTATCAGTTAACTATTCTTGATGGTTGTTCGTGTTCAACACGCTAAGCCGGTCATCTCGTTGATAGGGACCGGTTCTTGAAACGACACTTCACTAGAGAAAGAGCAGAATGTCTGTACGAGCTCTGTTTCTACCGGGTTTGAGTAAAAAGTTAAGAAAGTTTGAAGAGAAGCTTAGAAAACTTTTATTCGGCTTAGATTTGTGCGAGTTTATTGTTTATTCTCCGTGGAATCCATCAGATCTGGACTGTTCTTGATGAGATGAGGTCACACTTCATTGTTCCTAAGAACTTCATGATGACATCATCTTAGAATGGCTCAAATCCAAAGATTTAATGGTGAAAAAGTGAGATTTGATGGTGAAAAAGATGAAGGAGTGCGTGTAGATTATAGAAGTACAAGATTTGAGGTAGAAACTTACAAGAATTGAGAGAAATCGAGAGAAAATGGCGAGAAGGCGTCTGGTCGAGCGAGAGCAGTCACATCAACTGTTGTTGATATGACATGCGTGGTATTTATAGGCAAGGAGGAGGAGAAAGGTGTTGCCGTGAGTCGGATCGGATGGCTTGTCCGATCGGTTGGCTGTCCGATCGGATAGATGTCCGATCGGGTGGCTGTCCGATCGGATGGCGATTCGATCGAAGTGCCATTCGATCAAACGCCTCCGGCGAGCTGAGTTTTGGCGTTCCGTTTTGATTGTTAAGCGTTGCGATAGTTTGGTTACACATTCTCATCCACATTTTCATATATTTATTATAATTAGCCACGTTGGGTCGTATATACATATCCATATTTCACAGTTGTGATACAATAACCGGGTTTTGTTTCAAATATGCGTTACTTTGCGACGCTTCACGGTCATCGAGGAGGGTAGAATAGGTCCTCACTAACGTCATCGTGAACGTTAATGTGTGTGATGCGATGTGCGTTTTGAGTAATGAGTTGCACTGCGACACATCACGGCTATCAAGGAGGGTAGAATTGGTCCTCACTCGACATCTTCGTGGTTGTCAGCAAGTACAATGTGATGTGATAGTGATAAAGTACGTGAAATTATGCGAAAATACTGTAATATAGCGATATATGCGATATAGGTACATTATGATTTGAATCTCCGGTGCTAGGCGTAACGAATATAGCGAGTAGTAACAACGCACGAACGTGCGGGTTGTTACACCCCCCAAATCCATACTTAATTTCCTGAAATACATGTAGTTTGAAAACATAAACAAAAGTTGAGCGAGTTCATGTGTGTGTTTATGAATAAACCTTTGAAGCTTTTGTAAGTATGTTTGTATGTACTTGAAATCCCGGTATGAAAGCAACAAGGAAACAGATCGATTAATGTGTAGCTAATACATTAATATACGTGACATGGTGCAGGAAGACTCAAACCAAGTAGACTTTGTACCGGGCTTCCGGCTGTAAGACATAGTCACCACATGGCCCATTCGGCGGACTCATGGATGGGGCTTGCTACACCCAAATAGATCTATCACTCATGTCCCTCGGTCCTACTACGAGGATTAATGGCCTTAAGTATGCGCCTACCCATTCACATGATCTACTGTACTTTCCTTAGCTAATCATACCAATTGTATTTGTCTGTAAGCATTTTGTAATCATTTGAAACATGTACTTCACCCCCGAAGTTAATAAACAAAACAGCTTAAAGAAAAGGGGGACATGAACTCACAGTTTTGCGTTCCTTGTATCCGATGTAACTCAAAGCTTCCTCTAGAACGCACGACTACCTACATGCGTACTACGGTCCGTTAGACGAGCGGGTCGTGCCTTGTCTTGGTATTGATTAGTGCCTTTGAGTTACGTTTTAAAGTGTCCTCGTTATTATTCCAAGTACATAATTATATGTTAAAATAATAATTATGTTAACTTAAATTATATTTATTTAGTTTTGAAATAATTGTTAAACAATATTTTCGTAATAATACTTTTCAAGTATTTATATCCGTATTTCCTTCCGAAGGATGGGGTATCTCATACATCTGTATTCGTATTCTTGTATTTGTATAACTTGCCATGTAAAGGTGTTGTATTCCGGTGAGTGTGTATACGTATGAAAATGCGTATTTTTATTAAGTATCCTCATACTTAATTTCACTTTGATTATTCCGGAATATTATCTTTAATAATGATCCAATATATATATTTCTAAAATATATATTTCAAGAAGTATTTCTTAGAAAAAATATTCCTAATTTTTCTTTTGGCAAAAATGTTTGTAGTTCCAAAACAATATATTTTCAAGTCTCACTTAAGAATATTTATAACCTTATTTTATCCCAAAAATATTATATTTCCTTAATAATTCCAAGAAAACATATATATTTTTAATCGTCAAAAATTATATATTTCCTTCTTGTCAAAATATGATATAACTTTGTGATAATTGTGAAAATCTCATTTTCATTCTTTTGGTGTCCAAAATATTATTTACCAAAAATATACTTATAACCATATTTTCCGGAATATTTGGTAAGTTACATTTCTTGTTCGGTCTCCCAATATTTTGTGTGTAACTTGTGTATTTATTCCTTGAGATTTTTGGTAGTATTTTGGTTTGAAATTTCTTGATGTTTTAATGTGTTATATTATTTCAAGCACCAAAATAATATAACTACTACACATAATATACAAGTAATCACACATGTGTGTCTTCAATGTATATATATATTCTAAATTTATATATTTGGCCACTTTTATTTATAAAAACCAACCTCCAATATTTGTATTTTTGTAACAAAAATTATGGCAAAGTTTATATAGAAAAACTCATGGTTAAAATACACTTTCAAATACTTGTTTGAAAATATTTTTCTAAGTGTTTATATTTTTAGAAAATTTTGCCATAGTTTCCCCTAAAAATGGAGGTGTCCATGCTATCAAAGCATATCATTTTCTTTTTAAAATCATCTCAACAATCAACAACTCAATCAACACTTACCTAGTGCCAAAATTATGTAATTTACCTAACAATATGAACTTGAACTTTCATAAAAACTTGTAGTAACTCACTAGTGCTTTTAGTAGGTTTAGTTACCCTTAAAAAATGTATTTACTTCTTTAAAAACTTCATTTGTAATGAAGTTGGGTGTTTACAACTTCCAAACACATCTTCTAAAAATGCTTCTTTATGTAATCTTTTTGTTACACAAGTGTTTCTACACTTGTTTAACCAATAAAAACAAGTTTGGTTTATGTAAGAGCCAAGTCTATGTAAATCTTGTTATTTAACTTAGTTTCTTGGGAAAACTATCTTGGAAATCATCCTCTTACAAGACTTGTATTTTGTTTAAATCATCATCGCATATGAAAACAAATTTTATTATTCAAGTTCATGTCTACATAAAGTATGATCATCTTGGTCTTTCACAAGATCATCTTCTTAACTTACTAGATCATGTGTTTAATCACAATCTAGTAGGTTTCATATGATGTCTAACATCCCAAACACAAACAATTAATCACCAAGAAGCAAAACAACACTAAACAATATGTAGTCTTATGTTTATAAGCTTATGTTCATGTTTCATGATTATGTTCTTTAGTGTTCTTCATGATTTGCATCACATATCATCTTTTAACCAACTAAATAAGAAGTAAATTCAAGTGACAAGAGGCTTACTACTAGCACAAGGGCTAGGGATGAACACAAGAATATGAAGATGATAAACTAGGTGGTTAATAGCAAATGGTGAAGGTCCTTCAATTTTCAAAGCCACCAAGCTTCCTAATCTCGCTTCTAACACCTTTGTATGAGTATGTAGTGTATGGAACTTGATTAATGATGATGATGGTGGTGTGGGTTGGGTTGGGTTGGGTCGAACACAAGGAAGGAAGGAAGGAGAGATGTGTGTGAAGTAGTGTGTGTAAGATAATGAGATCTTGTTCCTTCATATACTTCTTATATCCATGTTAATCCTTTATCCCTTGTGTATTATGTTTCCAAAGTACAAAACAAGATCAATTAAGATCTCAAAACAAATCAAGAAAATCCCATGGTGGGACCCCATATGGAACCGTGAATTGGGGGGTGGGGGGGGGTATGCTTAGTTGGGATGTAATGGTAGGTTAAGAGAACTAGTTAGATTTCATATGTGATATTTAGTGTTTATGCATACCATGTGTTATATAGTGTGTTAGGGTGTTCGGGGCTCAAAACTAGCTCAGAAATATTAAAACAATGGTTCTAGTATACTTTTGATGTTTCGGGTAGTGTCCGATTGTTCGGTTAGATGCCGGTTCGTTAAAGTGCTAAACTATACCGTTTAGTGTTCTTTATGTTACCTTTTGTGACACTTTTAATTCCCGACATTTAGGAAAGCATTCAAGACCATTTAGTCATATTTTTGTATGTTATTAGCTTGTTAAAAAGCTGATTTTTGCTGAAAAATGCTGAATTCAGCAATTTGGGTGAGCTTTAGGCACTTTCTGGTACTTAAACTATCACCTAGTGAAGCAGTTTTGCGATCCTCACTTTCCTGCATACTATACTAGTGTAGTACTTTGTCTCTGGCTCATACTGGGTCTCAAAACAACGTTTGTCTATGTACTGAACCTCGTCAGCATTTTTCTGAATTATCCGCTAACTGTGCTAGCTGTGCTTTGTGCATCATTTATGTCAATATGGTTTGTATGTAAATATGCTGTGACATTCTGAAATATGTGATGCACATGTACGTATGATGCAGTAATTAGAAAGCAGTTAAGTATAATTCAGCACGGTCATTAAGCACTAATCAAGATTATTTAATTGTACGGATACATGCAAATTTGGCAATTGTCACATATGATTTCTTCCAAATATAAGAATTTTCATTCCCAGGGAAGGGGTTGTTTTTTTTCTATCCTTCAAGGAATAGAAAGACATCTACAATTATTATTATTATTATTATTATTATTATTTCTTTTACTATTAATATATTTTTATTATTATATTACATATTTTATTATTATTGAGAAAATTATATAATTGTCGTTTTTATTAATTGTGTTTCATTACTCGTTTTGTTTTGCTTATAAAACTGTACAAAAGTAACGATTCATTCTATTCGCATATAGGTAACCAAATATCGCAACGGAATGGAATAATCTATTTCATTCCGTTGTCCATTTTATTTCTTAATTCATTTCGTTCTCTTGTTCATTCCATTACTTCATACGAAACAAACCCTAAGAGTTTGGCGCATATCTTCAATGTTTGGTCGGCAAAAATAACACCCATTAACTTTATTTTAGTCGGTAAATGCGAATCTAATTATTCTTAGACACATATCTTTTCATACCACACGCCCCTCTTGCGGTATGTGCATATAATGTATATATGTGTGGGCCATCGGGGGGCAAAAGTAAAAGTGCACTAATTTTAACGTTATTTTACTAATTTCGTGAAAATAACGTTAAAAGTGGAGGACGGTTAATCATGCATCATGTGGTGGCGTTGATAGCTGAAAGACAAAAGGGTACATGCACTAATCGGTCTTTGTCTTGATTGCCGAGTGTTATGTGCCTTATGTCCAAGGCTTGATGCAAAACTACTATCGAGCCGGGGGTCTCACTGGAAGCAGCCTCTCTATTCCTACGGGGTAGAGGTAAGGCTGTCTACATCTTACCCTCCTCAGACCCTACCTTTGCTTTGCTATTGGTGGGATTTACTGAGTATGATGATGATGATGATATCTTTTCATACCACATTTTTCTTTTATGTACACTACTCTTGTGCACCTTTAAAAGAAAATTCTGACAATAAAAAACCATTCATATTATTCTCACGATTTTCATGATAAGCATATTTATATTCTTGGGGTATATAAGTTTTTAGGAATAAGTAGAATTATGTTTCTCGTTACTCACTATAGTTAAAATATTCCCAAGAAAAGATTTTTTACCTCAGAATTATTGTTGTTCACAATTAATGGGGAACCTCGAACGAAAATCAGGTTCGTAGAGAATGGAATTTTGGTGTGTTAAATGGTGTCCCCTCCTCTAAAGGTTGAGTGTTCGAGTCCTGTTATAAATCGTGAAATAGATTAGACAGGAGTTTGAGTTGTCGTTAGAAAAATTAACACAACTACTCGGTTATACCTTTTAGCCATGGATATTATTTATTTAGTGATTTAGAAAACTTCTCTTTCTAGAAAGAAGGTAGGATTGTTAGAATTCCTTTTTAAAAGGTTTGTAATCTAAGAAAACCCAATCAAGATCGTGAAATCTAAAAGCGAAAAAAAAAACAGGTTGTGTGTAATTCTGACACATAAAATAAAAGTTTAAATTATATAATAATAATAATAATAATAATAATAATAATAATAATAATAATAATAATAATAATAATAATTTTCATGACTATATAGACATGGGGTAAGATCAAATAAAAAGATTATTTTGCTTAAGTAGGATGAGAATGAATCTTAACCATTCATTTTTTAAATCGATGGTTAAGATAAAAGTGTATGAGAAATGAGGAGTGCAAGGGTATCTTGGTAAATCCTATTTGTGGACTTTCTCTCTCCACATGTAAGGCACATGCATATTTCACTCTCATTTTTTAAATATTCATAACTTTTTATACGACATTATTTTTTCATGAAAATTTCACCGTAAAATCGAGTGTCTTTTTATCTTTAATTTGAGTACCATATTGCTATATAAAATATGAAGACTAAAAAACCCACTAAAATGTGTTGTATTTCTATGTTATATAACATTTTTTTGTGCTGGATTTTTGTAGTATATTTTTGTGCTGAATTTTTTTGTCTTAATTTTTTTTCTCAATTTTTTGTGCTCGATTTTTTGTACTACATTTTTTTGCTGAATTTTTTCGTGCTATATTTTTTTGTGCTATATTTTTTTGTACTACATTTTTTGTGCTAGATTTTTTTGTTGTATTTTTAAAAAACAAAAGGGTTGTCACTTGTCATTTTCACTCATATTTATAAGGAACAAAATGCCATTCATTGCTACATATTAGGAGTGCCACATGTCATCATCACAATCCTTCTTAGGCTACTTAGGCCATCCGTAGTCATAAAGCCCCTTGTGGGGCGTTATGCGACACGTGTCGTGCCACGTCACACGGGGGCTTTATGGGGCGTTATATCACTAGAGCCCGTAGTCATAAACCCTCTACCCATCATTACCTATTTAATAATTTTCAATTTTATTAATTAATATAAAAAAGATTGCTTAAATTTGATTGGTGGAAAGTTAAAAGAAAGAATGCATAGCGCCGCGAAATTTCTCGCGCCCTGACCCAATTTTTGAAACATAGCGCCCCTTGTGGCGGTGTGCCGGCGCTATACCGGCGCTATGAGGGCATACCGCCCAATTATGCCGCCCCACTACGTTCGGACTTAGCCAAAAAATCCACTTTTTAGTGGATCCTTAGACCGCCCGTAATAGGGCGTGATTTGTAAAAAAATTTCGAAGAAAACGCCGGAAAACGCCCACAAGCCACTACACCCCGGCGTGTTTGGGCGTTATTTTGGGCAAAATTCGATTTGGCGTTTTTTGAAACACGCCGAAATGGAAAATCTTTGGCCAATCATATGAAAGCATGTGGGTTTAGAGAGAGAGAGAGAGATGGAATTTCAGCCGGATTTTTTGGGTAGCCGGAATTTCAGCTGGAGTTTGCAGGTCACGAAGAAGAAGAAGAAGGGATGGAGGTGGGTGGTTTGTTTTAAAACTTTGCTCAGTTGACACATTAGGTCCCTGTGGTTTTAAACTTCAATATCTTTAATATTTTAAGTTTCAAAAATGTTATATCAGTCCCTAAAGTTTTGTTTATTAAATGTCTCATTTGGATCTTTTATAAAACTTAAAATTTTGCAATGTAATTTTTTAGTATTGTAATTTTTTTTTAATTTAATGAAGTATTTTAAGTTTTAAATTTAAAAATAAATAAAGAATTGTGTAATGATTGGATGAGGCGTTATTGGACATTATTCCACTACGCCACTTTTGCAAAAAACGCCCAATAATGCCCCCATGCTGACTGGACTGCCACATGACAGAAAACGCCCCAGGGTGGGGACATTATTTATCAAACCACTACGCATGGTCTTATTAGTGTTCTAGATATATTTTTATGTTATTCTATACAATATGTTTCTAAATATTGCTAAATTTATAGTTTTCTGTTATTTACAAAAGTTAAAACTGAAACACAATAACAATAGAAAAGTACATTTTTATACATGTCAATTGTAAGATGTCATGTCCAAATGGAGCATATACGTATTAAATACATTTGATAACAAATAACAATTCAACATGTATGTGTAATTAAAGAGTGTTGGGCACTAAAAATTAATAGCTTATCTTTATGATCCTAAATCGGCAACATATGCTTCAAAAGCAAAGCAAGTATGTGAAATATATGTTTATCCCACTAAGTCTAAGTGTGGGTACCACATAACCATATGAAAAGTTACATATTTAGCCCTTTAATCCGTCTAACTAACCTTAATCACAGTATCACACCCTTTATTTACGAGTGACACCAACAAAGGTAAACCGAATGGAACGAAACCAAATCAAACTAGAAAACACATAACCGGATTGATCTTAAAGTAGGTTGCGTGAAACATATAAATTACCACATTATGGTATAGGATTGTCCTACAACACCATAGATAACTTTAAAAAGAAGTGGCCTTTTGCTCGAAACAGAAACTAGTGCTTTCATACGCAACTTTCACTTTGCATTATTGTCACCATTGCCCATCAACAAATCACACAAACTCAATATAGGTTACGTGAGCCACGCTTAAAACTATATCTGCTTCAAGCTTTATGAGATAAGAAACTTAGAGATGTAAACAAGCCAAGTTGATATGGGTTACTTGAGACCAACTCGTTCAAATCCCGAACAGAGCTGAGCTTAAACGGGCTCAAACCAGAACATAGAGCGTCATACACTCAACTATACTCGCAAGCCCTAACAAGCCTCCATTATTTATGTAAATTTAATGTAATAAATATAGATTGCATAATAGAAATAATTATATATATAATTATGATAAAACTAAATAATGTAATAAATATAGATTGCATAATAACAATAACTATATATATATAGGGTTGAGTTCAATTCACAACTCTGAATATTCACAGAATTCACAGAACTTTCAAAGCTACTAATAAACCATTATTTTATTTATATATTTTTATATTTAATATTATTTAAGGATATATTATATGTATTTTTTATTATTACATATATGAAAAACCAAATTATTTATGTGTAATAAACAATTTACATACGTGTAAAGGAACTAATTTACATATGTGTAAAAAAACCAATTTACGTATATGTAATTGTAAAATTACATACGGAAAAATGATAAAACTACTCTTAACACACATGGAATCATAATAAATGATAAAAAATACCCTTAAACAATTTTAAATATAAAAATATATTAGTAGAATGATTGTTTATTAGGAGCCAACTCCAAGCCTAGTCTCGAAACAAGCATTGCCGAACCCTATAGAAACTCGAAAGAAAAAAGAATAAATCCTATGATGAGATATATAGGTGTAAAGTATGTTAAAAGGATTAAACGCACCAAAAAACTTTTGTATATGTCACGTTTTGTAAGTGTGTAGCAAACAAAACTCATCATGATATATAGTCATGTAACTCGTTATTTTCTTTATGTCACAAAATACTAGCCACATATATTCCTAATTAACATTTTTATATAACTTTATATAACGAATTATTTTATAAACACAATGCAAGGATACCAGACAACATTAAAGTAGATTCTTGATTAGAGCTAAAGCTATAATGGTGCAATGCTTATTATGAAAGCACATTTAACAAACTGTGGAATTATACTATACCAGTATGCTTTTGAATCTAGAGAATAACTACATGTAATGTGCACTATATTTTCTAAGTGTGTATATCGCATAAAAAAGGAACCAACTTCAATCGCGTTACTATTTACTATCTTATAACGTTAACACGTGTGAGGTGCCATCATTTCAACGCGTTATGGGTGCACATTATCTTGATCATTGTTGAATAGATCAGAAATTTTTAAAAACCTTTTTATGGGTGAAAATAAAGATAGGATACCCAAAATAGAAATCAGCCAACTTTGTTACTTTTTTATGCCAACTTGATCATTGTTGAATAGTATGCCTTTAATGTTAGTTTGGGATGAAATGACCACGAAAACTAGTTACACTGGTCAATAAAAAAACGTAGCGTAATCATATTGCAGTTTTTTTTTTTTTTTTTGTTTCCTAAGTTTAAGGTAGCTAGACAATCAGACACGAGTTTTGTAAAATCGCCCCCTGCGAAACAGGCAGATATATAGGCAAATATATGTTAGAATGTTGTGACTATCCACCAAAACATGGGTCAAAAGAAAAAAGGTTGCTTTCAAGATAGAAAGTGGGGATGGGGTATAGATGCATAGAGTATTTGAATTTTGAAAGCTTATATATAGACATAAGAGGGTGGGTTGGTCAGCTATTTCCATATAACTAGTGTAAGCTTTAGAAGAACAACAAAACATGCAAAATCAAATGAGTGAAATGTTTAGAAAGGGGAAATCCCTAATTCTTGTTATATGTTTGCAATTCGGGTTTGCGGGAATGGATGTTCTTGCGAAAGTTGCTTTGAATGATGGAATGAATAATTATGTGTTTGTTGTTTATCGCCATGCTTCCGCCTTCATTGTCATGGCCCCTTTCGCCATTGTTCTAGACAGGTCTCTCTCTCTCTCTCTCTCTCTCTCCCCCCTCTCTCACATGCGCACACACATTTCTTCCTTAGTTCGGTTTTTGTTTTCGTTTTTGCTAATTATTAGTCTTGTAATAGGAAAACAATGCCAAAGATGACGGTCTCTATTTTCGTCAAGCTTATGCTCCTTGCACTCTTGGAGTAAGTTTTTCTTTTCTCGATAACAACGGGCAAGTGGTGCGATGTTATGGTTAGATAACTAATCTATGTATTTTGTTTGACAGGCCGGTTATTGATCAGAATCTCTATATTTTGGGAATGAAAGCTACAACCGCAACATTTGCGGTTTCAATGTGCAATGTTCTTCCTGCTATAACCTTTGTCATAGCATGGATTCTAAGGTAAAAAACATTTAACATGCATAAGAATGCATGAATATAACATGTACATGACATGAGTCATTGTATATGTATGTTTCACCGTCCAGTAAGTTCATGCTCATAAAACCGATATTACCAATTCGGTTCATCATTCCTGATACATCAAAGTGGCAAACTTTTGAATTTTGATCCATTTACTTCTAAATGGGTTGATTTGTCTTGTGTTTTATCTCAAACGTGTCAGAATAGAAAATAAACTAAAAAGGGAACATGTTGAAACCCATCAAAACTCTTTTATTCATGCATACAACCTCCTAACTTGTTTTATTCAGCGTTTAGATTATACGTGTAATAATAGTGTTTTGTAATCATAAGTAACACACTAATTATTTATAAAAAAAATGGATAGAGAAAGGGTTTACAAGCCAACTCGACCCGGCCCGTTTTATCAAGAAACCCGTTAGTGAATACTCATCCAACACCTAGTTACAATAACTAAAACAAGTTCAAACAGTCTAGTGGAAGAATTAAATTCTCCTAGAACATCAATTCATTATGTTTAATCTTATTATATTATGAATATTATTGTTATTACAATTATTATTACTACTATTGCTACTAATAATATAATTATTATTTGTTATATTTATTATAACTAAAATAAGATGTGTTTATGAGATTTTTATCAGGATATTAACAAAATCTTGGTGAACTGTTGTTGACCCAGGCTTGAGGTGGTGAACCTAAAGAGTCTCCGGAGCCAGGCTAAAGTAATCGGAACTCTCACAACGGTTGCAGGAGCGATGCTAATGACACTGGTTAAAGGGCCACTTCTAGAGTTGTTTTGGACAAAAGGAAGAACAAATAAAAGATATGAAATGCACAATGGGGTTGATTTGCAGCATTCCCTCAAGGGTGCGTTTATGATCGTTGTCGGATGTTTCAGTTGGGCTTGCTTCATGGTTTTACAAGTAAGAATTTATATATTTAATAGAAATGATAATGAAATAGTTGTTAATAGTTTTTCATTTTAATGTGTTTATTTGTAATATGTAGGCGATTACACTAAAGTCATATCCAGCCGAGTTGGCTATGACCGCTTGGATATGCTTACTAGCGACGATTGAGGGAGGTATAGTGGCATTGATCATGGAGCGGGGGAACCCAGAAGTTTGGGCTATAAAGTGGAACACGACACTTCTAGCAACACTCTACTGTGTAACCAACTTTAACTACACTCTGATAAACACACACATATAAAAGTTGATAAGGCGGGTTGGACAGGTTGGGTAACAAGTCAAAACTGGTAAATATTTTATAGGGCTGGGTCGACCCAAAACACTTTTTGTCAAAGATTTCTACATTTTTTTATAAAAAAAAATTAGTGTAGTTATAAAGATTATATATTGCTTAGGTGGTATTCTAATTAGTGTAGTTATAATGATTTAGATGGTTTTATGATGTAAAATCAGAGATAAGGGCAACTTTTGACCGTTCATCGCATTTAGCTTGTTTCCTCATGGCTAGGCTGCCCGTTTGACCCGTTATAACTAGAACATGGGTGATGGGTCGGATCGCCATCTATGCATATATGGGTGTACAACAAGCATGTTGTGACAAAAAAAAAAACAAAGAAAATTTTAAACAAATAATTATGGTGTGTGCACATTTAACACCAACTTTTACTCATTGCTATGCAGGGGATAATATGTTCGGGTGTTGCTTACTACGTCCAAGGGATCATTATGAAAGAAAGAGGTCCAGTTTTTGTGACTGCATTCAATCCATTGGGTATGATAATTGTCGCTTTCACGGGATCGATTTTTCTTGCCGAGAAAACCTACCTAGGAAGGTAAAAAAATTACATATTTCTTGATTATTTACCCAAATATACGACGAACGCTAATTTTATAATTTATATTCTCACAGGGTTCTTGGAGCAATTGTCATAGTTGCAGGGCTTTATATGGTCGTTTGGGGTAAAAGCAATGATCACAAACTTCCGCCCCTAGAACCCGAAAAACAAATATTGGGTAAAGAATCTGAGACAAATTGCAACGACAAGGTTATTACTATCAAATCATCAGATGAAGTATACGATAAACATAATCAAACGGCTGATGTTTGATAGGCGGTAGAAAATAAGGACATCAACATTGGTGTATGAGACATGGATTTTTCTTGAATGGGAGTTTTTTAACAAATGTTTTTAATCTATTTTATGTAATTATGCATACTATGATATGGACGTCCATACTGCGTTGGACGATTTTCAACCCGTTTATTGGGTTCTAGTTTCAGATAAAGGCTTTTATTTGACCCGTTTGAAACAAAACATAACTCAAATAGACCCATTTATAAGTGCCGAAAAATTCCAACTCTACTCTTTTGTTGTGTGGTAACTTTCGAGTTTCTTGCATTTAATGTTTACAGAGGAAAAGAAAGTTACACAAGTAGGCTTTCTGAACAAATTACATGGCAAATAAGTAACAGAATGCACCTTTCCAAAGCCGAAAAGATTTCGGGCTGATTTGTGATCCAGTTATTGTCTTCCCATTAGATATGCTTATCACCTTAAAATGTCAAAAATGTGTTTGTGAGGTGAGCCAAAATGGTTTAAACAGTGATTTATATAAGTAACACCTTTGTAAGATTAAATATATTTTATGTCATATTTAATCTAGTAGCCATTATAATCATTTACATTATATGGATCAAAATATATAACAATCCTATTAAATAATTAGTTGGTAATTGTTGATGGGCCTAATTACCCTTATTAACTAATTAGGGTTTCCTCCTGGGTGCTTATATAAGGAGACTAATGTAGAGGTTTCAAGGTTAGACAACCTAATTATTCTCATAACATCAATCGACCTCCTCTCCATAACCGATTCCCTTGTCGGTTTCTCATCATCACCATCATTAGATTGCACCCTAAGGAGGAACCAGATTAAGCTGACAATCATGTCAAACACTGTTGCTGCGTCTCCATCTGGATTCTCTGCTGGCCTGTGCTGATGCAATCAAAGGTATGTTATTTATTCATGTTTTCCCTTATGTTCAAACAGAACTGATCCAACGTGTGGTATCAGAGCATATGTTGATTAGTCGGTTCTGTTTTGTATCCATAAATCTGGAATAAAACTGGAAAACAGTTTTGAAAACCTTAATGAAATCCGTTTTTGCCATCCGAAATCGTCAATACGGATCTAAGATTTCATCATTACGGATGCATTACGGATGAAAGTTCATTAAATTTTTACTGTTCCGAAATCGATATGCTTAAAATGTGTTATAAAATTTCCAGATTTTGGATGAATATTTAGATATTTTGATTTAGGGTTTATCACATGTTCATGAAAAAATTCGAAAATTCCCTTAGTTTTTGGAATGAATTTAGGATTTTTTGGGTGTTTGTTCCTGTTTGATTTATTTTATCTGATTAGAATTTCGAAATCTGTTATTTTATTAATGGATATAATTTTCGAAATAAATAGATAAATATAATTAATATTTAAACAGGAAACTTAATCCCATAATCCCTAAGATTTCGGATTTAAATCTTATCAATAATTAACTGCCTAAATTAAGGATTTTGTAGCTTGAGGAACACATTACCGATGATCATTACGGATGATCATTTCGGACTAAGCGTCTATCACGGATCAACAACTAATTGATCATTCCGGATGAACATTTGTTCGTCCATTACGGATCAATAATTGTCTGATCATTTCGGATGCACATTCCGGATGACCATTCCGGATGAACATCTGTTCGTCCATTACGGATCAATGACTGCCTGATTATTACGGATCATCACAGATCATTTCGGACTAATAATTTCGGACTAAGCATTATCATCCGAAATGATCCGGCTTACGCGTCTTGAACACATCCGAAATCATTCGAAATCACTCATCTCGGACAATCCGAGATCATTCGAAATCATTCATTTCGGATGAATACAAGACATAAACCATCCGAAATCATGAGTGTTCATAAAATTTCAAGACTTATTCGAGATCCTATTATTTTATTAAGCAGTTAATATGAACTAAAATTTAGCTCGGGGCTCCGCCCCGAACCCCGTGCAGGGGGCACGCTGTTCCCCTGCAACCCCAGCGAACTCACCGCGGAGTTCGATCCGCGCTAACAGGTGGTTTGCTATTAAATGATCGGTTTTGTAAATACTTAGAAAGTAAATAAGGATCAAATAATGTTTTACAAAACCAAAATGGCTTAACTTGAATGAGCTTCTGATGTATCACTTCTGGCCAAAGCTGATTTGATGCATCTACTTATCGTTCAAGTATTACGAAAGCTATGTTAAGTGTGCATCATAAACATGAATGTCTTAACATCTGGCCAAAGTTGATTTAATTCCTTCATAGATGGCATACTTAACAAGTGCATAACTAAAGTGATATCTCAATTTCTGGCCAAAGCTGATTTGTTACAACCACTTTGCACACATGCTTAAATGATTACACTTCTGGCCAAAGCTGATTTGTCTTCGTTTAAGTAGAACTTTAAATAGTCTATTATTTTGATGTTAGTAATAGACATATCACAACCTCTTCACGCAATGATCCTTATATTAATGATCCTTAATTAATTTTTTATGATCATTTCGTCTGCCTTATTCTTAGTACCCATAATTTTTTATTCACTATATTTTTCTTCTATAAATCTATATCTCATCCACTCTAATTCCTAAATCTAATATGTTTTGCTTAAAGTTTCTATAAGAATTAGCTCTTAAATTAAATCCTTGATTATCTCTTAAGACACGATAATCCTATTGCTCTCTTCTGATAAAGCACTACAAAAGAAAAGTAGAGCATGATGATTAGGATAAATCGAACATGATGTCTCTTCTGATAATCAAGAATAAGTGCTGTCACTAAAAGGTTATTCCAGATTAAGTCTTTCCTAAGACTAATCTATAATTGTGGAATAATCACTAGAACTCCTAAGATGCATGCCTTCATTTAAAATTATAAACTATAAAGCTAAGTGGTATATGTGAATACATAATAATGTACAATACCATGACCCATAAAGTTAAGGGCTTACGCATGGAAATAAGTACATTTTTTTCCAGTACATTACATACTAAGATTTTCACTTATAAAATTTGATGCCTTATAAATCAACTATAACACTCAAAAGTACCAAAGTATAATGAGTGTGTTGATAAGCAATATATGTACATAGAAATAAATGTTTGAAACTGGAAAATAAGATGTTATTCACCTTACAACCACTAATAGTTTAAAAGAGGATTGTTCTAAGGTTCATAGACAAATTACAAGTGCTAATTCCAACTTTAAGGTTCTTAAAGGGAAAATCTCAATGCATAATTATGTCATTAGACTAGGCATAAGCAACGAGACTATCCATTATTCTAAAGAGCAGTTGGATAAATTAATTAGATAATCACTTATTAAAGATATTTAAGTCTACTAATTATAATATTCCAATTAACACATGATTAGTTGACTCTAGTTCCATACGTTTCCTTACCAGAAGTCAACAAATAACTAACATGAGAGTTAGTGACAAAATTAAATGTTAAGACTATAAGAACCATAATAAGCAGTCTTCTAACAACGCTTTTCGATACCTTATATATTCTGAAGATTAATCAGAATATAGTATCATAATTAAGCAATGTTATGAAGGTTGTGAGGTTTGCATAGTCAACATAAAGTCACACTTACCTTAAACTCTCATCTTATTTGTTCTAAATATCTGGATTGAAACATTATTAAGATAAAACTAGATGATACCTTACATTTTTCACAACTTTTGTCATCATGTAAATGAGAAAAAGACAAAAGAAAAATGAGACTTATAAATTTCATCCATTATAACCAAAATTCATGAGAAATCATGACATGGTTAATGAGGATGATTTTTTATCTAATCTCATTCTAAGTGATTTTAAATCATGACGTTATAGCCCTAAATATTACTTGGCTTAAGGAATAAGTATGGGTCCATCATAAGTCATTCATTGATATTTTTGGAACTTATTCCAAATGGAATATTCAGACATAATTCATTTATCATTTAAAAGACTATCAACTTGTATCTAAATTTTGTCGCATATGGCCCACGTTCTTAGAAGAAATCTATTCATATACATACTTTATAAGATTTCTATTAAATATGTCGCTAAAGTTTCTTATGATATCTGGACATTAAAGAAATCAAATAAAGTCTAACGTATATATGATAGGTTCCCACGTCACGTAACTCATTGAAACTTCTCTTGTAGTATCCTAGAGATATTAAAGATCAGTGGGAGCATTAAGTGTCTTAATAATAACTTGCAATAGTTGCAAGAGGTGGAGAGTGGAAATTTTACATTACCTAAATTTACACAAGTAGGCTTTCTGAACAAATTACATGGCAAATAAGTAACAGAATGCACCTTTCCAAAGCCGAAAAGATTTCGGGCTGATTTGTGATCCAGTTATTGTCTTCCCATTAGATATGCTTATCACCTTAAAATGTCAAAAATGTGTTTGTGAGGTGAGCCAAAATGGTTTAAACAGTGATTTACATAAGTAACACCTTATGCCACAAACTCACCTTAGAAAAGGTACATGAATTGACAGCCATATATAGAGATAGGCTGCAACCCTTGATGACACCAAAGAGCTCCTTCTAACATTCAAATGAATCCTTAGGGGGCGTTTGGTTCGCGAAATGATTTAGAATTGGAATCGGAATTTATATAGGAATTAGAATTTGAAGGAATTGGATTTGGAATTTAAACATTACAATTGGAATTGGAAATTGTTGGAATTGGAATCTCAATTCCATTTTTGTTATGTTTGGTTGTCAAATGAATTGGAATTCATCACCCCGGCACCCACAACCACTCGTTGGGGTCAAAACGGTACGTGTCGAAAAGGTTCGCGTCGAAGCGGTTCGATTCGAAAAAGTACTTGTCGAAACGGTACGGGTCGATACGGGTCGGATCGAAACGGTTCGCGTCGAAACGGTACATGTCGAAACGGTACATGTCGAAAAGCTACGCGTCGAAACGGTACGGGTTGAAACGGTACGCGTCGAAACGGTTCGTGTCGAAACGGATCGATTCGAAACGGTACGGGTCGAAACCGTTCGCGTCGAAACGTTACGGGTCACAATGGTTCGGGTCGAAACGGTTCGGATCGAAACTAGTATGGGTTGAAACGGTTCGGATCGAAACGGTACGAGTTGAAACGGTGCGGGTCGAAACGGTCGAAGATTCCAATGAATTTACTTTAATTCCTTCACATATAGGAAGGATTTTGAATTCTTTTAGTTAAAGGAATTTGAAGGAATTCATGCCTAATTTCAATTCCATTGTAAACCAAACACATGAAGATTAGAATTGGATTCCAATTCCATCAAATTCTGTGAACCAAACATCTTAAGAGATGAAATTCAAATTCCAATTCCCTTCAATTCCATTAAATTTCTGTGAACCAAACGTCCCTTAGACAAGCAAAACTATAGGAAAATTGTCAAAAAAAAAAAAAAAAAAAAAAAACCAATAGACTTTCGTCGAGTCCGTCAAAAAGTCCACGGACTTCATTAAATCCCTCAACTTTGAAACTTAACAATATGGTCCATGGAATTTATTATAAGGTCTTTGTCATGTGTGACTAAATTCTTCAACTTTTTTAACATGATACAAAAGTTCCTTTTGCATGATTAAAATCCTTAGAAACTTTTTAAAGTTATACAAAATTTCATCATTTTACACAAATAAATTCTTCAACTTTATGAGAAGGACCGTTCATTGGCAGAGGTGATTTGTAAACTACAACTTTTGATGTGTGCAACTGTGCATTGCTAAAAGTTTGCTGTGAAAGATTTACCCTTAGATTACATGTGCCTTTATTTTGTTTTTTCCTAGATTGTACGAGGACATAATTAGGAAGAGTAAAATAGTAATTTTTTTTGTTTCTTTTTCTTCAAAATAGATTCTCCATGAGAAATTACATTTATGCAGGGCTCTTTTAGAGCTAAATCAAATTCAAAAATTGAGGCCTTTTTGTAAAAATAATAATAATAATAATAATAATAACCTTAAGTCAGTTGGCTAACAGAAAGTGTGACCCATAGAATTTTATTATTTTTTTAGGAATGCATGTGATATAACCTATTTAGATTATTGCATATATAATTAAAGAATTGATTTATTATTGGAGGCCCTTTGGAAAGTGCGGCCTAAAGCCACCGTCTCATTTGGATTACCCTTTAGCCGAGCCTGTGTGTACGCCACTAATAATCGCACCACTGGTTGATTCAGACAAACCCTTTGAACCGATAATTGCCCAATCAGAAAGCTGTAATTGCATGCAAACCTCGTGGAAGAAGTAATAATGTTTGTATAGTTATTTAATCCACCAAAAGATATGATATTGTTTTCGCCATTTCCAAATTGAACTCTCATGGATAAACCACTATTATCAGTTTTGCTCATTGACATTCTACAATCATCCAAAATGAAGCAGAAGTAGTGAAACCTTAATAAATTAACTTTCAACTGAAATTAGCGGCAAAGGATTATAATCTCTCTGGGCCTGGGTAGAGGTGTACACAAAAATCGATTAGGGCCCGCCAAACCGGTTTATAACTGGACCACTAAAACCGGGTTGGCCAAACCTGATAAAATTACAACATCAACTAGGGAGGCTTGGTTGATCTTAAAGGGGTGGTCTAAAGGAGATCTAAAGTCGAAAGACTGAACGAGTAAAATAGTAATTATGTATTTAATTATTGTTTGAATTATCTTAATATTAGATTTGATAAGTGTCTAATTGTTTAAAGGTAAGTATGAGTAAGTGTCAATACACTGGTATCTCAAACAATCGAACACAGAACCCAAATCAAAGATTAACCCAAGAACAAAGTTGGAACAAGATTGTTTGAAACAAGATACAAGATCAAACCTCTCAAACTAAACACTCTCACTCATAGAGAGATTATCAAAATGATAATCTCTAATGAACTACAACCAGATCTATGTTATAAGCTTTGATAAACAACGAATCAAAACTTTTACAGTACAAACCCTAATTCACTTAGAGAGAGAAAGAAGGTTCTAGAGATGTGTATCGAAAAAGTGACTGAATGAATGAACCAAATATCTGCTCCTTTTTTATATCTAGGACTGGGTTGTTATAACAGCCCAACAACTTGTATTAAACACTCTTCCATATGTTCGTGTTACCAGCCCATGTAACTGCTTCAAGCCCAATCTACAACTGCTACAAGCCCAATTATCTACTAGCCCATGAAACACCTCAGTCCAGAAACACCTCAGCCCAACATGTTACAAAAAAATATAAAACATTATTATAACACAGGTACAAGAAATATAAGATATTAAATTGTAAAGTTAATAAAAATATAACCTTTTATATTTTTAACACCCCACCTCAATTTAATATCCAAATCAGAGATCGTTGCAAGCTTCTTTTTCACGTCTGGTACTTGGATGATGGGACCCTTATTGGAGATGCTACTCAGGTTCCCAAGGCTTTAGACTGGCCCCTCCTTTGGGACCCTCAAAGCGAACTCCTCCTGCTCCGTTCGTGCATGGGGGTTGCTAACTGCTGTTTGGGCTAAGGACGTGTCAGCCTTCTTATGTCGGGGAAGCCGTCTCTGTTTTTGACAAGGGGCTTCGGAATGCGATCGAGGACATTGTTGTTTGTGGGGGTGCCTTTTTCGGGGACCTACAATGGAGGTTAGCTTCCCTCCCGACCCGTTTTGGAGGGCTTGGGATTTGCTCAGCTGAGGATGCCTCTTCCTACGCTTTTGTGGATTCAAGGGCCCAATCTTGGGTTCTTCAAGACCACATCCTTCGTGAATGTGGTGGTGGGTTGTTGGACTCTGATTATAGGGGTGCGTTGGACAATCTGTATAGTTCTCTTTCCGATCTTTATCTCGGCGGTTTCAAAGACACCGCCCCCATTAAAGCCCAGAAAATTCTGGTGAATGCCTTATATGGCGAAATCGTCAAGACAGTTGAAGAGAAGTTTGCCTTATCCCCGCGTCAGCGAGCCGTGTTTGAGTGTTTGCGAGCCCCCCATGCTCAGGATTTCCTGTCTGTTGTTCCCATCGAAGGTTTAGGGCAATGTATGTCGGCTGTGGAATACCGGGCTATCCTCAAGTACCTGCTGATAGTACCCCTTTTCCCGGTTGATGGCCCGTGTCTTGTATGTCGAAACTCTTGCTTGGATTCTTTTGGGGAGCAAGTAGTCCATTGCAAAGAATTACCGGTCTTTAAATATCGACATGATTCAGTTCGAGATGTGCTTCATGATGTCCTTAAGCGGGCAGGGATCTCGGCAAAAAAGGAAGCTCTGGTGAACTTCTTGACCGATCCATTAGAAGGGAGATCTACCCTATGGCCCACTGACATTCTTGTTTTTGGATGGGAAGGAGGGAAACACACGTGTGTCGATTTGACAGGTGTGTCCCCCCTTGTGGGGCTAAGGGACCACGGGTTTGTGGCGGGCCAGGCGATAACCAAGGCAGAGGCGGACAAAGTAGCTAAGCACGAAAAAGCTTGCATCGAGAATCAGCACGTGCTCGTCCAGTTCACTTTCGATACTTTTGGCGCTCTCGCCCCTGACGCGGTGCGGTTACTCAAGCGGGTTCAGCAGGTGGTAAGCAGTAACACCACGCATGTTAAGGGGCAGAATTTTGTGTTTAGCAGGGTAGAGTTTGCTATTCAAAAGGGGGTAGCGGCACAACTTGTTGCTCGTCTACCTGCCATTAGTCTGTAATCGTCTCTAACTTAAAAACTTATAAGTTTTCAAAAAAAAAAAAAAAGAATTTGAATCTTTAATATATTTGTATTGTAAAACAGCTTCCTAGTTATTAGTCATTAAAAGTTGATTATGTGTTTACATCCAAAGAAATCAAACAGATGCATTTTTGAACATAAATCATTGTGTTGTCCAACTAGAAGACCTTTTGTCAACAAGTTTGCTACCTGATTTGCCGACTGAATTCCTCCAACACTTATAACACCTTTTGAAATCAACTCTCTCAAGAAAAACAAATCGATTTCAAAGTGTTTAGTCCTATCATGAAACACCAGATTAACTGCTATGGACAAAGCAGCATTGTTATCACGATACAACTGAACTGGCAACTTAACTGACACATTTAACTCAAGCAACAGATTTTTCAGCCATACAACCTCACACGCTGCTGCACACATAGATCAATATTCAGCTTTTGCTGATGATCTAGATACAGTAGCCTGCTTTTTACTTTTCCAGGAAACTAACGAATTCCGGAAAAATATACAAAACCTAGTAACAGATCTTCTTGACTCAAGACATTTTGCCCAGACTCAGACAGCATAAGCAACTAAGTCAAAAGATGACCCTTTACTGAACAACACTCCTTTGCCAGGAGATTGTTTCAAATATCGCAACAGCCTAAAAGCAACATTTAAATGACCTTGAGACGGACAATGCATGTATTGACTCAAATAGTGAATAGTGTATGATATGTTTGGCCTAGTATGTACAAGATAAATTAGCTTGCCCACTAGTTTTTTTTATACCCAGTTATACTATCCACAATATCACTGTTATTTTTTGCATAATTCTGTAACAACACTATTTTGTTCAATTGGATTATTTACTAGTTTGCATGCACTCATGCCATACTCAGCCAATAATTCTAAACAATATTTCCGTTGTGACAAACACACTCTTTTATTACACTTAATCACCTTTATCCCAAGGAAATATTTTAACTCTCCCAAATCTTTAATTAAAAATTTGGTTTTAAGCCGTTGTTTAACTAGCTCTATTTCCTTAACAGAGTTACCAGTAATCACGATATCATCTACATATACAAGCAAGACTAACTTTGTAAAACAAAGAATAATAGCATTTACTTTGAATGCATCCTAATTCACACAACACATTTACCAACTTCTCATTCCACATTCTAGGTGCTTGTTTTAATCCGTATAGCGATTTTTTAAGTTTACACACCTTTTTTTCATCTTTAGAAAAGTAACCATTAGGTAAAGCCATGTACACATCTTCATGCAATTGACCATAAAGGAAAGCATTATTGACATCTAGTTGAAACAACTTCCAACCACGTTCAACAGCAATAGATATTATACATCTAACTGTAACCAGTTTAACAACTGGTGAAAACGTTTCATCAAAATCTATCCCTTGTTTTTGGCTATAACCTTTAGCCACTAGTCTGGCCTTATACTTTTCTATTTCACCAGTGGACTTGTATTTGATTTTATATATCCACTTACAACCTACAACAGACCTACCAGGAGGCCGGTCCACAAGATCCCAGGTATCATTCCGATGAAGAGCTTCAATTTCTTCATTCATGGCAGATATCCTATTGGGATCACCACAAGCCTTAGTAAAATTCTTTGGCTCATAGCTTTTATCTAGAGCTGAAATAAAACACTTATGTTCTAATGAAAACCTAGAATAGTTTACTACTCTTTCTAACCCATATTTGACTTTACCTTCAACTATGAAGTCACTAAGATTTCTAGGTAAAGTAGAACTCCTCGTAGATCTCCTGAGTTGGTTTTGGTTACCTAATTCCTCACTCGTATTTCCCTCAGAAATGTTTTGTTCTTTAGAGAAACAGGTATCATAGAATCATCTCCATTAGAGACATGTTCCCTCACACTGGATTGCTTATTAGAAGCCCTGCCAACAGTATCAGTATCCTTGTCATCTAAATCAGACGATTCATGTGTCCCTATCTCATTTGGTTCCTTTCCTTCATCATTGGGAGTTTAAAGTTGTTGTGCTTCTGTGTTCTCACATGTGTCAAAAAAATTCAAATTGTTGATATCACTAAAAACATTCTCATTAACTTGTTGAAAAACAATTCTATCTTTAAAAGAAAATATAGTTTCAAAAAACTTAACATCTCTGGAATAAAATACAGTTTTATTGTCTAAACTGTACATTTTATAACCCTTTTTTCTCATTGGAATACCCAATGAAAACACATTTCTCAACACGACTGCTGAGTTTATCACTATCAATTAACACAGTACAAAAACACAAACAGCCAAACAACTTTAAGTGATTTAGGAAAGGTTCAAACCCATACACCAACTCATAGGGAGTTCTACCACCTAGCACCGAAGATGGAGGAGTCCTATTTATCAAATAAGCAGCAGTTAACACACATTTTGACCAAAACCTAATAGGTAAAAAACTTTGGAACAATATTGCTCTAGCAACATTCAACAAATTTCTATGCTTCCTTTCGACTATCCCGTTCTGTTGGGGTGTGTATGTACTGGACGTTTGATGAAGTATACCTCTATGTCTACAAAATAAGCTCATTTGGTTATTTACAAAATCAGTTCCGTTATCACTTCGAAAACATTTTACATTTCTTTTAAACTGGTATTAACCACATTTACAAAATCAACAACATTTTCAAAAACCTCATGTTTGGTCTTCATTAAACACACCCACACAACGCTTGAGTAATCATCAACAATTGTTAGGAAGAACTTAAGCCCTTCCTTACTAGCAACCTTGTAAGGACCCCATACATCTAAGTGTACAAGATCCCCTAAACTTTTAGACTTATGATTACTCAAAGGAAAAGGTTCCCTGTGTTGTTTGGCACTTTGACAAACCTCACAAGGAAGCATAGAATCTGAAATTCCTAAGTTCAACTTATTTTTAAACACTTTTATAGCATGATCAGATGGATGTCCCAATCTTGCATGCCAAAGACTATTATAAGTACTAGAACTATAACACACCTTATCTACCATGCAAGAACTGCCACAAAAATACAACCCATTCATTTGATTACCAGTCACCAGGACTTTGTTGGTTGACAAGTCCTGAACATAACAATGGCTTTCATAAAAAATAACTAACATTTTATTGTCTCTAGCCAATTTGTGAACAGAAATAAGGTTTATGTTGTATTGAGGAACAACAAACACATCTTTAAGAATCACATTATTAACAAGTTTTAAAGATCCAATTTTTGTTACTAAAGCATTTGTACCATTAGGATGTTTAACTATTATTTTGAACTCAGATACATCTATAAATCAATTAGACACCGTTCATCTTTGATCATATGCTGATTTGCACCTGAATCAACAATCCAACCCATAGTCTGTTCACAATCAGACCCACTACTAAAACAAAACACATGTTTAAAAAATAAACTAGCACAGAACAAACCACCACCTGAAACATTGTAACTTTGTTGTCGCAACCCCCTATCCCTGATCCCCGGGAACGGGCGGCCGCGAGCCAGTTTCGGTGGTATCTCATATTGTCTAATTTGGCAGCGGAATTTTTTCATCAGGACCGTAGTTAGGAAATATTTATCAGAGTAAAATACCACATTTTCATAACATTAAACAAATGGGTTAAAACCCAAGTTTTTATTACAAACTAATTTATAGGGATAAATCCCATTTTATTTGAATTAAAACGCCTTCATTATTTAGGTAACTTTTATAGCCACTTTTTCCAAGCCTTCAGTGCTGTCCAGCTGGCTTCTAATTGGCTTTCACATTGTGTTACCTGAAACGCATTTTAAAAACATTTGTCAGTGGGAAATACTGGTGAGTGAATCCCAGTTTAATCAATAAACATTAATTTAATTTAAACAGTATTGATAGCGATTACAATGTTTATATCTACAAAATTACTCCTTTAGTACTGTCAATCCTGACTTGTGGGTCATATTACACATTGGCTAACTCATTGTCCAATGGTAACGTATTCCACATTTTGTATACAAAACCCCAACATACCGGCAGTAATTGTATAATTACAAGGACTCAATCACTGCTGAATTGCATTGTAAAATAGTTAAGGTTTTGTAAAAACTGTTAACAAAAAGGAGATTACTCACATTGCTGTCTTAGATTTTTCGTAAGGGTTTCCTGGTGACAATCTATAATTTACACAAAAGCACACGTGTTAGTATAATAACCCATTTTAACATTAGTAATACCCTCCCCGAGACGGCATTCTACGACTACGTCGGGCAGAACCACGACAGCCGTTACGGAACCCTAGATCAATCGGGAAGCGTATCTAATACGTATCCAGGTAATACTTACAACGGAGCAGAACTTCGCTAATTAGGGGGTATAATACCCGTGTATAAAGCCTACTGACGTGTGCGTATATATACATAATATTTTGCAATGAATTACACACGATTGGGTTTTAAATTTATAAAAGTGATTATTACTTTTACATCAAAACACACACGAAAGAGGCAAGTGTACCCCGTCATATATGTAATAAAGTATCGGTAAGAACCAAGTATCGATCCAAGGAAATGGGCGGAGAATTTGTACTAGACCTTTGTCACTAAACTACCGGTAAAAACATAGGTTTTGTGATTTTAAACTAAACTAAAGTAAACATAACCAAATACATAATAAAAACATAATAGAAAGTAGATAAAAAGCCTTGCTAAATACACAACCACAGCATGTCAACTAAGTCAGTTTTGGCACTAGAAGCATTCGGTCAATTTTCCAATTTAAAACAATTAGTATCCCTTTCGGGAATCCTAACATGACAATCATTCGGAAAGCTAAAACGATAAACACACTTTAACCACCTAAAATTGTTCTTTAACGTGCAATTGATAAATGTCTATGAAAATCTCTTAAAAACAAGTTAGTCAGCCGTTAGGATTATTCTAACCTCACTTAAACAAGGAAAGCGACACCGATAAACACAATGCAACCACCGAGATAAGCATAATCTAGATTAAATCACAACCGAGTTCATTTTACAAATCTTGCACAATAATTCACTAAGATAGCAATTTTGGCCTAAACTACTAACTAAGCTAACAAATCATGGCAAGAATTTATAACGACACCATCTAACCCGTTTAGGCCCTTACGTGACGGCAAGCTCTCTTGATTAACAATAATTACATTTTATTAAATCACTAACCATTTCTAGTATCATGATGCATACATTTAAACCAAGTTAAACTAATTAACCAAATTCAAAGTTTACTAATACAAGATTAATTAAGCTTCATTTTTCAACTATCTTAACTAACCAAGCACCAATCATCCAACATAATTACTTATAATCAAGAATTCAATATCAATAACAAGGTTGCAAACTAATCATCAAAGATTAACATAGAAAATACTTCAAATGTCATTACAAACAAAGTTTAACAAACTAATGGTTATAATCTAGCAAGGGATTGTTGTGTTTTTGCCCAAAGGCTACAATAATACATAAACATTAATCTAAGTACTTGAAAGATTAACAAAAACATGGAAAGATTAGAAAATCAAACCATAAACAAGTACTAGACTAAGGATCCGGGTAGTAATCGAGCTAATCGGGATAATATGGCTTGAATCCGGGTGAAAGCTAATGCCTCCGGAGCCTGAAAATCGCCTGAGAAGCTCTCCAAAAATCCAGAATATCGAGCAGAATGTTTCTGCTGTGTTTTTATACTTTTTGCTGTTGCACGGTCATTCTCCATATGGAACGACCGTTCACTTTATTCAATTATTGGACATGGGTCACCATACCGCATACGTCATCGGATCGTTGACCAGATCTGAAATGGCACGACCGTTCTTTGTGTGGAACGGTCGTTCAGTTCCGGGCTTCATGTTTGCACGCCAAGTCGCACCTACCGTTCAGTTCCGAGACTCTGTTGATTCACCGGAGACGCACGGTCGTTCCTCAGATGGAACGACCGTTCTTCACCAAGTCGCTTGTTTCCCTGGAACGCCCAGCCGCACCGATCGTTCATTTCCGAGATGATCAGCGTTGTCGGAGATGCACGACCGTGCATCAGGTGGAACGGTCGTTCCACAGGCCCAGTTCAGAATCCTTAACAGAAAGTCCGCAGCTTTGTCGTTTTGTCCGGAAAGTCCTCGTTTTTGCTATCATCTTCTCTGGAATGCAGTTTTAGGCCTGTAAACACAAATGTAGATAAATAAGTATCCGAACGACGGTTTTACGGCCAAAAACGCATAAAATAGGGGTAAAACGGGGGACTGAAATATGTGTAAATTAGAGTGTATCAAATCTCCCCACACTTAAACCTTGCTTGTCCTCAAGCAAGCTAAACTAAAAAGCAATAAAAGATATAAACAAATAAGAACGATAATTTACACACTATTTTATTGAAAACTAATATATAAACGGTTAGCCGGTTTGTCGAAAGACAACATCAAAAGATTCAAACCCAACAAGCATATGCAATTAAAAAGCGACAACCAAAAAGTCGTGACTAAACATTTAATTGACTCACATGTTAATCTTCACACAACTCACAATGTTCACACACACTCGGTTTTATTTATGAATCATACATAAAATGTGTATGCGTAAACACTCAACGCCTAGTCAATGAAATGCGCAATAACATAAGCTTGTCATAAGATCTCGTCTCCACCAACTAACATGCGAAAAAGTGTAAATCAAGAGGTCTTTACGGGTTGTAACGTTAGGCTTGGGCGAAGGGTATGGAAGTGGACATTTAAAGTGGCGAAAATGGTTAAAACTCGGTAGTAGTGTTTAACTAGCAAGAAAATAATACAACTATACAAACAAACGCCTTAAAAAGGCGACTAAAGCGCAATCGAGCTAATCAACTAAATTTTAACATTTAAGCATTCAAAATTGCTCGATTTCTATCAACTTCACCCTATTTTAGGGTGTTTTATTTTCTGTTTTTTTTTTCAAACTATACAATGAAATATAAACAATAACAAGCTAGTTAAACTATTATTTTAACCGAGTTTCAACACTAAAAAGGTTTAAAAACATAAAAAGGCTAAATTTGGTTAAGTGGGCGATAATGTGGGTAAACAAAGGTGAACGGGAAGGCTCGACATGGTTAATCTTAAATGGTAATATAAGGTGAACGGGAAGCACAACACAAAGAACAAGGTACACAACAAAGGGGTAATCTAAGTGCCTCTATCACGTTTACACAAATCCGCACGTTCATGGTCTTAACAAGCATACTAGTGACAAGTTCTAAATTGCACAAAACATCCGGCTCACTCCTATATCCGAAATGAACAAATATATAACAATCTAAGCTCAATATGCTCACGTAACGGAAGGAATGGGTAAAAGTGTGAAAACTATCATGTAAGTCTTTCTTTGTTTGTCACGCTTTCCGGTTTCCTTTTTTCAAAAATATTTTGCTTGTCGAGTTTTTATCAAGTCCGATGCTTTCTAAAACATAACCAACCGGTTTATTTACCAACATATACACAAAACACAAGTATTTTTAAATGATTTTTCTGATTTTCTGTTTTTTTTTATAAGAGGACAAACAAAGCTAAGTTAACAAAGTTAACCCCCTCCCCACACTTGAACTTCGCATTGTCCCCAATGCGAGACCCGAAATATAGAGAAAGGGATAAAAAATACTCCCCTCAAAATGATGTTGGTGCCACGAGACTTCCGAAGCTCTAACTGGTACGTGCTCCGGTCCAAGATCCGATAGATAAAATCTGCAAGTATGTCGTGTACACCCAAAATATAACAGAAAAAGAAAAACCAAACAACCATAATGTACATAAATGCTAACATCCAAACAAAACAGAAAGGAAATTGTTTGAAAATACATATCCAGGGTGTTTTAAATACTAAGTCAAAATAAACACCCAAATAAAAGTAAAGTACTGAAACATAAAACACCACCAAATGCTACCACTACCGCAAACTACTCATCATCATCATCATCGTCATCATGCCTCGTGCCAGATGGGCCCTGATCGCCATAGCGAGGGGGTTCCACGGTGGGAACTCCGGCGGGTGCTGAAAATAGTTGGGGTATGCGTGATGCATCTCCCCGAACAGATAAGAAAACCCCGCAGACACCCCCTGGTATAGAGTATCCTGGCGCTGCTCTAGCCGGTCATGTGTGGCCCTAATCTCTGCCTGGCTGGCCCTAATCTCGTCCTGGCTAGCCCGGATCTGGTCCTGGCTAGATCTGATCTCGCTGAAGTATGTACCATGCTGCTCCTGCGTAACACGCATGTCCTGGAACTGCTGGTAGAAAGTGGGCCAATCCTCATGCTGATGAAATGCATGATGCTGCGGCGAGTGTGGTGGTGTCTGTGGTTGTGGCTCGTGCATCTCAACATCTTCCTCTTCCTCCTCATGTTCCTCCTCAGCTGGAGGTAACGGGTCCCATATCTCTCCATTCAATCCCCTCAACCTATCTCCCCTATCCAACTCAGCAATCACCCCCATGAACTTCAGAGACCGGATATCAACATGCACCCCCTCAGTGATCAAAGTGAGACCCCTAAGCACCCCCGGCGTCATATATCGCTCATTGTACGCGATCTCGGTCACGTACTGACCGCCATGGATCTCACTATTGTGGGTCCGCCCTGAACACTTGACAAAGTACTCAGCCATTCGCGCGGCGAGGTTGATTGGTGCTTTGTCAACCAACGCATAAAGAAAGAGCAAATCAGGTGTTGGACAGTTACCTTGACTGTCCATGCGTCCGCATATAGAATGGCTGAAAACATGGTGCATCACTCGCACCAGAGGGTCTCGAAGTAGCGAAGCTTTTGACATCCGTGGGTTGTAGGGGCCTCCAATAGCGTTACGCGCCCAGAATGCATCCCGCGCTGCATCATTAGGAAAGTTGAACCGATCGTTGAAGACGTCGGGATCATCCATGTCCTCCCGCGTATAAATCCCAAGTCTCTGCCCCAAACGACCCACCGACCATGTATGCCATCGCCTACATAACCTGAAGGTTACCCGATTCCTGTAGCGGAAATCGGGCTCTGTATGCGCAACCGGCCTTTCATACTGATACGATGCGAAGAATTCAATAGTCAACTCCCGGTAAACGGGTCGGTTGCAACCGACCAGGTTTGCTAGCGCGGGAGTCATCATTTCATCAAGTCGGTCATATTGATTTAATTCTCGCATGACCTCCCAGTCCAACCATCGGGGTTCGCCAAATTGTCCCCGTCTCGCCCACAATTCATCGCGCTTCGCGATGCATAACGCTTCTTTCTCGATGTTGGGGTCAAATTGCAGGAAAGGGTGATCCATCTGTAATGGGGAATGTTGTTAGGAAGACAGAAACAGGAGAAAAATGAGTTGAAAACAAGCGAGCAGCCAATTATGAAGCTACTGTCCAACTGTACTGGGCATATGGCACGGTCGTTCTCCGGGACGCACGGTCGTGCGTCACCGAGAATTAACAGGCCAGCCCAGCAGATATCGTGAACAAGCCAGCGAGGCACGACCGTTCCACGCGAGGAACGATCGTGCACCTCCGAATCTGCAGACTTCGACCCCCTGAACCTTGAACAATCTGAACTTTGCAAAATTCCAACAAGTATTGGGTCAACAGGGGTCTGAAAGTCAACCGGGTGTTCACGATACTTCGATTTAACAAGGGTTAGGGTTTCGATTTGTTTATGAAGAGAACCCTAAAAATTTCCTTGAAGAATCGGAAGAAAACTACACTAGAAATAAAGAAAACAAGAAATCTAACACTAGAGACGTACCGTGCGAAGTTGGGTGTAAGATCGTGCGAAAAACCGTGCGATATGGTGAAAAATCGCCCTGGAACGGTCTGCAGCTGCTAGGGTTCGCGAATGAGGGATTTTGCAGCAGAAGTTGGTATATATAGTGTGCAAAATGACCAAATTGCCCTCAGCCTGTGGCACGGTCGTTCCGAGTATGGAACGGTCGTGCGTCACCGAGATCGTTCAAACCCAGCAGCGTGTTCTCGGAATTGCACCGAGGGTGCGATCTGCCGTGCCGGCTTCCTCGGAATCGCACGGTCGTGCGACCCGAAGAACGATCGTGCATCAGCTGCAGATGCAGATTTCTGCAGAAGCTATTTCCAGCACCCGTTTCGGCCGTTTTTCGCCGTTTTTTCAACACACCAACTGTTCTAACAATATTGCAATACAGAACCTTCGCCCGGTACGTATGGAAACTAAACAAACTAACGAAAACTACCTAACTAACCTAAATTACGCTAAAACTACAAAAACAAATAAAAGGACAATTTTGCCCTTATAGCGCCAAAGACGCTCCAGCTGCATTTTTGTCGGCGAGTCAGCAGCGTAGACTCATGCTAAATTTTTGTCGGCGAGTCGATAGCAAGACTCATGTCCCCACACTTTACGTGTGCGGGCCATTACCACGCCCCTTCGGATTCTGCTCCGTATTGCTCGGAAGACCACCCGGGGGTCTCTCCGACAACATTTTTGCTAACTGGCCCACTTGATTCTCGACATTCTGAATGGAAGCCTTTTGACTCCGCATTTCTCCTTCATTGACCAAGAACCGCTCCTCATGCTGCTGATATCGCTTTTCAGCCATTTGATTAGCACTATTGGAGTTGTTCAGCAGTTGTGCCATCATTTCCTCTAGCTTTGCGTTGCTTTGAGAGGCGTGCGGCTGTGTATTGCTTCCTGAGCCTTGATTATTATATTGAGGCTGAAAGGATTGACCATGAGAATGTTGTGGCGCGGGAGCATGTTGAGCAAAACCGGGCGCGTTCTGGTTCCCAGAACCAGATTTCCACCCAAAGTTTGGGTGATTTCTCCACCCTGGTACGTGTTGCTGTAGGGGTTATTTTGGGGCCTGTTTTGATTGCCCATGTAGTTCACCTCTTCGTGACCGGTAAACATAACACCCTGCTCACACGTACCTGGCACATGTGACACTCCACATTGGTCACATCCAGGGCCAACTTGCGCGGCTGTTTGGGATTTATCGAATTTCGTCGCCAGAGCCGAGATTTGCGCAGTAATGGCTGTGTAATCGTCCACAGCGTGTGCTCCTGGGCGAGATGATGATGTAGCCCGACCTCTATCGCCTTCCCGACGCGAGCTGGATTTCAACGCAGCTTTCTCAATAATATCATATGCTTCCGCCGGCGTCTTCGTTCCCAGATCGCCTCCTGCGTTAACATCTAATCGCTCCTGCGTGTTGTAGCTGAGCCCCTGATAGAATGTCAAAACCAGCTGTCTCTTGGAATAGCCGTGATGTGGCACATCAATCAACAAATCCTTGAATCTCTCCCAAGCTGCATGCAACGATTCACCCTCGTCCTGGCGAAATGAAGTAATCCGGTTTCGTAGCTTGTTCGTTTTCTCAGGTGGAAAGTATTTATGCATAAACTGCTCTGCCAACTGATTCCAGGTCCTGATGGACCCGGCTGGAAGTGACATAAGCCAAGCTCTGGCTTTATCACGCAACGAAAATGGAAACAACCTCAACCGAATCGCATCCTCCGAAACATCCCTAATCTTGAATGTGGAGCAAACATGGAGGAAAGCCGCAATGTGCCTCCCGGGATCCTCGTGCTCACGCCCGTCGAACTGCACTGAATTCTGCACCATGTTAATAATACTATATTTTATTTCAAATGAAGGTGCATCAATAGTGGGTCTAATAATACTGGGCTCCAAGCCCTCTCGTCCGGGCTGATTCGTCTCATTCAAAGGTTGATTATCGTCTGCCATGATTTCGTCCCCTGAGTTTTCGCTTTCAGAAAGTATCACCGGGTCGTCAATCGCGTTTGCAATCCGTTGTGCAATGACACGTACCCTTTCTCGCAGCCTCCTACTTCTCCTAAGATTATGCGCTGGTTCGTCAACCGGCTCAGCAATATTAGGCGCGGGAGTTGAGGACATTAACCTGCAAACGAAAATTTCACACAATGAATATTTTATTACTATATAATAATTCTGCCCTTTTTTTCAGCTGAATAGAAGCAGAAAGTTATTATAAATGGGCTGAAAATTTTATAAAAATCCGAAAAATGGCCCAAAATTTTATAAAAATTCAACACAATAAATAAATGAATCGACTAATACAAAAAATGGCTTTAGGGTGCCGAAAACCCAAAGAATAAGTGAATAAATAAATCCGGATCAAATAAATAAATGAAACAAAAATAACGCAAAAATGAATAAATCGAATAAAACAAGAAATATTAACAAATAAATAAACAAATAAAGAATCAAGAAATTATACACAAATATTAACAAGTATATACACCGATAACCAAATGACTCGGGTCGTTCCTAAAACTCGCCATTTCCCCGGCAACGGCGCCAAAATTTGACGTGTGCGTATATATACATAATATTTTGCAATGAATTACACACGATTGGGTTTTAAATTTATAAAAGTGATTATTACTTTTACATCAAAACACACACGAAAGAGGCAAGTGTACCCTGTCATATATGTAATAAAGTATCGGTAAGAACCAAGTATCGATCCAAGGAAATGGGCGGAGAATTTGTACTAGACCTTTGTCACTAAACTACCGGTAAAAACATAGGTTTTGTGATTTTAAACTAAACTAAAGTAAACATAACCAAATACATAATAAAAACATAATAGAAAGTAGATAAAAAGCCTTGCTAAATACACAACCACAGCATGTCAACTAAGTCAGTTTTGGCACTAGAAGCATTCGGTCAATTTTCCAATTTAAAACAATTAGTATCCCTTTCGGGAATCCTAACATGACAATCATTCGGAAAGCTAAAACGATAAACACACTTTAACCACCTAAAATTGTTCTTTAACGTGCAATTGATAAATGTCTATGAAAATCTCTTAAAAATAAGTTAGTCAGCCGTTAGGATTATTCTAACCTCACTTAAACAAGGAAAGCGACACCGATAAACACAATGCAACCACCGAGATAAGCATAATCTAGATTAAATCACAATCGAGTTCATTTTACAAATCTTGCACAATAATTCACTAAGATAGCAATTTTGGCCTAAATTACTAACTAAGCTAACAAATCATGGCAAGAATTTATAACGACGCCATCTAACCCGTTTAGGCCCTTACGTGACGGCAAGCTCTCTTGATTAACAATAATTACATTTTATTAAATCACTAACCATTTCTAGTATCATGATGCATACATTTAAACCAAGTTAAACTAATTAACCAAATTCAAAGTTTACTAATACAAGATTAATTAAGCTTCATTTTTCAACTATCTTAACTAACCAAGCACCAATCATCCAACATAATTACTTATAATCAAGAATTCAATATCAATAACAAGGTTGCAAACTAATCATCAAAGATTAACATAGAAAATACTTCAAATGTCATTACAAACAAAGTTTAACAAACTAATGGTTATAATCTAGCAAGGGATTGTTGTGTTTTTGCCCAAAAGCTACAATAATACATAAACATTAATCTAAGTACTTGAAAGATTAACAAAAACATGGAAAGATTAGAAAATCAAACCATAAACAAGTACTAGACTAAGGATCCGGGTAGTAATCGAGCTAATCGGGATAATATGGCTTGAATCCGGGTGAAAGCTAATGCCTCCGGAGCCTGAAAATCGCCTGAGAAGCTCTCCAAAAATCCAGAATATCGAGCAGAATGTTTCTGCTGTGTTTTTATACTTTTTGCTGTTGCACGGTCGTTCTCCATATGGAACGACCGTTCACTTTATTCAATTATTGGACATGGGTCACCATACCGCATACGTCATCGGATCGTTGACCAGATCTGAAATGGCACGGCCGTTCTTTGTGTGGAACGGTCGTTCAGTTCCGGGCTTCATGTTTGCACGCCAAGTCGCACCTACCGTTCAGTTCCGAGACTCTGTTGATTCACCGGAGACGCACGGTCGTTCCTCAGATGGAACGACCGTTCTTCACCAAGTCACTTGTTTCCCTGGAACGCCCAGCCGCACCGATCGTTCATTGCCGAGATGATCAGCGTTGTCGGAGATGCACGACCATGCATCAGGTGGAACGGTCGTTCCATAGGCCCAGTTCAGAATCCTTAACAGAAAGTCCGCAGCTTTGTCGTTTTGTCCGGAAAGTCCTCGTTTTTGCTATCATCTTGTCTGGAATGCAGTTTTAGGCCTTTAAACACAAATGTAGATAAATAAGTATCCGAACGACGGTTTTACGGCCAAAAACGCATAAAATAGGGGTAAAATGGGGGACTAAAATATGTGTAAATTAGAGTGTATCACCTACTATTCAGAAATTGAGATTGAGAAACATTTGTGAGCGAATTCGAATGAAACCCGATGGCCTTCTTATATAGTTGCTGAGTCTGGTCCTCTCGCGGCCCGCGTAACACGAGACCGGGGCTTACGTGGCCCGCGTCAACGCTGGTCAACAGCGTAGCCTATCCGAGTCACTGCCTAGCCTCGCCACGATGATGACAGGTGTCATCACCGGGCTGCGCCACCTTTTTGATCTCACGCGGCCCGCGTAAACTAACGGAGGTCTTACGCCCCGCCTATACTTAAAATTTAAAGAAATCAGGTTTTAACCTTTAAACCGCCCGCGTAAGGGTTGGGGTGGGGTCTACACGGCCCCCCTCAACTTAAATTTTCTTGTTTTTAATTTATTTTTAATGCTATACTTGTATTTCGGGCTCGGTTTTCACATACGTGGTGTATTTAAAGACATATTGGGACATTTTAAAATATATTAAGGTGTCGGAAAATATTCGAGGGTGTCGGTTTTCTTGAGGATTGTTACATTCTCCCCACCTTGTTTTAGAGCTCGTCCTCGAGATCTACTGGAACAAGTGTGGATATTTCCCTTGCATTTCAGATTCAAGCTCCCATGTGTACTCAAGTCCTCTTTTGGAGTCCCACTTCACTTTGACCAGAACTAATCTCTTATGCTTGAGATTCTTAACTTTCCTGTCTTCAATCTGTAGAGGTCTCTCTACAAACTTGAGTTGTTCATTTACATCTATATCCTTAAGAGGTACCATTAGTGATTCATCGGCTAAGCATTTATTGAGATTAGATACATGAAACACATCATGTATTCCTGCCATTTCCCTTGGCAGTTGTAGCTGATAGGCTACAGGTCCTATTCTTCTAATAATCTCAAAAGGTCCAACATACCTGAGACTTAGCTTTCCTCTTTTGATGAATCTTACTACTCCTTTCCAAGGAGAGACCTTTAATAATACTTTATCTCCTACTTGGAATTCCAATGGTTTGCGTCGGTTATCAATATAACTCTTTTGTCGATCGCGTGCTGCTTTCAGTCGTTCCTGGACTTGAATAATCTTGTCGGTGGTTTCTTGCACTATCTCAGGTCCAGATAGTTGCTTTTCCCCAATTTCTGCCCAACAGACTGGGGTTCGGCACTTTCTTCCATAAAGTGCTTCGAATGGTGCAGCATTGATACTTGTGTGATAACTATTATTATAAGAAAGTTCTGTTAAAGGTAAGTGATCGTCCCAATTACCTCCGAAATCAATTACACAAGCTCTAAGCATGTCTTCCATCGTTTGAATTGTTCTTTCACTTTGTCCGTCTGTTTGAGGATGGTAAGCTGTGCTCAGATTTAACTTGGTTCCCATGGCTTTTTGGAAACTTGACCAAAAATGAGAGGTAAATCGACTATCCCTATCTGAAACAATTGATAAAGGAATTCCATGTAATAAAACAATTTCATTTACATACAATTTGGCTAGCTGTTCCATACTGAAAGTTTCCTTCATTGGTAGGAAATGAGCTTACTTAGTTAGCCTATCTACAATCTCCCAGATTGTATCATTTCCTTTCTTTGTTTTGGGTAATTTAGTAACAAAATCCATTGTTATCAATTCCCATTTCCACACTGACATTTCTAGTTGTTGTAACAAACCTGAAGGTTTCTGGTGTTCAACTTTAACTTGTGAACAAGTTAAACATTTAGAAACATAGGCTGCTATGTCCTTTTTCATTCCTATCTACCAGAAATTCTTTCTTAAGTCCTGGTACATTTTATCACTCCCTGGGTGCATCGTATATTTAGATTTATGGGCTTCTTCTAATATATGATGACGTAGGTTTCCTAATTTAGGTATCCACATTCTCTTTTTATGGAATCTCCAAATTCCATATGTTCCTTGTTCTAATTCCTTAATCATACCTTTTAGTTTTTCAGCATCATCCTTGATTACTGATTCTTATGCTTTTCTGATTTGATCATTTAAATCTACTTGTAGATTTAATTTAAGAGAACATACCCTTTTTGGCTTTTCATGATACTTTCGACTTAAAGCATCTGCCACTACATTTGCTTTTCCTTCATGATACTGGATATCACAATCATAATCACTAAGCATCTCCATCCAGCGTCTTTGTCTCATATTCAACTCTTTTTGCCCGAAAACATACCTTAAACTCTTATGATCGGTGAATATGGTAAACTTACTACCATAAAGGTAATGTCTCCAAATCTTAAGGGCAAAAATTATAGCTCCTAGTTCTAGATCATGGGTTGAATAATTCTCTTCATGATTCTTAAGTTGCCTAGATGCATAAGCTATAACCTTTTGGCGTTGCATCAATACACATCCATAACCTAATTTAGAAGCGTCACAATAGACTACAAAGTATTCAGTTACTTCTGGTAATGCTAGTATGGGTGTATGGGTTAATTTATGCTTAAGAATTCTAAATGTTTCTTCTTGTTTTGGTCCCCATTCAAACTTAATGGATTTACAGGTTAACTTAGTTAAAGGAATGGCTATTCTAGAAAAATCTCGAATAAATCTTCTATAATAACCGGCCAATCCTAAGAAACTTCTAACCTTGGTTGGTGATTCAGGGGTTTTCCATTTAGTAATTGCCTCGATCTTTGTTGGATCCACATGAATTCCTTCATGATTGACTAAGTGTCCGAGAAATTGTACCTATTCTAACCAAAACTCGCACTTTGAAAATTTAGCATAAAGCTTTTCTTTTCTTAATAGACTTAAAAGTGCATGCAAATGCTTTGCATGTTCCTCTTTACTCTTAGAGTAAATTAGAATATTATCTATAAAAACAATTATGAATTTATCCAAATATGGCTTACATATTCGGTTCATCATGTCCATAAATGCAGCTGGGGCATTGGTTAAACCAAATGGCATGACAGTAAATTCATAATGGCCATACCTTGTTCTAAATGCGGTCTTAGGAATGTCCTCTTCCTGTACCTTTAATTGATGATATCCTGATCTTAAATCGATTTTAGAGAAAAATCGAGCTCCTTGCAGTTGATCGAACAGATCATCAATTATCGGTAATGGGTACCGATTCTTAATCGTAACTTTGTTCAATTCACGGTAATCAATGCACATACGCATTGATCCTTCCTTCTTTTTAACGAATAAAATCGGTGCTCCCCATGGTGACGAACTTGGTTGTATGAATCCTTTTTCCAGCAATTCATCCAATTGTTTCTTCAATTCCTGCATTTCGGCGGGTACCAAACGGTAGGGTGCTTTGGCAATCGGGGACGTTCCTGGTAGCAGGTGAATTCTGAATGCAACTTCTCTATCCGGCGGTAGTCCTGGTAATTCTTCTGGAAATATATCTGAAAACTGAGACACTACTGGAATGTCCTTTAGTTCTTTTCCTTTAGTGTTAGTGATTATGGAAATCAAATACACTATAGATCCTTTTCTTATATAACTTGCAGTTTTCATCACGGAGATGAATTTTGTGGATCTAGATGGTTTATCTCCTTTAATTGTGATCGTTTTACCTTTTGGTGAATTTACTTGGATTGACTTTTGATCACATAAAATACTGGCTTTATTGGCTATTAACCAATCCATTCCTAATATGACATCAAATCCTGCCAGATTCATTGGATAAAGGTTTGCCATAAACTTTTGATTTAAAATTTCTATTCTTGCTCCCTGCAAGATTTCAGAAATCCTAACAGTTTCTCCATTAGCTGTCTCTACTAGACATTCTTGTGGTAGTTTAGTTAATTACTGATTTAGAAGTTTGCAAAACGAAGTATTAATAAAACTTTGGTTTGCACCAGAGTCAAATAATACTTTAGCAAAAACATCATTAACTAAAAACGTACCAGCTATCACGTCTGGAATCATCTTGGCTTCATCTGCAGTCAGAACAAATGCTCTAGCATTTTTAGTGTTCTTGTTGTTTGCAGCTGGGCCTAGTTTTGGACAGTTTGGCCTGATATGACCTTTTTCTCCACAGTTGTAGCATAATCCATTACTGGATTTTTCCTACAATCTTCTTCCTTGTGTCCTGGCATCTTGCAATAATTGCAAAGAGTGGAGCATTTTCCCGAATGTTTTTTTCTTGCAGACCTTGCAGAAAGGTGCAGAGGTAGAACCCATATTCCTACGGTTGTAATTCCCAGAACGGAATTCTTGAGTAAGTCTTTGGGTTAGGTTTCTCCTCTGTTATTCTTCTCTAGTACGGATTAATTCATCTGTCAAGGTATTCGCTAATTCTACAGCTTCTTCTATAGTTTGAGGTCTAGCTGCCTTGACTACATGTCTAATCTCTCCAATTAATCCCCAGATGTAACGGGAGATTAATACTGGTTCAGGTGATGCAAAGGTTGGTACTATTCTAGCATATTCAAAGAATGTAGTAGTATACCCCTTACTGTCTACCCCTGTCATCCTAAGGTTCAGAAACTTATTAGCTATCTGTTCCTTTTCATTGGGAGGGCAGAATTTCCTTTCTACCATATTCTTAAATTCTTCCCATTCCATGTTGTAAACCCTATCACTTCCTCTTGATTGGAGGATAGTGTTCCACCATTCTAAGGCTGAGTTCTTAAACAGATTAGAAGCAAACATTATTTTGTCTTCTTCAGCACACTTGCTTATTTTTAAAATAGCCTCAGTCTTCTCTATCCAGCGTAGAGCTGCAATGGGTCCTTCATTGCCCGAGAATTCTATTGGTTTGCAGGACCAGAATTCCTTGTAAGAGCAACCGTAAGACACGGTTCTTCTTCTTTTAGGAATGGGCACTTGAAGTACGGGTCCATTGTTCACGTTGTTTTCTAGTTCAATTGGTCGCTTACTGCTATGTTTACTTTTATTATTCGCTTCTTGAACCGTTTGAATAATAAATGGCATTGCATCTATAATTCCTTGTGCCACTATGTGTTGAACGATACTATTATCCATTTGGTTTCCATTGTTATTGATGCTCGGATTCTCATTAACCACGTAAATGTTACTCTGGTTATCGTTATTCAGATTTCCTTGATTTCCTTCGTCGGCCATCTGAATTTTAAACATTTACCCCATATTAATATCACAAAATAATATTAATATAGTTAATCACATGACACGCATTGCGACTTTACTCTCATTGCGACTTTACTCTATTCATCTATTATGCATCTATTACACACCAGTACTGAAATAAAAATTACAATACCAACTGAAATAGAATTACACTAATAGTAGTAGGCATCCGTACACACATATTTTATTTTATTATTTATTTTATTATATTATTATTATTATTACTATCTCCACCATCACATCTATGGATATGGATTTATCCAGAAATCCATATTGCGCTCGTCGTACTTCCAGACGAGTCGCTCTCCCACCTGTCTCATTCGTTCACTACTCTCTAAAATTTCCTCACCAAATGTCCTAAGTTCTTGTACGTTTTCTGCACTCATTGGGGGTGCAGGTTCTAGGACTGGGTTCGGAATCTGGGGTGCAGGTTCTTAATGTGGGGGTGTAGGTGCCTGGAATCGGTAAGGATCTTCTAAGATCTCCCTAATGTATTCATCGTGGTAATAGGGATCTAAAGGGTCCATACCTGGATAGGCTCCTATGTTCTGCATGGGTGTGTCTTCATGTATTGGGTAGCGTTGCACATAGTCCCTAACTTCATCCCACCAGGGATCGTAAATTGGGACTAAGGGGTTTGGTGCTGGTACCCTAGGGATTTCCTCCAGGTTGAAGTCATGCATCTCTACTTGGTTTTCAGGGTTTTCTATCTCCATCGGTTGGTCAGGGATTGGCAGTTGTGGTTGGGGTCCTATTATTTGCTCCAGATTAGGGTCAGCTGTAGTAGTTGCTAGGATGTGGATGTTGGCTATACCCCTATTTATCGTATCCTAGGCATAGGCATCTGTCTCTCTCTTGGCTGCTGCTAGTACCCTCTGATCTTGCAACTTTTTCATACGTTTCCTACGCTCGCGTGCCCCTCTACTGAACCATCCCCTCTTTTTCTGAGGAAATGGCTCTTCTGACTGAGCCTTAAACACAAAGATTCCTTCTTCCGTATCAGCAGAGTACCCTGAGAGGGCGGGCTGAGAAGAGGAGGTGCCTTCGCTTCTAGGCGAACCAGACAATTGACGGTACGCGTCAGATGGTCCTTGGTCGCTCATACTGTAAACTAACAAATAGTCAAATAACACATAACAATAAATACAGTTATGCACGTATTTCCGTAATTTATTTCCTAACACTTTACATTTTGATGTCAGCAGAACACCTCTGTGGCTGAATCAGTGGCTTAGCTCTGATACCACCTTCTGTCGTAACCCCCGATCCCTGATCCCCGGGAACGGGCGGCCGCGAGCCAGTTTCGGTGGTATCTCGTATTGTCTAATTTGGCAGCGGAATTTTTTCATCAGGACCGTAGTTAGGAAATATTTATCAGAGTAAAATACCATATTTTCATAACATTAAACAAATGGGTTAAAACCCAAGTTTTTATTACAGACTAATTTATAGGGATAAATCCCATTTTATTTTAATTAAAACGCCTTCTTTATTTAGGTAACTTTTATAGCCACTTTTTCCAAGCCTTCAGTGCTGTCCAGCTGGCTTCTAATTGGCTTTCGCATTGTGTTACCTGAAACGCGTTTTAAAAACATTTGTCAGTGAAAAATACTGGTGAGTGAATCCCAGTTTAATCAAGAAACATTAATTTAATTTAAACAGTATTGAGAGCGATTACAATGTTTATATCTACACAATTACTCCTTTAGTACTGTCAATCCTGACTTGTGGGTCATATTACACATTGGCTAACTCATTATCCAATGGTAACATATTCCACATTTTGTATACAAAACCCCAACATACCGGCAGTAATTGTAGAATTACAAGGACCCAATCACTACTAAATTACATTGTAAAATAGTTAAGGTTTTGTAAAAACTGTTAACAAAAAGGAGATTACTCACATTGTTGTCTTAGATTTTTCGTAAGGGTTTCCTGGTGACAATCTATAATTTACACAAAAGCACACATGTTAGTATAATAACCCATTTTAACATTAGTAATACCCTCCCCGAGACGGCATTCCAACGACTACGTCGGGCAGAACCACGACAGCCGTTACGGAACCCTAGATCAATCGGGCAGTGTATCTAATACGTATCCAGGGGTTATAATACTTACAACGGAGCAGAACTTCGCTAATTAGGGGTGTATAATACCCGTGTATAAAGCCTACTATTCAAAAATTGAGATTGAGAAACGTTTGTGAGCAAATTCGAATGAAACCCGATGGCCTTCTTATATAGTTGCTGAGTCTGGTCCTCTCACGACCCGCGTAACACGAGACCGGGGCTTACGCGGCCTGCGTCAACGCTGGTCAACAGCGTAGCCTATCCGGGCCACTGCCTAGCCTCGCCACGATGATGACACGTGTCATCACCGGGCTGCGCCACCTTTATGATCTCACGCGGCCCGCATAAACTAACGGAAGTCTTACGCGGCCTGCCTAAACTTAAAATTTAAAGAAATCAGGTTTTAACCTTTAAACCGCCCGCGTAAGGGTTAGGGTGGGGTCTGCGCGGCCCGCCTCAACTTAAATTTTCTTGTTTTTAATTTATTTTTAATGATATACTTGTATTTCAGGCTCGGTTTTCACATACGGGGTGTATTTAAAGACATATTGGGACATTTTAAAATATATTAGGGTGTCGGAAAATATTCGAGGGTGTCGATTTTCTTATGGATTGTTACATTTGTGGAGGCCCACTAGGCTTATCCCCTAACAGATTAAGAAGCCTTGCTATTTGATCACTAGTCAAAGAATTAACAGAATTATCAGACGACTCAACTGAACTACTATTACTTGCAACTGCTTTCTTGGCCTGACTGTTTCTTGGTGGTTTCATCCAAGATGGATAACCAATAATTTCAAAACATTTATCCACAGAATGACCTATTTTATTGCATTGTGAACATTTCAAATTCTGATTTGAAACCTTATTAGTTTTCTTAAATTCAGTAGGTTGATTCACTTTAGAAACAAAAGCCATGGTCTGTGCCTTTTTTGCACCATTGCTAGAGTTTCTATGGGATTCTTCCCTAGAAACAATAGCAAATGCCTCCTTAATAGTAGGCAAGGTTTCTTTCATTAACAAATTTGTTCTAACACTTTTATATATCCCATCAAGACCCATTAAAAACTGCATTAGCTTAATCATATGATTAAAATTATTGAAATCATTTGCAGCAGCATCACAAGAACAAGTAGGCAGTTGCAAGATTTGATCTAATTGTCCCTACATAACATTCAATTTATGATAATATTCAGAGACACTTAAACCATTTTGAGTGAAATTATTAATTTTTTGATACAAGTCGTACACAACAGACCCATCTATTTTATTATAAGTCTCTTTTAAATCTGTCCACACATCACTAGCAAGTTTAGAAAAGACTTGACCCATATACAATTCCTCACTAATAGAGTTTAATATCCAAGTAAGAACTATAGAATTGCATATGTCCCATTGTCTGGCCAAAATATCATTATTCTCAGATTTTATACAAGTTTTATCAATAAAACCCCATTTATTTTTAACCTGTAATGCTAATTGCATTGCATTAGACCAAACTGTGTATTTCTCAGATCCTTTTTGTTTCACAGACACAATAGTCAAATTACTAGAGTCAGACGGATGCAAATACAACAGATCACTTGCATCCAGTTTACTTACTAAGGTCTCAGGAGGTGGATCACTAGGACCAGGTCCACCTCCGGTTGTAACCACAGGACCATCAACCATATTTGATCAATAATAACACTAACTCACAAACACTATCACCAAAAAGAAACAAAATAACACACAACAAGCTAAGCCAAGACAGAGGGTCCGATCAGTGGTTCGTCACTCAAGGTGCCACTGCAAACCGTGTCAAGGAAGCTACCTAGATCTACTAACACAGATAACACAACAAGTAAACAAAACCAGAAAATAACAACTAAGAACCAAACACAAAAAACACAGATAATGCAACACTGAGATGCAACAAATATCACTGATAATGCAACAGGGGATGGCCCACCCTGTGTCCAACAACAACCGGCCCAACAAGTCCAGTACCAAGTATATCTAATGCAAGGAAAGGAACAAGAACTCAAGAAAGGAATAATAGCACCTGATAGCGTATAACTCCAAGCAAGTCAGATCTGTAGCCTTCACTTAGGGCTACAGAAGACTAGCAACAGGAATCCGTTGGTTTGCCCTGTAACCTTCAAGGATTACAGAGACCGACTGGATCAGAAAAACCCCTTTGACAACCTTGAGATCTTCAAACCCTAGAACTAGGGTTTCACCCTTATCACCAGCACGAACACTAAGAAGGGCAAAATGATCAGATCTAAAGAACCACCGGAACACCTTATATCTTCAACAAGCAACCCAGATCTACTCAGATCTGAACTGAGCAACTCAAGAACTTGCAACGTAAGAACGAAAGACACCAAGAGCAACTATGGCTCTGATACCATGTCAAATACAATGGTATCTCAAACAATCGAACACATAACCCAAATCAAAGATTACTAACCTAAGAACAAAGTTGGAACAAGATTGTTTGAAACAAGATACAAGATCAGACCTCTCAAACTAAACACTCTCACTCACAGAGAGATTATCAAAGTGATAATCTCTAATGAACTACAACATGATCTTTGTTATAAGCTTTGATAAACAACGAATAAAATATTTTACTGTAACAAACCCTAATTCACTTAGAGAGAGAAAGAAGGTTCTGGAGATGTGTATCGAAAAAGTGACTAAATGAATGAACCAAATGTCTGCTCCTTTTTTATATCCAGTACTGTGTTGTTATAACGGCCCAACAACTTTTATTAAACACTCTTCCATATGCGCGTGCTACCAGCCCATGTAACTGCAAGCCCAAACTACAACTGCTACAAGCCCAATTATCTACCAGCCCATGAAACACCTCAGCCCAACATGTTACACAAAAAAATATAAAACATTATTATAACACAGGTACAAGAAATATAAGATATAAAATTGTAAAGTTAATAAAAATATAACATTTTATATTTTTAACAGTAAGAATAGGAGTCCTACTAGAATTAGATTGTTTTCTCTGTTTATATCCCTTAAGTCTTGTAATTTTATCCATTCACAAAAAGTAATAGAAGGAATTAGTGAATCCCGTTTGTGTTGATCTCTTTAATCATGTACTCATATTTTACAAAACCCACCAGTTCGTAATCTTGTTCCATGAAACCGATTTGTTCCCGACCCGATTTGAAAAACATATAAAAAACCGTTTTTCAGTCCCCGGCTCGATTTGAAAAACATATAAAAAACTATTTTTTGACTCCCGTCCCCAATCGATTTGATAGGTACGAACATTTTACCTTTTAAACCGGTTTATAACCCGAACTGATTAAAAGACAGATTTGTACACCTCTAATATGTAGATTGACCTAGAAATTTAAGTGATTCATATGATCATATTGGTCAAACGGGTCAAGTGAACACGATTAGTATGTTTAGTTTCGGGTTATTAACAAAAATAATAATTGGATAACTAGTTAGCGTCCATATAATACTTTTATTAAATTTACTAATTACAAATTAAAGCTACTAATATGATAAACAGTTGTCAAATGTAAAGCTTTGCGACATGAGATGTTAATTTGTTGTTGAATTTTAAAAAGTTATGAAAAGATGACGAGTAAACTCTATCATCTAAGGGTATAAAAGGACATGATTCTAATAACTTAAAGGCTATAGTAAAAAAAAGAGTTTCTTTTTTATTATTATCACTATATTAAATACATGATGGTTACAAGTGACTAGGTGAGTGGACATTTTCCCTTTCTTGACTAAACATAACACAGGTTTGCCATTGTTTATATTATTGTATAATTGTTTATGCATATAAATGTGTCACGATCACGGATCACCATCTGTGCATACATGTGTTGAGGATTGTGTCTAGTGTACCTTATAAAGTTTAGTCGATCAATTAAGATTTCCAATCTTAAAAATTAAAATTTGATTTGGTCAACAATGTTTCAGATAAAAGATGATAACAACAATACCTGACTTAATATAAAATCAAAATGTAATTAACCAAGGTTTTCAATGAGGTCCCTTTTTATGGTCTTCAGATTTTTTCTAATGGATCCTTTTTTTTCTCTTAAGGTGCGTTTGGTTCCCAATCTATCAAACGTGTCACATTGAAAAAGAATAACAATATACGAAACTTATACGTCAATATATATTATGGATTATATTTTCTTTATATAATCATAATTTGTCAAATACTATACACCATAAAAAATATATAAAATAAAATCGAGAAGTGAGAACACATCCAAACACGATCTTATGCACCACATGTTACTATAGTCGATTAACTAAAGGAAATAAGCAATGCCGCACAATTGGTCATAAGAGCAAACATCCTACGCCTCGTAATTGAAGAGATGGGTGCGAGTTATACCATTTGTTCATTGTGATGTGTTGCAATGTACACTCTATTTTTCCTTTGTATTTCATATAAAATCTGGAAATATTTTTATTTGTTTTTGGTTATTTTAGGCTTATATTTGATTATTTTGTGTTTTGATAGGTCCTGGTGCGAAAATGCAGCAAAGACGAGTGGAAACGTCGAAGAAACAAGCACCCGCGAGCAAACATAGAAGTACAAGGACCAGAAATGCAATTTATGAAGATTTGAGGGGTAAGCGTGTCGCGAGCCTATAAGGATGATCGCATTGCGACATGTGAAATGAATGTTCAGCAACGAAAGTACTATTTTACCCTTAATGATTCAAGATAACTATGAGCTCATGCCACCGCGTAGTGGCGATGCTTGACCTAAATGACGGGGGTCGAAAACGTATACATCCAAAAATTTCTATAGAACCCGGGGGTTGAAAACGTATATACCCAAAAATTTCTATACGAAAACTATATATATAACATTACTTAGCGAAAAGTCCGGGGGGTCGGACGCGCCCCTTCTATACTTCGCCCCTGCCACCGTGGATTTGTCGTTATAAGAGGACCAGACGATGCGCGATGAAGGTTGTAGCGTGTCTCGCGACACGCAAGATGTATTGATTACGTGAAACTTGTATTTGACTTGGATTAAAACATTGTATAATCCTTAATCAATATATATTATACCATACAATGTCCCATAAGAATCCAGACGCATACATACGTATTCCAAAGATCAAAGAGGGCATTTGTAAGCTGGTGAAGGAGGAGAATCGAAGGAGGAGCCTTAAAGTTTAAATCTTTACGTATTCGCAACACGTTAGCTATAATTTTCGGTTTTCTTCTCGTATAATTTGTGATGTTCACCATGTTTTAGACTTTTTATCATTGTTTCTCTGTTTTAGACATGATTAGAGGCTAGATTCCTAAAGCCGCCTAGGTTTGACGAACTTTTGACATTATTTGATTTTTCGGTTTGACTTTCTATTCAAGTTTGTGTTTGATTTACATAGTTGTGAGTTGTTGATTATGATCATGTATGCTATTGTTTTGTTGTGATTTTTGATTTTTATGTGTTTAGAAAAGAAAAAATTCACGCTTGGCATGTTTAAATCTATTGTTAGTTCGTTTATTATGCATGTTTTCGATCTGACCGTATCATTTGAAATAATATAGGTTAATTAATCACTAAAATCAATAAAATAAAGTGTGCATCCAATTCCATTGATTAGAGATATGATATGGGATAGCTAGGTTATTAGCGTTTCGGTGTTTGACAGCTTGAGTGTCAATAGCTTGGGTTCAAGTGTTTATTCGCGTTTAGTTGTTTCCTGAGTAGTTGATGTATTATCCTAGAACTAGCTTCACATGTGGAAGATTGTTAGCGTGTCAGTCTTGCTTGTGGGATTCGGTGTCGATAGGTCGAGTCATTTTCATCTAGCATTTCATTCACATTCTGGTTATTCTTAATAAAATGGTTTTTCGGCTCTTAAGAGTGTGGGTCACATTCGTATTTTTCTAATCACTATAGGATCTATTTTGGTTGTCTTCATAGCTCGGTTTCTAGGATCTTGGGAGTGGAGATCTCACTCTTAGCTGACTAGTACTATAGGACTTAATCATCTCCAATGGGATGTTAATCGGGTTAGATATCAGAACTTGGTAGATTATCAGACTAGAAGTCATTACATGTCATTAGGGATTCTTGCGTGGGTGGTTTGTTCATTGTAACACCCCCAAAATACTAAATTTTGATTTTCATGTTTATTATGATATTTAACATGAAGTATTCAACCAGGATTATTTAATTTAGTTAACTTAGTTATCTATTAGTGGAAGTAAGTGGGTTATGACCAAATAAGTGACAAGTAAACATAAGGGACTGAAGTTAGACAAGTGAGAAAGTTATTAAGTAAAAAAGAAGGAAAAAATAAAAACCCAGGTTTTGTGTGTGTGGGTAGGTGAGTTTTAGTGGGGAGAGGGGGAGAGGGAGAATCCTCATCTAAATTTCAATTCATAAAACTCAGTAAATTTAAGGTGAAATTATGGTGGCGGTGGTGGCGGTGGTGGCTGTGGTGGCTGTGGTGGCGGTGGTGGCGGTGGTGGTGGTGGTGGCAGCGGAGTGGTGGTGGTGGCAGGGCTAGTGGTGGTGGTGTTACAAATTTACACAATCAGTCATTTATGTTACAAATTTACACAATCAGTCCTTGTTTACTAACTGACTTAACTGGGTTATGATTTTTGGACTGAAATGGCACCTTTCCAGAACGTGGGGGACGAAAATGGCGCATTTTTGAGAAATGGACTGAAATGGCCAAAGTGACCAAACCACAGGGACGAAAATAGCAGTTAACTCAAAAAAAAGGAAAAAATAAAAACCCAGGTTTTGTGTGTGTGGGTAGGTGAGTTTTAGTGGGGAGAGGGGGAGAGGGAGAGGGAGAATCCTCATCTAAATTTCAATTCATAAAACTCAGTAAATTTAAGGTGAAATTATGGTGATTTTCCTTGCATGTTTGAATATTATAATCATCTAGCATCATCAAAACCTAAGGTATGTGGTAGAATCTCATTTAGTGGATATTCTATGATAGAGGGTCTTGAGTGATGAAAGCCTATAATGAAATTCTAGATTATAAATGTAAATTGAAGTAGTAATTGTGCTTAGAATCACTATATTAACTAGTATGTTGGAGTATTTGATTAAATTAGAGAGTTTGATGAATGCTTATTTTAACATAGGGGTGAAAACCTTAAATCCTTGTTTGATAATTTTGATGTGTTAGCTTGTGTGATATGAAAATTGTGCTAATTGAGGCTAATGGATGTGTGAAACTTGTTGGGTTATAAAACCTAGTGTGAATGTTAGTAAGTTATACACTAAAGATAGTTGTTGAAGAAATTGCCCACCAAGTGTTTGATGAAATGCATACATGAAGTTTGATTTGTTTTTAACCCTTGAAACTTTGGTGAAAGTAGAGGAATTATTGTTAGTAACCTTTGAGGAAAAAAGGGCCATGAATGATTATTTGTTCTAATGATTACTTGGGTTAAAATATAGGCAACTTAAGTGAGGCTTTCGGAAGCCGAGACGGGAAGGAAACATTTCAAGGGTGATATCTAAGGTACGTAGCTATAGTTGTTATAAATTGAAAAGTTGAATTGATATTAAGTAGTATGCTACGAAGGAGTAGAATTAAAGACCCTTTGGGTCATGTGGTAATTAAATCTTTAAAAAAACATGTAAAAGGGCATGTAAAACCAAAGTATAAATGATCCACGCCGTCATATAAGCGGATGTATTGCCAAACGAGAACTACCATGGCCACGGACTATGGTGAGAAATGGATAAACAATGGTTGTCACTCGTAGTTTTGATGAAGACTAATAATGGCAAACTAAACGAGTCGTTTGTGGTCCATTGGGCCACAAACAAAGAATTGGACATACAAAACAAAAGCATAAAGGAGCAACGGGATCGTAGAAGCTAAGGTATTGTCCAATGTTACCAACCATAATCACAGTTGTGGTTGGAGGAAATAAAAAGTGAAAAGGAACATAGAGAAATGATCCCACAACTTGGGTTACAAAGTGGAACGATCCACTCCGCGCTTTCACATGTACCATATTCTTGCTTGTTATTCTTCAGAAATCTGCTCTAAAGACCCAAAAGCAATGAGGTGCTGGTTCTGTGTGCCAAAAACAGGAAAAAAACAAAAGATTCTTTTTTTCTTTTTTCGATTTTGAGTTCTTTTTAGAAGAGAGAAAGAGTAGAAACATGAGCTAGAATGCTTAATGCCCCTTAACAGGTCGGTTTAGTAAAACGCCTAACCGAAAGAAGGAATTGGAAACTAAAGAATTAGGGTTCGTATTGTTGATTTCGGATTTAAAGTTTAAAGAGAAAAGTCCTAAGTACAACAACTTGAGTTTGGGCCAACTTGGGTAAAAACTGAAAAATTGGCTAAGTATGGAAAACCCAGCAATGCTGGCAACTTTCTGGAAAACTGACTCCTTCTGCGCCACGCGGGGGAGAGACCTGGCCCTTCCGCGACACGTGGGGCAAGCCATTCAATGAACTGGTCAAAAGCTAGTCCTTCGCACCACGCTAGGGACTCGGCTAGTTCCTCCGAGACGCGCGGGGCACCCCGAATCAGCAAAAATGTTTTTTTTTTTTGTTTTAACGATTTCGTTCAATTAACTTATCACCAATCATTTGTATGGAATCTCATGGTATGTAACATTCAAGTTTAATCATTGGACATAGAATCAAGCTACTTGAAGAACCAAAGTTACCTGAATCTTTAAAATCTTCGTTTTTCATGATTTTGGGAATATCTTTTGTTGAAACTTATGACATGAATTAAATACTTTAAATACGAAGTTTTATGTGTATATATTATGGGTCTTACAAGTGGTACTCAAAGCCTAAGGTTAAGGGGTTAAAATGTTCGATCGAGGCTTGATCACGAAATTCGATAAGAAATTATTTTAAGAAAATTTCCATGGGATATATTGAAATGAGATTGAGTTAAAAATGCATGGGATCGATGCATTTACGCACTCGTACCTGGAAATGCATTAAATATAAATGGCTAAGGCAAGTTAAAGACTTGGCTAAACCAAATAAAAGATGCATAGTGTGTGCGTGTGTTAACAAATAATGTGTCTAAATTCTCATATAATGATACGAGAATAGTTAAATAGACATGTTGTTAACCTATTGCGAACATTTCAGTAAAGCAATGCGTGGAGAAAGCGGTGACGCCACAATACCCCTCATCAATGAGGAATTGCGTGAAAAGATTTTTGGTTATGAGAGGTGCAATTCCTCAGGCACATCATCAATGCCGATGGTGTGTTGGTCAATCCGTCAAAGATAGAAGCCGTGACAAGGTGGAATCCACCAAAGAATCCCTCGAAAATCAGAAGTTTCTTAGGGCTTGCGGAATACTATAGGAGATTTATACAAGATTTCTCCAAGGTTGCTATGCCATTTACCAAGTTAACTCGCAAGGAGGAGAAGTTCATATGGGGTGTTGAACAGGAGAAGGCGTTCCAAACGCTTAAGGAGAAGTTAACTCACGCTCCAGTGTTAACATTGCCGGACAGAGTTGATGATATGGTGGTTTACTCGGATGCGTCGCATTCGGGGCTCGGATGCATTTTAATGCAAAGAGGTAAGGTTATAGCCTATGCTTCAAGGCAGCTGAAGACTCACGAAAAGAAATACCCTATGCACGATCTCGAACTAGCAGCGGTGGTATTCGCTCTAAAAATATGGAGGCACTACTTATACGGAGTGAAGTGCACTATATTCACCGACCATAAGAGTTTAAACTACTTCTTCGATCAGAAGGAGTTGAATATGAGACAGAGGCGGTGGCTGGAAACAGTGAAAGATTATGACTGCGAGATACATTACCATCCCGGGAAAGCCAACGTAGTGGCGGATGCTTTGAGCAGGAAGACAGATTATGCTCCAATACGGGTACGATCGATGCAGCTTATTGTAACCTCAGGTTTACTCGAGCGAATCCGAGAAGCACAAGTTGAAGCGATGAAAGAAGAGAATTGGAAGAAAGAAAGAATAGTCGGCCAACTGAAAGAGTTAACAGATGATAACAATGGGTTGCAAACCTGATTCGGTAGAACATGGGTTCCTAACTCGTATGGAGTTAAAAAGCTTCTACTTGACGAAGCTCACAAAACCCGTTATTCCATTCATCCGGGGGCGACCAAGAAGTACAACGACTTGAAACAAAATTACTGGTGGCCCGGAATGAAAAGAGATGTGGTTAAGTATGTGGAGAAATGTTTGACTTGTCTACATGTCAAGGCGGAACACCAAAGACCCTACGGTAAACTTCAACCGTTGGATATTCCAGTTTGGAAATGAGAACATATCACCATGGACCTGTTAACCAAACTACCGAAGACGAACCGAGGGTTTGATGCTATATGGGTAGTTGTGGATAGACTGACTAAAAGTGCTCACTTTATTCCGGTACGTGATACTTATACGTCAGAAAAGATGTCAGAAGTGTATACTAATGAGATAGTGGCACGCCACGGGGTACCGGTATCCATTGTGTCTAATAGGGATACCCGGTTTACTTCTAACTTTTGGCGAGACTTCTAAGAGCAAACAGGAACGAAACTGTTCATCAGCACCGCGTACCATCCTCAAACGGATGGACAAAGCGAAAGAACAATACAAACATTGGAAGACATGCTACGGGCGTGTATCATTGATTTCTGGGGTAGTTGGGATGTCTAGTTACCGTTAGCTGAGTTCTCATATAACAACAGTTACCATGCTAGTATCGGCATGGCTCCGTACAAGATGCTTTATGGTAGAAAGTGTAGAACCCCGGTGTGTTAGGGCGAGGTGGGTCCACGTGAACTCACCCATAAGGATATAGTTCGAGCTACTAATGAGAAAATTGACATGGTTCGGGCCCATTTGAAAGCGGCTCAGGATAGACAGAAGTCATATGTTGACAAGAGATGAAAACCAATCGAATTTCAGGTTGGTGATAAAGTTATGCTTAAAGTATCCCCGTGGAAGGGTGTTATTCGGTTCAGAAAAAGAGGAAAATTAAGCCCGAGATTTATTGGGCCATTTAAAATCATCGAACGGGTTGGCAAGGTAGCATATCGCCTTGAACTACCGGAAGAATTGAGCGGAATCCACAGCACGTTTCACGTGTCACAACTCCGAAAGTGTCTAGTCGAAGAAACGGCTTATATCCACTACGATGACATCGAAGTGGACAATAGCCTTAATTATGCGGTGAAGCCGATTGAGATTCTAGATCGGAAGGTTAAAAGTTTGCGAAACAAGAAAATTGATCAAGTAAAGGTCAAGTGGGAGGATAGAAAGGGTTCGGATACTACATGGGAATCCGAAGAGGAGTTGCGACGTCTCTATCCAACATTATTCGGTACGTATTCCGGTTTCGAGGACGAAACCCTTTTAAGGGGGGTGGACTTGTAACACCCCGAAAATATAAATCTTTTATTATAAATTTAATGTTGGTAATAAACAAATAAAACTAACTAGGAATAAAAATAACCTAGTTAGTTACAAGTCTTGTAGTAATATGGGAGTTGATTAAAAACACCTAAAATAAAACTTGACAATAGTTGGAGGGCCAAAAGTGTTAAAATGGAAACTAGTTTTATTAAAACAATATCTAAAAATCCAAAACACACACTTGGTGTGTGTGTGTCTGGATCGAAGAAACACAAGGGCGACCAAAGCTCCCCTCATAAACCCTAGTTCTTGCATTTTCACCAAATTGAAAGGGTAAATCGGCTCCAAATCGAAATCCGAACTCAGAATAGTGATCACCTTCGTGAAAGGATCATAAGGTATGCCTAATTTTGCTATTTAGTTTCACCTTGAGTTCTAGGTGAAAGTGTGAAATCGAAATTAAAGCTTGCATGATCAAAGTTTGAATGAAAATTGGAATGAAATTATGACTAGGAGTAAACCCTAGTCATTAGTTTGAGGAATTGATGCTTATAATAGTGAAATTCATGACCACCCATCTAAGTGTAAAATGGGTTTTTGTGGAATGATAAGAACATTGGGAATCTGATTGTAAAACAAGTGTTATTGAATCACTTGAAGTGAATTTTGATGTTATTAGGCATACTAGACATAATGAACTTGTAAAAATTGTTTAAATTTGGCTAGTTAATTAGTCATGTGCTTGAATAATGAATTCTATAAAATGATGCTCATAAGGTGTTTGTTAAAACGCCTAATAGAAAATTAAATATTGAAAATCGGACCAAAAACGCATATTGGATTAAGTATGGCAAATTATGCGTTATATATTATAAAAAGAGTTCTAAACGTTTGTGGTTGAACTCTATAGGCAAGGAAACCGAGACGTTAAGTGGACAAGCCGGTGTTGATATGCGTTTGAAAGGAGTGCTTTGAAGGTATGTAACCTTGGTTTCGTTACATTAAGTTTGATTTGAAATTTAGTTGCTTGAATTTGTGTTATGAGAAAATGTAGCATTTTGTAGAAGTGACGTAGTTCACTAAATAGTTAAAACGGGTCAAAAGATTAGCTAAGGTGTGTTTGGTTGTCATTGAAATGGTGGATACCATTAAACAACCAAATGGGTCAAACGAAGGTTAAGTAGGTAGTATAGAAGTGACTTGAATGTCACTTGGTGATTGTGGATCATGAGAGCGTAAAAACATGAAATGGTAATGATACGCCAAAGATCACAAGCCCAGGGAATGGGTAAATATGTCTAGAGGTCATAAATTATAAGTAGTAAAAAGTATGATACAAAACTAAACGGGTCGAATAAATAAAAAGGGGACTTATAGTCTTTCAGTCCATAAACCGAACTTTTAACACGATAAATATACTAGACGTGTTGGTATTTAAATTACGGATGCGTAGGAAAAAGAATCACATAAAACGGACTTGCGAAACAAAAGTTATGGTAGTTTTAAGTTAGATTTTGATTAAAATTGGAGCTGGGCGATTGCAGCATCAAAAAGCTGGAAACCTTCTGTGAAAAGGGGTCGTCACGCCCAGCGATGGAATTCTTTAAAGCTGCCGTGCCCCGCCACGGCCTGTGGCTTCCCGCGAGGGCTTAGTCTAGATCTGTCGTGCCCCGCGACAGACTGCAGAATTTGGATTTTTGTTTATTTTGTTCGTTTTTGCAATTCGGACTTGTTTAAACTGATTAATTGATCATCAAAACTAACCTTATTGTTGGTTTTTATATTAGGTGATGTAGGTGGCATTCCTGATGGCGATCAAACATAAGTTATGAACCGAACACGATATTTTGAAGCTTCGGCGAATGATGACTGTTTAGTTGTTTGTTTTGAAAACATGTAAACTTATAGATGTTTAAATCTACTATGGTGATGTAACTTAGACAACTTAGTTTGTTTTAACGTTAACTTTTCAAAGTTTTTGAATGGTAGTATTTTATCTATAAAAATGCGTATTTTTACATATAAATATAACTTATTTGAGACGGTCGTTACAATTTCCCTCTGGAACTGCCTGCAGTTAAAGATGAAATGATTCAATTTTACACAGAGGATGATCCAACCAAAAGAACCTTCCCATCTCTTCATGGATTCAGAACTCCAAAAAATATTGATGAATATCTGAAGCTAAAGGCCAAGCAAGCAGAATATCAGGCAAAAGAAGAGAGTAAAGGGCTAGGAGACAGCAACTTATCATGTAGCATGCAACATGGGCTTAGTAAAGTCAAGAAGTTAGAAGACTTTGCTAGAGACTTGAGTAAGAAAATTTCAAATTTGTCACCAAATGCTGAGCTACAAAAGACATTAAGGGATGATTTCTTGAACATTATCATGGATACCAAGCCCTACGAAGCCTACAAGTTTGATTTCAAAGACTGGCCCCTTGAAGCTCTTAAAGACGAAGTTAATAGAATTGAAACGATGAATAAAGATCCTCAAATGAAAAAATCTACTCCCAACTGGAATCAATATAAGAAGGTCGAAGTGGATGAAGTATCAAAGTACAAGAGAATGAGGGCAGAACTTGTAGCAGCTAAGTATGGGACTGCTAGAGCTATTGCAAAATGGACTAGGCAGTATATTGATCAAGCTTACAATAAGCTAGAAGAGCGAAGAAAGACAGATCCATCCCTTCCTAAAAAGCCAGTATACAAACATGAAACTACTGTTAGACCTCGACAGACCCTTCGCGCTAAAAAGTTGTTCTCATCAGCAGATGTATTTATAACAACCCTCTTAAGACACCCTAAACATTCCTTATATACCCCGTATACGAGAAACGGACCCTAAATACCTTAATATCAATAAAAATCAAATAAAAACAAAAAAAATGGGGTTGTCGCCGGCCGCGACCCGGACCCCCCTATCACTGTCGCGGGGCGCGAGCCCTAGTTGCTTGCCGGACACATATGCTGCCACGTGTCAACACGTGGCAAGGCTATATTTGCTGACTGGCCAAGCCTACGGCCTAACCTACCTTCGTCGCGGGCCGCGAAGGCCGACCCTGAGTTGGTCGCGGGGCGCGAGCCGCCCTCCGTCAGCCTATAAATAGGGAGGTCGAGGCTCATTTGTTCCTCGTTCATTTTCTGATATTCTCTCTCAACTTCTGTTAGTATAAACTCTCGAGATATAATACCCCTAAATGTGCAGCCTTAGAATGGTGGAATACTATTCTCCAGTCTAGGGGAAGTGACAGAACTTATAACATAGAATGGACCAACTTTAAGGAAATGGTTAAAAGAAAATTCTATCCTCCTCATGAAAAAGAACAGATTGCCAATAAGTTCTTAAACCTTAAAATGACTGGAATAGACTGCAAGGGTTATACCACCATATTCTTCGAATATGCTAGGATAGTGCCAACCTTAGCCTCACCAGAACCAGTACTAATCTCCCATTTACATCTGGGGATTAATCAGTGAAATCAGACATGTAGTCAAGGCAGCTAGACCACAAACCATAGAAGAAGCAGTAGAACTAGCCAACACCTTGACTGATGAATTGGTACATACACAAGAGGAAAACCAGAGAAAGAACCTAGCCCAAAAGCTTACCCAAGAATTTTGTTACAGTAATACCTACCGTGGAAAAGGTACAGGTTCTACCTCTTCTGAATGAGTAACTGTGTAGATAGAAACATTGTAATCGCTCTCAATACTGTGAAGTTATTTAAACTGTTTTGATTAAACTGGGATGCACTCGCCAGTATTTCTTGCTGATAAACCTTTTTAAAACGCGTTTCAGGTAACTTAATGTGAGAGCTATTAGAAGCCGGCTGGAGAGCACTGAAGGCTTAACGAAGTGGCTAAAAAAGTTACCTAAATAAAAAGGAGTTTATGTTTTCAATAAAATAGGGTTTTATCCATATAAATGTATTGTAATGGAAACTTGGGTTTTATCCCATTTGTTTATTATAAAAGTTTGGTGTTTTTAAACTCTGATCTCATTTCCTAACTACGGTTTCCTAACTACGGTTCTGATGTCTTATTTCCGCTGCCAATTTAATAAACACCGATACCACCAGCACTGTGACAGCAGCTCCCGCGGCCGCCCGCCTCCCGGGGCAGGGGTCGGGGGTTGCGACTGAAGGTGCTCGATACCGAGGAAGGAATCTTTGTCTTTAAGGCACAATCTGAGGAACCATTTGCTACTAAAAAGAGAGGTTGGTTTAGTAGAGGAGTGCATGAGAGGAGGAAAAGGATGAAGAAATTACAACAAAAGAGAGCACTAGCAAAAGCCAATAGAGAAATGAATGCACAAACCCAGGAAGCAGTTAATAGACCATTATGGGAAGAGGAAATTGATAGGGAATTAGCTGATTTCCACATGTTAGCAACCACCGCAGCAGACCTTAATCTAAATCAAAATGCTTAACCAGAACCTTTACCCTTATTCCCAGACCAACAAATGTTAGAACCAAACCAGGAAAACCAATTCCCAATCCCAGCATTTGACCCCAATGAGTTACCTAGAATCCCAACCCCAATCCCTTTAGAATTTGATCCATGGTGGAATGACAATAGGTCATATTCAGCGTTATATACTCCCGGAGAACCAGTGCCAGCCCCACCAATAAACCCACCAATGAGCCGAGAATATGTGCAGGAACTTCGCCAGTATGGTGAAAATTTAGTGGATGAAGGAAACAAGATTCGTCAGATAGGAGAAAAGCTTGTGTGGAAATACGACGAACATGAAATGCAGTATTGGATACACGACACCTAGAATAATATACGGATATGTGTGTAATTTTATATTTAGAAAAAAAATTAATAATATCAATTAGAATAGATAACCTAATACCTATCGATGCATAGTTACTAGTGTGTTTAATTTTCAGTTGTAATAGATGCATATGTATAGATATATAAAAAGAGTAAGTCGCAATGCTCGACGTTTTTTATCAATCTGTTTACGTGATTGTTTATATTGATATCTGATAAATGTTTATAATTCAGATGGATAACGAAGTAAATCAGGAAAACCAGAATAACGATAATAACGGAAACCCAGTGAATAACAGTGCCATCGAACACATAGTAGCATAAGGAATTATAGATGCTATGCCATATATTATAAAGACTGTTAAGGAAGCAGAAAATAATAAATTTGTAACTGGAAGTAAAAGTGCACCCACTAAACCAAGTCACAGCGTGAATGAAAATCATGGGCCACTTATCCAAATGCCAATTCCAAAAAGAAGAAGGACTACCTCATATGGTTGTTCTTATAAGGAATTTTGGGCATGTAAACCCATAGAATTTTCAGGCAATGAAGGAGCCATTGCAGCCTTACACTGGATAGAAAAGATAGAAGTGGTCTTAAAAATCAGTTAATGTGCAGAAGAAGATAAGATTATGTTCGCTTCTAATCTTTTTAAGAATGCAGCCTTAGAATGGTGGAATACTATTCTCCAGTCTAGGGGAAGTGAGAGAACTTATAACATAGAATGGACCAACTTTAAGGAAATGGTTGAAAGAAAATTCTATCCTCCTCATGAAAAAGAACAGATTGCCAATAAGTTCTTAAACCTTAAAATGACTGGAATATACTGCAAGGGTTATACCACCATATTCTTCGAATATGCTAGGATAGTGTCAACCTTAGCCTCACCAGAACCAGTACTAATCTCCCATTTACATCTGGGGATTAATCAGTGAAATCAGACATGTAGTCAAGGCAGCTAGATCACAAACCATAGAAGAAGCAGTAGAACTAGCCAACACCTTGACTGATGAATTGGTACATACACAAGAGGAAAACCAGAGAAAGAACCTAGCCCAAAAGCTTACCCAAGAATTTTGTTACAGTAATACCTACCGTGGAAAAGGTACATGTTCTACCTCTTCACCCTACTGCAAGTATTGCAAAAGGAAGCACTCCGGAAGATGCTCCATATACTGCATCTTTTGCAAAATATCTAGACATAAGGAAAAAGACTGTAGGAAGAAAGCTAGCAATAAGCTATGCTTCAATTGTGGAGAAGCTGGTCATATCAAACCAAACTGTCCGAAACTAGCTCTAGCAACAACCAGCAAAGCTAAAGTAACCGAAGGACCCAAGAAGAATGTTAGAGCATTCGTTCTGACAGCTGAGGAAGCCAAGATGATTCCGGATGTGATCGCTGGTACATTTTTAGTTAATGACATTTTTGCTAAACTATTATTTGACTCTGGTGCAAACCAACGTTTTATCAATACTTCTTTCTACAAACTTCTCAACCAACCATTAACTAAACTTCTGCAAGACTGTCTGGTGGAGACAGCAAATGGAGATTCCATTAAGATAAGTGAGATCTTGCAGGGAGCAAGAATAGAAATTCTTAACCATCAATTCTCTGCTAACCTTTACCCAATGAATTTAACTGAATTCGATGTTGTATTAGGAATGGATTGGTTGGTAGCCAATCGTGCTAATATTTCATGTGATCAAAAGTCAGTACAAGTAAGAACACCAAAGGGTGAAACGATCATAATTAAAGGAGATAAGCTAACCAGGTCAACAAAATTCATCTCTGTGATGAAAGTTGCAAGTTATGCAAGGAAGGGAGGAATAGTGTATATGATTTCCATAATCATTAACACTAAAAGAAAAGAATTAAAAGATATTCCCGTAGTATCTAAATTCTCAGATGTTTTTCCAGAAGAGTTACCTGGATTAGCACCAGATCGAGAGGTTGAATTTAGGATTCACCTAATAACAGGGACGACACCAATTGCCAAAGCGCCATATCGTCTAGCACCGACAGAGATGTAGGAACTGATGAAACAGTTGGACGAATTACTTGACAAAGGTTTTATACAGCCTAGTTCATCACCGTGGGGAGCACCGGTATTATTTGTCAAAAAGAAGGATGGATCAATGCGTTTGTGCATTGATTACAGAGAATTGAACAAGGTTACGATTAAAAATTGGTACCCACTACCGAGAATCGATGATCTGTTCGATCAAATTCAAGGAGCACGATTCTTTTCTAAGATCGACTTACGCTCAGGATATCATCAATTGAAAGTACAGGAAGAGGACATTCCTAAAACTTCTTTTAGAATAAGGTACAGTCATTATGAATTTACAGTCATGCCATTTGGTTTAACCAATGCCCCAGTTGCATTTATGGACATGATGAACAGGATATGTAAACCATACCTGGATAAATTCATAATTGTCTTTATAGATGATATTCTAATTTACTCTAAGAGTAAAGAGGAACATGCAGAGCATCTGCATACACTTTTGACATTATTGAGAAAATAAAAGCTTTATGCTAAATTCTCAAAATGCGAATTTTGGATTCAAGAAGTGCAATTCCTTGGACATCTGGTTAATCATGAAGGAATTCATGTGGATCCCACAAAGATCGAGGCGATTACCAAATGGAAAGTCCCTGAATCACCAACGGAAGTACGAAGTTTTCTTGGATTGGCAGGATATTATAGATGTTTTATTCAAGATTTCTCTAGAATAGCTACCATTCCATTAACTAAACTGACTTGCAAATCAGTTAAGTTTGAATGGGGACCAAGACAAGAGGAAGCCTTTAGGATTTTAAAGCAAAAATTAACCAACGCACCTATACTCGCGTTACTAGAAGGAACTGAAGACTTGATAGTCTATTGTGATGCATCTAAGTTAGGATATGGATGTGTATTGATGCAACGTCAAAATGTTATAGATTATGCCTCTAGACAACTTAAGAAACATGAATAGAATTATACAACCCACGATCTAGAGTTAGGAGCGATAATTTTTTCCCTTAAGATTTGGAGACACTATCTTTACGGTAGTAAGTTTGTTGTTTCACAAATCATAAGAATTTAAAATATATTTTTGGGCGAAAGGAATTAAATATGAGACAGAGACGTTGGATGGAGATTCTTAGTGATTATGATTGTGATATCCAGTATCATAAAGGAAAGGCTAGTGTAGTAGCTGATGCTTTAAGTCGAAAATATCATGAAAAGCCAAAAAGGGTACGCTCTCTCAAATTAAATCTGCAGATAGATTTAAATGAGCAAATTAGAAAGGTACAAGAAACAGTAATCAAGGACGATGTTGAAGGTTTAAAAGGAATGATTAAGGAATTAGAACAAGGAGCAGATGGAATTAGGAGATTCCATAAGAAAAGGATCTGGATACCTAAACAAGGAAACTTACGCCACCGAATCTTAGAAGAATCCCATAAGTCTAAATATACGATACATCCCAGTAATGATAAGATGTATCAAGACTTAAGAAAGAATTTCTGGTGGATAGGAATGAAAAATGATATAGCAAACTATGTTGCTAAATGTCTAACCTATTCACAGGTTAAAGCTGAACATCAGAAACCCTCAGGGTTATTGCAGCAACACGAAATGCCAATATGGAAATGGGAATTGATAACAATGGACTTTGTTACTAAATTACCCAAGACACGCAAAGGTAATGATACAATCTGGGTGATTGTTGATAGATTAACCAAATCTGCTCATTTCTTACCTATGTAGGAAACTTTCAGTATGGAACAGTTAGCCAAGTTATATGTAAATGAAATAGTTTCATTACATGGAATTCCTTTATCTATTGTATCAGACAGAGATAGTCGTTTTACATCTCATTTTTGGACAAGTTTCCAAAAAGCAATGGGAATCAGTATAAATCTATGCACCGCTTATTATCCTCAAACGGACGGACAAAGCTAAAGGACTATTCAAACGATGGAAGATATGCTTAGAGCCTGTGTGATTGATTTCGGAGGAAATTGTGACGATCACTTACCATTAATAGAATTTTCCTACAATAACAACTATCATACCAGCATCAATGCTGCACCGTTTGAAGCACTTTATGGACGAAAGTGCCGAACTCCAGTTTGTTGGGCAGAAATTAGAGAAAAGCAACTATGTGGACCATAAATAGTGCAAGAAATAACAGAAAAGATTATTCAAGTCAAACAAAGACTAAAAGCAGCACGAGATCGTCAAAAGAGTTATGCAGATAACAGACGAAAACCGTTGGAATTTCAAGTTGGAGATAAGATATTATTAAAAGTTTCTCCATGGAAAGGAGTAGTCAGATTCGTTAAAAGAGGAAAACTAAGCCCAAGGTATGTTGGACCTTTTAAGATTATCAAAAGAATTGGACCAGTAGCTTATCAGCTACAACTGCCAGAGGAAATGGCAGGAATACATGATGTGTTTCATGTTTGCAACCTCAAGAAATGCTTAGCAGATGAATCATTAGTAGTACCTCTTCAGGACATAGAGGTAAATGAGAAGCTCAAGTTTATAGAGAAGCCACTACAGATTGAAGATAGGAAGATCAAGAATCTCAAACACAAGAGACTAGTTCTAGTCAAAGTAAGATGGGATATCAAGAGAGGACCAGAACACACTTGGGAGCTCGAGTCAGAGATACGACGAAAATATCCACACCTGTTCCAGTAGACCTCGAGGACGAGATCTAAAACAAGGTGGGGAGGATATAACAACCCTCTTAAGACACCCTAAACGTTCCTTATAAACCCCGTATACGAGAAACGGACCCTAAATACCTCAATATTTATAAAAATCAAATAAAAACAAAAAATGGGGTTATCGCCGGCCGCGACCCGGACCCCCTATCACTGTCATGGGGTGCGAGCCCTGGTTGCTTGCCGGACACCCATGCCGCCACGTGTCAACACGTGGCAAGGCTATATTCGCTGACTGGCCAAGCCTACGGCCTAACCTACCTTCGTCGCGGGCCGCGAAGGCCGACCCTGAGTTGGTCACGGAGCGCGAGCCGCCCTCCGTCAGACTATAAATAGGGAGGTCGAGGCTCATTTGTTCCTCGTTCATTTTCTGATATTCTCTCTCAACTTCTGTTAGTATAAACTCTCGAGATATAATACCCCTAAATAGCGAAGCTCTGCCTCGTTGTAAGTATTATAACCTCCGGTTACATATTAGTTACCCTACCCGATTGATTTAGGGCTCCGTAACGCATGTCGAGGCTCTGCCTGACTCAGTTCGTTGGAGTTATGTCTCGGTTGTATGGCTAATGTAATTTGGGTTATCTTACTAATTACTACAAAAAAATGAGTATTGGAGACTAAAAAACAGTCTTTGATACATCTAAATCACTCCCTAATGGTTATCGGGGACTGACGATCACTCTTCAATATATAAAAATTCAGTCGTTGATTTGTACCCTGGTACCACGACATTTCAGTCCTCAATACTTTTCTCGGTGACTGCAAATCAGTCTTGGATAGTATGATATTTCAGTCCCCAATGTTTAACTTTAGTGACTGGAAGTCTGTTCTCTAAACTTGTCGATATGGTCCTTAATACGTTTCACTAGGTTCGTGATTCCATGTTAATTCAGTCCCTAATAAAATGTTTCGAAGACTGATAATTAGTTTCTAATGTCATGTTATTTAAGTACAACAACAACCATACCCAGTAAATCCCACAAATAGCAAAGCTACTTATAGGGTCTGGGGAGGGTGGGATGTAGACAGACCTTGCCTCTATCCCTAGGGATAGAGAGGCTGCTTCCAGAGAGACCCTCGGCTCCAAAACGAACAACATGCCAACACACCAAGTCAAACAATATAGAAATAGCATACGACATCATTTGGACATAATATAATGTAAATAGGAAGCCACCAATACCAAGAAAGTGATCAGAGTGACACAATATAATGTAAATCATGTATAATAGCATACAACATCATTTGGACATAAACACCAGAAGGCAATTACCGGTAAAGTAAATTTAAGAATAAGAAAGACCTACACCCCTAAAAAATACCTAAGTCCTTACTGCAATATCCTCTAGAAGTCCTTAACCCTAATCCTACGCCTCCACGAAGTCCTATCTTGGACCATGTCCTCAGAAAGATACAACTCTAGTAAATCATGCCTAATCTGCTCATCCCAAGTCAGTTTGGGTCTGCCTCTTCCTCTCCTCCCCTCCACAGTAAGAGTTTCCACTACTCTAACTGGTGCCGTCGTTTGCCTCCGCTTCACATGCCCAAACCATCTCAATCTCCCCTCCTTAATCTTTCTCAATCTCCCCTCCTTATTATGTTATTTAAGTACATAATATATTTATTTTAGAGACTGAAAAATCAATCTCTAAAAGTGAATTTTCTAGTCTCTATTATACTTATTAAAAGTATAAAAACTAATTTCCAATAATACGTCTCAAACCAATCTAAGCAAATAATACCAAAAATTTTTACAAATTACTATGAATTCACAATTTATGTAGGAAATGTGCTTAGATAGAATAATACATGTGAACAAATAAAAAATGTAAAGACCTATAACTTGTGAGTTCTAGAACACAAATAAAAAAACAACAACCAAGATAACATAATACTTATAAGTCATTGTCTTCATGGGTTTGTTGCGGGTATCATGAGTTCTTCCCATTTTCCGTCTTCCTCAGTTTTGTCATTTTGTCATTGGCTTGTTTCGATTAATTAGTGCTCCAAGTTAGATTCATTAGTGCTCCAAGTTACATGATTATCTGATGCATTATAGTCATTGGTAAATGTTGTTACAAATTACAAAAAAAAAAAAAAAAAAAAACCACAAAGTCTTATGTAGAACAAAATTTACTTGTATTGATAATAAAATATATTCAAACTAAATGATTTAAAAAGAGATTAAATATTAACCTTAAGAAGCGTTGAACAAGCACCAAAATCCCAAACTTTGAAATTCTTATAGGCAAGAATCTGTTAATAACTTCCTAATACAAAACAAGTGATCGGATTAAATAATCTATATATGACTGAATTATAGTAAATAAACTACAAATCAGTAGGATGGGAACCCTGGAAACATCTAGACATATGCATCAATTATGGATATTTCATGTGAGTTTGTTTAATTAGGCAAAAACATATGAGTTTCTCTGATGTAAGAAGCCACAAATAATGCAATAAACCAAAGAAATTACATTGAATTGTATGTGTAATTGTATGAAATTTCATGAAGACGTTTAGTCAAATATATGGCCATGAAATGCATGATGAATCAAGAATAAAGGTTGACTAATGTTGGAGAAAGTTGGAACCAAATAACTAAAATTTTGTAAAAGCATGTTATGTTTCTTTTGTCTAAATGATAGTGAAAATTACGTGAACGAAATACAAACCTTGGTACTCCCTTTATCGAGGGCTCCATTGCTTCTGTGTCAACTTGCCACTGCAAACACCTGCTGGAATCATATCAAAGTTCATGGTGAATAACTGAATTCAGCCTCAAAGTAGACAAATGGATTTTTTTAAAACGTTAGTCTTGGTGCTATATATATGTGTGTATCTGCACATAGTTTAGCTAGTTACCCATTTTATAATGATTGAAAACATCCCATAATGTGTGTTTCAACAAGAGTACCATGTCATTTTAGACCCCTTCCTGCAGCCTAACGTTTAACTTTTTGTATAAAATTATTTTCAAGCTCAATCTCGTTTTTATACAAGTTTTTTTTAGTCTCGGGCTAGAGCTTGTTTAAGCTCAACTTAATTCGAGCTTTTAGCGAGCCGAGTATCACGTAGTTCACAAACGGCTTGGCTCATTTACACCCTCATGCTTAATGTATCTTAAGGGAGTAAAAGTAAAGTATGTCTTCAATAGCAAATATAAGAAGTTTTACCTAGGAGCAAGCTTCTGAACTTTTTTCTAAAAGCAACAGGTCTGTTCATGTAGAGTCAGTTGATTCTGTTTCAAATGCATATGAGGATCAATTCCTCCTGTAGTATCACAAGCCTTTATGAGTGTTGTCATGATCTTATTATCCAATAAGCAAATTCCAACTATAAAATAAGATAATCACCCAACAATGAGCTACAACGAAAATATTAATGTGAATCATTATTGAAAAACAAACTTTAGCTTGGCATAACAATCTGATCAGGCCATTCATGGCCATATCATAATTCTAAATGAGTAGAAAACTTTTAAATGTTGCTTTATCTATGCTCACTTTAAAGCTCAACAAAGAAGGCCACAATACTAATTATCAATTTGTCACTTGGCATTATAAGAGAAGCAAAAAACTACTATTTTATTAAGAAAAAAATAAAAACAATGCTGCTTATAATATATGTTTAGCAATTGCTCGAACAATTAGGATTCGATTTAATTGCAAAGGAGACACCTTGTTCTGTTGTAACAATTCAGTGTCAAGACATCTTACTTTACTCTATCTCTATGTAGCATATCATCAGACAGGTTGTGTGCAAAGACTACAAATAAACCTACAATCTCCAAATATCTAGAAATAAAGTAAACCACACTAAACAAAACAACTTGCAACAGAAAATTTCAGAACTAAATCGAATGGAAATAAAAAGAAATCAAGAAGAGAGATTGAACTTATCTTAATGAACGAGGACGGTTTCCACCAGAGCTATAGACCGAGACACTAATTTGCGTTGATCAATTTAGGGGGAAAAGGTGGAGAGGAATCCTAGATCGATTGGGAACGGGAGAAGTGAGCAGATAGGGTTAGATGTAGGGGAATTAATTTGGGTGTGGGGGAAATAAAAAATTCAAATCATTGAAAGGGAGTGTTGGAGCGGGAATTAAGTTGGAGAGACTTTTCATTTTTTTCCTAACTTTACATATATATTGTATTAAAAATATAAAACTTTGATCATTTGATTTGTAAAAATTTTGAAAACTTTAATTCCACTAACCTTTATTTAAACTTTAGTTTTCTAACTCAAAAAAATATTATAACCTTTCTTTAAACTTTAGTTTGCTAATTCGAAAAAAAAAGATAGAATTAAAATTAATAGAAAATGAAATATTATAATTTAGATAGTGAAATTAAATTTATATCTTTTTTAGCTAATAATATAATAAAATATGGTTATAAAATAATAAATATTAACTTTCCAAAGCCAAACTTAAATTAATCCTTCATCCCTTAGACTACGGTGTGAGAGGGCATGAAGATGGGGCATTAAGCATCATGTGTAAGCCATGTCAGCAAAGAGGTGTTGTAAAAAAAACACAGGGTGGTATTGGGCGTGAAAAGGACCCCACTTTTATTATATAATCCTGTAATGAGTCATATAGTTCAAGATATATCGTAAGTGCATTAACTTGTCGTAAGGATTACCAATTAATCATTATAGTTTAGTGTTTTCTTTAAGTCATCTTAATGAGTTAAATACACATGTGTCACTATGTTTAACAACGCTTCACCACTTTTGGCTAGGGATAAGCTCGATAAGAGTTGCATTAACAATAACTTATGGGAGACTAAAAATTAGTCTTCAATAAATGTCTATACAAGACATTTGAGGTTAATCATTAGTTCCGAATATGGTTTCTTAATGGAATTGTTAGGATTTTTTAATCCCTTAGCATGTTTACTTATAATAGTATAATACCACTCGATTATTGACAAAATATCACTCCCTTGCTTATTTCAACTACATAACTTGTTGGAGACTAAATATCAGTCCCAAATAAGGTCCTTTTACAAGATATATGAAATCAATTTTCAGACGCCAATATTTTTCTCAAAATTACATAATTTAGGTCAAAAAGTTAGAGACTAAAAGTTAGTCCTTGATCCTTTTTTGTGTAGAAAAGGCGTTCAAGACTGAATATCAGTCCCTAACTCCATACATTTTAGAATATTAAGAATTGATTTTAATCTCTAATATTTTCCTTCCATGTTTGAGACTGATGATTAGTCGCCATACATTTAGGTCATTATCTTCTATGTATCTAGGACTGAAATTTAGTCGCCAATAAGTTTCCCTCCAAAACCTAATAGTGCCTAAATTTGTTTGGGAGTGAAATTTAGTCTTAGATAAGGTACTAAAATATTTGTAACTAAATATCAGTCCTCGATATTATCAGTGAGTGACTGATAAATCAGTCCCAGCTAGTATGTATCAGAGACTGACTGATATATCAGTCCCTAATAGTTTAGTCTCTGACGGCCACTTTTCTTGTAGTGTAACACGTGTGCATTGTTTAATTTTAATAGATAATAACCAGGAGAACCACCAGGAAGCTAAAGTATTACCTAAGTAAACAAAGTGAGTACACTCTCTTTTTGTAAACCCTTTTTTGTGAAACCTTAAATGTTTTAAATTATAATAAACAATGATTGAGTCTATGTGTTCTACAATTACTGTCGGTATGCTGGGGTTTTGTACATTACTTGAAATCCGTTACTATTGGACAAAGAGTTAGCCAGTGAGTAACATGACCACAAGTCAGGAATTGACCATACTGAATGAGTAACTGTGTAGATAGAAACATTGTAATCGCTCTCAATATTGTGAAGTTATTTAAACTGTTTTGATTAAACTGGGATGTACTCGCCAGTATTTATTGCTGATAAACCTTTTTAAAACGCGTTTCGGGTAACTTAATGTGAAAGCTATTAGAAGCCTCTGGCTATAAAAGTTACCTAAATAAAAAGGATTTTATGTTTTCAATAAAATAAGGTTTTATCCCTATAAATGTATTGTAATGGAAACTTGGGTTTTATCCAATTTGTTTATTATAAAAGTTTGGTGTTTTGAATCTCTGATAACATTTCCTAATTACGGTTCTGATGTCTCATTTCTGCTGCCAAATTAATAAACACCGATACCACCAGCACTGTGACAGCAGCTCCCGCGACCGCCCGCCTCCCGGGCAGGGGTCGGGGGTTGCGACAGTATCCATCATTGTCTTGAACCAGAGAAAAAGACAACAATTGATTGATGAGGAAGATGAAAAGAGAGAAGCTGAAATCAGAAAAGAGGCTATCAGAAATCAGTTACGATATGGATTGGATGATGCTTCGTTGCAACTACAAGCTCAAGTTGCTTAAACACTTCAAAGGTTAGCAAGCAGGCCTCAATTGCCAAACTCCTCTCAAATAAAACTTCTCCCAAGAAACCCATCAGACCCAAAAATACTAAAGTGGAAGTCTGACAAACAGACCCATGTATTGACTTTGCTCAAGTCTGATGGTAGTGTTGAAAAGATATCAAGGAAGAATGCACTTGGTCTGAATTCAGTTGACCTCCAAGATCTTTTTAACCTTCAGCTTGATAGGGATGAAGATGATACTGATTCCTTGGATTTTGAGCTCCAATTCAAAGGGAAAATCCGGGAAAGGTTGATGAGAGAATAAAGATCTACTGATTTCTAAAGTCTGCTAATTTATAAAGGTTGTTATACACAAAAATCTGCTGAAGCCTAAAGTCTGTTGAAGACCTATCATCTGTTGAAGTCAAAAGGAGTGCTGGAAGTCAAAGGCCTGATCAACCTTGATTTAGCTTTGGTGAAAGTTGTGAGGCAGGTGATTGTGTGTTCGTAGTTAATGTTTGTTGAAACTTAAGTTGTATTCAAATTCTATTAAGTTTGTTAGACATCTTTTATATGTACTTATGTCTATAAGCAATTTATATTGTCAATAGGTGGGTACTCTGTTTTTTGGAAAAGAGAATAGAAATAATCGTATGTAACAGATATATTAACTGATGATCTATGTTTATAGTTGTCTTTTAGCTATAATAGATAACACTTTTGATACAATATCTATATACCTATCTATACTTTCTATTAAAATGTGTTATGTATGGTTTTCCAAAAACCACCCATGTTTGCACACGAGTCTTACCGCTAGTACTATATAATAAAAGAAACCAATATGCGACACGTGTCATTTATTGAAGACCTCTAATTTTTTATTTTCCCCTTTTTTCTGTATTTATCTTATATTAATTAAATAAAAAACAAATTAATATTAAATATTATCTTATCGGATAGAATCATTCTATTTTTCTACTAAAATATTATTTTCAAATTTAGATTGTTAATTTAAGATATCTTTAAATAATAACACAAAACAATAATCTTAAACTTAAAAAAACAATAATACGTTAATATCAAAAATTAAAAGTAGAAATGAAATACACAAAATAATTATCAGACATTAGACCAAATTTAAAAAAAACCACTAATTAGGAATAGAAGCGAATAATTTAATTCTGTTTTTATTTTTCAAATTGGGGTTGTAATCAATTTGAATTAAATTGAAACAAAATTATGGTTTTTAAATCGAATCCAATAACATATTCAAATTCGAATTATATAAATATATATTTTTTATTATTTACTATACAAAATTATATTTATTTAAGGAATTATGGATTTTAATAATCCAAACTATTAGTCATTGGCCGGTGACGGTCCCAACTTCAAAAATAACCAGTGGTGTTCCCACCTTTTCATATATTGTAAACTAATGGACCTTTACTAACATAACCTTAATTTCTTTTTGTCTCCTTATCTTTTTCGGTTAAGTAAAGGTCCATTGATTTACAATATATGAAAAGGTGGGACCACCATTGGTGATTTTTGAAGTTGAGATCGTTGCCAACCAATGGCTAATAGTTAGGATTATTAAAATCCATTATTTCTTTATTTAACCCATTTAGTAGATGGGGTTTTTAAAGTTATAACTTTTTTTATTATTATTTACCACACAAAAATACATTTATTCTACTCGTGTAATATACGAGGTTTTTAAAAATACAAATTTCATTATTATTTGGTATTTAAAATTAGATTTATTTAACACGTGCAACACATGAGGTTTTTTAAAAAATATAACTTTATTATTATTTAGTATACAAAATTACATTTATTCAATCCGTGAAATACACAAGGTTTTTATTGATATAACTTTTTTTTTATTATTTGGGATATAAAAAAGTTACATTTATTCAACTCGTACAATACACAAATACACACGGGTTCTTAAAGATATAACTTTTTATTATATAACATAAAAAAATTACATTTATTCAACCCATGTAATACACGAGGTTCTAGCCTAGTTAACCTACTAAAGTAAATCACTAATAGACAAGGGTTAAGGAAAAATACAAATATAAATAATAAAAATTCGGATATATGATCGGGTATATAGTTCAGGTAAACGGGTATGTGGTTTTGGGTAATCAGGCCGGGTATCGCCTAATTCCATACTCATCCTGTACCCACGAATTAAAAAAAAAAAACTGATCCCATACTCGTCGAGCTTCAGGCATACCCATTTCATATATTTCGGTTTCAGATATACATATTGGACTGAGGTTTTTGTTACCATTTAAATTTTAGATTTGTCTAGCACGATTGTAAGTATCAAACACACCGCATATTATTTAACTGAACAAGATATTCTCTAATTCCAATTCAAGTAACTTTGATTATATGATTAGAGTAAACTGCCATTTTGGTCCCTGTGGTTTGGCCAGTTTTGCCACTTTAGTCCAAATCTCAAACTTATTACATCTGGGTCCCTGTGGTTTGCATTTTGTTGTCATTTTAGTCCAAAACTCAAAATGTCTAAATTTTGACTGATTTACTGACCCTTTTTTGTCCTGTTGTGGAGGGGTAGTTTGGGCATTAAATTTTCATTAATGTATTTCAATAATTAAAAAAACCACACAATATTAAAAAAAACCCTTAATTCATTAAAAATGCATCTTTTTACAACCGGACATACAAGAAACCCAGAAGATTCATCAAAGATGCAAAATTAACAATACAATCCCATCATTTTACTGAAAATCAGTAAACCCTATAACAAGATTCATCAAAGATGCAAAATTCACAATACAAGAAATGCAAGCATTGACTTCAACAATACCAGTAAACGCTTCGAACAAGATTCATCAAATATGCAAAATATACAATCAGACATTCAAGAAATGCCACTAAAAATCTTCAATCTCCAGATAACATTCAACACAATCAACAACAGCAGCATCAATCTCTACAAACACCACAACAATTCACACCAAATCAATCCTTCAAAAACACAATCAAACCTAGGGCTGTTCAAAAAGCTCGCAGCTCGGAGCTCGCTCGAAGCTCGCTCGGATTTAGCTCGGAAAAAGCTCGCTCGATTTGGCTCGGTTTAAAAGCGAGCCGAGCATGCTCGGCTCGATTAGAAAGTGAGCCTAGCTCGGCTCGGCTCGTAACGAGCCGAGTTGGCTCGGTTCGGCTCGCTTTGTAGCTCGGCTCGGTTTAGCTCGAATTATTTTACTTATAATAAGTTTTAATTTTATATACATTATAATATATTACAAAAAAACTGATTATTATTTACATGTATATAGGTTTGTAATTTGATATTTATGACATATTTGAAGATTGATTACCATATTAATGAACTAATATTGTATTTTATTGAAATTAAAACTTATTTTGCGTTGTTAAACTTGATTTTGGTTTGAATTGTATTAGGTTGAACTTATTTTGAATATATTCTTTTAAATTATTGAATAATATTTTTGGCTATTAAATTTTAAGAGGTATATATTAGTTTTTTTTTTATAAAATCGAGCCAAACCAAGCCGAGCCGAGCTAGCTCGGTTTAAAACCAAGCCGAGCCCGAGCTTAGATTTTCAGCTCGGTTTCAAATCCAAGCCGAGCCAAGCCAACTCGGTTTATAATCGAGCCGAGCCCGAGCTTGGCCTGGCTCGGCTCGGCTCGGCTCATGAACAGCCCTAATCAAACCTCCCAAATCCACACAAACTAAACCAAAACCCTAAAAAAACAATCACCAGATTCAATTCCAAAAACCATACCAAATAAATCTTACTCCATTCACTCCCCAATCAGAGCAATTCCTTAGCATATTCCAACGCCTCCATCAACGGTGATGGCTATGTGCAGGGGTTAGATTTAGGGAAAATTGGAGGCAGAGAGAAAGGAGGTAGAAGAAGTCCCAGCTCTGCAACCCTGATCCGCAACCCATAACAACACCACCGGTCATCACCGTCACCGGTAACCAGCACTGTAACCCGGGGGAATTTTCAGGTAACGGAATGAATTTCGAGTTCTGTTTTGAGTTTCATCTGCACCTCCGACATCATCTTCATCGCTAACCACTACCATCCATCCTTTTCTGCTCACGTGAACTCCAGTGACCTCCATCATCTTTTCCGCCACAAACAGAGAAATGAAGATGATGATGGTGTGCAATTTCATGGGTCTGATTTCGAATGAGAACGAGAATGGGGGTTCATGTGTGTACTCTTCTTGATAAAATTGTGAATCCGAACAAGGGTTTATATGGCGGCGGTGGTGTAGAGAGAGAGAGAGAGAGAGAAAGAGAGAGAGGTTGGTGATGGTGGCGGTGGTGAGAAGGGGGAGGAGGTGGCGGTGGTGGTGGTGCATGTGGCGGCAGAGTGGTGGTGGTGGCGGCGGGCTGCAGATCCGGTGGTGGGGGTGTGGTGGTGGTAGTTCAGAGAGAGAGAGATGATGATGAACTGTTGAAGATGAAGGGTTATTTGATTTTGTATATATAATTGAGTTATAATAATATATTAATGGTTTTAGGGTATTATATATATATATATATATATATATATATATATATATAGGAATAAGTTAAAATGAGAACCACCTCGAGTTGTAAGAACCAGCGAGAACCACCCCCGCGGGGGGCCGTTGACCACGAAATTTTTTTTACACCTAGATCCGTATATTTTAACACGGGGGGTAAATTTTGGGTTCAAACGGCGTGCCCGAGGGGGTAGTTTTTTACGCCCAAAGTTTGGTAAAAAAAAAAAGAAAAATTAAAAAAACCCAAACTTTGGGCGTAAAAAACTACCCCCTCGGGCGCGCCGTTTGAACCCAAAATTTACCCCCCGTGTTAAAATATACGGATCTAGGTGTAAAAAAAATTTCGTGGTCAACGGCCTCCTGCGGGGGTGGTTCTCACTGGTTCTTACAACTCGAGGTGGTTCTCATTTTAACCTTCCCCTATATAGGAATAAGTTAACCTTCCCCTATATATATATAATTGAGTTATAATAATTTCAAAATGACTAAAATACCCCTGAGGGTAAAGACAAAATATCATGGTCATTAGTGGGGAATCTGACCAAAATTGAAATTTGGACCAAAATGGCAACAAAATGCAAACCACAGGGACCCAGATGTAATAAGTTTGAGATTTGGACTAAAGTGGCAAAACTGGCCAAACCACAGGGACCAAAATGGCAGTTTACTCATATGATTATTTGGACGAAGCTTGGTAGAAATTTCTCACCGCATTACTTTCACCGCATTACCATATTGGCAATGAATTTATATACATTGCATACATTTTAACCATTAAATAGTATTGTATAATCTATATCTATACTATATAATAAAAGAAACCACTTTGGGGACACTTGTCATCATATTATGCAATCTCTTATAGATAATTATTATTTTAGTTTAATCTTTTCTAATTAATTATAAATAACCCTCCTACTAAATATATTTTTATAAAAATTGATTAACCAACATTATCGAAATTATAGTTTTAAGATAGTCGCTAAGTAATAGTGGTATAAAAAAACATAAGCAAAAGTTACGATGATTATAATATATTTTTTTAAATAACATGTTATAAGTAATTATTAGAAAGTGATTTTAAAAATACTTATAGTATGCTTTAACATGTTATTTCGAGATCGTCATAATTTTAATATGTTGCTTTATTAAGAATACTAGCTTACAACCCCGTGTATTACACGGGTTAAATGACAAAAAATGTAAATTATAAACTGGATAAATTACACTTTTCGTCCTTTATGTTTGTATCGGATTGCAATGGATAGCCTTTAACTATAATAATTACAGACACAATCCTTTTTATGTAAAACCCATTACACCCTACGTCCTTTACCACTAACTTTGTTAAAATTTTCAGTTAAATTCTATCACATAAGGACAGTTCAGTCTTTTTACCACTTTAATTAAATTAAAATTTATAAGAAAGCTTTAATTCTATCTCATCTCAGCTCACTCTCTCTTCAACCAAACCCCACCACCACACCACTCACAACCACCACCACCACCAAATCAAAATTCCATCTCCATATTTGATTGGGGGTTTCAATTCGAAGACGAAGACCTTGCTCGTCAATGGAACCTATTCATCAGGAATACGATTCATCTTCATCACCAACCCGCGGCGTAAAAGAAGACTTATCAGAGATCACAAAAACCCTAACTCGTCAACTAAGGGGCGTCGCTTCCTTTCCCGCTCCTCCACCTCCCTCTGACCCGAACAATCACCAATCGGATCCATCGGATCCGGAAGATGCTGCTCCGGAGGGGATATTAGGGATACGGAGAGACTTTGCAGAGATTGGAGGGAGGTTTCGGAGTGGAATATCGAAGTTGTGGAATAATATTGATGTGTCGGAGACCAGATGTTATCGATTATTATGTCCAAATTTTGATAGGGTTTTGGGCAGGTCAGTATGTTTTATTTTATTTTCTTTGGGAAAATTGGTTTTTAATAAACCAACCTTTGCCCCATTGGTAAATAATAATCCTACCTACGTAATTGGTATAGAATAATCCTACCTATCAACTTGTTGGTTCTTAATGAACTTCCGTTAATTTTTTTGAACTGAAGTTAGTTTTTAAGTTTTATTTATTACACAAACAGTCTCTTTAGTTATAATTTACTAGTTTTAACTATTTTGTAAAACAAAAAAACGTCAAGGGCCATGTAATTAAATTTTATAAAATAGTTAAAACTAGTAAATTACAACAACAAGGACTGTTTGTGTAATAAATAAAACTTAAAAACTAACTTCAGTTAAAAAAATTAACGAAAGTTCATTGAGTACCAACATGTTGATAGGTAGGATTATTGTATACCAATTACGTAGGTAAGATTATTATTTACCAACGGGACAAATGTTGGTTTATTAAAAACCAATTTTCCTTTTCTTTGCGTTGGAATCAAGGTTTTGAAATTGGTGTAAATATAGAATTACCCAGATGAAATATATTTACAAAATCCAATCAAATTGTATAAAAATCCAAGCTTGACAATCAAATTCATTTTTAGTACAGTATATTTGTATGTGTGGATTTGTATTAGTGATTAGCTCCATGTTTTGTTATGTTGGACAAAGTTTTGACCTTTTTTTTTGTTTTTGTTTCGAGTAAAATGCACGGATAGTCCCTGTGGTTAGGTGAAATTTCACCTTTAGTCCCCAACTTTTCAGAATTACACTCTTAGTCCCTGTGGTTTGACAAGTTGTTACTCGGATAGTCCCTAAAACAGATGAAGGTTACTCGGGTAGTCCCTGTGGTTTGACAAGTTGAACTCGGATAGTCCTTGTCATTTCACACCCACTTAACCAGACAAACTAACCTCCAACCGCTTTGGGGACTATCCGAGTAACAACTTGTCAAACCACAGGGACTAAGAGTGTAATTTTGAAAAGTTGGGGACTAAAGGTGAAATTTCACCAAACCACAGGGACTATCCGTGCATTTTACTCTTTTGTTTCTTTTGGTTTGAATTAAACAGTAAGAAGGATGCCCAAGGCTGCATATACAATGCTTCCCTTTTCCCACTTAAACAAATTTACAGTTAAATGTAGTTAAATATTAGTCTGCTATATTAAGTCCAAAGATTATGAATTCAACAACAGAGCAGAAGAAGGTATAGAGGTTGGAGAGAGGGGGAGTTGCGTTGGTGGTAGGATGAGGTGGTGGTGGCGGCTGGATGATGTGGTGGCGGTGGCAAGATGTGATGGTTAGGATTTTAGGGTTAAGAAATTGGGGAAGATGATGTTTATATGATTTTTTTGTTTTATTTATTAAACATTTAAATAAAAGTATGAATTTACCATAATACCCTTAAGTGAATAAATTTAACAAAAAAATTTAACCAGGTTGGTGCTAAAGGACGTACAGTGTAACGAGTTTTGCAAATAAAGGATTGTGACTGTAATTATTGAAGTTAAAGGCTATCCATTGCAATCTGGTACAAACATAAAGGACGAAAACTGTAATTTACCCTTATCAACTTGTATATAATCCTTATTAATGAAATGACTTATTTAGATAAAATAGTAAAACAAAAGAACAGTTATATTTTCGTTACTTGTACATGTGATTTGATACTTTATTAGTAATTATTGTTTATATCCAAATAATATATTTTATCTTAACAAATATATATGGTTAGGGTAAAATGAAAACTTCTGCAAGTTGTGAGAACTTAGAGAACTCAACCTTACAAAAGGTTTTTTTGAATTTTTTTACAGAGGGTGTGAATGAACGGTTAAAGACTCAAGGAGTTAAACTTTTTGATTTTGGATTCAAGTGGTTAAAACCACTAAAACATAGGGACTCAAAAAGTAATTTACTATTAATTAAATTTGAAATTATACGTTTGATCTCTAACTATATTAAATAATATTATATTTATTATATTATTTGATACATTTATATTTGTTATAGATAATTATTAATTAAATTTGAATTTAGACGTTTATCTCTAACTATATTATTATTAAAAGGGAGGAGGCACCAGAGAGTGACACGTGTACAAAAAGATTTTCATTTATTAGTATAGGAAGACTTTCTTGTGCTTTTTCACCTTATTTTCCTATTTATCTCTTATATTAAATAATAATAATAATTTTAAACAGAAAATTAGATAAAAATAAATAATAATTTTAAACAGAAAATTAGATAAGAAAAAATATTTGTTTTCAACAAATAATTTTAAACAAAAATATAGATAGGAATAAACGTTTGTTTTTTTGTATAATCATAAAATTATATCTTGAATATTATGAGTAGATATATATACTTTAGAGTTCAATGATTTAAATTATGGTAAACTAGGAATCAAAGGTTCCCATGTGATATATACTTAATAATTGTAATGAAGTTTTTATTTAAAGATATATTTTCTTATTATTTAGTATATAAATTATTTATGCAACCCGTGTGATACACGGGATTTTAACCTAGTTATAATATATATTATACTATATATTAAATGGCTTCGAATTTTAATAATAATAATAATAATAATAAGAGTAAATTACAAGTTTTGTCCTTTATGTTTGTCCAAAATTTCAGGCGATGTCCTTTATCTTTAAAATTGATGAGTTTTGTCCTTAATGTTTCCAAATCGTGCACGTTATGTCCTTTAGGCCAAACCCAGTTAATTTTGTTTTTTGTTAAAACTGGTCATGTGCAAGGCATGTGAGGGTACTATTGTAATTTCATTGTCCAAGGACTATTGTGTAAGATAAATTATATCAAGGGGCTAATATGTAAAAATAAAACAAAATAATTTAAAATATTATTTTTATAACCATATATATATATATATATATATATATATATATATATATATTTCTGAAATTAGCAACCACCTATCACCACCATCCTGCACCTCCACCACCACCCCCCTTCACCGCCACCACTACCTCTACCACCCTTCATCATCTACAACCACCATCTCCAAAATTGATTTATAAATCAAATTCGAGAACGGGCCATTGATGCAGATCTTCTTCAAGACTCACCACAGCTTCAACTCCATATCCATCTGGTGTATCATACAAAATGAAAGTGTTCTTCACCAACACATCTGCAATGGTTCCCCATATTGGATTTCCCCACCCAAAATTCATCTGACAAAACAATATGCCCAAATTGTTTGCAGACTCCCTTACACTCAGCAACCAATCATCCAACCCACTAACCCCAAGTTCTTTGATCCCTTTCTTCAGTTGAATCACCAAATTATTCAAGCTCAAATTCACAAAAGATTTTTTACCTTCAATCATAGTATCATCGGTCACCATCCACAAGCCACCACCACTCCGGCCACCACCACCTACAACCGCCCCTAAAACCACCTCCACCACCGGTCCACAGACCACAACCCACCACTCCGGCCACCACCACCTGCAACCGCCCCTGAAACCACCTCCACCACCGTCCACAGACTCACCTTCTCGATTTGGAACAGAGAAGTGTTTTCGCCGTGACCTGCATCTCCGGCGGCCTGCATCTCCGTCACCTGCATCTCCGGCGGTCAGCATCTCCGTCAGTTGCATCTCCGGAGAAGTGTTTCCACCCCTATCACCAAACCATAAACCTATCTTGAGATCCGCTTGATGAAGACCATCACCTACCCGTTCCACCCCCATCACCAAACCATAAACCTATCTTGGAACGGGCCATTGATGCAGGTGGTCGGCGATGTTCAGTAGGGTAGAGAGAGACAAGGGTAGTAGGTTAGAGAGAGAGACAAGGGTTAGAGAGAGTAAGAGAGAGAGAGAAGGCAGAGTTTTATTTTGTTTTTATATATATTTTTTATTTTATATATTTTTTTTATACTTACCCAATAGTCCCTAAAGATAAGTTCTTTTACACAATAGTCCCTATAATGGTGAAAAGACAAATGTACCCTCACATGCCTTGCACATGACCAGTTTTAACAAAAAAATTAACTGGGTTTGGCCTAAAGGACATAACGTGCACGATTTGGAAACATTAAGGACAAAACTCATCAATTTTAAAGGTAAAGGACAGCGCCTGAAATTTTGGAAAAACATAAAGGACAAAACTTGTAATTTACTCTAATAATAATAATAATAATAATAATAATAATAATAAAAATAATAATAATAATAAAATAATAATAATAACAACAATAATAACAATAACGTGACGTTTGATACTTTCATGTGGCGGTTACACCGTATCAACATGTCGTTCTCTTTTGTGCACCTCTATCTGACCCATTTAGACTTGGCTTATGACCCATATAAATACTAAAGTTATTTCCTTCCTGCACCTTACAAGAAGATAGAGAGAGAAAGTTCCCTGAGCGTCATTGAATATTCAAAAAATATGCAGAAAATGAGCGAAATGTGGAGAAAGGGGAAATCCCTTCTTCTCACGATATGTCTGCAAGTTGCTTATGCAGGATTGGACATCCTTTCGAAAGTTGCTTTAAATGATGGTATGAGCAGTTACACCTTCGTTGTTTATCGCCTTGCGAGTGCCTTCGTTGTTATGGCCCCTTTCGCCATTGTTCTTGGCAGGAAAACATGGCCAAAGATGATCGTCTCCATTTTCATCAAGCTTATGATCCTTGCACTGTTGGAGTAAGTTTTCTTTTCTCGATAACAATGGGCAAGTGGTACAATGTTATGGTTAGATAACTGATCTATGTTTTTTTTTGTTTGGCAGGCCGGTCATTGGTCAAAATCTCTATGTTATGGGAATGAGAGCTACAACAGCAACATTCACAGTTTCAATGTCCAACGTTCTTCCTGCTATAACTTTTGTCATAGCCTGGATTCTCAAGCTTGAGGTGGTGAACCTAAAGAGTATCCGGAGCCAGGCTAAAGTGATCGGAACTCTCACAACGGATGCAGGAGCCATGATCATGACATTAGTCAAAGGGCCACTTCTAGAGCTGTTTTGGACAAAGGGTAGAACAAATAAAAAGGAAGAAATTCATAACGGCGTAGATTTGCAGCACTCCCTCAAGGGCGCCATTATGATCGTGATCGGATGTTTCGGTTGGTCATGCTTTGTGATCCTACAAGTAAGTATATAAGTTTAATAGAAATATTATTAAGGTCGTTGCTTCATTTCTGATGATGATTGCTTAAAGTCTATTTCAGTTTGGGATTTTTTCAGTAGCATTTTTATCTATATTGTTGCATATAGACACACACAAAAAAGTTTGAATAATAAATTCATGCACACTTTCTTTAGTTGAGGTTCAAATAATTTTAATCGAATATACAAAGATCACCTACAGTTAGGGGTGTTCAAAAAAATCCGAATCCGAAACCGAATCCGAAATATCCGAAAACCCGTATCCGAAATATCCGAAATTTCGGATATCCGAAAATCGGATAATCCGAAAATTCGGGTTCGGATTCGGATGTTAGTTTTACAGATTTTCGGATATTCGGATTATCCGAATCCGAAATCTTAAAAAATAATAAAAATAGATATATTTTAATATATCATATATATCCTGATTTTTTAATTCAAAAGTCAATAACAAAACAATTAAAACACACATTACTCATTCACACTTAGAGAAACTAGGGTTTCTCTTTGGATCTCAGCGCCGCATCCTCTCCCTCGTCATCGACCCTTTCCCGCATCCTCTACCTGTGACATCGACCCTCTCCGATCCGGCATCCTCTCCCTCGTCATCTGTCTCGGTGTCTCTGGTGACAAAAGGTTTGACTTTCTCCTCTTTAAATCCTGTATCTAACTGTTAATTTTCGGATGTTTTGAGATGTATATATATATCATATACTAGATCGTTTGAGATGTGTATCTAACCTCTACATGTTAATCGATTTGTAGATACTTGGATATTGTTTGCTTTTTGAGTTCACATCTTCATCAGATCTTCAAAAGGTAATAGCTTTAACAATTTAAATTGTTATTCATCAGTTTAGACTTTAGATATTAGTTTTCATTAATGTATTAGATATTTAGATCTACTGATTTTTTTTCCAGATTTGATTGTTGAATTGTTGTTATGTGTTTTCTTGGAACAACCCACCATAGTCATTGATGAAACTGTTGACGAAACGATCGAGCCGGCTGAGCCGGTTTAAGGTATTTTTATTTCTATTAAGTTATGGCTGATTTTTATTTCTATTAAGTTGAAGGCTGATGTGTATTGTCCATCCATTTGTTTGATATATTATATATTATGTTGCAGGTTTACAAGGGATGATGTCCAAGCCAATGTTTCTTGTATTTTGGCATACCAATATGGTTAGATTTTAAATATATTTCACTTATATAAAAATGTATTATTGATATATTGTATATATAGATAATATATGTTACGTTATCGCAGGTTTACATGGGACGAATAGTGGATGTTTACAAGTGCTTGTGGCTGGATTTTTCGTTTTTATTATAAGAACTATTGGAACTTATGTCTTATTTTGAATGTTTAGTTGTTTAAAACTTTGGATTGTTTTAATATTTTGTGGTGGTTTGAACTTTGAACTTTTAAGCTTGAATTTATCATCAGTTGTTTGGTTTTGCTCTAGTTAGAAAACAAATTTTCTGTTTTTTTTTCAAGTTCGGATATCCGTTTAGACATCCGAACCCGAATCCGAACTTTCGGATATCCGAAAATCGGATTATCCGATCTTGAACACCCCCTACCTACAGTGTATCTCAATGACAATGATAGACTAAGGGAAAAGGATGCCCCTCACTATTAAAGTACAATTTATTTTTTAAAAACTTAAAAATACTATATAAAAATGTATAAGTTTATTCACAAGTTTATTATTAGTTAAAAAGTTATATTATATTAGATTTTTTGTCAAATTATGAATATTAAATTATATTTATTTCTGTTATATTTAAAATTATCTTTACTTCTATTATATTAAATAAAAAATATATTTGATTATATTTATTTGCATTATACTAATTTCAAAGTTTATTTAAACAAATACTTTAATTATGAAATATTAGTGTAGAAGTGAGACAAGTAAAAAGAAGTACACGAGTGATTGTAAGAACTAAGTTAACTAGTTGATTTTCCGTCTGCGCGTTGCGGCGGGGATCTAATGTCTGCAAAATGCGTGTCGAAAACGGCAAGTAGATACCGAATATCAAAACATAAATAAAAATGACGTGGTAATGATAGTCACTTCGTCCTAAAAAAGCTATTTTAAATAATCTTATATATAATAATAGGACCCACAATTCCTACATGTTGGAAATTCGGCTGTTTTCAGTTTAGGTATTACGGTGCTAACACATTAAAATATGGATGAGCTCGGTACCGTTAACGGCACCGAAAGTACCGATTCGGAAAATCATCGAAATTAGGTACCGGCACGGAAAAGGCTCGGTACGATACGGTATGGTATTTGAAGGTAAAAATCAGTAAATACAGGTATGGTGCTAGACCGGTGTCGAACCGAAAGTAACGATTCTGAAAACGGAAAAAGGTGGGTACCAAATTGATACCGAAAATGATTGGTATAGTAAATTTGGTACCGATACGATACCAGTTTGATTACAGGATTTGATATGATTTGCTCATCAATATTCTATATATCCAAGTTAATTTTGCATGCTACAATTCAATCATTATAGAAAAAGAAAAAAAAGAAAACAAAATAAGTTGTGTATATAAAACCTCATTCAAACGAAATATAGTTTAATTACAGTGTGTATGAAAATGAATCTAAACGGTGCAATTACTTGCGTTGTTACGTTTCTACAGGATTTGATGAGCTCGATACCAACCGGTACCGAAAATACTGTTACCGAAAATACCGTTACCGTAAATCTCCAAAAGTGGGTACCGGTACCGAATATACCTGGTATGGTATGGTTCAGTACCGGTCGGTACTGGTATGGTACCGGTATTTGAGGGTAAAAACCGGTGAATACTGGCACCGAACCGATACCGAAAATGTCAAAAGTCGGTACCGATTTGGTACCGAAAATATACCCGGTTCGGTAAATTTGATATTGATACCGGTACCCGATAACATTTACTCATCCCCTTATGATGTTACTATTCATTATGTTCTAAATTTAATATATATATATATATATATATAGGTGGTTTGATAAATTTGATACTAATACCGGTATCCGATAACATTTACTCATCCTCTTATAATGTTACTATTCATTATGTTCTAAATTTAATATATAGGTAAATTGGTGGGGAATGAGGTGGATTTAAAGAAATAAAAAGATATTTGAAGATTAGAGATGGGTGTGCCTATTGGCACACCAAACCCTAGAAAAATTAGGGTTTATCTACGCAGCGTATTGGTCAATACGCAGCGTATAGGGTTAACCCTATACGCTGCGTATTCACCTATACGCTACGTAGATAAACCATGGATCTCAGTGCCTAATAACCAATCATTGCACAGAAAACAAGGTTTATATACGATGCGTATAGATCAATACGCAGCGTGTGTAAACCATCTGAAAATTTGGGGTCATTTTGGTGGGTTTGAAGCATCAGATTTTTACAAGGTTTATATACGCTGCGTATAGGTCTATACTCAGCGTATATAAAGGGTGGTAAAATTATTTTTAACCCCAAACCTGTGGTAATTTTATCTTTTTAACCCTTATAGTTTATATACGTTGCGTATAGACCTATACGCAGCGTATATAAAGGCCTGAAAATGTCATTTATACCCTTGTATTGAGGCTATACGAAGCCAAATACAAGGGTAGTTGTGTCATTTTTGTCTCATACGCTGCGTAGGGATCTATACGCAGCGTATATAAAGGTCCATTTTTTGTACTTTTTTTGTGTATTCCATTGTTTATTAATAAAAAAAAGAAAATTAACATCCGATACGATACGATATAACACCCGTATAGGCCTATATGTGTGATTTAGGTCCCGTATTAACCTCGTATAAGTCTATAAGTGTGATATCGTATCGTATAGGTGTGATTTAGATCCCGTATTGACCTCGTATAAGCCTATAAGTGTCATATCGTATCGTGTAGGTGTAGTATAGGTCACGTATTGACCTCGTATAAGCCTTTAAGTGTGATATCGTATCGTATAACGTAGTATAGGTCACGTATTGACCTCGTATAAGCCTATAAGTGTGATATCGTATCGTATAGGTGTGATTTAGATCCCGTATTGACCTCGTATAACCCTATAAGTGTGATATCGTATCGTATAGGTGTGGTTTAGGTCCCGTATTGACCTCGTATAACCCTATAAGTGTGATATCGTATCGTATAGCGTCATATAAGTCACGTATTGACCTCGTATACGCCTATAAGTGTGATATCATATCGTATAGGTGTAGTATAGGTCACGTATTGACTTCGTATAAGCCTATAAGTGTGATATCGTATCGTATAGCGTCGTATAGGTCACGTATTGACCTCGTATAAGCCTATAAGTATGATATCGTATCGTATAGGTGTGGTTTAAGTCCCATATTGACCTCGTATAAGCCTATAAGTGTGATATCGTATCGTATAGATGTAGTATAGGTCACGTATTGACCTCGTATAAGCCTATAAGTGTGATATCGTATCGTATAACGTAGTATACGTCCCGTATTGAACTCGTATAAGCCTATAAGTGTGATATCGTATCGTATAGGTGTGGTTTAGGTCCCGTATTGACCTCGTATAAGCCTATAAGTATGATATCGTATCGTATAGTGTCGTATAGGTCACGTATTGACCTCGTATAAGCCTATAAGTGTGATATCATATCGTATAGCGTCGTATAGGTCACGTATTGACCTCGTATAAGCCTATAAGTGTGATATCGTATCGTATAGCGTCATATAGGTCAATACGGGACCTATACTACGTTATACGATACGATATCACACTTATAGGCTTATAGGAGGTCAATATGTGACCAATACTAGATCTATACGATACGATATCACACTTATAGGCTTATACGAGGTCAATACGGGACCTAAATCACACATATAGGCCTATACGGGTGTTATATCGTATCGTATAGTATCGTATCGGGTGTTAATTTTCTTTTTTTTATAAATAAACAAAGGAATACACAAAAAAATACAAAAATGGAGCTTTATATACGCTGCGTATAGATCCCTACGCAGCGTATGAGACAAAAATGACACAACTACCCTGCATTTGGCTTCGTATAGCCTCAAAACAAGGGTATAAAGGACATTTTCTGACCTTCATATACGCTGCGTATAGGTCTATACTCAGTGTATATAAAGGGTGGTAAAATTATTTTTAACCCCAAACCTGTGGTAATTTTATCTTTTTAACCCTTATAGTTTATATACGCTGCGTATAGACCTTTACGCAGCGTATATAAGGGCCTCCTATACGCAGCGTATATAAAGGCCTGAAAATGTCACTTATACCCTTGTATTGAGGCTATACGAAGCCAAATACAAGGGTAGTTGTGTCATTTTTGTCTCATACGCTGCGTAGGGATCTATACGCAGCGTACAGTAGAAACTCGATAAATTAATACTCGATTATTTAATAAACTCTCTAAGATAATATTTTTTGTCGGTCCCGACTCGGGGATAGGGTGCTAAATTAATAATTCGCTAAAATTATAAGATAATACATTTTTGATAATTTCTTTAGACCCCATATAAAATATAAATTAATAATTCCTTATATATAGCATATTAGATGAATGATTTATGAAGGTTTCTTGAAAAATGACTCAATTGTCTTTTGTTTTTTGTTGAAATCAATTTCCCCTTGAATCTCGTCTCTAATTTTCCTTAGCATGGTAAGAACTTCTGGTGTTGTTTTCTCATAGCTCAACAAGAAATTGTTCAATGTGATTGCCGCTTTAATAGCTTCGTTTCGCGAAAGGGGGCTCCATTGTAGAACTTTCATCATCTTCTTCATCGATATCATCTTTATTAATTCCAATAACGCTTTCAATAATTTCTTCATCAGTCAACAACTGTGCAACTACATTTTCTTCTGGGTGAGTCAGAACATCTTCGACATCCATTGCATTGCGATAACCCAACTCTTTGATCAAATTCTGGAGTTCTTGAGTGCTTTCACCACCTTCATCTGAGTTCTCAAAAGTCATGTTATCTGTTGATCCAAGTTTACAATGACGAAAGCAGTTCGCAATTGTATTTGCACGAACATCCATAGTCCATGCTGAAATTGCAAGATTCATTGCATCTAATACATTTATTTTTGCTGGATTTGGAACCCCTAATTCATAACCCTCCAAAAGACTTCTATAAAATCGACGACGATAATGCATCTTAAAAGCTCGTATGATCCCCGCGTCACAAGGTTGAATTTTTGAAGTTGTGTTTGGTGGCAAAAAAAATAATTCAACATTTCGTAATCCTTCAATAATTTTTTGTGGGAGATTGAAGGTTTCTTTCAAATTGGGTCGTTCATTGGATATACATGCATTGTATACAATAATTAAGTGGAAGCTTGAAATGTGTTTGTAAACTAAGTATTCTACTATAAATTAATAAAATATTAATTAATATATAAATTAATAATTATTAATTTATCGATTAATTAATAACTCTTTTAATTAATAAATTTTGGTGGTCCCAAGTGTATTATTTTATAGAGTTTCTACTGTATATAAAGGTCCATTTTTGGTATTTTTTTGTGTATTCCATTGTTTATTTATAAAAAAAAAATTAACACCCGATACGATACTATATAACACCCGTATAGGCCTATATGTGTGATTTAGGTCCCGTATTGACCTCGTATAAGCCTATAAGTGTGATATCGTATCGTATAGGTGTGATTTAGATCCCGTATTGACCTCGTATAAGCCTATAAGTGTCATATCGTATCGTGTAGGTGTAGTATAGGTCAAGTATTGACCTCGTATAAGCCTTTAAGTGTGATATCGTATCGTATAACATAGTATAGGTCACGTATTGACCTCGTATAAGCCTATAAGTGTGATACCGTATCGTATAGGTGTGTTTTAGATCCCGTATTGACCTCGTATAACCCTATAAGTGTGATATCGTATCGTATAGGTGTGGTTTAGGTCCCGTATTGACCTCGTATAAGCCTATAAGTGTGATATCGTATCGTATAGCGTCGTATAAGTCACGTATTGACCTCGTATAAGCCTATAAGTGTGATATCATATCGTATAGGTGTCGTATAGATGTAGTATAGGTCACGTATTGACCTCGTATAAGCCTATAAGTGTGATATCGTATCGTATAACGTAGTATACGTCCCGTATTGACCTCGTATAAGCCTATAAGTGTGATAGCGTATCGTATAGGTGTGGTTTAGGTCCCGTATTGACCTCGTATAAGCCTATAAGTGTGATATCGTATCGTATAGCGTCGTATAGGTCACGTATTGACCTCTTATAAGCCTATAAGTGTGATATCGTATCGTATAGCATCGTATAGGTCACGTATTGACCTCGTATAAGCCTATAAGTGTGATATCGTATCGTATAGCGTCATATAGGTCAATACGGGACTTATACTACGTTATACGATACGATATCACACTTATAGGCTTATACGAGGTCAATACGTGACCTATACTACATCTATACGATACGATATCACACTTATAGGCTTATACGAGGTCAATACGGGACCTAAATCACACATATAGTATCGTATCGTATATTATCGTATCGTGTTGCATCGTATCGTATAGTGTATAGTATAAGTATCGTATATGGGATGTATTTACCAATAATATTGTTTTTTATAAATAATTTTCTGTTTTAATTTTTATAATTCATAATAGTTGTATTATTTTTAATTTTTATAATTTATATTTGTATTATTTACCAATAAAATTGTTTTTTTATAAGTATTTTTCTTTTTTTATAAATAAACAAAGGAATACATAAAAAATACAAAAAATGAGCTTTATATACGCTGCGTATAGGTCCATACGCAGCGTATATAAACCCTTGTGTTCTGTGCAATGATTACTGATAAGGCTCTGAAATCCATGGTTTATATACGCTGAGTATAGGTCTATACGCAGCGTATAGACCTGTACGCAGCGTAGGTAAACCCTAAGTGTGCAGATAGGCAAACTGGATGTGCAGATAGTTAGGGCCTTAGAGATACATATAAAATTATACAAACATAAACATACTTGGTGTGACTAAATGGTGGGCACACCCAATTAAGTATGTGTATGTGGCCACTCACCTCAACATGATGACATCTCTTTAATAAGGCTAATATTCAAAGAAGAGTACTATTTATGCTAGGTGTTTCTATTAGGGTATACGGTGTGATGTGAGAAACGAGTTCGGCAATGGGGTTTGCCGCGCGGCAATACTGTCACCGACTTTTTCCTTTTTTTTTAAAAGTTTACCATTTAACCAAGTGTCTAACCATTGCCAACACTTTTCAACATAGTTTAAACATTTTTCACTGATTGACGTGGCGCACTCTGATTGGTTGATTTTTTAGTTTGCCACTCTCAGGTGTCTAACCACTCCTTATACCCTTAGTTGATAAATTTTAGGGGTATGAAGTATTGAAAGAAACGAAAACTTGACACAAATCTCACACGAAATTTGTGATTTTGGGTTTAGTCTAAACAAGTTGGGTTCACGTTAACCCGACGGATTGACCCGTTTAACCCATTTATATTTCATTTTATATTCCAAAATGTGTTTTACGTCAAAAATTAAATTGGTTGGGTATTTTATTTCATAATTATATATTAAAAGAGAAATTGACATAATATTGTAATTAAATTGTAATGTTTTATATACATTTGTATTTTTTTGTTGTAAATTATAATTTTAAAATATTAATATGTAAGAAAAAAAAAATACAATAAACTTATTGTGTTTGAGTCAACCGAGAATTTTTATGTACAAAAAACAATAAACGTCAATTAACATTAATTTATAATTGTGTGTTGTATGTCACGATTTTCAGATGTATTCTGAACGATATTGATATGCTTTTAGTTTTTGTGATATTCGATGAATGTGACATTTACCCTACACAATCTTTATTAACATTTATATAGATAAATGAATATGCTACGATTTTCAGATGTATTATGATATATTGATATTGATATGCTTTTGGTTTTTGTGATATTCGATGAATGTGACATTTACCCTACACAATCTTTATTAACATTTATATAGATAAATGAATATGCTACGATTTTCAGATGTATTATGATATATTGATATTGATATGCTTTTGGTTTTTGTGATATTCGATGAATGTGACATTTACCCTACACAATCTTTATTAACATTTATATAGATAAATGAATATGCTACGATTTTCAGATGTATTATGATATATTGATATTGATATGCTTTTGGTTTTTGTGATATTCGATGAATGTGACATTTACCCTACACAATCTTTATTAACATTTATATAGATAAATGAATATGCTACGATTTTCAGATGTATTATGATATTGATATGCTTTTAGTTTTTGTGATATTCGATGAATGTGACATTTACCCTACACAGTCTTTATTAACATTTATATAGATAAATGAATATCACTTATTTACATATGTGTAAAACAGAGCCGGCCCAAGCCCAAGCCAAATGAGGCTAGGGCTTTAGGCCACAAAATCTATAGGGCCTCAATTTTCCAAAAAAAAAAGTTTGTAATATTGGGCTGCAAGTCTACAACAGGTTTGTGATATAGTAAGCTAAAAGGTCTTAACTGAAATTAATTTGCTAGTTGATTATTCCAGAGAAAGTGTAACATTATATTCGACTACAAGTCTACAACAGGTTTGTGTGTGTGTGTATTTTTTTAATCCAGAGACAGGCCCCGAATTTGTAACAAGCTTTGGGCCACCAAAATGGTTGAACCGGCCCTGGTGTAAAACCTATGGTATACATATATGTAACAAGTGAGCATATATGTAACAAGCGAACATATAGATTATTAACATATGTGTAAATTCGTAAAAATATGTAAATATAAAACCTTGACTTGTTTGGAGAAATGAACAATCATATAGATTTTTAACATATGTGTAAACTCGTAAAAATTGAAGGAGAGGAAATAAATAACTAATTAATTAACTAACCGGATAGAGAAACTATTTATTAAATTACTACCATACCCTTTTGTATTTAAATTTAATTATTTAACATTGAATAAAATGAATGGTCTATATTGGTTCTTAAAGTTCTCACAAAAAGTAAGGTTCTGCAAATAACCCAACCCACATTATTAATAATTAATTAATGTGTTTATTTGTAATGTGTAGGCAATTACACTAAAGTCATATCCGGACGAGCTGGCTATGACCGCTTGGATATGCTTATTGGCGACAATCGAGGGTGCTATAGCGGCGTTGATCATGGAGAGGGGGAACCCTGCAGTTTGGGCTATAAAGTGGAACACCACACTTCTAGCAACACTCTATTGTGTAACCAACTCTAACTACATTTTTTTTTAGAAAATGATTTAGATGGTTTATGTTGTAATTAGTAATTTTACTCGTGTCTATGCAGGGGATAATATGTTGAGGTGCTGTTTACTACGTCCAAGGGATCATTATGAGAGAAAGAGGTCCCGTTTTTGTGACGGCATTCAACCCATTGTGTATGATAATCGTAGCTTTCATGGGATCGATTTTTCTAGCCGAGAAAACATACCTAGGAAGGTAAAAAAATATAACAGTTGTTAATTATTTACCATTTTACCCAAACCGCTAACTTTTTGTTCTCCAGGGTTCTAGGAGCAGTTGTCATAGTTGTGGGGCTTTATATGGTCGTTTGGGGTAAAAGCAAGGAGCAGGAGCAGGCGCACAAAGATCCGTCCATTTCTATGGATGAGCATACAACACCAGAAAACCAAATATTGGGTGAAGAGTCTGAGACAAATTGCAACGACCAGGTTATTGCTATCTCCAGGATTCAGCCGGCTGATATTTGATAGGCGTGTTCGGGTTCGGCATGCATGGGGTTGGGTCGTATCTTTATTATTTGTTTTGTTTCTTTTAGTTAAGTGTGTGACTAATTATATGTTTACCAAGTTATTGTTAATCACAGTAGTTTTGTTTGTTAATTATGATTTAACAATTATATGTTTACCATATCGATCTTCCCTTCTTTAAAACCACTTCCATCACTTAATTCGAATCACACTCGCTCAACTTGAATTACATTTAGGTTTATTTTTTAATTTCATACTCTTGGTGATTATTTCAAATACATTTAGGTTTAATTTTTAATTTCATACTCTTGAATTGCTATCAATATTGATGCTACAGAAACAAAATTTTAGTAAACAGGAAACCTTCAATCGAAATTATCAATATGGTTGCTATGGAAACAAAATTTTAGTAAACCGGACAATCAAACTTCAACCGTCAAAACACTAACTTTTCCAGTGCTGGTTTCGAAGCCGATCTTCAAGTTCTCAACCGTCACGGTTCAACAAGAGGAAACGAATGTTGATGGGTGTAGTATTGCAGGGGTTCAGGATGAGTTATGGGCGAACGGTGTATAAAACGGCGATGGGCGCAATGATATATGCATCTAAGCAACAGCTGAGCTTAACCCAAAGCTCCGGAGGGGCGGAAAGTCATGGGGCCCATTTATATATTGTATATATATTTTTAGGCAAAATAAATATATACCCATTTATTTATGTATATATTTAGAAAAAATACATAATAAAATTTTGTAAACATATTATACGAACAAGTAAACTACGTACACGAATACCGCAATGCAAAAGGATGCCCCGCCGCATCGCGCGGGTCCCCTACTAGTCGGTCATTATATGTGTAGAAACTAGGTTCACTTTTCAATAAAATATATTACAAAATACATAATAAATAATAACGAGACTCTCGTTATTTGTGGGAAATTCGATTAGTACAATACCGGTTACAAAAACTAAATAAAACGAATATAAAATACAAGTAAATTGTACCAATCTTGATTCAAAGCCAATGTCTTTGAAAACTTCAACCGCATCTACGAGATCGAAACTCCGCTGCAGGACAAGCAAAATTGTTGACGGTTTTTGGTTGAGGCACGTGTTCAACACGCTTCCCTTAAAACAGATTCCGCGCCTCCTCTCAGACGGTCTGTCTCCCAGGGTACAACAACCGGAACAGTATGTGTACTGCCGGAGATGGCACTCACGCCCGAGATTACACCGGGTATCATAGTGTTCTAATTTACGTAGGAAAATAAAGATAAATTGGTGATGGTGAAAAATTAGAGAGTACTCCTCTCTAAATTCTATAAAACTTTGTACATAATTTTCTCTAGTATATTTCTTTCATCTCATTTTTCTCTATTTTCTTTCTTGCATCCAACAAAGAGTCATAAGGTTCATTTTATACTCAAAACTAAAACTCCATATTTAATTTCTATTGTTTAATGATAATTATAACAATAAAACCATTCATGACATGTTAATGTCATATTAAATAAAATAATAAGACATGACAAAACTTACATCATGACTCTTGAATAGAGATTAAAAGTCATAAAACCACCAATTTATGACAAAGATGAATTTATACTAGAGTCACCAAAGTTTAGAAATATTCAATTCAATCACCAACTTCGAGCATCGATATTCTATTCATCTTAGCTCCATTTTGGACACAGTTTGATTCATTGTTATGATGCTCTCATAACATAGAACGCAAACCCACGAATTATTATTTATACAACACATATATAAATATAATTATTGATGTCCAAAATATTTAGTGAAAACTCATTTTCACTAAAATTTCCAACAATCCCTCACATGAATGGAGATCGATTAAAACACACAAAATTCCCCGATGAAACCTCGACAGTCGAGTATTGCAGGATAGGTAGGTTTTGCCTTTGAACCTTCCTTTGTGAAGCATACTTAGTCTACTAGGGTTTTGTAGACGTGATGTCCTTGAACAACCCCCCATTTGTGTAAACGACAATATACATTCACACAATACTTTCCCTAGCCGGGCCATCCCCTCACTATCGTGTCCTATAATGGTCATGGAGCACTTTCCTGGTTCTGCGGGAGCTCTAGGAATTATGCCCTAATTCCATTCGAAGCGACCACACTTCTCTCCAACATAGGTGATTTCCCTTTAAATCATTAAAAGCATTATGGTTTACTATGATTTACACAAATCATTAACCCACATATTACGCTTAACCTCGCAACAATGTCACTGAATATTATAGGAATGGACTAGGATGTAATTAAACACCCTTTTATAGTTTAGGGGGATATATAAACACATACACTAGCTTATATATAAACCTATATATTAGCCATGCCCCCACAGTGACTACCCTTCGGTTCATGATTAAGTTGGCCTATTGAACCTAGATCTTGGGATCTCCAGTCAACTAGGTTAGGTTTCCCTCATGTCCCTTTTTCCATGGCTTTAGTCCCATTCCACAACCTGATCTGTTATCAACCCACTGGTTGTTGGATCCAAAATTATTTGTTAACTTCGCTAAGTCAACAACAATAATTTTCAGTTTAGATCAGTTGTTCTAACGTGTTCTTGACTCACTAGTCACTTTTGCCTTTTAGTCGATTCATAAGACTTATAACTCGTGATCTCAACCTGGATTCAGTTATGTACCTTGTCTTTAGAATGACATGAAACTCAATTCATGGCTAGACACGTTTTCACCATGCCTTTGGTGTGTCATGACTGACATCTTACTAGATTTTGAATCTAACCAATTGGCATTCGAGTCCAATCTACTCGATTGACTCCATATAACCATTGTGTACTCCACTTGGTCATGCGTTTGCAATATATGCAAGTCACCCCCACATTTAAGTGTAATTGGATAGCATCCAAATTGGGCGATGAAAGGTTCTCCCTTTCATTTCGAGTTTGAGAAAACTTCTCAACTACCATTTCCACATTCAAATGCAAGTCACCCCCACATTTAAGTGTAATTTGGATAACATCCAAATGGGGTGATGAAAGGTTCTCCCTTTCATTTTGAGTTTGAGAAAACTTCTCAACTACCATTTCTTCATACCCTAAAGGGTTTGTTTCTTAAATGGCTCCTCCCCCCACATTGCTTGCATTTTAATTAAGTATCCCTTTGGACTAAAATGAAGTTATTTTTATAGTTTTGTGTTAGCACAAAATTCGTTCTTGTGTCATCACATATTTTTAATGTTTAAAGTTAATTTAATCTCCGTCGAACATATAAATTAACAAGTATTAGTCTAGCATGCTTTAGACCACAATACTCTAGCATGTGAACAGAAGATGCATCATTCTGATTCTTCACAGCCTTAAGAGATAACGCACTATCTCTTCCGAACATTCGTTTCTTAGTTTAGACACAATAATGAAATTTTATTTCACCATTCCAAAACCATCGGTTTTAGGAAGGCCTCAAAACCATAGTTAACTTCATCCATTAGGATCATAACTAGTTTGCCTTTTTATCTCCAAGGCTTCACGATTGACTTCCTAAGGACTTAAACATAAGTCTTAATCCAAGTCACTTTGATGAAATATCTTTGTATAATATCACTTGAGTCTTGAGATATAGCCAATTAGATTGACTCTCAACAACAAAGCATTCACGTATACCTATAGTGATATATACATTTACGTTGTTTCATTAATACAATGTATTGGGATACTCTCCCAAATTGAGGACCAAGCCTCCACATAGTTTAAACAACATTGATGGTGGTAGAAACATCTACAAATCCATCACTATTGTAAATTCCATTAATAAATTTTCTAAATTTATTAAAATCATTTACAATAATAACATATATTTCTTTCATATGTTATATTCTATGAAAAACTCACATGTGCATTTCCATGTTGATGCTCTCAACATTAAATGACATATCTCGTTTTCGTGTATTTCATCTCAAACCATTCACCACGTTTCTTACGACGCCGTTATGCATTTGATGTTTGATTTGTGACTTATTACCTAAGTCATGATCACAACCCGCTCGTTGTGTTTGTGTAAATTACTTTTTACACTTTGTACCAAAATGTGTATCCTTTTGACAAATTATTAGTAGTCCAAAATAAATATTTATCTTATATTATATTTAGACCATTTGTTTATGTGAAATAAACCCAAACGATAGTCTACCATTTATAATAAAATAAAAGTGGACAAAAAATAAAACGGATACACTAAAGATGTCTAAACATCAAATGCCAAAGTGTTATTATCTTAAACACTTTTGACCGAAATAAACGCAATTATTTCGTTCGGTGTCATGTTTTGAGGTACTCCCTCATCTTGGAACTCTAAACTTGAATAATCACAAGTTGTCCAAAAATATAAAGTTGTTTACAATTAACTACTCGCAAGTAGTTAAGCAACTTATTATGTCTATAACAACATCGAGTTGTTTTTCACTAAATAGTCTTTCCGAGACTATTATATGGTTCAAGAAGTTATACTTCTCGTGGAAGTATATCGAATCACTTATAATTCGCAAAGACATGTTTTATTCATTCAAAACATTTCTCGTTTTCCAAGTGTTTTTAAAATAAACTATATGTTTATGTTTAGATTAAAAATCAAAACAATAAACCTTATAATAGTTTATTAAATAAAACAATTTCAAACTCGCTCGTTTGAAAAATAAAACGAATACACGTCGTTTTAATAATTAGTTTATCATATTTAAACCATTTCTAACCGCTGTTAGATAATAACGATTACCGATCGTTGAAATGAGTGGTTTATATGATAACCAATTCTAATTTGCTAATTAGAATTTAAATGTTTATCAAACATTCAAAATATTCGGGTTTTTTTATAAAGTAAACCGTTTCTAACGCGCTCGTTAGAAATAAAATGAATATATATATATTCACTTTTGGTTTATGTAAATGAACGTTTTCTAACACGCTCGTTAGAAATAAACACAAACCTTTTCTAACACGCTCGTTAGAAAATATATAAACCGGATACAAATCATGTTAAATAATTTATCATGGTTAACCCGGTTCTAACCCGCTCGTTAGATATTAACGATTGCAAATCGTTAAAAGGTTTCTAACACGCTCGTTAGAACTAAACGATTACAGAATTTGTTTCGAAGTTTATAAAAAATATAAACTATTTCTAATACGCTCATTAGAAATAAACAAATACGAAACTGTTTTAACATTTATGTAAAAAACCGTTTCTAACTTATTTGTTAGAAATTTAAAGGTTCAGACAAAACCGTTACAAGGTTAATTATTATCCATAAATTGTTTCCAACTCACTCGTTAATAATTATTTGCAACAAAAATCTTTTCTAACACACTCGTTAGAAAATCTGATCGTCTTTTAAGTAGTTAGGTTTACAAAATCATCGTATCTAACACGCTCATTAGATATAATCGATGATATTAAACCTTATTATTCTATAAAATTCTAACACACTCGTTAGAATTAAACGATCATTTATTGCCATAAGCCGTTTTTGGCCTATATAAAATAAACATTTTCTAACCCGCTCGTTAGAAAAATTAAAAATTGCCAAAGTCGTTAAATCATTTCTAACATGCTCATTAGAAATAACTTATTACAATTTTTGTTTTGAATTTATAAAAAACTATTTCTAATACGCTCATTAGAAATAAAAAAAAATACGAAACCATTTCAAGATTTCTTATTATCCAAAATAATTGTTTCAAACACGCTCGTTTAACAATTATTTGTAATAATAATCTTTTCTAACATGCCCATTAGAAAATCTAAACGTCTTTAAACTATTGTTTCTAACACGCTCGTTAGAACATCCAACCGTCTTTAAAACATTGTTCCTAACACGCTCGTTAGAACATATAGTTGTTTTAAAACTTATTATTATACAAAATAATTATTTCTAACACGCTTGTTAGAATACCTAAATGTTTTAAAACTTGTAATTTTATAAAAAAAATTACTTTCTAATACACTCATTAGAAATGTAATTTTATAAAAAAAATTTACTTTCTAATACACTCATTAGAAATATATGTGTTTCAAGACATTTAAACCAATATTAATATACCAATTAAAGTTTATAACATGCTTGTAGTAAATAAATAAATAAAATGTTACAAACATTTTTTGTATGGGGTTACAAAATATATTTTTCTAATACGCTCATTAGAAAATTTAGTATTTCAAAACATATTGAAATACATATTATTTTGTATATGATTCGGTTTATCTAAACACGAACAAAAAACCCATGAACTCTAAAACATGAATCAAAACATTCGTTTTGCAACACGGTATTCGGATTAAAGATTGTACTCCAATCATCAAAACTAATCCGACTCATTATACTAAAAAAATATTTCCCAAAAATATTTATAAGATTTTAACAAAAATCTCAATTAATATTTTAAACTTTCGTGAACCTAAATTCTCGTAGAGAAGGGATTTAAGATTGTAGCAACAATCTTCACGAAAGTCTGTTTTAAGATTGTAGAAACTAGGTTCACTTTTCAATAAAATATATTACAAAATACATAATAAATAATAACGAGACTCTCGTTATTTGTGGGAAATTCGATTAGTACAATACCGGTTACAAAAACTAAATAAAACGAATATAAAATACAAGTAAATTGTACCAATCTTGATTCAAAGCCGATGTCTTTGAAAACTTCAACCGCATCTACGAGATCGAAACTCCGCTGCAGGACAAGCAAAATTGTTGACGGTTTTTGGTTGAGGCACGTGTTCAACACGCTTCCCTTAAAACAGATTCCGCGCCTCCTCTCAGACGGTCTGTCTCCCAGGGTACAACAACCGGAACAGTATGTGTACTGCCGGAGATGGCACTCACGCCCGAGATTACACCGGGTATCATAGTGTTCTAATTTACGTAGGAAAATAAAGATAAATTGGTGATGGTGAAAAATTAGAGAGTACTCCTCTCTAAATTCTATAAAACTTTGTACATAATTTTCTCTAGTATATTTCTTTCATCTCATTTTTCTCTATTTTCTTTCTTGCATCCAACAAAGAGTCATAAGGTTCATTTTATACTCAAAACTAAAACTCCATATTTAATTTCTATTGTTTAATGATAATTATAACAATAAAACCATTCATGATATGTTAATGTCATATTAAATAAAATAATAAGACATGGCAAAACTTACATCATGACTCTTGAATAGAGATTAAAAGTCATAAAACCACCAATTTATGACAAAGATGAATTTATACTAGAGTCACCAAAGTTTAGAAATATTCAATTCAATCACCAACTTCGAGCATCGATATTCTATTCATCTTAGCTCCATTTTGGACACAGTTTGATTCATTGTTATGATGCTCTCATAACATAGAACGCAAACCCACGAATTATTAAAAGTCATAAAACCACCAATTTATGACAAAGATGAATTTATACTAGAGTCACCAAAGTTTAGAAATATTCAATTCAATCACCAACTTCGAGCATCGATATTCTATTCATCTTAGCTCCATTTTGGACACAGTTTGATTCATTGTTATGATGCTCTCATAACATAGAACGCAAACCCACGAATTATTATTTATACAACACATATATAAATATAATTATTGATGTTCAAAATATTTAGTGAAAACTCATTTTCACTAAAATTTCCAACAATATGTATGTTATAATAGTAATAATAATAGTAATAATAATAATAATAATAATAATAATAATAATAATAATAATGCAACACTGACATAGATAAAAAAATGGATTATTTTAGCAAACAAAAAGTTGATATTAAATTATGTTAAACATGTGAACGATTGGAACCTACGTACAACACGAATCGGAGAAATGATTTATAATAGCACAACTAAAATGCATTACGACCTCTACAAAGCGAACACTCTTAGAATTCATTATCTAAAATAATATAGTGTTAGGTCCGATTTACACTAATTCATGTCGGTGTGGACATATAGGTGGTGGCAACGCACATTGGCGGTGGGTGGTGTCGGCTCATTTGGACCGTTTTACACACCTAACTAAGCTGGTTTTATGAGTGACCAATTCAGATGCATTGTATAACTCGAGTAGCCTTATTCAACCCATTTAGGAAAGTAATTATCTATATCGGCCCATGAGTAGTTTACAATTAAAAATACGAAAAAAAGATTAAAAAAAGACATAAATTAAATTCAAGTAGAACACAATTCATTAAATTTTTCTTTCATACACAAGTTATAACTAGAAACTTTGTTAAAGTGAAAATGGTTATATAACATTTAATATTCATCATCAAGCATGCAATATCTTTTCTGCACATGTAGCATGTCTCTAACACCTTTTGTGAATAAAAATTAGTATTGAAGAGGGACATTATAGTTAAAAGGAGACTCAAGAAAGCATAAGGCTATATTGTTTTATAGTGGGAGTTTGGAAATACAAATTCACACTCAACTTTTATCCAAAAAGAAGTCTTGGCAGATAACTAAAATCTCTCGATCAAAAAGGAAAAAGTGGAACGCAAAAAGAAGAAAAGGCATACGGTTACAATTCTTCACAAGTCTCAATCAAATCCAATTCCTTTAAGAGTAATCTCTGTCGAATCTGACAAATCATTGCGTGTAACCCGCAAATATGAATTATACTATTGTGGGTAACCATTACAATAGTATAATTAAAACAAAAGTTTCCGTGTTGCGTTCAAGCTGAGTTTCAAGTATCCATGTATCAATGTATCAAGAATCGAAGTGTCAAGTATCAAGTATCAAGCCTCTCGTTCAATAAAGAATCCAAGTTTCTCGTTCCATGAGTATCAATTATCAAAGTCTCTTGTTTAATAAGTATCAAACATAACAAGTGTCAAGCTTCAAGATTTAAGTTTCAAGTATCAAAAGAGCCTAGATTCAAAGTATCACAAGTTTCAAATATCACAAGAGTCAAGTATGAAGAGTCAACTTTCACAAAGTATCAAATCGAGCAAAGCTTCACATAGTTCAACACAGTTTAAGGTTCAAAATAGGCAACATTTAGTATTTACAGGGACTAGTCTTGCAAAATGATGAAAGTTTCAAACGCAGGGCGTTACAACAACTTATCGAGATCTCTTTATTTTTAGGTACATGAGTTTCTTCTTAAACCATCATGTCTACTGTCTCTTCAGGAGATCTTATTACTACAACCTCGACTTAACCATCTTAATTACTTGCTCCAATTTTCGAGGAATTTTATTATTGGAATCAACTACTCTACCATTTTTTTAATAACTCTATACCATTTTTTAATAATTCTTTTTTTTATTTTTTTCCCTTTTTTAAAACCATTATTTCCTATACCATTTTTTTTAAATTCTTTTTTTCTTTTTTAGAACATATATTAATTTATCGATTAATTTGATACTTCTTTAATAATTTACGTTTACAACTTTTTCCTGAAAACTTAAGTACGTAGTTGTGTTTGATTCTTCCCCGACATTCTGTTATTAGTTTTGTTAAAAACAAAGTTGTACTCTAAATAAAGTATTTATTTTGTATCTGTTAATGAAGGATGATTAATAGTAACTTTATTTTTATAACAATTATTATATTTGCTTTTAATAACATATTTTTAATTTCCCCCCTTTTTAAAGCCATATATTTCCTATAACATTTTTTAATAATTCCTTTTTTAGAAGATATATTAATTTATCGATAAATTTGATACTTCTTTAAGAATTTACGTTTATAACTTTTTTTCTAAAAACTTAAGTACGTAGTTGTGCTTGATTTTTTTCCTCGACATTCTGTTATAAGTTTTGTTAAAAACGAAGTTGTACTATAAATAAAGTATTTATTTGGTAACATAAAATGATACGGTGATAAACTAAATCGTTCTAATTGTTTAGATTTCTAAACAACTTGTTTTATTTTCAAATCACGTTTGTTTTACATTCTCATTTGCTCAGTTTCGCCGCATCGCGCGACCTAAAAAAACTAGTTTATATATAAAGCAAAGCAAATCATATCCGATACATATTTCTTTTAACGTGTGAGTTAAAATAAATTTTTTATTCTCCCAAACACTTATTAACGCAATATCATGGTTGTACCAGAGGTTATAAATTATAAATATACACACCACACACATGTATCATGACATACATCTTTTTTCGCGAATAATTTAAGACGATTTTTAGCTGTCATGCAAAAGATTAACGTATAATATGATATCAACTAGCAAAAACACCTGCGCGCGTTGCGTTGCGACCACAGTGCAAACATCGAATGGATTAGTACAAACGTTACGTGATGCGTTAACCATATGAAAACGCACGTTTCGACGTATCCGATCGAACTTAATGTAACATATATAAGCATTGCGATTGGATCAAAACATAAAGTAAATCAAATTTATATCGTACAATTATAACGTATTATACCAATGATCTCTTGTGCTTGTGGTCAAGGGGAGGTGAGAAGCTTTGCTTCTCTTGGATGTCTTGGGTTCAAATCCAGACATTGGGGAATTTTAATACTAACTACTAACCCGATTAGCGACATCCTATCCATACACCGTTTAAAAAAAAAATTAAAAATTAAAGTTGTTAAATTTAAAAGATAAAAACCTTTGTGTTGGAAATGAAAAATCAATTATTTTTTGAAAGACCCCTAATACATAATGTACAACAACATAAAGCAACTTTGTGTTGCTAATTTATATTATGGTAATGTGAGACATTATACGCATGATTCATTTCACATGGAAAAGGGCCACTTTTGGACTCAAAAACAATTTCTTACAATCATACACACCAAAAGCAGTCTGGTGAACCTACTTGTTTTCAATATAAATGTAATGTAATTGATATGGGAAAAAATATATCAATAAATTTGCATATAAGATGGTGCTGGGAGCCTGGGATTTGTTTATTTAACTCTAAAAGTGGTTATTATCTTATAACTTTTAGAAACTTTTCTAAAATAAGTTTTTAAAAATGTGTTTGAATTTGCTACTGTGGTGGAAAAAGTAAAATAACCAAAAAGAATATGATAAGTTTTCATGTTTGTTGCTATTTTAAAAGGTGAGGTTAATTGATAATTTTATGCTCAAAAAACCAAACGCCATTTAAAAAATAAAGTTTTTATGGGTTTGAAAAACAACTTTTTACTTTTTTACAAAAAACGAAAATAAAATACACCTTTAGCAATGTTAAACACTTTTTTAACTTCAATAAGTCATTCCAAACTCAGTCTTAATGATTTAATTTACCCAAGCTGTGGAATTTAACTTTTCATAAGTAAAGAGCATACTCGAGTGATGCATGTCCTTCAGAAATTTTACTTATATAAAAGGGTGTACCTATTGGCACACCAATGTGCCTATATGCACACCAAAAAAATGGTTTTTTTGTCTTATATGCACACTCTGCAGTGTCAAGCTGTGGTCAAAGCGTGACGTTTTGGTCCGGTAAACCAGACAAAGACTGACGGCTCTTTTGACCGGACCAAAACACCGAGCTTTGTCCGCGTTTTGGTCCTGTCAACAAGACACCCGGTCAGTCTATTGTCTGGTTTACCGGACCAAAACGCGGCCAAAGCTCGGCGTTTTGGTCCGGTTAACAGACCCGTCAGACACCCGTCTGGTTGACCGGACCAAAACGTCACGCTTTGGCCACAGCTCGACACTGCAGGGTGCACATATAGGACAAAAAACTCATTTTGGGGTGGCTATCTACACACCAAGTGTGTAGATAGTTTGAGCCATATAAAATTCACAAAAATATATATATTTCGTAGTAATAAGTAATTTAATCATAAGGCGTATCAACAATCATTTTGTTTCATTTACTAGTTTTTGCCCCGCCCGCGTTGCGGGGCGATAAGCCGAATATTTCTCTCTCATAACATATATGTATGTCTATACAGAGGGCAAAATCGTAATTATATTTTAAATTGGAGGCGAAATCATAATTTTAAACTGAGAGCAAAATCATAATTTTGAGCTAGGGGGAAAAACATAACTTTATTTTGAACTGTGGGCAAATACGTAATTTTGAGCTGAGGGCAGAATCGTAATTTTGAGATAGAGGGAAAAAAAACTATTTTATTTTGAACTGTGGGCAAAAACGTAATTTTAAACGGAGGGCGAACCGTAATTTTAAACTGGGAACAAAAGTAAAAGTGAGTTTTTGAACCGAGGGCAAAAGCGTAATTTTAGGCTAGGAGCAAAATTATAATTTTATTTTGAGCTGGGGGCAAAAACGTAATTTTAAGGAAAGGATGAAACCGTAATTTTAAGCTAGGAATAAAATTAATAAAAAAACGTAATCTTAGACGACGACAAACCACTTTCCGTCAACCCCCGTTAGACTGCTCCGTCAACCACTTTCCCATAATTAATGCTTATAGATTGCAAAATTTTCAGAACAAGAAATCAACTTATTAGACAATTATTGATATAATTTAATATTAGAAGGGTGCAATGTGAATTTATGTAATCTATTTAGTCTCCTGTATTTTCCTTTTCTTAAGCCATCTTCACCACCATCTTACCCTTCGCCTCCTATTCCTACCAGCCCTTCTACTACTACTACTACCTCATCGATTACACCTCCTTCTAGCCCTCGTGCTTCCACACCACCGTGTCGGACAGTGAACCTACCAGTTTTACCATTGCTAACAAATCTCCTCAGTGGAGAAGTGCTGTGGCTGAGGAATATGCAGCCCTTATTCGTAATGGCACGTGGTCTCTAGTTCCTCCAGTCTCAAATGCCAATGTGGTTGACTGCAAGTGGGTGTACAAAATTAAGCGTGATCAAACTGGTGCTATTCAACGATACAAAGCATGTCTGGTAGCCAAGGGATTTAATTAGCAACCAGGGGTCGACTATCATGAGACCTTCAGTCCTGTTGTAAAGTCCACTACCCAAGCTTCGCCACTGATGGCTAAAAGGCCGCCGAAGAGGTATGGTATCGGCGAGTGCCATAGTGACGGTTGAGGAGCCACCTCTGGCGATGGAGATATTGAAGAAACTGCAGCCATCAAATTTTGTAAGTGTAACTAGGTCTAAGGTTGAATGGACCATAAGGATGAGTTATGTGTAGATTAAGGCTGCTATATTGTTTTACAGTGGGAGTTTGGAAATACAAATTCACACTCAACTTTTATCCAAATGACACATTAAAATTTCGGAAGCACTATTGGTATTTATGTGACACAAAATAAGTAACATATTTTTTTAAGCGAATTTCTAGTGTTAGGTCATCGCACTCACTAAAGTAAAGAGGCCCGTTGTCTCACTCTGGCCAGACTATATTGTCTTAACTGAGCTCACGCTGGGCTTCAGAGTTTGGCTTAGACGTTCCCTCAGGTAACCACACAGCCGACGACCACTTGATGTTGGTAATTTTAGTGTTATCAACGGATTTTAGGGTATTGGATTAACTTGTTGATCGAGGAAATAACGTTAGAGATTAAACGGGTTAGGTGACGCGGGAGTCTTGGCTCGGTTTAATCCTAATATTATTTGAGTCTATCATGTAAATAATTTACATGGGCCTTGCCATTAATAGTTACTTTGTAATTATTGTTTTGAACTTACTATATATTAAATTATTATTTAGTTTTTGATAGAGCCCATTAATTGAAATTGTTATTTGGGACTAATAGTCGTTATGACTTTTGGTGGGCTAACTAAAAAGATCTATAAACATTATTTTAAAAAAGGCCATAAAAAAGTCTTGGCAGATAACTAAAATCTATCGATCAAAAAGGAAAAAGTGGAACGCAAAAAGAAGAAAAGGCATACGGTTACACTTCTTCACAAGTCTCAATCAAATCCAATTCCTTTAAAAGTGATCTCTCTTTAATCCGATAAATCATTGCGTGTAACCCGCATATAAGTTTATCTGATAGTTCTGAGTAAATTACCATTTTAGTCCCTGAGGTTTGGTTCAAATTACCATTTTAGTTCAAATAGTTTTTTTTTCTCCTTTGGGTCTCTAACTTTTTTATTTTCTTGCCATTTTGATCACATTGTCATTTTTAGGCTGAGTTAGGCAATGTGATCAAAATGGCAAGAAAATGGAAAAGTTAGGGACCCAGAGTAGAAAAAAACTATTTGGACTAAAATGATAATTTGGACCAAACCTCAAGGACTAAAATGGTAATTTACTGAGAACTATCAGATAAACCTATTTACAGGTTACACGCAATGATTTATCAGATAAACCTATTTACAGGTTTCCTGAGGGAACGTCTAAGCCAAACTCTGAAGCCCAGTGTGAGTTCAGTTAAGACAATATAGTCTGGCCAAAGTGAGACAACGGGCCGGGCCTCTTTACTTTAGTGAGTGCGATGAGTTAACACTAGAAATTCGCTTAAAAAAATCTATTACTTATTTTGTGTCACATAAACTTCACCACTTTAATGATTATAAATACCAATAGTGCTTCCGTAATTTTAATGTGTCATTTGGATAAAAGTTGAGTGTGAATTTGTATTTCCAAACTCCCACTATAAAACAATATAGCCGCCTTAATCTACACATAACTCATCCTTATGGTTCATTCCACCTTAGACCTAGTTACACTTACAAAATTTGATGGCTGCAGTTTCTTCACTATCTCCATCGCCAGCGGTGGCTACTCAACCGTCACTATGGCACCCGCCGATACCATACCTCTTCGGCGGCGGCCTTTTAGCCATCAGTGGCAAAGCTTGAGATTTCCGATCGGGGTCGAAAACGTATATACCTAAAAAATTCTATACGAAAACTACATACCGGGCACTACTGAGCGAAAAGTTCGAGGGGTCGGGCGCCCCTCCTGGCCCCCACAAAGCTACGCCTAATATGCAGGATTAGACGTTCTTGCTAAAGTCGCTTTAAACGATGGAATGAGCAGCTATGTATTTGTTGTTTATCGCCATGCTTCTGCCTTCCTTGTTATCGCCTTTGCTCAAGAACTCGAATCCTGCATTTGCAAACATATAACAAGAATAAGAGATTTCCCCTTTCTAAACATTTCACTCATTTCCCCTTACACCAGTTATATGGAAATAGATCACCAATTATATGGAAATATGCATCTTTACCCATCCCCACTATATATATATATATATGTAAATGTATTTTATGGTTATTTATATAAATGTATTTAATGGGAGAAATTTCTAGGAAGCTTCATTTGTATACCATTGGTAATGCGGTTAAAATGTATTTAAATCGAATATGAATGGTCCAATTGTTTTCTACCCGAAAAAGAAAGTGTGAGGTATATCAAGGTAAGGGATGAATGAAAAAAAAAACGTTAAGGTTAAACTTGTTTATTTTTTAAAGGCGAACAAAATTAATCCCGAACACTCTCGGGACATCCACTGGACCAAATGGAGTACTCTAAGAGTAATCCGAGTCCATCACCAATTTCGGGGAAAACCCGGTAACCCGTCTGCCCATAGGCACGATGGTGAAAATACCGGTAAAACTCGTTTGGCTCAATGATCGAACCCAGGTTTCTCTGAGTCTCCTATCATTGTCCACCAGTGCCTCACTCACTCTGCACCAAGTGAGAGTTGAATATACACAAAATCCAATTCTTTAAATAAATCTAACATCGATCGACGTATACACCAAAATCTCTACAAAACATTCTACACGTTCAACATTTCCCCCAAATAACGACACATAAATTCACCAATCAATTAACACAACAGATTACAAAATATCTCACTTCTAATGTGTCGCCGCCGCTTCTAGTTGCAGGTCTGGATGGCTAGCAGTGGTGGTGTCGGTTTGGGGTAGGGCTGTTCACGAACCGAACCGATCAGACCTTTGCTCGTGCTCGGTTCGTTTACAAACCGATCCGAACCGAGCGTTTTTTCAACCGAGCCAAAATCGAGCGAGTGTATTTCGATCCGAGCATTTTTAGAACGAGCGTCGAGTGAGTATCGAGCGTCGCAGAACAAACAAGGAAAGTGACGATGGGAGTGCTAGTTATTAGAATAAAGTGCAGATTCATCTCTTATGTTTCGTCCAATAGAACACAAGTAAAAATTTAACAAATAACAAGGAATACAAAAACGCTCAACTAGTTCTATTGAGATTAACTAAGCTGGAAGATAAATCATCGACCGATTGAAACATACCCTTATTCTATCGTAAGTTTGAAATTGAATGAACCGATTGAAGCAAAACCCTGGCGAGCTGGCGTCTTGGCGAGTGGCGATGGAGAAATCGAATAACGATAGCCAATGGGGGGGGGGTTTGATTAGGGTTTTGTGCTTTTGAATTCGAAAGGCGGGTTGAGACTTGAGTATTTGAAATTTTGACTCAATTACTCAAATGGACATTTAAGTATTGGACAATGGACTATTGGTATTGGATTTCAATTCTATTTGGATTTGGACCTCGGTTTGGGGTGAGGTTGGGCCAACGGTGGTTGAACGCCTGTGACCATCATCATCATTGATGCGTGTGAAGTGTCGTATATATTAGGTGTATATTTTAAGCCCCTTTTAACACTTATTTTAGCCAAGTTTTAAATTTATAAAACACGATATTTCACTAACACTAAACACACATATGGGCAAGTGCACCCATCGTTGAGTGTAGTATAGTGTTGGTAAGATACCGAGGTCGTCCAAGGACACAAGAGCTTTTAGTACCGGTTTATCCTCAACGTCTAATCAAAATAAAAGTTTAGAAAAATGTTTTAAACTAAGAAAAATAAAAACTAACTAAAATGCTGAAAATAAAATAAAAGAAAAAAAAACAGATAGACAAGATGAATCACTTGGTTCCGACTCGTATCTAGTATAACCTTTGATTATTTCCGCACTTTTGCACATAATTAAGAGATTATCTTAGTTATTGTAGTAGGCCCCTCTTTTGAAGGTGACGTTACCCTCACCCCAGTAGTTTGAGTCAGCAAGGATACAATCCTAAAAGGGTGGATTATTGGAAGATAATGAATTAAGTTATTAATGCAGTATTGTGGTAGGCCCCGCTTTTGGCGGTGACGTTACCCTCGGCTAAGTAGTCTGAGTCAGCAGGGATACAGTCCTAAATAGCCGGGTTATAGTATTAATAGTAGTTAACTTATGAGGGGGTCAAAGAGTTTGGACCCCCGCCATCCAATACCGTGAAGTATTGAAGGAGGTCCTACTAAATTTGACCCAGGTCCATTGCAGGACCTCTAAACGCTGAACAATGGCAAGACCTTTACCAAACCGTTCCCTTAACCCCCGACCAGGTAGCCAACATACCTCCATATAGACCGTGGAGATATGAATGGTGAAAATCCTTTATTTTATATAGACAGTAAAATAATGCCAAGACACCACGGACAAACGATAAGGAAAGATCACCTTCAACATAAGTAACTAGTTATTAAAGTCATTAATACAAAACCAAATAAAAAGTGAAAAAGATTAGAAATAAAAAGTATTATACTAGACACTTTGTCTTCACCAAGTGATGTAAGAGACTTAGGCAAACATGGCCTTGATTGTCAAGAACTCTTACGATCAATCTTGGATCCCGAGACGACTCACACACTCTACGATGGACATGGATGATGGTGGTGGATGATGGTGTTGTGATGGTGGTGGGTGGTGGATGAAGTGTGAGAGAGGTGGTGTGCCAAGGGATGAGATGAAATGAATCCAAGCACTCCTATTTATAGGCTGAACAGAGAGCTGGGCACGGCCCCGTGTCCGCTGGGCATGGCCCCGTGCCTGTCTGACACTCTCTCTCCTCATTAATTGTAATTCGCAATTACAATAAATGTGCCTGCTGTACTTTTGACACGCCCCCGTGTCCGCTGGGCACAGCCCGTGGTGGGCAATAGAAGCTTCTATAGGTTTGTCTTTTCTGCTGCTTCTTGGGCACGGCCCCGTGCTAGCTGAGCACGGGGCGTGTTCAGTCTTCTGACTTCTCTAATTTGCTTTGGAAGGTGCCGTTGAGGGGTCGGGCAGTCCACTAATGTTCCTTTCCTTGTATTTATGTTGGATTTAGCTGTCTTTTTGCTTCTTTTGTGTTTTTGAGCTCATTTAATCCTGAAAATACAAAAGGAAGACAAAAACACTCTTTTTCCAATATTAGTACTTAAAAAGGGTTAGTTTAATGACTCATTTGATGTAATTTATATGTTGCATTTTACACACATCAATCATCATCATCGGCTATGGGGAACTGTAGCGATGAAGTTGTAAGGGGTTCGGATCTTAGGGGGTGTCGTGAGGCCGGTGATTGTTTGGGTTGAGTGAGAGGAACAAGGTGGGTTAGATTTTAGTCAAGTGTAAAGTAATTACACAAATGGTCCTTGAGTTAAAATAAAGTTAATTATATAAATGGTCATGCAGTTATAAAAGGGTATTTTAGTAATTTTACTCTAACTTAGCAGAACAGGTAACAAAAGTTAATAATAATACCCCATGTTGTTTAAAAATGAAAAGTTAGAACCTGATAATGTAATTTTAAAATATTAGTACCTGACCTTGTTATTTTCCATAAACCATAGAAATTAACGGTGTAATTAACTCAAATTCAATAAATCTATGACATTCTTTTTTTGTGTGTCATCTTTTTAACTTCATAAAAACAACACTATCAAAATGTGTATGTCAAGTTTAAACTCTTTCTGTTTCATCTTTTTGTCATGTCATGATATATTTTTAAACACTAGGTTATAACCCAGTGTATTACATGGGTTATATTAATAAAAATATCAAATAGTTAAAAAGGAAGATTTTAACAATTATAATACTATATTTTTTGGAAGCTTTTCAGATATAGATATCTGAACAAAATTTTGTGTCATGTATCACTACTAAAAAAGACCTTTGATAACACGCGAACTATGTTTTTTTTAGATTAACTTTCATTGCCACCAAAAAGCAAGCCATCCCCAAGGCGGAGATAACAAGCCAAAAAACCAAACAGTCAAAAACCGATTACATCAAATCAAAAATAGACCACCTATCCCAATCCACTATATCGTCTTTGAATCTATGTTTGTACCAAAGAAAAGCCAAAGTCTTGATGTCCGTCTCCAACTCCACCACCTTCGTATCCTTATTGGAGAATATCTTGACGTTTCTAGCTTTCCACAACACCCAACAAGCGATAATAATAACCCCTTGAAGCACCATCTTCTTGGTACCCGTCGTACCACACCAATCATGCAAAAGCACCAAGTCTTTGATATGAAAAACATATATATCCGGAATACGACACCATCTAGAGACTCCATTCCAAACCATGCCGAAAAACCACAACCAGTAAACAAGTGTTCCGCTGATTCTTCCTCTAACTCACACCATTCACATAACGGGTTAACCACTTGGATGTTTCTCCTTATCAAAGCCTTTTTTGTAGGTAAACGATCCATAAAAAGACGCCACATGAATATATTACATTTAAGAGGCACCCACTTACTCCAAGTAAAACCAAATCGTTCTCCATTGATCGCCGACCCATTCATCCATTTCTTGATCTTGGACACCGAAAAATCTTTTTGCCTCCCATTGAACATACCCAATTATCTATCCTATCAATCAAAGTGATCGTACTCAACAAGTCTTCCAACCTTTTCTTCTCTTCGATCTCTTATGCAGTACCTATATATCGTTTCCAACTCCACAAAAATATTTGGCCAGCCCCTTGAGTCCGCAGCCGATCACAAACCAACACTCTTTTCTCTTTTTGCAACGCAAACAAGTTAGGAAATTTGTCTTTAAAAGATTCCTCGCCTAACCACGTATCCAACCAAAACCGAATACCTTTCCCATCTCCTAGTTGACCTCGAATAGCACAACTAATACCTCTACCTTCGACTTTTAAGTTGTTCCACATCGAAACGCAGTTCTTCCAAACACTAGTATAAGCGTTATTCACCGGAACGATTCCCCAACATCGGGTCGACCCATGGATGGACATAACAACCCTTCTCCACAAATGTTGATGCTCGTTTAAATACCTCCACATCCATTTTACAAGCAACGCTTTATTATTAAGCTCTAGTCTAACGATTCCCAAACCCCCCCCCCCTCCGCAATGGATTTTGTAACCGTTTCCCATGAGACCCAACTCAATTTTCTAACCTCGTCGGACCCACCCCACAAAATCCTTCTCATCAAACCTTCCAACTCATTAATAGTTTTATTCGGAGCCTTAAACAAGGAAAAATAATAAGTAGGAATACTATTAATGTAACACCTCGAAAATTCACGTCCTATAATGTGTAGACACGTGTCAAATGTTTAACGTGTGAAAGAAATATTATAGAAGGACTAAAGTTGACAAACATGGAAAGTATGTGAATACACGTATTCTAAGTGTCAACTGTGAATAAATATAATGTACATTAACCCTACACAATGTTCATACCTTCAAACGAATAAATCATGGATCATACGAAGCTAAAAGTGAGAGATTTCAAACTACAGGGACCAAATGTGTCAACATGTTTAATTTATACCTCTGAGTGACCTTTTGACAAACCCGAAGATTTGTAAATATTAATTATGCTCACTAGAATGCACTATAAAAATTTCATAAAGTTTCGTCAACATATGAGAAAGTTATGATCAAATTCGTGTAAGAAGGGTTAAAGCGTAAACGTTGAAAGTTAGGACTTTTTCGGGTAACAATTAAGTTAACCGGGGGCCTAACAAAGTGGGTATATGTTTTAAAGCCCTTATAGATCAATTGTGAGGGTTCATAATGCAATAAGCAAGTGCCTAATCGAATTTTGAAGAGCCAAGGATCAAATTGCAAAAATCACAAAATGCTGATTTGGTCAGAATAGGCCTAGCGCGACGCCAAGGGGGGTGGCGTCACGCTAGGGGTCCCCAGATGTGAGTTTTGTTATTTCTTGGCTGCCCTTGCCTTTGTGCGCGATTCTAACTCGTTTCTCCACATCTCTTGACCCCTAAAACACCCCCTAAGCATCTAGGAACAAGTGTACATCAGTTGTGGTGTGTGCTAGGCTTTGTTGTCAACATATTGTGGTGGGTTAATTCACTATATAAGGAAATCATGTGCAAACAAGTTCCACACACCATTCTATTGAAATCTGATCATTCCTGGAGCTCTCAAGCAGGTCCAACTGATCATAAGTCGTGCATAGGACTCTTGTAAGTCCGCTAGTCTTTCTTTAATTGAGTTTAGCTTGTTTATTTAGCTAAAAGTCAAACCGTCGTAATTACGGTTTGACTTCGAGATTAGTCAATAATGGCTCAGTCATATCTCGAATTAAAAGTAGTTATAGATTGGTATTTATGTGGGTAATAAAGCCTCAAAAGGGTTTCCCCTGATCACCACTCTAACCAGGTCAAAAGTCGGGTCAAAACTATTCTTAAAAAGTCAACAGGAAGCCTAAAATGCTATTTATGCATAATTAACATTGTAGAACATATATAACCTGTTTGATCATTGTTATAACTTAGTAATAAGTGTAAGAACATGTCCAAACATGTTCAACCCGACTATTTCCTGTTTAGACCCGGTTCGGAACCGAAAGTCACATAGTTTGAATTTCACTTTGACTTTCAGTTCTGACCCGTTTAGGCATGTTTTAAAAATGCCTCAGAGCTTTAATTGGATTAGGTTACATGTTAGAACAACCCTCTGTGATTATACACCTTGGTTCATTAGTTATCCAATTAATATGCATGTTTCCGTTAATTGCTCATATGTTGACCGTTATGCCCTTATTACCTTAAAAGGTGATTTATGAAAATGTAAAAGTGTAGAAACCTTAATTACGGATATATAAACTTGTATGCAAAGTTTGACATCAGTTTGACTTGTAGATTAAGAGTTATGCTCAATATCGCAAATTTAAAGCTTTATGTTAATTAAACGGCATAATTAGCATATAGCCTAGTTAAGCCTACTTTTTGGTATCAAACTTAATACCCACTGATGTAATATATTATTTTGTGATTTTTAAAGATTTTTAATTAATTTTAGGCTGAGCATAACTAGTAGTCGTAGGCTTAATCCGGTAATTGTCGGTTTTGCCCTTACGGGCCATAAAATGAGTTTTACTTATCTAAACGACTCCAAACCTTTTGCTACTGATCACATATGATAAATAAATTATTTTAAGCCTTCTGGAAATATAAAAATATCAGATTTAAGTATCAAACCCGGAAATGGCCTTTAATCGCCTTATTTAGCGTTTTTAACGCATAGTATGTATTAAAATTATATTAGACATACCCGGGTTGATACCTACTGATATAGGAGGCAAATTATGATATTTTAACAGTAAGCAAAGGTTGATAAACTCAAACCTCAGTTTTGAGCTTTTCGGCTTATGTGAAATTACCAAAATACCCCTACGGGGCATAGTTTGGTTAAAAATGATAAATTTCACATATATGCTTTAGCCTACTGATATAACATATCAAATTGAGTATGTTTGCTGTTTACATCAGACCTGTAACTCAGTTAAACATCTAACCTCTTTTAAAACCTTTAAAAATGACCAAACTACCCCTACGGGGCATAGTTTGTGTTTAATTACATTTCGGGCATAATGAAAGACATCCTACTGATGTCACAACATATTTGAATCATATTAACCTAGGAAACCTGTATATGGCTCTTACGGATACCCGTTACGCTTATTTCGCGTTCGGTTCGGTTTATGTAACAAGTTTACATAAATTAGCCGACACGGGTCAAACCTTATCAGTTTAATCTCAAAATCCAGAATGTGCATGAAGGACCCATATTAAACAATTCTCTGAACTTGTCGGGTCTAAATCACATTCTATCCGGTCTTCGCTTAATCGTGCGTACGAACCGTATCTTTGAAACTAGCCGGTCTAAGCTTAAGCTTAATAAAAGACCCGTTAGTATTCTAATAGGTTATATTAAACCTTCGTTCCAGATTAGGAGAACCAGTAAAAGCTACGTGCATTTTGCTTATTGTGATTTATACTTTGCATCAGGTAAATACTTTTAACTTATTTTCCCTATACGGGCTTGGGTTACGGTATATAGCATACCGCTTGATCGAGCATCAAATCTCCACGCTTAGTGGGTAGTTGAATAATTTGATCGGCTCGTTTAAACAGTCTTGTTTACTTTACAGCCTTTGGGGGGTTAATGACCATGTCCCGGATATTCTTGGCATCATCTTACGAGATGGCCACGACCTGAGCATGAGGTGTAGGCGTACACCTGGCAGTGTATAACTCATTATTGTGGTGTGTCCATTGATCTTTAACCCGGACTAGATCCGGGCTACTGAACGCATAAGTAACATGTAATTCGTTCACAAGATTATAATATTAAATAATTCTCCCAAGTTAATAAAAAGATTAATCTTGCCTCTGTGCACTTTAATCAAATTACAAAACATTTATGCCATGTGCATCCAAACAAATTTTTAAATCATTTTCCAATATGAGTCAGTTGATTGTATTTACCAGTGTAAACTGACGTATTTTCCCAAAAAGACTAAATGCAGGTACTAAACGTAATTGGCTGGATTGTCTCCTTAGCATCAGTAAAGAGTCTCGCAAGCTTAAGATGCCTGATGTCTGTTGAACTATTGTTTCCATTTTATGTTCGATCCTTCTGTGGATAAACTTCCGAATATTGTGACAGTTGATATTACAATAATAAATTCGGTTGTATTATATTTTCAATTGCTTCCGCTGTGCTTAATAATATTGTGTTGTTTGACTATTATGTTGCCAACCATGACGTCACGATACTCCCCACCGGGCCCACCGGTGACACGTGGAAAATCGGGGTGTGACAGGTTGGTATCAGAGCCAACACTGAGTGAATTAAACACTAGCCTTTTGTGTTTAATCTCAGTTACACAATTGCACATATCTAAACCTTCTGAGTCTAGACTTAACTTAGGAATATTCTCAATCCTAATCTAGAAATTTTTACTTCCAAATTTTTATTGAATACGTCGCCAAGCTAAGAAGCCGTAATAGGAGTTCTCCACACCCGGAGCCCTGAGATGCTGAGCTTCGTACCGCGGCTAGAATGAAACGAGCATCCAAGGAGAAAGCATTCAGAAATAAAATGAAGAAGAAACTCCTTTTATTGAAGATCGTTTCCTTATTAGTCCTTATAAGGACATAATTATCTTTCAGTCCCTACGAGGACAACATTATTCCTTTCAAGTCCCGCTTAGGGCAACTTTATACTTTTATTTTTATATAATGGAATGATTAAGTTTAAACTTTCATTCTAAACAAGAAATATTAAAATGGAAAATATCATTTCCTTTTGCAAGGTCTACCATTATAATAAAATGGCAAAATCTAAAAAGGACAAGACCTAGCTTCGGGTCATTTTAAGACCGGGCCAAGATGGTAGTTCCATAATTAGATTCAGATTAACACCTCAATTTAAAATTGTTCAGCGTTAATTAAATTAAGAATCTTAAGTGTGAAACCTAGCCTTCGGGTCAATTATAAGACCGGGCCAAGATGGTAAGACCTGTTAAAAAGATTCAAACCATTAACTAAGAATCTTAAGAGTGAAACCTAGCCTTCGTGTCAATTATAAGACCGGGCCAAGATGGTAAGACCTGTTTAAAAGATTCAAATCCCTGTTAACATCTTAAAACATGTTAACACTCCTGGCAGATGTGATTCATTTAAAATCACACACGTTATTATTTTATAAGGATCTTTCTAAAGATTCCTAACCCAGTTTAATGATCTCTGAATCCTGGGTTCACATCATCAATTAAGATGATCATATTTTTAACCATACGTGGTAATATAGTGCCTACGGGCCTTGCTCATTTCTACATAAGCCAAAATACAGTGGTAGCTATGACTCCCTGTCAAAAAAAAAAGGTAATGAACTAGGTTCAAACCTCAAATGCTTTGATTCTCTGAAATCCAGCATATAATTTATAATTGTCCTTGTGACTAGGCCTGTTGTGCCAGTATACCTTCATGCTTTGATTCTCTGAAATCATAACTTATAATTTATAAATGTCTTTATGACTAGGCCTGTTGCGCCAGTATACCTACATGCTCTGATTCTCTGAAATCATAGCTTATAATTTATAAATGTCCATGTGACCAGGCCATTTGGTGCCACTAATAAAACTGTTAATGTTTTATAATTAGGATAAATTATAATGGAAATCCTAAATATAAATGATTAATAAATTAACCAAATATGGTCTCTGTTTACCATGGTTAATGAAATTCCCTAAGGGGCAATTCTGTAATAAACATCCCTTAAAAGGGAAGTGCCTACGGGCTATAGTTAATGTCCTCTGAGACTAAAAGACAGTGGTAGCCTACAACTCCCTGTCAAGAAAAAGGTAACGAACCTTGATTCAAACCTTAATGCCTCGATTCTCCGAAATCATGGCTTATAAATTAAACTTGTCTACGCGACTAGGCCATTTGTGCTATTATTAACTTATAAATTAGGATTTATGATAAAAATCCTGAATAAAATAAATATCCTTCCTTCCCTGTCGGTATGCATTTGTAAAAAGGGAATCTTAAAGGTGAAACCTAGCCTACGCGGCCAGAATGGTGAAACCTACTCAAGGGATTCAAATACTTATTAACACCTAAGAACGTATTAGCCCTCTTGACAAATGTGATATGATAAAATCACAACAGTCATCCTTATATTGGATTCTTCCAATTCCCTTATCTAGCCTAGTGATTTAGGAATCATGGCTTATATCACCCTATAAGATGATCATATTACAAACATCCGTTGGTGATGAAGTACCTATGGGCTAAACTTGTTGTCCGATAAGACAGCGACAGTGATGGTCTTTGACCTCCTGTCTAAAATATTGGACTATGTCCAAACATAATAGTCTATATGATCAATGCGATCATGACTAATATCATCTAATACGATGATAATATTATTCAACATCCTTTAGTGATGTTTTGCCTACGGGCTATAATATATTGTCCATTTGAGACATTGACATTGTATCTTTATGATTCCTTGTCTGAGGTGGTGAGCTATGCTCAAGCCAAAATAGTCAATATGATTAATGCAATCAAGACTTATATCTTCTAATAGGATGAACCTATTATAAATCTCCATTAGTGAGGTTTCGCCTATGGGCCATATAATACTGTCCATGTATGACAAAGACATTGTGATCCTTACGATTCCCTGTCTAAGGTGGTGAACTATGCTCAAGCCTAATAGTCCATATGATCAATACGATCATGACAAAAATCATCAATACGATGATTAAAAATTTTAACATCCGTAATGATGTTTTGCCTAAGGGCTATATTATATCGTCCAACTGAGACAAGGCAATTGTAATCTTTTGTGATTCTTTGCCAAGGGGGTGAGCTATACTCAATTCCCATAGTCTATACTATCAGTGCGATCCTGACTAGTAACCTCAGTATGATGATCATAATATTAACATCCCTCGTGATGAAATGCCTACGGGCTATACTTTATTCTAGTGTCGGTAAGACAAAGATAGTAGTGATCTTTATGATCCCCTGTTCAAAATGGTGAGATTATACCCAAACCTAATAGTCAATATGATCGATGTGATCATGACTAATATCATTAGATACGATGGTTATATATAAACATCCATTAGTGATGTTGATTGGCTTATTTTTCTGCCAAAAGAATCGTCTTTCAAGACGATGACAGTTGTAGTCTATGACTCCCTGTCCAAAGGTGAAGAACCACGTTCGAACCTTGAAGCCCTAATCTAATAAGATTGCGGCTTATAAATTAAGGTCCTTCGTGATACACCATCAATTTGTGTTTTAAAGTCATTCATGACAAGCCTATGTGCTATAATGGGTCATTCGTGACAAGTTAACATATTAAATGTTAACATTCCTGGTGACATGCCTTTGTACCAGATTTGATGAATGTCCTTATAACAAGGCCGTTTGTGCCATATCTAAATGACAGTTACGACAAGGCCTTCGTGCCGTATAATCATTTATGTCCTTCATGACTAGGCTTTATGCCATATCTTACTACGTCCATCGAGACAGGCTTCTATGCCATATGTGTATACATATAATAAAGGTCTTGTAAGACAAGCCTTTTGAGCTATTTATAATCGTCCTTATGACAAAGACAGTTGTGACATTATGGTCCCTTGTCAAGCAGGTATTGGACTCGCTCCAAACCTTAAATGCCATTGATAGTCCTTTTGTGACCTAAGCAAAATGTAATAGATATACATTCAAAAAGCATTCATTAAGAATGTTCAGAACGGAATAGCCGATACGGATTTATGAATACCGTGGCTAATCTAAGTCAGGTCATTAGGATGATGACTAAAAATTGTTAAATCTTGGTGATTAGTACCAAGTTTCGAGTATCGAAAACTCGGAGGAGGTAGACGACAGTCGCAATACTATTAATGCGACGAAAGTTAATAAAACTGCAAACGTAAACCTCAATATTGATGGAGTTAATCTCCAAGCTGTGGTTGACGCAGCAGTTGGAGAGATCATGAGACAATCCAAGGGGCCGAATGCTTCTCGCTCTAAATCTCATTCGAAACCATGTTTAATTGCTCATGAGGAGAGCTATGTTCACACTTCAAATATGAAGGATGAACCAAAGAAGGAGGATAACTCCCAGAAATCTGAGAAAGAGAACAAATACGGGCTTAATAAAAAGCAACGAAAGTTCGGTAAGAAGCCTGTATACCCTGAGACTGCTTCAGCATTATTAGATGGATGTTCTATATCCATAAGGAATCATTTTTCCGATGTCCTAGTTCCGTTAAATATAAGGACTCAATAAAGTGATAAAAATCGATTGGTTGCCTCGAAAAAGCAAGCCCATATCGTGGGTGATAAGAAGCAATAAATTATCAAGACTCCTTATGAGACAACTCTCATAATTACACGTATCCGTACGATTAATTAAAATTAAACATAAAAAAATGGTGGAAATGGCCGTCCCCGGAGTCGAACCTGGGTCTAGGCCGCACCCTTTCGCGCGCCTAGCCAACTGAGCTAGGTGCCTAGTTTGTGAAACTTCCATTATTGATTTAATATAAGCACTTGCACAATAAACTTCCTTATCATTTATCAATGATAACATCTGCTAAGTGTCCTGTTTTTAATACAGGCAATAATAAATCTTCATGAACCATAAACTTAGCAAAATTTTTATTATCATCCACAAGGTATAACTTACCAAGGAAACCATAGTAACCGATTCTTCGAGTATCGGCAAGGAATCCTTCCGAAAAATCTAAGAGTACTCTTTCTTCGCATAGAGTACGACAACATATGTTATTTTAATTATTTTCTCATTGTTTTCCTATCGCATGCGAATGCCAAACTATGTTTGATAAAAGTGTCATATGAGGATTGGCGTATCCTAGTGTGTCCCATAGATTACTTCCATGTTTGATCAGCATGGAGGTTTAATACATGGAACCCTAAGATATCCCAATGAACATATTGTACTAAAGTCGACTAGTAGTATTCAAAGAAGATATCCAAAAATGGAATTTTTTTTTCCAAGTAAATGTTCCCGATTAAGGAAATTCGTGGAATTATAACATAAAGGTGTCACTCATTTGACACGAACAATGATGGATGAACTGGAGCCTGAGATATGGAAAATCTCTGTAGCCTCCTTGTATCTTAATTATCTTCTCAAAAGTTGTCCCTGCTTACCTCCTGGAAGGCAGGTAGAATTAAGATTAACATCCCGCTATGGGCTGGAGTATTGTGAAAACTCCATATTGATTATGGAATAATCAAAACCTTGATTAAGTAAGTTTTAAGACATAGGCTTATATAGTCTGACTCAATATTCTGAGTGTTTTATGTTATTAAATAAGAAAGACGGTTCATATTGCTTATGCATACATGCCGCAACCATAATTAGACAACGATTAAGAATTTGCCATCAGCTACCCAGGATCTAAAGGCAAACTATTGGTGGATAGGCTTGAAGAAGTCTGTGGCCACCTATGTAGCTAAATGCTTGACATATGCGCAAGTCAAAGCCGAGCATCAGAAACCGTCAGGTTTGCTACAACAGCCCGAACTTCCTACGTGGAAGTGGGAAATGGTAACTACGGATTTTATTACCAAGTACCCAAAACAAGAAAAGGAAATGATACAATATGGGTTATAGTTGACAGACTGACTAAGTCAGCTCATTTCTTACCCATCAAGGAGACGTATAGCTCCGATATGTTAGCCCAGTTATACGTGGATAAGATTGTAGTCTTACATGGCATACCTGTAGCTATTATCTCTGATAGAGATACTAGGTACACGTCACATTTTTGGAAGAGTTTCCAACAATCTTTGGGCACACGTTTGAACGTTAGTACGGCTTACCATCCTCAGACTGACGGTCAGAGTGAGCGTACTATTCAAACGTTGGAAGACATGCTATGTGCATGTGCGATCGATTTGGGTAGTAGCTGGGATAAGAACCTACCATCAATCGAATTCTCTTACAACAATAGCTACCATATCAGCATTAAGGCTACGCCTTTTGAGGCATGATACGGTAGAAAGTGAAGATCGCCTATTTGTTGGGCGGAAATTGGAGATGTCTTGTTATCAGGACCAGAGATCGTGTTCGAAACGACGGACAAAAAAATTGTCCAAATTCGTGACCGTCTAAAAGCTGCCCGAGATAGGCAGAAGTGTTACGCTGATCCAAAGCGTAAGGATTTTCACTTCGAAGTAGGTGACAAAGTCCTACTTAAAGTGTCACCCTGGAAGGGAGTGATGCGGTTTGGTAAGAAAGGCAAGCTAAACCCGAGATACATAGGACCTTTCGAGGTTATCGAACGTGTCGGGTCAGTTGCCTATAAATTAAACTTACCTGAAGAGCTCAGTGGAATTCACAATGTGTTCCACATCTGCAATCTGAAGAAGTGTTTCGCTGGTGAATCACTGGTTATACCGCATACAGATGTGCATATAGACGAGAGCTTGAAATTTGTGGAAAAACCTTTGTCGATTGAAGATCGACAGGTGAAGAAGCTTCGAAGGAAGCATGTGCCTATTGTAAAGGTCAAATGGGATGGCCGTAGAGGCCCCGAATACACGTGGGAGGTTGAATCCACGATGAAAGAAAAGTACCCTATTTATTTCAGTAAATCTCGGGTCGAGATTTATTTTAAAGGGGTGAGGATGTAACACCTCGAAAATTCACATCCTATAATGTGTAGACATGTGTCAAATGTTTAACGTGTGAAAGAAATATTATATAAGGACTAAAGTTGACAAACATGGAAAGTATGTGAATATACGTATTCTAAGTGTCAACTGTGAATAAATATAATGTACATTAACCCTACACAATGTTCATACCTTCAAACGAATAAATCATGGATCATACGAAGCTAAAAGTGAGAGATTTCAAACTACAGGGACCAAATGTGTCAACATGTTTAATTTATACCTCTGAGTGACCTTTTGACAAACCCGAAGCTTTGTAAATATTAATTATGCTCACTAGAATGCACTATAAAAATTTCATAAAGTTTCGTCAACATATGAGAAAGTTATGATCAAATTCGTGTAAGAAGGGTTAAAGCGTAAACGTTGAAAGTTATGACTTTTTCGGGTAACAATTAAGTTAACCGGTGGCCTAACAAAGTGGGTATATGTTTTAAAACCCTTATAGATCAATTGTGAGGGTTCATAATGCAATAAGCAAGTGCCTAATCGAATTTTGAAGAGCCAAGGATCAAATTGCAAAAATCACAAAATGTTGATTTGGTCAGAATAGGCCTAGCGCGACGCCAAGGGGGGGTGGCGTCACGATAGGGGTCCCCAGATGTGAGTTTTGTTATTTCTTGGCTGCCCTTTCCTTTGTGCGCGATTCTAACTCGTTTCTCCACATCTCTTGACCCCTAAAACACCCCCTAAGCATCTAGGAACAAGTGTACATCAGTTGTGGTGTGTGCCAGGCTTTGTTGTCAACATATTGTGGTGGGTTAATTCACTATATAAGGACATCATGTGCAAACAAGTTCCACACACCATTCTATTGAAATCTGATCATTCCTGGAGCTCTCAAGCAGGTCCAACTGATCATAAGTCGTGCATAGGACTCTTGTAAGTCTGCTAGTCTTTCTTTAATTGAGTTTAGCTTGTTTATTTAGCTAAAAGTCAAACCGTCGTAATTACGGTTTGACTTCGAGATTAGTCAATAATGGCTCAGTCATATCTCGAATTAAAAGTAGTTATAGATTGGTATTTATGTGGGTAATAAAGCCTCAAAAGGGTTTCCCCTGATAACGACTCTAACCAGGTCAAAAGTCGGGTCAAAACTATTCTTAAAAATTCAACAGGAAGCCTAAAATGCTATTTATGCATAATTAACATTGTAGAACATATATAACCTGTTTGATCATTGTTATAACTTAGTAATAAGTGTAATAACATGTCCAAACATGTTCAACCCGACTATTTCCTGTTTAGACCCGGTTCGGAACCGAAAGTCACATAGTTTGACTTTCACTTTGACTTTCAGTTCTGACCCGTTTAGGCATGTTTTAGAAATGCCTCAGAGCTTTAATTGGATTAGGTTACATGTTAGAACAACCCTCTGTGATTATACACCTTGGTTCATTAGTTATCCAATTAATATGCATGTTTCCGTTAATTGCTCATATGTTGACCGTTATGCCCTTATTACCTTAAAACGTGATTTATGAAAATGTAAAAGTGTAGAAACCTTAATTACGGATATATAAACTTGTATGCAAAGTTTGACATCAGTTTGACTTGTAGATTAAGAGTTATGCTCAATATCGCAAATTTAAAGCTTTATGTTAATTAAACGGCATAATTAGCATATAGCCTAGTTAAGCCTACTTTTTGGTATCAAACTTAATACCCACTGATGTAATATATTATTTTGGGATTTTTAAAGATTTTTAATTAATTTTAGGCTGAGCATAACTAGTAGTCGTAGGCTTAATCCGGTAATTGTCGGTTTTGCCCTTACGGGCCATAAAATGAGTTTTACTTATCTAAACGACTCCAAACCTTTTGCTACTGATCACATATGATAAATAAATTATTTAAGCCTTCTGGAAATATAAAAATATCAGATTTAAGTATCAAACCCGGAAATAGCCTTTAATCGCCTTATTTAGCGTTTTTAACGCATAGTATGTATTAAAATTATATTAGACATACCCGGGTTGATACCTACTGATATAGGAGGCAAATTATGATATTTTAACAGTAATAAAAGGTTGATAAACTCAGACCTCAGTTTTGAGCTTTTCGGCTTATGTGAAATTACCAAAATACCCCTACGGGGCATAGTTTGGTTAAAAATGATAAATTTCACATATATGCTTTAGCCTACTGATATAACATATCAAATTGAGTATGTTTGCTGTTTACATCAGACCTGTAACTCAGTTAAACATCTAACCTCTTTTAAAACCTTTAAAAATGACCAAACTACCCCTACGGGGCATAGTTTGTGTTTAATTACATTTCGGGCATAATGAAAGACATCCTACTGATGTCACAACATATTTGAAGCATATTAACCTAGGAAACCTGTATATGGCTCTTACGGATACCCGTTACGCTTATTTCGCGTTCGGTTCGGTTTATGTAACAAGTTTACATAAATTAGCCGACACGGGTCAAACCCTATCGGTTTAATCTCAAAATCCAGAATGTGCATGAAGGACCCATATTAAACAAGTCTCTGAACTTGTCGGGTCTAAATCACATTCTATCCGGTCTTCGCTTAATCGTGCGTACGAACCGTATCTTTGAAACTAGCCGGTCTAAGCTTAAGCTTAATAAAAGACCCGTTAGTATTCTAATAGGTTATATTAAACCTTCGTTCCAGATTAGGAGAACCAGTAAAAGCTACGTGCATTTTGCTTATTGTGATTTATACTTTGCATCAGGTAAATACTTTTAACTTATTTTCCCTATACGGGCTTGGGTTACGGTATATAGCATACCGCTTGATCGAGCATCAAATCTCCACGCTTAGTGGGTAGTTGAATAATTTGATCGGCTCGTTAACAGTCTTGTTTACTTTACAGCCTTTGGGGGGTTAATGATCATGTCCCGGATATTTTTGGCATCATCTTACGAGATGGCCACGACCTGAGCACGGGGTGTAGGCGTACACCTGGCAGTGTATAACTCATTATTGTGGTGTGTCCATTGATCTTTAACCCGGACTAGATTCGGGCTACTGAACGCATAAGTAACATGTAATTCGTTCACAAGATTATAATATTAAATAATTCTCCCAAGTTAATAAAAAGATTAATCTTGCCTCTGTGCACTTTAATCAAATTACAAAACATTTATGCCATGTGCATCCAAACAAATTTTTAAATCATTTTCCAATATGAGTCAGTTGATTGTATTTACCAGTGTAAACTGACGTATTTTCCCAAAAAGACTAAATGCAGGTACTAAACGTAATTGGCTGGATTGTCTCCTTAGCATCAGTAAAGAGTCTCGCAAGCTTAAGATGCCTGATGTCTGTTGAACTATTGTTTCCATTTTATGTTCGATCCTTCTGTGGATAAACTTCCGAATATTGTGACAGTTGATATTACAATAATAAATTCGGTTGTATTATATTTTCAATTGCTTCCGCTGTGCTTAATAATATTGTGTTGTTTGACTATTATGTTGCCAACCATGACGTCACGATACTCCCCACCGGGCCCACCGGTGACACGTGGAAAATCGGGGTGTGACAATTAAGAATGGATTTAATCAAAGTCACCCGTCCTCCAATCGAAAGAGAATTCGCCTTGCATTTCGATAATCGCCTTCTAAACGTGGCAACCACCGGTTCCCAATTAGTTATCCGATTCGTATTCGCACCAACTTTAATTCCCAAATAAGTAAACGGAATTTCTCCCCCTTTGCAAACAAGAGAAACCGCTCTATCCTTCAACTCATCATTATCAATCCCAATACCATACAATACCGACTTATGGAGGTTAATCTTCAGACCCGAACACAAATAGAAAATCCGCAAAATCCGCCTCATATTGTCGAAATTGAAGGTAGACCACTCTATTCTTTAAACAAGAAAAAGCCTCCATTAGAATAATAAATAAAAATGGCGAGATAGGAGAATATAAATTATAAATATACACACCACACACATGTATCATGACATACATCTTTTTTCGCGAATAATTTAAGACGATTTTTAGCTGTCATGCAAAAGATTAACGTATAATATGATATCAATGTGAGACATGATACGCATGATTCATTTCACATGAAAAAGGGCCACTTTTGGACTCAAAAACAATTTCTTACAATCATACACACCAAAAGCAGTTTGGTGAACCTACTTGCTTTCAATATAAATGTAAGAGTTAATTGCCCGGATGGTCCCTGTGGTTTCACGTTATCTTAGTTATTGTAGTAGGCCCCTCTTTTGAAGGTAACGTTACCCTCACCCCAGTAGTTTGAGTCAGCAAGGATACAATCCTAAAAGGGTGGATTATTGGAAGATAATTAATTAAGTTATTAATGCAAATTATGGTAGGCCCCTCTTTTGGAGGTGACGTTACCCTCGACTAAGTAGTCTGAGTCAGCAGGGATACAGTCCTAAATAGCCTGGTTATAGTATTAATAGTAGTTAACTTATGAGGGGATCAAAGAGTTTGGACCCCCGCCATCCAATACCGTTAAGTATTGAAGGAGGTCCTACTAAATTTGACCCGGGTCCATTACAGGACCTCTAAACGCTGAACAATGGCAAGACCTTTACCAAACCGTTCCCTTAACCCCCGACCAGGTAGCCAACATACCTCCATATAGACCGTGGAGATATGAATGGTGAAAATCTTTTATTTTATATAGACAGTAAAATAATGCCAAGACACCACGGACAAACGATAAGGAAAGATCACCTTCAACATAAGCAACTAGTTATTAAAGTCATTAATACAAAACCAAGTAAAAAAGTGCAAAAGATTAGAAATAAAAAGTATTACACTAGACACTTTGTCTTCACCAAGTGATGTAAGAGACTTAGGCAAACATGGCCTTGATTGTCAAGAACTCTTACGATCAATCTTGGATCCCGAGACGACTCACACACTCTACGATGAACAATGGATGATGGTGTTATGGTGGTGGTGGGTGGTGGGTGAAGTGTGAGAGAGGTGGTGTGCCAATGGATGGTTTGAGCTTGAGCCAAGCACTTCTATTTATAGGCTGAACAGAAGCTCGGGCACGGCCCCGTGTCCACATCCTTCTCTTTCTTCATTTAATGCAGTTTTGTCTTTTTAGTTGACCACGCCCCCGTGTCCGCTGAGCACGACCCCGTGGTGCAGAAGAATCTTTGTACTATGCAGATTTGCTGGATTGTGCGAATCTTATAGTTGACCACGGCCCCGTGTCCGCTGAGCACGGCCCCGTGGTGGGCAATAGAAGCTTCTACCACTTTGTCTTTTCTACTGACACTTGGGCACGCCCCCGTGCTGGCTGAGCACGGGGCTTGTTCAGTCTTCTGATGTCTTGTTTTGCTTGGGAAGATGTTGTCGTGGGGTCGGGCATGTCACGTCTTGTTCCTTTTCTTGTATTTATGTTAGATTTTGATGTCTTTTTGCTTCTTTTGTTAATTTGAGCTCATTTAATCCTGAAAATACAAAAGGAAGACAAAAGCACACTTTTTCCAACATTAGTACTAAAAAAGGGTTAGTTTTGTGCCACAATTGATGAAATTTATATGTTTGCATTTTGAACACATCAAATACCCCCACACTTGAATCTTTGCTTGTCCTCAAGCAAAACTCTTTAATATGTGGCTATTACACTCCCAAATGGAATGGGTAGAAAAGAAGGTTTTGGGCTTGTCATAGAGTGTCGGGATTTCCAAGATTCTTTATTTAGTTTTATTTTTATTTATTTACAATCCTATTCGTCATGATTTATTTAAAACTTTTCATAAGATAAACTACTTATTAGGGCATAACATGCCTTTGTAAAATTCTATTTATATACAAGTTCACATACCTCACGGGGATCACTCAACACTCGGCCGAAAATGTATTTTTGTGGATCACTCGAGAGCGGCATGGAACTTACTCCTACCATAGGCTTGCCAAGCAATCAATCCTCCTCTTTTTTAACTTATATACCTTTGTAAATATCAAGAGGACTTTTTGGGTGAAGGGTTAGGCTTGGGTTAAAGGTAGGTGGTTGGATGAGTGGTTAGTGGTTAGTGGAAAAAGGCGAAAAGCGTAACAAGTTTCGGTTTTCGTAAGACTTTCTATTTTTGTAATTTTTATTTTGATGAAGCTATTATTCAAACAAAGTTATTTTTGATGAACTTGTTTGTTTATTTTCTTTTGCTTCATCATCAACACAAAATATATATATTTTTTTTTTTGAATAGTCATACGAAAAATCGAACTTGTTACTAAAACAAAGGGTTAAAAATAAAAAAAGGTTTTGGTGGGTAAAAGGGTGTTTGGTTTGGGTTATGAAATGAAAAGGTTTAGGCTCAAAGGGGCTAACTAGGGGGATTTTGGGTAGGTGGTAAAAAAAAGAAAAAAATAATGGTGTAGAAATAAAAAAAAAAGTTAGTCCTAATGCCTCCATCATTTACTTACTCGGGTTTAAGTTGGTAAGGACCGGGAATGTATCGTCATGGCAAGTTCTAGAGTCGTAAGAACCAAGCGGCTTATTCACACAAGAAACGAAAAATGAGCATTTAGTCAAATGATATGTAAATGTTTGCTCAATAAAGGCTCAAAACTCACTTTTGTGGGAATGGGTTTTTATGTGATCAAGTATATATAATTAAATTTTAACTAAGCTTGTCATGCCTTTTCATAATTTTCTTATGTTGGTTCTTTTTATCACGACGCTATCGGTTGTAAATTTGTAAAAATATAACCTTTTTGAGAACTTGAATTTCCCGAGTTAAACCTAGACAAGAAAAAAAATGAAAAGTTTTGAAAAAATTTGGGGTGACTAGCGGTTCCAATAGAGTTTTGTGTAAGGCTTGTATTTAGGACTTGCAAGATTCAAGGTTTTAGCATCCCCCCACACTTAAATTACACATTGTCCTCAATGTGTCCCAAAAATAAGTTTTTAGGTTGATTGAATGTGTAAAAAGCGAAATTTTAGTGTTACTGGGCGCTGAACACGGCCCCGTGTTGTCCGGGCACGGCCCCGTGTTCAAGTGTCAGTAACAAAATTAAAACATGAGAAACAGAAGCCTGGACACGGGGTCGTGTTGGGTGAACACGGCCCGTGTCCAGTTACCTGAACTTGCTCTTTTTCTGCAGACTGTGCAGCACGGGGCCGTGTTGGGTGGACACGGCCCGTGCCGAACTTACTGTAAACGAAGAAATTTGTCGGACGGTTCTGTTTTCCTGCATGGGGTGCTGGTTCAAGTTTCCCTTGTATCCTTTGCCATCTCAAGTGTGTTTTATTCCTGAAAATTAAAACTAACTAGAAAACATAAAAATTAATTCTAAGCTAAACTAAGGATAGTTCCGCGGAATGCCTCCGTGGTGCGCCACGTTTATAAGGGTCCTTGGCTAGACCCAAAGCCTGGTCATATGTTACCCAAGTGGGATGTATTGCATCCCATGTTACACCGTCGGAGAGCGTCATCCAAGCTTGAGTCTATGACCTTCATGTAGTTGACCGGGTCTTCGTCCTCTACTCTTTTTCCACATTCAAACTTCACTTCCTTGTCCCCAAACTTCAATGTTAACGTTCCGTCATTCATATCCACCACCGCTTGGGCGGTGGCTAGAAATGGCCTCCCGAGGATGAGAGGGACATCGGTGTCTTCTTCCATGTCTAGGATGACAAAGTCGGTTGGGAAAACGAAGTTTTCAACCTTTACCAATAGATTTTCAGCGACACCTTGTGGGAATTTGACGGATCTGTTGGCGAGTTGTATGCTCATCTTTGTAGGGCTTGTTGTTCCTAGGCCGAGTCGTTTGAACATTGATGTGGGCATGAGGTTAATGCTAGCCCCAAAATCGGCTAATGCATTACGAACGGGGGATTCCCATATCGAGCAAGGAATTGTGAAGCTTCCGGGGTCGATTTTCTTTTGTGGAAGTTTGTTGAGTACTAAGGCGGAGCATTCTTCGCCTAAGTTAACTAATTGCAATGATTCAATTTTCCTTTTGTTAGTGAGGAAATCCCTCATGAATTTTGTATATTTAGGCATTTGGGTTAGGACCTCAATAAAAGGAATATTAACATGCAATTGTTTTAGTAAATTTTCGAACTTTGCGAACTGCTTATCGGTCTTTTGACGATTTAACCTACCGGGGTACGGAATTGGAGGAGTTTTGGTAGGCTCTTGATTCGGCGGAGACGCCTTTTCTGGTTGAAGTGTGGGTGAAGTCGCGCCTTGGCTGAGTTGACTTCCTTCAACCGGTGGTAGCGGGGCATCTTCGGGACCCACGGTTCGGTTTCTTAATGTGATGAGGTGTACTTGTGCCTTTGGGTTGGTTTCGGTATTACTAGGTAACACGCCTTGTGGTCTCTCGGGGAAATTTTGAGCTAGTTGATTTAATTGTTTTTCGATGTTTTGAATGCTAGCTTGTTGATTTCTAAAATTCGATTCCAATTGTTGAAATCGATCCGAGTTTTTCTTTTCGGTGTCGGAGATGAGGCGAGATACAGTATCTTCAAGCCTTTCTCGTCTACCTTGTTGTTGAGAGAAATTTTGTGGTTGTTGAAAGTTAGTTCGTTGGTTTTGTTGGTTACTACTATTGCCGGGATCTCTCCAACCAAGATTAGGGTGGTTACGCCATCCTTGGTTGTAGGTACCCATTGGTGGACCTGACGGCCTAGGTCTATTATCAATGTAGTTTACCGTTTCTGTTTGTTCATCTAATTATTTCATACAACTCCAATTTTCATGTGGCCCACCACACCCTTCACAAGCCATAACCGAGGCCGTTTTTGTCATTTCTAGCTTTTTGATTTTCGAAGAGAGGGCCTCGATTTGGGCATGTAAATAGGTGCTTTCATCAACCTTATGGGCGCCCGGGGCAATAGATTTATTACCTCGGGGAGTGTGCCATTGAAAATTGGTTTGAGCAATTTCCTCAATTTGATTATATATTTCATTTGGGCGACGATTACCTAAAAGTCCCCCGGAGCTAGAATCGAGTGTTTGTCTTGTGTGTGGCTACAACCCATTGTAGAAAGTGGATACTTGTTGCCACACCGCTAGACCGTGATGAGGACACTTTCTTAGTAGCTCCTTGAACCTTTCCCAAGTTTCATATAGGGATTCCCCATCCTCTTGTGAGTATGTATTAATTTCAGTCATTAATTTAGCCGTTTTAGCAGGAGGGAAATACTTATATAGAAACTTTTGGGCTAGTTAATCCCAGGTGTTTACCGAGCCAACTGGGAGGGTGTTAAGCCAAGCCTTAGCTCGGTCTTTTAGTGAAAATGGAAACATTCGAAGGCGGATGGCGTCATTTGATGCTCCATTGATCCGAAAGGTATCACATATTTCTAAGAAATTAGTAATATGTAGATGGGGATCCTCGTCCGCAAGCCCGTTGTCACAACCCCCGATCCCTGATCCCCGGGAACGGGCGGACGTGATCACAGAGTTTGGTGGTATCAGTTTTATTTAGTCTTGCAGCGGAATTTACATCAGGACCGTAGTTAGGAAATGTTTATCAGAGTAAAACCATCATATTTTATAATATTAAACAAATGGGATGAAACCTAAGTTCATAGTACACACGTTTTCATAGGAATAAATCCTATTTTATTTAATAAAAACATCTATTTTATTTTAGGTAACTTTATTGCCACTTTTCCAAGCCTTCAGTGCTGTCCAGCTGGCTTTTATTGGCTTCATACTAAGTTACCTGAAACACGTGTTTAAAACATTTTATCAGCAAGAAATACTGGTGAGTGAATCCTAGTTTAATCAAGTTTAAATAAAAAGTCACAGTGAACAGTATTGAGGGCGATCCCGCAATTATATTTGTTTACAAGACATCACAATTAACATCCATGGTATTGTCGAACCCGACTTGTAGACATGTTACTCCTTGACCAGGTGGTAACAAATTTTGTATACAAAACCCCAACATACTCATCATAATTGTATGCTTACAAATACTCAATAACTGTTATTCGCATGGAAAAGTATTTAAGGTTTTGTAAAAACATTTAACAAAAGATTTACAAAAAGTGGATAAACTCACAAAAAGGTTTACACAAAATAAGGATTACTCACATTGTTGTCTTAGGCTTTTCGTAAGGGTTTCCTGGGTATAATCTATAATTTATACAATTGTACATTGATTAGTACCATAACCCTTTGAAATTATTAATAATACCCTCCCCGAGACGGCATTCCAACAACTACGTCGGGCAGAACCACGACAGTTGTTACGGAACCCTAAATCAATCGGGCAGCGTAACTATTACGAAACTGGGGTTATAATACTTACAACGGAGCAGAACCTTGCAAATTAGGGGTATAATACCCAAAATATTATGCCTATACTTTCAGAATTCGAGATTGAGAAGTGTGAATGAGCGACGGAAATCGTAAACTGATGCCTGCTATTTATAGTTGTGAAATATGACTTTCAGGCGGCCCGCGTAAGGTAAGGCTAAGCCTTACGCGGCCCGCGTTGACTCTAGTCAACTCAGTAGCTTAGCTGGGTCATCAACTAGGTTCGACACGATATCGACACGTGTCGGCTCAGGGATGCGCCACCAGTTGGAACGCGCGCGGCCCGCATGAACTTAATGAAACCTATTACGCGGCCCGCTTTAACTTAAGAAGTCAGCAAAGTCAAAGTCTGGTTTGATACGGCCCGCGTGAAGTTGAGGTGAGGTCTTATGCGGCCCGCCTCAGCTTATAATTCAGATTTTTATTTTATTTTATATGCTATAACATAACTAGGGCTCGGTTTTCACATACGGGGTATAATATAAAACATATTGGGACATTTTATAATTATAATAGGGTGTTAAACATATTATGAGAGTGTTGGTTTTACCGAGGGTTGTTACATTCTCCCCACCTTAATTTAGAGCTCGTCCTCGATATCTACTGAAATAAGTGAGGATATTTTCTTTTCATTTGTAGAAAATGAGCTGACTTAGTTAGCTTATCTACAATCATCCAGATTGTATTATTTTCTTAATAAACTTAAAAAGTGCGTGCAATTGTCTTGCATGATCTTCTTTACTCTTAGATTAAATTAGAATATCATCTATGAATACAATTATGAATTTATCCAAATATGGCTTACATATTCGGTTCATCATGTCCATAAATGCAACTGGGGCATTGGTTAAACCAAATGGCATGATAGTAAATTCATAATGATCATACCTTGCTCTAAATGCGGTCTTAGGAATGTCCTCTTCCTGTACCTTTAATTGATGATATCCTGACCTTAAATCATTTTTTAGAGAAAAATCGAGCTCCTTGTAAACAAATCATCGATTCTCGGTAATGGGTACCGATTCTTAATCGTGACTTTGTTAAATTCACAGTAATCAATGCATATACGCATTGATCCGTCCTTCTTTTTAACGAATAATATCGGCGCTCCCCATGGCGACGAACTTGGTTGTATGAATCTTTTCTCCAACAATTCATCTAATTGTTTCTTTAATTCCTGCATTTCGGCGGTTGCCAAACGGTAGAGTGCTTTGGCAATTGGCGATGTTCCTGGTAGCAGGTGAATTCTGAATTTTAACTTCTCTGTCTGAAGGTAGTCATGGTAATTCTTCTGGAAAGACATCTGAAAACTAAGATACTACTGGAATGTCTTTTAGTTCTTTTCCTTTAGTGTTAGTGATTATAAAAATCAAATACACTATAGAACATTTTCTTATAGAACTTGCAGTTTTCATCACAGAGATGAATTTTGTGGATCTAGATGGTTTATTTCCTTTAATTGTGATCGTTTTACCTTTAGATGAATTTACTTGAATTGATTTTTGATCACATAAAATACTGGCTTTATTGGTTATTAATCAATCCATTCCTAAAACAATATCAAATCCGGCTAGATTCATTGGATAAAGGTTTGCCCTAAACATTTGGTTTGAAATTTCTATTCTTGCTCCCTGCAAGATTTCAGAAATCCTAATGGTTTCTCCATTAGCTGTCTCTACTAAGCATTCGTGTGGTAGTTTAGTTAATGATGGATTTAGAAATTTGCAATACGAAGTATTAATAAAACTTTAGTTTGCACCAGAGTCAAATTATACTTTAGCAAAGACATCATTAACTAGAAACGTACCAGCGATGACATCTGGAATCATCTTGGCTTCATCTGCAGTCAGAACAAATGCTCTAGCATTTTTAGTATTCTTGTCGTTTGTAGCTGGAGCCAGTTTTGGACAGTTTGGCTTGATATGACCTTTTTCTCCACAGTTAAAACACAATCCATTACTGGATTTTCTCCTGCAGTTCTCTTCATTGTGTCCTGGTGCTTTGCAGAAATTGCAGTGGGTGGAGCATTTTCCAGAATGCTTCTTTTTGTAGATCCCGCAATACGGTGCAAGGTAGAATCTACATTCCTATGATTGAAATTCCCAGAACGAAATTCTTGAGTAAGCCTTTGGGTTAAGTTTCTCCTCTGATCTTCTTCTCTAGTACGAACTAGTTCATCAGTCAAGGTATTGGCTAGTTCTACGGCTTCTTCTATGGTTTGGGGTCTGGTTGCCTTGACTACATGTCTAATTTCTCCAATTAATCCTCAGATGTAACGGGAAATTAATACCGGTTCTGGTGATGCAAGGGTTGGCACTATCCTAGCATATTCAAAGAATGTAGTAGTGTACCCTTTACTATCTACACCAGTCATCCTAAGGTTTAGGAACTTGTTTGCTATCTGTTCTTTTTCATTGGGTGGGCAGAATTTCCTTTCTATCTTTTCTTTAAATTCTTCCCAATCCATATTATAAGTTTTATCACTTCCTCTTGTCTGGAGGATAGTGTTCCACCATTCTAATGCTGCATTCTTAAACAGATTAGAAGCAAACAATATCTTGTCTTCTTCAGCACACTTACTTATTCTTAAGACTGCCTCAGTCTTCTCTATCCAGCGTAAGGTTGCTATGGCCCCTTCATTGCCCGAGAATTCCATTGGTTTACAAGACCAGAATTCTTTATAAGAACAACCATAAGGCATGGTTCTTCTTCTTTTGGGAATAGGCAATTGAAATACTGGTCCATTGTTGACACTGTTTTCTGGTTCAACGGGTTTCTTACTGCTATGTTTACCTTTATTATCAGCATCCTTAACAGTTTGAAGAATAAATGGCATAGCATCTATAATTCCCTGTGCCACTATGTGTTGAATAGCACTATTATCCACTTGGTTTCCATTGTTATTGATACTTGGATTACCATTAACCACGTTAATGTTACTTTGGTTATCATTATTCAGATTTCCTTGATTTTCTTCGTCGGCCATCTGAATTTTAAACATTTATCCCATATTAATATCACAATTAATATTTTACTATAGTTAATCACATGACATGCATTTTTGCCAAAAGCGTCAATCATTGCGACTATACTCTTTTCATATACTATGCGTCTATTACACACTAGAGAATTCTAACAAATCTTAATTCATAATTGACACCTCTGTTCGTAATTTATTTCTCATTATCAATTATGAGAATCTTTTGGATTTCCTCATAGACATACATTTCATATACTGTAGTATGCACATTATCCATAATGTAAACTGACTTACAAATCAGACATCAGGTCACAACATTATTTAGGGAATTCCATTATCATAACATATACCTCATCTCACCCGGTCTTGCCGGAGGGGTAACCTCATCTCACCCGGTCTTACCGGAGAGGTAACCTCATCTCACCCGGACAAGCTGGAGAGTCTACCGCACCATGCCCAGTTTTACCGGAGAGGTAATTATCATAGTATTTTCCACCCATAAACTTATTTCAAATCATGATCTTAAAAAGGCATCATTTACATCAAGAAATAAGGAAATTAGTATTCTCATGAGAAATCATATTCTAGAACCGAGTAGTATCAATAAACAAGAAATAACAGTGGCCAAGTGTTATTGCTTATTTATCATACAAGCACTGTTCTAGTCATTATCCTCACAGGATACCAATAACCATCACACTTTATTTATACAAGCAATTGGTTTATCTCAAAGCTTCATATTAAGGCATAGCATTAAAAATTCTCTTGTACTTCTGGACCTTATTCTAGTTTTCTTGGTTCACTTTTGTTGTTCATCCGAATGTTTATTTATCATAAACGAATATCTAGTATAATTATACGAACAGATTGATTAAAATGAAATATTGCGATTTATATATTTATTACAAACTAGAACTGAAATTCGAAATATATTATTGGTTTATACATCCGTAACTTATTTTAGTCTAACTAGGAATATTATGCTCAACATACTTTATATAAGGTTTATTCTATCTCTTTCTTCTCACTAGGTTATTATCAAAGGAACGAAGTTCTTTTAAAGTTTCTAGCTCGTAGGTGGCATGGGTGCTGATACTGGTTTGGCGGTTCAACTATAAGTTAACATTTACTGCTGTAGTGGCTAACATGTAGAGATTTGTCCATTTTTCGTCTAATTTATCTTCCCAAGGTGGGTTACTGCCTATTTTCTGGTTTTCCTGAAACTTTTTCATATTCTTTTGACTTTTTCTAAGAATCCAGCTTCTTTTACTAGGGGTAAGTGGATTTTCATACTGTGCTTTACGGACAAATATTCCTTCCTCAATATCTGCTGAATATCCTGAGAAATTTGTTTGGGATGAACTTCCCTTTTCTTTGGGTGAACTATCTAGTTTATGATAGATATCCGAAATTCTTCTCTTACTCATACTGTAAACTAACAAATAGTCAATTAATATAAAACACATAATCACATAAATTATTTCCTAACATAGAATTTAAAATTTAAGTGTCAGCAGAACACTTCTTTGGCTTGAGCCAGTGGCTAGGCTCTGATACCACCTTCTGTCACAACCCCCGATCCCTGATCCCCGGGAACGGGCGGACGTGATCACAGAGTTTGGTGGTATCAGTTTTATTTAGTCTTGCAGCGGAATTTACATCAGGACCGTAGTTAGGAAATGTTTATCAGGGTAAAACCACCATATTTTATAATATTAAACAAATGGGATGAAACCCAAGTTCATAGTACACACGTTTTCATAGGAATAAATCCTATTTTATTTAATAAAAACATCTATTTTATTTTAGGTAACTTTATTGCCACTTTTCCAAGCCTTCAGTGCTGTCTAGCTGGCTTTTATTGGCTTCATACTAAGTTACCTGAAACACGTGTTTAAAACATTTTATCAGCAAGAAATACTGGTGAGTGAATCCTAGTTTAATCAAGTTTAAATAAAAAGTCACAGTGAACAGTATTGAGGGCGATCCCGCAATTATATTTGTTTACAAGACATCACAATTAACATCCATGGTATTGTCGAACCCGACTTGTGGACATGTTACTCCTTGACCAGGTGGTAACAAATTTTGTATACAAAACCCCAACATACTCATCATAATTGTATGCTTACAAATACTCAATAATTGTTATTCGCATGGAAAAGTATTTAAGGTTTTGTAAAAACATTTAACAAAAGATTTACAAAAAGTGGATAAACTCACAAAAAGGTTTACACAAAATAAGGATTACTCACATTGCTGTCTTAGGCTTTTCGTAAGGGTTTCCTGGGTATAATCTATAATTTATACAATTGTACATTGATTAGTACCATAACCCTTTGAAATTATTAATAATACCCTCCCCGAGACGGCATTCCAACAACTACGTCGGGCAGAACCACGACAGTTGTTACGGAACCCTAAATCAATCGGGCAGCGTAACTATTACGAAACTGGGGTTATAATACTTACAACGGAGCAGAACCTTGCTAATTAGGGGTATAATACCCAAAATATTATGCCTATACTTTCAGAATTCGAGATTGAGAAGTGTGAATGAGCGACGGAAATCGTAAACTGATGCCTGCTATTTATAGTTGTGAAATATGACTTTCAGGCGACCCGCGTAAGGTAAGGCTAAGCCTTACGCGGCCCGCGTTGACTCTAGTCAACTCAGTAGCTTAGCTGGGTCATCAACTAGGTTCGACACGATATCGACACGTGTCGGCTCAGGGATGCGCCACCAGTTGGAACGCGCGCGGCCCGCATGAACTTAATGAAACCTATTACGCGGCCCGCTTTAACTTAAGAAGTCAGCAAAGTCAAAGTCTGGTTTGATACGGCCCGCGTGAAGTTGAGGGAGGTCTTATGCGGCCCGCCTCAGCTTATAATTCAGATTTTTATTTTATTTATATACTATAACATAACTAGGGCTCGGTTTTCACATACGGGGTATAATATAAAACATATTGGGACATTTTATAATTATAATAGGGTGTTAAACATATTATGAGAGTGTTGGTTTTACCGAGGGTTGTTACACCCGTGGAAGGTTGCGGAGTTTTGAAGCATCTGTATCAAATGTGGCCGAAGTTTGAAGTTATTGGCTTCGACATTTGGTGCATTGATAGCGGCGCCGAGATTACCTACGGTGGGCCGTAGGTAATCCATGAGAGTACGTTGGTCCGCCATTGGAAGTGGGTCCCCCGAAACTTTCTCTTGATTTTTAGCTTTAAGTCTTTTTCTGAGAAAGCGTTCGATTTCTTCTAGAGGTTCTTTTATGTCTCTACTAGAACTGGAGCTCATGCACTACGTAGGAGATTCAAATGTGGCACCTGGGTTCCAAGTCCTGCAATAAAAACAGAAAAGAACGTTGGTCAGAAGGTTCACCACGGCCCCGTGCTCAGTGAACACGGCCCGTGGTCAGAGGTACAGTAATTTGTTTCCCGGATCCCTGTTACTGTGAGTTGGACACGGCCCCGTGTTGCACCGACACGGCCCCGTGCTCAGCTCTCAGTAACTCTGAAAATAAAAACTGCCAGTAAGGTTGCTGGGCACGGCCCGTGTCCGACCAGGCACGACCCGTGCTGAGCTCTGCAGAAACAGAAAAACTAAAAAAAAAGTGAAATAAAAAAAAATGTTTTAAACTAAGAAAAATAAAAACTAACTAAAAATGCTGAAAAATAAAATAAAAAGAAAAAAAACAGATAGACAAGATGAATCACTTGGTTCCGACTCGTATCTAGTGTAACCTTTGATTATTTCCGCACTTTTGCACTATTTTAAGAGATTATCTTAGTTATTGTAGTAGGCCCCTCTTTTGAAGGTGACGTTACCCTCACCTCAGTAGTTTGAGTCAGCAAGGATACAATCCTAAAAGGGTGGATTATTGGAAGATAATTAATTAAGTTATTAATGCAAATTATGGTAGGCCCCTCTTTTGGAGGTGACGTTACCCTCGACTAAGTAGTCTGAGTCAGCAGGGATACAGTCCTAAATAGCCGGGTTATAGTATTAATAGTAGTTAACTTATGAGGGGATCAAAGAGTTTGGACCCCCGCCATCCAATACCGTTAAGTATTGAAGGAGGTCCTACTAAATTTGACCCAGGTCAATTGCAGGACCTCTAAACGCTGAACAATGGCAAGACCTTTACCAAACCGTTCCCTTAACCCCCGACCAGGTAGCCAACATACCTCCATATAGACCGTGGAGATATGAATGGTGAAAATCTTTTATTTTATATAGACAGTAAAATAATGCCAAGACACCACGGACAAACGATAAGGAAAGATCACCTTCAACATAAGTAACTAGTTATTAAAGTCATTAATACAAAACCAAGTAAAAAGTGCAAAAGATTAGAAATAAAAAGTATTACACTAGACACTTTTTCTTCACCAAGTGATGTAAGAGACTTAGGCAAACATGGCCTTGATTGTCAAGAACTCTTACGATCAATCTTGGATCCCGAGACGACTCACACACTCTACGATGGATAATGGATGATGGTGGTGGATGATGGTGTTATGGTGGTGGTGGGTGGTGGGTGAAGTGTGAGAGAGGTGGTGTGCCAAGGGATGGTTTGAGCTTGAGCCAAGCACTTCTATTTATAGGCTGAACAGAAGCTTGGGCACGGCCCCGTGTCCACATCCTTCTCTTTCTTCATTTAATGCAGTTTTGTCTTTTTAGTTGACCACGCTCCCGTGTCCGCTGAGCACGACCCTGTGGTGCAGAAGAATCTTTGTACTATGCAGATTTGCTGGATTGTGCGAATCTTATAGTTGACCACGGCCCCGTGTCCGTTGAGCACGGCCCCGTGGTGGGCAATAGAAGCTTCTACCACTTTGTCTTTTCTGCTGACACTTGGGCACGCCCCCGTGCTGGCTGAGCACGGGGCGTGTTCAGTCTTCTGATGTCTTGTTTTGCTTGGGAAGATGCTGTCATGGGGTCGGGCATGTCACGTCTTGTTCCTTTTCTTGTATTTATGTTAGATTTTGATGTCTTTTTGCTTCTTTTGTTAATTTGAGCTCATTTAATCCTGAAAATACAAAAGGAAGACAAAAGCACACTTTTCCAACATTAGTACTAAAAAGGGTTAGTTCTGTGCCACAATTGATGAAATTTATATGTTGCATTTTGAACACATCAGTAATTTTATATTCAAAAAACCAAACGCCATTTAAAAAATAAAGTTTTTATGGCTTTGAAAAACAACTTTTTACTTTTTTACAAAAAACGAAAATAAAATACACTTTTAGCAATGTTTAACACTTTTTTAACTTCAATAAGTCATTCCAAACTCAATCTTAATGATTTAATTTAGGGATAATCATCAAAATAGCCATTGAATGGTCAACTTTTCAAAAATGGCCAACTGAATAGGCTCTACGAGCCTTTTCACGAGTTCCGAAACGGCTTAAAAGAGCTTTCTTCAGCAGCCAATCACCTTTTGCCACGTGTGCTGCTCTCATCATCAGCAGGCACTCACCTTTTTCCTTTGTCTCTCCCTCTCTCTCTCATCTTGCTCTGCACATCTTCTTCTTCTTCACTTCAGCAACAAAACCTTCTCCTTCACATTATCGCTTCCATCAACACAACACAACATATCTTTAATTAATTAATCCATCAAGATCCAACCCAATTTCTCATCAAACATTTGATTGAGGGGTCAACCAATGGGCAAAACGAACCCCTTCTCGTTTCGCGGTAGCAGCAGCAGCACAACCAGACGGCGGAAGACGACCAAGAAGGCCGCCGAATCGCCGTTTCTTTTGTCGGAGCAATCACCGTCTCCCAACAACGAGGTGGTTTCGACGGCAAAACCGGTTGCTGCGGTGGCCAAAGTGAAGAAGAAGGCATGTGGGCGAGGCTGTGGATGCGGTTTGATAGCTCCGGCGAATCCGAAGTATTTGAGTGTGATAATGGTGGTTGGTTGGTACGTGACCGTGGACCGTGGTGGTTTACGGTGGTGGTTGCAGGCGTGACGTAGAGTCGACGACAGTGCTGCTACCGTTGTATCTGTAGATGCCGCCATTAACGGCGGTAATGAAGGTTTGGTGTGTGTGTGTTCTCAGAGTGGGTAGTGATTTCGTTTGAGTCAATCGGAGAAGACAAAAGAGACGACTTTTTGATGTGCAGACAAGATGAGAGAGAGAGGGAGAGAGTGAGGGAACATGGTGATGACAGCAGCACACGTGGCAAAAGGGGAGTGGCTGCTCTTTTAAACCGTGCCAGAACTCGTGAAAAGGCTCTTCGAGCCGTTTCAGTTCGCCATTTTTTAAACGTTAACCATTCAATGGCTATTTTGGTGATTATCTCTTTAATTTACCCAAGCTGTGGAATTTAACTTTTCATAAGTAAAGAACATATACTCGAGTGATGGATGACTTTAGAAATTTTACTTATATAAAATCCACAAAAATATATATATTTCGTAGTAATAAGTAATTTAATCATACGTCATATCAACAATCATTTTGTTTCATTTATGGTTTCCTTTTTTTTGTAATTTGTATAAAAAACGCTTATTTTTATTCAATATATAAAATTATATTTTCTTTTGCATTTTACATAATGATTCATATTTAGCTTAAAAAAATAATTGTATGTAGAAACAAATAAACTAAATATGTTAAAAGATGGATATTACATTTATCAAAAAAGCTTTGCTAATTTAGGACTTAGAGCATTTTCATCCAATCCATCAAATTATACATACATTCAACTAAAAAACAACTCCTATATCAATATATTTTCACTAAAAACAAATATTTTTTCTCTCTCCTTTTCAATTAAATAATATTATAATTAAATTTTTCTCTCTCCTTCACTCACAACCACTTTCAATATATATTAAAAAAATTATACCGGGTGAACAGTGCCCCCCCCAAATATACAGATGAACAGTAACATTTTCTCTCTCCTCCACTCACAACCATTTTTTATACCCTTTGTAATATAAAAACTACCCCTCACATATTTTGATGGTTTGGATGAGAATGCTCTTAGGAGCATATATACATACATCACGACGACACAGTTAAATGATTATATCAAACCGTCATGTTTTCATCCCTTCCACATTTCTGCCTCACGGACCACTTTCCGTCAACCCCGTTAGATTGCTCTTCCAGCTGCTACTACCGAACGATGTCGTTCTACGCGAACTTCGTGTAGCCAAAAACGTAGGTTTATTTTCTCGAGCCATAATTACCAAACACTTTTCTTGCATATCACACAACTCCAGCCGGTTATTATTATTATTATTATTATTATTATTGTAATTTTCAGAAGGTAAGTTACCATCAGCGTTTACGCTTCCAGACTCGACGTCCCCTTTGTTATAGCCGCATGCAAGAACCACGAGAGCAAAACATATGAGACCCATCATGGCTAACAGGGGCGTAGCTTTGTGGGGGTCAGGAGGAGCGCCCGACCCCCCGAACTTTTCGCTCAGTAGTGCCCGGTATGTAGTTTCTGTATAGAATTTTTTAGGTTTATACGTTTTCGACCCCCCGATCGGAAATCTCAAGCTTCGCCGCCACTGATGGCTAAAAGGCCGCCGAAGAGGTATGGTATCGGCAAGTGCCATAGTGACGGTTGAGGAGCCACCGCTGGCGATGGAGATATTGAAGAAACTGCAGCCATCAAATTTTGTAAGTGTAACTAGGTCTAAGGTGGAATGGACCATAAGGATAAGGATAAGGATAAGGATGAGTTATGTGTAGATTAAGACTATATTGTTTTATAGTGGGAGTTTGGAAATACAAATTCACACTCAACTTTTATCCAAATGACACATTAAAATTACGGAAGCACTATTGGTATTTATAATCATTAAAGTGGTGAAGTTTATGTGACACAAAATAAGTAATAGATTTTTTTAAGTGAATTTCTAGTGTTAGGTCATCACACTCACTAAAGTAAAGAGGCCCGTTGTCTCACTCTGGCCGGACTATATTGTCTTAACTGAGCTCACACTGGCTTCAGAGTGTGGCTTAGACGTTCCCTCAGGAAACCACACCGCCGACTACCACTTGATGTTGGTAATTTTAGTGTTATAAACGGATTTTAGGGTATTGGATTAACTTGTTGATCGAGGAAATAACGTTAGAGATTAAACGGGTTAGGTGACGCGGGAGTGTAGGCTCAGTTTAATCCTAATATTATTTGAGTCTAATAGTTACTTTGTAATTATTGTTTTGAACTTACTATATATTAAACTAGGTTATATACCCGTGAGCTTCACGGGTTATGGGTTGTGTTAAAAAAATCTATATCTATAAAAGTATTTTTTTTGTATGATTTATAACCTGATATCTCTTCATGCTAAGACCCATGTTTGGTCCAAAGTCATAGCAATGATACTCAGTCGTAGTTCAGTATAAGTTGTTAGTTGTAGAACCAATATGTTTATAAAATCAACTTATAAGTCTATGCATATAAGTAAAACTATCTGCATGCTATTTTTATCTTGTGTGTTTTTTATAAATAGAACCGATATGTTGCTCATTCATGTACCTACATACTTGTAGTCGTAAATCAATTTGAAAAAATGTATTGCAAAAGCTGCAAAACCTTTTTGAGGAACAACAGAGGAAAATGCAAAAAACGATAAAGCACTGACTAAAGCGACATTAGAAGAAAAACCAAATGATAATCACCACGAAAATAGAGATATGTAGCAACAGAATTAAGGTGTTGACTAATTATTATTATCCTTATATGGCTAGATAATCAAACCAAAGCATACACATAAAACCTCTTACCTTAAACTACGGAAAGACTTGTACCGCATACACATAAAACCTCTTACCTTAAACTACGGAAAGACTTGTACCGGTAACCGGTAAACTTTGTAAACAAAATGAAACCTGCAAAGTCAAAGTATGCTGACCATCATGCACAGAATATGAGAACATATCCACGAAGGCCGCTAACCGAGGGCTTACCAACTGAAAACAAAGCCAGTTATGCATGCCTTTATATAAAAGGTGTGACACTCCTTTTGCATAACAACCCAAATCACCTTGAATGCCATGCCAAGGTACAAAATATGAGAACATATCTGCAACGGCTAAATGCCTAGTGGTTTCCAAGTGAAAAGAAAAACAACAGAATAAGTCAGTATCAATCACAGGACTATAAAACTGATTCATGTTAAAATAGATAACCAATACCTATCGGCGCAACCACTTGTGACGCCATAACCGACTACGGCTGAAATCGGCTTGCCGGAACTCCCGCCAAAATGTTTACTTACTGCGCAGTAGTTCGTTGACCGTTGAGGTATCTACAAAATATAAATCCAATAATTAATAAAACACGTTCGAAACTAAATAGAGGAGCACCAAAAAAATCACCTTTAATGCTTAAAAGAAACCAAACAGGTTGTAAGTGGCCCAAAGTGCAACTATAAATGAGGGAAAAGTTGTAAATCACCAAAACTTCTAATCAAGAACCATTCTTTTTAATACAGAGTGCAAAGTAGATAGGTCATGTATGCAACATAAACCACCTAGTGAATCTTTTTCTGAAATAACTGACCTGGATTCTGAATGCACCAAAAAAGGGGAACTCCTTCTTATTTTAGTATTGATGGTGAAAGTTGGGTGACCTAAATTACAGATGACAAGTTTGTTTACATTATGTAATTCAAACGTTCGATGATATAAACGTATAAAACCGGTCAACACATCAAGATGATGATTAAACTTCTCAATAGCTCATATTACAAAAAAAAATATAACTGAATAATCATATCAAAAGACATATTTCTCACCCCTTTGTGAAGCAAGTCGGCTTGTTAAGTAAAAAAGATTAGGTAAATGCTTTGTCATCTCTGTTCTCGATTGCATCTAAAATCATGGAAATCGCATCTGAAATCGCATCTAAACACTTTACCGATGTCTCTGAAATCATCCCAGCCATCTCCTCTCTAACCCTAGAGGTAAACTTTTTGGTCTAATTTCTTCAAGCTTTACATCGATTTCATCTAAAAAAATGTGCTCTACTTTTTTCCTCAATTTGTTGGTATAATCTCTAAAAATATGCTATATTTTTTCCCTCAAATAACCCTTGTGCACCAACTGTTTGTTGAATTGCCTAAATGAAAACGAAAGTGTTTTTTTAATCAATTTTCGTCAAATGTTCTCTAGTTTGTCTTTAAGTTTGATTTGAAGTATTTTGAGTAGATAAAAGTTTAAAAGGTCATAAACTTCTTGATGTTTAAATGATTAAACTACTACACAATACAACCCTATGAATAATGTTGCAACCTTACTCATATTGACTTGCTTTTTGTTCATCTTAAACCCAATCAAAACTGTTAAAAAAGCTTAAATATGTTAATCTTCTAATCCTTGCCTGGTGGATGATCTAGGTTAGTTAGCTCTATCAATTTTGGATGAAAATAGTGTAGTAGTTATCATAAGGGATACTGCTAAGGAGGCCACCCAATTATATTCAGGAATCTGACCGAAGTATAGAGAATGTTTGATGGTTTATGATGGTGGCTCAAATAGAGCTCGCATCACACGAACCAATAGTACTTCAAAAAGAGCAGTTACATCAAGCAGCAGACCAAGCTCATCTGGCGAGACCAGCGAGAGCCGGTCAAATCGGCTAGGTTCCGACAGCGATGGCTATGATGCTGCGATTTCCATTCTCAACCCGAAGCAACCCGGACCCATTTTAACAGCTCATGCACTTTTTTGACCCGAACCTGTCCCGACCAATCTTGAATAAAAAAAGAATAAAGAAAAAAAAACGGATCAACAACTTACGAGTACCGGCTGAAACCAATCTTGAAGAAAAAAAAAGAAAAAAGAAAAAAAAACGTGGATTTAACCATATCTTGAAGAAATTGAGAGGGTTTTGTGCTTACCGTACAACTGTCGTTTGTATCGTCGCTGGAAAACTGACTGTAACTACAGCCGCCCGACTCCGGCCGCCAGAGTGTCAACAGTCGACTCTGCCGCACCTGTCTCTCTCACTCCCGTTCTTTCCCCCTTTCTCCCGATCTCTCCCTCTCCCCCTTTCTCCGCCGTGCGCCGCCGTGACCAGGTGGTCGGTCCCCCACTTCTTCATCTAATCTCTCATGCCCCTCTCTTGACTTCTCAGATAAGTATACACACTAAGTGTTTGTTTTTCAGATTTGGTTTGGTGATAATGAATTTAAATTTTGAATGAAGTAAGTTGTTTGAGAAAACCTGCAAAAGCATAGGCTTCTGGGGTAAACTTACAAGAAGAGAGAAAGAGAAGTTTGGTGATAATGACTTTAGGTTTCAAAAAAAAAGAAAATCTCAGAAATTGACAAGTAGGATAAAATGAAAGGGGGGCTTTGAAATGCTGACACGTGTCTTCCTAAACTTTTCCTTTATTATATAGGAAGATTATTATTTTGTTTTTGATAGAGCCCCGTTAAATTAAATTGTTATTTGGAACTAATAGTCCTTACATGATTATGACTTTTGGTGGGCCAACTAAAAAGATCTATAAACATTATTTTAAAAAAGGCCATAAAAAAGAAGTCTTGGAAGATAACTGAAATCTCACGATCAAAAAGGAAAAAGTGGAACGCAAAAAGAAGAAAAGGCATACGGTTACACTTCTTCACAAGTCTCAATCAAATCAAATTCATTTAAGAGTGATCTCTGTGTAATCCGATAAATCATTACGTGTAACTCACAAATAGGTTTATCTGATAGTTCTGAATAAATTACCATTTTAGTCTCTGAGGTTTGGTCCAAATTGTCATTTTAGCCCAAATAGTTTTTTTTCTCCTCTGGGTCACTAACTTTACCATTTTCTTGTCATTTTGATCACATTGTCTAACTCAGTCTAAAAATCTGGTTATAACCAGTGGTATTTTTGGCATAACTGTTGTGTAGTGATAACCAGTGGTAGTTTACAACATTATTTATAAACCTCATAATAATTAAATTAATGCCAAAAATACCCCTGATTATAACCTAGTTTTTAGACTAAGTTAGTCAATATGATCAAAATGGCAAGAAAATAGAAAAGTCAGGGACCCAGAGGAGAAAAAAAACTATTTGGACTAAAATGATAATTTGGACAAAAACTCAGGGACTAAAATGGCAATTTACTCGATAGTTCTCATACGATTTAGAGATTAATCCAGGTTTCATCATAATTTTGCTATTTCAATTAGGTTCCAGCAGGTTTGTTAATTTCTTTGAAATTACTTGTTCTAGACCAATTATACAACACTTGACAGACGTTATACCATCATAAAAGTTGAACACTCTCTGGTATAACGTACGGTGGAACGAAAACTCAGGTGGGCTCAAGATAGAGCTTGACACCTCGACAAGAAGGCTAGGCTCTATCCATCATTGTCTAGTCCATTAAAGTGACACAAGTGCTGATTGAACTTGGGTCTCCATCGAAGAACGAAGAACCCAAGCCTCTCAACCAATAGGCCACAAAATAAGTATTAGATGGATTTTATAAATAGATTTTAAGGCTTTGTGGTTATTGAAAAACAATATTTAAAATAAATTTATTTTTCTAAATTCAACTGTTTATTTTAACCTTAAATACATTAACTAAATTCTGATCATATGTCACACGTTCCCCTCAGCCAATCCAAAATTTTCCAAGTTATGTTTTCTTTCATGATTCTTCTACTCGAGCAATTCATTTTTTCGAGTTTAAATTCTTTTGATGTGATCAAAATGTTATTTATTTTTATTCTCATTGATGATATACATGTTTGCAAATATTTGATATCTTATTAGATGATATTTATTCATCTTTTAAATAATATTAAACTATGACAAACGTAACACATGACTTGATGAGTAAAATATACACATGATTGTCTTAGAGGCTTTTCAAGAAGCTCAATAAAGACATAAACTCATAGGCGTCCTTGATAAGTGGATTGTTAACCATCTTTATCATATTGTTTAGAAATAAACTTAAACCAGTACTAAAAAAAGGGATTCAAGATCAAGTAATCACGATTTAAAGCTTAGAACCATTTAGCAAACAATGAAGAATCAGCATAGTAAAGTTTAGTTTATTTTACAAATGGCAAATTTAGTCCCTAAACTACTACTCTATTTTACAAATAGTTTGTTTTTGACACCACAACTTTGTGATAGCTTCCTTTTACAAAATTTGGCCCCTAGGGTAATGGATCATATACGGTCACACCTCTTGCACATGCCCAAATCCGGATCTGATTCTAATTACTAAACAGCTAAAATTAGAGTTAATTTTATTACATACATGGTTACTATAAGTGACTAGGTGATTGGATGATTTCTCTCTCATATAAATATGTCACGGTCGCCATGTGATGTGTGCACACATATGTTGAGGATTGTGCCTAATGTACTTTATTAAAGTTTAGTCGATCAATTAAGATTTTCAATCTTAAAAACTTGATTAGGTCAATAATGTATAAGACGAAAGAAACAATAAAAGATTAAAACAACATTGCCCAATTTAATATACTATAAATTACGGTGGTGTTTAGGATTCATTTTCAACTTCTCCTTCTCAAAAATTTTTCTCAAAAGCATTAAGTAAGAAATCCTGAATTCTTCTTTTCTCCTTTTTGAAGTCGTAATTAGCTTCAAAAGTCCTTCTTTCATGGTGTTTAGGATTTCTTTTGACTTCAAAAATATTTCTCGGATGGTGTTTGAGATTCATTTCCTTCTCAAAAGTCTTTATTAGCTCCAAAAGTCATTTTCAAAAGGAATCCCAAACACCCACCATACATAAAAAGGAGTTTTAGTAACCTAAGCACAGAAAAAAACACATAAACCCATATTTATTTATTGGGTTTCATTCTGAATTAGTGTATAAACATTATAGTCTAGTAGAGGTGAATACAATCGGGTGGTTCTGCTGATGACACAATGATATTCCAGTGGTCCGTCAGTGATCCAAATTTACGGTTAAAAAAAATCTATAGTTTCTGTGTAGTCCAAAATTGCCAAATGCTCTGCACCATAACAAAATATACACAACTTAGGGCATGTTTGGGTAAGCTTTTTGAAACAACTTATTGACTTATTGGCTTTTTGAAAAGTCATAAGCTCTAAAATGATGTTTGGCAAAGAGGGTGTATGTGAGGGGAAAAAGCCAATAAGTCAATAAGTCACAAAATCCTGACTTTTCCAAGAAGTCAATAAGTCAATAAGTTGTTTCTAAAAGCTTACCCAAACATGCCCTTAATAGCAAAGTGAAACCACAACCGAAATACAGTTGATTAACTAGAAAAAAATGTACGAAACTTTTTTCCCCAAATTTCAATTAAATCTAGGGTTTATGCGACTTAAACAAACAAAATCTGCACAAATCTCTTCAATTCATCTGTATCTATACATTTTTTCAAACCCTAGCATCTTAGATCGAGTTACGTGATGGAGACGCAAAGGATTGTCGAATTTCCGCACTACAATTTGGATAAACGACCGCGAAAACGGCCTCGATCGGCTTGGGACGTGCCGGATCATGTTATTCCTCATCCGAAGGTTTAATTTGTTGTGGCATTTTGTTTTTTTAGCGAATTTGTATGGATTGATTGATTATATGTTGTTCGATTGGCTAGAAACGTTGTGTTTTTGTGATTTGTGTTGTTGATTGTTATGGTTTTCAGTTTTTGTTTGCAGAAGTTTGTTGATTATGGATCCGAAGGTTTAAATTGTTATTATATTTTGTGTTTTTAGTGAATTTGTATATAGATTGATTGATTATATGTTGTTCGATTAGTTAGAAACGATGAGTTTTTGAGTTTTGAGATGTCTGTGTTGTTGATTTTGATATTGTGTTTGTAGAAGTCTGTTGGATATGGATGTTGATAGGTTATTCCAGAAATATAGATTGTTATGTGATTTTAACTGAGTAATATGTTATGGATGTTATATAGTTAAGACATATAGAGAAATTGTTTTATTTGATTTCCTGTTGTGTTTATTTACTTTCATAAATACATCTGATATATTCATACATGACATCATCTAAATAATTGAAAGATTAGGATTTTGGATATAGTCATACATGACATAGTTCAAGAAGTACACGAAGGTATCGAGCCAAAACCTCATATAATTGCACCGGGTTTTCTTTTTTCTTTTTTTTTTTTAAAGCCAACTGGCCACCACATATATAATCTTGGCCCAGGTGTGTACATTTTTTTTACAAATTTAACCAAAAATATTTGATTTCCAAAATACTGAATTTGTATAATTAAAGATACTAGATCCATCTTATCTTGATGGAGAGGCTGATACATTTAAGCAACTTAAGTATAATTTTGTCACCAATGCATTTGTGTTTAGTTTTTGGTAAGCAAGTGTAAAAAGACCAAAATACCCTTGGGGTTATGAGATATTGATTTGGTGTAGGTACTTAGATTGGCTATGAATGCCATCTGATTTTGGCACAAAACATCACTTCATTTATTGGTCATTTTCTTGATTTGCTAATGTGGAACATTTGAACCTCTCAGATTTGAAATTGATCTTTTCTTATCATTTACTTGAGTTTGATTTACCTGAGTGGAGTATATCAATGAAGTTGTTTGGTTGTTAGAAATTTGTATTGTATTTATATTTATATTTATTAACCAAAGTGACTTAAAATTTTTGTAATATGCAAGTTGCAAGACAAGGATCGATTGACTAAAACGTGACCTAAAAATGATTTTCGGGTCTCTCAATTTTTATGAAGAAATAAATGCCTAAATCAATATAAATATTTTTATAAAAAAATAAATTGCGTTTTTATTGTGAAAATAGATACAATGACATGTTGTGGGTATGACAGGTAAGAATGAACAAAGCGTGTTTGCCTATGAAGCAAACATGCCTGAAACGCATGATATTGGAAGGATGGGTCGTTACATTCCTTGTTCATGTTAACGTCTTTACAAAGAATTTCTTAATCATGCAACAAATTTACAAATGAGTTATGTTCCAATTTCTTGTATTATTATTTACTAGAAATGTGTAATGCTTATGACGTTTATCCATCAATTGACACCACTTACCTGAAATATTTTAGAAAAATACATAATAAAATTATGTATACATATTATACGAATAAGTAAACTACATAAACGAATACCGCAATGCAAAAGGATGCCCCGCTGCATCGCGCGGGCCCCCTACAAGTCGGTCATTATATGTATATTATAATAATATTAATAATAATAGTAATAATACTAATACTAATACTAATACTAATACTAATAATAATAATAATAAAAATAATAATAATAATAATAATAATAATAATAATAATAATAATATATAGAGTATTTGAAAGCTTATATATAGACATAGGAGGGTGGATAGGTAAGCTATTTCCTACAAGCCTTAGAAGAACAAAACATGCAGAAACAAATTAGTGAAATGTGAGAAAGGGGAAATCCCTACTTCTAACAATATGTCTGCAATTAGGTTACGCAGGATTAGATGTTCTTGCTAAAGTTGCTTTAAACGATGGAATGAGTACGCCCCAATGTTGGTGTCCTGATTTTCTACCGCCTATCAAACATCCGCCGTTTGATGGTATAGAGCACGGGAAAAACAAATCGTGGGTAACAAGTCTGAGGAAAATTGCGGTGACGAGGTTATTACCATCAATTCATCAGATGAAGTATGAAGTATGCGATAAACATAAGCAAACGGCGGATGTTTGATAGGCAGTAGAAAATCAGGACATCAACATTGGGGCGTACTCATTCCATCGTTTAAAGCAACTTTAGAAAGAATATCTAATCCTGCGTAACCTAATTGCAGACATATCGTTAGAAAAAGGGATTTCCCCTTTCTACACATTTCACTCATTTGATTCTGTATGTTGATGGAATGAAATTTGTAAGTATTTGAAGGCTTATATATTACAGCTACTAATACTATTTGTTATAACTAAAGAAAGATAGGTTTACGATTTTATCAGGATATTGACAAAATATTGGTGAATTGTGGTTGACTCAGGCTTGAGGTGGTGAACTAAAGAGTATCCGGAGCCAGGCTAAAGTAAGCGGAACGCTCAACGGGGTTGCAGGAGCCATGCTTATGACACTGGTTAACGGGACACTTCTAGATAGGGCTGTAAATGAGCCTAGCCGAACCGAACCGAACCAGGGTGGGCTCAGGCTCGGCTCGTTTAAAAATCGAGCCGAGCCAGCTCATTTTTTCATAACGAGCCGGAAAGTTGGACTCGGGCTCGGCTCGTCAAAAGGTCGAGCTAGCTCGTGACTCGTTTGTTTAACAAAAGTTTATATTTTTGTATTTTTTTTTTCACATAATGATGTACATAAAACCAAAAAACAATAAACAAAACATTATTTAAGCTAATAGAATAATAATCTTGGGCGAAGTATAAATAAAGTGAACAAAGATTCTTTGTTACTTACCTTAATATATATTTTTTTTAAATCAATATTATGACTATAGCTTAACAATCTATTTCTTTCGATAAAAAATAACCATATTACTAATTAAACAACATTTCTTAAATATATTAGAATACACACACATATAATTTAGGGTTTAATTTAAACGAGCCAAATGAGCGAGCCACGAATCGAACCTACTTGGCTCGGGCTCGGGCGCTCGGCTCGTTTACAAACCGAGCCGAGCCAGCTTGTTTAAAACCGAGTTGACTTCAAACCGAGATTTTTTCGAACTTCGAGCGAGCCTCGAGCCATGGGCTTTTTGAACAGCCCTACTTCTAGAGCACTCCCTCAAGGGCGCTTTTATGATCGTAGTCGGATGTTTCAGTTGGTCTTGCTTCAGGGTTCTGCAAGTAAGAATTTATATACTTGATAGAAATGATAATAATATATTATCGATAATCCTATTTTATTGTGTTTATTTGTAATATGTAGGCAATTACACTAAAGTCATATTCAGACGAGCTGGCTATGTCCGCTTGGATATGCTTATTGGCTACGATTGAGGGAGCTATAGTGGCGTTGATCATGGAGCGGGGGAACCCTGAAGTTTGGGCTATAAAGTGGAACACCACGCTTCTAGCAACACTCTACCGTGTAACCAACTCTAACTACATTTATATATAAACACACACATATATAAAAGTTGCATATATATCAAGATCAAAAGGCTAAATAAAAATCGCATGCAAGCGCTATTTATTGTTATCGGATTCAGCAGCTAGAATTGTCCAAATTTTCTACATTTTTTATAAAAAAAATAGTGTGGTTATATAAAATTATATATTGCTTAGATGGTATTCTAATAATTTTTTACCCGCTCAACGCATTTAGCCTGTTTCCTCATAGCTAAACTGCCCGTTTGACCCGTTATAGTTAGAACATGGGTTGGATGATCTGCCATCTCTACATATATCCGGCGGATAACACGCATGTTGTGCCAAATAAAAAAACAAAGAAATTGTAAACAGATAATTATGGTGTGTGCTATTTAACATTTTAACCCCAACTTTTACTCGTGTCTATGCAATGCAGGGCAAAATATGTTCAGGTGCTGCTTACTACGTCCAGGGGATCATTATGAAAGAAAGAGGTCCGGTTGTTGTGACTGCATTTAATCCATTGGGTATGATAATCGTAGCTTTCATGGGATCGATTTTTCTAGCTTAGAAAGCATACCTAGGAAGGTAAATAAAAAATAACACACTTCTTGATTATTTAGTACCCAAACTGCCAAACATAAGATGACCGCTAATTTTTGATATTCTCACAGGGTTCTTGGAGCAGTTGTCATAGCTGCAGGGCTTTATATGGTTGTTTGGGGTAAAAGCAATGATCACAAACTTCCGTCACTAGAACCCGAAAAACAAATACTGGGTAAAGAATCTGAGACAAATGAAACGACAAGGTTATTACTATCAAATCATCAGATGAAGTATGCGATAAACATAGTCAGACGGCTGATGTTTGATAGGCGGTAGAAAATAAGGACATCAACATTGGTGTATGAGACATGGATTTTTCTTGAAATGGGAGTTTTCTTTTAACAAATGTTTCTTAATATGTATATATGGACGTCCATACTACTTTGGACGATTTTCAACCCATTTAATGGGTTTCCGTTTCAGCTAAAGGTTTTTATTTGATCCGTTTGAAACAAAACATAACTCAAATAGACCCGTTCATAAGTAAGGCGAAACTTCCAACTCTACTCTGTTGCTGTGTGGTAACTTTTAAATTTCTTGTATATACAATATAACTAACAGAAATTTTGTTTTCATTAAGGAATATTGCTCTACATATTTTGAGTAAGAGATGGTGTTATAATAGATTAAGGGCATAGTTTCGGTTAATTGACACTGCAAATTGTTTGCTGCATCAAGAACCAAATAAACTAAAGAGTTAACTTCCTCTACAAATACTCTTAACATACAAAATGTACGAAATGCATGAAAAAGTAAAAAAAAATGCGATGACATTTTCGTAATTATTTATTCGTAAGGTAATTATCAAAATTACTCTACAAGTGTATCAAACAACATACAATTCAAAATTACTCACAAGATCAAAATTAACCCCACAAGATCATTTGTAGAGAAATTATGATACTCTGCAAAATTACCCTACAACTCTACAAGATCAAAATTACCCCACAAGATCATTTGTAGAGTAATTATGATACTCTACAAAATTACCCTACAAGATCATTTGTAGAGTAATTTTGATAATTACTCTACGAGTAAAATAATTACGAAAATGTCACCGCGTTTTTTCATAAAAACTTTCTGTTCGTACGTTTTGTATGTTAAAGGTGTTTGTATTTGATCTTTTGTCATAAATCAAAATAATAAATATTCTAAAATAATTATATTGTTTAAAAATAATGTGTGTAAGTATAAAATCAGGAAACATGTGATACCTTGACCAAGTCAACTCTCTACGACAATTTTTTTCTTCTTCCCAACATATCCTATGAAGCTCTAAGACCGTGGGGTATGCTGTGGCGTGGGTTGGAGGCATGGTGCGATACGTGGAGTATGGGGCACCTAAGACCAAAAGCCAATTTCAAAGGGGTATGGTGGGGCGTGGCTGGGGTGGCGTGGCTAGTGATCTTGGCCAATGAGGTTTCACCATGTCATGTGGGTAGCCCCGCCCAACGCCCGGGCTAAATCCCACGCCAATGGGGCCACGACCAAACCCAAGCTCACCCGGGGTGATGACTTGGACATTTCTCTCCAACCCACGCCCCATACCCCATAGTCTAAGTTGAAGCTAGTGATGATTCTGAAGAGCAAAAATTATATTGTAACGAATAATTAAAAAGAATATTTTAAAACCCAAGTAGGATTTTTGAACAAACTACAAGGCAAATAAGTAAAATAATTCACTTTTCCAAAGCACATTAGACCACCACCCATAGTGGAGGGTTTTTGGGTGTTTTTCTCCCAAAAAAACGCCCCTCCATGCCCCCAAACCACCCCATTGGCGTATTTTCCAAAAAAAAAAAAAATTAAGAAACGTCCTTTTTTCCACGCCCCCACTATTTTCTTTGGCCAATGACATCTTTTCTTCTTTTTGGTTGGCCAATACCCTTTTCTTGATTGTTTTTTTTATTTAATTTTTTACACCCCTTTTAACATAATGCCTCACAATGTCCACATCTTCACTATACCCATTTTAGAAAAACACCCCATAATGCCCCATTGCTGACTAGAACGCCACATGACGCAAAACGCTCAAGGGTCTTCCCCCTCCCACTACACATGGTCTTAGGGGTTGATTTGTGATCTGGTTATTGTCTGAATTACTTCAAACAACACATTCTGAGACACCATCGATTGTCTTTCAGAAAGTTCGGGGGGTTGGTCGCCCCCTCCCGCCCCTGAAAAGCTTCGCCCATGGTTACGATGGTTATACCATGCTAGATTCCTTCTTGTGACGAGGATAATGACAATTTCATTTGCTGTTATTTTATCGGTAATCAAAGGTTCCTTTTCTTGAATTATTTGTCTGGAATCAATCACGTTAAGAATTTGCTTCTTCAATAAACTCTAAAAAGAGTTGCAACAAATATAGTCTTCAAAGAAATATAAAAGGTTAATGATCTTAATGATTAAAATATTCCTAACATTTAATAATATATCTTACACATGAAATGTCAATACTAAAATTTTATTTTTACCCAACATTTATGAGATTTTTTATGTTTTTTTTTTCCAACTCTAGACATGAGAAAGACCATTATTTTTTTCTTTATTATTTCCCTCTTATTCCGGTTTACAAACACGAAAATACAATGTTAGGACATCTTCCCAAACAATTATTTTTATCTTGAAACACAAAGAATGAGATTAGTAAAATGTGGGGTTTTAGATGCGAGTTTTCTGTAGGATTCCGTTCGCATATATAATAAATAAACACTTTTATTAAACAATTACAATATAGAAACAAAGGAAAACAATAAATTACAAACTATTACAATTAAATAAAAGGAAAAAACAAGAGCGGAAATTTAAACATAAATTTGTTCTTGGCTGAGAATCATGTTAAATACGGGTCTCTTAAAACAAAAATTATATATAACGTTACCATCACAATTCAAGTTATATGTATGCACATTTGATATATACATTGATCAAGTTCAAATTCAACAAAATAACAAATTCAAGTAAATGAGTAATCAATTAGATTCAACTATCCAAGTAATTTAGAACTTAATATTAATTGGGTTCTGTTAGTTTTAGTTATATTTAACACCATGTGCATAGTTCATCGGATCTAACATATTAAAACTTAATATATTATTTATGACCCACTAAGTCTAACCATGCTTTATTAAGAGTGGGAGTTAGGGTGGAGGGTATAGTATCGGTAAACAAGTTCGGTGAGTAGGAGTCACCGATCGGTGACTATACCCGGTTGATGAAGATGATTGGTGACTTGGAGAGAGGGTGTGAAAATCGGTGATAGTTCACCGAAGTGATTGAGAGAGAGTGATTGAGAAAATGGTGGGTCCCAACCCCTTTTAACTAATCACAATTTTTTTATTTTTTAACCTACTCAAACATCCTAGAGTGATTAACCATACCCCTTGATTGAGTGCAAAATGGAGAGTGGAATGGGGAGTTGACATGGCATAATATTATTGGGTAGGATTTCACTCAATCATCCTAGAGTGATTAACCATACCCTCCACCCTTAGACCATGTGTAGTGGTAACAACTTATAATGCCCCCACCATGGGGCATTATCCAACACGTGTCATCCCAGTCAGCATGAGACATTATAGCAAAAAGTGGTGTAGTGGGGCATTATTCCAATAACGCCCCTTCCAATCATTAAAAAGGATAAAAAAAAAGATACTTTTACACTTGTCAAAATAACGTCAGATACATACACTTGTCAAAAAAAAAAAGCAAGTAAATGCCCCCTTAGTCAAACATGTCAGGTAAAGCAAACAAGTTTTGAGCGTTTTAATTAAAACGCCGGAGCACCTTTTTTTCAAAAAAAATAGAAAATAACGCCCTATGTAATGGTAGTGGGGGCGTTTTGGGGCGTTATTTTTCAATTTTTTTTTTTAAAATCACGCCCCACTACGGGTGGTATTAGAGATTTCGAATCAGTATTTGCTTTTAAAAGGTATTTTATTTATCATTTAATTTGATTTTTTCGTAATAAATTGTATTCGTTAACTTTTAAAAGTAAATTCTAAATCCATATCTATGTTTTTTTAACATTCCAAATTATTTTTTCACCCGTTTTGACGGTACGTTTCCGCATGAATTGGACCAGCATCGGTTCGGTTCGTTATAGTACCGGTACGATACATGTACTCGGTATAAAAATCAACACGTGTTTTACATCGAATACAAACGATAAAAACGAACACTGGTACGGCACCGATGTTGTTCGAACGGTGTCGATCGATTCATACTGTCATGATATTAGTACCAATATTCAATTATCGTCGCAGGAAGAGTTGTATAAATGAAAAGATTTTCGAAACTGAAAACCATAAAAATAAATATACTGTAGGTACCATTACCGAGGTTGTTCGGTACCAGTATTTATATTTGTTCTTATTGTTTTCAATCGATGTAAGGTTTTCTCTTTCGATTACTATAGAGAGTAGCGATACTGTAACAAACTGAACTCACACTGACCAAATTGCTTTCGTTGTTCAATTTGGGTTCACTTAATCCCGAAAATAAAAAATAAACCAAAATAAATCTATTTCAAAAATATTTTTAACAAAACCAATAAAAAAGTGGGTTTAATTTGATCATAAAACATGTGCATTTTTGCTTATATCACATAGTTCGCGTGTCATCAAAGGTCTTTTTTAGTAGTGATACATGACACAAAATTTTGTTTGGATATCCATATCTGAAAAGCTTCCAAAAAATATAGTATTATAATCGTTAAAATCTTCCCTGTTAACTATTTGATATTTTTATTAATTTAACCCATATAATACATCGGGTTATAACATAGTGTTTAAAAAATATAACATGACATGATAAAAACATGACACAAAAAGAGTTTAAACTTGACATACACATTTTGATAGTGTTGTTTTTATGAAGTTAAAAAGATGACACACAAAAAAAGAATGTCATGGATTTATTGAATTTGAGTTAATTACACCGTTAATCTTTGTGGTTTATGGAAAATAACAAGGTTAGATACTAATATTTTAAAATTTGGTGGAGCGGTTGGTAGGTCGGTTGTTCTCCTAGGAGGCTCCGGTTCGATCCCCGTCTCCTCCAAAGGTGAGGCACCAGGGTTTTACCCATGATGCCCGGGTTCGATCCCCACTTGAGGCGGTTTATTCCCCTCTGTGGCGGCTCTCAACCCGTCAAGTCCTACGATGGGCGAGGCACCTGTGGGGTTTTTCCTTTGGACGCCGGTCACACTCTGATGCCAGCTGGGGCACGGTTAAGACACTCACGTCTGGCCGGAGTGGGGCGACGGGCCTCCCCAATGAGGGGGTGTGGGGTGTCTCGCACCCAAAAAATTGTGACACCTTGCCGTTAAAAAAAAAAAAAAACAACATAAGATATTAACACTAACTTTTTCATTTTATTAACTTTTATAACCGCATAAAATTACTAAAATACTAAAATACCCTTTTATAACCGCATGACCATTTATGTAATTAACTTTATTTATTAACTCAAGGAGCATTTGTGTAATTACTTGCACTTGACTAAAACGGTAAAACCCAACCCAACCCTACTCACCTTATTCCTCTCTCTCACACAACCCAAACAACCACCGGCCTCACGACACCCCCTGAGATCCTAAGCCCTATGCCCTTGCAACTTCATCGCTACAGTTCCCCATAGCCGATGATGATGATGATTGTCACAGGCGTTCGACCACCGTTGGCCACCACCCCTCTACTCTTATCGCCGCCCACTTCACCACCACTGCTAGCCATCCAGATCCGCAAGTAGAAGTGGCGGCGACACATTAGAAGTGAGTTAGTATTTTGTAATCTGTTGTGTTAATTGATTGGTGAATTTATTTGGGGGAAATGTTGTGTGGAATATTCGATTTCTTTTTCGGGTAGAAAACAACTGGACCATTCATATTCGATTCAAATACATTTTAACTGCATTACCAATGGTAGTAGACACATGAAGCTTCCTAGAAATTTCTCCCATTAAATACATTTATATATATATATATAGTGGGGGATGGTTCAAATGAAAACCACTTTTAACGCGAAAACTCGAAAACTAACTAAAAAAAGCCTAAAAAACACACAAATTTTTTTTTTTTTTCAATTTTTTTTTATTAAATTCGCTGGTTTTTATATAAGAAAAAAAAATTTCAAAAAAAAAAAAAAAAAAAAAAAAATTTTTTGTTGTACTGCACATGTGTAGTACACTAATACGGAAAGCCTAAACCACTTAACCCACCCCCCACCGACACCCCCCAAAAACCTAAACCCCCCACCCCCACCCCCACCCCTCAAAAACCTAAATTCACCCTCCTACCAAAAGCCTAACCCCCCACCCCCCAAAAACCTAAACCCCCCCACCCCCCACCCTCCCGAAAACCTAAAACTAAACCCTAAACATAAACCCGAAAAAAACCTAAACCCCCCACCCCCACCCCCCAAAAACCTAAACCCCCCCTCCCCCCCACACCCAAAAACCTAATCCTAATCCTAAACCTCCAAAAAAACTAACCCTAAAAGCTAAACTAGACTCAAAAAGCTAATTTTAAGCATGTAATGCAATTGTAGTACATGTTATATTGCACATGTGCACTACTATAATAATAGTATTGAAAACAAGACGACACCATAAATCTTTTTTTATGTCATAAAAAATATGCTCGAATATACTTGAATGAAAGATACAAAAATTTGTGATCTTATGGTGCCATTTTTGTTTTAAAATGATAACGTATGGAGAAATGGGAAATGTTTGAAAAGTTATATATTTTTTTTTCCAATTTTACCCCTCCTTCATTAAAAGTCTCCCCCCCCCCCCCCCCCCCCCCTCATTTTTAGTGGTTTTTAATTAGTTTTCAAGTTTTCACCATAACTAGTGGTTTTCATTTGAACCTTCCCCTACAGTGGGGATGGGTAAAGATGCATATTTCCATATAACTGGTGTAAGGGGAAATGAGTGAAATGTTTAGAAAGGGGAAATCTCTTATTCTTGTTATATGTTTGCAAATGCAGGATTCAAGTTCTTGAGCAAAGGCGATAACAAATACGTAACTGCTCATTCCTTCGTTTAAAGAAACTTTAGCAAGAACGTCTAATCCTGCAGACATATAACAAATGAGTGAAATGTTTAGAAAGGGGAAATCCCTTATTCTTGTTATATGTCTCAATTGAGATATAATAAGTTGCTTTGAACGATGGAATAGTAGCTATGTATTTGTTGTTTATCGCCTTCATTGTTATGGCCCCTTTCGCCATAGTTCTGGGCAGGTCTCTCTCTCCCTCCCTCCCTCATATGATTTCATCGTTATTATGATCGTAGTCGGATGTTTCAGTTGGTCTTGCTTCATGGTTCTACAAGTAAGAATTTATAAGTTTAATACTTTATTAGAAATGATTATATAATATTAATTTACCTATATATTAAAAAGATAACTGAATGAACAGTAATAAATAAATACTAAAAAGACAAATGAATGAAGAGTAATAAAAATAGAAATGAATGAATAGTATCGGGCACCGGTACCGGTATCAAATTTACCAAACTGAGTGTATTCTCGGTATCCGTTCGGCACCGGTATTCATCAGGTTTTACCCTCAAATACCGGTGCCGTACCAGTACCGACCGTATCAAGCCGTACTTTACCAGGTATATTCGGTACCGGTATCCACTTTTGGGGATTTCGGTAACGATATTTTCGGTACTGTTTGGTATCGAGCTCATCAAATCCTGTAGCAACGTAGCAATGCAAGTAATTGCACAGTTTAGATTACTTTTCATACACATAGTAAGTAAATTGTATTTCATTTGAATGGGGTTTTATATACACAACAACTTATTTTGCTTTATTTTTTGTCTTTTTACGTAATGAATGAATTGTAGCATGTAAAATTAACTTGGATATTTAGATTATTGATGAGCAAATCGTATCAAATCCTGTAATCAAACCGGTATCGTATCGGTACCAAATTTACTATACCAAATCATTTTCGGTACCAATTTGGTACCCACCTTTTGGCGTTTTCAGAATCGTTACTTTCGGTTCGACACCGGTCTAGCACCATACCTATATTTATTGATTTTTACCTTCAAATACCATACCGTATTGTACCGAGCATTTTCGGTGCCGGTACCTAATTTCGATGATTTTCCGGATCGGTACTTTCGGTGCCGTTACTGGTAACGAGCTCATCCATATTTTAACGTGTTAGCACCGTAATAACTGAACTGCAAACAACCGAATTTCCAACGTGTAGGACGTGTGGATCCTATTATTATATATTAGGTTATTTAAAATCGTTTTTTTAGGACGGATTGACTATCTTTTTCACGACATTTTTATTTATATTTTGATATTCGGTATCTACTTGTCGTTACTAACACGCGTTTTGCAGTCATTGGGTCCCCGCCGCAACGCGCGGGCGGAAATTTAACTAGTTATTTTATATTATAATATGTTTGTTTGTACTATGTAGGGAATTATGCTAAAGTCATATCCGGCTGAGCTGGCTATGACTGCTTGGATATGCTTGTTGGCGACAGTTAAGGGCGCTATAGTGCGGCGTTGATCATGGAGCGGACACCACATTTCTAGCAACACTCTACTGTGTAACGATCTGTAATTACATTAATACAAACACGCACATATAAAAAGTTCATAATTATCAATATCAAAAGGCTAAATAAAAATCTCATGGAAGGGCCAGGCAGCACACCAATTTGCTATCCATATATCTTGAGATGGTGAAATAGGCTGGTTGGACACTTGGACGGTTCGGGTAGCAATTCAAAAATGGGAAATATTTTATACGCTGGGTCGACCCAAAACACTTTTTTGTCAAATGTTGGTACCGGTACAAAAAATGATCGGTACAGTATTTCGAGGTAAAATACCGGTAGCTTACCGAATCGGAAGTACCGATCCAGTCCGAAACGCCAAATAGTTGATACTGAATTTTAAACGGTATGGTATCATTCGGTACCGGTACCAAAATGTTCATCCCTCCTTGATTTACATGTTATTTTTTATTTTTATGAAAATGTGCCGACTTTTCAAACAGGGCAGAGAGGGTAAGAGTAGCTCAAAGAGTGTGATTCGAGTAATGTTCTCTTTACTTAATATTGTGTCGAATTGGGTAATGCTCATCTTTCCAAACGGGTCAAATAAGGCAAAAGTTGCGCAAAGTTTTTTTTTTCGTTTTTAATGGGTCAATTTGAGTAATGTTTTGGGTTTTGGTTATGTTGATTTTGGTAATGTTCTTGCTACTTATAAGTAGAAACATTGTGTTTTTAATTGGTTGATTTAGGTAATCTTCATCTTTTGAAATGGGTGAAATCAAAATTTACTTAAAAGTAAAATCATCAAACAAAAGTAAAAGTCATTCAGAGTGTAACTTTGATCCATACAGTTATTTATTATGTTATAAATAACTGTATGGATCAAAGTAAACAAACATAAAAAGATAGGAACAATGACCATACATCACATAAGAGGCCTATAAACGGCCTTATTTGTTTTAGTCTAAAATTATGAATGAAATGATAAATTAGTCTATTCTAAATCTCTAAATTCTTCTCATGCTCCTATCTATCTTATTAGACCATTTGATTACGATTCAGTTCGTATCATAATAATGTTGTATCATCATTTAATCCACCAGAAGATATGATATTGTTTTCGCTATTCACAAACGGAACTCTCATAGATAAATCGCTACTATCAGTTTTGCATATTGACGTAATGACATCCTCATGAACCGGTTTATAACCCAATCCCGATCGATTTGACTGGTTCGAACGTTTTCCTCATGAACCGGTTTATAACCCGGACCAGGTTTTTACATGGTTTTTTATTTTTTGTTCACCAACCATGTTTCGTTTATAACCCTGACCGTTTTTTCAAAAATTAAAACGGATTTATACGCCTCTATGTAGTGTTGATCTAGAAATTTAAGTTATTTACATCGTTAACTACAAAACTAATCAATTGAATTCGTGCAAAAGGACACCACTGAAATATGGTATTAACATAAATGACAAAACACAAAACTAATCAATTGAATTCGTGCAAAAGGACACCACTGAAATATGGTATTAACATAAATGACAAAACATGTAATTTTTCCAAACCAAAATGTAATTAACCATTTCTAAGTCTCACATATGCAAAAAACACCAAATGTAAATAATTTCTTGCTTCTCAACATTTACTCATAACTATCATAAACATGAGAGCGTCAAGTCTCTTAAGGTGTGCTTGGTTCACATTCTCTCAAATGTGTCGCACAGAAAAAGAATAACAATGTACGAAACTTATACGCCAATAAACGTTATAGAGTAAATTACTTTTTGAGTCCATGTGTTTTAGTGGTTTTAACCACTTGAAACCAAAATGAAAAAGTTTAACACCATGAGTCCCTGACCGCTCATTTTATAACGTTTTGAGTCCATTTTTGTTCATTTTATAACGTTTTGAGTCCATTTTTGTTTAAAAAATTGGACTCAAAAGGTTAAAAAAAATGGACCCAAAAGGACTCAAAAGGTTATAAAAAAATCATCTAGGGACCCAAGACGTTAAACATTTTGATTTTGGACTCAAATGGTTAAAACCACTAAAACACAAGGACTCAAAAAAGTAATTTACTCAATTTTATATTTTCTTTATATGGTCTAAACTTGTCATTACACCTTAAAAATACAACTTAAATACTGAAGTGAAAGCACATCCAAACATTATATTATATACCACATCTATAGGTCATTAATGACTTTGGAAAAAGCAATGTGTTCCTAATTGAAGGGAAGGGGTGTCGTGTTGATTATACCATATATTTACCAACCATGATATTATAGCCTAGTGACATTTTAGGGGTGTAATAAGACTTAGGTCCTGGGTTTGATTCCACAAAGGGGTCTTTTTCGAGATTTGTTAAGTTTACTCCTGAAGTGGTGTATAAGCATTATTGACTAGTGGGGATGAATATGATTGGGTGGTTCCGTTGGTGGCACGATGATACTCCAGTGGTCCGTCAATTTTCACACGTTCAATCAATCATGTACGCACTAAGATACTGAATTCATTAGATTACATTCAAATGGTTAAGTTATTGTACAAGTGGTTTTAACATACACAAAACCCTTGAGAAGTGAAGTAGGGGATTTTTTTTATTATTAATCACCAAACCAGTTTTGATAACTCACCACATATGATAACTAAAATTAAAAAAATAGAATTGATGGTTCGGTTATGTTTTTTTAACTTGTTTTTTTTTTTTTTTTTTTTTTTTTATAATCAACCATATAGTTTTGGTTTTAGTTACATACATTTACAAAACAAAAGTAACCAAATCAAGCTACTTATCACATCTTTTTAGTAACAGAAGGGAGGGAACATGAAATATCAATATGCATGTGAAGAGATACGGGCTCTGATCCTTTTTGAAGAAAACTAGCAAGGGCAAACAACCCATGGGGACCATGGACCACACGTCACGTCAGATACACCAAGACATCAGAGACAAATCCTGACGGCGACGTTTGATCAATGATGTTCCACGGATCACTTCATCTTTAATCTCCACTAGCGATTATCGCAGGGCCGGCTCAACCATTTTAGAGGCCCAAAGCGAAATAAGAATTGAGGGCCCTTTGTCAACAAAGAATTTGGTCCGAAAGTAGTACTTTCGATTTCTATTTAACATGAAAATTATTAGTAAGGAGTTAATCAATTTATAAATTAGATGGTTTTTATACTATGCAAATAAAGTACAAATAATGAAGATTAGTAAATGAATTTAATAATTTAGCAACCATACAAATGAAAGCAATATGAGTAGTAAGTTTATTAATGAGAAAATCTAAATAAATAAATAAACTCATTGTTAATTCATTCTTCTTTAGCTTGATACTAGCTGTAACACCCGTGTGAATATACGGGTATGTTTAATAGCGATCGAAATCAAATACTAAAAAACATATTATAATATATCCTTTAAATTCTTTGCGTTTACTTACATATCTTTATAAAACAATGTTAAAGACAGTATGTGTTAGTGTACATGTTTGATATAGAAATAAACTAAGTAGTTTATAATGTGCAAAGTTTTTTGCTACATATATATGTAAAATATGATGTGAAATTATTTAATGAATTCACATTCTATTATGAATTGACAACAACATCAGGCATAAGTCATAAGTGAAGCTACAAAACATTCGGAAACAAAAGTACTCTGTCTCTGTTTGAAGCCAAATATTGACCTTGAAACCATATCTGCAAGTGGCGCTGAAGTTCTTGATCTCAATACCCAACCTACCTGAAATTGACAATTACTATACCGTAAGTTTAAAAACCACATTGAAAAATCATATATAACAACCTAAGTTTCGAGATGTATTAAGGAAAACCGTTACCTGAGATGTAAACGGAAAGAATGTGATGGTTCAATGTTGGTTGCTGTCATTAGGTGCATTGAGACCTAACAGAAAGAATTTGATGGCTTAAGTATAATTATAAGCTTATTAACGAATGAGACAATATTAATTTAAAATTTAACCTTGTGATAACCAAAAGGAAATCTTTGTATAGTCTGAAACATAAGTGATCCTTAATTCAGATTTTCACTGATTCAAGAATCTCAACATCAGCTGACAACAAATAACCAATTTACAAACATGTTAATACCAATCCATAACTCAGATTATTAACTTCTGAATGCACTAACCGGTTTTTCCTGAAGAATTGTTGTTTGGTCTATGTGATGTGGTGTCAATTGTACTGTTATTCCGCTTCTTGGCTGTATTAACACATTAAAATCTTAAAACATAAAAGCAAACAAAATGTTCTAAAAAAACAAAACACAAGTACTTAGTTATATGCTACCAAACTTGAAGTGTTGCATCGCAGCCTCCATATGTGTACACCGGTTTGCTGCTTATCAAACTAACCGTCATCGTAATCAGCAAATTGCTATTATCATCAAAACACATTTAAGTGAAAAGTAAACTGAATGAAAAACAAACAAAGATCATTGAATCTATAAACAACCCATCCAGACTTGCCCGTGTGTTGAATTAACCAGGGATTGTTTATGTAAGCTGTTGCTGTTGGCTTCATGATCATCGTTTTCGACATGCCCGATGGTTCTGGTGGTGAGTTCTATGGATGATTCTCATGTATCAGCCAACCAAAATAATTAAAAAACAAATCAAACACTACAACAAAACAAAAATCATCACCACAAACAAAACGAATAAAAAAAGATGAAACCTTTATCAAACTACAAATTCTTGAAATTACCAATCACAACTAAGAACAAACAGACCAAGACCATCTTCAGGGATGGAAAAAGTACCTTATCTTTCTGATTGAACAACAATCGAGAATTGAGAGTAACCACCTGATCTGTAGGAGACAGTTGCTTCAACCTTAAGATCTTCACAGTCACTCTGTATCAATGGCAACGATGATTCAACCAAATTCACAGTAAACTGGCAACACGAACACCTGTAAAACAAAACACATGAATCGGTTACAAACGTCAATTTATATGACCGATCTACAAACGAAAAATTGTAACACTTACCGGCATCATCACATACAGCTAAATAGGCATCTCAGACCAACCAAACTCCATTTTCTTGTATAGATGTAACAACAATTATACACGATCACTTTTCAAAACCTTAATCAACAACACATCGTCAGCGAAGGTCATTCATAGTGAAGTTGCAAAACATTTGCATTTTCAGAATGCAAGGCTCAGATTGTGAATAAAGATGATAACACCATAGCTGCAAGAGAGGTTGCATGAACAACTGTCATCCTACAACCTTGTCATACCATAATGCTATATTCATCCAATTTTTACTCAGATCTACAAAATCATCATAGCCTCATTTTGAAAGGACTTTTGTCAAATGCACTTTGCATTCATTTTTATTCACTGTCACAATCAACACTAAATGATTTACTAAACTATACAAATGATTGCAAAATGTCAGACCTCGCGTATATTCAGGCCGACATTTGCTTCATCGTAAATGCATCTAAGTTACCGTAAAGTGCCCGGAACCCTGGCTTACTACCAAAACCCTCTGTTGAAGCTTTGTAAAGGAAACCCTAGAGTTTGAATCGAAATCGCCTGTGATGAAGAATAGAGAAGAAAGAGAGAAATGTGCGTTATGAGTTTGAATCGAGAAGAAAGAGAGAGTTGATATGATTACTTCTAATGTGCATTAAATGGCCAAATAACTCCCCATGCATTTTCAAATTTTGCCTCCTAAAAAAAAGAAAACTTTTTCAGTTTAATAACAAATAAAAAACAGATTATATATAAATAATATTATAAAAAAAATCGGAATTATGACATCAGCGGAGTCAATGTGGCATACCTAATATAATGACACGTAGGCAAAATTACGTCACCGTTTAAGCTCCTTTAATAGATAGCAATAGATAGATAGATAGATAGATAGATAGATAGATAGATAGATAGATAGATAGATAGATAGATAGATAGATAGATAGATAGATAGATAGATAGATAGATAGATAGATAGATAGATAGATAGATAGATAGATAGATAGATAGATAGATAGATAGATAGATAGATAGATAGATAGATAGATAGATAGATAGATAGATAGATAGATAGATAGATAGATAGATAGATAGATAGATAGATATATCACCACTCTGGGAGCACCGTCAAGCATAGAATTCTTGGAAAACACCATAGTTTTAGTCTCAGGTGAGAACCGTCTCATCAACATCATTGACTGAATATCACTTACAATCTAAAAAACGTTGTCTTATGTGACCGCGATGGCATAATCATCGACCGAACATGGATTACAACGAACGCTACCTAGCACAGCCGCGAACGGCAGCCGGCAGCGATGCTTTATATGTTGCAACAGTAGACCAGATCTCACCATCGTAACCTCAGATGACAAAATCATCTTCATCGGTCTGAGTAGATACGTTCAAGTTGTTTTGTGCATTAAATGTACCTGTGAGAAATAATCAAATATCCATCTCTCTCTTTCTTCTGGACAATTTAATCTACAAAATCATCATAGACTCATCTTGAAAGGACACTTTAATATACAAAATCATTATATACAATATTATTTTGTCAGAATGCAAGGCTCAGATTGTGCATAAAGATGACAACACCATGGCTGCAAGAGAGGTTGCATGAACAACTGCCATCCTACGACCTTGTCATACCATAATGCCATCTTCATTCAATTTTTACTCAGATCTACAAAATCATCATAGCCTCGTGTTGAAAGGACAAGAAAAATGCACTTTGCATTCATTTTTATTCATCATCACAGTCAACACTAAATGATTTACTAAAGTAATACAAATGATTTGAAAATGTCAGACCTCGCGTATATTCGGGCAGACGTTTGCTTCATCATAGTTTTAGTCTCAGGTGAGAAGTATCTCATCAACATCATTGACTGAATATCCCTTAGGTGAAATCGATCTAATTATCATCAACCAAACATCAATTACACTCAACGCTACGTAGAACAACCGCGAACGGCAGCCGGCAATGATTAGGGCATGTTGCAACAACACGCTAGATCTCGCCATCATAGCCTCAGATGACAAAAACATCTAAGGTGATCAAAACTGAACCGATCAATTTTCAAAATCTCAAAAATCCTAATTGAATCTTAATGTAATAACACATACAGGGTCAGTCAACACAGTTCAGATGATACAGGTTCAGGTAATAATCTGTTTTTTTAGGAGGCAAAATTTGAAATGCATAGGGAGTTGTTTTGGCCATTTAATGCACTCAGAAGTAATCATATCTCCTTCCAACTCTCTCTTTCTTCTCTATTCATGGTGAAGTTGCAAAACATTTATATTGTCAGATTGTCAGGCTCAAATTGTGCATAAAGATGACAACACCATGGCTGTAAGAGAGGTTGCATGAACAACTGCCATCCTACGACCTTGCCATACCATAATGCTATCACCAATTCAATTTTTACTCAGATCTACAAAATCATTATAGCCTCATGTTGAAAGGACAAGAAAAATGCACTTTGAATTCATTTTTATTCATCATCACAGTCAACACTAAATGATTTGCTAAAGTAATACAAATGATTTGAAAATGTCAGACCTCGCGTATATTCGGGCAGACGTTTGCTTCATCATAGTTTTAGTCTCAGGTGAGAAGCATCTCATCAACATCATTGACTGAATATCCATTAGGTGACATCAATCTAATTATCATCAACCAAACATCGATTACACCCAACGCTACCTAGAACAGCCGCGAACGGCAGCCGGCAACGATTATGGCATGTTGCAATAACACGCCAGATCTCGCCATCATAGCCTCAGATGACAAAAGCATCTAAGGTAATCAAAACTGAACCGATCAATTTTCAAAATCAAAAAAATCCTAATTGAATCTTAATGTAACAACACATACAGGGTCAGTCAACACAGTTCAGATGATACAGGTTCAGGTAATAAAAAGAAACCCTCTGTTGTAGAAGCAACCAGTGAGAGTGTTTTGATGGAATTTTTAGGAGGGATAGGTGACATTGTCGAGGGTTGTCAGGAAATGCTATCACTTAGCATTTCCTGACAACGTCACCAACCCCTCCACGTTTTCCACAAAAACACTATCACTGGTTGCTTCTTCAACATAGGGTTTCTTCTTATTACCTTAAACCTGTATCACCTGAACTGTGTTTGACACATCCTTTGTGTCTTCCTCTGTTGGGATTGAACCCTACCAGAGGAACAGATGATGTAAAGCCAAAACCGGATCAGGGCAGTGGATCCTTAATAAGCAGCTGTTTACATTAAACTTTCCCCTTGAAAGTGATTTATAACAACTGATGGTCTCTATCTGCTGCTCATATTCAACTGGTGCTTTCCTTTCAACTACTGATGAAAACCCTGAAGTATCCAACACTGCTGGTCCTATCTACTGATGACAAAGCACTGCCCAGTCAAGGACTGATCAACCTTGAGGAAAGCACTGACATAAAGGGAGAGCAGTTGTTTAGTGAAATATCTGTTTTATGTATAGTCAGTGGTTAGGTTAGCAGTGTTTGTGTAAGGTCAGTAGATACAGGTTGTTAGGCTGTTAGACGTCGCTTTCATGGTGACGTCAGCTGAGATACCTCAGTGGTTTGGTTTGCCTATAAATGTAACAGTACCCTGTACTGTTACATTTGATTGACTGAGCGAGTTCTTCTCCTCATGTCTAATCCTTTCATCTTGTGTGCAACCTACCTTAGGGCATCAGGCTGAGGGGGAGTATAGTTTGTAAGTATGACTGTAATCTTTTGCTTTGATTTGTAATCTTTTGACTCTATGAAGCAATTATTTATCAAACTATTTTCTTCTTTGATAGTGTTTACAAAGTTTGTTTTCATTTCCGCTGCACCTAACATGTTTTCATATTCATTGATCATTCATTTTCAAACAAACAAACACTATCATGAGAGCCTCCGATCCTAACATCCTCTCTTCCTTAATAGCTAAGAACGTGACACGTAGGCAAATCGAGGTCATCCTCTAATCTCCCTTAATAGATAGTATAGATTGTGAAAACACTACATGTAATCAAAATCCCCGAATTAGAACTCTAATTTCTAAAATTAAGCAAATTACTACAAAAAGGTAATTAATTTATATAAAAGTGGACACTTCTAATTAGATAAAACATTAAATTCATTCAAATTGTACCGCAAATAGCAATCGAGTCATCGCTCAATTACTTTGTAGTCATCGGAAATCAACATAACAGAAAAAAACTAAATTTATATTAAGTAGTAAACAATTTGAAAATTACCCTGAATCCTGAATTCAGAATCCTGAATTCAGAATCCTGAATTACAGAATCCTGAATTCAAACCGTTACATAATAAAATTTGATAAATTTAATTTGATAAATTTAATTGATTTGAGATAAAGCAAAACCAAAACTGATGCATTATTTACTAAATGATTTAAACTTCCCACAATAGAGAATGAAAAGATGAAAACTTTTAACATATCATGTTGGTTCAGTTCTGTTTATACATGAGGGAAAACATTAAAACATACCTGTTACAGCAGATAGTGCAGTGGAGAATCCAATAATGGAGTTCGACATGCTTGTCATCGTGACCGAAAAGGGATATCGGCTTAGGAGAGGAGGTCGAATTATGATGTTATGACTTATGGGGTGTTTCTAATGTGTAATTGTCTAACCCCTTAACCTCCACATAATTCTCCTTATATAAGCACCCAGGAGGAAACCTAATTAGTTAATAAGGGTAATATGGTCCATCAACAATCACCAACTAATTATTTAATAGGTTATTATATATTTTGATCTATATTATGTAAATGATTATAATGGCTATAGATTAAATATTAATACATGATATATTTAATCTTACATTCTCCCACTTAGCCGAGTAATAATTTACTATGAGTATTAGATAAGCCTGATCAGGAGTTAACACTCATTTTAGCCTTAAACAACTACTATAGCAGAGAAATACAGCCGTTGAATCATTATGCGACTCAGGACCCCCATTAATCATACTATAGCCATAATTTAAAACCTAATCGTCATGATCAAAATACGCATAAGCCCTTTGTTTGATTTGTAACTTTTTTTTGTCTATATGCCATTATACCGGTTAAACATATTCTAAGAGACATACAAAATCAAACTGAGGAAATTTCATTAACATTTACATAAGCTAGTACAATATGCTCAAATAAGGTCTTTACTAAATCCCATATTCCGAACATGTTCTTCATAAACCTTAGGAGGGAGACCTTTAGTCATCGGATCCGCAAGCATATCTTTAGTACTAATATACTCGATACAAAGATTATTTTCCTCAACTCGTTCACGTACGAACAAATATTTTGTATCGAGATATAAACCAGCTCCAGTCGAACTGTTACTGTTCGAGAAACTAACGGCAGCTGAATTATCACAATAAAGCTTCAATGGTCTAGAAATGGAATTAACGATTTTGAGTCCAGTGATTAGATTTCTAAGCAACATTCCATGACAGGTTGCATTATAAACGGCAATGTACTCTGCCATCATTGTGGAAGTTGTGGTCAACTGTTGTTTATGACTCTTCCCTGAGATAGGGCCGCCTGCTAACATAAAGATATAGCCCGAAGTGGATTTCTTGTCATCTTTGCACTTTGCAAAGTCAGAATCAGAATAGCCCACCACTTCTAAATGATCACTTCTTCTATAAGTCAGTTTATAGTCTTTCGTCCCTTGCAGATATCGAAGTACCTTCTTAGCTGCTTTCCAGTGATCTAGGCCAGGATTAGTCTGATAACGGCCTAGCATTCCAGCAATATAAGCGATATCTGGGCGAGTACAGACTTGAGCATACATCAGGCTCCCGACTACTGACGCATAAGGTATCTGGCTCATTTGCTCCTTCTCAACCTCTGTTGTCGGACACTGGAATGAACCGAAAACATCTCCCTTAACTACTGGAGCGACGGAGGGTTTGCACTGTTGCATGTTATATCGTGTAAGGACACGATCTATGTAAGCCTTCTGGGACAATCCTAAGATCCCTTTGTGTCTATCTCGGTGAATTTCGATGCCAATGACGTAAGAAGCATCTCCAAGATCCTTCATGTCGAAGTTAAGCGAGAGTAACCGCTTCGACTCATGCAACATGTCTAAACTTTTACTTGCCAATAGAATATCATCTACGTAAAGGACAAGTATAGTAAAGTTGCTCCCACTCATCTTGAGGTAGGTGCATTGATCCACTTGATTCTTCATAAAACCTTGTTTCTTCATGACTTCATCAAACTTGAGGTACCATTGACGTGATGCTTGTTTTAACCCGTAAATGGATTTCTTCAACTTACAGACTAGATGCTCCTGATCTTCAGCTTTAAAGCCTTCAGGTTGTTTCATGTAAACATCTTCGTCCAAATCTCCATTAAGGAAAGTAGTTTTAACGTCCATCTGATGTAACTCTAAATCAAAATGAGCTACTAGGGCCATGACGATCCTTAATGAATCTTTACGAGAGGCAGGTGAAAACGTCTCTTGATAATCAATTCCCTCTTTCTGAGTGTAGCCCTTTGCAACCAATCTCGCTTTGTAGCGTTCAACGTTCCCATTCGGATCCAGTTTTGTTTTGAATACCCATTTACATCCTACGGGTTTGGCTCCGTTGGGTAATTCTACCAAATCCCAAACGTCATTTTTCTTCATGGATTCAAGCTCATCAATCATCGCTTTATTCCATTCAGAAGACTGATCACTGCTAATGGCTTCATTGTAAGAGATAGGATCATTGAGCTTTCCGGGATCCATTTCAGTCAGGTAGGTAACATAATCATCCCAATTAGTAGGCCTTCTTTGCCTAGATGACCTCCTGAGTGGATTATCGGGTTCAGCGTTGTCTTGGTTTTGAGCGTTTGATGTGCCTTCGTCATGAGGTATAATTGGTTCTGATTGTAGAGATGAATTTGCAGTTGGTGCAGTAGCTTCAGGTACAGTAGTTGCATTGGGTACAAGAGGAGTAATCGGAGTAATGGTAAGCGACGAGTCTCTCCCCCCCGCGTCTTGTACTTCTTGCAATTCTTCGTAAGGGTTGGTACTGCTCCCACTGACCTTGAAATCCTCCAGGAACGCAGCACGCTTGGTTTCAACAATACGGGTGACATGGGAAGGACAATAGAAACTATAACCCTTAGAATTATCAGGATACCCAATAAAGAAACAGGTAACTGTTTTAGGGTCAAGTTTCCTTAGGAAAGGATTGTAAAGTTTTGCTTCAGCAATGCAGCCCCATACTTTCATATATTTAAGACTCGGTTTACTTCCTGTCCAAAGTTCATAAGGAGTTTTAGGGACAGACTTAGAAGGAACTCTATTGAGTATATGAACAGCTGCTTTTAACGCTTCAGTCCAGAGGAATAATGGTAAATTAGTGTTGGCTAACATACTGCGCACCATGTTCATAAGGGTACGGTTTCTTCTTTCAGCCACACCGTTCTGCTGAGGTGTACCAGGCATGGTGTATTGGTTCACAATCCCCTGGCCCTTACAAAACTCATAAAATGGACCAGGAGCTTGACCCACATCAGTATGTCTTCCATAATATTCACCGCCTCTATCTGATCTCACAACTTTAATCTGACGATCTAATTGCTTTTCAACTTCAGCCTTATAATCTTTAAAAGTTGTAAGAGATTCAGATTTTTCCTTAATAAGATACAAGTACATATAACGAGAATAATCATCAATAAAAGTGATAAATGAAGTATGTCCTGTTATGCCAGCGATTTGGTAGGGACCACTAATGTCAGTGTGAATGAGTTCTAATAAATTAGAGCTCCTAGTGGCACCTTTCTTATTCGCTAATGTCATTTTACCTTTAAGACATTTGACACATGTTCCAAAGTCAGAGAAATCGAGAGGAGGTAAGACTTCATCCTTTACAAGACGATTTAATCATTCTTTTGAAATGTGGCCTAAACGCTAATGCCACAACATGGATGAAGTTTCTAAGTCTCGTTTCTCTTCCATCTTTGTGAGTGATTCATTAATGTTATATGACAACAAAGATTTGGAAAAGTTATCTTCTAGTTCTAATCTATAGAGACCACCATCCAGAATACCAGTACCATAAAGAACAGAATCATAAAGGATAGAGAGTTTGCGATGACCATGGGAAACAATAAAACCGTCCATGTCTAACTTTGGTCCTGATACAAGGTTCCGAGTTACCTCAGGAACATATAAGGTATCATAAAGTTTAATACATAAACCAGTTTTCATAACTAATTGTAATGTTCCAATGGCCTTCAATTCTAATTCTCGATCATCCCCAACCTTAAGCGTTCTTTGGTTTCTTTCCAGCTTCTGGATTGAAAGGAATCCCTGAGTTGAATTGGTAACATGAACCATAGAACCAGAATCAAACCACCAAGAATTAGCAGGAACACTTAAATTATAGGACTCAAGTATCATAAAATAATCGTTACCTTTCTTAGCCAGCCACTCCTTAAAATCGGGGCATTCCTTCTGCATGTGTCCTATCTTTTTACAGAATTTGCAGAGGATACTGCCTAAGGAGTTCTTAGAGCTGGAAGGTGCACTTGTATTAGGATTAGGATTAGGCCTTTGGACTTTTGAAGCATCCTTCCTCTGATAATTGTTCTTCCTTTTCTTAGAGTTGGAGGTAGTGAAGTTGGCAACATCAGTATGGCGATCCATCCTCATACGCTCTTCCTCCTGTACGCACATAGCGACCAGTTCACTCATCGTCCATTTGTCCTTCTGAGTGTTGTAATTGATCTTGAATGCTTCAAAGGACGAAGGAAGCGAAGTAATGATGAAATGAACAAGGAAACCATCACTGATTTCCATTTCCAGCCCCTTCAGCTTATTGGCCATGTCATTCATCATCATGATGTGCTCGCGAATGCACTCCTCCTCCCATCATACTTAGTTGTCACCAGCTTGAGAATAAGAGTACTAGCGTGTGCTTTAGACGTCCCCTTGAACTGCGCCTCCACATGTTCCAAGTAGGTTTTAGCATCTTCAGAATCAGGAATAGCTCCCCTGATAGCATTGCTTATGGACTGCTTCATAAACATGAGAGACATGAGGTTACACCTAGTCCACTTATCATGAGTTAACTGCTCAGCAGCAGTACTTTGAGTGGTAAGGTCCGCTGGCTTATTTTCTCTTAGAGCATAACCAAAATCCAGCAGCCCAAGAGTAAGCATGAGAGCATCCTTCCATGCAGCAAAGTTATCACCAGTCAAAGGTTGAATCCCGCAGTTGGGTGCTGATAGTGGAAATAAGATGAGCAAGTTATGATACTAAGGAAGAAGTCCTAATGTGATCTAAGGGCACGTTAAACTAAGGCAGGCATAAATAATGACCATTTTACATTATGAAGCTGTGATATTGTCTATTACTAACATCAAAATAATAGACTTAGTTAAAAAATTCTACTTAAACGAAGACAAAACAGCTTTGGCCAGAAATGTAATCATTTAAGCATATGTGCAAAGTGGTTGTAACAAATCAGCTTTGGCCAGAAATTGAAACAATCACTTTAGTTATGCACTTGTTGAGTATGCCATCTATGAATGAATTAAATCAGCTTTGGCCAGAAATTAAGACATTCATGCTTATGATGCACACACAACATAGCTTTCGTAATACTTGAACGATAAGTAGATGTGTCAAGTCAGCTTTGGCCAGAAATGATACATCAAAAGCTCATTCAAGTTAAGCTATCTTAGTTTTGTAAAACATTATCTGATTCTGATTAATTAACTAAGTAAATTACAAAACCATTTATTTAATAGCAAACCACCCGTTAGCGCGGATCGAACTTATGGTTTCGAGTCACAACCTTGTTGTCTCGAGTCGAGACCTTTGTCTCGAGTGATGACCTTATGGTCTCGAGTCGAGACCTTATGGTCTCGAGTCGAGACCTTATGGTCTCGAGTCGAGACCTTTGTCTCGAGTCATGATCTAATGGTCTCGATTCATGAACTAATGGTCTCGAGTCGAGATCTAATGGTCTCGAGTCGAGACCTCTGTCTCGAGTTGTGAAGGTTTAATGGCCTGATGATTTCGAGTCGAGACCTTGTTGTCTCGAGTCATAATCTGATGGTCTCGAAACTTCCTGTTAACAGCTGTGAATGTGGAAACATAACTGAAAATTCGAAATCTAAGGGATTATGTGATAATGTTTCCTATTTCAGTGCTGATCTAATTTTACCAAATATTTCGAAAATCATAATCTGTTTATCTAATAACAGTTTTCGAAAATCTTTAGAGGGCAAAATCAGATCAAAACAGGAAAAAAACACTCAATATCCGAATCATATTCCAAAACATAACAGAATTTTCGAAATTTTCCTAAGAACATGATGAACCCTAAAAAATAAAACATAAATTCTGGAACCCGAAACCTGAATTTTAAGGCTTTTCTAAAACAGATTTCGGTCACAAGATTACCCAGTTGACTTTGAATGAACATATAATTAACCTTTTCCGAAACAGTGGTCTCGAGTCATCCTTTATGACTCGAAAATTTGCTCTTCATAAGATCTTCAAAAAAATTCCGTTTTCCAAGTTTCAATCCCAGAATTAATGGATACGAAAACAGAACTGACTAATCAACATAAGCTCTGATACCACATGTTGGTTCAGTTCTGTTTATACATGAGGGAAAACATTAAAACATACCTGTTACAGCAGATAGTGCAGTGGAGAATCCAGTAATGGAGTTCGACATGCTTGTCATCGTGATCTGGTTCCTCCTTAGGGTGCTGACTGATGATGGGGACTTAGAAAACCGAAAAGGGATATCGGCTTAGGAGAGGAGGTCGAATTATGCTGTTATGACTTATGGGGTGTTTCTAATGTGTAATTGTCTAACCCCTTAACCTCCACATAATTCTCCTTATATAAGCACCCAGGAGGAAACCTAATTAGTTAATAAGGGTAATATGGTCCATCAACAATTACCAACTAATTATTTAATAGGTTATTATATATTTTGATCTATATTATGTAAATGATTATAATGGCTATAGATTAAATATTAATACATGATATATTTAATCTTACATATCATAGTAGTAAAACTAAACAAACCTGGCTTTACAACTCGTCTTAACAGTTTTAATAGAATTAATAGCACACGCGAGTTTTAATAGAATTAATAACAGTTTTAAAAGAATGACCCTACATCTTTTATATAGAACATAATCATACCAAAACATGAGGGAAAACGATTTTAGCAACTACTTATGAATCATACCCAACAAAAAAAAAAACAAAGGAAAAAAGCAGGCTTAAACAAAGATAAAGTAATAAATCAATAAACATATATTGGACAAGAATAGCTTAATCGAACATCGTAAAGACTTTTTGAAAGGGTCAATCAAAACAACCCCTTGTTGAAAGGTTCAATCGAAACAACCCCTTATTGAAATACCAATTCAAATGTTAATATAAACGGAAAGTGACAGAAGACTTACATTAGCTGGATCTGGTGCAAAAGTGATGCAATTGGGTATTCCAACATCTCAGAATCAAGAGCGCATAGCCATAGCCAAGATCTGATTTCAGAGCAACTAATTGGCCAATCCAACATGACAGAATCAGTAGTGCCACCTGTAACATTTCCAATATCATTGTTAAACACCGGCAAAGTAGTCAAAACAGTCAAATTTGCAACAACAACATTTGATACACTCCAGTTATGTGTGATATTTTCATCATAGCCAAATTTACCTTCATCATCACTATCCTATTAAACGAATATCTACGCAACCAACATAAGTGATCCAAATATTAAGAAATCTAATTACAAAAAAAAAACATAATAGGCAAAATTGATAACTGGAATTTCAAAATAATGGTAAAACCTGTGGAACGATGTGCTCCATTCCTCAATGAGGACTAAATTCCTCTGCAAGTGACTTCAACTTATTAGTTTTCCAATTTCTGACAGAGTAAATCTGCAACACACAACATTAAGTAGACATTTCAGATTTTTTTTTCAGAATCGGGCATATATATGAAATTAGCAACATATGAAATAGAATGTTCGGATACTTTGTTGGCCAGAGAACTCGTCAGAGTGTGGAATAAACCCTAGCTTGGCCGTGTGATTGTTCACAAAGTTACGGATCAAAAACCCAGATCTAATTCATCATTTTTATAAGAAAATTAACAACCCATTTTTATATCAAATCTTAAACACATATAGAATCTTTAACAACCCAAAGAAACGCTAGTGCTTATAAACCCTAGAAAGACCATATTATCAAAACCTAAACCCAGATTATTTCCAAGCACGTTATAAAAAAAACATCATATTCAATCACAACATTCAAGTAACTAACAACCAATTACACCATCCAGAACAAAACAAACCTCTTTTGACCGACAATTCCCCAAATCTGAGCCTTGATTATAAGAACAATCCATATTTTCAATATATATATATTATGAAATGTGTTCTAGCCAATTTCCCCATCATTACAATCTTGATTATAATCGCAATATAAGTCTTCAGCCTCAGTATCGAAATCACGCTCTACATGCTTCACTGCAAATAAACAATTATTTGTCATTAACAGAGGCACACAACAAACAAAATAAGAAAATTCAGCTCATTTTATGCTTTTTTATCAACCAGTTAGAAAAATAATTATGAAAATATTGACTACAAAGGTTGATAACCTCAAACATCCAAATATTTGATTATCCAAACACTAATACCATTCAAACGATTTAATGATTTATACATAACTGACTATTTAAAATCATACCTTCACTCTCACAACACGCCTTACACCCTAAAACATAACTACAACAATGGCTGCTTCACACAAATCTAAGTAATAAAGCCAAAAAAATATTGTAAAAACAGGAGAAAAAGTTCCAAATTAGATCTCAAATTTCAGGTCAATAACTATGTACCTTTTATCTAAGCATTTGATGATTCAAAAAATAAGGAGAGACATGAACTCACAAAGCATTTGATGATTCAAATTGAAGAGAATTAAGGCTCATATCTATAATTTGAAGATCAGACAAAGGGCTCGGACACCGTCATGGCTGCAACACTGGTTGCATCTCACACACCATCCGGGTTGCCCCGCCAATATACGGGCCAGATCTAACCCTTAGACTGATTATGATGTTCGAAAAATAATCCATACAGAAACTAACATTATCGCCATATCCAAAAGAAGTAGGAAGTACCCTTTCATTCAAAACTTTTCAAGGGAGTCACCATTTGTGAAACCGAACTGATGATGATGCGGATCTGATGATGATGCGGATTTCTTCTCGGCTGACATTGTTCGTGTGGAAGCTTTGTAAAACAAAACCCTAGAAATCGCCTGTATGAAGATTAGAGAAGAAAGAGAGAAGAAAGAGAGAAATGTGGCTGGAAGTTTGAATCGAGAAGAGAGAAGAAAGAAAGACTGATATGATTACTTTCTGATGTGCATTAAATGGCAAACAACTCCCCATTCATTTTCAAATTTTACCTCCTAAAAAATTGAATACTTTTAAATTTTCATAACAAATAAAAAAACAGATTAATAATATTAGATATAAATATAAATCGGAATTATGATGTCAGCGAAGCAAATGTGGCATATATAATAGGATGACACATATGCAAAGTGAGGTCAGCCTCTAAGCTCCTTTAATAGATAGTATAGATTTTAGAGGCCCATTAAAAATGGTGGCCCTAGGCTGGTGCTTCATTTGGATTGCACTGGAGCCGGCTTTGGATTATCGCATGAGAGACAAAAGGACAATTGATAGCAACGTCTAACCAATCACGTTTCGCGGATTCATGCTCCTCTTAACCTCCACTAACGCTTATTACAGAAGAGACTACAAGGACACCCTGACAACGACTTCTAGCCAATGACGTTTCGCGAATACACACCCTCATTTGCTGTTACTAACGACCAACATAGGGGGGGACAAAAGGGATATCCTGAAAGCGACTTCTCATCCAATACCTTCTCACTATCCCAACTATCACACTTCTCCATTAGGTGAATTCATTCAATTCTCCATGCTCCCACTCTTATTTTTACTCACTAAAGAGATTGTTATTCTCACGCCAGAGGGTAGTTACGAGAAAAAAACCCCTAATCTCTAGTTGTTGAGAATGAATCACTATCAAGAACTCACGGTGATCAAAAGTTTCCCCAACTTTTTGAACCTAGTCCAAACAACCCATTTGGTTTAGTATTTCTTCAGCATGTATTAAATACGCTGGAATATTATACTTTTGTCGAATCTAAATATATTTAAAGCTATTTGAACCGAACCACAACCGGAACCAAAAATTTATTGAACTAATTGGTTGTACATTTTCAATAGCCAAAACTTCCGATAATAATTTGGTTATAGATAAAGCCAAATCACACCATGCAAACGTAAGTCTTGTGTTTTGTTATTTTATTAGGGGGGTTTAAATTCTGTACATGTATTAATTAATTCATAACAACACATAACACAATGAGGAATGGTAATCCTTTTTTGTTTTCCTTTGGTTTTGTCTTTTATGGTTTTCTATTTATTTATTGTCATACTAGGTTATTACCCGTGTGACACACGGATTGAACGGTAAAAAAAGAAAACACATATAACTTTATATTCAAAACAGTTTAAATAAAATAAAGGTAAAAGTTTCCTTAACAAATGATAAATGAACAAAAAAGACTACAAATTTCCAAAAATTTCTTTGTATACAACATTTGTGGTCTTATTTGTAGCATGGCCATCTTTATCTGTTACCAGCATCTTTAAACCGGCTCTACTTTTAACCCTTGACTGGTACCATCTTTAAATGTCAAGAATCTAATACACATAATTCTTATCTTTAAATGAAAAGAGTGGCTTACTGAAGAGAAATCATCTGAGCCTTTTCTTTTGAAACCCTTTTATTATCTTTTATATAATGTGTAGATCCAGTTTAGCACTTCAACTTCCTTTAGCTTTCAAATCTGAATGGTACCATCTTTGATGTTTTTCATCCAAATTAGCTCCCACCATCCTTGTGTCTTATATATTTCTATAAAACAACCATTACAGATTAGTATTTTTAACAAATTTTCTGTCCGAATTCATACAAATAAATTGGTAAACAATTTTTGAAACAAACAAATGGGGAATTAATGCATGTTCTTCCATACGTATGCAAAATGAAGACAAAACCAAACTTACATACCTCAATTTTTGTGTTGCATCCGGCCACTTTCTGCACCAGCATACGGAGCAATCGTTACATTGATAACAGCAGGCTTTCTTGCAGAAAAAGATAACCTTTTCCACCAAAAGCTTCAATTAGAAGAAGATACGCTGCACCGGGGACAAACGAAGTGGGTGTGGGATCATCCTTATACGGCCCCGTAATGTCTTCAGGGTTTCTTTTGTCACCACTGTATACACCACCATTGTTGAACACTATCACCACTACCAGTAACTGGTAACGAACCAATGTCTGCAATGTACGGTGTACCAACACATATCAATGATCGATATTTGATTGCATAAAAAGAGAATAAAGAAAGCATACCTCGACTTCCATAGCACTAAACCAAAACCCAGAGTCACCTTCAACCGCAACTACGAGCCGATCAGGTGAAGCCACCGCTGCAGCGATACAATAACCCCGATCAACTCCCATTATCGCCCGTGTTCCCGCATCCAACCGAGTTCGGGGCTCAGTTTGAACCAAAACCGACCGTCCAACGTCCATGGTGTTAGCCCCTTCCGAAACCAAGATCGGAGCCGGACTACCCAACCCGATAATCGCATCCCGAATAATCCTCATCGGTGTCAAGAAATTAAACGGCACAACTTCCTTAGCCAACTGACCTTCCATTCTCGACACGTTCTCCTTAACCTTATTCGTTATCGCTTCAATCCACGGATGCGTACGCCCCAAACAAAACGGGTCATCCTTAATCTCCTTATTCAACACCAAATACGGCTTCCGAAGCTCAATCTCACCCTCGTCAACATCAATTAAAATAAACTTAACATCCTTCGACCACTTCGGCGACTCTCCAAAATGCAACAACCAATTCAACCGTGCACCAACCACAATAGCAAAATCACACTTCCCGATCGCGAGCGAGCGCGCAGACGTCGCCGCTAGCTCATGCGTATCAGGCAACAAACCCTTCCCCATCGGCGTAGGCAAGAACGGTATCCACCGCTCAGTGAGGTAAACGAAGCTCTTTTACCCGCTAGAACACTAACTATATTAATCAACATCGCACCTGAAAAAAAACGAAAGATCATTACTAAAACAAATTACGAAAGATCATTTCACCCAAAGTGGTCTATGACTTTCAAGTACATAAATATCCTGTATGTTGTTTAACCTCTTGGTGTTTCTCAATTACTAAACCAAATTATGAATAAATTAGGAATTTAGAAAATCTTAACTTTAAAGATCATTAAACTTACCTATAATCTGAATTCAGGTCAGATCATAAATCATGTAACACTATTTCAATTAGAACTAATAAAACCCACCCGATTTCTTGATTGAACCACTAAAAAATGTAAAACAACAACAATGAAGCGGTACTAAACTAAAAATCACAATAATTTCAAAAGGATAACGAACCTGAAAAGGGATGTTTTTGAACCTCTCCTGAGCATCAGCATTCTAAAATCAGTACTTTACTTTTGGGTTTGTTCTACTAAGAAAGCTATACCTGACCTGTTACAACTCGCAATCACCACTTACTTTGAAGAAATCTCGGCGACACTTTTCTTAACTTCTTCTTTTGTTGCCCCCATCTTGAAACGACCCCACCAAACCCTAGACTTTGTCAGGAAATTCAAGCAATTTAATCCCTAGTATTGAAACACCAAATAAAACCTAATTCATATCTAAAGTTGGATCAAAGCAATACCATCAAATGAAAACACCAAATAAAACCAATTCATGTTCCAGCAGATCATTACTTTGGAGAAAATGATCTTGCCCAAAGCCACTCCCGCAACGACGACATCGCACCATAGAGTTTAATCGGAAAAGAAAAGATGATTAATGGTAGGGTTTTTGGTGAGAACCCAGATTTGAAATAATGAAACATTGAATAGAAATCTTACAAAATCAATGGATTACGCAAGCAATTAGAAAAAAAACCGACTTTACCATGAAGAAAAACAAGAGGTGGAAGATCAAAAGCTTGATTGCATACCTTTGTTTCGTAAATCGAAAAAGATAACTGATTTGAAAATAAAAAACATTAGGGTTTCGATTGCGACCTCGAATCTACAGAATCGATGGTTAAAAGGTAACTTGGGTGTCACACCCCAAATTTCCACGTGTCACCGGTGGGCCCGGTAGGGGAGTATCGTGACGTGGTTGGTAACATAATAGTCAAACAACACAATATTTAAATGCACAGCGGAAGCAAAAGTATAGATTTATTTCAACCATACAATATTGTAATATTAAGTATCACAAGTAGTCGAATATAAATCCACATGTAGATCAAAATAAAAAGAAACAATGTTCAACAATCTATGACATCCAAGCTTGCGAGACTTATTGTGGATGCTAGGAGAAAAGCCAGCCTATTACGCGTAGTACATGCACTTAACCTATTTGAGAAAAATACGTCAGTTTACACTGGTAAATACAATCAACCGACTCATTTTGAAAAGAGTTTAAGAAAATGCATTTAAGGCACAAGGCACAAATAATATTTTATAACTTGGGATAATTATTTGAATATAATACTTGTAAAGGATTTACATGTTACTTATGCGTTCAGTAGCCCGGATCGAGCCGGGTTAAAGATCAATAGACACACCACATTATTTAAATGAGACACTGACAGGTGTACGCCTACACCTGTGTGCTAAGGTCGTGGCCATTTCGTAAAATGATGCCAGGGATATCCGGGACACGGTCATTAACCCCCCAAAGGCTTTAAGCAAACAAAACAAATTAAACGAGACATCTCAATACTTTAACCATCATATAATTAAAGATTCAATGCCCGACCAAGCGGTATTTTATATACCGTACCCCAAGCCCGTATAGGGAAAATAAGTTAAGAGTATTTACCTGAGCAAGTATAAATCAAAAATCAGCGAGTGCAAGTATCTTTTACCGGTTCTCCTAATCTGCAACGAAGGTTTATAATAACCTATTAGAATCCTAACGGTGTTTGATTAAGTCTAAACTTAGACCGGTTAGTTTTACAGATACGGTTCGTACGCACGATTAAGCGAAGACCGGATAGAATGTGATTTAGACCCGACAAGTTTGAAGACTTGTTTAATATGGGTATATTATACACATTCTGGATTTTGAGATAAAACCGATAAGGTTTGACCCGTTTCGGCTAATTTATGTAAACTAGTTACATAAACCGAACCGAACGCGCATGAAGCGTAACGGGTAACCGTAAGAGTCCTAAACAGGTTTCCAAAGTTAATATGCCTTAAATATGTTGTGATATCAGTAGGATACCTTCCATTATGCCCAAAACGAGTTTAATCACATATTATGCCCCGTAGGGGTATTTTGGTCATTTTAAAGATTATAAAAAGGATTTAATAAACTCCTGTGATCCGAGTCTGATTTGATCAGTAAAATAGCTTATTTTAACTGGTTATAACATTTGGTTATAAGTCTTATGTGCCAAAATAGTTTTAAACCCAAACTATGCGTTTAATACGCGTATAATGTCGTTTTAAGCGATTTACGGGTTAAAATAGGATTCTGAGTTTTCTGATCAATTTAATAGGTTCAAAATACTTCATTTATTATTTAAAATCAGTAGCAATTGGATTGGCGTCAAAAGGATTTGTAAAACTCATTTTATGGCCGAAAAGGGTATATTCGATATTAACCGAATCAAGGCGATAAACCTAGCTTATGATCAGTTTAAAAATAATTAAAAATCTTCAAAAATCCCAAAATATTATATTATATCAGTGGGTAAAAGGTTTGGTGTCAAAAATTGGGTTTAGATAGGCTTTACGCTAATGACGCCGTTTAATTACTAAGAAACGTTATAATTACGTCATTAAGCATAACTCCTAATCTTGACCTCCGTTTGATGTGAAATTTTAGGGACATGTTTTATAATCAGTAATAAAGATTATTGTACTTTCATATTTTCAAAAATCTCGTTTTATGATCATAAGGGCAATATGGTCAACATTTGGCAATTTAACGGAAACGTGCAACGAATTGGACAATCAAGGTAACAACCACAGAGGTTTATACTAACATGTTACAAGGTCCTAATAGAACTTTAATGCATGTTTGAACCTATCAAAACCGAGTCAGAATCGAGGTCAAAGCAGAAAGTCAAACTACGCGACCTTCGGCTCCGAATCGGTTTAAAATAGAAAGTTGTCGAATCAAACAAGTTTAGACAAGTCCGTACACTTATTACCAAGTTATATGAATGATAAAATAGATGATACGCCTTCTATATTGCTAATTACGCGTTTAATGATTCTGCTGACTTTTTCTAATTACCGTTGACTCGACAAACAACCTAGTTAAGATGGGAATCAGTGGGTGCCCTTTTAAGGGTTTAAAACCCACATAATTACCAACTTATAACAACTTTCGTTTCGACAAAACCCTGGACCGTTTGTGTTTTATCGATAAGTCAAACCATAGTTACGACGGTTTGACTTCTAGGCTAAAAACTAAGCATAACTTAATTTAGAAAGGTCAAGGATACTTACAAGTGTCTAATGGATGATTTGGAAATCTCGTATCAGCTCTTGTGCTCCTCAAAATGTCCAGAAATGAAGTGTGGTTGCATGTTGCAACTTTGTGACTTATATATGAACTTAGTTCTTCTTAGATTGATGCCAAATGGACCTACCATTGATCATGGATGTTTACATGTGTCATCTACAGGCTAAATACCATCATAGGCAGCCCATAGTATTGAAAAAAATCGATCTAAGTCGGTTAAAACATCAACATACAGTTGTGCAAACAATTTTGATCAGACAAGGCAGTCGCGTAGCGCGACTGCCGGGGTGTTTCATGCCCGCGCTACGCGAATGTGTTAATGACCAGCCAAACAAGTTTTCGTTATTTGCATTTCAGTCCCTGGTCCTCCAAAACGTCGCTTTCACTGTAATTCTTGCATTTTAAGACTTTATATTTGACATATGGGGCTTTAAGGCTTATACCATCTTTATCAAGTCCTCGGGTAACTTTGTGAACACCCGAAAAGCCCTAATTTTCAATGTTGACGATTCTAACCCTCACACACGAATTTTATCATAACTATCTCATACGAACGAAACTTGGTGAAATTTTTATGGTGCATTATAGTGAGCATAATTAATCGTTACAAAGCTTCGGGTTTGTCAAAAGGTCACTCAAAGGTATAACTTAACATGTTGACACATTTAACCCCTGTAGTTTGTAATCTCTCACTTTCTTTCCCAATTCGCTTCGTATGATCCATGATCCATTCGTTTAAGGTTATAAACATCATGTAGGGTTATTGTAAAATATATTTATTCATTGTTGACACTTTGAACCCTTATATTTACATAGTTTCATTGTTTGTCAACTTTAGTCCTTCAAGAACATTCTTTCACACGTTCAAACCTATGACACGTGTCAACACATTATAGGACGTAAATTTTCGAGGTGTTACATCCTCACCCCCTTAAAAGAAATCTCGACCTCGAGATTTACTGAAATAGATAAGGGTACTTTTCTTTCATCGTGGACTTAACCTCCCACGTATACTCGGGACCTCTACGGGCATCCCATTTGACCTTTACAATCGGTACATGCTTCCTTCGAAGCTTTTTAACCTGTCGATCTTCGATCGACAATGGTTTTTCCACAAATTTCAAGCTCTCATCTATATGCACATCCGTATGTGGTATGACCAGTGTTTCGTCAGCGAAACACTTCTTCAAATTGCAGATGTGGAACACATTGTGTATACCACTGAGCTCTTCAGGTAAGTTTAACTTATAGGCAACTGACCCGACACGTTCGATAACCTCGAAAGGTCCTATGTATCTCGGGCTTAACTTGCCTTTCTTACCAAATCGCATCACCCCCTTCCAGGGTGATACTTTAAGCAAAACTTTATCACCTACCTCGAAGTTAAAAGCTTTACGCTTTGGATCAGCGTAACTCTTCTGCCTGTCTCGGGCAGCTTTGAGACGGTCACGAATCTGGACAATCTTGTCCGTCGTTTCGAACACTATCTCTGGTCCCGATAATTGGACATCTCCAACTTCCGCCCAACAAACCGGCGTTCTACACTTTCTACCGTATAAGGCCTCAAAAGGCGCAGCCTTTATGCTGGTGTGGTAGCTATTGTTGTAGGAGAACTCGATTAATGGCAGGTGGTTATCCCAACTACCACCCAAGTCAATCACACATGCACGAAGCATGTCTTCCAATGTTTGAATAGTACGCTCACTCTGACCGTCTGTCTGAGGATGGTAAGCCGTACTAAAATTCAAACGTGTGCCCAAAGATTGTTGGAAGCTTTTCCAAAAATGTGACGTGTATCTAGTATCTCTGTCAGAGATAATAGACACAGGTATGCCATGTAAGGCTACAATCTTATCAACGTACAATTGGGCTAGCATGTCGGAGCTATAAGTCTCCTTGATGGGTAAGAAATGGGCTGACTTAGTCAGTCTATCAACGATCACCCATATAGTATCATTGCCTTTCCTTGTCTTTGGCAGTTTGGTGATGAAATCCATCGTCACCATCTCCCACTTCCATGTGGGAAGTTCAGGCTGTTGCAGCAACCCTGACGGCTTTTGATGTTCTGCTTTGACTTGCGCACAAGCCAGGCATTTAGCTACATAAGTAGCTACAGACTTCTTCAAGCCTATCCACCAATAGTTTGCCCTTAGATCCTGGTACATCTTATCTGCACCAGGATGAACAGAATATTTGGAACTATGGGCTTCCTGGAGGATAACATCTCGGAGTCCTCCATAAATTGGAACCCATATCCACCCATTCAATCTTAGAATTCCGTCTTTGCTAAGTGTTAACTGCTCCTCAGTTACCCCTAGCTTTTCGTTAGGATAGTTAGCTTCCAACACAGCTTCTTTCTGTGCAGCTAACAACCTTTCAATCAAATTGTTCTTTATTTCCATGCGCTTGGCATTGATTCGGATGGGTTTCACCTTTTCCTTCCGGCTCAAGGCATCGGCGACTACATTCGCCTTGCAGGGATGGTATCTTATTTCACAATCGTAATCATTCAGAGTTTCCATCCAACGGCGTTGCCTCATGTTCAAGTCCTTCTGATTGAACAGATGTTGAAGGCTCTTGTGATCAGAATAGATCACACATTTGATTCCATATAAGTAGTGCCTCCAAAGTTTTAGTGCGAATACAATGGCACCCAACTCCAAATCATGGGTGGTGTAATTCTTTTCATGCACCTTTAACTGACGTGAAGTATAGGCAATGACTTTGCCTTTCTGCATAAGCACACACCCCATCCCGGTGTGTGATGCATCACAATAAACTACAAACTCCTCTATTCCATCAGGAAATGTCAGTACTAGAGCATTGCTCAACTTTTGTTTCAGAATCTCGAAGGATTCCTGCTGCTTAGGACCCCATTCAAACTTAATCTTCTTACGCGTCAGCGAAGTCAGGGGTGCAGCAATCCTTGAGAAGTTTTCAATAAATCGCCTATAGTATCCTGCCAAACCTAGGAAGCTACGAATTTCTGTAGGCGTCTTTGGCTCATGCCAATTCATGACATCTTCAACTTTAGCGGGATCTACTTGGATACCATGCTCACTAACAACATGCCCAAGAAATTGGACTTCTCGAAGCCAGAATTCACACTTCGAGAACTTGGCATAGAGCTTTTCCTTATGAAGTAGTTCCAAAATGCAGTGAAGGTGCTTCTCATGATCAACTTGGCTTTTTGAGTAAATGAGGATGTCGTCAATGAAGACGATGACAAATTTGTCTAAGTACGGCTTGCAGACGCGATTCATGAGATCCATGAATGCGGCCGGTGCATTAGTGAGCCCAAAAGGCATCACTAGGAACTCGTAATGACCATAACGAGTCCTAAATGCAGTCTTGTGTACGTCTTCATCTCTAACCTTCAATTGGTGATAGCCTGACCTTAAGTCAATCTTCGAGAAGAAACTTGCCCCTTGCAGTTGATCGAACAGATCGTCGATTCTGGGCAAAGGATACCTATTCTTGATAGTGACCTTATTAAGCTCACGGTAGTCGATGCACAGACTCATCGATCCATCCTTCTTCTTGACAAATAAAACTGGTGCTCCCCAATGAGACGTACTAGGTTTGATGAAACCTTTGGCTAGCAAATCATCTAACTGCGCTCTCAATTCCTTCATCTCTGTTGGTGCCAACCTATAAGGCGCCCTTGCAACTGGTGCTGATCCAGGAATAATGTCAATTCTGAATTCTACTTGCCTACCTGGTGGCAACCCAGGTAGTTCTTCAGGAAAAACACCAGAGTATTCAGAAACGACGGGAATATCCCCAATCTTGGGCTTCGGCTCATTAATAATCACTTGTGCCATGTAAATGACACGGCCCTTCTTTAAACACTTAGAGTCCTTGAGCATAGACATATTCTCAGGCAGCCCATACTGGGTATCTCCCTGGATAGTAAGTGATTCACCAGACAGAGTCTTGATCAGCACTTGCTTCTTATTGCAATTAATCTGTGTCTGGTTATGAGATAACCAGTCCATACCCAAAACTATGTCGAAACCGGCTAGTTTCAAAGGAAGTAGGGACAAAGGAAAAGAGTAGTTCCTAATGGATATAAAACATCCATCTAAGATGGTTGAGGCAGTTTCTAAAGTACCATCTGCTAGTTCCACCACATACTTCACACTTAAGTTCTTAACAGGTAGTTTCAATAATTCACAAAACATATTATCTACGAACGACTTATCAGCGCCTGAATCAAATAACACTCTCGCATAAACATCATTTACGAGAAAGGTACCTGTTATCACATTGTCGTCCTTGACGGCTTCCTTAGCATCCATCCTGAAGACCCTAGCATTGGTCTTCTTAGCCTCTTCAGGCTTCTTGGCATATTTTGGGCAATTGGTCTTGATGTGCCCCTTTTCATTGCAACCGTAGCAGGTCGCATCCTTCATCTTTTTGCAATCCAAGGTCTTGTGTTCCTTGGACTTGCACAACCCACATGCAAAAGGTTTCTATTGTGATTGTGAGTTGGATTCATACCTGCACCTTCCAAAGTGCTGTCTCTTGCAGATTTTACATCTGGGCTTTTCACCCGACTGTTGACCATCCTTCCTAAATCCTAACCCCTTTCGGTGGTCATTGTTTCCCTTCTGCTTCTTGTCTGAACGTCGTGAGTTGTCATCCTCACGCTTCCTCTTTTCGGTATCAGCATTCCTTTGCGATTTCTGCCTAACCGCATCCAAGGTAAGGGACAATGATATGTCCGCTGCAGACCGAAAAGTAGCTGGTCTGGAGGCCTTCACACTTGCCTTGATCTCCGGGGCCAAACCCCCGATAAAACGAGCTATACGTTTGGGTTCCGGGGTTACTAAGTATGGAACCAATCTTGACAAGGTGTTAAAACTGGTAAGGTAGGCCTGACAGTCTAGGTTTCTCATGACCAGCGACAAGAAGTCAGATTCAATTTTCTCAACCTCATGCTGAGGGCAGTAGTTTTCCTTGATCAGTGTCATGAACTATTCCCAGGTCATGTTGTACAACGGGACTTTCCCCGTAGCTTGGATCAAAGATCTCCACCAAGCTAATGCTTCCCCCTTAAAAGACTGAGACACGAATTTTACAATGTCCCTATCATCACAACCACTGATATCCACAACCGTATCCATCTCGTCCAACCAGGTCATGCAATCTACTGCTCCTTTTTCCCCAGTGAAATCCCTGGGTTTGCACGACACGAAGTACTTATAGGAGCAACCCTTATTACGGGGTTCTTGATTCCGTATGACTCTTTGAGATGGAGCACTCCTCTGGTTTGATGAGTGGTGAGAATTACTGTTGTGGGCAGTGTGAGTCCTGGAGGGTGTTCTAGAGTGTGGTGCAGATTGGGTCCTTGCACGGGTACCACTGGATTCATGGAGCTGTCTATCCATAGCTCGATTAACAGCATTATCTATCATTGCCTGTAATTCTGCACCTGCTATATTTACTCGGGCATTAGGATGCTCTCCCTGTGGGTGACTATTGATCTCGTTTGAGTCGGCCATGTAGCTTGAACTGTTACATATTGACAATAATTTATTGGTGAGTTTATTATAGAATTGTCTTTTATGGTAATTTTATTAACCGTGGTAAACATAGACCATATATGGTTAATTTATTACTCACATTTATCTAGGATTTCTATTATAATTCATCCTAATTATAAAACAATAACAGTTTTATTAGCACATAAGGCCTAGTTACAGGGACAATTTTTTTTAAAATTACTTGCCATGATTTCAGAGAATCAAAGCATAAAGGTTTGAACAAAATTCATTACCTTTATCAGACAGGGTCATAGACTATTACTGTCTTTTGTCTCATGAAAATGAGAAGGGTCCGCAGGCATTATATTACCAATGGATGGTAAAAAGAACTAATCATATTTATTGATGATTTAACCCATGATTCAGAGATCATTTAGTTGGGTTAGGAATCCTTGAAAGATCCCTATATAATAATAACACGTGTGATTTTAACGAATCACGTCTGCCAGGAGTGTTAACATGTTTTTAGATGTTAACGGGGATTTGAATCTTTTTAACGGGTTTTACCATCTTGGCCAGGTCTTAATATGACATGCAGGCTAGGTTATACCTTTAAGATCCTTAATTAATAATTAATATAGGCAGATAGATTTTTAAAAGGAATGATTCCAATTTATTTATTTCATATATAATTTAATTATGCATAAAATAGCAAAGATGAAATTTATAAATTTACATTCCATTAAAATTTAAAAGTAGTACATTTTGCCCTAAACGGGACTTTTCACATAAACATTTGCCCACGCAGGAGCTATACAGATAATACATGTCCTCACAGGGACTGTTTACAAAAATAAATGTACACGCAGGGACTAATAGAGACAAGTCCTCGTAGGGACTAAGTACAAAGATAGATGTCCACGCAGGGACTACATACACACATAAATAAATGTCCACGTAGGGACTTTTTTTTTAAACAAGGAAATACAATAATACATATTGGGATTTAACGATCTCGTTTCTTCCTTCCTTTCAGCAAATTTGCTAAGCCACTCATGAATCCCTGATTCTTCCTACGCTCTTTCTGGAGGTCTCGCTCAACCCTGCCCAGTCTTTGACGGAGATCCTCCAGTTCAGGCGGGGAAAACCGTGGTGGCTGATGCTGAAGTGGTGGCTGAGCAGGTGTGTGATAACCATGAGCTGAGCGTCCCATTCCCCAAGGGGTGCCATAGGGTCCCTCAGGATTATTATGAGCAAGGTAGTTTGATGCCACCTGGTAAGGATCGTCAGCATAGTTATAGGCATGGTAGGCTGGCGGTCCGTATGGGTTGTAAGCTGCTGGTGCAGTATAAGCAGGGATAGGGTTGCCAAAACCCGATGGTGACGGTGCAATAGGTGCCGAATTCACCTCTGATACTGGAACTGAAGGTCCACCCATCTGTGGATCTTCATATAGTGGCGGGTAGTGGCTGCCACTAGAGTGTTGAGGGGTGCTGAAATGAAAATTCCCTCCTCGTGCTGACATCCGTGCGCCAGTCCTCCTTCGTCTAGGTGGTTCTGGAGGTGCTATATAAACTGGCGGCGGAGAAGGCGGTGGCGTAACTGCCACAAAACGTGGATCCCCAGAGGGATCTTGCTGCTGCTGTCGCGGCTGCTGGTGTGGCGATGAATGGTGAGATGGTGTAAAGTACCACTCACACCGGTCGAACCGTGCCTGATGACTATCCGGACCTTGGTATGGTGTTTCGTGAAAAGACGAACCATCAGAGATCTCAACAGGATGGTTCGGGGTTCCGGTTGCAGGCTCGACGGGATCTGTGTCCTCGTCCATGTCCATCGCTTGATCACCTGAAAAATGATCCTCCGGTCCTAGTGGGTTAAAGCCCCCTTGTTCTGGTAGGTAGTCCGCCGGGTTAAACTGACCCCGAAAGACAGGAGTAGGGTCGTCGAAGGAACGGTGCGATAAGGATCGCTATAGGGGTATGTATGAAGGTTGCGGGTTGCTGGGCTCATTATCAGACTGAGGCCCATAGGAGTGATGATATGGAGGCGTCGAGCTATACGACGTAGATCGTCTGGCAGGCTCCTCATAAATCCTCCAGGGTTCTTGCGGTTCTTGCGGATCTGCACTCCTTGTAGAAGAAGGAGTTCGCCGGCGCGAAGGCCCGACCTCGTGGTCGTTAGGAGCGCTCATGGGCTCTTTTCCTCGACTTCCTCGCCTGAATCTTGGCGGCATTGTTAAACCTGTCCATATAAACAAAGGTAACAACAAGGAAAAATAAAGGACAAAGTTAAAAGTAAAATAAAATCTTTTGGATTATTCCTAAGTTCTTTGTCTAGACTCGAAGATTTAGGAATGTGCAATTGTGTCATTGAGATTAAACACAAAAGGCTAGTGTTTAATTCACTCAATGTTGGCTCTGATACCAACCTGTCACACCCCAAATTTCCACGTGTCACCGGTGGGCCCGGTAGGAGAGTATCGTGACGTGGTTGGTAACATAATAGTCAAACAACACAATATTTAAATGCACAGCGGAAGCAAAAGTATAGATTTATTTCAACCATACAATATTGTAATATTAAGTATCACAAGTAGTCGAATATAAATCTACAGGTAGATCAAAATAAAAAGAAACAATGTTCAACAGTCTATGACATCCAAGCTTGCGAGACTTATTGTGGATGCTAGGAGAAAAGCCAGCCTATTACGCGTAGTACCTGCAGTTAACCTATTTGAGAAAAATACGTCAGTTTACACTGGTAAATACAATCAACCGACTCATTTTGAAAAGAGTTTAAGAAAATGCATTTAAGGCACAAGGCACAAATAATATTTTATAACTTGGGATAATTATTTGAATATAATACTTGTAAAGGATTTACATGTTACTTATGCGTTCAGTAGCCCGGATCGAGCCGGGTTAAAGATCAATAGACACACCACATTATTTAAATGAGACACTGACAGGTGTACGCCTACACCTGTGTGCTAAGGTCGTGGCCATTTCGTAAAATGATGCCAGGGATATCCGGGACACGGTCATTAACCCCCCAAAGGCTTTAAGCAAACAAAACAAATTAAACGAGACATCTCAATACTTTAACCATCATATAATTAAAGATTCAATGCCCGACCAAGCGGTATTTTATATACCGTACCCCAAGCCCGTATAGGGAAAATAAGTTAAGAGTATTTACCTGAGCAAGTATAAATCAAAAATCAGCGAGTGCAAGTATCTTTTACCGGTTCTCCTAATCTGGAACGAAGGTTTATAATAACCTATTAGAATCCTAACGGTCTTTGATTAAGTCTAAACTTAGACCGGTTAGTTTTACAGATACGGTTCGTACGCACGATTAAGCGAAGACCGGATAGAATGTGATTTAGACCCGACAAGTTTGAAGACTTGTTTAATATGGGTATATTATACACATTCTGGATTTTGAGATAAAACCGATAAGGTTTGACCCGTTTCGGCTAATTTATGTAAACTAGTTACATAAACCGAACCGAACGCGCATGAAGCGTAACGGGTAACCGTAAGAGTCCTAAACAGGTTTCCTAAGTTAACATGCCTTAAATATGTTGTGATATCAATAGGATACCTTCCATTATGCCCAAAACGAGTTTAATCACATATTATGCCCCGTAGGGGTATTTTGGTCATTTTAAAGATTATAAAAAGGATTTAATAAACTCCTGTGATCCGAGTCTGAGTTGATCAGTAAAATATCTTATTTTAACAGGTTATAACATTCGGTTATAAGTCTTATGTGCCAAAATATTTTTAAACCCAAACTATGCGTTTAATATGCGTATAATGTCGTTTTAAGCGATTTACGGGTTAAAATAGGATTCTGAGTTTTCTGATCAATTTAATAGGTTCAAAATACTTCATTTATTATTTAAAATCAGTAGCAATTGGATTGGCGTCAAAAGGATTTGTAAAACTCATTTTATGGCCGAAAAAGGGTATATTCGGTATTAACCGAATCAAGGCGATAAACCTAGCTTATGATCAGTTTAAAAATAATTAAAAATCTTCAAAAATCCCAAAATATTATATTTTATCAGTGGGTAAAAGGTTTGGTGTCAAAAATTGGGTTTAGATAGGCTTTACGCTAATGACGCCGTTTAATTACTAAGAAACGTTATAATTACGTCATTAAGCATAACTCCTAATGTAGACCTCCGTTTGATGTGAAATTTTAGGGACATGTTTTATAATCAGTAATAAAGATTATTGTACTTTCATATTTTCAAAAATCTCGTTTTATGATCATAAGGGCAATATGGTCAACATTTGGCAATTTAACGGAAACGTGCAACGAATTGGACAATCAAGGTAACAACCACAGAGGTTTATACTAACATGTTACAAGGTCCTAATAGAACTTTAAGGCATGTCTGAACCTATCAAAACCGAGTCAGAATCGAGGTCAAAGCAGAAAGTCAAACTACGCGACCTTCGGCTCCGAATCGGTTTAAAATAGAAAGTTGTCGAATCAAACAAGTTTAGACAAGTCCGTACACTTATTACCAAGTTATATGAATGATAAAATAGATGATACGCCTTCTATATTGCTAATTACGCGTTTAATGATTCTGTTGACTTTTTCTAATTACCGTTGACTCGACAAACAACCTAGTTAAGATGGGAATCAGTGGGTGCCCTTTTAAGGGTTTAAAACCCACATAATTACCAACTTATAACAACTTTCGTTTCGACAAAACCCTGGACCGTTTGTGTTTTATCGATAAGTCAAACCGTAGTTACGACGGTTTGACTTCTAGGCTAAAAACTAAGCATAACTTAATTTAGAAAGGTCAAGGATACTTACAAGTGTCTAATGGATGATTTGGAAATCTCGTATCAGCTCTTGTGCTCCTCAAAATGTCCAGAAATGAAGTGTGGTTGCATGTTGCAACTTTGTGACTTATATATGAACTTAGTTCTTCTTAGATTGATGCCAAATGGACCTACCATTGATCATGGATGTTTACATGTGTCATCTACAGGCTAAATACCATCATAGGCAGCCCATAGTATTGAAAAAAATCGATCTAAGTCGGTTAAAACATCAACATACAGTTGTGCAAACAATTCTGATCAGACAAGGCAGTCGCGTAGCGCGACTACCGGGGTGTTTCATGCTCGCGCTACGCGAGTGTGTTAATGACCAGCCAAACAAGTTTTCGTTATTTGCATTTCAGTCCCTGGTCCTCCAAAACGTCGCTTTCACTGTAATTCTTGCATTTTAAGACTTTATATTTGACATATGGGGCTTTAAGGCTTATACCATCTTTATCAAGTCCTCGGGTAACTTTGTGATCACCCGAAAAGCCCTAATTTTCAATGTTGACGATTCTAACCCTCACACACGAATTTTATCATAACTATCTCATACGGTAACGAAACTTGGTGAAATTTTTATGGTGCATTCTAGTGAGCATAATTAATCGTTACAAATCTTCGGGTTTGTCAAAAGGTCACTCAGAGGTATAACTTAACATGTTGACACATTTAACCCCTGTAGTTTGTAATCACTCACTTTCTTTCACAATTCGCTTCGTATAATCCATGATCCATTCGTTTAAGGTTATAAACATCATGTAGGGTTATTGTAAAATATATTTATTCATTGTTGACACTTTGAACCCTTATATTTACATAGTTTCATTGTTTGTCAACTTTAGTTCTTCAAGAACATTCTTTCACACGTTCAAACCTATGACACGTGTCAACACATTATAGGACGTAAATTTTCGAGGTGTTACATTGGGAATCACCATTGTCGATTTGCTGAAGAAGATTTGTGGATTTGTTGAAGAAGATGCATATGTGTCGCTAGGGTTTTGAGGGTGACGATAGAGAAGGAGTTCTGATGGAATGAAATTAGGATTAGGTATTTTAGAAGGCTTATATACACCGGGTCAAAATCCGGATCCCGTCTTAACCCATAAAAAAAAAGTTTGACCCATCTATTTTCCTGCCTGAAATGTAGTGAGGTTGCACCACAAACTGACAAGTGTCCCAAACCTTGGTCTAAATTTTTGCCAAGTGTCCCATGGGTTAGTTATTTATTAGAGGAGTTTTTGTAAGCTTTAACATTTTTAATTTTTATAATAAAACTTTGGTTTTGAAAAGTTAAATCAGCATAGTTTTTTATAGGGTTATTGGATTTTAATAATTCTAAGTTTCACCAGTTGGCCGATAATAATCTCAACTTTAAAAATTCCCTCAAATAATCCCAACTTGTAAAAGTTTGGCCGCCATTGATTCTTTTCAAACATATAAGAATTTGGTCTTCTCAATAGATTCAATTACACCTAAAGACTCCTTAATTGATTTAAGTGCACCTATGTTAGAAAATGATTAATGGCGGCCAAACTTTTACAAGTTGGGATTATTGGAGTGAATTTTTAAATTTGGGATTATTATCGGCCAACTGTTGAAACTTAGGATTATTAAAATCCAATAACCCTTTTTTATATTAGTTTTTGTTTTACGTTTTTTCCACACGAACACCTATATAATCGATATGAAACCACCTGAAATTATATAATCAACCAAAATCAATCCACCCGAAACCTATATATAATCAACCAAAATGAATCCACGCAAAACCTACATATAATCAACCAAATCAATCCACATGAACTCCAATATAATCGACACGAAACCACCCAAAACCTATATATAATCAACCCACTAATCAATCCCAAACAGACGTGCATCACATTAAGTGACAAATCACCAAATTAAGTTATAACCGTAACAAATCACAATACCAAAAGTTATAACTACGAGAGTTTATTTCTTGACTAAGTTAAATTACCTACATTAAGTCAAATCATGATACCAACATATATATATAACAAAAGTTTTCAAAATACCATCATCAACGATCAACGATCTGCAACTACCTCATTACCTACTTCTTCCCTAATCACTGCTTCCCTATTTTCTGTTGCATCGTTACTCGCTTCTTCGCTAGTCGCTGCTTCTTCCCCGTCGCATACATCCGGTCAAACGTCAGATTGGGAGCTTCTTGAAAAAAGATAGGGTTTAGTGTAGTGAAAGGATGATAATACCCATGTGGGTAATACAAAAATATCGGTCAACAAGAAGGTCAACTAACAGAAGGATGTAAAGTGTAGTGTGTTGGAAACGTTGATGGTGTAAATTGACAAAGGTTTCTTAGGGGCATCTTAAATGTCAGTGGGGTCAAAGACAGGGTTGTAAACTAATGTTTACTCAATAATATATAACTATCATAAAAATAAGACTTTTCAGTCTCTTTAGGTGTGTTTGGTTCAAAATCTCTAAAATGTGTTGCATAAAAAAATAGGCTCATTCTATACGCACCCCCCTAATTACTAATTACACCCCCTCCCCTATAAAACATCACATCAATTAATAATTTTGTTTTTAGTTTATTTTGTCTTTTAGTTAATAATAACTTTTGTTTTTAGTCTATTTTGTTTTTAATATTTTATTTAGTGATTAGTTATATATTATTATTATTATTATAACTAATTATTATAACTAATTATTTATCCAATTACATTTATAGTAGTAATAGAAACTATAAAAAAAATAAGTGCATTCTTACAAAATTATATTATTAAACATTTTACATACCGAGCTTTAATCTACAACATAATATGTAGCAGTTTTTGGTATCCAAGAATTATACATATTTTGACGTGATTCAAATATATTCTCCCAGCCAGCTGCATCATTTTCTCTCATTAATTTTCATAGGTTGTTTGTGCTGGCAATTGGATACTCTCCTTGCAATTCTACCATTATAAAATGGTTACCATTCACGTGTGCAATTGTAATTATTTTTTTTTTCTGGGAACTCGTGAGGGCCTCTCCAAAGCGATAAACAAGTAGAACTGTTTCTTTTTTCTTGAGATAAAAAATGAACGATCACATTAAACTTGTTCGCAATCAAGAATCCTGCCTCTGGCATAATCATCCAGTGTTTTTCAGGTGCAACCCCCGATCCTGACCAAGCCAAGGACGTGAACACATCTTTGAATGAGCCTAAGAAAGCCTTAGTGTACTTATTTCTAAACTCGAGTAGCTCTTCCATCAGTGATCTCCGGATAAATAACCATTCATCTTCACCGTACCCGAGAGCAGAAGCTGTCGCCCGAAACCCACAATTTCCATCACCTAACACGTTATGTATGCGTGTAACATACGCATGGAAGATTTTTGGAATTAGATGAATATAGTTGTGTATCACCTGTGATGCTTGATCTTGGTTCAACCCCATGAAGTCATAGCCTGGCGCACTTGTAGAGTTGGCGAAAGAACTTTGTCCGACAATATCTTGGTTCAACCCCATGAAATCATATCCCGGTGTGTTTAAAAGATTGGTAAAAAAACCTTGTCCGTCTGTATCTTGTGTCATGAACGGACTTGGTTCACCAGGATCGTCCTTGAATGGTTTTTTTCCGTAAATATCTTGATTTATGAACGGACTTGTTTCACCAGGCACTTGGGAGTTCACAAATGAACTATGCCTTGTAGGTTCTTGAGTGTAATCCTGCTCTTGATAGTTCGTAAATGAACTGTGCCTTGCAGGTTCTTGAGTGTAATCCTGCTCTTGATAGTTCGTAAATGAACTGTGCCTTGCAGGTTCTTGAGTGTAATCCTGCTCTTGATAGTTCGTAAATGAACAGTGCCTGCTCTTGATAGTTCGTAAAAACTTTCTCGCATGCATTCATCAGAGTTAACTCCCTGTCCGTAACTATAACACGTGGTTGTTGCATGCTCTCATCTAGAGTTGATTTTAAACAGTTTAATGCCCAAGATATTTCTCCTCTGTTTCTTTACGCATAACTGCAAAAGCTATGGAGATTGTCTTGTTGGTAGAAGTTACACAAACAATTTCAAGAAAAGGCAATTTATACTTGTTCGTATTGTATGTGACATCCATAAACAACACATGTGGAAAATCAAGGAAGTACTTGTATGATATTTTAGGAACAAAGAATAAGTCTTCCAACTTGTTTGAAACTCTATTGGTAGAAATTTCAAAAGTATACCCTTTATCATTTAAAAGAGACATTAGCACCTCCATCAAAGATTTCCCTTTATGATCCGTTGCTCGAATTTTATCACGTGCGTTATATATGTTTTTAATTGTAGAGACATTATTTTCATCACGCTCCTTCATAACACCTAAAATATCTTTTGGGAACACACCCTTCCCCGTCAACTCTGCCACCAATTGGTGTTCATTAGGTGTCAATCGTTTGAGGATTGAGTGTCCCTCCATATATTCTCCGGGTGGATGATTATGTTCACCAGGTTTTACTTTTAACGTCCAAGAACCATTCTTTTTTGAAAATTTCCCTACCATTTCAAACGGGCAATTTATCTTTCTAGTGCCGGTCTCTCTACTTGAATCTTTAACTGATTTATACACACCACCACGATCACACATAAGTACAACTTTTGACACGTAGCCATTTTTAGCTTTCGATCTTTTAGTCACAATAGCGTAACCAAGACTACGTCCGGTGTTTCTAACCCATTCCATCAACTCTTCACGAGACTTGAACACCTAAAAGTGAACTAATATTAGTTACAAAATATTAGGTGAACAAGCTTGAGTAGTTACAAAATATATATTATCCAAACAAACTCATTTAAACTAAAACAAGACCCTTAACCTAGCTAGATTATATAACTAAGTTGAAACTTGAAACATGGGAATTAAAAACTATACATGATCTGTTGAAAATCCAGACATCTCTTTAACTTTTCTGAATGCTATGATGAAGCATAAATAGATCACTCTTTGAACAAGTAAATTTATGCAGCTCTTTGAATAGCACCGATAGTATGAGAATTACTTGCAGCAATAATATCACCTAAAGAAAACAAATTATGAAGCGAATGCACTGAAGTGAAAACACTAATATCACCGATAGTATGAGAATTACTTGTAGCAATAATAGCACCAATAATATGAACCATCATCTTCATTATTATACTTGCTACGAAACATAGCACCAATAATATGAGCCATCATATTATTTTTTATTATAGTTGCAGCACCAATAATATGAGTCATCTTCTTTTTACCTAAAAATGTAACAAATCTTTCAAGAGCTCTTTGAATTACACTTGCTACGAAACATAGATAAAAAAAATTGTGGGACATGAAACATGGTACACGAAACATAGATAAAAAAAAATTACACTTGGACCACTCCCATTGGCCAGTCAAACATGTCATACTTAAACCTTTGTAACCTTCAGCGTTTTATTTAAAACGCCAACAACATTAAAAAAAAAAAAAAAAAAAACGCCTAAACACACCTAGTGTAATGGGGTGGGGGGCGTTTTACGACGTTTTTTTTCAATTTTAATAATAATAATAATAATAATTAATTACTAATAGTAAATAATAATAATAATAACAAAAAGATAAAAAAGACAATAAAATATAATAAAAAAAGACAACAAAAAAGACTAAAAACAAAAAGCAAATGATTGATGGATGTGATGTTTTTATAGGGGGGTGTAATTAGTAAATAGGGGAGGTGCGTATAGTATCACTCAAAAAATATCAATGTACCAACTCATACGTCAATATATTATATATTTTCTCTGTACAGTAAAAATTGCCAAATGTTCTACACCATAATAAAATATACAACTTAAAATAGCAAAGTGAAAGCATATCCCAAACATAATCGTATACACCACATGTTACTATAGTTGATTAATTAACTGGAACTAGTTTTTGCCCCGCCCATGTTGTGGGACACTAAACCGAATATTTCTCACTTTCTTAACATTTACGCCTGTATTTTGCTTACTTGTACCTGCTACTCATAACACGATCTCAATAAAAGTTACATCGAGTCAACCAATTAAAACAAAAAATGGGCCAAAATGATTAGTTATAGAGACCATGGGGCCAAAATGGTTAGACTTAGGGGCCAAAATGGTTAGTTATAGAGACCATGGGGACAGATATGTTAAAAATTCTTATTTTGGGCTAATATAGTAAAAAGTGATATAACCACAGGGGTCAAAAATGTAATTTACACTAAAATATAAATAAACAAAGCTACTGTTCAAAGTACTCAAAAATTAATATAAAAAAAAGGATAATTAGCAATTTCACGCAATTGGTCACAAGAGCAAAGTCATAACCAGAGAGATGTGTGCTAGTTATACCATTTGTTTATTGCAAATTATCACACACTAAATTAACCATGTACACACAAAAGGAAAAATAGATGACAAAACTAAGAACTTCACCCGTTTTTACAAGCTGAAGAGATAGTGTCCATACACACCATCAAAATTGGGTATACCCATGACCCAACCCAAGTATTGTGTTTGAAGAGTATAGGGGCTTTTTGTTTACCTCTTAATGAGGCTCTTAATGGTTCAGACTGTTTGTTTTGTGAGCAAATATCTGAATGGTTAAGACATTTGTCTCTGAATGGTTAAGTATTATACAAAGTCTGAATGGTTAAGACCTCTAATTTGAATTGGTCAGACACTTACCTCTGAAGAGTTAAGTATTATACTGGCTGTTAATGGTTCAGACCTCTTACTGGTTCAGCACTTAATGGTTCAGACCTCTTACTGATTCAGCACTTAACCATTCAGAAGTTGCCAAACAGCCCCTAAAAAGCTAAAACTAATGAAAATCGGTGAATCCAACGAAGTTAAGCATGTTATAAGCGCATATAATATGCGGAGAAAACACTAATCCGTATAAAAAGTTATCATGTTTGATACATTTTTTTGTTATTTTATAAATTAAATAATTAAACTAAAGGTGTATAAATTACGTTTTTTTTTCTTCGAAAAACTGGTTTTTGGAGAAACATGTTCGGGTTTTAAACTGGTTTGGGTGAAAAATATTCGAACCCTATTTAAATCGGTTTGGGTCGGGTTGAAACAGATGTGACTCAAACAGGTTCGGGTTAGAACTGGTTTGGGTGACGAGAGGGAGAACCAGTATACAAACAACTGAACAAGTGGTTTGGGTCCGTACCAGTACTGCCCAAACCGTTTTGGGAGTGAAAATCGAGTAGTGTTACGAATCTTTTTGCAAATCCAAATTGTTCTTTATTTCTTATCTCGTAATCAAACAATTTTAAAAAAGTAATCTATGCGTTGCGTGACACGAACCAGCCCAAAACTGCTACCAAGTTAGCCTAATTACATAGTCGCCACTCGCCGACTCTAAATTCCAATGTTTTAAAATCCGGTTTTTATATCGTATCAGATTTGGCTCAGAAACAATTTGACCTGGTATATTGATCGTGTGTACCGAACGGTTTAACCGATTTTTAAAACATTGCCAAATTCCCACAACCCGAAAAAGAAAAAGTAACCCTCGATCCTCACATCACGTGCCACTAAAGTAACAAATCACGTGACAACTCCTAACCATGGTCAAAACCTAATCTCAAAGATAACAACTTAACTCAACCATGGTTACTTTCTGCCTCATCCTCCACTGTCACCTTTCTTCCCCAAATTTCAATTAAATCTAGGGTTTCTGCAACTCAAACAAACAAAATCTGCACAAATCTCTTCAATTCATCTGTATCTATACATGTTTTCAAACCCTAGCATCTTAGATCGAGTTACGTGATGGAGACGCAAAGGATCGTCGAGTTTCCGCACCAAAATTTGGATAAACGACCGCGAAAACGGCCTCGATTGGCTTGGGACGTGCAGGATCATGTTCCTCCTCATCCGAAGGTTTAATTTGTTGTGATAGTTTGTGTTTTTAATGAATTTGTATGAATTGATTGATTATATCATGTTCGATTGGCTTGGAACGTACCGAATCATGTTCCTCCTCACCCGAAAGTTTAATTTGGTGTGATATTTAGTTTTTGTAGTGAGTTTGTTTGGATTGATTGATTATATGTTGTTTGATTTGCTAGAAGCGTTGAGTTTTTGAGTTTTGAGTGATTTGTGTTGTTGATGTTGATAGTTTTTGTTTGCAGAAGCTTGTTGATTATGGATCCGAAGGTTTAAATTGTTATGATATTTTGTATTTTTAGCGATTTTGTTTGGATGGATTGATTATATGGTGTTCAATTGGCTAGAAACGTTGAGTTTTTGAGTTTTGAGGTGTTTGTGTTGATGTTGATGATTTTTAGTTTTTGTTTGTAGAAGTTTGTTGAGTATGCTAGTATGGATGTTGTTAGGTTATTCCGGAAATATAAATTGTTTTGTGATTTAACAGATTAATAGTTAAGACAGATACGGAAATGGTTTAATTTGATTTCATGTCGTGTTTATTTAATTTCATAAATACATCTGATATAGACATATTGTCATACATGACAACATCTAATTAATTGAAAATTGTACATAAGAAAGTTTAGGATTTTGTATATGCTTATGATCAAATTAGGAAATGGATCTGTTTTTGCCTGATCATATCGTTGTCTTGGTGTAAAAAGCGTGAGGCGATTAGCTTCCTGAAAGCGGAGGCGTGAGGCCAGAGCTTCATGTATGTGAGATGTTACTCTATGTATGTACAACCAAAAGCTGCATCTCTTTTAGATATCAAACTTCTTTATCTTGTAAATCATTTGTAATCTCTTCATCCTTCTGATTGTTTTACATATCTGCCTCACAAAAGTCGTTATGTTCTAGAGCAATATGCCTGACTAACACATGCATGAAGCGCTGCGTCAAGACCCCGAGACGCTTTTCGCTGCAGCCTCTATTGTCTCATGCCTTAGGCGCACTTTTCAAAACCAAGATCCTAGTTGGGGAGTTAATATGAATCTGTCTAAATCAAGAATGATTTAATATGGATCTGTCTGAATCAAGAATGATTTAAACATTTTGACTTGTATAGTTGTATGTAATATTCTTATGAGATATGCATGACATATAAAACGCTTTTGAGTTCATGTTATAAATAAATTCACAAGACTTGATTGTTCAGATGTTAATTCTAATGTTTTAATGCTTGTTTGTCACATAGGTACTTCCAGCTTTGTACTGCGGACAGGAGTTTGTAAATAGTGTAGTCCCTGTTTTTTCATACTCTTCAATATATTACAAAGGGATACCTCACAATGGTTCCCCTCCATGGAGACCAGATGATAAAGAAGGCCACTATGTATTTGCTGTAGGAGAGAATATAACTCCTCGATGTAAGAACACTGCAGCTCCATAACAAGTTTTGTATATTTATATCTTAATAAAACAAACTTAAAGAGATCTGATGATGAACCTCTAATGTAAATGGTAATTTTCTATCAATTTTATGTACATGGCATGTGTTAATGATACTTTATTTCTCAATTTCAGATCGGATATTGAGCAAAATGGGTGAAGGTTAGCCATCTTCTTTTTGTTTCTTTTTATGTCGTGATCTATAACTAACTTTTTCTTTTTGGAAATTTTGTTAATGAACCCGATTAAGGTACTTTCGGGCAAGTTTTGGAGTGTTTGGACAACGAAAAGAAAGAGCCTGTAGCAATTAAAGTTGTCCGTTCAATAAATAAGTATCGTGAAGCTGCCATGATTGAAATTGATGTTCTACAGAAGCTTGCCAGACATGATGTTGGTGGCTCACGGTAGGTTTTAATCTTTTATTTTCTTTAATGTGGTTGTAGATTAAAGTGATGTGGTGTAAGCGTGTTTAATTTTTGCAGTTGTGTGCAAATACGGAATTGGTTTGACTATCGTAATCATATATGTATTGTAAGTACTCACTGGTGTTTGTTGAGATTATGATTTAGCAATTGGCATTGACGCCGCCACGTCATCGTCATGTGTTGTATTTTTAGTGAGTTAAAAACTTCTTAACAGGTTTTTGAGAAGCTTGGTCCAAGTTTATATGATTTTCTCCGCAAAAACCACTACCGTTCATTTCCTATTGATCTTGTTCGTGAGTTTGGCAGACAACTTTTGGAATCTTTAGCATGTGTGTGCTAAAAACTTGTACCATCTTTGTTTTCCATAATTTCTTATTATTTGAATTTTTGCATGCAAAACGTGCCTTTCTTATGAACTCTTGTTATTATTAGTTTTGTTGCCTGTATATAAGTGTTATGTTTCCATTTATCTTTACGTGTATCACTAATGTCATTGTCATCGTCATTTTTGGTTCTGGTTGTCTAATTTCTGCCGCCTATTTTCTTGCAGTTATGCATGATCTACGCCTTATACATACGGATTTAAAACCAGAAAATATTCTTCTGGTATCATCAGAGTATATCAAGGTGCCGGATTACAAGGTATGGTGTTTTATTATTTTGTACCTGTTATCAGGATCCAGTGAAAACTAAACATCTGGTCGGATCTGTAAGACCATATCAAAAACTTGAATTTGGATCTAATAAGTCAGACAAATTCATGGTTCATATATTTCCATTGAAATGCTAAGTAAAAAATTTGAAAGATTTTCCGTTGAAGAAAATCGACAAATTCACAGATGCAAAGATACAAATCTGTGAAGTTGTCGACTTTAACGCTTCAAAATTAATCGAACACATCAATTGAGGTCATAGTTATTAAAGGCGCGAGGCGCACTCAGGGTGATTTGTTGGGCCTGGGGCTTTATTTCCTGGGCGCTCGCTTTAATAACTATGATTGAGGTATAAAATTGTAAATTTACTGAATTGTCAACTTATATGATTCAATATTGGACTATGTTACTATGTTTATTATTATGATCCCATGGGCCCATTAGGTATCTAGGGTTTGCATTCGGTTATCTATATATTGTAATGCATTATTCAAATAATATCAATTCAGTATTTCATAAACTTGCACAAATTTGTGAAGTTGTGACTTAAATGCTTCAAAATTAATCGAACACTTCAGTTGATGTATAAAATTGTAAATTTACTGAATTCTCGACTTATATGATTCAAATTTGAAAGTCAAATGAGTTCTTACTGTTCCTTTTGGAGATTTAGTTTCGCTTGTGATAAAAAATAATGGTTTTTGTTGTTAAGTGAACAAAACTTCTGATGACTGTTGTTTATATCAAGTTTCTCTCAAGATCAGGAAAAGACGGGTCCTACTTCAAGAATTTGCCAAAAACAAGTGCTATTAAGCTAATTGATTTCGGGAGTACTGCATTTGAACACCAGGATCACAGTTATATTGTATCAACACGTCATTACCGGGCCCCGGAGGTTATATTGGGTAAGTGTCGTCTACTCTTTTATCCTGTGGTGTCAGCAAGTAATATCATTTTTGTCGTTTAAGTTTCATATTTTACCGCACACAGGCCTTGGATGGAGTTATCCATGTGATTTGTGGAGTGTGGGTTGCATACTTGTTGAACTTTGCTCTGTAAGTGTTATGTTCTGTTTATATTAACTTATAGTTATATACAAAATGGGAAATATGGTACTTTTTATGGGCCTTCATACACAAATTTATATGGATTTTCGCTGAATTCACGCATAAATTAATATGCTATACTTTTGAACAATAATTAAAAGCCCGGACTTTTATAAATTAATGAAAAGAGTAAAGTACACAGATGTTCCCTGTGGTTTACCAAGATTTTGGATTTGGTCCCTAGCTTTTCAAAAGTACACGGATGGTCCCTGTGGTTTGCACTTTGTAACGCATTTAGTCCCGAACTTTGCCAAAAGTACATTGATGGTCCCTGTGGTTTGCACTTTGTAATGCGTTTAGCCTTTAATTTGGACCTATTGAAACCTTAAAATTTGTTGGCTGGGGACTAATTGTGTTACAAAGTGCAAACCATAGGGACCATCCGTGTACTTTTGGAAGGCGAGGGACTAAATCCAATATTTTGGTAAAACCACGGGGACCATCCATGTATTTTACTCTAATGAATATGTTTTTATAATGTGTCGATTCTTAATCATGCAAAAAGAACCTTTTTGTATAAAGTTCAAGGATTTAACCATGCATTTTTTTGTTACACAATAAAGCCCAGGGACGTTAACGTTTAGTCTTAAAAGGTAACCATGTTAAAATAGAATGTAGGGGCTTATATGCGGATTCAGCAACTTAATGATGCTTACAATTTTTTTAATCATTGAGGCCATGAATATATGAAGTTTCTTATTGACAACTGCCCTAACATAAATGCTCTTTTAGGAAATAATGATAAACCTTTTAAATTTATTTGCTTTCTTTGTTTCTTTGCAATTAGGGGGAGGCTTTGTTCCAAACCCATGAAAACTTGGAACATCTTGCCATGATGGAGCGCGTTTTAGGGCCGCTTCCTCAACATATGATTATGAGAGCCGAGTAAGATATTTTGAAATTGTTATTATTAGTCCTAGACGTGGCATTGTCGACCCGTAAACTTATATGTGGGTCAAATTAGGTTTGTTTTTTCGATTTCAAACATGTTAAATAAAAGAAATGCTAAAAGGGAACATGTCAAATGTTTGTAAATCGCCTAACTTGCATTTGTTCAATAACTTAAAAGAGTAAAGTATACGTTTGGTCCTTGTGGTTTACCAAAATTTTGGATTTTGTCCCAGCTTCCTAAAAGTACACGCATAGTCCCTGTGGTTTGCATTTTGTAACGTGAAGGTTTTAGTATGTCCAAGTTAGGGACTAAATACGTTACAAAGTGCAAACCACAAGTACATCCGTGTACCTTTGGATGGAAAAAGCTGGGGACTAAATGCATTACAAAGTGCAAACCACAGGGACCATCTGTGTACTTTTGGAAAGCTAGGGACCAAATCCAAAGTTTTGGTAAACCACAGGGACCATCCGTGTACTTTACTCTTAACTTAAATATTAGTTTTGTATGGAAGATAGAAAATGATAAAAAAAGTGTTTGCTCCTGTTTATTAAGTTTGACCTCTTTCTACTCTTTTCACCAAACCCTCCCATTTTGCCACCTCTAGTTAATTTCATGGATGCCGGAAAAAGATTAACATAAACCTAAAATTTTGTCAGCCGTCGATCTGAAAAATACTTCAGAAAGGGTGCACGGTTAGATTGGCCCGATGGTGCAACCTCAAGAGAAAGTATGAGGGCGGTGTGGAAACTTCCTCGCCTGCAGGTAATTAATATTCTTCGATTCCTGTTATTGAAGGTCAGGTCGGCTAAAGGGTTTGGGTCAAAACAGAAATATTACAATATTGACAAGTCAAAAACAAGTACGTATGTTCATGTGAAACATTTTCTTTCGAATGCAGAACCTTGTAATGCAGCATGTGGATCACTCTGCCGGGGCCCTGATTGACCTCTTACAGGGGCTCTTGCGGTTTGACCCATCAGAACGGCTTAAGGCCCGGGAAGCTTTAAGGCACCCTTTCTTCACCGGAGATATTAGACGGTACGGGTATCCCTTGTAATCGGAAAGTTCTATGTTAATAGAAAAATCTTGATGTTTAATATAGAAACAAAAGCTTTTAATGATGGTTTTACCGTTATACCGACAAAATCATCTGATAATTATCTGTGTTTGAATGTTGGATGTATAGTGTGAATGGTTTTGATCCGAAAGTTTCTTTGTTTTGGTGTTTTATCTCGTAAGAGATTCTAACTCATGACTTTGAGAATGTAAATTTAGACCAACTGTGATGCATTAAAGCCGAGAGTTTGATGTTTGATACCCTGTTATGGGGTCGCGATTAATGTTACTCTCAAGGTGGTGTTTGGTTTGCGATTAAAAGTACTACAATTTTGGCAAGTATGATTCTTAAATGGTCATTGATAACTTATGATAATTAGTAAATCTCACAAATAGCAAAGCTACTTATAGGGTTTGGGGAGGGTGGGATGTAGACAGACCTTGCCATTATCCCTAGGGATAGAGAGACTGCTTTCAGAGAGACCATCGGCTTTAAAACGAACAGCATACCAATACATCAAGTCAAAGAATATAGAAAAAACAAGTCACTAAGTCCATGGCTTTATAGCCTAGTGGCATCTTGGGGGGTGGGATAAAATTTTGAGACCAATAGGTCCTGGGTTCGATTCCCACAAGGGGGTTTTTCTCATATTTATTGGGTTTACTCCTGAATTGGTGTATAGGCGTTATGTCTAGTGGAGATGGATGTGATCGGGTGGTTCCGCTGGTGGCACGATACTCCAGTGGTCCGTCAGTGATCCAAATTTGCCGTTCAAAAAAAAAAAAACAAGTCACTAATACTAAGAAAGTGATCAGAGTGACACAATATCGTGTAAATCATGTATAATAGCATGCAATATCATTTGGGCATAAACACAAAAAGGGAATCACCGGTAAAGTCACTTAAAGGATATGAAAACCTACGTCCCTAAAATACACCTAAGATCTTACTGTAATATCCTCTAGAAGTCCTTAACCCTAATCCTACGCCTCCACGAAGTCCTATCTTGGACTATATCCTTAGAAAGATGCAACTCTAGTAAATCATGCTTAATCTACTCATCACATATCAGTTTGGGTCTGCCTCTTCCTCTCTCCATAGCAAGAGTTTCCACATATGATAACTAATTCATACTTAGTAATAAATTTTTGAAAATGAAAGATATAAAATCTTCTTACTACAGTCCAAAGCATTTGGTGAGAAATACATTTATTGTTTCTTGAATCCTCCAATAAATAAGCAAACAGGTTTTGATTCACATGACGATAATAATTTAAGTTTAATATCACACTCTTATGAATCATTGCAATAGTGGATGACAACTAGATGCACAGTAAAAGCGCACAGTAAAGGAAATAATTCATTCGAATTATTGACACAGTAACTTTAATAATTCGTTCAAATTATTGACGCACAGTACAACATAGTTTCTTTCTTATGTCTATATAAACTCATGTAATATTATAGTTTTGAAGTACCAAGAAATATATATAAGAAATCATCTGAAAATTCTCTCTACTTATCTTCTATATTATTCAGCTTTTAGGCTAGTTTATAACACACACAACAATATAATCACTTTTTTTTATTTTGTATGAAAAACCCCAATGAAGTTTTAAAGATCTGAGCTTGCTTAATGGTTATAGTACGCATACTGCATTTTTAATATTTTTAAATACCATAATCAAAATTCCAATGATGCTCATATCCACGACTACCCCCATGTCGACCTCCTCAGGTCGACAGATCTTATGAACCACTGGCGAGCCACTATAAAGAACCTTGCCTGACCTCGTATCCATGGTTGTAAAAATCCCGACTAGTCTCCGATTAGTCTCCGATTAATCACTAATCGGTGGTTCACCGATTAATGGCCGATTAATAGCTAGGCAGTCAATGACGGTCCTATTCTGGCCAAATTTTGGCAAGATGCCAGCCAAATTTTGACCAAACCATTTAAATTCCTTCCAATTACTTAAAAAATGGGTTAATGAGGGGTTAAAACATGTATACTTTAAAAAACTACATATAAAAATGTGTGTGTGTATATGTAACTAAAAATTACATATAAAAATCTCAAACCGATTAATTCCGATTAATCCCTATTAATCCCGATTAATCCCTAGGCGGTACCCCACCGCCCGCCTAGCGCCTAGCGATTCTTACAACACTGGTATCACACCGCTATACTCTTCTGTAGCTCTGTATCCTTTCTACATCATACAAAGAGCTGATTTCAAACCCCTCTGATTTTTTTTCTTTTTCAAATTAAAATCTCTAAAGAAGATTTTGATAGAATTAATTACTTTAAAATTTGTTGGATAAACTATAGCTTAGCAAATAGATTAATTAAATTGATCAATATATTTTGTGTACCTCAGTCATGATTTTTAATGAGATAAGTTTGGAAATTTGCTTTAATTTTTATTTGAATATGGTAACTATGGTTTAGCAAAAGAATTATTATACTTGGATGTTTTCCTGTTAAGTTTTGAGTTTGAACTTATATGTGCTCACTTTGCATAATTAACGTGTTTGTTGTCCGTCTACCTGTTATCCTTATGTAATTTGCACTGTTGATTGGAATGAAAAATTCAGGTAAAATCTCAACAAAAAAAAAACGTGTTAAGTAAACATATATTTTCATGAAAATTGCCGCAGGTCACGGACTAGAAATCAACAAGCCTTGATGTGATTGAGCTTATAATTTTGCAAAACCCGTGTTATAAATTGTAAACTTATCACGTTTTACATGTTATACTCTATAATTTGTAAAGTTTTGTAAAGTCCTTGACATAATAATTTTGTAAACTTGACTCTTTTTGTGAAATGTAGAATATGCAAAAATATATCAAAAAATGTCATTTCTTTTAGGTGTTATAAGTGGACAAGTGGTGACATATTAAAGGTAACCAATTGTATTAAATAATAAGTAAAACAACTTTATTACTTTAAAATATAATGAATTAAAAAGTAAAGTTTTACCCAATTTATGTAAAGTTTTGGAAAAAGAAATCACGGGTCGTGGCTATTGCCTAATGCTCCAGATCGCTAATCGTGGTTTGTTGAACGGTCATGATCATTGATGGAGGAAATCATATAAAGTATCATAATTTATAAATCATAGTTAATTATAAACAACAAAGATTACATAATATTATATATAGAATTATGATTAATGACAAAACGTTGCTAGCAAATATTTGAAAAACCGGAATGACAGCTAAATCTGTGGGTTCGACGGTTTTTCAGTTTCACTAGTCGGTCTAGTAAAAATCCATCGGTTGACAAAGAAAGAGGCGAGCATTAACGTTTCTACTAATCTTCAACGGTATTAATATGTTCATTTAAAACGTCTGGTTCGTTGTAGCCAAGTTCATTAATTTTTTACCGAACCGAACCGGTTGGATTCTTGTCACTAGGGCTTAATTATATCTATCTTTTTTTGAACGGTGACGATTTATATATTAATCTAGCAAGAAGCTAGATATATAGAAATACGGATTAAGTTATTCTATAAAGGCTCATAAAAATAAAAAAATGTACAAAGACACAATGGATGACACAAGATGACGTAATGTCAAGCAAAATATAACAAAATCCCGAAAAAAATAATACAGTGTCAAGGAAAAAAGACACAACGAGTCGCAAAAAGATACAATGACGCAAATATAGAAAAGACACAATGATAGATAAAAGACAGAAGTAAACAAAAATTCTAAAATCTATAACCTACAAATTCAAAAGTGAAAACATAAAATCTCACATCGTAGAGCTCGATCAGACAGTGAAAATGCCGCTTGAATGAGGTCAATCAGAGTCTATCTAATACCCTTTATACGACTTCTTATTTTTAGAAGCCTTTTATATTTGATCATAATCCATAGAAATAGATACAGTTCAATGATGAGAAAAGTTGAACTAAAATTAGATGTCTTATTAATTAATAGTGGGAATGTCCGCGCGTTGCGGCGGGTGTTCGGACTAATATCATATTCAATTATAACGTCTATTACAAGCCACCATACATGAATTTATGTAAGTTTCACATAATTCAATTGTGTGCCTCAACAATGGCTTCCAAAGAAGATAAAAGAACTTAAAATTTACACATTCATTTTCATCGTAATATTCTAAATCTCTACTAAATGAATTCAGTGACTAAATGTAATTTTATATATTAATGGTATTAGTTTCTCCTCGGGCTTCGTGGCGGGAGTGTTGTCGTTTTCTTTCACACGCAACGTAGCAAGAGTTTGGTCGTTATCTGGTTTGACCTGCCGAAAATCATAAAGGTGAACGCTGATACCGTTTCCATTAGCACAAAATACTGACAACAATGTTCTCTCATAAGTAGCTGGGTTCGTGCACACAATACCGCAATCGTAACGTCAATCGTTATTGCGTACGTTACCACGTCAATCGCTATCGAGTACGTTACCAAAAAAATACTTTATTTTGGTTGAACTCTAGGTCTGATGGTGGCAAAAATTTACAAAACTTGAAGAACGGGTTTCTAAAATTTACTTCCATATTAATGATAGTTATAATATTTATTTTTCGTAACGTTAAATTTCATAATTATTTACAAATAATGACAACAAATTATTATAATCTCTAAAAGTTCATTTTTAAAGTCTAGTTTATTTTAGGTTTTGGGGTTTAGTAAAAAATCGTTAACTTGTAAGAATTAATGAATGAAAAGTTTAGCTAGCATATATAGTTTCAGATTTCTATTAATTAATTGTTTGATGATAAATCAAAACATATTTAGTACTAAATGCTCCCCAGCCATGTGTCCAAGGTGAGTGACTATTTACCCACTTTTTCAAGCACTCTGTGAAGCTATTGTCTTGATTTTTAGAATGAAAATTAGAGAAACAAATTAACTGGCATGCTAAATCAAACAAAACAAATTCAATCTCAAGATGATTAGAATGTAATGAAAACACAATTAAAAAGTGAAACAATTTACAAATTGTACTCATATAATCCAAATAATAGTACATGTTATCGTAAAAATAATAGTCTAACTATATATCTTACCTTTTAATAATATATTTTTATTTTCCAAAATACACATTAATCCCACCTTTTTATAATACATGTATCATTTAAACCAACAAATGATAAGGCTCTAATGTTTGTCATCATAAATTATATGTATTATCTCAAACAAACAAAGAAAAAACATAACTAGATTAATACAAAAACTAAGACGTTCATTTGCTTCTTACTATCAATTCAATGTCATCTAATTATGGAACATATGGAGGTACCAAAACCGGTGCCATGAACAACATTTAAATCACCGTTGGGTGGAACGACTTTTATTTCCGGTTCTGCCCCTAAAAAAGAGGGTAGAGAAATAAGCTAAAAATATGTAGTAAAATATCTAGTGAATGTTGATAGCATCATAAAAGAAATTTACAATTAATAGATGTGGAATAAAAGTTAGTACTTCCAAATAATTATACATCTTAGTGACCAACCCCAAATTGATGAACTTTCTTTTGTATGCATTGCAGCGTTCATGATCTTCATTACTTACTGGTGATCAACCAGAAAATCTGATGCGTAAAAGTTGGTTTGTTTTAGTGTTTATTTAGGATCGAAGCAACACGAGTTCTTAAGAATAAGAAACTTACTTCAGTTTTCTACCGAGCTGGTTATGGATGAATCGGATAAGGGCCACGGCAGTAGCTCGGGGGTTAATTAACATGTATAGGTGAAGGTTTAAGAGAGCGGACATAGCTTGATATTGGGACTCCTTTGGTCGGATATGGAATATATAAATATACATCTGAAGGTTCAAATGATTTTATAAGTCATCGGTTACAGGTTTGGGTTATTAACACCAAAATGAGAAATGATGGTGGATTTAAGACTAACTCATAAATGACCGATGACGGTTGATTGACACCAAAATGAGAAATGATGATGGTGGATTTTATAAGTCATCGGTTATAGGTTTGGCCTATAGTTTGCATGGTTTGTTTCACTTGGTTTATCTTTTAAAGTATTGTGGTAGTATCATTAATATATCAATTCATGAATTGCATATTTGACATAGAAACCAAAAATACAATAGTTGGTAAACGAGATAATGGAAGTGGAAATCATTACTAAACTGGACCAAATGTTTCTTTTTCCATTTAGTTATTTGTTTGTTTTTTTACTACTTTAGTAGTAGGCTTGTTTATTTATTTAATTTTTTAATATGGACTTCCCAGTTTGATTGTATAAAAAAGTGATCATTTGATTTCTGGCCAAGTGACCAAAAAATGTACTAAAATGCTTAAAGGTAAGAAGAAAAGGTGGTCTGAAAGTCATTAACAAATTATTTTAAATCGGGGGACCATAGTAACCACGTCGAACGAAATAGTATGATCAATTTAAATAAGGTTTGGATGTCTCCTTGATTTCGTCCATACCGGTTATCCATCGTTCATCATCCTTCCAACCGTCTTGTTCGTTAGTTTGCTGGTGAGCTGGGGTGTTTAGTGGTGTGGACGGCGTACCAATACATCCATGGGTCTTCTCTATTTCTTTGATTATGTTGTATGTGTGCGTGGACATTGCTAAGAAACCATTTTTTGTTAATAAAAATAATATTGACTGCGCCGTAAACTATATGAATAGTGAAAGTTGTTGTGGGTGTACCAGGTGGGTTGTTTTTCTTTTGATTTGTTGGTGAATCCTTTGGTTAATGACAATCAGTTAAGGATGGTTCAGTGGAAGCCAGACTTTTCCCTTTCTTATCATCCTTGACTTGTGGGGTTGTTGTTTAAGTGGTACCTGCGTATTATGAATGTTAACGCATGCAATATAAATTATTTGTGTACCTATTTGTTTTGAAGTGTAGTGGGCGCTGTTGATGTACATGACTTCTTTGAAATGAAACTAAGTTATCGGCTACAGAAAACAAAATTTGTCTAACCCATTGATTATTCTAAAAGATGTGTGTAATATCTTTAATGTGATCGCAAAAAGGATGGGCATTCAGAAGATGAGATAGACAAAGGCTTAAGGTGGCGGTTACGTTTAGTTGCCATGTTGTCTTTTCCGGCTTAATTGAGATGAGAGCACTTCTTATTGGTCTTGGACCACTGCAATTGAACTACTGAATGGAAGATGGTGGCCGTTGCATCCCGAAAATGGGAACGATAGTGCTAGCGGTTGTGTTAAATTGGCAAGCAAAGATGAAGGTTGTGGTTGGATCTGATGTGATAGCTCAGATGACTTCACACAATTGCGGCGGTGCTCCAATTCGAAGATGTCATGATTAGACGTCGTTGACTTAACAAGATGGTGATGCTATCCGGTCATGGAGGTTACTTTTGCCAGAAGATGCAACATTTGCAGGTTTGGTTCGATAATGATTTTAGAACTATTTCAAACTGAATTGATTCACATGACGGTTTGTTTCTTATATATATATATATATATATATAGGGAGCTGCTAGAATGAGAACCACTCCCAGTTATGAGAACCATGAGAACCACTCTCAACCAATCAGGAGAAGGGGTAATATGGTCATTTCCTTTAAAAGTCTAATCCCTCATCTCTCTCCTCATTAAAACTTGCAGACTTTTCTCTAATCTCTCTCTCCTCTCTCATTTTATAGTCTTCATCTTCTCTCATATTGAAACCAGGGGATTTGAAACCAAATCTTAAAAGTTTGAAGATCTTCAACAACAAAACTCAAAACCAAACCACAATCATCTTCAAAGCCAAAAATCCCCATCCCCATCTTCGGCCTCCCTTCCTCTCCGCCACCCACAACCATCCCTCAGCCGCCGCATCCACCCCAAGACCCCATCCCGTCGTTCTGCTGTTGAAGATGATTATGATGATAATCTGCTGTTTATTAGTGACGATGATGATGAGAATCGACGGCGACGGCTTCGGGATGTATTATGAGGATGATGATAATCTGCTGTTTATTTGGTGGGTTTGATGATTTTGGTGGGTTTGTAAAAATCTGGTGGGTTTTGATTTTTTTGGTGGTGTGGCAGTGGGTGTGGTGGTGTTGGAGGCGGTGGCGGGTGGCGTTGGGGATGGTGGGTGGGTGGAGAGGGTCGGCGGCGATGGCTGAGCCGGTGAAGCCGGTGATACCGATGGTTTTTTTGGTATGTGTTCTTGTTTTTTCTGGGTTTGATTTTTGGGTGTTCTTGAATCTGGGTTTGATTTTGGGTGTTCTTTGAATCTGATGGGTGTTCTTGATTTTTCTAGGTTTGTTCTTGAATCTGGGCTTGAATTTGGGTGTTCTTGAATCTGATGGGTGTTCTTGATTTTTCTGGGTTTGATTTTGGGTGTTCTTGAATCTGGGCTTGAATGTTGTTCATGTTGAATATGGGGTTGAATGATTTGAATCTGGGTTTAAATGTTGTTCATGTTGATCTGTGGGTTTTGATTTGTGATATTAAAATATGCGGGTTCTGATACGATCGACGGGTGGCGATGATGCAAAAAAAAAAAAAAAATCGTAGATTTTGATGACGATGGCGCGGCAAGGACGGCGAAGGGTAGGGTTTTTGATCCTGCAACCCCACTTTTGCAGCCTCTTGATTATCGGATAATCTGAGCCAAACCCCGTTTTTTTTTTCGAGATACGCTTTGTTTTTTATGATTGTTGGGTTTTTATATTTTTTTTGAGGCGTCGATGATGATAACAATATATCTGAGACACCTCCCGAGTTTGCGATTTCTGGGTGCGTTCGTTTTTGTGTAAAAAAGTTTTTGTAAAAACGTAAACTTTTTAACGTAAACCGTAAACTTTTTTGTTGTAAAAACGTAAACCGTAAACTTTTTGTTAACCGTAAACTTTTTTTTGTTGTAAAAACGTAAACCGTAAACTTTTTGTTAACCGTAAACGTTTTTAACGTAAACCGTAAACTTTTTGTTGTAAAAATGTAAAGCGTAAAAAGTTTTACGTAAAACTTAAAAAGTTTTACGTTTAACGTAAAACGTTTTTACGTAAAACGTAAGACGTTAAACGTTAAAAGTTTTACGTAAAATGTAAAAAATTTAACGTAAAAAACGTAAAACGTAAAAAGTTTTACGTAAAAAACGTGAAACGTAAAAAGTTTTAGGTAAAAAACGTAAAATGTAAAAAGTTTTACGTAAAACGTAAAACCTATAATTTTTAACGTAAAATGTAAACTTTTTTAACGTAAACCGTAAAACGTAAAAAGTTAAACATAAAACTTAAAAAGTAAAAAGTATTAAAAGTATAACCTAAAACGTATAAAGTTTAAAAAACGACAAAAAACCGGCGCGTTGAACGTAAATAACGTTAACGTAAAAATGGCGCGTAAAACGTAAAAAAACGTTAACGTAAAAAAGCGGGGCGTAAAATGTAAAAAACCGACGCGTAAAACCTAAAAAACCGGTGCGTAAAACGTAAAAAGCCGACGTAAAACGTAAAAAGTTTTAACATAAAACCTAAAACGTAAAAATTTTAACGTAAAACTTAAGATTTTAACGTAAAAAGTAAAAAGTTTTAACGTAAAACGTAAAAATTTAACGTAAAAAGTAAAAAGTTTTAACGTAAAACGTAAAAAGTCTAAAAAGGTTAACGTAAAACGTAAAACATAAAGTTTAAAAAACGACAAAAAACCGGCGCGTTGAACGTAAATAACGTTAACGTAAAAATGGCACGTAAAACGTAAAAAAACGTTAACGTAAAAAACCGGGGCATAAAATGTAAAAAACCGACGCGTAAAACCTAAAAACGGGACGTATAAACGGCGCGTAAAAACGGGACATAAAAACGGGACGTAAAAAATGGGGCGCAAAAAACGGGACGGCTTGTAAAAAAGCGTGACGCTAAAAACGGTGCGGCAAAAAACGGGACGGCTTGTAAAAAACGTGACGTAAAAAACGGCGCGGCAAAAAACGGGACGACTTGTAAAAAACGGGACGGCTAAAACGGGACGGCAAAAAACGGGACGGCTTGTAAAAAAACGTGACGCTAAAACGGCGCGCTAAAACGGGACGGCTTGTAAAAAAACGTGACGTAAAAACGGCGCGGCAAAAAACGGCGCCTAAAACCGGGCCTAAAACCGGGCCTAAAAACGGCACTTAAAAACTACGGTCGCAAAATCGGCGTGAAAAAACGGAGCGTAAAACGGGTCGTAAAAAAACACGCGTAAAAAACGGGTGGTAAAAAAACGCGCATAATTTTTTTTATATAAAAAATCTGATTTTCAAAATTTTTGTTTAATAAAGAAATCTTTAAAAAAAATAAAAAGTAATATAATAAAACTAAAAGGTAATATAATAAAACAAAAAGTAATTAAAAAATAATAAAGTGAAAAAGACAAAAAAAAGTTAATTTACCAATCTACCCTTTTTGATTAAAATATAAAAGACATAATAAGACAAATTTTATTTAATATTAGTTTTTGTTACTTTTACTCTCATCCATCCATCAAGTTGATCTAAAGGCTATAAAGTGGTTCTCATGGTTCTCATAACTGGAGGTGGTTCTCATTTTAGCGATCCCCTATATATATATATAGGGTGGGGTTCGGCTACAAAGTCTATTTTTCCTACAAAGTGTATAAAGTCATAAAACACCAATATTTCAGCCATAAAACACACTCAAAACCCACAAATAACATAGTGAAAATCACAATATCTAAACCCTAACAGTCCTTAAAAATTTCAAACACACCATCGTAGAACAACTATGAATATAAAACACAACATGATAATCAACATAAAACACACTAATATTAGTTATTCGATAATTAAAGCCTTATCATCCAAAACACAACACAAAACACACAAATATGGTGTTTTAGTAATCTCCATAATGTTATTTGTGGGTTTTGAGTGTGTTTTATGACTTTTTATACTTTTTAGGAAAAATGGACTTTGTAGCCGACTCTCACCCTATATATATATATATATATAAACTTTCATCAAAGTGGTTATAACGGTTTATTTGATTCTCAATGATAGCCATTTAAGCAAGATCGGTTACGACACTTGATAAAATAAAACGGATTATTTAAGTTACACTGCATTCAACAAGAAGAGTTAATTCCAATTATATGTTTATTTATTGATTTATTTGAGTTTTCAACTCCATGAGGAGTTTGGTTTTGATCACTTGTTATATAAATATACGTTTGAAATATTATTAATTTTATACATTTATCTGATAATCATAAAATATTGATGAGTAATACTGATGAAAAATTTTATACATTTATCTTAATTATAGGTTATAAAGGTGGCGAAATCACTAAAATGCCCCTAAAGTGTCTTAAATTTTTGGGAAATGCGCAAGTTTACCCTCTCTAAAATAGTTTGGCTCTCTTGTACATGTTGCTTCACAATGTGTACACAATGTAAAATTACCAAAAGGGTAAAAATCCTAGTTCTCTTAATAAGGTAGTAATATTATTAATTTTATACATTTATCTGATAATCATAAAATATTGACAACTTATGAAAAATTTTATACATTTATCTTAATTATAGGTTACAAAGGTGCCGAAATCACTAAAATGCCCCTAAAGTGTCTTAAATTTAGGGAAATGCGCAAATTTACCCACTCTAAAATAGCTTGGCTCTCTTGTACATGTTTCAAAATGTGTACACAATGTAAAATTACCAAAATGGTAAAAATCCTAGTTATCCTAATAAGGTAGTATAGAAGTATAGATTATTTATATTTATACATACTATTAAATCATGAAAATCTCAGATGTTGCATGTCTAACCTTTAATTCAATCAATTAATTCCTTTAACTATTATAAAACTTTTATTTAATTTCTTAATTTAATTCAATTAACGAAAGACATAAGTGGGCATGGATTCTATAGATGAAATGTCTAATTTGCCCTCAAAGTATCTTAAAATTTTGGATAATGTCCAAGTTTCCTTCCTTTAAAATGACTTGCTTAATTTGTACATAGTGCTTCAAGATTTATACATAAGCCAAATTACGAAAAGGATAGAAAACCCAATTCTTTTAATATAGTATCATAGATTATAGATATAGATATATATAATAAGTTTATTTATAAATAACAAGTGGCAGAGCCGTCTTTGAAAATAACAAAAAAAAAAAAAAAATTGATCCTGTGCGAGATAAAAATTTTCAGCCCTATTCGCAAATTTCCATGTATTATAAACTCATCAATTATTTAATCACTAAAATTTATGTGAAAGTAATTTAAATAGTTATTTTTAGCTAAGCGTAGTTAGTAATTTATTAATTAAAAGAAAAGATGTAGTTGACAAAATTAGGCATTAAATGTCATATAAAGCTAAAAAACTAAAAAATGAAGTTAAAATAGAGAGTTTGGAGAAGCCAAGATTAGAACCCGCGTCTCCTTATTGTCTAAGTAAGGCAATAACCACCCCGACAAGAGCTTGTTTATGTCATCTTTCAATTGAATATACATATTCTAGCTTAGACAACGTCAATTATATACAAAATTAAAAAGATTTGGGCCCCCGAAGGGTTTGGGACCCGTGTCATCGCCCACCCCGCACCCTCAAAGACGGCCTTGACAAGTGGGCTTTTTACTTTTACCGACTTTGGGGTACGCAAGTAGGGCCCATTTCACGTGGACTAGAACCACGTGTAAAAGCTTAGCCACCTAAAAATCCTCATAACATGTATTAACCAATCAGATTTTCCCTCTCACGTGGGAAATGGGACCCAAGGTCATCACCAACTAATAATATTTTTTCAATATTTTATAGTATATTATTATATTAATAATATAATAAGTAATCTTCATTATGGGTGTTTTGTCTTCTTTTGTTTAATTTAATGAAAGACAATAGTAATCCACATGCTTTACCCTAAATTGTATTTCTTTATTCAAATAATATAATTATCTTAAATTCTATAAAATTCAAATAAATACTTATGTTAAATTCTATAAATAAAAGTTTAAGAACTATAATTTATTTCTTTCTACAAGATTTGTATTTTTTTTAAGGGTGACTTTCAATATGTACATGGACCATTGGTCATCGGGTTCCCGTCAAGGACGGTTACCCGTCAGCCCAGCATTTTCAGATGCGATGTTCTATCGGGCCTCGGCTGCCGCTCTGAGTGACCTTCGCCCGGAAACCATACTGCCCCCACACGAGAGACTCGCTGGGGTAACAGCTGGATGAAAACCGGGTTGCCCTCATGACTGCACCATGCCTCGGTAGGAACGATCCATCATTGGGACGTCCTCCCCCCATAACGCCGCAGCCGTGGATCGAACCGGTGACCTCCAAGGAGGAAACCGGCCCAACCCCACCACATGGGACCAACTGAGCTAGGGGTTTGGATCTAGAAGATCTGTATTAATCTATGTATATACATAATAACTTTTTTCTGAATGAGTTATATAATTATTTAACATGATTTATTTAATTTAAGAAATTTGGCTATAGGGTGTGAGGAGCATGGTTGGGTCATTAATTGCCAAGTAGGACCATGAATGGATTGCTACACCATCCCCTTGTCTCATGCACCATGATTCCCATGGATTAAACCATGGCAACCATGGTCCTTCTTTCCTTATTTAATATATTTCCTTTCCTTTTCATAAAAATAAATAAAATAAGATAATAGTGGTTTAAGTCATGACCACACCCTTAGGGTAGTGGTTTTGGATGATGGATTAGAAGTCGGTGATATGGCGCTGATATGGAGGGTCATGTTGATCATAAGGGTCATGACCACACCCTATAAGGGAAACACGATTTGCATAAGGAAACTACATACATGAAGTTCATCATGTTCGAATAGCAAGCTGGGTTTTATCTACTCGTGTGAGTTTACTGATAACGAGTTATAAGATAGAAAAAATAAAAGTGAACACTTGAAAATGTTATAAAAACTATTTTGTTTTTTACAGTTATAATAAGACAAAAAAATTAAAAGCAAAACACCTTAAAATGTTATAAAAATTATTTTGTTTTATACAGATGAACAAAAGTATTTTGTCTATATTTTATAACAGGTTAACATAGACACATACACACACATAAATACATACATACATACACAAACATATATGTGTATATATCTATATATTACCAAGTCAAATAATCTACCCACTCTACCCAATTCTTGTTTACTTCAAGAACTGCCTAGATAAACCTACCTCCCCCCTCTCCCTCTCTCTATATACCTATATATGTGTATGTATATATCTGGCTAGAACTTTAAAGAGAAACCAAAGTATTTTTGGAGGATACATATGGCTGATTCTTCGGCTTCATACATTCACATGGTGATTCCTCTTCCTTAATTTCTCTCATCATATGCATTAAATTTATCTATGTTATCAAATTCTGTATATGGAGGAGGCGCCCGATCCCCCGAACTTTTCGCTCAGTGGTTTTATATATGTAGTTTTCGTATAGAAATTTTTAGGTATATACGTTTTCGACCCCCAGTTCTATAGAAATTTTTTGGTATATACGTTTTTGACCCACGTCATTCGGGTCAAGCTTCGCCATTGTGTATATGTGTTTTCCATATACATGAATGTGAGTGATTTTTTCATGCACACCCAAATCAGTAAGGGTGTTTACAAATTGGTAGAGAAACCGATCAAACCGGCAAACGATTAAGATTTAAGTTAGGCCGGTTAGGACCGACATGTCTGGGAATTTATGAAATAAATGTATAAATAATGTTTAGTTTACAGACGGTTTAGATGATTAAACCGGCTGTTTAAACTAAGAAGGTATACATACATATAAATATAAAACTGATTGAATATGAATTTGTAGGTGCACCATCTAATAGAAGAGTGTTTAGTATTCAATATGAGCAAAGAAGAATGCATGGAAGCTCTATCTAAGCATGCAAACATCATGCCTGCAATCACTTCTACAGGTATTAGCTCTTCCCTTTTTTACTTCTCAATTTCCAAATTATTTAAACCCAAAAAACTGTTTTGTTTTGAAAATATCTTTTTTCAAATTTAAATATATTAATTAATATCTTCTATTCTATAATTTTAGGAAATCTATTAATATATATAAATAAATATCTTTAATAATTATAGAAATCCTTTATTTAAATACATATTTTTTTAATAATTTTCGAAGTTTACACCTGTAATTAGTTTAATATTTTTTAATTATAGGTGGATTTTTTTTAATATTAGTGGCGTACTATAAAATAATATTTTAGTTGTAAAGTAGTCCATATATATAGTTTTGTTTATGGAATAGAATATTTTAATTATAGGTGGATTGATATAGTATGAATTAGAAATTTAAATAAACTAGCAAAATTATACCCGGCTTCGCTACGGGAATTCGGTTGGTATCGTTTCGCTTCTTTATGGTAACAATAACTGCTATAGCAATCGAAAGGAAAACCCGATGCTATAGTACTTTTGGATGAAAAGGAAAAAAATTAAATAAGAAAAGTAAAAAAAGAAATTGCTTTTATTGAGCTTATTTCGGGTAGCTTACGAATGATTTGACTCGTTCATATTCACAACAAAGAATATCTTTAAAATGTAAATACCATTTATCTAATAATAATAATTATAAAACATTGAGTAAATGATAGTAATTGATATGTGCTAATGGTCGAAATCAAAGAATGAAAACTTCAGTGGGAAAATCAAAATTCAAGAAGTTTCCTGGCGCAAATAGGTGATAGTAATTGATATATATAATATTATCAGTAGTATTTGAAGTTATTTGGATTGACATCAACTAGAAACCTAACAAGTACGAAAATTATAGGTGGATTTGATATAGTATGAATTAGAAAATTTAAATAAATATCAGTAGTATTTAAAGTTATTTGACATCAACTAGAAACCTAACTGGTACGAAAATTAATTAAGTAATTTGACATCAACTAGAAACCGAAAATTAATCGGTTAGAGTTTGTTTATTTTGTGTTATATGTTTTGTATCCTCTTGTTTTTTTTTGAGATTCCGAGCTTCTTGTTGGCCTTTTTGTTTTTGTTTTTATGATTTTATAGAAATGCCGCCGTTCAAAAAAAAAAAAAGATTAATATTTTATTTCATTTTTAATTTATGTGTTTTACCTTTACTATTTTTTTTAATTTTTATTACATATTAGTTTACTTTAAACATGTTTTTATTGTTTTATTAATATGAAGTTGAAATTGAAATAAATAATAATAATTTTTTGTTATATTTTTTTAATTCAAACTTTACATTATAAATTATTTAATATAAATTATTTTCATTTTCAATATCTCCAAACAATACGATCGTCAGGAATAGTTCTTGCCCATTATTGGGTCACATGGGCGGCAAAGAGAATAGTGTCAGACAGTTTTGCCCTGATTCAATATCTCCAAACAATACGGTGGTCAGGAATAGTTCTTGCCCATTATTGGGTCACATGAGCGGCAAAGAGAATAGAGCCAGACAGTTTTGCCTTGAAAAATTATTTTCATTTTCAATTATTTTTTTTGTTGAAAAAGTATAAAAGTTTTTTTTAATTGGTTCACTCGATTTAATTTTTTTCCGTGTCAAGGAGCTGCCTAACACTCGCTCATTAGTCCTGAAAAATTACAGTTTTGCCCTGAGCCGAAAAATACGGTTTTATCATCGTTTTAGTTTTTTTCCTAGCAAAATTACAGTAGTGTTTTTTTAATTGATTGAGAATTATTCGGTCATCGCCCCGCAACGCAGGCGGGGCATCAACTAGTTAAATACAAAAACAAATTAATTTCTTTTGCACGATGAAATATAGCACTAAGAAAGAACTCGCAAGATGCTAGGTACAAAAGAGGAACTCGACTAAAAGATATTATTAAATAAATAATTGTAATTATTAGTATCCATACATTAATGACATTGATTTCCTGCCTTATGTTTATGCACATGTTTGTTATGTATAGTGTGGAGTGAGCTTGAAAAGGAGAATAAAGACTTCTTTGAGGCATACAACAACAAAACAAGGGATCATCAAACACCCTCGCCTTCTTCTTCTTCTAGATCTTAATCAACATGAACTTATTGCACCATAATTTCCCTAAATCACTTGTACCTATTGTTTTAGAGCTTGTATTATTCGATTTTGATGTTTAATATGAATATATTATTAGATGTAAATCATTTAATGTCTCGTTTAATCATTTGAAATAATGAGCGGAACTAGAGGGGTCTAGATGCTCCGACCGGCAAAATTATCTATTGAGTATCCAAATATATTGATTCATGTAACATCTTATCGTTGAAAATGTAGTTGTGAATTTAAAAAATATTTAATTATAAACTTCAGTTACAAAAGTTCTAGTTTTGAATGTCTTATGTTTATTTTTATGTGCATATTATATAATGAAATATTTGTTTGGATGAAACTCATAAATCTTTGAAAAATCAAGCAAGAATAATCCATTCTCCAATTTCATCTTACGGGCTATAACAAAAGGAAATTTAAGAAGATGTTATCTATAAACAATTGTAGGGGTTTAGTGTTTTTTTCTTAAAACAAATAATGTACTTATATGTGTTAAATTTTTGTTATTAAATATAATAAAATAATTTAGTGAAGTCTTTTGTTTTCTAGAATGATATATAGTTAATTTAAACTCATAAATTTATAGTAGATCAACTTTTGTTTGGTGATATACTTTTGATAATCGAGGCTAAACATATGTGTTGGCAATTTGACATAACGAGGATTGCTATTAACATGTTTTGAAAACAAGTTAAACCATTAACCATTAAATATTGTTGTCCCAGTATGGTTACTGGTTAATGGACTCGATACAAATAAGCCATATGGTTACTGGTTAAATTAGCTAAAAAAGACATCATACTATCAAAGATATAATTAAACATTTTGTAGTTATTTTTTATTTTATTCGAAAGATAAACTTTATAAACCACACACCCAGCTAGCAAATCACTAGCCCAGAAACAAATCAATTACATGAAAAGGAGGGGATTTTTCATCCACTCGATCGGTCCAACCAAACCAATTTTAAATTTCCTATTTAAATTTACTATACTGGCTAGAACACAAAAAACCGACTTAGGGATAATCGAATTAAGCACCAATACTTTATCTCCATGTTGATGACCATGTAATGTATCAATCCATGCAGTAAAAATAATAGCATCAATCGTAGTCTTCTTAACTGTAGCCAAAGAACTCGGATCTAACTAGGAACATAAGGAACGAGGATCCGTTCAAACTGGAAAAGAAATATTGATCGGTGTCCAAGGGACCAGGAAAAGATAAGTAGAATTATGTGTCCAAAAGAATTGTGTGTCCTAATCACCTTAAGCTAGTCAGGGTAAGAAGGGTGTCGAACCATAAAGAGTTTATAGTTTTTGATCTACCTTTGTTAATTTTATCTATTGTTTGTGAAGCTTGCTTTTTATCACTAAAAGTTGTTTGAAAGTAGGAACCACAATTTAACTCCAAATGGTTTGTAGAAACACAATAACTAAATTGATTATGATTATGAATTGTCAAAAATAGTAATTAAAATGGATTTATGAACAATATTTGAAAAAAGATCATACTCTGGTATTGGATCAGCAAGAATTGTGTAAACTTACACAAACAATTTGATTTTTAGTGAAACACAATTGATTTAATGAATTTGATAATTTGAAATCCTGACGGTAAACATCAACATTCATCTATCATATGTAATGGTGCAAGAAAACATTCACAATTTGAATCTCGGACAATTGTATGTTTTTTAATCAAGAACAATTTACAAACCGTATCATGAATAAAAACTAATAGCTTCATTCAAAAGCCCCGTTAAGCCTTCAAAATGCACCTTAAACCTATCGAGGTCCGCAAAATACAAACCATCTCAAATTAGTGTATTTTAAAACTTAATTTCATACATATTGGTAAAGTTAAACGCGTTATGCATTGGAAATTCACCAACCCATCAAATATTGAGCCAACTCCTATTGCCACTTCAAATTCTAGCTGCAACTCTACAATCCCCAAACACCTGCTCCATAGTCTCCACTAATACATGGCAAACCGGCCACACAACATACGAAATATCTATACCTGATATTGATCGAAGCATCAATACTTTTATGTAGTTGATTTAAATCAATAATTTAAAGTTAGATTACGATTACAATAGTATTGATTTTACAACTAGGTATGTATTGATTTTACAACTAGGTATAAGACTGAGATTACTAACATCCGGTGGGTAATCACCCGACAAATGTGGGTATTGGACTGAGTATTGATACGATTTTACAACCGAGTATGAGATTGAAACTATGATCAATACTTAGCCCAAACCTGGTCCATTGCCATTTACACTCACCAAATTCGAATACCCTTTTTTAAATCTAGTTCGATTTGGTTTAAATCCGAATTCAAATTCACTATCATTAATTAATAATTCGAATAACCCGCTTTGAAAAACACGTATAACCCAAAAATCGATTTGATGATATACCCATTTCCATTTAAAAATCTTATCATCAAAATCCGAATCCATACCGTACCCATTGTGTTTTGTCACAACCAAACGCCACCTCAACCTTAAAACCTTTTTTATTTTATTCTTTCTTTTTGTTTGAAGGCTTATGAAATATTACTATTATAAAATAAAATTATATTATAATATAATATACGACATTATAAGAAAATAAGATATTTATGACGTATTTGAACTTATAGCATGCACGATCTGGTTATGGGTGTACAAGGTTTATGGACGTTGGGACGTGTGGCAAACTTTATCTTTCACGTGATGACACGTGTCTACACATGTTACATACATTCTGCATCGTATTTTTTTTTTTATCTTTTGTTAAATAAATACATCAACTCTTTCGTTTCATGTGAGCCATAAGAGCAATGTTAAATCGCCTGGTTGTAACGGTTGAACAGTTCGGTAGAACCGGTTAAATCGTCTGATACACTCGTTGAACCGTCAAATACACCCGATTAGATCGTTTCTGAGCCAAATCGGGATTAATTGTATTGAGATTTTTATATGTAATTTTCAATTTTTTTTATATATACACTCATATTTATAGGTAAATATTTTAAGTAGACATGTTTTAACATCTCATCGGCCTATTTTTTTTACATATATAGGATTAATCGGTGGAACTTACATGGTTTTGTTGAAAACTGGCCGGAATTTATAGGTTTTGGCCGGAATCTAGTCTGAATTGCCGATTTCTGGCTGGAATCACGCCGACTAGGGTTGATTAGGCCCGACCATCGATTAACGAAAACTTACTCAGTGCTTGGCCAACTAGCAGGGCCGGCCCTTGGGGTGGGCGGGGAGGACCACCGGCCAGAGCCCGATATTTCGAAGGGCACATTATTTTTAGAAAAAACCCGATATGTATACATAAAAATTTCTTTTTTAATAGAGTATACCTATACAAACACCAACATAGGCCCACTTACAAAACTATTCTTATACTTTAGATTAGTTATTAGCCCATTAGCATTAGGTTTAGACCTATATTGAGCCCAATACCCAATTTCGTTAAGGCCTAAGGGCACGTTTTTTGGAGCTCGAACAAGGTACACGAATTCTCAGGGCCGGCCCTGCCGACTAGGATTAATCGCCGACTAATCCCCATTTTTACAACACTGGTAAATACTAACAGTGGGTTATACTCGTCCGTGGCGGAATGTGATCTGATTTTTGATAAATTTTAATCAGAAACGTATTTAGTTTTTTTTTTCTTTTTAAAACAAATTAATAAATCTTTTTGTTTGGTACCAGCTCGGGTCAATTTTTTATAAAAGAGTTTTAATACGTATTTAAAAGAATTACATCAGAATGACATGAATACTAGTAGTGACATACTTATTGAACGTGATGTTTTCTGATTAACTAGTTTATTAAATGAGCATGTTTGTGTTTTGCTCACTTTAATAATGAAATGAATTCTTTTTTTTGAACGTCAAATTTGGATCAGTGACGGACCATTGGAGTATCATCGTGCCACCAGCAGAACCACCCGATCATATCCATCTCCACTAGGCAATAATGCTTATACACTAATTCAGGAGGAAACCCAATAAATTTGGGAAAAACCACTTTTGTAGGAATTGAACCCATAACCTAATGGTCATAAGCCTTATCTCACCCCCAAATACCACTAGGCTATAATAATTTGATTTGAAACGAATTTCCATAAAGCAAAAAAATCACTATTAAAGTACTCTTGAAATGTTTAAAAAAAGGCTAAAATAAAAACACATGTGCTTTTTTTTTTCTTCGTTTTTTTTTTATTTAGATACCAATACTTGGTGGCAGTTGTCGGTCAGAAAATAAATTTAATCATGTTATTTTCTATAATTTTTCTTCACTTTAACTACTCGTGATAATTTGAGGTTCACATTGCTAAAAGTTGGAGACTCTTCTTAGTGAAAATTTTGGTCGTCCGGATGGTCAAAGGACCCCAAACCCTGCTATAGTTCCTTTTCCAACGGGTTAGCAAGACTGCATGGGTGACCAATGTTGAAAGAAAGAGTGTCCATGAGATTAAGGACATAGATGTCGATATCGATAACTTGACGTCTAGAGTCACAAGAGGCGTGAGTGGTAGAAATGTTCATGAGGTCCGTTTGGGTCGGGGGTGTTTTGTATTGACGACGACTAGGAATAGTGAGGTTTGTTTTAATGAAGTTTTATTAAAAAAAAAAGAAATGTTCATGAGGATAGGGATTTCATATTTCTTTGTTAATAGAATTATAGTTCTATTTGGTGCATTTTAATTTTAATCCCTTATGCAAAACTAATTACACAATCATATGGGCCCGATTGTGTAACTTCATGTCTTCATTGCTTCATTATGAGTTGCGACTTTATTCATGGGTGGCCATTCTAAATCCCATCCATTCATGCCCACAATTATTCTTTCTTTCATAATTGGGCAATCAATTACTTTTTGACTCTTTTAAGTGTGAAGTGAACTTAAATTAAATATCTTAAATAAAGCTTGAGTTTGGCTCGTTTGTAACTTTATATTAGCTAGTGAGTAATTCTATAAAACTAGTGGGTTACAACCCGTGCTTCGTGGCGAGTTTCAAACGTAGATAAAAATAAGCAAATCGCAAACGTGAAGATAAAAAAACCATGTGGCGACACTATTTCAAAAGTCACAGGAAAGTTACGTCGTTATATACGAAAGCCAAGTTATTCGGACAAAATTTTACACCAAAACGTATATAAAGATAAACACGACGGCCACACATTACAGCGGATAGGTTTAAACTCGGATAAAAAAACACGTCGTAATGGTGTATTTAGAGATGGGCGTCGACCGGTTTAAAAAACCGAATGGTTCAAAAAAAATGTTTAAAACAAACGGCCAGTTTAAAAACAGCGTTACTAAAATTTAAGTTGAAACATAGATAAAAATGACTCGTGTGGAGCGTTGATATAGAAAACGAAATCCATAGAAAAGTCACATAACATAAAATTAAAATTCGTTAAAAACTCAAAATAATAACTTTATTTAAGTTCAGTGTTATGATGTAAATCGGTTAAAACAATAGAAAAAAAAAATCAACCAACTAGATTGCAAGGGTGTAAACAAAAATTAAACTAAAGTATAGGGCGAAAAATAAACCAACTTTAATTTATACCAACCCGTACATAGAAATTAGCATTGAAATGATGTTCTTTAAGTTAAAAAATGGTACCGCGCGTAGCGTAAAGTAACTTGAATTTATACTACCTAGTAAAAACATATTGTATTTGACACGACTTGATTTTCAAAACATAGAACAACTGAAAACGCACATAAAAATAAGCACATAAACCTTGAGAGGGTAAAAATAATATTTTACAATGTTTTTAGAAAGCTAAAAGAATATAAGTGTAAATACCGAAATTTGAGATGTCAAAGTAAAAAGGGTCATGCTATTCCCACACGCAGAAAATTATTTTCACACCTCGAAGCGCCGCGCTATGGCCATAGCGGGGCGCTTCGGTCGACAAAAGGTGATTTGATCGTTTGACTGACATAAGTTACAGAGACATAAAGGTGTACGAGGTTGTAGGTGACCCGTGAACCCTAAGCGCCGCGCTATGGCCAAAGTGCGGCGCTTCGACCCCAAATTTTCACTTTAAAAACCTTCTCAGACACAACATTCAGCATTCGAGTGTTTTGTTCTTTGTCGATTTTCTTTGCTCTATTACGCGTGAAAAAACGATGTCGTGGTTAAACAACTATATTTTCGGTCAATATTCTGACGAGTCAGTTGTTCCTGATTCTTACGAGGGGACCGCTATTTCTGACTCGTATGAGAAACCGGTCTCGTCCAACTTGAGGGAGGCAGAGGTTGTATCTGGCATTCATTATCGTGATAACACGGTGACGCTGGATTTGAATACCCCTGTGGAGGACCCTTACGCACAACAAGGTTATTCGAATTTCGGTTACGGTGGCGAGTACAACTTTGTACAGCAGGAGTGTGGTCCAAACGACAGTTACGGTTGTCAACAGAGCTTACAAGGTTATTCGAATTTCGGTTACGGTGGCGAGCACAACTTTGTACAGCCGGAGTGTTATCCAAACCACAGTTACGGTTGTCAACCGAGCTTTGAACATCAAGTATATTCGGACCTCGGTGACGATGGTGAGCCGGGGGATGTGTCTGTTGACGAGGAAGGCTGTTACCTGGTTACGTTTTCGTTTGATACACCGCAGACCTTTTCGTCACGTAAAGAGTTGGTGCGTTGGGTACAAGACACGGCAAAAGACAACGGTTACCTCATTGTGACTAAGAGGTCGAATAAAAGAGGAGAGAATTATAAGATTTGGTTTCAATGTACTTTTGGTGGGGAGCATAAGAGTATAGCTACACAGAGGAAAACGGGTAGCAAGAAAATAGGCTGCCCGTTCGAGATGATCGGGTTTTCGGAATCATCCGGAAGTGTTTGGAGGATCGAGGTGACGAAGGCGAAGCATAACCACACTCCTATTGAACACTTAGAGGGTCACGCGTATGCGAGAAGGCTTTCTTCGGAGGATAAAAAACTGGTTAAGGAGCTGGCAGAGCAAGACATTCCCAACCAAAGTATCTGGCGAACGCTGACAAAAAACAATCCGGCTAGAAAGCTTATTCCGAAAGATATACACAACGCTGTTCAGAAGATCAACGCCGAAAAAAATGTCGGTAAGTCTCCGATGCAAAAACTTGAAAACATTCTTCTCGAAAAAAATTACACTTATTACATGCGCACGAATGAGATATCGAACGAAGTTGAAGATGTCTTCTTTGTTCACGAAATATCATTCACTATGTGGTGTGCCTTCCCGCATGTGCTAATGATTGACGCCACCTACAAAACGAACATGTACAACCTGCCATTTGTTCAGGTCGTAGGCATGACGTCGACAAACAAATCGTTTACGGCTGCTTGTGCGGTAATTTCCGCTGAGAAGTCAGAGAACTACCTATGGGTGTTGCAGAGGATCAAGTCTATGCTGGTAGGATGTATGGAACCGCGCGTGATTTTAACAGACAGAGATTTTGCGCTAATGAACGAGTGTGAACAAGTTTTTCCAAAAGCGCATAAGTATCTTTGTCGGTTCCATATTCAACAAAATATTAATAAGAACAGCAAGAAGAAATTCTCTGACAAGGAGTGGAAAGAATTCGCACGTAGATTTTGGTTATTGTGCGAGTCTACGACCGAGGAAATATACAGGTATAACTTGGAAAACCTTGAAGCACAGCTGAAAGAAGATGACCGTGAACGTGGGTATTTCTTACATAATTATGTTCAAATTTTATATAATAACAAAAACTGACTATTTACGTTTTTTTAATTTTATAGGTTTTTGATTATTTGAAGAAATCCTGGTTGGATCGGTACCGTGAAAAGTTTGTATCTTGCTGGATTAACAAAACTATCAACTTTCACCAAACTACGACCAACAGGGTTGAGGGCATGCATGCAACACTAAAAAGTCACTTTCCAAGTCATCGCAACACACTGGATAAACTTGTACTGTATGTTGATCATGTTGTTGATAGACAATACGCCGAGATTAGTAGTAGCTTTGAAACAAGCCTCCGAAAAGTGATGACGCACCACAAGAATCAGCCCATGCTTGCATATATTCTCAGAAAGGTTTCAATATATGTGATTGAGCTTTTGAGTAGGGAACTAAAACGTAAGGAAGACGGGTTGAGAGCCTACGGTGCAAGCTGTGGTTGCCAACTTTTTACCAGCTGTGGTTTGCCATGTGCCTGTCGTTTGGAAAAGTTGGAAAATCATGGTAATTAATATCTTTGACCTTTCTCGTTATGATTTTGCCACCTAATTTGTTTTCGTCCACAGGTCAGCAAATCCGTATCACACACATAGACGTGTTCTGGAAGAAGCTTGACTTCAAGCCTGCAAAGACTAAGATAGAGGATATCGATGTAGACGCGGAATTTGAAAAATTGAAACAACAGATCGATCCAACACCCCCTCAAGTGAAAAGGAGCTTCTTTGAAAAGTTTCAGCAAATCCTCAATCCAGGGAACAATAACAAAAAACCTCCTGCTGCTCTGAAGAAAACTCGTGGTCGCCCAACATTGAAAACGCAGGAAGAAAGAAAGGTTGAAGCCGCTAGAAAAAGCTCGTACATTCCGTCGGAAGAAACTTGGGTCGAGGCCTCAGACGATCATCCCCGTCACAGCTCGTACATATCACCCGAAGATTCTAGAAGACAAAAGAATACCAAACCGATCAACCTACACCCTGATTTCCCGATGATCAAGCTCGGTCCTAAGACGGATATAGCGATCCGCAACTACGCATCTCAGATTCCCGAAGTGATCCATCCATACATCGTTAGAATAAAGGACGTGAAACCAGATGGTCATTGTGGGTTTCGATCGGTGGCTGTTGGGTTAGGAGTGAAACAAAATTCATATTTGATGATCCGGAAACAACTTATAAAGGAGTTACGTACGAACGAATCGCTTTGGAGGCAGGTTTTCGATCCGGAAAACATAGGACATTATGATGCGCTGGTTAGACGGATCGATTTCAAGGGGGTGGGACGAGCAGATATCGAAGATTACATGACGATGCCTGACACGGGGTTTCTTATTGCCCAACGATACGGTGTGATTGTTCACACCTTCGACATGCGTGGGAGCGATACAATTTTCCCTCTGCTGGGCGGGCCAAACGAAGCTGAGGAACCTCACCAGGTGGTTGCGGTTGTGTTCGTCGATCATGGGCATTTCATACATGTAGAGCTTGGAGGTTGTTATCCAATGCCTCCCCCAAACCCACTCTGGAGAGCGAACAGAACAGAGCGCGCAGCAGCCTGGCATACATTATACAGGGATCAGATCAACGCGTACGAAATGCTTACGTATCGTGCCCCTGACCTTAATGTAACCCCATATGTTCACGATGTATGTTAAATGTGTTTAATAATAATCACATTTGTGTTTGTTCAATATATGCGTTACATCACGTTAAAAACCGAATATCACCGACACGACCCAAAATGTCAATATACATCATAATACTACAATTAATGACAATATACATCATAATACTACAATTAATGAAAAAATACGCCATGTTCATGTACGGTAGGCGGCTGATACACATAACACCTCTCACAGGAGTACTTGTGCTTTCAAACCAAAATGATACAATATAACGGAATAAGACATCACACGTAACCGATTTGATCCGGAACGTGCAGTATAGTCCATATATAATAAAAAATAATGTATAACGGAAAAAACGTAAAATTTAGACTATTATCGACGCGTTTGTGAATTAAAAACAATTTTAAAAAAATAAAAAATGGCCCTAAACGCCCCGTTTTGACCTAAACGCCCCGCTTTGACCTCAAAGCGCCGCGCTATGGCCATAGCGGGGCGCTTCGATCCCTCGTTTAAACCAAAGCGGGGCAGCTTCTCCCCCATTTCAAACCCCCCCACACACACAAGGTGCGATTTACACACACTTGAGCCGGATCATCAACGTTTTCAAGCTTTCAACCGCTAAAAGGTACGATCGAACTTCATTTATTGTTTTGGTTCAAGTTATGTGTTTCAGTTTGTTTGATTTTGATTTGATTTGGGCATTTGAATCGATCTGCTGTGGCTGTTCTTCATAACGAAGAACCAAAGCGCCGCGCCGAGGCCAAAGCGCGGCGCTTTGGTTCATGTTTATTTTTTTTTAATTTTAATTATTTATTATTTGTTTAATATTATTTGTTTAATATTGTTTGTTTAATATTATTGTTTAAATTGTTTAGTAATATTATTTGTTTATTATTTTATATTTAATATTATTTGTTTATTATTTTATATTTTATATTATTTGTTTATTATTTAATTTTAATATTATTTGTTTATTATTTAAATTGTTTAGTAATATTATTTGTTTATTATTTTATATATAATATTATTTGTTTATTATTTAAATTGTTTAATAATATTATTTGTTTATTATTTTATATATAATATTATTTGTTATTATTTAAATTGTTTAATAATATTATTTGTTTATTATTTTATATTTTATATTATTTGTTTATTATTTAAATTGTTTAGTAATATTATTTGTTTATTATTTTATATTTAATATTATTTGTTTATTATTTAAATTTAATATTATTTGTTTATTATTTAAATTGTTTAGTAATATTATTTGTTAGGATCGGAGGCTCTCATGATAGTGTTTGTTTGTTTGAAATGAATTATCAATGAATATGAAAACATGTTAAGTGCAGCGGAAATGAAAACAAACTTTGTAAACACAATCAAAGGAGAAAATAGTTTGATAAACAATTGCTTTTCATAGAGTCGAATGATTTACAAATCAAAGCAAAAGATTACAAATAAGCTTACAAACTATACTCCCCCTCAGCCTGATGCCCCAAGGTTGGTTGCACACAAGATGAAAGGATTAGACATGAGGAGAAGAACTCGCTCAGTCAATCAAATGTAACAGTACAGGGTACTGTTACATTTATAGGCAAACCAAACCACTGAGGAATCTCAGCTGACGTCACCATGAAAGCGACGTCTAACAGCCTAACAAACTATATCTACTGTCCTTACACAAACTACTGATGTCTAACAACTGATTGTAATAATAATACAAAACATGAGGAAACAACTGCTTCACGTTCCACTGTTGTAGCCTAAGCACTGATACTTAACAACAACATCAGTGCTTTCTTCAAAGGTGATCAGTCCTTGAATGAGCAGTGTTTGTGTCTTCAGCAGCACTTAAGAGACAGCAGTAGATAGAGCAAAAGAGTTTGTCTTCAGCAGTCTTTAGGATCATATCAGCAGTTGAAAGGGCACAGCAGTTGATTATGAGCAGCAGTTAGAGACCATCAGATGTTACAACTCACTTTCAAGGGGAGAGCAAAGTATAAACTACTGTTTATTGTGAATCCTCTGTTGTGACCTGGTTTTGGCTTTACATTATCTGTTCCTTTGTTAGGGTTCAATCCCAACAATCTCCCCCTGGAACAGATAATGCCAAAACCTTTCATTATTCAGGACCTTTATTACTCATCAAGAGTGCCTTAGCTTGTTCTTTGAATTCATCTTCAAATTCCTTTGCACTCTGGTCATCCTCATCCCTACACAGTGAAAGCCCAAGGAGATCCTGCAAATCTTGAACACTAAGGCCTAGTGCTTCTTTCCTTGATATGTGCTTCACATCGCCATTGGCTCTGACCAAGGTCAATACGTGAGTCTTTTGATCAGACATCCACTTTAGTATTTTTAAGCCAAGTGGGTTTCTTGGGAGAGACTTATTTGAAGATGAGTTGAGGGATAATGGCCTTGAAAACAACTGCAGACTTTCAGACATTCTTTTGAAAGCTTCTTCAAAGACTTTGTCAACTGCAGCTATATCTTCTGCAGTTTCTTGATCAATGAGTTCTTGTTTTTCAGCTTCTGTCTTGTCTTTAGCAGTGTTTGGAGATGCAGTTTTGTTTAATGCCTTAAAAAGGCTTTGAAGCTTTGTTGAGGTTTCTTCTTTTAGACCCATTTTTGTGATGGTATCTTTGAAGTACTCTGCTTCCTTTTCTCTTACCTCTTCTTCAGTTAATTGTTCTCCCTCATCTTGATTTGTTGCAAAAGTAGACCGGAACAGTGTGTCGAGGTTTCCCATCTTCTGTTCAAGCTTCATCATTTGTTCTTGCTTTTTAGAAGTGCCTGAAACAGTTGTCTTTCTTTTCTTCAGCCTTTTGTAGGCTTCATCAGTCTGCTGTCTTGACCACTTTGATATGGCTTCAGCAGAGTCTATTTTTGCATCCACCAGCTCTTCTTTCTTTCTTTCTTTTATACTCAGCAGTGAAATCAGCAATGAGCTTTTTGAATTTGTTCCAGTTTGGAGGATTTTTCTTCTTTGTGGAATCATTCTTGATTCTGTCAATCCTCTCAGCCTCATGCTTTAGAGCGATTATAGGCCATTCTTCAAACTGTTTTTCTTCAGCAGGATAGAATTTTTCTTTCATAATGTAGGCGAGATATTGTTTTCTTAGCTTTTTGCGTTGTTCAGCCTTTTCTTTGATTAGTTCCTGTGCAAATTCTTCTATCTGCTTTACTTTTGTTAAGTAGAACTCCAGTCTTTCAGCAATGCCATCTTCGCTTAACTTTTCTTTTTCACTGTCAACATTTGCTTGTACTTTGGCCTGCCTTGCCTTGAGTTTGAGGTAATCATTCATATCCTCTGGTGACATGTAGCCTATGAGTGAGGAGAATCTTCTTTTTGACGGATCCTCTTCTGTATAGAATTGCCTCATCTCATTTTTGATAGCTTCAAGTTCCAGTGGATATTTTGCAGCATTAGGATCATGCATACCCTCATCGACAGAGATTGGCTTTCTTATTCTTTTGAAGAGCTTTGGTTGTGATGTAGAAAGAATGAGAGCAGTGATGGATGCCTGACAAACATCTGTTGAAACAACTGGTGTCTCAACATCTGTTGTCATTACAACTGCTGATATGTCAGCAGTTGTCTTCTGCTTTTGAGCAGGGGATGGAAGTGGTGATGTTGGTGGTGAATCATCAACTGATATGAGATTTCTTCTCCTTTTTAATGAAGAAGAAGCAAATGATGTTTTGGGTGGATCAGTGGTGGTAGATTGGATAGCAGTGGTTTGTGGCAGTGATTGACTGACAGTGGTTGAAACAACTTGTGTTTCAATCACTGTTGTCATTACAACAGATGTTGTAACATCTGTTGTCTTCTGTTTTATGACAGGAGGCAGTGGTGATGGTATGATTGTAGATAATGATGGTGGAGCAGTATTTGTAGTGGTGTGTGGTAGAGTGGTGTGTGTTGAAGATGTTGATGACATAGCAGCTGTTTGGCTACTGACAGCAGTTTTTGTAACTGCTGCTGCAGCAGTTTTTGTAACTACTGCTGTATCAGCTGTTTGACTAACATGTTTTGAGACCTGCTTTTCTTTTGCTTTTTCAGGCTCAACATGGAGGCCATGTTCTATTCCCCTCCTATTCAAATTTCCCAACAGCTTGTTATTCTCCCCCTTTTTGGCATTATCTGAGGGGGGATTTACAAGAAATGGTATGGAAGAAGGAATTTTTCCAGAAGCATTTTGAATGCTAGCCTTTATAGCCTTGATATCTGCTTGAGTATCTTTAAATCTTGATTCAACCATGTTGGTCAGCATTTGTACTTGAATAGCATGCTTTTTATCAGCCATTTGTTGCTGTGCTTCAAGCATGGGTTGAAATATATTCCATAGCTCATTTGCAGCAAATGCCTGTTGTGCAGGTGCTTGAGCAGGAACAGCAGATTGTGATGGGGCAGCAGTGGATTGTGCTTTTTGAGCTTTTAAAATCTCTTGCACCATCTCCTTTATTTCAGCAACTGATTCTTCAAGTTTGTCAACTCTGCCCGTCAATTCCTGATATCGTGAATCATCACCTACTTTAGTAGGATCATCTGAATCCCCACTAGCAGTGGTTATATCAATGTTTGACTTAGGAACTGAGTCCCAAAAGTCATCCATTGATGCCCCTTGTTCTTGGTACTGGGGACTTCTTTCTTCAGCACTTGATAAATCTTTGATGGTGCCAGTGGTTTGATCCAACTCACTGGTGGTTATCGAAGTTGCCATGGAAGAAATTGCCTTCAAGGGAGTCTGATTTATGAAACAACTGGCCAACTGGAGACCTGTTGGTCCACCAGTTGTAGTTGTTGCTCCACTTGAACTACTAACAGGAGTTACTTGTAACTCCTGTAGTGTAACCTCCTCAACTATTGCTGGGATAGCAGAGGTATAAGCATCAGACCCAGTCACTTGTGGATGTATACTCTCAGTGATAGGTGATAGAGAGGAACTGGTTTGTGTCTGTGCAATAGCAGCTGCATGCAACAGAGGTATCATGGATTGTGGCATTATTATTGGTGAGGGGATGGGGGTTGAAAGAGACATGTCCTTGGGATCAGGACTGAGGAAGATGGATCCGAGTGGATTCAGAGCTTCATATTGTGGTGTCCCTGTGCTTACAACCTGATCCTTTTGTGAGGATGCAGGAGGAGTTTCGGTTATGGGTTGAGATCTTTCTTCCAACTGCTGTGAGGAAGTAGCAGCAGTGGTTTGTGGTGACTTTTGTGTTGTCACAGGCATTTCCTCTGGGATCTCATCTTCCAGAGTTGCCTTTGTTTTGGGTTTGGTGGGTTTTCTGGTAATTTTCTTTTTGGTCTTTTTAGTGGTGACAGGTGTGGGTTTCAACGCAGTGGGAGTGCTGCTATGATCACCTGGAGCAGTGGGCTCAGCAGCTGATACCTGAGGAGCAGTTATAACTGCTAAAGTCTGCTCAGGTACCCCTGCTTTTGTTTTTATTGGTGCCATCATCCTTGAAAATGTTTCTTTTGTTATGCTTTTTATTTGACAATGAACACCTTGTTTGAGCAAATTTACATTTTTCTTTTCAAATTTTTGTTCAAAATAATAACTCAAAAATCTTGGAAAAAGTAAAAATGCTTTACTTTCAACGTTTTTCACCATGTCATTGAAAATCTCCTGGGAGTAGTTATAGTCTTTATTATTCAAAATAGCGTAACCCAGGCTTTGAATTTTCAGTGGTATTTCGTTGAAAGATGTTGTTTTATTTGAAGCACACATCAAAAGTGTGTGAAATAAAAACCTGGGTGCAGATGGAAAATAACCCTTTTGTAGGGTATCTACCTTTGGTTCTTCTGCATAACCCCTTTTCATGAAATCAGTTTTCATCTCGACTTTTTCAAATGAGAGTTTACCTTCCTGATCGTTGAGATTAAAGACTTCTGAGATCGACCGAGGGGTTATTTGAACTGCTTTATCCTGTATCGAGGAGTTTATGGCTATGACGTTTCCGTCTTGTTTTTCAAGCGTCGCCTTTTTCCAAAACTCTCTCTGGGTTTGCAGATATATGGGAGCATTCACTGTCAACAAAGTTTTGTACTTTGATCCATTTATTGCATCAATGATGGTGTCAAAGGTGTGATTATCGGTAGGTTTTGTGAATAAACCCAGATAGTTATGAGATTGTTTGAATGGTATTTCGATGGGTTATTCGGTCGTTTGAGCGACCTCAGTTGAAGGTGATGGTGATGTAGGTTTTGATTTTGATTTTCCTTTTGACTTCGTCATTTTGATGAAGAAGAATCGGAGAATGATTTTGAGGGTTTTGAGAAGAAGGGTTGAAAACTGCTATGAGAAGAGAATTTTTTGGAATTCAATTCGACAGTGTAAAAACCCTGTTTGGGGGTTTAGGGCAGGGTTTTATTTAAAATATGATCGCTGATGTGGCAGCGGTTATTTCGATCTGAGGGCTAAAAACTGACCACGTGTCAAACACTGATGAGACAGATGGAGTATAGAGAACAGTTGTTTTAAAAGCCACTGACGTATCAAGCATCAGTGATTACAACGGTAAAAATCTTGGGCAGTGAATGATTTTTACTATCAGTAGATAGCATATCAGTGGATAAGACACTGATTTTGAGCATCAGTGCTTACAAGAAAATGAGGGATCAGTGGTTAACTTTCAACAGTGGACAGTGTTTAGAGATCAGATGTTGGAACAAGGCAGTGGTTAGGGTAAATGGTAAATATCTGAAAGACAGATGTTACAGCAACAATTTTGAGGATTTTCATTCAAGGTTTTGCCACATGTCAATTTTGAAGGACAGTGGTTTAGTACCCCAGATGATGAAAACTTTTTGCTAAGGCAACTCATTTTCGTTTAATATTCAATTAAAACATGAGTACTCTAGTATTTTAAGCACAGTTTGCAATCAACCTTTGATAAAAATTTAGGAGCAAACCTGAGTATGATATGATCATGACATATGTACCATATTCTTTTGACCCATGTATGAGGACACTAATACCATAAAAATGAGGTATTACATCCTGACAGGAGCTGAAACTATTGCCAACAAAAACAAGCATAAGTTCCATATATATTATTAAAAAAAAATGAATAATATATCCTGATTATTTGAGAAAATCCTTTGAACAACAAAAAATAGTTAAAGGATTTTTCTGAGAATAGTATCAAAAAGAATCTGGTGTAATTTCAATAGAGTATATAATCATATCATACATAAGTTTTGAAAATGGTCAGTGGTCACCAGTGGAAAGAACTTTTGGATACATTTTGACCACTGTTTGGAACCATTTTCTTTGACAATTGATTGCAAACTTGAGGACATATGGAGAAAATTTTTTGAACATTTGTCTAGTCCTCTTTGGAGTTCATTTACTGGAATCAAAACCTATTTCTGAACAGATAAATGCACATAGTTGCTCAATTACCATTATTACCCTAAACTTTGACTCATAAGTGTTTTATGTTTATACTCTTTTCTTTTGACTTCAAAAGTTTTGAGATAAACACACTTCTGAGTATTTGTGTATATTAGTCCAAAATCATTCTACAGTAATGTTTTGAGAGACTTGATCATGTTTTCACAAGTTTTTCATCCAATCTCACATTACATATGATGCGGACTATGTTGACCCTTGTTTTCTTAATGTATTTGAACATAGTTGATTTTGTCCTTTTTAGGAACTCAACCTGTTTTCAACACATAAGATCTAAATAACTAAAGTTTTAATTTCCCTCTATTAGTGTTAACAAAACAACAATGCTTTTACGAACATAGGTTTTGTTAATCTGAGGTTTGTACTTCAGTATTTAATGAAAACATCACGAATATCAAGACAACAGTTGAAATCAATATTGAAAAATATAAAACGATCCCATAATTTGACAAATATGTTCACAGATCTGAAAGCTATGGGTGACTTTTGCATGATATCACCTGTTGTGTGAAATTTGTGTGTTATATGACATCTTGGTTGATTTACAGAGATTTTGAATAACCATTTTGAACATGATTTAATCGATACTCTGTTTTTCAACAAAATACAACCAACCTTAGTATCAATGAATTTTGAGCCGAACTGTTATGTCAAATTGATTGTTAGATCGAATTTTGACTGTCCGAGCTCTGATACCAATTGTTAGGATCGGAGGCTCTCATGATAGTGTTTGTTTGTTTGAAATGAATTATCAATGAATATGAAAACATGTTAAGTGCAGCGGAAATGAAAACAAACTTTGTAAACACAATCAAAGGAGAAAATAGTTTGATAAACAATTGCTTTTCATAGAGTCGAATGATTTATAAATCAAAGCAAAAGATTACAGATAAGCTTACAAACTATACTCCCCCTCAGCCTGATGCCCCAAGGTTGGTTGCACACAAGATGAAAGGATTAGACATGAGGAGAAGAACTCGCTCAGTCAATCAAATGTAACAGTACAGGGTACTGTTACATTTATAGGCAAACCAAACCACTGAGGAATCTCAGCTGACGTCACCATGAAAGCGACGTCTAACAGCCTAACAAACTATATCTACTGTCCTTACACAAACTACTGATGTCTAACAACTGATTGTAATAATAATACAAAACATGAGGAAACAACTGCTTCACGTTCCACTGTTGTAGCCTAAGCACTGATACTTAACAACAACATCAGTGCTTTCTTCAAAGGTGATCAGTCCTTGAATGAGCAGTGTTTGTGTCTTCAGCAGCACTTAAGAGACAGCAGTAGATAGAACAAAAGAGTTTGTCTTCAGCAGTCTTTAGGATCATATCAGCAGTTGAAAGGGCACAACAGTTGATTATGAGCAGCAGTTAGAGACCATCAGATGTTACAACTCACTTTCAAGGGGAGAGCAAAGTATAAACTACTGTTTATTGTGAATCCTCTGTTGTGACCTGGTTTTGGCTTTACATTATCTGTTCCTTTGTTAGGGTTCAATCCCAACATTATTTGTTATTATTTTATATTTAATATTATCTTTTCAACGTGCAGGGATGGATTCCTCCGATGACGAGATTGAGCATATGGAGGCTGAGGGAGATGTGGGAGAGGAGGGAGAGCCGGCATGTCCGTACCTGCAGTTTCCGCAGGGGTCACGGGCGAGGGGGAGATGCGCTAGGTTGCGCACCATAGAGATTGGGTCGCACGTAGGGATAGACTGGGGCCTGCTGGAGACCGTGGGAGAGGCCGCGCGGGCGCGTGATATAGTTGGACTGGATACTCCTTGGACGCGCCTATTTGAGATAGCGATGGAGGACTCGTACCTTGAGCTTACAGTCGAGTTTCTTTCCACGTTTACATACGCGCCGCATCCGGCGGATTACGTGGAGGACCCGGATTTTCCAGTCCACGAGGTTACATTCCGTCTCGCCGGCCAGGACTTTCAGATGAGCGTGCGGCAGTTTGCTGTCCATACAGGTTTGTACACAGAGCCCGAGCTTGATACTGATTTATATACGCAGGCGGTTACGATGATTGATAGGCAGACGCTTATCAGTTTCTGGAGGGCCATTTCCAGGGTTCCCTTTGGGAAATCCTGGCAAAAGGCCACCTCCATTAGAGACCCCTTGTTCCGATACCTGCACCATGTTATCGCGGCAACTATCGTGCCGCGGGGTGCCAGCAGGGAGAAGGTCAACCTTAGTGACCTTTTCTTTCTATACTGCCTACTGCGCCGCCAGCCCTGCGATCTAGCAGCCTGCCTGGTAGATTACTTTGCCACAGCATACCACCGGCAGCTCCGCGGGTACGTGCACACTGGCTCATACATCACCGCCATTGCACGCTCGCTAGGGCTCGTGCCTGAGCTTGATCCGGAGCTTTCCGATCCGGTCCCGTCTACCAGGTTGGGTCGCGCGTCAGTATCTTCCATGCAGATCACCCGTACCTTTGATGTTGGTCTGAGGTTTAAGGGACGTGACGGGCTGATTTGGCAGCCGGAGGTGGTGCCGGAGGTCATCCCGGTTGTTATTGAGGTGAGGTCTGGAGTGTTAGCCCCTCCTGATGTTCAGGCGGCCGCTCGGCAGGCTCAGCTACAGGCTCTGGGACTCGATCAGTTCCCGGGCCAGCCGCCTCAGGATGAGGCTCAGGCTCAGCCTCAGCCTTAGGCTCAGGCTCAGGCTGTATTAGAGGATCCAGCTCAGGATGAGCATGTCGAGGAGATCCCGGTACCACCAGTTCAGCCAGCTCCTGAGCCTCCACAGTACCCGCAGCACGTTTACGCTGACCTGCCTCCGGTAGCGCGTGAGGTGGCTCGGGACTTCGACCGGCGCCTCAGACGCCAGGGCGCACGCATTGACTGGATCGTCGAGACGCTCGCTGCTCTACGAGAGCTCGCTGGGTTGCCTCCACTTCCCCTCCCACCGTCCCCACCGCTCGAGGATTAGTACCTTAGTTTGTTTGTATAGTGATTTGTTATGTATTATGTACTCAGTTGTACCTTTTTGTTTTGTATGTACAAACTGATATATATTGCAGTTAATCTTCTATTTACATCACGTTGGTTTTGGATTGTTTACGTTTAATTCTTATGGCTTTCTGTACATTTTATTTAACGTGTTCGTTTAATTTAACAAAATAAACTAGGTTAACAGTTTATAAAGACGCACTTATATTATATACGTTCTATAAAAAATAATGACGTAAAAAAACGTAATTATAAAACAACTATGTATTATATGTAACTAATATTTTATAATAATAATAAAACTCAAATACAATTTTTTCCTCCAAAAAACACTACCAAACTAACCCACATCCCACCTATTTAAAAAAAAAACAACACAAACTCCTGCCAACGCTTTTTGTCTTTTTGCACACTCAAAACGTCCCGCTTTGAGTGTGCAAAAAGACAAAGGCCGTATGCGAATAGACCAGGCCAAATAAAAAAGCATTAGCATGATGGAACCGAACAGCGAACGCATGATGTGACACCAGCTACACTAACATTTTCATCCACAATTGTTATTATAATATAGAGTAAAATGCTAAACTGGTCCTTAAGTTTGATCACTTTTGATACTTCAGTAAAAAAATGAAATTTTTTGTATCTGGATCTGTGAGGCTTCATTTTTATTGCCATTTTCATTCAATTGGCAAACTAGGTTAAAATTTTTTGATAACTTCTCTTTTTTTTTGTGGTTTTCCTCGTTTAATTAAAATATATTATGACATAAAATGACAATTATACCCTTCATTTAAATGAGGAAAACGACAAAAAAAAGAGAAGTTATCAGAAAATTTTAACCCAGTTTGACAATTGGATGAAAATGACAACAAAATGAAACCTCAGGGACCAGGATACAAAATGCTTCATTTTTAGACTGAAGTGGCAAAAGTAGCCTAAACTCAAAGACATTTTTGCATTTTACTCTATAATATAATAATGTTACTCTTTGTTATTTATTAATAATAATAATTATGTTATTTACATGCATATACAAACAAAACTATTTTATGATTATAACATTTACATAACATAATATATATCTTTCTCATTAAATATATAATAATACGTATTGTCCTATATATTATTAACTAGGTTATAACCCCGTGTATTACACGGGTTAAGTAAATAAATTTATATACTAAATAATAAAACATTATTTCTTTAAAAACTTCATTTATTGCATGGGTTAAATAAATATAATTTTATATATTAAATATTAAAAAGTTATATATAAGAACCATATTGTACGGGTTGAATTAATATAATTTTATATACTAAATAAAAAAATATATCTTTAAAACCACTTGTATTACACGGGTTGAATTAATGTAATATTGTTTACCAAGTAATAAAATAATACATCTTTAAAAAACCTCATTTATTACACGAGTTAAATAAATGTAATTTTATATACCAAATAATAAAAAAAGTTAGTAAATGTAATTTTGTATAGTGAAAATAAAAATATTTAATATAATAATACAAAGTTTGGTTTTCGTGATAAATAATTTGTTTTATTTAAAATGTTTTAAATTAACAATTTACAATTTCGGATAATATTTTATTAGAAAAATAGAAGAATGGTATTCGAAATTTAAAGTAGGATAAAATTTAATATTAGCTCATTATTCATTTATTTATTTATTTAATTAATATAAGATAAGTTTGGAAGTGAGGCGAGAAAATCATAAAATAAATACCTACAATGAACGACATGTGTCACACATTAATGTTTTATTATACAGTATAGTATAGATAAAAATTTAGATTGATATAAATTTAACTCATTATTTAAAACTCCGTAAATGTATAAATGATAAATAATATTAGTTAGAGCAAATTACGATTTTGGCCCCTGTGGTTATATCACTTTTTGCCCAAAAAGGAATTTTTTAACATCTGAGCCCCCAACGTCTTTTTTTCTAACCCTTTTGGCCCCTAACACTAACCCCATCCATTAAATGTTAGGGGGGCAAAAGGGTTGGAAAAAAGACGTTAGGGGCCAAAAAGATTAGAAAAAAAGACGTTAAAAATTCTTTTTTGGCTATAAGAGTAAAAGTGATATAATCACAGGGGCCAAAATCGTAATTTACTCTATAGTTAAATAAATAATATTATAAATGAGAAGGAGATTAAACTAAATAATAATTATCCATAAGAAATTAAACTAAATAATATTTAGTAGGAGGATTATCTATAATAATTAGAAAAGATTAAACTAAATTAACACTTATCTATAAAACATGGCCTAATATGATGACAAGTGTCTCGAAAATGGTTTCTTTTATTATATAGTATAGATAAGTCACTGAAATGAACAGTAACTTATTTAATATTATAATTATAATAATTGTTATCTTCTTTAATTTTTAATTTTGATAAGCTTGGTGTTAATATATAGGACAATTGTTATCTTCTTTAATTTTTAAGTTTGATAAGCTTGGTGTTAACCGGTACTTATATCGAAAATACCGGTTCGTTATTGATACATGAAGGTAAAAACCAGCACCAGCGTGGTACATAAAACGCCAAAGTCGGTACCGGATTGAGTTTGATAATCTTTTAGTTCGAGAAATTTGGTACTGCTACCCAGTACCATTTGCTCATCTCTGATCACGGGTACCGTACGAACAAAAACGATATCGTACAACTTTTTTTTAGTTTCAGGAGTAGTGATGAGCTCGGTGCCAACTGATACCGAATCGGTATTGGTACAGAAAATACTGGTTATGGTATTGGTATATGAAGGTAAAAACCGGTAGCGAACCGGTACCAGGAACGCCAAATGTCAGTACCGAACTGGTACTTAGGATCTTTCGGTTCCAGAAATTCGGTACCGGTACCCGTTACTATTTGCTCATCTCTGACTACGGGTTTCTACCGAACAAAATCATTACCATACAACTTTTTTAGTTGATTTTCTTTCGGTTATTTTTTAGTGTTTTTTTTCTACATTTTTTCTTGTCAGCGATTCCGTGTGCAACGCGCTCATAGTGATTTCAAACACATATAAACACAGACTAAAAAACAAAATAAATTCGCCGCAACGCGGCAACAGTTTTTATAACTAGTTATATTAATAAAAGTTATTATCAAGCAATAGACTCGTTAAACTTATCAGCTGAATCAAACTCTATACGATAAAGCACCTAGCTCAAGCTTGTATTGTATTAATAAAAGTTATTATTAAGCAATAGACTCGTTAAACTTAGGGGACTGGGGGTGGTACAAATTCTATCACTCACAATATCCAATCAAGTTCCGCCATGTCATCAACCATTATTTCATCACTCACAACCTTTTTTAGTGGCGGCGGTCATCACTCACTACACCCAACAATAAACCCCCACACCCACTCACATCCATTTATTACTCACACCCCAATCACTCGTGAAATATATCACGCACACAATATCATCACTCGTGAACAAAGTTGGTGGCGGTGGTCTTGACAATTCTCCACGCGTGGTTTCATCTTCATCACGGACTATAACGTGTCCACCCCCACCCCCACCCCCTTATCACTTGAATCAAACTCTATACGATAAAGCGCCTAGCTCAAGATTGTTTAAACTCTACTCACATTTCAGTTTTTAATAAGTCAACTTCTGACTAGCCAACAAGGGACCCTATTTGTGTCAAGGGATTGTGGATACAATGTTGGGGAAGGATGATGATGCTAAAAACAGGTTTGGGAAGTATAGGAGGCTTGTTCCAAAAGGGCGTCGTCCTTATACTAGGTATTTTGATGATAATATGGTTGAGACGAAGGTTTTTGAGCAAAAGGTGGAGAGTGAAAGGGCGTGTTTGAAGAGTTGATGTAACAAGGGTGTGGGTTCGGGTATGGTGAAGGTTAGGTTTTGATGGTTTGTTGTGTTTTTTGTTTGTCGGATTGGTTATTCGGGCTATGGAGATTATGGTATTTTGACTAAGCTATCTTGGTGGGATTTTGTGTGCATGATCAAGCTTGCTGTATTTGGTGGTTAGAATAGTAGGATCATAGATGCGATTGCATGATGGCAAAACTTTAGGTACAACTTTCCTTTAAGAGTCTTAAGTTGTCTTTAGTTTAAATGTTATTAGATAAAACTCGACTTTGAACTAAGTAGTTAATGCGGTAAAATATCGGATATCGGTCAAGGATCGATATTTGAGATATCGCTTATCGCGTTGGGATATCGGTAATTTTAATATCATACTAAATTTATTGTATATATCAATTTAACACTAACAAATCAGTATACTCTTCTACCATTAACAAATAAACAATTTGCAACTTGCAAAACACTAACAATTGTAGCTAGTAGGAACTGACTAAGACTTAAAACATTAACATTTAACTCTAACAACTAACAATTAAGATTTAAAACACTAATTACAACAATTAGAAGAAAGACGAATGGTAGAAATAAAAAGAAAGGTACTGATATCGGGAAAATCGGTGATATATCGGTCAATATCGCTGACGACTGATATTTTGCACCGTCAGAAGGGGACCGATAACCAATATATCACTGATATATTGGTGAAATATCGGGATATTAACTACATAACTTATGAAAGACTTCATATCACTCTCTTGACACAAATATCGAGTGTTCGGTTACATAGTTTTTGGGTCACTTATTGGAACCTAAATTTAATCATTATGTTTGGTTGGATAATGAATTTGTGTATCAAACAAAAGTTATTTGAAACAACCAATTACAAACAAGTGGCAGGTAAACATGCACTAAGTTGTGCCGCAACCCCGTTTTGACCAATCTCAAGAATTATTTTAAGCAAAGGGATTTCACATTCTCTTTGACATTGTCAAGGAATTAAATCAAAGGTATTGGAATCTCTCACTACTTACCTCCACGATCGACCATCACCAACTCTATCGTTGCCTTGTTAACACGGTCACAAGAAATGTCATCGTCACGATCACTACCAACAGGGCTACCCCACAGTCATATGCAGCTTGTTGGTCTTTTAATATTATGACCAAACAGAAAATATAATTTTATGACCAAACATAAAATATAATTGTTCCAAGGGGAGTTTTGAACAGTGGCGGATCCAAGAATTTTTCCATGGGGGTGCGGAATATTTTTAAAAATTTTAGGCCCCAAGGTATATAAATAAAAAATCGGTTCGTATCGGATCGAGTCGGGTCATGTAAAACAAAAGAACTTAATTTATATAACCCACCATAACATAATGAAGACAATACGAAGCACATGTCTACTATGGTTAGTATGCGGCTATAATAGGCTGCTGGAGGTGGCTAATATCAACCAAAAACCAACCAAAAATCATCAAAAATAACAAAGAAACTTACCCGTGGCTGATTACGGTGGTATGCGGCTGCTAACTGTTCACTGTTGTCGCTGTTGATGTTCTGATCGCTGGCGTGCAAGGACGATAAAGAGAGCAGGATAGAATATGTAAGGGTTTTGGGCTTGTTTATTTTATTTTAGTTTGAAATATTGTTGATTTGTTGGGTTTGTTTATTGGGCTAAGACTTAGTAGTGGGCTAGTTAAATGTATTGGGTATTTGGGTTTAGTTATTTAGGTATTAAAAGTAATATAATTTAGGTAGTATTTTTTATAAAATAGGAGTTTACTAAAGAATATTTTTAAAATATAAATTGATAACACTTTTTACCTAAGGGGTGCGGACGACAAATTCCAAGAGGTGCGGACGGAAAATTCCATGGGGTGCGGACGAAAAATTCCAAGGGGTGCGGACGGGATTTTCGACGGAACTTAACACAATTTTTTTTTCCCGGGGGTGCGCCCGCCCACCCCTGGGCTGGGCTTAGGTCCGCCCTTGGTTTTGAAAGCAACCTAGGATGTGAAATCAAAAAATAAAACCATATAAACTATTAGAACTCAGGAATTCTGTGCAAGGCCTTTGGTTAATGATTGGCGACTTCAACGAGGTGAGATACCCAGAAGATAGATTTAATTCAGCTTTTGATTGCAATAGCGCTATGTATTTTAATAATTTTATTAGTGCCGGGGGATTTATGGAATACCCCATGACTGGGAGAAAATATACGTTTTTGTCGGGTGACGGAAAGAAGCTTAGTAAAATTGATAGAGCTCTAGTTTGTGTGGGTTTCATGAATAAATGGCCAAATGCATCACTATGTGCTTTAGAGAGAAACATCTCTGATCACAGTGCTTTAATATTGTCAACTCAGCATAAAAAGTTTGGCCCGATACCGTTTCGTTTCTTTAACAGTTGGTTAGAACTACCTGGTTCGGATGAAGCGATCAAAAAGGGCATAGAAAAAACAGGGGATAAAAGATTCAAAGATGCAATATTGGGTGCGAAACTAAAGGCAATAAAAAGCGAAGTAAAATTGTGGAGACAAAAATCAAGGGAAGAGGAGGAAAAACAATACAAAGAAGCACTCGGAGAAATAAACACATTAGACGAATTGGCAGAGCAAAGAGTGCTAACTGATGGGGAACTGGAAAAATGGCGGACATGTAAACAAGAGGTACGGAAATGGCAATGGATGAGAACAAAGGATCTACAACAGAAGGCAAGGGTAAGATGGATGGCAGATGGAGATGAAAACTCTACTTATTTTCATGCAATAATCAACAGTAATGTGGCGAAGGGTAGAATCAATGGCCTATGGATCGATGGTGTATGGGTAACGGACCCGGATAGTATCAAAGATCATTTTTTACACGTGTTGGGGTCAAAGTTCAAGGAGCCGTGTTCCTCGAGACCGCGTATGCCCTCCGATGGCTTCTCGAAGATAACGACAGCCCAAGCATCCTCGTTAATTAGTGAATTCACTAGTGAAGAAATTTATAAAGCGGTATGGGAGTGCGGATCAGATAAAGCGCCTGGGCCAGACGGCATAACATTTGCACTAATAAAGAAGTACTGGGAAAATTTTAAAGGCATTGTACTAGACATGATGAAACAGTTCCATACTCATGGTTCAATACAACAGTCTTGTAGTTCCTCTTTTATATCTTTAATCCCCAAAGTTGTAGACCCGGTGACATTATCTGATTTTAGACCAATATCCCTTATCGGTGTTATCAACAAAATAATATCGAAGGTCCTGGCTAATCGGATGAAGCTAGTACTGAATGGGGTGATATCGAACGTGCAATCGGCATTTGTGGCGAACCGTAATATAGTGGATGGACCGTTAGTGGTGAACGAATTGGTGAGCTGGGCAAAAAAGTCAAAGAAACAATTGTTTCTTTTTAAAGCAGACATCGAAAAAGCATATGACACACTCTGTTGGAAGTTTCTAATCACCATCTTAACACATATGGGCTTTCCAACTAAATGGAAAACTTGGATAATGGGAATTTTATTTTCGGGTCGAGCATCAGTATTGGTAAATGGAGCACCGACGGGGGAATTTCAATACAAGAGAGGATTGAGGCAAGGCGACCCATTATCGCCGTTTTTATTTACGGTCGCAATGGAAGCTTTACACGTCTTAATGCAAAAGGCTTTACGGGAAAATATATACACCGGTGTAAAATTACCAAATAACGGGCCATGCATCACACACTTGTTTTTTGCCGACGACTCTATTTTTTTTGGAGAATGGGATGAAAATAACCTAAGGACACTCAGAAGGATACTTCGATGCTTCCATCTAATGTCTGGATTGAAGGTAAATCAAAACAAAAGTTTTATATATGGAGTGGGAAAAGATGAATCTGAAGTCGAACACATGGCGAACGTATTGAATTGCAAACCAGGTACGTTTCCCTTTACATATTTGGGGCTGAAAGTGGGAGCGAATATGAATAGAATTGCAAGTTGGAAAGAAGTGATCGATAAACTACATAAAAGATTATCTAATTGGAAGGCAAAAATATTATCTTTTGCGGGTCGCCTAACCCTTATAAAATCTGTTTTGGGAAGCATCCCTAACTACTTTCTATCGCTATATAAGGCGCCAAAAGCCGTAATAAGAACATTGGAAGGAATCAGACGAAGATTTCTATGGGGGGGCTGTGGGGGAGTAAACAAGATAAGATGGGTAAAATGGGAAAAAGTTGTCGGGGCTAAGAATATGGGGGGCTTGGGAGTAGGGGGAATACGGGAACTAAACCTAGCACTACTATTAAAATGGTGGTGGAGATTAAAAGAGAATCCGAACCAGTTATGGGTGAAAGTAGTAGAATCCATTCATAGCAACACCAAAAAAGTTTCACACAAAATAATCTCTACTTTCTCTCTCTAACTATTTCTCCCTAGCCGATCTTCTTCTTCAGCCGTTTTCACCCTAATTCGTTCATGAAGCCATCATCTGGTGGTATCCAACCACCTTCAAAACCTCCTGATCCTCCTCACCTCTCTAGTTCTGTCCAATTTCCTCCCTTGGTTGATTCAAGCCGTCACCCAAACCCAGCGAATCCTGATTCCCCTATTCCTTCGCAAGCTAAAAGTGGGATAGCTGACTCCCCCATCTCGTCTTCTTCCATCCATGACAACAGAGTTAAGGTGAATCTTCACCTGGATGATTTTCTTCAAGCGGGTATTCCAGACCCTAGTGCTCAACATCATACGGCGCATGATAAAGTGAGCTCGGAATTTGTTCATACTCTGGGAGATTGGGTGAAACGGAGGTCAGATGCAAACATAGCAACGGAGGGCCTGTTCGTGACCTCATCAGGCAATGGTGTATCTATTGCGACGGAAACGGCCATTAATTCAGCAGATGGTGCTTCAGGTAAACCCCTTAATCACCCCTCAGTTCATGTGGAAAATATTCAATTGGTGAGGGTTACCGATTCCCCCAGCATTGGGGCTGCTGAATTTCATACGGGGAACACGGATGTTGAGATGGGACAGGGGTCCTTGTATGAGGATCATCAAAGTGACGAGGGGCATAGTGATGGCCAATTTAGGCTCTCCGGTGAGAACCAGCATAAACCGACTAACTATTCTCAGCCTCAATCGGTTTGGGATTCTCATAAGACAGGGGGTTATACTTTTGCTGAACAAATTCGTCTCAACAATGTCACTGAAGATACTAGACTAGAGTATATTCCACCGACAATCACTGCAGATGGGAAGAAAAGAGTTGAGATCTCCAATGACGATCTAAGGTATTCAGCTCAGTCCTTTGCTCTACACCTGTATGGGTATTTCTTAGGCACGTCTATGGACTTTAATGTCGTAAACAGTTGTCTTAAACGATTATGGAGATCGTTTGACGTAGCTGAAATATCGAAAAGCACGAATGGTTTCTTTTATTTTAAGTTTAAGAGTGAACGAGGCATGAATGAAGTCCTCGAGAATGGTCCGTGGATGGTTAATAATGTCCCTTTATTTCTTAACCGGTGGGAACCAGGGTTATGCCTTGAAAAAGTTGAACCGAAGGTCATTCCGCTCTGGGTTACGGTGCATAATGTGCCGTTAGAATTATGGACAGGGAAGGGTTTAAGTAAAGTTCTCAGCGGTATTGGATACCCTTTGCTTATGGACAAAACAACTAAGCAGAGGTGCTCGAGTAAGACAGGGAAAGTTGGGTATGCCAGGGTGCTTGTCGATGTTCCAGCTGAAAGTGAGCTTCCAAACGTGATCGAAGTTGCATTCCCACAGGTAAACAACAGACCTGCTAGGGTTGCTAACCTTCGTATAGCCTACCAATGGCAGCCGGCTCTTTGCAGCCATTGTCAAGTGTTTGGCCACTCGCTTAAATTGTGTAAAAACAAGCCTAGGGAAATGACAAATGGAACTGATCCTGTAGTGAATAATTCAACAGCTATGCAGCTGCAGTCTACTGCTGAGAGGGTTGTGAATACTACCAGTGATGTAGATGGTTATACGACAGTGGTTAAGAAAAATATTAAAGCCAAAGGAAAAGGTATGGAAAAGCAACAAGTGAAAGGCCCTGTGAAAAAGCAAAATCCATCGGTTCTCAAGGAACATGGTAGGTCCAAACCTGTGAAATCCTCGGCCCACCCTGTTGGTTCAGCTGTTAGTTCTGGTGGTGCTGTTGCAGCCCCTACGGGTCCCACTACTCGGTCGGCTAGTAGAAAAGGTAAGGGCTCATCGGGGTTCAACTTTAGTCGTGCAGTTAATGGTGTTCAGCAGAAGTCCCAAAACAGTCCTACTTTGACCGAGAGTAACAAAAGCTCCATGGAAATAGACACCCCCTCGGTTTGTACTCGAAATCGTTTCTCGTTTCTTGATGTTGAAGCTAGTGCTAAGTGTGGTTCTCTTGTTGAAGATGATTCCAATTTATACCCTAATGACCCGTTTAACCAAGGCTTGAATGAGCAGATTAATCCTTCGTCGGCTGGCACTTCTACTTCGGGTCGAGTGCTTCCAAAGTGGAACACGGCTGGCTCGTCATCTACCGCTGTTCAGGTTGGGATGGTAGAGGATTTGGCTGATTCGGATGAAGATAATGGGTACGATTATGGCATCACCCAAGCTCAAAAAGACGCTATTCGTAAACGGCTTACTTCAAAATCTCAAACTGTTTTGGCTGAGGTAGCGAACAATTGGGAACCGGGTGAACGTGATTATTTTGAAGATCTGTGTATGGAACTTGGGTTGAACCCGGACTTTTGTATCGAAGATGTTGCTGAAGATACTAGCGGCACCGCTCGTTTCTTTTCAGGGCTTCAAAAAGACCCGGTGGTTGCAAAACCCAGCTCTCGTAAGTAATTTATGGCTTTCTTCAAGTCTGTTTCAGCCCTGTTGCGGTGGTGTTTCTGTGTAGAATCGGTCGTGTTTGGGTGGTGGTGGATCATTTGGCTTGCCACTATTTCATCATGTATTATAGTTTTGGTCAGGATCTGGCTTCGGTATCGTGTTCTCATGTCCCTGGATCAAGTTTTGTGCTGCACTCTTGATATGTTTCGGCCTAGTACTGAGTCTGTTTCCAGCTCCGATCTTATTTCAGATCGTGGTGTGTCTGAGGTCAGGACTGAATGTCCGGTTTTTTTTGGATGGTGGGCGTTATTTTTTACTTTTGTGGGCTGCTCGTTCATATCTAAAAGCCCAGGTGAGTATTTATGGGGGCAGCCTTTTGGGTTCCTGTTTTGTTCGATTGGGCTCCTTCCATTCAGGCCCAATTTCAGTGCTTTATGGAGATTTAGAAGGCCCAGGTCTTGGGTTTGTGGTTTTGTTGTTTTTGTTTGGTGGGCTTGTTGTGGGCTCCTCTGCTCATGCGCTGGTCTCCTGCTCTCCTAGGCCCGTATCTGGCTGCTTTATCCAGCTGAAGGCCCAAATCCTGATGGGTTTTGTTTGTTAAAGGCCCATTTATTGTGTTGTTGCTAGTGGGTTTTATTTGATTGTTGTTAGTGGCTTTTTGTTGGTTTTGATGTCTAGTGGTAGCCAGTTTTATTTTATCCAACTTAGTTATCATTTTGATAGCCTAGTCGGGTCCTATAAATCTGCTCGTGTGTGAGGTTCCCAAGTTTGTTTGGGGTGTCCTCTTTTAGGAGTCTCGGGGGTATGCCCCCCTAAAGCCTGTAACACGTTTCTTTTGGAATATATTTACCGGGCGAATGCTCACTTATCCAAAAAAAAAAAAAAAAAAAAAAAAAAAAAGTTTCACAAATCCCATTAAAAATGGGTAATACGGGTATATGGAAAAATATCGCGGGGATCGGGGAGGATTTCAAAAAGATAGGGATAGACATACAAAGAGGACTCAATAGTGTTGTGGGTAATGGTGAGAAAACGTTATTTTGGCAAGACACGTGGACGACTCATGGTCCGTTAAAGTATGCCTTCCCACTTTGTTATAATTTGGCAAAAAACAAGAGAGACATGGTGGCAAAACATTACAGAATGATTCAAGGAGTACGATTGTGGGATTGGATATGGATTAGAGCACCAAATACTTTGGAAGAACAAGAAGAAATGCAAACCTTAAATACGCTATTAGTTCAACAAAGGATGGGTGAGGGTAATGATGTGTGGAGATGGAAAGAAGAAAAAGATACGGGTTTTTCGGTAAGGTCGGTTAGAAGAGACCTTGGTGGACAGTTAGATCTAAACATCGATGCAAACAAGTTTTATTGGAACCGTATTGCAACACCAAAGGCGAATCTATTTGCGTGGAGAGCTAGTGTAGGAAAGATACCTACATTTGAAGCATTAAGAAAAAGGGGAATAAATGTAACATCACAAGTGTGTAAAGTGTGTGGAATGAGAACGGAAACGACAGATCACATCTTGATACAATGCCAATATGCAGACTTGGTGTGGACTCAGGTAGATCAGTGGCTAAACGTTCCAGCCGACAATATTATGGATGAGGTCGAGGCCAGATTATTATGTGTAAACGGGTTAGGAAGATCGAAGGCGCAACAGAAGATAATTCATGCAGTCTTCCTTGCAACTTTATGGTACTTATGGAAGAATAGAAACAACATAGTTTTCCACGAGAGAACAACATCCACGAACAAACTAGTGGAAGAAATAAAGGAAGAAACTTTCGAATGGATGAGGCAAAGATCAAAGAATGTTCGGGTGTCTTGGAGCGATTGGAGAAGATTTAATACCCAAATGTAAAACTTGATTTGTTTTAGCATGAACCGTCCTATAATTTGACATTTGTGTATTTTGCTTGGTGTAGTGGAGATCTTGGATGTAATCATGTCTCCATAGCATCTTGCTATGTTGACTTGTTGGTGGAATGAATGAAAGTAATGTTTTGTTGTTAAAAAAAAAAAAGCTATAACATCACCTGATATAATAACTTCCAAAACTATATTTACATATATATTCCTATTTGAGTTGTACATCCTGATCTAGTAACTGTAAATGCAACAAGCCGTTACACCAATCCACAATAGGGCTCAAGTCAAAAAAGACCCGTGAAACAAAAAATCTAACGCCTATTGCGCTATTCTAACCTCTGAATCTAGAGGAAGAATGGCATCGCGACCATGCTGTATATCACAACTAAAAGTAAAACAAACGCGTAGATAGATATTGTGGAATCCATTGGTTTCGGTCTTATTTATCAATATCGCCATCTTCTTGTTTCAAAATTCGATTTTTGAAATCTAATGCCATTCGTGGCAGACCGTCTCGGAGTTGTATCTTGGGTTCCCAGTTTAGCAACTCTTTGGCTTTACTAATGTCCGGTTTCCGTTTTTGAGGATCATCAGCAGTGTTCTTTTTGAATTCTATTGCTGCATTTGGATCAATAGTTTCTTTCACCACCTAAAATGGAATCAACACTAAACATTAGAACACGAAAACAAAAGGGTTCATTGTTTTGGTCTAAACGGTGACCCTGGTGCACGCGGTTGGTACACCATGGCTCCATGGTGGTATCCAAGAAGAGTGGACCTACATGGTTAACTATGCATACTTTAAATTCTTTTTGTAGTGTCCTATGAGCCTAGAAGGCTAGTAAGTAACCCCGGTGGTGTACCAAGATTTTTTTGTTGTTTAGTACACAGTGAAATCTTGGTGCACCAGAGTTCTAGCTTAAAAGGAGACTATGGCTCCTTGGCTACACAAGAGTCAAACCTGAGCAAGCTCTAACATGGTGAACTCTCCCGGATTACCCAAGTTGAAAGGTCCGATGTGCTCGCCTTCCATGAGTGCCATGAGTCCATCAACCTAAAAATTAAAGAAAACTTGTCTAAAGTTGTATGAAACATTAGAACAATATATAATTATTATATGAACAAGATCATATTATTGCCAACACTTGAATTAATACAAAACACATATATTTGTACAAGAACATTGTACCAGATCTGAGACGTACTGAAAGCTTCGGGTTTGCTTTCCATCACCATAAACGGTCATTGGTTGTTTGCGAAGGGCCTGTGAGACAAAGTTGCTAACGACACGACCATCATCTAGACACATTCGAGGACCATATGTGTTAAAAATGCGTGCAATCCGAACCTGCAAAATGCAAAAATCTAGTATAAGAATAGTTTTTATCTACACACGCTACAGTTGTTTGATCACACTAAATTATCTACAAGAAAATCACCTCGACACCTTCATTTCGACTATAGTCCATTGTTAATGTTTCAGCTGTTCTTTTCCCTTCATCGTAACAACTTCTAACACCTTTGTAATATCATCATGAACCTTAGAGAAAACATGATTGCAAAGATAACAAAAGAGAGAAAAGATAACAGGATGTAAAGGTTCACCTATTGGATTCACATGTCCCCAATATGATTCCTTTTGAGGATGCTCAAGCGGGTCGCCATAAACCTCGCTAGTACTTGTGATCAAGAACCTTGCCTTGATTCTTTTGGCGAGTCCGAGCATGTTCATTGTGCCAATCACATTTGTCTTGTAACAACACAAGTCAAGGAGACCAAAAGTAGGTTCAATTTCTAAAATAAAACTACATTCACCTTGAAAAGATGCAAATCCATGAATAGGGTTTCTTTTAACATAAACCAATACCCCTTCTTCCATTCACAAAAAAGAAAAAAACATCATTTGACTTTTAAGGTCAACTAATAAGTTACAGATTTGAAATTCATGTGAGTTTCTTTCCTTTTTCACAAATTATGGAAACTTGATAATCAATAAAATGAATAATACTACCAGTACACACAGCGTTAATGTCGAATATACCATAGCGAAATTCAAATCGACAAATTTGTTAACCTCTACGTTGACTCTTCAAAAGTCAAAGCCTTTATCTTTTGTATATCATCTTTAAGGGTGTAAGGAGTGGTTAAACACTTTGGAGTGGCAAACCAAAAAACCGACCAATCAGAGCGCGCCATGTCAATCAGTCAAAAGTGTTTAAACTTTGGTGAAAAGTGTTGGCAATGGTTTAGACACTTGGTGAAGTGGTAAACTATTTAAAAAAAAGGAAAAAGTTGTGATTGGTTGAGATATGAATGGACCCCACCCACAATACCAACTCTCTCTCTCCTTCCTCCCTTCCCCGCGTCGGCAAGCACTCACCGAATTGGTGAAGGTTTGATCGGTAAACTTCTTTGGCATTGGTTTGCCACTACTCACCGAATCGGTGAAGTGGGTTTGCCGCCCCCACTCCCTACACCCTAAGAGCTTTTAAGCAATACCCTTTTCAAGAACCAACAAAAAGATTACAAAAACACACTAAAATCACAATCTTTTCTATATAATTTAGAATAATAACAAGAAAGATTCATAAAAGGATATGATGGTCTTGACAGGATTGTATTTGTAATGAACAGGAGAAGCAGGACAAGCTAAATGATAAATTTGATCAACCTCCAATAAAATAGGTTGAACAACATCATGTCTAATTAATTCAAATCTAGGATTATCCAAATGATGGGCCACATTTTCTTTCCTCCCAGTAAAAAAATTATCAATCACAATAACTTCATCCCCTCTAGCCATTAACACATCAACCAAATGGCTACCCACAAACCCTGCCCCACCTGTCACCACCGTCCGCATCCTCCTCCAGGGGATACCAACAGGAACTGGGACGGTTGGAGGGCGTTGAATGGTGGTTCTTTCGCGGTGGGTGATTGACATTGATCTAGGCATTGGCATTACATGGGAATTGATATGGTATGTTGTGGTCGTGGTGGTGGTGGTGATGGTGGATAACGACGGTTGGAATATGAATATGATCGAACCGATCATGATTCCAAGGAGGATGAAAAGAAAACGTTGTTCGTTGAAGATGTAGTTTAAGGGTCTTCTGGATAATGATTGTGGTTTGTATGATTTAGGTGAGTATGGTGGTGTTTGATTGTTGGGCATTTCTTCATCTCTTCTTTGATTTGTATGTGTTTGTTTGTGTAATTGCTTCATGTTGTTCAAAATTTTTGGAAAGAAAAGTTCAAGAAAAATGTTGGTTTTGGGTACAAGTATGAATGATCAAGGTTCTAGAGAAAGGAAAATTAATGATGGGAGTAACTGTTTTTTGAAATTTGCCATGGTTTTTCAAGATTTGTACATGAATTCTTGGCTTAAAAAAAAAAAAAAAAACGGTTGGGAAAAAGGGAATCAAGAAGAAAAGTTGATAAGTTATTCCTAAGGGCACAAATCGGTTCACAACATTTTCTATTTTGTTAAAGCAAAATATAATCAACAAGTAAAATATTATATACGTACAACTTTATTCACATGTAATTTCTCAATCTTTATCCTTCATTTTTAGGAAAACAGATGATTTGTAGACGGTAGAATAAACAAGTGTATATTTATCTATATCGCTAAAACAAATAAAATTAAATTGATAGTGTAGATGATGTACTAATTAGCTTTATTGATTGATAATGTAGATGATGTACTAATTAGCTTTATCTATATCTATATCTATACTATATTATAATGGGAGGGGTATTTTAAGATACCAAAAAAATAAGAATTTTTTCCCACTTTATTTATAGAAATACCCCTAAAATGAGGGTAGTTTAGTCTTTTAAGCACTATTTATTTTTTAGCCCCTAAACTTATTACATTTAAATCACTAAGGTTTTAACAAAAATATAGATAATTAGTTACAATTCACCCATCCACAACAAACTTATAATTTTTTTACGTATTTTTGACATATCTTATAAACTATACTGTTAAAAAAATTCAAAGATAGCATGACGACCTACACATTTTTGTCAACGTTTTGGTAGTTGTCTTGTTCAATATCGACGCACGGATTAAAAGGTACAAGTCGATAATGCTTTAGTGTACAAGTAATTAATGCTTGTGATCTAATGCGCCTAATCTACAAAGATGGGCTCCATCTATGAAAACAAAAAGAATTAAAAGTACCGTAACATAAAATGAAGATATTATGTGTCACATTTTATTTTATTAAAACTGCCTAATATCTGTACTTAGATATATCTTATAAAAACTTAAAACTAACTACAACAAACTTCCTAAATAAAGGGTTGTCAAATCTAAAATTAAACCATAATGCATTTCTATAGTTACTATTCAATATCGACGTACGAATTAAAAAATACAAGTCGATAATGCTTTAATGTACAAGTAGTTAATACTTGTGATCTAATGCGCCTAATCTACAAAGATGGACTCCATCTATTCAAACAAAAACAAAAAGATTTAAAAGTACCGTACCATAAAATGAAGATATTACGTGTCACAATTTATTTTATTAAAACTGCTTAATATCTATACTCAGATATATCTTATAAAAACTTAAAACTAACCACAGCAAACTTCCTAAATAAATAGGTGACAAATCTAAAATTAAACCCTAATTCACTTCTATAATTACTACTATAAAAAAATAGCACGACACCTCTATATCTATTGCTAAACAAAATTAAAAAATGGATCCAGTTCTGAATTCAATTATTGCGAAAAACCAAGCATGCGAGATTGAAAATTCTAAGGTCAGTTATGCTATATCGCAGCAGTGAATAACTGTTTACTTTTATGTGAATATTAACTTATTTGATTTTTCAGATTCAGTTGCATGAAGAACATGCCAATTTAAACAAACTAGTTGTCGAACAAGCTTCTAAGGTATTGATTTTGATGGTTTTTAAGTATTATTTTTGCGTATATCTTTCGTATTAACATGTTCGTTATGTTATTATACAAGTGTTTTATTGCAGAATGATGGTGATAAAAGTGTTGATATTATTTCTTATGGTGCAATGTTTAGTCCATACAAGTCTAATATTCAACGTGAATTTAGTGAAGATGTAATTTTAAAGTTTATTTAATCTTTTTCAACTTTTGTATTCAATTTTTATCCTTTTTAAGGATCGGCTGTTTGAGACTCAAAGGAAGAGATCCAAGAAACTCGCTAAATGGAAATGGAGTGAGGTTCTTAATTTAGACGATTCCGAGGACAATGATAAAGAAGAGGAATTAGAAGATGCTGCCCATTCAAGCATAAACAGAAAACTCGATTAAAAAAACCTTGAGTGTCAATTCAGAAGTGGAACAGATTTCATGCAGTCTAATATGAAATCTATCAAGTGTTTTTATGTTTTTTTTTTTTTCATTTTCAGTTGTTATGTTTGATCTAGACGTATGAATAAAGTTTATTTTATATTTGAACTTTATTTTTGGTGTTAATATAATGCAGTTATTGACCATATTAACAAAGTTCAAAATAAAGTTAGTATACCAAAATTTACAAGTCAACTGAACTTATATAAGTTAATATCCTAAAGTTGCAATAAATAGATATTGTAGTTAGATATAGTCAAGCTGAAATTATAAAATATTGCAGTTATTTTTGGATATTAATCTAATAATTTGTATTTCTTAATTAAAAAATAATAAAGTAATAAACTTTAAAGCTAAACAAAAAAAACTAAACTTACAATGATATAAATTTAATAAAGATATAAACTCTTAACATCCTATTTTTTTATAAAACTGTTTTTAAAATTTTATAAAAATATAAATTTTTATATATAAAAAAGAAATTTAACAATTAAAGTTAAAGGTGTACAACGTACTTACGAGTCAACTACTATTTTTTATTTTTATAAAATAAAATTTTAAACGTAAAGTTTATTGGATGGGTATTATGTGGATATTTAAAAAAAGCTATGAACTTTAAAGAATAGAATTATAAACTTTATTATTTAACAAACAAAATAAACTTACTTTACAACTATAACAACTTATCTTTTGTTTTTTTGTCATTTGATTATTATCTTTTATTAAAACACGAAACTTTACATGTGTAAAACAGTTTTTTTACTTTATTTATAAACAAAACATTTTTTTTATAAAAAAAATAATTCTTTTATATACATTTTTTGTAAAAAGTAATATAAATAAAATACTCCATAAATTTACAATCTTTACTAAATAAATACTAAATTGTGTTGCAAATTTTTAGGAATTATAAGTTCAACTATATTGTTATATATAATATTAGTCAGTTTCAAAAGAATTCTTTACCAACTTAACTAGATACATAATAGATTGTGTTGCATATTTTTAGAGATTATAAGTTAAAAGTAGACTTATATAGATAAGATTAGTTAGGAACTAAAAATCAGAAATTAGTATGATATAGAGTTAATAAAGATATAAACTTTTAACATCCTATTTTTTTTTATAAAAACGGTTCTTGAAATTTTATAAAAGTATAATTTTTTTATTTCTGTAAAAAAAATGAAAATTAACAATTTAAGTTAAATGTCTAAAACGTACTTACAAGTCAAATACTATTATTTATTATTTTAATAAAAATGAAAATTTTAAACTTAAAGTTTATCGGATAAGTACTATGTGGATATTTAAAAAAAGTTATAAACTTTACAGAATAAAATTAAACTTTATATTTTAACCAATAAAATAAACATACTTTACAATTATAACAACTTATCTTTTATTTTTTTGTCTTTTGATTATTAATTTTTATAAAAAAACAAAACTTTACATATGTGTAACACTTATGACATATATTCACCACAATAATTTTATCATAAATATTATACGAATAAGAAAACTACCACAAACGAGTTCCGCAATGCAAAGTGTCGCCCCCGCCGCATCGCGCGGGCACCCTACTAGTTGATTTACAATTCAACTACTTTTAAAAACTATGTAAATTTTCTATTTCTTAAAATATGTTTTTTTGTATTTGCTTGTTTCTGAATATAAGGTTACTTGTTACTAAATTTTTATTTTTATATATAATCATCTTTATAGTAAAAAAAAATATATAACAACACTTTATAACTATAATTTCACCATAGCAAAGGTGTTACTAAAATACGAGAGAAAAAAAACGTAACAAATTCTCTCTAATTTCATTCACCTGTGGACGCCAATAATTACGTATACCCTTTAAATAGTTGAATGTTAAAAACATATCAAAACAACATTGGAGTCGACTTGATTATTATTTTAATAAATAACTTGAAATGTAAAAAAAATAAATAAACATTGGGGATTTTTTTTAAATAGAATAATAAATAAATAATTATTAAAAAATACAAATCAAATACTTAAGAATTCTTGAGTACTTGTTGAAATGTATGTTATATTTGTATAACAATTCAATATTTTATAAGATTTTATTTTGTTTTTTTTTTTATAAATTCTTATATTCTTTTATTCTAGTTGTATATTCTTGGGCTTGGATGCTTAATGGACGTTGATGGGCTAAGTTGAACTAAGGATACTTGTTGCTGTCTTTTGCTGTCTTGGGCCTTATAGCTGATGGTGCGTGTTGCTGTCTTGGGCCTTAACCCTTGGCCTTTGGCTGAGTTAAGTCTTATAAAAGGAAGACATAAGGATGAGAGATTCATTCACAATCTCTCTCTCTCTCTCTCTCTCTCTCTCTGCTTACACTTTACGCATCCCCTCTCTTTAAAATCCTGTGATCTAGGGTTTCTTCAACCTTGTGAGTTCGTGTGTTGATTGACCTTTTAGTGTAGATCATCACGTTGAGATCTACGTAGGTTGAGAGGTTTTGTTTGCTTTTTATCTACAATCTGTGTAGATCTGGGTGATTTCTTGTGATCATTGGAGTCTTGGTAGTTCCGGTGGGTTCTGCTGATTCCAATATGGTAGTTCTTGTCTTCTTGGAGTTTGTGCCTCTTTGGAGATTGAAACCCTAATTTCTATGGTTTTCTTGTGATCTTGAAGGGGTTCTCGTTGGTCTCTTTTTTAGGGCAAACCAACAGAACTTGTGTGTTTATCTTCTAATCAGGTGCTTGTAACCCTAAGTGAAGGTTACAAGTCTGATTTGCTGGAGTTATACGCACCCTCTGTGAGATTGTTCTATCCCTTTCTTGTTTTTATTTTTTCTGCGTCACTGAGCCAATGTGTCTCACTACTAGAAAATAGGGCTTTTGCTACCGCACTTTCGGTCGCAAAATGGTGGCAATTGCCCTTTTGCCACCAAAAATTCGATAAGAAAATCACACGTAGCAATTCCCCTATTGCCACCTATTTGCTACCGTTTATTTTTTTTGCTACAATTTTGCAACCGTTAGTTTGTCACGGTTTTGCTGCCGCCGTTTTGCTACCGTTTTTATTGCTATGGTTTTGCTACCGTTTTTCTCACCACTTTGCCACTGCTTTTTGTCACCACTATTGCTACCACTTTTTGTTGTCACCATTTTGCTACCGCTTTTGTGATTTTTTTTGCCCTTTAATACTTATTTTTATGCTACCATTTATATTCTTTGCAAGACTATAAACGTAAATTTATAAAATTTCAAGATTGTAACAAACATCGCATCATCCTCATGATAAACATCCAAATCAAAATATCAAACAATCCCAATTAAAACATCCTAAACCAAACATTCAAGCTAAAAATGTTTATACTTATTTGCGGGCCGAAGTTGTTAACATAGCTTCAATCTTCGTCATCCTAACGAGAATAGCTTCTTTCTCTTCTTTCTCTTTTTCCATTTGAGCCATCAATCCTCCTGTAATTCAACCTTTCTTTATCAAGAAAATCAAACTAGACTTACCACAGCGAGTCGATATCCAACCCTCGGATAGGCAACCGCGGCCACATCCTCGTATCCATGGCTTGTGAGTTTAAACAACTTCAGAGGTAGGTAGCGTTATAATATGACGCAACAGCGATAGCTATAAGAATGACGTAACTAAACCATCCACCCTCCTTTAGGGTGAACGCAACCGCAATGAACGAAGTCCCACTGAAAGCATGTAGTCCTGCAAAACATATGTCCGGTTTCCTTGAATTAATTGTGAGTGACTAAAAAGGATGTGATCAGCTATATATACATTTACATGATTATGCATGCAAAATTGGATAATAAATCTTGTTTTCAGTAAGTGTATACATACCTATAGCTATAATGCAAATGTAGTCGAAATATGACTCAAGTTGATTTCCACTTAAGTGTCCTGTCGATGGACCTGAGGCGGCTGGTACAGTTGATGGCTGGGAAATTGATAGCCCGGTGCTGATCCGTAAGCTTGGACCCGATGATCTAGCCGATGATCGTCAGGCGCTGATCACTGAACTTGAAGTCGGTGGTTGCCTAGCTGTGAAGAATGATGGCGGTGAGGCCGATCTAGCCAATGATGGCTGATAACGGAGGTTTGCATCATCCGAAACTGCTTCTATATCTTCCCCATCTTTTTGTATACGCATACGTCTTTGGGTTGCCGATGTGAAGTGGGATCTAGAGAAAGATACACGAGTTGGAGTAAGTATTTACAATATGGTTATAAATAAAGGAGTGTAAAATTACTTATTCGTCTCTGGTAACTGACCAGTTTCTTCCCCTTAAGAGTCTTCGTCTTCAGAGTCTTTTTTTTCATGTGAAGTTGTTCGTATCCATCCGACTGCAGTATTATACATATTAACCGTGCTCTAAGCTATCCATCCATATATTGCTTGAGGAATTGCTGATAAAAACAAAGCTGATCAATAATTATCATTAGAAAATAACAGATTTAAACTCTTTTACTAAAGTATTTGAAAAATATTTATTGTTGCAGTGAAAAAAGTATCTTGTTTCGAGATAACAATTTATTTTGAGATTTGATAAGTTTGCCACTTTTATAGTTTTATTGTTGTAATAGTTGTTAGGGCATGAATTGTATATTAAGGATCATCTATTTTGAGACTGGGCCTGGATCACGGATCCTTAACGGATAATGCAGGGAGTCTGAGGATCCAGGATCCTTACAATTATTTATGTTTTAACATTTGTTCCTTGTCTTTGAACGACTTAGGCTTGCTTTGGGTTTTTGGGACCTTATAACCGACTGTTGAGAGGCCTGTGACGGAACGTACGAGCTGTGGCGAGGGTTATCGTAGTTACTTTGTCGGGAACCTTCAAAGCACGTGTTTGCATCACCGAAGGAGCTTCTCCTCAATTCTTCATCTATACGAGAGGCCTCGTCCAACCTTTGTTGTACCTGCTTTGTTGTTGGTTGGCCACGAGTATTTTGTTGGACAATCGGTGGTTTCTTGGTAGATTTCTTTGGAGTCAACATCGCTTTAATCTTTGACATCAGGCTTTTTTGCTGAGCTGGGGGGTGCGACTCTAATTGTTGTCTAACAATATTTAGCTCTTCGACCACATCAACGTCATCGTCTATCAATTTACAACTTTGGAAGTTAAGCTTCCGCCAAAAGACGTCTATGTCTTCGAGTTGAATCGGACGCTCTGCACGGTTAAAAACAACATTGTTTAAGTCACATGATTAACGGAAATATATCACACAAGTGTTGTACGTTTAACAATTATTACCTGCACACATGTACTTTTCTAGCCTACAAGCACAGGGCAACCCACAACTGTAATTGGCAACCACATGATGAATGATAGCGCTCCAAGACATATAGCTTCCTAAGTGCCTCTCCACTCAACAAGTCAAGGGTTGTATGGGATACTTTTCCATATAGGTGTTGAAACAGCGGGTGTCTGTGGTGGTTCATTCTTTTTTCAATGCAGTCTCGAAAACTCTTCCTTATTTCACCGAACTGTGTCTTGTACCCCGGACACAACCAACTACACGGTCCAACGAGCTCCTATCTAAGACGTATCTCTTTAAGTTGGCGTGTTGGCTCTCAACTCTGTTTGTTGTACGATTACCAAAGTTGCGCCTCTTATCAGTCCACGCAAAGACGAGCATCTCCTTATAGTCTTTTAGCCAGTTATCATACACGTAATTGAAGACCCCCTAAAAAGTAAAAATAATTTAATAAAATTTACATAGGTGAGTCGTATGTTATTAGAAAAACTTACTAGAACGTTTGCACTCCACAAGTCGCTTTCGCATGTTGCGCAAGTGGTACTCGTAGATGGGTATGGATGGAGACTCAATCAATGTCCCCTAGAATGACAAAAAAATTTCCCAGTCTTCTTCCGTGAAGGCACCCTTGCAGTGCTTCATAACATTCTGTTGTATGTGCCACCTGCAAAGAAGCCTAGAGGCGTCTGGAAATACTTTAGTGCACGCGCCCATAAGGGCCATGTCTCTATCCGTTACAATCACACGTGGCTCCATACATTCATCCAACATTGACTTGATCCTCTCAAGCAGCCACACAAAGTTATCACCTCGTTCTTTACTAACAACGGCATGCGCGATACAAAACGAATGGTTGGTAGGCGTCATACCAATAATCTGGATAAATGGCATATTGTATAAGTTTGTCTTGTACGTCGCATCGATCAGCATGATGTGGGGGAATGCACGCCACATTCTCTCGAGTACTGATGAAGAAAGCAGGTCTCTATTACGACCTCTGTTTCGGGTTCCTCCCGTGTCTCGTAAATAAAGTTGTTGTTTATCAGCACGTTTTCTAGTGACTGCATGGGAGTCAATCCTTGTCTTTGTTCGGCTCTAATCTTCGCCACAACATTTTGAACGTCTTTCTGAACATGAAACCTGTCGGAGTCCTGCTTCCTTATCGTTTGAAATATTTTGCGCGGCTCCATGTTTTGAGCTGTCAGCTGCTCGATCAGTTTCTTTTCGCTTGGAGTAAACCTTCGCACAAATGCGTGGGCCGACAGGTCCTCACAAAGTTCGTGGTTATGTTCAATTTTTCCCTCTTTTATCTCCCAGGTTTCATACGGGTAGTCTCGCACAGCCAGCAGGTAAAACGGGCAACCGGTTTTTTTGCTTCCGGCTTTTCTAAGTGTTGTTGTAGTGTGGTGCTCACCACCACGGTCACATTCAAGCCGTACCCTCCCAGTTCTTCCCCCGATTTTCTTTGATCGACGGGTGACAATAACGAAACCATCCGCGTTTGCTATTTCTTGTATCCGTTTCTTTAGTTCATCTAAAGAGTTGAAAACATGTAACATCGACAATAATAATAATAATAATAATAATAATTTAATAGTAATAGCAATAGCAATAGCAATAGCAATAGCAATAGCAATAGCACTAGCACTAGCACTAGCAATAGCAATAGTAATAAGAATAAGAACAATTAATCTATGTAACATAACAAAATAAAATTGATATCTGCTTTTTTAGTTACGGATTGTCCGGGATGGGGGGTGCCTCACCACCATATCTACCATACCCACCATATCCTCCGACGTCCGGATTGTTTTGATGAACGTAAGGACCGCCCGGGGAATTGAATTGCTGATGACCACCGTCTCCTCCGTATCCACCGTATCCATCATATCCACCATATCCACTGTCTCCTCCGCATCCACCCTCTCCTCCGTATCCATAGTCTCCTCCGTATCCACTGTCTCCTCCGCATCCACCGTCTCCTCCGTATCCACCGTCTCCTCCTTAAGAATATTCACACTCGTATCTATAATCCGGATACCCTTGTTGCGTCGGATAACTTGGTTGACCAGCATGGTATGAGTCATCTACAGGGGATGTTTCATCAACAGGGGGATGCGTGTTCAAATCTAGAAACAGTCTGTTTTGTTTTCCTTGTATACTAGACACAACCTCCTCTTGCTCGTTAGAATCGGGAACGCCAGACTCCTCCAAAATAGACGACCGTATCATCATTAGTAAATAATAATCTAAAACAACAAGTAATTAAAACATTTAAGCTAATAACTGTTACTGGAACGCTTTCGGGCACCCAGTTGTCGCTAGAATACTGCCCGAAGACATAGTTTCCGTCCCAGTATGATGACATTTCAACACTTCGGGATGATAAGAACACAAATGCAAACAACAAGAGTTTCTTTCGAAGAGATAGTAGAAGAAACAGAATGAATGCTGAATGCTCGGATGGACCAACAATGCACTGTATGTTGCACTTTATATGAAATATAGACGCCTCGTATAGCTCTAGACGCCCCATATTGCTTTATGTCACATGCCAGACACATAGTCACATCAGTCTCTAAGACGCCTCGTATAGGGCTATACGAGGCGTCTTAGTACCCTCGTATTGCTGCCTCGTACCGGCCTAGACGCCCCGTCTGATGTGACTGATGTGATGTTGTACGAGGTTCAGTGGTTGGTCGGATAAAGTAACCCTAAACGCCTAAGGTGTGTGAATATGTAGACCCATGGATAAATAAGCCACTAATGTTGGTCGGCCACTTGTACTTGTATCAAATATTGTTTGAAAAACAATTTTCCAAGCAATATTAATGGTTTATGAGGAACCAAGAATTTATTTCAAAGGAAAAGACACCGAGAGTTTATTTCAAACGAAAAGAAAAGTATAATAACAAACAGGAAACAAACACAAACGACGGCAGAGACAGTGGACTAATGGAGCGGACTGAATTTGAAGATGATGATGTTATGTTTTTTTTGGTTTGATTTTAGTTGAGATAGACTGTAGATGAAGAACAAAGTGTTCACGAATCAGAAACACTGCTCTGATACCATGTTGCTTGGTATAGAGAATAATCTCTGATTTGGGTTTGAATTGTATTGAGAAATTGAATGTGAATCTGCATTGCCCAACATTAACCACAACAAATTATTCATCATGGTTTGTGGTGGTACGCACAGTGTTAGGTGCCTACGGTTTATCAAACATGATTGATCCGGTTACCAGGGCTGGCGTTGAACAAAGGAAGAACCAGACAGCAATAGCACTTATTTTGCGGTCTTTACCTGAAGACATATTGTTACAAGTAACAAAGTATGCATAAACTATTCAGAACTTAGTGCCTTGAAGATGAAGGACACCGAGTCTATTGACGAGTATGCAGGAATAATAAGCGCTATAGAAGGACATTTTAATAATCTGGGGTCAACTCTTGAACCCGAAGGGTTGGTCCGAAAACTCTTCAAATCCAGGCCACTTTGGTTCCTTCCCATTGTTGCGTCTATTGAACAATCGGAGGATTTGGAGACCATGCCATTTAAAGAAGCTATAGGAAGACTCAAGGCCTTTGAAGACAGGGTATGTTTGTATGCAGGTAATGAAGGAGATGCCTAAGGAAAATTATTATTTGCAAAGAATGATGGGCATATGAAAACTAACCAGTTTGATACCCGGAAAATACAAGGTCGGGACCCAGACAACTCCAGATCAGATTCACAAGGTCGCGGTAGAGGCTCATATAGAGGAAAGGAACACGGAGGTAAGCAAAACAACAACCGAGGTCAAGGACGGGATAAAAGCACGGTTTGTTGTTACAATTGCAATGAGCAAGGGCATTATGTGTGGGAATGCCCTAAACCTAAAGACACCCAAACAAATGCAACGCGTAACACAAAAGAAGGTGATGAGATCATGATGGCGGCGGTTATAGAAGTGAATGATCGGGTCCTCCTCAATAAAGAAAAGGTACATCCCAAACTCTATAATAATGATATTTAAACTAATGAAAAACAGTATTTAGACAGTGGCGCTTCGAACCACATGAACATCAAGGGCAGAGGGTCAGTATTGTTTGATTGTAAAAACGGCAAACAACGTCTTGCCATGGATGTTTACTATATTCCTAAATTATTTAGTAACATTCTTAGTGTCGAACAACTTTCAGAGACCGGTCACAAGAATGTAAAAGAAGATGATCACTTATGGTTGTATGAACAAGAAGGACAACTATTGATGAGAATTAAGAGATCTCCGAATCAACTTTACAAGAAAGACTTAAAAACCTGGAAACCGATGTGCTTACTCAGTGCAATGAGTGACCAAGCTTGGCTATGGCATGCTTAGCTTGGTCACCTTAACTTTAGTTCGCTAAATCACATGTCGAGGAAGAAACTAGTCAACGAATTACCAAAAAAATCAGCAACAAACAAAGATGTGTGATGCACGCATGCTTGGTAAACAAAACCGTTCCCCGTTCCCCCGAAGCAAAGTGAGTTCCGAACAAAACACACATTAGAGCTAGTTCACACAGACCTATGTGGTCTGATTACACATCCTTAACGCAAGGTGGAAGTCATTATATCATGTTGTTAGTGGATGACTATAGCCGGTTTATGTGGGTATAAGTCGTTATATCATGTTGAAAAACAAAAGTGATGCACTCGCCATGTTTAAAAAAAAGCCAAAACTGAGCTACAAAGCGGGTTTAAAGTGAAGGCGTTAAGAAAGCGATAGAGGGGAGAGTTTCTGAATAAATTCTTCAATGAATTCTGCAATGAAACCGACATAAAAAGATTGTTTTCGGCTCCCTACAAGCCTCATCATAATGGTATTGTTGAGAGACAAAACTGCACCGTCTTAAACATGATGAGGAGCATTTTAAAGGCGATGAAGATACCTCAATATTTATGGGGAGAGGCAGCTAGACATTCCGTGTACTGATAAATCGAACACCGACAAAAGTAACAATGTCAATTCGAAGGTCCACTCGGCAATCGATTCTGCCGAAACACTTGGATGATTGTGTTTTGCTTCAAGAAGAGACTCACACTCTCTTGATGCTTGAAGGAGAACCAGCAACCTACAAGGAGGCCAAAGATCATGCAGAATGGAAAGTCGTAATGGATGCCAAGCTCAAGTCTATAAACAATAATAAAACTTGGAATCTTTGCTCGCGCTACCAAAGGGATGCAAAGCTATAGGGTTGAAGTGGGTTTCTAAAATAAAATGTGATGCAAACGGCTCGATGAAAAAGTATATACAAGGCACGATTGGTTACGAAAGGCTACGTACAAGAGCAAGGGGTGGACTTTGACGAAGTGTTGTTCCCACCCATTGCAAGCCTCGAGACTATTCGGTTGATACTTGCTTTAGCGGCTCAGAGATCTTGGTGAGTATATCATTTAGACGTCCAATCGGCATTCTTGAATGGAGAAGTTAAATAGATAGTCTATGTCAAACAACCAGGAGACTAGGTTGTGCAAGGAAAGAAGATATGGTATAACGGCTAAACAAGGCGTTGTATAGCCTGCAACAAGGCCCACTAGCTTGGGATGACTCACTCTCATGCAGACCACGGTCCTGAATATATATAAACCTAGACACACCAACATCTAATTTCCTGTTGGACTCAAAGATGGTAGAATGCTAAATTACAGAATAAGTTAATTTACTTGTTCCTAGGGTTTACTACATCTAGCAACCACGAGATAAATCGAAAACACAAAGTCTTACGAATTCACCAAACCCTAGATCAATCAATAGTCAATCACTTTAACTAGAATTAAGTGGAACATGTAAAAACATTCAGTTGTCAAACACGCATGCACATTAAAGACCTGAATAGAACACTCTTTACCAAAACATAAACATAAACCAAAACATAAATTATCCAAAACTGGATAACTGTTTAAAAGTTAACAATCATGTCAGGAGATTTTATTCTGCTTAGTTTATTGTCTTTTGCTGGAGTTAATCCTAATCAGGTATCGACTCCAGAGATTTGGCAAAGGTTGCGGATACGGGTCGAGATTATCAAGAAGATTTAAACAGTTAAAAACATTGGTGATTTATGGGGGAGTAAAATAAAGTTTTTTGGGTCCTCACTTCCCACGGGCCAAACATTCAAGAAAAGCGTTTTTATGTATACACATGAATTTTAGGATCGAAACATTTTTTTGACGAAAAGGGTTCCATATTTATTATCTGAAAGCGCCCCCACAAGCTTGAGACGGCCCTAGTTAAGAATCTGGTGTTTACCAACCTAAAAGAAGGAAGGACCCTAGTTACACCCGAGGCCACTGAGTTATAAACTACAACAACCAAGAAGGATATAATTTTGATATCGATGGATTTACGAGTGTATAAACTAAGTATATTAAAGACTTGCTAGGAAAGGTGCATCGCCAACATCGCATATCCTTGCAGGCTTGTTTTCATAGGCATGCGTAAAGTAGAAGATATAATAGTGTTGTCTTTGTATCGTCTTGTCTGGATTTAAATGTTAAATGTGTTAAAGGGATCTTGGATGTCATTGCCGCAGCTCTTGTTTCAAACTGTACGCAAATGTCACATCAGCGCCACATCAAGTAGGAGTTGATGCATTGAATCTTGATTCTTGAGCATATGATCGTATGATCTCGTTGAAGATTAAACTTATCGACTTTCAATCAATAAACCAATAATACAAATGGGTTGACTTTAAAACAGGTCAATAACTAACAAGCTAAGTGACAAATAAGAAGAAATTTCCTAAGGTTTTTGACTTCCATATAAAATCTAATCTCTAAAAAACATAAATTAATAATCCTATTCACAATGAATTGCTGGTGAATCTCGAATAGATCTTGTAAAAGTAAAATATAAACCATCAATTGAAGACAAGCTTAATATAAAGACAAGCTGGGTCTTTTCTTCTATACATACATCATAAGTTTGTATGGTATACCATCTTTGTGTTACCTATTTACTGTCAAAGTCACCACCCTCACCTGAGAATCAAATTTCAAAACCAAATATAAAAAAAAGTATTTAAAAAGGCCTGGTAATTTCAATTCATAACTAGATGTGACAATTCGAAATCATTTACAAATTAATAAACTAATTCGGGTTATATATTAATTAGAATGAGACAAAGCCCTGAATGTATACCTCTTAAATCAATTTATTAATAGGGACTATTATTGTAGGATTATAGTTTTTATAATCATTCTTAACAAATTAATTCATGAGTGTTTTTCTAATAGGGGCGAAAAAGGTGTTTTTGGGTCAACCGAAACTAACCCGTACCCTACTTAAAGTATCCGTTTTGACCCAAACCTGTTTTCACAAGTTAACCTACCGGTTGACCCTCCCATTTTGAAACTTTCCCACTTCAATGCATAATCTATGTGGGACAGGTTGTCACAAGTCAAATGGTGTTAACTTACCAGGGCTAATTTTGTGATGATAATTGTCATCTTTCTGTTCTTTCACAATTTCATCACATTCCCAACCAGCAGTATCTACCGTAGAAACTTGATCTTTCTCCTCAATTCCTGAGTTTGACTTTGACAGTTTCTCGTTAGGGTCTACCGACTTCTTGCTCCCACTGAGATGTTCCGCTGCCAATGGCAATTTTTGGTATTTTGTCATTAGAGTCTAGACTCTAGAGGAGGTGGAAATTTCAACCCGTTACGTATGGACGGTTCAATCCCAGTTACGTTGTTATCTTTAACGGATGAAATCAAATATAGTTAGCTAAAAAAGTCAAATGGGTTGAGGGTCGCCAAAACTGTATTTTTAATGCATAAATCTCTCGAAACAATTTTGTTCAAAACTATAATACTAATATTGAAATAGCATATAAGGTCTAAAGGTCGACACGTACTACAAATTACCAGTTTTGACCCGAATTTCGTTGGCCCGTTACCCAACCCCGTTCATTTTGTAACCTCCTAAAGTCCAGTAACTTTTCACCATTACCTGTAGAAACTTCATATGTTTCTTCGAGCCTGCCTTCTGTTGTCTCGGTGTTTATACCAGTTTCTTTTTTTAAAGCTGATGTCACTAATTCTTTATCAAGGTCTATTGCAGTAGCATGTTCATGCATTTTGCTTTCATGGCTCTCTGATACCTGTAACTGCTCACTACCCTCTTTATCATAGCCCGTTGGCATTTTCCCCAAAGTTTTATTCTCAATTTTGACGGTCGGATTTGAAACATGTTGATCAAAAGGTGACGGATTTTTAAATATATGTTGCTTGTTTTCTGGTGATTTAACATCATTTTCCATGGTTGATACAGGAGTGTTGTCAAAGGACCCGCCTAAGGGTACATACGGTTTTTCAGACTCCGATGCTTTAAATTTATGTTGCTTGTTTTCTGTTGATTTACTATTAGTATCATTTTCGATAGTTGAAACAGGAGAGTTTTCGGAGGAACCGCCTAACGGTATATACGGTTTTTTTCTAGGAGACTTGATCAAGTTTTGAGAGAATATGGACTTAAAATCCGGTATAACACGTCCAGGAGATGAAATTTTAGTTCCGCGAGGACTTCCTGTAGATGGGGATAATAGATCTTCATTAGTTGGAATTTCGATCCGCAAAATTGGCCTTTTGTTGATTTTGAAGTCGCGTTCGAGTTTTTCTATAGCATTGCATAGCTTGTTGATCACCTCAACATCTTTCCTGTATAAAGTTTTAACAAAACAAGATATACTAGAGGTCAAGAGGAAATTTTGAACCGTTTACTTATGAATAGGTTGATTTATGTTTTTACTTTTATCTCTAATGGGTCAAACAGGTAAAAGAAGAAAGTAGCGCATATAAGAGTACAGGTCGAAAGTGACAGAATATGTCTTTTTTAGCGCATAAACCCTCCCAAATCATTTTTTCAAAAAGTTAAATTATTATTGTATTACTATAACTTTTATGAGTCATATTCTCGTACAGGTCAACCAGCTGTGTAACCTGTAAACACTTTTTTGTCATTTTTATAAAGAGAAGATAAATGTTTTTATTATGACTATTGCAAAAATAATATAATTGAATCAAATGGTTAATGGTTTAGGAGATCGTATACTGTATGCATCATAAAAATTGACTTTTGGCAACTTTCAACCTGCTTTGACTTTTTTTTTTTTGCTTATTTGACCCCTTTAAGATAAAACACAACCTAAATAGACTCTTTCATAACTTGATGTGTCAAAACTGACACCTCTTACAGAAATGAGTTAAGTGTGTTTGTAACAAAATAACGAGTCATATGATAGATGCTTGTTTCTCTAATTGAAATAAGTATATTTCATAAACAGGACTGAAACTGAAGTCAACAACCTAAGGGATTCAACTTACCTAGAAGAATCATCAATTGCACTATAAAAGTGCTCTTTAATGCTTTCCACTGTATTAAAGATATTCACAATCTGCACAATTTTAACTGCTAATGTAAGGTGTAATGCAAATAATCAACCACTAATAATATATAAATGCTGATGTGGAACCACAGTACCACACCTTGGCTTCTGCATCCAGATATTCCTGCTCAATATTTACCCTTTGCTTGATATCATGCAAAAATTCTTCATCTGGATCGATTATATACTGATACCTACAATAACAAACTCAAGTAAATTTAATATATGTTATAAATAAACGAGTAAAATGCCATTTTTGTCCCTGAGGTTTGGCCAGTTTTGCGACTTTTGCCCAAAGGTTTGTTTTTCCGTATCTGGATTCAAAAGGTTTGTAATCTTGCCATTTTTATCCGGCTTGTTAACTGCATCCATTTTTCTCCGTTAAGTCAGGGGTACTTTAGTCTTTTTTGTTAACTTAAAGGGCAATTCGGTCTTTTTCACTTTATGTACAAGCATTTAAAATACCCCTGACTGAATCCGTTAGACCGAATTGCCCTTTAAGTTAACAAAAAAGACGAAAATACCTGTGACTTAACGGAGAAAATGGATGGAGTTAACGAGCCAGATGAAAATGGCAAGATTTCAAACTTTTGAATCCAAATACGGAAAAACAAACCTTTGGACGAAAGTCGAAAACTGACCAAACTTCAGGGACGAAAATGGCATTTTACTCTAGATAAAATGATCTTGTGCATTTTGGAATATTTAGTGTACAAATGCAACTTATAAGATGACTTTCACCAATGCTTCATAATTGTATATATTGTTGTTTAAGGACGATGAATAGTAATTTTATTTTTTGAATAATATATAGTTTTTTAATATTTTATTATTTTAATGTTATAATACCTTATTATTATATTTACTGTTAGCATATTTCCTTTTTTTTCCCTTTTGTCATTTACTTTTTGTTTTTCATAATTCTTTTTTCTTTTCTTAAATGATATTACCTTTATCAATTAATTTAATATTTGTTTAATAATTTTCTTTCGTTAACTAAAAAAAAAATACTTAGGTACATAGTTGTGTTTATCCCCCCCCCCCCCCCTGGAGATTCCGATATAAGTATTGTTAAAAATAAAGTTGTATTCAAATTAGAGTATTTATTTGGTATTGTTTTACGGTACGATGATAAACTAAACCGATTCTAATGTTTGGCTTTCGAAACAACATGCTTAATTTTCAAATATCGTTTGTTTAACATTATCTTTTGCTCTGTTTCGCCGCAACGCGCGGCGCCAATAAAACCTAGTTCTTATCAGGACACTTTTAATGTATAAAGGGAGTATTATGGAGTATGAAGCAATCACAATGTACCCTTTCAAGCTCTGTAGCAGCTTCCTCAAATTGGCAATAGCAGGCTCCAGTTGATCCTAATAAGATTCATAGTTACAAAAGCAGCTAGATTAAAATAAATAAATAAAGGAAAAATTACAAGTTTTGTCCTTTATCTTTATAGTACTTTACAGGCGGTGTCCTTTTTTTCAAATGTTGACAGGCGGTGTCCTTTAGTAGGTATTTTGTTACACGTCTTGTCCTTTAGCCCTAACACAGTTAGGTTTTTTTGTTAAGTCTGGTCAAACAGGGGTAGTTTAGTCTTTCTACCTATTTATTTATAAATCTTTTTAATAAAATAAACAAAAACAATTTAAAAAACTAATATCTATTTAAAAAATTAAAATCTCTCTCTCTCTCTACAAACACATAGAGCTCTCTATTTCTCTCTCTCTCACCACCATCTCCCACCTCCCACCACCACAACCATCCGTCATCCTTCTCAACCATCATCCACCACCACCTCCCACCACAACCATCTGCTGTCGCCCACACTTCTACCACCAACATCATCTCCCACCTCCCACCACCACCACCACCACCACCACAACAACCATCCGCCGCTGCCCACACATCAACCACCATCATCATCTTGTTTGGATCTGTATGCGGTTTCGATCTGTATGCGGATCTGTATGCCGCCGCCGCCGCCCACACATCAACCACCACCATCCGCCGCCGCCCACACATCAACCACCATCATCATCAACCGGTGCAAGATTCAAATTCGAGTGTGTAGAGATTACCTTGTTTGGATCTGTATGCGGTTTCGATTGTGCAGGGGAATGAAAGGGTTGACTTGAAGGTATGGTGTGTGATTTTGAACATTTTTGATGATGGTGGTGCAGGTGAGTAGGAGATTCGATTCCACAGCAGATCGAGCTCACAGCAGATCGCCGGCCACCCAGATCCAAAACGACATTAAAATGGTGGTGCTTCATTTCCTGTGCTTGTAACGAGTGATCTAGGGTTTCATCCGTTTCGACATTAAAATTCCTGAATCGAAACCAGATCCAAAACCGCCAATGTTCAATCTCCAGATCAAATTCCTGAATCGAAACCAGATCCAGGTACGTATGCATCCGTTTCGACATTAAAACTCATCGAATTCAACTAAAGTTAATGATAGTTAACGATTCTGGTATTATTTCATTTCCTGTGCTTGTAACGAGTGATCTAGGGTTTCAAATTGACCGATTAGTGTAGTTTGTTGTGTTTTGATTGATTTGTTGTTGTGAATTGATGGAAAATAGATGGAGAACAAGGATCGGATCAGCAGGATCAGGATCAAGCAGTACCTGCATTTAAGTGGTGGGGTGGAAAAGACATAATTACCCTCATGTGCTTATCATGTGCCACAAATTAACTGAGTTTTTTAACCAGGTTGGGTGGAAAGGACAAAACTTGTAACAAAATACCTATTAAAGGACACCGCCTGTCAACATTTGAAAAAAAGGACACCGCCTGTAAAGTACTATAAAGATAAAGGACAAAACTTGTAATTTTTCCATAAATAAACAAAGTGATTATAAGTTATGATAAGATTTAAAGTACCTCGTATGCAGATAAAAAACTAGCAACCACATTTACAGTGTATGCTTCATGATTCTGCAATTGATCACTTAAACATGCAAGAATAAATTATAATCATAAAGTTTGTCACATGATAAATGACGGATTAGGAGAATTATCGAAATCCAAAATTACATAAACAAACGTACACTCTATAAGAGTACATACTTGACCTGCTTGTCCCTTTGATTCGCAAACGAGGACTGGAAATCCCAAGTAGATTCCAAAAAATTAATAAATGCATGACAAGCATCTGCTTCTGCTCTATACGAAACAATTGTTTTCGAGAGTTCATCTTCCTATACAATATCATTTAAATAAGGATATGTCACAAAGAGATATATTATGTCGGCAGGTTATAAGAGGTGACAAGATGGGTGGGTTGAGTAATGGGTCAACAGGCCGGGTCAGCCCCACCGAAAAACAAGAGCTATTTATAACTTAATGCTTTAGTGATTGCAAAAAACAAGATTATTACAATAGTTATCTAAACCAGTGAATAAAACTGTTTAGAGGGAAAGCCATTTTCGTCCATGAGGTTTGGCCAGTTTTTGCCACTTTCGTCCAAAAGTTTGCTTTTCCGCATTTAGATCCAAAGGTTTAAAATCTTGCAATTTTCATCCGGCTCGTTCACTCCATCCATTTTTCTCCGTTAAGTCAAGGGTATTTCCTTCTCTTTTGTTAACTTAAAGGGCAATTCGGTCTTTTTCAGGGGTATTCGGTCTTTTTACATAAAGTGAAATAGACCGAATTGCCCTATAAATTAACAAAAAAGACGGAGATACCCCTAACTTGACGGAGAAAAATGTATGGAGTTAACGAGCTGGATGAAAATGGCAAGATTTCAAACCTTTTGGATCCAGATGCGAAAAAACAAACCTTTGGACAAAAGTCGCAAAACTGGTCAAACCTCAGGGATGAAAGTTGTTCAAAGTCTGTAATGCAAACACAACCCGTGTCGTAAATCTGATCAACCGTGAAGGATATTAGGCCAAGAGAATCACACCTTTTTCTTTAAGTTTAGAAAAAACTCATTATTATCTTCGTCAAACTGTAACCGTTCTTCTCTGGCATCTTGAAGACGTGTTATTGCAGCAACCAAGGTGCTATTAACCTAAACACACGGTCTAATCAGACATAACATTGTGAAAATGGTGCTTATCAGTATTTTCTTGTTAAACTGCAGACTAAACTGTTACAAGATGATTCTTTAGTTACTATAGTGGTCACTAAAAGTCAAAATAGAGAGAGCGGGTATAAAAAAACTGTATTTTGATTACTTCCTTGGTCCTAAAAGTGTTGTTCGCTTTCAAGAAAACAATAACTAAAGTTGACTAATTTTCCGTTTTACCCTTAATGGCCATCTGTTGGGTAATCTTATTGGGTCGGGTCAACGGATACGGGTCGAATAACAAAACGGGTCAGCTGGGTTTTGTTTTAGTCATTTGGTATCAGAGCGGGTTAGAAACGAGGGCCGTTTTGAGAGTCGGTGGCGAGAATGAGTGCATCCCTTTCGCTGCAGGGCAAAACACAGCAGCAGTAGGAACCGAGGTGAAGACCGTGAGGCTGTTTTCTGATAGTCGAAAGAAGGAAGTCGAGCAAGACAGGCGGCAGCCTTGGCTGCTGTCGCCGGAAGCAAGAAAATGGGTTTTTAACCCTAAGAAAGAAAGAGGAGCAGCCTCTAACTGCAAGAAAGAAAAGAATGAGAATGTAGATGATTTCATGTGAGAAATCACGAGAAAGAAAGAAGAAAGAAGTGCTGATTGAAATCGGCAAAGAAAGAACTAAGAAAAGAAAGAGAAGGAGAAAGACCGTCGTCGCCGGAGAAGGGGAACCGGTGATAAGAAGACCGCCGTTGGAAAGCTTGTTCTAACGGGAGACATAGAAGACCGAAGACCGTGACCGCTGCTTGAAAGAGAGTTCCGGTGGGAAACAGAGAAAACCGCTATAGACCGGCGCCGGATCAGAACCGACGAGAAGAAGACCGTTACCGGAAATTATTTTCTGGCATAGACCGACAAGCCGCAAAAGACCGAACGGCGTGACCGAGACCGTGGGTGTGACAATGACCGGAGATTCGCACCAAGATAGACCGAGAAAGATCGTAGACCGAAAGAAGCTTTTATCGAAAGAAAGCTTAGACCGAATGATCGAAAGAAAGACCGAAATTGTGAACAAAGACCGAAATGTTCACATCAGACCGAGATTAGACCGAGACAGAAGGAGCAACTTTCAATTTCTTTGTTATCTTTCTCATTCAACTTCTACATACGAGTGTGTGTTTAGTGTGTAAAGGGGCCTGAACCAACACCATCATCATTAAACCTTTACAGTTTTCAAAGTCAATGCATCTTAAATGCATTACAGGTAGAACTGACATTCTGTTAATTAAAATTGCATTAACAAAAGTGGTGCGGGTTCAAATTCTTGAAAACAAAACTCGAACAGTTTATTTTTCTCAACTGACCCTTTAATGAACGATACAAATTAAAAAAAAAAAAAAAAAAACAAGGCAATTGTTATTTTCAAAGTAAAGTTTCACAAACTTTAACTACAAAAGAGTCACAAACTTTAGCTGCAAAATGGGTCAAATATTTTAAAATTCTCTCTTTGCATAAGGTGCCCTAATTTGTTTCTACATGTTTGTATTTCATTTGATACAAGTCACTGAAAGGAAAAGAGGCTACCTGTCTCAACTCAGCTTCGAGTTTGTCTCTTTGCTTTTCAATCTCACTAATTTCAGCTTTCAGATCCTGAAAAATACCATGATATTAGTTAAGTTAATGCGGAATTAATACTTTATGTTGAAGTGAGCGTCCATTAGTTAAGCTTTGATTTGTTATCATCAATTATATTTTGTTTGGTTAGCAACTATTTTGAATAAACCTTTTTATAGGATATGTTTTAGTCTTCTTGCGCCGTGCCGACCATCTTAATCAGTAATCTAGCACAAGCCTAAATGGTTTTCTAATATTATCAAAATATGCATTACAAATCATGCATAAGTACTAGCTCGACAAAAGAGTGTATTAACTATTATAACTGGAAACCAGTAATTTCTAATTATGCAAGAGTTGATGCAACAAACAACCACATTTGCTAAACTTTATTGTAAGGTGATGGAATTTGTAAATGCAAACAATAAGCAATTTCCAAAATACCAACACACCTTCTCAATTTGGCTGACTTCACTGGTCCGTGCTACGCAAAAAGTAAGAATTTCTTTTTTTTGTTCACTGCCAAAACATTAGTGATCATTTCACTTCACTAATATAAAGTTACATAAATATAAAGACAAAAGGAAGTGATAATAAGTACCTATGCTCTAATATACGCTTTTCAGTTTTGTAGGCTGAGTGACGAAGAGATTCTAATAGAACTTTTAATTTATCAATCTGCATGATAATTTGATAATCAGATGAAATATTATTCTTCAATAAACTATAGAATGAAGAAGGATAAAAACCCTGGAAATGCATATTAGTTCCTAAAAATACAAATATTAGCTTCATAAGTGCAGTGGTCACACACACAAGCACACAACAGAAGAGAAAGTACTTTCAATATCTCATGTTGACTGAGCTAATAAAAAATATAGGTCAAGACTACGATGACACATACTTTCTGAGCATGAGTCTCTGGTGTATCCCCTTTTTTCAACAATCTTTTCTTTAGCAAAAGTGACTTCAATCTGCAGCACAATTGAATATGGGCAACAGTTTCTTTTGTATCCTGCATCAAGGAAAGTGTTTGAGCGCTTTGACATTCTCAAACTTTCTATTGAACATTCACCAAATAAAAGTAGAGAATCAAATTTAAAAGTGTCAAAATTACAGATGATTTAGAAGATTAAAATCCCGTCAAAAAAACGCCACAAACTTAGGATTTTTACCATTGAAGATGTACTGTTTGGTGCTTCAGAAGAAGTCTCACTGTCCTCACAAGCAGATTTGTGGCATTTCATTCTACTCAAGCTTTGTTGTATTTGTGAGATTTCAGAATCTACTCTGAGGGCAGATCAAACAAAGAATAGATATATAATAATAGTTAGCAGTTACACAAAAGTAAAGGTTTGTGAGAATAGCTTGGTAAGAACTAATTCAGCAGATTGTTCAAAAAAGAAGAGAGAACTTACAGTATAGCACTATAATAAAATAATAGACAACTGATATAAATGGCGGTATTATGCAACTTTATAAAAAGTTATCATGCAAACCTCCCATGAAAAACACTTGCAAAGCATAATAGACTGTTTCTTGACTTACCTTGCCACATCAGCAGTTACTTTCAGCCCAGTAATCGCTGTTTGAGCAAATTGAAGCAATTCTTCCCTCCTTACCTGAGACAAATCGTGTGACATTTATAGTCAACCAAGTAGATTCATTAAACTCAAAAGGGGCTAACTGCATAAATAGCTATACAGTTAATATCGGTGATATATCAATTATCGGTCCCCATGTAAAATATCGGTGTCAAATAGCGATCAGAATATAGGTACCGATATTATCGGCGATATTGACCAATATATCACCAATTTTCCCGATATCAATACCTTTCTTCTTAGTTCTACCATTGGTCTTTCTTCTTATTGCTGCTATTAGTGTTTTAGGTCTTAACTGTTAACTGTTAGTGTTTTAAGTCTTAATCAGTTCCTAGTTGCTACAATTGTTAGTGTTTTGCAAGTTGCAAAAGGTTAATTTGTTAATGGTAGGAGAGTATACTGAATTGTTATTGTTAAATTACTATATATATAAATTCTAAATGAAATTAAAATTACGAATATCCCACTGAGATAACCTATATCTCAAATATCAGTCCTTGACCGATATCTGATTTTTTTACCGCATTAACTGCATAGATAAATAGGTAACCAACTTTGATCAATACTTCTGTTTAGCGAAACCAACTTTTTCAGGCCAGCAATCCCATGGAAGTTTCAGAAAATGTTATTCGGTAACCAACTTTTTTGTATGTATAATGTATCTTTTGACCATGTTGACTTATTTTTTACATGGTGCGTAAGTAGCTTCTAAAAACTGGTTATCTTATGTAATTACCTTAAATCAATTTTTTTTAAACTTTGATGGTTTTTTTCTGGCATAAAAGAAGTTGGTTAATCTAAAAAAGAAATCAGAGTCAGACCAAAGTAAATCACCTATTTACGCAATTAGCCCTTCTTAAAAGTGTCTAACTGTCTAAGTGATAAGATTACCAGCATTTCACTATCATAAACTGAGAATACTTTTGCTAGATCTTGTATATTTTTCACAACTACATCATGAACTTCACTCCCTCCTGTTAGACACAAGCTACATTCATAGAAAGAGAAAGATAGTAAATATACATGATACCGAGATAAAAAAGAACATCCAAAATGACAACAAAACCAGAATAATCAGCATAGTAAGAATTGGTACCCAAATATTTCATGAAGTAACGAAATTTCCTCCTCATTTGGTGCACCAAGAATCTGAGTCATACAAAAGAGTGAACCTGCGGTTAAGCTCCATGAATCAGCAAATACAAAACAACTGATATGATATTAAATATTAAACTATTATCAATAAATCATAAGTTGAGTAAACGTCAGTTTACAACCGTGTGGTTTGACCCTCATGACACTTTAGACGCTCCTAAGAAACCTTTGGACACTTACGCCCTTAACGTTTCCAACTCGCTACACTTTACAACCTTTTGTCTGTTGACCGTTAGGTTGTAAAGTGCAGCGATAAACCCTACTGCTGACGGTCAACCTAATAGTCAAGAGACGGAAGGTTGTAAAGTGTAGCGAGTTGGAAACGTTAAGGGTGTAAGTTAGTGTCCTAGGGGCGTCTAAAGTGTCATGAGGGTCAAACCACAGGTTGTAAACTGACGTTTACTCTCATAAGTTTAAACCAATCATTGGTGGTTGTATTTTAGTACGTCACAGACTATTAGTCAAGCTAGAGAATATATTTTTTTTTAACTTATACTTACCATAGACATTGTCATGCCTTCTAGAGCTTGACTTTGAAGAAAAACATCACGGAAATTCATTGGTACACTACGATGATCAGGATCATAATATAGAATCTGCTGAAAGAAAAAAACATATATATGATGGATATATCCATAAAGAATATAATCAAATTATAAATAACCAATCAAATATAAAAGTAAAAATATCAAACAAAACAATGAAGATAAGCACCGATATTTTGTACAATTGTACCCACGTGTAATCATAATAGGACCTTATTTCATTTGTTGTCCCAATTTTTGGTGTCACTGTTTCCATTTGCATTGCAAAAGAGCTCTCCTAAACACTAAAACTTGGACTAAAAAGCCATTTTCGTCCCTGAGGTTTGACCAGTTTTGTGACTTTCGTCCAAAGGTTTGTTTTTCCGCATCCGGATTGAAAGGGTTTGAAATCTTGCCATTTTCATCCGGCTCGTTAACTACATCCATTTTTCTCCGTTAAGTCAGAGGTATTTCCGTCTTTTTTGCTAACTTAAAGGGTAATTCGGACTTTTTCACTTTATGTAAAAAGATAGAATACCCCTCAAAAAGACCAAATTGCCCTTTTAGGTTAACAAAAAAATGGAAATACCCCTGACTGACTTAACGGAGAAAAATGAATGGAGTTAACAAGCCGTATGAAAATGGCAAGACTTCAAACCTTTTGGATCCAGAATCCAGATGCAGAAATACAAACCTTTGGACGAAAGACGCAAAACTGGCCAAAACTCCTAAAACTTGTAATGCAAAGTGAAACTAACAAAAAGAGTAGACGGTCACACTTTTAAGAATATATTCAAATAAAACTTGTTTACATATTACATCACACAGATACATAACTGAATGCAGTAGCAACAGGGAAAATCATGTCCTCTTTTCTCACTTACCATAGCTGGTTTTCCGGGAGAAACATTCTTATCACTTGATGTGTGCGGATCCTCAGATATTTTCCCCTCATACTCAACTCGGTTTCCATTTGGTTTTTCACATTCTCTTAGAGCCTTTAACCAACTTTTTAGCAACTGAACTCTTTCTTCCCCTTTACACGAAACAGAAACTTCGTCAAGCCTTTTGATTGCATCACTAAAGCTTTGTGTGTTCTGTGGAGCCTGCATTTTTACAATGATAATGTTTATATATCTTTCAATACACTACTGATGTTACAACTATCAAAATTGAAAATATAATGTGACAAGACAATGCAATTGATGTACATAGTGAGCCAATTGATGTGACCACTGACTATATTTCAGAACTAACAAAACCTGGCTGATAAGTGGTTTTGGCTATAGAGCATATGCATACAAGTAAAACTAGATTAATAAAATTATCATTCAAACCACTAACTTCACTCAAAGTATACCTATTTTCATCATCATCATCATCATACTCAGTAAATCCCACCAATAGCAAAGCCAAGGTAGGGTCTGAGGAGGTAAGACGTAGACAACCTTACCTCTACCCCGTAGGAAGTAGAAATAGAGAGACTGCTTCCAGTGAGACTCCCGGCTCAATAGTAGTTTTGCATCAAGCCTTGGGCATAAGGCACATAACACTTAGCAATCAGAACACAGGCCGATTAGTGCATGTACCCTTTTGTCTTTTGGCTATCAACGCCACCACATAATGCATGATTAACCATCCGCCGCTTTTAACATTATTTTCACAAAATTAGTAAAATAACGTTATACTAGTGCAATTTCACTTTTGCCCCCAAGGCCCACACCTATTTTCATATACACATTTACATAATCATCAATTAAACCACTAACTTCTCTCAAAGTATACCTATTTTCAGATATAACACAGTTCTTATACACATTTACATATACTAATAGATCACTTCATTCAAACTATACCTAACTTCTTATACACATTTACACATACTAAATGATCAACAAAATCACCATTTAAACCACTAACTTCACTCAAACTATACCTAATTTCAAAAACAATACACTTCTTATAAACATTATCACACACTAATATCAATTCAGAGCAACACGCACATGAAAACAACAAAATTCACCCTAATTTATACAATCCTACAGTAAAACCTATACACGTAAATAAGAACAAATAAACATTAGGTCAGCGATTACAATTCGATCTGGAAAACTAATGGCGATGCCGGAAAGCGAATATCCGGCGTGATGAACAACGCTATCGGTGTAAGTACGGACAGCGGCTCTGAAAATGGCACCGCCGGGAACTTCGGCGGCTTTGTTCATCGCCGATCGTATCCATGACATCAACGCGGCGGTCTACCACCTCGATCGGAATGTGAACGGGCGAAAACTGAATATTCCGGTGAGATTGGACGGAGGATGGGGGCGGAGTACGGTGGCGGAAATATTTGCCGATTGAAAAGTTAATAAAAATAGTAAATCGAAATTTGGTTGAACGTTTTGTCCGTTCGTACGGCTCTTTTGCCTCTCATTTCGGTTTCGTTTGGTTGAATTTACTGATTTGCCCACTCGAGGGTGTTGTAATTACTAATTAGTAATTGTATTTAGAGCCCTCGAGGATGCTACTTTTGTCAAATTTAACATATGGGAGTAGCGATGCAACCGAACCGAGCCGAGCCGATCTGAGTCTAAGCACGTTTCAACTTATGAGATGAAAACTCGAGCTTTGTTTCTTAAACTCGAGATTGGCTTGTTTGTTATTTATTAAGTTATTTTTTCTTATTTTATATCTAGTAATTATTATTTTTTAAATATATATTTATTATGATATATACAAATTATATAAAAAGTGGGCTCGTTTAGGCCTGCAAGTCAGCTCAAGTTCATTTAAGTTACGCTCGTTTCAAGCTTTTTTTGAGCGGAGCTCGAGTAGCTTAACTCGTTGGCACCCCTGTGTTATAGGGCTCCCTTATAAAATTATGGCAGAAAGTTGACTCTTTTAGGGTATATATGATTAATTTAACTTGTTCTTTTGTGTAGATTACATAGTTTATTTCGGCTCAAATCTGATATTTTAGGTTCACGGTTTTGAAACGCGTCACCAACTCACTATGATAAGAGGTATGGCTCGATATTAACTCAACGTTTATGTTTATTAACAACCTAATATTTGCTTTAGGTGTAGCAAACATCTTTTAGCTTTGATGTGACAAACTCTTGTTATAGTGATTGTTGATATTGAAAGAGGTTTTCATAAAGGGAATAAAGTTTGACCTTAAATAAACGAACAACTCGTTCAGAGTATCATTGAAGGTACGTGATGGGGAGCCCTATGTTGATGTTATAACGCTCGCTCCAGCAATGGCATATGATGATGAAAGAGAGTTTTCGGTATTGAGTGGATATTCGTGTACCTTTAGAGAGGAAAATTATGGTGTTTTTTTAGGTTTGTCATATGACAACGAAGTATGTTTCCACAACATTGTTACAAGATTAACTTACCAAAAGCTTTGTCAACAACCTCTAATAGGGTGGAGATACAGATCCTAACTAGTTGTCCTCGAAGGAACTTTGTTGTAAGTTTGTAACAATCATCAACAAGAGTGTAAAAGGTCTCACATATTCTTTTCCTACTATATGATAATTTGGGGAACTTGGGCGAGTAGAAAATTGAGCCCCTAAATACAACCGCACCTTTGAAATTTGCAACCCTTCCTACTTCGTTGAGTTACTGGATTCATAGGCCTTCACTTGTACAATCGCACCCTTTTTTCAATCATTAGTTCATCAACCTTAGCCCTTCATCCCGCTTCAAACTTTCAATCGCCAGTCGTCCTTTTTTTATGTTGCCACTCACCACTAGAGGTGCACAAATTGGTTAAAAATAACCAACCGGTTTCTAGTTGTGTAAATCTATAACCTATTATAACTTATTAGGTTTAAAATACGGTTTACCTATAATAGGTCATAAAGACTGTGTTTTTTAGTATTTTAAAAATTTTAAAAAATATATAAAAGATCATAAAATACAAAATATATAACTTAAACTAATAAACTTCATTTATATTGATTTATGTGTATCAGTTTTGATTGCAGTTAATAACAAGTTTCAGTTATGAAACCGGTTTTTTTTCACCTCTACTTGCCACTTTTATTTAATTGAGTTAAAAGTATAACTTAAAACAATATTGAGTAATAAGTTTAGTTGGATAAATGAGTTTAAATAGAATATGAGTTTAATTGTTTAATAAGCCTAACTAATCAATTTTTAAGATTATTTATAGTTCTTTTATCTATAAATCTTAAATTAATTATACAATTTGAGTTCATAAATAAAAATGAAATTTCTGATATGGGAAAGTGGACCGTAGACGGTCATGTGGCACTTTGCAACTTAATAGGCTCATAGAACATTACAAAAGAATTTCAAAACATGGATGGTTAACCATGTAGGTCCACCGATAAGTACAACTAAGGAGTCTTAGTGTACAAACCCCACACCAAGGTCAATTTAGAAGAATAATTTAGAGAGAGAAACTAAGAACTCTTTTCCACTCAAAAGGTGGGTTTAGCATTTCCGCTATAAACTTCTCAAACGATTGTTAAGTTGTTAGGGCAAGTGTACAACAATAGTCCCTATACTATTACAAACTGACACTTTTAACTCCAACTATTAATTATATAGCCTCATAAAACACTACAAAAGAATTTCAAAACATGGATGGTTGACCATGTAGGTCCACCACCGTTAAGTACAACTAAGGAGCCTTGGTGTTCAAACCCCACACCAAGGTCAATTTAGAAGAAGAATTTAGAGAGAGAAAGTAAGAACTCTTTTCCACTCAATAGATAGGGTTAGCGTTCCCGCTATATTTACGCTATAAACTTCTCAAACGATTGTTAAGTTGTTAAGGCAAGTGTACAACAATAGTCCCTATACTATTACAAGTTGACACTTTTAACTGCAACTATCAATTACATGTGTAATAGACACCCATTAGACTAGAACAATGAACCTTTTTTTTTGTTTTCTTGTTCTACTGTTTTTAGGTGGTGAAAGAAACTATTGATCCAAATGCAGCAATAGAATTCAAAAAGAACACTGCTGATGATCCTAAAAAAAAGAAAACTGAATTAGTAAAGCCAAAGAGTTGCTAAACTGGGAACCCAAGATACAACTCCGCGACGGTATGCCACGAATGGCGTTAGATTTCAAAAAACGAGTTTTGAAAGACGAGGGTGACATTGATAAATAAGTCTAAAACCAATAGATTCAACAATCTATAGCTATGCATTTGTTTTACTTTTGGTTGTGATATACAACCAGGGGTGGACCCACCCTTTGGTTAAGGTGGGCAGCCGCACCCGTTGAAAAAGAAATTATTGTATATTTTAGGCAAAAAACCTGACCGCACCCCTCGAAAATATGGTTGAACACCTCATCCGCACCCCCATCAAATAATTCCTAGGTCCACCACTGTATACAACATCGTGGCACTGCCATTCTTCCTCTAGATTTGGAGGTTAGAATAGGACAATAGGCGTTAGATTTTTTGTTTCATTGTTTGTTTCGCGGGTCTTTTTTGACTCAAAACCCTTTTGCGGGTTGGCGTAATGGTTTGATGCACTTACTAGATCACGATGTATAATTCAAGCAGAAATATATGTAAATATAGTTTTTGAAGTTCTTAAAGTAGGTATCAACAATAACATGTGCATACTATGGATTTGGTCGAATTCACGGATTTGATCCAAGATCTATAACACTAAGTCCAGAAATGAATACTTGATCTTTTTCTGTTAAAAAAAAACATTTGACGATGGCACTTCTAATTCAACTAACAACTCTCTAAATCTCTTCATTTGGATGGTTTTGGATTCAAGAAAGATGGAAACAGGTGTGGTACATAACTTTCTGTCATCGACCTACAAGAACTTCCACGCCATCTTTTGAATTAGATGAACATTGTGAAAGATCATCGAAGCATTGGGTTGCTTGCTCGACGTTGGTTGTCACTAGAATACGAGCATGTTAGGAATGAGACTCAGGTTCCAATAAGTGAACCAAAAGCTATGCAACCAAACACTCAATAATCGTGTTGAAGAATAATGTTAAGTCTTTCATAAGTAGTAGATTTATTTAAATAACATTTAAACTAAAGACAACTTAAGACTTTGAAAGTAACTTTTGTACCTAAACTAGGCATTGGAATGCGATGGTTTGGTCCTTTAGGGTTTGTACCAATTCACTTCATTGTATAACCAAACATTAGCGAACCTAGGATTTAGCGATCGAGATTTTTGCCTAAAAAATACACTATTCTTTTAGCCCCCCCCCCCCCAACCTAATGGGTTGGGTCCACCCCTCTAATCAAACATTTTATCCTTTAAATCCCATAGCTATAAATTTTGCCCACATGCAATTGCACTAGGGGTGTAAACGAGCCTCGTGCTCGGCTCAGTTTGAGCCTACCATTTTGAGCTCGAGCTCGGCTCGCGAGTAAAACGCAAAGCTCGAGCTATTTTGAGAACAACCTCAAACGAGCTAAAAGCTCGGCTCGAACTCGCTTCAGTATCGTTTAAACTCGCCAAAGCTCGGCTCGCCAATGTTATCATCATTATTATATTATAAATAAAAGGCAAATTGGATTTAAATAATCCCAACTCACTGTTATTGGCCAATAATAATCCCAACTCATTTAATCACCAACAATAATCCGAACTATTCACTTTTGTTTGTAAAATACTCCCCGTTAAAAAAACACTAACTAGGTTAAGAAATTGCTAATGTGGCTTGCCACGTCACCTGCCACATCAGTTGCCACGTAATCGAAAAATGCCACGTAGACTGCCACATCAGCTGCCACGTCATCGAAAAATGCCACGTAGACTGCCACATCGGCTGCCACGTCATCAAAAATGCCACATCAACTGCCACGTCATATGATGATTAAAAGGGCCACATCAGATGCCACATCAACAATTTTTTTAACCTAGTTAGTGTTTTTTTAACTGGGAGTATTTTACAAACAAAAGTGAATAGTTCGGATTATTATTGGTGATTAATTGAGTTGGGATTATTATTGGCCAATAACAGTGAGTTGGGATTATTTAAATCCAATTTGCCTAAATAAAAAAACTTAAATTTTGTTTGGCTCGTTTAGGCTCGCGAGCCTAAATGAGCTTTGTATTTCAGGCTCGAGCTCGATAATTAAACGAGCTCTATTTCAGGCTTGAGCTAGTTAAATCTCGACTTGTTCGAGCTTCTCACCAAGCCGATCACGAATAGCTCTTGAGCCTCTGGACTTGTTTACACTTTACACCCTTAAACTGCACCTATGAGGCTATGATCATGGCAACAATGAACCACAGAAACACCAATGCAAACCAAATCCCACCAAGATTCAAACCTTGCCCAAATCATAACCTCCCAATCAACCACATTGAAACAAAATTCCATGATCAAAATACCATAATCTCCATCACCCAAATAACCAATCCTATAAACAAAACAAAAAAAACACATCAAACCATCAAAACCTAACTCGTTACCTTCACTATACACCACCCTATTTACCTCAACTCTTCAAGCTCGCCCTTTCGCTCTCCACCTTATGCGCAAAAACCTTCGTCATCATCACCCTTCTCCACCACTGTATATACACGATCCCTCGATTCAAATACAGCCAAAAAACCCTCGGTTCTTCCTTAACTAACGCGTCATAAATCTTAACAGCATTATCATAATCCCCGTTAATTACCCGAATTTTCGCCAACAAAATCTTAAAATCCCTGACCACATCCTTCTCATTCCCCTGTTTACACAATGCGATCTGTTTGAGTATCCGATTTTCGACGTCTTTTAACTCGTTAACCGATCCGGTTGCGGATGCAGCCCTTATTAATTCATAATAACTAAGGTAACATAACGGATCCTTTGTTAAAATCTCCTTAAACCCTAATATTGCAGATTTGTGATCTCCAATGTATGATTGTAAAGAATGTTTCATCCACTTCGCTACGGAGTCTGGTTGTTGATCGATTATCTGATCGAGTTCTTCGATCCATTCGTGCACGATTTTAGTTTTGATCTGCGTTAGGGTTTTGAAGGTTTTTTGTTCGCCTAGGGTTTTGGATTGAGGATTGGCGGTTTCGACAGTGGCGGGAGGTGGAATAGCGGCGGCGGGAGGTGGTTTGATTGTGAGACGTGAGAGGAGAACGACGGCGACGGTGACGCCGGTGATGACGGTTGTTTTGAGGGAGGATAGGGGGTTAGGGTTAGAGTTAGGGTTGATGAATTTTGTTGTGTGGTGGTTAGAGGTTTCGTAATTAGGGTTACGGGATGATGATTTGATGGATGTTAACGGTGCAAACGACGGTGATTTGGGGAAATTGATGGAGTTATAGGGGCGGTGGTGGTGGTTAAGGGGCAGGGGCTGCTGGCGGTGGTGGTGGCGGTATGTGATAGTTGTAAGATTTAATTCCATTGGTTGGATACGGCGGCGGTGACGGTGGTGGTGTGGTGGAGACGGTGGTGGTTCAAAGGCTGAGAGGAGGAGGGTTAAAACCCTAGAAAGGGGATAGTTAAAATTCTCATTTTTACGGTGTAATTTTTTTTATGAAGTATTAAGATATAAAATAAAAAAAGTTTACGTGCTCATACTTTATTCCCTTATAACCACATCAAATTTTAAAATTGTACTATTTTTCTCTTTGAAAATTTTTGAATGTGTCATTTTAATCTAAAAAACTAACTCAAATTATAAAAAAATCTCAATTAGCTTAGGGGTAAAATGGTCATTTTACATAGTAGTTCAAAGTGGTTTGGAGGTTTTACAAACCCTCTGCTGTGCACCAACCTCTGAACCACTCCGGCCCACTATGTAAAATGACCATTTTACCCTTGAGTTTTTTTTAACTAGAGTTAATTTTTTTTTACTGAAATGACACGTTCCGAGAATGTCAAAAAAGAAAACGGTACAATTTTAAACTTTGGCCTAAAATCGCAAAAGTGAACAAACCACGAGGACGTAAATGGCACTTTAACTCAATAAAAATTATGAATATTTAAAAATTAGTGAGAGATAGTTGATTTAAAAGTATTTATATATTTTAAAAGATTGTATCATATGTTATAAAAATTGTAATTAGTTTTGCTCTTTTAATTTTGTAAAACTATATTTCTTTCCTCGTATTAGAATATTTATATATCCTACAAAAACCATGAGGGGAATAGTGTCAGGCAGCTGTCTGGCACCTTTCATTGGTCGATTCCTTTTGTATTTAAATTTCAAACCTTCGACTTTGCTAATATACGTGTTTAGCCCCTCTGCTTTAAAAAAAGTTTTATTTTTATTGGTTAGCTTTGTTTATATGTGTGCTTAGTCCCTCTGCTTTAATTTTGGATGTGTACATGTAACCGATTGTCGCTTCTTGTATTTTACTTTTAAACCTTCAACTTCGCTAATATACGTGTTTAGTCCCTTTGTTTATAATCCCGAACTTTACTAAAACAAAAATTATTTGACACGCGTATTTTTATTTATGTGTCAATGTAATTTTTATTGAGATCGTGTTATGAGTAGTATGCATAAATAACCAAAACACAGACCTATGTGTTATTAAACTGAGAAACATTCCACTTAACGCCCCGCAAGAAGCGGGGCTTAAACTAGTTGTATACATAAAATATCAAAACAAATGAATGAATACAAAGACAATTTTTCATAAGCTTTAACGCCATCCTTTCTTTAGAATAAACAAACTACCATTAATGATAGTTTATTCAAAACAGGGTATCTCGTTGCTAGTGGAACCTGAGTACTTGACTCATTATACGCACGGGTTAAACGAGCAATGTACTTTGTATATAGAGTAGGGTTTAATTGTATATTTATTAAAATTTTCAAGAATTTAGAATATCAAATATTATCTAATGTAATGATCAATTCAATAAACAAATACTCTGTCAAACATTTGGGCCGCTTCCATAGTTTTACTCCATTCAACAGTTAAACTGGAAGGTATGGTGAGGTCATCCGCAAGGGGATGGGCCGCCACGTAGATCGCCGTCACGTAAGCGGGTGTGAGGATAGGCCTAAAGGGGATGGACCAAGGGGGTGGGGGATAAACCCCTTTATGTATATATATGTATGTATGTATAGGTTTATGTGAGAGGAGGTGGCCCGGCGAGATCGGCTGTGGGCGGACGAAGAGGACGCGGACGGTCCTAGGGGGCCGGTGTGTAGGCCCGTCGCCCGCCCGGGACGCCCCTAGGACGTCCCCCATACAGTCCGGTCTTATGTATTCGATTTCGTGTTCATTTAGCTTGTTACTTTGTTCGATTACTGGATTTTAAATCGAATTCAGCCGTCATCAGAAATTCGAAGCTGGATTCGAATTCGGCAATTAAATATTGAATTGAATTCGAAGCTAGTGTCGAAAATTCAAATCCCGCTTAAAATTTTAAAATTCAAATAATTCAATTCTATTTTTTTACCCAAACCGGATAGGTCATTTTCATTAAAACAGAGACGATTACAGACTAATGGCAGGTAGACGGGAACTAGGCATAAGAATTTATTTATATATTTTCCAAAATTTGGCATAAGAATTTTTATCATTTGTTTTCTTTAAATAATCTATTAAATATCAATAAAAAAAATCTGAATTTTTATTTCTTATCATGGTTATTCAAAGAATGGTTCATGAGTACAAGTTTGCATGTACAGAAGCAAAGTATTATGTAATCAAAAGTATCAACTATGAATGTAAATGTAAATGTACGTTTTTCACATGACACTAGCGCTTATTTTTCGTCCGATTACAACTCGGATTGGTTGATAAATACACTTATGATCTTAGCTATAAGAACATAGGGATTACTGCGAAAATATTCATAACTGACCGACCCGACCCTAGTGTGTATGTTTAGATATACAAATAAAAACTAACCAGTTCCGTATACAAATTAATGCTTCGTGACTGCAACCGTGAGGATGGAAAAACCCGAGAGCTTGATATGAACAAAAAAGACTCGATCCATCGTTCATAAATTACAATTAGGTCCTTGAACTACTCTACAAGTCGACGTCTGGCAATGGCACTTTCCAGTAATTCCACGAGTTATAATCTTCCTGCAAATTAATGGGCAAGTCAATAATGATTATAACAGTCGGTTGACCCGACCCATAAAGTATTTCTTCCGTTACTGGTTTGTAGGGGTGCAAACGAGTTGACCGGCTCGCCAGCTGCTCAAGATCGGATCAAGAAAAAGCTCGAAACGAGCCGAGCCTTATCGATCCCGAGCCGAGCTTGAGCCTAAAATAAAACTCGTTTATTTATCGAGCCCAAGCTCGAGCCTGGCATGTGAAGCTCATCAGGCTCGTCGAGCCTCATCGAACTTTAGTGTAATATTAGTTTTCATTAATATTTAATAACATTTACCCCTTATTTAAAGTTTTCTAGTAAATGAGCCGACCGAGCGTATTTAAACTTGTTTACGAGCCAAGCCGGTACCTAAAAATAAGCTTGTTTAGTAAACGAGCCCAAGCCCGAGCTTCAATTATTGAGCTTGCGAGCCTAAACAAGACTATTATTTGTATTATTTTTATTTAATATATTAATTAACAGATAATAAACAAGCCGGACCTGAGCCGTGCTCGAGCTTGAGAAACTACCAACGAGCCGAGCTCTCGGGCTTGGCTCGGCACGTTTGCACCCCTAATAGTTTATTAAATATGACTACAAAAACTATATTACTAATATTATGATATTAATCTACTTTTTTTGTGTAAAGCAATTTGGGAGGTCGAATGCATTAAAAATACAGGTTGGGCGACTTTCGACTCGTTTACTTTTTAACTAAAGTTTTGGCCAGTTTGATATGTTAGAAAGGAAACGAATTGAACCTGTTCAACCATTGATGTTGGGGGGAACATATCATTGACTAATGTGTGCAAAGAAGTGTATGACTTCCCCTTCATGTCGATCCGATGACTAATGGCTACCTCACCCTGAAAATTCAAGAAGAAAGAAACATTAGAAAATTGACCAAATTACCCCTATCATGTTCTAGTTTTCTGAAAGGTCAAACCAAATAGTCAACTAGGAAAAGAAGTACCTTAGGGTTGATTATGAAAATTTTACCCTTCGGAATCCCGATTTTCCTATAACTAAGCTCGTCGGTGTCTCGGTTACCGAACCCCGCATAAAATGGGTTGTAATCGGCTGGAAAAAGTGCTCTAATATCCTGTGGAAAATGTTTAAAAGTTTAACATTAATAAGGTGCCCGAATTTTGTCGCCAAACATAAATTATCAAATAAAAAGAACATATTATGTGATTTGTGCATGCTTACTTCTAAACACGCGATCTTGAATTCATGAGGTGCTCTTCTAATAACTGCCACAAAAAAAGAATTAAAAAAAAAGTTCGAATCATGAAGTAAATGAATAGCATAACGAATTATAATCGTGTCACAATCTTGGTTTTAAAATGCGCGCATAATGCGTGATGCGCCCGATGCACTAATGAGAGCGCATCGCAACAGCTGATGCGATGCGTTTACGTGATGCGAGAATATTGCGCGCATTTCGCATAATGCGCTCACCGCATAATGCGCTCTGATGCACGCAACATTGTTTCTTATGCTTTTTTTCCGGATTTTATGAACTGTGTTCGGTTTTTTCCATAATTAACATCTTAGTATGCTTGATTTGAACCAAAAAACACAACTCTTATCTTCTAATTACGTCAGTTGTTTTACTTTAAGTATTTTTTATAAGTTTTTATGTATAAATAATTTTTAACTATTTTTTTATAAAGAACACATCACATACATGATGCGCTCGCATCGCGCATCACGCATCAGATTTTTGGACTAAACGCATCGGAGCGCATCACGCAATTTAAAACCAAGGTCACAATACTCTTAAATATGTATGAACAAGTTATTTAAAAGCATGTAACCAATACTTAGGTAGCGTTTGGTTATGGGTTTGTGTTTTATAACTGGATATCAAACCCACATGGTGATTTTCGGTTACAAACCAAACGCCCCCTTATTAATAAATAGCAAGCACTCACCCTCACGGTACAATGAAGGAAATAAGCCATCGGGTGAAATAACAACCGGACCATTGGGTAAAGCTTTCCCATCCTACAAAAATCAAATGATTGATGATATATCGGCACGTTTACATGTGTGACCATTGTTTAAATGTCTAAAATACCCTTGAACAATGTTTGAGTTTCTACATAGTATATTATTGGCAGTGTTTACCTGCTTGAGATTAATGAGGAAATTTCTAGTGATATATGCTTGAACAATTGCACGAGCACTTAGAAACAGCAACTGATATCCGTTTTCCTGCACGTTGAAAATATAAATATATATCAAAGTCAAGACATTTCATGAATATCCATAGCGTTTAGAAAGATGTTTAAGGAGAATGTAACACAACTTAAATGAAATACTAGAGGTGGGAAAATGGGCAGGTTGGGTCACGGGTCAAAACATGTAGTTTTTGTACGGGTCGGATCGGTCTGCACCAAACACGTTTTTTTGTCTAAGATTCCTTTTTATAGAAAACAGCGTGTCAAATATGATTACAACTTTATAATTTCAAGAGTAAAGTACACGAATGGTCTCTGTGGTTTACCAAAATTTGGATTTAGTCCCTAGCTTTCCAAAGTACACAGATGATCCCTGTGGTTTGCATTTCCTAACGCATTTAAGTCCCAGCTTTTTCCAAAAGTACATGGGTGGTCCCTGTGGTTTGCACTTCGTAACGCATTTAGTCCCTTACTTGGGCATGCTAAAACCTTTAGATTTGTTGGTTGGGAACTAAATACGTTACAAAGTGCAAACCAAAGGGACCATCCATGTACTTTTTGAAAGCTAGGGACCAAATCCAAAATTTTGGTAAACCACGGGGACCATCTCTCTCAAGAGGGTTTATGCACTGAAAATACACTTTTGGAGTACTCACCCGTTCGACCCGTTTGACTTATATTTTTTCAATTTGCACATTTGACCCGGTAAAGATAAACTTTAATTCTAATCACCCATTAAATTAAACGTGCTACAATTTCCACCTTTACGAAATATGTACAACTATAGTGGTCCACTAAAAGAATTATTACGTGCTATAACATATATAAAAACCAAAAATTACGTACGAGAACAGATACCTTTATAGCAGAGAAAAGTTGAGCTACCCCGGATTGAGACCAATCCCTACCAACTAAGGGCATGAACTGACCAAGAACATCAGACCTACGAGATATTAAATATATAATTAAGCCAAATAAAAGTGAAAACACAAATTTTCAGTAGTAAAACCATGAGTTTAATATAATATACTTTGTGATCGTCCCATCAACGTCCGATATCACAATCCTTGCATTCCACTTCCACAAATAAATATGAGCATCAACCTACATAAATTTTACACAACTTACATTAAAATAATAATCAGGAATTGAAGGTATAGAACAGAGAATAAATACGTAAATCAAATTAAAAAAAAAAAAAAAAAAAGACTAAAAGGCCATTTTCGTCCATGAGGTTTGGCCAGTTTTGCGACTTTCGTTCAAAGGTTTGTTTTTTTCGCATCTAGATCCAAAAGGTTTGAAATCTTGTCATTTTCATCCGGATGTTAACTCCATCCATTTTTCTCAGTTAAGTAAAGGGTATTTTTGTCTCTTTTGTTATCTTAAAGGGCAATTCAGTCTTTTTCTCCATTATGCACAAGCATTTAGCATAATGTACAAGCATTCAAAAGACTGAATTGCCCTTTAAGTTAACAAAGAAAAAAACGGAAATACCCTTAACTTAACGGAGAAAAATGGATGGAGTTAACGAGCCAGATGAAAATGGCAAGATTTCAAACCCTTTGGATCCAGATGCGGAAAAACAAACCTTTGGACAAAAGTCGCAAAATTGGCCAAACCTTAGGGACGAAAAAGGCATTTTACTCTAAAAATATAACAAACCTTTTGAACGCCTAAAACGCGGGTCGAAAAAACAAACGAAACCATATTCTGCCCGTCTTTTAGTTTCAAGGACGATATTTGCTCACTAGTGGGATTTTGGGTCCGAACAAATTGCTTTTGCGGAGACTGTGGGCTCTTCTCTACGGATTGTGGGGAATTAAAAACCGATTCTGAATCAAGAAAAACATCTTCACTAGACAAATTACTACTATTATGGTCAAGGGTTTTAACCCGTCTAAAAGCAATGGGCCAGAGCCACCATCTACGGCCTGATGGAGTTGAAGCGAGACCGGTTTCTTCATTCCAGTCAATGGGAATCGCGTCATTGGGGTCAACATGCATTTCTAGCCCATATGCAGCTGTTCCAAGAACGATATGAGCAACTTTATCCCATGTGAAGTATTTATCTTCAATTTTGATTATTAAGCTGTCATTTTTTATAATTGATGCTGCAGAAGTTTTGAATTCTTCCTCGGATATGCGGTGGGCGTTGAAGGTTTCGGAAGCTGTACTTGAACCCATACCGGGACGAAGCAAATTGCCACAAAGCGATATCTCTATCCCTGAAATGTTAATCAATTTAACGAAATATACAAAGCTTATAAAAAATGAAATAACTCTTTTTATGTATAGATGGAAAAATGGGAGGATGAAAACTGATTCAGGTCAAAATTGGTATTTTAGTGTAGGCCGAGTTGGGTTGACCCGTAAAACACTTTTTGTCTGGTTTTTCTTAAGAAATCGTGTTAAATACGATAACACAAACATTTTTTATTACAAATAAAATCTATACTTTTAGTAATGTGATTTAGTAAGTTGTATGCGTTAACAGTACATTGTGGGCTACTAATTTCCAACCTTTCTAACTAAATATTTTTAGTTTACCCATTTGACCCACTAGAGATCAAATATAACATAAGGGGTATTTTAGGTAATGGATTATTAACAAAGAACTTGTTTGCAAAACCTATTTTAAAACATACAACCTTATAAATTGTTTCATTCAATACTAGATTATTTCTGTAATATATATTTTGTAATTAAATTTAGTATAACAAAAAAGTTTCACCAAAAATTGATTAATAGACAACCCGACCCGGCCCAATCTTTCCACCTTTTTTTAATATCACTATGACCCATTACTCAAGCGGCCCACTCGACCCTCACTTACTTGTCCGTCTTGGTCCATCAAATTTTTCATTATCATCATAATGCGGCTGAGGCTCCTCAGTCCCATCATGTTCAGGCCCGTAGGGACTATTTTTGCCACGTTCAAATTCTTCACCATCTTGATCTTTAACAATTTCAACATCAGAAACTTTATGTTCGATATCAGGTGTATTCATCCCTGTAGATTCAGTTTCAACCTCCAACTTACTAGATTCAACGCTTTTTACCCCTACCTTCAAAGATTCGACGTTTTCAACCCCTTCACTTTCATTTCCTACTTGTAATCCTTCAACATCCACTTCATGATCACCACCGTTTTCTTGCTTTCCCAAATCGTTTAACGCCAAACAACTCTTGAAAACATCGTCTTTTTTAACATCTCTCGGTGAATCATCAACAAGACTTGTTATAGATAGTTCTCGCTCTAAATTCACTACGGTTTGAGTTTCATCGCCTTTATCTTTCGGTCTGCTAATATCATTTAAATATTGAGCCCATGTAGATTCATTACGTAAATCCAAATCACCTTCGAATTCCGGGCCTTCGATCGGTCCCAAATGAAACCGCGGCGTACTTAATTGCACGTTTTCGGTATTCTCCTCCATTGATGTTATGGGAGCCGACAAAATTTGACCGTCAACGCTGAACAAAACAACTTCCGAACTATTTGATTCTAAATCATTTTCTAAATTATTAAACTGATTAGACCCGAAATCCGACAACTCAATCGAACCATCTAGAGACGATTGTTCACCTTGAAACTCGTAAAATCTTTTTTCACCGTCAGATTCTATACTCTCTGCATGATCTTCTTGAAACTGAACCTCTACGTTATTGTTTTTCTCGGGTACAAAATCGTCTTTTCTAGACTCTAATAAACTTTCGGAATCGTTTACATCACTATCTTTCTCGGGATCGATTTCTTTGATAAAATAAGCTTCACCTGAATTGTCAAGATACATATGGAAATCGGCTTCTACCCCGTTAACTTCTATTTTTACGATTTTTTCGGCCCCTCTAAGAACACCTTGAAATTTTCCGAACCTCACGTACCACGGGGTGCTCCTAAACGATCCATCTTGTTGTTGAACAACGATTATGTCAACGGCCCCACCAAATGGGTGAAAAGGGGTTGCAACAGAATATACACTTTGTGAAAGGTAACTTCCCACTCTACTTATCATTTGGTTTTTGTTTTGGTCAAAGGTCAAAACCAAATGTTCGTTGACTTTTCGTTTTAGTTCATCCAAAAAGCCGTCGACTTATTGCACCACTAATCACAAAATTGAACACCCAAAACCGTTCTCTTTTCTATATTAATTAAAAATAATCTCAAAAAATCGATTCGGGTTATTCCAAAAATGGAAGATGTTTGAAGTCTCAAGTTCTTGTACTAGAGTCCGGATCAAGAAATCTGCAGGCAATACAAATTTGGAATAAAATCACACTTATCGATATTATGAAGTTAGTTCCATGTGTACTAAGGGGGTGTTTGGATGTGTGCTTACAAATAATCAGTTTGATTTAAGCTACAAAAAAAATTATCATCAAACGAAGGGGTACGATTACTAATATATACACGGTTACTTCAACTCTACTTCCTTAAATACATAGCATTTGTCAAACACTTAACACAACTAAAAAGGTGATTAAAACAAATTCACATGTGTGTTTCAAAACTCACATCCAAACACCCCCTAAACCTCTAAAAGCAACAATCATACAAAATCCAGATGAGGGTTGATACAAAATATGTCATAATTTTGAAAAAAAAATTATAGCAATATGATGATCATATAACATAAATTTGTCAACTAAAAGAACTTGACTTTCTTTTCTTGATCCAACAATTAAAGAACCCCAAATGAGACTTGATGCAAAATATATACATAAATGGACATAAAATGCAAGAAATACTTGGATGAACACAAGATTCAAACCCTAAAACCAAGAACTTTAATTGATCAAAACCAATAACTAATCAAACCAATATGAAATTCAAATAAACCAAGTTCATAATAGGCACATAATATCCAGAAATTCAAATAAAATGTTGATCAAGAATCATTCTAGTGCAAATAAAACCCTAAAAACACAAACCAAAGTTGATAAATTCAAAATTTTACTGCCACCCAAATGAAGAAAGATCAACAAAATTGAAACTTTAGAAAGAACTCAAACTACCCAGTTCATAATAGACACAAAATATCCAGAAATTCAAATAAAATGCAAGAAATTCAAATAACAAGTTGATCAAGAATCATCCTACTGCAAATAAAACCCTAAAAACACAAGCCAAAGTTGATGAATTCAAATAATTACCAGTACCCAGATGAAAAAAGATAAAAAAAAATTGAACCTTTAGGAAGAATTTGAAGTACCCATGTTGAAACTTACAGATGCAGATTGGTCAAAGTGGAATAAGTTGACTTTCTTTTGCTGCAACCAAATCAGACAGGTTTCTTCTTCCTGTAGATGTTCTGTTGATAGTAAAATAGTCTTTTTTATTATGTGTTTTAGTTGGCTTCACGTTTTGGACTTTTGGGTTGAGTGTGGGAGTTGGGATATCTTTGGATGTCACATATTGACCAAATTAATTATTATTCTATATAGAGAAGTTTCCACCGTCACAATATGGGTCCAAATGTTTATTTGCCACTCATTTTCTTGGAAACTTTTATTTATTTATTTATTTTTGTGAACGGCATTTTTATGGAAACTTGTAGATGAATCTGGTGCGATGGTTATGAACTCGATCAGTTTGAAGCATTTGTTGTAGCAAATAAAAGTCAAAACCCAAAGATATATTCTTAATGTATTATTGAATTATAGTTAATTAATTATAGGCGATAAACATTTTAAAAGTTATTAAAAATTGTTTAGTTAAACTTAAGATAAATAATAATTAAAAAAAGACCTTACCTTGAAGATAAATAATAAAAGATAATAAATTTTAGCTTTAAAAAGAAAATGTCATATTAAAACAGTTAAAAAATAATAAAAGAGCTAAGTTTCAAGTTATAACAGGGGGAAAAAAAAAGAAAACAAAAAGAAACAAGGAAGAGGAAGGGGAGGGGTTTGAACAGGATGAAAAAGGAGGAATGAGTACTACTTTGTACACCCTTCACTTTTAAGTTTTAAGTTTGAGTTGGGACGCTAAAGGGTTTGAGCCCACACCGTCTAGTCTTGCTTAATATATCACCTATGATGAACATGTAAGTAACATAAAGAGTAGATTAGTATTTTGGTCCTTGTGGTTTAACCAATTTAACTATTTTAGTCTAAAAAGAATCTTTTAACATATTAGACTCCGATGTTGCATTTTATAACCCGACGCTAACTTTGTTACTTTTTTACAGTTAAGTGTAAGGATACTTAGGTCATTATATACCTTAGGACTGCTTTTGATAATTACAAAGTTCTTTTAATATTTAAGAGATGATTAATTCAATTATTCAAGTTTTTTTATTATTTCATTTAAGAGATTATTAATACAATTAATTATTCAAGGTTTTTTTAATTATTTCATTAAAGAGATTATTAATACAATTATTCAAATTTTTTTTATTATTTTATTATTTTCACGATTATTATTTAACAAAATACGTTTTAAATATACAAATAAATATGACACAATGAAGATGATGTTCTATTTGGGTTTTCTAGTTATTATGTTATTGGTTATGGTCAGTGTTGTAAAAATCGCGACTAGGCGACGATTAGTCGGCGATTAATCGCTAGCCGTCCAGTTACTGAGTAATTCTTCTTAAATCGGTCCATTAACCGACTAGGTCCGACTAGGCACGACTAGGTCCGACTAGGCCAGCCAAAAGTCGACGATTCCAGCAAAAAACCTGTATATTCCGGCCAAAACCTCTAAATTCCGGTCAGTTTCCAACCAAATCATTTGAATTCCAACAATTAATCATGTATACTTAAATAAATGAGTTGAGTAAGATTTAAAACCTAGCTACTTAAAATATTTACCTATAAAAATGTATATATTTATACATAAAACTGAAAATTACATATAAAAAACCCGATCCGATTAATCCTGATTAATTCCGAATAATCCCGAGTAGTCGCTAGTCCCCACTTCACCGGCCGACTAGCGACTAGCGAGTTCTCCAACCTTGGTTATGGTTATTGTGTTTTTTAACTAGGTGGGTTTTCTATACATCGTGTTATAGGTTGTGGGCATTGTGTTTAGTTTGCTATCCATTGTGTAATATCCCGAGTCATCTGGTCAATAAAATCCAAATGTATCGAATAAACCCGTAATCGAAACCCCGAACACGTACGACGAGAACCAGCACGGAAAACGAGAAAACCAAGTTTTGGTCATCATCGCGTAGCAACGAGATCCTTAAGGATTGTCGCGTAGCGCAGCGGGTCTAGATTCCCCGGATGCTACGTGTTGCCACCTGGCAGACCTATAGGAGTGACTTATTCCACCTAAGCCCTAGTTTACCCCGTCGCATGACGGGACGAGGATTGAAGATGTGGTCGCGTAGCGCGATGGCATCAAAATTCAGCTATAAATAGAGTAATTCGTGGACATTCCAAACTGCTCAATCTCTTTCTCTCGCTCTCTCGTTCTGTCGTTCTAATACCAGAACCCCTAAACCTCGAAACTCAGCTCCGCAGAAAGTGTATTAAACCTTGATCAATGAAACGATACCCTGTCCGATTGATCCGAAACCAATCAACGGATGCCAAAGTGCTGCCTGAATAAGGCTATACTTTGTTAACTACGTTGAGGTTTTGATCTCGTGATTGTCGTTAAAGTTTGATTCGGTTTTTACACTTATGCGTATTGTACTCTGTTAAATTAGATGCTTAGTTATGAGAAGGCTTAGAACCAGGACTATAGACTTATAAGAAGCTAATTATCTGAAGGCTTAAGGACTACAAGCTAGCAAGGTGAGTTCCTCTGAATCGTTTCTAAAACAGGATGTGATGTTTTTTCTGATTGGTAATAACTATAGAATCGACTATGTATAGCATCTGTGATATGTGGCAATGATTGATAGGATGATTGAGGGCCGATTGTATATATCTGATTTAGCCAATAGAGTTTGTATACACAGCCTGTTATGTGAACATACCGTGCTTACTCTGTTCTAATCTGTTTGCCATGATTATATTTGATTGATGTTATAGTCGACAAATGTATGTTTTGAATAAAATCATTTATGTACATGAACTCACCAGCTTATGCTGAGTCCCAAATATTTTTCGGGCACACATCCTAGGTGCCATGTAACACCTCGTAAAATTGTGTCGAATTATATAATGACACGTGTCCACTCTCAAATGTGCCTAATAAATTGGACAAGAGGGATGTCAAATTATGAAAGTATGAATGTGGAGGGACCAAAGGTGTCAACATGCCAATTTATGGCCCCTGAGTGACCCCTTGCGGACCGTAAACTTTTATGTTTACGGACCGTAGGGCTGAATAAATTTTGTTTTAGAGTAGCGGATACAGACTGCAAGGACATATACCTTACGGTCCGTAAGGCAATGATTTATGTGTGCGCTAAGTAGGCTTACGGACCGTAAGCTTAAAGCCCATACAGTCTGTAAGGACTGTATCTGGGCAGATTTTGTTTGGAGGCCAAGGCATTCTGCCCTTGTGCCACCTATCTCGAAATGTTGAGCCATTGTGCAGCTTCTAACACGTCTATACACACCTGGAGACATCCTAGACCACCTCTAACACCTGTCATGATCTCCATTCAACCTCTTCTAGTATAAATAGAGGCCTTGATCACTTGAATAACTTGCACCTTTCTCATTTATCCTCTCTACTCTCTAATCTGGAAGTTCCTAATCCTAAAGGAGCATCCTCTGAGTTCTAAGCATTCTAAGGATCACTTGTAAGTGTTCCGTTCCAGCTCTTTTCATTTTTTATAGGCTTTTATTAGCTGAAAGTCAAGAAAATTGACTTTTTCTTTGACTTTCGATTTAGACCATTATGGTCCGGCCATTGCTCGAATCAACATGGCTACGTGATCATAATAAGATAGGTGTTAATCCCTCAAAAGGGCACCTCCTGGAAATCATGTTAAGTTGGTCAAATGACGGCTCAAAGTTAAGTTAAATAAAAAGTCAAACGGTAGATTTTTGGAAATCTTATAAAATGAACTTGTAATTGTTTTAACTCATGTTTTTTACACTAAATCAGTTGGTAACTAATATTAGAACATGTCTAAACATGTTTAGCCCGTCATTTCCAGTTTATGTGTCGGTTCGCAACTGAAACTCAAGCAGTTTGACTTCTACTTTGACTTTTGATTCTGACCCGATTTAGCAACTTTAGCTACTGATTATTAGTTGCATTATGATCATATTATAGTGTAGAATAACCCTCTGTGGTTGTACTACTTGATCATAACTAGATTCTGAGTTTTTACACAAGTTCTTATAATATGCCTAATAATGACCAAAATGCCCTTTTTGTGCATAACTTGTTTTTAATCAATGAAGATCACATAAATTTGATAACTTACTGATATGATATCATAATTAACATGTTTTGACAGAATGAACTTGTTCATAACTTAGGTTTTTATACAAGTTCTTAAATTATGTCACATTATGAATAAATTGCCCTTATGGTGCATATTTTGGTTTTAAACCATAATGATCTTACAAAGTTGATAATCTACTGATGTTACAACATAATCAAATTGAACTTGTTTATAGCTCATCCGATCACCCGATACCGCCTATGCGTGTACGGTTAGCTTATGTATCTGGTTTACATAAGTTTACCAAAACAGGTCAAATCTTTTCATATTCATTTCAAATTCCAGAATGTAAACATGTTTACCCACATTATACAAGTCTTAGTACTTGCGAGGGTTTAAACTACATTATATCCGGTCATCGCTTAATCTAGCGTATTGTACCGTTTTCATTAATTTAAGTTAACCGGTCCAAGTCTATGACTTGAATAAGACTAGTTAACATTCTAATTGGTTATTATAGCATTCATTCCAGACTAAGGCATCCCAATAGATTGCAACCAAGCTTAGTTAAATTAATAACGGTTGTGCTTATTACAGTTTCTTGCATTGTAAGACTTATTTAAGCCAGGTAAATACTCTTAACCTATTTTCCCTATACGAGCTTGGGATACGGTAAATTATTACCACTTGGTCGGGTATGGGATCATATGTCGGATTGTGACTAGAAAATCCGCATAACCCGTTTTAATCTATTTTGCTTGATAACTTAAACATTGGGGGTTAACGCGACCGTGTCCTGAATCTCCTCGTCTCATTTAATTGCAAATGGCCACGACTTAAGCATGGGGTGTAGGTATACACCTGACAGATGCTAATGCTTATAGAAAATATTTTTCTACCCATATTGGGGATACCCTTTTATGGGTTAAAAGTGGTGTGTCGGTTAATCATGTTATCGGTTTATGTACCGGGTCCCATATGTATTGACATGCATGTAAAACTGTATACAAGATAATTATTATTGTCCCAAGTTATTTATAAAAATACATGTGCCTTTGTGCACTTAAAACAATTTTGAAATATTTTCAAAATGTGTTGGTTATTTGTATTTACCAGTGTAAATTGACGCATCTTCAAAAGACTAAGTGATAGGTTGCAAGGTTACGAAATAGGCTGGAAGTGCCCCGTAATGCTTAAGAGGAATTTGCAACTCCTTGCATAAGAAGCCTATTAGTCTGTTATTTCATTTTGTAAATTTACGATCCGCCTATGTATCTTTTGATACACTATCCGTCTGTATTATATTTTGAACACTCGAACATTTATATTTGTAATAGTATTTTAAATCCAAGACTTTCGTTGTGCTATTTGTGTATTTGATATAAATCTAGTCACGTACCCCATTTGGGCCCACCGGGCATTGTTAAAATACTGGTGTGACAACCCGAACTTTCAAGGTTAGTCTTGTAACTTTCAAGGTTAGTCTTGTAATCCTAATTCCTCATTGTTTCTCTTTCGCGTTCTTGTTACGATTATACTGTTAAATGAAAACGTATTGGGTTATGCTTGTGTAAGACCCGGCTTTAATATAATTGGTTTAAAGATATAAAACTTGCATTTAATACAACATTTTAGAGTTTACAAAATTTTTCGTAATTTTAAGACCATACTAAAACATAATATTCACGTTATAACCCTACTAATCAAATATTCAAGACATAATTACTAGTGTTTACATATTCCTAAAACAAAATAGATCAAGTGCGGAAGCGTTGATTTGAGTGTTCGGTTCGGATGCATTTGCTTGATCATCATCCACTTACTTGTATTACCTAGAAACTGAAAATTTGAATAATCATTAGTATTAAAGTCCTTGGAATTCAATATAATCGAAACTATGTTCAAAAACAAATTCGATTAACCAAGAATATAAAAACTCAGCATTCATGATTGGGCGCTACCGTAAGTTACGGTAGCCACCGTAAGTTACGGTGGCCACTAGGTAACAGTGGTCTGCCGTAAGGCAGGGGAAAACCACCGTAACGGTTTTACTTGCTACTGTAAGTTACGGTACCGTAACTTACGGTAGCTGCTGTACATTTGTTTCTTGTTTTTGCAGTTTTGCCGATTCTTTTCCTACGTCACCGTAATTTAATTTCGAACACGTTTATCACATGACTAAGGCTATTTACTCATATCGAGATTTTACCAACTATAGCGTTTCGCTTCCCTTTCGAGGGATTGCTTACGCAATAATCTACATGCTTGTTTCCAAGGTTTCAACTTGGCTTTTTATACTACTTGACATGCTTAAGTTCCGAACTTTAACTCCCTTATTAGGGGTTAAATTTCTCAACTAATTTAGCGTGTCCGCTACACGGCTTACGCTTTGTTTATAACCATTTATCAAGTGATGGTAATGAACTTCAAAGTTCACTACTCAATTTGTTTTGACCCGTTTGGATGCCGAAATTAAGGCATCATTCAAGATATTTCAAAAATCCGTTTCTATTACTTGTTTTGACCCATTTTACTTGTTTAAGACACATAGTCACTTCCGTGACATATTGGTTTATCTTGTTTACCATGTTTCAATATGACGACATAAGACTAACAAATAAACGTAATGTAACGAAACGGAAAATTTCGTACCTTTAGGACACACCTTTTCCACGCGTATTCCCTCCGGCTTGTCCGCTTAACGGTCCGGATTCCTTGCCTAGAGAGTCCAATTTACAATTGGTTTAGAACTCTTTACATGATGATTAACGCATCATTATAAACAATAATCAAATCTGCGTTTTCATCCTACTTTTAACATTTAAATCCCCACTTAGGCATTTCAACAAACACCTAGTGGGTCAGATTTTCACATAATCATTACTAAGTTCATGACTTGTAATTAACATCTAATTTCACTTCAATTAGTCAACTTTACACATATCTTAACATCAATATTTCTGAAATTACTTCTTAAATTCAGATTGTGCTAGAACAAGAGTTATAATTTTAGCATTTATCAAGTTTCTTCAAGTTCATCAATCACCTACAATGGTGATTATGAAACCCTATAAGTATTATGCAAAATTTTGTCAAGAAATCATCTAGGGTTTGTTCCTAAACCTCATATCACTTCTAATTTCATCCATGCATCAAGTAATCAAGCTAAATTTTCATTTTTCACATTTAGCCTAGAATTCAAGATGAAACATAATGCCATAATTTTACATACGTTTTGATCCCTACTAGGAGGTGATCACTAATTTATGTTCGAGACTTGATTTAAAGCAGATTAGGGGCTTCAATTTGTGAATTTTTGTGTGAAACTAGGGTTTGGAGAAAGCTCCTGGTCGTCCCTCCTCCTGTTCGATCGATACACACCCACAAGTATGTGGTGGGTGTGTTTTGTTTACTATTTCAGCATTTAACTTTCAGTTTTTGACTAGTTTGGTCCCTCACTTATCATTTAACTATAAATTTTAAGTGTTTAACCTTATTATAAGTTACTTCTAGACTTGTAGCTAACGAGGTTATGAGCTCCTAGTTAGTTGGTTCTTGTTTGATTAATACTTTATAATGAAATATAAAGTTTTATATTTTTGGGGTGTTACAGCTTGGGTGGGAAGTTGGGCCATTCTCGTGTCTGGAATTATGGTGGTTGGGCCACACACATTTAAAGCCCAACCCGAGCACACACTGTTTCTCTTGGTTCGTTACACTTAAAACCCAACTTGAGCCCACCTACATTTACTTACACCACAAGTGGGCGTGATTATGTAAAGCCCAAAGAGTTGGGCCGGCCATGTTGCTATCATTTATACATACGCATGCACACACACAAGTTTAGGGTAATCATTATTGTTTAGCATTCACAGAATCTTAGCAAACCCTAACTACTTTCCTCCTCCTTTGGAACTCGTTGGTAGCCCTTGGCCGAAGGCCTCATCATCGCTGATCTCTTGGTTAGTACTAGTATGTTACTTAGTCTTGATTGTTATATTAATCCACGTGCAACTTAACTATGAACGTTGTATGACTTAGAATTATGATAAGTAAGTATGTGTTGTTGATATCTTGATCCATATGAACTGTGTAATGGGTTCGAATATTGCCCTTGGATGATAGATGATTTTGAGAATATGTATACTGGAAGTTCGGATATTAAAGGGTGCTTGAATAGACATAACCTTTGCTAATCAGTAAATTGTTATCACAAATCAGAAGTTGTTATGTATTTTATTGTTGATGAATGACGGATTGATCTGAATGATAGGAGAAACGGTTAGGGTTCAGGTCGACGAATCATCTGAACCTCCGTCACGACGAACCACGGTCTTTCGCCGGAGACTTCCATCACAAGTCTGTCGACGAAACATAGTTTTTCGTCGGAGATTTTCGTCGCAGCCGTGGGCGACGAAACATGATCTTTCGTCGGGATGTGCATGGGATCAAGATATTAGAACAGTATATATATGTTGATAATGGCGGCCCATGTGTGTGTTTGTAGTCTGAATCAAATCAAAGCATGTGCATATTCTTATAATGTTGTCAGAATAGTCAAAAGTATTAATATTAGGTGAATTAAATGAAGAGATGATATTTTGTTTGGTTGAAGTTGGAATCTGTGATCATAAGTAATAGCATTAATAGTGCTCATATCTTATCAAACGATGAGAGAATGAAGGCTATAAAACATGGTATAGTGACACCTGTCCAAGCATGCAATAGGGCTAGTGAGAGTTTATAAAGGAGGATACGAGTAACTGTGTATTAGATGATAATTCTATGAGTTACAATCTGTTGGATGCACAAATTGTTTGTGTGAAATACTAATCTGTTAATTGATGTCATGATACATGCACATGAAATGGAAACTGATAAATGATACAAATGACTGTTACATGTTATGTGGTGATGTTTAATACACACAATCTACTAGAGTGAGAGGTGTAAGTGAATACGAAACTGATTGTCACAAAGGGTGCTATGACCAGTGTGATGCGTGAGTTCTTGTTACGATTGGTATAGCGTTATGTGCGCTACTTGTACGATACTTGTGTTGTGAATGTGGAATACATGACTTACGTGCATACAAACTAATTGTTATTGGTAAACCATGTTAGGACGTGTTTGATCAACTGATAAACAAGTAACTAATTATACCGAGCAAACCAAGGTGAGTTCACTGCTCTTTTTCCAAGCATGCGTCACGGGGAGGGACATCTGGTAAACGTTCCGGGGAGGAATGTTGGGTAATGGGTTTGACTGGAATGTTAAACCTGGGTTGTTGGTTAATACACGTATATCTATCAATCAAGTCCCTCCTACCGATTGTTGCTTGTAGGGCAACGGGGTGTTAGTTAATAGCGCTATTTAGGTTTGGCACCCTCACACCGCACCGAGGAGGTCGGGAGTGAAGTAATGACCCCCATCTTGACCATTGCTTTGATAGAGGCATTGGGGTTTAGGGCAAATAATCTGGAGCCATTGACGGTAAGCGTGTGATTAACAACATCGAATATGTGAAACGTTTTAATCTGGTAACTGGTATCTAAACACGTTAACAAAACTTTGAACTCACCAGCGTCGTCTGACACACTTGTCTGCATGCTTGCAGGTCTATAGGTTGATATCATTTGGAACTTGCTGTCTGGGATGCTGGAGTGGTCATGGGTCGAGATACATGGAATCGCAAGTCAAGTCTAATGGTTTTTGTACATGTGGTTTATGAAACACTAAACAAATGATTTATGCTTCCGCTGTATATGTTGAAATACATTTAACGTTTTGTAATGCCTTATGTTAATTAATGAAAGTTTTTATTAAAAATCCTGTTATAAGTTCAATGGGATTGGTGGCTAGATCCTGGTACGTCACACGTCCCGCGGGGTATCCGCATGTGGTATTTTGGGGGTGTGACAGTTGGGTATTAGAGCCACTGGTTATAGTGAACTTGGTTTTAAAACGTTTTTTATAAAACCAGAATATAACTGAACAGTTCTGAAAACAAGAATACGATCATGACACTCAGCTCCAGATTGCAAGGTTCGTCTCTCGTTTACTCATTGCACACATAACTAGTGAACACTTACATATGATATTGCATGCGATTGCACGTTTAGCACAACACTATGAATTCATGTATTACTTGCATGTGTTTAGTGATTGATAGTGTGGTGTTACCCTAGAGATTCGTGACCCCTGTTTTGTGATATTCTTTGTTTGACATTTGAGGAACCATTTGACATGAGTTAGGAGGAACTGAGATGAGCATGCAAATCACAATATTATTGTGGGTGCACACATAATAATAATGTGGGGTGCATGTGAGTCGAAATGAGGCTTAACAAGTGAAAAAGGGTGCACACATTAATTTGATCAATGTGAAACGTAACAAGTCTATAGGAGTCATAGTAGTGATTGTTTCTTACTCGAACGTGACCTTTTCACTTCTCTCTGAATCCTTTCGAATCTCGGTGCTATCGAGTATTACCTGAACACCCATCTGAATGCCTAGCGAACTGTGTAGAATGTTAGGTGCTTGTACGAACGTCCCTGGGTTGGATGTTGCAGTGTCAATGATTGGTCTGTACCATTCTCATTCCTCTTTGTTTGCGGGAACTCAATGTACTGACGTCTTAGACCCTGAAGTGCGATCACTTCTCCAACGCTCTGGAAACATACCGTGTATTACTCAGTCAACTTGCAAGAACGATGGACAAGAGGATGAGCGTAGTGCCTTACCAACCTTAGTATTAGAACGACCTTGATTACCGATAATGGACACCAGCAGGCTGACTTCAACCGAATCCTTAACCCTAGTCAGCGATTTATGGGAGTCAGCTCCTACGGATTAATCGGGACATAAACGATGACAATTGACCATGGTGTGGAATGTGTAACTGCCAGCACTATGAGTAGCACCTTAGGACGTGTTACGAAAATGTGACAAGATGGACCCTATTGGTGAAAGATCGTAGGGCTCCGTTTGAAGCAATGGTATTAAAGGCAACAGTCGCGGTGACATCAATGTATACTTAATCGTAGCCTACCGTATGGAAACAAGGGTGACTTCGACAAGGATTGACTGTTATTAAATCAAAATGTCAACAACCAAGGGAACGATGACAGTATTGGGAATCCACATGACTGTAACAACACTGGTAGTGGTGCTTGTGGAAGGGCATTTAGGATTAGCGTGAGCGACGCTAGGTATAATAGCAACATGGTAGCTAGTATGAGTAGTTAATCGCTTCATCCCTGTCCTGCTTAACCCTGATACTTCTTGAAAACCGAATCTGTTGTGGAATTGGCTGATGACAAGTCAATTGGAACCTCATATGTTCATTGGGATGCAAACACGACCTTGTGGGACAAGTGTTGGACATCGACCTTCCTCCTGCTATCCTTGGTAGTTTCGATGCAGTAGTTAGTATGGATTGGTTATCCAGACATCGTGCAGATATACCCTGTGAGAAGAAAATTTTGCGTATCCTTCTTCAGCAATGAAGGCCCAGAAGTATCTACGGAAGGATTACCCTGCTATGTTATCAACTGTTACTGATGTTACGGTTAAGGAAAAAAGGATCGAGGATCCACCAACTGCCCGTGATTTCTCTCGATTTTCTACCCGTAGAATTTACCGGTCTACTTCCGCAATTGTAGAGAAGAATCTCAGTTGATCTCGCGCCAGAGGCAGCCCTGATTACTCGTACTTCAAATCGTCTTGCGCCAGGAGGGTCGCAAGAATTGCCTAATCAACTTCAGGAACTGTTGGACATGAGTTGTATCAGACCTAGTTTTTCGCTTTGGGAGCCCAGTTACATCCGCGAAGACAAGCCTTTTCATATGTGCACTGATTATCGAGAACTTAACAAGGTGACAGTTAAGAACCGCTTGCCTCGACATGTATAGACAACCTATCGACCCGTTGCGGGGGACAAGCTTCCATTCGAGGATTGACTAACGAACGAACTATCATCAGATGGAAGTCCAAGGGGAGAATGCTCGTAGAAACGGCATATCGAATGCAATACGACCATTGAGACTTTATACACAATGACCATCGAGTTAATCAACACACCAGCAGCTTTATGGACCACAAGAATCGACCGTGTTTATTGATGACGTTTTGGATTGTTACCAGGAGGAAGGAACAACATCGGCGGCGTTTGTATCTTATTCTAAAGCTCCTGAGGGAGGAGCCACTCCGCGCGAAGTCTTGTTAAATGTAACTTCTGGATTCGAGAGGTACCTTTTTGGTCATATAATCAACAAAGTGGGAATACACGTGGATCTCGCTAAGACCCATTTCGGTTAGAAACTGATTGACACCAAAGATCTCTGAGGGGATACAACAATCCCTTGGTTTCGCTAGATACTATCGCAGATTCATCGTGGGATTTTCAAAAGTTGCGCAGCTTTAACCTTTTTAGCACAACAGGGTGCTATGTATTTGTGGGAGACAAAATGGGAGAACGTCTTTTCAGCTTTTGAATCTCAACTCTGCAATGCATTGAACATCGTCCTTACCCGAGAGTGCGGGTGATTTAGTGGTATACCATGATGGTTTGAATCAGAGTCCCAATTATACGCCGATGCAACACGAGAAGGTGATAGCTTATGTAGTGGACTTACAAGAAGGATTGCACGAGTCACAACTGGCGATGGAAGCCATAGTCTTTGGAATCAAATTGAAGGCATTTCTTGGATGATACCAAATGCACTACTTAGATCGATCACAAGAGCCTCCCGTGTACCCTGGTTTTGAAAAGAGCAAAACAGGTGATGGCATCGCTGGATGGAACCTTGAATGACTTCGACTACGGAACCTAAACGCGTATGAGCTTGTAGCTCACCATCTACTCTAGCCTACACGATCAGATTTGCCCTGTTCAACCCTAAGTACTGAAGGAAGAAATTTTCAAGCTGGGTCCATGCGGGGCATGGAAGAGCAACTTTCGGCAAGCCGAACGATATCAGCTACTTCATAGAACGAATATGGATCCCACTAAACGGCAATCGTCGGGAACTTGTGTTGAGCGAAGCACATCAGCCTCGGTATTCTAGTCATCTGGGTTTGGATGGAATGTATTAGGATCAAAGGATCTTGTACTGGTGACTGGGCTTGAAGGCCGGCACATCGAAGCATGTGAGTGAAATTTGACTTGTGCGAAAGCCAAGGTGGAACATCAGAAACCTTCTGGTTTGTGTCAGTAATCAGAAGCACCCATTTGGAGGATTGGAACAGAATGCCATGGATTTTGTCACTGGTCTACTTAAAACTCAGAACGAAAACAGTATCACCTGAGTGACCGTTGATTGTCTCACGTAACCAGCACACTTTCTTGCAATCAAGGAAACTGACGAGTCTTCACAGCTTGTGAATATTCCTCTAAGAGAGGCGGTTTTAGGCACGGGGTGCCAACTCCTGATACCTTGATTTTGGTTTATATCTGATTGATGGCAGACTAAACACAACATCCTTGACTCATTTCTAGACATGAGCATTGTTTACCACCGTAGGATAAACGGTCTGAGTAAACGAACCATCCTGACGCTCGAAGATATGCTGCGAGCATGTGTGTGATGGACTTTAGTAAGAGTTAGAAGGACATTTACCTATGGTTAAGTTCTACCGTAGCAGTCACCATTCTAGTATTCAGATGGCTCTGTTTGAGACATTGCATGGACAGTAACGCTAATATTCTTGTTGGATTAAGGTGGGTGACAACCTAATCACGGGTCCATGACTTGTACTCGAAACTCTTGGAAGATTGCTTGGATCAGAAATCGTTTGGCGGCAACGCGTGGCCATCAGGAAAGTTGATAAGCTTAGGAGATACTGGGAGTTCGCTGTAGGTAATCGTATCATGTTGAAAGTCTCACCCTGGGAGGGTGTGGTATGCTTGGGAAGTGTGGCAAGCTTAATTTATGTTCCGTTGGGCCATTTAAACATCATGGAGCGGATCGGTAAAGTGGCTTACAAGCTCGAATTACCCGACAAATTGGGTAACGTGCACAATGTCATTGACTAGGAAGTCAAGGTTCGTTAACATAGCCGAATTCCAATCGTGAGTGTTAGTTGGAACTCAAGACGTGGACCGGAGTCCACATGGAAACACAATGATCGAATGACGTTCTTGTATCCTCAATTGTTCAAACGAATGTTTCAACCTTGGATGTCATTGAGGAATTTCGGGATGAAATTCCCTTTCAAGTTAGGGATGATGTGGCAACTGAGGAAATTATGCAGCAATCTTGATTCATCATTTCACTCCTCTGTGTTTACTTATCAAATTTCGGGACGAAATTTCTTTCAAGTTGGGGATGATGTGACAACCCGAACTTTCAAGGTTAGTCTTGTAATCCTAATTCCTCATTGTTTCTCTTTCGCGTTCTTGTTACGATTATATTGTTAAACGAAAACGTATTGGGTTATGCTTGGGTGGGAAGTTGGGCCATTCTCGTGTCTGGAATTATGGTGGTTGGGCCAGACACATTTAAAGCCCAACCCGAGCACACACTGTTTCTCTTGGTTTATTACACTTAAAACCCAACTTGAGCCCACCTACATTTACTTACACCAAAAGTGGGCGTGATTATGTAAAGCCCAAAGAGTTGGGCCGGCCATGTTGCTATCATTTATACCTACGCATGCACACACACAAGTTTAGGGTAATCATTATTGTTTAGCATTCACAGAATCTTAGCAAACCCTAACTACTTTCCTCCTCCTTTGGAACTCGTCGGTAGCCCTTGGCCGAAGGCCTCATCATCGCTGATCTCTTGGTTAGTATTAGTATGTCACTTAGTCTTGATTGTTATATTAATCTATGTGCAACTTAACTATGAACGTTGTATGACTTAGAATTATGATAAGTAAGTATGTGTTGTTGATATCTTGATCCATATGAGCTGTGTAATGGGTTCGAATATTACCCTTGGATGATAGATGATTTTGCGAATATGTATACTGGAAGTTCGGATATTAAAGGGTGCTTGAATTGACATAACCTTTGCTATTTAGTAAATTGTTATCACAAATCAGAAGTTGTTATGTATTTGATTGTTGATGAATGACGAATTGATCTGAATGATAGGAGAAACGGTTAGGGTTCAGGTCGAAGAATCATCTGAACCTCCGTCACGACGAATCACGGTCTTTCGCCGAAGACTTCCGTCACAAGTCTGTTGACGAAACATAGTTTTTCGCCGGAGATTGTCGTCGCAGCCGTGGGCGACGAAACATGATCTTTCGTCGGGATGTGCATGGGATCAAGATATTAGAACAGTATATATATGTAGATAATGGCGGCCCATGTGTGTGTTTGTAGTCTGAATCAAATCAAAGCATGTGCATATTCTTATAATGTTGTCAGAATAGTCAAAAGTATTAATATTAGGTGAATTAAATGAAGAGATGATATTTTGTTTGGTTGAAGTTGGAATCTGTGATCATAAGTAATAGCATTAATAGTGCTAATGTCTTATCAAACGATGAGAGAATGAAGGCTACAAAACATGGTATAGTGACACCTGTCCAAGCATGCAATAGGGCTAGTGAGAGTTTAAAAAGGAGGATACGAGTAACTGTGTGTTAGATGATAATTCTATGAGTTACAATCTGTTGGATGCACGAATTGTTTGTGTGAAATACTAATATGTTAATTGATGTCATGATACATGCACATGAAATGGAAACTGATAAATGATACGAATAACTGTTACATGTTATGTGGTGATGTTTAATACACACAATCTACTAGAGTGCGAGGTGTAAGTGAATACGAAACTGATTGTCACAAAGGGTGCTATGACCAGTGTGATGCGTGAGTTCTTGTTACGATTGGTATAACGTTATGTGCGCTACTTGTACGACACTTGTGTTGTGAATGTGGACTACATGACTTACGTGCATACAAACTAATTGTTATTGGTAAACCATGTTAGGACGTGTTTGATCAACTGATAAACAAGTAACTAATTATACCGAGCAAACCAAGGTGAGTTCACTGCTCTTTTTCTAAGCATGCGTCCCGGGGAGGGACATCTGGTAAACGTTCCGGGGAGGAATGTCGGGTAATGGGTTTGACTGGAATGTTAAACCTGGGTTGTTGGTTAATACACGTATATCTATCAATCAAGTCCCTCCTACCGATTGTTGCTTGTAGGGCAACGGGGTATTAGTTAATAGCGCTATTTAGGCTTGGCACCCTCACACCACACCGAGGAGGTCGGGAGTGAAGTAATGACCCCCATCTTGACCATTGCTTTGATAGAGGCATTGGGGTTTAGGGCAAATAATCTGGAGCCATCGGCGGTAAGCGTGTGATTAACAACATCGAATCTGTGAAACGTTTTAATCTGGTAACTGGTATCTAAACACGTTAACAAAACTTTGAACTCACCAGCATCGTCTGACACACCTGTCTGCATGCTTGCAGGTCTATAGGTTGATATCATTTGGAACTTGCTGTCTGGGATGCTGGAGTGGTCATGGGTCGAGATACATGGAATCGTAAGTTAAGTCTAATGGTTTTTGTACATGTGGTTTATGAAACACTAAACAAATGATTTATGCTTCCGCTGTATATGTTGAAATACATTTAAATGATTTATGCTTCCGCTGTATATGTTGAAATACATTTAACGTTTTGTAATGCCTTATGTTAATTAATGAAAGTTTTTATTAAAAATCTTGTTATAAGTTCAATGTGATTGGTGGCTAGATCCTGGTACGTCACACGTCAAGCGGGGTATCCGCATGTGGTATTTTGGGGGTGTGACAACTAGGGTGTGACAACTAGGGTGTGACATGTTGTATCAGAGCCAACGTTTGAGAAAATTAAACACTAGCCTTTTGTGTTTAATCTCAAACAACACAATAGCATATTCCTTAGACTTTCTGAGTCTAGGCATTGACCTAGGATTAACTCTTATCTTTATTAAGTTGTATATATATATATATATATATATAATGTAAGTATTTAGGGAAAACCCATTTAATCTAGAAAACTTGGGAAACCTGAATTGTGTGGACATGATTGATCCACATCATATCTTCAAAACACATGTTAAAAGGGCAAATTGGTCATTTGTTCAAGCCATCACTTCACCCTTTCCCCATCCCATCAAAGGTACCTTTCCCAGCCATCAACCCATCACCTTTTTAGTCAAAACCCAACCCCAAATTTCAAACCCCCCATTTTCTTTCTACCTCAACTGTTTCTCTCTTAACATTCAAAACCCCAAAACCCACCGGAGAAGAAGAAGAAAGCACTACAGATCCAAACATTTCCGACGATCATTTGAGCACAAAATTGTACGGCGATCATTGGAGAAACAATAAAAAACGACGGTGATTTTCATTTGGAGGAAAACCCTAGATATAAGAGCCACATTTCGGTTGTTATCGTCTGGTAAATGTCACTGGAAATGGAAGAAATCAAGAAGCAAGTGCAGAACCAAGTAAGTTTCCTCCGTTTTTTTCGATAAATGTCGCCGGAAATGTAGCTATTACTTTTTTTTTCCGATGATTGACTGAACAGACAACCATCTGTCTCATAGCTCGTCGATCGGTAGGTGTTTAGCTTCGAATGTCTCGTGTTTTTGTGACTTTTAATCTGATACAAAATTGTTAGTTGTTATGAATGAGAGTAGAAATATGTGTCTTCTTGTTCATATCTGATGTTGTGATTTTTATAAGATTTCAAGTAGGATCCCATGACAACTGTTATGTGCTTAATTGGTTTATTAGAGAGTTGGTTTTATAAAAGTTAGGATTGAGATGTTCACTTGGCTGAGATAATGCTGAATTCGAGTTTTGTTATATGCTAAGGATGTTGACTTAATATTCTTGGGGACGAAAGGTTGTTTGATGAACTGTTGGTTTGTTTGCTTTTTTGTTTGAAAACATGTTGAGAATAATGGCCATAAATTGTGTAGGAGACTGCGTAATTTCAACTCAGAAAAACAGATTAGGTAACATGTGTTAAACCTGTCTTATTTTTATCAATTAGGTAACATGTTTTAAACCTGCCTTATTGTTAGTTGTTTTGAATGGGAGTAGAAATATGTGTTTTCTTGTTCATATTTGATGTTGTGATTTTTTATAAGATTTCAAGTAGGATCCCATGACAACTGTTATGTGCTTAATTGGTTTATCAGGGAGTTGGTTTTATAAAAGTTAGGATTGAGATGTTCACTTGGCTGAGATAATGCTGAATTCGAGTTTTGTTATATGCTAAGGATGTTGACTTAATATTCTTAGGAACGAAAGGTTGTTTGATGAACTGTTGGTTTGTTTGCTTTTTTGTTTAAAAAATAACGAAAGGTTGTTTGATGAACTGTTGGTTTGTTTGCTTTTTTGTTTAAAAAATAAAAGCTAGATCAAAACATGTTGAGAATAATGGCCATAAACTGTGTAGGAGACTGTGCAATTTCAACTCAGAAAAACAGATTAGTTAACATGTGTTAAACCTATCTTATTTTTATCAAATTAGGTAACACGTATTAAACCTGCATTATTTTTATCAAAAACATATTAGGTAAACCTGTCTTTATTAGGGTAACATGTGTTAAACCTGTCTTATTAGGTAAACATATTAGAGTAACATGTGTTAAACCTGTCTTATTTTAATCAAATTATAACATATAGGAGATTAATACTGATGTACTTGTTTTGTTCATAGGTGAATGGATGTTTTGTTTTTAAAATTGAAGATGGCTATCAAGAAGCAAAGCATAGCTAGATTTTTGTTAACTTATGATAGTTTTTGGATCATTTTTATATATTTAAGTTCACATAAAACACTTTTGCCACTTTTGTTACCTTATGTATTACATTACAACTTCCAGGAACCAAAACCCTGAAGATGTTACATATGTTAACATAAATAGATTCTCTTAAAATCAGAGGAAGTATTACATCTCGTAAAGAGGAGTATTGTTGAACGTAATATAACATTACATGTACCACATAACATCATTAAAAGTAAACCATAAAAATGTTGTTGTAAACCATTTCATGAAGCACGTAAACCATAATGTCAGAAAAGGGTAATATAACATTAAATGTTACCCATAACATCATTAAACGGGTAATATATAAAAATGATACAAAATGTATAAACTTCATAATTTATTCGGAATATCTCGTTTATTTTACAAATAAAAAGTCATGTTTTTTGTGGGATAATTAGCTACATATGTAGTAACAACGTTACACAAGTTATTTATAGTTACCCCATCCCTTTTTTTTAGACACAAAGGGGGGTTGCACATATGTGACACACGTTTGTAACATGTGTTACACTAGAGAGGTAACACATGTATAGCCACGTTACACATGTTACATAGGAGATTAATAAGTTTTAACTATAGAAGATTAATATTGATGTACTTGTTTTGTTCATAGGTGAAAAGATGTTTTGTGTTCAAGATGAAGATGGTTATTAAGAAGCAAAGCCCGCCGAAGGATTACATCAGGTTTTCGTGGTGACGATGGTGTGTTTTTTGGTTGGCTGCTATGTGTTGTGAAGATGAATGTTGTAGTGAAGACCATTTTTAGAAGCATTACAACTATTGATATAAAATTCATTTTTATTTTCATTGTTAGTACGCCCATTTTTGGATGAATACGGATGTTGTTGTGAAGTCAGTTTTTTTTTTATGCAACAACTATATGTAACATGTGTAACCGTGACGTTATAACACATGTAACACCTATATGTAACATGTGTAAGATGGTTATACACGTGTTACATATGTTACCCCATAGTGTAACATATGTTATAAACATGTGTTACATATGTCAGCCCCTTTGGTGTCAATTTAAACTTAGTAAAATTACATATGTAACAACATTACATCATCCAAAATGTCATATCAATGAACAAACAAGTAATATATGTAACTATAAGTATATGTGACTAGTGTAATGAATTAAAGGGACAAACGATACACTTCATGTTACATATGTACCTAGAGTTGTTATTAACAATGTTATTAGTAGATAAAAAACCTGCATTAAAGATGGTAACGTGGAGTATGTTCTGGATCATCTATGGATATAGGGACGGATGTTAGTATAAGTTTACGTGCGTTATGAACGTTGTAATACGTTTAGTACCCTTGGGTAACAAAAAAAGATCACACATGACACTTGTCGCCATGTTACACATGTTAATTATGTGTGCACATGTAACATCTTCTCTACAACGTGTGTAACATCCTTAAAAGTTGTGTTCCAACTCTGCTTTTATATTTTGTAAGTACTTATAGGTAAAAATGTTTTAAAGATACAACATGTAACATGTGTTACACCGAAATTTTACACAAGTGTTTCTAGTTTACACATGTTACATCTTGTGTAACTCTACTTTTATATTTTGTAAATGTTTCCAGTTTAAACATGTTTTAAAGATACAACCTGTAACATGTAAGTACTTATAGGTAAACATATTTTAAAGATACAACCGTATCACCTTACAAGTTATATGTTTTGCTGACAAACGCCATGTCACACATGTTACACACTATAGAGTGAAACAACAGTATTGAATGCTGCTACACATTTCCCATTATGTCGTAACATGTGTAACCTTTTTGGGGGTATCGATGTTGTAGGTTTATACAGGCTTAAAATATACACAAATGATCCAAAACTGATCATACATGTGTTACCCTCTAGTGTACCATTAGTTACAAACATGTCTTACATATGTGCAGCCCCGATTTTTGGTAACAAAGGGGTTGAACATATGTAACACATGTTTGTAACATGTGTTACACTAGAGGGTAACTTCTGTACAACGTCAAAAGTACCCACCACATGCCCTTCATCAACTTCTTGTTCCCATTCTTCATCGGTTTCTCCATCTACCTTCTTTCGCTTTATGGCCACCTTTTGTCGTATCCGATATTGTGGTTCTCTTTCTTCCTGCCAAGATCTCTTCTCGTTTGGATGCAACTGCTATGGTCAAGTCGTAATAACACAAGTTACAGTCCAACATTTTTAATCTACTAGTTAAAAAATAGTAGTAACATAACTAACACTAGCTACCTTCTGCCCAATTATGCCCTGAACTTGAAGTCTCCCCAAATTTTGAGCTTTTATCTGCATCATTTCACACATAAAAAAAACTAAGTAAAACCACCCAAAAAAAGGTTACATATGTAAACAGTTACCATACACTTCAAACAACTACTATCCGGTGGAACCAACTTCCTCGCTGCAAGCACTAAAAAAACATGTAACATATGTTAGCACAACCTTTCGTATATGTTTGTCATCGTATAGCTTTTGTTTTTGTTTTTGTTTTCTTGATCGCCTTCGTGATCGAAGGGAAAGTCTTCCAAACTTATACTATGACTTTGTTGTATATGATGGGAAATTGAATGCTGTGTTTTGGGCTGATGAGATCTCCAAGCTAAACTACAAGGCTTTTGGGGATGTGTTAGCGTTCGATGCTACTTACCAGACAAACAAGTTAGTAGATATATTACACCTAATACATGAAACATGTTGTACATGTGTTACACATGTAGCTCTTATGTTACAACCTTTTCTGTTACCTCAAAACAATTTGTAACATGTGTTACAGATCTGCCTTTTTTAGTTTTCTGACAGTTGTACATGTGTTACACATGTAGCCCTTATGCTAAGGGGTTTTGGAAAAAAAGATAAATTCATTGTTACTTCAAAACGATAGGCAATTCTAAGATGTGTTACACATGTTAGAATTGTCCATTGTTTTGAAGTAACAATAGGCATTTTAAAAAGATTCCTTTATTCTTATTTCAAAACAATAGGCAATTGTAACATGTGTTACACATGTAGCTCTTATGTTACAATCTTTTGTAACAAACGTAAGGCGTATTACATGTCTTACACATCTAACTAATAAGATAACTGGTTGTGAAGAAAGATATCTTTACTGTTACTTCAAAACAATAAGCAATTGTAGCATGTGTTACATGTGTTACAGATCTGCATTTTTTTACATTTCTGACACATTTACATGTGTTACACATGTGGGCCTTATGCCAGGGGGTTTGGGAAAAAAGATAAATTCATTGTTAACGATAGGGAATTCTAAGATGTGTTACACATGTTAGAATTGTCTATTGTTTTGAAGTAGCAATAGGCATTCTAACATGTATCTGCATAATGTTGTGAAAAAAGATTCCTTCATTGTTACTTCAAAACAATAGGCAGTTGTAACATGTGTTAGACATGTAGCTCTTATATTACAATCTTTCCTAACCAACGTAAGACTTATTACATGTGTTACACTTCAGAACATTATGCAGATACCTGTTATAATGCTTATTGTTAATTCAAAACAAAAGACAATTCTAACATGTGTAACACATGTAACACATGTTACAATTGCTTTTTGTTTTGAAGTTGAAGTAAAGATATCTTTTTTTTTATTGTTACTTCAAAACAATAGGTAATTGTAACATGTGTTACACATCTTAAAATTGTTTATCTTTTTTCAAATAACAACAGGCATTCTGACATGTATCTGGATAATGTTAAGGGTTGGAATAAGAATATGCATTTAATTTTGAGTTCTGACACTTGTTACATATGTTACACCGACATGTAACATGATTTTATGCTAACCGCCCACCCTTTTTTTCCCAGGTATAGTCACCTAGCTTATCATATATACAAAACATAACATATATACCATTTCGCCCCATAGCCGGCGGAGTTACGCTGTTCACATCAATATGCACCACTCCTATTAAAAAATTAGGAAATGTTTTAATCAACCCAACTTACTACCTACGAAAACACTAGTCAATATAAAAAGAACAAACCAAATCTCCTTTTTTGTATTTCAGCGATTGGTATGTCCGAGTCCCAATCCTCAAAATCTATAGCATTTTTCGAAAAAAAAGAATCAAAACATAATAAATATTCATTCCTTTAAGCAGTGGCCTTACCCATTGTTTGTTGGTTTGCCGGAACCCCTTCCGACGTACTCTCAAACTCAACACTCTTCTCCGGTGACAGCTTCTTCTCCGGTGACATCTTCTTCCCCGGTGAGAGTTTCTTCTCCGGTGACAGCTTCTTCTCTGATGAGAGTTTCTTCTCCGGTGACAGCTTCTTCTCTGGTAATTTGGATTATGACAAATCCGCAAAAAAAAAAAAAAAAAAAAAACCGAGTCAGTTTCTTCTTCTTCTCCGGTTAGAGCTTCTTCTCCGGTTAGAGTTTCTTCTCCAGTAACAGCTTCTTCTCCGGTGACAGCTTCTTCTCCGGTGAGAGCTTCTTCTCCGGTGACAGCTTCTTCTCCAGTGCCACTTTCTTCTCCGGTGACAACTTCTTCTCCGGTGCCACTTTCTTCTCCGATGGGTTTGGGAGTTATGATGGTTGAGAGAGAGTGAGATTTTGGGTAGAAAAGAAGAATGGATTGTTTGAAATGTTGGGGTTGGATCTGCAGTGCTTTCTTCTTCTTCTTCGGTGGGTTTTGGGGGGTATTGAATGTTGAGAGAGAAACAGAGTTGAGGTAGAAAGAAAATGGGGGGGGGGTGGTATGAAATTTGGGGTTGGGTTTTGATTGATAGTCTGCCATTCATGTCAAATCACATAAGATTATAATATATATAATGTACTACAATTATGGTTGATTTTACCTAAATACCCTTCAAGTACTCTTATTGACCTCATCATTCTATTAAATTTAATTCAAAAAAGCTTCAAAATTTATGAGGCATTGGATGATCTTGATCAATGGTTATAGATTGGGTTTCTTAGGTTTTCTTAGCAAAAATAAGTTTTCTATACATCCTTCCCCTATATATATATATATATATATATATATATATATATATATACTGTTTTTGATTTTGACCGGAATTAAATCATGCCGCCAAGATTTAGAGACAAAGGCAAGGGACCAATGCGAGGAGGTCCTTCTGGACATGCACCCTCGCTACCGCATAGCTCAGAACATCACAGCTCGGGTCATTTTCAATATTCGAGCGATTCTTTTTCATCTTAACCAGCGAGACATTATGTCTCACATAACTCATCACCATCCCACCATTCTCACCATTCATATCATTCCCACCATTCCCATCAATCCCATCACTCACATTCTCATTCTTTCCATGGGTCATTTGACCCAAACCAGTATATCAACACCTCACTAGCTGCCCAAAACTAATTGGAGTAGCCAAACGAGCCGGACAAAGACTCAGATCCGAAAATGCCACCAGCTGGGTCGAATATACACCCAATTGAGATTTCCAGTGGTTCTACATCTTATGCAGGATCACCTTACCAAGGTCCTAACGAATGGGACCAATATTTTAACTAGTTTACATTTGTTCATACACCCACCCCCTATCTGTCACACCCCGACCACGTAAAACAACAAACCGCGGCAGAAATGTCGGGGAGTCGTGTGGCAGAATTATTGTTTCAAAACACATGATGATCAAAGTTAAGTTTTACAAGCTTAAATTATTACATTGTCTTAGTTCAAACAAAACACATAACATAAAAGATGATAACTTTCTTGATTTTAGATTGCTAAGGCCCAAGTCGCCCTAAATGTAGCTCGCTCACATCAAACATTCGCTCCTGAAACATATGTGAAAGTAAATACGTCAGCATAAAAATGGCTGTGAGTAACATAGGTTTAGTGTTAAAGATTCATGACTTTGAATGTTAAAAGAAATGTTTAATGAAAAGTAGTCATGAACCTTATAAAATATTTTCTTTTATAAAATCATATGAAAATCAAATGATATAAAAGAATGATGTATGGTTAAGTAAATAACCAAATGAAAATAATATGTATAAAATATGTCATGTCTTGTCTTTGTTGAAGTGGTTTAGATAACGCCACGATATGCAATACAATAAAAGCACTTATATATAGGAAGTACCAGCGGCGTATCCACCATGCTTTTATCATATTACACACGTCTCGTTACTTAAATCACTTATTAATAACCATGAAATAATGTCTTGTTTAAATGTCAATGTCCAATGTCAAATGTCATGTGTAAACAATGTCTAATGTCAAGTATAAACAAATGTCTTTTGAAATCCAATGTCATGTACAAAACAAGGTCTTTGAATAACCAAAAGTTAAAATCAAAAGTTATGTTTTGAAAACCATTGCTTTTATCGATATGAACATTATGTGGTTTGTCTATCGCAAACACTCAAGCCTTGAGACTGTCGGATAAACCCTTATCAGGATCAAGGTTTATCAAAAATGTATTCGGATTCTGTCATTCCCCTTCTGAAATTCCTAGAAAGCGGGAACGGGATTTGTCAAGTCCTATAGCGCTATTACATACTACCGAGAGGCGTGATCAATGTTAATGAATGTACTACTAACCCGTTAAACATACCAGATGTCCTTTTCAACGTAAGCATGTCATGAGAAATGTCTTTGTAAAACCACGCATTAGGCATACTAAGTCAATATGCCAATAAAATATCTTTGAAACCAAATGTTAGGTATACTAAGTCAATAAACCATAAAAATGTCTTTGAAATAATGTATTATATGTAATAAAACATGTATAATGTCATGAAAACGAAAAGTAAAGTTATGCACATATGCTTCCCCCCAAAACATTTGAAAACGTAAAATATGGGAACTATGTACTCACCTTTGGGTGCGTGTTGATATGTTAACACAATCCCTCAAATTGTTTATTCGTCCTAAATTAATAAGAACGATTTAATAATCAAAAACTCACAAAAATACTTAAGTTTCTCCGATACTTAGAATTTTCACATAACTTCGAGATTTTCTCGAAAAGTTATTATTTTTGATTATGTTGGTGTGAATATATATATATATATATGCGTTTACATATATATTTTAAGAACTTTGCTACTTGAACGATTTTATTGGTGACCCTCATCATGTTATAAGCAATATATCTACGATTTGCGCGTCGTAATATATATACTTATTGTGACATAAAATAAATATTGTAATACACATAATCTTGTCAACTATAAACATATCATCATACACATATTATAAATCACATAACATCTTGCAACACATAAAATTTACCCATGAACAACCCATTCTAGTGTAAATTGAAAAACGCGTATTTTAGCGATTCGGTAACGTTTTTGGGCGTCAGAAGTCACGTATGACTAACCAAACACCAAGTAAACTTAATATAAGTTAATATAGTTATTTTTATATAAAAAATATCAGTTTAGTTACTGATCTAAAACAGTTTTATAAAAATCCTCCGAAAAGCCGATTTTTAACCGTTTTACCGCATAGTTTTGCATCAAACGTTACCCTAACCATCCCAAATCGTAACGACTTGATATTTTAACATAACCCATTTTATTAACCGAATAAAATTGTGGTTGTACTCATGATAGTGCAGGTCTCACATAAAGCACATAAATCAAGCAAATTTCACATTTTTAACACTTTCTAAGCTATATGTACAACATGCAAAGCTATCAAACCTATGACAAAGTTTCATGCCATTATAATATACCAAATAATGTTATTTTTAGTGTTTATAATCTGTTCTAATGTGTCAACCCTCAAAATTTCAGGTACTGTACAGATTAATTAATCTTAATTACGTGCTTAATGACTGTGCTTGATTACAACTGACAATTTAAACTGCTTTATGATTCTATATCATATATACATGCATCACATTTTATACAGTCACTCCATTCATTACACACCAACATTAGTGGCATACTTGATGCACTCAGCACAGTTGACACACTGAACGGTTGATTCAGAAATAATGCTGACAATACCAGCACATAGACAGACAATGTTTATATGGCCAGTATGAGCCAGGGATAGGGTACTACACTGGTTTGGAGTGTAGGGAAGTGAGGACCATAAGACTATGTCATTAGGTGATAGATATAGTGCCGGGAAGTGCCTAAAACACACTTTAAATACAGAATTCTGCTTTCTTTTATTTAATTCAGCTTTTTATTATACCAGTAGTATACACAAATATAGCAGAGCGGTCCTGTATACTTTCCTAAGTGCCAGGAATATTTTCGTTACAAAAAGATGCATAAAAGACGCTATACGGTACAATTTAACACTTTAACGGAACGATACGTAACCGAACAACCGGACAATACCCGGGACACCAAAATTTTGTCAGAAATATTATTTTATCTTTCTTAATTAATTACGGTCACAAAAATTCCCATACGCCATGTAAACATGACATACACCCACTATACTTGAAAATACCCTTAACCTTCTAATTTAATACCTATTAGTTAACAAAAATTTTCACTTTACCCCCCCCCCCCCAACCGAAAATCTGCCATGATCACCTAAAATATTTTGTTTAGATTGTTGTAAAGAGAATCTTTAATTCTATTGGCCAAGTATATTGAGTATGATGACCCTAGATGCTAGAATGCTCATGTTTCCAAGAAACTCATCATAACTACAAAACTTACACTCAACCTCACCTCCCCTTCCCCTTATTTTCGGCTCCCCTCTCCCCATAACCGATTTTCACCATCACCACTTCAACCATCTTCATCTTCTCCATCACACAAGTCCATTCAAGCTTCAAGAGGATCCAAGGAGGTTGCAAGGTTGAAGGAGCATCAAGAGAGCTTGTTCTAGTCACTTCACCATACTTTTTCTCACCATCATCCTTACACTAAGATTTCCATCCTAGCCTTGTGCTAGTGGTATGTCTCTTCACACCTTTGCTCCATCTTGTTCTTGTTATGTTTAGTTTAAATGTTCTTGACACACACAAGCTAAAACACTAGATATATGAACTTGAAACTCTACATAAAAACCCTTCATAAAAAGTTTGTTTGAAGTTGAAATCTGGTTGGTTTGAGTTTGGTAAATGCATGCATGGTGTTTGAACATTAAATCATTGATAAAACTTGGTTAGGGTCTTTGTTTATGCGTTTTTAGTGACTTCTACAATAAAAACAGCTTGCTGATTGAGATTTTCCAGCCCCTTCAACAGGCTGTAACTGGTTCATTTTTAATCGAAAATTTGAATTTCTGGAGTCTAAATTGTGTAATTTTGAATATCTGAACAAATGGAACTGGAATTGTAATTTTTCGAGGTCGTTTACTATTTTTAAAGAATTATTTTAAGACAGCAGCTCAAGCTGAAATTTTCCTGCTGAAAAAGTGTGTCGTAGTCGGAGTCAAAACTTAAAGCCTGAGCAGAGTCGGCTCGTGGGATTTTTACGGTAGATGGTCACTGTTGTTCCCGTGACCCTCCAACTGGAATTTCGACGATCCGACTTACGATGGATTTTTAGTGAATTTTTCCGTAATACTGCAATCAGAAAGTATCAAATCTGATTGCAGTCGAGTAAAAGAATTTTTATATAAAATTGGTAATGAACTGAGATCCGAAATTTTTACACAATAAACAGTGGATTATATATGATGTCCTGTAAAAATTTGAGAATTTTTGGAAAATGTTAGCTATTTTATTTAAATACTTGAAAACAGTCCAGTATTAGTTAATAAATCTGAAAAGACGTAGATAGGGCATTGCATGTATGATTGTCGGGTTGGCTATGTGGGAACACTCTACGAGATATTTGTAAAAGAAAATGATATGCTTTTAAGCATGGACACCTCTATTTACAGAGGAGGCTATGGCGAAATTTTCCGAAAATTATAACACTTAGTAAATATTTGCCTTCTAAGACTATAAAATACTAGAACATTAAACGAACAAATATTTATCATGCGAATCAATATAAGTAACACAACTCTAAACATTAAACTCTAAGCCAAGGCACGGCCCGTTCGTCTAATAGACATTAGACCATTGTAGGTAGTCGTGTTTGCTGAGGAGATTTGGGTTACGGGTACCGAAGACGCAATACTGTGAGTTCATGTCCCCCTTTTCTCTTAACTGCTTTCAGTTTTATACTTCGGGAGTGAAATACATGTTACAATTATTTACAGACATTTATTTACATGGTATGGTTAGCTTAAGGAGGGTTTTTATTACGCGAACATGTGAGTGGTGGGCACAATACTTAAGGCCATCAATCCACGTTGTAGGACCGAGGGACATTAGTGATAGATCTATTTGGGTGTAGCGAGCCCCACTCTTGAGTCCGCCGAGTGGACCATGAGGTGACTAAGTGCCCGACGCAGAAATCCGCTAGGTTTGAGTCTTCCTGCATCACTTCACACTTATCATTGGCTTTGCAACCCAATGGTGGTCTCTTTTTCCTTAATTGCTACATACCAGGGATTTTCATACATACAGACATTTTTACAAAGGTTTATACCTACTCACTTACACATGAACTCGCTCAACGTTATGTTGACTTTTCAAATTACATGTATTTCAGGAAACTAACGGATCTGGCACGGTATGCACGTATTTTCAAGCTGCGTTTGAATAAAGAAGTCATCCAGGGTTGTAGGGTTTAGAAAGTGTAACCTCTACCTGGACGGGTTACATATCTCTAAGCCTAGTTTTATTTAAGGTCTTTTGCCAAGTTTTTATGAATCCATTTAAACAAGTCAAGGTTTGTAACTTATTTTGGAACTGAAGTTTTAAGACAAGTGTAACATGGTATTTTTTTTTCTCTAAACTTTATTTATGGACGAACATCTCATGTTTTTATCATATAGCATTGTTATGATTGATTGCTATGGTATTAAGAAGTCACACCAATAACCCACGCTTCCGCAAAAGTCAGGGTGTGACAGCTTCGTATCAGAGCCTCGATCATAGAGAACTAGGATTCCTTCTGGAGTCTAGACTATGATCATCAGGGCTCTCACGAAAACGTTTTCAAACATTTTTTACATTGCATACACAAAACGTCCAGATCCAGGAAACAAACATTTTTACAAACAAAAGGCACAAATACACATTTCAAATTTATATTTATGATTCAGTCTTAGAGACTGAGGGAGGTTCAGTCTTAGAGACTGAGGGAGGATCAGCCTTAGAGGCTGGGGATATTTAGTCTTAGAGACTGGGAGGTTGGTCTTAGAGACCAGGGATTTAGTCTTAGAGACTGGGAGGTTGGTCTTAGAGACCAGGGATTTAGTCTTAGAGGCTGGGGAAGTTGGTCTTAGAGACCAGGGAGTTGGTCTTAGAGACCAGGGAGTTAGTCGGAGAGACTAGGGAGTTTAGTCTGAGAGACTGGGTGGGATAGTCTGGGGAAGACTAGGATGATTACATGCTTACATTGTCATTACCTACATGCTTAATTGCTGACTATTGATATACGTGCATATGTGGTGAGTATTTGCATACACTAATTGTTAATAATTACTATGGATACACATGCTATGACTATTATGAACCGGCACACACGTCACACTATTTAGAAGGCGAGTTATCAGACATTGATAACCCTACGGCCACCATCACAGATGATGAGACTGCATCTGCGCCAGAGACATTTACGTCAGACACTGAGAGTGATCCTGATATACTGACCAAGGACGAGGACAACTTCCAACCGTCCGCGCTACCAGATTTCGGGAGATACTTTACCCTTGCTGATGGTTTCGCTGACAAGGATCCTTCTGTCACTCTTGTTTCAGCCCATGACCACCTCATCACTGGGCACCCCGATAGTGAGCACACCATGACTCCGATCCTCGATGATGCGTCTTCTATGGACTTTTCTGTCGAAGGTTGGCTACGCGACGAGCAATTAATGATGACGTAAACATATTTATTGACGGTCCTTCTGCTGATGCCTATGGTGATAGAAAGTTAGACGAGAACGTTGCTACTAATTTCACTTCTTAAGGCCCCTGTTAACAGGCCACCCTCTGATTCTAGCGTATATTCGATTTCAGACTCCCTTGAGTCTGTGACATTTACAGCCTTATAGACGGCCTGGTCACATCTTTCTACTACTGACACGGACGACGATGCAATTATGACTGCTGCACTAACACCTGCTCGAGGCACCACACCGTTACACGACCCAGGGCCTGCTCCTGAGTTAGTTTCTGCACCTTTTGGGATAGCTTGATGTTGCACCTACTGATCCTGCACCCTTACTTGATCATGACCCTATTTCTTTTGACTTACCAGACAATGCATCCCTTATACCCGACCCAGTACCTGCACCTAATGACCTTCTTATCAGTTGAGACGTTTACACCTGCACCTTCACCCGCTGATGTTGCGCTTGTGAAGACCGACGTCCATTGCGCCAAGTTGCCTAACGCTTTCCTTCAAGATATACCCGCACCCCGAGAAGGTACTCCAGGTCAGCACCCGCGTAACGTTCCCATCGGCAGCAACATTTTCTACGACCTCACAGACCGCACCGTTTACTACATTCACCCCCACGACGTGGGACGAGCCATTTCGATGGTTCCTATCACACATTATGCTAATTTTAGACCCTTGCCATCCCTCACATTATGGAGGCCACACATGAGATGAGTTGCTCCTGTAACACCCACTACAGTTTGAGGATATGAGTCGCAGAGTGTTGGAGTTTGCGCTAACACCACATTCAGCAACTTCAAATGCCAAACATTACATAACCGAAAACAAGACGTAAGTATTTACATCACAAGACAGCATATTGACTGAAAATTTTATGTAAGACACCAAGTCCTCCACCCTGTTTATTGCCAGCATACTTTGATCCTCCACATTTATCAAGGTTCCGTTTTGCGCTCTCAACCGTTACTATTACACCGTTCCCAGGATTCTGATGCTCATTTCTTTACTATCGAGCGGCAGAACAGATAATTACTTCGACGTGTACGCACGCCCACGGAGGAAGTCCACGCATGTTAACCAGTTTACTTTTCTTTCCTCCTCCACCTCAGACACTGGTATAGTGATTTCTGAATTATGCGGATTACATTGCTTTCAAGTAAAGACACTAATGATAAGCCGGGTTGTGGAGACTTTTAAAGACCACTTCAGACTATGTGATTTTGATACACTAATACATTTAATGGACAAGGGTAGGGTGACCCTGTGTCCCTATTGATGTGATACATTTTGGAAGGCAATACAATTGTGGTCAGGGAATAATTAGGGTCCAATCATTATAGAACATGCGACAATACTTTATGGCCAATGACCAACGAAACTCCGTCACTATGTCTCCGTTAAGCACGTTATTAATCTATATGTGTGTACAATAATTATAACGCTACGTGCTTGCTTACTATGCTCTCATTAAACATAATCACCAAATTTCTTGGCTATACTATGATTATACTATTGCTCGATTGGTTGGTATGATAACCTAATTTGTGTGTGTACATACGATCTCTAAACAACCATATGCACCCCCCGAACGAATGCGACCTGACCTAACCAACCTTCTTCTCAGAAGATGTCGATACCAACAACCCTCTGCCGACAACAGCAGAGACAGAACTGCAAGGGCGCATCTCGCAAGCCATCGCACAACTCGAGGCCCTTCGCTCCGAACACGGCGGAGGTACCTCAGGAAATAACCCACCCAGTGGCTGCACCTACGAGCAGTTCTTGAACCACAAACCTCGAGAATTCGACGGCACTAAGGGTGCCTTAGCATTTGTGCATTGGGTGGAAAAGACGAATTCTGTCTTACGATTGAGAAAATGCGCCCCAGAACATCAGGTTACGTACATAGCGGGGCTATTTGTAGATGGGGCTCTATCATGGTGGAACCTACAAATTCAAGCAATGGGCGAGGCCGCTGCATATGCTATGACGTGGGACGAACTGAAGGAGCTAATGCGCAAAAGATATTGCTCTAGGGCGGAAGTCCAGAAGTTGGAAACTGAATTGTGGAACTTGAGAATGGAAGGTCCAAAGATAGCTGAATATGTGCAGAGATTTGGCGAGTTATCACAAGTTGCATCGCGTTTGGTGGAACCAGAATCTAGGAAGATCGAACTTTTCATCAGGGGACTAGCACCGCAGATTCTAAGCCTGGTAACAACATCTAAGCCTTCAACAATTATCGAAGCAATCGACATGAGTGTGGCGCTCACTGAAGAAGCGATTTGACAAGGAAAATTTTCCACTCCGGAAGAGAAAAATGAGGCTCTTGTAGAGTCATCTGGGGATAGCAAGAGAAAACTCATGAATTTCAAGAAGGTTACTCGGGTAAGTACCGAGAAGAAGGTCAAAAAGGGAAAGGACTACATGGGTATTCTACCTAAGTGCGACAATTGTCTACGCTATCATGTCGGACGATGTAAATATGGAAAATGTGATAACTGTGGCAAGAGAGGGCATCCCAAGGAAACTTGTAGGCAAGGTACTGAAAGTAGAAATGGAGGTCAAGATGGTAGTGAGAATCACGGTGAAAACAACGACAATAACGAATACCAGGGCAGAACAAGTGACAAACAGAAACGTGCTCAAGGTTGTCTTAACTGTGGGAGCAAGAAGCATTTCAGAAAGTACTGCCCTAAGAAGAATCAAGCACAAGGATAAAAGCTCAGTAAGCAGAGCTATGGGAACACGCCGGGATTCAAGTATCGGTACGTTCTATATTACTCAACGTTATGCATCTGTGTTGCAAGATACTATTGCAAAATCAAATCTTCGCATCTCTAGAGTTTAAGAGTGTACTTGGGTTAGTAGCAAGTAAGTTAGATAACTCGCACTCGATGGAACTAGCTAGGAGAAGCTAGTGGAAGCCAACACAGTAACTAGGAACGGCAAGATAGAACCTGGAGAGCTTAAGTTTACGCTTGATCTGCTGCCCGTTGAGTTGGGAACTTCAACGTGGTAATTGGGATGGATTAATTTCCAAGTGATCGAGCGAAGTTTAATGTCTGCACCCCAATGGCGAATAAGGGAACGATCGTGACTCATGAAACAGGATACGCCCCTACAAATTACAAATTGCTGGAGGGCACGAAAGCTGTTGCGTAAAGGATGAGTTGTTTTCTTGGCTCATGTCGGGGACAAGGGAGCCGAAGAACCAAAACTCGAAGATATTCCTGTGATAAGGAATATCCTGAAAGTCCTTCCCGAAGACTTACCAGAATTATCTCCTCAACAACTAGTTGAATCTCGCATCGATTTCATTCCAGGCACCGCGCCGGTAGTCGCTGCACCTTAGCGACTTACACCTTCAGAGATGCAAGGATTGGCAGTGTAACCTCAGAAGTTGATGGAGAAGGAAGATAACAGACCAAAATTCCCTTTTGGGCAACCCCCCCTTTCTGCTTGTCAATAAGAAGGACGATAGCTTTCATACGAACATCAACAACCAGGATCCGAACGAGCTAACCCACGAGAGTCGATAACTCTTGCTAAGGATTAACGAATTACTTATGTAACTAACTGTGAGGACCCAACTACTATTTCACGACGAATCGATGATCGAGTGTCGTTAGCTGTGAATTCAGGAAGGAGGTATACCGGGGAAGTTGTGGGATAATGACATGTTGTGAACAGGACACACGAATGGTGTGTCACACATGATGCACTAGACAATGTTACACCGAATACGAAACCTTAAGGATCTAGAAAACATAGGCTTAGGACCTTTGGGAACCCAGGTCCAAACTTGTAGAGGTCGCTACTTAGAAACCATACTTGTTAACTCGATCAAACACCATTAACCTGACATACATGCCATTTCAGCTAACAAAAATAGAAAGTACTTAAATTTCTTTCGTTGAAACCGTCACTTTTGCTTCTAGCGAGTAGAGGTTTGCATCTCTACTCCCCTTAATGGTAGTTGCATCACGTTGATTTTCTTCGCTAAGAGCGAACACCCTTTTGCTTCGAATATTTGGTCGTTTCTCCATTTTAGCAAACACTCATTGTTTCATTACTTGAAAACTCACATGTTACGCATGCACCATCTGCTACGCATGCGGTTTCATTCCAAACATTTCATTGAAGTTCAGATATTATGTTGTTAAATCTAATTACTGGTCCGTAATCTGAATGACCTACATTATTGTAATTGTTGACTCTTTGCTATCAAGTCAACACACTCCCTTGAAACTTCTTTTGATCTCAAATTACATTCATGGTTTATTTTTGGTTACCATGCCGAGATTTCCTTTGTTGATACATACGTTTTCTATCGGGTTACGCTAAAACTAAGTTCAATTGCTTGAACTTATCCATTTTCACATGTTTGATTTGAGACGCTATATGATGTATTGGGAGCATCATATTCAAATATTTTTGCAAAGGTTCTTTCATTACAAGTCGTAGTAGATTCGGTTGGTCTACGACTCCACTAAATCGTTTGACTGATTTCAATACCTTGCGGTGATGTTTTCACAGAATTGAGCTTGCGCTAAGTTGGTTACTCACTTCATATATGGATTTAAATTATTTGCTCTAAATCCGTCTAGTTTATCATAATTAAAGCAGTCTCAGCACAGTTGTGTGTTAAGGCAATGATACATATATTCATTCCATAGCACAATGTACCTCTTAACGATTCTTCCATTGTCTATCGAATACCTTACGGTATTTAATACTTTTTCACCTTCGATCAAAAACAGTGGCTCTTTGATATTCTTTGTTCAACTGGAAACTTTACGACATTGCGTAAATCAAATCTTCAGATTGTCTCGGTCCACATTCACTTGATTTCAGGCACGGTAAACTTGTTCAGTCACCATTATTGAATCTCATCATTTCGACACCTTGTGGTGTCATTATCTTGTGCTAATCATAGTCAACTGTTTCACCCAAAACTACATATACTTCTGTTGACTTGTCCTTTGAACATTTCTGATGCAACTACGAATCAAGACCGTGATACACCAAATTCGCTTGTATTCCATTCGGTGTACCTTCGAAAGTTAAGAGTGCCAACACACTAAACTTTTCCGTTCATTTAGTCGGGAGATTTACAGAACACTTTACTACTACTTTTGAGTTATTGATTTTGAGTTCATATAGCGGATGCTACGGTTGTGAAAACTCGTTGGCATATTGTGACCGACTATATAAGGATCCTAATAGACAAGACTCCTCTTTTGTGGAACCCCCGTTAACTGGATTACACTAGACTATACGCCAATACGTCTTGTACCCTCGACACCAAATGCTAAAAACACATACCTTTTAACCACTGGATTCGTGATGTTATATATTATTGGACTCACTTGATGTGAGTAAGGTTTGATTCGGTCTGATGATTATCTACCTCGGTACTATTCATATACATACATGCATATCGAAACCCTAAGGAATTAAGGTAGTACAAATTTTGAGGACGAAATTTTATTAACAGGGGGAGAATGTGTCAACCCTCAAAATTTCAGGTACTGTACAGATTAATTAATCTTAATTACGTGCTTAATGACTGTGCTTGATTACAACTGACAATTTAAACTGCTTTATGATTCTATATCATATATACATGCATCACATTTTATACAGTCACTCCATTCATTACACACCAACATTAGTGGCATACTTGATGCACTCAGCACAGTTGACACACTGAACGGTTGATTCAGAAATAATGCTGACAATACCAGCACATAGACAGACAATGTTTATATGGCCAGTATGAGCCAGGGATAGGGTACTACACTGGTTTGGAGTGTAGGGAAGTGAGGACCATAAGACTATGTCATTAGGTGATAGATATAGTGCCGGGAAGTGCCTAAAACACACTTTAAATACAGAATTCTGCTTTCTTTTATTTAATTCAGCTTTTTATTATACCAGTAGTATACACAAATATAGCAGAGCGGTCCTGTATACTTTCCTAAGTGCCAGGAATATTTTCGTTACAAAAAGATGCATAAAAGACGCTATACGGTACAATTTAACACTTTAACGGAACGATACGTAACCGAACAACCGGACAATACCCGGGACACCAAAATTTTGTCAGAAATATTATTTTATCTTTCTTAATTAATTACGGTCACAAAAATTCCCATACGCCATGTAAACATGACATACACCCACTATACTTGAAAATACCCTTAACCTTCTAATTTAATACCTATTAGTTAACAAAAATTTTCACTTTACCCCCCCCCCCCCCAACCGAAAATCTGCCATGATCACCTAAAATATTTTGTTTAGATTGTTGTAAAGAGAATCTTTAATTCTATTGGCCAAGTATATTGAGTATGATGACCCTAGATGCTAGAATGCTCATGTTTCCAAGAAACTCATCATAACTACAAAACTTACACTCAACCTCACCTCCCCTTCCCCTTATTTTCGGCTCCCCTCTCCCCATAACCGATTTTCACCATCACCACTTCAACCATCTTCATCTTCTCCATCACACAAGTCCATTCAAGCTTCAAGAGGATCCAAGGAGGTTGCAAGGTTGAAGGAGCATCAAGAGAGCTTGTTCTAGTCACTTCACCATACTTTTTCTCACCATCATCCTTACACTAAGATTTCCATCCTAGCCTTGTGCTAGTGGTATGTCTCTTCACACCTTTGCTCCATCTTGTTCTTGTTATGTTTAGTTTAAATGTTCTTGACACACACAAGCTAAAACACTAGATATATGAACTTGAAACTCTACATAAAAACCCTTCATAAAAAGTTTGTTTGAAGTTGAAATCTGGTTGGTTTGAGTTTGGTAAATGCATGCATGGTGTTTGAACATTAAATCATTGATAAAACTTGGTTAGGGTCTTTGTTTATGCGTTTTTAGTGACTTCTACAATAAAAACAGCTTGCTGATTGAGATTTTCCAGCCCCTTCAACAGGCTGTAACTGGTTCATTTTTAATCGAAAATTTGAATTTCTGGAGTCTAAATTGTGTAATTTTGAATATCTGAACAAATGGAACTGGAATTGTAATTTTTCGAGGTCGTTTACTATTTTTAAAGAATTATTTTAAGACAGCAGCTCAAGCTGAAATTTTCCTGCTGAAAAAGTGTGTCGTAGTCGGAGTCAAAACTTAAAACCTGAGCAGAGTCGGCTCGTGGGATTTTTACGGTAGATGGTCACTGTTGTTCCCGTGACCCTCCAACTGGAATTTCGACGATCCGACTTACGATGGATTTTTAGTGAATTTTTCCGTAATACTGGAATCAGAAAGTATCAAATCTGATTGCAGTCGAGTAAAAGAATTTTTATATAAAATTGGTAATGAACTGAGATCCGAAATTTTTACACAATAAACAATGGATTATATATGATGTCCTGTAAAAATTTGAGAATTTTTGGAAAAAGTTAGCTATTTTATTTAAATACTTGAAAACAGTCCAGTATTAGTTAATAAATCTGAAAAGACGTAGATAGGGCATTGCATGTATGATTGTCGGGTTGGCTATGTGGGAACACTCTACGAGATATTTGTAAAAGAAAATGATATGCTTTTAAGCATGGACACCTCTATTTACAGAGGAGGCTATGGCGAAATTTTCCGAAAATTATAACACTTAGTAAATATTTGCCTTCTAAGACTATAAAGTACTAGAACATTAAACGAACAAGTATTCATCACGCGAATCAATATAAGTAACACAACTCTAAACATTAAACTCTAAGCCAAGGCACGGCCCGTTCGTCTAATAGACATTAGACCATTGTAGGTAGTCGTGTTTGCTGAGGAGATTTGGGTTACGAGTACCGAAGACGCAATACTGTGAGTTCATGTCCCCCTTTTCTCTTAACTGCTTTCAGTTTTATACTTCGGGAGTGAAATACATGTTACAATTATTTACAGACATTACAGACATTTATTTACATGGTATGGTTAGCTTAAGGAGGGTTTTTATTACGCGAACATGTGAGTGGTGGGCACAACACTTAAGGCCATCAATTCTCGTTGTAGGACCGAGGGACATTAGTGATAGATCTATTTGGGTGTAGCGAGCCCCACTCTTGAGTCCGCCGAGTGGACCATGAGGTGACTAAGTGCCCGATGCAGAAATCCGCTAGGTTTGAGTCTTCCTGCATCACTTCACACTTATCATTGGCTTTGCAACCCAATGGTGGTCTCTTTTTCCTTAATTGCTACATACCAGGGATTTTCATACATACAGACATTTTTACAAAGGTTTATACCTACTCACTTACACATGAACTCGCTCAACATTATGTTGACTTTTCAAATTACATGTATTTCAGGAAACTAACGGATCTGGCACGGTATGCACGTATTTTCAAGCTGCGTTTGAATAAAGAAGTCATCCAGGGTTGTAGGGTTTAGAAAGTGTAACCTCTACCTGGACGGGTTACATATCTCTAAGCCTAGTTTTATTTAAGGTCTTTTGCCAAGTTTTTATGAATCCATTTAAACAAGTCAAGGTTTGTAACTTATTTTGGAACTGAAGTTTTAAGACAAGTGTAACATGGTATTTTTTTTTCTCTAAACTTTATTTATGGACGAACATCTCATGTTTTTATCATATAGCATTGTTATGATTGATTGCTATGGTATTAAGAAGTCACACCAATAACCCACGCTTCCGCAAAAGTCAGGGTGTGACATCTAAAATATTTTTTTCATACAATCATTTTTATCATTTCTTGAGCTTTAAATCCACATGCATTCTTATGTACAAGTGTCTAAAGCACACTATCATATCATCATCATTTCATATGAATTTAAATGCATCAAACATGTAATTTATTCATGTTTACTTACTGATTTAATTGAACATTCATCATATCATGCACAAATCATCAAACACTTGCATTTTAACTATCATTCAAGAACATGCAACAACTTAAAACTTCTCAAACATGTCTTAATAAATTTTCGGCCATTTCATGTCAATATACTAACATTATTTCAAATTATAACTCATGATTCAATCATTTCTTTATACCTCTATCATATTTGCACATAATCTTGTTCCTGCAAGCAAACATCCTAAACAAGTATTTATCAAAAATCAAACTAAATCTCAAATACATACACATACATTCATACGGCTATATATACACACATATATACTTCCATTTTTATTTTGTATCAAGACCCATTTCTTTTTAGATTTCAAGTTTGTGAAAAATTCCAAGATTCAAGAGAAACTTCCAATCATCAAGAACAACCAAGAATCTAGTGTATGATTTAAACTTAAACTTTATACCTTTAAGATTCAAGTGAGTTTTTGATGAGATTTTGATGATATGTAGCTTGAAATCACTTGAAAACACCTTGGAAACTCCTTTGGATCTTCAACCAACTTGAAACTAGCTTGGAATGGAGTTTAATCTTCAAGAACAAGATTGAAAAATTGAAAATGGGAGTGGTGGTGTGTACGATTATGGGGGCGAGAGAGAGGAGAAGGTTTGTTTTGATTTTGTTTTGTGATCTTGAAAGATTATGGAGGATTTATTAAGATATGGAAGATTTACAAAAGATTGCATGCATCATAAAGCCAACAAGTGGCAAGGTAATGAGAGAAGTGGCAATCTCTGTTATATGCATATGACAACACACACCTATATATGCATACATACATATATTTAATATGTGTAGGTTAAAAAAACACAGGTATTAAACCGGATACCGGGTATTTTATCTAGCGTTTAAATCCCGGTTTATGGCGTTCTAAATTATTTTTATTATTCTATAAAAATAAACTCGCCAAATTATTCCTGAAATAAATATTAGTTGCCGAGACTGGCTGCGTTGTCTGCGTTTCGCAGTAGACGCACTGTGTTATGCAGTAACACGCGGTACGCGCTTAAACTTGAAAAATAAAGTTTTTAAGCGTTCTAATTTATTTATCAACACGAACATGATTAAAAATAAAATTTTAATCATAACAGAATATTTTTGGAATTTAAATATTATCCGGGCGGCCACCAACGTTCGTTTCGCAGTTTTGTCGCAAATAGTTCTAAAGTTCAAACAAACATGATTCTGCCATACCGAAACCTTCTAAACTTATTTCTAAGTTATGTAAAAGGTATTTCGGGTATGTCTGGCTTATGTCATTGTTCCAGAGTGTACGTCGCGTTAAACTGATTACGTTTACGTAACGGTTTGCGATTTCACTTCCAGGACAGGTTTAAGAGTTCGAAATTGAACAAGGATTGAATACATGTAAATGTCACAAATAATTAAACAATTATTGAAATTAAAAACACCATGTTTCATTAAATACAAAGTTGTTCAGAATTGTACAGGGATTAAAATTACACAGATGTCACACTATCAACCTCCGACACCGCCTCCGCCGCCTCCACCAGAGGACATGTAAATGGAGCCTGTGGAGCAACCACAGCTGCCACTAGAACCAAGGAGGAAACGTGGAGTGCGTATGTCTGTACGTATGGGACCACGGTCAAGCCCGCTACCACCATTGCCCCAAACATATCCTCCTATTCGTTAGGACCCACAAATGGGTGGACCCTCAAATACTGTACCAATGGTTGATCCGACTCCTCAAACATTTGTTCAACCACCACCATTGGGTTTTGATAACCCGATTCCCACGTATCCAAATATGACTGGGTATGACCCTTTAAACCCTGTAACGCCGATAGATTATAACTATCAGGCGCTAGCGCACGACCCTTATATGCAGGCAGCCGTACACAATGCTCTATACCCGTCTCATTTCCATCCCGCATATCCAGCTACTAGATATCTGAATTATGGATACCGGTATCCTGCTGTGCCTCAGCCACTGCCACAACCACCTCCACAAATAGAGGCCATTAATCATGCCTTAGAAAGAGCAGAGCAACTTCAGCAACAAGCTGAAAAGAATGAGAAGAAGACGAGCAAGATCTTTAAAAATAACAAGATGTTTAGAGTGAAGAGGGACGAGTAGAGGATAGCTATTTTTAATTGTCGTTATTTTAAATTCCAAAAGTCCATGCATGGACATGTATTTCCTTTTAGTCCCTGCGTGGACATGTATTGTATTTCCTTTTAGTCCCTACGTGGACAAGTAGTTTAATTTTATTTCAAGTCCCTTTTGGGGCACAATATTGTAATATTTGTTTTTGAAATGGAAATTTGAGAATTATCTTATTTATATATATTATCCTATTCAAAGCGAGCATCTCGATTTTATTAGAACTTTATCGATCCGCTATACATTTCAAAAAGATCTTCTTAATGGTTTTTTTGACCAGCCATATGGCAAAGCCTATATTTTGGCAATTATAAATGACAGTTAAGGATGAATAGCATTCCTGAGGTGGTGAACTATGTTCAAGCCTCATAGCCTTTATGGTCAAATGAGACCATGACTATGTATATATTTATTGTCGAACCATTAAGACATACATTTTATATTAACATTCAATATGATGTTTGTATTCCTGGCAGTGTGATATTGAGGAAATCACACTAGCCATCTAGTTGGTGGACTACGTTCAAGCCTTATAGCCTATATGATCAAATTAGATCATGGCTAATATCATCAATGAGATGATCATTTATTTTAATATCCTTAGTGATGATTTGCCTACGGGCTATACTTTATTTCAATTGAGAGAATGACAGTTGTGACCTTATGGTTCCATGTCCAAGGTGGTGGACTATGTCCAAGCCTCATAGTATATATGATCAAATGAGATCATGACTAGCATCATCAGTGCGATGATTATTTTAACATCCTATGTGATGTCAATTGATTTGCCTATGGGCTATATTATATTGTCAATTAAGACAATAACAGGTGTTGTCATTGACTCCCTGTCCAAAGGTGGTGAACTGTGTTCAAGCCTTAAAGCCACTTGATCAAATGAGATCGCAGGCTTATATATATTATTATTCATTTTAAATTGTCAAATGTGACAATGACAGTTGTGACTTTATGATCCACTGTCCAATAGGCGGTGGACTATGTCCAAGCCTCATGGCCCTTGATGGTCCTACGAGACAGTGGCTAAATATACTTGATTTATTTTAATCCAACATTCATTTGAAATGTTAAAATTATAAATTTTGACAGTTGTGACGTTGTGCACACTAGTCCAAAAGGTGAAGGATATATATATATATATATATATATATATATCTAAACCTTATAGCCTATATGGTTTAATAATACCATGGTTGATGAAATTTCCAGTCATCATATTCGATGACCAATTATTATATTGCAACTGAGCAATTACTTATTTTTGGTTTTTAGACCAAGCTTATTGATATGGCGAATCCACATTCAGATGGAGCTAATGGCGGGAATAATAATGATTTAAACAAGGCCCGCGACGGCGAGGGAGCAAACCTCCAAGCTATGATAGTCGTAGAAGTCGGCAAAGCTATGAATAATTTCATAGCTAACTCTAAGGGAACGAGTTCTGCTAATTTCAGGTCCCATTCTATTCCACATTCATCTGCCCGCAGTGAAAGCTCACACTATTCTTCAACTGCGAAGAGTGAGCCAAAGCAGATTTTCAAGTGGTAAGGTAATGAGAGAAGTGGCAATCTCTATTATATGCATATGACAACACACACCTATATATGCATACATACATATATTTAATATGTGTAGGTTAAAAAATACAGGTATTAAACTGGATACCGGGTATTTTATCTAGCGTTTAAATCACGGTTTATGGCGTTCTAAATTATTTTTATTATTCTATAAAAATAAACTCGTCAAATTATTACTGAAATAAATATTAGTTGCCGAGACTGGCTGCGTTGTCTGCGTTTCGCAGTAGACGCACTGTGTTATGCAGTAACACGCGGTACGCGCTTAAACTTGAAAAATAACGTTTTAAGCGTTTTAATTTATTTATCAACACGAACATGATTAAAAGTAAAATTTTAATCATAACAGAATATTTTTGGAATTTAAATATTATCCGGGCGGTCACCAACGTTCGTTTCGCAGTTTTGTCGCAAATAGTTCTAAAGTTCAAACAAACATGATTCTGCCATACCGAAACCTTCGAAACTTATTTCTAAGTTATGTAAAAGGTATTTAGGGTATGTCTGGCTTATGTCATTGTTCCAGAGTGTACGTCGCGTTAAACTGATTACGTTTACGTAATGGTTTGCGATTTCACTTCCATAACAGGTTTGAGAGTTCGGAATTGAACAAGGATTGAATACATGTAAATGTCACAAATAATTAAACAATTATTGAAATTAAAAACACCATGTTTCATTAAATACAAGGTTGTTCAGAATTGTACAGGGATTAAAATTACACAGATGTCACAGTCTCCCCTACTTTAGGAAATTTTGTCCCGAAATTTAATTAGAGGAAACTTGTGGGAAAAGGTGTGGATATTTCGCCTTCATTTGATCCTCTCATTCCCAAGTAAACTCTGGGCCACGTTTGGATTCCTAGTGAACTTTAACTATCGGTATGCGCTTGCGCTTGAGTCTCTTGACTTTACGGTCCACAATCTCCATAGGTTTCTCGACGAAGTGCATCGTGTTGTCGACACGAATTTCATCAAGGGGGATGTGGAGGTTTTCATCAGCCAAACATTTTTTAAGATTGGACACATGGAAAGTTGGATGAACATTTCCAAGTTTAGGAGGCAGCTCAAGTCTGTAGGCTACTTTTCCGATTCTTTCAACGATCTTGAATGGTCCAACATATCGTGGTGCAAGTTTTCCTTTCTACCCAAATCTGATTACACCTTTCCAAGGAGATACCTTGAGTAGGACGAGATCACTGACTTGGAATTCCAAAGGCTTGCGTCGTCTATCCGCATAACTCTTTTGACGGCTTCTAGCTGTTAAGAGGTTGTCGTGAATTTTCTTGACCTTGTCTGTAGTCTCGAGAATGAGTTCAGGTTCAGTGAGCTGAGCTTCACCAATCTCATTCCAGCAGACCGGCGAACGACATTTTCGACCGTATAAAGCTTTGAAAGGAGCCATGTTGATGCTGGAGTGATAACTATTGTTGTAGGAGAATTCGATCAACGGTAGATGCGAATCCCAACTCCTAACTACCACCAAAGTCGATCACACAAGCTCTAAGCATATCCTCCAATGTCTGGATTGTTCTTTCAGATTGTCCATCCGTTTGAGGATGATAAGCTGTGCTCAAATTGAGTTGGGTTCCCATAGCAGATTGCATGGTTCTCCAAAAGTGAGATGAGAATCGAGCATCTCGGTCTAATATGACGTTCAAAAGAACACCATGTCGGGATACAATCTCATCTACATAGATCTTGGCAAGCTTTTCAGCAGAGAGATCCTCACGGATTGGCAAGAAGTGAGCAAATTGTGTCAAACGATCAACTATTACCCAAATGGCATCATGACCTCTATTAGTGCGCAGTAGTTTGGTAATGAGATCCATGGCAATGTTTTCCCATTTCCAAACCGGTATCTCTGGTTGTTCCAATAATCTAGAGGAATGTTGATGTTCTCCCTTAACCTTCAGACAAGTAAGGCATTTTGATACGTATAAGGCAATGTCTTTCTTCATTCCTGGCCACCAAAACTGGGTTCGAATATCCTTATACTTTTTGTCTGCACCAGGATGGATTGAATAACGAGACTTGTGAGATTCATTCATCAATAAGGTGCGAAGATTGTCTTGAATTGGAACCCACAAACGGTCCATGAAATAATATAACCCATCGTCCTTCAGTTCAAGATGAGGCGTAAGATGATACGGTAATTCCTTACCCATCATGTTCTGTGAAACACAAGTACGTTGAGCTTGAGAAATGTGGGTTTGAATATCAGATCGAACTTGAACACAGTGAAGCTTGACACATTCCTTACGATTTAGCGCATCGGCTACGACATTCGCCTTCCCAGGATGGTAGCGAATCTCGCAGTTGTAGTCGTTTAGAAGTTCTACCCAACGTTGTTGCCTCATGTTTAGTTCTTTCTGATTGAAGATGTGTTGGAGACTTTTGTGGTCTGTGAAAACCACACATTTTGTTCCGTAAAGGTAGTGTCTCCAAATCTTGAGAGCAAAAACCACAGCGCCCAACTCAAGATCATGAGTTGTGCAGTTTTTCTCATGGATTTTCAATTGTCTTGACGCGTAGGCTATGACTTTGTTCCTTTGCATAAGAACACAACCAAGGCCTAGATTCAATGCGTCACAATATACGACAAAGTCATCGTTTCCCTCAGGTAAAGATAACACAGGAGCATCGCAGAGTTTTTGTTTCAAAGTCTGAAAAGCTTCTTCTTGTTTGGGTCCCCACTCAAAAGGTTTATTCTTTTGAGTTAAGGCTGTGAGAGGAACCGCAATCTTGGAGAAGTTTGCAATAAAGCGGCGGTAATAACCCGCAAGACCCAAAAATGAACGAACCTCGGTAGGAGTAGTTGGTGTATCCCAATCCTTAATCGCATTGATTTTGGCGGGATCTACATGTATACCTTGTTCGTTAACAATATGTCCCAAAAATTGAACTTCCCTAAGCCAAAATTCACACTTGGAGAATTTAGCGAAAAGTTGTTCCTTCTTTAGGAGTTCCATTGTTAGACGGAGATGTTGTTCGTGGTCAGCTCGTGTCTTGGAATAAATCAAGATGTCATCAATGAAAACGTGATGAACTTATCTAAATAAGGCTTACAAACCCTATTCATTAAGTCCATGAAGACGGCAGGAGCATTCGTTAAACCGAAAGGCATAACAGTAAACTCATAGTGGCCGTATCGTGTGCGGAAAGCAGTCTTGGGAATATCTTCTTCAGATACGCGAAGCTAATGATACCCAGAACGTAGATCAATCTTCAAAAAGCAGGTAGCACCCTGATGCTGATCAAAGAGATCATCAATGCGAGGTAAGGGATATCGATTTTTGATAGTGAGTTTGTTAAGCTCATGATAATCGATACACATTCGGAAAGATCCATCCTTCATCTTTACAAATAGGACAGGCGCACCCCAAGGGGAAAAGCTCGGACGAATAAATCATTTGTCTGATAACTCCTGCAGCTGCTTCGACAACTCTTGCATATCAGACGGTGCAAGACGGTATGGAGATTTAGCAATCGGGTTAGCACCAGGTACATGGTCAATACGGAACTTGATTTGACGCGCTGGGGGTAAACCAGGTAAGTCTTCAGGAAAAACCTCAAGATAATCCCGAACGACATGGATGTCTTGAATAGTTTTACCCTTGTCTTTCTCCTCTACGACACGTGCCAAGAAAGCCAGATAATTCTTTCTTAGGTATCTCTGGGCTTGGGTGCTTGTCATCAGTTTAAGGCTACTAGCGGGTTTCTCTCCACTAACCTCTAGGTTTTCACCAGACAAAAGAGGCACACGGACAATCTTGTCAAAACAAACCACCTCTGCACGGTATTTGGTCAACCAATCCATGCCTACTATAACGTCGAAACTCCCAAGTTGCATTGGCGTGAGATCAATGGGAAAAAGATGATCGTTGAGGTTCAATTGGCAATTTCGAATGACAGAATCGAGTACAAAGGATTCACCACTGGCTAACTCTAATGTTAAGGGTTTTCCTAGTTTTGTTCTAGGCTTTGCAAGCAAAGGTTCAAAAGCTAGGGATACAAAACTCTTGTCGGCACCCCAATAAAAAAGAATAGAAGCAAGTTGGTTGTTAACATAGAACGTACCGTTGACCACCTCGTTGTCGGCACGCGCTTCATTGGCATTGATGTTGTATGCTCGTCCACGAGCCGGGTTCGCATTAGCCAACTTCGGGCACTTGTTCCTATAGTGAGTCAAATCTCCACAATTATAGCAAGACCCAGACGGAAAAGGAGGTCGTGCAGGATTAGCTGGCTGTTGGGCAGGGTTTTGTGCCGCTTGATTCGGAGCAGGAGGAGAGCGACATGTGTTAGCCAAATGGCCATATCTTCCACAGTTGTTGCAAAGACGACACTGAAGATGTGGTTGATGATGACAATTGCACTTGTTACAAAGAGGTGCAATACCAACATACTGTTTCATGGTAGGTGGTTGTGCTGGCTGGGTAGGAGCAGCTTGATTGGTCTGTGCAACAACGGCAAAATTCTTGGAAGCCTTACTCTTCCTAGACTTCTTCTTGGTTTCAGCCTTCTTTCCCTTCTTCTTCTCTGTCTTGTCAGATGGTTTCTTGTCACCCTTGCGGTGGAGTTTTCCCTACTTGACTTGAGACTCAGTTAAGGTCGCAGCTAGCTCAATGGCTTGTCTAACCGTGGTAGGGTTGCTGCCGGTGACAATATCCTGAACGGGATCAGGAAGACCATCTATGTACTTCTCAATCGCCTTGTCCAATGGCGTGACCATGGTGGGATACAGCAGGCTCAATTCTTCGTATCGGTCTGTGTAGGCACGGTGCTCTCCACTATCTTGCTTGAGATCATGGAATTCGTCTTCCAGTGCCCGCAGTTCATGACAAGGACAAAATTCCTTCATCATAAGAGCTCGAAGCTCTTCCCAAGTTTGAGCCATTGCCACATCGGCACCTCTGTCTCTCATCACACCATTCCACCATGTAAGCGCCCTATTTTGAAACACACTTGACGCGAACTCAACCTTTCGCTCATTCGGGCATTGAACGTGACGAAACGTACTCTCGAGACTCTCGAACCACTGTAGGAGCCTAGTTACCCCTTCTGACCCAGAAAACTGAAGCGGTTTAGCCGAATTGAATGTCTTAAAGTTGCACAGAATTGGTGCGTTGTTATTGTTGTTGTTGTTTGCTTGATTTAACTGAGTTACTAGGTTCGGGAGTACCGCAGCGATTTGCTGAGCGATCATGACTGCCATAGCGGCATCTTGAGTTTGATCATGTCGAGGAGGCATTCGAAAAGAAAAGGAACACAAGGAAAACGTGTGATATTGACATAGAGTATTGAAAATATCGACAAAACAATGGAAGGTGGTCATTTGTTCGTTACTTAAAAAAAATCAAACGACACACAGTGACTAATCAAAGTAAATGGGTCTATATAATGCATAATGAAGACATGATTTAGCCTATAAGTGGACACTCACCCCAAGAGTTCCCAGGTAAGAGTGACGGGTCCGATTATGTGGATTTGTACGGACACTCTAGCCTTAGACAGAAAACTCAGGGTACAGGCAACCACCCTTCCAGATTGAACGTGTTCACATTATTAAGACCGAAACTTTGACGAGATTTGAAAACTTTAAAGGCATGAAGCCTAAAAACAAATCATCTAAGGATAGATGATTGATTTTCAAATGGAATTGTGATTTTGACGAGATTTGAAAACTTTAAAGGCATGAAGCCTAAAAACAAATCATCTAAGGATAGATGATTGATTTTCAAATGGAATTGTGATTTGTGTACTTGTTTTGGTAATCACCTAAGGATAGGTGATAGTATTGTTTTAAGATCTAAACACAAGGTAACTTGTGTTAGGGTCCTAGAAAGGTTATAGTCTAGGTCAAAATTTTACTAATAACCTAATTCCCTATAACCATGAGCTCTGATACCAACTCTTCTGTCACACCCCGACCGCGTAAAACAACAAACCGCGGCGGAAATGTCGAGGAGTCGTGTGGCAGAATTATTGTTTCAAAACACATGATGATTAAAGTTAAGTTTTACAAGCTTAAATTATTACATTGTCTTAGTTCAAACAAAACACATAACATAAAAGATGATAACTTTCTTGATTTTAGATTGCTAAGGCCCAAGTCGCCCTAAATGTAGCTCGCTCACATCAAACATTCGCTCCTGAAACATATGTGAAAGTAAATACGTCAGCATAAAAATGGCTGTGAGTAACATAGGTTTAGTGTTGAAGATTCATGACTTTGAATGTTAAAAGAAATGTTTAATGAAAAGTAGTCATGAACCTTATAAAATATTTTCTTTTATAAAATCATATGAAAATCAAATGATATAAAAGAATGATGTATGGTTAAGTAAATAACCAAATGAAAATAATATGTATAAAATATGTCATGTCTTGTCTTTGTTGAAGTGGTTTAGATAATGCCACGATATGCAATACAATAAAAGCACTTATATATAGGAAGTACCAGCGGCGTATCCACCATGCTTTTATCATATTACACACATCTCGTTACTTAAATCACTTATTAATAACCATGAAATAATGTCTTGTTTAGATGTCAATGTCCAATGTCAAATGTCATGTGTAAACAATGTCTAATGTCAAGTATAAACAAATGTCTTTTGAAATCCAATGTCATGTACAAAACAAGGTCTTTGAATAACCAAAAGTTAAAATCAAAAGTTATGTTTTGAAAACCATTGCTTTTATCGATATGAACATTTATGTGGTTTTTCTATCGCATACACTCAAGCCTTGAGACTGTCGGATAAACCCTTATCACGATCAAGGTTTATCAAAAATGTATTCGGATTCTGTCATTCCCCTTCCGAAATTCCTAGAAAGCGGGAACGGGATTTGTCAAGTCCTATAGCGCTATTACATACTACCGAGCGACGTGATCAATGTTAATGAATGTACTACTAACCCGTTAAACATACCAAATGTCCTTTTCAACATAAGCATGTCATGAGAAATGTCTTTGTAAAACCATGCATTAGGCATACTAAGTCAATATGCCAATAAAGTGTCTTTGAAACCAAATGTTAGGTATACTAAGTCAATAAACCATAAAAATGTCTTTGAAATAATGTATTATATGTAATATGTAATAAAACATGTATAATGTCATGAAAATGAAAAGTAAAGTTATGCACATATGCTTCACCCCAAAACATTTGAAAACGTAAAATAGGGGAACTATGTACTCACCTTTGGGTGCGTTTTTATATGTTAACACAATCCCTCAAAATGTTTATTCGTCCTAAATTATATAAGAATGATTTAATAATCAAAAACTCACAAAAATACCTAAGTTTCTCCAATACTTAGAATTTTCACATAACTTCGAGATTTTCTCAAAAAATTATTATTTTTGATTATGTTTGTGTGAATATATATATATATATAGGTAGAGGATCCTGTAAAAAGTGCTCAAAGTGTGAGAAGTGTATTATAACACTATATATAATACTATATAACACCATATAAACACCGTATAACAATATGTAACACCATATAATACCATATAACACTATGTAACACTATATATCATTATATAACAAATATAACACTATAGGTTGTCTGATAGCATGTCTATGATAGATGTATAGTGTTATATTTTTTATATAATGATATATAGTGTTACATAGCGTTATATGGTATTAAATGGTGTTACATATTATTATACGGTGTTTATATGGTGTTATATAGTATTATATATAGTGTTATAATACACTTCTCACACTTTAGGCCCTTTTTTACACTATCCTTACCCTATATATATATATATATATGCGTTCACATATATATTTTAAGAACTTTGCGACTTGAACGATTTTATTGGTGACCCTCATCATGTTATAAGCAATATATCTACGATTTGCAATTCATAATATATATACTTATTGTGACATAAAATAAATATCGTAATACACATAATCTTGTCAACTATAAACATGTCATCATACACATATTGTAAATCACATAACATCTTGCAACACATAAAATTTACCCATGAACAACCCATTCTAGTGTACATTGAAAAACGCGTATTTTAGCGATTCGGTAACGTTTTTGGGCGTCGGAAGTCACGTATGACTAACCAAACACCAAGTAAACTTAATATAAGCTAAAATACTTATTTTTATATCAAAAATATCAGTTTACTTACTGATCTAAAACAGTTTTATAAAAATCCTCCGAAAAGCCGATTTCTAACCGTTTTACCGCATAGTTTTGCATCAAACGTTACCCTAACCATCCCAAATCGTAACGACTTGATATTTTAACATAACCCATGTTATTTACTGAATAAAATAGTGGTTATACTCATGATAGTGCAGGTCTCACATAAAGCACATAAATCATGCAAATTTCACATATTTTACCACTTTCTAAGTTATATGTACAACATGCAAAGCTATCAAACCTATGACAAAGTTTCATGCCATTATAATATACCAAATAATGTTATTTTTAGTGTTTATAATCTGTTCTAAAACATTTTTGTCATACAGTCATTTTTTATCATTTCTTGAGCTTTAAATCCACATGCATTCTTATGTACAAGTGTCTAAAGCACGCTATCATATCATCATCATTTCATATGAATTTAAATGCATCAAACATGTAATTTATTCATGTTTACTTACTGATTTAATTGAACATTCATCATATCATGCACAAATCATCAAACACTTGCATTTTAACTGTCATTCAAGAACATGCAACAACTTAAAAATTCTCAAACATGTCTTAATAAATTTTCGGCCATTTCATGTCAATATAATAACATTATTTCAAATTATAACTCATGATTCAATCATTTATTTATACCTCTATCATATTTGCACATAATCTTGTTCATGCAAGCAAACATCCTAAACAAGTATTTATCAAAAATCAAACTAAATCTCAAATACATACACATACATACATACATACGGCTATATATACACACACATATATACTTCCATTTTTATTTTGTATCAAGACCCATTTCGTTTTAGATTTCAAGTTTGTGAAAAATTCCAATATTCAAGAGAAACTTCCAATCATCAAGAACAACCAAGAATCAAGTGTATGATTTAAACATAAACTTTATACCTTTAAGATTCAATTGAGTTTTTGATGAGATTTTGATGATATGGAGCTTGAAATCACTTGAAAACACCTTGGAAACTCCTTTGGATCTTCACACCAACTTGAAACTAGCTTGGAATGGAGTTTAATCTTCAAGAACAAGATTGAAAAATTGAAAATGGGAGTGGTGGTGGTGTGTACGGTTATGGGGGGAGAGAGAGGAGAAGGTTTGTTTTGATTTTGTTTTGTGATCTTGAAAGATTATGGAGGATTTATTATGATATGGAAGATTTACAAAAGATTGCATGCATAACAAAGCCAACAAGTGGCAAGGTAATGAGAGAAGTGGCAATCTTTATTATTTGCATATGTTCCAGAGTGTACGTCGCGTTAAACTGATTACGTTTATGTAACGGTTTGCGATTTCATTTCCAGAACAAGTTTGAGAGTTCGGAATTGAACAAGGATTGAATACATGTAAATGTCACAAATAATTAAACAATTATTGAAATTAAAAACACCATGTTTCATTAAGTACAAAGTTGTTCAGAATTGTACAGGGATTAAAATTACACAGATGTCACACTATCAACCTCCGACACCGCCTCCGCCGCCTCCACTAGAGGACAAGTAAATGGAGCCTGTGGAGCAACCACAGCTGCCACTAGAACCAAGGAGGAAACGTGGAGCGCACATGTCTGTACGTATGGGACCACGGTCAAGCCCGCTACCACCATTGCCCCAAACATATCCTCCTATTCCCGAGGACCCACAAATGGGTGGACCCTCAAATACTGTACCAATGGTTGATCCGACTCCTCAAACATTTGTTCAACCACCACCATTGGGTTTTGATAACCCGATTCCCACGTATCCAGATATGACTGGGTGCGACCCTTTAAACCCTGTAATGCCGATAGATTATAACTATCAGGCGCTAGCGCACGACCCTTATATGTAGGCAGTCGTACACAATGCTCTATACCCGTCTCATTTCCATCCCGCATATCCAGCTACTAGATATCCGAATTATGGATACCGGTATCCTGCTGTGCCTCAGCCACTGCCACAGCCACCTCCACAAATAGAGGCCATTAATCATGCCTTAGAAAGAGCAGAGCAACTTCAGCAACAAGCTGAAAAGAATGAGAAGAAGACGAGCAAGATCTTCAAAAATAACAAGATGTTTAGAGTGAAGAGGGACGAGTAGAGGATAACTATTATTAATTGTCGTTATTTTAAATTCCAAAAGTTCATGCATGGACATGTATTTCCTTTTAGTCCCTGCGTGGACATGTATTTCCTTTTAGTCCCTGCGTGGACAAGTAGTTTAATTTTATTTCAAGTCCCTTTTGGGGCACAGTATTGTAATATTTGTTTTTGAAATGGAAATTTGAGAATTATCTTATTTATTTATATTATCCTATTCAAAGCGATCATCTTGATTTTATTAGAACTTTATCGATCCGCTATACATTTCAAAAAGATCTTCTTAATGGTTTTTTTGACCAGCCATATGGCAAAGCCTATATTTTGGCGATTATAAATGACAGTTAAGGATGAATAGCATTCCTAAGGTGGTGAACTATGTTCAAGCCTCATAGCCTTTATGGTCAAATGAGGCCATGGCTATGTATATATTTATTGTCGAACCATTAAGACATACATTCTGTATTAACATTCAATGTGATGTTAGTATTCCTGGCAGTGTGATATTGAGGAAATCACACTAGCCATCTAGTTGGTGGACTACGTCCAAGCCTTATAGCCTATATGATCAAATTAGATCATGGCTAATATCATCAATGAGATGATCATTTATTTTAATATCCTTAGTGATGATTTGCCTACGGGCTATACTTTATGTCAATTGAGAGAATGACAGTTGTGACCTTATGGTTCCATGTCCAAGGTGGTGGACTATGTCCAAGCCTCATACTCTATATGATCAAATGAGATCATGACTAGCATCATCAGTGCGATGATTATTTTAACATCCAATGTGATGTCAATTGATTTTCCTATGGGCTATATTATATTGTCAATTAAGACAATAACAGGTGTGGTCATTGACTCCCTGTCCAAATGTGGTGAACTGTGTTCAAGCCTTAAAGCCACTTGATCAAATGAGATCGCAGGCTTATATATATTATTATTCATTTTAAATTGTCAAATGTGACAATGACAGTTGTGACTTTATGATCCACTATCCAATAAGTGGTGGACTATGTCCAAGCCTCATGGCCCTTGATGGTCCTACGCGACAGTGGCTAAATATACTTGATTTATTTTAATCCAACATTCATTTGAAATGTTAAAATTATAAAGTTTGACAGTTGTGACGTTGTGCACACTAGTCCAAAAGGTGAAGGATATATATATATATATATAGGGAGAAGATCATGCGAGAACCACCTCTTATTGTGAGAACCGCGAGAACCAATGTGAACACAACAAAAAATGCCTAAAAATAGCTAAAAATCACATAAATTTTTTTTTTTGATTTTTTTAATATTTTTTAGATTAAAATCGCTACTTTTCGAAGCAAAAAAAAAAAAATTTTTTTGCTTCGAAAAGTAGCGATTTTAACCTAAAAAATATTAAAAAATTCAAAAAAAAATTTTTAGATTTTTTTTTTATTTTTTTAGATTTTTTTAGGTTTTTTGGGGGTTTAGTTTTTAGCATTTTAGCTTGGGGGGGGGGGGGGGGGGGTTAGGTTTTTTTTTTTTTTTTTAGGGGGGGGGGGGTGGGGGTTAGGCTTTTTTAGGTTTTTTTTAGCTATTTTAGGTTGTGTTCACATTGGTTCTCATGGTTCTCACAATAAATGGAGTTCTCGCATGAGCCCCTCCCTATATATATATATATATATATATATATATATATATATATAAATATCCAAACCTTATAGCCTATATGGTTTAATAATACCATGGCTGATGATATTTCCAGTCATCATATTCGATGACCAATTATTATATTGCAACTGAGCAATTACTTATTTTTGGTTTTTAGACCAAGTTTATTGATATAGCGAATCCACATTCGGATGGAGCTAACGACGGGAATAATAATGATTTAAACAAGGCCCGTGGCGGCGAGGGAGCAAACCTCCAAGCTATGATAGTCGTAGAAGTCGGCAAAGCTATGAATAATTTCATAGCTAACTTTAAGGGAACGAGTTCTGCTCATTTCAGGTCCCATTCTATTCCACATTCATCTGCCCGCATTGAAAGCTCACACTATTCTTCAACTGCGAAGAGTGAGCCAAAGCAGATTTTCAAGGAAAAATCCCTTGCTGCAAAAGACGAGTGTACATATAAGTATTTTGTTCCCTGGAAGCCTCGTGATTTTAACAGAGAAAAATGGGCTATATATGCCATGAAGTGGCTAGACGAGATGGAGACTATGGTGGATATCAGCGGTTGTGCTGATAAAGATGTTGTGAAATACGTTTCCTAGTCGTTCAAGGGCGATGCCCTGACCTAGTGGAAGGCAATGATACAATCTACAGGGAAGATACCCCTGTATAATCTGGAATGGTCCAAGTTTGTGGACCTAATAAAAGAGACGTATTCTCCACCACACGAAGTGGAAAAGGTGGAGTCAGATTTTCTGACCCTCACCATGAAGAACTTACATTGTCTGAAGTACGTGTCCGACTTCAACTCACTGTCCAGGCTAGTTCCTTATCTGATTACTCCAGAGTCAAAACACATTGCGCGTTTCATAGGTGAAATCAAAGGTATGGTGAAGGCATCGAAGCCTGCTACCTATAGGTCTGCTGTGGACCTATCCCTTTCCCTCACTCTGGATGCAGTGAGGCAGAAGTCGGTCAATACTGAGACCAACGGAAAGAGAAAGAGGAAGGATGACCTCTCCCAAAAGTCCAATAAAGGGAAGTTCGGGTTTGGAAAGAACCAACAAAGGTCTGATGAGAGGCCTGTGTGCAAGACCTGCAACAAACGACATTGGGGACAGTGTCGTTCAGACCAGGAGGCGAAGTCTTGTGGTATATGCAAGAAGTCGGGGCATAGGTCCTTGGATTGTAAGGACTTAAAGAATGCCGTGTGTTACGGTTGTGGCGACAAATGACATATTAAGACCAACTGCCCCAATTTTTCCAAAGAGGGTACTGTAAAGCCCGAGGAGGCGAAGAAAGGAAACGCCCGAGCCTTCTAGCTGACTGCGAGGGAGGCAGTCAATGACACCAATGTCATAACGGGTACGTTCTACATTAACGATATCTTTGCTAGAGTTCTTTTCGATTCTGGAGCTGATAAGTCCTTTGTTGATCGTACGTTTAGTAAACTACTAAACCTACCTATAAGAACTCTAGATATAGCATATGAGGTAGAGCTAGCATATGGTACCTTAGAAACTGTTTCTTCTATTCTTGATGGATGTTCTATATCCATTAAGAATCGTTCTATTCCTAACTCTCTTCTGCCAATGAATTTGGCGGGGTTCGATGTAGTCTTAGGAATGGATTGGATATCTCATAACCAAACCCGCATTGCCTGTGATAGGAAACTCATCGAAGTTAAAACGCCATCTGGTGAAATGCTCACCATCCATGGAGATTTACACTATGGCTTGCCTGAGAAGGTGTCTCTACTCAAGGCATCCAAGTGTCTGAAGAGCGGATGTGTCATATACATGGCACATGTGATGATTGACGAGCCAAAGCCTAATATAGAATATATCTCAGTCATCTCTGAATATCCTGATGTATTCCTAGAAGAGCTACCCGGTCTACCACCGGAGAGACAAGTGGAGTTTAGGATTGACATTCTACCAGGAGCTGCTCCTGTTGCAAGGGCTCCATATCGGTTAGCGCCGACAGAGATGAAGGAGTTGAAGACCCAACTTGATGAACTTTTGGAGAAGGGCTTTATTCAGCCCATTGCTTCACCTTGGGGAGCTCCTATTTTGTTCATCAAGAAGAAAATCGGGTCAATGCGAATGTACATTGATTACCATGAGCTAAATAGTATAACGATCAAGAATCGTTATCCGCTGCCCAGGATCGATGACTTGTTTGATCAACTTCAAGGGGCTAGTCACTTTTCCAAGATCGACTTGAGATCGGGATACCATCAACTAAAGGTTAGTAGTGAAGATGTTCCAAAGACCGCCTTCAGGACAAGATACGGTCACTACAAGTTTCTAGTGATGCCTTTTGGGCTCACAAATGCACCCGCAACATTCATGGACCTCATGAATAGAATCTGCAAGCTGTATCTAGATAAGTTTGTCATCGTCTTTATAGACGACATACTTATCTATTCTCGTAATCAGGCTGATCACGAGAAACATTTTCGGTGCATTCTAGAGTTGCTAAAGTAGGAGAAGCTTTATGTAAAATTCTCCAAGTGCGAATTTTGGCTTAGAGAAGTCCAATTTCTTGGACACGTGATTAGTGAGCCTAGTATCCAGGTGGATCCCGCTAAGATAGAAGCCATCATGAATTGGGAAGCACTGAAGACACCGTCTGAGATACATAGCTTCTTAGGATTGGCTGGATATTATTGAAGATTCATTGAGAACTTCTCAAGAATAGCCACTCTTTTGACTACGCTGACCCGCAAATATGTCATGTTTGACTGGGGTCCCAAGCAGCAAAAATCCTTTGAGATTCTAAAGCACAAACTGAGCAATGCTCCAGTCTTAACTTTACCTGAGGGTATCGAAGACTTTGTTGTCTATTGTGATGCCTCGCACACAGGCATGGGCTTTGTGCTTATGAAGAGAGGCAAAGTGATTGCATATGCATCACGACAACTAAAGGTGCATGAGAGGAATTACACCACCCACGAGTTGGAGTTGGGTGCTGTTGTATTTGCACTAAATTTGTGGAGACATTACTTATATGGCATGAAGTGTATCATATACACTGATCATAAAAGTATCCAACATCTGTTTAACCAAAAAGACTTAAGTATGTGAAAATGCCGCTGGATGGAGACTCTAAATGATTATGATTGCGAGATTCGCTACCATCCTGACAAGGCCAATGTGGTTGCCGATGCACTAAGTCACAAGGAAGGGGTTAAGCCGATTCAGATTAAAGCCAAGAGTATCGAACTCAAGATTAGCTTAAATGAAAAGCTATTGGATGCTCAAAAGCAAGCCTTGTGAGAGGCTAATATTTCAAGTGAAGGATTGGGTGGAACTATTAATCAGTTATCACCTGGAAAAGATGGAATCCTTAGATTGACTGATCGAATATGGGTTCCAATCTTCGGAGGGATTAGAGTACTAATCCTCCAGGAAGCGCATAATTATAAATATCCGTTCACCTTGGAGGTGATAAAATGTATCAAGATCTGAGGAAGAACTACTTGTGGATGGGTATGAAGAAATCCATAGCCACCTTCGTAGCTAAGTGTCTGACATGTTCACAAGTTAAAGCTGAACACCAAAAACCGTTAGGACTTCTACAACAGCTTGAGATTCCTATGTGGAAATGGGAAATGGTAACAGTGTATTTAATTACCAAGTTACCCAAGACCAAATTGTCTAAATTATATGTGGACGAGATAGTGCCCCTACATGGCGTGCCAGTATCTATTGTATCCGATAGAGATACTAGATATAAATCTCACTTCTAGAAGAGTTTCCAACAATCATTAGGCACGCGATTAAACTTTAGTACGGCCTACCATCCTTAGACTGATGGACAGAGTGAGCATACTACCCAAACTTTGGAAGTCATGCTTAGGGCATGTGTGATTGTCACACCCCAAATTTCCATCCAAATCCCGGTGGGCCCGGGTGAGGAGTATCGTGACGTAAGATTGGTATCATCCTAGACACAAACATAGATAGCACATCGGAAGTCTTGGAATATAAAATATTATTACAAACGTAAGTGTCTGAAAGTTCAAAAATAATAATACAAACTTGTTTGTAATAAAATCCACAGGCGGATCATAAAATGTACAAAAGGGGGAACATCAGACTACTAGGCTTTATGCAAAGAAGTTGCAAATTCCTCTTCTAGCATTACCGAGCAAATTCCAGCCTATTTACGTATCCTTGCACCTGTAACTTAGTCTTTTGAAAATGCGTCAGTTTACACTGGTAAATACAATCAACCGACTCATTTTGAAAACATTTTCAAAACCATTTTGAGTGCACAAGGCACATGATTTTATAAATAACTTGGGACAATTCAAAATGATATTGTCTATAGTTTTACATGCCTGTCAATACATATGGGTGCCCAGTACTAAACACCGAGACATAATTAACCGACACGCCACTTAAACCCACAAGGGGTATCCCCACGTAGTGGGTAAGAAAAACATTTTATAATAGCATTAACATCTGTCAGGTGTATGCCTACACCCTGTGCTCGGTCGTGGCCATTAGCAACTTAAATGAGTCAAAGATATCCAGGACACGGTCGCGTTAACCCCCAATGTTTTAAGTTATCAGACAAAACAAATTAAAACGGGTCATGGAATTTTATAGTCACAATCTAATTTATGATCCCATACCCGACCAAGGGGTAATAATTTACCGTATCCCAAGCCCGTATAGGGAAAATAGGTTAAGAATATTTACCTGAGCTAAAGCTTGTCTTAATATGGAAGGATTTTAAATAGCTTAGTAGTTAATCAAATAACTAAGGTAAATAGCAATTTACTGAAAGGTCCTAGTCTGGAATGATGGTATAAATAACCAATTAGAATGTCAACGGGTCCTATTTAAGTCGTAGACTTGGACCGGTTAACTTAAAATATCGAAAACGGTACGATACGCTTGATTAAGCGATGACCGGAATAGAATGTTGTTTAAACCCAACAATACTAAGACTTATATAATATGGGTAAACAATTAACATTCTGGAATTTGAAGTAAAAATGATAAGGATTGACCCGTTTCGGTAAACTTACGTAAACTAGTTACATAAGCTTAACCGTACGCATATAAGAGATATCAGGTAACCGGATGAGTCATGAACAAATTCTATATGCCAATATATTTTAAATAAGTTGTAACATCAGTAGGTTAGCAACTTATATGCCCATTAAGGTTTTAAAATCAAAATATGCCTCATAAGGGCATTTTAGTCATTATGCGACGTATTATAAGAACTTGTGTATAAACTGATGTTATGAACATGATCATTCTGTCAAAATACTTTATTTATGATGTAATATCAGTAAGTAGTCAAACATATGTGAATTTTATGATTTAAGACCAAACTATGCACCGTAGGGGCATTTTGGTCATTATGTACATAGTTTGAAAACTTATTTAAAAATCCGAGTTATGATCAAGTACCTACTGTGAAAATGTTTAAAACATGTTATAATATCCGTAGGTATCAAGTTTTGATTGATAGTTATGGTTTAAAATCATACTATGCGCCAAATGGGCGTTTTGGTCATTGAATAACGTCATTTGCGATCTTTAATCAAAACTTAGCTTATGATCAATTTCATAACATCAAAATATGTTAATTATACTAACATATCAGTAGGTAAATCATTTCCAAGTTCGTTGTTGATTAAAACCTTGTTTATTGCAAAAATGACATTTTGGTCAAAGTTGGCAAAATATAGAAAAACTTGCATATAAACTCAGAATCTGATTATGATCATGATCATGTAATATAACCTCTGAGGGTTATGCCACATCAAAATAAGATCATAATGAAACCTTAATTCAGTAGCTAACTAAGCTAATTCGGGTCAGAATCGAAAGTCAAAGCAGAAGTCAAACTTCTCAACTTGTCACACCCTGGCTTTGCGGAAGCGTGGGTTTATTTGGTGTGACTTCTTAATACCATAGCAACAACCATAACAATTCTATATGATAAAAACATGAGATATTCATCCATTAATAAAGTTAGAAAAATCCCATTTTCAACAATCACAAAATAAGTTACAAACCTTAACTTGATTTAATTGAGTTTATAAAGACTTAGCAAAAGACTTTAAACAGTACTAGGTTTAGGGGTATGTAACCCGTCCAGGAAGAGGTTACACCTTCTAAACCCTGGATGACTTCTTTATTCAAACGCAGCTTGAAAATACGTGCATACCGTGCCAGATCCATTAGTTTCCTGAAATACATGTAGTTTGAAAAATCAACATAAAGTTGAGCGAGTTCATGTGTAAGTGAGTATGTATAAACCTTTGTAATATGTCTGTATGAATGTATGTTCTTGGTATGTAGCGATAAGGAAAAAAGAGATCAATTAATGTGTAGCTAATACATTAATAAGTGACATGGCCTAGGAAGCACTCAAACCTGTAACGCGGATTTCAAACCGGTCCTTCCGGCGGAACAACATAGTCACCACATGCAGCCACACGCTGGTCCATGTGTGGGCCTCGCAACACCCGATAGATCTATCACTCATGCCTCTCGGTCCTTATACAAGGATTAATGGTCTTAGGATAATAGCCTATCCATTCACGTGATCTAGTAGTAAGTTCCTTAGCTAATCATACGGTGTATAAAACGTTTGTAGTAAATGTAACATATATTTCACCCCCGAAGTATAAAACTGAAAACAGTTAAGAGAAAAGGGGGGACATGAACTCACTGTATTGCGTCTTCGGTACTTGTAACTCGTAACCCAAATCTCCTCAGCAAACACGACTACCTACAATGGTCTAACGTCTATTAGACGGACGGGTCGTGCCTTGTCTTAGTATTTATGTTTTTGAGTTACGTTTCTGGTATTATTCCAAGTTATAATGATTATGTTTGGTTTTGGAATAATTGTTTATACGATATTTATGTATTAAGACTTCTCAGGTATTCGTATTCGTCTCTCCTTCCCAAGGATGGGAGTATCTCGTACTTGTGTATTCGTATTTCTTGTATTGGTATATCTTGCCATGTATCGGCGTTGTATTCTGGTGTGTTATAAAAATACGTCAATATATTCCCCAATATATATTTCCAAGTAATATTATTTTTACTCCAAAAATAATATATCTCTAGTTCGTAAAATAATCACGTAAGCACACAAGCGTCTTATTACGAAATATATATTCTCAATATATATATTAAACAAGTTTTATTTACGAAAATCCACCTCCGACACTTGGTTGTTTCGTAATAAAAATCGTGCCGAAATTTATATTTTGAAAACAAGTTAAAAATATATATATATAACACTTGTCACCAAAAACATTTCTAAGTGTTATATTTTCTGGAAAAATTTCGCCAGAGTTTCCTCTGTAACCGGAGGCGTCCACGCTTACTAGCATATCATTTTCTTTTTTAAAATCATTCAATCAGTTCTCAATTAACCAACCCGACATTTAGACATGTAAAACACTACTTATATCGTTTCAGTTTTAATATACAAAACTGAGCCGTTTTCGATCATTTTAATAAAATAGTTATCTTGTTCCAAAAATTCCTGAATTTTTATAGAATGTCTTATACGAACCAAAAATTATTGTGTAAAAATATCGGGGTCCAAATCATCACCAATATTTTATAGAAAATCATTTTCCGGACCGAAATCAGATTTATCTTTTTCTGACCACAGTCCGCGGAATAATTTATCTAAAATTCATCAAGTGTCCGAATTACGAAATTCCAGTGGGATAATTACAAATACATCGGTGGTCATCTATAGTAAAAATTTCATGATCTAACTGTACACAGGTCTCAAGGTATAACTAAAAATGTAACACTCATTTTCTGCTGTGAAAATGCAGCTCTAGCTGCTGTTACAAAACGACACTTTAAAAATAGTAAACGAAGTCCAAAGATTATGATTCCCATGCCATTAGAACCGTATTTCATAGTACATAAACCTAGACTTCAGAAAATACATTTTACGTTTAGTTAAGGACCTGTTACAGCCTGTTAAAGTTGGCTGAAAATACAACTCAGCATGCTGTTTTTAGTTCATATGTTACTAAAACGCTCATATACGATCACCGCACTTTCTAATAACGATTAGCAACAGGTCAAAAGTTATTTACAGCAGATTATAGCTCATATAACTCAGGTTTATCATGTTTTACCATTTGTTACTCTTTAACCAACATATTCATCTTTCTTCAAGACTTTTAGATTTGATCTTGTATATTCTTGATTTTTATCCGATAAATCTCTTATTAACCACTTCAAATATGAACAAGAGAGTGTTTAGAATCACTTACAACTAGCACAAGGCTAGGGAAGATTCAAGACGAAAACTAGGTGGTTAATAGCGTTGTAGAGAGGTCCTTGTGATTCCGTAAGCACCGAGCCTCCTTATGTGAACTCTAGCACCTTGATATGTATGTAGAATGCCTTGATCAAAATTGAATGATGGTGGGATGATGGTTGTGGTGTTCGGCCGTAGGCAAGACAAGAGGGAGAGAAAGAAATGCAATTTTGTGTTAAGTGTTTTAGTGAATGAGATGGTGGGTCTTGTGGTTATAATTATAGTCCATCCAATCTAATTATATGCCATCTAGATTTTAGACAAGCAAGATTAAAATAATTTAAATTGGATGTGTGTGTTTCCTAGGGGGAACCGAATCGGTTGTGGGGGTGGGGTTTTTGGTTGGGTTGGGATGATATAGTTAGGTGATATTTTGTTTAATTAGAAGATTAAATAAGTTACTAGTGTGTAGTGTTTTGTGACGGGTGTTAGGGTATTTGGGGACCCTAACTGGCTCAGAAAAAGAAAACAATGTCATTGACAATATTTTTATGTTCCGGGTAAAGTCCGGTTGTTCGGTTGGATATTAATCCGTTAAAGTGCTAAATAAGCATTTAAAGTGTCGTTAATATTATTTTTAGTGACACAATGAATTCCCGACACTTTGGAAAGTGTCTAGTATTATTTTCCCATGTTTTTGCACTTTACTAGTTAGCTTAAATGCTGAATTTTATATTAAAGTGCAGGATTTTGTAATTAGAGCATGTTTTAGGCACATCCGGTCACTATAAATATCACATAGTGACGCAGTTCTACAATCCTCATTTCCCTACACTCTCTACTAGTGTAGTGATCTATTCCCGGCTCATACTGGCCTTAGAGACAGTGTCTGTCTGATGCTGGCTATGTCAGCATGTTTACTGGGTTATCCGTATAGTGTGCTCACTGTGCTTTTGTGCATCAAGGTTGTCACTGATGTTTGTGTGTAAATAATAGAGTGACAGTATAAAATGTGATGCATGAGTATGTATATATCAGAATTCAAGAAGCAGTTTAACCACAGTTGTAAGCAAGCACCGTAATTAAGCATTAATTAAATATTAATTAATTCGTACGGATACCTGGTTTGGTGAGGGTTGTCACATTCTCCCCCCGTTAAAGAAATTTCGTCCTCGAAATTTGTACTACCTTACTCCTTATGGTTAAGTCACACACCTATGTATATGAATAATATCGAAGTAGATAATCATCAAATCGAAACAAACAATACTCACATTAGGTGAGTCCAAGAATATATAACAACCCGAATCCTAGGGTTGAAAGGTGTGTGCTGCTAGCATTGGGTGTCAAAGGTACAAGACGCATTTGACGTATTGTCTAGTGTAATCCAGCTAGCAGGGGTTCCACAAAAGTGGAGTTTTGACTAATAAGATTTTTAACGATCGGTTGCAATATGCAAACGAGTTTTCACAAACCATAGCACCCGCTATATGAACTCAAAAGCAGCAACTAAGCGTAATAGTAAAATGATCTGTCAACTCCTGAATAAATGTCTGGTAAGGTTTAGTGTGTTGACATTTTTAAATGGTGAAGATACACCGAATGGAATACAAGCGAATCTGGTGTATCATTGTCTTGATTCGTAGTTGCATCAGAAATGTTTAAATGATAAATCAAACAAAAGTATGTGTGGTCTCGTGTAAAACGGTTACCATGATTAGCACAAGCTACAAGTTTATGATGGCACCACAAGGTGTCGTAATGGCATTACCCAATAATAGTGGTGACTGAACAAGTTCACCGCGTTTGAAATCAAATGAAAGTGTACTGAGGCAATCTGAAGATTTGATTTATACCATGTTATAGAGTTTCCAATTAAATACGGAACATCAAAGGACCACTGTTTCCAATCGAAGATGAAGAGTAATGAGTATCGCAAGGCATTTGATTGACAACGAAAGAATCGTTAGGAGGTACATTGTGCTTATGAAATGAATATACGTACCACTGCCTTAACACACAATTGTGTTGAGACCGCTTTGGTCGTGAATATCAAAATGGATTTTTAACAATTAAGTAGGCAATTAAATCCGTGTACGAAGTGAGTAACCAAATTAGCACAAGCTTCAATTTTACGAAAATATCACCGCAAGGTATCGAAACAAATCAAACGTTTTAGTGGAGTCGTAGACCAAACAAATCTACTACGACTCGAAATGAAAGAATCTTTGGAAAAATAGTTGAATATGATGCTCCCAATACATCATATAGCGTTTCGAGTTAAACCTGTGAACTGGATAAGTTCAAGCAATTGAACTTGGTTTCAACGTAACCCGATAATGTATGTATCAACAAGGAATTCTCGGCATGGTAGCAAAATAAACCATGAATGTAACTTGAAAGAAAGCGGTTTCAAGAAAGTGTGTTGGCTTGGTAACAAAAGAGCCAACAATAACAATAATGTAGGTTACTCGAATCAGGAATCAGTAATTAGGTTTAGCAAAATAATATGTAAATTCCAATGAAGTGCTTGTTCAAAACGAAATCACATGTGTAGCAAATGATGCATGTATGTCAGGTAAGTTTCCAAGAAAAGGAACAATGAGTATTTGCTAAAGTGAAGAAATGTCCAGATATCGAAGCAAATGTGTGTTCGCTCTCAGCGAGAAAATTATTGTGATGCAACTACCATTAAGGGGAGTAGAGATGCAAACGTCTACTCGCTAGAAGTAAAAGAAATTCAAGTACTTCCGGTTTGGTCAACAGAACTGGCATATGCGCCAGGTTAATGATGGTTGATTGAGTTGACAGATATGGTTCCTAAATAAAAACCCTTACGAGTTTGGACCTGGGTTCACAAAGGTCCTAAATATATGTTTTCTAAATCCTCCAGATTTCGTATCCCATGTAAACTGGTTTGTGCATTGTGTAGGAAGCACTATTTTTGTGTACGTCTAAGAACAAGTCGTTGTCCTACAATTTTTCCTCGGTATACCTTCTTACTAAATTTACCGCCAATGACACTCGATCGTCAATTCGTCGTGTAATGGTAGTCGGACCCTTACAGTTAGTCAAATAAGTAATTCGTCAATCCTTAGCAAGAGCCACCGACCCTGGTTAGCTGGCTCATCCGACTTCCGATCATTTGAAAGTCATCGTCCTTTTTCTTGATGAGCGGAACTGAGGTTACCCAAAAGGGAATTTTGGTCTGTTATCTTCCTTCTCTATTTACTACTGAAACTACACTGTCAATCCTTGCATCTCCGAAAATGTAAGTCGCTACGGTGCATCGACTACAGGTGTGGTGCCTGGAATTAAATCGATGCGAGATTCGACTAATCGTTGAGGATCTGGCAAGTCTTCGAGGAAGACTTCAGGATATACTCCGATCACGGGGGTATCGTTAAGTTTTAGTTCTTCGGCTCCTTCGGCTCCCTTGACCCCGACATGAGCCAAGAAAACAACACATTCTTTATGAAACATCCTTTGTGCCTTCAAGCGATTTGTAATCTGCAGAGGCGTATCTCGCTTCATGAGTTAAGATCACTTCTTCGTTCGCCATCATGGTGCAGATATCAATCTCCTATTGATCATTTGTCAACTAATCCCTCCAACTACCTTGTTGAAGTCTCCCAATTCACTGGCAGTAGATCAAGTGTAATCTTACGCTTCCCGGGTTCTATCTTGCCGATTCCAGTTACTGTGTTGGCTTCCACTAGCTTCCCCTAAGCTAGTTCTAATGGGTACTGGAATATCTTCTTACTCGCTGCTTAAACCAATTATACTCTCGAACTCTAGAGGTGCGAATCGTAAAATTTGCAACAGTATTTGGCAATACAGATGCATAACATTGAGTAGTATGGGACGTACCGATATCCATGCTTGGATTCCTGGCGTGCTTCTCTGGCTCCGGTGTTAGACATCTTTCCCATGATTTTGCTTAATCTCCCTTGGGCAATCTTTCCTAAAGTGCCTCATATCCCCGCAGGTATAACATCCCTTATCTTTCCCCTTTCCTTTCTTTCCACGCTTCGTCTCACGCCAACACATTTCCCTGTTGTGTCCCACTTTGCCACAGTTGTCACACTTCCCATTTTTACATCGCCCGGTATGATGACGTCGGCACCTGTAGCATTTAGGTAGCTTACCTATGTACTCTTTTCTCTTTTTGGCCTTGTTGTTGCTACTCGACTGGGTACCCTGTTTGAGATTTGCCAACTTTCTCTTGTTGTCCCCAGATGACTCTACATGAGTCTCCTTCTTCTCCTCAGAGGTTGAAAATTTGTTCATCCTGATTGCCTCTTCAGTCAAGGCCACACTTAGATTGATGGCCTCAGCGATCGTTGCAGGCTTTGATGTCGTTACCATGCTCATGATTTAAGGTGCCAATCCCCAAATGAAACGCTCAATCTTCTTAAACTCTGGATCTACCATGTATGGAACAATACGCGACAGAACTTGGAACTTCTCCACATACTCAGCTATTTTTGGACCTTCCATCTTCAAGTTCCAGAACTCAGTTTCCACCTTCTGGCTTTCTGTTCTCGAATAGTACTTTTTATGCATTAGCTCTTTCAGATCGTCCCATGATAAAGCATACGCAGCAGCCTCGCCCATCGTCTGAACCTGGAGTTTCCACCAAGACAGAGCCCCATCTTGGAACAGTCCGGAAATGTACGTGACCTGGTGTCCGTCTTCTCAACCCAGCGTACGAAGGCTACGGCACCCCCAGTGTCGTCGAAATGTAGGGGCTGGCAGCCCAAGAACTGCTTGTAGGTGCAGCCGTTGGGTGGGTTATTTCCTGAGGTACTTCCGCTGCGCTCGGAGCGAAGGGCCTCGTACTGTGCGATGTACTGCAAGAGGCGTTCTTGAAATTCCGCCTCTGTCGTTGGCAGAGGGTGGTTGGTATCGGTGTTCCCTTGAGTAGACATCTTCCTAGAAGAAGGTCGGTTAGGTCAGGTCTTGTTAGGGACACGAGCACACAAGTCTCTGTTTAACGAATAAGACCTCAGAGGTATATTGCATATATGTATATACACAGTCGTTATAACATTCAATCACGTATCATCACAATTATTGCACAACTTGTAAATAGGAACGTAGCAAGTAAGCATGTAGCATCATAGTTATAGCACAAATATACTGATCAACAGCGTGCTTAGTGGGAACATAGCGACTGAGTTTTTCATTAGTTATTAGTCATAAGTATTGTCGCATGTTTAAAGATGATTGGGCTTTCATTATCCTCCGGCCACAATCACTGTGTCTAACAAAATGTATCACATCAGAAGGGACACAGGGTCACCCTACCCTTGTCCAACAGGTATATTAGTGCATCAAAATTACGTAGTCAGAAGTGGTCCTCAAAAGTCTCCGCCATCCCGGCTTATCATTAGTGTCTTTTCCCAAATGTAATGCAATCCGCATAATCCAGAAACCAACTATACTGGTGACTGAGGTGGAGGAGGAAAGAAAAGTGACCGCTAATATGCGAGAGTCCCTCCTCGAGCTTGTATATACGTCAGGGTAATTGTCTGCTCTACCGCCCGATAGTAAAGAAATGAGTATCAGAATCCTGGGAACGGTGTAATAGCAACGGTCGAGAGCGCAAAAGGAACCTTGATGTATGTGGCGAATCAAAGTATGCCGACAATAGACATGGTGGAGGACGTGGTGTCTAACATAAACTTTTCTGTCAAAATGCTGTCTTGTGATGTAGACACTTAAATCATGTTTTTGGTTATGTAATGTTTTGCATCTGAAGTTGCCAATTGTGGTGTCAGCTCAAGCTCCAACATTCTGTGACTCATATCCTCAAACTGTAGCTGATTTGACAGGTGTACTCATCCCGTGTGGCCTCCATAATGTGAGGGATGGTAAGGGTCTAAAAATAAATATAGTGTATCATAGGAACCATCGAAATGACTCGTCCGGCATTGTAGAGGTGAATGTAGCAAGTGGTGCGACTTGTGCAGTTGGGAAAATGCTGCTGTAGCAGATGGATCGTTATGCAGGTGCTGACCTGAAGTACCTTTCCGGGGTGTGGGTATGTCTTGAAAGAGAGCGATAGGAACGTTGACGCAATGAACGCCGGTCTTCACAGGGGAAAAGAGCAACATCAGCGGTTATGGGTGTAGAAACAAACGTTTCAACCAATAAGGGGGTTATCAGGTGCTGGTACTGGGTTAGATAGTAGGGGTGCAATGCTTAGTAAACCAAAAGGAATATGGTCATAACCAAGTAAGGGTGCAGGATCAGTAGGTGCAACATCAAGCTGACCCGAAAGGTGTAGAAGCTAGCTCAAGAGCAGGCTCTGGGGCGTCTAACGGTGTGGTGCCTTGAGCAGGTGTTAGTGCAGCAGTCATAACGGCGCTGTCGTCTGTGCTGGTAGAAAAATGTAATCCGGCCATCTGTAAAGGCTGTGAAACGTCACACCCTCAAAGGAGTCTGAAATCGAGTGTACACTAGAATCAGAGGGTAGCTTGATAACAGGGATCTCAAAATGTGCAATTAGTAACAATGTTTTCATTTAATTTTCCATCATCATGGGTGTCAGTAGAAGGACCATCAGTAATCATGTCTACGTCATCATCAATCGTTCGTCGAGTAGCCCACCTCGGGAAGGAATGTCCACAAGAGGCGCATTGTCGAGGATTAGAGCCATAGTGTGCTCACCATCGGGATGACCAGTGATGAAGTGGTCATGGATTGAAACAAGAGTGACAGGAAGATTCTTTGCCAGAGAAACCATCAGCAAAGATGAAGTATCACCAAAATCTGGTAGCACGGACTGTTAGAAGTCGTCCTCTCCCTTAGTCAGCATATCAGGATCACTCTCAGTATCTGACGTAATTGTCACTGGCGCAGATGTAGTCTCATTATCTGTGGCGGTGGTCGTAGGGTTATCAATGTCTGATAACTCGTTCTCTAATTAGAGTGCCATGTGTGCCAGTGTGTAACATGTATATCCATAGTAGTTACTAACAATTAGTGTATGCGAATAACTACCACATATGCACGTACATCAACATTAAATCAAATAAGCATGTAAGTCTCAATTAATGTAAGCAAGTAATCATCCTAGTCTTCCCCAGACTATCCTCCCAGTTTCTCAAACTGAACTCTCCTAGTCTCTCAGACTATCCTCCCAGCCTCTCAGACTGATCCTCCTAGTCTCTCAGACTATCCTCCCAGCCTCTCAGACTGATCCTCCTAGTCCCACTAGACTAACCTCCCAGCCTCTCAGACTGATCCTCCTAGTCCCACTAGACTAACCTCCCAGCCTCTCAGACTGAACTTTCTAATCCCACTAGACTAACCTCCCAGCCTCTCAGACTGAACTTTCTAGTCTCTCAGACTAAAATCTCTCAGTTTCTCAGACTAATCTCTTGGTCTCCCTGACCTAATTCCTCGTCTCCCCGACCTAATTTTTCCTGGTCTCCCCGACCTAATTCTTCCTGGTCTCCCTGACCTAATTCTTCCCGGTCTCCCCGACCTAATTTTTCCCGGTCTCCCCGACCTAATTTTTCCCCAGTCTCCCCGACTGGACTCCCTCAGTCTCCCCGACCGAGCTATAAATTTAAATTTAGAAATGTGTATTTGTGCCTTTTGTTTGTAAAAAGGTTTGTTTCCTGGATCTGGACGTATAGTGTATGCAATGTAAAAATGTTTGAAAAAGTTTTCGTGAGAGCCCTGATGATCATAGTCTAGACTCGAGAAAGAATCCTAGTTCGCTATGATCGAGGCTCTGATACCAAGCTGTCACACCCTGGCTTTGCGGAAGCGTGGGTTTATTTGGTGTGACTTCTTAATACCATAGCAACAACCATAACAATGCTATATGATAAAAACATGAGATATTCATCCATTAATAAATTTAGAAAAATCCCATTTTCAACAATCACAAAATAAGTTACAAACCTTAACTTGATTTAATTGAGTTTATAAAGACTTAGCAAAAGACTTTAAACAGTACTAGGTTTAGGGGTATGTAACCCGTCCAGGAAGAGGTTACACCTTCTAAACCCTGGATGACTTCTTTATTAAAACGCAGCTTGAAAATACGTGCATACCGTGCCAGATCCATTAGTTTCCTGAAATACATGTAGTTTGAAAAATCAACATAAAGTTGAGCGAGTTCATGTGTAAGTGAGTATGTATAAACCTTTGTAATATGTCTCTATGAATGTATGTTCTTGGTATGTAGCGATAAGGAAAAAGAGATAAATTAATGTGTAGCTAATACATTAATAAGTGACATGGCCTAGGAAGCACTCAAACCTGTAACGCGGATTTCATACCGGTCCTTCCGGCGGAACGACATAGTCACCACATGCAGCCACACGCTGGCCCATGTGTGGGGCTCGCAACACCCGATAGATCTATCACTCATGCCTCTCGGTCCTTATACAAGGAATAATGGTCTTACGATAATAGCCTATCCATTCACGTGATCTAGCAGTAAGTTCCTTAGCTAATCATACCATGTATAAAACATTTGTAGTAAATGTAACATGTATTTCACCCCCGAAGTATAAAACTGAAAACAGTTAAGAGAAAAAGGGGGACATGAACTTACTGTATTGCGTCTTCGGAACTTGTAACTCGTAACCCAAATCTCCTCAGCAAACACGACTACCTACAATGGTCTAACGTTTATTAGACAGACGGGTCGTGCCTTGTCTTAGTATTTATGTTTTTGAGTTACGTTTCTGGTATTATTCCAAGTTATAATAATTATGTTTGGTTTTGGAATAATTGTTTATACGATATTTATGTATTAAGACTTCTCAGGTATTCGTATTCGTCTCTCCTTCCCAAGGATGGGAGTATCTCGTACTTGTGTATTCGTATTTCTTGTATTGGTATATCTTGCCATGTATCGGCGTTGTATTCCGGTGTGTTATAAAAATACGTCAATATATTCCCCAATATATATTTCCAAGTAATATTATTTTTACCCCAAAAATAATATATCTCTAGTTCGTAAAATAATCACGTAAGCACACAAGCGTCTTATTACGAAATATATATTCTCAATATATATATTTAACAAGTTTTATTTACGAAAATCCACCTCTGACACTTGGTTGTTTCGTAATAAAAATCATGGCGAAATTTATATTTTGAAAACAAGTTAAAAATATATATATATAACACTTGTCACCAAAAAACATTTCTAAGTGTTATATTTTCTGGAAAAATTTCGCCAGAGTTTCCTCTGTAACCGGAGGTGTCCACGTTTACTAGCGTATCATTTTCTTTTGTAAAATCATTCAATCAGTTCTCAATTAACCAACCCGACATTTAGACATGCAAAACACTACTTATATCGTTTCAGTTTTAATATACAAAACTGGGCCGTTTTCGAACATTTTAATAAAATAGTTATATTGTTCTAAAAATTCCCAAATTTTTATAGAATGTCTTATACGAGCCAAAAATTATTGTGTAAAAATATCGGGGTCCAAATCGTCATCAATATTTTATAGAAAATCATTTTCCGGACCGAAATCAGATTTATCTTTTTCTGACCACAGTCCGCGGAATAATTTATTTAAAATTTATCGGGTGTCCGAATTACGAAATTCCAATGGGATAATTACAAATACATCGGTGGTCATCTACAATAAAAATTTCATGATCTAACACTACACAGGTTTCAAGTTATAACTAAAAATGTAACACTCATTTTCTGCTGTGAAAATGCAGCTCTAGCTGCTGTTACAAAACGACACTTTAAAAATAGTAAACGAAGTCAAAAAATTATGATTCCCATGCCATTAGAACCGTATTTCATAGTACATAAACCTAGACATCAGAAAATACATTTTTCGTTTAGTTAAGAACCTGTTACAGCCTGTTAATGTTGGCTGAAAATACAACTCAGCGTGCTGTTTTTAGTTCATATGTTACTAAAACGCTCATATACGATCACCGCACTTTCTAATAACGATTAGCAACAGGTCATAAGTTATTTAGAGCAGATTATAGCTCATATAACTCAGGTTTATCATGTTTTACCATTTGTTACTCTTTAACCAACATATTCATCTTTCTTCAAGACTTTTAGATTTGATCTTGTATGTTCTTGATTTTTATCCGATAAATCTCTTATTAACCACTTCAAATATGAACAAGAGAGTGTTTAGAATCACTTACAACTAGCACAAGGCTAGGGAAGATTCAAGACGAAAACTAGGTGGTTAATAGCGTTGTAGAGAGGTCCTTGTGATTCCGTAAGCACCGAGCCTCCTTATGTGAACTCTAGCACCTTGATATGTATGTAGTTTGCCTTGATCAAAATTGAATGATGGTGGGATGATGGTTGTGGTGTTCGGCCGTAGGCAAGACAAGAGGGAGAGAAAGAAATGCAATTTTGTGTTAAGTGTTTTAGTGAATGAGATGGTGGGTCTTGTTGTTATAATTATAGTCCATCCAATCTAATTAACCTTAGGATAATATGCCATCTAGATTTTAGACAAGCAAGATTAAAATAATTTAAATTGGATGTGTGTGTTCCCTAGGGGGAACCGAATCGGTTGTGGGGGTGGGGTTTTTGGTTGGGTTGGGATGATATAGTTAGGTGATATTTTGTTTAAGAGTTAATTACTGTTTTCGTCCCTGAGGTTTGTCAAAAATAACGGTTTCAGTCCATTAGTTTAAAAATTGCGATTTCAGTCCATTAGTTTCATTTTCGTAACCATTTCAGTTCACTAACTTAACTCCATCCATTTATTTTGTTAACTTTTGGGTGAAATTACCAAATTACCCCTGCTAACTTAACAAATTGTGATAAAAGAAATTCTAAAAAATCTAAAATCAAAAAAATTCCAAAAAATTCCAAAAAATTCCAAAAAATTAAAAAAAATCTAAAAATCAAAAAAATTTTAAAAAATCATATGAATTCTAAAAAATCCTAAAAAATTCTAAAAAATCCAAAATGTTTCATTAAATGTTTCGAACCCGAACCGTTTCGAGCTGAACCGTTTCAACGCGAACCGTTTCGACGCGAACCGTTTCGACGCGAACCGTTTCGACGCGAACCGTTTCGACGCGAACCGTTTCGACCCGTACCGTTTCGACGCGAACCCTTTCGACCCGTACCGTTTCGAGCCGAACCGTTTCGACGCGAACCGTTTCGACGCGAACCGTTTCGACCCGTACCGTTTCGAGCCGAACCGTTTCGACGCGAACCGTTTCGACCCGTACCGTTTCGACGCGAACCGTTTCGACCCGTAACGTTTCGAGCGGAACCGTTTCGACGCGAACCGTTTCGACGCGAACCGTTTCGACCCGTACCGTTTCGAGCCGAACCGTTTCGACCCGTACCGTTTTGAGCCGAACCGTTTCGACGCGAACCGTTTCGAGCCGAACCGTTTCGACGCGAACCGTTTCGACGGGTCAAAACGGTTCGGCTCAAAACGGCGGTTCGCGTCGAAACGGTTCGGCTCGAAACGGTACGGGTCGAAACGGTTCGGGTCGAAACGGTACGGGTCGAAACGGTTCGCGTCGAAACGGTTCGGCTCGAAACGGTACGGGTCGAAAGGGTTCGCGTCGAAACGGTTCCGCTCGAAACGGTACGGGTCGAAACGGTTCGCGTCGAAACGGTTCGGCTCGAAACGGTACGGGTCGAAACGGTTCGCGTCGAAACTGTTCGCGTCGAAACGGTTCGTCTCGAAACGGTACGGGTTTAACGGTTCGCGTCGAAACGGTTCGGCTCGAAACGGTACAGGTCGAAACGGTTCGCGTCAAAACGGTTCGCGTCGAAACGGTTCAGCTTGAAACGGTTCGGGTTCGAAACATTTAATGAAACATTTTGGATTTTTTAGGATTTTTTTGGATTTTTTAGAATTTTTATGATTTTTTAATTTTTTTTTTATTTTTAGATTTTTTTGGAATTTTTTTGATTTTTTTGAATTTTTTGGAATTTTTTTTATTTTTAGATTTTTTAGAATTTTTTTATTACAATTTGTTAAGTTAGCAGGGGTAATTTGGTAATTTCACCCAAAAGTTAACAAAAAAAATGGTTGGAGTTAAGTTAGTGGACTGAAATGGTTACGAAAATAAAACTAATGGACTGAAATCGCAATTTTTAAACTAATGGACTGAAATCGTTATTTTTGACAAACCTTAGGGATGAAAACAGTAATTAACTCTTTGTTTAATTAGGAGATTAAATAAGTTACTAGTGTGTAGTGTTTTGTGACGGGTGTTAGGGTATTCGGGGATCCTAACTGGCTCAGAAAAAGAAAAACAATGTCATTGACAATATTTTTATGTTCCGGGTAAAGTCCGGTTGTTCAGTTGGATATTAATCCGTTAAAGTGCTAAATAAGCATTTAAAGTGTCGTTAATATTATTTTTAGTGACACAATGAATTCCCGACAATTTGGAAAGTGTCTAGTATTATTTTCCCATGTTTTTGCACTTTACTAGTTAGCTTAAATGCTGAATTTTATATTAAAGTGCAGGATTTTGTAATTAGAGCATGTTTTAGGCACATCGGGTCACTATAAATATCATCTAGTGATGCAGTTCTACAATCCTCATTTTCCCTACACTCTCTACTAGTGTAGTGATCTATTCCCGGCTCATACTGGCCTTAGAGACAGTGTCTGTCTGATGCTGGCTATGTCAGCATGTTTACTGGGTTATCCGTATAGTGTGCTCACTGTGCTTTTGTGCATCAAGGTTGTCACTGATGTTTGTGTGTAAATAATAGAGTGACAGTATAAAATGTGATGCATGAGTATGTATGTATCAGAATTCAACAAGCAGTTTAACCACAGTTGTAAGCAAGCACCGTAATTAAGCATTAATTAAATATTAATTAATTCGTACGGATACCTTTTTTGGTGAGGGTTGTCACACAACTTTCGGTTGCGAACCGACCCTAAAACTGGAATTGACGAGCCGAACATGTTCATACATGTTCTAATAATTATTACCAACTTGTTTAAGTGGAAAAACATATTTTATAACATACATATGATCAAATTATATCATTTACGAAAAACTGACCCGTTTGACTTTTTAAACAATAAAACTTTGACCCGTCAATTGACCTAGTTAACGTGATTTTCTGGAGGTGCCCTTTTGAGGGATTAACACCTACCTAATTACAATCACGTAGCCATGTTCGAATCGAACAATGGCTGAACCATAATGGTCTAAACTGATAGTCAAAGCAATTATCAAAATTGCTTTACTTTTGGCTTGAAAAACCTATAAAACGAAAATGCACTAGGAAGGAACACTTACAAGTGAACCTTGGATGAAAATAGACTGAGTTTGGATGCTCCTAAGGATCAGGAACTTCCAGAGAGGAGATAGAGAATGATTTAAGAACGGTGCACTTAAAAATGAGAGTTTAAGGTGCTATTTATACTTGAAGAGCAATGAGGAGATGAACATAGGTGTTATGGAGTGTTAGGAGATGAGCACAAGTGTCCCCTAACGTGGCATGAGCAGCAGGGAAGCTCATGGTTTCGAAATATGGTTTTGTGCAGGTTTGCTTGGTGCCCATACGATTTTTGTCGCTGGTGACTTTTTACGGACGTGGTTATGCGCCTAAATCCAGCTTCTTTGCGGACCGTAGAGACATGACGTCTACGGTCTGTAAGCGATGACCAAAATTGAAAATTTTCACAAGTTTTCATATTTAGTCTCTCCAATATCTAACTTTCATATATTGTCAAGAATAGTCCCTCTCGTCCAATATTTGGCTCATATGAGAGTATGGACATGATCGTATAGCATCAAGCTCGCGATCCGTAAAGGGCCACTGAAAGGCATAGTGTAGGACCGTATTTGACAGTCGTGTGAGTCAATTCGAGCTAGCAACTACCGAAAATGCAGCGGAAATACAAAATCGGCATGAATCAAAGCAAGAAAGGTGTAGAAACAGAAGGAATTCACTTTAAAATAGTTTTCTCATTCAATCTTCACAAAATACATGGGCAGCAGTTCGGCTACACTGGAGACATGAACGTACATAATGAGAAAACAACACAACTATTTATAGGGGTGAGGGTTTCGCTTATATGAACATGTTCATATGAGCGAAATCAGCTTCTTGGGATTTCGCTCATATGGCACATGTCCATATAAGCGAAATCAGAACATTAAAATCCCAAATTTTCATATTCAACCCCTATAGAATACATAATCAACACATCTAGACCCTATACATTAAACAACTAAGACTAAGACGTAGGCTTTAGACATTCGTGCACCAACAAATAGTTTCAGCATGGTGACACCTTTAGTCCCTCCACATTCATACTTTCCACAATTGGCAAAATTAGTCCCTCCCGGCCAACATTAGGCACACTTGGGAGTATGGACACGTGTCAGTAATTACTGGACATAATTTTACGAGGTGTTATAGTGATTGACTTGGGTGGTAGTTGGGATAACCATCTCCCCCAATAGAATTCTCCTACAATAACAGTTATCATATAAGCATCAAGGCTGCTCTTTTTGAGGCCTTGTACGGGAGAAAATGTCGAACGACGTCTGTTGGGCTGAAGTTGGGGAAGCCCAACTATCTGGACCAGAGATTGTCCTAGAGACCACAGGAAAGATTATTCAGATCCGTGATCGTCTTAAAGCTGCAAGGGATAGGCAGAAAAGTTATGCAGATAAGAGGCGTAAACCTCTTAAGTTCCAAGTAGGGGACAAAGTCTTATTTAAGGTATCACCCTGGAAAGGTGTGATGCGTTATGGAAAGAAGGGCAAGTTGAGCCCGAGATAATCGAATGCGTCAGATCATTAGCTTACAAGCTTAAGTTGCCAGAGGAGCTTAGTGGAATTCACAATGTGTTCCACATCCGTAATTTAAAGACATGTCTAGCCGATGAGTCGTTAGCAATGTCACATCACGATGTGCAAATTGACAAAACCTTGAGGTTTGTTGAGAAACCGATTTTGATCGAGGATCGACAGGTTAAGAAGCTTCGAAGGAATTTAATACCTATTGTAAAGGTTAAATGGGATGCCCATCGTGGCCCCGAGTATATATGGAAGGTTGAGTCCATTATGCGACAAAAGTACCCCCATCTTTTTGAATAAAATCTCGAGGTCGAGATTTCTTTTAAGGGGGTGAGGATATAACACCTCGTAAAATTGTGTCGAATTATATAATGACACGTGTCCACTCTCAAATGTGCCTAATAAATTGGACGAGAGAGACTAATATTGTCAAATTATGAAAGTATGAATGTGGAGCGACCAAAGGTATCAACATGCCAATTTATGGCCCCTGAATGACCCTTTGCGGACCGTAAGCTTTTGTGCTTACAAACCGTAGGGCTGAATAAATTTTGTTTCAGAGTAGCGGATACGGACAACAAGGACATATACCTTACGGTCCGTAAGGCAATGATTTCTGTGGGTGCTAAGTTGGCTTACATACCGTAAGCTTAAAGCCCATACGGTCCGTAAGGACTGTATCTGGGCAGATTTTGTTTGGAGGCCAAGGGATTCTGCGCTTGTGCCACCTATCTTGTAACGCTGAGCCATTGTGCAGCTTCTAACACGTCCATACACACCTGGATACATCCTAGACCACCTCTAACACCTGTCATGATCTCCATTCAACCTCTTCTAGTATAAATAGAGGCCTTGATCAGTTGAACAAAGTGCACCTTTCTCATTTATCCTCTCTACTCTCTAATCTGGAAGTTCCTAATCCTAAAGGAGCACCCTCTGAGTTCTAAGCATTCTAGTGATCACTTGCAAGTGTTCCTTTTTGTGAGTGTATAATGTCTATCACTTCCGTCAATCCCGAATCGTAGCAGAAAACTGAATGAAACAAGGTTTTATATTGTAAAATATAGGGGAAAGTCATTTTAGTAGCAAGGTGGAATTATTGTAATTAATGAGACTTTCATTAAGTGCCTTGCCTATAAATAGGAGCTTTAGGTTAATGTTTTAGAACTTTTGCAACTTTGAAGCTTTAGAGAAGATCTAGAGAGAGAGTGATCAAGGTGATTCACGGTTTTGTATATTGTCATATTATCAATCGAATCATCGTTTATTACGTTCTTGTGTCAATCCACACACGTACACGGATTCCGCACGTGATACATGTTCTTAGCAATCGTGTCGGGAGCTCAAAATCGACCCGGAAACGAATCCACAAGTGGTATCAGAGCGGGAGATCGATTGCACGGATCAGAGATACAAGATTTCACAAAATTTCAGCAAATTCAGAGCCGAATTCGTCAAGTTTCACCTTCTACTCATCTTCTTTACTTTTTACACTTTAAAACTCAGATCTACCAAGTTTTAACGGATAAAAACGCTTGATTTTTTTGAAATGATGTGCGAAAAACGTTTTTGATTAATCCTACAAAGTTTCAAAACAAAACTCAAAGATATACCAGTTCAAATTGACGAAAACTGGTCGAAAAGTTTGGTTTGTTCGCTGAACTCTTCTTACGAACCCACTGATTCGTACGAATCCACTCATTGGTACAAATCCACGTTTGGTGCGAATTTGCATTTTGGTACGAATTGGATGATTTTGTACGAATGGACTATGAGCAGGTTATGTTTTATTACGAATCCACATTTTGAAAACCAATAATTACGAATCCACTTCATGCATTTTATTACGAATTGACATCTAAATACGAACCCACATACTTTACAAAGTCTGCATGTTATTATGAATAGACATTTAAAAACGAACCCACCCGCTGCATGCACATTTTATTACGAACCCACTTTTAACTACGAACCCACATACTTAAAACCCACTGCATGCTTGTTACGAATCAGTGCTTGTACGAACCGACATACTTAAAACCCATATTTTGGTACGGATTCAGGTTTGATACGAATCAAGGATTGGTACGAATCCACGCACTTTTGTTAGACGAAGTCAGTGTCTACGAATCCAGTCGTAATTACGAACTCATGATTACGAATCCAGTCTGAACACGTTTCGTTTCGTACGAATCGGTAATCAGTGGTAGATACAAACTCAGTTAGTGTGTGAATCAGCAACATGCTTTTCCATGACAAATTCAGTTAACAAATCTGTTGTTTTTCGTGTCTTGATAATCTGTTATCTTCGAACAGATCCAGGAGATTCAGTTAACAAATCGGATCCAGGAAATCAGTGGTAACTTGAACAAATCTGTTGCTTTTTGTGGGATTCACATTCGTGTGCACATTCGTACGAAGCTAGGGATTATATGCAGTAAAAACGATTCAATGTACCCAGTTTGAACGACAAGTTTTGATTCATAAGGTTTGATTCGTACAGTTTTGAAAGCTGTGTTTGTAAATAAATGAGTGCAGGTTGCATGGAGGGGAAAATTTATGGCTTTGATTAGGGTGCACGAGGGTTAAAAGTTTGCATGAATAAACAAGAATGGGTTTTAGATATTTGAAGTGTGTGCATATGCAGTAATAGTGGAATACATCTGTTGTGTGGTCCTACATAATTAAATTGCACATGAATAATTCATATGATTTCAATTCATACAGGGGCTGCACGAATTCGGCATAAGGTGTTCACAGCTTGAGTTTATAGTCTTGTTAAAAAAACAAAGCTCAATTACAGATCCAGATATCAATCATCATCCGCTGGTTCATTAGTTTGAAACAAGTCTATCCGTTTGATTCTAAAATTTGAACATCTTTTACGGATTTGGAAATCAGTGTTATTGACTAAACGGATCTAATTGCACTTATACAGCCGCTGAAAATCATTGTCTATTCGCTCAAGACTGGTATCAAGTTTAGTCGTCAGTTAGTTCATTTGCTGTTACATCATCAGCTGGTTCATTTGCTGCTATTGTCCATTCAAAGTTCATTCGCAAATAAGTTCAGTTACAGATTCGCTAAAATTTCACATTCGCACAAAGTCAAAGTTGACTCACACGGACCGACAAAGTATCTGATTGTTCATCAGCACGAGTCTTAGATCAATCCCCGTTCGCAAAAATTCAACATCATTTCATAGTTACATATTTTACGGGTTTTCACGTATTTGATTCATTTAAACTGATCAAGTTGTTTGATTGTTTGCAGGTGATTCTAAAGTTGTTCATTCATACGGATCCCATCAAATCCGCACGAATCAACCACTTCTTCATTTAGTGTAAATCAAGTTTCAAAAAGTGTTTTTGATTGTTTTTTCAAAGGTAATAATCAAAGATATAAAATCATGGTTGTTGAGTTTAAACAGAGCCAAGAGGAACAACATGCACGAATGTATTTGAGTGACGTATATAAGCCTTTCACAGAAGCACGGCGGGCAAATAGATGGAGTGAAGAGAAAGAATGTTTTGTTGATCCTAAAGGAAACCCAACAGTTGATCCTGAAAAAGTAGACATTGAAGCACGTGTTGCTGCTATTCCAACTGTGGGAGTTTGGTGTAAAGGGCTTGAAGAGATTCCGAACTATAGACAGAAGGTAGACAAAGGAACAAAGAAAGTGATCTATGCAAGTCTTGAGAAGAAGAAGAAGACAGTAGAGGAAATTGTTGATGAAAGCCAGAAGATGGTGGAAGAGGTAAAGAAAGCTGATGAGAAAGCAGAGGAAGTTGTTGCTGAGAAACAGAAGATGGTTGAGGAAGAACAGAATCAAAAGACAAAAAAACAACGGTGCCAAAAACTGAGGTAATAACTCAAACTGATTCTTCTATAATAAAACTAATCAGTGCAAGAAATTCATGGAAACGTGCAGGGCTTATACAGAAAAAGATAGAAATCTGAGATCCAGAGACATTGAGTTTACTAAAATAGAAAAGATTTTCAAAGAAAAATGCAATGAAATGTTAGAAAATGAAAGGTTTTTCAAACAGGAAAAAGAAAAGCTGACACAAAAATGTGAAAATCTTGAAAAAGAAAACAAAGTTTTGAAACAACAGTGTTCAGCTGATTGTAACGAATGTGTTCAAAAAGATAAAATTATTCAAGAATTGCAAAAAGAATATGATGAGATGAAATTGTCATATCACACGGTAAAAGAAGCTTATGAAACTTTGAAGAGTAATGTTAAAATTTTGGATGATAGATTGTCGGCTTGTCAAAAGACAACTAAATTTCTTGAAGCTAGATGAGGAAAACAAATGGTTTTAAATCAGTAGTATACTGATGATATTGCTATGCTTAAACAAGAACTGGCTGAAAAAGAAAAATTGGTTAATAAACAACAAAGTAATCATGCTTCTTCATACATTTTGAAACGTATTTTCAACATCACACCAGATGGTAAAGAGTCTGAAAAGAACAAAAAGGGAATTGGGTCAGAATATCATCATGTTCCACCACCGTTGGAGAATATTATACATTCTATGATGGCGAAAAGGTGGAAAAAGCGATAAACATGGTTGACCAATTACCAGACAACATCGATGTGACGTAAACCAAATCTGATAATCTTGATGATTCAGAGGTGGTAGGTAAGGTTGTTGAAAGTGTTCTGAGAGAGGAGTATACCAAAACAGATAAGTTAGAGTCACAGGAAGAAAATGAGGGAAGTTTTCATAAAATTTATCTTAAAAATTCAAAATATGAGAAAAATATGTATGATGATTTGATAGGATTGGTTTATACCATGATTGGATCAGACAAATTATTCTCAGATATTAATGTTCCTATTCAGAATGTGATTTCAAAAAAAATTGACAAAGTCTTCAAACCGGTAGAGATTGAAAAGTCTGAAATTTCAAAATTTGATGGGAAGAGCTAGAAAACTTTTTATAACAAACCTAGTTACAAAAGAAAAACATGAAGGCTGGGTTGGGTTATAAAAAGCAACAAAACAAAAAGAAATGCTTTGAAAAGCCAAATTATCAGAAAAAGATGAACTTTGTTCATGGAACAAGTTTAGAAGAAGAGAAAGAACTTCAATTTAGACGATAGTCTAATGAAGAGTTCTATGCTCAGAAGAAACAACAACAATAGGTTAAAGATGTTTCAAAGAGAACATGCTTTAAATGTGATCAATTTGGACATTGGTCGCAAGTGTCCAAATCTTAAAACTGTTGGTGTTGAGAAAAAGAAGTCTGATGTTGTGAATCAGAAGTCAGCCAAGTTTGAATCAAAACAAACTTGGAAGCTGAAAAGTTCAAAAGCTGAATCACAACAAACTTGGAAACCAGCGACACCCAGATTTCGGACAACGCAAAGATGGAAAAAAACTGTTGATATGACAAAACCAAACCAATTTTGGAAACCAAAAGTTGTTGTATCAAAACAAAACATTCAAAGTGATTCAAAATTTTATTGAAGGAATGTTTTAAATGGTCAAATATGGGTGGTAAAGAAAAAGACTTCTGTGAATGAGGAAATTAAAGAGAATTTTTTTTTTAGAAGAATGAACGAAACTATCCAGTTTGACCTGGAAAGATACATGTTCAGCTACCTGAGTCAAAGCAAGCTTGGGATGCTTTGTTTAAGTAATTGAATTGTTTGAATGTGCAGGTGCTCCTGAAGACAGACGAATGTCAAACCAAGGAGAGGAGCAGCCTGGCACGGAGGCTGCAGATCCCTGAGATTAAAAAACAGCGAGTTTATGTGTTTCTGTACATAAATAAACCATAAATTAAAAACCCTAAATATAGAAAAACTTAAAATCCATAAATAATTTTTTATTTTGTCAAAAATTGAAAAATGAAAAAATATGTTTTGTTTTTAATATGGGAAATTGGCCTGTAATAATCCCACCTAGACCTTATTGGAAATTAATAATCCCATCTCAGAATATTCCCCCCACCAGTCCCACCTTTCACATATTTTTCCTACAATGGTCCCCCGTTAAAATAAGTTAGCGGAGTTAAGCTTTTTTCCAAATTACAAACAGATTTTTAGGGCTTTTGATGAGAACAACGATATGAGTCCATTGATGTAAAACCTGACTCGAAACGGTGCTCCAAGTAACTTGATTTTTGTTAACTGGAAATTTAAACACCCGAATTGAAGCGCCGTTTTCATCGTTTGGAGCACCGTATCGAGACAAGTTTTACATCAATGGACTCGTATCATCGTTCTCATAAAAAACCCTAAAAAAATTGTTTGTAATTTGGAAAAATAGCTTAACTCCGTTAAGTTTTGTAACGGGGGACCATTGTAGGAAAAATATGTGAAAGGTGGGACTGGTGGGGGGAATATTCTAAGGTGGGTTTATTAATGGCCAATAAGTTCTAGGTGGGATTATTACAGGCCAATTCCCCTTTTAAAATTTGTTAAAAATCAAAACTTTGAAAAAAATGTTGATTGAATATGCCGAAACCCTCACGGCTGAACAAACACGATTGTTTTACAATTGATTAAATGGTTTTAACATTGTTAAAAATTAGTGTGTTTTAAATCATGGGGGTACTTTCTGCAAAACAGAGCATGTGAAGCGGAAAATGGATGGCGAGATGAAGCTATCTGCATCGGATTGTCAAATTTTATTTAAATGTTTTGAATTTTAGGGGGAGTAAATATTTTCAGAAAATACAAAAACATTTGAAAATTTGAAAAAACAAAAAACATGATAAAATGAAAACATTTGAATTTTTGAAAAAAAAACACCAAAAACATGATAAAATGAAAAAGAGTTTTTGTGTAAAAAGAGGAAATAATAGTACATTAGTAGACAATCGCAGTACACTAAAGAAATGGAATGGTAAAATGTGATAAACGTTCTCACTGATGGTATGCCAGTAGGTTTTTACACACTTAGTAAATTGATTTCGAGATATAAACCTAAATATCAATAACTTTCTTATCTCGTGGGGAACATATCTCAGATATCTGAGGTATTATACCTGGTCTTTTGATTTTGCGTCATCAATGGCCTAGACCTCGTATAATACTTTACACGCTTTAAAAAACTTTCCCTCTGCATAAAAATTGAGAAAATATCGAAAGATATAAATTAAGTGCAGTTGTAAAGAAGATCCCTAAGTGGGACACACCTCAAAGACGAGCCTTCATCTCTTTCACTGAATGGTAGTTCATACCTGAGCTCTCAAGGTTTCGCACTAACCTAGAGTACAGATATCAATATAGTATATTCACCTGGAAGACTGAATCTAGGGAATATTGATACGGGAGTATATTCTGAGGTGGGACACATGAATAAGTTATGTTCTTAAAACACTAAATTTCGTATCTCGAAGTAGTTGAACTTTGTGTGAGAATTTAAGTGGATCAGTATATTGACAATCTAAGTGAATCGTTTAAAACTTAAAGTGTTTATAGCTCAACGGTGCTAGTGATTTGTCATAAACTGATATGATCCTCTAACGCAAACTCAAACAAAAATATTGTCTGTAAATATTTCTTTACTGCAATATGTTAATGAAAAGTACAAAAAGATTTTCGGAGTATTTTAGCATAAACTTTGAAAAATACAAAAAGATTTTGTTTCTGTTTTAGTTTCGACAACTGATGTTTGAATGCTGAGTTTCAAAATCTGAGTATGCTGAACATGTTTCTGAAAATAAACAAGTTCATTAATTTGAAACTTGATGTTTTACATAAAAAATCAAAAATAATTTGTTAAATCACCAAGGTCATTAATTTGGACTTGGATGATTATTTGAGAGGGCTTTGGATGCTTAAACTGTCATATATAGAGTTATTTGATAGACGGAGCAGAGTTGAGTATTTCTGGAAGTCTACATATTGTTACATCTTTGTTTAGAGCCAGGTTATTATTCAAAAAGCTTTCACTGTTAAATATTTGTGTTTTTTTAGATATTAATCCAGATTACGATCCCGATAGCTAAGGTTAAGGGGGAGACTGAAGACAAGCTTAAAGCAAGGGGAGCTTGTATTTGAAGAACCAGGTGTCGATACTGAAAAGCACAAAAGCTTAAAGAAAGGGGGAGCCTGGAGACAGATTCTACTGAAAGGGAAAGCTGATTCAGATCGCAGAATCAAGAGAAGCTTGAAGAGGGAGTCTGTGGTGCTGAAGATGTCAAAGCTTCAAAAAGACTCAGAGAGAAAGAGAAGATAAAAAGCTACGAGATTGACTGCAGTAATATCCAAGGGGGAGTCTGTGAGTGTATAATGTTTATCACTTCCGTCAATCCCGAATCATAGCAGAAAACTGAATGAAACAAGGTTTTATATTGCAAATTATAGGGGAAAGTCATTTTAGTAGCAAGGTGGCATTATTGTAATTAATGAGACTTTCATTAAGTGCCTTACCTATAAATAGGAGCTTTAGGTTAATGTTTTAGAACTTTTGCAACTTTGGAGCTATAGAGAAGATCTAGAGAGAGAAAGTGATCAAGGTGATTCACGGTTTTGTATATTGTCATATCATCAATTGAATCATCATTTATTACGTTCTTGTGTCGATCCACACACGTACATGGATTCCGCACGTGATACGTATTCTTAGCAATCGTGCCGAGAGCTCAAAATCGACCCCGTCATTTTTATAGGCTTTTATTAGCCGAAAGTCAAGCAAATTGACTTTTTCTTTGACTTTCGGTTTTGACCATTATGGTCCAACCATTGTTTGAATCGAACATGGCTACATGATCGTAATAAGGTAGGTGCTAATCATTCAAAAGGGCACTTCCTGGAAATCACGTTAAGTTGGTCAAATGACGGGTCAAAGTTAAGTTAAATATAAAGTCAATCGACAGATTTTCGGAAAACATATAAAATGAACTTGTAATTAATTTAACTCATTTTTTGACACTAAATCAGTAGGTAACTAATATTAGAACATGTCTAAACATGTTCAGCCTGTCATTTCCAGTTTATGTGTCGGTTCACAACCGAAAGTCAAGCAGTTTGACTTCTGCTTTGACTTTCGATTCTGGCCCGATTTAGCAACTTTAGCTACTGATTATTAGTTGCATTATGATCATATTATAGTTTAGAATAACCCTCTGTGGTTGTACTACTTGATCATAATCAGATTCTGAGTTTTTACACAAGTTCTTATAATATGCCTAATAATGACCAAAATGCCCTTTTTGTGAATAACTTGGTTTTATTCAATGAAGATCTTATAAATTTGATAACTTACTGATATGATATGATAATTAACATGTTTTGACAGAATGTACTTGTTCATAACGTAGGTTTTTATACGAGTTCTTAAATTATGTCACATTATGACTAAAATGCCCTTATGGTGCATATTTTGGTTTTAAACCATAATGATCTTACAAAGTTGATAACCTACTGATGTCACAACATAATCAAATTGAACTTGTTTGTAGCTCATCCGATCACCCGATACCGCCTATGCGCGTATGGTTAGCTTATGTAGCTGGTTTACGTAAGTTTACCGAAAATGGGTAAAATCTTTTCATATTCATTTCAAATTCCAGAATGTAAACATGTTTACCCACATTATACAAGTCTTAGTACTTGTGAGGGTTTAAACTACATTCTATCCGGTCATCGCTTAATCTAGCATATTGTACCGTTTTCATTAATTTAAGTTAACCGGTCCAAGTTTATGACTTGAATAAAACATGTTAACATTCTAATTGGTTATTATACCATTCATTCCATACTAAGGCATTCCAGTAGATTGCAACCAAGCTTAGTTAAATTGATAACGGCTGTGCTTATTATCTTGTCTTGCATTGTAAGACTTATTTAAGCCAGGTAAATACTCTTAACCTATTTTCCCTATACGGGCTTGGGATACGGTAAATTATTATTGCTTGGTCGGGTATGGGATCATATGTCGGATTGTGACTAGAAAATCCGCATAACCTGTTTTAATATGTTTTGCTTGATAACTTAAACATTGGGGGTTAACGCGACTGTGTCCTGGATATCCTCGGCTCATTTAATTGCAAATGGCCATGACTTAAGCACGGGGTGTAGGCATACACCTGAAAGATGCTAATGCTAATATTAAATATTTTTCTACCCATATTGGGGATATGGGTTAAAAGTGGTGTGCCGGTTAATCATGTTATCGCTTTATGTACCGGGCCCCATATGTATTGACATGCATGTAAAACTGCATACAAGATAATTATTATTGTCCCAAGTTATTTATAAAAATACACGTGCCTTTGTGCACTTAACACAACTTTGAAATATTTTCAAAATGTGTCGGTTATTTGTATTTACCAGTGTAAACTAACGTATCTTCAAAAGACTAAGTGATAGGTTGCAAAGTTACAAAATAGGCTGGAAGTGCCCGGTAATGCTTAAGAGGAATTTGCAACTCCTTGCATAAGAAGCCTATTAGTCTGTTATTTCATTTTGTAAATTTACGATCCGCCTGTGGATCTTTTGATACACTATCCGGCTGTAATATATTTTGAACACTTGGACTTTTATATTTATAATAGTATTTTAAATCCAAGACTTCCGCTGTGCTATTTGTGTATTTGATATCAATCTAGTCACGTACCCCATCTGGGCCCACCGGGCGTTGTTAAAATACCGGGGTGTGACATGCCATGTGATTGCAAGAATCGAGGATGATGAGATACGAGGAGATAGAGGTCTAGAGGGTTGCTTAAGATTTAGATCTGTAATATAGTTTAACTAATGAAAATGTTATTATATAATAATACATATGTATAATACTCCTTAATGTTTAATCAAAGTTCGAAACTTCCGTTGTGAATTCTCTAGTTACAATGTGTTTTGTATATCTGATGCATAACACTCCCTAGAGCTTATCCTGGGATGCGGGTGTTACAAGTTGGTATTAGAGCCGTAATTTAAGTGAATTAGGCACAAGGATATTATCGAGACTTAAACTAGGAAAGATGATTTAAAGATAAGCTTTGAGATAAGTGATTTGACCACATAGGTTTAGGGTAATAGGAGTTAGTATCATGTGGGGGAATACAAGTACGATAGATAAGCAGTAACACCTAGCCACTGTTGTTTCTTGTTTATCAGTACTATTTTGTTCTGGATCATAATACATCATCTGAATACAAACTCCTTGCTCCATTTATGTAGGCTTTGACTATGACAAAAAGAGGAAGTACTCAGGGTAGGGGTCGTGGCAGAACACATGTTACTAGAAGACAAACTAGCTCACCCGTTAACAACGATCATGATACTGGACCCGAGGCACAACAGTTTGCTGGACCACAATTTCAGTCAGTTGTGGCTGGCATCATTAGAGATTCTTTGCCTGCAATTATAGCTAAAGTTTTAAACACCACTAGAGGTCATGCAAACAACAATAATGATGGCGATGGACAAAACATGCTTCTTAATGGAAACAGCCTAAAGAGGGATGTTCCTACAAAGCCTTCAAGGGATGTGATCCCCCAATATTTAACAATAAGAAGGATTCCATGGCCACTTTTCAGTGGATCAATGAGATGGAAGTTGTTATTAACATCAATAGATGCACACCCACGCAAGCAGTCATGTATGCCACTCACTCATTCAGGTCTGATGTTAAGATCTGAGTTTGATTGTTGTGACAGTTAAGATGGAAATAATGAATGAAGATAAAACAAAGATGAAATATGCAGTGTAATAATTAACTTTTCAATCACAACAATGAAGATATTGCTTTCATCAACATGCTTTTATAAATTTGCAATTACAAGTTTACGTATGCATGAAGAATTTCAACTCCTCCTCAGCCCGATCATTCCTTGTTTGTTCGTACAAAAATGTCAAGGTGAAAGTGATAAATAGAACAGTACAGGCACTGTTCTATTTATAGCACAAACGAAACATCTGAAGCATCTAAGTTGACGTCACCTAGACAACGACATCTAACAGCCTAATAAACTCCTAACATCTGCTAGAGCCTAAGCACTGTTATATTGATAATAAAGGAAAACTCTGTTGATCATCATATGTTGAAGATCCTCTGTTGGTCTTCATCATCTGTTGATCCACAACAAACCTTAGCTTCATCAGATTTTAGTCTTCTCAGCATAGGATGATCAGACCTTTGCTTCAACAGACTTTGTCTTCATTAAGAGCGGTTCTCTTTGGCAGACCTTTGGCTTTAGCAGACTTTAGAGAAGCAGATGTTGAGTCTTTGTCTTTGGGAGGAGCAGATCTTTAAAGCACTATTATTCGTAATCAGGTTGTAGACTATTTTGGCTTTCCAATCATCTGTTCTTTTGTAGGGTCCACTAGATCCAACAATCTCCCCCTATAACAAATGATGTCAAAACTCTTCTTTATTTCTGATCTTTATTTCTCATCAGCATTTCCCTAATTTGGCCTTTGAATTGTAATTCAAAGTTCAAGGAAACCATATCTTCAGAATCCCTTTCTAGTTCAAGGTTCAATTGATCTTGGAGGTCACCTGCATCCTATGCATCCTCCATTTTTTTTCATTTGAACATCGCCATCTGATCTGAGCAAAGTCAATTCATGGGTGTCTGAGGATAACTTCCAGTTTAGAATTTTTTAATCAGATGGTTTTCTTGGGTATAGAGTTATTTTTGATGAGTTTGGTGATTGTGGTCTACTCACAAGATTAGCAAGTGTTTCACGCAGTTTGTCACTAGCAGGATCTGTGTGATATATCAGTTGGTTTTTCAGTCCTTCTTTCGTGTAGTAAGCAGCATACATCTTTGCATCAGCTTCAGACATCTGCTTCTGCCTTTTTGCTTGATTTAAGGCAGTTATTGATAAGCCAGATGCTTGCTGAGGACTGCTTTTTAAATGTAAGGGTTTGTTGAGGGACAACCACTGTTGGATATAATGCCTTCTTTGGAACTGTAGGATCCTTTTCTCTTATTTGTTCTAGTCTCTTGTATGTTTCAACAATTTTGGACTTTGTCTATCTAGCAACAGACCTTGCATTACCATACTTCACAGCAACTAGCTCTTCTCTCATTCTCTTCAGCTTCAATGCCTTGTTTTAATCAACTTGTTTGCACTTCTTCCAGTCTGGTGGAGTTGGCTTAAGTGAAGGGTCATTGAGCATCTTTTGAATTCTTTCTATTTCTTCTTTGAGAGCATATGTTGACCAATCTTTGAACTGTGCTCTGTTTGCATTGTATGGTTTATGTTTCATGATGTGATCAAGGTAATCATGTCTCAGTTCTTTATCAAGCTCAGCATTTATTGGCTTCTCAGACATGGATTTGCTTAGATCTTTAGCATAATATTCTATCTTGCTTACCTTGCTAAGTTCTAGTGACAAGATTCCCTGAGCAGTCCTGTCATCCATCCCTTTACACTTCTCCTTTCCAATATATTCAGCCTGTCTTGCTTTTAATTTCAAATCTTCATCTAAGTTTCTAGGCCCGCGATAACCAAGGAGAGATGGGAAGGATAGTTGTGATGAATCCTCTATTGAATAAAAAGATTCAATTTCACCTTTAATTACATGAATCTCCAGAGGATACAGAGCAGCAAGTGGGATGATTAGTGATGGTGGTTGAGTGGATGGAAATGAAGTGGATTTTGATGGAAGTGATGAGAGTGGTATGGCTTGAATGGGGGCATGAGGGGATTGGTGATTTAATCTCCTCATCATCTTCTTGCACAACAATAGTTTTTCTTTTGCGAGTGAATTTGATTTTAGGTGAAGGTGGGTGTGTTGGAATTCTTGGTGGTGTGGGCAGTGGTTATGTTGTTGTTGGAAAGATTATCATGGCAGTGGTTTGGGAAACATCTGCTCATACATCTGTTGTACCAACATCTATTGGTTGATTTGGTGGTGCTGGTGGTGATAGTTTCTTTTGAGGTGGTTTTTGTGGTGAGGGTTCTGTTTTGGCTGCAACAGTGGTTTTAGCAGAGGATACACTTCTTGTAGGCATAGCAGTGGTTTTAGGAGGGGTGGTGATTGGCTGTCTAACATTTCTTGTTGACTTTCTCCTTTTTGAAGTGCCAATTTCTTCCTTTTTCCTCTGCTCGGCTTGTTCTTGTTCAATTAGGCTAGAAGCTTTGGCTTCGAGTGTATCTTGCATTCTCTGTTTTTCTGAGGCAATCTCTTCTCCTATCTTGTTCAGGGTCTCATCAATCCCTTTTCACTTCTAGCATCTGATGCCTTAGTAGAGGTTTTGGTTGCAGGAACAGACTCTTACTTTTGTTTTTGCACCTTTGATGGTTTTGTTTGTGATGAAGGCTGCAACTTTCTCAACTTGTCATTCTCCCCCTTTTTGGCATCATCTTCCACTTTTTCTTGAAGTACAGTTGGAGGGGCAGGGCCAGTAGTCTTTAAAAGATGTTCCCTGATGGCCTTTATATCAGCTTGTGTAACTTTGTACCTGGCCTCAACCATGTTTCTTATTAACTCCGTGTGAGTGTTGTAATTAATATCAGCCAAATTCCTTTGAGCTTGGATAATTGGTTGCACTGATTTCCACAACTCATAGGCAATTTGCTGACTTGAAGGTTGACTTTCAGAATTTTGCAACATCTGTTTCATCATGCCTTTCATTTCTACCATTGAGGATTCCATAGATGTCATTCTGTCTGTCAATTCCTCATATCTTAATTCATCACCTAACTTAATAGGATCACCTGAATTCCTACTAAAGGTAGTTTGATTTGGTTCCATAACAGGAGAATTCTCCAAATTATCAGAACCAAATGCCCCTTTGTCTTGGTACTGGGGACATCCAACTGGAATAGAAGTTACAATTGTACCCTCAACAGTTGTTGCCTTCAAGGAAGTCTTACAGATAAAACCACTGTCCAACTGAAAAACTGTTGTTTGACCAGTTGTAGTGGCTGCTTCACTTGAACTACCACCAAGAGTTACATGTAACTCAAGGGGTGTAGCCTCCTTAGCTATTTGTGGGCTAGCAAGTTAATTTTTCTCAGACTCACTCACTTGTGGAAGTTTGCTCTCTTTAATTGGTGATTGAGAGGGACTGATTTGTGTCTAAGTTGTATCAATTGCATCAAACAGAGGTAAGAATGTTGGTGGAATTGGAGTGGAGGGTTGTGGAGTTGAAAGAGAGACAGCCTTGGGAGAGGGGCTTAGAAACAGACTTTTAATTGAAATGTCTGCCTCTTGATTTGGTGTCCCTGTGCTTACAACTTGATCCTTTTGTGAGGATTCAAGAGGAGTTTGGATCGGTGGAGATCTTTCTAGCTATTGTGAGGAAGTAGCAACAGTGGTTTCTAGTGGCTTTTGTTTTGCCACAAGGTTATCCTCCGGGATCTCATCTTCTAGAGGTGCCTTTTTATTTTGCTTATTTTTAGTGGGCTTTTTGGATGTAGGGGGGGGGGGGGGTTTATGGATTTTTTCTGGTGCGGGTTTCACAACACCGGTTGTGGGTTGTGGTGTCCTGATCACCAGGAGCAGTGGGCTCAACAACAGAGGTTTGAGCAATAGATGTGGACTCATCTAAAATAGGCTCATTCCCTTTTGCTTGTGTTTTAGAAACTTTTGACTCTTTATCTTGCATTCTAGTAAAAGTTTGATTTGTAAGACTTTTCATTTGGAAAGCTTCACCTTGTTGAAAATCTTTTTGAGACACTTGTTTTTGAAGGTAATAGCTTAAAAGTCTGGGATAAATAAGAAAAGCATTATTTGAGCCCTTTTTAACAGCATTCACATTTACCACCAAGTCCAAGAACAATGCCTGGGATAGATTATAATCTGATTTTGTCAAAATGGCATATCCCAAGTATTGAACTATTTGTGGAATCTCATTGAATGAGGTGGTCTTGGCTGAGAGACATATAAGTAGGGTATAGAAAAAATATTTCATTTCAGTAGGAAATTTTGGTTTAAAAATTGTAATTCCTATCAATTGACCATCATCCCCTCTTTCTATGAACTCTGTGTGAAGTTCATGTTTTTCAAAATTGCCTGCATGGTCGTTCAAAGCAAATACTGTGGATATGGAAAATGGGGATATCTGAATAATGGTTTCTCCGATTTATACCAAAGGGCTTTTTATATTGAGATTGAATTTCAGCATTAGCCCAGAATTGTCGAAGAGTATCCACGTATATTGTTGCATCAACAGTTAGTATGGTTTTGTATTTTGATGATGTCAAAACATCAATTATTGAGTGGAAAGCTTGATTTTTGTCGGTTTTCTCAAAGTAAGGGAGGTAGTTATGAGGAGTTTTTATCTGAAGAGCCATGATCGGAGATGGGAGGTGAGGAGTTTTAAAGAAGATGGTAGTGGAAACCGCTTTTTATGAATTTTGAACTCAAGTCGTAGTGTAAGCTCTGTTTGGATGGAAAAGGGGTATTTATAAGGTGAAAAAGTGAAAGCTAACGTGGCCTCTGTTTCAAAGATCTGATGGCTAGCATCTGTCCATGTGGTAACCTCTGTTTGTGATAATGGATGACAGTTGTTAGATAACCTCTGTTGGAAAGCAACAGAGGTTGGGAACAGTGGATATGAATAGTGGCTGATTTTAGTCTATCAGAGGATAGACATCAAAGGTTAGGACAAACAGTGGTATTCCTAAGAGAGGTTTATGAACAGTGGTGAATGAGAACAGAGGTCACCTTTCAGCAGGGGATAAATTGTAGCCAAACAGAGGTTTTAGAAACAGTGGTTTGGAACAAACTTTAAGGATTTTTGAATTTTTTTTTCAATCAAAGCTATTTTTAAGGATGGATTTTTGATTTTCTGAAAATATTTTAATACTTTTTATTCATGGAAAACAAATTTTTGCTTTTAATCCATGTTTAGCATGCCAATCCTAGAGATCAAGCTTTCAAAGGTGGATGTGTCTAAAGCTTTTGTCAACACATCTGCCAGCTGATCCTTAGTTTGAACATGATGTAGAGAAATCAAACCTTTTCATAGCTATCCCTAACAAAGTGATGTCTGATGTTAATGTGCTTGGTTGGATTTTTAATGAGGTTTTCAACTGCTTGACTATCCAACATGAGATGAGTCTTTAAAGCAGTCGCATCAAAATCCAACAACTGATTTTGAAGCCACAGGAGTTGGACTGTACATCTGGCAGCAACAATATATTCAGCCTTTGCTGTTGATGTTGAAACCATGGCTTGCTTTTTGGTTTGCCAAGAAACCAATCAATTACCTAGAAACTGGCATCCTCCTGAAGTGAACTTCCTTGTAGTGTGACAACCAGCAAAGTCACTGTCTGAGTAACCTAAAAGCTCAATATTCCCATTAGCAGGGTATCAGATACCAAGTGTGGGAGCACCTTTTATGTATCTGAATATCCTTTTCACAGCTATATGGTTGGACTTTCTAGGTGCTGACTGGGATCTTGCACAGACACATGTTGCAAACATGATGTTTGACCTTGATGCAGTTAGGCACAATAAAGACCCAATCATGCTTCTGTAAAGTGTTTGATAAACCAAGTCATCTTTATCATCAGCAGTGACCAGTTTTGTAGTGGCCATGGGTGTACTACATGGTTTACAATCATTCATATCAAATTTTGTTAATAGTTCTATAACATATTTACTTTGATGAATGAATGTACCATTTTGCAATTGCTTAACTTGGATACCAAGAAAGCATTGAAGTTAACCCATGGCACTCATCTCAAACTCTGCTATCATGAGTTCCCTAAACTCTTCACACATGGAATTGCACGTGGATCCAAAAATGATGTCATCCGCATAAATCTGGACAATCATCAAATCCTTTCCTTTCCATTTTAAAAACAATGTTTTATCAATTTTACCTCTTGTGATGTCACACCCCAACTGATGGCGGAAACATCGGAGTGAGACGAAAACAAGATTGCTCGTAGCATCATAACACTAATTGTGACAATAATTAATTAATCAAAAATTCATAAATACTAAAATGGCATACATTGTTCAAAATCCAAATACAATCAAATTGTAGCAACATGAAACATGAATAATTGTTTATTATTCAGGTGTGTTTTTAAGTCCACCCTAAACTTATTCCTTCATGGTGTCATCTATCAGCCTGCAACATGTATTTAAATATGGTCAACAAAATGTTGGCGAGTATTTAAAATGTTTAATGGTGCTCATATCCAACATGATAAATGTATACCCTGTTACTAACGTACTGTACAAGGGTAAACTATATGTCAAACCAGAGTTTAACGAAATCGTGATTACTCAACATCGTCGAAACGAAGAGGGTGTATACTGTTTTACTTAACAATACCACAAGAATACAGGCGGGGCATTAATCCTATAGTGCTATAATTGTTAAGGTAGGCTTGCAAAGTTAATGAGCATATAGACACGTGTAAACATAGCATGCGAGATTAACAAGTATCAACAAGTCTCATATTTAATAGTGGATAGAGTGTGATTTGTAAACATGTTTAATAGTGTTGTGTGTCTTTGTATAGTTGTACATGTTGCACCCAAAGTGTATAAAATGAAAAAGGGATCGAGTATTCTCATAGTTTTGCGTAGATTTCCACGAAAACCGAGAACCGATTATATGGGGCTGGTACACCGAAGTCACCCTTAAATGGGTAAACGAAGGTGTGAGTATTCTGATATGAAAAGGTTCGGATCAGTCTTTAAAATACGAAAAAGTACAAAACAAAACAAGTAACAAATCCTTCGTGCGAATGGAAGCCCATTTGTGCGAAAGGTATAACCTTTCGTGCGAAGGGTATAACCTTTCATGCGAAGGGTATAACCTTTCATGCGACTGGCAGTCCATTGTGCGAATGGTCTTGTTTAAACGAGGATTCATGCGTAAAATTTGATTGTAAATTGTTTTAACATAATATAAAACAGTAATTGTTACACAAAATGAAAACAAAAGGTAAAATAGCCAAACAGTCAAGTAATGACAACCCAGGTGTGCCAACTCAACATAGAAGGTGTGAACCAAGTGTTGGAGGCTAAACGGGGTTAACATACTTTGTGACTATTAAACTGTTTGGATGAACCGGGATCGAACAGAAGTGAAATCGAAAACGAAAACATGTGAAATAGTCCCCTTTCGTGCAAAAGGGATGCCCATTCGCACGAGGGTATGGCCTTTCATGCGAAAGGTGTAAGTTCATCAAAAATGTTTGTTTGATCCATTCAAAACAAATCATTTCTTGGTGAAAATTAACCCTAATGCAAACCCACAACTATGAACTGAGTTGTGAGTCTGGTGAGTACCAGATTCCACCAAGTTTGAAAACAGAAAATAAAATGAAACGTAAGAACAAGTTTAAATCAAAGTTTATAACGTTTGAATCTCATATGTGAGATATTTTCAAACACGTGAAAACTATCCGTGAGATATTTTCCCAAGCAAAGTTTAAACCAAAGTTTATAACGTTTGAATCAAAGTTTAAATCAGTTTGCCCAAGCAAACTCGTGAAAACCATCCGTGAGATATTTTCAAACACGGGTTTTGCAAAAGTTAAAGAAATTGGATAAAATGCAAGAAAAATGTTAGAGAAATGAAAGGGATGAAAGAAATTCATAACTGAAAGCCTCTGATCGCAAGAGAGAACTTCAGAGCATTTGAGAGTAAGTCTGAGCGACTGGGAGGGGAAAATGAGTGGAGTAGCATGCTTATTTATAGGTTTAGGGTGAGTTTGGGACGAGAAGGAGCTTTCGGGCGAAAGGGAGATTGGGGCGACAGGCCCCTTTCGCACAAAAGGGGGTCCTTTCGTGCGAAGGGTCATTTCTCTTCCTCTCAAAGGTCCGAGTTTGATTAATTCGCGTGTTTTAGCCGGTTTTACATGTAACAAGCATAAATATGTATTGTACAAGTATGGAACATGTATAATGGTGTTTAAAACATTGATTTTGAGTATAAACATGCAACAAGTCTAATATGTATAACATAGATGTGAATAAAATGCTTAAATTTCATTATGATCAATAGTCTTGGATTTATAAAGTTGAAATGAAAACATAATACATTACAAATACAAGTTTCAAAAAATAGAATTACAACAATACTTTCTAAATAAGGAAAGTACAGAAATGCGAAGCGTTACATGTGAAGCCTATGGATAAGAGAAATGTGGATAGAGTTTCATACCAGGCCATTGGTGCTTGTTTCAAGCCCATACAAAGCTTTATTGAGCTTATAGACATGATTTGGATAAAATGCATCTTCAAAACCAGGTGGTTGGCATACATATACCTCTTCCTGGATCTTACCATAAAGGAATGCACATTTGATATCCATCTGATACACCTTGATGTTGTGGTTGATAGCAAAGGCTAAGAACAATCTGATGACTTCCAATCTTGCTATAGGAGCAAATGTTTCATCATAATCAATGCCTTCTTCTTGTCTAAAGCCTTGAACCACAAGCCTAGCTTTGTTCTTGACAACAATGCCCCTTTCATCTGTTTTGTTCTTGAAGACCCATTTTGTGCCAATTGGACATACATCCTTAGGCAATGGTACAAGGTCCCATACTTGTTGTCTCTTAAATTGTTGGAGCTCTTCCTGCATGGCCTCTACCCGACTATTGTCTTTCAGTGCCTCTTGGTACTTGATAGGTTATGTGACTGATAGAAAACCAGCAAAAAGACAAATGTTTTTGGATTGACTTCTTGTGAGTACCCCTTCATTGATGTTGCCAATAACTTGGTTTGGTGAATGACTTTTAAGGTAGATTAGATCTCCCTTGTATGGAATGATGGCATTTAAAGGTGAGGTTGCAGATGTGAATCATCTGAGCTAACATATGTTGGCAATTTTGAAGAGTCAACAGATGTTTGGAATGGAGGTGGAGGTATGGGTGGAATAAGTGTAAAAATGGATTGAATTTTGTCCACAGAGGATGGACTTTTGTCAGCAGTGGATTGAATGGATGAGGCGGCAAAGGTTTGAGGATCAACAATTGTTGATGCAGCAGTGGCAGCGTTTTGACAGTTGTTTTGAACATATGTTTCTCTGGTGGTGGAAGTGACTTTATATTGTGGGATCACAATATCAAATCCATAGTCTTGATGGGAAGACTGTGGTGTACTTGCATAGTTAATCTTGACAGTCACATCTTCAAATGTAAATTTATCTAAATCAAACAATTCAGCAGGATTTGCTGGGATTTTTAAGGAAGAAAGTTCATTGAACTTTACATTCAAAGTCTTTTCTACACACCTAGTCCTTGTGTTAAACACTTTGTAGGCCTTGGCAGTAGTTGAGTATCCTAGAAAATTACCACAATCTACTTTGGCTGCAAATTTTGAAATTGAATCTTTTAAGTTTAAAATGAAACATGGGTAGCCAAAGATTTTGAAATAAGAGATCAGTGGTTTGATTTTGAACAGAGTTTCATAAGCAGTCTTTTGATGTCTGGGATTGATTAAAACTCTGTTTTGCACATTGCAAACAGTGTTTACAACCTCTGCCCAAAAAGACAATGGCAAACCTGAATCTGTAAGCATTGTTCTGGCAGCCTCAATTAAGGTCCTGTTCTTTCTTTCAACCACCCATTTTGTTCCGTTGTTCTTGGGATGTTGTACTGTCTTACAATCCCTTTTGACACACAAAAGTCACCCAACTCCTTATTTTTAAACTCTGTTCCACTGTCACTCCTGAAGATTTTTACTGGTAGACCAAATTGCTTTTCAACATTTCTTACAAAGTCCTGCAAAATACCTGCAGTCTCATCTTTGGAGTGCAAAATGTAAGTCCATGTAAACCTTGAAAAATAATCAATTAAGACAAGACAATACCTGTTCCTGTTAAGACTCATGCTTTTAACAGGGCTAAACAAGTCTATGTGTAACAATTGTAAACACTGACTAGTTTTGGACTCATCAATGGATTTGAATGAACTTTTATGTTGTTTTCCTTTTAGACAGGAAACAGAATGTTCATCACATGTGAAAAGTTTTAGTGGAAGGCCTCTTACAAGATCCTGTTTTGAGAGTGTGGTGATAGTTTTGAGATTTGTGTGACGAAGTCTTCTATGCCATAGTTCTGTCTCTTTGGTAGAGGCAGCTAAGAATAGACAAGCATTAGACATTGGATTATCTTTCAATATATCTACGACATACACATTGCCACTCCTGTGAGCAACAAGTTGTGTTTTGCTCCCGGCTATGATTTCTTCAATCTTTTTCACCACATCTGGCCCAACAATCTTACAAGTTTCCTTAGTGAAGAATGACCCATAGCCTTTGTCACTCATTTGTGATACACTAAGAAGGTTAAATTTTAGATTGTCGATAAGACTGACATGTTCAAACTTGAGTTTCCCTGCTTGGACTGTCCCTGATCCTAACACCTTTCCTTTTGAGTTGTTACTAAAGGATACATCACCCCCTCCACGTGCTAGAAAATCTTTGAGAAGGGCTCAACATCCTGTCATGTGCCTGGAGCCTCCACTATCTACATACCATAAACTATGAAAGCAAGTAGAAGCTCCCTTAGCAGCAGCCATCATGGCACAATCGCACTCTCCTTCACAAACTAGACTCCCATGAGTCTGTTAGAGGATTCACCATTTCTTCACCAACCTTTTCTTCTAAAAAATTTGTTTCAAAATTATCACAAACCACATCAGAATAGAATACCACTTCCTCAGACTCAACCCATTCCAATATTGTCTCTAGTGCCATAAAACAAAAATCATCATGTTTCTTTTCAAAATTGGCAACTAGGGCAAAATTTTCATCTGTAAGTTCACCAGGTAAGTTGCTCCAATCAACAAAGCCTTGTGTGAAAATGCTCTATTGACTGTTTTCTGCCCGAGCAGAGGTTTGTGCAGCTTGTGGTGCAGGTTGCACTTGAACCTAAGGGACTGGGGTTTGAACATATTGTATCTGAGGAACAGTGGTTTGGACATACTGTACTGGAACAGTAGTTTTAGGGTGTGCAAAGTAAGCATTGCTTTGCATGTGTGGAGCATGGGTATATTGGGTATAATGGACAATGTTTTGAGTGTTTTGAGGACTGGGATGTGTAACAATAGTACCACTTGTTTGACTCCTACACTCACTAGCAAAATGACCTAACCTGTTACACTTGTAACACTTGATTTTAGATTTATCCAAGCCAACTTTCAACCCCCCATGCAACCCTGGAAATTTTCTGCCAGTTCTTTTGTAAAATTTGCTAGTTCTAACACTTTAGCAAAGTAAGTTGGTGCAAGATTTCCATTCTTCCAAATCATTGGGGTCAAAGTGTTGAAGATCATTTAATGCAAAAGAAAAGTTTTAAGAAACTTGGTTTTCCCCATTTGCTGCAAAACCATAATTGGGTGAGTAAGAGTTAGAGTTAAATCCTCCACCAGAAGTTATGTCAATAAAATGATCATAACCCTGATCCTTACTTCCACCAAAGGTTTCCTCCTGACCAAAAAATGTTGTAATACCAAATGCATAGTCATCAGCAACTTTTCCCGACTCTTGAAGCTTCTTTTTTTGGTTAAGCTCTCTCTCACAAGTTAGGAGCCTACCATGAAGCTGAGTCAAACTCGTCTCTTTGAAACCAACAGAGTTTCTTGTTACAAAAGCAATAGTGTCCCATTTGTCTGGTAATGATCTTAGAAATCGGCTATTCAAGGTTGAATTAGGAAAATCAACATTTATCAGTTTTAATTCACTTATTAGACAACTAAACCTCTCGAATTGTTGAGTTAACGATTCTCCTTTAACGTGACAAAATGTTTCATACTGTTGGTTTAGAACTTCTCTGTTGTTTTCAATAACTTCCTCTGTGCCACAAAACTCCTCTTTCAAAGCATCCCAGAACTCCTTAGCACTATTGCAATTCAACAGGTCAGCATAGATATCATTAGGCAGAGCCATAGCAACAATGCTAAATGCTTTGGCATCTAGCTCAATTTTCTGAAAATCCCGCTCAGAGTAGTTTTCCAGCTTCTTTGGTAGTTGGACCTTGGGGTCTTCAGCACTCGGCACCATCAGAACATGTGGTTCGAAGATAACCGATTTCCAATAACTCGTGTTCTGTTGAGCAAGTATGTGACCCATCTAACGTTGCTAGATATTATATTCCAATCTGACAAGCATCGAAAGTTTGTACAGAGTACCAGTGTTGTGTGGATCTTGTGAATTTTGAGACATTGTTGATTGTTTACAAACAGGTTTTTGTTTAAAATACTTTTAAATGTAAATAAACTTTTACTCTATTTTTTGATCCAACGAACAAACGATATTAGTAGTAGGAGCTGATTTGTTTATATGAAATTTATTGTTTAGATTGAATTTGATTGACCAAGCTCTGATACATATGAGTTTGATTGTTGTGACAGTTAAGATGGAAATAATGAATGAAGATAAAACAAAGATGAAATATTCAGTTGAATAATTAACTTTTCAATCACAACAATGAAAATATTGCTTTCATCAACATGCTTTTATAAATTTGCAATTACAAGTTTACATATGTATGAAGAATTACAACCCCCCTCATCGTGATCACTCCTTGTTTGTTCATACAAAAATGTTAAGGTGAAAGTGATAAATAGAATAGTACAGGCATTGTTCTATTTATAGTACAAATGAAACATCTGAAGCATCTAAGCTGACATCACCTTGACAAAGACATCTAACAGCCTAACAAAGTCCTAACCTCTGCTAGAGCCTTAGCACTGTTACATTGATAATAAAGGAAAACTTTGTTGATTATCATCTGTTGAAGATCCTCTGTTGGTCTTCATCATCTGTTGATCCATAGCAGACCTTAGCTTCATCAGACTTTAGTCTTCTCAGCATAAGCATAGGATGATCAGACCTTTGCTTCAACAGACTTTGTCTTCATCATCAGCGGTTCTCTTTGGCAGACCTTTGGCTTTAGCAGACTTTAGAACAGCAGATGTTGAGTTTTTATCTTTGGGAGGAGCAGATCTTCAAAGCAATGTTATTTATAATCAGAGGTTGTAGACTATTTTGGCTTTCCGGTCATCTGTTCTTTTGTAGGGTCCACTAGATCCAACATCTGAGGCATCATTCTGGTGGGATAATGTCAAACAAGCTAAAGGACCTGAATTTACTACTGCTTTAACTTGGAACGAGTTAAAGGAGCTTATTATGGAGAAATTTCCTAGAATCGAAAAAGACAAAATCGAAAGAGAGTTTATATAACTACAAGCTGGGACAATGACAAATCGTCAGTACACAACCAAATTTGATGAAATGGCTAGGTTACTTCCAGAGCATGTGTCACAACCCCAAAATCCACATGCGGAGCACCATCGCTTGGAGGCGTGACTGACCAGGATCTTAGCCACCAATCACATTGAACTCATGCGTATATTTCAATAAAACTTTCATTCAATAACAATAAGTGTTACACGTTACAATATTTCACAGTTTACAGCGGAAGCATATTTAATTCGTTAAGTGTTTATAAACCACATATAAAAGCTCTTAGTCTTGTGTTGTGTTTCCATGTAACTCGACCCATGACCACTCCAGCTTCCCAGACAGCAAGTTCCCAATGTTATGCACCTAAAGGCCTGCAAGGCATGTAACAACGAGTCAACAACAAAGTTGAGCGAGTTCATAGTTGGTTGATTAGTTATTGAGTTCGTTTCAATAATCGTAAGTTCGTTTTGTAAACCACGTATTAATCAGTATCCCTGTTTCCCAAACCTTCTCAATATTTAGTGGGGGCTTCCCATGTGAATTACCAGAGCGTACCATATTGACTACTAACGAAAGTAAGTTGTGCCCTAAGTCATTGTCTATCATCATTGACCCTTTGCCTTAGTCCATAAGTACACGCCCGTTCGAACGACACGGTGTGAGGTTTGTTAAACCTAATAGCGCTATTAACTAATGACCCGCTCGCCATCGGCCTCGGCGATTAAGTCGATATAAAATGAGGGACTTATGATAGAGTTTTGGTCCAGTATGTTTAATCTTGTTGTCATACCCAAGGAGGACGAACGTACGTATCCTACCCAAGGAGAATATGCGAGGTTTAATCTTGGCATCCTACCCATGGAGGATGGCCGTACATATCCTACCCAGGGAGAATATGTAGTTTCCGTTTTAGTTCTTTTTCTGGTTAAGCTCTCTTTCACAAGTTAGGAGCCTACCATGAAGCTGAGTCAAACTCATCTCTTTGAAACAACAGAGTTTCTTGTTACAAAAGCAATAGTGTCCCATTTGTCTGGTAATGATCTTAGAAATCGGCTATTCAAGGTTGAATTAGGAAAATCAACATTTATCAGTTTTAATTCACTTATTAGACAACTAAACCTCTCGAATTGTTGAGTTAACGATTCTCCTTTAACGTGACAAAATGTTTCATACTGTTGGTTTAGAACTTCTCTGTTGTTTTCAATAACTTCCTCTGTGCCACAAAACTCCTCTTTCAAAGCATCCCAGAACTCCTTAGCACTATTGCAATTCAACAGGTCAGCATAGATATCATTAGGCAGAGCCATAGCAATAATGCTAAATGCTTTGGCATCTAGCTCAATTTTCTGAAAATCCCGCTCAGAGTAGTTTTCCAGCTTCTTTGGTACTTGAACCTTGGGGTCTTCAGCACTCGGCACCATCAGAACATGTGGTTCGAAGATAACCGATTTCCAATAACTCGTGTTCTGTTGAGCAAGTATGTGACCCATCTAACGTTGCTAGATATTATATTCCAATCTGACAAGCATCGAAAGTTTGTACAGAGTACCAGTGTTGTGTGGATCTTGTGAATTTTGAGACATTGTTGATTGTTTACAAACAGGTTTTTGTTTAAAATACTTTTAAATGTAAATAAACTTTTACTCTATTTTTTGATCCAACGAACAAACGATATTAGTAGTAGGAGCTGATTTGTTTATATGAAATTTATTGTTTAGATTGAATTTGATTGACCAAGCTCTGATACATATGAGTTTGATTGTTGTGACAGTTAAGATGGAAATAATGAATGAAGATAAAACAAAGATGAAATATTCAGTTGAATAATTAACTTTTCAATCACAACAATGAAAATATTGCTTTCATCAACATGCTTTTATAAATTTGCAATTACAAGTTTACATATGTATGAAGAATTACAACCCCCCTCATCGTGATCACTCCTTGTTTGTTCATACAAAAATGTTAAGGTGAAAGTGATAAATAGAATAGTACAGGCATTGTTCTATTTATAGTACAAATGAAACATCTGAAGCATCTAAGCTGACATCACCTTGACAAAGACATCTAACAGCCTAACAAAGTCCTAACCTCTGCTAGAGCCTTAGCACTGTTACATTGATAATAAAGGAAAACTTTGTTGATTATCATCTGTTGAAGATCCTCTGTTGGTCTTCATCATCTGTTGATCCATAGCAGACCTTAGCTTCATCAGACTTTAGTCTTCTCAGCATAAGCATAGGATGATCAGACCTTTGCTTCAACAGACTTTGTCTTCATCATCAGCGGTTCTCTTTGGCAGACCTTTGGCTTTAGCAGACTTTAGAACAGCAGATGTTGAGTTTTTATCTTTGGGAGGAGCAGATCTTCAAAGCAATGTTATTTATAATCAGAGGTTGTAGACTATTTTGGCTTTCCGGTCATCTGTTCTTTTGTAGGGTCCACTAGATCCAACATCTGAGGCATCATTCTGGTGGGATAATGTCAAACAAGCTAAAGGACCTGAATTTACTACTGCTTTAACTTGGAACGAGTTAAAGGAGCTTATTATGGAGAAATTTCCTAGAATCGAAAAAGACAAAATCGAAAGAGAGTTTATATAACTACAAGCTGGGACAATGACAAATCGTCAGTACACAACCAAATTTGATGAAATGGCTAGGTTACTTCCAGAGCATGTGTCACAACCCCAAAATCCACATGCGGAGCACCATCGCTTGGAGGCGTGACTGACCAGGATCTTAGCCACCAATCACATTGAACTCATGCGTATATTTCAATAAAACTTTCATTCAATAACAATAAGTGTTACACGTTACAATATTTCACAGTTTACAGCGGAAGCATATTTAATTCGTTAAGTGTTTATAAACCACATATAAAAGCTCTTAGTCTTGTGTTGTGTTTCCATGTAACTCGACCCATGACCACTCCAGCTTCCCAGACAGCAAGTTCCCAATGTTATGCACCTAAAGGCCTGCAAGGCATGTAACAACGAGTCAACAACAAAGTTGAGCGAGTTCATAGTTGGTTGATTAGTTATTGAGTTCGTTTCAATAATCGTAAGTTCGTTTTGTAAACCACGTATTAATCAGTATCCCTGTTTCCCAAACCTTCTCAATATTTAGTGGGGGCTTCCCATGTGAATTACCAGAGCGTACCATATTGACTACTAACGAAAGTAAGTTGTGCCCTAAGTCATTGTCTATCATCATTGACCCTTTGCCTTAGTCCATAAGTACACGCCCGTTCGAACGACACGGTGTGAGGTTTGTTAAACCTAATAGCGCTATTAACTAATGACCCGCTCGCCATCGGCCTCGGCGATTAAGTCGATATAAAATGAGGGACTTATGATAGAGTTTTGGTCCAGTATGTTTAATCTTGTTGTCATACCCAAGGAGGACGAACGTACGTATCCTACCCAAGGAGAATATGCGAGGTTTAATCTTGGCATCCTACCCATGGAGGATGGCCGTACATATCCTACCCAGGGAGAATATGTAGTTTCCGTTTTAGTTCTTTTTCTGGTTAAGCTCTCTTTCACAAGTTAGGAGCCTACCATGAAGCTGAGTCAAACTCATCTCTTTGAAACAACAGAGTTTCTTGTTACAAAAGCAATAGTGTCCCATTTGTCTGGTAATGATCTTAGAAATCGGCTATTCAAGGTTGAATTAGGAAAATCAACATTTATCAGTTTTAATTCACTTATTAGACAACTAAACCTCTCGAATTGTTGAGTTAACGATTCTCCTTTAACGTGACAAAATGTTTCATACTGTTGGTTTAGAACTTCTCTGTTGTTTTCAATAACTTCCTCTGTGCCACAAAACTCCTCTTTCAAAGCATCCCAGAACTCCTTAGCACTATTGCAATTCAACAGGTCAGCATAGATATCATTAGGCAGAGCCATAGCAATAATGCTAAATGCTTTGGCATCTAGCTCAATTTTCTGAAAATCCCGCTCAGAGTAGTTTTCCAGCTTCTTTGGTACTTGAACCTTGGGGTCTTCAGCACTCGGCACCATCAGAACATGTGGTTCGAAGATAACCGATTTCCAATAACTCGTGTTCTGTTGAGCAAGTATGTGACCCATCTGACGTTCCTAGATATTATATTCCAATCTGACAAGCATCGAAAGTTTGTACAGAGTACCAGTGTTGTGTGGATCTTGTGAATTTTGAGACATTGTTGATTGTTTACATACAGGTTTTTGTTTAAAATACTTTTAAATGTAAATAAACTTTTACTCTATTTTTCGATCCAACGAACAAACGATATCAGTAGTAGGAGCTGATCTGTTTATATGAAATTTATTGTTTAGATTGAATTTGATTGACCAAGCTCTGATACCAATTGTTAGTATATGAGTTAGATTGTTGTGACAGTTAAGATGGAAATAATGAATGAAGATAAAACAAAGATGAAATATTCAGTTGAATAATAAACTTTTCAATCACAACAATGAAAATATTGCTTTCATCAACATGCTTTTATAAATTTGCAAATACAAGTTTACATATGCATGAAGAATTACAACCCCCCTCATCCTGATCACTCCTTGTTTGTTCATACAAAAATGTTAAGGTGAAAGTGATAAACAGAATAGTACAGGCATTGTTCTATTTATAGTACAAATGAAACATCTGAAGCATCTAAGCTGACATCACCTTGACAAAGACATCTAACAGCCTAACAAAGTCCTAACCTCTGCTAGAGCCTTAGCACTGTTATATTGATAATAAAGGAAAACTTTGTTGATTATCATCTGTTGAAGATCCTCTGTTGGTCTTCATCATCTGTTGATCCATAGCAGACCTTAGCTTCATCAGACTTTAGTCTTCTCAGCATAGGCATAGGATGATCAGACCTTTGCTTCAACAGACTTTGTCTTCATCATCAGCGGTTCTCTTTGGCAGACCTTTGGCTTTAGCAGACTTTAGAACAGCAGATGTTGAGTTTTTATCTTTGGGAGGAGCAGATCTTCAAAGCAATGTTATTTATAATCAGAGGTTGTAGACTATTTTGGCTTTCCGGTCATCTGTTCTTTTGTAGGGTCCACTAGATCCAACATCTGAGGCATCATTCTGGTGGGATAATGTCAAACAAGCTAAAGGACCTGAATTTACTACTGCTTTAACTTGGAACGAGTTAAAGGAGCTTATTATGGAGAAATTTCCTAGAATCGAAAAAGACAAAATCGAAAGAGAGTTTATATAACTACAAGCTGGGACAATGACAAATCGTCAGTACACAACCAAATTTGATGAAATGGCTAGGTTACTTCCAGAGCATGTGTCACAACCCCAAAATCCACATGCGGAGCACCATCGCTTGGAGGCGTGACTGACCAGGATCTTAGCCACCAATCACATTGAACTCATGCGTATATTTCAATAAAACTTTCATTCAATAACAATAAGTGTTACACGTTACAATATTTCACAGTTTACAGCGGAAGCATATTTAATTCGTTAAGTGTTTATAAACCACATATAAAAGCTCTTAGTCTTGTGTTGTGTTTCCATGTAACTCGACCCATGACCACTCCAGCTTCCCAGACAGCAAGTTCCCAATGTTATGCACCTAAAGGCCTGCAAGGCATGTAACAACGAGTCAACAACAAAGTTGAGCGAGTTCATAGTTGGTTGATTAGTTATTGAGTTCGTTTCAATAATCGTAAGTTCGTTTTGTAAACCACGTATTAATCAGTATCCCTGTTTCCCAAACCTTCTCAATATTTAGTGGGGGCTTCCCATGTGAATTACCAGAGCGTACCATATTGACTACTAACGAAAGTAAGTTGTGCCCTAAGTCATTGTCTATCATCATTGACCCTTTGCCTTAGTCCATAAGTACACGCCCGTTCGAACGACACGGTGTGAGGTTTGTTAAACCTAATAGCGCTATTAACTAATGACCCGCTCGCCATCGGCCTCGGCGATTAAGTCGATATAAAATGAGGGACTTATGATAGAGTTTTGGTCCAGTATGTTTAATCTTGTTGTCATACCCAAGGAGGACGAACGTACGTATCCTACCCAAGGAGAATATGCGAGGTTTAATCTTGGCATCCTACCCATGGAGGATGGCCGTACATATCCTACCCAGGGAGAATATGTAGTTTCCGTTTTAGTTCTTTTTCTGGTTAAGCTCTCTTTCACAAGTTAGGAGCCTACCATGAAGCTGAGTCAAACTCATCTCTTTGAAACAACAGAGTTTCTTGTTACAAAAGCAATAGTGTCCCATTTGTCTGGTAATGATCTTAGAAATCGGCTATTCAAGGTTGAATTAGGAAAATCAACATTTATCAGTTTTAATTCACTTATTAGACAACTAAACCTCTCGAATTGTTGAGTTAACGATTCTCCTTTAACGTGACAAAATGTTTCATACTGTTGGTTTAGAACTTCTCTGTTGTTTTCAATAACTTCCTCTGTGCCACAAAACTCCTCTTTCAAAGCATCCCAGAACTCCTTAGCACTATTGCAATTCAACAGGTCAGCATAGATATCATTAGGCAGAGCCATAGCAATAATGCTAAATGCTTTGGCATCTAGCTCAATTTTCTGAAAATCCCGCTCAGAGTAGTTTTCCAGCTTCTTTGGTACTTGAACCTTGGGGTCTTCAGCACTCGGCACCATCAGAACATGTGGTTCGAAGATAACCGATTTCCAATAACTCGTGTTCTGTTGAGCAAGTATGTGACCCATCTAACGTTGCTAGATATTATATTCCAATCTGACAAGCATCGAAAGTTTGTACAGAGTACCAGTGTTGTGTGGATCTTGTGAATTTTGAGACATTGTTGATTGTTTACATACAGGTTTTTGTTTAAAATACTTTTAAATGTAAATAAACTTTTACTCTATTTTTCGATCCAACGAACAAACGATATCAGTAGTAGGAGCTGATCTGTTTATATGAAATTTATTGTTTAGATTGAATTTGATTGACCAAGCTCTGATACCAATTGTTAGTATATGAGTTAGATTGTTGTGACAGTTAAGATGGAAATAATGAATGAAGATAAAACAAAGATGAAATATTCAGTTGAATAATAAACTTTTCAATCACAACAATGAAAATATTGCTTTCATCAACATGCTTTTATAAATTTGCAAATACAAGTTTACATATGCATGAAGAATTACAACCCCCCTCATCCTGATCACTCCTTGTTTGTTCATACAAAAATGTTAAGGTGAAAGTGATAAACAGAATAGTACAGGCATTGTTCTATTTATAGTACAAATGAAACATCTGAAGCATCTAAGCTGACATCACCTAGACAAAGACATCTAACAGCCTAACAAAGTCCTAACATCTGCTAGAGCCTTAGCACTGTTACATTGATAATAAAGGAAAACTTTGTTGATTATCATCTGTTGAAGATCCTCTGTTGGTCTTCATCATCTGTTGATCCATAGCAGACCTTAGCTTCATCAGACTTTAGTCTTCTCAGCATAGGCATAGGATGATCAGACCTTTGCTTCAACAGACTTTGTCTTCATCATCAGCGGTTCTCTTTGGCAGACCTTTGGCTTTAGCAGACTTTAGAACAGCAGATGTTGAGTCTTTATCTTTGGGAGGAGCAGATCTTCACAGCACTGTTATTTATAATCAGAGGTTGTAGACTATTTTGGCTTTCCAGTCATCTGTTCTTTTGTAGGTCCACTAGATCCAACATCTGAGGCATCATTCTGGTGGGATAATGTCAAACAAGCTAAAGGACCTGAATTTACTACTGCTTTAACTTGGAACGAGTTAAAGGAGCTTATTATGGAGAAATTTCCTAGAATCGAAAAAGACAAAATCGAAAGAGAGTTTATATAACTACAAGCTGGGACAATGACAAATCGTCAGTACACAACCAAATTTGATGAAATGGCTAGGTTACTTCCAGAGCATGTGTCACACCCCCAAAATCCACATGCGGAGTACCATCGCTTGGAGGCGTGACTGACCAGGATCTTAGCCACCAATCACATTGAACTCATGCGTATATTTCAATAAAACTTTCATTCAATAACAATAAGTGTTACACGTTACAATATTTCACAGTTTACAGCGGAAGCATATTTAATTCGTTAAGTGTTTATAAACCACATATAAAAGCTCTTAGTCTTGTGTTGCGTTTCCATGTAACTCGACCCATGACCACTCCAGCTTCCCAGACAGCAAGTTCCCAATGTTATGCACCTAAAGGCCTGCAAGGCATGTAACAATGAGTCAACAACAAAGTTGAGCGAGTTCATAGTTGGTTAATTAGTTATTGAGTTCGTTTCAATAATCGTAAGTTCGTTTTGTAAACCACGTATTAATCAGTATCCCTGTTTCCCAAACCTTCTCAATAATTAGTGGGGGCTTCCCATGTGAATTACCAGAGCGTACCATATTGACTACTAACGAAAGTAAGTTATGCCCTAAGTCAATGTCTATCATCATTGACCCTTTGCCTTAGTCCATTAGTACACGCCCGTTCGAACGACACGGTGTGAGGTTTGTTAAACCTAATAGCGCTATTAACTAATGACCCGCTCACCATCGGCCTCGGCGATTAAGTCGATATAAAATGAGGGACTTATGATAGAGTTTTGGTCCAGTATGTTTAATCTTGTTGTCATACCCAAGGAGGACGAACGTACGTATCCTACCCAAGGAGAATACGCGAGGTTTAATCTTGGCATCCTACCCATGGAGGATGGCCGTACATATCCTACCCAAGGAGAATATGTAGTTTCCGTTTTAGTTCTTTAACCCATTCCCAACCCTTGGGAATCCCATGCCTTGGAAAGAGTGTGAACTCACCTCGGTTTGCTCGGTATGCTTAATTACTTGTGCACAAACAATTCAATCAAAGCCTATAGTAATCATACACACATAATCAGTTGGCATTCACATTCACACGGTTTACGTATGTTATACAATCGCAATGTGCATTCAAACATCTTAACAGTTATTCAAGTTCTTATACTCTACAATTCTCATGCATGCTTCAAAGTAGAATGCAACAGTTAAGCGCTTATTCAAATAAACTCAGGTTTACACCGTCATAACTAACATACAGTAATCAGTCAATAACAGACAATAACAGGCGAAACAGACAGTAACAAAGTCATACGCTTTCATGCATAACCTCGACTACAGTCTGTTGATGTCATTCATAGGGCGACGAAACTCCTACGGCGAAACATATGGAGTTACGTCGAGATGCAATATGACGAATCCTATGGAGTTTCGTCGAGGTGTAATGTGGCGAAACCTATAGGGTTTTGTCACACAACAATGGTTTCGTCGGGTACAGGTTACGTCGTCAACAGTTATCATCATCAACAGTTACGCATATCACAGGAACCCTAATCATCAGTTCATCATCGTCATCAATGGTTAGCATACATTCATTACTCTGTTCTAATTATCGTGCATCCAATCATTACACATTAACGAATCATCTATTCAGTTGCACCAAACCATTCAGTCCCCTCTTACATGCAATCACCATATACCCTAGCCATCTTTGGATCATATCATTCTAACAGTTTTCAAAAACTCTGAGTTTACCAAGCAAAACATAAATCATAATCTATCACCTGTTTCTATTTTTTCAATAATAATATAAATAAATCTACTAGCAGGAAACCCTAGTTGCTACACAACATCAAGACCATACCGAAAGCCAACATCAAAGATCATCTAATCAAGCGATACAAACACTAACCGGAAGGCCGAAACGATTAGTTTAAACGAGATGGGTGGACTTCGAGTGAAGAAAGGGGGGCTGCCATCGCACAAAGGAGAGAGCTTAGGGTTTGTTGATCGATCAGTTATGTGCCATCGCTCAACCCTTTTCTGATTTATTTAAAAGTGCAAATGTGTTGGGCCCTTACTGGGCTCCGGGGTAACTGGGCCAACGAGACCCCCTATTTCGTCGTGATGGCTATGGCGAAACCCCCAAGTTTCACCGAGATGTATGATGGTGAAACCCCATGGTTTCGTCGAGTCAGGTTGGTTAACTCCTAGGTTTCGTGGTCACAAGGGTGGAGACCAAATGTGTTAAGTATATAAAATCTTGTCCAACACTTAGTAGATTTTCATAAGTTAATCAAATCATACAACAATATTTCGAACATATAACAATCGTGCACAATTACAAAGCAATTAAGTTAAGCAAACACAATAACCAAACAATTAACGTGTAGAGGAAAGACCTTGAAAACTCGGGTTGTCACATCATCCCCAACCTGAAAGAAAATTTAGCACGTAGTCACTGAGGAAGTTAGTCAGGTTTGCGTGGTTTCCTGGTTTTTCCTGGGGCGTCACATCATCCCCCCGTTGGTTTGGAATTTTGTCCCGAAATTCTGTAGTAGCTTCAGTCTCAGTAGTGATTGCACTGTCTCGAACAATGGGGATGTGTGAGTTTCATTTGGTTTTCTCGTTCCCAGGTAACCTCTGGGTCACGACGGGAGTTCCAACGAACTCGAACAATAGGTAACCTGGTACGTTTGGGAATCTTGACCTCCCGGTCCAAAATTTCCACTGATCCTTCGATAAATCGCAACTGGCCATCGATGGTGAGCTCCTTAAAAGGAACTGTGAGGGTCTCATCTGACAGACACTTCTTCAGATTAGACACATGGAAAACGTTGTGAACTCCACTGAGTTCTGCGGGTAGGTTTAGCTTGTAGGCCACTTTGCCTATCTTTTCAATGATTATGAAAGGTTCCACATATCGCGGTTTGAGTTCCGTTTCGTATATCAAAACGAAGTACACCTTCCCAAGGTGAGACTTTAGATAGTACTCGATCCCCAACTTGGAACTCGAGTGGTTTCTTTGTGCTTAACAGCGTAGCTTTCCTGGCGGTCACGAACTGCCGCCATTCGTTGTCGTATCTGAGTAGTCTCCTCTACTATGCGTATGGCGAGTTCTAGGCCGGTGATTTGGCCGTTTCCGACTTCTACCCAACAAAGAGGTGATTGACACTTCCGTCCGTAGAATGCCTCGAACAGAGCAGCCGGAATGCTGGTGTGGTAATTGTTGTTACACGAAAGTTCTACTAAAGTGAGGTGTCTTCTCCGACCATTGCCAAAGTCGATTTCATGGGCTCGAAGAATGTCTTCAAGGGTTTAGATGGTGCGCTCAGTTTGCCCATCCATCTGTGGATGATATACTGTGCTCATGTCTGAACGTGAGCCTAAGGGTTTGTGCACCGCTTGCCACAAATCAGATACAAATCGTGGGTTGCGATTAGAGGTAATGAAGGTTGGCACCCCGTGCCTAGCAACCGCTCCTTCCAGGTAGATGACGGCAAGTATAGAAAACTTGTCCATTTCCTTGATGGCGAGAAAGTGTGCCAGTTACGTGAGAGATTCAATGATCACCTAGGTGATATTGTTTCCGTTTCGAGTTGTAAGTAGATTAGCGACCAAATTCCATGGCAGTCTGTTCTCATTTCCATGTGGGGGTTGCTGGTTGCTGATGCTATACCTTGACTTTCCACAAGTCGATCCATCATTCACGTACTTAACTAGGTGAGCTTTCACGTCTGATTACCATTACAGGGTATGTAAATCCTAACGCCTCTCATCAAAACCCAGATGGCTAGAATGTCAACACTGGTGTGCTTGCTCAACGCGAGTTCCCTTCAGTTGCCGTGTAATGAGTCCCGCATTCGTTTCTATGAGGTAGCGAGTATCGTCCGACTTGTCAAAGGTGGCTTCTCCATGCCCCGCATGAGTTCAACTTGAAAATCCTCATCCTTCAGTTCTCCTATTTGAACAGAGCGAGTCTGATCCAGTAAGTTAGAGTCGATAGTGAGCTGCAGAGCTCGTGCACGTTCAGGTTTCGCAGTCGTATTCATCTAGAAGTTTCATCCAGCGATGCCATTGTATGCTTTAGTTCTTTCGAACATCGGTACATGGGAGGCCCTTGCGATCGATCTAAATAACGTATCTGGTACCGTCCAAGTGATGCCTCCATCCAAAAATCCCAAAACCACTGTTTTCACCGCCAGTCGTGTGGGTCGCGCAGTTCCTCTTTGACACTCCATCATGTATGTCAACACTCTCTTGTGTTGCGTCGATGTGCAGCTGGGACTCTGATTCGGACCATAAGGATAAAACACTGAATCACCCGCACCCCCGGGTAAAACGATGCTCAGAGCATTGCAAATTCGGGATTCGAAAGCTGAAAGGACGTCCCCCTGTTCTGTCCTTCATGAACACAGCACCCTACTGTGCTAGAGAGATTTGGGCTGCTCGACCTGCGAATATCCTGTGATTTATCTGTGATAGTATCAAGTGAGACCAAGAAATTGTTGTGTCCACGATGGATTCTTTGGTGTCAATCAGTTTCCCACCAAGACGGATTTTAGCGAGATCTATGTGCATTCCCACTTTGCTGATTATATAACCAAAAGGTACCTCTCGAACCCATAAATTACATTTAACAAGACTTTAAGCGGAGTGGCTCCTCTCTCAGGAGTTATAAAATAAGATATAAATTCCACCCATGGCGTTCCGTTCACCTGGTCAGGATTCAGAATGTTGTCAATAAATGCGGTTGATTCACGCGATTCCCTGAAGCTGCTGGTGTGTTGGTCAATTCAATGGTCATGGTGTATAATGTTGAAATGGCGGCAATACATTCGATATGTTGTTCTAAGAGCATTCTCCCCTTGGATTCCCATCTGTCGATAGTTCGTTCACTAGCCAATTCCCGAATGGAAGCTTGTTCCTCGCAGCTGGTCGACGGGTTGTCAATACGTGGTTGAGGCAAACGGTTCTTGACTGTCACCTTGTTGAGTTCTCGATAATCAGTACACATACGAAAAGGATTCTCTTCATGGGTATAGAGAGGGCTCCTTAAAGAGAAAAATCCTATCCGACAGTTCCTGTAGTTGGTTAAACAGCTCTTGCAACCTTCCTGGTGCAAAACGGTAAGGGGTACGAGTAGTTAGAACTGCCTCCGGCGTGAGGTCAAACTGAGTTCCTTCTTAACAGTTGTAGAGATGATCCTGGAAGTTTCCTCTAGCAGCACATGGAGTGTAATCACGCACAGCTGTGGATCCTAGATCCTCTTTTCCTAACCTTGCTTCTATAACAGTTGCCACATAGCGGGGTAATCCCTCCGTAGGCACTCCTGGCTCTCAGTGCTGACCCTCCACTAACCATTGCGCCACCCAGACGCGTTAGTACAGTTAACAAATCCTCCACGAAGGAAAAGGATACGTAGAATTTGTCTCCTCATGGGGTACATCTATCAAAAATAACTAAAGGAAGGTCGATGTCGATCATTTATCCTACAAGGTCGTGTTTGCATCCCAACGATCATATCAGGTTTCCATTGTCTAGCCATCAGCCGATTCCTCAGCAGGTTCAACTCCTAGGAGCATCAGGGTCAAACGGAACAGAGACGAAGCGGGTTGCTACTCATACTAACTACCATGTCGTTAAAGCCCTGATGTTGCCCACGCCAATTCTAAATGCCCTTCCAAGAGCACCATTCCTGGTGTTGCTGTTTCCGTTACTAGGGTTCCAAGTATTGTCGTTGTTCCTTTGATCGTTGACCTCTTAACTTAACTACGGCCAAACCATGCTGTAGGCACCTTTATTTCCTTACTGTAGGTTAAGGTTGCGAATACCTTGTTGTCGCTGTGACTGCTGCTCCTAATGTCGTTGCTTGAAACGAAGCCCTACGATTCTTCACCATCATTGTCCATCTTTTCAAATTTTGAGCCACGTCCTAAAGCGCTACTCATGGTGCTGACAGTTACGCATACCCCACTAAAGTCAATTATCATCACCTATGTCTCGATTGATTCGTAAGAGTTGGCTCCCATGGGTCGCTGACAAGGGTTAAGGATTCGATTGAAGCCAATTCGGTGGTGCTCATTACCGGAAATCAGGGCCACCAAAGTACTGAGGTCGGTAAAGTGCTACGCTCATCCTCCTGTCCATAATTGTTGCAAGTGGTTCGTGTAATACTCAGTATGTTGTGGGAGTGTTGCAGAAGTGATCGCACTTCAGAATCTGAGGCGTCAATACGTTATGTTCCAACAAGCGAAGAAAGCTGAGAGAGATATCGATCAATCATTCGACGCTGCGATATCCAACACATGAGCGTTCGTATAAGCACCTAACATTCTACACGGTTTGCTGAGCTCAGAGGGGTGTTCAGGTAACACTCGACAGCATCGAGTTTCGAAAGAATCCAACGATAAATGAGAAGTTCACGTTTGAGTTTGAGTAGGGGGATAATTACTGCTATGGCCCCTATAGGTTTGTTATGTTTCTCATTGATCAAATAACGGAACAGAACCCCTTTTCCACTTGTTAAGCCTCGCTGGGATTTACATGCACCCCACATTATTATTATGTGTGCACCCACAATAATATTGTGATTTGCATGCTCATCTCAGCTCCTCTTAACTCATGTCAAATGGTTCCCCAAACTCGAGTAGCAACAAAGAGTATCACGAAGCGTAAGCCATGAAAGTTTAGGGAAATACCACCCTATCAGTCGCATAACACATGCAACTGTACATGAATTCATATTGTTGTGCTAAACGTGCAATCACATGCAATATCATATGTAGGTGTTCACTAGTTATACAGTACAATGAGTATATGAGAGACGAACCTTGCAATCTGGAGCTGAGTGTCATGGTCGTATTCACGTCTTTAGAACTGTTCGGTTATAGTCTGGTTTTACAAAAACATTTTCCCCTTTTTAAAACCAAGTTCACTATAACCAATGGCTCTGATACCAATCTGTCACACCTCCAAAATCCACATGCGGAGCACCACCGCTTGGAGGCGTGACTGACCAGGATCTTAGCCACCAATCACATTGAACTCATGCGTATATTTAAATAAAACTTTCATTCAATAACAATAAGTGTTACATGTTACAATATTTCACAGTTTACAGCGAAAGCATAGTTAATTCGTTAAGTGTTTATAAACCACATATAAAAGCTCTTAGTCTTATGTTGCGTTTCCATGTAACTCGACCCATGACCACTCCAGCTTCCCAGACAGTAAGTTCCCAATGTTATGCACTTAAAGGCCTGCAAGGCATGTAACAACGAGTCAACAACAAAGTTGAGCGAGTTCACAGTTGGTTGATTAGTTATTGAGCTCGTTTCAATAATCGTAAGTTCGTTTTGTAAACCACGTATTAATCAGTATCCCTATTTCCCAAACCTTCTCAATAATTAGTGGGGGCTTCCCATATGAATTACCAGACCGTACCATATCGACTACTAACGAAAGTAAGTTGTGCCCTAAGTCAATGTCTATCATCATTAACCCTTTGCCTTAGTTCATTAGTACACGTCCATTCGAACGACACGGTGTGAGGTTTGGTAAACCTAATAGCGCTATTAACAAATGACCCGCTCGCCATCAGCCTCGGCGATTAAGTCGACATAAAATGAGGGACTTATGACAGAGTTTTGGTCCAGTATGTTTAATCTTGTTATCCAACCCAAAGAGGACGAACGTACGTATCCTACCCAAGGAGAATACGCGAGGTTTAATCTTGGCATCCTACCCATGGAGGATGGCCGTACATATCCTACCCAAGGAGAATATGTAGTTTCCGTTTTAGTTCTTTAACCCATTCCCAACCCTTGGGAATCCCATGCCTTGGAAAGAGTGTGAACTCACCTCGGTTTGCTCGGTATGCTTAATTACTTGTGCACAAACAATTCAATCAAAGCCTATAGTAATCATACACACATAATCAGTTGGCATTCACATTCACACGGTTTACGTATGTTATACAATCGCAATGTGCATTCAAACATCTTAACAGTTATTCAAGTTCTTATACTCTACAATTCTCATGCATGCTTCAAAGTAGAATGCAACAGTTAAGCGCTTATTCAAATAAACTCAGGTTTACACCGTCATAACTAACATACAGTAATCAGTCAATAACAGGCAATAACAGGCGAAACAGACAGTAACAAAGTTCATACGCTTTCATGCATAACCTAGACTATAGTCTGTTGATTTCATTCATAGGGCGACGAAACTCCTACAGCGAAACATATGGAGTTTCGTCGAGTTGTAATGTGGCGAAACCTATAGGGTTTCGTCACACAACAATGGTTTCGTCGGGTACAGGTTATGTCGTCAACAGTTATCATCATCAACAGTTACGCATATCACAAGAACCCTAATCATCAGTTCATCATCGTCATCAATGGTTAGCATACATTCATTACTCTGTTCTAATTATCGTGCATCCAATCATTACACATTAACGAATCATCTATTCAGTTGCACCAAACCATTCAGTCCCCTCTTACATACAATCACCATATACCCTAGCCATCTTTGGATCATATCATTCTAACAGTTTTCAAAAACTCTGAGTTTACCAAGCAAAACATAAATCATAATCTATCACCTGTTTCTGTTTTTTCAATAATAATATCATAAATAAATCTACTAGCAGGAAACCCTAGTTGCTACACAACATCAAGACCATACCGAAAGCAAACATCAAAGATTATCTAATCAAGCGATACAAAACACTAACCGGAAGGCCGAAACGATTAGTTTGAACGAGATGGGTGGACTTCGAGTGAAGAAAGGGGGGCTGCCGTCGCACAAAGGAGAGAGCTTAGGGTTTGTTGATCGATCAGTTATGTGCCATCGCTCAACCCTATTCTGATTTATTTAAAAGTGCAAGTGTGTTGGGCCCTTACTGGGCTACGGGGTAACTGGGCCAACGAGACCCCCTGTTTCGTCGTGATGGCTATGGCGAAACCCCCAAGTTTCGTCGAGATGTATGTTGGTGAAACCCAAAGGTTTCGTCGAGTCAGGTTGGTGAACTCCTAGGTTTCGTGGTCACAAGGGTGGAGACCAAATGTGTTAAGTATAAAAAATCTTGGCCAACACTTAGTAGATTTTCATAAGTTAATCAAATCATACAACAATATTTCGAACATATAACAATCGTGCACAATTACAAAGCTATTAAGTTAAGCAAACACAATAACCAAACAATTAACGTGTAGAGGAAAGACCATGAAAACTCGGGTTGTCACATCATGTAACACCTGAAGCCAAGCGGGTAAAAAGGTATGTGCAAGGGTTACCGCCTCCTATTCAAGAATTGGTTAGAATGTTTGCCTCATAGGCATACGAATCGGAAATTGTTTTAAGTGCAATTGCATACGAAGAAGAAGGCCAGATAACGACTAACAATAAAAGGAAGCGAAACGAGGAAGTAATTCAATCGATACAAAGAGAGAGAAAGTTTCTGAGGAATAGCGGAAACTTTGTCGATAGGCAAGGTAAATATGTTAAGAATGACGTAGGGAGAAGGTCCTAGGAATCAAAATGTTTAAGATGTCCGCATGAGAATCATGCATGGAAAAATTGCCCAAAGAAGAAATGCTTCAACTGTTGGGAGTATGGACATTTACAAAGTGATTGCAAGAAACCTCCCCAACCGAAGCTTGAAGAGAATCAGAATAAGGCGAAGGGCCGAGCATACGTGTTAAAAGAAGTCGGAGATGAAGCCATAACCGGTACGTTCCTCGTTAATAATATATATGCAACAATGCTATTTGATACTGGAGCAAATAGAAGCTTCATTTCGACTGCCTTAGCGCCTTACTTGAACTTAGTACACAAACTCTTGAAAACACATATATAGTCGAGACAACTAGCGGAGAGCACACACACATATTTAGGGATTATGTTATTAATTTAGTTAACAATGAATTCCCTATAAACTTAATTCCGACTACTCTGAGTGTTTATGACATCATTCTTGGGATGGATTGGTTTAATAAGAACTATGCTCACCTTGACTATGAACACAAAATGATGACGGTATGCAAGCTAGATGGGGAAGAGATACTAGTTGATGGAAATGACGCAATCCCCAAGATCGAAGTCATCTCTGATGAAAGCTGTAAGATATATCCAAAAAGGATGTATTACCTTTCTCGCATCTACAATGGACGCTAAGGAAGAAAGGTAACTCAATGAAATCCCAGTAGTGCGTGACTTCCGTGACGTATTTTCGGAAGATCTACCGGGACTCCCACCTGAACGCCAGATAGATTTTCACATTGACTTAATACCTGGTGCTAGACCAGTAGCGAAGGCTCCTTACCGTTTAGCCCTTCGGAGATGAAAGAACTTATGATGCAGATTGACGAAATTTTGGAGAAAGGCTTTATCAGACCAAGTTCCTCACCTTAGGGAGCGTCGATGTTGTTCATTAAGAAGAAAGATGGTTCAATGTGTATGTGCATTGATTATCGTGAATTGAACAAGTTGACTATAAAAAACAAATACCCTCTACCAAGAATAGACGATTTATTTGATCAACTGCAAGGAGCCAACTATTTTTCAAAAATTAACTTTCAATTAGGGTACCATCAACTAAAGGTACGGGAGGAGAATATTCCTAAGACAGCCTTTAGGACACGTTATGGGCATTACGAGTTTTCGGTTATGTCTTTTGGACTAACCAATGCTCCTGAAGCATTCATGGACATAATGAATAGAGTTTGCAGGCCATACTTGGATATGTTTGTCATTGTTTTTATCGATGACATACTTGTTTGTTCTAAGAACCAAGAAGATCACACCAGACATTTGAAAATGGTTCTACAAAACCTTCGACAAGAGAAACTTTATGCCAAATTCTCTAATTGTGACTTCTGGAAGAGGGAAGTCCAATTCCTTGGTCATGTGATAAGTGAGAAGGGTATACAAGTAGATCCAACTAAGATAGAAACTGTGATGAAATGGGGAGCAACAATGAACCCCAATGAGATTAGAAGCTTTGTGGGCTTAGTAGGCTACTACCAAAGGTTTATCCGAGATTTCTCAAAGATTGCTGCACCCTTAACAACTTTGACCCAAAAGAATGCAAAGTTTATATGGGGACCAAAGCAAGAAGAAGCTTTCAATCTTCTGAAGGAAAAGCTTAGTAGTGCTCCTATACTTGCATTGCTAGAAGGTAATGAAGATTTTGTGATCTACTGTGATGACTCACAGAATGGTCTAGGTTGTGTATTGATGCAACGAGAAAAGGTCATAGCCTATGCATCGCGGCAACTAAAAGTTGATGAGAAGAACTATACTACGCACAACCTTGAATTAGGTGCCATAGGGTTTGCCTTAAAGATTTGGAGACATTACCTGTACGGTACTAAGTGCATAATATATTCAGACCATAAGAGCCTACAACATATCTTTAATCAAAAGATGTTAAATATGAGGCAAATAAGGTGGATGGAGCTTATCAATGACAATGACTATGAAATAAAGTACCATCCAGGAAAGGCTAACATAGTCGCAGATGCCCTAAGTGGAAAAGAAAGAATTAAACCAAATATGGTAAAGGCCTTGAGGATCGACGTCAAGATTGATTGGAAAGAGCAAATCAAGAATGCTCAAAGTGAGGCCTTGAAAGACGAAAATGTCAAGATTGAAAGAATGTTGGGTAAGCAAAAATTACTAACCAAAGGGGTAGATGAAATCCTACGATTTGGTCAAAGAATTTGGATTCCAAAATTTGGAAATATTCAAAGCAAAGTATTGGATAAAGCCCACAAATCCAAATACACAATGCACCCAGGGGTAAATAAAATGTACAAAAACATTCGTGATCAGTATTGGTGGCCTAATATGAAGAGATCCATAGCACAGTACGTTGAGAAATGCCTGACATGTTTGTAGGTTAAGATCGAACATAAAAAACCTGCAGGTCAACTACAACAACCGGAGTTTCCAGTATGGAAATGGGATAGAGTGACAATGGATTTTTTCATGAAACTCCTAAGAACACGAAAGGGGTTTAACGATATATGGGTCGTGGTTGATAGACTAACCAAGTCAGTAGATTTTCTACCCATAAGCGAGAGCTATCCAATAGAAAAGTTGGCTCAGATATATATGGATGAAATCATAGGTAAACATGGAGTGCCTTTATCCATTATCTCCGATAGAGATAGCTGATTTACGTCTAGGTTCTGGACAAGTTTCCAGAAGGAACTTGGAACCAGATTCAATCTAAGCACGGCTTATCATCCTCATACCGATGTCTAGAGTGAACAACAATTCAGACTTTAGAAGATATGTTGCGTGCCCGCGTGATTGATTTGGGAGGCAGCTGGGATGATCATTTGCCTTTGATATAATTTTCATACAACAACAGCTACCACTCTAGCATTAAGGCTGCACCGTTCGAAACCTTATACGGAAGGAAATGTAGAACTCCCATCTGTTGGACAGAAGTAGGAGATGATCAGTTTACCAAAACTTAGATTATTCTTGAAACAACTGATAAGATCCAATAGATACGACAATGACTAAAGGCTGCCCAAGATAGGCAGAAAAGTTATGCCGACAAAAGAAGGAGACCATTAGAATTCTGAATTGGAGATTATGTAATGTTAAAGGTTTCACCGTGGAAAGGAGTGATACGATTTAGAAAACATAGAAAGTTAAGTCCTAGGTACATTAGACCGTTCAAAATTATTGCAAGGGTTGGCCCAGTTGCATATAAGCTAGAATTACCCGAAGCATTAAAAGGTATCCATGATACTTTTCATATATCAAACCTAAGGAAGTGTTTGGCAGATCCAACCCAATCAATACCATTAGAAAACATGTGAGTAGATAAGAAATTGAATTTCACGGAAAGACCAATAAAGTGTAGGATCGTTTTCAGACCCAAACGAGCCGTTCAGAAGAATTCTAATCAATTCAAAAGGCGTAAACAGATGAATTGAATTGAAAACAACTTGATTCACTTCTAAATGTCTTGTTTTATTGATATAACACATTTACAGATCAGTAGACACCTCGGCAGCACTTCGGTACCGGAAACATGAATGTTACAAATGATTTCGCACTGAGGGTATTTATACTAGAACTAATTTCGCATGAACCTCCCAAGTGAAATTAGTTTCAAGCGAAACTTAATTTCGTGCGAAATTACTAGGTGATTTCGTATGAAATGACCTAAGACACATTTCATGCGAAATTACCTAAAAACCCTATTTTCTCGAACTACGTGCCCTGATCTAACACTCTTAATACAAGACTCGATACAAGACGAAGTCAACAGACGTATGCACCAACAGACTCCCCCTCGGTTGAGTCTTAAGTGTTGAGTCTTCACAGATCTTCATCCTTGATCAGTCTTTGGGCTTCTTCCAAAATATCTGACAGTGTAAGAATTCATCAAACTCTATCTCCTTTCTCTTCATTTCTAGGATCTCGACCTGGCTTTTTCTTCACTCCAATTCTCTTGATCAGATTCAGGATCAAACTCTAGCTCTTGCTGCTTCTTTTTGCTAATCGACCCCCCCTGAAATTGTGCTAGGATCGTAGTCTAATTTTCACAAGTTCAAGAATCGCAATCTATCTTTCTCATAGGCATAACCTGCACATTCTCTACCTCAAAGTAAATTTCACAAATTTTAAAAATTTGACAAATTTAAACGTTTACAGGTATCAATCTGAAAGATTTAACATTTAAAATTTCTGATGACCACTTGTAAGCAAGACACTTAAATCTTTTCTTATTTCAAATAAACTTTCCCAAACCAATTCATCATGTTTAGCACTTGGAATTTTGAAAATCAGCTTTTCAACATCAGTTGTCTAAAATCTTTATGCATTTTTCAAAATTTATGCTAAAACTCTCCGAAAATCTTTTTGGATTTTTGATAATAAAGAAATGTAGTAAAGAAATATTTACATACAATATTTTTGTGAGTTTGTGTAAGAGGATCATATCAGTTTTTGAGACACATCACCAACACCGTTAAGCTTTAAACATTTTAAGCTCTAAACGATTCACTTAGATTGTCAGTATACTGATCCACTTAAATTTCCATGCAAAGTTCAACTGTTTCGAGATACGAGATTAATGTTTTAGATACTTAAACTTATTCGCGTGTCCCACCTCAGAATATACTCCCGTATCCAGATCCCAATATTCAGTCTTACAGGTGAATATACCTAGATGATATCTGTAAAGGGTTAAATGCGAAGGCCGTGAGAGCTCAGGCTATTGCTTCCGCAAAATCAGAGAGATGACGACTTCGACTTTTGGTGTGTTCCCTTTAGAGAATCTTTTCTTCAACAGCACATGATTAGCATTTTTCAATGTTTCATCATTTTTATGCTGAGGGTGTGCTATATTTCAAGCAAGCGAAAAGTATTATACGGGGACTAGGCCATTGCTTCCGCAAAATCAGAAGTCCCGGGATAATACCCCAAATATCACTAAGCATAAAGACCTAGTATCTCAGAAAAAGGGGTCTTTCAAACAAGATTTCGGGGGTTACCCATATATCCGAGAGATGTTCCCCACACTATAAGCAAGTTTGAAATTTAGGTTTATATCTCGTCACAATTTACTAAATGTGCAAAAACCTACTGGCACATCATCAGTGAGATCGTTTATCACATTTTGACTTTACAATTCTTTAGCATGCTGTGATAGTCCACTGATTTACTATCATTTCCTCTTTTCACAACAAAACTCATTTTTGATTTTATCTTGTTTTTGTGCTTTTTCAAATTTTCTAATGTTTTTGGATTTTTTTTTTTTTAATTTTTACTCCCCCTAAAATGCAAAATCATTTAAAGAAAATTTAAAAACAAACTATACAAGAAAAGTGACAACCAAATATCGAATTGCTTCAAATCGCCATCCACTTGGCATAAACAATCAGAACTCCCCCTGACAACAAACTATTTTTCCATTATGATTTCAAAACATTTAAGTTTGTTTTAATCAAATGTTTTTTTTTGGAAAATAAGTTTTGTTGATTTTACCACTTGTAAGATCGGGGTTATCATCACTTTGTTTTCCAAACATTTTGAATGAAAGTTAAATCAAGTTCAACTTAATGACCTTGATCAACTACTTGTAAGTGAAAACCTTCTTCAACCACTTGTAGGTTCACTTAAAAACCAATACCTCTTGCAAGAATATAACAATTTCAAAGATTACCACATGTAAATCAAACTTGTAGGTCGAAATATCACAGAAGTGAATTTCTCAAGAAAGATGCCGATTCCTGTTCCACGAATACCAACTTGGGAGCTCCGGCAAGTCAGAATTTCAAGTAGAAAATGCAGTCACCCAAGCCTGACCAGCCTTGGGTGATTTTGATTCAACTCTATCCTAACCTCCTTTTGATCTGTAAAAATCTTTTGCACTTTCCACTTTCCCATCTACCATCTTCCCAAAAATATGTTTGACTTTCCCATTGAAATCCTTTTCAGCATCAAATTCTCCTATACCAGAGAAGAATTGATCTGAAATTTCAACTTTACCAACTTTTAACTTCAAGTTTTCTTTTGAAAACTTTGGAAAATTTTCATCGTTCAAATCCAGAACGAAATTCTCATTCTTTTTCTCAACAGATGACTCCTCTGATTTTAAGGATTCAGATTCATTGTCAGAACTGCTTTCAGATTTAACAACCCATCTTTGTTTGTTCAAATCAACTTTTCTTTTATAAAAACGCTTCGAACTTTCACCAATATCGAAAGTTGAATTTTCAAACATCTTAGATTTTTCAGTTAGTTGTTTCTTTTCATCAACACATTTCTTGTTTGTTTCAAAGTTAGAAGAAACTTCCTGTTTTGTATTGTTGAACTATTGGCAATTCCAAGCAATGTGTCCAACTTTGTGACATTTAAAACAAATTCTTTTGTCAACTCTTGATACAAATTTCTTCATATTCTTCTTCCTTTCAGCAAGAAACTCTTGATTTGACTGTCTCCAGAATGGTTTCTTCTGCTCTTCTTCAGAATTTCCTCCTGGAACAAATTTTTTTTTGGTTTATAATTTTTCTCATTTTTATAATTTTCTGAAGAACTAAAACCAAGACCTTTCTTTTTGAAATTACCGTTATGGTTTGGTTTCTTTCGATAACCTGAACCAGAACTGTAACCCTTTTTCTTGTTCAATCTCTGTTGAACTCTTGAAGTGTACTTTTTAGGTTTTTCATGAAAATTTAAATCTTTTATTTCAGAAATATTAATTTCTGTTAATTTGAAAACCTGTTTGATCATTTCGGATTTGACACTTCTTATTGGAAATTCCTCATCAGAATATAATTTGTCTGAATCATTCAAAGTATATGCTACTTTGATTGGTCCGTCATTCAAATTAGATTTTGATAACAAGAATTCTTTATTGTAAACTCGTTTAACCGGTGAACTCGGACTCTTTTCTGACGAACTCGAACTTTCAGATTTAGACTCTGACCTTGACTCTTCATCCATATCCAACACCTGATCGACCACTTTCTTTAACAACTCAGACTCATGATCAGTGTCAGACGCTGTGAATGTGACATCAATATTATCTGGTAACTTATCAATGATTTCAGACATTAACTTGATGTTGAGATCCTTATTTAAACGTTCCTCATTTGGTTTTCTGGGAGAATAACTATTCCAAATCGGGGGCGGACACTTGTTATACTTGACACTTTGTTTCTTACCAGTATCCGTTTCTTTCTCTTTATCTTGGAAAGCTTCAAGACCTGCAACAGTAGGATAAACTCCGTCAATCAGATAATCACGTGTTGTATAACTCAACAGCAATCGTTTGATTCTTTCACTTTCAATCTTTTCAAGTTCCAAATCCTGCTTTAGCTTTGCACAATCTTCAATATACTCATTGATGACCTTCTGTTTTGTCATTAAAGTTGAACTCATCATTGTCATAGCAGCATCAACTTCTAAATTTGTCATTTTCAGACCATCAACTGTTCTGTTCAAAACATCGTATGACTCTTTCACATACTTCACATCAGACAACAAATTCTCTTTTATCTCTTCCAGTTCAAGAATCTTCTTGTCCTTCTCCTTAAAATCTATGCATGATTCCAGACATTTCAAACAAGGTTTAATGACTTCAACTATTTTTTCAATCACTACAATCTTTTCAACTTCAACAATTTTTTCTACCTCGACGACTTTTTCAACTTCGACGAGTTTCTTAACTTCGACTATCTTTTCAATCTCAACAATTTTCTCTACCACTTTCTCCACTTCAACGATTTTTTCTATCACCTTTTCAATCACTCATTCACCATTTTGTTCTTCAGCTTTCATCTTTGTCTTGTCATCAGCTATTCTTATTGCTTCCAGCTCTCTCTTTAATCTGGCAATCTTCTTCTCATTCAGCATTTCAACTTTATCTGCAAAAAACAAATTAAAACTGTTAGGATCCAGACCTTTTCTAGCTTTATTAAGATATTCTTCTTCATCATCGGTATCAATATCACTTCCTAAATCTGGAAAAATCGGTATTCTTTTCGGACTAGATTTGACTTCATCTTCTTCCAGAATTCTAGCAACAAGACCAGAACCAGGTGGAGTGTATTTATCCCAACTAAATCCCTCTGCAACCTTTCCATTGTCTTGGTCAATTATACCATAACAAGCTCTTTTCTCTTTTTCTTCAATGGCACGTGCATGTGCAGTTTGTGGTTGTTGAGTAATCTGATGAAAAATTGACTTTTGATAATAATTGTTCTTTCTAGACTAATCTTGTCTTCCATCTGCTTCTTTGTTTTTGCACTCACGCTTAAAATGACCTTTTTCACGACAACGGAAACATGTAACCTTTGATTTGTCAAACCCTATCGGAGATTTAGACAATTCATTAAATTCATTTTTCTTCCTGTGATTTGTAGAAATTTTTCAACCCTTCGAACAGCACTAGCTAAACACCACTTGATGTCCATCAACTCAAGTTCTTCAGCATCAATTTGGTCATAATCCTCCTTGGTAAGCATCGGATTTCCAATTTTGCCAGCAATCAAACTTTCATATGATTCCAACATAGCGACGAGTGATGCCATGTGTTGCTTAGATATTTCTGGAGACAGATTTTGACAATTTTGAATGTTCAAAGTAACATTGCATTGAAGATTTGTTGAGTTCTGTCGTTGAGGACTTGGTGTTGTAAAATTTGGATCGAAACTTGAATATGAAGACGAAGATCCACCACTCTGTGTCACAGTACTACCTTTTGTTCCAGAAGACGTATCAGCACTGAAACCAGTTTGAATCTTTGGGCTAGGAGTAACTTCAAATTTGTTTCCTCTATAGTACAAACTGACATCTTGTTGAGCATTTGGATTCTTTATGATTTCTGTTTTCTGGATATCTAAGTCATGCTCTTCTATCTTCTGAATAAACTGTGCTAGATTCATATTTTCAGATTTTCTCATGTGTTTTATGATCAACAAATAAGTTCCCCATTTCTGTTGTGGTAATGCATCAGATAGTTTATCAACCAATTCATCATCGTCTTTCTTTATGTCCAATCTTCCCATTTCTAAAACCAGATGACAATATCTATCAATGGTCATTTTTGTTGTTTCATGATCAAAAGCTACAAACATCTCAAATGATTTCTTCAATAACGCCTTTTTGTTTTTGATCATATTTGCGCTTCCTTTGAACTATTGAATCAATGCCGTCCAAATTGACCTAGCAGTGCCCTCATGTTGGAGCAAAACAAAGATGTCTTCTTTAATTGCTTGTTGAAGAATACTGATCATCATCTTTTCACTTGTATATTTCAATTTATCACTCTCTGAAAAGTCACAAAAAGCCTTTTCAAGTCCACGTTCATTTTTCGGTTTCTCATAATCTTTCTCTAATGAACACCATGCATCAAACTTATAAGCTTGAACCCAGTTCTCAAACCGATTCTGCCATCCTTTAAAATCTTCAATGTACATGAGCTTTGGCGGTTTCTGGTAAGTTCCTGTCTCATTCTCATTGTACAATGTTTCTGCAGCTGTAACTGGTGCAACTGGTGTAGCAAACGCATTGTAGAATTCCTCTTCCATGATTCAGTAATCTGTATCACAAAGTCAAACATGGTTCAAAGTCAACAAGGTTCACACGAAATATGAGTTCAACCGAAAACACTTGGTGCGAAATTATCAAACTCAAACGAAATCAAAATGGGAACGAAATAGCCTCTTTCAAACGAAATTAATTTTCACACGAAATACAGTTTGGTGCGAAATAAGGTAATTTCGTGTGAACAAAGGTAATTTCAAACGAAATCACACTATGAAGCGAAATTAGGGCTAATTTCGTGCGAAATTATGTAATTTCGTGTGGAACTCTCAAACAAAATTACACTTTAATGCGAAATTAGGTAATTTCGTGTGAAATCAAGCAGGTAATTCCGTACGAAATAGTGCTGACGTCATCATATTCGATCTGATTTTCAAGCGAAATTATAGATTTTACCAACTTTAGATCAAATTTAGGTCCAATTCTTTCAAGGATTTTTTAAAACACTGTTTCGCATGACATGTATGAAATTCAATCCATTTTGACCGTGAAATTTTGTGAATTTTGAAAAAGAAGGTGTAGAAGTCTGATTTTTGAAGAAAACAAGCTGATTTTGGTAAGAACTCTTCCTCCTGAGCTCTGATACCACTTGTAGGATCGTTTTCAGACCCAAACGAGTCGTTCAGAAGATTTCTAATCAATTCAAAAGACGGAAACATATGAATTGACTTGAAAACAACTTGATTCACTTCTAAATGTCTTGTTTTATTGATATAACACGTTTACAGATCAGTAGACACGTCGGCAGCACTTCGGTCCCGGAAACATGAATGTTACAAATGATTTCGCACTGAGGGTATTTATACTAAAACTAATTTCGCATGCACCTCCCAAGCGAAATTAGTAGGTGATTTCGTACGAAATTACATAAGACACATTTCATGCGAAATTACCTAAAAACTCTATTTTCTCGAACTACGTGCCCTGATCTAACACTCTTAATACAAGACTCGATACAAGACGAAGTCGACAGACGTATGCACCAACATAAAGATTCTTGACTTTCAAGAAAGAAAACTAAGAAAGAAGATAATTCCCCTAGTGCTTGTCCAGTGGGAAGGTTAGAAAGGACCCGAGAAAACTTGGGAGTTATAAGAATAAATGAACGTCAAATCAAAGGCCATGCTTGGCTAAATCTCTTACATCACTTGGTTAAGACAAATCTTTTATGTATTACTTTTGATTTCTAATCTTTGGCAACTTTTTAATTGGGTATGTATTAATGACTTTAATAACTAGTTTTTTTATATTGAAGGTGAACTTTATTTAATCATTTCTTCATGTTTTGTTCATTCACTCATTCGTGTCTTTACGGTCTATATAAAGTGTGTTAACTTCCTGGAAGGGGGTTAGAAGGGTGGTTGGGTAAAATTCTTGCCTCGTTCAGCGCATAGATCCCGCGAGGACATAATTCAAGCGTATTAGGATTTCCCATAAGGCAGATAGCATCAAATCGGGGGAAGTAAGAACGACTTGTAATCCCTTATAAATTAACTACTATTAAAACTTAATCCGGCCTTGCGGGACTCTATCCCTACGGACTCAGACCACTATGGCTGAGGGTAACGTCGCCTTCACAAGAGGCGCCTACCACTTTTCGCATTAATAACTTATTTAATTATCTTTCAATAATCCTGCCTTACGGGACTGTATCCCTGCTGACTTAGACCAATATGGCCGAGGGTAACGTCGCCTTCACAAGAGGGGCCTACCACTATAACTAAGATAATCTCTTAAAAAGCCCAAAGTGCGGAAATCATCAAAGGATACATAAAAAAGGAGTTGGAAACAAGTGATTCCTTCTTGTCTATTTGTTTTCCTTTCATTTACATTTTTATTTTAAGTTTATCTTTTAAAAACTTTCAAAACTTTTATCAAAATTTGGTTAGATTAGACGTTAACGAAAAGCTGGTGTTAAAAGCTCTTGTGTCCTTGGACGACCTCGGTATCTTACCATCACTATACTACGTCTACGATGGGTACACTTGCCCTAACGTGTGTAGAGTGATAGTATTGTATCGTGTTTTATAAATTTAAAGCTTGATCACGAGTAAAAAGTGCTTAAAATAATCTAAAATTTATACGCACACCCCACACACGTCACTTATGTAATCTACGACACGGTGATGAAAAGTCCAAAACCCTCCTACATAATGTGATTAGTGATGATTTGAGATAATTTTATCTTCTCTTTTGGTCTTCTTCTCTATAATTCGCTCAATACTTTGATCCGTAACAATTTATATCAACCTGATTGCGTTCGAAATTCGAAACCTTGACTTTATGTTTTTTTTTCTTGATGTTCACATGGGGCATGATGAAATCGAGATAACATATGGGAATGTTGCTCAAATTGATGCCCACGTTAATTTTGAGTTCGGAGGAAAGGACTCGGTCAGCAGAGAAAGAAAAGGGGCCTTTGGTTAACTTTATGTATGTCCCTAATGCGAAGCCTCTAAGGATCTAAATTAACACTAGCCCTCGTAAGTGTAGAAGCCGAATTCATAAAAAAAACTGTAAATCAACTATGAAATCCATAATTTGCTCCAAACCGAATAAAAAAGTAACTTGGTAACTAACTCAAGGGCAAGTGCAAAAAGTATTGACAACTAAAGCCAAAAGAATTGTCAACATTATAAAACAAAGTAACCAAATTTATTAAAGAAACGAGTAAATTTCGATATGTTTACACTTAGCTAAGTTTCAACCCTTTTTTACTTGCTTGTTTGGCACAATGAAAACAAAATAAATAGGGCAAAAATGTCACCTCTAATATGGTTGAACTTTGAAGAGATATAAAATTACAAATGTCTTAGTCGAAGTTGTAACACCTTGAAAAATTCATGTCCAATAATGTATTGACACGTGTCATAAGCTTTGAACATGCGAAAGAATACTCTAGAAGGACTAAAGTTGATGAACAAGGAAAGTATGTGAATATAAGGGTTCAAAGTGTCAACGCTGGATAAATATACCTTACAATAACCCCACATGATGTTTATACCCTTAAACGAATAAATCATGGATCATACGAAGCTAATTGTAAGAGAAAGTGAGGAATTACAAACTACAAGGGTTAAATGTGCCAACATGTTTAAAGTATACCTCTGAGTGACCTTTTAGCAAACCCGAAGCTTTGTAATGATTAATTATGCTCACTAGAATAAGTGATTAAAATTTCACAAGGTTTCGATAAAGAATGAGAAAGTTATGACAATATTCGTATACAAGGGGTTAAAAGCGTCAACATTGAAATTTATGACTTTTTGGGTAATCATAAAGTTAACCAAGGACTTAACAAAGTTTGGTTATGTCTTAAGGCCCTTAAAAGTCAATTTAGAGGGCTCAAAGTGCAAGAAATCATGTTAAAATCAAGTTTGGAAGGACCAGGGACCAAAAGTGCAAATAATGAAACTTGTTTGGCAGGTTCTGGAGGCCCATACGGGGCGCGTAAGACCTCAAGGGGTTCTTACGCGGGCCGCCTGAACACCCCAGATACAGAAAATACAGGCAGTTCCCTGTTCCAGCCGGTTCCACCACCTTAACTTACCATTTTGCAATTCTAGGGGCTTGTTTAATGTTTTAGAAGGGCCTAGGGACACTTGGAATGATCCCATAACATCCATAGACTTGCTTGGCATGATCTTGATCCATCTAAACTCTTATATAAGAAGCTCCAATGTTGCAACATTGAGCATACTCACTTCTTGAAGTCCCCTGGAGCTCAAGCACGTTCCTAGTGATCCTTAGTCGTGCATAGGACCCTTGTAAGTGTACTTGACCTTCCTTAATTCAGTTTTGCTTAATTAATTAGTTTAAAGTCAATCCATCGTAATTAAGGTTTGACTTCGTCATTACTCTTAATTTGTCCAGTCAAATTCCAAACTGAAAGTACCTATGAGTTGGTAATTATGTGGGCAATAAACCCTTAAGAGGGCACCTTCTGATTCTCACTCTAAGTAAGTCAATTGTCGGGTCAAACTTGATCTTAAAAAGTCAACAGGAAGTAATTTTGGAAATAAACACATAATTAGCAATGTAGAAGCTATGCAACCTGTTTTGTCATTAATAGAACTTAGTAACTAATGTAAGAACATGTCTAAACATGTTCAACACGACAATTTTCTGTTTAAGCTCGGATTGGGACCGAAAGTCGCATACTTTGACTTCTGCTTTGACTTTCAGTTCTGACCCAATGTAGCATGATTTAGAAATTCCTTAGAGCTTTATTAGGACCAAGTTACCTATAAGTATAACCCTCTGAGATTATACAACTTGGTTCATTAGTTATCCGATTCATATGCATATTCCGTTAAAAGCCTAAATGTTGACTATTATGCCCGTATGACCTTAAAACGTGATTTTTGAAAATATAAAAGTATAGAAACCTCCATACCTGATTTACAAACTTGTACCTAAAATTTGATATCAGTTTGAGGTATAGATTGAGAGTTATGCTCATTAGCGTAATTAGAAAGCCTTTTAATAATTAAATGGCGTAATTAGCATATAGCCTATCTAAACCCAATTTTTGATACCAAACTATTTACCCACTGATGTAATATAATATTTTGGGATTTTTGGAGATTTTTTATTTATTTTTAGACTAAGCATAACATAGAGTTCTAAGCTTGATCCGGTAATTGTCGGTTTTGCCCTTTTGGGCTATAAAAGGAGTTTTACAAATCCTTTTGATACCAGATCTTTTTCTACTGATCCAATATGATAAATAAAGTATTTTGAGCCTTCTGGAATAATAAGAATATCAGCTTTCCGTTGAAAACCCGGAAATGGCTCCGAATCGCCTTTTTAAGCGTTTTAAACGCACAGTATGCATTAAAACTATTTTAAACATATAAGGTTTGATGCCTACTGATATTTGTAGTAAATATTTGTACCCTAACAGTAAGCAAAGGTTTTAAACTCAGGTTTCCGATTTTGACCTTTTAAGCTTACGTGAAATTACCAAAATGCCCCTACGGTGCATAGTTTGGTTATAATTGATAAATTTCACATATAAGCCATACCCTACTGTTATAACTTATTAAGTTACGTATTTTTACAAATTATATCAGACCTGTAACTCAGGTTAATATTTAAACTCTTTTATAACCTTTAAAATGACCAAAATACCCCTACGGGGCGTAATTTGAGTTTAAATCCGTTTGGGGCATAATAGAAGATATCTTACTGATGTCGTAACATATTAAGGGCATATTAACTTAGGAAACTTGCATACGACTCATTTGGTTACTCGTTACACACTTTTCGCGTTCGGATCGGCTTATGTAACTAGATTGCATATATTAGCCGAAACGGGTCAAACCATATCGTTTTTGTCTCAAGATCCAGAATGTGTTTAAGTTACCCCCATTAAACAAGCATACAAGCTTGTCGGGTCAAGACCACATTCTAAACCGGTCTTCCTTTATCATGCGTTGAACCGTGTCTTCCTTTTGAAAACTAACCGGTCTAAGTCGAGGCTTAATTAAAGACCTGTTAGGATTCTAATAGGTTATTACAAACCTTCGTTCCAGATTTAGGAGCCCAGTAAAAGCTATCTGTACTTGCTGAATTGATATACGGCTGGGATTGAATTTATATTTAGCTCAGGTAAATACTTTTAACTTATTTTCCCTTATACGGGCTTGGGGTACGGTATCTAAAATACCGCTTGGTCGGGCATTCGACCTTAATCGATTGGTGGTTAAGTATTATCGAGATGACCCGTTTAAAAATATGTTTTGTTTGCTTAAACGCCTTTGGGGGGTTAATGACCATGTCCCGGATATCTTTGGCATCATTTTACGAAATGGCCACGACCGAAGCACGGGGTGTAGGCGTACAGCCGTCAGTGCCTAAATAAATAATGTGGTGTGTCCATTGATCTTTAACCTGGCACGAACCGGGCTACTGAACGCATAAGGAACATGTAATTCTTTTACAAGTATTATATTCAAATAATTATCCCAAGTTATAAAATGTTTTGTGCCACGTGCATTCAAATCAATTTTATTAAACCTTTTCAAAATGAGTCAGTTAATTGTATTTATCAGTGTAAACTGACGTATTTTCCCAAAAAGGTTAAGTGCAGGTACTACTCGAAATAGGCTGGCTTTCTCCTAGCATCCACAATAAGTCTCGCAAGCTTGGATGACATAAAACTGTTGAACAATGTTTCCTCTTTATTTTGATCCACCTGTGGATTATTTTCAACTATTTGTGATACTTAATATTACAATATTATTTGGTTGAAATGAATCTATCTTTTGCTTCCGCTGTGAATTTAAATAGTGTGTTGTTTGACTATAATGATATCAACTACGTCACGATACTCCCCTACCGGACCCACCGGTAAAACGTGGAAATATCGGGGTGTGACAGGTTGGTATCAGAGCCAACATTGAGTGAATTAAACACTAGTCTTTTGTGTTTAATCTCAATGACACAGTAGCACATTCCTTAACTTCCGAGTCTAGACTTGAACTAGGAATGATCTCATCCCTGTTATATGTATGCATTGTTTTCAATACTTCTGTATCTCCGGATCGTGTCGCCGAGCAAAGCTGCCATTGGTGGAGGCTCTCCAAATCCGAAGTTTAAGAAGGTAAAGCTTCGTACTACAGCTCAAATAGGCGCACGACCTGTATGAAGAAATGACCTTTTGAACCCATTAATCATATTTCAAATTCTTTACCCAAGACTTTGGAAACTTCAAATGGGAAGCCAACATCGGAGGAGTTCGTACTTGCTGTCCTTGAAGGTCCTATTCCAAAGATAATACCTATGAAATCAAGGGACTCATATTTCTTACCTCCAAGTCTTGGAATCCCAGACTTGGAATATACCTATTCTGATCTATTTCATGATCCATATTGTTGATTACCTATTAAATCCTTGGATCCCACTCTTGCAAAGATTTCAAAATAGAAGATTTGGATTACCTGCCAAAACTTTCGGTATTCATACCACACGCAGAGAACCAAGGAGAAAATTTCTGGAAATAAAGTAAAGAAGAAACTCTTTCGTTGCTTTTCATTTCTTTATTAGTCCTTATAAGGACATACTTATCTTTCAGTCCCTTCGTGGACAACATTATTCTTTTCAAGTCCCGTTTAGGGCAATTCTGTACCTCTTTAAAAATCGTTGGAGTGTTTTATCTAAATTTCATTCATATCATTGTATGTGAATATAATATATGAAATAAATTAAAATAGCATTCCTTTTATAAGATCTACCATTATAATAAAATGGCAAAATCTAAAAAGGACAAGACCTAGCCCACGTGTCATTTTAAAACAAGGCCAAGACGGTAGTTCCTCTATTAGATTCAGATCCTTATTAAATTCTCAATTTAGAATTGTTCTGCGTTAAATATTAAAAAGAATCTTAAGGGTAAGACCTAGCCACATGTCATTTTAAACATGGCCAAGATGGTAAAACCTATTCAAAAGATTCAAATCCCTGTTAACATTTGAACGCATGTTAACATGCTTGACAAAATGTGATTCGATAAATGTTGGTGCATACATCTGTCGACTTCGTCTTATATCGAGTCTTGGTCTAGTTACGGATATGAACAAGCATGATGTCATCATACTTGATGATGACATCATAAGGATGACATCATCATATGCAATATCACGTGAAAACAACATATGCTCATGAAACAGAATTGTATATTTGTTTATTGTTGAGTCCGTTTGAGAGGGTTCCGTTTGAGAGGGTTCCGTTTGAAGAGGCTTCGTTTGAAGGGTGCCATGACACCTTCAAATGAAAGGGTCCTTCCTATAAATAGCCTTCATGTCTAGTTCATCTGTAACTTTCCGGTTTGTGCAACGAAGTGCTGCCGAAGTGTTGTCAGGTTGTAAAACATCTTTAAATCAATCATACAACAGTTTATTGTGTAAATCTAGCTGAATTGAACTCTACACGTCTGTTTCCGCCTTTCGTGTTGAGATAAACTCTTCTGATCGACTCGTTCGGGTCTGAAAACGATCCTACAAGTGGTATCAGAGCTCAGGAGGAAGAGTTCATACTAATTCAGCCGCTAATTCTGATTTTCTACACCTTCTTTAACAATTAAACAAGTTTTCATGGATAAAATTGGCTAAAACTTTCACAATCTGTGTGTAATTGTGTTTTAATAAACCCTTGAGAATATCAGTTCAAAATTCGAAGTAAAAGTGGTAAAAATGGACTGAAAATTGGCTTCCGTTTGAACGAAACAGCAACATTCCATTTGAAATTGACATATCGTTTGAAAATCATGGGTCATCCCGTTTGAAGAATGTATTCCGTTTGAAGAGTACCGTTTGAAACATGACTTCCGTTTGAAAATATTGGGTTAATCGTTTGAAATATGTATCTCGTTTGAGGATGTCGTTTGAAGCTTGCTGTCCCGTTTGAAACACGACTTCCGTTTGAAAATGGTTTAGCAGTTCATGTGATACGTTTCTTGATCTGATAAATTGTCATCATTGTGTTTGAATTAAAATCGGCCATGTGATCTGATAAAAGATAAAGACTCATGTGACATTAATAGCGGCCCATGTGAAACAATTAATATCACCGATCCATTTGTGCTGAATATTGTAAAGTTGTTGTCGGCCACCTACATTGATTAAATACATGTGATTTCATATAATATAGGCTCAATCAGTATGCATGTGATAATATCAGATTGCATGTGAATTTGTGTGTCGAAATAACTGTTTGTCGGTCATTAAAAGCCCACGAGATTTTGTCTATTCAATAATTGTTTGGCTTTTGTGATAATTGTTGTCAGATACATGTGATTAAAGATAGCAGCCCACTACATGTCATCAGTCCAATCAACATTTGAATAACATCAATTTGCATGTGACATTGTCAGTTTCCATAGGCTTTGATTGAAAATTACACTAGAGTGTTCGACTTTCATGGGATTGTTTTGAGTTAGTTTGAGTTCACATGAATCGAATTTTCATTCAGGTTTGATATTTGATCAGTTCACACAAAGTGAACTTTGTTTCACACAGTTTGAATTTGATCCCAGTTCACAAGAGGTGGTTCAGTCCGTTTGAATTCGATTTCGTTCTAGGTCGTGTGGTTTAGCCAGGTCATTGGAAAAGGTCGTTTGATTTTGATCCAGGTCATAGCAGTCTGCACAGTGTGTCAACCTTCAATCCGCACAGTGTGTCAACCTTCAGTCCGCACAGAATATTTACCAGTTCGAGTACCAGTCTTATTCTGTTAATTGATAAGTCTTTAAACTGATTGTTGTTTGTTTGTTGTCAGGTGATACAGGTGTTTTACAAGGTGAACCAGTTAGTTTGAAAGCTTGTTTGAGAAATTCTTCGATACCGAAACATGGATTCTGAATTCTACAACGCATTTGCTTCAGCCCCGATTACTCCGACTACCATTCCTCAGAACATGAACTCGGAAAATGAGACTGGAACTACACAAAAACCCCCTAAACTTATGGGAATTGAAGAGTATCATGGATGGAAAAATCGTTTTGAGAATTGGGTTCAGGCAAACCATCTAAGAGCTTGGGAAAGTATTGAAACAGCATACATCAGACCACAGACTGCCATGAATGTTGATAAAATTATCTCAGAGTTTTCAGACCAAGAGAGAGAGAGTTATAAAGGAGAGAAAATGATGATAAGTCTGTTGCAGCAAGCTATCAAAGAGGATATATTTGTTTTGCTCCAGCATGATAGAAATGCATATGCGATCTGGAAAGCTCTTGAGAAGAAATTTCAAGGAAGTACAGAGATGTTACAGAGTAAAGCAGCGTTACTGAAAAAGGAGTTTGAGTTGTTTACTAGCATGCCTGGTGAAACTACAAAGACTCTAATTGAGAGATACTGTCATCTTGTGCGCACCATGTCTCAGTTGAAGATTACTAAAACTCCAGCAGAATGGGTTGAAAAGCTTGCTGATGCTTTACCACAAAAGGAATGGGGTACATATCTCATGATTATGAAGAATTCTGGACAGTTTAGCAGATTATCGATTGGTCAGTTTATTGAAAAACTGGAGGCACAGGATCTTGAACAAGCGAAAATTGCAAGAATGAACAGTTCAAGCCATCAACAAGACATCAAACTGTACTACCATGGAAATGTTCAAACTGTTGAAGCAAGTCCAAAGATCCAAACTGCATTTAGTGCAGGAAATCAATCTGGAACAGGCATTCAAAGTTCAGTAAACACTAGTGGATTTTCAAGTGTTAATCCTCCAAGTGTTCAAAGTGCGAGTGTTGGTAATGGGCATATGATTCAGTGCAATGTGGCATTGCATCTTCAAAATGGTCAAAACTTTTCTGAAGAAGTTATGAAAAATCATATGGGCCTATTGGTTACTGCTTTGGAATCTTATGAAGGTTTGATAGCCGGAAAGATTGGTAACCCGATGCTAACAAAGGAAGATTATGACCAAATTGATGCAGAGGAATTGGAGCTTATGGATATTAAATGGGCTTTAGCAAGTGTTCTAAGAAGGGCTGAAAAGTTTAAAATGATTACAGGAAGAAATGATTTATTGGATGCTCATCTTTCAGCTTTAGGTTTTGATAAATCTAAAGTTACTTGTTTTAAATGCAGGGAGAAAGGACATTTTAAAAGAGAGTGCAAGAATCAGGAAGCTAGTGGTGCAAAGAATCCGTTTGGTGGCCATGATTACTACCGGGAGGCTATATATCAACAAATTACTCATCAAACCGCATCAACAAAAAGATTCAACAACTGCTCATGGGAAAATGATCGAAGATGCAAATAAGAAGGCTTATTATGGTATCATTGATCAAGATGATGAAAGAGTGGCAGCAGGTTTTAGCTGGGACAAATACATTCCAGCTGATTCAAATCTTGGAGCATTCATTGCTCAAATTGTTCAAAAGCCGGAATTGATGTAAGAATGGATAGCAGTGTTATCTGATGATGAGAAAAGTGAAGATGAAGAATCTGTTTCTTCTAAAAACAGTTGAACAGATACTAGTGATGATGATGAAGAAATTGAACAGATAAATGTTGGAAAAAATCATTTATCTTCTGACAGTTTTGAATTTTATTTTGCAGAAAAACTGAAGAAACTCAAAGAGAGAAAAGCTGCAAAAGAAATTAAAGAAATCAAGATTGTTGAGAAGATAGTTGAAGTGGAAAAGATAGTTGAGGTCGAGAAGATTGTGGAAGTTGAAAAGATTGTTGCAGTTTCAAAACCATGTCTGACATGTTCAGTATTTTGCAAACAATGTGAGGAAAAAGACGAGTGGTTTAATGAATCAGATAAGATGAAAGAAAAGTTGTTGTTTGATGTGAAAAATTTGAAAGAATCATACGATGTATTAAACAGAACAGTGAATAGTTTGCTGAAAACTAATTCAGAAAGAGAAGCTGCCTTGAAAATGGTGAATGCAACAATGATGTCCAAACAAAAGGAGATCAACCACTACATTGAAGAATGTGCTAAGTTGAAGCAGGAGTTGGAAATTGAGAAAGTTGAAAATGAAAGAATCAGTCGATTACTGAAAAGTTATTCAAGTTCTGATTATGTAATTGACAGAATTTATCCAACTGTTGCAGGTTTTGAAGCTTTTGAAGACAAGAAGCCGAAGAAAAAGGATACTGGTAAGAAACAGAGTGTTTGTTATAACAAGTGTCTGCCTCCAATTTGGGAAGGGTATTCGTCTAGAAAACCGAATGAGGAACAAGTAAAAAAGGCAGTCAATATAAAGTTGGAGTCCGAGATAACCGACGTATTACCAGACAATATTGATATCACATTCACAGCGTCCGACATAGATCATGAGTCTGAGTTAATAAAAAGGATGGTCGATCAGGTGTTAGATAAGGATGAGGAGTCCGAGTCAATGTCTGAGTCCAGGAGTTCGAGTTCGTCTGTCAGGAGTTCAATGTCGTCGGGAAAACGGGTGTATAGTAAAGAATTTTTGTTGTCAAAATCTAATTTGAATGATGAAACATTTGAAGTTGCATATACTTTGAATGATTCTGACAAATTATATTTTGATAAAGAATTTCCAATAAGAGGTGTCAAAACTGAATTGATCAAAAAGGTTTTCAAACTTACAGAAATTAATATTTCTGAAATAAAAGATGTAAATCTTAATGATAAACCTAAAAAATACACCTCAAGAGTTCAACAAAGATTGAACAAGAAAAAAGGTTATAGTTCTGGTTCTGGTTTTCAAAAGAAACCAAACCATAACGGTAATTTCAAAAAGAAAGGTCTTGGTTTTTTTCCACTAGAAAATTATAAAAATGAGAAAATTTCTAAAAATACAAAATTTGTTTCAGGTCCTTCTGCTGAGGAAGAAAAGAAGAACTCTTTCTGGAGACAGTCAAATTAGGAATTTCTTGCTGAAAAGAAGAAAACTGAAGCTCATCAGAGAAAAGAGACTAGAACCTGTTATAAATGCCAAGAAGTTGGTCACATCGCCTGGAACTGTCCTAAGGCAACCAACACAAAACAGGGAGTCTCAGAAAAACTCAAAGAAGTAGTTGTTGATAAAACCGAACCACCAACTGAAAGGTTTAAAGTGTTTAAAAATTCAACATATGAAGTTGGTGAGTGTTCGAAAAGGTTTTACAAGAAAAAGGGAAATCTTGACAACCAAACTTGGGTTGTTAAGAAATCAGAGGTAAAACTGGCGATGAATCTGATTCCACAAAGTCAGAGGAGCCACAAGTTGTTAAAAAGGGTGAAAATTCAGTGCCTCTAATGGATGATGTTCATTTTCCACCATTGAGAGCTGAGAATTTTAAATCAAAGGTTGGAAAGGTTGAAATTTCGAATCAATTCTATTCTGAGAAGAAAGAATTTGATGTCGAGAAAGCATTTAATGGGAAGGTTAAGAAAATATTTGCAAAAATGATCGATGGGAAAGTTAAATGGGTAAAGGAGTTTTATGCTACAAAGAAAGCAACATACACTCCAACTAAAGATGAGTTGGAATAACCCAAGGCTGGTCAGGCTTGGGTGGACATTTTCTTTCATTGAAAAATCAGACTTGCCGGAGCTCCCAGGTTGGTAAGAGCGGAGCAGGAATCGGCATCATTTTTGAAATGTTTGGTTGGTAAATTTACAGGTGATATCTTTATATTGTTATATTTTGATTTACATTAGGATATAGTTGGTGAGTGAACCTACAAGTGGTTGAAGAAGGTTTTCAACTTACAAGTGGTAAATCAAGGACATTAAGTTGTACTTGATTTTCTACAAATGATTGAGAAACGATGTGATGAACCCCTAATCTACAAGTGGTAAAATCAACAAAACTTATTTTCCGGAAAAATCATTTTGGTTAAAACAAACTTAAGTGTTTTGAAATCATAATGAGAAAATAGTTTTGTGAAAGGGGGAGTTCTGATTGTTTATGCCAAGTGGATGGCGAAGTGAAGTGATTTGATATCAGTTGTCATTTACTTGTATAGTTTGTTTTCAAATTTCTTTTAAATGTGTTTGCATTTTAGGGGGAGTAATTTTTTCAGAAAATCCAAACACATTAGAAAATTTGAAAAAGGCAAAAACATGATAAAATTCAAAAATGAGTTTTGGTGTCAAAGAAGAGGAAATGATAGTACATCAGTAGACAGTTACAGTATGCTAAAGAAATGTAATGATTAAATAGCGTTAAACAGTCTCACTGATGATATGCCGATAGGTTTTTACACATTTAGTAAGCTTTTTCGGGATATAAACTTAAATTCAAGCTTGCTTATTTCGTGGGGAACACTACTTGGATATATAGGTAACCCCTGAAATCTCGTTTGAAAGGTCCCTCTTTCTGAGATACTAGGTCTTTATGCTCAGTGATATCTGGGGTATTATCCCGGGACTTCTGATTTTGCGGAAGCAATGGCCTAGTCCCCGGTGAATACTTTACTGCTTGCTTGAAATATAGCGCCACCCTTAGCAAATTGATGAAACAATAAAATTGATAATCATTGCTATTGAAGAAAAGATCCTCTAAAGGGGACACACTAAAAGTCGAAGCCGTCATCTCTCTGCGTATACGGAAGTATCGACCTGAGCTCTCACGGCCCTCGCAATTTAACCCCTTACAGATATCATCTGTGGTATACTCACCTGTAAGACTGAATATTGGGATCTGGATACGGGAGTATATTCAAGAGGTGGGATACATGAATGAGTTTAAGTCCTTAATACACCTAATTCATATCCTGAATCAGTTGAAATTTGTGTGAAAATTTAAATGGATCAGTATGTCGTTAATCTAAGTGAATTGTTTAATTCTTAATGTGTAACTAAGCTCAACGGTACTTGTTACTTGTCAAAAACTGATATGATCCTCTTACACAAACTCACAAAAATATTGTCTGTATATATTTCTTTATTGCATTTCATTTCATTATTAAAAATCCAAAAAGATTTTTAGTGTGGTTTAGCATAAATTTTGAAAAATTCAAAAAGATTTTCGACAACTGGTATTGGAGAGCTAATTTTCAAAATTCCGAGTGCTAAACATGATGAACAGATGGTTTGGGAGAGTGTGTTGTTTTTGAAAATAAAAATGATATATCTTCAAGTGGTTCATCAAAGATTAACATTGTAAAATCATTCTTTGATTGTATAATTCCTGCAAGTGGTTCATTAGCTGGTGAGATTGTTTTTACAAGTTATCATTAGAAAATTTATTGTGAGGTAGAGGATGTGCAGGTTTCTAAGTGATAGAGAGCCAAGTTCCGATACCTGAAGACTTTGTGGTTTCAACATGCCAGACTGCGATCCCAGCATATCGAAAGGGGGAGTCTGAAGACATCCGAGTAGAGATTGTTCGTGGGGAATCTGTTGATGATGATGAAAAGGGAAGAGAAAGATTTGAGGATGCTTACACTGTGAGATATTTCAGAGAGCGTTCAGACTGATAAAGACTGAAGACGTTAAAGACTCGACACTTAAGACTCGTCAACATCTGAGGGGGAGTCTGTTGGTGCATACATCTGTTGACTTCTTCTTATATCGAGTCTTGGTCTAGTTGCGGATATGAACAAGCATGATGTCATCATACTTGATGATGACATCATAATCATATGCAATATCACGTGAAAACAACATATGCTCATGAAACAGAATTGTATATTTGTTTATTGTTGAGTCCGTTTGAGAGGGTTCCGTTTGAGAGGGTTCCATTTGAAGAGGCTTCATTTGAAGGGTGCCATGACACCTTCAAACGAAAGGGTCCTTTCTATAATTAGCCTTCATGTCTAGTTCATTTGTAACTTTCCGGTTTGTTAAACGAAGTGCTGCCGAAGTGTTGTCAGGTTGTAAAACATCTTTAAATCAATCATACAACAGTTTATTGTGTAAATCTAGCTGAATTGAAATCTACACGTCTGTTTCCGCCTTTCGTGTTGAGATAAACTCTTCTGATCGACTCGTTCGGGTCTGAAAACGATCCTACAATAAAATCACATAAGTCATTCTTAAATTGGGTTATTCTAATTTCCCTTATTTATATAATCATCCCTTAAGGATGAAGTGCCTACGGGCTATAATTAACGTCCTCTGGGACTAAAGACAGTCGTAGCCTACAACTCCCTGTCAAGAAAAGGTAATGAACTTTGATTCAAACCTTAATGCCTCGATTCCATAAAATCTGGGCTTATAAATTAAACTTGTCTACATGACTAGGCCATTTGTGCTGTTATTAACTTGTAAATTAGGATTTATGATAAAAATCCTGAAAAAAATAAATATCATTCCTTTCCTACCAGTATACATATTAAAAAGAATCTTAAAGGGTATAACCTAGCTTGAATGTCATTAAAGACCTGGCTACGATGGTAAAACCTGTTTAAAGGAGATTCAGATCCTTGTTAACATCTGAAAACATGTTAACACTCCTGACAATGGTGATACGATAAAAGCACACTTGTCATCTTTATATTAGGAACTTCCAAACCCCTTATTCTGCCTAAATGATCAATAGGAATCATGGCTAATAAACGTCGAACATGATGAGCACATCAAAACATCCATGGGGATGAATACCTTCGGGCAAAGACGTATACATGAAAAAGATAGTTTTATTTCATAACTTCTTGTCAAGACAATGAACTATGAAATTTTCCGATCCAAAGGAATCATTGATTATGTTTTAAGATTTCCCTAGTGACAAGGCCTATATGCCATCAAAAAGTCCTTTGGAACAAGCCCTTGTGCTATATATATAAAATGTCAGTACGACATTGACAGTCGTGACTTATGTCCCCTGTCTAATAAACATGAAGGATTATATTCCGTTTAAACACCAAAGATGGTTTATTTGAAAACCTAGGCAAAACATAATCAAATAAATTAAAATACTATCTATTGGCCTATATGGTTTATTAGCACCATGGCTATTTAATCACCAAATTCGACAATCCGCTATATACTTAAACAAATTATTACTACTTGGTTGTAGCCTTCAAAGCTTCACCATGGCTGACTCCTCTGAAGCTCACAATCATCCAGTTAATCAGAATGATGATGCAAGACTAAACTTAACAAGCACCGAGTTACAGGCTATGATAAATACAGCCGTAAACAACGCTGTGGACCGTGTGTTGAAGGATCATAAGCGAAAGTGCGATAATACCCCAAATAAAGGTTGTAAAAAGGGTAAGACCGGTTCAAGCTATAACCAGTCCAAGCCAAAGGAGGCAAAACCCAAATGTAAAACCTGCAAGAAGAAGCACTTCGGAAAATGCTTCTATGAACAAACCAGGGGATGTGACATCTGTAAAGAGATGGATCACAAGACCCATGAATGCAAGGATTTAAAGGACAACCAGCAGCCATGTGAAAAGACCAGATGCAAAACCTGTAGGAAATATCACCTCGGGAAATGCAGACCTGAATCTCAGCCTTCAACTTGTGGAATCTGCAAGTCCAAGGAGCATAAGACCTTGGATTGCGAGAAATTGGAAGATGCGACCTGTCATGGCTGTGGCGAAAAAGGGCACATAAAGACCAGCTGCCCAAAGAAGGCGACTTAAGGAAAAGACACTTTAAATGCGCAAGCTAAGCCTTGTGGAATTTATAATAAGGAAGGGCAAAAGACTTTGGAGTGCCAAGACATAAAGGACGCAACCTGCTATGGTTGCAATGAAATAGGGCACATCAAAACTAATTGCCCAAACAAAACCAAGAAGCCTGGGGAGGCTAAGAAGACCAAAACTGGAAGCTCTCAAATGGATGCTCAAGAGGCTATTCAGGATGAAAATGTCACAACAAGTACTCTCTTTATCAATAACGCACATGCTAGAGTATTATTTGATTCAGGTTCAGATAAGTCTTTCGTAGACAATAGATTTTAAAAATCATTAAATCTGCCTGTTAAAACTCTAAGCGTTAAGTATAAAGTAAAATTGGCAGATAGTACCTCAGAGACTGCTTCAGCAATATTAGATGGATGTTTTATATCCATTAGGAATCATTCTTTTCCACTGTCCTTGTTCCATTAAAATAGAGGGACTCGAGATAATAATAGAAAATGGGTTGGTTATCCTGTAACCAAGCCCATACTTTATGTGATGAGAAGCAAGTAGTTATCAAGACTCCTTATGGTGAGCCTTTGACCATTCAAGGAGATACTGGGTATGGATTGCCCAAGCACTTGTTGAATTTGGTATTTAATACTAAAGATTCGAGTATGGAAAACTCAGAAGAGACAAACAACAGTCGCGATGCTGGAGATGCGACAAATGTTAATGGTGCATCCAATGTGAACCTCAATGTTATTGGAGTTAATCTCCCAAAACTGTAATTTACGCAGCTATTAGGAAGGCTATGAGAAAAGTCATGAAAAGGTTCAAGAAGCCGAATGATGTTCGCTTTAAAACACATGTCGCTGCTCATGAGAAGAGCTATATTCATACTTCAAATGCGAAGAATAACCCAAATAAAATCTTATGTGACAAGGAGCCCATTCCTTTTAGGATGTACTTAAAAGTATTTCGTCTCTAGGAAGTCAAGAGACTTCAATGGTAAAAGGGGGCCATCGATTACATGAAATTGTTGAATGAAGAGAAAACCATTAAGTATATCAGCGGTTATGCTGGAAAGCACACGGTGAGTTGTGCGTCACAGTCATTCGATGGCAATGCCCTTGATTAGTAAGGACATTAATGGAGTCCACAAGAAGGATCCTCTTATACATTAAGGGATGGTCCAAGTTTTAAGGACCTTATTAGAAAAACCTATTATTCGCTTCACGAAATGGAAAAAGATGGAATAAGAATTTTCTGACTCTCACCATAAATTTTCTAGACTATCGACAGTATGTCGCAAATTCTAATTCATTGGCTGAGATAGTGCTCTGTTCAGTTTACCCAAAAATCTAAGCATAATGCGATAATTATTGATGGTTAGCAACAACAATAAGAAGGCACATTAAAGTTTCAAAGCCTGCTCATTAAAAATCCATTATGGATCTACCTCAGCTACTCACGTTATATAGATTAAGAAATGACCAGTCAAAGCTGAAACTGCCCTAAAATTTGTCAAAGATTTTGCAGCTAAGTCTAAAAGGATTATGAATGGAGGCGTTTAACGCTCCCGATGAATGATTAGGGGCAGTTCACATTTATAATGACACCAGATAAATCCCTTATTGTGATTTTATTACTAGGAGCTACGTTTGGGTTCAGATGTTGCTAAGTCTCTCATAAGACCAAAATCTTAGCTAAACTTTTAGAAATTTTTCCCGTGAGAACCCCAGATATTAAGTGTAAGGTAAAACTTACAGGCGGAACAATAAGAACCATTTCTTCTGTTCCTGTCAGAAGCCTTCAGGCGTAGAATTTTAGAAGTATCCTCCCTCTAGAGGAAGTGCGTCAACATAAATAGTGGATATCTCTTTGATCACTGTGGATTACGAATACCAAACGATATGATAAAAGCGCCATATGAGGATTGGTGTATCTTAATATGTTCCATAGATTACTTCCATGCCTGATCAGTATGGAGGTTTAATGCATGGGACCACAAAGATATTCCGATGGTCATATAGTACTAAAGTCAGCTAACGGTATTCAAAGAAGATATCTAGAATGGAATTGTCCGAATAAATGTTCCCGATTAAGAAATTCGTGGACTTGTAACATAAATGTGTCACCTATTTGACATAAGCAATGATGGAGGAACTGGAGCCTGAGATATGGAAGATCTCTGTAACCTCCTTGTATTTTGATTATCTTCTCCTGAGATTATCCTATTTACCCCTGAGGGGCAGGTAGAGTTAAGATTTATATCTCATTTAAGGCTGTATTATTATGAAATCTCCAAGACGGCTAGTACCATCATTGGAAGAATCGAATCCCTGATTAAGTAAGTTTTAAAATAGAGGGTTCATATAGCCTAACCCAATATTCTGAGAATTCGCTATAGTTAATTAAGAAAGACGGTTCATTTTGCTTATACATTGATTACCGCAACCCTAATTAGGCAACGATTAAGAATCGCCATCAGCTGCCCAGGATCGTCGATTTGTTCGACTAACTGTAAGGATTAGCTATTCCTTAAGATTAGTTTTGAGCAATGGTTGGAATAACCATCTCACCTTAAGATAAGCTTTTCTATAATAGTTGTTATATAAGTATCAAGGTGGCTCCTTTAGAGACCTTGTATAAATGAAATATCAAAACATCTGTTTGATGGACGAGACTTTGGGAAGTCCAATTATCAGGATCTGAAAGTTGCATTAGAAACAACGAATAAGATCATACAAATCCATAATCATCTGTAAGTGGCCAGTATTCGGCAGAAAATCAAGGGTTAATGAAAATAGCAAACCTCCTAAGTTCTTGGTAAGGAATAAAGTTCAACAAAGATATCACCCGGGAAAGATGTGCCAATTTGATTATCAGACTAGTTGAACTCCGATTATATATAAAATCATTCGAGGGAATCGAATGTATCAAGATCAAGTAGCTTATAAGCTAAAACCTATTTAAGGAGCTTGGCGGAGCTCGCAATACAATACACACTAATGATTTAAGGATGTGTTTCGCCAATAAGTCGAGAAGCACTATCACATAATGATATGCAGATTTATGATGTGATGAGCATCCTGTATCGATTGAGGACCGACAGGTTGAGAAGCTCTAAAAAGGATTCATGTACCTATTATAGAGGTCAAATTGGGAGCTTGAAGAGGCTCCAGATATGCTAGAGACGTTAAGTCCATCATGCGACAAAAGAACTTCCAGCATTTTAGCAAATCTCAAGGTCGAGGTTTCTTTTAAGGGGGTGAGGATGTAACACCTCGAAAAATTCATGTCCAATAATGTATTGACACGTGTCATAAGCTTTGAACATGCGAAAGAATACTCTAGAAGGACTAAAGTTGACGAACAAGGAAAGTATGTGAATATAAGGGTTTAAAGTGTCAACGATGGATAAATATACCTTACAATAACCCCACATGATGTTTATACCCTTAAACGAATAAATCATGGATCATACGAAGCTAATTGTAAGAGAAAGTGAGGAATTACAAACTACAAGGGTTAAATGTGCCAACATGTTTAAAGTATACCTCTGAGTGACCTTTTAGCAAACCCGAAGCTTTGTAATGATTAATTATGCTCACTAGAATAAGTGATTAAAATTTCACAAGGTTTTGATAAAGAATGAGAAAGTTATGACAATATTCGTATACGAGGGGTTAAAAGCGTCAACATTGAAATTTATGACTTTTCGGTTAATCATAAAGTTAACCAAGGACTTAACAAAGTTTGGTTATGTCTTAAGGCCCTTAAAAGTCAAGTTAGAGGGCTGAAAGTGCAAGAAATCATGTTAAAATCAAGTTTGGAAGGACCAAGGACCAAAAGTGCAAATAATGAAACTTGTTTGGCAGGTTCTGGAGGCCCATACGGGGCGCGTAAGACCTCAAGGGGTCCTTACGCGGGCCGCCTGAACACCCCAGATACAGAAAATACAGGCAGTTGCCTGTTCCAGCCGGTTCCACTGCCTTAACTTACCATTTTGCAATTCTAGGGGCTTGTTTAATGTTTTAGAAGGGCCTAGGGACACTTGGAATGATCCCATAACATCCATAGACTTGCTTGGCATGATCTTGATCCATCTAAACTCCTATATAAGAAGCTCCAATGTTGCAACATTGAGCACACTCACTTCTTGGAGTCCCCTGGAGCTCAAGCACCTTCCTAGTGATCCTTAGTCGTGCATAGGACCCTTGTAAGTGTACTTGACCTTCCTTAATTCAGTTATGCTTAATTAATTAGTTTAAAGTCAATCCGTCATAATTAAGGTTTGACTTCGTCATTACTCTTAATTTGTCCAGTCAAATTCCAAACTGAAAGTACCTATGAGTTGGTAATTGTGTGGGCAATAAACCCTTAAGAGGGCACCTTCTGATTCTCACTCTAAGTAAGTCAATTGTCGGGTCAAACTTGATCTTAAAAAGTCAACAGGAAGCAATTTTGCAAATAAACACATAATTAGCAATGTAGAAGCTATGCAACCTGTTTTGTCATTAATAGAACTTAGTAACTAATGTAAGAACATGTCTAAACATGTTCAACTCGACAATTTTCAGTTTAAGCTCGGATTGGGACCGAAAGTCGCATACTTTGACTTCTGCTTTGACTTTCAGTTCTGACCCAATGTAGCATGATTTATAAATGCCTTAGAGCTTTATTAGGACCAAGTTATCTATAAGTATAACCCTCTTAGATTATACAACTTGATTCATTAGTTATCCGATGCATATGCATATTCCGTTAAAAGCCTAAATGTTGACTATTATGCCCGTGTCACACCCCAAACAATGGCGGAAACATCGGGATGAGACGAAGTGTGAAGATTGCTAGAGACATCATAACGCTATTTGTGACAATATATAATAAACCGATTTCATTTCATAATTCATTTGTCTACATTACAAGGAAATCAAAAAACATCAAGTTCAAGGGAAATACAATACAACATAATCAAAATTGATACAACGATTAAACCTAAATGTCTATATGTGTATCTAAGCATCAACGCTACTTCATTTCATAGCATCATCATCCTCATCCTGTAACATGTTTAAAATAAAGTTCAATGCAAAAGCAAAGGCGAGTATACAAGTTTAAGCATAAGTATAAGTATAAAAGTTTAAAACGAATCCACATGGCAACTTTGTTTATACAAGATCTAACATGGCATGCAATATTTCTAGCCAATCCTCTGTTTACGCAAGAAAGTTTAATTAATTCAACATGACCCAAGTATAAAGGGGGCGGTGCGTTACTCCTATAGCGCTATACATGTCAAATGGAGGCTCGTGAAAGCTAATGACTAAAACATATTACATAAGTATGGCCCACATAAGCATCAAGTATCATAACATAGCATTCATGTATAAGGATTGTTTTGTGCATTGCATAAAGAATAAGTTTAAGTGTAGTTTAATAGTTAAACATGTTACACCCCAAAAGTGATAAACATAAAAAGGGGGTTGCGAGTATACTCACATAATTGCTAAGTCTTCCGATTATCCAATTGTTGACGAGTGTACGAGATTAGGAGGTTGGAACACCGAGGTCACACTATATGGGCAAACGATGGTGCATGAGTAAACGAGATTATGACGGAGGATTTGAAGTGGACTTTAAAGTATATCTAGTTGATGGATCAGTATACATATTTTTACGTATTTATAGTTTATATAGTTTATACAAAGATTCTAATTTAAGTTTAACAAAAATATTATATAAGTTTTGTCAAAATAAATATATATTTATAATTATTTACTAAAATTTAATTGAATCCGATAGGCTCCGTCTTATAACATAAACGTGTTTAGTTTTACGGGATTTTACGAAAAACGGGCAGAGTTTCCTCTGTTTTCGGACGATCCCGACAACTCAAATTGTCGATTTAAGTGTTCAAAATTCAATAAACAATAATAAAACAATGTAAATATAATTTTTATATACACTTTCATTATGTTTACAAATTATATATATACCACGATTTAAAATGATGCAAAATACGAAACCATAAAATTAATATTCGCGTTATGAGCATACCGAGTCTCGCATTGATCATCTTGACCCGAACGACCTTCTGACCCGAATATCGAGACACGCAGCTACGCTAAACTCGAACCCGAGTCGAATCTGAAAAGAATGATAACCGAGTAAATCGAAATGAACTGAAGACTGAATCGAATAAACTCCAAAATTCTCACCTGAACTGAAGACGTGAACTGAAATAGGATCCGAACAGAAACTGAGTTGAAACTAACTGAAACGAGACCCAATCTCGAACCCGAACTGGCTGAACTTCGAAACCAAAACTGAATCAAAGCAAAACCCGAACTCAAACGAACCTAAACCCGCTGAACCGACTGATAACCACCGAAGCCTAAACCGAACCCGAATCAAAACTGGGTTGGATCGAATCTGAATGCAAGGCCAAAACAGAACCCAACTTGAATTAAACTTGAACTAAATCGAATAACACTCGAAACTCTTACCTGGACCGAGACACTGTGTGGCACTGTTACCACCGCCGCTGCCGCGTTCCTAGGTCGCCAGAAAATTGGTTCCCATTAACCATCTCAGTCGCGTCTCTCTCTCTCTCTCTCTCTCTCGGTTCCTGTCTCGCCGCCGGGTGCCACCGCCATAGAGGTGGTTGGCCGTTCAATTAGAGAGGGGAACAGGTGAGTGTGGTGGTTTGAGGCGGAGAGAGGAAGGAGGTGCGGCTGGGTTGCGTTGTCACTGGAGAGCCGGCCGAAGATCCATTTCGGTGACCGGAGAATCGGGAGAGATGAAGGGAGGCGGCTGCATTTTTGTATTAGGGTTCCTTTGATAAAAGATGTAGAGACAAGGGAGAGTGTCGGCTGATGTTTTGAAAGAGATGAGTTGGAGGTATTTTATTACTTCCAGTAAATACACAATTAGTCCCTCAACTTTAATAAACCTACCTATGTCATGATGTTTTTAAAAGGATCTAACTTTACAATTAACTAACCAGGTTAGTTTATATTACTAACGTTAAAATTTAACGAGACTAACTAGTTTATTATAAAAATAAACTTTTTAAATTGTAAAATCAATTAATTTAATTTATTAATTAATTAAACAATAAAAAAAATTAACCATATTTATATCAAATTAAAAAAATGACGATATAAGATTCTCGACGATACAACGGATTATAATTTTGAAAGAGGCAAGCTTCTAAGAACAGATTTTTAAGACTCGATTTCTAAATTAGGAAGGTTATGAAAACGCGGAGCGTTACAGTCTCCCCTCCTTTAGGAAATTCCGTCCCGAAATTTATTCAGAAGAAAGACTTGAAAGGGTTTTGGCAAACAAGAGAGGATTGCTTAAAATTGAGGCTTGAAGTTTCAGGCGTTTTTAAAAGCATGAAATTTGAGGAACGTAGAGATAGGTTTGTAAAAAGAGGTTGTTTGACTAGAATGATATAAGGCACTAGTCATAAATAAAACGTGCATGTGTGTGTATAGGCAAACGAGTTTAAAACAAGTTTGAATAACTCAAAACGAAGTGGTAACCTTAAAATATGATATCCAAGGAGTAAAACTTTTGTATATAACGGTAAGCATTTCAATGAAAAGTGTGGCCGCACAGTAAATTGTTAGAAGAATTCCGTTGATTTCAAAGAAGAAAAATAATAAATCACTTGTTTGTAAGAAATTATTTATTGACGAGGAACGAGAACATTATGTATTTTAAGTAAAATTGATTTTGGAGGTAGCGGCCAATTAAGTACGTTTGCACATAAATAAAGAATAGAAAGCTAGCTTTAACCAAGAAAGTACTTTTAGACTTCGCACGTGTAAACAGGTTTGTTCGTAACGAGGTTCGTATGAAGGACAAAGGATAGCGGGGAATAACGGGATGCATGAGAGGGAATGTTTGATCTAATAAACGAATGCAAGTATGAGTAGGGTAAGTGTATTGGACGAACAAAACGTTGCGTTAGGGATGAGGTCTCGTCGTGGATAATCGGATATCGCACGCTTAGCAATGCATTTGTGAGTTGTTAAAGTTTGTATCAGGTCAAAAAGGTCTGCAAAACACTGAATTTCTCATGGCACGTTTTACGAAAGTATGGTAACATGATGAAAATACTTATATATAGGAAGTACCGGCGGCGTATCCACCATGTTTTTACCACATTACGTCTGTTTCGTATTCGGTGTCATGTTACGTTCCGTGTCTTACCATACACAGTAGTACACTCTATGGTTCTCATACGCCTATCACTATAATCCCGTGTGCACCCGTGATTATTTTGATCGTCGCATGATCCGCATAGCTTGTACTAGTTGTGTATGAATTTGGGTAGGTACGCTGAAAAATAAGAATGTGTACGTATAAGAATATAGTATGTAAGCAAGTCCATGTTTAAGTATGTATGGGACCCACGTAAGCGAATCCCTCGGATTACGCTCGCGTGTAGGTACGAACGTATGAGTATGAATGAAAGTATGAGCATAAGTGTAAGTTTAAGTATGAATATGCACGTAAGTATGAGTATAAACATAAAACGTACGAGTAGTATAATTATACGTATAAGCATGAAACGTATGAGTATCAGTAAAAACATGAAACACATGAGTGTATAAGTTATAAGCATAAAACGTATAAGCAGTATGTGTATAAGTATAATCATAAAACGTATAAGTATGTAAATATGAACGATTATAAATGAAATTGCCGCGTTAAAACGACTGAAACGTGTATGACGACATGTATGTATAGTTGTTTAAACGAAACGTTGAGTTTATCGTATCAAAATTAGATTGAGCTTGGTTTGAAAGGTAGAATATAGTTTGCATATGTAAAAGGATATAAAGTACTCATTGGTTAAGCATAATGTATTTTGTAATGAATGGAAATGCTACATTTGTTTTAAAAGAGTTTACGAAATCTGAAAATGGTCGGTCTCCAAGAAGTCTTCTTGCCCACGAGTTTTGTAAATTGGTGTAGGAAAAAGGTTTTCAATCGAAGGTAAGTTCGTTTTATTAAACAGGAAATTATGAATGTAGGAGGTTCTTGTGAAAACGAGGATCCTTAGAAAAGAATTTTAGCAAAAAGGACTTAGTGATTGTTAAAAGTTCTAACAAATGATTTGTTGATGTTAAAAAGAGTCTTTGGTAAAACGATCATCTAACATCCATAAGATCTTATAGGTGTAAAAGAAAGGTTGGTTTGATCCTCCGATTGAGAATGAAAGTCTTTAGTTTGGTGATTTATATCATAAGTGTGTTTTAGTGATTAAGCCGAATATGAAGTTCATGGGCAAGAGATTCCTTGGACCGATTAAATTGATAGGTAGCATTTCATAAGGTTTGGAAATTTGTGTAGTAAAACGTTTAAGCTATGTTTAAGAATCTCGTGTATAAGAGTTAAGCGAAAATAGGTCGTAGAATAAGAAGTACGTTTGATAAAACAATGTATTTCGAATTTAATATAGGTAGGTATTTCGATAAATGATAAGTGACTTAGGTATAAAACATGATCGGATTTGCATAATAGGACATTTTTGAGGTAAAGTCTTGGTAACGATCACCTAGGTAAGGGAATCACCCCTAACTCGTCAGTGAGGTCGTTTTAAGAAAAGAATGAGTGGAGCTAATCGTCAAGGTAAGGAAATCACTCCTATCTCGATGATATGCCTCCATTTTTGGTGTTACAAAGAATGTAAACAAAATTGAATGACGTTTTGAAATCATGCATATGTATAAATGTATGAAAAAAGATTTAATATGTTGTGTGTGTGTGGGGAGTAAATATCGAAAGTAAATTCGAATTCGAAAGATTGCATAGTATAAAATAAATAGTAGAACACATGTTTGATTAAAATTTTGGGATGGTTCCAAAACGGAACTTTGACTAATCAAAGTGGTCGAAAAATCTTTCGAATTTGAGGAGCATGCTTTGGCCTAATAGGTGAAATACTCTCGCCGACAAGTCGGTTAACGGCATTTACCCTTCCGGTTACTACATGTCCCCAATTCAATTGAGAATTCGAGATTTGGCGGGATTAATGAAAAATCAAGGAGTGGAACTAGTCGTCAAGGTGCGGGTTTCACCCCTAACTTGGCGATTTAGTATCCTAAGTGTGGTTGGTACTCGTCGGGTCAAAATTTGATTTCAACACTTCGACGAGGGTCCACTAGAATTTGAGATTTGAATTTCTCCATCAAGGTGAGGATGTCACTCCTAACTTGATGGTGAATTTCGTGTAAAAAGAAAAAGTAGATGGATTGAGAGTCGTTCACCAAATTGTGGGTTTCACGCCTATTTTGGTGAAGTCGTCTCGTTTGTGTATTACGAGCGGTTTTGATTTTAGTATAAATGAATAAAAGACGCATGTTAAAAATAATAATAACAAGCGTAAGCATAATAAGTATCTCAAGAAATAATATGTAAAAGACATTTCAAGGGTAGCACATAAAGGATGGAATGATACCACAAGTATTAACAAACAAAGCAAGTATTAACACAAAAGTGACATATATGTTTAAAAGGCCAAAAGCAAATAAATAAAGAGTAAATAATGTATCACGCAAGTGGTTCAAGCAAAACATAAGAATAAGGTTCTAGAACTATAGACTAGGTAAAAGGCATGGCAATCTACCTAATTCCCTATAGTTATGGCTCTGATACCAATCTGTCACACCCCAACCAATGGCGGAAACATCGGGATGAGACGAAGTGTGAAGATTGCTAGAGACATCATAACGCTATTTGTGACAATATTTAATAAACCGATTTCATTTCATAATTCATTTGTCTACATTACAAGGAAATCAAATAACATCAAGTTCAAGGGAAATACAATACAACATAATCAAAATTGATACAACGATTAAACCTAAACGTCTATATGTGTATCTAAGCATCAACGCTACTTCATTTCATAGCATCATCATCCTCAACCTGTAACATGTTTAAAATAAAGTTCAATGCAAAAGCAAAGGCGAGTATACAAGTTTAAGCATAAGTATAAGTATAAAAGTTTAAAACGAATCCACATGGCAACTTTGTTTATACAAGATCTAACATGGCATGCAATATTTCTAGCCAATCCTCTGTTTACGCAAGAAAGTTTAATTAATTCAACATGACCCAAGTATAAAGGGGGCGGTGCGTTACTCCTATAGCGCTATACATGTCAAATGGAGGCTCGTGAAAGCTAATGACTAAAACATATTACATAAGTATGGCCCACATAAGCATCAAGTATCATAACATAGCATTCATGTATAAGGATTGTTTTGTGCATTGCATAAAGAATAAGTTTAAGTGTAGTTTAATAGTTAAACATGTTACACCCCAAAAGTGATAAACATAAAAAGGGGGTTGCGAGTATACTCACATAATTGCTAAGTCTTCCGATTATCCAATTGTTGACGAGTGTACGAGATTAGGAGGTTGGAACACCGAGGTCACACTATATGGGCAAACGATGGTGCATGAGTAAACGAGATTATGACGGAGGATTTGAAGTGGACTTTAAAGTATATCTAGTTGATGGATCAGTATACATATTTTTACGTATTTATAGTTTATATAGTTTATACAAAGATTCTAATTTAAGTTTAACAAAAATATTATATAAGTTTTGTCAAAATAAATATATATTTATAATTATTTACTAAAATTTAATTGAATCCGATAGGCTCCGTCTTATAACATAAACGTGTTTAGTTTTACGGGATTTTACGAAAAACGGGCAGAGTTTCCTCTGTTTTCGGACGATCCCGACAACTCAAATTGTCGATTTAAGTGTTCAAAATTCAATAAACAATAATAAAACAATGTAAATATATTTTTATATACACTTTCATTATGTTTACAAATTATATATATACCACGATTTAAAATGAGGCAAAATACGAAACCATAAAATTAATATTCGCGTTATGAGTATACCGAGTCTCGCGTTGACCATCTTGACCCGAACGATCTTCTGACCCGAATATCGAGACACGCAGCTGCGCTAAACTCGAACCCGAGTCGAATCTGAAACGAATGATAACCGAGTAAATCGAAATGAACTGAAGACTGAATCGAATAAACTCCAAAATTCTCACCTGAAATGAAGACGTGAACTGAAATAGGATCCGAACAGAAACTGAGTTGAAACTAACTGAAACGAGACCCAATCTCGAACCCGAACTGGCTGAACTTCGAAACCAAAACTGAATCAAAGCAAAACCCGAACTCAAACGAACCTAAACCCACTGAACCGACTGATAACCACCGAAGCCAAAACCGAACCCGAATCAAAACTGGGTTGGATCGAATCTGAATGCAAGGCCAAAATAGAACCCAACTTGAATTAAACTTGAACTAAATCGAATAACACTCGAAACTCTTACCTGGACCGAGACACTGTGTGCCACCGTTACCACCGCCGCTGCCGCGTTCCTAGGTCGCCAGAAAATTGGTTCCCATTAACCATCTCAGTCGCGTCTCTCTCTCTCTCTCGGTTCCTGTCTCGCCGCCGGGTGCCACCGCCATAGAGGTGGTTGGCCGTTCAATTAGAGAGGGGAACAGGTGAGTGTGGTGGTTTGAGGCGGAGAGAGGAAGGAGGTGCGGCTGGGTTGCGTTGTCACCGGAGAGCCGGCCGAAGATCCATTCCGGTGACCGGAGAATCGGGAGAGATGAAGGGAGGCGGCTGCATTTTTGTATTAGGGTTTCTTTGATAAAAGATGTAGAGACAAGGGAGAGTGTCGGCTGATGTTTTGAAAGAGATGAGTTTGGGGTATTTTATTACTTCCAGTAAATACACAATTAGTCCCTCAACTTTAATAAACCTACCTATGTCATGATGTTTTTAAAAGGATCTAACTTTACAATTAACTAACCAGGTTAGTTTATATTACTAACGTTAAAATTTAACGAGACTAACTAGATTATTTTAAAAATAAACTTTTTAAATTGTAAAATCAATTAATTTAATTAATTAATTAATTAAACAATAAAAAAAATTAACCATATTTATATCAAATTAAAAAAATGACGATATAAGATTCTCGACGATACAACGGATTATAATTTTGAAAGAGGCAAGCTTCTAAGAATAGATTTTTAAGACTCGATTTCTAAATTAGGAAGGTTATGAAAACGCGGAGCGTTACAGCCCGTATGACCTTAAAACGTGATTTTTGAAAATATAAAAGTATAGAAACCTCCATACCTGATTTATAAACTTGTACCTAAAATTTGATATCAGTTTGAGGTATAGATTGAGAGTTATGCTCATTAGCGTAATTAGAAAGCCTTTTAATAATTAAATGGCGTAATTAGCATATTGCCTATCTAAACCCAATTTTTGATACCAAACTATTTACCCACTGATGTAATATAATATTTCGCGATTTTTGGAGATTTTTATTTATTTTTAGACTAAGCATAACATAGAGTTCTAAGCTTGATCCGGTAATTGTCGGTTTTGCCCTTTTGGGCTATAAAAGGAGTTTTACAAATCCTTTTGATACCAGATCTTTTTCTACTGATCCAATATGATAAATAAAGTATTTTGAGCCTTCTGGAATAATAAGAATATCAGCTTTCCGTTGAAAACCCGGAAATGGCTCAAATCGCCTTTTTAAGCGTTTTAAACGCACAGTATGCATTAAAACTATTTTAAACATATAAGGTTTGATGCCTACTGATATTTGTAGTAAATATTTGTACCCTAACAGTAAGCAAAGGTTTTAAACTCAGGTTTCCGATTTTGACCTTTTAAGCTTACGTGAAATTACCAAAATGCCCCTACGGTGCATAGTTTGGTTATAATTGATAAATTTCACATATAAGCAATACCCTACTGTTATAACTTATTAAGTTAAGTATTTTTACTAATTAAATCAGACCTGTAACTCAGGTAATATTTAAACTCTTTTATAACATTTAAAATGACCAAAATACCCCTATGGGGCGTAATTTGAGTTTAAATCCGTTTGGGGCATAATAGAAGGTACCTTACTGATGTCATAACATATTAAGGGCATAGTAACTTAGGAAACTTGCATATGACTCATTTGGTTATTCGTTACGCACTTTTCGCGTTCGGATCGGCTTATGTAACTAGATTGCATATATTAGCCGAAACGGGTCAAACCATATCGTTTTTCTCTCAAGATCCAGAATGTGTTTAAGTTACCCCCATTAAACAAGCATACAAGCTTGTCGGGTCAAGACCACATTCTAAACCGGTCTTCGCTTTATCATGCGTTGAACCGTGTCTTCCTTTTGAAAACTAACCGGTCTAAGTCGAGGCTTAATTAAAGACCCGTTAGGATTCTAATAGGTTATTATAAACCTTCGTTCCAGATTTAGGAGCCCAGTAAAAGCTATCTGTACTTGTTGAATTGATATACTGCTGGGATTGAATTTATATTTAGCTCAGGTAAATACTTTTAACTTATTTTCCCTTATAGGGGCTTGGGGTACGGTATCTAAAATACCGCTTGGTCGGGCATTCGACCTTAATCGATTGGTGGTTAAGTATTATCGAGATGACCCGTTTAAAAATTTTGTGTTTGCTTAAACGCCTTTGGGGGGTTAATGACCATGTCCCGGATATCCTTGGCATCATTTTACGAAATGGCCACGACCTAAGCACGGGGTGTAGGCGTACACCCGTCAGTGCCTAAATAAATAATGTGGTGTGTCCATTGATCTTTAACCCGGCACGAACCGGGCTACTGAACGCATAAGGAACATGTAATTCTTTTACAAGTATTATATTCAAATAATTATCCCAAGTTATAAAATGTTTTGTGCCACGTGCATTCAAATCAATTTTATTAAACCTTTTCAAAATGAGTCAGTTAATTGTATTTACCAGTGTAAACTGACGTATTTTCCCAAAAAGGTTAAGTGCAGGTACAACTCAAAATAGGTTGGCTTTCTCCTAGCATCCACAATAAGTCTCGCAAGCTTGGATGACATAAAACTGTTGAACAATGTTTCCTCTTTATTTTGATCCACCTTTGGATTATTTTCAACTATTTGTGATACTTAATATTACAATATTATTTAGTTGAAATGGATCTATCATTTGCTTCTGCTATGCATTTAAATATTGTGTTGTTTGACTATAATGATATCAACTACGTCACGATACTCCCCTACCGGGCCCACCGGTAAAACGTGGAAATATCGGGGTGTGACAGAAGTTATCAATCTTGATGCAACGATTTCGTCTTCAACCTTAAAGTGTCCCACTAAACGTGCGAAAAACACCATTTGTTGTTCAAGTGTGAATTTAATGTTTTCGGCCAGCATACATTACACATCAAAAGTAATTAATTTCTAACCTTGCGAAAACCATGATGCTCCCCATCGTACTCCACCAATGCAACAGGTAATCCTTTTGCTTTCAATGCTTGATATATTTTCTTGCTTGATCAGGGGTACAACCTACAACACAACATACATCAATCCATTACAATGTATATAAAAAATACATGATATAGAAATAAAACATTCATGTATAACATTCAAAACGAGAAGTCGGGACTAGCCACTCCACATTACAAGTTATCTTTCGTACTTAACGAGAAAAACTAAACATACAAAATGATAAGATAAGTCGGGAACATCCACTTCATTAAAAACAATAAAATAAGATGGGCTTGGTAATGGGTTTGTAATGGGCAAGAAGCCTAGAATAAATTTAGAAATTATCAAAATAAAAAAAATATGTATAATTTTATTCGAATTTCCAATCGAATCGAATTTAAAAATATAAATTCATATTCAATTTACTTGACTCGAATTGAATCGAATTCAAATTCTTGATAACCGAAACAAATTCTTGATAACCGAATCGGATAAATTCGAATTTCAATTTTTTTGAATCTGAATCGAATTTTAGACACCCCTATCTTAGGATATGTTGTGTTTTTGGAAGACTCGGAACATTGTGTCACACCCCAAAATACCACATGTGGAAACCACCGCGAGGCGTGTGACGTACCAGGATCTAGCCACTAATCACATTGAACTAATAGTAATATAATAAACTTGAAATCTCATTCAAAGTGAAAAGTGTAATTCAAAACATCCGTTTAAAACAAAATACGTTCAGCGGAAGCATTTGAAATAGTTCTAAGTATTTGAAAACAACTTGTTCGCAAAACATAGCATAACATCAGATATGTTAACAACGTCACGACCCATGACATCTACAGCTCCTCTGATTGCATGCTCCGCATCATGAAGTCATCTAACAACCTGCAAGCATGCATGAAAAGTGTTTCAGCATAAAGCTGGCAAGTTCACAGATTTGTTTAATGAAAATCATGTCAAGTGTTTTAGTGTAAAGACATGCTAAAAATAAACTCGATACCATAGTGACGTATGTTTGTTTGCCCTCATCAATGCCTATCAACATTGGCCATGTGTTTAAGATCATTAGTTCACGCCCGTCCTTCCCGGTACGGTGTGAGGTTGTCAAGCCTAATAGCGCTACCAACTAATACCCCGTTGCCTCCCCGGCAACTAGTTCGGTAGTACGTACGACTTTCGTGATAGCGTTGAGTTTATTAAATAACATCGAAATTAAACCAAAGTATTTAAAAGTATTCCTCTCCGGAATATTAGTTTGTTTGTCCCCCCGGGACACATGCTTGTGAAAGAGTAGTGAACACACCTTAGTGTGATCGGTTTGATAATGTACTTCTTGTGTTAATTACAAGTTAGGTCCGTTACACGCAACCTAATATACCATCAATAGATGTAAGTATGCGTATGTAGGGTCATGCAATACCCTAGTGTCCAAACAACCCAGTGCTTTTGTGATCCGGTTATCAGTTTAACATAAGCAATAGTGGATCTTGGTGACATGCAGTTTTAACTCATGAGATTAGGTTTGATATAAGATCTATAAATACATATGGAATTCACGTCATACATTTGGACACCCAATGCACATAATCATAATATAAACACCATATGATATTTATTCCGATCATCATACCTTCAAAATAATTTCAGATTCTTTTTTTTATATGTACCGACCCACTAATACTTTAATATTGGAAATTCTCGGCCCAATAATCAACACACATCATCGGACTCTTGTATAATTACATCAGCCGCCCGACCTGATCTCTTGATTTAATTCAGGGAACTATTATTAATTTCAGGCCCTTCAAACTAATACCCTTCGGCCCACTGAAGACATGTATACATGTGTATAATTTAAGGGAAAATTACCATTTTAGCCAAGAATATCGTTTGACCACCAAAATAGCCATTTGATGCATCCTTGGAGCAGGGCATCCACCATTTAATGCGTCCGCCAATGGTGACTTGACACGTGGCAAAAGTTAATTGATAGGTCAGCCGCCGACGCATCCGGGCCAAAAAGTATGCTGATGCGTCCGGCTTAGCTGCATCCAGATGCAAATGGCTGGCTCGGCTGTGGCTCGTTGAGTGGCTCCTTGGAGGAGCTGTTAGACGCATGGTGGCGCATTGGGATCTGTTCGACGCATGGTGGTGCATGGGGGCATCGGTTTCCGTGATTTTCTTTTTCTTTTTTTATATTTCACATATTCCTTCCTACTATATATATATATAATGAAAAAATTCAGATTTATTTCAAAATTTTGTCTCCAAACCAACTGATTTATAAAAGTCTTTATAAAATGCTTATGTCAATGTATCCGCCTTTTGATACTCTCCAAGTAAAAATGAAGTTGTTTAACAGTGTTGAAGATGACGTTTTCCTGAGCTTTAGAAGTCCTAGTGTTTATGGGTGACGGGACCTGCCCAAGCGACGGAAGTGATCTGTCCTCCCATTTTATGGTAGGTGGTTTAACGAAGAAATTCGAAGAACTCACCTACAAAGGGAACGTTGGATCACTTCGTGTTATCGGATTTCCCCGTCCACGTCCTCTACCGCTCCTCCAAAGCCGCCAAATTATTCAAAAACAAAGAGGAATTGGAGACCGAGCTTTGTGGAGGAATTGGATCACTTCGTGTTATCGCTTAAAAAAATATCTTTTTTTATTCTGTAATTTATTTTTTTGGTTTATTTTGGTTTGTTTTTTTTATTATGTTTAATTGTTGTATTTAAAGTAAATAAAAAGTTGTATGTTTTTTATTTTTTTTTATTTAACATTTTTATCCATATCTCCATCTATATATTTAAAATTTGGTAACTAGTATACCACTTTAGAAATAATTAGAAGAGATGGGTGGTGGTGAATTTGAAGAATTTGAACCATCGGGTTATTGCAACCCACCACCATGCTACCCTTCATCGCCACCAGCCTACTGTGCACCGCCAGCAGGCTGCCGTGCACCGCCAGCAGGATGCCGTGCACCGCCATAACCCCACTGTACACCGCCACCACCCCACTGTACACCGCCACCAAACCGCTATACACCGCCACCAGGCTGCCGTGCAATGCCACCAGGCTACCGTGCACTGCCACCACCCTGTTTAAATCCTAATTTATTCAACCCGCTGCCTGTGAATACCGATGATGAGTGGGACGGTATCACCGATGAAGAAGCAAGCTTTGCTTACGATTGTGCCATGGCAGAACTCCAGTTTTCGTGTTTGCGAGTTGGTGGTAGTCAGTCAAACTACATGGATTTTGGGAAGCCCAAGAAAAGTGACCAGCGTTTAAATTAGAGAAATAGTTATTAATGGTAGAATGTATGTTAATGGTATTATGTAAATATCTTATCAAAAAGTAGTCCAAATTTAAGGTGAATAAAAAACAAATTTTTTATTTTATATACAATTCAGTAATTTCTTATGAATACACATAAATATATGAATCTGATTTAAAAAAAAAACATGCAAATATTTTCTAAATTTTATATATTAAAATGTTAATATGTTATTAAAGAAATTCATATTTTAGGTGATTTGTTATAAAAGAGAAATGAAAAACAAATTTTATATAAAATTTAGCAATTAAATTATATTTTGTGATTTTGTTATTTTTATAGTATTAATTTAATTATATTTATAAAGGAATTATAACATAAAGAACAGAAAGTAAAACGATCATGAAGGTAAATTAAAAAGGCCAAATTAAAAATTACATATTAAACTACGTTAGGACGTGGTAAACAACGCCAGAAATACAAATTATCTGCCATGAACCTTCTATATGACTTCATTTTTTGATTGATGTCACCGGTGAGATTTATCGGTTTATCCGTAACGAGATGCTCCATCAGCATACATAGATACACAGCTTCGTTTCCAGTCAAAGAGCAGTTTGACACGACAAAGTCATTATTCATTTCAAATGAAATGATTTTTTCTGGCTTTCCAGTCTTTTTCCAATAGCGCAAATTAACTAATACTGCTCCAAAGTATACGCATATTTTTGTCAGCCTAGGGATGACAACCTGTCTGTATTTTTCGCCTGCACAAATGTCTTGACCCGGGAACATTACCAGCTGTTGGGTTGCCAGCTCGAGACGTAGCATTAGCCACTCTTTATTTTCTAGCGGGATCGGGAAAAAAACATAATCAATGTCAAAAAAGGAAGGAAACGGGCTTAATTTACCATTACAGTAAGTAGCCGCGTTTTTCGTAACCGATTCCAATAAACAATCATAAAACTTTGGTGGTAGTATTGTCCAACGTAGATTTAACAAGGAGTTTTTTTGAAGTTTTCTACTTCTCCAATTCATCAGTCTTCCAACCCACGCTTCGATATGCTGTAAAAATTGTAGTGTTAGTAACTTTTTTTAACAAAAATATAGTTTACGCAAATTTGTTCATATAATTTACTGTGTCGTTGAGATAGCCGTTGAAACGAAACCCCAATAAAGTTCCCCAAAAGTTTTTGTCAAGCTGCACTGATCTATTAAAAACGGCTGAATAACAGAACGGTGCATCGCCTCTGTTGTAGAATTCGAGCACATCTTTCGACCAATTTTCTGTTTCATCGTCTGGTATCGCTCATCTACCGCGGTTGTGCTGATGTAGGCTATGTCTATTATGTAGACAGTCTTCTTCTCCCATTTTTTGGGGGTTGGATGATGTTCCGCTTTCTGCTGCAGTCACCGGCTTTCTCCATCGATTAAGGATCCAACTTGAGGATTTTTTTGCAGGTTGAGAGCAGTATTCTTCACCAGCTAATTCTTTTCCCCGCCGTTCGGACATGCTTTTTTATAAAATTTACGGAACCACAGATTTTTTATGTGTTTTTGCACTTGTAATAAAAGTTACTTATATAAAAAAAATTTACATTAAAAAAAAACAACAAGATAAATGAGATGGGACGTCCCGACGCATCCCGACGCATCCCGACGCATCCTATGCGTCTTAGACGCCTAGGAAACTGCCAATGACTCTTAAATTCATTTATGGAAATTAAAGTTATATTAGAGGCATCCGATGCAGCGACACATTAAACGAGGGGTCCATAGACGCTTCCGGTGTTAGGCGTCTCACATTGCAGGGACCACCACATGCGGTGGTTACACTGTTCCTAGGCTGCTGCTTCCGAAGCGGGTAACAGGGACCACCTTTGCCGGAGCTCCGAACCATCTTTCCTCAGTAAACCACACGATCCGACCCGATTCCGTTACTCTCCGACCCGATCCGACCCGTTTTTTAACGGAAGCACGAACAATGAATCAGAATTATTGGGAGGATGACTCAATGCCAAACTTTAACATTGAATTCACTGTAGAAGATACGGTTGCTATGCTGGACAACACTCTTCCGGCTACCACTAAACTGGTATTTCTTAATCTTAATTTTTTATGTTAGTGTTATTGGGTTTTTAGTTTTTGTTGTAGTCTTTACCATTCATTATCCCACTGATGTAGGCTAAGGCTCCTAGAATTAGAGTTAGAGCAGCTTGGACGGTTCTAGATAGAATCAAGAAGAAAATGACAGGTAATTTAGAACATAGGCTAAGGCAGACGGTCTTTGGTCACTATTTGGATCTTGAGTCTGTCATTTGTGAAAGCCCACTTTTGCTTTGTGTTGCACGACATCAGATTCCCAGTGATAATCCTAGCAATGGAATAAGTTATGTGTTTGGGAATGATTTTATTCATTTTACTCCCATCCAATTTTGTCTCATCACCGGGTTTAGATTTGGGCAGATTACAAATACGATATTTAATGGATCCCCTACTTCGTTCAGTTCAAGAATTTTCCCGGGGACATGCGATGTAAAGTTACGTCATTTAGAAGATGCATTTGATTCGGGCTGGTCACAACTCAGTGAAGACGATTGTCTTCGTATCTGTCTGTTGATGTTACTAGAGTTAGGTTTTAAAGGTACCCAAAGGTTCGAATCCATTGACAAAATGGTTCTGAATTTGGTTGATGATTTAGAAGCATGGAACAACTTTCCGTGGGGTAGCTATCTTTGGCAGAGCACGCATGTGCATGTTTATGATTTGAGTCGTCGACACCAACAGGGTAACGTTGGGTTCTCGTTGCCTGGTTGCGTTTGGCCGTTCAAGGTACAAATTTTGATTTAATCTAATGCAATACATTGCAACCGCTTACCTAAAATAAAATAAATTAAATTTATGTATATGTGTAGATGTGGATTTATGAAGTATTTCCAGAATTTAAGGAGATGATTTCATTTTTTAAAACCGAAGCAATTCCAAGATTTTTGGGTTGGGGGCCTGGAAAAAGGGTTACAACTACCACCGTTGAACGCATTTTTCAATCTGCACAAAAGGTAATTGCTGCTGTTTGTTATTTTATTCTCAGTTATATAGTAAGATTAGAATAAAGTGATTGATAAAACTTTTCATTATTCAATTCTTAGAATGAACATTACCGTCCGATTCAAACCTTATTGCCCACTAGTTAGGAGATGCAGACTGAGTGGTACATATCGAGTGTTCAGTATTTAGATAGTATTCGTATAGCAAGTGAGGTACCCCGTAACATGCAGCCCAATTCTGATACGATGCACAGCAGTGGTGAGATTCCAAATGATGGGGTTGCTGACGGGTTTGAAGGTTATGCAACGTTGACCCCCATGGCCACCCAAACAGCAAGAAAAAGAAGGTTTGCAATTCATGATGGAGGAAATGTTTCAAATACGGATGAATTAGAATCGTCTCTTGTTCAAAAATTTATATCAATATTGGACCTGAACAATGAGAAGCTAAGTTCGATAATTGAGGCAAAGTTTGAGGCAAAGGTGAGGGTGAAATTAAATAAATGTGTTTTATGTAATAGTGATGCTAATATGTCTATTTCTTATGCAGCTAATGAGTCTAAGTCTTGATCATGGTAGCGTTCATTCAGTCGGAAAGGTAATGTTGTATTGCGAGGATTTAAGCAATTCAATTACATCAAAAATAATATATACTAATGTTCGTTATCACTTAAACTTTTGTTTGTAGCCGGAAGTAGACTCGTTTGTGAACTTCAATGATGTTGGTGATAATGGAGTGGCAACTGTCAAGTTGCAACCGTGTGACGATCTTGTATGTAATAATACAGAACAGTTAGTCAACGATGCCCCGACAGCCGCAGTGCGGCGATCAGAGAGGTTAGTAAAGCCCGGTCCGTGTATGCTATCACCTTTTGTTTTGTTCAAGAATGTGTCAAAGAGAAACAAGAACAAAGAAGATAGTACGTGTACGGATATACAGATTCAAAAGATCCGAGATTGGTATATCATCGAACGTTCACTGGTAAACAAGACGGATTCAAGGACCCGGAAGCTTGGAAAAACGATGGCCGGTGAAGTTGGTCCACAATTTTGGTCTTCGTTGCTAGGTGACGACGGGTCCGGTTGGTTAAGTGATGATGTAAGAAAATTATCAATATTAATGCTTTCAAATTATTTATATTTTCAAATCTGTTATTTTAAAAAAATTTCAAAACAGCATTTATACGGTTGGATGATTAAGATGTACGAGCAGAGGAACGACACCGATCGTTGGAGCATTCTACCACCCTATTTTCAATTGACCGTAGTTCAGTGTGATGCACACCGGAGGATGGAGCGCTATTTCAATGGGTCCTTGATTCCTATTCCACCAATTTCCGAAGTTGACGAGGTAAATTATGTTTTAATGCCGAAATGTTTATATATATTTCATTTAAAAATAAAAAATTACTAGCAACTTTTTTATGCATGGATAGGTTTATGTTCCGTTGAATATAAAAAACGTGCATTGGATTTTGGGGGTGTTCCACCTTCGCAATCGGACTCTCACAATTTACGACAGGTTCGTCATATCGTATATATACTACCAATATATTGCATTGAATCAATTTCTTACAATTTACATATTCCTACGTGTGTAGTTTATTGCAAAGTCAAACATTGGTTCAAGACAGAACGGAAGTCATTTACCACATCAATTTTGCCTTCGACATATGGCTACGCATCAACGGATACTATTCAGCCGATGAGCCAGTAAAGTTGTCGTTGCCGTTCAAAGTCGTTTACCCCAGGCAAGTACCTCAACAATCAGGGAGTTTAGGAGATTGTGGTGTATGGGTTTGCATTTTCATGGAAAGGTTGATCAACAAGGAACCCTATTATCGAGAAGAAAACACCGCAAAGGCAGCTTACCAAATGAGACAAAGGTTGGCTATCATGTTCTACGATAGCCTGTTACCGGAAAACTTTGATCTTGTCAGTAGTTGCCAGTCATTTGAAAAAAATGATGAGGATGAACAAGTTGATGAAAAAGTTGTAGATCCGTAAACAAGGTATTATGAGATTGAACATTTTGCATTGGGCCGGCCCATTTCTGATTCGCCCCATTTCTGATTCGGCCCAATTCTGATTCAGATTTGGGGCCCAATTCTGATTCGCCTCATCCTATTTCCACTGAATTAAATTTGTTCGATTTCAAAAAATGTCATTGGGCCGGCCCAAATCTGGTTATGCTTTAAGTATGGAAACAGAGTGTTTTTAATTGTTTGTTTATTGTTTATAGCCCATTTACATTACAATATTTTGGTCTAGCCCATGCAGCTGACCCATTATTACGGGTTGGGCCGGCCCAAATCTGATTCTCCCCTTTCTGATTTGGCTCATTAATGTAAAAAAAAAAACTTGTTAACCAAATATAAAAAAAATAACCGAAACTTTTAATGCACTATTTTCGGGCCGACCCAAATCTGATTCTCCCCAAAAAAAAACTTTTAATGCAGCAATTCTTACACTATTTTCGGACCAATTCAGAAGGGGGGTGCAGAATTATGTAAAAAAAAAAACTTGTTAACCAAATATATTAATATAACCAAATAGATTTAATGCACATAATATATATTAATATAACCAAAACGGTTCGTTTCATACATATCTTAAATATTAAAAATAAAACTTGTTAACCAAACTAGTACATAAAACCAAAATCGGTTAACAAACGGGTGATCTTAGACATAAGTGACGAACTATATGAAGATTTACAAGTAAATCTTCATAATCTCCCAAACAGAGACCCGATCGAAGTCTTCATGATACGTCAACAGGTACTCTAGTTTTGCGTCCTCGATCACTTCTTTTTCAGTTACCTTCTTTTTCTCGTTGGACGCTGCCTTGGACGCTTCCTTTACCCTTCCATTGAACCTCGAACACATGCACCTTAGGTAGGCCGAACGGGTCTCCACCTCCATCACATCTCGTTCGGTTTCACCAACATGTCTACAAAACATGTGGAAAACGCTGACCCAAAAGGCGGCATCCATAGTAGCATGCCGGCATAGGTGTCTCGTTTCAACGTAGGACATTGCAACGGCAATGTCTTCAACCTCGGTCCATGAATCATCCATATTCTTGAAGATTTTGTGTAGAGTAAAGAAAGTGGAATGATTGTTATGGGAAGTAGGTTATATATATAGGCATGGATGTGTTAATTAAATGCAAAATTAGTATATGTTAATAAAGGAACTAAATTGTAACATAAAGTTTAATAAAGGAACTAAATTGTCATTCCATCTTTATAACTTACAATAATTAAATGCTAGTTTTTTTATAAGTTATAAAAATACCTTTAAATAATAATAAAAAAAACACATTCTGAAACTTTATAAAAAGTTATTAAATTATTTTATTAATATTGAGTTTACCTATTTTTAACAAACGGTTTAAAAAAAATTATAATAATGTATTACTTATAAAAAAGGAGGAGGTAGGTGGAAGTTATTATTGGTCTATAAATATGGACCATTGGTGGGATTTCTTCATACCACCACAAATTTTCACGATAATGTCGTCAAAAGGAAGGCGTCAATTAAGCATTCCAGATTGTGTAGAGAACACTGTTTGGCTTAATCGGGATGACCAATCTGTTTATTGGTCACAAAATGTTCTTGACTTCTACTATGACGGTGATAGCCAATTTTGCTATTCAACTTATATGGGGCAGACGCCATTAGACAGAGAGTGGTGGGGTGGAGTACTAGGGTATTGTGGAGATGAATTTATGCAAGAAACGGTAATTAGATTATTTTACATAGTTTTATTAGTTATATTATTTATAATTTCTAAATATGATACTTTAAAAAAAAATTTAGCATGTCCGTGCATGGTGTAACAAGCTAATACAAGATAGAGAAACAGAAAATCGTCGAGGGACATCTTCATCAAATACTGTTGGTTGGACCATTCTACCCCCAAATTTTATAAACCTTCTGGCGGAACAGGATCAAGATGCTTACGGATACGCTACTGGCAATGTAGAACTTTACCCTGCCTTTTGGGAAGTGGATACGGTAAAAAAAAATTACATTGTAACAATGAGCAACATAGATATGTACTCACTAAATATTTACCGTATCTCCTTTTCAGGTTTACATACCAATATCCCAAGACAAAGAAGGCTGGGTAATTTTGAAGATAGATATGCACTCACTAAAAATTACCGTTTATTTTACCAATAAATGTGATGCACTTAATTGCGGGGAACGATTCTGCATTCACAGAAGGATACACCAAATTCTAGTAGAATTCGAGAGTCTCTTCTTATGGTTCCTCGGTCGTATACAATATTGGGAAAATGCGGGACTAAGTGAGGCTGATGCGTTGGAGTACACCGGGGATGTTGTCTGGCCTACATCGGAACATCGGGTTGGTCGGAATTCGGGTGTGATATTGTCTATGTTGCTGCAAAATCTTGTGCAAAACAGTGTACTTCCAAACTGGCAGGAACGAAACATGCAAGATGCATGTATGAGATATAGAAGATTTATGGCGGATCAACTCTATTCTGCACGTTTCACACCCCATTAATAATCTAATTAATAAATAATGCCTAGTGAAATTATTGTGAGATAAATTAATCCATAAATTAATTGAATCGAAATTTTTGTTAATTGTTTATTTAGTGAAATTATGTTCTTTTTTTTTCAATTATAATAGGCTTGATTTGTGAATTACAAAAAACTTAAAACAGAAAGTTAATATAAATAAAATAAGGATTGTAATATACATTTGGCATAAATTTATACAAAAACTTCTTTTTTAATCATCACCCAAATTGTACAAGGGGTATGTATTTTGAAGTACATAATCCTGAAATTCTCCGGCTTCAACTTGGACGGTTGTGGGTTGTTGCTTAGAGACGGTGCGAGAAGAAGTCTTTGTTTTGGGCGGTGCTAAACAGCTCGCACGTGAATGCCCATACGTTTTGCACTTACCGCAATATAGGGGAGTTGGGTCCTCTCCTAGCGATAGGATTCGTTTGTTTTCTTTCGGACGTCCGGCTTGTCGTTTTGTAATAAGCGGTGGTTGCAGATTCACCAGTCCATCGGGTACTTCCCACTCTGATTTATCAGGGACTGGATTTATATGCTCCTCATACGTGGATTTATAAACTTCATTAGTGTAAAATGACATCGCATAATGAGCACAATCTGGTTCACCTAAAAATCTAGATACCGCAATAAAGTGCCCGCAAGGTAACCCAGATACTTGCCAAACCCGACAACTGGATGTTCCATTAGAGAAGTCAACTAAACCTCTCTTTCCACCGTCATTAACATCAAAACTGTCCTGGGCAATTCCAGTAACCACCCACGAACGAGAACCTTCAACTTTGCCTCGAATTTTTTTTTGAGCCCACGTTGTAAGCAAGTGTTCCCCCTGAATTCCCTCTTTCCGGCGATCATAGAACCATTTTTGGACAGACTGTATGAAAAATTCTATCAGTTGGGTTATTGGAATTTTTCGGGCATGGTTTGATAAAGCATTCATAGATTCAGCGCTATTAGATGTCATGTAATGATATCTTCTGGCTGGACAATGTGCTCTTGACCATTTGTCAAACCCAATTTCTATAAGAATGTTTCGTAATCTTGGAACAGCAGCACATAGCGCGTCGAATGATTCTTGAAAATCGGATATCCGGTAAGATTTGCAAGTCTTCCACCAAAGACTCTCATATTCCTTTTTTTTGACGGTAATCGAAGGTTGACCATCAAATGACGACAACATAACCCGTGAAAGCTTCTTGGAAACACCACCCGTATGGCTAATTGTATAGAAGCTGCCCGGTCAGAAATGATTGCCAAATCTGGATGCTCGCCGATACATTCTTTCAGTTTTGAAAGGAACCACGTCCACGACTCACCGTCTTCAGATTTACCAATGCCATAACCAATAGGCAAAATCTGATTGTTTCCGTCCATGCCAACAGCCAAAAACATTGTTCCTTTAAATTCACCCTTCAAGTGGGCCGCATCTATGATGATAAGCGGTCTTAAATTACGGACAAAGCTCCGAATCTGAAAGCAATACGATAATGTTAGATTTTTGGGGAAAATTTTATTTATTGATTTATTTATTTATAGTCTTTCACTTACCACCGCACCTATGGCCACAAATAACATTTCAAAACGACTTTCAGAATTAGTGCGTATGTGTGTCACTGTTCCTGGATTAACCTTCTCCAAGTTATAACAATAGACGGGAAGTTCCGCAAAAGAACTTGAGGAACTACCTTGCAAAAGTTGTAATGCGTTACATTTCCCACGCCATGCTTGCATATACGATAAATTGACTTTTTCTTTAATCCTAAAATCCTTTACAATTTCGGTCGAACGGTATATCCGTCCAGAATCTTTAAATTGTTCTATTAATAAGCTACCCACCACCATTGGGTTTGCTTGTCGCATATGTGGATATGTTTGCGTCTTAGAACATGTATGTTTGTTGTTAAAATGTTTTATGTAAAAAACATCACAAGATTCCCGACTCGCTGACTTGAAATTCCACTGGCAATTCTCATCAATACAAGATACTTCGTAACGAGTTTTGGATGATCTGTCTACTTTATACGAAAAACTTTCGGAAAGACACAATTTTCCTAATTCTATTTTCATTTCCTGTTTGTTACGGAAAATATAACCTATGTAAAACTGGCTTTTATTTTCAAGGGGACAATTAACATTATCAGTAACTCCAGATTTATATGATGTGTTACATTCAACTTCAGGAAAAACAGTTACGTTAAGATCAGGACATTTAAAAAAATTGGAAGAACCCACAGATGAACCAACTTGTTCTTGCACCACATATAATTTAAATAACTCAAGAGGGTTTGTTTCCGCAATATTGGAAAAAAAAGTAAGATCGGAATCATCAACTATATCAATGGGATCGCTAAAACTTGACATTTTGTAAGATACACGTGTGATGTTTTGAAGACCTGTTGACTCACTAAGATTTTTTAAAAATGTGTTATAAGAAATTTTAGTAGAAGTTTCAAAACCACGTCTAACAAAATCTGGTTGGACCACGTACTCTAGCCTCCCATCAACGACTTCCCACTTGCCACCACAGTAAACAACAAATCTGATTGCCATATCAATAGAGAGAAAAAAATATGAAGATGTATTTTTTGGTAACCTATAATCTAATCTAAAAATAGAAACGTGTATACATTTATAATAAAAGATAATAAATAAAAACGGAAACTAATTTTTTTTGTCTAATGCGTCTCTCGACTCCTCGGGTAGACACTAAAGACGCATCAAAAAGCTGACAAATGGATGCTTCTTCTAGACGCATTAATAAACGTGTTTAGACGCATAAATAAATGTGTTAAGACGCATCCAAAGCATCCAGCGACTGACAATGGAAGAAGCATTCAAGACGCATACGAAGCAGCGCATAAGGGGCATCCAGCGTCTGACAATGGAAGCGTCTGCTGGACGCATACGAAGCAGCTCTTAGGGGCATCCAGCGTCTGACAATGGAAGCGTCTCCTGGACGCATACGAAGCAGCTCTTAGGGGCATCAAAAAGCTGACAATGGAAGCGTCTCCTGGACGCATACGAAGCAGCTCTTAGGGGCATCCAAAAGCTGACAATGGAAGCGTCTTCTGGACGCATACGAAGCAGCTCTTAGGGGCATCCAAAAGCTGACAATGGAAGCGTCTTTTGGACGCATACGAAGCGTCTATAACCGACGCATAAAAACTTGTGCCAAGCCAGACGCATCACACTAAGCCAGACGCAAGCTAAAGTGGATGCGTCGGGTAGACCCCTTCGAAGCAGCAGAAGTTTTCAGACCCAATCATTGATACACGTGTCGCTTGACTATTCCCTGATGCATTGGTAAGACCTGCAGACGCATCAGATGGCTCGAAATATGTGATGCCCTGCTCCAAGGATGCATCAGATGGCTAAATTGGTGGTCAAACTATATTCTTGGCTAAAATGGTAATTTTCCCATAATTTAATTCCTGAATTCAATTAAATCTTCAAACTGGCCGTCCCACTATTTGAATGTTTTAAACAAGTACTGACACTATTCATTTTCACAGGTGCGGACAAGGGAACATCGTCCCTTCACACATGTCCACATATCACTTATTCACCGACACAAGTTCAGACCTTAGGTAATTTTATTATATGCGGATATCCTCTCAATAACAAATACGGACAACATGAATTCAATGAGCGCTGAGTATTTGTAATTATATATGAAGATACGCATCCGTATCCGGACCTTATCCTGAGAGACGGACCGAGTCACATAGGGACGAACACCATTAAGACCTCCGTTCCCCATATCGCCGAGGACAGAGAACCAAATAAGTGCGTCTGGACGAATGACGTCGTCTCGGTTGGCCATTATAAATACCCATCCAAGTCCAAAGCCAAGTACGATTTTCTGAACCTTCGTCCTTATTTTCTCTCTCTACTTTCTCTCTCTATCAATTACTTATTCTCACGCCGGAGGGTGGTCGCAGAGGGGCCCTCCCATCTCTACGGCGAGACTAACGGTCTTCTCTGTTGCAGGTTTAAGTCCTCTCCTCCAACAAGATCCAAATTGCATTTACAGGCTTCGGCCTTAGCAGAAATTTGGATCTTCAATATATATGCGGACTACATTAAGAGTTTACCAAATACGTACAATTTATGAACGAAACAACTATGTTCGGACATCCATGTGCACCCCTATATGTGGACATGAAATAAAAAGATAAGTTCGGACCTTTTTCTCTAAACAAATACGGATCGGCTTAATTGATTTATGTGCAAACGCCTCAAGGACTTGCAAGTTCGGACATATATGATTATTTAAGTTTGGACCGTTTCAAGTCACACAACTTCGGACATAATGGATCAACTAAGTGCGGACTCTCAACATAGCTTAACAAATGCGGACTAGTTGTTCTTGATTAAATGCAGACAGGTTTACACACACAAGTACGGACAATATAATTATTTCACAAATTCGGACACATTGTGACATTCAAGGTCTGACACTTCCAAAAATCTCTTTTCACATAATGACGAACATAAAACCCCAAATGCACAAAAATCAATCATGTCAGGCATCAAATCAATCAATCAATCAATCAGTATTATCATACTACAATCATCAAACAATCATTGCACAATCATTTGTCTACAACAGTTATCACACGTTCATCAATCATAAAGCAAAGCACAAATTGTTTGGATGTCTAGGGTTTTGCATTGAAATCCAAAGAACAAGATTAACAACAAAAAGAATGAACACTTACCTTAGATTGATGTAGAGATGATTCTAAGAGAATCGGAGAGATGAAGATTGAGGATTTATGTGGAACTTGAATGACCAAAGATTAAAGAAAAGGTGTGGAGAAAAACATGTTGATGCAGTTTTGTGTGGATGTGGCTCGGTTCGGTTCGGTTTGGCTCGGCTCGGTTCGGTTCGGCTCAAGACCGACGTCGCGACATTCCTCCGTCGTGCGCCCTAGAGATCGACACACGAAGCACGATGAGCCGCGAGCGATCCGTTTGAAGAATGATGACACATCATGATGTCACCTTGCATGAAAGACAATGTTCCACATGCATGCATGCATTTCACGACAAAACCTTAAATGTGAATATGGTTTTTCATTGGAGCATGTCCAAGATAGTTGGAGTTTTGGCCATTATGAAAGTCAATGAAGAATTGCTTTGGACGAAGAATGATGTCAACGAACCATCACCATGATGCTTTGGACGAAGAATGTATAAGGATTGTTCACCACGAAGAATCAGTCTTCGTGGTGATAGATTGTTCGTCGCAAAGGTCCACGAAGATACCATTCTTCATGGGCCAGATGAATGTTCGTGAACCCAGTAACCATTCTTCGTAGGGTTACTGGGTGTTGGGCCTATAAATACAGGCACTTGTTTACCGTTCGGCAAGAACACAAAGAGAACACAGTGTGAGAACAGAGAGAGTTTTGAGAGACTATTCTTGTATTATCTTGTATCAAAACTTTTCTATGAAATACAACTTGAGCTTTAATCTTTGAATCTTTGTCTTGTATTGTTTGTGTTCTTCGCTCGGTTTCATACCCGCTTGGATTCCGCACTTACGGGTGTGTTCGGTAACAAGGATAAGGTTAACTAGATCCTCCTCTAGGGACCTACAAAACAACTCCTCTAGGGACCTACAATACAACTGACCATGGTGAAGTTGTGTGGGAATTATGGTTTGAGTTATTAAGGTTTAACAATTAGCTCTAAACCCCCTAATAATACTACTTTTACACAAAAACCACATAATATCATGTAATTTACAGTTAAAGCATATAGTTCACGTATTTGTCATGCAACACATAAGTTTCGTATAAACCATCCTGTAGGTCCACCCGGAGGATCGAGTAACCTCTATTCCCTGTTTTCCGACAAACCTGAAAGTGCGGAATCCAAACGGGTAAGTTAAACCAAGTGACGAACACGTAAAACATAAGATTCACCGATTAACACTCCATTGTATTAATCTAGGAAATGTTTACAATACAATGTTTACAAGATGCTCTCATAAACTCTCAGTGTGTGTGTGTTTACAGTGTTCGCTCTCAAATCTATTCAGACTTGTATAACTGTGTTATGTCTGTTGTCTGTGTTTATATAGTAACAACATGACGAAATCCAGTCCCAGACGAAAACCCATTGACGAAATCTAAGATCTGGACGAAATCACAGTGATTTCGATTTCATCCTAAGTGTTTTCGTCCCATTTGGTTTTCACCATAAGGTGTTTTCACCACAAAGTGATTTCACCAGACAAAGTGTTTTCGTCCATGCATATGGGCTTGAGTCTTCATATTGGGCTTCAAGGACTTGTGCATGTTGTTTGGGCTTTGGGCCTTGACTTGGGCTTTAGAACAAACAAACAACAAACAAATAACACCTAAACAATACTAACATGTATACTGCACACACGCAGTTACATGTACATCGAACATTACGAAGTAACTAGCATACCGAGTCAAGACAGGAGGTTGTCTTGACTACGGCCTTCACTTCGTAGCCGAGTCGAACCGAGCTGAGCCGTATCCACATAACATGTATCAACAAACTCCCCCTTGGATGCTGCTCGCGAGGTTCGTAATCTAGTTCTCCATCTCTTGATGGTTCATTCATTCTTGTCGTAGGATCTTCAAAGTCTTCACATATTGCACATAGAAAGTGTATTAACAAACTCCCGCTTTCATTTAGGAAGTGTATCAATAAACTCCCCCTTTAATTATGCTTGTGAATCTTTTGATCTTCAATTTTTCAGATCCTTGTGGTGTTGGTGATTGATCAGCGGCAACTCGATCATCTTTGTCTTTTGAGTGCCTTCACGTTGTGTCTTCATTCCGAAGCTTATCATCGAACATGTTCTCTTCGCCTTTAGCATCTGCACATGCAAGAAAGCTAAACACGTAATGAGAACAACTGCTTGGAGTATAGTTAACATAAACAAATGACACATATGAGACCAATTCTCATTCAACTACCGTCCGATAAATTTGTTTGAAAAGTTAACAGATTTTTCAATTTTGATTATTAACTTTCCAAACTTGCAAACTCTGACCGTTTATGAAGATTCAGTCGTTTTGGTTTTCATCAGATTTCAGGCAACGAAGACTTGAGTTCCAACATCGGTTAATCAAAACTAAAGTAGAAATAAAATCTTTTTGACTTTTATAAAGTTTATATTAAAACACACCTAAAATCTTTTTGGCATTTTGAATATTTCAAACTTAAAGACTGAAAGCAGTAAATAAATATATACAGAGTTGCAGAAACTAAGAAAAGTAAATATATACAAACATTCTTTTTGCGAGTTTCGAGGGTAAGAGAATCATATCAGTGTATGGTCATGCCAAAACGCTCTTGTTGTTCTTTTTGTTTAACCTTTAGATAAGCATCCTATAACAATTATCGGTATTGTTGTCCACATAAGCTCAACTTATCATAAGTAATCATGGCGAGGGGATACGTTAAGGTATGATTTATACTTACCGACCGGTGTTCATCCACATCACGTCACATTCCCGTATCAAGGTATGCACGAGAGTTCATCTTACTGGTGAGTATACCATTTATCATCTGTTTTGACGTATGAAAATGTGAGATACTCACTTATTTTGATTGAAAACAAGCCCTATGTGATAGAATCACTTATTGATGAGGAACTTGATTTTCAGATGCATGAAGGGCACAAGAGCAAGTCCGTGAACAGGTCAGTTCTTTCATACAGCAAAGAGACGAACTTGACTTCCGGATAAATGTGATATATTATCACTTGTTTTGTGGACATGTGATTGTTGATCACTTATTGAGGTTGTATGCAGTATGTACACGTATGTATGATATCATGGAAGATCTAGACTTCTTCTCCGTTTGTTTCGGTAAAAGAAACAACCATGATACCCAGATGATAAACAGCATAAAGACCACATATCTCAGAACCTCGGCAATCTCTCAAACGAAATTTCGGTACTAAGACCATATGCCAATGAGCGGTTCCCACCTGGTCTTCAGTCGATTTAAGTTTATATCACCCTGCACACATTAAGATGATTGTGAGCCTACCGATACATCTTATATAGAGCTGCTTAACATTTTTTCATTTTGCATTTTAGTTTAAAGAGGTTTCAACAGAGGACCCTGGTTCGAATCCTGGCAGGCACACTTGGGGTGTCCCAGTGGCCAGCCTCACCCACCTCTTCCCAGAGGACCCTTGTTCGAATCCTGGCAGGCACACCCTCCAGGCTTTCGCTTCTGGTTGGGTAGTAACCGCCAGGCAGCTATGGGGCTAAACTAGCTTGTGGAGTGGGATCACTCCAGCGGTTGGGAGGACCGTGCAATATCCCCCCCCCCCCTTAAAGAGGTTTCAACAGACCACTGATGTACTATCATTTTCTCTTTTGCTCGCCAGGAAACTCATTTTTGTTTTTCTATTGTTTTTGGTTTTTGAATTTTTTTTCGATGTTTTTGAATTTTTCAAATTTGGAATTACTCCCCCTAAAATCAACAAACTTACAATAATTTAAAAAACACAAAGATATTTACAAAAATGATTTTCCGATGTGGATTACTCTTGCTTGACCTTAATGCCGTTTACCAATAATAAAAAGTCAAATCTTGATTTATCAAATGCTTTGGTAAAAAGGTCGACACGTTGGTCATCAGTGTGGACTTTAACAACATCGATTAGCCTTTTATCAAAGCAAGCACGTATGAAGTGATACTTAATTTCGATGTGTTTGGTCTTTGAATGTTGCACAGGATTTCTAGTGATAGATAAGGCAGCAGAATTATCGACTAAAATAGGAGTAGTTAGTAATTCAAAACCGTAATCACGCATTTGCTGTTGTATCCACAAGACTTGGGAGCAACAACTTGAGGCAGCAATGTATTCAGCTTCACAAGTTGATGTAGCGACACAAGTCTGTTTCTTGCACTGCCATGTTACGAGGTGATTTCCTAAGAACTGGCATCCAGCCGTTGTGGATTTACCGTCGATTTTGCATCCGCCAAAATCAGAATCACTGAAACCGATCAAGTCAAAGTTATCATCCTTAGGGTACCATAGACCGGTGTCTGGGCAACCCTTCAAATAACGAAAAATCCTTTTTACAGCTGCAAGATGTGAGGCCTTCGGGTTCACTTGATATCTGGCTAACAGGCATGTTGGATACATTATATCTGGTCTTGATGCTGTGAGGTACATAAGGGATCCAATCATCGCTCGGTAGTATGAAGAGCTAACAACTTCACCCTTCAAGTCCGGATTGATTCCGTGATTTTGCTACAGTGGGGTACTAATGGGTGATGTGTCGGACATCTGGAATCAGCTCAAGATGTCCTGGACATACTTAGTCTGATGGATGAAAATCCCAGACTTCGTTTGTTGCACTTGCAAGCCCAAAAAGAAAGTCATCTCCCCCATAGCGCTCATCTCGAATTTATCCTGCATTACACGCTCGAAGTCCCTACACATAACATTGTTAGTAGAACCAAATATAATATCATCCACATATACCTGAACCAGTAGAAGATCTCCATCTTGTTCTTTTATGAATAGAGTGCAATCGATAAGACCTCTGCGAAATCCATTCTCCAGCAGATAATTAGATAAGGTTGTGTACCAAGCTCGCGGTGCTTGATGTAGAAAATAGAGAGCTTTGTTCAGCAACCAAACCCGATCGGGATGAATATGATCTTCAAAACCTGGAGGCTGTTCGACATACACCTCTTCTTCCACTAGACCATGTAAAAATGCACTTTTGACGTCCATCTGGTGAACCTTGAAACCTTTGAATGATGCATAAGCCAGAAAGATCCGAATTGCTTCCAGACGTGCAACAGGTGCATATACTTCATTGTAGTCTATACCTTCAATCTGACGAAAACCTTGAACGACCAATCTTGCTTTGTTGCGAATAACGATTCCACGGTCGTCCTTTTTGCATTTATACACCCAACGGGTACCAATCTTCTTATAACCAGCAGGTTTCTCTACGAGCTTCCAGACACCAAGTTTCTGGAATTGTTGTAGTTCTTCCTGCATTGCTTCAACCCAAGAGTTATCTTTCAAAGCTTCTTTCCAAGTTCTTGGCTCTTCCTGTGAGACATAACACGCGAAAGACCAATCGTTCTGTTGACCAGATTCTCGAATTGCCGCATACAAGCCGTGACACCTGTGCCTCCATGACCATCAAACAAATACTGTGTCAATGGAATATTGTATTTCATACTTGGGATTTGTATAAGTATGTGTATCCTTTGCACATATCAATTCTTGTTCGATTTCAAGCTTTAAATCGCTTTCTGGAAGGTTATACGCGCACTGATGCGTAAATATAACCGGTTTAATGCAACGAACACTCCGGAATAGTGAAATAGGCTTAACATACCTTAAATAACCTTTACATAACTTAGAAATAAGTTTTGAAGGCTTTGGTATGGCAAAATCGAGTTAAATCGCTTACAGGGACTAAATTTGACAAACTGCGAAAGTATGCCAATTTGAACTGCAACAGACATTCCATAACATGACCATAAGTTAAACATACCATAAATATCCTTTACATAACTGATTATATAACATAATTAAACATGTTAGGCATATAATACTTGTCATAGGACTAGTTAGGCGAACGCGTTTTACGCGAACGACGCGTTAAAGTAGCATAAGCTACCTAGACGGGTCGTAATGGGTCGTAAGCACTTAGGTTAGGTTTCATTTTAGTATGTAGGCTTTGTTAAACCATACTACATGAGTTCCCATACTCATTTGGTTTACGAGCCCTCATTCTATCCGATCTTCCGATTATAGGTCCGGTTTATTAATGTAGTTACCTATATTAGGTGCCGTTTGATATCCGTGATCTCTAGCATTGTTTGGTTGTTACTCAAGGACTACTAAGCAATCTCAAGTGAGTACATAGACCCCTCTTTTACTGTTTTCCAAATGTTTTGGGGTGGAACACATGTGCCTACTTGTTACTTTCATGCTTTCCATGTTTTCGCATCATATACTTGTTATGTTCATTAGTACATTTATAGTACATGATTTCATTGTGTTTTATGCTATGTATGCCCATTGTGTGCGTACTTAGTACATTGTTTTACATTACATTTTATGCTATGTATGCCCATTGTGTGCGTACTTAGTACATTATTTTACATTACATTTTATGCTATGTATGCCCATTGTGTGCGTACTTAGTAAATTGTTTTACATTACATTTTATGCTATGTATACCCATTGTGTACGTACATAGTACATCATTTTACATTACATTTTATGCTATGTATGCCCATTGTGTGCATACTTAGTACATCATTTTACATTACATTCTATGCTATGTATGCCCATTGTGTGCATACTTAGTACATTTATTATTCATCACATGCTTACATTTTGGTATGACATTTGGTTTGTTTAAATGGGACAATGTACATTCATTAACACCGATCATGCCGCTCGGTAGTAGGTAGTGGTACCATAGGACTTGACAACTCCCATTCCTGAAATCTCGGGTTTGTTTGGATTGGAAGGAATGACCGAATCCGATTACATTTCTAGGTGGACCTTAGACTTTGTGCTAGGGTTTATTCTACAGTCACAAGGCTTGGATGTATGAATTTTCACAATACCGCATAGATGTTTATATCAGTATAGCATGCATTTATTACACAAAACATAACTTTGATTTAAACCATGTTTTACTTCAATACCTTGTTTTTGTGCATTTTACATATGGTTTAGTTGACATATTTCACTTACCATACATAAACATTTTGACATTGATATACACAAATCATGGTTTACATTAGACATAAACATTTTGACAATTGATTATACATAAACATTTTACTTTGGTGGATTGGTTTGGGTAAGTGATTTAAGTAACGAGGCGGGTGTAATACGATACAAGTATGGTGGATACGCCGCTGGTACTTACTATATATAAGTGCTTTTATGGTATTACATATCGTAGCGTTATTTGAATCATTTCAACATAAGACATATAACATTTTATACAAATAACATACTTTTCACAAGACATTGTTTTACAAAACAACCTATCTTATACAAAATCATTTTACTTGGTTATTCATTTAACCATACATTATTCACTTATTTATACATATCATCTGATCTTATTGCTTTTCAAATGATTTACAAGACAAAGCAAATTACAAGGTTCATGACTAAACATTTTCTTAAACATAAGTCATGAATTCTATTTTCACAAAACCTATGTATCTCACAGGCATTTTTATGCTGACGTACCTATTTTCACATGTGTTTCAAGATATGATGCATAGGATTTATCAAGATAGACTTAGGCAGACTTGGGCCTTAGTGACAATAAAAGATGCAAGACTAGTTATTTATGTTATATTTCTTTGATTGTCAAGACATTGTAACTCTTTTAATCAATAAAACAATATTTTAATTTCCATGTGTTATGAAACAAGGATTCTGTTACAACACTCCCCGACGTTTCCGCCACATTTTGTTGTTTTACGTGGTCGGGGTGTGACAGAAAAGTTGGTATCAGAGCTCATGGTTATAGGGAATTAGGTTATTAATAATGCCTTGACCTAGTCTATAACCTTCCTAGGACCCTAACGCGAGTTCACTTGTGTTTAGTCATAAAACAATACCGTCACCTATCCTTAGGCGACGACCACAACAAGAACATAAATTTCAAAACCGCTTTGAAAACTAATCATCTGTTCTAGGATGATTGATTACTAGGTTTTGAACCCTCTGTTGTAAGGTTTTGAACCCCTTTGAATTCAAAATCTCGTCAAAGTTTGGGTCTTATAATGTGAACACATTCAAACTGGAAGAGTGAATGCCTGTACCCTGAGTTTTCTGTCGAAGGCTAGAGTGTTCGCACAAATCCGCAGTATCGGACCAGTCACTCTTACCTGGGAACTCTTGGGGTGAGTGTTCACTTATAGGCGAGCATGTCTTCAGTGATACATTAATATGATCCGTTTACTTTGATTTGTCACCGTCTCATCTGTTTTCCTTAGGTAACAAACAAATGATCGCAAATTCTTATGCATTGTCATTCTGTTTTGATTATCCGATAACCTTTCACCTGTTTCTCCCTATGTCTTTCATTTCCTTCTAGAATGTCTCTTCCTCTCAGCAACGGTCAAATGTCCGAGCGAACAGCCAAATTTGCCCAGCGATTAGGCGAAGTGATTCTGAAGACTGTGGATTTAGGCATTGCCATGTATCGTCTCCAGGATGAAGCCACTCAGGAGTCACCAAAGGAGACAGAGGCCAAGCCTTCACCAAAATCAAGGAAGCGTAAGGCTTCCAGGAAACCCGCAGCAGTTACACCTAATCAAGCGGGACCTAGCCAAGTGACAACACCACCAGCCAAGAAACCAATCAGGGAATCAAAGACCATGGATGAACATACTGGATCCCCTAAGAAGTCAAAGAAGCGAAAAGCTTCTCAGAACTTCGCCGTGGTCGCTCACAATGGTCAAGCCATCCCCAACCAACCAGCTCAACCCCCTGCTAGGAAGCCATACAAGGGAACGGCACCAATATGCGACAAATGTAATGGGCATCACCAAGCTCACTTACCGTGTCGTCTGTGTGTATCATGTGGGCGAGTTGGTCACCTGGCAAGTGCTTGTCGATGTAACTGTGGCGAGATGGGCCATTTCCTAAGGGATTTCCCAAAGCCTGCTAATGCAAATCCAACCCACGGATGAGCAGTTGGCTGACTAGAAAATGTTGCTGTCTTATGCTTTTATTCTTCTGTTTTCTTGTAATGTGAAACAATCTGTTTTGTTTATAGATAAATTATTGTTCACAATTCTGATATGCGAGTGTAGTTACATGTGTGTATGACTTTTCCTATGATACCTACATCAAGGAACTATATTCCTTACAAACTACTCTTGCGATTTTTCCCATTCTTGCGTTTGCTCATGATTCCCTTGGACAAATTCTAAGTACTCGTTTCATTCTAAGATACGAAGTACAGAAAATAAAGTGACATTATGAGTAATCATGCTTCTGCACATCTGTGCCTTTGAATCCTTGGTTAGATAACTAAGGGTATTTTCAAATCTCCTACCCATTACGTTTGATTTTTCAACATACACAGTACAAGTATTTCAAAAACAATCTTCATGATCTCAAAACATTTCATATAGTTTGAAAACAATTTTTTTTTAAATGCATTGTCTATGTTATTTCAAAAACATTGGCTATGCTTTCAAAAACAACCTTCATAATTTCAAAATGTTTCATATAGTCTGAAAACAATATTAACACAGTACATTTTCTTATCAAGTGTATGATTTCGAAAAGCATCATTCATGTTTTCAAAAACCTTATACATAATTTCAAAATTCATCTCGCATGATTTTAAAACAATTTTTTTATATAAATATATACCTACCTAATACACCTACTTTATGATTTCAAAGGTATTATATATAAGGTTTCAAAAACATTGAACACATTTTTTAGAACCCCATGCATAGTTTTCAAAAATATTTTCTTCATACATTCACTTAACTTTCAAATTTCGCTTCATAGGTCGCCTTGGCATATCTGGCATCTCAACTTCATAAGCATTTTACTTCATGTTTTGACCTAAGCACATCAAGTGCAAGGTTTCAAAACATCTTCAACTTCTAAAATCCATATGGGATCTTTTTATCTTCACATTTAGACCCTTGTGGATGATTATCATTCAAATCAGAGTCCTTAATTGGATTCCTTATGTACCTAATGTCACACCCTGTCGTTTGCGGAAGCGTATGATGTGTGACTAGCTTGTTATCATTGCATTCAATTGTAATAAACAACTACATGATCAAAACGATGTTCATCCATTTATGAAAATTTAAGTATTACAAACACTTGTTATTTAAGTTTTCAAAACACGACCTTTGACAAGGTTACAATTCAACAAAAGTGGATGACATCTAAACTTGTAGTCTACTTCTAGTTACGACACTTGCGCCCAAGATCCATCCTGTCACCTGAAATACATGTAATTTTGGAAAACATCAACATAAAGTTGAGCGAGTTCATGCGTTTTTGTATTTCACGTTTTTATACTTTGTATGAAAACATAGTATGTGTCATGTATAATTCAAGTCTTTCTTGAGTACCCCACGTACTCAAGTATAATTCCCGCTTTCTTGAGTACCCCACGTACTCAAGTATCATTCAAGTTTTCTTGTGTACCCCACGTTTTAAATGATTGTTTATACAAGGACATTAAGGCACGTGAGGACATAGGGAGCATTAGTATATTCTCCTTCAAGGCATGTGAGGACATAGGGAGCATTAGTATTTTCTCCTTTAACTGTGTCGATTGCCCTCGACTGCGTCAATTTCCCTTGACTGTGTCGATTTCCCTCGACTGTGTCGATTGACCTCGACTGTGTCGATTGACCTCGACTGTGTCGATTTCCCTCGACTGGGACACCGAAGCACTCATGAGGTCACATAAGGACCATGAGTGGGGCTCGGCCGTACCCGTTAGATCTAACCCTCGTCCCTAATTAAGTATTAATGGCATGTCAATATCAAATTTTAGCTCACATGATCTAGTATTTTCTAGACATTTCTTAATGCACATCATATTGCACTCACCAAGAGTGCTTCTCGTATTCTCAAATCATATTGCACTCGGTTCTCGTTCTCACCAAGAGTGGTTCTTGTATTTTTTCCATTTGTAAAAATTGTAATATTTGTAACATGTATTTCACCCCCGAGAGTTATAAAGCCAAAAACAGTTAAAGAAAAGGGGGAGCATGAACTCACAACTTTGCGTTCCTTGCGTCGTAAACTTCACCGGATTTGCTTAATTAACTTCGTAACCTATACGCGTTTTCTTAACGTTAGTCACTAGACCTGCGTCGCACAAGTACAGTCACTCTCTTTTGTATATATTCTTGTGTTAAAAATATTCTATATTTTTAACTACGTATCTTACTTATATTATTTTCTCTAAAATAAATATAAGTCTTTTGTGTTTTGCGCTTTGCACCCGAATTATGTATCTTGTATGTTGTATGTGCATTTTTATGTTTATACTCCTCATGAGTATTTAGTGTATTTTTAAGTCTTAATACACTAGCACGTATAACACATACTATATACACTTAGCATACAAGTTGGTGATCAAATAATATATATATATTTTTCTCAAAAATATACATACTTAATATCCATTTTTATTCTTGAGGAAATCACCATTTCTTATCACCAAAAATTAGGGAAACCTTGGTAATGTTTTTAGGTATATTTTTAGGGGATAAGTTTCTCAAAAACTTATATTTTTTTCTAAGTGTCAAAATTTATAAAAATTTTGACAGAGTTTCCCCTAAAAATGGAGGTTTCCCATGTTTTCAAAACATGTGTTTATTTTCTTTTAAATCGTCAACAATCATCAACAACAATTATCAACAATAACCATCAACAATAATCACTAATTTCTCCATTTCATGAACTTGAATATTTACAAAAATGTGTAGTAACTTACTAGCACATTTAGTAAGTCTTGTTATCTTTAAAAATAAGTTTAATTTCTTAAAAACTTTATTTTTAAAGGATATGAAGTTTCACAACTTCTAGTCGGTTTTTACGAAAATTATTTCTTTGTTAAAACTTTTGTTACACAAGTGTCCACACACTTGTTTGTTCACAAAAACACCTCTAGTTCATGAAAGACCCGACTTAAAATGAGACTTGTATATATTTTACTTGGTTCTTCCGAAAAACCACTTGTAGATCTTTAGATCTACATGTTTAGAGTCTTATTTTACAAGAAAAATTACCTTTACTCAAGTTCATGTTTCATGAGTGGAAGGGTTCATCATCTTTCACATCTCTAGCACTAACATACTACTAGTTCATGTTCTTGAACATAATCTAGTATGGTTAGATGATGATCTATCCCACTTCTAGTAACAAACAACACCAAATAATAACAACCATACAAGATTCACATGATTTACACACATAACTACTCTTTACCCAACTAGTTTATCTTTCTTTCAAGACTTTTAGTTTTGATCTTGTGTGTTCTTGAGTTTTAACCGTTAAATCACCTATTAACCACTTTAAACAAGAACAAGAGGATGTTTTAGAACACTTACTACTAGCTCAAGGCTAGGGAAGTTCAAGAGTGCAAATGAGGTGGATAAAAGCAAATGGTGAAGGTCCTTCAAGATCCGCTTGCACCGAGCTTCGTTAGTGACCTTCTTATACCCCAATATCACCTTGGAAAGGATGGATGTGGATCAAAAATGAAAGTGTGTGTGTGTGTGTGTAGTTGAGGCCGTAGCCAAGGAAGAAGGAAGGAGAGAGTTTTGGTGTTGGTTCTAAGTGAAGATGAGAAGTGGTAAGGTCTTGTGGTTTATAAGAGGATTTTCCAACAAGTGTTTACCTTTAGGTTAATGTGTTCCTCATTCACCCAACATGATCCAATAAATAAATGGAAGAAATCTTGGGGTATCCCCACTCACACACAACCGGTTATGGGGGGGGGGGGGGGTCCTAGTTCCATCCTAAATGCTACTTACACTATCTAGTTACATGTTAAGTATTAGATTTAGTGTTTAAGTATGTTAAGTAATATATAGTGTGTTAGGGTATTCGGGGACCCTAACTAGCTTAGAAAAATAAAAACAATGCTTCTAGCATTATTTTGGTGTTCCGGGTATTATCCGGTTGTTCGGTTAGACACTGGTTCGTTAAAGTGCTAAATCACACTTTTTAGTGTCTTTTAAGTACCCTTCTTGTACCCTTTCAATTCCCAACACTTAGGGAATTATTCTGGATGATAAAACGAAATTTCTGCATAATATTCATATGTTTAAATGCTGAATTGAGCTGAATTATACAAAATTATGCACTTAAAGTGCGTTTCGGGTGCTTTTTAGTGCTTATTTTTGCTTTTGCAATGTCTATAAATTAAACCCTTACATGTACTCTTGGGTTTTAATGTATTTTTGTCGTCGGACCTACACCTAGGCCTCAATTCTAATGTCTGACTGCTTTCTGCAGTTCTGTTGACACGATGTGTCTTACCGGTGAGTTTACTAATATTTCTGACGCAACGCTCTTGATTATGCATAAAGCTATATTTTGTAGCACAAAATGTGCATGAATTCACTTGCATGGAATTCAGAAATTTATTTGTCTGGTAAACCAGATCATGCACAGTCATTTAAGCACAAATTACTGTTCATTTCGTGTACGGAATGTATGGAAAAGTGACGGTTGTCACACCTAAATTCGAACATTTCGGTTCCTTATAATCGAAATCGAATTTTTCTTTTAAAAATCTTTCTATCTTTATAGTTAGATTCTTGATAATGTTTAAAGTACCAAATGAAATCCACGAGATGGATTCCTAGTGTGCTTTAAATACATGTGCTCTGTTAGCAAAACAAATTAACAAATTAAAGATCTAGATAAACAATCTTTGTGGTTATATGACTATGTGTTTATGCATCTTGTGTTTTTTTTATGCATTTTTTTTGTGTTTTTGTATACTCTGGATATTCGTTATCCAAATCCTCGTAGGATCTTTCATATCTTCATATGAGGGATTCGTAGTAGGATATTCAAAAAGGTACTACCTTAAATCCTTATTGGGCTTCTATGTAATAGTTAAGACCCTTGGGTTATATAGTACCATTCCATGTTTCATAAGAGACCCTTTTAGGGGTCTAGTCAAAAAGATTGATTCAAAAATTTGGTTAAGAATGACATGTGATGATATAAGCTGAAAAGACTCCTTGGTTGTCTATCAAAATCATTTATTGATTTAATAAAAGGGACCCTATGGTGGTCTAGTCACACTCATCACAGGTTTGTTCATTTGGTTTTCCCCTACACATTATAAAATAGACTGTGTGAACTATGCAAGGAATTGTCTAATTATGGACGCGTACATAATTATGAAATTTAGTGCACAGAAACCCAGTAAGATTTATTATGTGTAAGAACCGATAGTGACAACAATAACAAAATGAGAACGATGTAATGGAGGTACGGTGGACGCACCAATGACGCTTCATATACTTGTATATAAGTATCCCTCTTACATTGCAAGCATGATGTTATTAAAGTTACTAGAAGTTCAAAACCCTAACCAATGTTGTTCGATCTTTTCAACTTCATGTTTTAAACTCTCACAAGTTTTCCTCTAAATAAAAATTTCGAGACGAAATTTCCTAAAGTAGGGGAGACTGTGACACCTGTGCCTCCACGGCCATCAAACAAATACTGTGTCAATGAAATATTGTATTTCATACTTGGGATTTGTATAAATATGTGTATCCTTTGCACATATCAATTCTTGTTCGATTTCAAGCTTTAAATCGCTTTCTGGAAGGTTATACGCGCACTGATGCGTAAATATAACCCGTTTAATGCAACGAACACCCCGGAATAGTGAAATAGGCTTAACATACCTTAAATAACCTTTAATTAACTTAGAAATAACTTTTGAAGGCTTTGGTATGGCAAAATCGAGTTAAATCGCTTAAAGGGACTAAATTTGACAAACTACGAAAGTATGCCAATTTGAACTGTAACAGACATTCCGGAACATGACCATAAGTTAAACATACCATAAATATCCTTTATATAGCTTAGAAATAGGCTTTGAGGGGTTCGGTGTGCTAAAATAAACTTTTGGGTCATTCAGGGACTAAAAGCGCCAAAAAGTGCACAAGTTTGCACTTTCGCGCATGACTGACGTTCTGAATACGTCCGGACATCCAAAAAATTTATGTAAGCACTAAAATATTTTATTTTAGTGTTTAGCATAAGAAAAATCCATTCGTCACGCAATTTGGATCGTTTTTCGCGCTTGTGCGCATTCCGTTGTAATTAAGCGAACATCGCGATCGTACGACCAAACGAACCGACATCCAGGATATTTTTGAGCATGTTTCATGTCCACAATTTTTAGGCATCATTTTAGGGCCTTAACGTTGGCTTAACGGGCCTTAAACATGTCGGAAATGGCTTAAACACATAACAGGGACTGAAACTGTCATTTGGTAAACTTGTTTCTAATCAGTACAGCCCAGGCGGGCCGCGTAAGGATCTTCAACATCTTACACGGTCCGCGAGGCCCTCCCAGACCAGATTCAATGTTTTAAACAGCTGTTAACTGCCTTTCAACCCCCCCAAAGGCCAATGCCACATGTCAATCTCTTGTGGTGGGGGCAAAATGAGTTACCATAACATTCCAATACCTGTACGGATGAGATTCGATCACGTTATTCGAGAAACGATCTTAACGGTTTGAAGAATCCTATAAATACCCATCCATCCCAACCTCAAAAACCCACAAATCTGATTTCAAAGCTATAAGTTGAAGCCATCACTTCATACCTGAGCTATTCGATCAAGATTTACTAGCGGGGAACCTTTGTAAGTGTTCCTTCGTTCTTTTATCGCTTTTCTAGTCCGAAATTCGAACAATGTTTGACTTTCAGCATTGACCAGTTTATGGTCGATGCGAAGTTCGTTTGAACTTCATAACGTGAGCGTGATCACGATGGTTATAGTCCCTAGTGACTATACCTACTGATTGCCACGTTATCTAGGCTCAGTGACGAGTCGTAGTTTCGGCCAAAATGCGTGTTAATGCGTATTTTGTAACCAAACTACTTATAGGTATCAAAACCATTTGTTTTGATACCAAACCTGTTTTCTAAAACTTAGTTAAGCATGTTTTAACATGCTTAGCTCGTCACTTTTAGTTTAGTGCTTATATAGGGTCGCAAGGTAAGCGATCTAAACAATCGCTTATACTTTCGAACCCGACCCGTTTGGTCGATCATTAGGATCCGACCAAACACATTAGGTGACCATAGTATATAGGGAATAACCTTCCGAGGTTATACCTTATGGTCGCTTCGTTAAGTAGTTGTATGATAGGTAGTTTATATGCCTTAGGTAAATTACCAAAATACCCTTTTCATGTTTAATTGGTAATTAAGCATATGTAACCTAAACTTTCATCACTTAACTGATTATATAACATAATTAAACATGTTAGGCATATAATACTTGTCATAGGACTAGTTAGGCGAACGCGTTTTACGCGAACGGCGCGTTAAAGTAGCATAAGCTACCTAGACGGGTCGTAATGGGTCGTAAGCACTTAGGTTAGGTTTCATTTTAGTATGTAGGCTTTGTTAAACCATACTACATGAGTTCCCATACTCATTTGGTTTACGAGCCCTCATTCTATCCGATCTTCCGATTATAGGTCCGGTTTATTAATGTAGTTACCTATATTAGGTGCCGTTTGATATCCGTGATCTCTAGCATTGTTTGGTTGTTACTCAAGGACTACTAAGCAATCTCAAGTGAGTACATAGACCCCTCTTTTACTTTTTTCCAAATGTTTTGGGGTGGAACACGTGTGCCTACTTGTTACTTTCATGCTTTCCATGTTTTCGCATCATATACTTGTTATGTTCATTAGTACATTTATAGTACATGATTTCATTGTGTTTTATGCTATGTATGCCCATTGTGTGCGTACTTAGTACATTGTTTTACATTACATTTTATGCTATGTATGCCCATTGTGTGCGTACTTAGTACATTATTTTACATTACATTTTATGCTATGTATGCCCATTGCGTGCGTACTTAGTACATTGTTTTACATTACATTTTATGCTATGTATGCCCATTGTGTGCGTACTCAGTACATCATTTTACATTACATTTTATGCTATGTATGCCCATTGTGTGCATACTTAGTACATCATTTTACATTACATTCTATGCTATGTATGCCCATTGTGTGCATACTTAGTACATTTATTATTCATCACATGCTTACATTTTGGAATGACATTTGGTTTGTTTAATTGGGACAATGTACATTCATTAACACCGATCATGCCGCTCGGTAGTAGGTAGTGGTACCATAGGACTTGACAACTCCCATTCCTGAAATCTCGGGTTTGTTTGGATTGGAAGGAATGACCGAATCCGATTACATATCTAGGTGGACCTTAGACTTTGTGCTAGGGTTTATTCTACAGTCACAAGACTTGGATGTATGAATTTTCACAATACCGCATAGATGTTTATATCAGTATAGCATGCATTTATTACACAAAACATAACTTTGATTTAAACCATGTTTTACTTCAATACCTTGTTTTTGTGCATTTAACATATGGTTTAGTTGACATATTTCACTTACCATACATAAACATTTTGACATTGATATACACAAATCATGGTTTACATTAGACATAAACATTTTGACAATTGATTATACATAAACATTTTACTTTGGTGGTTTGGTTTGGGTAAGTGATTTAAGTAACGAGGCGGGTGTAATACGATACAAGTATGGTGGATACGCCGCTGGTACTTCCTATATATAAGTGCTTGTATGGTATTACATATCGTAGCGTTATTTGAATCATTTCAACATAAGACATATAACATTTTATACAAATAACATACTTTTCACAAGACATTGTTTTACAAAACAACTTATCTTATACAAACTCATTTTACTTGGTTATTCATTTAACCATACATTATTCTCTTATTTATACATATCATCTGATCTTATTGCTTTTCAAATGATTTACAAGACAAAGTAAATTACAAGGTTCATGACTAAACATTTTCTTAAACATAAGTCATGAATTCTATTTTCACAAAACCTATGTATCTCACAGGCATTTTTATGCTGACGTACCTATTTTCACATGTGTTTCAGGATATGATGCATAGGATTTATCAAGATAGACTTAGGCGGACTTGGGCCTTAGTGACAATAAAAGATGCAAGACTAGTTATTTATGTTATATTTCTTTGATTGTCAAGACATTGTAACTCTTTTAATCAATAAAACAGTATTTCAATTTCCATGTGTTATGAAACAATGATTCTGTTACAACACTCCCCGACGTTTCCGCCACGTTTTGTTGTTTTACGTGGTCGGGGTGTGACACAAGCCTGCGTTGTTGTTGTTTCGCAACATGTTTCTTGTTTGTATGCCACTTTGTACATTGCCTATGATGTTTTGTTGAGGATGGGTATTGTGAATTCTTGTTTCAGGGTTTTCCGGAACTGGAATGTTTGTACCCAGATTGTTGAGATTTAGATCAACAACCAATTCAATACACGGAACTGACGAAGAGGATGATGCAGTAGCTTCAGCTGTTATAGGGGCGTCCACTGGAGGTGTAGCCTCTGAAGTACCATGAACAGCTGATGTAGGAGCTTCTTGATCTACATCTAGAAATTCTTCATCCTCTGAAGATTCGTTCAGTTCGGTTGCATCATGACAATCCTCATTGTCGAGAGCATTGTTGTTCACTGAAGATGGCTCTTGATTGACAACAATTGGACGAACCAACGGTGAATCTGTTGCGTTGTCACTCTCGAAAAACATCCTTGTCGCAGCATTTTCTTCAACTGCTTCAACATTGATCTAATTGAAAAAGTCATCGTACTCAAACATCCATGGTTGACCTGGATTTTTGACTGGTAAAGTGTGCCTTTGTACTTTGACTTCAGACCATTCCTCAACCCTTTTAGTCTGTAGATTCCAGACTCTTAAGTTAGGGGTGGCATAACCAAGAAAGTGACCTTCAATAGCTTTTGCCCCAAACTTTCCATTAGGATCGATCATTGTGCAAGGAGCTCCAAACGGTTCAAGATATGACAAATCTGGTTTCCATTTGTGAAGAAGCTCGAAGCAGGTCTTGTTGTGCCTTTTGACTGTAAGGACTCGATTCATCGTGTAACATGCGGAGGCCACAGCTTCACTCCAGAATGGAATGGGCAACTGCGACTCTACCAACATAGTCCTAGAAGTCTCGATCAATGTACGGTTTTTACGTTCAGCGACGCCGTTCTGTTGAGGAGTGTAAGCCGCACTAAATTAGTGAAGAATACCTTTTGATGTGCAAAACTCCACCATGGCTTGATTTTTAAATTCAGTACCATTGTCGCTGCGTATCCACCTAACCTTCAACTTATACAAATTCTCAATCTGAATGATCAAATTTTTGATAATACCGAAAGTTTCACTCTTGTGAGCCATAAACGCCACCCAAGAAAATCTTGAATAATCATCAGTTATTATGAGGCAGTATTGATCATTCCTGATGCATTTGTGTTTGACAGGACCGAACAAATCCATGTGCAAACGTTCAAGAGGAACTGCCACCGTGTTGATCTTCTTTGTCGGATGTCGCTTCTTAGTTTGCTTTCCTTTTTGGCATGAAACACAGACGTCTTGAAGATGGAAATTTTTAAGAAGAACACCATTCACTAATTCATTAGACACCAAATGATTCATTTTCCGTAAGTGAATGTGACCCATACGTCTGTGGCAAGAGATTGAGTCTTTTTCCGTGGCTTTGGTAATAAAACAAGTTGCTTGTGCGGTCGTTGTAATTACTTGGCTCATATCAAGGACATATAAATCGTTTATCCTTGGAGCTGATAAGAGAATCCATTCTTTTGGAATCTTGAAGCTGGGTTTCAGCACATAACATCCATTTGCATCAAAGTGTACTGAAAACTGTTTATCACAGATTTGTGAAACGCTGAGAAGATTATGATCAAGCTGTTATACAAAGTTGATCTTGTCAAAACTTACAACCCCGTTAGATACCATTCCTTCTCCTGTTATATATCAGCCTTTATCTCCAGCAAAAGCAACATAACCTCCTCTAATAGATTTAACGTCGTAGAGAAGCTTCATGTCGCCTGTCATGTGCCTGGATGCCCCACTATCAACAATCCAATGACTGCTGAAAGTTCCTCCTGGAACACCCTGCACATGGACTCACATGATTAGTTAGAGATGGGGACCCAAGCCTTTGTGGTCTTGGGTCTTCCATTTTCATCAACGTAAGTTACTTGAACTTCTCGATGTTGTGGAAATTGTGATGTTCCCCCTGAATCAGTAACCGTTTTTGGTTTCGAGGTCTGTTTTGTTTTACTAGTTTTATTCTTTAAAATTCTAACTTCATGATTGTCTGAAGTTTTTGAATTGTCTGGGTTAACAGAAACAAATGTTTTGTTAACCACGTCGGTTTTAATCGCCTTTTCAATTTTCTTGACCTGTTGGCGTTTCTGTTTCTTTTCCCTTTCTTTTACAAGACGGGGATCTGGTTTTGATGAAACAGATTGCTTTCGGTCATTTTGGTCATGGGGATCATCAACTTTGGCTTTTTGTTTATGAAGATATGGACAATTTCGAATGATATGTCCAATTGTGCCACATGAAAAACATGATCTTCGTTCTACAAACCCCGAAGTATCATGTGATTGTCTTGTCGATGATGAAGTTTGTGATCCCGAGGTACTTGGTTTTGAACTGTTTTGTTCATTTCTTTTCAAAATTTTCGCTTGATTAACAAAATCTAAGTTAGATTTGTTTTCAAATGTGTCAATTTTATCCGTTCCCTTTGATTTCACAAAGTTCACCTTCTTGTCCTTTTTCTGGGTCTGTTTCCTTTGACCTTGAGTCGGTGATTTACCCTTTGTATTGGTGCGATTTTGCTGGACTTTTTCATTTGGTAATTTTGTATTCCCATTTTGTTTGCGAATTTCAGCTCTTGGAATTGGAGGACACTGTGTTACCACAACATGTGATCCTGTCTTTCCAAAGAACTTACTTGTTGAATCCTCAAAAATTTTACTAATTAAAGATTGATTAACATTCTTAATAGGAAAATCTTTTTCAGAGTAGATTTTATCATCACCAACAAGAGTGTACAGCAAATTCACACTCTCAGACTCTTTTGCAGACGTGGACTCGACCAGAACAGTCTTAGTAGGTTTTGCGGGAGGATCACATAGAATATGATTGTCAAGAGGTATGTCCTCTTCTTTGATTACCGCATCAGACTCTGCTGAGTCAGTATCATTAGATTCATTATCTGAAGAATCAGCATCCTCAACAATAACTGGAGGATCCTGATTCTGTTCAGCAGAAGACACATTTATATCTGCTGACACATCCGAATCTGATGATACTTCCGGTTTGTATCCAAGTCCAGTTGCAAATTCCTCAATGTCTAAAGGAACAGATTCTTCATAATGAGTTCTAAACTCCTCATCAGGCATTGCATCATAATTTTGTCTAACAGGTGGTGGACATTTCTTATATCCAATGCAAGTGACATCCTTTTTCTCTTTTTGTGTGCCAATGATGTGATCCAGCACGTATCTAGAGTTAGAGTAACTATCTAGCTTAAGTCGGATCGCCTCACTTTCACACTTTGTACATGCTAACTCTTTTTGCATGATCTCAAGACGATTGATATAACAGTTTATGTCAATTTGTTTTCTTGAAACCATTTTTGTCAATTCGGTTTTATCTTTTCTTAAATTTTCAACCACCGTTTTAAATTCCTGTTCATGGTTTTCATAAAACATGTTAGCCTCTTTGCATTTCGAGAGATCCACTATCAACTTTTGATTGTGGATATTTGTCACTTAATATTTGTTTTGCAAAGCCTCATGTTTGCTTTGCAAATCACACCACTTAGCATCTAAAGAAACATGTTTGTTTTGTAAGTCAAACAATTCAGCATTTTAAAGCATAATATTTGCTTTGCAACTCAGACATATTAGCATCAAAATCAGCACATTTAACACTTAAGCTAGCACAATTTTCACAATTAACAACGTTTGGTTCATCGACACATACCTGGCTTGATGAACTGCTGCCATTAGCCATAAAGGTTGAAAGAAGAGAAGAAGAAGAATAAACAGCTTGATCCACCAGAATAGATCTTCTATTATTCCTTGCTGCAGCTTCTCCTAACAATTCATCGATATCTGCATCGATTCTCCCACTAGATACATCATCAGAAAAATCTTCGCCTGAGGTTGAGGTTTCCTCATCTGAACTCCTTGAATCACGAGAAATCTCTTCATCTGAAGATTCACCACCACTGGTGGAAGATTCTCCACCACTGGCGTGCTTCAAATCCTTAGCAGCTTCAGCAAAACAAGCGGCTCCTTCCTGATCACCAATGCCTAGTTGCATAGACCAGTCGCAACCTTCATCTATTTGCACCACAAGAGCCTGATTGGTGTTCGATGGTCCTGCTTGATTGTTTGCAGGGACCAAGGTGCGATCATCATTCCTGGTTTGATTCTGATTCTGTTGGTTGCCTTGACCTCTGAAAGGATTCTGGTTCCCATGTTGTGCTGGCTTTATGCATTCACGTTTGAAATGACCACGTTCACCACAGTTAAAGCACTTGACGGATTGCTTGTCGAACCCATACTTGGTATCTTTCTTGCTTTCCAAGCTGGTTCTACCCGTCCGTTCCATGAAGTCTTTAGCTCGCCTTACAGCACTGGCGAAAGCCCATTTGATATCCATCATATCCATCTCTTCTTTATCGATCTGCTGATAATCTTCTTGAGTTAGATTGATGTTTCCGATCTGCCCTGCAATCAACCAACAATACGAGCTCACCAATGTGTTTAGTATCTCCATATGATCTTTAGCTACTTCAATGCTAACTTTGGATAAGTTTGACGTGTCAAGTCGTACTGTATTTGACTTTGATGGCTGACAAGTAGATGATGTGCTTCCATAACAAGCTTGTTGTTGAGGAGGAAGTGGATTCCCATACAAATCAGTTGCTACAGTAGATGGCCGATAGCTTTGCTGTTGTGGAGCTGGTTGTAGTGGATTTCCATACAAGTCTGTGGTTGGAGCTGGCTTCACAGGAACTTGTATCGTATTACCATATAAATCCGTGCTTGTGACAAACGTCGTCTGAAGTGGAGCATGTGAAACTGGTCTTGCAGGAGTACTAGAAGTTCCATAATACATATCCGGATTTTGTCGCACTGGAACCCTTTTCGCCTTTAGGGTTTCTTCCTGATCTTTGTTCTCCAAGAGCTGAACGAAGTCATTGATGTTTGTTGTAGCCAATGCGCCATTGTACTTCAGGATTTCCAAGAAACTATTCCATTGAGGTGGCAATGCATCGGCAAACTTTGTGACTACCTCTGCTGGAGTTGTTACTGCCCCATAATTACCCAATTCAGTCAGCAGATGATAGAATCGACTTGTCATATCTCCCAAAGATTCACTTTCCATACATGTGAAACCATCAAACTCCTTTTTGAGTAAGTCATGCTCAATTGGCGTGACTTTTCATTTCCTAGACCCCTTGTCTTCAATGCATCCCACAATCGCTTTGACATCTTGAAGCTGACGAACTGATGATATATTTCCTTGCTCATCGCCTGAGTCAGAATAGCATATGCTTTCTTTTCTAAATCATATGCCTTTTTCTGGTCTTCCGAAAGATCTGCAAATGTAGCGGCAGTTGAAGCGGCAACCTCAAGAGCTTGATCGAAATTTGTAGTAAAACGTAGCCACAATTCCGTGTTTTGCCCATTGACATACGTCTGGAATCTACCTACCCAACCAGGATATTCGTTTATGTGCATCAGTTTTGGTGGACGATTCAGACTTCCGATCTCGCTTTCGCTTAGGTGTATACTTTGAATACTTGGAGTTTTATTTGAAACAAACGCCCATTGACTGGTCGACATTTGATTCGCTTGCGAAGATGCGGGGGCAGGAGATTCAGCCCATGATGGTGATAAACGTGTGTTTGTATACCTGCTCTCTGCATTTGACGGAGTACCCCACCAATTCGGATTCATTTCGAGTATGTAAAGATGAATACCTGATTAAATCACACAAATCAAACAGTTAAATATGAGTTACAAGTCTTCTGTTAAAAAAAAACAAGTATGTGACGAAAATAAGGTGTTTTCGTCGCTGATATATTGATTTCGTCGCTGGAATGGTGATTTCGTTGCTGAAAGGGTGATTTTGTCGCTGAAAGGGTGATTTCGTCGCTGAAAGGTGATTTCGTCGCGAAAAGGTGATTTCGTCACGAAAAGTGATTTCGTCCAGACACTTCTGATTTCGTGGCTGATGTTTGACTGACACTTCTGATTTCGTCAGGAAAAGTGATTTCGTCCAGAATTAGTTGATTTCATCCAGAAACTTCTGATTTCGTCTATAATGATATATAAGACCTGTGATTTCGTCTGGTACCAGCCCAAGGTTTTACAACCTGGTGATTTCGTTGAGGGCTAGTGGACGAAAATGGGGTGTTTTCGTTGACAATAGGTGAAGACAAATTAGATATATATCAAACTAGATCAAATCTTATCCTTCTGACAACAAAGACTTCTTTTGCCGAAAGCACCTTACCAATCAGACTGTTCACCAACTACAAATGATGGTTTATGTACACAATTTTCAACTTAAAATATTTTAATCACAAACACTTTGATATTTCATCAAACAAAGATCAAACACAATAATATTTGAAGAACACTTTGAAGATGGATGAACTTGATGAGTTTTCAGGTGACCGATAAATTTTCCGAACAACAATTTTTGCTAAAACTTTCAATAAAAACCCACAATAACATACAAGCATGTAATATAACAAGGTTTCCAATAAAACAAGAAGCAAAACATACTGATTTTCAAGGTTTTTAAAAAGAGTTTTTCCGAAAAATGATTTTCAACAAGAACATAAACTGAAATACACATTCAAAATCTATCAAAACACGAGAAAATCGACTTGGTTTAAACAAGGAATCGAGCCAATGCTCTGATACCAATTGTAGGTCCACCCGGTGGATCGAGTAACCTCTATTCCCTGTTTTCTGACAAACCCGAAAGTGCGGAATCCAAACGGGTAAGTTAAACCAAGTGACGAACACGTAAAACACAAGATTCACCAATTAACACTCCATTGTATTAATCTAGAAAACGTTTACAAAACAATGTTTACAATATGCTCTCATAATCTCTCAGTGTGTGTGTGTTTACAGTGTTCGCTCTCAAATCTATTCAGACTTGTCTAACTGTGTTATGTCTGTTGTCTGTGATTATATAGTAACAACATGACGAAATCCAGTCCCAGACGAAAACCCATTGACGAAATCCAAGATCTGGACGAAATCACAGTGATTTCGTCACATGTGGATTTCGTCCTAAGTGTTTTCGTCCCATTTGGTTTTCACCATAAGGTGTTTTCACCACAAAGTGATTTCACCAGACAAAGTGCTTTCGTCCATGCATATGGGCTTGAGTCTTCATATTGGGCTTCAAGGACTTGTGCATGTTGTTTGGGCTTTGGGCCTTGACTTGGGCTTTATAACAAACAAACAACAAACAAATAACACCTAAACAATACTAACATGTATACTTCACACACGCAGTTACATGTACATCGAACATTACGAAGTAACTAGCATACCGAGTCAAGACAGGAGGTTGTCTTGACTACGGCCTTCACTTGGTAGCCGAGTCGAACCAAGCTGAGCCGTATCCACATAACATGTATCAACACATCCATTTATAATTATTATTCGCGTTAGTTGCCAATGTTCGAGAGTTATCATGTATGTGTTCTGGTAATTCCCCAAATTACCAACGTAGACTCATTTAACTAACCCTAGTTAAATGCAATGCTGTGAATGTATGATTTAATTAACGGTGGTTAGGTTAAAGTAATAACCTGAAGTTGCGGGTTGTCACACATTGAGTCATTTCATCAATAAAAATACTTGAGTAAATAGCAGTTTTGATCCATGTGGTTTATAGGCCATTGCTATTATTTACAAATCTGAAATGTTTTGCAATTTTAATACCAATGTTTTCATTTTATAGCAATTTTACTCAATCATACTAATTCCATCTATATTTTGGTTAAAACCAAGGCACATAATAGGCATGTGCAGGGGTAAACTCATAAATAACCAAAAATCCATGCTATATAATAAAGACTTTTTAATTTATATAAAAGTTCATGCTATATAAAGACTTTTTTTAACTTATATAATAAAGCAACATGTACAATCAAATAATCGATATTTTAATTATATAAATATTATAAAAGAACAACTTGAATATATTGTAGCTTCTGTCAAATTAGAGCTGCAACATTTTCTTTTACTTTTTTTTTCACTTTATGAAATAATTTTATTTTATTGTAGCTTTTGTAAAATTAGAGCTACTGTATTTTTTTTCTTTCTTTTTTTCACTTCATGAAACAATTGTGCTAATCAGGAAAAAGTTATAGTTGTATAAGTGTACAAGTTTATTGCATAGTGTGAATATTGTTGATGGATATATCGTTAGATAAGTGTACAAGTTTTATTGCATAGTGTAAATATGGGTGTGGAGAAAGTAATTTGTTAAAATATATATTACCTGGATTATAGTTGACATTCTTTTACTTTTTAGTTGTCATTAATAGTTCCTAGTGATATAGGACTTGTGTTATTTACCCTCACCTTGTAATTCAAGAATCAAAAATGACATTGTGTTTATATGATGATAAATTGGAAATCAATAATATCTTTGTTTATAATGTAGGCAAATTGGATTTAAATAAACACAACTTTCTCAATTTGGCCGATAATAATCCCAACTCAGTTATTGACCGATAATAATCCGAACTGGTCCACTTTTGACCGATAATTGTCCGCCGTTAAAAATAGCTTAACACAGTTAGGCTTTTTCCGAATTACAAATCAATGTTTTATGGATTTTGATCAGAACGATGATCCGAGTCGATTTATGTAAAACATACCTCGAAACGGTGCTTCAAATGGCTTGATTTTTGTTAATTGAAGTTTAAACACCCGAATTGAAGCACCGTTTTCGTCGTTTGGAGCAATATTTCAAGGTAAATTTTACATCAATCAAGTTGTATCCTCGTTCTAATCAAAAGCCCTAAAACATCGGTTTGTAATTCGGGAAAAAACTTAATTCGGTTAAGCTATATTTAACGCAGACTATTATCGGCCAAAAGTGGACCAGTTCGGATTATTATCGGCCAATAACTGAGCTGAGATTATTATCGGCCAAATTGAGAAAGTTGGGATTATTTAAATCCAATTTTGCCTATAATGTATTAACAAAAACAACTCTAGCTAGATAAAGAAGTTAAGGGATTGCAGGTCTTTCGATTTTTAACTTTGTACTTTATCTTAGGAAATGTTATTTTTACCCCCTCGAGTTTTAAGCGAATATTTTTGTACATGTATGTATCGGTATAAACTCAAGTTGATTTACATTTCGGCATAAATTCTGTCGAGTCAAATATAATACGTTTTCGTGTTTTTTTATGTGCGTTTTCAGTTGGCGTACGTTTTTTACTTTAATTTTGTTCGGAAATGAGTGCAGTCAAATATAATATGTTTTCCTTAGACATTATAAATTCGAGTTACTTTACGTTTCGACGCCGCGACAACGCGTGGGAGAAATTTACTAGTTAACTCTATTACAAAACTCATATATCCTAGCTACAGATAAATACGTAAGCTCATATCATTGCAAGTTGTAGCTATACCATTAGTAACGATACCATTATGAATCCTCTAGATTAGTTATACTAACTTTCTAGATTCTTTTTGTTTTCCTACAACATACTTAGATATTTAATAAATACATATAAAAACAAAAAGAATCTGAATCTTAGTCAATAAAATAGAATGAATTGGGTTCTCATATTCTAAACTTTTTAAGAAAATCCACATGCGTAGATTTGTTTATGTTTTTTATTGTGTTAAAAATGTTTATCAAATCTACAATATTTAAATTATGTTAAAAACGTTTATCAAATCTACAATATTTAACATTTAGTTTCACATGGTAAATAGATGATTGAGTATGATGACAAGGGTAGCGCAAGACTGAATAAAATGACTTAGACACATTAAAGCTTAAAAGGTTAAAAGGTTCGAAGGTTGGAAACCCGAGAGACTAGATAAAATTGTACGTGAACAGCAGGCAGTCACATCTCTGATTGCTTCACCAAACTCTCCAGCCGCAAAAGTGACACAAGTCCACAGAGCACAGCCTTTTATCCACAGGTCAAAAGGCTTCAACACCCAAAAGGGCAAAACCCCCACTGCAAGCATGTTCACTAGTCAAACAGCTTCCTCTTTGAGCGATGGCTTTTCCTATAAATATGACACTTCATTAAGTATTTAAGTGTGAAAAACATTCCGATCAGCTCTGATTGCAGGCGAATCTCTGGTCATTGTTCTTGAGTACTTACTTCATGCAAGTCACTTTCTTTCACATTCAACACACACATTCCCTTTGCTCCCACATCCGAGACTGAACACATTTCAGTGGAGGATCTCGAGCAAACAACAAGATTAAACTAGTGAACCTCTCTCCATGTCTTGCAAACGTGGGGGGACCCCACGACCTGCGTTAAGCAAAGATGAACCCTTCAACCATTTTGCCTAACCAGCCCGGCTACTATCCTTGGTCTATTATTTGTTGCATCAACAAGTTGGCGCCCACTGTGGGGCTACGCCACTATTTTTCTTCAAAAGACCTAGTAGTGTAGCTCCATTCTCTCAAAAATTACCATGGTAGAAAGTGGATCCCCGGGAGAGGTGAATCAAGTTCCAAATACCTCTACCCCAAGCACTGGTCAAGCCCATGTGGTTATACCAACGTCCTTCTCGACACCGGGGAGCACTCCCGAGTTTCTCACTTTCAACACTCCAACCCCATCCAAATCAGGGGTCCCTTCCCCTAATGTCGGTGTCTCTGGCACCACATCACATGTTGAACTTACCCCTGAGGGCGTTGCCAACAATTTCCTTGAGTTAAGGTCTCTCCTTAACCAATATGTGAGTAGGGAGAGAGACAAGGGAGTGAGGATTCGTTTAGACTATGACGAACCGGAGCCAACGCTATCTCCTGGACCCCCCATCCCTCCTTTTGCAAACTCACAACCTTTTGTGTCTAGAGATGAGGCTGGTCCCAGTAATCCTCATCCAAACCCTAACCCATATCTGTTCGCGAGGCCAAATCCTACAACAATTCCTCTCTTTTCATCCCAACCAGTTACAGGCGGTGCTCCTCTAAGGCACGAGCTGACTTTGGACCAACTCCTACAATCTCCAGTGGCAAGCCTTCCACCCTTAACAACAACTACATGGGGACAAGCTCTGTCTGTACTCCCCTTCGCACGAAGTGCTATTATGAGTACTCCCTTGGAAGTTAGTTGCCCAGTTACACCTAGAAGCCTTCAAGGCTTCAACCTTATGCCCCAGATGATGGCCAGCTTCCCGTGGTAGCACTTTATTAATCAGGTGCTAGCCACTCAAGGGAACAACAATAACAGCAACAACACGGGTGCAAGGGTTGAAGAAGATTTGGCCATGCCTTACAAGCCGAGTAACCTCTCGTGCTTCTCACAGAAAATAGCCGATTATGATTTTCAGACAAAGATTAAAATGCCGTCCCACATCAAGACGTATGATGGGACTGAAGATCCTGAAGACCATCTTCAGATCTTTACTGGTGCTGCTAGAATCGAAAAATGGTCAAATGCTGAATGTTGTTTAATTTTCATGCAAACTCTTGTCGGATCAGCCAGAATCTGGTTCAATGATTTACCTACTCGAAGTGTTCGAAGCTTTGACGACCTCAGCAAGGGGTTCCTGGCCAATTTCTCCCAACAGAGGCGATACGTTAAAGATGCTACAGTAATCTTTCAGATAAAGCAAAGGGATGATGAAAGTCTTCGAGAGTTCATAGAAAGATACAAGAAGGAGGGTCTAACATACGTAGGGGCAGACGAAAAGATGAGAGTGGCCGGTTTTATGAACATCATCACATCCAAATATCTCACAAGAGATTTCAACAAATCCCTACCCAAGACCATGGAAGAAGTTCTCGAAAGGGCTGAAGCCCACATCCGAGGAGAGGAGGCGGTAGACATTAAAGAGCAAAGAAAAAGGGGATCCAGCTGGCGACGCAATAGCCCGGCTAGAAAAAGGGGGAACTTTAACTCATATGACAAACGCCAAAAGGGTTCAGAGCAGCGAAGGCCTGAAGGCCGGAACCCTTTCAGCAGAGAAAAAGGCATGAGTTTCACACCTCTTACCAAGACCCCCCAAGAGATCCTTGCAACAGAAGAAGTTAAACAAAACTTTCGGCCTCCTAGACCTCTCCCCAAAAGCAGGAAAAACGAGAATTCCACCCAATACTGTGAATTTCCTGAAGAAAAGGGGCACCACACCAATGATTGCTTCCAACTAAAGAAGAGGATCGAAGAAGCCGTTAAGTCCGGGGAACTTGCTCACTTGGTGAAGGGAGTAAGGGACAAGATGGCCGAAGGAAAGGGCAAGGAAGTCAACATGGTGAATTTTGATGAAAAGGTTCCACACAAAAGGCAACGGTTGGAAGCTTGGGAGCTTCAGTGTGTTTGTTTTCCTCCAACAGAAAAAGACCCTCTTTCAAACCCTCTTGTGGTTAAGGCTACTGTGGGAACATTACAAACAAGCAGAGCATACATTGACACTGGGGCTGCCACTGAAATCATGTGTGAAAAGTTCTTCAATCGTTTGAGCAATGAAGAGCGTTCAAGGTTTCAACCCTCCGGGACCTCCATAAAAGGTATCGCCGACATACCCCTTAAGCCTTTAGGGCAACTGACCCTTAATGTTCGTTTCAGCGAAGGACAGAAGGATAGAGTCCAACCTTTCACCTTCGTGGTTATCAATATACCTTCAAACTATGATGTGATCATTGGAAGACCGGGGCAGTGTGCATTCTACATGGTTGTGTCTGTTGGCCATGGCACTGTCAAGTTTCCTACTGAGCAGGGAATCGCAACCCTTCAACCTACTCAGGAGGCCTACATGGTTGAGGGTGAAAGTTCCAAAAGTGAAGAAGACAAGCAAAGGCTAATTATAAACCCTAAGTATCCTGAGCAAAGGATAAGGGTTAATCCAAGCCTTTCACAAGAGACTCTCTCATATCTTGAAAAGTTGTTAACACATTATAGTGTTGTCTTTGCTTGGTGCCCGGAGGATATGACAGGCATCCCTTGAAGCATTGCTGAACATGAGTTGAAGATACCACCTGATGTCAAGCCTGTTGTCCAAAAGAAACGGAGTTTAGCACCTGAAAGAAGCTTGGCTGCATGCCAAGAGGTTGAAAAGCTTGTGTCAGCCGACATTCTCCGAGAAGTCAAGTATCAATCCTAGGTTGCAAACCCGGTCATGGTTCGAAAGCTGGAGAACTCTTGGAGAATGTGCATTGACTTCAAGGATCTTAACAAGGCTTGTCCCAAAGATTGTTACCCGTTGCCAGGAATTGATCTCAAGGTTGACTCCCTCACCGGTTACCCGTTCAAGTGTTTCCTTGATGCTTACAAGGGTTATCACCAAATCCTCATGAAGGAAGTAGATGAAGAGAATACCGCCTTTCACATGGATAAAGGGAATCTTTTGCTACCAAAAGATTCCTTTCGGTCTCAAAAATGCGGGTGCAACCTACCAACGCCTAGTTGACAAGGCTTTTGTTAGTCAAATTGGCAGGAACATGGAAGCATATGTTGATGATTTGGTCATCAAAAGCAAAACGGAATACCAAATGCTTGATAACATCCAAGAAACCTTTAAGAACCTAAGGAAGGTCAACATGAAACTCAACCCTGAAAAATGTTCATTTGGGTTCGAGGAAGGAAAGTTTTTGGGACACATTGTGGGAAAACAAAGCATTAAGGCTAATCCAAACAAGGTAAAAGCTGTTCTTGAAACCAAACCACCGTGAAACAAAAAGGAGGTTGAAAGCTTAAACGGGAAGCTTGCAGCCTTGAAGCGTTTTACCTCAAAATTGGCTGAAAGGTCTTTACCCTTTTTCAAAACACTCAAGGTTGCTCCGACAAGAAGGACTTCAAATGGACTGAGGAGGCTGAAGAAGCCTTCAACCAGATGAAGCAACACCTAGCTTCCCTACCTGACATTGCAGCCCCAGAAACGGGAGAATTGATCTCAGTTTACCTTTCAGTTGCTGAAGAAGCAATAAGTGCGGTCCTCACCATCGAACGAAACAAAGATCAGGTACCCGTTTATTTCTTGAGCAAAACTTTAAAATTGGCTGAAATCAAATATCCTCCCCTGGAAAAACTTGCTCTAGCCCTAGTCCAAATGGCTAGAAGGCTTCGAAGGTATTTCCAAGCACACCCTATACAAGTGGTCACCGACCAACCTGTTGGATCTGAGTTTCTTTTTGATTGTATTTTCGTTTGAAATTAAGATGGAAATGAAAGAGTTGTGCAGCGGAATTAAGATGAAAACAAACTTTGCATACAATCAAATGAGAGTAATACTTTAATCAAACATCTTTACACAATGAATCGAAAGATTGAATTTGTTTCAACAACGATTACAATGATTGATGAATGAATGCAAACTCCCCCTCAGCCAGAGCTCAGTAGTTTGTTCGTGCAAAGAAGACGATGTGGTGAAAGAGCTAATAGAACAGTACAAAGTACTGAACTATTTATAGGCACTTGCAAACCACTGAGCATCTTAGCTGACGTCACCATGAAAGTGACATCTAACCTCCTAACAAACTCTAACCTCTGATCAATACAAACACTGATGTACTAACTACTGCTATTACAAATCATTACACAAAAGACACTTAAAACAGCTGCTGCATCCTTCCACTGCTGTGAACCCAGCAGTGCTTGTCCGGATCAGCAGTACTTGACTCAAGGCAGTAGATTGACCCAGCAGAGCTTTGTTCCTCCATCAGTCTTTGACATTGGGCAGTAGATGTAAGGCAGCAGTTATAGGTCAGCACTTAGTAAGATCAGCAGATAGGAGGTCAGCAGATATGAAACCACTTTCAAGGGGAGAGAATTGCATGAACCAACTGTAATCGTCTGCTTATTCTGGATCCACTGCTCTGATCCAGTTTTGGCTTTAATTATCTGTTCCTCTGATAGGGTTCAATCCCAACAATCTCCCCCTGGAACAGATAATGCCAAAACTCTTCATTATTTGTGGAAATCTTTATTGCCTCATCAACAGCTCCCTTATCTGACCTTTAAATTGTAATTCAAAGTCTAAGGCATCTGTATCTTCATCATCCCTGCTAAGTGGAAGATCAAGGAGATCCTGCAAATCTTCAAGACTCAGGCCAAGAGCTTGTTCCCTTGATATTTTCTCCACTTCTCCACCAGGCCTGAGCAAAGTCAATACGCAGGTCTGTTTGTCAGTTTCCCACTTTTGTATTTTTGAGCCTGGTGGGTTTCTTGGGAGATGTTTATTTGCAGAAGTTTTTGGTGAGGCTGGCCTGTTCATAGCTGGCCGAGCAGCACTTGCAGAATGTTCCAATTCAAGATCTTCTTTAATCATTACTTCCGTGCCTGCTTTTACAATGGCATCTCCAGCTAATAGATCTTGAATTGTTTCCATCCTAAACTGGTTTTTGACTTGCAGCTTTGGTGGTCTTTTTGAAACCTCTGCTTTGGAATAGTCAGGCTTTTGTGGAACTCTTAGATCTTTCTTTCTAAGTTCCTCTAATCTTTTATAGGTTACTCTGACTCTATCTTCTCCCCATTTTGTCACAGAGTTCTTTGACCCATAATCAGCTGCAATCAGCTCCTCTTTCATTCTCCTCAACTCTAACATCTTCTCAGCTTCAAATTGTTTGAATTTTTCAGGAGGAGTCTGCTTGACCTTATTTTTGATCATGTCTTGAATCCTGGCTGCTTCTTTTTCAAGCTCAGGAATGGTCCACTTCTTGTACATGTGTTTCTCCCCCTTGTATTTCTTGTAGGTCATGATGTTTTCAATGTAGTCTTTTCTTAAGGACTCATCTGCCCTTTCTGAAATTTTCTGACATACATTTTTAGCAAAACGCTCCATAGCATTGACCTGTGAGAGTAAAACTGATAGTTTTGTTGAAATTCTCTATTAGATTTTCCTTTTCTGTTTTTGATTGCAATATCTTCTGCTTGTTTGGCTTTGAGTTTCAAGTATTCTTCAATATTGTTAGGCCTGGGATAATTTGCAATTGATGGCAAACTCCTTTTGGCTGGGTCATCTTCATAATAAAAAGATTTGATTTCTTCTCTGACTGCAATGAGTTCCAGAGGAAATGAGACACCAGCAGGAGGTAGTGATTGTATAATTTGAGCTGAAGAGAGAGGTATGGGTTTTGGAATAGTGACAAGTGACAGGGATTTTGAAGATGTTGGTGATGGAGATGTGTCATCATCTTTTAAAATTAGCCTTCTCCTTTTTGTATGAGGGACTGATGATGTTTTGGATGGAACAGTGGTGGTAGATGTAGTGGCAGTGGATTGTGATTGACTAACAGCTGTTGAAACAACTGGTGTTTCAACCACTGTTGTCATTACAACAGATGTTATAACATCTGCTGTCTTCTGCTGTATGTCAGCAGGTGTTGTTTTTGGTGGTGATGATGGTAAAGCAGTGGATGTTGTGTGTGTTGAAGTGGTGTGTGTTGATGGAACAACTGTTTGGCAAGCAGTAGTTTTTGTAACTCCTGTTGCATCAGCTGTTTTGTATAGTGGTTTTTGAACAGACTTTGAACGTCTGGTTGGAATGGATTTGGGTTGCCTTACTTTTCTAGTAGGCTTCTTCTTTTCCTCAACAGGATTTTCATGATCCTTTGACCCAGAAGTACCCTGATCTGGATGATCCATTCTGTCCACCCTGGCTTTCCTTTTGGCCTCTCTATCCCTTTTTACACTTGCAACTGCTTCTGCTAGTGCATTTGTTGTCACATAAATTTTCTTGCTGCCATCTGGCAAAGGGATCTTTTTGGTCATGTTTGAATTTTCTGGTTCAAGATAGAGACCATCCTCTATACCCTTCTTTTTCCACTCCTTAATTTTCTCCACCTTTTTGGCATTATCTTCTGGGAGTTGATAAATGTAGTGTACTTTTGGAGGAGCAGTGCCAGTGGTGTGCAAGATCTGAGTTTTGAGAGCCTTTAAATCAGCCTGAGTGTTCTTGAACCTTGACTCCATTGCATTTCTCAGCTGTTGTACATGTTTTTCATGTTGCTGATCTGCTAATTGTGCTTGTTGTTGGAGAAAAGATTGAAATAGATTCCAGAGCTCATTTGTAGCAGGTGCCCTTTGTGGAGCAGGTGCTTGAGGTGGAACAGCAGTTGATTGTACCTTCTGAACTTGTAACACCTGTTTTAGCATATCTTTGAGTTCTGCAACAGAGTTATCAAGCTTTGCAATACGATCCGTCAATTTCTGGTACTTTAAACCATCACCCAAGTTAATGGGATCATCTGATTTCCCACTAGTAGTGGTTTTATCAGTGGTAGATATAGGGAGTATACTCCAAACATTAACCACTGATGCCCCTTTTTCTTGGTACTGGGGTCTTCTTCCTTCAACACTTGACAACCTTTTGATGTTGCCAGTAGGATAAATAAATCCACTGGTGGTTGGCAGAGGTGCTATAAAAGGAATTGCCTCCAAGGAAGTCTTATTAATGTAACCACTGTCCAAATGTAACCCAGTGAGTGTAACACTTATAGTGGCTGCTTCACTTGGATTACCACCAAGAGTTACTTGTAACTCAAGGGGTGTAACCTCCTCAGGTTGTGTTGGTGGGTTAGCAAAGATTGATACATCAGACCCAGTCAGTTGTTGAGGTATATTCTCATTAGTAGGTGATTGAGAAGGACTGGTTAATGCCTGGTTCAAATCAATTGCATCCAACAGTGGTTTTATTGGTGAGGGAATTGTGGATGTGATGATTGGTGTAGAAAAAGGATGTGTCCCGGGCATTGGACTGTGGATGATAGAAACGAGTGTTTCCAGAGCATCATGATGTGGAGACCCTATTTGTACAACCTGTTCTTTTTGTGAAGAAGCAGGAGGAGTTGTGGTTATGGGTTGAGATATTTGTACCAACTGCTGTGAGGAAGTAGCAGCAGTGGTTTCTTGTGACATTTGTGTTGTCACTGGCAGGAGCTCTGGTATCTCATCCTCCAGAGTTGCCTTTTTGATGGGTTTTGTGGGCTTTTGAGTTTTTCTTTTTGGCTTTTTGGAGATAGTAGGTGTGGGTTTCAGAGCAGTTGTGCTGCTGCTTTGATCACCTTGAGCAGTGGGCTCAGCAGCAGATACCTGAGGAGCAGTTGTAACTGCTAAAATCTGCTCAGGCACCTCTGCTTGTGTTTTGCAAGGTGCTAACATTCTTGAAAAAGTTTCAGTTGTTAAACTGTTTATTTGAGTAAAATCACCTTGGTTTATTATAGCTAAATCATCCTTACTGAATTTCTTTGAAAAATAGTAACTTAAAAATCTTGGAAACAGTAAGAATGATTTTGTTTCAACATTATTAACCAAATCTTTAAAAATTTCCCGAGAATAGTTAAAATTTTCTCCTTGAAGAATTGCATATCCCAGATTTTGAATCTTTAAAGGGATTTCATTGAAAGAAGTGGTTTTGTTTGAAACACATAGTAGGAGGGTATGAAATAAAAATCTGGTTGCAGAAGGAAAATAACCTTTTTCTAAGGTAATTTTCTTCATCATTGTGGCTTCATACCCTCTCTCAATGAAGTCAGTTTGCAACTCGTTTTTAGTGAAAGAGATTTTACCTTCTTGATCATCGAGTTGAAAGACCTCTGAAATGGTTTGTGGCGTGATTTGGACAGCTTTACCCTTTAGAGAAGAGTTTATGGTGGTTGCAGTGTCTCCTTGTTTTTCAAGGGTTGCATTTTTCCAGAACTCCCTTTGGGTTGCCAAATAGATTGGTGCATCGGCAATGAACAAAGTTTTGTACTTTGATTTTGCCATGAGATCAATGATGGAATCGAAAACTTTGGTGGTTCCTGGTTTTGTGAGAAGACCCAGGAGATTGTGAGATGGTTTATGTGGAATTTCAGTGGAGATTGCCTTTTGAGAGGCTGTTTTCGATGATGATTTGGATGAGGGTTTTGCAGATTTCTTTGATTTTGTCATTTTGAAGATGATTGATCGAAGAAATTTGTGAAGAAATGAGATGAAAAACTGCTTTGAGAAGAGAATTTTTAAGAATTCAATTCGACAGTAAAACCCTGTTTTGGTGGTGAGTGGGGGATTTTATAGGGAAGAAAGTGAATGCTGAGGTGGCACCCGTTACAAAAAGTCTGACCAATATGTACTGCCCACGTGACAACCCCTGTTGAAAGTGAAGGACAGTACTTGTGGGATAGGGACAGATGAAGACAGTGGTATGAAAGCAGTGGATGATTTTCACTATCAGTGGATAGCATATCAGTGGATAAGACACTGCTTTTGAACAACAGAGTTTATCAAATGAATGAGAGAGCAGGGGTTGACTTTCAGCAGTGGACAGACTTTTGAAGGAAGCAGACTTTTGAACAATCAGTGGTTAATGGCAGACTTTTAAGGATTTTAATGAAAAATTTTCATTTTTAGCTATTTTTAAGGATGGAATTTTGATTTTCTGAAAACATTTTGTTGCTTTTATTCATAGAAAAACAAGATGTTGCTGGTTATTCCATGTTCAGCATCCCAATCCTAGAGACCAAGCTTTCAAAAGTGGCTGTATCAAGTGCTTTTGTGAGCACATCAGCCAACTGGTCTTTAGTTGGGACATGATGCAGAGAAATCAAACATTTTTCATAGTAATCCCTCACAAAGTGATGTCTGATGTCGATGTGTTTGGTGGTTGAATGGTAAACTGGATTTTTGATGATATTTTCTGCTGCCTGACTGTCCAACATGAGTGTAGTCTTCAAGGCAGTGATACCAAAATCCAGTAACTGATTTTGAAGCCACAGGAGTTGGGCTGTACAGCTTGCAGCAGCAATGTATTCAGCTTCAACAGTGGATGTTGAAACAGCTGCTTGCTTTTTGCTTTGCCATGAAACTAAGCAATCACCTAGAAACTGGCACCCTCCTGATGTGGACTTCCTTGTGGTGTGACATCCAGCAAAGTCACTGTCTGAGAAACCTGAAAGCTTGATGTTCCCATTAGCTGGATACCAGATACCAAGTGTGGGAGCACCTTTTATGTATCTGAAGATCCTTTTTACAGCAATGAGATTTGATTTTCTGGGAGCTGATTGACTTCTTGCACAGACACATGTTGCAAACATGATGTCTGGTCTAGATGCAGTTAGGTACAATAAAGACCCAATCATGCTTCTATAAAGTGTTTGGTCAATCAGCTCATCCTTTTCATCAGACATGACCAGCTTATTTGTTGCCATGGGTGTGCTGCATGGTTTACAATCATTCATATCAAATTTTGTCAAAAGTTCTTTAGCATATTTGCTTTGATGAATGAAAGTTCCATTTTGCATTTGCTGAACATGGAGACCAAGAAAGCATTGCAGCTCACCCATTGCACTCATTTCAAACTCAGCTGTCATGAGTTCTCTAAACTCTTCACACATTGAGTTACATGTGCTTCCAAAAATAATGTCATCCACATAAATCTGGACAATCATTAAATCCTTCCCTCTCCATTTTAAAAACAGTGTTTTTTCAATGGTACCTCTTTTGAAACCATTTGAGAGTAGGAAGTTGGAAAGAGTTTCATACCAGGCCCTTGGTGCTTGTTTCAAGCCATACAAGGCTTTGTTTAGCCTGTAGACATGATCTGGATGAAATGGATCCTCAAAACCTGGAGGTTGACAAACATACACCTCTTCTTGAATTGTACCATAGAGGAAAGCACTTTTGATATCCATTTGAAACACCTTCATATTATGGTTGACAGCAAAGGCCAGGAACAGTCTAATGGCTTCCAATCTTGCAACAGGGGCAAATGTTTCATCATAATCAATCCCCTCTTCCTGTCTGTAACCTTGAACCACAAGCCTGGCTTTATTCTTGACAACAATACCCCTTTCATCAGTTTTGTTCTTGAAGACCCACTTTGTGCCAATGGGACTAACCTCTTCTAGCAGTGGTACAAGCTCCCATACTTGTTGTCTTTTAAACTGTTGGAGCTCCTCTTGCATGGCTTCTACCCAGCTGTTGTCTTTCAGTGCCTCTTGGTACTTGACTGGCTGATGAAGTGATAGAAAACCAACAAAAAGATAAATGTTTTGGGTTTGGCTTCCTGTGAGCACCCCTTCATTTATGTTGCCAATGATTTGATCAGGTGGATGAGATCTGAAGAAGATTAAATCTCCTTGGTATGGTATGATGGCATTGGTTGGTGAAGGCTGCAAATGTGTATCATCTGAGCTAACCACTGCTGGGGACTTTGATGATCCAGCAGTGGCTTCAAAAGGTGGTGGTATAGGAGGTAATGAAGTGGACAACTTCTGACTTTTATCCACTGTTTGAGGACTTTTGTCAGCAGTGTTTGAGGATGTGGAAGCAGTGGTTGATGGGCTACTTTGGTCAACAACTGTTGAGGTAGCAGTGGTTGAGCTTTGACCACTGTTTTGAACAGCTAGTGCTTTTCCCTTTGTGGCAGACCTTTGAGGGATGATGATTTCATACCCATAGTCTGGTGTTGTATCCTCTGATGGACCTGCACTGTTAGTCTTGACAACAGTATTTTCAAAAGTAAATTTTTCAAGATCAAACAGATCTGCAGGGTTTGCTGGGATTTTCATTGATGAGAGTTCATTGAACTTAACATTCAAAGTCTCCTCCACTGCCTTGGTCCGTGTATTGAACACTTTGTAGGCCTTGGCAGTGGTTGAGTATCCCAGATGATAACCACAATCAATTTTGGCTGCAAATTTTGAAATGGAATCTTTTAAGTTCAAAATAAAGCATGGGCAGCCAAACACTTTGAAATATGAGATCAGTGGTTTAATTTTATACAGAATTTCATAGGCAGTCTTTTTGTGCCTGGGGTTTATTAAAACTCTGTTCTGAACATAGCAAGCAGTGTTTACTGCCTCTGCCCAGAAGGTTAATGGCAAACCTGAATCTGCAAGCATGGTTCTGGCAGCCTCAATCAGAGTTCTGTTTTTCCTTTCCACTACCCCATTCTGCTCTGGTGTTCTTGGGATGCTGTACTGCCTTACAATCCCTTTCTTCACACAGAAGGCATCCAACTCCCTATTTTTTAATTCTGTGCCATTGTCACTCCTGAAGCTTTTCACTGGAAGGTCAAATTGCTTTTCAACCTGTATGACAAAGTCTTGCAAAATGCCTGCAGTTTCATCTTTTGAGTGCAAAAAGAAAGTCCATGTGAACCTAGAAAAGTCATCAACAATAACCAAACAATATCTTTTCTTTTTGAGGCTCATGACTTGAACTGGGCCAAACAAATCCTTGTGTAGCATTTGCAAACACTGGGTTGTTTTGGACTCTACAATGGACTTGTAGGAACTTTTATGCTGTTTTCCTTTTAAACAGGAAATGCAATGTTCAGGACATGAAAACAATTTTTGTGGTAGGCCTCTCACCAAACCATTTTTTGAAATTTCTGTGATTGTCTTAAGATTTGTGTGTCCCAGCCTTCTGTGCCAAAGTTCTGTCTCTTTGTTAGAGGCAGCTGAGAACAGACAGGCATCAGCTCTGGGACACTCTTTTGACATGTCAACAACATAAACATTGCCACTTCTTTGAGCAACAAGTTTAGTTTGACCAGTTTTGATTATTGCTTCAATCTTTTTGACCATTTCTGGTCCAACAATCTTACAACAGTCTTTTGTGAAGAATGACCCAAATCCCTTGTCACTCATTTGGGACACACTCAGAAGGTTGAATTTTAGATTGTCTATTAGATTGACATTTTCAAATTTTACTTTTCCAGACTCCACTGTACCCGACCCCAGAACTTTTCCTTTACTATTATTCCCAAAGGATATATCACCCCCTCCATGGATTTTAAAGTCTTTGAGGAGGGCTTTACATCCTGCCATATGCCTGGAGCCTCCACTATCTACATACCAAAGACTATCAAAGCATGCGGAAGCTCCCTGCACATGAAGTAAAAGATTAGTTCATTAGGGTCTCCAAAGCCAGCAGGGCTTTGGATGGGGTCTCAACAGTGTCTGGGATGGATGCAGAATGATGGACAGTGGTTAGGTCAGGGGTTTGAACTGTTTTAGGACAGTGTTTCTCTAACCACTGTTGTGGGTTCTGACCAATCATCTGCTGGTAACCAAAAGGATGCTTGTTCACTTTGGGTTTAGAGCGCCTTTTGTAGGCCTCATAAACGTGAGGAATCTTTTGGTAAGACTGTTTTTCTCTGCCTTTTCTGAACTGATTGGCAGGGGGTGCATCAGTAACCTGAACATCTCTTTTGACAGATGTTTGGTTCAGCTGTTTTGTAACAGCTGTTTGAACTGGCACAAACAGTGGTTGTTTCTTGGTGAATTTGACAGATGTTGATGATGATGATGGACTCAAGGATGTTTTAGCCATGTACTCATTCTTTTTCACATCAAAGTTTTTGAGGTACACACATGCTTGAGTTTTGTGGTTTGTTTTCCCACAAACAATGCAGCTTTCTGCTAAAACAATGACACTTGTCTTGTTTAAATCATAGGCTTTCAAGTGGAAACAGTCTTTTGTTAGATGATTCCTTTTCTCACAGAATTCACAAAACAAGTTGTCGATTTTTTCTTTCTTCTTTCTCTTTTCAGACTCCTTTGCAGCAGAGGTTTTAACCACTGCTGGGATGTCCTTGAGAGGTATGACTTTAGCTTTTGGAGCTTTAACACCATTAATTGATGTAAAGTCCATTGGCTTGAAATTTTCAAGAATATCACACTCATCAGACCATTTTGGTTTAAACTGATGATCTTCAAGCTCCTTGAAAATGGAAGATCCCATTGGTCTGGTAAGTGTGATTTTGTTACCAAGTTTGTCAGTGATTTTCACTTCTTGGCCATTCTTGTTTGTGGGGATGAGCTCAGTAGCTTCATCAGTGGTTTGGACAGATTTTTCAAAAGCAATATGTTCATCATCATATTTTCTATAACCAACCCTAAATTTCACATTGCTTTCAATCTGTTTAGCAAGCATCACCTCATATCCTCTGCAGGATTCCACCCATCTTTCACAAGTAATCTGGGTGGATTCCAACTCCTTTTTGCAACTTTGGTATTTTTCTACCATAGTTTGAAGTTGGGTTTTGGTGATGCTTTGCTCTTCTTTTAGACAGCTGATCTCTTTTTCTTTTTCGGTCAATTTGTTTTTAAGTTCTTTTAAAGACCTTTCAAATTTGACCTCATCAGTCAAGATTTTATCCCGAAGGTTTTCATTCACCTCTTTGATGTTAGCAAAAGCAATTATGCAATTGTCAGAACACAGTTTTTCAAGAACTTGAGGAGATACCTTGGCAGCTGCCATCATTGCCCAATCACATTGATGATCTTCTTCATCATCAGCTTTCACCTTCTTTTCACCAGCGTTTTCTTCTTTCTCTTCTTCTTTGTCCTCTACGGACCATGGATCTGTCATCGGTTCAATCAGGGTACCTGAACTTTCTCCCAACAGTAGTTCATCAGCCACAACAGTAACCACTGCTTCAGTCACCTCTTCCACTGTTTCAAAGCACTGCTGTTCCTCCTCAGTTTCAACCCCCTCCTGTATTGACTCTAGTCCCATTAAACAAAACTCATCATGAGAAGAATCATTAGAAGCATAGAGTGCAAAATTTTCATCACTAAGATCTTCAGGCATACTGCTCCAGTCAACAAACCCTTGAGTGAAAAAACTTTGTTGATCTGGTTGTGATGCTGCTGGAGCAGTGGTTTGAGGTGCAACAGGTTGCACTTGTACCTGTGGAGCAGGGGTTTGAACATATTGGATTTGTGGAACAGTAGTTTGGACATAATGTACTGGCACAGGGGCAGCAGCATAGTGAGCAGTGTTCACTTGAGCTGCTGGGGCATATTGGGCATAGTGCACAGTGTTTTGGTTTTGAGGTCTAGGATTTGAGCTAGGATGAGTAATTATGGGACCAGTAGTTTGACTCCTACATTCCCTAGCGAAATGTCCCAACCTATTACACTTGTAGCACTTGATTTTCGATTTATCCAACCCAACCCTTAGATTCCCATGCAAACCTGGGAATTTTCGCCCTGTTCTTTTGTAGAACTTGCTAGTTCTAACACTTAACAAAGCCAGTTGGTGCAGGATGTCCATTTCCTCTAAATCAGTGGGATCAAAATGTTGCAAATCATTCAGTTCAAAACTTAAATTGTCTGACATCTGGTTTTCATTTGCAGTGAATGCATAACTAGCAGAGTGAGGATCAGGGTTGTTGAAATTTGCACCAGCAGTTATGTCAATGAAGTGATCATAACCCTGGTCCTTAACACTGCTCCCAGATTCTTCTTGACCCAGAAGAGCAGTATTACCGAAAGTGTAATCATCGGTAACTTTTCCTGACTCTTGTAACCTCCTTTTCTGGTTCAACTCCCTTTCGTAGGTCAGGAGTCGACCATGGAGTTGGGTCAAGGTCAGATCCTTGAATTCAGGTGAGTTTCGGGTGACAAAAGCTATAGTGTCCCATTTTTCTGGCAATGACCTGAGGAACCTGCTATTTTGAGTTGAGTTTGTAAAAGTGGTGTTAACAAGCCTCAGTTCACTGATGAGACAACTAAAACGCTCAAATTGTTGCGTTAGTGATTCACCTTTAACATAGCAAAACGTTTCATACTGTTGGTTCAAGATTTCCCTATTGTTTTCTATGACTTCTTCAGTTCCACCAAACTGTTCCTTAAGTGCGTCCCATAACTCTTTGGCACTGTTACAGTGTAACAGTCCAGCATATATCTCATTGGGCAGCGCTGATGCTATGATGCTAAAAGCCTTAGCATCTAGTTCGATCTTTTGAAAGTCGGTTTCGGTATAATTTTCAACTGGTTTAGGAACGAACTTTTTAGCATCTTCAGCGCTTGGCACTGAAGGAACATGGGGACCATAAATGACAGACCTCCAACAACCTGTGCTTTGTTGAGCGAGGATGTGACCCATCCTCCTCTGCCAGATGTTGTACTCATTTGTTTTTAGCATAGGTGGTTTAAAAAGCGAGCCGATGTTGTTTTTATCATCCTGAGATTGTGACGTCATTCTTGTTGTTTTACAGACACTGATAAATCAACTTTAATGGTGATTAATCCTTGCTCTGTTTTTCAACGGACGAACAAACGATCAGTATCAACTATTATGAGCTGAACTATTTACGTCAAAATGATTGTTAAATCAAATTTGACTGTCCAAGCTCTGATACCAATTGTTGGATCTGAGTTTCTTTTTGATTGTATTTTCGTTTGAAATTAAGATGGGAATGAAAGAGTTGTGCAGCGGAATTAAGATGAAAACAAACTTTGCATACAATCAAATGAGAGTAATACTTTAATCAAACATCTTTACACAATGAATCGAAAGATTGAATTTGTTTCAACAACGATAACAATGATTGATGAATGAATGCAAACTCCCCCTCAGCCAGAGCTCAGTAGTTTGTTCGTGCAAAGAAGACGATGTGGTGAAAGAGCTAATAGAACAGTACAAAGTACTGAACTATTTATAGGCACTTGCAAACCACTGAGCATCTTAGCTGACGTCACCATGAAAGTGACATCTAACCTCCTAACAAACTCTAACCTCTGATCAATACAAACACTGATGTACTAACTACTGCTATTACAAATCATTACACAAAAGACACTTAAAACAGCTGCTGCATCCTTCCACTGCTGTGAACCCAGCAGTGCTTGTCCGGATCAGCAGTACTTGACTCAAGGCAGTAGATTGACCCAGCAGAGTTTTGTTCCTCCATCAGTCTTTGACATTGGGCAGTAGATGTAAGGCAGCAGTTGTAGGTCAGCACTTAGTAAGATCAACAGATAGGAGGTCAGCAGATATGAAACCACTTTCAAGGGGAGAGATTTGCATGAACCAACTGTAATCGTCTGCTTATTCTGGATCCACTGCTCTGATCCAGTTTTGGCTTTAATTATCTGTTCCTCTGATAGGGTTCAATCCCAACACAACCAATAAAAAGTGTGCTTGAAAAACTAGAGAATTCAGAACGATTAGCCAAGTGGGTTGTTGAACTCGGTGAACATAACATTACCCATGTTCCCAGAAAAGCCATCAAAGCCCAGGTCTTGGCTGATTTCATTGTAGAAGTCCCAAAACAAACAACTACTGAAGTAAACACAACTGCCACTGAACCTTCAGACCTTTAAGCCTGGAAGCTTTTTACCGATGGGGCTTCAAGCATTGAAGGGTCAGGGGCTGGGCTCATTCTGATCAACCCAGAAGGGTTAGAATTCACATATGTTATTCGCTTTGATTTTCAGACCACCAACAACAAAGCTGAATACGAAGCACTGATAGCCGGCTTAAGACTGGCTAAAGAAATGAAGGTCCAAATGCTTGAAGTGTTCACAGACTCGTTGCTGGTATTAAGCCAAGTGAATGATAGCTACATTGCCAAGGAACCTAACATGAAAAGGTACAAAGAGAAATCCAAAGAGCTGATGAACAAATTTCAAACGTGTACCATCAAGCAAATTCCCAGGTCTCAAAACAAGAAGGCTGATGCCTTGAGTAAGCTCGCTTCTCTTACCTTCGCCCACCTCACCAAAAGGGTATTGGTAGAAGTGTTAAAAGCTCCGTCAATTGATGAGTTGGAAGTTCAAGACGTGATCACCGAAGAAGATCCAAATTGGATGACTCCAATCAAGAAATTCCTTAAAAATGATGAATTGCATGCTGATCAAACAGAGGCTGAAAGGGTTAAGATCAAGGCAAGACAGCACGTGTTGCAAGGTGAAATCCTCTACAAAAAGGGTTACCTTGCACCCTTGCTAGGATGTGTTGGTCCCGAGCAAAGCCAGTATTTGGTCAAAGAGGTTCACGAAGGTATATGTGGAGCTCATTTTGGAGCTAGATCAGTGGTTGCTAAACTAACGAACCTTGGGTATTTTTGGCGCTCCATGCACCGAGATACCGCTGAGCAATTAAGAAATGTGATGCCTGCCAAATTCATGCACCAGTCCCAAAGAATCCCAAGCATGACCTTGTCCCAATAACCTCAACATGGCCATTTTATAAATGGGGAATGGACATCGTTGGTCCATTCCCACCAGCCAAAGGTGGAGTAAAATTCTTGTTGGTGGCCATAGATTATTTCACCAAGTGGCCTGAGGTTAAACCACTTGCAAAAATCACAGGCAAACAGGTCATTGACTTCGCTTGGGAAAACATTAATTGTCGTTATGGATTACCGGGAGTGCTTGTCACCGACAATGGAAAGCAATTTGCCGAGAAGCCTTTCAGCGTTTGGTGCAAAGAATTCAGAATCACTCAGGTTTTCAGCTCAGTGGCATATCCACAGTCAAACGGTCAAGTTGAGAGGATGAATCGAAGCATAGTTGAAGGAATCAAAGCCAGATTGGGAAGGTATGAAAACAATTGGCTTGAAGAATTGCCAAGTGTTCTATGGGCCATAAGAACAACCGAAAAAACAAGCCACAAAAGAACACCCTATAGCTTGGTATTTGGGTCTGAAGCCGTGATTCCAGCTGAAGTAGGAGTTGTAACACAACGAACTGTCAACTTGGATCCCAAAACAAACCAAAAAGAGACCATGTTGAACTTACAACTCCTAGAGGAAGCAAGAGACTGAGCGGCAATTCAAGAAGCCAAGTACAAACAAAGGATGGAAGCTTACTATAACAAAAGAGTCAAGACTGAACGTTTCAAACCAGGAGACCTGGTGCTTCGAAACACTGAAGCTTGCAAAAAAGAGAACCAAGGAAAGCTGGGCCCAAAATGGAAAGGCCCGTATACCATCCTTGAAGCACATAAGGGTGGATCTTACAAGCTAGCAGACTCAGAGGGTAAAAAGCTTCCAAGACACTGGAATGGGAAAACCTTGAAGAGGTTCCATGTCTAATTAAGAAATATTGGTTTGTATTTCACAAGTTGTATCTCAAGAGTTGCACTATGAACACCTTTTGTAAAAACAATATCTCTTGAATGAATGAAGTTGTTTTATCAAAATTTGTCTTTCTATCCTAAAATCAGGTTGAGAACCTAGCAAAAAACTCCATGGAAAGGGCCATGTAAGGGGATGAGCTCCCAGGCCACATCTCTCAATAGGTTCAAGGGTTGAATGGACCTATATAATGGGTGAGTTCCTAAATCAATACAACTCCATGAGACTTGTTATTGAAAACAAAGCTGTCTCATAGACGGGTTTGGACAGCCTACACCAAATGTTCCTTAAGCCTTAGAAAAATAATAAACAAACAGACTTACGAAATCAGATATGAAAAATAATGAATAGGATAGGTGCTATGCCTTCTTGTTAAAAATACCAAGGCTAAGTGACTGCAGCACTGAACCCTTTAAGGTATAAAAAACATGAAGGCAACACAAACCCAACAAAGACAAAGATACAAGGAAAAGAAATAACCTAAGGAACAATATAACAACATGAACAAAAAAAGTTACAAAACTCAAAAATACAAACCAAGTCATGAAACTAAAGCCAGGTCACGAAACTGAGAAGCCTTGAAGGCTTCAAGCTACATATGTGATAACCTGAAGCCTTAAAGGCTTCAACCTACATGCATGATAGCCAGAAGGCTTGAAGGATTGAAGCCAACCAAGTTGCCTTAACAAAATAGGCACAATCATAAAAAAACATAACACAAAGCAGATAGTTAAGCTTAGTAGCATAATAAAGGAAGCCTTAAAGACTTCCAAGCATCCAAACAAAGTTAAAACAAGCCCTAACGACTTGCAAGCTTAGAAATTGTTCAAAGGGCCATACAGGCCTAAACACACCCACATAACAAGAACCTTAAGGGTTCCTGTGAAACCTAATATTGTTTTAGTTAACATACAAACCACAAATTGTTTTCAAGGGTGCTAAGAAAGCTACGAATGTCCATCAAGCATCAGCTGGAGGCTTAGAAGCCCCGAAACCATCACCATTAGCCTTCTTTGCTTTCTTTGACTTCTTAGCTTTCATGCCACCATCACCACCTATTGCTGAACCTTCCAAGCTTGCATCCTTCGAAGCAGCAGGTCCTCCGGAAAGGGTGTCATCACTATCTCCCAAATAAGATCGCTTTCTTGAAAGGGAACCTAGGACTTCAGCACAGACTTTTTCATTAAGGCCCTCCGGTTTTAGCTCCTGCAAGACAATAAGAGGCTTACCAAAACAAGTAGAAACTTGATTAACATACGGGTAGGTCAGCCTCTCCATCTGTTCAACAGAACCCTTGAAGACCTCAGAAGCTTCAGGACGATATAAGGGAGAATTTTCTAAGGAATGGCCAGACTCATAAAGCTTAAAACCAGCAATGAGACCTTGATGTTTCCCCAGGTTGAGCAATTTAGTGTAAACTTCACCAAGAGCGGAATTGAACTCCTTGGAGTGAAGAAGGTAAGTAACAACTTGCTGGAAACCTTGCTCAATTAACCGTTGGTTATCACTGGTGGTCTGAGCAACCAAAGCCTTCAGGCCTTCCTTCTCTTCATTAAAGGCTCTCTGTTGAACAGACAAAGCCTCCCTATCAGCCTTAAGCTTCAACCGATTGGCTTCGAAGCTTTTCTTAAGGTCACTTATCTCGATTTCATGCCTTCTAGTCAATTCACCAACCTTTTTGACCCAGGCCTCTTCCTTCTCAGCAAACCCACCAATCTCCTTCTTCATCGCTGCCATCGAAGACTTCATCTTCTCCTTCTTTTTAGAAAATTCTTCATACTCATGCATCCTCTTACGAAAACGGGTAACTCCTTGAGGAAGCATGGCAGCAAGGTTGCAAGTACTCAAAATTATGCGAGACAGCTTCATGTCATCATCCATTTCAGCAATGGTACTATGAACTGAAGGAGAAGCAATATGGCTCAACACATCCTCGCAAACAGCGGCATCTTCAAAACTATCATCAACCTTCACAGACCAACCAGGCACATAAACCTCATCTGGATCCAACCCTTCAACGTCCCTGCTTGAAGAACCATGAACAGGAGTAGCCATAGCCTTCTTGGCCGGAGCCTTCTTCTTCCCATGAACAACCAACTTCTTTTCCTTCTCAACATCCACTTCAACACCTTGATCTTCAGAAGCCTCAATATCGTCACTCAAATCCACTGGTTCAGAAGAAGTGGATTGAGGAGCACCCTTCAACAAACGGCGAGTAGATCGACGGGTTGAAGCCTTGGGAGCAGCAGGCTTAGAAAAACCCTTAACACTGGAGACACTAACATACCGAGCATCCTCAAACCTCTATTCTATACCTCTGGTAATAGCATCATCCCCTTCAGTGGCTTGGGCATCCGTAAAAACAACATCAGATGTATCGTCATTCTTGATAAAGTCCAAAGCAGAAATGACTGCAAAATGTTTCAAAAAACAAAAAACAAACAAGTCACCAAACAAAGATGTTCCCAAAGACAAAACAAGAAAAAAAGGCATACCCTGGCCATTCCATAATTTACTAACCCCCAAAAGAACTAACAAATGTTCAGGGAAGGGACAAACCCTTGAAGGGCACTCTCGGATGGCTTTGAGAAAAGCATCATTCAAATCGGATTTGGAGGGTTCCGGTTCATTGAGAACAGCATCCGGGTGCCTCCACACCATTTTGAAGGGGATAATAGAATCAGAGACCCAGAAAAAACGATCTTTCCAAGTACCAAGTGTGGTAACCATGGAAGAGATGAGACAAGTATCAACCTTGGATGTTTCAAAGGTGAACCAATCACCGTTTTTTGCCAAATGAAAAAACCGACGAAAAAGCAATAATGAAGGATCATAACCAAGGGCACGTGTCACACCCCGATATTTACACATATTACCGGTGGGGAGTATCGTGACGTAGTTGATATCATCATAGACAATTTATCACAGTTTATATACACAGCGGAAGTCGAAAGATAAAATCATTACAAACCGAATGAAAGTAATATCATTTATTACAAAACGGTTGTAAAAGAATCCACAGGCGGATCAAAGTAAAAAGAAACGTTGTTCAGCAGATTTATAACATCTAAGCTTGCAAGACTCTTTATTGATGCTTTGAGTGGCCAGCCTATTCAGTTTAGTACCTGCACTTAGCCTTTTTGGAAAATACGTCAGTTTACACTGGTAAATACAATTAACCGACTCATTTTGAAAATGTTTAAGAAAATTGGTTTGAATGCACAAGGCACAAAATATCTTTTATAACTTGGGATAATTATCTAAATATAAACTTGTAAAAGAATTACATGTTTGTTATACGTTCAGTAGCCCAGGCTGAACACCGGGTTAAAGATTAATTGACACACCACATAATATAATCCCGCGACGAGTTATTCTCGAACAGGCGGTTATATCTTTTTATATACGCACCGGCAGGTGTATGCCTACACCCCGTGCTTAGGTCGTGGCCATTTAAATGAATGATTCCAAGGATATCCGGGACATGGTCATTAACCCCCAAAAGGCTTTAAGCAAACAAAACAGATTAAACGGGTCATCTCAATAAATTAACCTTCATATGATTAACAATTCAATGCACAACCAAGTGGTATTTTATATACCGTACCCCAAGTCCGTATATGGTAAAATAAGTTAAAATTATTTACCTAAGCAAGTATATATCACAATCAGCGAGTGCAGGTATCTTTTAATTGTCTCCTAATCTGGAACGAAGGTTTTAATAACCTATTAGATTCGTAACGGGTCTTAATTAACTCTATACTTAGACGGGTTAGTTTTAAAGGAAGATATACGGTTCAAAACGCTTGATTAAGCGAAGACCGGATTAGAATATGGTTTAGACCCGACAAGTTTGTATGTTTGTATAATATGGGTAAACTAAACACATTCTTGATTTTGAGATAAAAATGATAAGGTTTGACCCGTTTCGGCTAATTTATGCAAACTAGTTACATAAACCGTACCGAGCGCGAAATATGCATAACGGGCAAACAAATGAGTCATGAATAGGTTTCCTAATTTAATATGCCTTAAATATGTTGTGACATCAGTAGGATACTTTCCATTATGCCCAAAATGAATTTAAACTCAAATTATGCCCCGTAGGGTATTTCGGTCATTTTAAAGCTTATAAAAGAGTTTAAATATTAATCTGAGTTTCAGGTCTGATATAATCAGTAAAAATATTTATTTTTATAAGTCATAACAGTTGGGTATAGCATATATGTGAAATTTACCTTTTATAACCAAACCATGCACCGTAGGGGCATTTTGGTAATTTCACATAAGCTTTAAAGGTCAAAATTAGAATTCTGAGTTCAAAACTTTTTCTTACTGTTTAATTATAAAAATTTACTTAAAACATTAGTAGGTATTGTGTCTTATATGTTAAAAATGGTTTTAACTCATACTATGCGCTTGAAACGCGTAAAAGTCGGTTTTAAGCGATTTTCGGTTTAAATAGGAAATCTGAGTTTTTGATCAGTTTATAAAGTTCAAAATGTTTTATTTATTATAGAAAATCAGTAGCAAAAAGTTTGGTGTCAAAATTTTATGTAAAACTCTTTTTATTCTAGAAAAGGGTATAACCGACAATTACCGAATTATAGCATGAACCCTATGTTATGCTCAGCTTAAAAATAAATAAAAATCTTCAAAAATCCCAAAATATTATATTACATCAGTGGGTAAAAAGGTTGATGTCAAAATTTGGGTTTAGATAGGCTTCATGCTAATTACGCCGTTTAATTAATAAAAAGCTTCTTAATTACGATATTGAGCATAACTCCTAATCTAGACCTCAAACTGATGTCAAATTTTTAGGACAAGTTTATAAATCAGTAATAAAGGTTTTTGTCCTCTCATATTTTCAAAAATCTTGTTTTAAGGTCAAAAGGGCATAATGGTCAACATTTAGGCATATACCGGAAACATGCAAATGAATTGGATAACTAAGGAACCAAGTTGTATAACCTCAGAGGGTTACACTGACCTATAACCTGGTCCTAATAGAGCTCTAAGTTATTTCTAAAATATGGTACATTGGGTCAGAACTGAAAGTCAAAGCAAAAGTCTACTTTTGCGACTTTCGGTTCTGAACCGAACCTAAACTGAAAATTGTCGGGTTGAACATGATTAGACATGTTCTTATATTAATTACCAAGTTATACAAGTGATAAAACAGGTTCCATGGCTTCTACATTGCTAATTATGTGTTTGTTAGAAAATTAGCTTTCTGTTGACTTTTTATAATTAAGTTTGACCCGACAATTGACCTAGTTAGAATGGGAATCAGAGGGTACCCTTTTAAGGGTTTATTACCCACATAATTACCAACTCAAAGCTACTTTCAATTCGAGAATTGACTGGACCATTAGTAATTAATTACTAAGTCAAACCTTAATTACGATGGGTTTGACTTTAGGCCATTAAACTAATAAAACATGAATTAGGGAGGTCAAGGACACTTACAATAGTCCTAAGCACGATTAAAGATCCTTAGGGAATGGTCTTGAGCTCCAGGAGACTCCAGAAAAAGATTTATGAATGATTTCAAGTGAATGTCAAAATGTTGCAACAAGTGTTCTTCTTATATAGTGGATTTGATGCAACAAGATCATCACAACAAGGCCTATAACTGATCTTAGATCAATCCCAAGTGTCCCTATGCATGTAAAACTACTGTCCCAGCCTCTGCAATTCGAATACCATGCATAAAGGTCGGTGTAACAGGCTATAACAGATAACTGCCATGTTTTTGGATGCTGGTGGTTTTCAGGCGGCCCGCATAATAGTCCTAGGAGGTCTTACGCGGCCGGTATGGCTCCCAGATCCGGTCACCAAGTTTCCCATATTTGCAATTTAGGTCCCTGGTCCTTCTAATAGTGGTTTTAACTTTATTTATTGCACTTTTAACCCTCTAACTTGACTTTTAAGGACCCTAAGTCATAAACCAACTTCATTAAGTCTCTGGTTAGTTATACCATCACCGAAAAGTCATGAATTTCAACGTTGACGCTTTTAACCGCTTACTTACGAATGTTAGCGTATCTTTCTCATACGATATCGAAACCTTGTGAAATTTTTATCACTTATTCTAGTGAGCATGATTAATCGTTACAAAGCTTCGGGTTTGCTAAAAGGTCACTCAGAGGTATAAATTAAACATGTAGGACACTTTTAACCCTTGCGGTTTGTAAACTTTCACTTTCTTCCATAAACGGCTTCCTACGATTTATAATTCATTCGTTTAAACATCGTGTAGGGTTGTTGAAAGGTATAATTATTGAATGTTGACACTTTGAATCCTTTTACACACATACTTTCTTTGTTTGTCAACTTTAGTCCCTCATATTCAATTCATTACACGTTTAAAGCTCATGACACGTGTCTTCATTATATTGGTCGTGATTTTACGAGATGTTACATCCTCACCCCCTTAAAAGAAATCTCGACCTCGAGATTTACTGGAATAAATTAGGGTACTTCTCTTTCATTATGGACTCTACCTCCCACGTGTACTCGAGACCTCTACGGGCATCCCATTTAACTTTTACAATTGGCACGTGCTTCCTTCGAAGCTTCTTAACAAGTCGATCCTCGATCGACAAAGGTTTCTCAACAAACTTCAGGCTCTCATCTTTGTGCACATCCGTATGTGGTATGACTAGGGATTCATCAGCTAGACATTTCTTCAGATTGCAGATGTGGAATACATTATGAATACCACTGAGCTCTTCAGGCAGGTTTAACTTGTAAGCCACTGTTCCGACACATTCGATGATCTCGAATGGTCCTATATATCTTGGGCTTAACTTGCCTTTCTTTCCAAATCGCATTACCCCTTTCCAGGGTAATAATTTCAGTAACACTTTGTCACCAACCTCAAACTTTAGAGGTTTAAGCCTTTTATCTGCGTAGCTTTTCTGCCTATCCCTGGCAGCTTTTAGATGATCTCGTATCTATACAATCTTATCTGTCGTCTCCAGGACTATATCAGTCTGAGGATGATATGTTGTGCTGAAGTACATTCACTTTGTCCTCGTGTGTCTGTATAGTACATTCACTTTGACCATCCGTCTGAGGATGATATGTTGTGCTGAAGTTCAATCGAGTGCCTAGGGATTGTTGAAAACTTTTCCAGAAATGCGATGTATACCTCGTATCTCTATCAGAGATGATAGACACTGGCACTCCATGGAGAGATACAATCTCATCCACGTACAGCTGAGCTAACTTATCTGAGTTGTGTGTTTCCTTAATAGGTAGGAAGTGGGCTGACTTAGTCAGTCTATCCACTATCACCCAAATAGTATCATTTCCTAGCTTTGTCTTTGGTAAGTTGGTGATAAAATCCATAGTCACCATTTCCCACTTCCAGGTGGGAAGTTCAGGCTGTTGTAGTAAACCTGACGGCTTCTGGTGTTCTGCTTTAACTTGAGCACATGTCAGACATTTGGCCACATAAGTAGCTATAGATTTCTTCAAACCTATCCACCAATAATTTGCTTTCAAATCCTGGTACATCTTGTCGCTTCCAGGATGAACAGAATACTTGGAGTTATGGGCTTCTTGAAGAATAACATCCCGAAGTCCTCCATAGATTGGAACCCATATCCATCCATTCAATCTTAGGATTCCGTCTTTGCCATATGATAACTGCTCTGCAGTGACTCGCAGCTTTTCATTTGGATAGTTAGCTTCTAATACGGCTTCCTTCTGAGCGGCTAACAATATTTTATTCAGGCTGTTCTTTAACTCAATACTCTTGGCATTGATTCTTATGGGTTTCACCCTTTCCTTCCCACTTAAGGCATCGGCGACCACATTCGCCTTGCCTGGATGGTATCGGATTTCACAATCGTAATCATTTAAAGTCTCCATCCATCGACACTGTCTCATGTTCAGATCCTTCTGATTGAACAGATGCTGAAGGCTCTTATGATCAGAATAGATCACACACTTGGTACCATATAAATAATGCCTCCAAAGTTTTAGTACCAACACAACGGCACCCAACTCCAAATCGTGGGTGGTGTAATTCTTCTCGTGCACTTTTAATTGTCGGGAAGCATAGGCAATGACCTTGCCTTTCTGCATGAGCACACATCCCATACCAGTGTGTGATGCGTCACAGTACACTACAAACTCTTCTATTCCTTCAGGCAATGTCAACACAGGTGCATTACTTAACTTTTGCCTATGAATATCGAAGGATTCTTGTTGCTTAGGACCCCAATCAAACTTAATATTCTTCCTAGTTAACGAAGTTAGGGGTGCTGCAATCCTTGAGAAATTCTCAATAAAACGCCTGTAGTATCCTGCCAGGCCAAAGAAGCTGTGAATCTCTGTGGGCGTCTTCGGCTCTTGCCAATTCATGATAGCTTTAATCTTAGCGGGATCCACCTGGATACCACGCTTACTAACCATATGTCCAAGGAATTGGACTTCCCGAAGCCAAAATTCACACTTTGAAAACTTGGTGTAAAGCTTTTCTTGTTGAAGAAGTTTAAGAATACAACGAAGATGTTTCTGATGATCAGCTTTGAATAAATGAGGATGTCATCAATGAAGACGATGACAAACTTGTCCAAGTAGGGTTTGCAAACGCGATTCATGAGGTCCATGAATGCTGCTGGTGCATTAGTGAGCCCGAAAGGCATCACTAAGAACTCGTAGTGACCATATCGAGTTCTGAATGCAGTCTTGTACACATCTTCATCTCTAACCTTCAGCTGATGGTAACTTGACCTCAGGTCAATCTTGGAGAAGTAACTTGCTCCTTGGAGCTGATCGAACAGATCGTCAATCCTGGGTAATGGATATCTGTTTTTAATTGTAACCTTGTTCAGCTCTCTATAATCAATGCACAACCGCATTGATCCATCTTTCTTCTTAACAAACAGAATATGTGCTCCCCAAGGAGATGAGCTAGGTCTAATAAATCTATTTGCCAATAAATCATCCAGTTGGGTTCTTAACTCTTTCATCTCAGTTGGGGCTAACCGGTAAGGTGCTCTTGCAACAGGTGCCGCTCCAGGTATAATGTCAATTCTAAACTCCACTTGCCTATCTGGGGGTAAACCAGGTAGTTCTTCAGGAAATACATCAGGGTATTCAGAAATGATAGGGATGTCTTCAATCTTGGGCTTTGGCTCATCAATAGTCACTTGTGCCATATAAATGACACAACCTTTCTTCATACACCTTGATGCCTTAAGCACAGACACTTGCTTAGGCAACCCATAGTGAGTATCTCCTTGTATGGTAAGTGGCTCACCATACGGAGTCTTGATCACCACTTGTTTCTTGTCATAAACAATCTGGGCATGGTTATGAGATAACCAATCCATGCCTATCACTATGTCGAAACCAGCTAATTTAAAAGGAAGTAAGGATAACGGAAAGGAGTGGTTCCTAATGGATATAAAACATCCATCTAGCACAGTTGAGGCAATTTCTAAGATACCATCGGCCAACTCTACTTCATATTTCACGCTTAGGGTTTTAACAGGTAAATTCAACAACTTACAAAACTTATCATCTACAAATGACTTATCCGCACCCGAATCAAATAACACCCTTGAATAAACATCATTTATAAGGAAGGTACCTGTTATCACATTATCATCCTGATCGGCTTCTCGTGCATCCATTCGAAAGACCCTTGCATTGGTCTTTTTGACTTCTTCAGGCTTTTTGGCATACTTAGGGCAATTGGTCTTGATGTGCCCTTTCTCATTACAGTTATAGCACGTTGCATCTTTTATCTTCTTGCACTCTATCATCTTGTGCTCATTTGACTTACAAGTCCCACAAGCTCTTGGCTGTGATTAGGATTTTGACTCGTATCTACACCTCCCCAAATAGCGATTCTTACAGATTTTGCATTTGGGCTTCTAGCCCGACTCTTGGACATCTTTCTTGAACCCTGAACTCTTCCTGTGGTTAGAGTTCCCTTTGTGCTTCTTGTCTGAATGGTGTGAGTTTTCATCCTCACGTTTTCTCTTCACTATATAAGAATTTCTCAGCGATCTCTGCCTGACCGCATCAAGGGTATGTGATAGTGCCAGACATGCTACAAATCTAAAGGTAGTCGGTTGAGATGCCTTTACACTGGCTTTGATCTCCGGGGCTAAACCCCCAATGAAACGGGCTATCCGCTTTGGTTCCGGCGTCACTAAGTTAGGAACCAATCGAGACATAGTATTAAAACTCGTAAGATAAGCCTGACAGTCCAAATTCTTCATAACCAATGCCAGGAAATTGATGCGTGTCGAAGTGTTATATATATTAGGTGTATATTTTAAGCCCCTTTAACACTTATTTTAGCCAAGTTTTAAATTTATAAAACACGATATTTTACTAACACTAAACACACATATGGGCAAGTGCACCCATCGTGAGCGTAGTATAGTGTTGGCAAGATACCGAGGTCGTCCAAGGACACAAGAGCTTTTAGTACCGGTTTATCCTCAACGTCTAATCAAAATAAAAAGTTTAGAAAAATGTTTTAAACTAAGAAAAATAAAAACTAACTAAAATGCTGAAAATAAAAATAAAAAGAAAAACAGATAGACAATATGAATCACTTGGTTCCGACTCGTATCTAGTATAACCTTTGATTATTTCCGCACTTTTGCACATAATTAAGAGATTATCTTAGTTATTGTAGTAGGCCCCTCTTTTGAAGGTGACGTTACCCTCACCCCAGTAGTTTGAGTCAGCAAGGATACAATCCTAAAAGGGTGGATTATTGGAAGATAATGAATTAAGTTATTAATGCAATATTATGGTAGGCCCCGCTTTTGGCGGTGACGTTACCCTCGGCTAAGTAGTCTGAGTCAGCAGGGATACAGTCCTAAATAGCCGGGTTATAGTATTAATAGTAGTTAACTTATGAGGGGATCAAAGAGTTTGGACCCCCGCCATCCAATACCGTGAAGCATTGAAGGAGGTCCTACTAAATTTGACCCAGGTCCATTGCAGGACCTCTAAACGCTGAACAATGGCAAGACCTTTATCAAACCGTTCCCTTAACCCCCGACCAGGTAGCCAACATACCTCCATATAGACCGTGGAGATATGAATGGTGAAAATCTTTTATTTTATATAGACAGTAAAATAATGCCAAGACACCACGGACAAATGATAAGGAAAGATCACCTTCAACATAAGTAACTAGTTATTAAAGTCATTAATATAAAACCAAATAAAAAGTGCAAAAGATTAGAAATAAAAAGTATTATACTAGACACTTTGTCTTCACCAAGTGATGTAAGAGACTTAGGCAAACATGGCCTTGATTGTCAAGAACTCTTACGATCAATCTTGGATCCCGAGACGACTCACACACTCTATGATGGACAATGGATGATGGTGGTGGATGATGGTGTTATGGTGGTGGTGGGTGGTGGGTGAAGTGTGAGAGAGGTGGTGTGCCAAGGGATGAGTTGAAATGAAACCAAGCACTCCTATTTATAGGCTGAACAGAAGGCTGGGCATGGCCCCGTGTCCGCTGGACACGCCCCCGTGCCTGTCTGACACTCTCTCTCTTCATTAATTGTAATTCGCAATTACAATTAATGCGCCTGCTGTACTTTCGCCACGCCCCCGTGTTCACTGGACACGGTCCGTGGTGGGCAATAGAAGCTTCTATAGGTTTGTCTTTTCTGCTGCTTCTTGGGCACGGCCCCGTGCTGGCTGAGCACGGGGCATTTTCAGTCTTCTGCCTTCTCTATTTTGCTTGGGAAGATGCCGTTGAGGGGTCGGGCAGTCCACTTATGTTCCTTTTCTTGTATTTATGTTAGATTTAGCTGTCTTTTTGCTTCTTTTGTGAATTTGAGCTCATTTAATCCTGAAAATACAAAAGGAAGACAAAAGCACTCTTTTTCCAACATTAGTACTTAAAAAGGGTTAGTTTTATGCCTTATTTGATGTAATTTATATGTTGCATTTTACACACATCAAATACCCCCACACTTGAACTTTTGCTTGTCCTCAAGCAAAACTCTTTAATATGTGGCCTACACTCCCAAATGGAATGGGTAGAAGAGAAGGTTTTGGGCTTGTCATAGAGTGTCAGGATTTCCAAGATTCTTTATGTAGTTTTATTTTTATTTATTTACAATCCTATTCGTCATGATATATTTAAAACTTTTCATAAGAGAAATTATTTATTTGGGCATAACATGCCTTTTTAAAATTTCATTTATATACAAGTTCACATACCTCACGGGAGAAATCACTCACACTCGGCCGAAGGTGTATTTTTAGTGAATCACTCGAGAGCGGTATGGAACTTAATCCTACCATAGGCTTGCCAAGCAATCAATCCTCCTCCTTTTTAACTTTTATACCTTTGTAAATATCAAGAGGACTTTGCGGGTGAAGGGTTAGGCTTGGGTTAAAGGTAGGTGGTTGGGTTAGTGGTTAGTGGTTAGTAGTAAAAGGGTGAAAAATCGTAACTAGTGTCGGTTTTCGTAGGACTTTCTATTTTTGTAACTTTTATTTTGATGAAGCTATTATTCAAACAAAGTTATTTTTGATGAACTTGTTTGTTTATTTTCTTTTGCTTCATCATCAACACATTTTTTTTTTGAATGACCATACGAAAAAAACCGAACTTGTTACTAAAACAAAGGGTTAAAAATGAAAAAAAAAGGTTTTGGTGGGTAAAAAGGGTGTTTGGTTTGGGTTATGAAATGAAAAGGTTTAGGCTCAAAGGGGCTAACTAGGGGGATTTTGGGTAGGTGGTAAAAAAAAAGAAAAATAATGGTGTAGAAATAAAAAGGTTAGTGCTAATGCCTCCATCATTTACTTACTTGGGTTTAAGTTGGTAAGGACCGGGAATGTATCGTCATGGCAAGTTCTAGAGTCGTAAGAACCAAACGGCTATTCACACAAGAAACGAAAAATGAGCATTTAGTCTAAAGATGTAAATTTGTATGCTCAATAAAGGCTCAAAACTCACTTTTGTGGTAATGGGTTTTTATGTGATCAAGTATATATAATCAAATTTTAACTAAGTTTGCTATGCCTTTTCATAATTTTCTTATGTTGGTTCTTTTTATCACGACGCTATCGGTTGTAAATTCGTAAAAATATAACCTTTTTGAGAACTTGAATTTCCCGAGTTAAACCTAGACAAGTAAAAAAAATGAAATTTTTGAAAAATTTTGGGGTGATTAGCGGTTCCAATAGAGTTTTGTGTAAGGCTTGTATTTATGACTTGCAAAATTTCAAGGTTTTAGCATCCCCCCCACACTTAAATTACACATTGTCCTCAATGTGTCCCAAAAATAAATTTTTAGGTTGATTAGATGTGTAAAATGGTGTTTAAAAGCAAAGATTTATGTTACTGGCAGTCTGGACACGGCCCCGTGGGGACCGGACACGGCCCCGTGTTCAGGTGCCAGTAACAAAAAATTAAAGAAAAGAAACAGAAGCCTGGACACGGGGGCGTGTCTGGTGAACACGGCCCGTGTCCAGTTACCTGAACCGGGCATTTTTCTGCAGGGGGTTCAGCACGGGGTCGTGTTGGTTGGACACGGCCCGTGTTGAACCTTCTGTAATGGAGAGATTGATGCCGGGTTGCCTTGTTCTTGTGCATGAGGTCATTTTTCTCGTTCCCCTTTTCATCCCTTACCACCATGAGTGTGTTTTATTTATTATGAACCATCCAAACTTTAAAAACCATCATTTCATTGCATCATAGAGAGACCTTACATAGTCCTAAATTTATATTAAACTAGATATGAAAACAAAGAAATAATAAACCATGGAGTTCTAGCCTCTACTTTATTTTAATTAGCAAAATTTCCAAGAAGCTACAAATCTTGGTTAGACAAGGCCTTTTAGAACTCCTTCTTCCGGGTGCGGCTCTCCTCACATGTCGGCGAGCCACTCCTCCACCTCCCTTGGAAGGAGAAAAGAAGGCTCATTGGCATTGGTTTGAGGAGTTTCGATTTCCACCGGGATCTCTTGTTGGTGTTCCACGGGAGGTTCTGCTGGCAAATCTTCCCACCCGGTAGGGTTGTTAATTCCGAGTGCCAGGTTCCAATCCTGTTGAGGGAGGACTGGTTCCATAGGGGGTGCTACAAGAATATTTAACCTCTGGTGCAAGAGGTTAATTTCTTGGAAGCTGCTTTCGAGTCCCACCGTAAGATCGTTAATACGGTTAATTAGGACCTCGTCTACTGATGTCATTTCGTCGAGAGCCTCCCTTAATGCTATCACATAGTGTACAAGTGTAGCTTCAACGGAGGGCCTCCTTCCTCTTCGGCTGTTTGATGAATGCACGGAAGATGTTTCGCTGTTTTCACTCGACATCCTATGAAAAATAAACTGAAAAATAGTTTATTTTATGAAACAGTGACCGGACACGGCCCCGTGCTCATTGAGCACGACCCCGTGTTCATCTTTCTGCAGAATTTTGGTGCAAGGAAACTTGAAATTTTAAGTTATTTTCTGAACTTGTGGGGTCTTTTTAGACATTAATAACTTAAAACAATGTTACATAACATATTTTTACCAAGATTCCTTGAACAAAACTCATTAATCCCTACCACAAAGTTGGAAGAATTCAAACTTTTAATGGTAGTTCTTGGAGAAAGATGGAGAAGAAGGAAATGGCTAAAAGAGGAAAGGACAAGATGGGTTGTTGGAACCTTCTTTTAGACTTACGTAGGATAGTTGAGAGAAGATTCCTTCAAATCTCTGTCCCAAGTTGGTCTAAATGTGCAGAATTCTTGGCTGCATTTATAGAAAATGACAGCATCCTGGACACGGCCCCGTGTGCAGGTGGAGTTCTGACACAGTTTGTCCGTATTCTGACGTACTGATCAGAAGGGAATCTTTTGGTGAACACGGGGGCGTGTTGGCTGGACACGGCCCCGTGTCGAGGGACTGTTTTATGAAGTTGTCTAGTTTTAAGGAACTCAATAGTATCGGGTGGCTCCTGATTGGTTGGAACAACCCCAAAGTGCCTAAGATACCTTAATTGTCGTAAACTAAGGCGAGAACGCAAGAGGTTGTCGGTGAGGGTAATTCCTATTTTCATTCTAGGTGGACAAGTCCAACCCTTTCCCGGGCTCTCGTTAAAGTAGGTGTATGCCGAATCGCTCAGGTCTATGTATGCATCGAACGAAGTCGATGGAGAGTCCTTCACGGCACAATCGGCACAGGGACGACTATCGTCCAAGTCTTTGCTAGGTATGAAGGTATGTTTGGGAGCAACGAGGTTGTCGGAATGCGGTTCCAACATTTCTTCATGGTCATCATCTTGGGGCGGATCAATAAAGTCCTTCCTAAGCTCTTTTAACCAATTCAAAATTAGCTCTTCTAGTTGAAATAACTCGTCAAGGAGCATTTCTCCTAGAATATCTGGCTGGGCGCATTCGAGGGAGAAATAGTACTTATTTTTACTTTCGCCCCTCTTAAGGTTATAAGGAATCGGTGGGTCTATGTAGTGGGGCCTATAATTTAGAAAGTAACATTCTAATTCTTTATGTTCGCCTCCACATAATTGACACCACGTACCATAAGAGTGCCGAAAGTAAAAACAATTACTATCACTCATGTTTATGTCAGAAATTACCAACCGCCGGGATCTAACGGTTCTGTTTTCAGTAAGTGAATCTTGGGCACGGGGGCGTGTTGAGTGAGCACGGCCCCGTGTTCAGCTTACTGTCTGACTTAAAATACGATTGCCAGTTCCAATGATTTAGCACGGGGGCGTGTTCAGCGGGCACGGCCCGTGCTGAGCTCTGCAGAAGCTGAAAAACTAAGAAAATCCAAAAAAATTAAAAAGAAAAAAAAATGATTAGGCCGTTGATTCCTAACTTTCTTAAAATCCTTGTGTCCCCGGCAGCGGCGCCAAAAACATGATGCGTGTCCAAGTGTTATATATATTAGGTGTATATTTTAAGCCCCTTTAACACTTATTTTAGCCAAGTTTTTAATTTATAAAACACGATATTTTACTAACACTAAACACACATATGGGCAAGTGCACCCATCGTGAGCGTAGTATAGTGTTGGCAAGATACCGAGGTCGTCCAAGGACACAAGAGCTTTTAGTACCGGTTTATCCTCAACGTCTAATCAAAATAAAAAGTTTAGAAAAATGTTTTAAACTAAGAAAAATAAAAACTAACAAAAATGCTGAAAATAAAAATAAAACGAAAAACAGATAGACAAGATGAATCACTTGGTTCCGACTCGTATCTAGTATAACCTTTGATTATTTCCGCACTTTTGCACATAATTAAGAGATTATCTTAGTTATTGTAGTAGGCCCCTCTTTTGAAGGTGACGTTACCCTCACCCCAGTAGTTTGAGTCAGCAAGGATACAATCCTAAAAGGGTGGATTATTGGAAGATAATGAATTAAGTTATTAATGCAATATTATGGTAGGCCCCGCTTTTGGCGGTGACGTTACCCTCGGCTAAGTAGTCCGAGTCAGCAGGGATATAGTCCTAAATAGCCGGGTTATAGTATTAATAGTAGTTAACTTATGAGGGGATCAAAGAGTTTGGACCCCCGCCATCCAATACCGTGAAGCATTGAAGGAGGTCCTACTAAATTTGACCCAGGTCCATTGCAGGACCTCTAAACGCTGAACAATGGCAAGACCTTTACCAAACCGTTCCCTTAACCCCCGACCAGGTAGCCAACATACCTCCATATAGACCGTGGAGATATGAATGGTGAAAATCTTTTATTTTATATAGACAGTAAAATAATGCTAAGACACCACAGACAAACGATAAGGAAAGATCACCTTCAACATAAGTAACTAGTTATTAAAGTCATTAATACAAAACCAAATAAAAAGTGCAAAATATTAGAAATAAAAAGTATTATACTAGACACTTTGTCTTCACCAAGTGATGTAAGAGACTTAGGCAAACATGGCCTTGATTGTCAAGAACTCTAACGATCAATCTTGGATCCCGAGACGACTCACACACTCTATGATGGATGATGGTGGTGGATGATGGTGTTATGGTGGTGGTGGGTAGTGGGTGAAGTGTGAGAGAGGTGGTGTGCCAAGGGATGAGTTGAAATGAAACCAAGCACTCCTATTTATAGGCTGAACAGAAGGCTGGGCACGGCCCTGTGTCCGCTGGACACGCCCCCGTGCCTGTCTGACACTCTCTCTCTTCATTAATTGTAATTCGCAATTACAATTAATGCGCCTGCTGTACTTTCGCCACGCCCCCGTGTTCACTGGACACGGCCAGTGGTGGGCAATAGAAGCTTCTATAGGTTTGTCTTTTCTGCTGCTTCTTGGGCACGGCCCCGTGCTGGCTGAGCACGGGGCGTGTTCAGTCTTCTGCCTTCTCTATTTTGCTTGGGAAGATGCCGTTGAGGGGTCGGGCAGTCCACTTATGTTCCTTTTCTTGTATTTATGTTAGATTTAGCTGTCTTTTTGCTTCTTTTGTGAATTTGAGCTCATTTAATCCTGAAAATACAAAAGGAAGACAGAAACACTCTTTTTCCAACATTAGTACTTAAAAAGGGTTAGTTTTATGCCTTATTTGATGTAATTTATATGTTGCATTTTACACACATCAAAATCGGTCTCGATCTTCTCAACCTCATGTTGAGGGCAGTAATTTTCTTTGATGAGAGTAACGAACTGTTCCCAAGACATACCATACAAATGGACTTTTCCAGTAGCTTGGATCAGAGACCTCCACCAAGCTAGCGCTTCTCCTTTAAATTACTGAGATACAAACTTCACAACGTCCCTATCAGCGCAACCACTGATATCAACCACAGTGTCCATTTCATCGAGCCATGTCATACAATCGATGGCTCCTTTCTCCCCTGTGAAGTCTCTAGGCTTGCAGGAGACGAAATACTTATATGTACAGGACTTACCACGTGGTTCTTGTTTGAGCTCAATCTTCTTCGACAGAACACTATGCTGATTTGAGGAGTGATGATCGTCATCCCTCCTTGATCCATTATGTTTAGGAGGTGGCTTACTATGAGCCTCTGAGTGAGTCTTAGGTTTAGAATGGGGTACAGATGAGGTCTTGCTTGGAGTACCACTTGACTCATTAAACTGCCTATCTATGGCCTTGGTAACAGCATTATCAATCAATGCTTGAAGTTCCGCACCAGTTACGTTGATCCTAGTAGTATCATGATTCTCCCTTGGACGACTGTTGACTTCTTCAGACTCTGCCATGTAGCTTGATTGCTACATAAAATGATGACAATGATTTCTTAGAGGTTTATAATAGATTTGTCATCTTATTAACTTATTATCCATGGTATTAAAGAACCATGTTAGTTAATTTGTTAAGTATTTCATTCAGGATTTTTCATTAATAACCCTTAGTTATAATTAAATATAATAATGGCACAAAAGGCCAAGTCACACGGACACATTCAAATTTTTAAGTCAAGATCTTATAGGATCGAGGTACTAAGGCTTGAATCATAGTTCAATACCCATTCTTGACAGGGAGTTATAGGCTACAACTGTCTTTTGTCTTATATGACAATGATTATGGCCCGTAGGCATTACATCACAATTGGATGTTTAAATAATAAAGAAGGAATTAGAATAATCCAATATAAGGATGACACGTGTGATTTTATGAATCACATTAGCCAGGAATGTTAACATGTTTTCAGATGCTAACAAGGATTTGAATCTTTTTAAACAGGCTTTACCATCATGGCCGAGTCTTATAATGACATGCAGGCTAGGTTATATCCTTTAATATTCTTATGTAATATTTAAAGTTAGATCTTATGAAAGGAATGACATATTTTGGATTTATTTAATTATTTCATACATATTACATTTATGCATTTAATGACAAAATAAAATTTAAATGATAACATGCCACTAAAATTTAAAAGAGTACATATTGCCCTAAATGAGACTTAACAGAAATAAGTTGCCCACGCAGGGGCTAAACTAAAACTACAAGTCCTCGCAGGGACTTGATACAGAAATAGATGTCCACGCAGGGACTTGATTGAAAATTAAAGAAATACATCACAAACAAACAAACAAAGAATCTCAATGATCCTTTTTGCTCTTCCCTTTGATTAAGCTCGCTAGACCTTTGAGAAATCCCGGTGGTTCCTACGTTCCTCTTGAACCTCCCGTTCCACCTGGCTCAACCTCTGTAGAATCTCCTGTTGTTGCTGTGGCGGAATCAACGGAGGCTGTGGCGGCTGCTGATGCGGAGGTTGAGGAGGTGGTGGGTGTTCATACCCATAAGGTGGGTACCCGGTTTGGTAGGAGGATGCGTAAGGTCCTTCATGATGAAGGGCATCGTAGTTGGCTGCTACAAGGTATGTGTCAACATTTGGGGCATTGTAGTAGTTATACCCCGGGTAGGCAGGCTGCTCAAAGGGGTTGTATGCCGCTGCACTAGCGTATGTAGGAAATAGGTTATCATAACCCACTGGTGGTGGTGCGACTGGCGCAGACTCCACCTCAGAAACAGGGTTAGAAGGTCCACCCATCTGTGGGTCTTCATATAGTGGCGGGTAATGACTGCCACTTGAATGCTGAGGGGTGCTGATACGGACTCCCCCTCGCACGGACATCCGTGCGGTTGATCTCCTACGCCTCGGTGGCTCCGGAGGCGGTTACTGCACTGGTGGTGGTGGCGGTGGAGTGACCGCCACAAAACGCGAATCCTCAGAGGGATCCTGCTGTTGTTGTTGTTGTTGGTTGTAGGAGGGAGTGAATACCCAGCCGTATTGGTTAAACCTCACCTCGTAGCTCTCGGGACCACTATAAGGTGATCCAAGAAAGGGTGACCCATCCGAAATCTCGATGGGGTGAGTAGGCATTCCGATTGGTGGTTGGGCAGGTTCCGGATCCTCTTCCATGTCCATGGAGAAATGGTCCTCTGGTCCCAATGGGTTATAACCCACTGGCTCATCAATTTGGTTTGCCGGGTTGAACCGGCTTTGAAAGTAGAGTGTTGGGTCGTTGAAGGAATGGTGTGAGTTGGGGCTTTGAAAGGGTATAAAAGAGTGATGTGAGTTGTGGGGCTCGTTCTCCGATTGAGGCCCGAAAGAGTTAAGGTATGAAGGTGAGGAGCTCAGCGAGACTGAACGCCTTGCGGGTTCTAAATGGGTCCTCCAGTTTTCTTGAGGACTTGTGCTTAAAGTATCTGATGGAGTTCGCCGGTGTGAAGGCCCGGCCTCGTGATCGTTGGGGTGATGAATTGCCCCTTGCCTCCTCCTCTTCCTCGGATTCTTGGCGGCATTTTTATAGGTCCTGTCAAAATAAACAAAAGAAACAATAAAGGACAAAACAAAATAAGTCAGAATTAGTCCTAAGTTCTTTGTCTGGACTCGAAAGTCGAGGAATGTGCAAACTGTGTCATTGAGATTAAACACAAAAGGCTAGTGTTTAATTCACTCAACGTTGGCTCTGATACCAACCTGTCACACCCCGATATTTCCACATATTACCGGTGGGCCCGGTGGGGAGTATCATGACGTAGTTGATATCATCATAGACAATTTAGCACAGTTTATATATAAAGCGGAAGTCGAAAGAAAAAATCATTACTAACCGAATGAAAGTAATATCATTTATTACAAAACGGTTGTTCAGCAGATTTATAACATCTAAGCTTGCAAGACTCTTTATTGATGCTAGGAGTGGCCAGCCTATTCCGTTTAGTACCTGCACTTAGCCTTTTTGGAAAATACGTCAGTTTACACTTGTAAATACAATTAACCGACTCATTTTGAAAATGTTTTAGAAAATTGGTTTGAATGCACAAGGCACAAAATATCTTTTATAACTTGGGATAATTATTTAAATATAAACTTGTAAAATAATTACATGTTTGTTATACGTTTAGTAGCCCGGGCTGAACACCGGGTTAAAGATTAATTGACACACCACATAATATAATCCCGCGACGAGTTATTCTCGAACATGCGGTTATATCTTTTTATATACGCACCGGCAGGTGTATGCCTACACCCCGTGCTTAGGTCGTGCCCATTTCATTGAATGATGCCAAGGATATCCGGGACATGGTCATTAACCCCCCAAAGGATTTAAGCAAACTAAACAGATTAAACGGGTCATCTCAATAAATTAACCTTCATATGATTAACAATTCAATGCCCGACCAAGTGGTATTTTATATACCGTACCCCAAGCCCGTATAAGGGAAAATAAGTTAAAAGTATTTACCTGAGCAAGTATATATCACAATCAGCGAGTGCAAGTATCTTTTACTGGTCTCCTAATTTGGAACGAAGGTTTTAATAACCTATTAGACCCGACAAGTTTGTATGCTTGTATAACATGGGTAAACTAAACACATTCTGGATTTTGAGATAAAAATGATAAGGTTTGATCCGTTTCGGCTAATTTATGCAAACTAGTTACATAAACCGTACCGAGCGCGAAATATGCATAACGGGCAAACAATTGAGTCATGAACATGTTTCCTAAGTTAATATGCCTTAAATATGTTGTGACATCAGTATGATACTTTCCATTATGCCCAAAATGGATTTAAACTCAAATTATGCCCCGTAGGGGTATTTCGGTCATTTTAAAGCTTATAAAAGAGTTTAAATATTAATCTGAGTTTCAGGTCTTATATAATCAGTAAAAATATTTATTTTTATAAGTCATAACAGTAGTGTATTGCATATATGTGAAATTTACCTTTTATAACCAAACCATGCACCGTAAGGGCATTTTGGCAATTTCACATAAGCTTTAAAGGTCAAAATTAGAATTCTGAGTGCAAAACTTTTGATTACTGTTTATTTAGAAAAATTTACTTAAAACATCAGTAGGTATTGAGTCTTATATGTTAAAAATGGTTTTAACTCATACTATGCGCTTAAAACGCGTAAAAGTCGGTTTTAAGCGATTTTTGGTTTAAATAGGAAATCTGAGTTTTTGATCAGTTTATAAAGTTCAAAATGTTTTATTTATTATATAAAATCAGTATCAAAAAGTTTGGTGTCAAAATATTATGTAAAACTCTTTTTATTCAAGAAAAGGGTATAACCGACAATTACCGAATTATAGCAAGAACCCTATGTTATGCTCTGCTTAAAAATAAATAAAAATCTTCAAAAATCCCAAAATATTATATTACATCAGTGGGTAAAAAGTGTGGTGTCAAAATTTGGGTTTAGATAGGCCTCATGCTAATTACGCCGTTTAATTAACAAAAAGCTTCTTAATTATGATATTGAGCATAACTCCTAATCTAGACCTCAAACTGATGTCAAATTTTTAGGACAAGTTAATAAATCAGTAATAAAGGTTTTTGTCCTCTCATATTTTCAAAAATCTTGTTTTAAGGTCAAAAGGGCATAATGGTCAACATTTAGGCATATAACGGAAACATGCAAATGAATCGGATAACCAAGGAACCAAGTTGTATAACCTCAGAGGGTTACACTGACCTATAACCTGGTCCTAATAGAGCTCTAAGGCATTTCTAAAATATGCTACATTGGGTCAGAACTGAAAGTCAAAGCAAAAGTCTACTTTTGCGACTTTCGGTTCCGAACCGAGCCTAAACTGAAAATTGTCGGGTTGAACATGCTTAGGCATGTTCTTATATTAATTACCAAGTTATACAAGTGATAAAACAAGTCCATGGCTTCTACATTGCTAATTATGCGTTTATTTGAAAATTAGATTTTTGTTGACTTTTTATAATTAAGTTTGACCTGACAATTGACCTAGTTAGAGTGGGAATCAGATGGTGCCCTTTTAAGGGTTTATTACCCACATAATTACCAACTCAAAGCTACTTTCAATTCAAGAATTGACTGGACCATTAGTGATTAATCACTAAGTCAAACCTTAATTTTGATGGGTTTGACTTTAGGCCATTAAACTAATAAAACATGAATTAGGGAGGTCAAGGACACTTACAATAGTCCTAAGCACGATTAAAGATCCTTAGGGAATGGTCTTGAGCTCCAAGAGACTCCAGAAAAAGAGTTATGAATGATTTCAAGTGAATGTCAAAATGTTGCAACAAGTGTTCATCTTATATAGTGGATTTGATGCAACAAGATCATCACAACAAGGCCTATAACTGATCTTAGATCAATCCCAAGTGTCCCTATGCATGTAAAACTACTGTCCTAGCCTCTGGAATTCGAATACCATGCATAAAGGTCGGTGTAACAGGCTATAACAGACAACTGCAATGTTTTTGGATGCTGGTAGTTTTCAGGCGGCCCGCGTAAGAGTCCTGGGAGGTCTTACGCGGCCGGTATGGCTCCCAGATCCGGTCACCAAGTTTCCCAGATTTTCAATTTTGGTCCCTGGTCCTTCTAATAGTGGTTTTAACTTTATTTATTGCACTTTTAACCCTCTAACTTGACTTTTAAGGACCCTAAGTCATAAACCAACTTCATTAAGTCCCCGGCTAGTTATACGGTCACCGAAAAGTCATGAATTTCAACGTTGACGCTTTTAACCCCTTACTTACAAATGCTAGCGTATCTTTCTCATACGATATCGAAACCTTGTGAAATTTTTATCACTTATTCTAGTGAGCATGATTAATCGTTACAAAGCTTCGAGTTCGCTAAAAGGTCACTCAGAGGTATAAATTAAACATGTTGACACTTTTAACCCTTGCGGTTTGTAAACTTTCACTTTCTTCCACAAACGGCTTCGTACGATTTACAATTCATTCCTTTAAGGGTATAAACATCGTGTAGGGTTGTTGAAAGGTATAATTATCGAATGTTGACACTTTGAATCCTTTTACACACATACTTTCTTTGTTTGTCAACTTTAGTCCCTCATATTCAATTCATTACACGTTTAAAGCTCATGACACGTGTCTTCATTATATTGGTCATGATTTTACGAGGTGCTACAGCACGGCACAAAACCTCGAAGTGTAAAACCCTAGCCATGCCCTTTGGATGAATTTGGCCAAAAGAAACACGGTAATACTCCAAAACATTCAATACAAAGAGCGAAAAAGGATGACGGAGGTTAGAAAACTCAAAATGACGACAATAAAGAGCAATCGAACCGGTCGGAAATTTGTCGATCGGAACGTCACAAGCCGGAGCAGTTGGTTTAAATTTCATCCCGATTCCCCATTCCATTCAAAAGAACTCTACTTCCTCTTGGGTTAATCGAGAAAACGATTTTGCCAAATCTTTCTGTGCACCCATGATCAAGAAAAAAGAACAAAGTAAAACAAACAGAGGAAACCGGAACTAACCTGAAGAGTGGAATGAAAATGTGGAAGAAACTTGAGATAATGAAGGATTGATTGTTTGTCTTGGATAATAAATGAAAATAAAACCCAAATAGAGATTATGATTGCACAACAGTCATTAACCTACTCTCTGCAAAAAAACCGCCGACCTACAAACTGCCACACATCAATCAAATCAGTTGTCAGTTTTTAAAATTAAAAAATTCTCAACTGACTCCAAGCCTTCAAGCTTTCAAGCCTTTAAGCAATAAAAGCAAATATGTAAAAGTCAGAAGTCTTTGAGCCCACTCCCAAAAACCTCTGACTTGGGGGGCTGATGACGGGGGTAGCCCAAGACCGAATAAAATGACTTAGACACATTAAAGCTTAAAAGGTTAAAAGGTTCGAAGGTTGGAAACCCGGGAGACTAGATAAAATAGTACGTGAACAGTAGGTAGTCACATCTCTGATTGCTTCACCAAACTCTCCAGCCGCAAAAGTGACACAAGTCCACAGAGCACAGCCTTTTATCCGCAGGTCAAAAGGTTTCAACCCCCAAAAGGGTTGAAAAACATTCCGATCAGCTTCCTCTTTGAGCGATGGCTTTTCCTATAAATGTGACACTTCATTAAGTGTGAAAAACATTCCGATCAGCTCTGATTCCAGGCGAATCTCTGGTCATTGTTCTTGAGTACTTGCTTCATGCAAGTCACTTTCTTTCACATTCAACACACACATTCCCTTTGCTCCCACATCCGAGACTGAACACATTTCAGTGGAGGATCTCGAGCAAACAACAAGATTAAACTAGTGAACCTCTCTCCACGTCTTGCAAACGTGGGGGGACCCCACGACCTGCGTTAGGAAAAGTTGAACCCTTCAACCCTTTTGCCTAACCAGCCCGGCTACAATATTTGGTCTATTATTTGTTGCATCAACAGAGTATGCATGAATTATATCGTGTTTAGTAACATTTAGTTTCATATTTAACGTTTTGAATTTTAATATCCATCTAAACTTATTATATGTAGAAAGAATATGGTGTTCTGATTTCTTAATCAATGAAATGACTTTGATGGTTACATAGACTCACGACACTAAGTATACATTGTTATAACAGGCAAACAAATTTTCTACCATCACCAAATCGTAGTTGCAATTAAATTAATTGTTTCCTTATTTGATTGATGAAAAAATTGAGAGTTTATATGGGGTTCATCAAGGCCACCTTTTTATAATTACACGTAACCTAAGAAATGAAAAAGGTGCTTACACCACTAGGTTTTAATTAGAGCACATAAGAGCAAAATACTATGGTGTATTAGTGTATGCTAACTATTTGTTGTTGGCTGCCAACAATCCCAACTTCAAAAATAGCAACTGCCAGTCCCAACTATTAATATATTGGTCTTCAATGGACCCTGACTAACAGAACCCTAACGCTGTTAGACTCCGGTCGTCGAAAAAACGTTTTTAGCCCGAAAACTCATTTTGGCCAGAAAACTCAACATTTTCGTCTCAACCCTCTTTATAACCTTATTTAAAGAATTTAAAGCATTTTGGCTGAAAACTCATGCTATGTTTAAAGAATTTAAAGCACAAAACTATGACTTCATAAAACTAGGAATTGTACATGGTGGTTGCACCCAAATCAATCTATTTAGAGAAGCGCCTAGAAGAATTAAACATTTGATCGAGGACAATGACGAGGACCATAGCAATGGCAGGATCGATAGATGGTTGTACCACCAAAGCAAAAACATCTCCCCCAAGTGCCACCCCACCTTTGGCTTCTTTCCTCCTAATTTCAGCAACACACCGGTGCTTGTCATCATACACAGGACTTTTGAGCATATGATCCTTGGATCTCATAGATCACATTTCTTTTGTTCCTGTTCTTTGATGATGCTACTGTGCTCACATATGCTAGTGACTTGGTGTTTAAGACATTCACATGTTTGGTCACTGAAAATCGGGGATTTACACTTTCACCATCATAGACAAGAAAATTGTCTGCTAGGCTTAACATCTGGGGATAATAAATCATGTCACTAATCAGTTTGTGTACAACTTTAAGATGACTTTTTTACGAAAGTTATTACAGGTGTAGAAATAAATATACCTTGCGCCTAACGGTGTGGAGACTGCAACCTAACACATCCATGAGAACAATCTCCCGGTTTCCTTTCAGGAAATAGTTGTCTACTCGAAATGCAAGATTTCCATTGGAGTTGTACACTGTAAACCCATCGCAACTGAAGATCAAAGACTTCTTCCACACCGTCAACACGATAGGATTCTTAGTGTTTACAAATGGAATGATAGTCTCACTCTCAGGATAAACCTTTGCCACGAAGAAGCACTGATTAGAAAGAGAAGGGGAGGACACTTGAGAATGTCTTTGAAATTTTGGATGATAGAAGTTTAGTGTGGGACTCTACATTTTTTATAGTAACTATACTACAAGGTATATATCCCATTCAATGAACACTTTTGTAATAAGGGGATGCTTAAAGCACGTGATGCTGCATAGTTATAGCATAGGTTTTATTTATTTATGTTTTTCTTCATGCATAAACACGTGAAACATGTTAACAAAAGCAAGTAAATAAAGAATCTTGGTACCACGAACTACATAATAACTTGAAACTATTTAACATATTGTTATTGTTTTAATCACTAGCCAAGCGTTTTTTCTTATTATGCTATTTTCTTTTTGACGATGGTACATGAGATTGAGTTTGCACTATTGAATATTTTGTAAAATATAGTTCAAAATTTTCATATAATCATGTTTATATAACTTCCTAGTTTATATATTATAGCAAAGAGATAAAATGAGTACGGACCAAAATGTTTTAGTCTTACAATCTGAGAAAAAAAAGCATATGTTCAAACCCTATATACTACTGGTATATTTTGAGGGTCACGACGATAAGAAACGAAAAATGTTGAAGACAATACTAGAGGGTTTATTGTTCACTCAAAATCAAATAGGTTTATTAGCTCGTAAATGAATTGGTGGCATGTCGTATGAACGTGCGGTTCTCGATTTTACTAAGGACCAAGAGGTCTAGTTTGGCTTTCTAAATACAACCAACTACGATTACGTACATGATTTTCTATATTATATAAATTTAAAAATAAATCTTTATTATATGGCATGATTTTTTGGTTATTTATGAGTTTTCCCTTTCACTATCATGTGACTTGGTTTTAACTAGAATACAGATGGAGTTAGTATGGTGGAGTGAAATTGCAATAAAATGGAAACATTGGTAGTAAAATTACAAAACATTTATGATAATAGCAATGGCCTATAAACCAAAAGGACCAAAACTGCCATTTACTCAAGTATTTTTATTGATGAAATGACTGAGTCTTCCAAATACACAACATATCCTAGGATTAGATTATTTGTCCCATAAATATTGTGATTATTTTATTAATATTGAGAAGACAATTGATTCCGCGATTAATGGTACAAATCACGGCTTTTTTAATCTAACTAAAACTAAAAGTCAACGGAAAATTCCGGTTGACCAATTACATAAAAACAAAACATGTAATACGTAATATTTCATATGGAATACCTAATATTTCAGGTATAACCATGTATTAAGGATAAATAATATACAAAACATTAGCCAAATCAACGTATAATACCCACATAATGTCATATACTAAAGATTTTGTTGATACATGTATGTGGACGCGACTCGACTCGACGCGACTCAGTTCGGTTCGACCCGGTTAGGTTCGGCTCAAGCCCGACGTCACGACATTCCTCCGTCGTGCGCCCCAGAGTTCGACACGCGAAGCACGGAGAGCCGCAACCTATTCCCGTTTACACATCATCATGACATTATCATGATGATGTCATGACACAACATATGTATGCTAGTGTGCATGTGAACGTAAATGTCTTCTGTTCCTTTGTTTTGGACCAATCCACTTTGCAAGCAAACAACACTTGGGCTGGTAACTGTTTGGCGAATCATCTTTGGGCCCAAGCCCATGTCCGGCGAATCACAAGGAGGTCGACGAAACACATGTGTTTCGTCAACTGGATTCCATTTCGTCAAATGTTTATGTGTTTCGCCATGTATCTGTTTCGCCAAGTCTGTTTCGTCAATGCTGGTGCTATATATAGACGGAAGAACACAAACACAAGAATAGAGAACAGAAGTGAGAGCACACACACACGAGAGTTAAGAGAGAGTTTGCAAACTATATTTGTAAACATTGAGCTTGTAACTGAACCTTTCATACGTATTAATACAGAGGTGTTAATCGTTGAGTCTTGTGTGTCGTGTATTTGCGTGTTCTATCTCGGTTTGCTTTCCCGGTTGGATTCCGCACAACCGGGTTGGTTTGTACTCAAGGATTAGGCGACTAGATCCTCCCCTAGCCGGACCTACAAGTGGTATCAGAGTCTTGGCTCTTCTCCTTGTTAAAACCGAGTGTTTTCGGGATGTTTTTCGGGTTTTAAAAAAAAATTCTTATTTTTCTGGAAAAACACTTGAAATCTGGTTAAATCTTGTTGTTTTGCTTTGTGTTTGGTTAAAAACCTTGTTAAACTCATGTCCACATGTTAAATATTGGTTTTTTTATTAAACATTTCGAGCAAAATCGTGTTTCGGAAATTTGTCGGTTTACCGGAAAACTCATATTTCTGGGTTGTGTTCTTCATATATTCAAGAAACATTCAAAGTATTCTTGAATATTCATTGGTTTTGATCTTAAAAAGATAACTTATCAACTTGTTTGTTTTTGAAAATTGTGAACTCATTATAATATTATTATCAGAGATATCAAGTTGGTAAAACAATGATTTAGTTGGTGAGTCTAGACGTGCAAAGTTGACAAAGGAGTGTTGTGTCAGACTGATCTCACCTACCAGATCCTACCTTTTCGACGAAACAGAACCCGACGAAACCGCAAACAATTTCATTTCTGTTTCACCGAAGTGTGTTTGACGAAACAGAATCCTCCTGTTTCGTTGACATTGTTGAGGATTGGGCTTGTATATTGGGCTTTTAATTCGTTTCGTCTACCTAGGATTGGGCCTTTGTTTCGTCAAAGTGGGAGCCCAAAAGGACTACCCTGTTTCGTCAATCACAAGTTAATAAGCCCAAAGTGAAAAATCTGTTTCGTTGAACTTCTGATTCGTCGCACAAGTATTGGGCTTGTTTCGTCAATGGTAGCCCAAAAGCGTTTCGTCAAACACATGATCTAAAATCTGTTTCGTAAAAGATAACAAAATAGTTTCAGTTTCGTGGAAACGTGTTTCGTCAAAGACATTTTCTTTAAACAGAAAGTTTGTCATTTGTGATTTAACTGTTTGTTTGAGGTGTGATTTTCAGGTATTCATTTTTCTTGATAAAAAATGAATCCGATTTGGGGTACTCCGGTAACTATGGATATGTATTATGGAAATCCTAGCACTTATGCAAGACCTGCTTCACACGCTCCACTTCAAACGGCGTTTGTCACAAGCACAAATTTGTATGGCACTCCGATACAAGTTCCTGTAAAGCCAGCTCCGACCACAGACTTGTATGGAAATCCACTGCCACTAGTTGCCTCACAGTGCCATTCTTCTACGGTAGCACCATCATCTCTTGATACAAGGAACTGTAGTCAGACAAAAACGGCGTTGTATGCTGAAATTGTCAAAGATGCCAGCAATGGTGAATCATCGCGAAACGATGACAGTTCTGAACATCACAGTAGTTCAGATGAAGATGTTTCAACTTCAGTTGAAGACATTTCAACTTCAGTTGAAGATGTTACAACTTCAAGTTCAAGTTCAAGCGAGGATGGATCTGAATTTGAATCATCAAGGGAGGTTGTTGATTCTGAAGCATATAGGTCAACATCTGAGAGTGACTCCAGTCAGGTATGTATCGATGAACCAATTGCTATTAATTGTGATAATTGTGCTAGATTAAGTGATAGATGTGCTGATTTGGATGCAAACATGTCTGAGTTGCAAGGCAAACATGATGCTTTACAAGCTAGCTTGTTTGACTTGCAAGACAAACATGTTTCGTTGAATGATAAGTGGTGTGAATTGCAAAGCAAACACGAGGCTTTGCAAGAGAAATATGATGTGACATTCATCCACAACCAAAAGCTGACCGTGGATCTTTCTAAGTGCACTGAAGCCAACATGTTTTATGAAAACCATGAAAAGGAATTTAAATCAATGATTGAAACATTAAAGAAAGATAAAACAGAGCTGACAAAAATGGTTTCCAGAAAACAAACTGACATAAATTTGTATATCACACGTCTTGAGATAATGCAAAAAGAGATGGCTTGTGTGAAAACTGAAAGTGAGGCGATCCAGCTTAAGTTAGACAGTTATTTGAGCTCTAGCTATGTGTTGGATCACATCATTGACGTTCAGAAAGAGAAACGGGATGTTACATGCATTGGATACAAGAAATGTCCACCACCTGTTAGACACAATTATGATGCCATGCCTGATGAGGAAGATAGAACCTACTTTGAGCCATCTGTTCCTCTAGACATTAAGGAATTTGCAACAGGACTCGGATACAAGAAAGAAGTATCATCAGATTCAGACGTGTCAGCAGATACATGTGTGTCTTCTGCCGAACCGAATCAGGATCCTCCAGTTGTGATTGAGGATGCTGATTCTTCTGATGAGGAATCTGATGATACTGATTCAGCAAAGTCTGATGCGGTGATCAAAGAAGAGGACATACCTCTTGAGAATCATAATCTATGTGATCCTCCCGCAAAACCTGCTAAGACTGTTCCGACCGAGTCCACGTCTGCAAAAGAGTCTGAAAGTGTGGATTTGTTGTACACTCTTGTTGGTGATGATAAAATTTATTCTGACAAAGATTTTCCGATTAAGAATGTAAATCAATCTTTAATCAGTAAAGTTTTTGAAAATTCGACAAGTAAGTTTTTTGGGAAAGTCGGGTTCACAAGTTGTGGTAACACAGTGCCCTCCGATTCCAAAGGCCGAAGTTCGAAACCAATATGGCAATCAGAAATTACCGACAGTGAAAAAGCAGCAAAATCATACCAAACCAAAAGGTAAATTACAGACTCAAGGTCAAAAGAAACAGAATCAGAAAAAGAACAAGAATGTGAACTTTGTGAAATCAAAGGGAACGGACAAAATTGAAACGTTTGAAAACAAATCTAACTTAGATTTTGTTAAACAAGCAACAGTGTTGAAAAGAAATGAACCAAACTGTTCGAAACCTAGTACCTCGAGATCACAAAGTTCATCATCATCGACAAGACGATCACATGATACTACGGGGTTTGTAGAACGTAGATCATGTTTTTCATGTGGCACAATTGGACATATCATTCGAAATTGTCCATATCTTCATAAACAAAAAGCCAAAGTTGATTCCCCCCATGGTAACAGTTACCATAAAAGATCTGTTTCACCAAAACAGGACCCTCGTCTTGTTAAACAACAAGAAGTGAAACAGAGAAAGAAACAACGGAAAAATGTTGAAAAGGTTTTAAAACCGGAGGTTGTCCAAACACAGTCTGTTAAGTTAGAAGTTAAAAATGAAAAACAAAAACAGATTTGGAAACCAAAACCAGTAACTGTTTCAAGGGGAGCTACATCAATTCCGAATCATCGGGAAATGGATGTTACAATTCTCGATGATGACGGACGACCCAATTCTGTGAAGGCTTGGGTCCCCCTCTCCAACTAATCTCTGAATGAGTGTGTAGGATGTTCCAGGAGGAACTATTGATAGTCTTAGGATTGTTGATAGTGGAGCGTCCATGCACAAGATCGGCGGCATAAGGCTCCGAAATATTGTTACATTTAGGAGAATATTGTTGCCATTGATGGATAGAGGAGAAAAGAAGTCAAAAATGTCTGATGAAAGAATGTTGTTGAATGAAGTTGAAAAATTCGACCAGATGAAATATGTTCCAAAGTTTGGTTGCTATGGTTTTTGATCGGGTCAACATGAAAGATTCCAATGAAAAGTACGCGCCTGTAGCACGTCTGAAGCTTTTCGAAGATTCATGGATTTTTCTTCCACAAGAAGTTCAAAGTCCACAAGATGAACGTGTAGGGTACTTTTCTCTACGGTGTGTTTGAAGAAAATGTGTTTGTTGAACAAACCAACCGGGTGTGCGGATGCCTTGGCGTGGATTGAACAACCGCACACTACTTCTCAAAGAGAAAGACAAAGACCTTCGCTGGTACAATGTGGAAGACCAGCCGGACCCGGAGGTTTATGATTTTGTTGCTGTCAAGAGATTTCTCAGTAGCTACAAAAATGGACTTTGAAGTCCACACCGGGTGGATATCCAGTTTGGGAGAACACTCAAATTCCTTGCAATGCACGAAGCAGTTGCAGGATACGGTTTTGAATTTCTAATCTCTCATATTCTTGTCGATATTTAAGCTGCTTTATGGATTATTATCATCTCATACAGCACTCTTTGGCCAGACACATTGATCTCGATTATCACCTCACACGTGATTGTTTCAATATGAAACTCATCGATGTTTTCATGGTCCACACCGACGACTAACGTGCCGACCTTTTTACCAAAGCATTTGACAAATCAAGATTTGACTTTTTATTATTGGTGAATGGCATTAAGGTCAAGCAAGAGTAAAACCAACATCGGAAAATCATTTTTGTAAATACCTTTGTGTTTTTAATTTGTCTTAGTTTATTGATTTTAGGGGGAGTAAATCCAAAATTTGAAAATCCAAAAACATCGAATAATTTCAAAAACACAAAAACAATAGAAAAACAAAAATGAGTTTCCTAGCGAGCAAAAGAGAAAATGATAGTACATCAGTGGTCTATCCAAACCTCTTTAAACCTAAACTGAAAAACGATAAGCAGCTCTATATAAGATGTATCGGTAGGCTCACAATCATTTTAAAGTGTGCATGGTGATATAAATCTTAAATCGACTGAAGCATTCATTGGCATATGGTCTCAGTACCGAAATTTCGTTTGAGAGATTGCCGAGGTTCTGAGATATTCGGTCTTTATGCTGCTTATCATCTGGGTATCATGGTTGTTTCTTTTTCCGAAAAATAACGGGGACGCGAGTCTAGATCTTCCATGATACCATACATACGTGTACATACTGCATTCGACCTCAATAAGTGATCAACAATCACATGTCCAAACAAATAAGTGATAATATATCACATTTATCCGGGAGTCAAGTTCGTCTCTCTGCTGTACGAAAGTACTGACCTGTTCACGGACTTGCTCCTATGCCCTCATGCATCTGAAAATCAAGTTCCTCATAAATAAGTGATTCTATCACATAGGGCTTGTTTTCAATCAAAATAAGTGAGTTTCTCACATCATATACGGTCAAACAGATGATAATCGGTATACTCACCGGTAAGATGAACCCTCGTGCATACCTTGATACGGGAATGTGTCGTGATGTGGATGAACACCGGTCGGTAAGTATAAATCATACCTTAACGTATCCCCTCGCCATGATTACATTTGATAAGTTGAGCTTATGTGGACAACAATACCGATAATTGTTATAGGATGCTTATCTTAATGTGAACTAATTGAACAAAAAGAGCGTTTTGGCATGACCGTACACTGATATGATTCTCTTACCCTCGAAACTCGCAAAAAGAATGTCTGTAAATATTTATTTAATGCTTTCAATTTCTGCATCTTTGTATATATTTATTTACTGCTTTCTGTCTTTACATTTCAAATATTCAAAATTCCAAAAAGATTTTAGGTGTGTTTTAATATAAACTTTCTAGAAAGCCAAAAAGATTTTATTTCTATCTTATTTTCGATTGTACGATGTTGGATCTCGAGTCTTCGTTACCTGAAACCTGATTGAAAACCAAAATCGACTAAATCTTCATAAACGGTCGAAATTTGCAAGTTTTGAAAGTTAAAGACTAAAATTGACAAATTTGTTAAACTTTCCAACTGTCGGATGGTAGTTGTTTGATATATGGTCATACGTGTGTTGTTTGTTTATACTAACTATATTCCAAGCAGTTGTTCTCATTACGCGTTTAGATTTCTTGCATGTGCAGATTCTAAAGGCAAGGAGAACATAGTCGATGACAAGCTTCGGAATGAAGACACGACGGGAAGGCACTCAAATGATGAAGATGATCGAGTTGCCACTGACCATCATCAATACCACAAGGATCTCAAGTACTGAAGATCAAGTCATTCACGAGCATAACTCAAGGGGGAGCTTATGTTAAGGGGGAGTTTGTCAACACACTTCCTACATGAAACGGGGAGTTTGTTGATACACTTTCTGCTTACAAGACGTGAAGACTTTGAAGATCCTCCGACTTAGAAGACATGAAAGGCGAATCTCGCGAGTAGCGTCCAAGGGGGAGTTTGTTGATACATGTATGTGGACGCGACTCAGTTCGGTTCGACCCGGTTAGGTTCGGCTCAAGCCCGACGTCACGACATTCCTCCGTCGTGCGCCCCAGAGTTCGACACGCGAAGCACGAAGAGCCGCAACCTATTCCCGTTTACACATCATCATGACATTATCATGATGATGTCATGATGATGTCATTGACACAACATATGTATGCTAGTGTGCATGTGAACGTAAATGTCTTCTGTTCCTTTGTTTTGGACCAATCCACTTTGCAAGCAAACAACACTTGGGCTGGTAACTGTTTGGCGAATCATCTTTGGGCCCAAGCCCATGTCCGGCGAATCACAAGGAGGTCGACGAAACACATGTGTTTCGTCAACTGGATTCCATTTCGTCAAATGTTTATGTGTTTCGCCCTGTATCTGTTTCGCCAAGTCTGTTTCGTCAATGCTGGTGCTATATATAGACGGAAGAACACAAACACAAGAATAGAGAACAGAAGTGAGAGCACACACACACGAGAGTTAAGAGAGAGTTTGCAAACTATATTTGTAAACATTGAGCTTGTAACTGAACCTTTCATACGTATTAATACAGAGGTGTTAATCGTTGAGTCTTGTGTGTCGTGTATTTGCGTGTTCTATCTCGGTTTGCTTTCCCGGTTGGATTCCGCACAACCGGGTTGGTTTGTACACAAGGATTAGGTGACTAGATCCTCCCCTAGCCGGACCTACAGATTTAATCACATAATAAAGCATAAACAATTAAGTTTTTATTATTAAATGTGTAATCAGGTAAGAAGCATAATTGTAATAACAATAGTTATAACAAATCATATTAAATTTTAATCATATAATGGATTTATAATAAAATCAACCGGAAGAATTTGATGTTCTTTTGTTTTCTTTGATAAGAGTTAAAGAATCGCAAATGAGATTTGATGCACATATATATATACATAAGTTGATTAGTGTAACAATACAATAAACTGATATCTTAAAAGCACTTCAAATACTCAATTTGGAGGATTCGTTGACCGTTAAAAAAAAAGCACTTCAAAAACCGATGTCGAAAAAGTCAAATTCAGCAAACCAGCCCAAATTCCTTTTATCGCAACCCAGTTAAAATTCGGAGAATGCATACTAAATTAGAGTAAATTAGTGTTTTCGTTAGTGCACGAACCGTTCTTGAACTACAAAAATTATAGAAATCATCCTTTACGTTGATGTGTTGCACTTTTCTTCCTTTTCTGTATATTAGTTGTAATGATAAATATAAGATTATATATGTTAAATACCCAAACAAAGTAAGACCATGATCAACATATGGACCGATCGTGGACCAACAAATCGATTCTGTAAATTGAAGAATATGTTTGATATAACGACCGGGTTGTACATTGATCGTCCAACCCACTTAAAATTTAGAGGGACAAACACAAACCGTAAGATCACGTCTGTCACTGTAAATATTATAACATAACAATATTGTTCAAAAAGGTTAACTTTTACTCTAAAATTAACATGTTTTCATTTAGCCAAGAGTTTTGAGTGATATTTCACTACAAGAAAACGGGGCAACAGAGGCGACGGTTGTCGCCTCGTCGCCTCTAATGATCCAGATCGTCGTTGCTATTGGAAATAGCGGCGACAAATCTTCGCTATTGTAGTGCCTCTATTGATAGAACGCTATTGACAACATGTCACTGCTATTGGTCCGTATCCCAATAGCAGCGAGACCAATAGCAGCGACACTTCTTCGCTAATAAAACGTCGCTAATGACCTTCTTCGCTATTACCTGCTATTTATTACCTGATGAGTATTAGCATGTCGCTGCTAAAAGTATTTTTTTTCAATATTTTGGCTGCTTTTACAATATTTCCCGCGAATATACAAAACCTGCTGATTTCACGTTTTCAAAAACACACAAACAAACTACATAAACACAATAATTATATGTTCGTACATACTAACATTCATTACTTAAAAGTTAGTTGTTTAATTCGGACACAACATCCTAAAATTTCATAAAACATGAAAAACTACATCATGTCATGGTCGTCTTCATCGATATAGAAAATGTCATCATCATCGTCCGTGGGTTGCTTTCCCCTCGAACCGAGATAGTCTTCAAGGCGGCTCAAAAACGACGGGGTTTGGAACAACCCCGAAACAAATTTCTACAATAAAAATATATCAAAACCCAAATTAGCATATGAGTTAAAGATTCCATAAAACCTACAAATCAGATCATTCAATATGCAACTAGCGAATCAAATTTGACACTTCGACATCAAACATGATCCGAAATCAGACTTTATTCATGTCATGCAACACCCATATGAACATGATCCATACATACGATTGATACATTTCAATTCATGATGCTAGAAGCTGCTGATGTTTCTATTTTCGTGGATTTCTTTTCAGCAAGTTTAAATCTTTAAGAGTCCGCAAATGATCTGAAATGTATAAACTTGAACTGAAATTCAATACAATAGTCTGAAACAATGATGCAGCAAATTTTACTCAGATCTGAAAGGATTCACTTAAAACGCAAGTTTTGTTTAGATTGCAGTCACAAACAATCTGTAACAATCCAGAATGATCGAAAACTCAGTGAAAAATTGTCCAAATTTCACAAAAAACACACTCAAACTTGACCGAATCAGTCTGTATTCGATGTACAGCGTTCGAAAAATTCAAATTTCACACCGAACCTTGCTCGAAAACTCGCTGAACTGATACGTTTCATATAGACTGTGTATTCAGCAAGTTTTTTTTTCTTGAAAAACAATCCGTAATCTATCCAAAACAATCTGAATATGATGAAAACCTATCCGAAATGCACAAACGACACACTAAAAATCATCAAATCAAACCGAATCTCATCCGAAATTGATTCGATTTCACTGAAACTAATCCAAACACGATCCAAATAATATGAAACTCAATCGAATCAATCTGAAAATATCTGAAATCAACCGAAAATCAATCCGAAACTGATCCGATAAGTTCATTTGTATAAAATTCAATTCTGATTCCGTTCATTTTTTTAACAGTTCTCAAACAACCAATAGAAACGATTCGAAATTTACCAAACATCAATTTTCACATTTAAGTATCAACAATGATGTGTTCAAATAACTACACACTGATGCGCTTTATCAATTTCCATCATTTGTTTCTTCGCATTTGATTCAGAAATTAAAACACACAAGTATCATAGTTTCAATAAACAACCTAGATCTGTACTCTAATTGTTTTTAATCAGCCAAATGATCACATGAGATCTATGCGGGTGAAGAAGAAGATAAAATGTCTTTTGGGGTTTTTAATAATAAGGGTATTTTTGTAATTTCACACCAACTTAACTGAGAAAACTAACCCCCATCCACGCCAGGGACTATCCGGGAACGAAATTGAAAAAGTTAAGGACTATAGCTGTAATTTTAGAAAGTTAGGGACTAAAAGTGAAAAAAGGCCAAACCACAGGGACTATCCGGGCATTTAACTCTTAGCATATTAACATTCTACTAACATAATATATACCAAAGTTACCAATTTCCTAACAAAACTACTAATATAACCCAACATTTATCAAAGTAAAATATGATAATTTATACCTCAGAATATTGTTGTTGACTTTGAGACTGCGCACCAACATTGGAGGGCGAATTTGAAGGTTTATGCCCAATCCCTCGGAACCATCCCCTCCGATCACCCAAGACCTTTTGAAACAAGGCAACCTCACTCGGCGGTCGATAACGTCTTCTCCGACACGTTCGTTTTGACACATAATCTCTTGTTCCAAAGCTAGCTGTATTTTACGAAGATGATTATATATATATATATATATATATATATATATATATATATATATATATATATATATATAGGTTGAGGATCCTGTAAAAAAGGCCTAAAGTGTGAGAAGGGTAAGAAAGAATCTCAGCCATTAGATCTTTTGATCTAATGGTTGAGATCAATAGGGACCAAATTGTAAAATATTTTCATTAATTTGGACTGATTTGAAATATCTAGGGACAATATAGTCTTTTAAACCCACTAGAAATTAGGTAATGCACATGTAACTTCCCCCGTCTTTTTTAAACGTCAATAACTTTTTATACTTAACTTTAAAAAAAAAGTTACACCATAATAACGAGCGTTTTTTTATCTTTAATATGAGTACCATATTGCTATACTTATATAGAGAAAAAAATATGTTTCGATCAGATCTTTAGTCAATGAATGGTGTTATATACTTGCTGAATGGTGTTATATATTTCTGAATGGTTTATATACTTACTGAATGGTGTTATATACTTACTGAATGATGTTATATACTTGCTGAATGGTGTTATATACTTACTGAATGGTGTTATATACTTGCTGAATGCTGAATGGTGTTATATACTTGCTGAATGGTGTTATATACTTGTTGAATGGTGTTATATACTTGCTGAATGCTGATTGGTGTTATATACTTACTGAATGGTGTTATATACTTGCTGAATGCTGAATGGTGTTATATACTTGCTGAATGGTGTTATATACTTGTTGAATGGTGTTATATACTTCCTGAATGCTGATTGGTGTTATATATACTTGCTGAATGGTGTTATATACTTGCTGAATGGTGTTATATACTTACTGAATGGTGTTATATACTTGCTGAATGGTGTTATATACTTCCTATAATTAAGGTGGCGGTTATGGGAAGTTTTTAATTAATTGAATTAATGATAAAATTACTTGTTTACCCTTTTCAATTAATTTAGATCTAATGGCTGAGATTCTTTCTTACCTTTCTCATACTTTTGGTCTTTTTAACAATAACCTTAACCTATATATATATATATTATGAATATTATACTTCAAATACTTACATAATTCTGCTCAGCTACCATGTCAAGCCAATTCCCATCTTTATCCGTGTGCGTTTTCCGGTACGTATCGAGTCGTTTCAAACCCTATTTAACATTAAAAATTAGATTAGACATTAAATAAACTCACACATACACACACACATATATAAAGCATTACATTTTTGTAGGCGGTGCTACTGCATGACGATGTCCCCCCGCGGTATGGGAATTGTTGGCACTGGCGAACGGCTGCGTTAGCCTCACATCTTGCTATATAATTTGGGTCCAAGAAATGATCAATAGTTCTTTGCCAGTTTTCATTAGGCATACCCGCGGGGGGGGGGGGGGTGTGCCCTTGCTCTTTCAACATCATTGTACCCTCCACTTTTAAGAAATTCTCTTTTAGCCAAATTCTTGCGGCCAGAGTATCGCTTCATGAGCACATGCTCGATGCCGTATTTCAAGTTATGGGCTTCATAATCGTGTTCCACCTCATCAAAATTGAAATTTTCCTAGCCATTGAAAGAGAAAAGTTAAAAACATTTGTTATAAAAATTTACGGTCCATTCGCAGCCATTAAACGACTGAGTTTACGGCCATAAAACGGCTGCGAACGGTCCGTAAACTTTTTTTTTTCGTAAACCCAACGGTTAGCCTCTGCGTTTACAGCCAGTAAACAGCTGCATTTACGGCCCGTTCGCAGCAGGCCTTAAACGCAGCCGTTATCCGCTGCATTTACGGCCCATTTGCAGCCGTTATATATATGGATTTGCACTAAAACCCTAATTAGAATCTATCACATCACAAGTGTGAAGATAACAAATATATCCATCAATTCCTTGTCTTTTGGATTGACATGGATAGACCCACTGCGTGTAATTCTTCCAAAAACCGATAACTTGCAGATGGTGTTTCATTATTGTCATGGATTTTAAGCCAGAATTTTTACATCTCTTACACGAACATCTAACTTTCTCTTGGTTGCCGAACAGTCCTTCGCACATCACGATAAAAGATTGGAGTCCTTGCTGGTGGTGAGGTGATTGACGTGGGGAATCAATCCAACTTTTATCGATAGACATTATGAAACTAAAAAATAATGATGATTTCAATTTCGATCGGGTATTTTCTTAGCTCGTTATGTTTTTGTTGGATCGTCGTGTGACCCGAACGAGTCAATCAGAAGAGTTTAACATCAATATCAAAGGCGGGATCAATGATATCGACGTGAATACAGCTAGATTCTCTCTAATTATCTTCCTTTCATTGATTTCAAAGGTTTTACAGATCGTTTGACAAACTGGCAGCACCTCGGCTCTGAATCGGAAAAGTTACAAATGAATCAACAGGTTGGATATTTATAGGGTGAGTAATTTCGTATGGACCTATACAAGCGAAATTACTTTCAAACGAAATTACCAATTTCGTGTGAAATAACCCTTGTGTAATTTCGTGGGAAGTTACCCTTTAACACTCAAAACCTGTTTTTCTGACCTGCTGAACACTGGTTTATTCTATCTAGACACATGACTTGATACAAGACAAAGTTAACAGACATTTATGCACCAACAGACTCCCCCTTGGATGTTGACGAAGTCTTTGGAATTGAGTCTTCAATCTTGATCAGTCTTGTCTCTTTTTCCAAATAATTTGACATTGAAAGCATCCTTCAATCTCTTTCAGCATCAGCAGCTAGCACTTGAACTTGACTTTGACAATCTTTAAACTCCCCCTTGAATGTTAATCCAGAATGTAGACTCCCCCTCTCAATAAGCTGGGATTGAATTCTGGTTCAAGCTTTGTTCAAATATAGCCATGAGGATTCTAGCTTTGCTGCTATTACCTGCTTCTCAGAAATTTGACATTACAATGTATTCCCCTTTTTTAACATATTTTGAAGTTTTTATCAGATTCTAGAAATCCACTTAAGTAACTAGGTCCAAGTTAATGACCCTAGGCACTTAATTTGTCTACCAAGTCTAACTTAATGACCTTGGTTGATCCAAGACGAAACAAAAACTGACTTTTGTTCAACATTTTTCCAAACATTTTCTGAAAATTACAAGTTTCAACTTAATGATCTTGTTTTGACTTTTCATATTTCACAAGTTTAACATAATAAGCTCACAACTCTTCTGTCCAGCTCAGAAACTTCATGCATCTGCTTCAAATTGCGAATCTGAAGATCAGCTTTCCACTTTGGTTTGTCAGAAAATAAAGCAGAAATGTAAAATCTTTTTGGATTTTGAATAAAGTTTCTAAACTAGAAAGCTAAACAGAAATGAAATGCAGTAAATGAAAACTATTTACAAACATATTTTTGGTGAGCGTGTTAGGAAATCATATCAACTATTCGACAAGTCACGAGTACCGTTAAGCTTAGATTTCATACTCAGAATTAAACAATTCGCTTAGATTGTCGATATACTGATCCACTAAAATTCTCACACAAATTTCAATCTATTCAGGATACGAATTAGGTGAATTAAGAACTTAAACTCACACATGTGTCCCACCTCTTGAATATACTCCCGTATCCAGAACCCAATATTCAGTCTTACAGGTGAGTATACCACAGATGATATCTGTAAGGGGTTAAATGCGAGGGTCGTGAGAGCTCAGGCTATTGCTTCCGCAAAATCAGAGAGATGACGGCTTCGACTTTTGGTGTGTCCCCTTTAGAGGATCTTTTTTTACAACAGCACCTGATTAGCATATTGCAATGTTTCATCATTTTTTATGCTGAGGGAGATGCTATATTTCAAGCAAGCGTAAAGTATTATACGGGGACTAGGCCATTGCTTCCGTAAAATCAGAAGTCCCGGGATAATACCCCAGATATCACTGAGTATAAAGACCTAGTATCTCAGATAGAGGGATCTTTCAAACAAGATTTCAGGGGTTACCTATATATCCAAGTAGTGTTCCCCACGAAATAAGCAAGTATGTATTTTAAGTTTATATCCCGAACAAACCTACTAAATGTGTAAAAACCTATCGGCATATCTTCAGCGAGACTGCTTAAGACTTTTAAACTTTACATATCTTTAGCATACTGTAACTGTCAAGCCAATGTACTATCATTTTCCCTTTTTACACAAGCTCTTTTTCAGTTTTCTATTGTTTTTGTATTTTGAAAATATCTCATGTTTTTGGATTTTTTGAAATTTTTTTTACTGCTTTTGTATTTTCTGAAAAAATTTACTCCCCCTAAATACCAAAACAAGTAAAAAATCGACAAACCATTGCAGATTGCTTCTCAACATCATCTACAGTGGTATCTTCATCTACGCGCCAAGAATCTCCTCCGACACCGATAAAAGCTTCATACCGTTCAATTTTAAAAGATAAGAAAAACGAGTTTTATCAAACGCTTTGGTATGTAAATCAGCTTTTTGTTCATCAGTGTGGATATTCTCAATTCGTATCAACTTCTTCTCGAAGCAATCGCGAATGAAGTGATGTCGAATTTCAATGTGTTTCGTTTTAGCGTGATGAACAGGATTTTTAGTAATGTTTATCGCTGCCTCATTATCAACAAAGATAGGGGTGTTAAGAAATTGCAAACCCGGAGTCTCTCATCTGTTGCTGGATCCACAAGATTTGAGAGCAGCAGCTGCTAGCAGATACATATTCGGCTTCACATGTGGATAAAGCTACAGAGGTCTGCTTCTTGCATTGCCAGGTAACCAATCGTGGTCCGAAAACCTGGCACCCCGCTGTTGTTGATTTAGTGTTAACTTTGCAGCATCCGAAATCGGAATCGGAATACCCTTCGAGCGTGAAATCGCCTTCTCTTGGATACCACAACCCCGATGATGGAGTTCCTTTCAGGTAGCGTAATATCCGTTTCACAATCACCATATGCGAAGCTCTCGGGTTAGATTGAAATCTTGCTGCAAGGCAGGTTGGATACATAATATCGGGTCTAGAAGCTGTCAAATACATCAGCGATCCTATCATGGAACGATATAACGTTTCATCTACCTTCTCTCCGGTGAGATCAGGGTTTATCCCATGGTTCGTCACTAACGGGGTGGAAGCTAGAGTAGATCCTGACATCCCAAATTTCTCTAAGATATCATGAACATACTTCGTCTGATGTATGAAAATTCCCTTAGGCAGTTGATCAACCTGAAGTCCCAAGAAGAATTTCATCTCACCCATCGATGACATTTCAAATTTTTGCTTCATAACTCTCTCAAAATCTTTGCATAGACTTTCATTTGTTGACCCAAATATAATGTCGTCCACGTATATCTGAACTATCAGAAGATGTCCGTCGACTTCTTTGGTGAAGAGAGTGGCATCCACTTTTCCACGGATGAAGCTGTTGGCAAGTAAGTGTTGAGACAATGTCTCGTACCAAGCTCTCGGGGCCTGGTGTAAACCATACAGCGCTTTATCCAGTAAATAAAACTTGTCTTTGTGGATTGGATCAATGAAGCCCGGTGGCTGTCTGACAAATACCTCCTCTTTTACCTTCCCATAGAGAAACGCCGATTTAACATCTAGCTGATAAACCTTAAAACCTTTCCAAGATGCAAATGCTAGGAAGATTCTGATCGCTTCAAGTCTAGCAACCGGAGCATACACTTTAGTGAAATCTATACCCTCCTGCTGACTAAAGCCCTGGACTACGAGTCGAGCTTTATTTCGAATAATAACCCCTCGGTCGTCTCTCTTACACTTGAACACCCACTTGGTATTTATCTTCCTGTGACCATCAGGCAAGTCTACCAATTTCCACACTCCTAACTTCTCAAACTGACTCAGCTCCTCTTGCATCGCGTTGACCCAAGAATCTTCAGTTAGTGCTTCCTTATATGTTCGCGGCTCAATCTGTGAAATAAAACAACTAAGTGAAAACTCAGTTTGTAATGGAGCAACTGTAGAATAAAAACAAGTAAGGCCTTGGTCAATTTGACGTCTAGTGCGAATGCCTGATTGTAATTCTCCAATAATCAGTTCTTCTAGATGGTACGAAAGAGTTCTCGGCATCACCTCGCCTGGAACATCTACCTCGCCTTCCAAATTTGTGGCATTCTGATTTGCACCTTGTTCACTGACTGGAATTGTTTGACTTGAAATCTAGATCTGCTCCCCCTCAGAATCTGAATCACCACGATCGAATATAGGTCTATCATCAGATTCTAGATTATCGTTGACCGCCGTCTGATTGTCAAGAGTTTGCTGAATATCATCATGTTCTCCAGCATTACTAGGACTGGCTTCGTCGTCATTGGAAGCTCGAAATTGACGTCTAGAATACTCAGCTGGAAATCTTTCTTGTGATTCTTCATACTCTCTCAGAATATCTAACTCGTTGAAGAAATCTGGTTCTTCTTCTATGTCAAACGAATCCCACAGTGTATCGTAATTAAAACGCCATGAGTCGTCGGGATTCTGAGGTGGCATAGTATAACTTTGACACTCAACATTATGTGCTTTGATAATCCACTTCAAGCTTGGAACAAAGACTCGTTTCAATGGACTTGCATAACCCACGAAAATTCCTTCAATGCTCTTTGCACCAAATTTGCCATAAGGTTCTAGAACAGTACAGGGAGACCCAAACAGTTCCAGATATTTCAGATTAGGTTTGCGGTTGTTAATTAGCTCAAAACATGTCTTGTTGAATTTCTTCACTGTAAGAACCTGGTTGAGTGTATAGCAAGCTGCTGACACTGCTTCTGCCCAAAAGTTTACTGGTAATTTCGAATCAGCAAGCATAGTCCTGGCCGTTTTGATTAGCGTCCTGTTCTTTCTTTCAGCTACTCCATTTTGTTTTGGAGTGTAAGGAGCACTAAATTAATTCGAGTGTGGTACAAGTTTTCAATTTTTCTGAACAATGCCATCAAACTTTCAAACGTCTCATCTTTAGTCTTCAGAAATGATACCCATGAAAATCTTGAGTAATCATCTGTTACTACTAGACAGTAGAGATCTCCAGTTATGCTTTTGACGTTCACTGGACCAAAAAGATCCATAGGAAGTCTCTCTAACGGTCTTGAGACAGAGTTATCCTTCTTTCCAGGGTGAGATTTCCTCTTTTGCTTGCCTTTGACACAGCTAATGCACTCCCCCTCAAGATGAAAACCTTTCACATGAACACCAATAACTAAGTCGGTATGCACCAGATGATTCATTTTTCGCAAGTGAATGTGGCCCATCTTTCGATGCCACAATTGTGATTCTTTTTCCGTTGCTCTTGACATAAAACAGTGAGCCTGACCCATGGTAGTAGTTGCTACACTCATGTCCAACACGTACAGATCATTGACTCTAGGTGCTCTCATGATAACCCACTCTTCGGGAACAACAAATCCTGGTTTCAAAATCAAACATTCTTTGTCTGTAAAGTGCGTTGTATACATGCGATCACAGATTTGAGAGATGCTCAGAAGATTGTTATCAAGCTCGGCGATGTAGTTTACTCTTTCAAACGTGACGACACCATTCGATAAAGTTCCTTCACCAACTATTCGACCACCTTGATTGCCGGCAAATCCCACGTATCCTCCATTAAACCCTCGAACATCATACAGAAGGGTTTTCTTCCCCGTCATGTGCCGAGAAGCTCCACTATCCATAATCCAACGTGAAACGGATCTTGGAAGCTCCTGCACATATCACAATCACTTTAGTTAGATTTGGATGCCACCCAAGTCTCTTTTGACTCAGGTAGCTTGACATTTAGGTGAGTTTTTGCAATGTAAAGTGGCGGGAAATTCTTGTCATTCATCTTTAAGCTCTCCTCAGACCCAATCTCAACCTCTTTGTATAAAAAGAAATCATTTTTAAGAGGTTGACCAGATGATTGGTCTTTCTTTGGTACATTCTCCTTTTAAGAAGTAGTAGCCTCTTGTGGATCAAGTTTCTCATAGTAATCCAAAGGTACATACATCTCCTTAGTTGAAGATGATGATTTTGCAGTCTCAGACACCTTTGGTTTTGGAGAACTTGATTTCTTATCAACTGATTTTGGTTTCCATGCTTGTTGAGGTGAAGTAACCCGTTTGTAAAATTTGTCAGTTTTAGTTACCACATTCTTTACGGATTCAGTTTTGATTTTGATGTTATCATTTTTCAAAACTTTCTTCTCAACAATCATTGGGGCTTTGCCTTTTGCATCAGCCTTCTTTTTTCTGATTCTCATCAACTTCAGACTTAGGCTTTAAGTTGGTGCACTTCCGTGCAATGTGTCCAACTTTGTTGCACTTAAAGCAAGTACGGGTATCAACTACCCGACTTGTACCTTCAGTCTGAGGCTGTGAGACCTTTTCTTCAAAAAAACTCTTCATTAGTTTTTGAAAAAATTTCAGATTCCTGCTCAGAATGAGAACATGAGCTTTTCACAAACACCTTTTTCTCAACAAACTTCTTGTTTTGAAAGTTTCTTCTTTGATTTTTCTTACCACCCTGATAACCATCTGACCATTTGTTTTGATAGTTGTTAGAAAAACGCGGCGGTAAAACAAGTTTTTTGTAGTAAGCTTTATCTTTTGCAAAGTTTGATTGCCTTTCAGAATGTTTCAAACCTTCGATCTCAGACACATCAATCTCAATCAATTTGAACACATTTCTCAATTTACCAACATTCACATTCTCAAAAGGAAAATAACGATCCGAATACAACTTATCAGATCCCGCCATCTTGTACATCACAAGATTAGGTTCTTCATTTAAGTTGTTTTTGGATTTTGATTTCGGAATATATTTGTCCAAAAAGCATTCATCATCCTCAGTAGTGTCACTTTCAGACTTTAAAACATTTTCAACCATGCTTTTAACAACTTCAGATTGGACACTATCTTCATCAGATGATTTGGTAAATGTGACATCAATCGTGTCTGGAAGCTTAACATCATTTTCTTCTTCATCATTAACCAACCCTGATTTTTTCTTTGAAAAATTGTTTAATACCGGTGGTGGAACCTGATGAAACCCAACCCCGGTTCCATCAAAGTATACAGCTTCGCCTGCTTTGTTCTTCCCAATTGGTTTAGGAACGATATGTTGAAGAACAAAACTTGCGGAGTTGTAACTGTTCAGTTTCAACTAGATGCGCTCATTTTCAATTTTAGCTTCTTGAAACTGAAGCTTCAACTTAGCAATTTCATCCAGTTGCTGATTAATTAGCTCTTCTTTTACCCTAAGAACACTTGAGAGTTGGAGATCCTCTTTGGTTGTTTTACCATTTCTTTCATTAGAATCTTTTACCGTTTGTTTAGCTTCTCCAAATTTTCTGAAAGTTGACGATTTTCATGAATTAGCTTTTTGTTTTCTTTCCTAATTCTTTCTACGTCACTTTTATCATTTTCGATTTTCTCAGTTAATTCCTTTAGTCTATCATTTGAAGCTTTTAACAGTTTGTCACGGTTCAAGATCTGATCTTGAACGTCTCTGACTCTTCCTGTCAGTTCTTCGGTTTTTTTACCGTTAAGGTAAGCAGGTGTACTACAAACCTTGCAATCTTTCATGCAATTTTTGCAGTCGCTCTCATTTTTAGCTTTCTTACCTGACTCATTGATTGCATCATTCTGACTGACCTTGCTTTTAGACTCATTTCCAGAACCAGAAACTACCTCTAGCTCTTTTGCAGCAAGTACTTTGTCAGCCATCTTCTTCAAATTTTCAGCTGTGAATTCTTGTGACATGTCAATAATCCCATGATCAACTTTCTTTGGCTGCGGATCCATCTCTTTTTCTTTTTCTTTTTCTTTTTCTTTTTCTTTTTCTTTTTCTTTTTCTTTTTCTTTTTCTTTTTCTTTTTCTTTTTCTTCTCCTCCTCCCCACCACTCTCTCTGTCTGGCTTCTTCTTCTTTAGCAATTTGTTTAGTGAGAGTTTCAACATCAACAGTATCTGGATCAACAACAATGTTTCCCTTGGCATCTAGGTAACATTCTCTATCAGCATCCCATCTTTTCGCCTGTTTAGCTTCATTGTATGTACGATAGATTCTACTAATCCTGTTCTGAGCTAGCATCTTTCTGTTGATGTATTTCACTTCTTCTGTTCTGGAGTCTTTGAAAGGAACAATCTTTGTCAAAAACGCATAGCCCACTGTGTCTTCTTCTGGTAACACTTCACTCCAATCATATCCCTCATCGTCATGGATAACAGCAAGTCCTCTGGATTTTTCTTTGGGATTTTCTTCTATCTGCTTCATTCTGGGGGATTCAGATTTGTTTTGATGATAGATGGCTATTTTGTAATAATCTTCACGAAACGGATTTGTCGTATCATCAGCATATGCATTTCGACATTCTCTTTTAAAATGACCTTTTTGTTTACATTTAAAGCACGTGACTTTCAACTTATCAAACCCTAGCTTGGTTGAAGGTCCACCAATAGAATGTCTATCAGTAATCTCCATGAATCTTTGTGCTCGTCTGACTGCACTAGCCATACACCACCTGATATCTATCAACTCCATTTCTTCTGGGTTGATCTGATCATAGTCCTCCTTGGTGAGGTTAGTGTTTCCAATCTTGCCTACCACAAGGCTCTCGTAAGATTCAAGGACAGAAGCTAAGAACACCATTTGCTGCTTTGCGGATTCTTCACTGAAATTTTGAGCATTCTTCAGATCCACAGCAATATTACATTGGAACAGATTCTTTGGAAGTGATTGACTTTGAGCAGTTGAAGATGAACCTCCATGATAGCCACTGCTTGGAGTTTCTTGATTCACCGTGTTTCAATTTTCTGCTGAAAATGCTGTTTTTGGTGATGCAGTCTTCGGAATCATACTTCCGCGATAATTCAGCTCAACATTCTTTTGATATGAAGAGTTGTTGACTTTGTTCGATTTCCTGATCTCCAAATCATGACTTTCCAATCTTTCGAATAACAAATCAACAGTCAGTTTGGTTGGTTCAACTGTGTTTTTTAGCATCAAAGCAAAAAACTGCCAGTCTTTATCATCAGGAAGTGAGTCAAACAGTTTGTCAACCAGTTCTTCTTGAGTGTACATGATTTCATGTCTTGCAAGTTCCAGCTTCAAATGCCCGAATCTTTCAATCATCTTTGGCACAGATTCATTTTTCAAACACCCAAACAAATCAAATTCTTTTCTTAACAACTTCTTTTTGTTTTTGACTATCTCAGCACTACCCACACATTTCACTCTAAGTTTCTCCCATAGATCTTTTGCATTTGTGTACTCAATCAACGATATTATGTCGTCTCTGACAGACGGATGAAGCAATGCAATGCACTTTTGTTCAGCAACAAAACTTTCTACATGATCAGTGCCTTCTAAATTTTCATAATCTGATCTTTCGATATTGAAACCATTCTTCAAGCTTTTCCAGCTTGGATACGCAAATGCTTTTAGCCACTCTTCAAAACTTTTAGCCCATCTATTGTATTCTTCAATCGCCATCAGTTTAGGAGGTTTGTTGTATGTGCCATATGCACTCTCCACACTTAAAGCATCAGACAGGGTTTTCTTTGCACTCGGATTAGGACCATTTTCATTTGTGTTATTTGATGTATCATCGCCGGTGTTTCCCGTGAAAGCAAACATGTCACTGAACGGATTCATAAACTCATCCATCTTCACGTATCTGAAACAATCAACAAACACTTAGAAAATTTTTGATTTTTACAAAAACACTTTCAAGCGAAATTAGTTCACGCGAAATTAGAACTCAGACGAAATAACAGCCTTCAAACGAAAATAGATTTCAAGACTTTCACACGAAATAGCTTTCAAACGAAATTACTTCTTCACACGAAATACCCACTCAAACGAAATTAGGTATTTGGAGCGAAATTACCAAGCGAAATATAATTTCGAGCGAAATTAGCTTAGTTTCAAGCGAAATTAAGCCAACTTGGTGCGAAATTAGTAATTTCGTATGAAATCCTTAAGCTAAATACGATTTCGTATGAAATTATGAGCACTTTCAAACGAAATTAGCCACAAAATGTAATTCCGTGCGAAATTACAGTGACAATTTCCAGCGAAATTATGATGACATCATCATTTCGGCCGCCATTTTGTCAAATTGATCCGGTTTTTGTTCGAATTTTGGTCCAATTCTTTCAAGGATTCAATTAAATGGTGTTTTACGTGTTATATGTGAAATTTAGTTCATTTTGTCCGTTAAATCTCGTTTAATTTTAAAAAGAAGGAGTAGAAGTGATGAAAACAAGCTGAATTGGTATAAACTCTTCTTCCTGAGCTCTGATACCACTTGTTGGATCGTCGTGTGACCCGAACGAGTCAATCAGAAGAGTTTAACATCAATATCAAAGGCGGAATCAATGATATCGACGTGAATACATCTAGATTCTCTCTAATTATCTTCCTTTTATTGATTTCAAAGCTTTTACAGATCGTTTGACAAACTGGCAGCACCACGGCTCTGAATCGGAAAAGTTACAAATGAATCAACAGGTTGGATATTTATAGGGTGAGTAATTTCGTACGGACCTATACAAGCGAAATTACTTTCAAACGAAATTACCAATTTCGTGTGAAATTACCCTTGTGTAATTTCGTGCGAAATTACCCTTTAACACTCAAAACCTGTTTTTCGACCTGCTGAACACTGGTTTATCCTATCTAGACACATGACTCGATACAAGACAAAGTTAACAGACATTTATGCACCAACAATTTTAAATGATAATTTAAACGCCAGCCGTTAGATCAAGATAAGAAATGGATGGTTGGGGTTTAATCTGGGACACCGTGTTCCGGATCGACCAATAGCGGCGATGTAACACCACGTAAAAACGTGTCCAATTATGTATAGACACGTGTCCTAAACCCAAGATATGTGAAATATTGAGTTTAAAGGACTAAAGTTGACAAACAGTGAAACTATGTGCCCGGAGGGACTAAAAGTGTCAACATGCCAAACTTGTGCCTCTGAATGACCATACGTGATGAAAATATTCTTAAATGAGAGATTAGTTGGATATAAGAAGCAGTTTGTGAAAATAATCGGAAGATTATAAAACTACAAGGGTTAAACGTGTCAACATGTTAATTCTGACCTCGGAGTGACCTCTTAACGAACCCGAGACTTCGAAATATTCAAATATACTCTCAAGAATAAGTGGTATAAATTTCACGTGGTTTCGAGATCGTTAAGCATGATTTCAAGACTTTGGGCTATAAGTGTCAACTTGACGAAACTTACATTTATAGTGATATTTAACGAAACCGAGCCTAACCAAGTTTGTTCATACATCCTTGAACCTCAGTAAACTAACTACAAGGGCCTTACATGTCAAAAAGGAGGTTAAATAGGGTTTAAACGGACCAGGGACTAAAGCTGCCAAGTTATAAAGTTGTTTTGGCTGGTTTTTGGGTCTACGCGGGCCGCGTAAGATCCTTCTTGATCTTACACGAGCCGCCTAAAAGTGCCCAGCGCAGAAAATGCAGGACAGGTGCAGGTTTCTCCAGTTTAACCGACTTAACCTCAAATGTATCGACTTTATGGGCTGTATGTCGGTTTATTTACACCACTAAGACACCTGGGGTGATCCCAAGGCCTCCCATAACAGATGTGGATGATCTAAACTCATGGAACTTAGTATATATAACCCTTTAGTTCATAAGTTCAAGAACTCACATTTGCAACAAATTCAAATTCCTCACTTCTGGAGCTTGCAATCAGTAGGAGAAGAATACCAAGTGTAGAAAAGATAGCAAGGACCATTAGTAAGAGTCTTATTACTTGCTTAGTCGTTTTTATTAGTTTAATTACCGAAAAGTCAAACATATCGTAAATTAACTTTGACTTTCGAATTAATCACAAATGGTCCAGCCACTTGTTGGTGCATGTTTGTGACAACAGCTTGGATTTGGTCTTTGGATATCTTGTAATTAGATAAACGATAAACGGTTAGCGGGTTTAGCTTTGTATTAGTGAGTTAATAGAGTTTGGGCTAAACAAAACCCACATTGGGTGATGGGGGATGATTTGGGCCTAGCCCATGTAGTAAACCCAACCTAATGTTGCAACCTTGTGTTATATAAACAAGGTTAGGCTTTAGGGTTTAGGTTGATCAGCCAAAACAAATTTGTGTGAGAATTTCGTGAGAGTGCTTAGGGCTTGGACGAAATTAGTGTGGTTAGGGATCTTGATTGATTGTAATCACTTTGATAGATAATCAATAAAGATCCGGTTTGAAAGTGAATTGTTGTTTCTGTTCTTCTATTTGTTTCTGTGATATTCTGATCAAGAGGATTCCGCACTCTTGATTAGAAAGACAATTCTGTGAAGATCCATACGAATAGGGGACCTACAATTGGTATCAGAGCATTGTGCTCTTGAAGGCTCGGTTCAGAATTGTTCTTGGAGAAACAGGGAGATTTTCGATTTTTTTGAAACCTGAAAAATTAGGGTTTCGAAAATTTTTTGTTGGTTTGATAAAATTTTCGAATTTGTTGGTTGTTTTGATCTTCTGCTTTGTTTTATTGCGGTTTTGCAGGATTTCTGGAAAGAATTTGTTGATTCTGGAAAAGTTTTCGGCTGATAGACTTGAAGATTCGAAGACTGTTCTTCGTGTTCTTCACGTTCTTCGTTCTGTTCTTCACTGTTTCTTCGAAAATCACTTATATTTTGCTGTTTTGATTTTGCAGAAACTGTTAAGGAATCCGGAAAAATCATCAAAGTTTCGAAAAGATTGAATTTCCATAATTAACTGGCGAATTTAAGTAATTCCGTAGACTGGACCAGCGAATTTAAGACCTGCGAACTTGTCGGCGAACCTAAAATCCAAAGGCGACTTTGGTATTCGTATAATTTTCCTCAGCGAAATTATTACGATTTTCGGCGACTTTACAGGCCGTCGTAATCGCGAAATTGAGATAGCGAATTTGTGACCAGCGAAATTGAACTACTTACTGACCAGCGAAATTAATCAGTTATCCAGCGAAATTACCAGCAAATTTAAAACCAGCAAATTTAAAAGGTGGAATTTCAGTTGGCAAGCGTCGATAAAATTTCAGTGTTTTGCAAATAGAAATTGATCCGTAGCTCGTTAGACAGAACCGTTTGGACCGTTGAATTCCTTGGATTTTCAGGGTAAAAAAATAAAATAAAAATAAAGACTCTGGAAAATCCCGTATACGGTTTTTGACATTATATATCATTGGATTCGTCTTTTCGAGACAATGACGATTCTAAAGGTGTAATTTAGTAACCACTGTTTTCGGAGATATTTTGTACGGTTTTCTCAGTCTGCAACGTTTAAAATGTCAAACATGTTGAATCTGAATGCACCTAAGATGATGAAGGTGGAGAATTATCTTACATGGAAAGACAACTTCAAATCCTTCATTGAATCTCAGGATGCACGCATGTGGATCTGTATTGAAGATGGGTACATAAACCCAACACACGGTTATGAGGGCAGACCACGTCGAACAGACTATGTGAACATGAAAGAGGATGATAAAAGGATGCATGAGGCTGAAAAGAGAGCCTTGGCTGCGATAAAGATGTCCTTACCTGATAGCATCAAGCATACCTTCACAAAGTACACTAATTCAAACGATATGTGGGATGCATTACAAAAGCGATATCAGGGGAATGAGAGTGCCACTCAGGCATTCATGGCAGAGATAGTGCCAGTTGATGAGGCTGAAACTACTGTGAGTGATGCTGAATCTGAAGTGAAAAATGCTGAAGCAAACGTGGATGCTGAAGTAGAGAAAGAAAGTGAAGCTGAACAGGTTGTTGCTGATGAAAACTCAGAAGTTCATGAGAAAGAGGTACAATCTAATTCTGTATGTTTGAGATGTCGTGAACTACAGGGTGAGGTTGACAGGTTGTCAACACAGAACCAAAGTCTGGTAAGTGAGATGTCTAACATAAAAGAAGCAAACTTTTTTGTTAAAAGAAATGAATCGTCATACTTGAAGAAAATAAAAGGTTGTGAAGCTGAAATTGAAGCTTTAACTTGCAAACTAAATGAAAAACTTCAAGTCATAGACTTAGCTCATGACATGATGGCTGAGAAAACAAAAGAGATTTCTGAAAAATGCAAAGAGTTGTCAGATGCACAACTCAAAATTGTTGAACTTGAAAAGAAATTGAGTCAATTCAGAGATTCGTCTTTTGTTATGAAACACATGATGGGTGGGTTAAAGAAGAGTAATGACAAGACCAGTGTGGGCTTCCAGGGCTTTAATGAAGTTCCACCTCCTCTTAGTCATGACTATTCATTCCTTCCTAGTGAAGATGAGCTAGCAAACTTTATGTCATCTGCACCAAGTAGTTTCGGATCCACATCAAGTCAAGGTGATGGGTCAGAGAGTGATGAGGCTAAGGAAAACAATAACAGTGAACCTTTGAAAAAGAAAAATTCACCGCCTAAGAATAAAAATCAAGCTTTTGTTAAAAAGATTAATTTTGTTCAAGGTAGTGATATGAAAAATGAAACAACTGTTATTGAAAATGAATCAAATGTAGAGTTTGCTAAAAATAAGAGCATAGAAAAATCTGAAATCAAGCAAACTAAACAAGGTTCATCCAAGGGTTCATCACCATCTGATAAGGAATCTACCTCAGAGACTCCAGCTAAGAAGTCTTTGAAAAGGAGATCGTGCTTCAAATGTCACATCAAGGGACATGTAGCTAGCTGCTGTCCTAACAAAAAGAGTGATAGTAAGGAGAAAGGTACAAATTCTCCAAAGAAATCTGCTCCTAAGCAACCAGAGAATGTTGATGTTGGTGTAGATAAGGCTGAAAAAGGAACTCCACAAGTTCCTCGTTTTCAAAGAAAAGAAATCAACAAAGATTTTAGCCTAGATCTCCCACCAGGCAGATTTGAGAGACCTAGAAGCAGTTTACCAAGAATGAACAATTTTAATGGAAATACAAATAATTTCAGAAGTCAAGGTCAATATCAAAATCGATACCAAAATAATGGTGGTCGAACTTTTTATAACAATGGCTTTAGAAATTACAACAATAATGCTTCTTGGAGTCAAAATTCAAGGTACCCAAATCAAAATTTTCAAAGGTGAAATAGTCCAAATACATTTAGGAACCCTCAGGACCATAGACCTTATGGAAATCAAAACCCATTTCCATCAACAGGTCTGAGATCCAAGACTCCAGTTAGGAGTAATGGATATTGGATGGATGTTCAAATAGTTGGTGAATTTGGACGACCCAAGACCATTAAGGCTTGGGTCCCCCAATCTAACTAATTTCTTAGTTGGTGTGTGCAGGAGCTGCTAAGGAGGATTATCAACTTATGTTGATAATGGCTGCTCTAGGCATATGAAGGGGCATGTGAGATTGTTGATATATATATTGATTGATTTAAATTGAATTACATTGAGTCGACACACTAGATAACCTGGCAGATCTTTATACTAAAGCTTTTGACAGGGCTCGCTTTGAACATTTAGTCGAACTCAACGGGATGAGGAATCCTTAATAACTGGTTTTTCATAAGAATTTTGTAAATAGTTTACTGTTTTTCTTAAAAATCAAAAATACAAAAACATATAGAAAAATTAAAAACATAAAAAAAATAGAAAATCAAAAATGAGTTATCACTGTGTGAAAAAGAAGAAATGATAGTACATCAGCAAGTTAGACTGTCACACTGAAAAAGAAATTAAATTGCTTAAGTGTGATAGCAGCTTCATCATATGATGTACCAGTAGGAAAAAAGCATGAAATAATCAACTTACCAATGTGATATAAACTTAAACGAACTGTGTATGAGTGGGGAACACATCAGTGGTGTATGGTTTAATGACCTTAAATCTTGCGTTGATAGATTGCCAAAATCTGAAGTTTTGGGTCTTTATACTGTTATATCATCTGGGGATATCTTGACTCTCCTTCTGTTCAGAACTAAAATTGTACATGACCCCAGGAAAGAAAGTCACTTGGAATTAGCTCATTTCTATTTGAATGTCTGTATGTTGTCCCGATACACACAATTTTGATCTGATTCTGAAATCTTCTCTGAAAAAAGTCGTGTACCTCCTCTGCTGCATCCAGATATATGCTGACCTGGAGGTGCTAGGCAACGACAGCTTCTGCTGCATCCAGATACATGCTGACCTAGCTGTACGTTGTCGCGTTATAGATCTAATACACCCGTAAGAGGCCCTCAAGTGCCCAAAAGAAACCCAATAAACCTATATCAAAGTGAGAAAACTCATTTGATCTGTATATTATACCATCTCTACTAAAGATCTATTCTGTTCTCTTCTCAACCTATTCCCAGTTAAGATTTCAGAAATCTGGATTGGACTTGTGAAATATGTGGTAGGGAAGTTACTTGCATGATAGAGTGTGTTGTTTATATTTCCAGGATTTGATTAGTATTTATTTGGGTGGTCATTGTTAAATAATCAAAACATGATAAAACAGATTATATGCAGACCTAGACATTGTCAGGATATCTTAAAGGATGACATCAGTATACTCACCTACTACGATGAATCTTTATGCATACCTTGATCGCGGGGGTATATCCTGAAGTGGGACACACTAGTATTTCAGTATAATAAAATTACCTTAACGTATCATACGGTAATGGTACTTGAAATGTTCATGCATTTTGTTTAAAAGGACAAACATACTGGTAATCGTCTTGAACTGCTTTTCACGGAAAATTAAATAAAGAATTATCTAATAGTGTGAAAAAAGTTTGATTGTGCTGATATGATCTTCTTACCAGTGATTCTCACAAAAATAGAGTGTTTATTGGTTTTGTTATTTACTTGCTTTCAGAAAAATATAAAAATCCAAAAATAGTGTTCTTTTTCTGTTTAAAATTCTTAACGTACGGAAAACTGTTATTCTTGGAGGAATTGTTACTGATAGGGGGAGACGGTGTTGGAAAGTGAGTTCAAAATTTTTAAATCATGCGGGTTATAGGGTGTGTGATTAAAAAGTTTTACGTGTTGGTGATAAGTTGAAAATGCTTAATCTGTGATACAGTTTAACTATCTCTTGAAAAATAATAATTTATTTAACTTTGTTGAAAAATTCTTATGGTTTCTCGAGATGTTTGTTTTATAGTATACAGATTGAAGCAGTGTGTTGCTGAGAAGTTAAAGTGATGAGTTGCTGTCAAGATGAGAGTTTGATTGGATGCATGGTTGAACCTCCTTTCTATATTGCAGACAAAGTTGAAGAGTTTGAAGATTGCTATACATATGCTAAACTGGAGTTTACTCAAACGCTAAAGTTTTTGAAGATTTGGTGATTGGATGTATCAGCTTAGGGGGAGTCTGTTGCTGACAGAGCTATTGAAGCTGAAGTTATCCAAAGACCAACGACAGTGCAAGATTACATGAAGATTTCAAGATGAGTGAAGACAAAGTTATTTTATGAAGCTATTGTCAAGGGGGAGTTTGTTGGTGCATGTTTGTGACAACAGCTTGGATTTGGTCTTTGGATATCTTGTAATTAGATAAACGATAAACAGTTAGCGGGTTTAGCTTTGTATTAGTGAGTTAATATAGTTTGGGCTAAACAAAACCCACATTGGGTGATGGGGGACGATTTGGGCCTAGCCCAGGTAGTAAACCCAGCCTAATGTTGCAACCTTGTGTTATATAAACAAGGTTAGGCTTTAGGGTTTAGGTTGATCAGCCAAAACAAATTTGTGTGAGAATTTCGTGAGAGTGCTTAGGGCTTAGACGAAATTAGTGTGGTTAGGGATCTTGATTGATTGTAATCACTTTGATAGATAATCAATAAAGATCCGGTTTGGAAGTGAATTGCTGTTTCTGTTCTTCTATTTGTTTCTGTGATATTCTGATCAAGAGGATTCCGCACTCTTGATTAGAAAGACAATTCTGTGAAGATCCATACGAATAGGGGACCTACACCACTGATCAAAACGAAAGTGGTTATGGAACCATATTAATGTAGGTGATTAACCCTTAAAAGGGCACCTCCTAATTATTTCCTTTGACTAGTTAATTGTCGGGTCAAACTAGTTTGACAAAAAGTCAAACTGGACAGAAACTTTAAAAATGAATTAAATTAATTAAACAGAGGTTCTAAATTATATTTTAACATTCTAATGACTTGGTAATTAATATTAGAGCATGTGTTATCAGTCCTAACCCGACAATTATGAGTCTAAGGTCAAATTATAACTGAAAGTCGCAAAAGCTTGACTTTTGCTTTGACTTTCAGTTCTGACCCGTTCAAGCTTAATTTTCCCATGTTTTATGCTTCCATTAGGACCACATTACTCACTAGTATAGCCCTCTGGAGTTATAGTGCATGGTTCTTAGTGGTTTGAATTATATGCTCTTGATCGTTAATATGCTTATAAATGCCATAAACGCCCTTTTGTCACACAAATGAGATTTTAAGAAATGTGAGAGGACAAAAACCTTTGTTACTGATTTATAAACTTGTCTTAAAAATTTGACATCAGTTTGAGGTCTAGATTAGGAGTTATGCTCAATAGCGTAATTAGAAAGCTTTTTATTAATTAAACGGCGTAATTAGCATAAAGCCTATCTAAACCCAAATTTTGAAACCAAAATTGTTACCCACTGATGTAATATAATATTTTGGGATTTTTGAAGATTTTTAATTATTTTTAAAATGATCATATCATAGGGTTCTAGCTTTAATTCGGTAATTGCCGGCATTTTCTTGAATAAAATAAGTTTTACATAATATTTTGATACCAAACTTTTTGCTACTGATTCTACATGATAAATAAAATATTTTGACCTTTATAAACAGATCAAAAACTCAGATTTCCTATTATGACCCGAAAATCGCTTAAAACTGACTTTTACGCGTTTTAAGCGCATAGTATGGGTTAAAACTATTTTTAACATATAAGACTTGATACCTACTGATGTTTGTTTAATAAATTTCTATACTTTAATAGTAAGCAAAAGTTTTAAACTCGGATTTCCTAAATTGACCGTTAAAGCTTATGTGAAATTACCAAAATGCCCCTCCGGTGCATAAATTGGTTATAAAGGATAAACTTCACATATAGACAATACCCTACTGTTATAGCTTATTAAATTAAATGTTTTTACTGATTTCAAAAGACCAGAACTTTAGTTTATTATAAAATCTCTTTTATAAGTGTTAAAAATTACCAAAATGCCCTTTCGGGACTTAAATTGGTTTAAATTACTTTTTGGGCATGTATGTTAACATCCTACTGATGTATTAACATATTTTAAGCATAATAACAATTAAGATCTGTATATGATTCATTTAGTCACCCGTTACACGTTTACGCGTTCGGATCGGTTTACGTGCCTAGTTTGCGTATAATAGCCGAAACGGGTTTAACCTTATCATTTAGTCCTCAAATTCCAGAATGTGACTAGTTTACCCATATTATACAAGTATCCAAGCTTGTCGGGTCTAAAACACATTCTATTCCGGTCTCCGCTTAACTAAAGGCCTGTTAGCATCCTAATAGGTTATTAAACCTTCTAATACAGATTAGTAGCATCCAGTAGAAGGTATCATCATACAGCTTTAGGATTTACGGCTGAGTTACTTTCTCCTTTGAACTCAGGTAAATAATTTTAACTTATTTTCCCTATACGGGCTTGGGATATGGTATTATAATAATACCACTTGGTCGGGTATGGAATCATTTAGTCAGATTGTTATTAATAAATTTACATAACCCGTTTTAATCAGTCTTGTTTGATAACATAAACATTGGTGGTTAATTCGACCGTGTCCTGGATATCCTCGGCTCATTTCATTTGAAAATGGCCACGACCTATGCACGGGGTGTAGGCATAAACCTGACAGATGCAAATGCTAAAATATAAACCCAGATGTTGGGGATAACTCATTTGTGGGTTCTATAAGTGCTGAGTCAGTTAATCATGACCGGCTTCCAACCGGCCCCAATTTTAAGACAAACATGTAAATCTGTATACAAGATTATATTTAAATAATTGTCCCAAGTTATAAAAGATTTGTGCCACGTGAATTAAAACCAATTTTTATAAACACTTTTCAAAAGAGTTAGTTAATTGTGTTTACCAGTGTAAACTGACGTATTTTCTTAAAGGCTGATTTGACAGGTACCTCTCGTAATAGGATGGAGCTATTATGTGTCATAAGAGGATCTTGCAAATCCATAGATACCTGAAGGCTGTTATTTTGTTTCTTTATATTTATTTATGATCCGCCTGTGGATCTTATTACATTCCAGTCTGTATATTCTTTCACTCGGACACTCAGACATTATGGTTTGTAATAGTTTATTCACCTAGCCTTCCGCTGGGCTATTATATTGTGTGTATTGACTATGATGATATCAACTACGTCACGATACTCCCCGCCGGGCCCACCGGTAATATGTGGAAATATCGGGGTGTGACAGGTTGGTATCAGAGCCAACATTGAGTGAATTAAACACTAACTTTTTGTGTTTAATCTCAATGACATAATAAGCACATTCCTTAGACTTCCGAGTCTAGGCTAATGACCTAGGATTTATTCTTAACCTTCCTTTTATTGTTATATTATATCTACTTGTTTTGACAGGTCACCAATTGGAAAATACCGCCATGAGTGAGAGGCCAAGGAAAAGGACCAATGCGAGGAGGGCCATCAGGCCACGCGGGACCCTCCCACCGACGTACCCCATCCGATTCACTCTCTAGCTCCGACTCACGGGACCATTGGAGTCATAGCTTCGAGCCAGCAAGGAATTTTGTCTCACTAGGATCCTCACCATCCGACCCTCCATACTTTGGGTTACCCATTCCTATTGAACCCCAACATTTCCATCATTTACAGGGATCACATCACTCGAACCAATCACACCACTCCTTTAACTCTCATCCTTTTCATCACTCGGATTCTACCTACTCTCCAGCTCAGTTTAATCCCAATGAATACGTCAATGACTTTTTGGGTTTCAATCCTCTTGGACCTGAGGATCATTTCTCTCAGGAGATGGAAATGGACAACGACCCGGACCCTGAAATGCAAACCGGAACACCGGGCCATCCTATTAGCATATCGAGCGGTTCTCCCTATCAAGGATCGCCGTACCGAGGGCCTGATTCGTATGCTGAGAGAATAGCTCAGTATGATTGGTTCTTTACCCCTTCATACCATAACTCTCCAGTACAACCTCCTTTGGTTGAACCACAACTTCAAGCTGTCACCCCACCACCTTTACCAGTTGAGGAACCACCTCAACAGCCTCCCGAGCCGCCAAGGCGAAGGAGAAATGCTCGAATGTTTGTACGTGGGGGACCACGGTTCGCATCTCCTCATGGATCAAGTTCTTACCATCCTATTCCAGAGGACCCCCAAATGGGTGGACCCTCACACACGGTGTCGGAAGCCAACCCTCCGCCAGTTTCTCATTCACCACCGCAACCGCCATTGGGTTTCGACAACCCAATCCCGACATACCCAGGTTCATCTGGGTATAATCCATCTCGATACCCATCAGATTATGGAAACCATGATCCATACCTTACAGCTGCTCAGTACAATGCACTTTATCCTTCTTCCTACCCTCCAGTTTACCCAACTGGATATCAGGCGCAGGGATACCAATACCCACTTTACTACCAACCTTCTCCTCAACAACAGGAACAAACTCAGGAGATTTTACAGAGGTTAGACCGGGTTAAATGTGAAGCCAGTGAAACCAAGAAGAAGCATAATGGTTTTCTCAAAGGTCTCGCGAACCTTATTAAAGGCAAGAAGAAGTAGGAAGTTGTTGTTTTATGTTTTATTGTCTTTCAATAAGTCCCTGCGAGTACATTATTTTATTTACATGTACCAAGTCCCTGCGTGGACTTACTTTCTATTTCTGTAGCCCCTGCGTGGGCAGTGTGTTGTTTTCAAGTCCCGTTTAGGGCATCCTTGTACTAGTTTCGTGATTCAATAAAGTTATTTTATATTTTTGAATATGTATTTTTATTACATCATACTATATCATTTCAAATTTGATTGATCTGCCAAAGAAACTCTTAGAGGTATAACCTAGCCAAAGTATTAAGTGGCTATGATGGTACAACCTTTTTAAGATAATAACTCTCTGTTAACATCTGAAAATATGTTAACATTCATGGCTGTGCGGTACGAGAAACCACACAAGGTCCCAAATGTGCTTGGGTCCTTCCAAGTCATGTATATATAGCCTATATGATCAATGTAAATCATGGCTAATAAACATCAATGAGACGTATACACCAGAACATCCATTTGAGATGTATGCTTATAAGCAAAGGTGTAATAATGACAATGAAAGTTTTATTTTATAGACTTCTTGTCAAAAAGGCGATGAACTTTGTTCGACCCTTAAAGAAATCACTGATCCAAGAAATCAATGATCATAATCATCCTTGTGACATGGCTTTAGTGACATCTAAATGTCCTTCGAGACGAGCTTTGTGCTATATGAATATGTCTCTCATGACATTGACAGTTGTGAATTATATCCCCTGTCTAATAAATATAAAGGATCATATCCTATTCATTGTTTATTATGGTTATGTTATAACCTCGGCAAATCGTGATTAAATGATTTTTATTTTAAATGGTCTATAAGGTATAATAATACCATGACCATCTAGTCATCAATACGATGATTCTTTATGTAATTTAAATATACCATTATTGTTTAATATAGTACCCAAATCATGGCTGGATCTGATGAAGTAAATAGTCATCCACGGGAAGGAAACAATAATGAGACCAAGATAAATTTTACCAACACTGAACTGCAAGCTATAATTGACACCGTGGTTGCTCAAGCGGTAGATAAGATATTCAAGGATCCGAGTAATGTTCGGTCCAAAACTCACTCAAAACCCTTATCACAATCACATGCATCAAGAAGAGATGAATATTAGCATTCATCCAATCAAAGATCTGAGCCTCAAAGAGTGGTGCTAAACCAGGCTCCTAAGCACAAAAGAGTTGCACTTATAAGTACTTTGTCTCCTGTAAATCGAGGGATTTTACATGAGAAAAAGGAGCAATTGACTGTATGAAATGGTTAGACAAAATGGAGACTGTGATTGACATCAGTGGATGTGCTAAGGAAGACATAGTCATGTATGTGTCTCAATCTTTTAAGGGCGATGCCCTCACTTGGTGGAAAGCGTTAGTACAGTCCACTGGAAAGGTTCATTTGTATAACCTTTCGTGGAGCAAGTTTGTGGATCTTGTGAAAGATACATACTGTCCTCAGCATGAAGTTGAGAGGATTGAAACTGACTTCCTCACCTTGGTGATGAAGGATTTAGACTGTAGGTCCTATGTGACCAGTTTCAATTCGATGTTGAGGCTTGTACCATATTTAGTCACTCCTGAACCCAAATGCATTGTGCGTTTCATCGGTGGTTTAGCCCCTGAAGTAAAAGGAAACGTCAAGGTTTCCAAGCCTACTACTTATAGATCTGCTGTGGATCTATCTCTGTCCCTTACCCTTGATATTGTGAGGAGTAGGGCCTAGAGAACTACCAATGACGGGAAGAGGAAGAGAGAGGAAGATAAGTCCTCTCAATCAAACAAAAAGAACAAAGGGAACTTTGGTTTTAAGAAGGGGCAGTCGAATGACAAGCCCAGGTGTAAGACTTGCAACAAAAGGCATTTTGGAAAATGCAACCAAGACCCACAAGCTAAACCATGTGGGATCTGCAGAAAGAAAGGGCACAAATCTGTAGAGTGCCGGAACATTAAGGATGCAACATGTTACGGTTGCAATGAAAAGGGGCACATCAAAACCAATTGCCCCAAGAATTCTAAGAAGGCCGAGGAGGCAAAGAAAACCAATGCAAGGGTTTTCCAAATGAATGCTAGGGAAGCGGTGAACGACGAGAACGTCATAACAGGTACCTTCCTCATTAATAATAATTATGCTAGAGTCTTATTTGATTCAGGTGCTGATAAGTCTTTTGTAGACGATAAGTTTTGTAAGTCACTAAACTTGCCTATTAAGACTCTAGACATAAAATATGAGGTAGAACTTGCCGATGGTACCTTAGAAACAGCTTCGACTCTTCTTGATGGATATTTTATATCCATCAAGAATCATTCTATCCCGCTATCCTTCTTGCCAATGAAATTGGCTGGGTTTGATATAGTTTTGGGCATGGATTGGTTGTCGAATAACCAAGCCCAAATTGCCTGTGATAAAAAGCTAGTTATTATCAAAACCCCTTCTGGTGAATCCGTCACTATTCAAGGAGATACACAATACGGGTTGCCCAACAATGTGTCTATTCTCAAGGTATCGCAGTGTTTAAAGAGCGCATGTGTCATCTACATGGCACAAGTGATTGTGAATGATCCAAAGCCTAAGATTGAAGACATCCCAATTATTTCTGAGTATCCTGATGTCTTTTCTGATGAATTACCGGGACTACCTCCTGAGAGGCAGGTAGAGTTCAAGATAGACATTCTACCAAGAGCTGCACCTATTGCACGAGCTCCTTATCGTCTAGCACCTACTGAAATGAAAGAACTCGGGCCCCAATTAGATGACTTACTGGAAAAGGGTTTTATACAACCTAGCTCTTCGCCTTGGGGAGCTCCAATATTATTTGTGAAAAAGAAAGATGGATCAATGCGCTTATGCATTGATTATCGTGAGCTAAATAAGGTAACGATCAAGAATCGTTATCCCTTACCTAGGATCGATGACTTATTTGATCAGCTCCAAGGAGCGAGCTTTTTCTCAAAGATCGATTTGTGATCTGGGTATCATCAACTCAAAGTTAGGACTGAAGATGTGCCTAAGACGGCATTCAGAACAAGATATGGACATTACGAGTTTTTAGTGACATACTTAGATAAGTTTGTCATCGTCTTCATAGATGACATACTTATCTACTCTCGTAATCAAGATAATCATGAGAAGCACCTTCGATGCATCTTAGGATTACTTCAACAGGAGAAGTTATATGCTAAATTTTCCAAATGTGAATTCTGGCTTCGTGAAGTCCAATTCCTTGGACATGTTGTCAGTAAGCGAGGTATCCAAGTAGATCCCGCTAAGGTAGAAGCCGTAATGAATTGGGAAGCACCCAAGACTCTAACCGAAATTCGTAGCTTTCTGGGTTTGGCAGGTTACTATAGAAGATTCATTGAAAATTTTTCAAGGATAGCCGCACCATTAACTTCTTTGACCCGTAAGAATGTTAAGTTTGATTGGGGTCCAAAACAACAAGAATCCTTTGAGATTCTTAAGAAAAAATTGAGTAATGCTCCAGCACTAACATTACCTGATGGAATCGAAGAGTTTGTCGTATATTGTGATGCGTCACACACCGGTATGGGTTGTGTACTTATGCAAAAAGGCAAGGTAACTGCCTATGCATCACGATAACTAAAAGTGCATGAGAAGAATTACACCACGCATGATTTGGAATTAGGTGCCGTTATATTCGCACTGAAGTTGTGGAGACATTATTTGTATGGAACTAAATGCGTGATCTATTCGGATCACAAAAGTCTCCAACACTTGTTCAATAAAAAAAAGCTCAATATGAGATAGCGCCGCTAGATGGAAACCTTAAATGATTATGATTGTGAAATTCACTACCATCCTGGTAAAGCGAATGTGGTCGCATATGCTCTAAGCCGAAAGGAAAGAGTCAAACCTATCAGGATTAATGCTAAGAGCATTGAATTAAAGAATAGCCTGAATGAAAGGCTGTTAGCTGCACAGAAAGATGCTGTTTCGGAAGCTAACCTTCCAGACAAAAAGTTAGGTATAACTGCGGAACAATTAATACCTGGCAAGGATGGAATTCTCAGACTCAATGGAAGAATCTGGGTTCCCATTCATGGAGGACTTCGAGATGTAATCCTCCAGGAAGCTCACAACTCCAAATATTCAGTTCACCCTGGAGGTGACAAGATGTATCAAGATTTGAAAACTAATTATTGGTGGATAGGGTTGAAGAAATCTATTGCCACCCATGTAGCTAAGTGTTTGACCTGTGCTCAGATTAAAGCAGAGCATCAAAAACCATCAGGTCTACTACAACAGCCAGAACTTCCCACATGGAAGTGGGAGATGGTAACTATGGACTTTATAACCAAGTTACCGAAGACAAAGCACGGAGATGATACCATATGGGTCGTAGTTGACAGACTAACTAAGTCAGCGCACTTCTTACCCATTAAAGAGACCCATAGCTCTGACAAGCTAGCTCAGCTTTACGTGGATAAGATTGTATCTCTCCACGGAGTGCCGGTGTCTATTATATCGGATAGAGATACTAGATACACCTCTCACTTTTGGAAAAGTTTCCAAAAATCTTTGGGCACTCGTTTGAATTTTAGTACTGCTTACCATCCTCAGACAGATGGACAGAGTGAGCGTACAATTCAAACATTGGAAGACATGCTTCGTGCATGTGTTATTGATTTAGGTGGTAGTTGGGATGACCACCTACCCTTGATCGAGTTCTCCTATAACAATAGCTACCATACAAGCATTCAGGCTGCGCCTTTTGAGGCATTATATGGTAGGAAATGCAGAACGCCTGTCTGTTGGGCGGAAGTAGGAGAAGCTCAGCTATCAGGACGTGATATAGTCCTTTAAACGACGGAAAAGATTGTCCAAATTCGTGATCGCCTGAAAGCTGCCAGGGATAAGCAGAAAAGTTATGCTGATAAGAGGCGAAAACCTCTAAAGTTTGAGGTTGGTGACAAAGTCTTACTGAAAGTGTCAACCTGGAAAGGTGTGATGCGTTTTGGTAAGAAAGGCAAGCTAAGCCCTAGGTATATCGGACCATTCGAGATTATCGAATGTGTCGGCAGTGTAGCCTATAAGCTAAATTTGCCTGAGGAGCTGAGTAGAATCCCTAATGTTTTCCACATCTGTAATCTCAAGAAGTGTCTAGCTGATGAATCGCTAGCCATGTCTCAAAAGGACATACAGATTGATGAAAGCCTAAGATTTGTTGAAAGACCTATATCGATCAAGGATCGTCAGGTTAAAAAGCTCCAAAGGAAGCATGTGCCTATAGTAAAGGTCAAATGGGATGCCCGTAGGGGTCCCGAATATACGTGGGAAGTTGAGTCCACTATGCTACAGAAGTACCCTCACTTATTCCAGTAAATCTTGGGGTTGTGATTTCTTTTAAGTGGGTGAGGATGTAACACCACGTAAAAACATGTCCAATTATGTATAGACACGTGTCCTAAACCTAAGATATGTGAAAGATTGAGTTTTAAGGGCTAAAGTTGACAAACAGTGAAACTATGTGCATGGAGGGACTAAAAGTGTCAACATGCCAAACTTGTGCCTCTGAATGACCATACGTGATGAAAATATTCTTAAATGAGAGATTAGTTGGATATAAGAAGCAGTTTGTGAAAATAATCGGAAGATTATAAAACTACAAGGGTTAAATGTGTCAACATGTTAATTCTGACCTCTGATTGACCTCTTAACGAACCCGAGACTTTGAAATATTCAAATATACTCTCAAGAATAAGTGGTATAAATTTCACGTGGTATCGAGATCGTTATGCATGATTTCAAGACTTTGGGCTATAAGTGTCAACTTGACGAAACTTACATTTATAGTGATATTTAACGGAACCGAGCCTAACGAAGTTTGTTCATACATCCTTGAACCTTAGTAAACTAACTACAAGGGCCTTACATGTCAAAAAGGAGGTTAAATAGGGTTTAAACGGTCCAGGGACTAAAGCTGCCAAGTTATAAAGTTGTTTTGGCTGGTTTTTGGGTCTACGCGGGCCGCGTAAGATCCTTCTTGATCTTACGCGGGCCACCTAAATGTGCCCAGCGCAGAAAATGCAGGACAGGTGCAGGTTTCTCTAGTTTAACCGACTTAACCTCAAATGTATCGACTATATGGGCTGTATGCCGGTTTATTTACACCACTAGGACACCTGGGGTGATCCCAGGGCCTCCCATAACAGATGTGGATGATCTTAACTCATGGAACTTAGTATATATAGCCCTTTAGTTCATAAGTTCAAGAACTCACATTTGCAACAAATTTAAATTCCTCACTTCTGGAGCTTGCAATCAGTAGGAGAAGAATACCAAGTGTAGAAAAGATAGCAAGGACCATTAGTAAGAGTCTTATTACTTGCTTAGTCGTTTTAATTAGTTTAATTACCGAAAAGTCAAACATATCGTAAATTAACTTTGACTTTCGAATTAATCACAAATGATTCAGCCACTGATCAAAACGAAAGTGGTTATGGAACCATATTAATGTAGGTGATTAACCCTTAAAAGGGCACCTCCTAATTATTTCGTTTGACTAGTTAATTGTTGGGTCAAACTAGTTTGACAAAAAGTCAAACTGGACAGAAAGTTCAAAAATGAATTAAATTAATTAAACAGAGGTTCTAAATTATATTTTAACATTCTAATGACTTGGTAATTAATATTAGAACATGTGCTATCAGCCCTAACCCGACAATAATCAGTCTAAGGTCAAATTATAACTGAAAGTCGCAAAAGCTTGACTTTTGCTTTGACTTTCAGTTCTGACCCATTCAAGCTTAATTCTCCCATGTTTTAAGCTTCCATTAGGACCAAATTACTCAGTAGTATAGCCCTCTAGAGTTATAATGCATGGTTCTTAGTGGTTTGAATTATATGCTCTTGATCGTTAATATGCTTATAAATGCCATAAACGCCCTTTTGTCACACAAATGAGATTTTAAGAAATGTGAGAGGACAAAAACCTTTGTTACTGATTTATAATCTTGTCTTAAAAATTTGACATCATTTTGAGGTCTAGATTAGGAGTTATGCTCAATAGCATAATTAGAAAACTTTTTATTAATTAAACGGCGTAATTAGCATAAAGCCTATCTAAACCGAAATTTTGACACCAAAATTGTTACCCACTGATGTAATATAATATTTTGGGATTTTTGAAGATTTTTAATTATTTTTAAACTGATCATATCATAGGGTTCTAGCTTTAATTCGGTAATTGTCGGTTACACCCTTTTCTTGAATAAAATAAGTTTTACATAATATTTTGATACCAAACTTTTTGCTACTGATTCTACATGATAAATAAAATATTTTGAACTTTATAAACTGATCAAAAACTCGGATTTCCTATTATGACCCGAAAATCGCTTAAAACCGACTTTTACGCGTTTTAAGCGCATAGTATGGGTTAAAACTATTTTTAACATATAAGACTTGATACCTACTGATGTTTTTTTAATAAATTTCTATACTTTAACAGTAAGCAAAATTTTTAAACTCAGATTTCCAAAATTGACCCTTAAAGCTTATGTGAAATTACCAAAATGCCCCTCCGGTGCATAAATTGGTTATAAAGGATAAACTTCACATATAGGCAATACCCTACTGTTATAAGTTATTAAATTAAATATTTTTACTGATTTCAAAAGACCAGAACTTCAGTTTATTATTAAATCTCTTTTATAAGTGTTAAAAATTACTAAAATGCCCTTTCGGGACTTAAATTGGTTTAAATTACTTTTTGGGCATATATGTTAACATCCTACTGATGTATTAACATATTTTAAGCATAATAACAATTAAGATCTGTATATGATTCATTTGGTCACCCGTTACACGTTTACGCGTTCGGATCGGTTTACGTGACTAGTTTGCGTATAATAGCCGAAACAACTTTAACCTTATCATTTAATCCTCAAATTCCAGAAAGTGATTAGTTTACCCATATTATACAAGTATCCAAGCTTTTCAGGTCTAAAACACGTTCTATTCCGGTCTCCGCTTAATCTAGCGTTTAGAACCGTAAAGTTTCTTTCTAGCTAGCCGGTCTAAGTCCTTGACTTAACTAAAGACCCGTTAGCATCCTAATAGGTTATTAAACCTTCTAATACAAATTAGTAGCATCCATAGAAGGTATCATCATACAGCTTTAGGATTTACAGCTGAGTTACTTTCACCTTTGAGCTCAGGTAAATACTTTTTACTTATTTTCCTTATACGGATTGTGATTAATAAATTTACATAACCCGTTTTAATCTGCCTTGTTTGATAACATAAACATTGGGGGTTAATTCGACCGTGTCCTGGATATCCTCGGCTCATTTCATTTGAAAATGGCCACGACCTATGCACGGGGTGTAGGCATACACCTGACAGATGCAAATGCTAAATTATAAACCCACATGTTGGGGATAACTCCTTTGTGGGTTCTATAAGTGGTGAGTCGGTTAATCACGACCGGCTTCCAACCGGCCCCAATTATAAGACAAACATGTAAATCTGTATACACAATTATATTTAAATAATTGTCCCAAGTTATAAAAGATTTATGCCACGTGCATTAAAACCAATTTTTATAAACACTTTTCAAAAGAGTCAGTTAATTGTATTTACCTATGTAAACTGACTAATTTTCTTAAAGGCTGATTTGACAGGTACCTCTCGTAATAGGCTGTAGCTATTAGGTGTCATAAGAGGATCTTGCAAATCCATAGATACCTGAAGTCTGTTATTTTGTTTCTTTGTATTTATTTTTGATCCGCCTGTGGATCTTATTACATTCCAGTCTGTATATTCTTTCACTCGGACACTCAGACATTATGGTTTGTAATAGTTTATTCACCTAGCCTTCCGCTGTGCTATTATATTGTGTGTATTGACTATGATGATATCAACTACGTCACAATACTCCCCGCCAGGCCCACCGGTAATATGTGGAAATATCGGGGTGTGACAGGCGACATATGGCTTGTCGCCGCTGTTGGTGTCTCCTCTATTGCCCCGTTTTCTTGTAGTGTTCAGGATATATTAAATATCATCTTGATTAGTTAATTTATTTAGCACCAAGACACGCATCAAGATATAAACCCTTTAACTCAAAGTTCTATAAGTAAATTATACAAAACTTTAATCCATTCCTAGTAGAATTAGGTTGCAAGTGAAAACCTACCATCCTGTAATTTTGCCACGCCAAAGTTTGAGCTTCAAAAATTTCCAAATAAATCTATGTACTCATCATAGCCTCATGTTCAAGAAAACTCTATGCGCATTAACCAACTGTAACACCTCGTAAAATCATGTCCAATATAGTATCGACACGTGTCATGAACTTTAAACGTGTAACCAATTGAATATGAGGGACTAAAGTTGACAAACGAAGAAAGTACATGTATATAAGGATACAAAGTGTCAACATTTGATAATTTTGCCTTTCAAAAACTCTACACGATGCTTATACCCTTAAACGAATGAATTATGAAGCGTATGAAGCCGTTTGTGGAAGAAAGTGAAAGTTTACAAGACGCGAGGGTTAAAAGTGTCAACATGTTTAAGTTATACCTCTGAGTGACCTTTTAGCGAACCCGGAGCCTTGTAACGATTAATTATACTCCCAAGAATAAGTGATAAAAATTACACAAGGTTTCGATATCGTATGAGGAAGATACGTTAACTTTCGTAATTAAGGGATTAAAAGCGTCAACGAGGCAAAACTTGTCTTTTCGGTTATCATTTAATGAAACCAGACCTAACGATGTTTGGTTATATCTCATGGATCATAGAAATAAAAATTTCATGGGTTAAAAGTGCTTAAAATGGAAGAAATTACGCTTTAGAAGGTCCAAGGGTGAAAATGTCATTTTTGAAACTTCAATTGCTGGTCCCCAACCTCCTGGCGCTGCGCCACCACCTGAGGTACTCCTCCGTCGCGCGACGCGATGGACTGCCAGCTCAGAAAAACGTTGTTTAACGTGGCAGCTTGCATGTTTGCTAAATTCCGCGAGTTTGCCACCCTCTAGCTGCTTGAAACACGTCCCTAGACACCTGTTTTCATCTCTGGACTTGCCATAACACCTGGATTTCCTATTTGCTACTAATTTTATGTAATAAATAAAATATTTTTAATTTTATAAAATATTTTTAATTTTATAAACTGATCAAAAACTCAGATTTCCTATTTAAACCCGAAAATCGCTTAAAACTGACTTTTACGCGTTTTAAGCGCATAGTATGGGTTAAAGCTATTTTTGGCATATAAGACTTAACACCTACTGATGTTTTAAGTAAATTTTTATAATTAAACAGTAAGCAAAAGTTTTGAACTCAGAATTCTAATTTTGACCTTTAAAGCTTATGTGAAATTACCAAAATGCCCCTACGGTGCATAGTTTGGTTGTAAAAGATATACTTCACATATATGCATTAACCTACTGTTATGACCTATAAAAATAAATATTTTTACTGATTATATCAGACCTGAAACTCAGATTAGTATTTAAACTCTTTTGTAACCTTTAAATTGACCAAAATACCCCTACGGGGCATTATGGAAGGTATCTTACTGATATCACACCATATTTAAGGCATATTAACTTAGGAAACCTGTTCATGACTCATTTGGTTACCCGTTACGCATTATTCGCGTTCGATGCGGTTTATGTAACAAGTTTGCATAAATTAGCCGAAACGGGTCAAACCTTATCATTTTTATCTCAAAATCCAGAATGTGTTTAGTTTACCCATATTATACAAGTATACAAACTTGTCGGGTCGAAACCACACTCTAATCCGGTCATCGCTTAATCGTGCGTTTTGAACCGTATATCTTATTTTAAAACTAACCGGTCTAAGTTTAGACTTAATTAAGACCCATTAGGAATCTAATAGGTTATTAAAACCTTCGTTCCAGATTAGGAGCCCAGTAAAAGCTACTAGCACTCGCTGATTTTGATACATACTTGCTCAGGTAAATACTTTTAACTTATTTTCCCTTATATGGGCTTGGGGTACGGTATATAAAATACCGCTTGGTCGGGCGTTGAATTGTTAATCATATGAAGGTTAATTTATTGAGATGACCCATTTAAACTGTTTTATTTGCTTAAAGCCTTTGGGGGGTTAATGACCATGTCACGGATATCCTTGGCATCATTCATTGAAATGGCCACGAACTAAGCACGGGGTGTAGGCATACACCTGCCAGTGCATATATATATATATGTATATATATATATATATGTATATATATATATATGTATTTTTATATATATATATATAAAGGTATAACCGACGGAATTGAGAATAACTCGCCGCGGGATTATATCATGTGGTGTGTCTATTAATCTTTAACCCGGTATTCAGCCTGGGCTACTGAATGTATAACGAACATGTAATTCTTTTACAAGTTTATAATTAAATAATTATCCCAAGTTATAAAAGATTATTTTGTGCCATGTGCAATCAAATCAATTTTCTTAAACATATTCAAAATGAGTCGGTTAATTGTGTTTACCAGTGTAAACTGACGTATTTTCCAAAAAGGCTAAGTGCAGGTACTACACGGAATAGGCTGGCTACTCCTAGCTTCAATAAAGAGTCTTGCAAGCTTAGAAGTTAAATCTGTTGAACAATAAACTTTTGAACTTTGATCCGCCTGTGGATCCTTACAACCGTTTTGTAATACACTTGATATTACTTTTTATTCGGTTTGTAATGATTTTATCTTTCAACTTCCGCTGTGTATTAAACTGTGATAATATAAATTGTCTATGATATCAAGTACGTCACGATACTCCCCACCGGGCCCACCGGTAATACGTGGAAATATCGGGGTGTGACAGGTTGGTATCAGAGCCAACGTTGAGTGAATTAAACACTAGCCTTTTGTGTTTAATCTCAATGACACAGTTTGCACATTCCTCTACTTTCGAGTCTAGAAAAAGAACTTAGGACTAATACAAATTTGTTTTATTTTAAATTTTGTCCTTTATTTTTCTTTGTTGTGTCCTTTGTTGTTTTGACCGGATCAACCACAAATGCCGCCCAGATTCCGAGGTAGAGGAAGAGGCAAGGGGCCATTCATCGCCCCCAACGATCACGAGGCCGGGCCATCACACCAGCGAACTCCGTCAGACTCGTGAAGCAGAAGTCCTCAGGAAAACTGGAGGACCTCTTTAGAACCCGCGAGGCGTTCAATCTCGCTGAGCTCCTCACCTTCTTACCAAAATTCTTACGGGCCTCAATCGGAGAACGAGCCCCATAACTCACACCATTCTTTTATACCCCTACAAAGCCATAACTCACCTTTCAACGACCCAACACCGTATTTCAAGAGCCGGTTCAACCCGGAAAACCTAGTTGAAAAGCCAATGGGCTATAACCCGTTGGGACCGGAGGACCATTTCTCCATGGATATGGAAGAGGATCCAGAACCTGCCCAACCGCCAACCGAAACGCCTACTCACCCCATCGAGATTTCGGAGGGGTCACCCTTTCTTGGATCACCTTATAGTGGTCCCGACAGCTACGAGGCAAGATTTGCCTAATACGATTGGGTGTTTACTCCCAGTTACCACTCATCACCGCAGCAGCAGCAGCAGCAGGATCCCTCGGAGTATTCGCGCTTTGTAGCGGTTACTCCGCCACCACCACCAGTGCAGCAATAGCCTCTTGAGCCACCGAGGCGTAGGAGATCAACCTCGCACGGATGTCCGTGCGAGGGGGAGTTCATATCAGCACCCCTCAACATTCAAGTGGCAGCCATTACCCGCCACAATATGAAGACCCACAAATGGGTGGGCCTTCTAACCCTGTTTCTGAAGTGGAGTCTGCGCCAGTCGCACCGCCACCAGTGGGCTACAACCACCCAATTCCTACGTACGGCGGCGTATCGACATATAACCCTTTCGAGCAGCCGGCCCATACTGTAACAACTCTCACCAAAACTATTATTTCTTATTATATTTTGTCCAATAGGAAAAACTAATTAAGACCTCCAAGTAATCCTTCATAAACCCTAAAATTTTCAGAACAATAGGAATCAGGATCAGGGACCCTAAAACTCAAAGGGGGTATTCCCTAATTATGTTTATCCTTCGAAAACGGTTATAAAACACGTAAATTGAAAAAATGTCGACTCATCAGGGCTAAATAGGTGACAAAGCAAGCCTACCCTACTTTGGATTCCCCCGCGACAGATCCCGAGGATCCTGTCGCGACACGCGGGAGGAACCAAATGAGGGTATAAATACAGGGGCTTGGGACTTGATCAGTTTGCATGTTTCGACGTTAAATTTCTTTACGTACGTTAAGTTATACGCTATTTCATTCAAAAACACACACTGTCCTGAACCTCTGCTGCAATAACAGGGTAATAACTCGATCGCTGCTACGATTCAATGTCCGATCGATTGAAACTATCCAATGGATGTTTAAGTGCTGCCCACATTAGGGTTATGCTTTGTCATTCGTCGTAAATTCGATGGATGTTTAACTATCGCACTTTGTCATTCGTTGTGAGGGTTTAATCTCGTGAGTTATCGTAAATGCTGTATTAGTTACTGACCTAGTTCGTGTGCATGTTATTAATTTAGGTTACAAGGCTAATCAGTAGGCTTAAACTCTGTCCGTATTAAATCTGCAATGTGAGTTATTCTCTTTTATCAAATATTTACCATACTCCATTTTCAAAAGTTATAATTACAGGGATTAAGTCGTGGTTATCTTGAACCACTGGCTAGTGGGGTATTGTGCACATTACTAATTTCTCACGGGTTAGGCTAATAAATCCTAACAGTGATAAACGTCACTACTTGGGGAAAGACCCAATAGTGGTATGACCATCGTCACCAGGTGACACGGCGCCAGATAAAAATAAGATAACAGCCATTGTAATTGCTCTTATGCTGTAATTTATAACCATGTGTCATTTTATCAAATTTGAATAACTCGCCAGCATTTCCCCGCTGATAAAATATTTTTAAAAACAAGTTTTAGGCGACCTGCTGTAAATCAAGGAAAGTGCTACGGAGCACTAACAAGCTTGAAGAGGTAGCTCAGTTAAAATGAATAAACATGTTTTATAAAGCAGGGAATTTATTTGTGAAATTCCTCTACTGTAAATTACAGGGTTTATCCCGCATTATGAAATAAAATAATTGGGCAATTCAAGTTTTAAAAGATCTTGTGAAAATCTTCCGCTGTCACTTTTAATAAATACCACGGGTTCCTGTCCCGCGGCTCCTGACTGGGTCAAACCAGGGCTGGGGCCGTGACATGAAAAGGTGGTATCAGAGCCACTGATTTAAGCCTATTAAGTATTCAAATATACTTAAGTATCCTGATTGCCATTTTGTGATTATGTGTTTTATTAACTGACTAATTGTTAGTTACAGTATGGGTAAACAAAGACTCTCGGACATCTATCTTAAATTAGATAGTTCACCAAAAGAGAAGGGAAGTTCATCCCAAACAAATTCCTCAAGATACTTAGTAGACACTGAGGAAGGAATATTTGTTCGTAAAGCACAATATGAGAAACCACTTTTTCCTAATAAAAGAAGTTTGATTATTAGAAAAAGTCAAGAGAAAATGAGGAAGAAGTCACAACCAAAGGAAGTAACAAATAATAAGGAAATTCAGGAAATAGGTGATAAACCACCATGGGAAGATGAGTTAGATGAAAAATGGGCAGATCTTTATATGTTAGCTACTGTAGCAGTAAATCTTAATTTTTAAATTATCAACACCCTGACTCAGTATTAGCACCCATATTATCCATAAGTCAGAAACTTTAATATTTTGGTGTACTAAAAATAAATATTTTGTTTCAATAAAATGGATTATTAGATATTTGTAATTAATATTAAATTTTCTATTTTTGTGATTCTGTGAAAACTTAATGTACAAAATTTTAACCTAAAATTTTTGTGTTTCTTCATAAATGCTAAACAGCATGAATGAATTGTCTACGGCCCTTGAGAATCTCAATTTATACCCAGTGAAAATAGAAGTTTCTAGAGATTGTATTGGTTATTTGGCCGATGTGGAAGAACCCATGGAATTTCAAGCTCCACCTCCGGAAAAAGTAAAACCAAAGAAAAGAAGAAGATTTGTAGGATGGAGGCGTGTGCGCAGAAGGAAACCAGCAACAAGGAGAATTCCCAAGATAGAAAATCCCATGGATAAAGGAAAGGGGATCGAGATTGGGGAAAGTTCAAGACAGACAGGAATGGAAATTGGGGAAAGTTCTAGGCAAAACAAGGAAATGACATTTTAGGAAGAGTTAGATTTCATATTAGCAAGTTGTGATACCCTTAAACCTGTTAATGAAAATATGTTCCCTTATCCTGCTGAAACCCAACTTCCGGTAAACTTGGAACCAGCCATCCCAGACCCTCTGATCCATACTCAACCTCTAGGAGAAATGGACGAATGGTGGACCAACGATTGGCAATTTCAAAACCTTCTAAATAATCCTTATACCTTCTTCCCTCAATTTGACCCAGAACCTGCACCAAACCCGCCGATGAGCAATGAAAACTTGGCAGAACTCCGTCATTTTGGCGAGGAACTAATGGATGCAGGAAATCGAATCCGGGAGGTAGGAGAACAGATCTCTATGACGAGAGGGAGCGTCGTTTCTGAAAACGACAACTGATGGGATAATATGGAATAGTGGAAGCATATGTTTAATAATAATAATATAATAATTAAAATAAAACATGTAAAATGAAACAATAAAACTTGTGTAAGATAACCAGTGTGTACGGAAGCATATTATAATATATAAAAATGGAAGTCGAGAAATTGACAATTTTGGCTATATATTTGTTTATATGATTATGTGCAAGTGTTTGTTATATTTGGTTGTTTCTTATTTTATACTAATCACTTATATATAAATTAATTACCAGATGGCACATGCTGGTAATCAACCTGATAATTAAGTGAATCAATCTGAGCATATCAATGAAGATCAATTTCTAAATAGGCAAGATATCGAGAATATCGTTGCTCAAGGGATAGCCAATGCTATTCCAGCAATACTTGCTGCTGCTAGAAATCCAATCGAACCTCAACAAATTAGTCCTAGCAAATGTACACAAGGTGATAATTTTAGTAATAGTGTAAACGGAGGTGGCAACAATACTAATAATAACGACAACAATGGGATACAAGCTCCACTCCTTAAGAAAATGAAAGCTGCAACATCTAGTTGCACTTACAAGGAGTTTCTTACCTGTAAACCAGCTGAGTTTGCAGGTAACGAAGGGGCGACTGCTGCACTACGTTGGATAGAGAAAACCGAGGCAGTCATTACAATAAGTAAATGTGCCGAAGAAGACAAAGTGATGTACGCATCGCATCTGTTTAAAGAAGGGGCGCTAGAATGGTGGAATACAGTACTTCAAGCCAAAGGAAGAAACATGGCCTATGCCATAAATTGGGAAGAATTTAAAAGTCTGATAGAAAGAAAATTCTGTCCCGAATATGAAAAGGAACAAATGGCAAATAAGTTCCTGAACCACCGAATGGTGGATGTAGACTGTCGAGGGTATACTTCGACATTCTTCGAATATGCGAGAGTAGTACCAACCCTGGCTTCGCCAGAACCGGTGCTTATTTCCCGCTATATTTGGGGATTAATTGGTGAAATTCGTGACATTGTCAAAGCTGCGAGACCACTTACAATTGATGATGCTGTGGAATTAGCTAATACCTTAACGGACGGGCTAATCCACACAAGAGAAAAACCCGGAAGAAGGATGTAGCCCAAAAGATTACCCAGAGATTCCGTATGGGTAATCGTAGCAATTTCAAGAGAAAAGGAACAGGGCAATCTTCTACTGGTCCATTTTGCAACACCTGCAAAAGGAAGCATTTTGGAAGATGCAAGGGGTATTGCAATTTCTGCAAAATTTCGGGACATCAAGAAGAAGATTGCAGGAAGAAGAAAGCAACAGTCTGCTACAACTGTGGAGAAACTTGACATTTTAGGCCAGATTGCCTGAAATTGGTTAAACCAGCTGACAACAAAACCAAAACTACAAAAGTAGCTACCAAGAAGAACGTAAGAGCCTTCCAGTTGACTACTCAGGAAGCAGAATTAATTCCGGACGTGATAGCTGGTACGTTCTTAGTTCACAACGTCTATGCAAAAGTATTATTTGACTCTGGTGCAAACCAAAGTTTTATAAATACTTCATTCTGTCAAGCTCTTAATTTACCCTTAACCAACCTTAGGCAGATTTTTACGGTCGAAACAGCAGATGGAAATTCTGTTAAAATAGATAAGGTTTTGCAAAATACGAAGAGAGAACTCTTAAGTCATAAATTTTCTGCAAACCTATTACCTATGAATCTAGCTGGATTCGATGTTGTATTAGGAATGGATTGGTTAGTAGCCAATCATGTTCGAATTCTTTGTGATAAGAATTCCATAGAAATTCATACACCCGCAGGAGAATTAGTGGTGATTACAGGATATAAGCCACTGAAACCAATGAAGTTCATATCAGTAATGAAAATTGCTAATTATGAACGAAAACAAGGAATAGTGTATATGATTTCAGTAATCATTAACACTAAGGGTAAGGAACTTAAAGAAATTCCAGTAGTATCAGAATACTCAGATGTATTCCCAGAAGAACTACCTGGATTACCACCTAACAGGGAAGTTGAATTTAGAACTCATCTAATTCCTAGAACTACACCGATAGCTAAGGCACCTTATCGGTTAGCACCCACCGAAATGTTAGAATTGAAAAAGCAGTTAGATGAATTACTAAACAAAGGATTCATACAACCTAGTTCATCCCCGTGGGGAGCTCCAGTGCTGTTCGTGAAGAAGAAAGATGGTTCGATGTGAATGTGTATCGATTATAGGGAATTGAATAAAGTTACAATTAAGAATCGATACCCATTACCTAGGATTGATGATCTTTTTGATCAACTTCAGGGGGCTAGTTACTTTTCTAAGATCGACTTGCGCTCCGGATATCATCAATTGAAAGTACAAGAAGAAGACATACCTAAACCTGCTTTCAGAACTAGGTATGGTCATTACGAGTTTACAGTCATGCCCTTTGGGTTAACAAATGCTCCTGCAGCATTTATGGACATGATGAATAGAATCTGTAAACCGTACTTGGATAAATTTGTAATTGTCTTCATTGACGATATACTTATTTATTCCAAGAATCAAGAATAGCATTGTCAGCACTTGCATGCACTCTTAACCTTGTTAAGAAAGGAGAAGCTTTATGCCAAATTCTCGAAGTGTGAATTTTGGCTACAAGAAGTGCAATTTTTAGGTCACATGGTGAATCACGAAGGAATTTACATAGATCCCTCTAAGATAGAAGCAATTACCAAATGGAAGGTTCCGCAATCAGCAATGGAAATTAGAAGTTTTCTAGGGTTAGCCGGATACTATAGACGATTTATTAAGGATTTTTCCATGATAGTTGTACCATTAACTAAGCTAACCTGTAAATCAGTTAAGTTTGAATGGGGACCTAAGCAAGAAGATGCCTTTAGGATCTTAAAGCAAAAGCTAACAAATACTCCAATTTTAGCCTTACCAGAAGGAACAAAAGATTTTGAAGTATATTGTGATGCTTCAAAGTTAGGATTAGGATGTGTGCTAATACAACGCAAGAAGGTAATTGCGTATGCATCAAGACAATTGAAAAAGCACGAAGAAAATTATACGACTCATGATTTAGAGTTAGGAGCCATAATTTTTGCCCTTAAGATTTGAAGACATTATCTGTACGGAAGTAAATTTACTATCTATACAGACAATAAAAGCTTAAGATATATTTTTGGACAAAAAGAATTAAATATGAGGCAAAGGAGATGGATGGAAATCCTAAGTGACTATGATTGTGATATTCAATATCAATATCACGAATGAAAAACAAACGTAGTAGTTGATGCTTTAAGTCGTAAGTACCATGAGAAGCAAAGATGAGTTCGTGCTCTTAGATTAAATCTACAGTTAGATTTAATGGAACAACTAAAGAACATTCAAGAAACAACAATCAAGGATGATGCTGAAGGAATGAAAGGACGAATAAAAGAATTAGAGCAAGGAAATGATGGAATTTGGAGATTCCATAAGAAACGAATTTGGGTACCTAAACAAGGAGAATTAAGAAATAAGATCCTAGAAGAAGCCCATAAATCTAGGTATACCATGCATCCTGGTAACAATAAAATGTACCAAGATTTAAGAAATAACTTCTGATGGATAGGAATGAAAAAGGACATAGCTAGATATGTTTCTAAGTGTCTTACTTGTTCACAAGTAAAGGCAGAACACCAGAAACCTTCAGGTCTACTACAACAATTAGAAATGCCTGTATCGAAATGGGAACTTATAACAATGGACTTTGTTACTAAGTTATCCAAAACCAGAAAAGGTAATGATGCGATTTGGGTAATCGTGGATCGATTAACCAAATCAGCTCATTTTCTACCCATGAAGGAAACCTTTAGCATGGAAAGGTTAGCCAAGTTGTATGTAGATGAAGTTGTATCCTTACATGGAGTCCCACTCTCCATTGTATCGGATAGAGATAGTCGTTTCACTTCCCATTTCTGGACAAGTTTCCAAGAAGCAATGGGAACCCGACTAAATCTAAGCACTGCATATTATCCTCAAACAGACAGGCAAAGTGAAAGGACAATCCAAACCCCTAGAGAACATGCTTAGGGCATGTGTGATAGATTTTGGGGGAAATTGGGATAATCATTTACCTTTAATTGAATTCTCTTATAACAATAGTTATCATGCAAGCATAAAAGCTGCCCCATTCGAAGCACTGTATGGACGAAAATGCAGAACTCCAGTTTGTTCGGCAGAAATAGGAGAAAGTCAATTATCAGGTCCTGAGATAGTACAAGAAACCACTGACAAAATCACTCAAATCAAGGAAAGACTAAAGACAGCTCGAGATCGCCAGAAGAGTTATGCAGACAATAGACGCAAGCCATTAGAATTCCAAGTTGGAGATAGAGTACTGTTGAAAGTTTCTCCTTGGAAAGGATTAGTATGGTTTGGTAAGAAGGGAAAACTGAGTCCAAGGTACGTAGGACCCTTCCCAGTAATTCAACGAATAGGACCAGTTGCTTATCGCTTACAACTACCAGAAGAATTAGCTGGGGTACATGACGTATTTCATGTATCCAACCTCAAGAAATGTTTATCTGACGAATCTTTGGTAATACCTCTTCAGGATGTAGAGGTAAATGAAAAGTTAAAATTTGTTGAGAAGCCACTGCAAATAGAAGATAGAAAAGTCAAGTTTCTCAAACACAAACGACTTGTGCTGGTCAAAGTCAAATGGGATTCAAGGAGAGGACCTGAATACACTTGGGAGCTGGAATCAGAAATGAAGCGAAAGTATCCTCACTTATTCCAGTAAATCTCAAGGACGAGATTTTTATTAAGGTGGGGAGGATGTAACAACTCTCACCAAAACTATTATTTCTTATTATATTTTGTCCAATAGGAAAACCTAATTAAGACCTCCAAGTAATCCTGCATAAACCCTAAAATTTTCAGAACAATAGGAATCAGGATCAGGGTCCCTAAAACTCAAAGGGGGTATTCCTTAATTATGTTTATACTTTGAAAAAGGTTATAAAACACATAAATTGAAAAATTGTCGACTCATCAGGGCTAAATAGGTGACAAAGCAAGCCTACCCTACTTTGGATTCCCCCGTGACACGCGGCAGATCCTGAGGATCCTGTCGCGACATGCGGGAGGTACCAAATGAGGGTATAAATACAGGGGCTTGGGACATGATCAGTTTGCATGTTTCGACGTTAAATTTCTTTACGTATGTTAAGTTATACGTTGTTTTATTCAAAAACACACACTGTCCTGAACCTCTGCTACAATAACAGGGTAATAACTCGATCGCTGCTATGATTCAATGTCCGATCGATTGAAACTATCCAATGGATGTTTAAGTGCTGCCCACATTAGGGTTATGCTTTGTCATTCGTCGTAAATTCGATGGATGTTTAAGTATCGCACTTTGTCATTCGTTGTGAGGGTTTAATATCGTGAGTTATCGTAAATGTTGTATTAGTTACTGACCTAGTTCGTGTGCATGTTATTAATTTAGGTTACAAGGCTAATCAGTAGGCTTAAACTCTGTCCGTATTAAATCTGCAATGTGAGTTATTCTCTTTTATCAAATATTTTACAATACTCCATTTCAAAAGTTATAATTACAGAGATTAAGTCGTGGTTATCTTGAATCACTGGCTACTGGGGTATTGTGCACATTACTAATTTCTCACAGGTTAGGCTAATAAATCCTAACAGTGATAAACGTCACTACTTGGGGAAAGACCCAATAGTGGTATGACCATCGTCACCAGGTGACACGGTGCCAGATAAAAATAAGATAAAAGCCATTGTAATTGCTCTTATGCTGTAATTTATAACCATGTGTCGTTTTATCAAAATTGAATAACTCGCCAGCATTTCCCCGCTGATAAAATATATTTAAAAACATGTTTCAGGCGACCTGCTGTAAATCAAGGAAAGTGCTACGGAGCACTAACAAGCTTGAAGAGGTGGCTCAGTTAAAATGAATAAACATGTTTTATAAAGCAGGGAATTTATTTGTTAAATTCCTCTACTTTAAATTACGGGGTTTATCCCGCATTATGAAATAAAATAATCGGGCAATTCAAGTTTTAAAAGATCTTGTGAAAATCTTCCGGTGTCGCTTTTAATAAATACCACGGGTTCCTGTCCCGCGGCTCCTAACCGGGTCAAACCGGGGCTGGGGTCGTGACACATACTAACTACAACTACGCCGAGGCTGACCCTTACCTGGTAGCGGCAAACTATAATGCTTTTCATCCCGAGGGGCCCTTTGGAGTCCCATATCAGACTGGGTATCCACCCTATGGGTACCAATACCCGCCACCTCCTCAACTTCCGCAGCATCAGCAGCCGCCGCAGCCTCCACTGATATCGCCACCGCAGCAGCAGGAGATTCTTCAAAGATTGAGTCAGGTGGAACAGGAGGTTCGGGAAGAGCGTAGGAAAAACCGAGGAATTCTCAAGGGTCTATCGAGCTTAATCAAGGGGAAGAGCAAAAAGGGTCATTAAATCCTTTATTTGTTTATTTGTAATTCTTTAATGTTTAATCAGTCCCTGCGTGGACATCTGTTTCTGTAATCAGTCCCTGCGAGGACTTGTATTTCTTGTTAGCCCCTGCGTGGGCATGTCTTTTCTGTTTAGCCTTGCGTGGGCAAGTTATTTCAGTTAAACTCCCGTTTAGGGCAAAATGTACTCCTTTTAAATTTAATGGCATGTTATAATTTAAATTTCATTTTTATCATTATATGCATAAATGTAAAATGTATGAAATAAATAAATAAATAAAATTCAAAATATGTCATTCCTTTTACAAGGTCTGCCTTTAAATATTAAATAAGAATCTTAAAGGGTATAACCTAGCCTGCATGTCATTATAAGACCTGGTCATGATGGTAAAACCTGTTTAAAAAGAGATTCAAATACTTGTTAACATCTGAAAACATGTTAACATTCCTGGCTAACGTGATTCGTAAAATCACACGTGTCATCCTTACATTGGATTATTCAAAATCCTTCTTTATTATTTAAACATTCATTTGTGATGTAGGGCTTACGAGCCGTAATTATTTTCATATAAGACAAAAGACAGCTGTAGTCTATGGCTCCCTGTCAATAAAAGGTAATGAACTATGATTCAAGCCTTAGTACCTCGATCCTATAAGATCTTGCTCAAAAAATTTGAATATGTCCATGTGACTTGGCCTTTTGTGCCATTATTATATTTAATTATAACTAAGGATTATTAATGAAAAATCCTGAATGAAATACTTAATAAATTAACCAAAATGGTTCTTTAATACCACAGTTAATAAGTTAATAAGATGACAAATCTATTATAAACTTCTAAGAAGTCATTGTCATCATTTTATGTAGCAATCAAGCTACATGGCAGAATCTGAAGAAGTCAACAGTCATCCAAGGGAGAATCGTGATACTACTAGGTTCAACGTAACTGGTGCAGAACTTCAAGCATTGATTGATAATGCTGTTACCAAGGCCATAGATAGGCAGTTTAATGAGTCAAGTGGTACTCGAAGCAAGACCTCATCTGTACCCCATTCTAAACCTAAGACTCACTCTGAGGCTCCTAGTAATCCACCTTCTAAACATAATGGATCAAGGAGAGATGACGATCATCACTCCTCAAATCAGCATAGTGTTCCGTCAAAGAAGATTGAGCTCAAACGAGAACCACGTGGTAAGTCCTGTACATATAAGTATTTCATCTCCTGCAAGCCTAGAGACTTCACATGAGAGAAAAGAGCCGTCGATTGTATGACTTGGCTCGATGAAATGGACACTGTGGTTGATATCAGTGGTTACGCTAATAGGGACGTTGTGAAGTATGTATCTCGGTCATTTAAGGGAGAAGCGCTAGCTTGGTGGAGGTCTATGATCCAAGCTATTGGAAAAGTCCATTTGTATGGTATGTCTTGGGAGCAGTTCGTTACTCTCATCAAAGAAAATTACTGCCCTCAACATGAGGTGGAGAAGATTGAGACCGAATTCCTGACATTGATTATGAAGAATTTAGACTGTCAGGCGTACCTTATGAGTTTTAATACCGTGTCTCGATTGGTTCCATATTTGGTGACACCGGAACCAAAACGGATAGCCCGTTTCATTGGGGGTTTAACCCCGGAGATCAAAGCCAGTGTGAAGGCATCTCGACCGACTACCTTTAGATCTGTAGCCGATCTGTCACTATCACTTACCCTTGATGCGGTCAGGCAGATATCGCTTAGAAATTCTGATATTGTGAAGAGGAAACGTGAGGACGAAAACTCACACCGTTCAGGGAAGAAGCATAAAGGGAACTTTGACCACAGGAAGAGTTCAGGGTTCAAGAAAGATGATCAGCAGTCGGGCGAGAAGCCCAAATGCAAAATCTGTGAGAAGCGCCATTTAGGGAGGTGCAGATACAAGTCAAAATCCCAATCACAGCCAAGGGTTTGTGGGATTTGTAAGTCAAGTGAGCACAAGATGATAGTGTGCAAGAAGATAAAGGATGCAATGTGCTATAACTATAACGAGAAGGGGCACATCAAGTCCAACTGCCCAAAGGATGCCAAGAAACCTGAGGAAAGCAAAAAGACCAATGCTAGGGTCTTTCGAATGGATGCACGGGAAGCGGTGTAGGATGATAACGTGATAACAGGTACCTTCCTTATAAATGATGTTTATGCAAGAGTGTTATTTGATTTGGGTGCGGATAGGTCGTTTGTAGATGATAAGTTTTGTAAGTTGTTGAATTTACCTGTTAAAACCCTAAGCGTGAAATATGAAGTAGAGTTGGCCGATGGTACCTTAGAAACCGCCTCAACTGTGCTAGATGGATGTTTTATATCCATTAGGAACCACTCATTTCCGTTATCATTACTTCCTTTGAAATTAGCTGGTTTCGACATAGTAATAGGCATGGATTGGTTATCTCATAACCAAGCCCAGATTGTTTGTGATAAGAAACAAGTGGTGATCAAGACTCCGTATGGTGAGCCACTTACCATACAAGGAGATACTCAGTATGGGTTGCCTAAGCAAGTGTCTATGCTTAAGGCATCAAGGTGTATGAAGAAAGGTTGTGTTATTTATATGGCACAAGTGACTATTGATGAGACAAAACCCAAGATTGAAGACATCCCTATCATTTCTGAATATCCAGAGGTATTCCCTGAAGAACTACCTGGTTTACCACCAGATAGGCAAGTAGAGTTTAGAATCGACAAAATACCTGGAGCAGCACCTGTTGCAAGAGCACCGTACCGTTTAGCCCCAGCTGAGATGAAGGAGTTGGGAACTCAGTTGGATGATTTGTTGGCAAAAGGATTTATTAGACCTAGCTCATCTCCCTGGGGAGCACCTATTCTATTTGTAAAGAAGAAAGATGGATCGATGCGTCTATGAATCGATTATCGTGAGCTTAACAAGGTCACTATCAAGAACAGATATCCATTGCCCAGGATCGACGATTTGTTCGATCAACTAGAATGGGCAAGTTACTTTACCAAGATTGACTTGAGGTCATGTTACCATCAGCTGAAGGTTAGAGATGAAGATGTGCACAAGACTGCATTCAGAACTCGGTATGGTCACTACGAGTTCTTAGTGATGCCTTTCGGGCTCACTAATGCACCAGCAGCGTTCATGGACCTCATGAATCGCGTTTGCAAACCCTACTTGGACAAGTTTGTCATTGTCTTCATTGATGACATTCTTATTTATTCAAAGAATCAAGCTGACCATGAGAAGCACCTTCGGTGTATTCTTAAACTTCTTCAGCAAGAGAGGCTTTATGCTAAGTTCTCTAAATGCGAGTTTGGCTTCGTGAAGTCCAATTACTTGGACATATGGTTAGTGAGCGTGGTATCTAGGTGGATCCCGCTAAGATTGAAGCTATCATGAATTGGCAGGAGCCGAAGACGCCCACAGAGATTCGCAGCTTTTTAGGCCTGGCAGGATATTACAGGCGTTTTATTGAGAACTTCTCAAGGATTGCAGCACCCCTAACTTCGTTAACTCGCAAGAATATTAAGTTTGATTGGGGTCCTAAGCAACAAGAATCCTTCGATATTCTTAAACAGAAGTTAAGCAATGCTCCTGTGTTGACATTGCCTGAAGGAATTGAAGAATTTGTGGTATATTGTGATGCATCACACACTAGCATGGGATGTGTGCTAATGCAGAAAGGTAAAGTTATTGCACACGCTTCCCGACAATTAAAAGTGCACGAGAAGAATTACACCACCCACGATTTGGAGTTGGGTGCCGTTGTATTTGCACTGAAACTATGGCGACAATATTTATATGGTACAAAGTGTGTGATCTATTCTGATCATAAAAGCCTTCAACACTTGTTCAACCAGAAGGATCTGAACATGAGGCAGCTACGATGGATGGAGACACTAAATGATTATGATTGTGAAATCCGATACTATCCAGGTAAGGCGAATGTGGTCGTCGATGCTTTGAGAAGAAATGAAAGGGTTAAGCCTATTAGAATCAATGCCAAGAGCATTGAATTAAAGAACAGTTTGAATGAAAGATTGTTAGCCGCTCAGAAGGAGGCCGTATTAGAAGCTAACTATCCAAATGAAAAGCTGCGAGTCACTGCAGAACAGTTATCATATGGTAAGGATCGAATCTTAAGATTGAATGGACGAATATGGGTTCCAATCTGTGGAGGACTACGGGATGTTATCCTCCAAGAAGCCCACAATTCTAAGTATTCTATTCATCCCGGATGTGACAAGATGTACCAGGATTTGAAGGCAAATTATTGGTGGATAGGCTTGAAGAAGTCTATAGCTACTTATGTAGCCAAATGTTTGACGTGCGCGCAAGTTAAAGCTGAACACCAGAAGCTGTCAGGTCTACTACAATAGCCTGAACTTCCCACCTGGAAGTGGGAAATGGTGACTATGGATTTTATCACCAAGTTACCAAAGACGAAGAGAGGAAATGATACTATTTGGGTTATAGTGGATAGACTGACTAAGTCAGCCCACTTTTTCCCTATTAAGGAAACACACAGCTCAGATAAGTTAGCTCAGCTGTACGTGGATGAGATTGTATCTCTCCACGGAGTGCCAGTGTCTATCATCTCTGATAGAGATACGAGGTATACATCGCATTTCTGGAAAATCTTTCAGCAATCCCTAGGCACTCGATTAAATTTTAGCACCGCATATCATCCTCAGACGGATGGTTAAAGTGAACGTACTATTCAGACACTCGAAGATATGCTACGAGCTTGTATTATTGTTCTGGGTGGAAGTTGGGATGATCATCTTCCATTGATCGAATTTTCATATAACAATAGCTATCATTCCGGTATTCAAGCTGCACCTTTTGAAGCTTTGTATGGAAGAAAGTGCAGAACGCCCGTTTGTTGGGCAGAAGTTGGAGATGTCCAACTCATAGGACCTGATATAGTCCTGGAGATGACAGACAAGATTGTACAGATAAGAGATCGTCTCAAAGCTGCCAAGGATAGGCAGAAAAGCTACGTGGATAAAAGGCGTAAACCTCTAAAATTTGAGGTTGGTGACAAAGTGTTACTGAAAGTATCACCCTGGAAAGGGGTAATGGTATTTGGCAAGAAAGGCAAGTTAAGCCCAATATATATAGGACCATTCAAGATCATCGAATCTTTCGGAACAGTGGCTTATAAGTTAAATTTGCCTGAAGAGCTCAGTGGTATTCATAATGTATTCCACATCTGCAATCTGAAGAAATGTCTAGCTGATGAATCACTAGTCATACCGCATAGGGATGTGAACATAGATGAGAGCTTGAAATTTGTGGAAAAACCTTTGTTGATCGAGGATCGACAGGTTAAGAAGCTTCGAAGGAAGCATGTACCAATTGTAAAGGTTAAATGGGATGCCCGTAGAGGTCCCGAGTATACGTGGGAGGTAGAGTCCATAATGAAAGAGAAGTACCCTCATTTATTTCAGTAAATCTCGAGGTCAAGATTTCTTTTAAGGGGGTGAGGATGTAACACCTCGTAAAATCATGTCCAATATAGTATCGACACGTGTCATGAACTTTAAACGTGTAACAAATTGAATATGAGGGACTAAAGTTGACAAACGAAGAAAGTACATGTATATAAGGATACAAAGTGTCAACATTTGATAATTTTTCCTTTCAACAACTCTACACGATGCTTATACCCTTAAACAAATGAATTATGAAGCCGTTTGTGGAAGAAAGTGAAAGTTTACAAGACGCGAGGGTTAAAAGTGTCAACATGTTTAAGTTATACCTCTGAGAGACCTTTTAGTGAACTCGGAGTCTTGTAACGATTAATTATACTCCCAAGAATAAGTGATAAAAATTTCACAAGGTTTCGATATCGTATGAGGAAGATACGTTAACTTTCGTAATTAAGGGGTTAAAAGCATCAACGAGGCAAAACTTGTGTTTTCGGTTATCGTTTAACGAAACCGGACCTAACGATGTTTGGTTATATCTCATGGATCATAGAAATATAAATTTCATGGGTTAAAAGTGCTTAAAATGGAAGAAATTATGCTTTAGAAGGTCCAGGGGGTGAAAATGTCATTTATGAAACTTGAATTGCTGGTCCCCTACCTCCTGGCGCTGCGCCACCACCTGAGGCACTCCTCCGTCGCGTGACGCGACGGACTGCCAGCTCAGAAAAATGTTGTTTAACGTGGCAACTTGCATGTTTGCTAAATTCCGCGAGTTTGCCACCTTCTAGCTGCTTGAAACACGTCTCTAGACACTTGTTTTCATCTCTGGAGTTGCCACAGCACCTGGATCAATCTCCATGATCCTTCCTTGGCTATATATAGAGCTCATTGTTGCAACATTTGGGCACCTCACTTGAAAAACTTCCAAACACTTGTTCTAGAGATTTCTGGAGCTCAAGACCACTTCTTAAGGATCATTAGTCGTGCATAGGACTTCAGTAAGTGTCCTTAACCTCTCTTAATTCAATTTTTTTAGTTTAATGGCCTAAAGTCAAACCCGTCGTAATTAAGATTTGACTTAGTAATTAATCACTAATGGTCCAGTCAATTCTCGAATTGAAAGTACTTATGAGTTGGTAATTATGTGGGTAATAAACCCTTAAAAGGGCACCCTCTGATTCCCACTCTAACTAGGTCAATTGTCGGGTCAAAGTTAATTTTAAAAAGTCAACAGAAAGCAAATTTTTGCATAAACACATAATTAACAATGTATAAGCTATGAAACCTGTTTTATCACTAATATAACTTGGTAATCAATGTAAGAACATGTCTAAACATGTTCAACCCGACAATTTTTTGTTTTAGCTCGGTTCGGAACCGAAAGTCGCAAAAGTAGACTTTTGCTTTGACTTTCAGTTCTGACCCAATGTAGCATATTTTAGAAATGCTTTAGAGCTCTATTAGGACCAGGTTATAGATTAGTGTAACCCTCTGAGGTTATACAACTTGGTTCATTAGTTATTCGATTCATGTGCAAGTTTCAGTTATATGCCTAAATGTTGACCATAATGCCCTTTTGACCTTAAAACTAGATTTTTGAAAATGTGAGAGGACAAAAACCTTTGTTACTGATTTATAAACTTGTCCTAAAAATTTGACATTAGTTTGAGGTCTAGATTAGGAGTTATGCTCAATATCGTAATTAGAAAGCTTTTTATTAATTAAACGGCGTAATTAGCATAAAGCCTATCTAAACCCAATTTTTGATACCAAACTTTTTACCTACTAATGTAAAACTATATTTTGGGATTTTTGAAGATTTTTATTTTTTTTTAGGCAGAGCATAACATAGGGTTATAGCTTTGATTCGGTAATTGTCGGTTTTGCCCTTTTGGCCTATAAAATAAGTTTTACATAATATTTTGACACCAAACTTTTTGCTACTGATTTTATGTAAAAAATAAAATATTTTTAATTTTATAAACTGATCAAAAACTCAGATTTCCTATTTAAACCCGAAAATAGCTTAAAACCGACTTTTACGCGTTTTAAGCGCATAGTATGGGTTAAAACTATTTTTGGCTTATAAGACTTGACACCTACTGATGTTTTAAGTAAATTTTTATAATTAAACAGTAAGAAAAAGTTTTGAACTCAGAATTCTACTTTTGACCTTTAAAGCTTATGTGAAATTACCAAAATGCCTTACGGTGCATAGTTTGGTTATAAAAGATAAATTTCACATATATGCAGTACCCTACTGTTATGACTTATAAAAGTAAATATTTTTACTGATTATATCAGACCTGAAACTCAGATTAGTATTTAAACTCTTTTATAACCTTTAAATTGACCAAAATACCCCTACGGGGCATAATTTGAGTTTAAATCCATTTTGGGCATAATGGAAGGTATCTTACTGATATCACAACATATTTAAGGCATATTAACTTAGGAAACCTGTTCATGATGTGACAACCGTCACTTTTCCATACATTCCGTACACGAAATGAACAGTAATCTGTGCTTAAATGACTGTGCATGATCTGGTTTACCAGACAAATAAATTTCTGAATTCCATGCAAGTGAATTCATGCACATTTTGTGCTACAAAATATAGCTTTATGCATAAACGAGAGCGTTGCGTCAGAAATATTAGTAAACTCACCGGTAAGACACATCGTGTCAACAGAACTGCAGAAAGCAGTCAGACATTAGAATTGAGGCCTAGGTGTAGGTCCGACGACAAAAGTACATTAAACCCAAGAGTACATATAAGGGTTTAATTTATAGACATTGCGAAAGCAAAAATAAGCACTAAAAAGCACCCGAAACGCACTTTAAGTGCAGAATTTATATAATTCAGCAATAATTCAGCATTTAAACATATGAATATTATGCAGAAATTTCGTTTTATTATCCAGAATACTTCCCCAAGTGTTGGGAATTAAAAGGGATACAAAAAGGTACTTAAAGGGTACTAAAAAGGGTAATTTAGCACTTTAACGAATCGGTATCTAACCGAACAACCGGACTTTACCCGGAACACCAAAATATTGCTAGAAGCAATGTTTTTATTTTTCTAAGCTAATTAGGGTACCCGAATACCCTAACACCCGTTATATTACACTACACTCTAGTAATTAATTTAAAGTTCCTAAATTAAACAAACTAGCACTAACTAGTAGTTGGAATTGAACCATATTACCCCACCCCCCATGTAACCACGGCTCCAACATCCCCCCACCCAAGATCTTCTTAGATTATTTTATTTGATTTGTTGTGTTGATACTAAGCATAATACCCATTGGATAACTAAATGTTGGAAAGCACTTTATAAGAACCATTAGTTTTTTTTATCACTTAACATTTTCTCAACACAAACTTTCTCCTTCTTCCCCAAAGTATACGGCCAAACACCCCTCATCTTCATCATCACTTCCAAGTCCATTATCATACAATCTAAAGTGATAATAAGGTGTTAGAAGGTGCATAAGGAAGCTAGGAGCTTTCGGAAGTTCAAGAACCTCTCTTGTTTGCTTTTATCCACCTCTTTTCTACACTTGATCATCCCTAGCCTTGTGCTAGTGGTAAGAACCATGATCTAACTATTTTACATCTTATATTAGTGGTTAATAAGAGTTTTGTCGGTTGAAAATCTTGAACACTAGAGATCACCAACTAAAAGTCTACTAAAATGATGAACAAAGTGGTTAATGGATGAATATTAGTGTAAAACTTGTGAAACTAGTTTTGTTATGATTATTTAGTGTTGTTTTATGCTAGTAGTAGTTCGGATCGTCATCTAACCCGGCTAAGTCATGTTCATGGAACACGGACTAGTGTATATTAAAGTATGGAATGTGGTTAGATGAAGAACACTACTACATATGAACATGAACTTGTGTAAAAAGAGTTTTTCTTATAAAATAGAGTTCAAAACTAGTAGATCTAAAGATCTACAAGTGGTACCTTCGAAGAACCAAGTGTCAAGTGAAATCATATTTTTAAAGCCGGATCTTTCATAAACTAAAGGTGTTTTTGTGGACACACAAGTGTGTAGACACTAGTGTAACAAAAAGTTTTAACAAGGAATTATCTTTATAATTTCTGACCAAGAAGTTGTAAACTTCCACATTCTTTAAAAATAAGATTTTTAAGAAACCGATATTATTTACAAGGTAGAAAGAGCTATTAAAAATAATGGAAAGTTACTACACACTTTTACATAACCCACAAGTTCATGTGTTTGCAATTTACGTATGTTTTTGAACTAGTTTGATGTTGAGATATTGTATATTAACGATTGGTGAATTGTTTGATTGAATCTTGAAAAGAAAATGATACGCTAGTAAGCGTGGCCACCTCCAGTTACAGAGGAAACTCTGGCGAAATTTTTCTAGAAATATAACACTTAGTAATATTTTTGTGATAAGTGTTTATAAATATATTTTTAACTTGTTTTCAAGATATAAACTTCGCCATGATTTTTAGTACAAGATACCAAATACCGGGGGTGGATTTTCATAAATGAAACTTGCTAAATATATATTTAATATATATTTATCGCTTGTATGATTATGTGATTATTTTGTGAAATAGGTATATATTATTTTTAGAGTAAAAATAATATGACTTGGAGATACTCGTGACGAGTAAAAATACAAAAATACGCATACAACATACAAGATACATAATTCGGGTGCAAAGTGCAAAATACAAAAAAAAGCTTATATTTATTTTTGAGAAAATAATATAAGCAAGACATTTAGTTAAAAATATAAAATATTTTTAACACAAGAAATTATACACAAAAGAGAGTGACTGTACTTGTGCGACGCAAGTCTAGTGACTAACGTTAAGAAAACGCGTATAGGTTACGACGTTAATTAAGCAAATCCGGTGAAGTTTACGACGCACAGGAACGCAAAGTTGTGAGTTCATGCTCCCCCTTTTCTCTAACTGTTTTTGGTTTTATAACTCTCGGGGGTGAAATACATGTTACAAATATTATAATTTTTACAAAGGGTAAAAATACAAGAAGCACTCTTGGTGAGAACGAGAACCGAGTGCAATATGATTTGAGAATACGAGAAGCACTCGTGGTGAGTGCAATATGATGAGCTTTAAGAAAAGCCTAGAAAATACTAGATCATGTGAGCTTAAACTAGATATTGAGATGCCATTAATACTTAATTAGGGACGAGGGTTAGATCTAACGGGTACGGCCGAGCCCCACTCAGGGTCTTTATGTGACCACTTGAGTGCTTCGGTGTCCCAGTCGAGGGAAATCGACACAGTCGAGGTTAATCGACACAGTCGAGGGTAATCGACACAGTCAAGGGAAATTGACGCAGTCGAGGTTAATCGACACAGTCGAGGGTAATCGACACAGTTAATGGAGCCAATACTAATGCTTCCTACATTCTCACATGCCTAGAGGGAGAAAATACTAATGCTCCCTATGTCCTCACATGCCTTGAAGGAGAAAATACTAATGCTCCCTATCTCTTCACATGCCTTAATGTCTTTGTATAAACAATCATTTAAAACGTGGGGTACACAAGAAAACTTGAATGATACTTGAGTACGTGGGGTACTCAAGAAAACGGGAATTATACTTGAGTACGTGGGGTACTCAAGAAAGACTTGAATTATACATGACACATACTATGTTTTCATACAAAGTATAAAAACGTGAAATACAAAAACGCATGAACTCGCTCAACTTTATGTTGATGTTTTCCAAAATTACATGTATTTCAGGTGACAGGATGGATCTTGGGTGCAAGTGTCGTAACTAGAAGTAGACTACAAGTTTAGATGTCATCCACTTTTGTTGAATCGTAACCTTGTCAAAGGTCGTGTTTTGAAAACTTAAATAACAAGTGTTTGTAATACTTAAAGTTTCATAAATGGATGAACATCGTTTTGATCATGTAGTTGTTTATTACGATTGAATGCAATGATAACAAGCTAGTCACACATCATACGCTTCCGCAAAAGAAAGGGTGTGACAGTTTGGTATCAGAGCTTCGATTGTAGTGAACTAGGATTCTTTCTCGAGTCTAGACTACAATTACTAGAGTTCTCTCACGAAAACATTTTACAAAAAGGTTTTCATTGCATTCACGAATGCGCCAAGATCCACAAGTCAGACACTTTTCAAAAAGTGACAAGGCAAGGACATTAGTGAGGAATACCTTTAAAATAAGGTGCCAAACAAAGCATAGTCTACACGAGTTAGACTTGCCAAAAACAAAATGACCCCCCAAAAACGAGAGTTATACGTGATATAATGCATTAAATTGCTTGATTAGGCTAAGTAGCATATATGTTATTGATATACATACATACAAATAAGTGTACGGAATGATTATTGACGTGAATAAGATACTTTCGACTCCGACTCCTATTACTATACGTGACTCGCATGATGAAGCTACCGACCTCGCATCCTTTGCAAAGCTCATGGCTGGGAGTGATTACCAAACAAGATGCTGAGCTTGCTTCCGTAGGAGATGGCTGCTCTTCCCTCTCGGTCGTGAAGGTGCCTAACTACGGTGATGATGACGAGGCAGAGGCGGCAACCTTGAACAAATTCTTGATCAACGGGACGAGATCCCTGCGGCTTATGTGAAGCAAGATTGATGACATGCTTGACCAGAAAAGGAAGATGAAGTATTCATCTCGAAGGTGCCCCTCCAACTACTAGGAATTCTCTCTATTCCTATTCCATCTAATCATCGTGCCTATACGCGCGTAACGATAACGAATGTTAGCGCGTGGACCATCGCAAGGGTCCTTTCCATGACAGAGGTATAAGGACAGTAGTGTCCCCTCCTTGATTGATCATCTGCTTGGACGAGAGAAAATTGGGGTAACTGTGCAAGACAATTTATTATTACGGGGCCCACGTAATAACGACTTGTAGTGCACAGAAATCCTGGTGGACTCTGCGGGTCAAGCTAATGAAAACCATACAAAATTAATCTGTAGGTGTCCTCACCTTCATCTGGTAGAACAACACATAGATCAGTGCTTTAGCACGTTAGAAAGTAGGAAGCCTGTCTTAGCCTACTTCGTGACTGACACTTCTACCTGCATACGAGATGTTTGTGAAGACGATGTTTAAGCAAGAGAGGTGGAATGACATTCCGGAAGAATCAGTGACGATACACTCCCTATCACCTCTACACAAACAACCCCATCAAAGGGGAAATATACGCACCAGTAAAGCTAAAGACCTAAGAAAACCAATGTAGCAGGAAATAACTGAAACTTGAATGACCAAGGCGATGTAGCCTCGGGTTCATTTCAAACAATAAGCCAAGTTGGCAAGCCTATGTGAAGGCTCAATAACTATTTCCTCGCTTATACATTGATTATATATACATGTGAAATTGGGTGATTACATGATGGCTTGTGGTGCTATGTATCTCATAGACAATTGGAATGTTGTCTAACCTACTTCATACCATTTTGGCAGAAGAGAATGCCGCCCAGGCGAGACAGAAACACCAGTACGTTGCCAAGGACAGAAGCCGAGCTGCAAGAATGCATCTCACAGGCAATTGCACGACATGAAGCCCTCCGCTCTAAGCACAGCGATGGCACTACCGAAAATAACCCTCCAACTGGCTGCACCTATAAACAATTCCTGGACTACAAGCCATTGAATTTTTATGGCACAGGAGGTGCCGTTGCATTTGTTCGTTGGGCAGAAAAGGCTGACTCCATTCTAAGAATGAGTAACTGTTCGCCCCGACAGAGTGTTACTTATATCTCAGGGTTATTCGTAGATGGCGCACTCTCCTGGTGGAACCTTCAGGTTCAAACCCTTGGGGCGGATAGTGCTTATGCACTAAGCTGGGACGAGCTCAAGGAAATGATGGAAAAGAAATACTGTTCTAGGGCTGAAATCCAGAAGCTTGAAGTGGAGTTCTGGAGCTTGAAAATGGACGGACCGAAGATTCCTGAATACGTCCAACGATTTCACGACTTGTCTAGGGTCATCCCCTACATAGTCAAACCGGAATTCAAAAGGGTAGAACGATTCATTTGGGGACTTGCACCTCAGATCAGGAGCATGGTTACTACCTCAAAGCCCTCAACCATTGCAGAGGCTATCGATATGAGTGTCACTCTTACTGAAGAAGCTCTACGTGCGGGAAAATTTTCCAAATCTGAGGATAACAAGAAAGGGACTCATGTGGAGTCATCAGGCAATAAGAAAAGGAAGTCTTCGAACCTAAAGGTGGGCACACGAGTCAGCTACGGAAACTCTAAAACAGGCAAAAGAAAGAAAGTGAAACCGCCGCATGACTGGAAAACTGATGGAGCCACTAATAAGGCTTGTGGCAAAATATACTCGGGGAGTAAGCCGAGATGCGGGGAATGCACTTTTCACCATGAAGGTCGATGTCTAAGGCCTACGTGCGGAAAGTGTGGAAAAGAAGGGCACAGCAAGGATGCCTGTTGGGCGAAGGACCCAGATGGAAGAAATAAGAGAATACCAGGTTGCTACAAATGTGGTGAAGCAGGGCACTTTAAGAAAGATTGCCCTAAGAAGAAACAAGCAAGGAAGGGTTTTCACGATCGAAACTCGTGAAGCACACCAGGATCCAGATGCGGTTACGGGTACGTTCCTTATTAACCAACATAATGCATATACTTTTAATTAATACTGGCATCAACTTTAACCTTGCATGCTTAGAACTTAAGAAACTGCTTGGCCTAGTTTCAAGTAAAATAGACGTCCTATATTCTTAAGAAATGGGCATATAGAAGGCTAGTTTAAACAGACGAAGCAAGTAAGGAATTATATTCTAGGGACTCAGAAGGTCAGAACCTTCTATTACCATTGACTCGCGAAGTCATAATATGATAGTCAGCATGGATCAGAAATCCAAGTATACAGCTGAAGTCGTTCGATATGAGGAAATCAGACGCATCCCTCTTGCGGATGATGAAACCCAACTTTCTTGCAATAGGTGCAAGGATGCTAGACCCCACAAGGCGGCAGATCTACGACACCCCTCATTTGTCATAGAAACGCCTCCGAGTAGACTGCGGAGCCTGAGAACATCCCCGTGGCGGAAGAAGTCCCAGTAGCCTTTTCGGAAGACTTGCCAGGAACGCCTCTCTGTAGCGACGAGAGGAGTTCAGGATAAATCGCGTGCCAGGAGCAGCACCAGTGACGAATGACGCCATACCGACTAGCTTGACCAGCGAAGCATGAACCTCTGATATAACTGTAAGAGCTGCTAGACAGAGGAAATTAAGGACATAACATCCTTAGTTAAGGAGACAAGGAGAAAGTTGGTAGTCTCCACTTTACATAAACTTCAGAAAATTGAGAATCAGAATCCTTTGCCAAGGATCAACTTGAGGACAAGAGGTCCTCCACTGTGAATACAAGAGGAAATATCCCTAAAACGACCTTTAGGACTTGCTTCGAGCATTACGAGATCCTTGTCGTATCATTTGGCTTGACACATGCATCGACAATATATTCATGGACCTCATGAATCAAACGTGTGAGCCATACCTGGATAAGTCATATACTTATTGACTACATTCTTATATGGCCAACGACCAAGGAAGGTCGTGAGCAACAGCTGCAGTTTACCTTGCAACTCTTAGAGAAAGCACAGTTATGTGCAATGATGACGAAAAGCGGATTTCGAGTTCGCGAAGGGAGAACTTTAGGATACATGGTGGATAAGAACGAAATTCACGCCAACCCTGCAACCAAGAGCTAAGGAGCTAGAGTTGCAATTATGTGACGTCTCTCGACAAGTCTCGATTGTACGTCGATGCAACGAGACCACAACATTGCGTACGCGGCACATTGATTAAGGAATCATGAGAAAAGTCCTTGAGATAGATACAGTAATTACGCGCCGAAAACTGGACGTCATTACCTGAAAGAAAACGCTGCACGATCTTTACTGATCACAAGGGTTGCAGCACGCCGATGATCGTAAGAACTCGATTATGAACTGAGCTGCTGAACGATGCAGACTGTATGAACACAATACGTGCTTGTGTGATAAACTTTAATGAAAAGTCGGAACACTCACTTGCCCTTAGTGGAGTCTTCCTACAACAGTATTTATCACACCGCCGTCTAAACCGCTTCTTGTAAAGCTTTAGACGGAACATAAAGAGTCAATTCCCGTCATGTTGAACGGATACCAGAAATAAACAATCAACTGGCCCGAGATGGCCCAGGAAAACTAGAGGCCAGATCCTTCAGATATGTAATCATATCAGGACAGCCCGTAGAATACAGAAAGATTACGCCGATGAGCGGCAGAAATCGTAAGAATATGAGACAAGAAGTATGACTTAAATGAGAGCCTCGCCTAGAGAAGGCGTAGTGTGAGTTGAAAAACGAAAAGGTTGAATCCCCGGTGTAGGGATCAGAACCATTGCTCACAAGATGAAGCTCCCAGAAAAAGATCAGTAGTGATCGTGACACATTCATGTGTCTAGTCTGTAGAGGAGTCTGACTTAAGGAACAGTCGTTGTTCCCACAAATAAAATTCACGTCAATGACAAACGACAAGAATTACTATAGAAACCTGTTGAGGTTTTGGACCAAGAGTCCGTGATACTATAGAAACCTGTTAAGGTTTTGGACCAAGAGTCCGTGATACTATAGAAACCTGTTAAGGTTTTGGACCAAGAGTCCGTGATACTATAGAAACCTGTTGAGGTTTTGGACCAAGAGTCCGTGATACTATAGAAACCTGTTGAGGTTATGGACCAAGAGTCCACAAGATACAGAAAAGACATGATTGATCTACTTGAGTATGATAGAATTCATGACATGACCCAGAGATTTCATGGGAACATAAAGACAAATCATGAATCTAAGTGACCATATTGGTTTCACAACTCCCCTGCGACCGATGGCATCGCTTGAATTTCGGGACGAAATTCTTTTAACGGGGGGAGACTGTGACAACCGTCACTTTTTCGTACATTCCGTACACGAAATGAACAGTAATTTGTGCTTAAATGACTGTGCATGATCTGGTTTACCAGACAAATAAATTTCTGAATTCCATGCAAGTGAATTCATGCACATTTTGTGCTACAAAATATAGCTTTATGCATAAACGAGAGCGTTGCGTCAGAAATATTAGTAAACTCACCGGTAAGACACATCGTGTCAACAGAACTGCAGAAAGCAGTCAGACATTAGAATTGAGGCCTAGGTGTAGGTCCGACGACAAAAGTACATTAAACCAAGAGTACATATAAGGGTTTAATTTATAGACATTGCGAAAGCAAAAATAAGCACTAAAAAGCACCCGAAACGCACTTTAAGTGCAGAATTTATATAATTCAGCAATAATTCAGCATTTAAACATATGAATATTATGCAGAAATTTCGTTTTATTATCCAGAATACTTCCCCAAGTGTTGGGAATTAAAAGGGATACAAAAAGGTACTTAAAGGGTACTAAAAAGGGTAATTTAGCACTTTAACGAATCGGTATCTAACCGAACAACCGGACTTTACCCGAAACACCAAAATATTGCTAGAAGCAATGTTTTTATTTTTCTAAGCTAATTAGGGTACCCGAATACCCTAACACCCGTTATATTACACTACACTCTAGTAATTAATTTAAAGTTCCTAAATTAAACAAACTAGCACTAACTAGTAGTTGGAATTGAACCATATTACCCCACCCCCCATGTAACCACGGCTCCAACATCCCCCCACCCAAGATCTTCTTAGATTATTTTATTTGATTTGTTGTGTTGATACTAAGCATAATACCCATTGGATAACTAAATGTTGGAAAGCACTTTATAAGAACCATTAGTTTTTTTTATCACTTAACATTTTCTCAACACAAACTTTCTCCTTCTTCCCCAAAGTATACGGCCAAACACCCCTCATCTTCATCATCACTTCCAAGTCCATTATCATACAATCTAAAGTGATATTAAGGTGTTAGAAGGTGCATAAGGAAGCTAGGAGCTTTCGGAAGTTCAAGAACCTCTCTTGTTTGCTTTTATCCACCTCTTTTCTACACTTGATCATCCCTAGCCTTGTGCTAGTGGTAAGAACCATGATCTAACTATTTTACATCTTATATTAGTGGTTAATAAGAGTTTTGTCGGTTGAAAATCTTGAACACTAGAGATCACCAACTAAAAGTCTACTAAAATGATGAACAAAGTGGTTAATGGATGAATATTAGTGTAAAACTTGTGAAACTAGTTTTGTTATGATTATTTAGTGTTGTTTTATGCTAGTAGTAGTTCGGATCGTCATCTAACCCGGCTAAGTCATGTTCATGGAACACGGACTAGTGTATATTAAAGTATGGAATGTGGTTAGATGAAGAACACTACTACATATGAACATGAACTTGTGTAAAAAGAGTTTTTCTTATAAAATAGAGTTCAAAACTAGTAGATCTAAAGATCTACAAGTGGTACCTTCGAAGAACCAAGTGTCAAGTGAAATCATATTTTTAAAGCCGGATCTTTCATAAACTAAAGGTGTTTTTGTGGACACACAAGTGTGTAGACACTAGTGTAACAAAAAGTTTTAACAAGGAATTATCTTTATAATTTCTGACCAAGAAGTTGTAAACTTCCACATTCTTTAAAAATAAGATTTTTAAGAAACCGATATTATTTACAAGGTAGAAAGAGCTATTAAAAATAATGGAAAGTTACTACACACTTTTACATAACCCACAAGTTCATGTGTTTGCAATTTACGTATGTTTTTGAACTAGTTTGATGTTGAGATATTGTATATTAACGATTGGTGAATTGTTTGATTGAATCTTGAAAAGAAAATGATACGCTAGTAAGCGTGGCCACCTCCAGTTACAGAGGAAACTCTGGCGAAATTTTTCTAGAAATATAACACTTAGTAATATTTTTGTGATAAGTGTTTATAAATATATTTTTAACTTGTTTTCAAGATATAAACTTCGCCATGATTTTTAGTACAAGATACCAAATACCGGGGGTGGATTTTCATAAATGAAACTTGCTAAATATATATTTAATATATATTTATCGCTTGTATGATTATGTGATTATTTTGTGAAATAGGTATATATTATTTTTAGAGTAAAAATAATATGACTTGGAGATACTCGTGACGAGTAAAAATACAAAAATACGCATACAACATACAAGATACATAATTCGGGTGCAAAGTGCAAAATACAAAAAAAAACTTATATTTATTTTTGAGAAAATAATATAAGCAAGACATTTAGTTAAAAATATAAAATATTTTTAACACAAGAAATTATACACAAAAGAGAGTGACTGTACTTGTGCAACGCAAGTCTAGTGACTACCGTTAAGAAAACGCGTATAGGTTACGACGTTAATTAAGCAAATCCGGTGAAGTTTACGACGCACAGGAACGCAAAGTTGTGAGTTCATGCTCCCCCTTTTCTCTAACTGTTTTTGGTTTTATAACTCTCGGGGGTGAAATACATGTTACAAATATTTTAATTTTTACAAAGGGTAAAAATACAAGAAGCACTCTTGGTGAGAACGAGAACCGAGTACAATATGATTTGACAATACGAGAAGCACTCGTGGTGAGTGCAATATGATGAGCTTTAAGAAAAGCCAAGAAAATACTAGATCATGTGAGCTTAAACTAGATATTGAGATGCCATTAATACTTAATTAGGGACGAGGGTTAGATCTAACGGGTACGGCCGAGTCCCACTCAGGGTCTTTATGTGACCACTTGAGTGCTTCGGTGTCCCAGTCGAGGGAAATCGACACAGTCGAGGGAAATCGACACAGTCGAGGGTAATCGACACAGTCAAGGGAAATTGACGCAGTCGAGGTTAATCGACACAGTCGAGGGTAATCGACACAGTTAAAGGAGCCAATACTAATGCTTCCTACATTCTCACATGCCTAGAGGGAGAAAATACTAATGCTCCCTATGTCCTCACATGCCTTGAAGGAGAAAATACTAATGCTCCCTATCTCCTCACATGCCTTAATGTCTTTGTATAAACAATCATTTAAAACGTGGGGTACACAAGAAAACTTGAATGATACTTGAGTACGTGGGGTACTCAAGAAAACGGGAATTATACTTGAGTATGTGGGGTACTCAAGAAAGACTTGAATTATACATGACACATACTATGTTTTCATACAAAGTATAAAAACGTGAAATACAAAAACGCATGAACTCGCTCAACTTTATGTTGATGTTTTCCAAAATTACATGTATTTCAGGTGACAGGATGGATCTTGGGCGCAAGTGTCGTAACTAGAAGTAGACTACAAGTTTAGATGTCATCCACTTTTGTTGAATCGTAACCTTGTCAAAGGTCGTGTTTTGAAAACTTAAATAACAAGTGTTTGTAATACTTAAAGTTTCATAAATGGATGAACATCGTTTTGATCATGTAGTTGTTTATTACGATTGAATGCAATGATAACAAGCTAGTCACACATCATACGCTTCCGCAAAAGACAGGGTGTGACACATGACTCATTTGGTTACCCGTTACACATTATTCGCGTTCGGTGCGGTTTATGTAACTAGTTTGCATAAATTTGCCGAAACGGGTCAAACCTTATCATTTTTATCTCAAATTCTAGAATGTGTTTAGTTTACCCATATTATACAAATATACAAACTTGTCGGGTCTAAACCACAATATAATCCGGTCATCACTTAATCGTGCGTTTTGAACAATATATCTTCTTTTAAAACTAACCGGTCTAAGTTTAGACTTAATTAAGACCCGTTAGGAATCTAATAGGTTATTAAAACCTTCGTTCTAGATTAGGAGCCCAGTAAAAGCTACTTGCACTCGCTGATTTTGATATATACTTGCTCAGGTAAATACTTTTAACTTATTTTCCCTTATACGGGCTTGGGGTACGGTATATAAAATACCGCTTGGTCGGGCATTGAATTGTTAATCATATGAAGGTTAATTTATTGAGATGACCCGTTTAAACTGTTTTGTTTGCTTAAAGCCTTTGGGGGGGGGGGTAATGACCATGTCCCGGATATCCTTGGCATCATTCATTGAAATGGCCACGACCTAAGCACGGGGTGTAGGCATACACCTGCCAGTGCATATATATATATATATATATATATATAAAGGTATAACCGACCGAATTGAGAATAACTCGCCACGGGATTATATCATGTGGTGTGTCTATTAATCTTTAACCCGGTATTCAGCCCGGGCTACAGAACGTATAACAAACATGTAATTCTTTTAAAAGTTTATAATTAAATAATTATCCCAAGTTATAAAAGATTATTTTGTGCCATGTGCATTCAAATCAATTTTCTTAAACATATTCAAAAGGAGTCGGTTAATTGTATTTACCAGTGTAAACTGACGTATTTTCCAAAAAGGCTAAGTGCAGGTACTACACAGAATAGGCTGGCTACTCCTAGCTTCAATAAAGAGTCTTGCAAGCTTAGAAGTTAAATCTGTTGAACAATAAACTTTTGAACTTTGATTCGCCTGTGGATCCTTACAACTGTTTTGTAATACACTTGATATTACTTTTTATTCGATTTGTAATGATTTTATCTTTCAACTTCCGCTGTGTATTAAACTGTGATAATATAAATTGTCTATGATATCAACTACGTCACGATACTCCCCACCGGGCCCACCGGTAATACGTGGAAATATCGGGGTGTGACACCAACTAATATGCACCAATATGGACTCTAAACAGGCTGCAATACAGCAGTTGAAAAATGCGACCAACCTTCTTTAGATAGGGTTGCATTACAGCCCTAAAACACCTTTGGTTGCGTTAAAGTAGCAAAACAACTACCAAAATACTGCCAAACATAGTTAAATAGGGCTGCGTTACAACAACTAAAACTACAAAAAAAAGTTGAGTAATAACCCTTTTATAACTTGTAATGCATTCAGTTTTATAGAACTGAACTTTTCATGCTTGCAGTTTCACATATAACAATCTGAAGGCTCAAAATGCAAGGTCATTGCAACTGCAACCATCACCATTGCCACGCCAAAACAATGAACTGAGAAAATACAATTTGCACCATCACAGTTTCCAAATTTCTGAGTTTAAGGTAACTGGAGCAGCACAATATAACAGCTCTAACTACCACATAACCGTGTAAAGTACACACAACATTGCCTATTGTAACATCTCCAACACTCTGATCAACTTCAAAAGGTATGAGGAGCAAAATTAAAAGAAACTAACCATATTTGAAGATCCTATAAGGTGGTGGTGACGTCGGAGACGAAGGTGAGTGGCCAGAATTTTCTAGCAAACACACATACATACACAAAAAAGTAAAGAAATTAACAAATATATAACAAATTAATGAAGAAATTCGACACAAACTAAGAATACTAACCGATTTGGGAGAAGAAATTGTGAACTTGAAGTGATTTTCGCGATTTGATTTTTTTTCGGCGGGAGAGATGAAAGGATTGGGGGGAAAATGGGGAAAGAGGGAAGAAATCCCGCTTTTAGCTGGCTGTTCTGCGAAAAGGTAATAGGGGCGACGGCCGTCGCTGCTATTACCTTTAGTGTCGCCTCTATTGACTAGGGTAAACCCCAGCCGTTGGATCAAGATAAGAAATGGATGGCTAGGGTTTAATCTGGGACACCGTGTTCTAGATCGACCAATAGCGGCGACATATGGCTTGTCGCTGCTATTGGTGTCGCCTCTATTTCTCCGTTTTCTTGTAGTGTTTAACCAATTTGACTTTTCTTGTTTGACCCAAAGAAAAAAACATAACAAGAACCTGTGAGTGCATTTATGTCTATCGCCTCTGTCAATACGATTTGTAGCAGAATATAGAAGAAAACAAGGTTTTATAATGCTTAATCTAGGGAAAAGGGCAAGGTGGCATTATTGTAAATAAGGAAAACTTTCTTATAGCCTTTGCCTATAAATAGGAGGCTTATGCTTTAGATTTAGAACTTTTGCAACTTTTGCATCTTGGAGAGCTTGGAGCATAGAGAGAGAAAGTAGAGAGTGAAAGTGCAAAAGGTGATTCACGTCACTGTACGATTTCATATCTTTCTATAGAATCACAGATTATATACGTTCTTGTGTTCGGTCCACGTACGTGTACGGATTCCGCACGTCACATGTATCGGTTCGTAATCGTTTCAGAGTCTTAAACGATCCTACAACGTTCTCACAAGTGGTATCAGAGCAGGAGCTCGATTACACGGATCATTCGCATAAGAAATCAACAGTTTCAGATCAAAAATCACATCAGATTTGTCAATTTCTTCATCTTTTTATCTTCTTCACATTGTTGACAGAAAAACGCAAAATTAACATGGCTTTCATGGTTAAAAGTGGCTGATTTTTGGATATATTGTGCGAAAATCATAATTGTATAAGCCTACAAAATTTCAGATCAAAATTCCAAACGGTTTGAGAGAAATCGAGATTTTTCTATCCGAAAATGTTAAACTAGTTCGCTGTTGATGTTCATGTTCATCACTCGGATGGCCATTCGAGCCTTAGCACATTTTGATTGTTTGTTGTTTTGGTTGCAGCAATCGGATTGACATCCGATCGAAGGGCAAAACTTATCCGATCGACATACAAAGCTAAATCAATAGTCATCCGATCCTTAACAATAGCGGCCCAATAAGAGTTTGATATATATATTACTATTGTCGGCCATTTACAACAATTGACAGCCCATTTTTGTTTTGTAGTCTGCTATTAAGTGTCTTCGGCCCAATAGGAATTTAGTGGGTTCAGAATCCTTTTAATTATTTGTCGGCCATAACTCAATTAAAATGATTGTCCCATGTGATTACATTAAAATAACAAGATTCTGCATGTGAATGTTGACTAAATAAAAGTATTGGCCCAATAGGATTTAGAACTGAATGATATTGTCGGAAATTGAGTGGATAACTCGGTCCAATCACAATTCAGGTTTACATGTGAAATCCAATATATGTGTATGTGTTGACAACTAAAGGATTGTCATCCGTTCAAAGTTCAAAGTGATCCGATCGAAGTGAAAAGTGATCCGATCCATTACATTTGTTATTTGACGAACGGCCCTCTGAACGGATCTCAATCCATTCCAAAGTGATCCGTTCCATTTATATAAAGCCCAATTAAAACTCATCTAATCCACTCATATATAAAAACACATCCGATCCAAAACACATCAGATCCAAAACTCATCCGATCAGTGTCATCTTATTGACTTTTTATTGACCCCGTCCGACCGGATATACATCCGATCCGAGTGTGTGTTTGTTTAAAAACTGATCAATTGTTTGTTTGTGTACTTATAGGTGATTCAAGGTGATAAACGAGGAGCAAAATCAAAGTTCCATACAAGAAAGCATCATGGCTGAAGAATTCTACAACACGTTTTACAAGGCGTTCACGTCCGAGTCTTCCGAAACATTGACTGTTACACCGAAAAGGTTATCGAAAGCAATGATTGAAAACATTAATCATGATAATTTTTACAGAACCAATTCAAAACCACCAAAACTTGACAGTATTGAAGATTATACGTGGTGGAAAGAACGATTCATTAACTGGGCCAAAGCTTATGCGCACGAAAGCTGGTTTTGCATGGAATTCGGATACAGTAGACCAGTCGATGATAAAAATGAAGAAATTCCACTTAAAAGCTTATCCGTTGACGATAAAAAGAATTTCTCATATGAACAACGAATGATTGCCTTAATCCAGCAATCGATTAGAGATGACATATTCGCACTGCTTAACCACGCTGGCTCATCTAAATGAGTGTGGGAAGCATTACGGGTTAAAGTTGAGGGTGGGAAACAAATCAAAAAGAACAAAATAGCTTTACTTAAAAAAGAATTTTATTTGTTTGATGGTATAAAAGGTGAATCAGTAAGACAAATGATTGAAAGGTTCTGTTACCTTAAAATTGAACTCGATAGGTTTGGAATAACAAAAACCCGTGAAGAAATCATTGATAAAACCATTGAAGCGTTACCACGAACTGATCAGCGGCAAACATTTGTGTTTATATTGAAAAATGATGTGTTGTATGATACCATTACTCTTGATGTTTTGATAGAAAAGAAAGAAAATCATGAGCTTGAGCTGCAAAAGCAAAGCTAGATGAGCAGTTCTTCGCATCAACAGAATGTTGGTCTTTACTACAAGGGCAGTGTATCTTCGGTGATAGTTAGTGAATCACCAAAGATGAAAGACTTACCTGAAAGCTCATCAAGCTACAATCCAGGATATCATTCATCATCAACAACATCGAACTCTGATGAATCTGAAGAAATTCTCTGCAACATCGCATTAAAGCTGAAAAATTCTCTGAAAGTGAGCATCAACGCTGCTAAACAACAAATGAGCTTTCTGGGATCAATTCTGGAATCATACGAAGATCTGGTAGCTGGGAAAATTGGAAATTCCTAACTAACAAAGGAAGATTACGACCAGATCGATCCAGAAGAGATGGAACTTATTGATCTGAGGTGGTGTTTGGCAAGCTGTATTCAAAGAGCTCAGTGGTTCATGGAAATTACGAGCAGATAATCAATCGGTGGACCATCAACAAAGCTGGGATTCGACAAATCAAAAGTGACCTGCTTCAAATGTAAGCAAAAGGGTCATTTGAAAAGAGAATGCAAAGACTCCGCTGTTGAAGAAACTGCTAATCCGTTTAAAGACGATTACTATCAAAAAGCGATCTATCACAGGAGCAGAGAGGAATCACCAAGGTTGAAAAAAATTGAAGATAATTCTGAGAAAGAGAAGTCAAGAGCATGTGTTGTGATCCAAGATGATGAAGGGTATGACTGAAGTAAAGTTCTTCTAGAAGAGGATGATGTCGGTTACACGTTCACAGCACATGCAAAACTGAATCAACGAATAAACATAGTGCATTTGTTGCTATTGTGAAAGAGAAAACAAAAGAATAGATTCTAAAAGAGAAGACATACAGAGAGAGATGTATTGTTGGGTATCGAATTGAAGAGATGGAGAAAGAATATGAAGAAGCGAAGAATTATGGAAGGTATGACAGGAAACGAGAATGTTATGTCAACAACAAAGGAGAACCAGTTGTCCATCGAAAGGAAGTGGTGTTTGACGACGTTCTTGCAGTAATCCCTCTATCCGGCGAGTACTATTCAAATGTTGCGAAAGATAAACATTATGAGAAAAAGCTGGATAAAATCATCAGAGATGTCATGTCAGCGAGTCTAAGACAGAGAGATGAAGAGAGGAAGAAGATGAATGATGAAAGTTTGGTGGATGATTTGAAGAAGGTTGCTGAGGAGCAGAAGAGTGAAGGTGAAAAGGAAGAAGAAGCAGTTGGTGAAGAAGCTGTTACTGAAAAACAACAGAATGAAGAAGATCTGAAGAAGAAAGAAGAAGCTGATGAGAAGCTTGAAAGTTCAGTTGAAGTGATCGATGTTGATGATGTTGCTAAGGAAAAACAAAAGAAAGAAGTAGATCAGAAGCAGACTGAAGAGAAAGCCGAAGTGCCAATCACTGAGGTAAATACTTCAACTGATTCTGAAGTCTTAAACAAAAATGTTGAACAGTGCAAGAAATGCTTGGAAACGTGCAAGGCTTGTACTGAAAAAGATAAAAAAATCAGAACAAGAGACATTGAATTCACTAAAATCGAAAAAGTTTTCTAAGAAAAATGCAAGGAAATGTTAGAAAACGAAAAGATTTTAAAAGATAATGATGAAAAGGTAACACAAAAATGCAAGAGTTTAGAAAAAGAAAATGAGATTTTGAAAGAAAAGGTTTCAAAAAATGACAGAAGAATATTTTGAAAAAGAAAATTCTTTTCAAGAAATGAAAAAGGAGTATGATTCAATAAAACTTGCATATCACATAACAAAAGAATCATATGAAGACGTGAAGATTCAAATGAAACTTGTTCAATCAAGATTGAAACATTGTTCTAAAACATCTGATGCGCTTAAGCGACAGTATGAAATAAAGCAACAAGTTGTAAATTCTTACATTGAAGATGTTGCTAAGATAAAGCGTAAAATAGCTGATTTAGAATAAGATAACAACAAGTTACACAGTTATCACGCTTCATCATATGTTCTTGAATGCATTTTCAATCTAAAACCGAATGGTAGAGATTTTGAGCAAAACAGGAAAGGTATTGGCTCAGAGTATCATCAGGTTCCACCACCGTTTGAGGACAAATTCACATTCTATGATGACGAAATGGTGGAAAAAGCTTTCAACGTGGTTGATCAATTGCCAGATAACATTGACGTAACCTATTCAAAATCTAATGATTCTAATGATTTAGAGGTGGTAGGTAAGGTCGTTGAAAATGTTTTGAAAGAAGAGTCGGTTGATACAGGTAAATCTGAATCACATGATGAAAATGAAGGTAGTTTTCATGAAGGTTATCTTAAAAACTCAAAATCTGAGAAAAATACGAATGATTATTCAAAAGGATTGGTATATACCATGATTGGATCGGACAAACTATTCTCAGATCTTGAAGTCCTGATTTAGAATGTGATTTCAGAAAAGATTGACAAAGTGTTCAAATTGATTGAAATTGAAAAATCTGAGATTGCAAAGTTTGCGAAAAAGTCACAAAACTTTTTATAAAAAACCTGGTTACAAAAAGAAAAACATGAAGGTTGGGTTGGGTTATAAAAAGAAACGAAATTGGAAAAGAAATGAAATGCCAAACTATCCGAAAAAGATAAATTTTGTTCATGGGAAAAGTTCCGAAGAAGAGAAAGAACTCCAATTTAGGCGACACTCTAATGAAGAGTTCTACGCTCAGAAAAAGCAACAACAACAGGTCAAAGGTGTGTCCAAGAGAACATGTTTTAAATGTGATCAAACTGGACATCTTGCACGCAAGTGTCCAAATCGGAAACCGTTGGTGTTGAGACGAAAAAGAAGTCTGATGATGAACAGAAATATGAGGATGTGAAACAAAGGTCAACCAGATTTGATTCAAAACAAACTTGGAGGTACAATACAAACAAGTTTGCTTCGAATCAAACTTGGAAATCAAAACCGAATAGGTTCGATTCAAGACAAACCTGGAATTCTCAAATACCCAGATTTAGCACAACACAAAGTTGGAAAACAACTGTCGATGCAACGAACCAAATCAGTTTTGGAAAACAAAAGTTGTTGAAAATCAAATCACTCGAAATGATTCACATTTTTACAAAAGAAGTGCTTCAAAATGACAAAGCTGGGTGGTTAAGACACAACCTAGTTCTGAACAGAAAACTGATTCAATCAAAAAGGATGAAGTAAAAGATGAAAAGTTGTTTGTTCCAAATGAAAAAAAATTTCCGAAATTGAATGAAGCATATTGTGTCGAAATGCCTAAGGTCAAACATACCTGGGCTAACTTGTTCAAGTAATTGAATACATTGAATGTGCAGGTGCTCAAAGAAATCTGAATGTCATCTAGAGGAGTCTTGGAGCAGCCTGGCACAAGAGGAGGAGGCTGCTGAACCCTGCAACTGAATCAGGGAGTTTGTTCATTTTTATACATAAATAAACCATATTCCAAAACCCTAAAAAATATAAAAACCAAAAATATGTTTTTATTTTGTCAAAAATTTGAAAAATAAAAAATATGTTTGTTTTTAAATTTGTCAAAAATCAATTTTTTTTTCAAAAATACGTTAAGTGAATACGCCGAAACCCTCACGGCTGAACAAACATGATTAATTTCAGAAGATTGAAAAATGGTTTTCAAACTGTAAAATATCAATGTGTTGTAAATCATGGGGGTATATTTTCTGCAAAACAGAGCATGAGAAGCAGAAAATGGATGGCGAGACAAAGCTATCCACATCGGTTATCAAATTTTCTTTAAATGTTTTGAATTTTAGGGGGAGTAAAGCGTTGTCAGAAAATCCCAAAACATTAGAAAATTTGAAAAAGCCAAAAACATGATAAAATCAAAAAGAGTTCTGTGTAAAAAGAGGAAATGATAGTACATCAGTAGACAGTCACAGTACGCTAAAGAAATGGAATGTTAAATGTGATAAACGGTCTCACTGATGATATGCCAGTAGGTTTTTACATGCTTAGTAGATTGTTTTCGAGATATAAACCTAAATATTAAATACTTACTTATCTCGTGGGGAACATCTCTCGGATATATGGGTAACCCCCGAAATCTTGTTTGAGAGATTGTCTGATTCTGAGATACTAGGTCTTTATACTGTTTGATATCTGGGGTATTATACCTGGTCAACTGATATTGCGGAAGCAATGGCCTAGACCTCGTATAATACTTTACGCGCTTGACAAGCTTTCCCTCTGCATAAAAATTGAAAAATATCGAAAGATGTAATTCAAGTGCAGTTGTAAAGAAGATTCCCAAAGGGAACAAACCTAAAGTCGAGCCTTCATCTCTTTGACTGAACAGAAGTTCATACCTGAGCTCTCAAGGTCTCGCACTAACCTTGAATACAGATATCAAATTGGTATGCTCACCTGTAAGACTGAATCTAGGGAATTTTGATACGGGAGTATATTGTGAGGTGGGACACACGAATAAGATAAGTCCTTAAAACACTAATCTCATATCTCGAATCAGTTGAACTTTGTGTGAAAATTTAAGTGGATCAGTATACTGACAATCTAAGTGAATCGTTTAGAACTTAAAGTGTTTAAAGCTCAATGGTGCTAGTGATTTGTCATAAACCGATATGATCCTCTGGCGCGAACTCAAACAAAAATATCGTCTGTAAATATGTTTGTAAATATTTCTTTACTGCTTTATGTTTCAGAAAAATACAAAAAGATTTTGATTTCTGCTTTTATTTTTGACAACCGATGTCTAAAAGCCGAGTTTCAAAATCTAAGTATGCTGATCGTGTTTCTGAAAATAAACAAGTTTATTAATTTGAAACTTGAAGTTTTTAATAAAAAAAAAAACAGTTTGTGATATCTCCAAGGTCATGAATTTGGACTTGGATGATAATTCGTGAGGATTTTGGATTGTTAAAATCTGTTGTAAAGAGCCAGATTACGATCCCGATAACCGAGTCTAAGGGGAGTCTGAAGACGAGCTTGACGCAAGGGGGAGCTTGTATCCGGAATGCCAGGTGTCGATCCCAAAAGCACGGACGCTTGATGAATGGGGGAGCCTGAAGAAAGAGTCTTCCGAAAGGGGGAGCTGAAGACAGATCCACGAGGATTCTGTTCGAGCAAGAGGGAGTCTGTGTTACTGAAGATATGTTAAAGCTTCAAGAAGACTCAAAGAGAGAGATAAAGACAAAACACTACGAGATTGACTGCGGCAATATCCAAGGGGGAGTCTGTGAGTGCATTATGTCTATCGCCTCCGTCAATACGATTCGTAGCAGAATATAGAAGAAAACATGGTTTTATAGTGCTTAATGTAGGGAAAAGGGCAAGGTGACATTATTGTAAATAAGGAAAACTTTCCTTATAGCCTTTGCCTATAAATAGGAGGCTTATGCCTTAGATTTAGAACTTTTGTTACTTTTGCATCTTGGAGAGCTTTGAGCATAGAGAGAGAAAGTAGAGAGAGAAAGTGCAAAAGATGATTCACGTGATTGTACGATTTCATATCTTTCTATAGAATCACAGATTATATACGTTCTTGTGTTCGGTCCACGTACGTGTACGGATTCTGCACGTCACACGTATCGGTTCGCAATCGTTTCGGAGTCTTAAACGATCCTACAACGCGCTCACAGAACCAATTTAGGAAAATAGGCCAAAAATGTCACCTCTAAGCTAGTGAAGTGCGTAAAGATATAAAAATACATACTTCTTAGTCGAAATTATCAATCTTGATGGGAACGATTTTGTCTGCAACCTTAAAGTGTCCCACTAAACGTGCAAAAAACACCATTTGTTGTTCAAGTGTGAATTTAATGTTTTTGGCCTGCACACATATTAGTGTAACCAACTTACTTTTACTAGAAAATTAAATAAAAAAAAACAAAGACATTTTATATATTTCTAACCTTACGAAAACCATGCTGCTCCTCTTCATACTCCACTAAAACAACAACTGGCAATCCTTTTGCTTCCAATGCTTGATGAATTTTTCTTGCTTGATCAGGAGGTACAAACTGTAACACAACATACATCGATTCATTATGATATACACAAGACCTACAAGATATAGATATAAATTTTCCACTTTTTCCATATTTTAGCAACTAGGGGTGTTCATGAGCCGGTTTTGATGGAAATTCTAGGCTGAATCACTTGCTACGAACGACACAAAAACCCTGCCGCGTTGGTTGGAATTGGGGGGGGGGGGGTCATTTCGGCAGTTGGAACCAACCTTTTTATTATTTTCTTTTCAAAATCATTGGTTTGTATTAAAAAAATTAAAAGTATAAAGAAGGCTCATGATGGTTATACCTGTGTATTCCAGAAATGAAAAAAAAAAACATAAAAAATAATAAACATTAAATGGTTGGTTCATTACTACAAAATTAAAACTATAAAGAAGGCTCATGATGGTAATAACTGTGATTCCAGAAATTAAATTAAAAAAACATAAAAAATAATAAAGGTTAAATGGCCGGTTCTAACAGGTTCCAGGCTCCAAACTGCCAAAAGCGAACAATCAACTGAACCGTACCGACTGTCTTGCTTCAGTTTAAACAGTTCGGTCAGTTTCAACTGTTTATAAGGCAAAGTTTCACTGTCGCTTACTCCATGGAAATTGTTTAATCCCATTAACTTCATCTAACCCTATTTTTTAGTGGTTTTTGGTTTAAAAAATAAAAGAATAGTTAATTCAACATCTTAACATCTGTAACAGATAACCCATTTCATACCCCTTAACACAAAGGAGTGGTTTGCAATGTCGGTTAACATGTCTTGTCACCATTAACACCCCGAATGTTAAAGTACACCCCATGGCCTTGTATATATAGAAATATTGATACGTATAATAAATTAAGGGCTAACATTTGGATGTTCTAATGCCGCCTATTTTTTTTTATTAAATGACATTTTTATCATTCAAACCATCTAACCACATTAAATACTTCAAATTTTTAGAGGTAACCCAGAGAAAAACACTTAGTGTCATTATTCTTTCTTTTTTATAATATTTTAACAAACATAACATTGAATTTGTTGATATTTATAGATTTAAATATAAGTTTTTAATCAACAAATTAATGTTATTTAGAAATTTTATAATTACTTTCATATTAAATTCACTTGTTAATGAAAACATACCAACTATCAATATAATTAAATATTAGTAATTCATAATTAAGTAGGAGAGAGGTTTGAAAACCAAAACGTAGATGACTTACAATTGTGACAAATGTCTCTCACCATTTTCTTTTATTATAGTATAGATATAGATATATATTTTTTTGTATAAAATTCAAATGAGTAAATTATACCTTTGGTCCATGCATTTGTGTCAGAATAGAAATTCATTTTGATTACAAGTTTAACGGATTTGCTAATCCAGGAACCGGCGAGTTTGACAGAGCCTCGGTCCTGATCCGACGTGTTCGGTGCATTTATTACGACTAAGAAAGGAGTAGAAGATAGACAGGAAACCGAGCAGTCACTTACAATCTAGTCTCTATTGATTATTCAATGTTACAGCACCACGAGACCAGTTGGACAGCATTTCCCCTCAGGGACCAAAAGGTTGTCCAAATGGGAACCCCAAGTCCCTATTTATAGACAACTACCTACTATGTCCATCCGTCCGGATTGTCATCCGACCGGATGGTCATCCGGCCGGATGGACCTTGACATTTATAAAACCGTGTCCAACTTTCTCCTATTCTATACAATATTCAACACACGCTCTATCTAACTATTCGCACAGTGTCTGACGTACGAAATATGCACCAACATATTCCCCTCGGCTGTCAATGTCGAATTATCTTTAATTCTTTAAGAACCTTGAGCCGTGTTTGAATATTCTGCAACTTCAACTTTTCTGCAACTTCAATCAGGCATCTTGAAATCTTACAATAGATTCCCCCTCGATTGATGATTCGGGTTCGCTTTTGTCAATATAAAGCTCTAATTCCCCCTGGTATGAATCTTTAGGTCTTTTGCATAGTTCACGACTCTCCTCTGATTTGCTAAACTGCAACCTTCACGAACAATCACCAACTTGAAACTAATTAATGCAACATCCTCTATTTCAACGTTAAGCGCATCCGAGCTCAGTTTTTGATATGACCTGTAAGCACCACGATCTCGCATTCTGCCTGCTCGATCTAAGAATGTACAAAAACTCAACCGACAATTGATAGAAACTTTAAATACCCCACTGGTTAACTTCAAATCTGTGATTCCCCCTGAAGATCTGATATCCCGTTTACCGTGATCAACGATAACGCACCATAAGAATGATAGATCCGTGTAAACGGTATTCTCCACAATCAGCAAATCTTCATCGGAAGACAAATCATCTGGTAATGTAATCCGATCTCTGAAGCATTCATCCACAATCAGATTAATCTCCTCGGATAATCTAGATCTCAGAAGCTATCATCCACGATCAGATTCACATTCCCCCTGACAATCTGAAGTCGAAACTACCCGAATAGTGTTGTAGTGTCACGAATTTCAAAAATGCCGGAATTTCAACATAGGACATTGAAATTTGTATTCCCCCTCATTTTTGCAAATTCTGACGTCTCTATCAACGAATTCCCCCTCAAACTGAGCAATTCAGTTCACTTTTATTTCTGAAAAACTCGACTATGCCGAAAATATTACAATATTCCTCAAAACATCAGTTTTTCATCATTGCGGATTTTACGATTTGGCCCATAAATTGTCAGATACCCTGAAAGAAAATCTTTCTGCACTGGTATCCTGACTACCCCACTAATTTCCACAATCCGTGATCGCATCATCAAATATGTTCACAAAAGCCCCTGTCGGTGTCTCCGAACAACCCAACTTTATCGTTAAAAACCTGAAAAAATTTTCAATCACCAAATTTTTTTTGGAGACTCACCTCGTCGTTGCGATCAAAAAATGCCTTTTTTTTAGGCATTTGATCATCTGGACGAATGGCATGCTGTCGGATGGTCGTCCGATCGAATGACAAAGTAGACAAGCTTGTGTTAGTGGATCGGATGGTCATCCGATCGAATAAACATTCTAGTGAAAACCAACTGATCTTTCAAACACAAGCTAATGACATGGGTCGGATGGTCATCCGATCGGATATGTTCTAACAGCTCAAGAACACTTCGAATCACGTTTTTTTCGATCCAGAATCTTTATTTGTGTGAATTTCATGATCAAACTTCACAAGATTATGCGCGAATCAATTCTGAACAGATTGATATCTTCAATTTCAAAATCCATCTATGAATTGTCCTTTATTTTGATGATTTTCTCTGTTTTAACGTCAAAACTCCCGTTTAACCCAAAATTGATGAGCTTTGGGTGATTTAACCGACTGTTAGATCGATTAAATCGGTACCGTAGCTCTGATACCACTGCTAATCCAGGAACCGACGAGTTTGACGGAGCCTCGGTCCCGATCCGACGTGTTCAGTGCGTTTATTATGACTAAGAAAGGAGTAGAAGATAGACACGACACCGAGCAGTCACTTACAATCTGGTCTCTATTGATTATTCAACGTTACAGCACCACGAGACCAGTTGAACAACATTTCCCCTCAGGGACCAAAAGCTTGTCCAAATGGGAACCCCAAGTCCCTATTTATAGACAACTACCTACTATGTCCATCCGGCCGGATGGACCTTTGTAAGGCCTCCTAATCCAAGATCTCACTCAGCTAATGCAACCAACAGGTGTGCGGAATCCACCTGATGATCAACCACTGTAGATGAAACACTAGAATGCAAAGATTTGTGAGAGAAATCAAGAATACACTGAGTATTCTTGATGAGGAAGATGAATGACGTCACACACAGTAGCCGCCAAACACACACACAATGATTAGGGTTAGGTGCACAGAATATCACACAGAAATCGCCACCTTGTCTATTCCACATAAAGGTATAAATACAAGGCAAAACCCGGACTTTCAAGACAAACTAGAAAGCCCAGACAAACAAACTATACAAAACTCTGACCTTTTGCCCTAGACAAAACTCAGACAAAGTTCCTAGCCTTAAACCCCTGACCTTTGTCCTTGACACAAAACTCAGACAAAATACAATCCTAAAACTTGGACAAAGTGTCCCTAGGATAAAGTTGGGACAAAGTGTCCCTAGGATAAAGTTGGGACTAACTTTCACCAAATGTACAATAAAGACCCTAAAGAATGGGAGACATGCACTTATCACCTAAAGTGCATTAACAAACTCCCCCTTGATCAGTGCATGGTCTTCATTGGACTTGAGATCTTCATACTCTTGCTTCGAGTACTCGCTGCCTGGTTTTTCACACAGAACTGCACGACCTTGATGTATTGATCAGCTAACGGTTTATCTTCTTCAAAGGAATGCATCGGCAGACGTCTTAGCTTCTTCAAATCTTCCATTTTGAGATGAACGATCCGGATGCACACAGCTTCTTCAAATCTTCCATCTTGAGATGAACGATCCAGATGCACACAGCTTCTTCAAAACTTAACACTTAACACCAGATTAAGAAACTTAACCCAGGAGACACTCAGGAGACACTCGGCCCAAACCTGGATCCCAAAACTAAATTCCAATATCCCGGAATCAACAAATGAAATATTAAACAACCAATATTTAATAATTTGTATTTCAAAACACGATCATTCAGAACAACTTACTTCAAAACTTATACTTTTTGAAAAAATATCACAACTTGGAAGCATATTTACCGAAACACCTTAAAATGACGTGATTACCCACACACTTAGATGGATCTTGCATGACCGATTTTTATATACAAAAAGACTTATTTTAAGATTACCTAACTTGATGTTTAACACCTTATTAAAAAAATGTTCACAACCCTTAGAGAATTTTCAAAATGATAACTCGCACATAGAAACAAGAAAGTAAAATCTTTTTGATGTTTTTGAATTTTTTTTTTTTTTTTTTGGACTGAATAAAGACATTAAACCTACGAACGTATTTACACTAATTATCTTTTTGTGAAATCGGAGCAAAGGGATCATATCGGTTTTTCTGTCAATATCGAACACAAGAACATAGTTTATCAGTTTAAGCTTTTAGAATGATATTAACAGTTCAAGACGTTCAACGGTATTGTGGTCCACTTAAGCTTTAGCACGCTTTCGAACACTGTTTTCGAGATATGCGATTAAGTGTATTAATAACTGATTGTAACTATGTTTACCCACCTCAGAATATACTCCCGTATCAAGGTATGCACGAGAGATCATCCTACTGGTGAGTATACCATTTATCATCTGTTTTGACGTATAAGCTAATGTGAGATACTCACTTATTTGGGATTGAAAACAAGTCCTTTGTGATAAAATCACTTATTGAGGAGGAACTTGAATTTCAGATGCAAAGGGCACAGGAGCAAGTCCGTGAACAGGTTAGTACCATCGTACAGACAAAGAGACGAACTTGACTCCCGCATGATTTGTGGGACATGTGATTGTTTATCACTTATTTGGGTCGAATGCATCATGTATTAAGGATATTTACACGTATGTATGGTATCATGGAAGATCTAGACTTGCGTCCCCGTTGTTTTCGGTAAAAGAAACAACCATGATACCCAGATGATAAACAGCATAAAGACCACGTATCTCAGAACCTCGGCAATCTATCAAACGAAATTACGGTACCAAGACCATATATCCGAGAGATGTACCACACAAGTTACGCAGTTCATTATGTTTATATACCAAAAACAGGTTCTTATTGACGCGTAAAACCTACCGAAGCAACGTATAATGAAGCTGTTACAGTTAACGGTTAATTTTATATATTACTATAATCCTGCACCAGATACGACTAACCGATGTACTATCATTTCCCTTATATCTCAACACGACTTCATTTTATATTTTTCAAATGTTTTTGTATTTTTCTTAAAATTTATCCTACAACTAAGTAAAATATTTTTGGAGTTTTTCAATTTTTCGAAAGCGGTAAGAACTGTACAGTAAACATAAAATAAAGTTTCTATGCGAGTTTTGAAAAGCATTTTACTCGGGGTTGATCATGCCAATCATTCGGACCAGATTTTCAAATCTAGCCCGATCGAATGTCTTAGTAAACAAGTCGGCAAGAATATCCAAGGTGTCTACCCTAACCACTTCTATTAAACCCTTCTCAGCACAGTCGCGAATGAAATGATGCCTAACATCTATGTGCTTAGTGCGTGAGTGATTAACTGGATTGTTAGTTATGGAAATGGCAGAGTTGTTATCGACAAGAATAGGAGTTCGAGTAAAATTCAAACCGTAGTCCCTCATTTGTTGCTGAATCCACAAAACCTGAGCACAACAGCTTGAAGCAGCAATGTACTCGGCCTCGCTGTGGATAGAGAAACAGCAACTTGCTTTTTGCATTGCCAAGAGACAAGACGGTTCCCAAGAAGTTGTGCGCCGCCAGAGGTTGACTTTCTGTTCATCCGGCACCCTCCGAAATCTGCGTCAGCATACGCCATCAAATCCAGACCACCTTCAGCTGGATACCACAATCCAAGCTTAGGCGTCCCTTTCAGATATCTGAAAATACGCTTGACTGCTTTCAAGTGAGACTCCTTCGAAGTTGATTGGTACCTAGCACACAAACAAACAGAGAACATAATATCTGGTCGTGAAGCAGTAAGATACATCAATGAACCTATCATTGCTCGATATAGAGTCGGATCCACTTCAGGATCTTTCACATCATCGGATGAAAGCTTGATATTTTTCGGGAGAGGCGTGTCATAGGGTAAGCTATCTTCCAATCCAAATCTTTTGAGAATCTCGTGGACATACTTTGTCTGATGCACGTACGTCCCGGTTTTCCCTTGACTCACTTGAAGACCTAAAAAGAAAGATAACTCGGCCATCGCGCTCATTTCAAATTTGGACTTCATCACCGCTTCGAACTCACGACACAATTCTTCATTTGAAGAACCAAAAATTATGTCATCAACGTAAATTTGCACGATCAGAAAATCTCCCCCTTTCTTCAAAATGAACAGTGTGGAGTCAATTGCACCACGCGAGAACCCATGCTCCAATAGATGCTTTGACAACGTCTCGTACCATGCTCGAGGAGCCTGATGGAGACCATAGAGAGCCTTGTCCAACAAATAGACTTTGTTGTCTAACCCTGGAGCTTCGAAACCCGGTGGTTGGGATACATACACAGTTTCATGCAATTTCCCGTAAAGGAAGGCGCTTTTCACATCCAACTGATAGACTTTGATACGCAAGTGTGCAGCAAAGGCTAGAAACAAACGAATAGCTTCCAGTCTTGCCACCGGTGCATAAACTTCGGTATAATCAATCCCTTCCTCTTGATTGAAGCCTTGAACAACCAACCGTGCTTTGTTTCTGACAACGACACCCTTATCGTCTTTCTTGCACTTGAAAACCCATTTCGTGTTGATTGCATGTTGGCCCTTTGGAAGATCGACCAAATTCCACACCTTTAACTTGTCGAACTGAGCTAACTCTTCTTGCATCGCCTCACACCAAGAATTATTCTTCAGAGCCATTTGATAGTTCTTCGGCTCTATCTGAGAGATAAAACATTCATGGAGGCTAAGATTGTAGATTTCTTCATTCTTGATAGCAGAGAACAGACACTGCATCTCTGAAATACTCCTTCTCGTTTGCACTCCCGCATTTGGATTCCCAATAATATTATCAACAGGATGATGAATATTTGTTCTTGGAACTGGGATTGCCGGAGCTTGAAGATTGTTTCCCAAATTTGATTGAATCTCCCCCTCAACATTTGCATTACTACTAGAAGCTTGATCATTTCCAGAAGACGCATTAACATTTGGATATGCTGAGAAATCAACGTAAAGATCACCACTTGTAGTTTGAGCAGCTGCATTGGGGATCTGCTCAGCAAAATTTTCGTTTACGATCGAAGAATCAGTGACTGGAACATTCGAAGACACATTAGTAGGAATACTTGCTCTCCGGCTCGCATCCACTTCATCTTTGTTCACAAGATATGTGTATACAACCTCCGAATCTTCTTCTGAAACATCAGGAAGATCAAATGAATCAAATAATTTATCATAATCATAACCGCTTTTAGGACCGAATTCGGACGGTGGAGGATCGTAACTCAAAGGAGTTATATCAAACACGATCTCCACTGTACGCTTCTTAACGTTATAAACGCGTTTGTTGGGAGTTCCATTGGCATAACCCAAAAAGAACCCAACTTCACCAACTTCCCCCATTTTAGGAGTATCTTTGGTGCGTTTGATAACACACTTAATCCCAAAAGGTTGAAAACCAGACAAGTTCGGTTTCCTGTTTTCAAGCAATTCATAACATGTTTTATCTTCTCTTTTGACCGTAAGCACATGATTTAACACATAACATGCAGTGTTTACCGCCTCGGCCCAGAAGAAAATTGGCAATTTTGATTCAGAAAGCATAGTTCGGGCCGCCTCAATTAGGGTACGATTCTTCCGTTTTGCAACTCCGTTCTGTTGAGGAACATATGGAGCGCTGAACTGGTGAACGATTCCCATTTCCCGACATAACTCATCCATATAATGATTTTTAAACTCAGTGTCGTTGTCACTTCGGATTTTCTTAATAGGAAGTGAATAATTTTTCTCAAGTTGTTTGAATAAGTCTCTTAAAATACCAGCAGTTTGGTCCTTTGTTTTTAAGAAAAATACCCATGAGTAACGTGAGAAATCGTCAGTGACAACTAAGCAATAAGACATCCCACCAATGCTAGCAACATGGATCGGGCCGAAAAGATCCATGTGAAGCAATTCCAGTGGTTTTTGGATTGAGTTAACTGGTTTCGGTTTATGAGGCTTTCGTTTGATTTTTCCTTTTTCACATGATTCACATTTGTTGTGCATATTGAAACTACGTAAAGGAACCCCCAACACTAAGTTGTTTTTCACTAAGTGGTTCATTTTTCGCAGATGCACGTGGCCCATTCTCCTATGCCAGAGATACGATTGATCTTCAGTCGCCTTTGAGAGTAGACAAGTCACTGGAGCAGACGAGTTAACCAACGGGCGCATGTCCATGACATATGTGTTATTCACCCTTGGAGCCCTCATAACGATCCAATCTTCAGGAACAACAAATCCCGGACGCAACACGAAGCAAGCTTTATCGGTGAACATCATCGTGTACTTGTTATCACAAATTTGAGAAACCGACATCAAGTTATGCTTCAGTTCTTCAACGTAGTTCACTTTATGCAGCGTGATTTTCCCATTTGATACCGAACCTTCACCGGTGATGTAACCACCCTTCTCACCGGCAAAATTCACATAACCACCACGAATTTGTTTAAAATTGTTCAATAACTCTTTATTTCCTGTCATGTGTCTGGAACAGCCACTATCGATATACCAAATATAGATAGCTCTTTTCAGCTGCTCCTACACTCCCAAACAAGAAAATTTAGTTAGAATGTGGGACCCAAGCCATGATGGTCTTGGGTCGACCCGATTCATCAACATAAGAAAACTCTTTGAAATAACCATCATTGCCATTGTGTCCTCCATTTCCATTTCGGAAATTGTTGGAATGACTCCCCGCAAATCGTGGATTATACGGAGTTGACGATCTGTTGGTATAACTAGAGTTTCCATAATCTCGGCTTCCATAGTTTTGGTAACTATAAGTTTGATTCCTGGGTGGCTCAAAATTCCTACCAAATCTAGGAACATCATCGTGTCTTTAGAATGATCGTAGATGATTATCCGAATGCTGTCTTTGATTTGGAAATCGAGGGGGTGACGCATTTCGATCATTCACGAATCTGTTCTGTGCATGAGGTCTAACATAGTTGTGGTTCGAACCTCCAGAACGTTGGTCATTCTCATGTGTTTGGAAAGTAACATGATTTTGTCGTCTGTGAGGGGTTTTCTCACGAGTATCATGTTTTTGAGATGAACTTTCCGATTCTTTACCACGATTTATAACAACTGGCTTTTCCCCTTGATCCTGATTTTGTTGTGATTTAACATTTGTTTTGACAACTGGTTTTACTTCCTGTTTAATCACTTTGTTTTTCTCTAACCTTCTGATTTTTACCATTTTTCTTTTCAACATTAACTACTTTATTTTGTGGTTTTTCAACAAAAGGTTTCTTTTGATCAGGATCAACAAGAGACTTACCCTTGTCATCTGGACAGTCTGCTGCTAAGTGTCCTTTCCCACGACACTTATAGCATTTGCGAACTTTCGCAGCATTCTTTGGACGTTCCTCATGATCGGTCGAAGACGATGATTCGTTGGTGGAATTTTTCAAAATTTGGTTCACAAACTGAGAGTTGGAACCAGTTTCGATTTTTACTTCTTCTTTGACAAAATCCTCCCCTTTAACAAACTCAATTTTAGGGACATTTTTCAAACCCTTTTTAGTTTTCCCACGTGACTCTGGTTTTGACTTCACATTTTGAACTTGATTAAACATTTCCAAAATCTTATTGTTTATCAAATTTTCAATGTTTTCAAGATTTACTTCATTTTTCTTTGACATTCCACTCATCTTCGACTGATCTGAGTCAGTAACTTCATCTGTCTCAGATTCTGACTCACTTTGCGGTTCAACCGTCAGAGGGGTCGTTGGCACAAAATTTGCCAATTCAGGATCAATGCTTGGCATCGATGTATAATTATGGTTTACCGGTGGAGGCACTTTCTTATAACCGATGCCGAACATTTCTTCCTCAGATTCTTTGAGACGTTGGCTATTAATACAGAAATTCATCACTTCAGATGAATCCCTGAACTTCTCAATTTTTCGTTGCAAATCTAAAATCAGATTATCTTTTTCCAAAATGATTTTGTTCTTTTCCAAAACACAATTTTGATTCATTTCAAGTTCAGATTTTAATTCCTGAATTTTAACAGTTCCCTGAGCCACAAGTCTCTCAAATTCAGAGATATCATTTTTCAGCGCTTTTATCTTAATTCGGTGTTCTTTATCCGAATTAGACAGCACAGCAATGAGTTCTCTGGATTTTTCTAAATCTGCAATTAAGTTTGTGTTATGAAGTGCGTATCTATCAATCTTAGTCACAAACTCAACACATCTAGCACATCGCTTATCTACAGAAGATGATTTTACCTCAATGCCAGCCATGAATGCACATGCTTCATTTTCTCCGGATTTTTCTTCCAACCTTTTAGCTTCTGCATCCGCAAATTGCTGCATTTCGGCTGTGGAGATGTTGAATTCAAAGCGTTCTCCCTTTTCTCCATCTTCTGTTTTGTTAGCCTTTTCAACAGACTCTTCATTCGGGTTATCTTCATTCTCAGAAACATTTCCCGAATTCAACTCTTCCCCAAGAACCTCAGCTACAACTGCAAGTTCCTCAATGCTAGTCTCTTCAACAATCTCTTCACACATTTCTTCAGCTACAACCGCAAATTCCTCAATGCTAGTCTCTTCGACAATCTCTTCACACACTTCTTCGTTGACAATTTCAGCTATAAAGGCTTGTGACACAATAGCTCCTGAAAAGTCTTCCAATGCACAACCCCAGTCGTAAGGCTCAGTCCCTTTTTGTAAAGATTGAGCCACCATAGCATTGTTTGTTGAAGGTGCAAGATTTTCAGAACCACTTGGACGAGCACTTGAGTTGGAAGTAGTTGCTGAATTGTTGTGAGGTCTTGAGTTATTTCCTTGAGAGTAGTTTTCTCTGTTCGGTCTTTCCATTTTCGGCTTCCGACAATCACGTGCGAAATGCCCATAGATGCCGCAGTTGTGACATTTCACCTTTGACATGTCGACTCCCATTCGAGTCTTTGTCTGACCTCCTATGAACTTCCTACCCGTTCTCAACAGAAATTTCTTCGCTCTACGGACTAAGAGTGCCATGTTGAGTTGTAGATCAAGTTCTTCCATTTCGTCTTGGTCTATCTGGTCAAAGTCCTCATCGAGACTTGACGGTTCAACGAGCTTTCCAAGACAAAAGTTCTCGTAGGCAGTCATGAAGGACGCCAAAAGGCTCATGTTTTCTTCAATCAACTTTAAACAACTTGCATCTACCTTTGGAATGTTCAAGCTTGTCACTTGAGATTTCTGAGCTCCACTGGAAGAGTACATTCCTTGATTGGAATTGGTTGTTCCGCTTGAACTAACATTGTTGCTTATAAAGGCGTGTTCACTTGCAGAACCTTCATTCTCCGAATACAAAGCAACACCGACTCCACTATCATTACCCTTCTCCATTGGTTTCGAAGCCTTATATAACTGAGGATCTTGGATCTTCTCGAAATCAGATGCTTGATCTTCCATATTCCAAGCATAACCCTTCAGTTTTTGAACAACTTCTTCCAATGAGAGCTCCTCATAGAGAACACCTTCTCTAATCAAAGCGGGGTACATATTCCATTCTCTGGAAAGGCAATTCAGAAACTTCTCAACCTTCTCAAATTCAGTGTAGATACCTTCTTAACTTCTATCAAGTTCGCTCAACAAATGATAAAACCGGTTCACTGTATCATCAAATGATTCATTTCTTAAGGCTTTAAACACAACGAATTGAGTCTTCAAACGTTCGAGTCGTCGTTTCCTGTATATTGCATTTCCTTCATAGCGCTCGTTCATGCTATCCCACAACTCCTTCGAGGTATTTCTCTTACGGAAAGTATGAAGTATCGATTGTGTCATAGCCATCGTAATCATTGACATAGCTTTCTCTTCACAATCAAAAAATTTCTTTTGGTCGTCAGTGAGAGCCAAGTACGTATCAATCGTCAACGTACGTACTGGAGTAGCTCCACATCCTTTAACGATACACAACCAGATTTTGATGTCTTTTGCTCGTACATATCTTTCGAAACGCTCCTTCCACTCAGGAAAATCAAGCTCGTTTATCAACAAAGGAGGTTTGTCGTTACTCCCTACCTCAGCATTGTGCTTGAGGTTTTGCACCATTGCAGTCAGATTGTTGTTTGCCATTTCAGAAAACAACAGTAGGTTACCAAGCAAGAACTATGTCACAGAAAGGATTTTCTAAGTCCAAACTCGGAGAGAAAAACACGGAGTGAAATGTCTGAGCTTTAAACAGAGTGTGAAAACCCGGATCTCAAAACCTGAAATAAACACAACCAGAAAACTCGGACAACACTGTTAGAAATCTAAACTCAGACACCCTAAGTGATACTGCGTAAAAAGTCTGACAAGCAAACAGTCGGACAAGCAAACACAAAGTTCGGACCTAATTAAGGAGACACTTATAAAATTCGGATTCGTTTAAAATTCGGACTCAACAAGACAAAGGTCGGACTCAAGTAAAACTCAGCTAGCTAGGGACTATAGGGACTAACAAGATAGAGTTCGGACTCAAACTCAAATGAACTAAGAAACTCGGACATAATACTAATAATATAAAAATCGGACTTAAATAAACTAGAGATTTAAAAAGGTTGGACCTGATGATGTATAAAGATCAGACTAAAAACTTTGGAATCAATGAGGTTTAAAAAATCGGACTTGATGAACTTATAAAACTCGGACACTAATAACTCGGACACTAATAACTACTATAAAATATCGGACAACCTAATAACTATTATAAAATTCGGACAATCTAATAACTAAAAAGGTCGGACTTTGGACTCTACCTAAATAACTCGGACTACCTACATAACTCTGAAACTCGGACAAAGTAAAACAACAAAAAAGGTCGGACTAAAGAGTGAAATTCAGACTCTACTAAAACAAGACAAAAGTCGGAAACTTATATTGATAAATAAAGATTTAAATTGGGACCTACTCAATAGACATAATAAGACAATACTAAAACTCAGACTAATAAAGATAATTGGACTTAACTAAAACATTGAAACTCAGACTCTTTAATAAATATAAAGGTCGGACTCTAAGAAACTAATAAAAAGATTCGGACTAGATAAGATTAAACAAAATATCGGACACAAGGATAAAAAGGAAAAATTCGGACCAGGACACTAACTTAAAAATTCGGACTAGGCAATCTAAGTAAAAGTCGGACCAATATTCTAAACTAAAACTTCGGACTTTGAGATTCAGACTTTGAAACTCAGAAGAAACAATCTCCGGACTATCTCCCCAATGTGACTACACACTGGTTCAACAATACCCCGGAGACAAAAACACAGAATTTAAACCACGGACAAGGCTTCCAAAGATCAAACTCAGAATCTTTTTCAACCTTCAAACTCTGTATGATGAAGAACCAAAAACCCCTGTAAAACCCAGATGAAGAACAACACTAATAATCACCAAACTACTCAAAATCCATCACCAAATCACTAGAAATGAACGAAGAATCATGAATAAAACACAAAAACTCACTAAACACTCACTAAACCCTATCAAAGATTGAACTTTTCTCACAAAACCTTCAAACTAAGAAACACCTACAGTAGTATGAGAACCTGGCTCTGATACCACTTGTAAGGCCTCCTAATCCAAGATCTCACTCAGCTAATGCAACCAACAGGTGTGCGGAATCCACCTGATGATCAACCACTGTAGATGAAACACTAGAATGCAAAGATTTGTGAGAGAAATCAAGAATACACTGAGTATTCTTGATGAGGAAGATGAATGACGTCACACACAGTAGCCGCCAAACACACACACAATGATTAGGGTTAGGTGCACAGAATATCACACAGAAATCGCCACCTTGTCTATTCCACATAAAGGTATAAATACAAGGCAAAACCCGGACTTTCAAGACAAACTAGAAAGCCCGGACAAACAAACTATACAAACCTCTGACCTTTTGCCCTAGACAAAACTCAGACAAAGTTCCTAGCCTTAAACCCCTGACCTTTGTCCTTGACACAAAACTCAGACAAAATACAATCCTAAAACTTGGACAAAGTGTCCCTAGGATAAAGTTGGGACTAACTTTCACCAAATGTACAATAAATTCCCTAAAGAATGGGAGACATGCACTTATCACCTAAAGTGCATTAACAACCTTGACATTTATAAAACCGTGTCCAACTTTCTCCTATTCTATACAATATTCAACACACGCTCTATATAACTATTCGCACAGTGTCTGACGTACGAAATATGCACCAACAGATTCCCCCTCGGCTGTCACTGTCGAATTGTCTTTAATTCTTTAAGAACCTTGAGCCGTGTTTGAATATTTTGCAACTTCAACTTTTCTGCAACTTCAATCAGGCATCTTGAAATCTTACAATAGATTCCCCCTCGATTGATGATTCGGGTTTGCTTTTGTCAATATAAAGCTCTAATTCCCCCTGGTATGAATCTTTAGGTCTTTTGCACAGTTCACGACTCTCCTCTGATTTGCTAAACTGCAACCTTCACGAACAATCACCAACTTGAAACTAATTAATGCAACATCCTCTATTTCAACGTTAAGCGCATCCGAGCTCAGTTTTTGATATGACCTGTAAGCACCACGATCTCGCATTCTGCCTGCTCGATCTAAGAATTAACTATTTCGATGTAATTCCTAATTTGTTTTAATATACAAAAAAAAAGAATGTCAATATAATTAAGCTATTAACTATTCTAGAACTATTGTCTCAGTGGGTCATTTTGAACATCAGAATATTAATTTGTTATTGGAGAAATTAATCAGAAAATTAAAGGGGTTTTGGTATAGTTACTGTTCAATCAGAATATTAGATGAGCTCACAGAAGATATAATGTCGCTTGACATTAGCCGTGAATCAGATGCTTCAAATTCCGTGAACAATCCTAAGGTATCCACTCCAAACGCTTCAAGTAGTGTTGCTTGTTAAAAATCATAGAACATCTCAAGGTACCCACTTCAAATGTTTCTAGAAATGTTGCTTGATAAAACTATATGAATGAGTTTATGTCAAATTGTCCATGCCTAATACGACTGTAATTATTTGTGTGTAGGTTTGATTGTTTGGAATTGAAGATCTTGAGAAAGAAAGGCATATGGGAACTTGAATGTTGAAACTATTTAGATGTTATGATTATACTTTTATGGATTTCGTTTTAAGTTTGTTAACACATTATGTGTTTATGCATTTTTATGACTTTTATGAACCTTTGGCGACTAAATTTTCAGTAAACAGGTTCCTTAATTGCTAATTTCAAATATGGAATAATAGGTCATGTTCGTGTCTTAACAGGTCGTGTTTGTGTCTTAAACAGGTCATATGATATGTTAGCAACATTTTCGTGTTTTAACAGGTCATTTCGTGTAACCTGTAACCTGTTTATTAACAGGTTCATGTTCGTGTTTGGAAAATCTGACACGATAAGATTTCTTGTCGTGTTCGTGTTTACAGGTTTCGTGTTTGTGTCTTATTGTGTTCGTGTTTTAACAGATCGGGTTGGCGCGATATGCGAGCCCTAGGTTAGACAACGGGGCAAATTATAAAACAAATGAGCACTTACACCATATAGAGAAGCTATAGCCTTAAAAGTATTCTTGAATGCATGTGTAGCCAATGTTGTGTAACCACTAGCAAAGCCTTCAAAACAATTGGCGCGGGTGACGCAGGAATGATGACAACTGTTTGACCAATTTTTTCACTTCTGTTTTATTCGATTGCCGATTGGAGTCTCGTGACTTTGAAGTTCACTAGATTGTTAGGATTGAAGCCAACCCCCTTTTGGAAACCAAACACATTGAGGAATTGGCTGACGGTCAGCCGGTTGAAGCATCCCATATTTATGTTGGGTGCAAACTCGATTTTCTAGGTCAAGTGTTTGACACTGATCTCTTTCCTGATAACCTTGGTAGCTTTAATGTAGTCATTGGTATGGACTAGTTGACCAAACATCGAGCTGAACCTAACACTCATTTATTCAAAACTGCTAAACCTAACACTGATACGACTAGTGAATTTCAGGACAAAATTCCCTTTCAAGTTGGGGATGATGTGGTACCCGAGGAAAATCCGCAGTAATCTTAACTCACCATTTCATTTTTCTAAGACTGCTTATCAAATTTCGGGACGAAATTTCTTTCAAGTTGGGGATGATGTGACAACCCACAACTTCAAGTCACTACTTTAACCCAACCACAGTTAACTTAAGTTATACATTTGTAGCACTGCATTTAACTAGGGTTAGTTAAATGAGTCTATGTTGGTAATTCGGGGAATTACCGGAACACACACATGATAATTCTCGAACATTGACAACCGCCGCAAATAATAATTATAAACGGATGGCTTATACGAAATTTATGTGTTGCATAACAAATACGTGAACTGTATGCTTTAATTGTAAATTACATGGTAGTATGTGCTTTTTGTGTAAAATTTATATTATTAGGGTGGGGGGGGGGGGTGTTTAGAGTAATTGTGAAACTATAATTAACTACTCAAAACCCTAAGTTCTCCATAACTTCCCTGTACGTATTTTTACACTCTCTAATCATTTCCAATCCTCCTTCAATCACTCTTGGCTTCACAAGTTCACACATCAATTCTTAACCTTCAATTCATCTAGATTTAACCAGAGGTAAGTGTTTATGATTGCATGATATGTTGTTAATCTTGTTCCTTTGATTTATACAAACCCTAGATATCCAAACAACTGATTGTGTGTGATTGTTAACGGCAATGAATACGTAATTGTTAGAAAAATGATTGTGCAATGATTGTTTGTTGTTTGTGGTATGATATCACTGTTAGATTGTTTGATTTGATGCCTGACATGGTGGATTTCTATGCATTTGGGGGGTTTCTGTTCATAGAAATCTTGAAGAATGAAAATTCTGATGGTTGTCAGACTTTGTGAAGTCTGCACTTGTAGTTTCTTTGAAACTGTCCGCACTTGTTATCTCAAGATGTGTCCGCATTTGTTAAAAAGGAATAGATGTCCGTACTTGTTTATAAAAGAAGTCCGCACTTAGTGTTTAATGTTGGGTCTGAATTTGTGTATCTTATACACGTCCGAACTGGTGCAATATGTGAGGTCCGAACTTACAAGCCTTGTTGATGTCCGCACATATGAATAGGTATAAAGGTCCGCACTTGTTGTTCCTACATCAGTCCGCATTTAACTTAGTTGAAAAACATCCGCACATGTGTTGCCTCAATGTCCGCACTTAATGTTCTCTTCATGTCCGCACTTATGAAATTACTTATGGTCGTACATAAGATATCATAACAGTCCGTACTTGTGGCTTATTTAGGTCTGCACATAACAATCATTTATTTATTTAATTAAGGCCGCACATGTGATGTTGGTTTAAGGTCATTACATGTTTAACTTCAAAGGGAGTCCGCACATATTTGCTTTGAAAGGTTGTCCGTATTTACATTGAGGAATGTGATCAGAATTTACATTATAGTGTCCGTATATATGCATCTAAGGGTCCGAACTTGTTAGCATGGTTATGGTCAGGGTTATAGTGTCTGCATATATGCATCACTTGGTATAAACTCAATTTGATTTACACTTCGGCATAAATTCTGTCGAGTCAAATATAATATGTTTTTGTGCTTTTTTATGTGCGTTTCAGTTGGCGTACGTTTTTTATGTAAATTTTGTTCGGAAACGAGTGCAGTCAAATATAATATGTTTTCGTTAGACATTATAAATTCGAGTTACTTTACGTTTCGACGTCGTGACAACGCGTGGGAGAAATTTACTAGTTAACTCTATCACAAAACTCATATATCCTAGCTACAGATAAATACGTAAGCTCATATCATTGCAAGTTGTAACTATACCATTAGTAACAATACCATTATGAATCCTCTGGATTAGTTATACTAACTATCTAGATTCTTTTTGTTTTCCTACCACATACTTAGATATTTAATAAATACATATAAAAACTAAAAGAATCTGAATCTTGGTCAATAAAATAGAATGAATTGGGTTCTCATATTCTAAACCTTTTAAGAAAATCAACATGTGTAGATTTGTTTATGATTTTTATTGTGTTAAAAACATTTATCAAATCTACAATACATTGTTATAACACGCAAACAAATTTTCTACCATCATGTAATGTTATCATATGGTTAAATATCACCAAATCATAGTTGTAATTAAATTAATTGTTTCCTTATTTGATTGATGAAAAAATTGAGAGTTTATATTGGGTTCATCAAGGCCACCTTTTTTTAATTACACGTAACCTAAGAAATGAATAAGGTGCTTACACCACTAGGTTTTAATCAGAGCACACTAGATCAAAATACTATGGTGTATTATTGTATGCACCACTACAAACATATTTGAATTAAAACTGTGATTATTTATTAGGAATATTGGATTTTAATAATCCTAACTATTTGTTGTTGGTTGCTAACAATCCCAACTTCAAAAATAACAACTGGAAGTCTCAACTATTTACATATTGGTCTTCAATGGACCCTGACTAACAGAACCCAAACGCTATTAGACTCCGGTCGTCGAAAAAACGTTTTTAGCCAGAAAACTCATTTTTGGCCAGAAAACTCAACCTTTTCGTCTCAAACCTCTTTGTAGCCTTATTACAGACCTTTAGAAACCTTTTTTCTAGTAAAAGTCCTAACTATTGAGGTCGCTGGAAAATTCCTTTCCCGTCGGAAAACTTCTGTTTGGCCGGAAAACTCAACATTTTCGTCCCAAACCTCTTTGTAACCTTAGATCGGACCTTTAGGAACCTTTTTCTAGGCAAAATCGTTTTTCCGGCGACCAGAGACTAACAACGTTAGAGTTCTATAAGTCATGGTCCATTGGAGGCTAATACGCTAATAGTTGGGATTGCTAATGGTTATTTTTGAAGTTGTGACTGTTGGCGGCCAATGGCGAATAGTTTTACTTATTAAACTCCAATATTCCTATTTATTATCCATACTATGTTTAAATAATTTGAAGCACAAAATTATGACTTCATAAAACTAGGAATTGTACATGGTTGTTGCACCAAATCTATCAGGGGCGGCCCAAGCCCAAGTATTTTGAGGCTTTAGCTTTGGGCCTCCAAATAAACAGGGCCTCCGGCTTTAAAAAAAAATTAGTAATAATTATATATGATATTTGGGCTGGGTTGCGATGGATAGTATTGATGTATAGCAGATTTGTAGGGGCGCTACATATGAAGTATTGTATTTGGGCGGCAATTGAGATTTACTCAATTTTTTCTAGGGAAAAGGCCTCTAGTTTTTACTTCGCTTTAGGCCACCAAAACAGTTGAGCCGGCCCTGAAATCTATTTAGAGAAGCGCCTAGAAGAATGAAACATTTGATCGAGGACAATGACGAGGACCATATCAATGGCAGGATCGATAGATGGTTGTACCACCAAAGCAAAAACATCACCCCCAAGTGCCACCCCTCCTTTGGCTTCTTTCCTCCTAATTTCAGCAACACAACACACCGGTGGTTGTCATCATACACCATGCAGAACTTTTGAGCATATTGTTGGTGCACTTGTGTCTGTACTTTGTCTGTATTTTGTAACGATACCAAACGATGTCTTTGTAGTCCTGTAAGTTTGACCAAGTCAACCATCCTCCGGTTTGACTTGGCCAAACAGTTTGAACAATGGTTTGAAAGCTGGTTGTGTCGAAGGATATGTGTCATCGAAGGATTGCTTATATCCTTCGATGAGCTCGAAAGATAGCCTTCGATTGATGGACCTCGAAAGATGACATCCTTCGAGGTACATGTTGATCATTCGAGCTGTTTCTGGTCGATAGATGATCCTTCGATCGTCTATCTGATCCTTCGACCAGACATGCTGTGTTGGGTATAAATACCCATGTGTTGTGTTCACTTCGACAGGTTAGGAGTGTTAGACATTGGAGACACATAGAGAGCATTCGGTCCAGAAACACACACACACGAAAGTTAGAGAGAGTTTGCAGAATACATTTGTAAACCTTGTGCTTGTAACCGAACCTTTCATACGCTTAATACAAGTGGTGTTAATCTGTGAAGTTCTTGTGTTGTGTTTGTGCTTGTTCTTGCTCGGTTTGCGTGCTAGCTTGGATTCCGCACTCGCTAGTGTGTTAGATATAACAAGGAATAGGTTAAACCTCAACCTCCGAGGGACCTACAAGTGGTATCAGAGCCGTGGCTCTTTTCCTTGTTAAAAACCGGGTTTTTACAAGCTTTGGAGTGTTTTTGGACAAAAACTTCTTGGTTTTGCAACCCGTTTTTACTAATTTTCTCGCTGTTTTTGTCGTTAAAATCGTGTTCAAAACTTCTGCATGTGTTAAAGGAAGGGTTGGGTAAGATAAAGACTTGTTTTTAAGGCTTTTGGTGATTTCCGGCCAAATTTCCGGCTTCTCCAGTGACCGGTTTCTGGGTTCGAACCTTCGATTTTTGGGTAATATTTTATGTGTTCAAATCTGCTTTTGCAGAAAATGATGGTCTGAACCATAATTTCTGCGAAAGATCTCACCAACCCATCACCTTTTTCACCAACCTGTCACTCTTTTGTCAACTGTGTCAGAATCGATCGAAGGATATCCTTCGAAATCGAAAGGTCATCTTTCGATCAAAGGAAGTTCGACAGATTATCATCTTTCGAGCATCCTTCGAAGCCTGTGATCTATCCTTCGATTCAAGGAATCTTTTCGAAACTTACATCTTTCGGTCTTCAGTTCTTTTTCGAAAGACAAGGATCCTTCGATTGGAGAGTCTTTCGAAATCACAGCTCTTTTTCGAAAGACCAGGATCCTTCGATTGGAGAGTCTTTCGAAATCATTGTTCGAAACTCAACAGTGATCTTTCGAACACTGTTGATCCTTCGAACAAGTGTCTATCTTTCGGACAAGTCTTGATCTTTCGATCCTTAGCCTGTTTATGTTTAACAAGTTGTGATTTTCAGGTATTATTTTTCTTGATCAAAAATGAATCCGGCCTGGGGTACTCCGTCAAATACAGAAAACAAGTATAGAAGCAGTGAGGATTTATTTAGAGAAATGTACTATGGAACTCCGTCTCCCGCACCGGCATCTTCGCAAGCTAATGCTACATCTACCGGTCAATGGGCATTCGTATCAAATCAAGCTCCAAGTGTTCAAAGCATTTTGCTAAGCGAAAGTGAAACGGGAAGTTTGAATAGGCCTCCAAAGTTGATGCACTTAAGTGAATATCTGGGATGGTTTGGTAGATTTCATACATACGTTCTTGGTCAAAATACAGAACTGTGGTTGCGTTTCATCACAGATTTTGATCAAACAATAGAGGTTGCCGCTTCATCTGCTGCTACATTTGCTGATCTTACGGAAGATCAGAAGAAGGTCTATGACTTAGAGAAGAAAGCGTATGCCATTCTTACTCAGGCGTTAAGTAAAGACATTTATCATCAATTTGTCAATTACAAGACAACAAAGAGGTTGTGGGACGCATTAAAGACAAGGGGCGTGGGAAATGAAGCGACACGTCAATTGAGAAAAGACTTGCTAAAGAAAGAGTTCGGTGGTTTTTCTTGTATGGAGAATGAATCTTTAGGAGATTTGACAAGTCGATTTAATCATTTGCTGTCTGAATTGTCAAATTTTGAGGTTGTTACACCTTCAGCAGAGATTGTGAAAAAGTTTGCAGATGCGTTGCCACCTCAATGGAATACTTTCTTGGAAATCATGAAGTGCAATGGCACGTTAGTTACAACAAGCTTCAATGACTTTGTTCAAATCTTGGAAAACAAGAATCAGGAAGAAACTCTCAAAGCGAAAAGAGTTCCAGTGCCACAAAATCCTGAGATGTATTATGGAACTTCTAGCACTTCTACAAAACCTCCTTCACATGCTCCAATTCAAACAGCGTTTGTGTCTACCACTGACATGTATGGCAATACTGTTCAAGTTCCAGTCCTTCCAAAAACAGACATGTATGGAAATCCGCTTGAACCTGTTTCTCAACCAGCACCACAACAGCCTATCAGAACAACTGATATGTATGGGAATCCACTTCCTCCTCAACAGCAAGCATGTTATGGAAGCACATCATCTGCTAGTCAGCAATCAAAGCCAAATACAGTACGGCTCGACACCTCAAGCTTTTCTAAAGTCAGTGTGGAAGTAGCAAAGGAACACATGGAGCTGCTAAACACTTTGGTGAGCGCATACTGTGGATTGGTAGAAGGTCAGATTGGCAACATTAATCTGACACAAGAAGACTATCAGCAGATAGATAAAGAGGAGATGGAAATGATGGACATCAAGTGGGCCTTTGCCAGTGCTGTTAGGCGAGCAAAGGATTTCATGGAAAGAACTGGCAGAACCAGCTTGGAAAGCAAGAAAGACACCAAGTATGGGTTTGATAAACAGGCTGTTAGATGCTTCAATTGTGGTGAACGTGGTCATTTCAAGCGTGAATGTACGAGGCCATCTCAACATGGAAACCAGAATCCTTTTAGAGGTCAAGGCAACCAACAGAACCAGAACAGAAACAATGTTCATACGTTGGTGCCTGTCAACAACCAGACTCAAGCAGGACCATCAAATGCCAACCAGGCACTTGTGGTTCAAGTAGATGAAGGCTGTGATTGGTCAATCCAGTTGGGAAATGATGCTCCAGATGGAACAGCTTGTTTTGCTGAGATCGTGAAGGATTTAAATCACGCCAGTGGTGGAGAATCTTCCGCCAATGGTAGTGACTCTTCTGAGGATGAAGACTCTTCTGGTTATAGTGGAAGCTCAGATGAAGAATCCTCCACTTCAGGCAATGATCATGTGGATGACACATCAAGTGCGTCAGTCGATGCTAATATTGATGAGCTATTGGGAGAAGCTGCAGCAGAAACTCAAAGAAGATCTATTTTGGTGGATCAAGCTGCTTATTCTTCGTCTTCTCTCCATTCAGCCTTTATGGCTAATGTCGACAGTTCGTCAAGTCAGGTATGTGTCGATGAACCCACTTCTGATAGCTGTGATAACTGTGATAGTTTGCATGTTAAATGTGCTGATTTAGAAGCAAACATGTCTGAGTTGCAAGGCAAACATGATGCTGTACAAGCTAGTTTGTTTGATTTGCAAGACAAACATGTTTCTTTGAATGATAGGTGGTGTGAATTGCAAAGCAAACACGAGGCTGTGCAAGAGAAATATGATGTGACATTCATTCATAATCAGAAATTGACTGTTGATCTTTCAAAGTGCACTGAAGCCAACATGTTTTATGAAAACCATGAAAAGGAGTTTAAATCAATGATTGAAAAATTAAAGAAAGATAAAACTGAGTTAACAAAAATGGTTTCCAGAAAACAAACTGACATAAACTTGTATATCACACGTCTTGAGATAATGCAAAAAGAAATGGCTTGTGTCAAAACTGAAAGTGAGGCGATCCGACTCAAGTTAGACAGTTATTTGAGCTCTAGCTATGTGTTGGATCACATCATTGACGTACAGAAAGAGAAACGGGATGTCACATGCATTGGTTACAAGAAATGTCCACCACCCGTGAGAAACAATTATGATGCCCTGCCTGATGAGGAGTATAGAACTCACTTTGAACCATCTGTTCCTCTAGATGTTAATGAATTTGCAGCAGGACTCGGATACAAAAAGGAAGTATCATCAGAATCGGATGTGTCAGCAGTTACATGTGTGTCTTCTGCTGAACCGAATCAGGTTCCTCCAGTTGTGACATACAGTGAGGATTCTGATTCTTCTGATGATGAGTCTGATGATACTGATTCAGCAAAGTCTGATGCAGTGATAAAAGAAGAGGACATACCTCTTGAGAATCATATTCTGTGTGATCCTCCTGCAAAACCTGCTAAGACTGTTGCAATCGAGCCTGTGTCTGCAAAAGAGTCGGAGAGTGTGGATTTGCTGTACACTCTGGTTGGTGATGATAAAGTTTATTCAGACAAGGATTTTCCTATTAAGAATGTTAATCAATCATTAATCAGTAAAGTCTTTGAAAATTCAACAAGTAAGTTTTTGGGAAAGACAGGATCACGTGTTACAGTAACACAGTGCCCTCCTATCCCCAAGGCTGAAGTTAGAAAACAATTTGGCAATCAACAATTACCAACAGTGCAAAAACAGGAAAATCATGCCAAACCAAAAGGGAAATTACCGGCTCAAGGTCAAAGGAAGCCGAATCAAAAGAAGAAAAAGAATGTGAACTTTGTGAAATCTAAAGGAACGGACAAAATTGAAACGTTTGAAAATCAATCTATCTTAGATTTTGTCAAGAAAGCAACTGTGATGAAAAGAAATGAACCAAGTTGTTCGAAACCTAGTACCTCGAGATCACAAAGTTCATCTTCATCATCGGCAAGACGACCACATGATACTTCGGGGTTTGTTGAACGAAGATCATGTTTTGAATGTGGTACAATTGGGCATATCATTCGAAATTGCCCGTATCTTCATAAATTAAAAGCCAAAGAAGATGATCCCCGTGACAAAACTGACCGCAAACGATCTGTTTCTGTAAAACAAGATCCCCGCCTTGTAAAAGAAAGGGAAAAGAAACAGAAACGCCAACAGGTCAAGAAAATTGAAAGGGCAATTAAAACCGATGTGGTTAACAAACCATCTGTTTCTGTCAAACCAAACAATTTAAAAACTTCAGACAACCATGAAGTTAAGGTTTTAAAGAATAACACTGGTATAACAAAACAGACCTGGAAACCAAAAACGGTTAAAAATTCAAGGGGACCATCACAATTTTCAAATCATCAAAGAATAGAAGTTATTGTTATTGATGAAAATGGAAGACCCAAGACCACAATGGCTTAGGTCCCCATCTCCAACTAATTGTGTGAGTTCATGTGCAGGGTGTTCCAGGAGGAACTATCAGTAGTCATTGGATTGTTGATAGTGGGGCATCCAGGCACATGACAGGCGACATGAAGCTTCTCTACGACGTCAAATCTATTAGAGGAGGTTATGTTGCTTTTGCTGGAGATAAGGGCGGATATATTACGGGTGAAGGAATGATTTCCAACGGGGTTGTTAGTTTTGATAAGATCAACTTTGTACAACAACTTGATCACAATCTTCTTAGTGTTTCTCAAATTTGTGATAAGCAGTTCTCAGTACACTTTGATGCAAATGGATGTTATGTGCTGAAACCCGGCTTCAAAATTCCAAAAGAATGGATTCTCTTGTCGGCTCCAAGGATAAATGATTTGTATGTCCTTGATATGAGCCAAGCTATCACAACGTCTGCACAAGCAACATGTTTCGTTTCCAAAGCCACAGAAAAAGACACAATCTCTTGGCACAGACGAATGGGTCACATTCACTTACGCAAAATGAATCATTTGGTGTCAAATGAGTTGGTGAATGGTGTTCCTCTTAAAAACTTCCATCTTCAAGACGTCTGTGTCTCGTGCCAGAAAGGAAAACAAACGAAGAAGCGACACCCTACAAAGAAAGTCAACACGGTGGCAGTTCCTCTTGAACGTTTGCACATGGATTTGTTCGGTCCTGTCAAGCACAAAAGCATCAGGAATCATCAATATTGCCTCGTGATAACTGATGATTATTCAAGATTTTCTTGGGTGGCGTTCATGGCACATAAGAGTGAAACCTTCGGTATTATCAAAAACTTGATCATTCAGATTGAGAATCTATATAAGTTGAAGGTTAGGCGGATACGTAGCGACAATGGTACTGAATTCAAAAATCATGCCATGGCGGAGTTTTGCACTTCTAAAGGTATTCTTCACGAATTTAGTGCAGCCTATACTCCTCAACAGAATGGCGTCGCTGAACGTAAGAACCGCACATTGATCGAGACTGCTAGGACAATGTTGGTAGAGTCACAATTGCCGATTCCCTTCTGGACTGAAGCTGTGGCCTCTGCATGTTATACGTTGAACCGAGTCCTTACAGTCAAAAGGCACAACAAGACCTGTTTTGAGCTTATTAACAAACGGAAACCAGATTTGTCATATCTTGAACCGTTTGGAGCTCCGTGCACAATAATCGATCCTAATGGAAAGTTTGGGGCAAGAGCCATTGAGGGATACTTTCTTGGGTATTCCACCCCAAACTTAAGAGTCTGGAATCTAGAGACTAAAAGGGTCGAGGAATGGTCTGAAGTCAGAGTACAAAGGCACACTTTACCAGTCAAAAATCCTGGTCAGCCTTGGATGTTTGAGTACGATGACTTTTTCAATTCGATCAATGTTGAAGCAGTTGAAGAAAATGCTGCGGCAAGGATGTTTTTCGAGAGTGACAATGCAACAGATTCACCGTTAGTTCGTCCCATTATTGTCAATCAAGAACCATCTTCAGTGAACAACAATGCTCTCGACAATGAGGATTTTCATGATGCTTCCGAATTGAACGAATCTTCAGAGGATGATGAATTTCTAGATGCAGATCAAGAAGCTCCAACAGCAGTTCATGGTATTTCAGAGGGTACTCCTCCAGTGGACGTCCCTGGAACAGCTGAAGCTACTGCATCATCCTCTTCGTCAATTCCGGGCATTGAATTAGTTGTTGATCTCAATCTCAACAACCTGGGTACAAATATTCCAGTTCAAGATAATCCAGAGACAAGGATTCACAATACCCATCCTCAACAAAACATCATCGGAAATGTACAAAGTGGCGTTCAAACAAGAAACACGTTGCGAAACAACAACAATGCAGGCTTGTATGCGGCGATTAGAGAATCTGGTCAACAAAATGATTGGTCTTTCGCGTGTTATGTCTCACAGGAAGAGCCAAGAACTTGGAAAGAAGCTTTGAAAGATAACTCTTGGGTTGAAGCAATGCAGGAAGAACTGCAACAATTCCAGAAGCTTGGTGTCTGGAAACTCGTAGAGAAACCTGCTGGTTACAAGAAGATTGGTACCCGTTGGGTGTTTAAATGCAAAAAGGATGACCGTGGAATCGTTATTCGAAACAAAGCAAGGCTAGTTGTTCAAGGTTTTTGTCAGATAGAAGGAATCGACTACAACGAAGTGTATGCACCTGTTGCATGTCTAGAAGCAATTCGGATCTTTCTGGCTTATGCCTCATTCAAAGGTTTCAAGGTATACCAGATGGACGTGAAAAGTGCATTCTTACATGGTGTAGTGGAAGAAGAGGTGTACGTCGAACAGCCTCCAGGTTTTGAAGATCCTATCCATCCCGATCGGGTTTGGTTGCTCAACAAAGCTCTCTATGGTCTACATCAAGCACCGCGAGCTTGGTATGCAACCTTATCTAATTATTTGCTGGAGAATGGATTTCGCAGAGGTCTTATCGATTGTACTCTTTTCGTCAAAGAACAAGATGGAGATCTTCTACTGGTACAGGTATGCGTTGATGATATTATTTTTGGTTCTACTAATGATGTTTTGTGTAGGAATTTCGAGCGCTTTATGCAGGATAAATTCGAGATGAGTGCAATGGGGGAAATGACTTTCTTTTTGGGCCTACAAGTACAACAAACTGAGTCTGGGATATTCATCCATCAGACTAAATATGTTGGTGACATCTTGAGCCGGTTCCAGATGTCTGATACAACGCCCATCGGTACCCCATTGCCGCAAAATCACGGAATTACTCCAGACTTGAAGGGTCAAGATGTTAGCCCCTCACATTATCGCGCGATGATCGGATCTCTTATGTACCTCACAGCATCAAGACCAGATATAATGTACCCAACGTGCCTGCTTGCCAGATATCAAGTCAACCCGAAGGCCTCACATCTTGCAGCTGTAAAAAGGATTTTTCGTTATTTGAAGGGTTACCCTGACACCGGTCTATGGTACCCTAGGGATAATAACTTTGACTTGATCGCATTCAGTGATTCAGATTTTGGGGGATGCAAAATCGACGGCAAGTCCACAACGGCTGGATGTCAGTTTTTGGGAAATCGCCTAGTCACATGGCAGTGCAAGAAACAGACCTGTGTCGCTACATCAACATGCGAAGCTGAATACATTGCTGGCTCAAGTTGTTGCTCCCAAGTCCTATGGATCCAACAACAAATGCGCGACTACGGTTTTGAATTCCTAACTACTCCTATTTACGTTGATAATTCTGCTGCATTACAGATCACTAAAAATCCTGTGCAGCATTCAAAGACTAAGCACATCGACATTAAGTATCACTTCATACGTGATTGCTTTGAGAAAAGGCTAATCGATGTTGCTTACGTCCACACCGATGACCAACGTGCCGACCTTTTTACCAAAGCATTTGACAAATCAAGATTTGACTATTTATTATTGGTAAACGGCATTAAGGTCAAGCAAGAGTAAAACCAACATCGGAAAATCATTTTTGTAAATACCTTTGTGTTTTAAATTTGTCTTAGTTTATTGATTTTTGGGGGAGTAAATCTAAATCCAAATTTGGAAAATCCAAAAACATCGAAAAATTTCAAAAACACAAAAACAATAGAAAAACAAAAATGAGTTTCCTGGCGAGCAAAAGAGAAAATGATAGTACATCAGTGGTCTGTCCAAACCTCTTTAAACCTAAAATGAAAAACGATAAGCAGCTCTATATAAGATGTATCGGTAGGCTCACAATCATTTTAAAGTGTGCAGGGTGATATAAACTTAAATCGACTGAAGACTGGGTGGGAACCATTCATTGGCATATGGTCTTGGTACCGAAATTTCGTTTGAGAGATTGCCGAGGTTCTGAGATATTCGGTCTTTATGCTGCTTATCATCTGGGTATCATGGTTGTATCTTTTACCGAAAAATAACGGGGACGCAAGTCTAGATCTTCCATGATACCATACATACGTGTACATATTGCATACGACCTCAATAAGTGATAAACAATCACATGTCCAAACAAATAAGTGATAATATATCACAAATTCTTTCCGGGAGTCAAGTTCGTCTCTCTGCTGTACGAAAGTACTGACCTGTTCACGGACTTGCTCCTGTGCCCTCATGCATACGAAAATCAAGTTCCTCATCAATAAGTGATTCTATCACATAGGGCTTGTTTTCAAATCAAAATAAGTGAGAATCTCACATCATATACGGTCAAACAGATGATAATCGGTATACTCACCGGTAAGATGAACCCTCGTGCATACCTTGATACGGGAATGTGTCGTGATGTGGATGAACACCGGTCGGTAAGTATAAATCATACTTTAACGTATCCCCTCGCCATGATTACAAATGATAAGTTGAGTTTATGTGGACAACAATACCGATAATCTTTATAGGATGCTTATCTTAATGTTAACTAAAAGAACAACAAGAGCGTTTTGACATGACCGTACACTGATATGATTCTCTTACCCTCGAAACTCACAAAAAGAATGTCTGTAAATATTTATTTAATGCTTTCAGTTTCTGCATCTTTGTATATATTTATTTACTGCTTTCAGTCTTTAAATTTGAAATATTCAAAAAGCCAAAAAGATTTTATTTCTATTTTATTTTCGATCGTACGATGTTGGAGCTCGAGTCTTCGTTACCTGAAACCTGAACGAAAACCGAAACGACTAAATCTTCATAAACGGTCGAAATTTGCAAGTTTTGAAAGTTAAAAACCTGAAATTGATAAATTTGATTGAACTTTCAAACTGTCGGACGGTGTTTGATTGAACAATGTTCACATGTGTGTCGTTTGCTTATGATATTCCAAGCGGTTGTTCTCATTACGCGTTTAGATTTCTTGCATGTGCAGATTCTAAAGGCAAGGAGAACATGGTCGATGACAAGCTTCGGAATGAAGACACGACGTGAAGGCACTCAAATGATGAAGATGATCGAGTTGCCGCTGACCATCATCAACACCACAAGGATCTCACTTCATAAAGAACAAGTATTTCACGAGCATAACTCAAGGGGGAGCTTATGTTAAGGGGGAGTTTGTCAACACACTTCCTACATGAAACAGGGAGTTTGTTGATACACTTTCTGCTTTCAAGACGTGAAGACTTTAAAGATCCTCCGACATTGAAGACATGAAAGGACATCAAAGTTGAAGACACAAAGATCGAGACAAAGTTATAAAGATAAAGACCAAGCTACAGCCAGACAAAGCTACAGCCAAGGGGGAGTTTGTTGGTGCACTTGTGTCTGTACTTTGTCTGTATTTTGTAACGATACCAAACGATGTCTTTGTAGTCCTGTAAGTTTGACCAAGTCAACCATCCTCCGGTTTGACTTGGCCAAACAGTTTGAACAATGGTTTGAAAGCTGGTTGTGTCGAAGGATATGTGTCATCGAAGGATTGCTTATATCCTTCGATGAGCTCGAAAGATAGCCTTCGATTGATGGACCTCGAAAGATGACATCCTTCGAGGTACATGTTGATCATTCGAGCTGTTTCTGGTCGATAGATGATCCTTCGATCGTCTATCTGATCCTTCGACCAGACATGCTGTGTTGGGTATAAATACCCATGTGTTGTGTTCACTTCGACAGGTTAGGAGTGTTAGACATTGGAGACACATAGAGAGCATTCGGTCCAGAAACACACACACACGAAAGTTAGAGAGAGTTTGCAGAATACATTTGTAAACCTTGTGCTTGTAACCGAACCTTTCATACGCTTAATACAAGTGATGTTAATCTGTGAAGTTCTTGTGTTGTGTTTGTGCTTGTTCTTGCTCGGTTTGCGTGCTAGCTTGGATTCCGCACTCGCTAGTGTGTTAGATATAACAAGGAATAGGTTAAACCTCAACCTCCGAGGGACCTACACATATGATCCTTGGATCTCATAGATCACATTTATTTTGTTCCTGTTCTTTGATGATCCTACTGTGCTCACATATGCTAGTGACTTGGTGTTTAAGACATTCACATGTTTGGTCACTGAAAATCAGGAATTTACACTTTCACTATCATAGACAAGAAAATTGTCTGCTAGGCTTAACATCTGGGGATAATAAATCATGTCACTAATCAGTTTGTGTACAACTTTAAGATGACTTTTTTATGAAAGTTATTACAGGTGTAGAAATAAATGTACCTTGTGCCTAACAGTGTGGAGACTGCAGCCTAACACATCCATGAGAACAATCTCCCGGTTTCCTTTCACGAAATAGTTGTCTACTCGAAATGCAAGATTTCCATTGGAGTTGTACACTGTAAACCCGTCACAACTGAAGATCAAAGACTTCTTCCACACCGTCAAGACGATAGGATTCTTAGTGTTTATAACTGGAATTATGGTCTCACTCTCAGGATAAACCTTTGCCATGAAGAAGCACTGATTAGAAAGAGAAGGGGAGGACTATTGAGAATGCCTTTGAAATTTTGGATGATGGAAGTTTAGGGTGGGACTCTACATTTTTTATAGTAACTATACTGCAAGGTATATATCCCATTCAATGAACACTTTTGTAATAAGGGGATGCTTAAAGCATGTGATGATGCATAGTTATGGCATAGGTTTTATTTATTTATGTTTTTTCTTCATGCATAAACACGTGAAACATGTTAACAAAAGCAAGTAAATAAAGAATCTTGGTACCATGAACTACATAATAAATTGAAACTATTTAACATATTGTTATTGTTTTAATCACTAGCCAAGCTATTTTTCTTATTATGTTATTTTCTTCTTGACTATGAGATTGAGTTTGCACTATTGAATATTTTGTAAATAGTTCAAAAGTTTCATATAATCATGTTTATTAAATTTCCTAGTTTATATAATATAGCAAAATGATAAAAATGAGTACGGACGAAAATGTTTTAGGCTTACAGTCTAAGAAAAAAAGCAAATGTCCAAACCCCATATACTGCCGGTATATTTTGTGGATCATAACGATAAGAAATGGAAAACGTTGAAGAGAATGCTAGAGGGTTTATAGTTCACTAAAAATCAAATAGGTTTATTAGCCCGTAAATGAATTGGTGGCATGTCGTATGAACGTCGATTTTACTTAGGACCAAGAGGTCTAGTTTGGCTTTCTAAATACAGCCAATTATGATCACGTACATGACTTTCTATATTATATAAATTTAAAAAAAAAAACTGTATTATATGGCATAAATTTTTGGTTATTTACGAGTTTTCTCTTTCACTATCATGTGACTTGGTTTTAACTAGAATACAAATGGAGTTAGTATGATGGAGTGAAATTGCAATAAAATGAAAACATTGGTATTAAATTACAAAACATTTCTGATAATAGCAATGGCCTATAAACCACAAGGATCAAAACCACCATTTACTCAAGTATTTTTATTGATGAAATGGCTGAGTCTTCCAAATACACAACATATCCTAAGATTAGATTATTTGTCCCATAAATATTATGATTATTTTATTAATATTGAAAAGACAATTGATTCCGCGATTAATGGTACAAAGTACATCTTTTTTAATCTAACTAAAACTAAAAGTCAACGAAAAATTCCGGTTGACCAATTACGTAAAAACAAAACATGTAATACATAATACTTCATATCGAGGTACCAATATTTCAGATATAATCATGTATTAAGGATAAATAATATACAAAACATTAGCCAAATTAACATATAATACCCACATAATGTCGAATACTAAAGATTTAATCGAATAATAAAGCATAAAGCATAAACAATCAACTTTTTATTATTACATATGTAATCACGTAAGAAGCATAATTGTAATAACATTAGTTATAACAAATCATATTAAATTTGTAATAATATAATGGATTTAACAAATCATATTATTATTACATATGTAATCACGTAAGAATCGCAAAAGAGATTTGACGCACATATTGTGACAACCCAAGATTTCAAGGCCCTTTCTCTACGAATCACTTGTTTCGCAATCCGGTTTTTACAAATTGTTTATATTGAGAATTTAAATGATACATTAATTATTTTTGTTTCAATTCGTATGTGGGTGTCACTAGGTTGATGACATGAAAATAAGAATTGTGAACAAAAGAAATTGTGGAGGTGGCCTATGTATTCGAAACACATCAGTAGGGGATTGGCAAATTACTTTTGGCAAACAATCGTTGACGTCAGCAAAGGAATTGGAAGGTTATATTATTTTTGCAAAACAACTTTGGGCCACAAAAGACAACAGGCCATTATCTAAGTGGAGCCCTATGGGTGGTGGAAAACATTAGTCATAAGGAGAAATAAAACAAGACAGAAGGCAGTTGTCGGCAATAGACTTTCGCCAAATAGGGGCCCCGACCCAGAATCATTCGAGGCCCAAGTGGGTCTGGCTCATTTATCCGATCCCTTTTACCCTAGGCTCCCATAACCTCACAAGCATATTGGGTTGCAAACCCTAATTCTCCTGGTTCTACCCGGTGGTCGATGACAGCAGAAGAATGGTCGATGGCAGCATGGGAGACTCCTCGTTCGAGCTTAAACCCCCTCCACTTTACATATCACGGTTAGTAAACAATTGATTGTTAGTCCGTTAATTATTGATGAAACTTGCGAATCATGGCTGCGTTTTCTATCTTAGAATGAAACTGGAAGTATGGTATTGTTAGATGTGATGATTGTTAATATCTGTGTTGTATGTGTTAAGTCTACGGTCGAATCGTGTGTCTCGTAAAGATTTATAGGTGTTCATGCAAGAAATCATGAGTTTAACTTGGTTATGTTATATATTCGTAAGAGGTACCAAAACTGTTAATTGATGAATGGTGGTATCACGTATTCGAGAATGATTGTGATTGTGTGAATAGCAATGGAATCAGATTGTTTATGTGAAACTTAGATTTGAATGATAAGTCTTGTGTTAATCAAATAATTGTGATGATTTGATCTGCTATGGTGATATCGAAACTGTTTGTTAAAATGTGTAACTGACCTCGACGAAATACTGGATGATTCATCACCCACCTGCCGACGAAAGTCAATGTTTCGTCGCCACCATGTCGATGAACAACTGTGATACTTCGTTTGGTTCGTCGATAAGAAGTATAAATGCCCTTAGTCATGGAGGCATTCCAATGTGTAAGTGTTTGATATACGTGCCAGCATGTGCATAATTTGTGGGGAAGTGTGTGCATGGGTTTGCTAGAACCGTTTGTGCACATGTGGGTTGTTGGGGGAATATACATTAAACAATTGTTCATCATGTATGAATGGTGATGATTATATAAATGCTTATACATATTTCTTGTATCTGTTTACATGATAATATTGCCAAGGAATGAGAAAACTTGGTTTGCCTTGTGTGACATTAATGTGGAGTGTGGACTGGTATTAGAATCGAGTACGGGTTACATGATATACGATGAATTTTGTGTTGTATGCGACCTGTATAAAATACGTGATCTGGTTAATTGTGATTCTGATATTATTGGTAACCGTGTTAGGACGTTTGTGACTGACTGTTAAACGGATGACTAATCTTACCGAGCAAAAACTAAGGTGAGTTCACTACATTCGAGCATGCGTCCCAGTGGCTGGGGACAGTCAGTGGTCTGGGTAATAACGGGTATATTGGTTAATATTCTCACCTATCATTTTTGTAAGTCCCTTATTATGTTACCTGGAGGGTAACGGGTATTAGTTGGTAGCGCTACTTAGGTTTGGCACCCTCACACCGCTCCTAGATAGGACGGATGTGAACTAATGACCCAGTCAGGGCCCAGTACTAGATAGGAGTACGTGGGAAGGGCAGTCATGTATTTCAGGAGCCGTCTTGTTCAGAATTGAGATATTAACAATATTACCTGCATTTGTCAGTACACTGTTTTACATACAACTGGTAACAAACGTTTTCTAAAACTGTGAACTCGCCAGCTTTGTCTGATACACTTGTTACATGCTCGCAGGTCGTTAGGCACTTGGGAACAGGAACTTGCTGGCTGGAGGGTGTGAGTGGTCATGGTTGCATTGATGGGTTTATTTATCAAACATTTATTTACTATGGTTGTTTGGAAAGTAATTACATTATGTTACGTTAAAGCTTCCGCTGAACTTGATGGTTTTTGAATTACTTATGTTTGGATTTTATTACTATTAAATGATGAAACTTTATTTTAAACTTATGGATTCAATGTAATTGGTGGCTCATTACTAGTGGTCACACGCCTAACAGGGACACCCCCTAGGTGGTAATTTGAGGGTGTGACAGTTTGGTATCAGAGCCACTGGTTATAGTGAACTTGGTTTTAAAACGTTTTTATAAAACCAGACTATAACCGAACAAGTTATGAATACGACCATGACACTCAGCTCCAGATTGCAAGGTTCGTCTCTCGTATACTTATTGTATTGCGTAACTAGTGAACACTTACCTATGATATTGCATGTAATTGCACGTTTAGCACAACAGTATGAATTTCTGTATTACTTGCATGTGTTACATGACTAAGAGGGTGGTACTTCCCTAAACATTTGTGACTCACGTTTCGTGATGCCCTTTGCTTGTTACTTGAGTTTGAGGAACCATTTGACATGAGTTAGGAGGAGCTGAGATGAACATGCAAATCACAATATTATTGTGGGTGCACACATAATAATAATGTGGGGTGCATGCGAGTCCCAGTGAGACTTAACAAGTGGAAAAGGGGTTCCGTCATGTTATTAAGTCGATGTGAAACACAACAGTCTATAAGAGTCATAGCCGTGATTGTCTCTCACTGGAACGTGATCTTTTCATTCCACTCTGAATCCTTATGAATCTCGATGCTATCGAGTATTACCTGAACACCCCTCTGAACGCCTAGTGAGCTGTGTAGAATGCTAGGTGCTTGTACGAACGCCCTGAGTGGGTGTTGCTGCATCGAAGATTGGTCTATACCCCCCTCACTCTTCTTTATTGTTGGAACTCAATGTACTGACGTTTTAGACCCAGAAGTGCGATCACTTCTGCAACACTCTGGAAACATACCATGCGTTACCCCGTTAACTTGCAAGAATGATGGGCAAGGGGGTGAGCGTAGAGCCTCACCAACCACAGTATTAGAACGACCCTGATTACTGGCAGCGAACACCAGCGAACTGACTTCAATCGAATCTTCAACCCTAGTCAGCGACTCATGGGAGTCAGCTTTTACGAATCAATCGGGACATTAGCGATGGCAACAGGTTACAGTGTGAAATGTATGACAACCAGCACCGTGAGCAGCGCGATAGGACGTGAGATAGAATGTGAATAGATGGACTTGAATGGTGAAAGATCGTAGGGCTCCGTTTCAAGCAACGACATTAGAGGCAACAGTCGTGGCAACATCAAGGTACTCGTAATCGTAGCCTACCGCATGGAAACAAGGGTGACTTTGACAAGGATTGACTATTGATAAGTCAAAATGTCAACAACCAAGGGAACGATGACAGTATCGGGGAATTCACGTGATCGTAACAACACAAGTGGTGGTGTTTGTAGAAGGGCATTTAGGATTGGCGTAGGCGACTCCGGGCATAATAACAACATGGTAGCTTGCATGGGTAGCTAACCGCTTCGACTCGATTCCGTTTAACCCCGATGCTTCTCGAAACCAAACCTGTTATGGAACCGGCTGATGGCAAGTCAATTGAAGCCTTGTATGTTCATTGGGATGCAAACTCGACCCTGTGGGACAAGCGTTCGACATCGACCTTCCTTTTTGCTATCCTTGATGGTCTCGATGCTATAGTAGTGTAGATTGGTTATTTGCGTCACTTTATACTTTGAAGTGTCAGAGCGGTGTAAAGGTTAGCATCAATTCTGCAATGAAAGCCCAGAAGTGTCTACGGAGGGATTACCCCGCTGTGTTAGCAACCGTTTCTGATTGTCAGGCTAAGGAAAATAGGATCGGGGATCCACCAATTGTTGGTGGCTCCTCTCGGTGTGCTACTCGAGGAACTTTCAGGTTTACTTGCACAACTGTTAGTCGGAATCTCACTTGATCTCACGACAGAGGCAACTCTGAATACTCGTACGTTGTACCATCTTGCACAGAAGGGTTGCAAGAACTGTTAAATCAACCATAGGAACCATGGGACAGGAGTTTTGTTGGACCTAGTTTTCTCTCCGGGGAGCCCCAGTTATATCTGTGAAGATAAGCCTTATCGCTGGACATGTGTATTGATTACAAATAACTAAGCAAGGCGACAATCGAGAACCGTTTACCACGATCATGTATTGCCAACCTGTCAACCAGTAGCGAGGATCAAACTCTCATTCGAGAATTGGCTAACGAACGAACTATCATCAGATGGAAGTCCAACGGGAGAATACTCTTAGAACGGCATATCAAACGCAATGCGGCCATTGTGACTTTGTACACCATGACCATCGAGATAATCAATACACCAGCAGTCTATGGACCACAAGAATCGACCGTATTTATTGATGACATTTTGGGTCATTCCTGGAGGAAGGGACATCATGGACGATGCCTATATCTTATCTTAGAACTCCTGAGGGAGGAATCATTACGTGTGAAGTCTTGTTAAATGTAACATCTAGATTTGAGAAATGCACTTTGATCATGTAACCAACGAAGTGGGAATACGCGTGGATCGTGCTAGGATCCATTTTGTTAGAAGCTGATTGACGCCAAGGATTCCTTCGGGGGTAGAGCCATTTCTTGGTCTCGGTGGATACTGTTGTAGATTCATCACAGGATTTTAACAGATCGTACAGCTTTAATCTCTTTAGCACAGCAGGGTGCTGTGGTAGACACAATAGGAGGACGTCTTTTCAGTTTTCGAATCCCAACTCTGCCGTGCACTGAGCATCGTCTTAACCCGAGGGTGCGGGTGATTGAGTAGCATACCCTAATGGTCCGAATCGGAGTCCCAGTTGCACACCGATGCATCACGAGAGTGATGACGTACGTAAAGGAGTTACGACGAAAGACTGCGCAGCACACAACCTGCGGTGGAAACCGTGGCCTTTGGAATCAAGTTGGAGGCATTACTTGGACGGTACCGAATGCACTACGTAGACCGATCACAAGGGCCTCCCGTGTACCTTGGTGACGAGAAAGCTAAAACATTTAATGGCATCACTGGATGGAACTTAAACGCGTATGAACTTGAAGCTCACCATCGACTCTAGCCTACCTGATCAGGTTCGCCCTATTCAAACCGAAGCACTAAAGGAAGGGAATTTTCAAGTTGAGTCCATGCGGGTTATGGATGAGCAACTTTTGGCAAGTCGGACGATATTTGCTACTTCATGGAACGAATTTGGATACCACTATACAGCAACCGTAGGGAACTTGTGTTGAGCAAAGCACACCAACCTCAACATTCTAGTCGTCTGGATTTTTGATGGAATATATTAGGATCTAAGGATCTTGTACTAGCAACTGGGGTTGAAGGCCTACCTAGTGAAGCCTGTGAACAGCGTTCGACTTGTGCGAAAGCCAAGCTGGAACATCAGAAACCTTCTGGTTTGTGTCAGTAATCATAAACACCCATTCGGAGGATTGGAACAGACTGCCACAGATTTCGTCACTGGTCTACCAAAAACTCAGAACGGAAACAGTATCACCTGGGTGATCGTTGATTGTCTCTAAGATGCCTGACGAGTACGCTTTCTTGCAATCAAGGAAACTGATGAGTCTTTACAACTTGGGAATATCCCTCTAAGAGAGACGGTTTTCAGGCACGAGGTGCCAACTCCTGATACCTTCGATTTTGATCTATACCTGATTTATGTCAGGCAATACACAACACCCTTGGCTCACGTATACGCATGAGCATTACCTATCACTGAAGGACAACCGGACAGAGTAACGAATCATCCTGACACATGAAGACTTGCTGCGAGCATGAGTGTAATTGACTTAGTGAAAACCAGAAGGACACTTACCTTTGGTTAAGTTCTACTGCAGCCGCTATCCTTCTAGTATTTAGGAAGCCCTGTTTGAGGCATTGCATGGACGAAAATGCCAACCTCCTTGTTGAAATAAGGTGACTGACAACTTAATTACAAGTCCAGGATTTGAACTCGAAACTCTTGGGAAGATTGTTTGGACCGGGAATCGTTTGTTGAAAGTCTCACCCTGGGAAGGTGTGGTACGCTTGGGAAGCGTGGCGAGCTTAATTGACGTATGTTGGACCATTCAAATTCTGGAAAGGGTCGGTAGTATGGCATATAAACTCGAGTTAACCGACGAATTGGGTAACGTACACAATGCCATTTATGTCTCAAATCTACGGTAATGTTTGTCCGAGGAAACACTTGTGATACCTCTACTAGACAAGTTGCGGTTGTAAGAGAAGTCTATCGAAACTTTCGGGACTAGAAAGTCAAGGTTCGTAAGCATAGTTGTATGACAATCGTGAGAGTTCGTTGGAACTCAAGACGTGGACCGGAGTCCACGTGGGAACGCAAAGAACAGACGAAGCTCAAGTATCCTCAGCAATTCAAACGGTTGTATCAACTTCTGATACCATTGGCAAATTTCGGGACGAAATTCTCTTTCAAGTTGGGGATGATGTGGCACCCGAGGAAAATCCACAGTCATCCTAATCTAACACTGTGCCACCTGGTGTTACTGATCAAATTTCGGGACGAAATTTCTTTCAAGTTGGGGATGATGTGACAACCCAAGATTTCAAGGCCCTTTCTCTACGAATCACTTGTTTCGCAATCCGGTTTTTACAAATTGTTTATATTGAGAATTTAAATGATACATTAATTATTTTTGTTTCAATTCGTATGTGGGTGTCACTAGGTTGATGACATGAAAATAAGAATTGTGAACAAAAGAAATTGTGGAGGTGGCCTATATATTCGAAACACATCAGTAGGGGATTGGCAAATTACTTTTGGCAAACAATCGTTGACGTCAGCAAAGGAATTGGAAGGTTATATTATTTTTGCAAAACAACTTTGGGCCACAAAAGACAACAGGCCATTATCTAAGTGGAGCCCTATGGGTGGTGGAAAACATTAGTCATAAGGAGAAATAAAACAAGACAGAAGGCAGTTGTCGGCAATAGACTTTCGCCAAATAGGGGCCCCGACCCAGAATCATTCGAGGCCCAAGTGGGTCTGGCTCATTTATCCGATCCCTTTTACCCTAGGCTCCCATAACCTCACAAGCATATTGGGTTGCAAACCCTAATTCTCCTGGTTCTACCCGGTGGTCGATGGCAGCATGGGAGACTCCTCCTTCGAGCTTAAACCCCCTCCACTTTACATATCATGGTTAGTAAACAATTGATTGTTAGTCCGTTCATTATTGATGAAACTCGCGAATCATGGCTGCGTTTTCTATCTTAGAATGAAACTGGAAGTATGGTATTGTTAGATGTGATGATTGTTAATATCTGTGTTGTATGTGTTAAGTTTACGGTCGAATCGTGTGTCTGGTAAAGATTTATAGGAGTTCATGCAAGAAATCATGAGTTTAACTTGGTTATGTTATATATTCGTAAGAGGTACCAAAACTGTTAATTGATGAATGGTGGTATCACGTATTCGAGAATGATTGTGATTGTGTGAATAGCAATGGAATCAGATTGTTTATGTGAAACTTAGATTTGAATGATAAGTCTTGTGTTAATCAAATAATTGTGATGATTTGATCTGCTATGGTGATATCGAAACTGTTTGTTAAAATGTGTAACTGACCTCGACGAAATACTGGATGATTCATCACCCACCTGCCGACGAAAGTCGATGTTTCGTCGCCACCATGTCGATGAACAAATGTGATACTTCGTTTGGTTCGTCGATAAGAAGTATAAATGCCCTTAGTCATGGAGGCATTCCAATGTGTAAGTGTTTGATATACGTGCCAGCATGTGCATAATTTGTGGGGAAGTGTGTGCATGGGTTTGCTAGAATCGTTTGTGCACATGTGGGTTGTTGAGGGAATATACATTAAACAATTGTTCATCATGTATGAATGGTGATGATTATATAAATGCTTATACATATTTCTTGTATCTGTTTACATGATAATATTGTCAAGGAATGAGAAAACTTGGTTTGCCTTGTGTGACATTAATGTGGAGTGTGGACTGGTATTAGAATCGAGTATGGGTTACATGATATACGATGAATTTTGTGTTGTATGCGACCTGTATAAAATACGTGATCTGGTTAATTGTGATTCTGATATTATTGGTAACCGTGTTAGGACGTTTGTGACTGACTGTTAAACGGATGACTAATCTTACCGAGCAAAAACTAAGGTGAGTTCACTACATTCGAGCATGCGTCCCAGTGGTTGGGGACAGTCAGTGGTCTGGGTAATAACGGGTATATTGGTTAATATTCTCACCTTGCATTTTTGTAAGTCCCTTATTATGTTACCTGGAGGGTAACGGGTAATAGTTGGTAGCGCTACTTAGGTTTGGCACCCTCACACCGCTCCTATATAGGACGGATGTGAACTAATGACCCAGTCGGGGCCCAGTACTAGATAGGAGTACGTGGGAAGGGCAGTCACGTATTTCAGGAGCCGTCTTGTTCGGAATTGAGATATTAACAATATTACCTGCATTTGTCAGTGAACTGTTTTACATACAACTGGTAACAAACGTTTTCTAAAACTATGAACTCGCCAGCTTTGTCTGATACACTTGTTACATGCTCGCAGGTCGTTAGGCACTTGGGAACAGGAACTTGCTGGCTGGAGGGTGTGAGTGGTCATGGTTGCATTGATGGGTTTATTTATCAAACATTTATTTACTATGGTTGTTTGGAAAGTATTTACATTATGTTATGTTAAAGCTTCCGCTGAACTTGAAGAAGATCTGAAGAAGAAAGAAGAAGCTGATGAGAAGCTTGAAAATTCAGTTGAAGTGATCGATGTTGATGATGTTGCTAAGGAAAAACAAAAGAAAGAAGTAGATCAGAAGCAGACTGAAGAGAAAGCCGAAGTGCCAATCACTGAGGTAAATACTTCAACTGATTCTGAAGTCTTAAACAAAAATGTTGAACAGTGAAAGAAATGCATGGAAACGTGCAAGGCTTGTACTGAAAAAGATAAAAAAATCAGAACAAGAGACATTGAATTCACTAAAATCGAAAAAGTTTTCTAAGAAAAATGCATGGAAATGTTAGAAAACGAAAAGGTTTTAAAAGATAATGATGAAAAGGTAACACAAAAATGCAAGAGTTTAGAAAAAGAAAATGAGATTTTGAAAGAAAAGGTTTCAACAAATGACAGAAGAATATTTTTCAAAAAGAAAATTCTTTTCAAGAAATGAAAAAGGAGTATGATTCAATAAAACTTGCATATCACATAACAAAAGAATCATATGAAGACGTGAAGATTCAAATGAAACTTGTTCAATCAAGATTGAAACATTGTTCTAAAACATCTGATGCGCTTAAGCGACAGTATGAAATAAAGCAACAAGTTGTAAATTCTTACATTGAAGAGTTGCTAAGATAAAGCGTAAAATAGCTGATTTAGAATAAGATAACAACAAGTTACACAGTTATCACGCTTCATCATATGTTCTTGAATACATTTTCAATCTAAAACCGAATGGTAGAGATTTTGAGCAAAACAGGAAAGGTATTGGCTCAGAGTATCATCAGGTTCCACCACCGTTTGAGGACAAATTCACATTCTATGATGACGAAAAGGTGGAAAAAGCTTTCAACGTGGTTGATCAATTGCCAGATAACATTGACGTAACCTATTCAAAATCTAATGATTCTAATGATTTAGAGGTGGTAGGTAAGGTCGTTGAAAATGTTTTGAAAGAAGAGTCGGTTGATACAGGTAAATCTGAATCACATGATGAAAATGAAGGTAGTTTTCATGAAGGTTATCTTAAAAACTCAAAATCTGAGAAAAATACGAATGATTATTCAAAAGGATTGGTATATACCATGATTGGATCGGACAAACTATTCTCAGATCTTGAAGTCCTGATTTAGAATGTGATTTCAGAAAAGATTGACAAAGTGTTCAAATTGATTGAAATTGAAAAATCTGAGATTGCAAAGTTTGCGAAAAAGTCACAAAACTTTTTATAAAAAACCTGGTTACAAAAATAAAAAACATGAAGGTTGGGTTGGGTTATAAAAAGAAACAAAATTGGAAAAGAAATGAAATGCCAAACTATCAGAAAAAGATAAATTTTGTTCATGGGAAAAGTTCCGAAGAAGAGAAAGAACTCCAATTTAGGCGACACTCTAATGAAGAGTTCTACGCTCAGAAAAAGCAACAACAACAGGTCAAAGATATGTCCAAGAGAACATGTTTTAAATGTGATCAAACTGGACATCTTGCACGCAAGTGTCCAAATCTGAAACCGTTGGTGTTGAGACGAAAAAGAAGTCTGATGATGAACAGAAATCTGAGGATGTGAAACAAAGGTCAACCAGATTCGATTCAAAACAAACTTGGAGGTACAATACAAACAAGTTTGCTTCGAATCAAACTTGGAAATCAAAACCGAATAGCTTCGATTCAAGACAAACCTGGAATTCTCAAATACCCAGATTTAGAACAACACCAAGTTGGAAAACAACTGTCGATGCAACGAACCAAATCAGTTTTGGAAAACAAAAGTTGTTGAAAATCAAATCACTCGAAATGATTCACATTTTTACAAAAGAAGTGCTTCAAAATGACAAAGCTGGGTGGTTAAGACACAACCTAGTTCTGAACAGAAAACTGATTCAATCAAAAAGGATGAAGTAAAAGATGAAAAGTTGTTTGTTCCAAATGAAAAAAAAATTCCGAAATTGAATGAAGCATATTGTGTAGAAATGCCTAAGGTTAAACATACCTGGGCTAACTTGTTCAAGTAATTGAATACATTGAATGTGCAGGTGCTCAAAGAAATCTGAATGTCATCTAGAGGAGTCTTGGAGCAGCCTGGCACAAGAGGAGGAGGCTGCTGAACCCTGCAACTGAATCAGGGAGTTTGTTCATTTTTGTACATAAATAAACCATATTCCAAAACCCTAAAAAATATAAAAACCAAAAATATGTTTTTATTTTGTCAAAAATTTGAAAAATAAAAAATATGTTTGTTTTTAAATTTGTCAAAAATCAATTTTTTTTTTCAAAAATACGTTAAGTGAATACGCCGAAACCCTCACGGCTGAACAAACATGATTAATTTCAGAAGATTGAAAAAGGTTTTCAAACTGTAAAATATCAATGTGTTGTAAATCATGGGGGTATATTTTCTGCAAAACAGAGCATCAGAAGCAGAAAATGGATGGCGAGACAAAGCTATCCACATCGGTTATCAAATTTTCTTTAAATGTTTTGAATTTTAGGGGGAGTAAAGCGTTGTCAGAAAATCTCAAAACATTAGAAAATTTGAAAAAGCCAAAAACATGATAAAATCAAAAAGAGTTTTGTGTAAAAAGAGGAAATGATAGTACATCAGTAGACAGTCACAGTACGCTAAAGAAATGGAATGTTAAATGTGATAAACGGTCTCACTGATGATATGCCAGTACGTTTTTACATGCTTAGTAGATTGTTTTCGAGATATAAACCTAAATATTAAATACTTACTTATCTCGTGGGGAACATCTCTCGGATATATGGGTAACCCCCGAAATCTTGTTTGAGAGATTGCCTGATTCTGAGATACTAGGTCTTTATACTGTTTGATATCTGGGGTATTATACCTGGTCAACTGATATTGCGGAAGCAATGGCCTAGACCTCGTATAATACTTTACGCGCTTGACAAGCTTTCCCTCTGCATAAAAATTGAAAAATATCGAAAGATGTAATTCAAGTGCAGTTGTAAAGAAGATTCCCAAAGGGAACACACCTAAAGTCGAGCCTTCATCTCTTTGACAGAACAGAAGTTCATACCTGAGCTCTCAAGGTCTCGCACTAACCTTGAATACAGATATCAAATTGGTATGCTCACCTGTAAGACTGAATCTAGGGAATTTTGATACGGGAGTATATTGTGAGGTGGGACACACGAATAAGATAAGTCCTTAAAACACTAATCTCATATCTCGAATCAGTTGAACTTTGTGTGAAAATTTAAGTGGATCAGTATACTGACAATCTAAGTGAATCGTTTAGAACTTAAAGTGTTTAAAGCTCAATGGTGCTAGTGATTTGTCATAAACCGATATGATCCTCTGGCGCGAACTCAAACAAAAATATCGTCTGTAAATATGTTTGTAAATATTTCTTTACTGCTTTATGTTTCAGAAAAATACAAAAAGATTTTGATTTCTGCTTTTATTTTTGACAACCGATGTCTAAAAGCCGAGTTTCAAAATCTAAGTATGCTGATCGTGTTTCTGAAAATAAACAAGTTTATTAATTTGAAACTTGAAGTTTTTAATAAAAAAAAAACAGTTTGTGATATCTCCAAGGTCATGAATTTGGACTTGGATGATAATTCGTGAGGATTTTGGATTGTTAAAATCTGTTGTAAAGAGCCAGATTACGATCCCGATAACCGAGTCTAAGGGGAGTCTGAAGACGAGCTTGACGCAAGGGGGAGCTTGTATCCGGAATGCCAGGTGTCGATCCCAAAAGCATGGACGCTTGATGAATGGGGGAGCCTGAAGAAAGAGTCTTCCGAAAGGGGGAGCTGAAGACAGATCCACGGGGATTCTGTTCGAGCAAGAGGGAGTCTGTGTTACTGAAGATATGTTAAAGCTTCAAGAAGACTCAAAGAGAGAGATAAAGACAAAACACTACGAGATTGACTGCGGCAATATCCAAGGGGGAGTCTGTGAGTGCATTATGTCTATCGCCTCCGTCAATACGATTCGTAGCAGAATATAGAAGAAAACAAGGTTTTATAGTGCTTAATGTAGGGAAAAGGGCAAGGTGACATTATTGTAAATAAGGAAAACTTTCCTTATAGCCTTTGCCTATAAATAGGAGGCTTATGCCTTAGATTTAGAACTTTTGTTACTTTTGCATCTTGGAGAGCTTTGAGCATAGAGAGAGAAAGTAGAGAGAGAAAGTGCAAAAGATGATTCACGTGATTGTACGATTTCATATCTTTCTATAGAATCACAGATTATATACGTTCTTGTGTTCGGTCCACGTACGTGTACGGATTCTGCACGTCACACGTATCGGTTCGCAATCGTTTCGGAGTCTTAAACGATCCTACAACGCGCTCACAGAACCAATTTAGGAAAATAGGCCAAAAATGTCACCTCTAAGCTAGTGAAGTGCGTAAAGATATAAAAATACATACTTCTTAGTCGAAATTATCAATCTTGATGGGAACGATTTCGTCTGCAACCTTAAAGTGTCCCACTAAACGTGCAAAAAACACCATTTGTTGTTCAAGTGTGAATTTAATGTTTTTGGCCTGCACACATATTAGTGTAACCAACTTACTTTTACTAGAAAATTAAATAAAAAAAAACAAAGACATTTTATATATTTCTAACCTTACGAAAACCATGCTGCTCCTCTTCATACTCCACTAAAACAACAACTGGCAATCCTTTTGCTTCCAATGCTTGATGATAACCTTACGAAAACCATGCTGCTCCTCTTCATACTCCACTAAAACAACAACTGGCAATCCTTTTGCTTCCAATGCTTGATGAATTTTTCTTGCTTGATCAGGAGGTACAAACTGTAACACAACATACATCGATTCATTATGATATACACAAGACCTACATGATATAGATATAAATTTTCCACTTTTTCCATATTTTAGCAACTAGGGGTGTTCATGAGCCGGTTTTGATGGAAATTCTAGGCTGAATCACTTGCTACGAACGACACAAAAACCCTGCCGCGTTGGTTGGAATGGGGGGGGGGTTCATTTCGGCAGTTGGAACCAACCTTTTTATTATTTTCTTTTCAAAATCATTGGTTTGTATTAAAAAAATTAAAAGTATAAAGAAGGCTCATGATGGTTATACCTGTGTATTCCAGAAATGAAAAAAAAAAAACATAAAAAATAATAAACATTAAATGGTTGGTTCATTACTAAAAAATTAAAACTATAAAGAAGGCTCATGATGGTAATAACTGTGATTCCAGAAATTAAATTAAAAAAACATAAAAAATAATAAACGTTAAATGGCCGGTTCTAACAGGTTCCAGGCTCCAAACTGCCAAAAGCGAACAATCAACTGAACCGTACCGACTGTCTTGCTTCAGTTTAAACAGTTCGGTCAGTTTCAACTGTTTATAAGGCAAAGTTTCACTGTCGCTTACTCCATGGAAATTGTTTAATCCCATTAACTTCATCTAACCCTATTTTTTAGTGGTTTTTGGTTTAAAAAATAAAAGAATAGTTAATTCAATATCTTAACATCTGTAACAGATAACCCATTTCATACCCCTTAACACAAAGGAGTGGTTTGCAATGTCGGTTAACATGTCTTGTCACCATTAACACCCCGAATGTTAAAGTACACCATGGCCTTGTATATATAGAAATATTGATACGTATAATAAATTAAGGGCTAACATTTGGATGTTCTAATGCCGCCTATTTTTTTTTTATTAAATGACATTTTTATCATTCAAACCATCTAACCACATTAAATACTTCAAATTTTTAGAGGTAACCCAGAGAAAAACACTTAGTGTCATTATTCTTTCTTTTTTATAATATTTTAACAAACATAACATTGAATTTGTTGATATTTATAGATTTAAATATAAGTTTTTAATCAACAAATTAATGTTATTTAGAAATTTTTTAATTACTTTCATATTAAATTCACTTGTTAATGAAAACATAACAACTATCAATATAATTAAATAATAGTAATTCATAATTAAGTAGGAGAGAGGTATGAAAACCAAAACGTAGATGACTTACAATTGTGACAAATGTCTCTCACCATTTTCTTTTATTATAGTATAGATATAGATATATATTTTTTTGTATAAAATTCAAATGAGTAAATTATACCTTTGGTCCATGCATTTGTGTCAGAATAGAAATTCATTTTGATTACAAGTTTAACGGATTTGCTAATCCAGGAACCGGCGAGTTTGACGGAGCCTCGGTCCTGATCCGACGTGTTCGGTGCATTTATTACGACTAAGAAAGGAGTAGAAGATAGACAGGACACCGAGCAGTCACTTACAATCTGGTCTCTATTGATTATTCAATGTTACAGCACCACGAGACCAGTTGGACAGCATTTCCCCTCAGGGACCAAAAGGTTGTCCAAATGGGAACCCCAAGTCCCTATTTATAGACAACTACCTACTATGTCCATCCGTCCGGATTGTCATCCGACCGGATGGTCATCCGGCCGGATGGACCTTGACATTTATAAAACCGTGTCCAACTTTCTCCTATTCTATACAATATTCAACACACGCTCTATCTAACTATTCGCACAGTGTATGACGTACGAAATATGCACCAACATATTCCCCCTCGGCTGTCACTGTCGAATTATCTTTAATTCTTTAAGAACCTTGAGCCGTGTTTGAATATTCTGCAACTTCAACTTTTCTGCAACTTCAATCAGGCATCTTAAAATCTTACAATAGATTCCCCCTCGATTGATGATTCGGGTTTGCTTTTGTCAATATAAAGCTCTAATTCCCCCTGGTATGAATCTTTAGGTCTTTTGCACAGTTCACGACTCTCCTCTGATTTGCTAAACTGCAACCTTCACGAACAATCACCAACTTGAAACTAATTAATGCAACATCCTCTATTTCAACGTTAAGCGCATCCGAGCTCAGTTTTTGATATGACCTGTAAGCACCACGATCTCGCATTCTGCCTGCTCGATCTAAGAATGTACAAAAACTCAACCGACAATTGATAGAAACTTTAAATACCCCACTGGTTAACTTCAAATCTGTGATTCCCCCTGAAGATCTGATATCCCGTTTACCGTGATCAACGATAACGCACCATAAGAATGATAGATCCGTGTAAACGGTATTCTCCACAATCAGCAAATCTTCATCGGAAGACAAATCATCTGGTAATGTAATCCGATCTCTGAAGCATTCATCCACAATCAGATTCATCTCCTCGGATAATCTAGATCTCAGAAGCTATCATCCACGATCAGATTCACATTCCCCCTGACAATCTGAAGTCGAAACTACCCGAATAGTGTTGCAGTGTCACGAATTTCAAAAATGCCGGAATTTCAACATAGGACATTGAAATTTGTATTCCCCCTCATTTTTGCAAATTCTGACGTCTCTATCAATGAATTCCCCCTCAAACTGAGCAATTCAGTTCCCTTTTATCTGTGAAAAACTCGACTATGCCGAAAATATTACAATATTCCTCAAAACATCAGTTTTTCATCATTGCGGATTTTACGATTTGGCCCATAAATTGTCAGATACCCTGAAAGAAAATCTTTCTGCACTGGTATCCTGACTACCCCACTAATTTCCACAATCCGTGATCGCATCATCAAATATGTTCACAAAAGCCCCTGTCGGTGTCTCCGAACAACCCAACTTTATAGTTAAAAACCTGAAAAAAATTTCAATCACCAAATTTTTTTTGGAGACTCACCTCGTCGTTAAGATCAAAAAAATGCCTTTTTTTAGGCATTTGATCATCTGGACGAATGGCATGCTGTCGGATGGTCGTCCGATCGAATGACAAAGTAGACAAGCTTGTGTTAGTGGATCGGATGGTCATCTGATCGAATAAACATTCTAGTGAAAACCAACTGATCTTTCAAACACAAGCTAATGACATGGGTCGGATGGTCATCCGATCGGATATGTTCTAACAGCTCAAGAACACTCCGAATCACGTTTTTTTCGATCCAGAATCTTTATTTGTGTGAATTTCATGATCAAACTTCACAGGATTATGCGCGACTCAATTCTGAACAGATTGATGTCTTCAATTTCAAAATCCATCTATGAATTGTCCTTTATTTTGATGATTTTCTCTGTTTTAACGTCAAAACTCCCGTTTAACCCAAAATTGATGAGCTTTGGGTGATTTAACCGACTATTAGATCGATTAAATCGGTACCGTAGCTCTGAGACCACTGCTAATCCAGGAACCGACGAGTTTGACGGAGCCTCGGTCCCGATCCGACGTGTTCAGTGCGTTTATTATGACTAAGAAAGGAGTAGAAGATAGACACGACACCGAGCAGTCACTTACAATCTGGTCTCTATTGATTATTCAACGTTACAGCACCACGAGACCAGTTGAACAGCATTTCCCCTCAGGGACCAAAAGCTTGTCCAAATGGGAACCCCAAGTCCCTATTTATAGACAACTACCTACTATGTCCATCCGGCCGGATGGACCTTGACATTTATAAAACCGTGTCCAACTTTCTCCTATTCTATACAATATTCAACACACGCTCTATCTAACTATTCGCACAGTGTCTGACGTACGAAATATGCACCAACAGATTCCCCCTCGGCTGTCACTGTCGAATTGTCTTTAATTCTTTAAGAACCTTGAGCCGTGTTTGAATATTCTGCAACTTCAACTTTTTTGCAACTTCAATCAGGCATCTTGAAATCTTACAATTGATTCCCCCACGATTGATGATTCGGGTTTGCTTTTGTCAATATAAAGCTCCAATTCCCCCTGGTATGAATCTTTAGGTCTTTTGCACAGTTCACGACTCTCCTCTGATTTGCTAAACTGCAACCTTCAGGAACAATCACCAACTTGAAACTAATTAATGCAACATCCTCTATTTCAACGTTAAGCGCATCCGAGCTCAGTTTTTGAAATGACCTGTAAGCACCACGATCTCGCATTCTGCCTGCTCGATCTAAGAATGTACAAAAACTCAACCGACAATTGATAGAAACTTTAAATACCCCACTGGTTAACTTCAAATCTGTGATTCCCCCTGAAGATCTGATATCCCATTTACCGTGATCAACGATAACGCACCATAAGAATGATAGATCCGTGTAAACGGTATTCTCCACAATCAGCAAATCTTCATCGGAAGACAAATCATCTGGTAATGTAATCCGATCTCTGAAGCATTCATCCACAATCAGATTCATCTCCTTGGATAATCTAGATCTCAGAAGCTATCATCCACGATCAGATTCACATTCCCCCTGACAATCTGAAGTCGAAACTACCCGAATAGTGTTGCAGTGTCACGAATTTCAAAAATGCCGGAATTTCAACATAGGACATTGAAATTTGTATTCCCCCTCATTTTTACAAATTCTGACGTCTCTATCAATGAATTCCCCCTCAAACTGAGCAATTCAGTTCTCTTTTATCTGTGAAAAACTCGACTATGCCGAAAATATTACAATATTCCTCAAAACATCAGTTTTTCATCATTGTGGATTTTACGATTTGGCCCATAAATTGTCAGATACCCTGTCGGTGGTATCCTGACTACCCCACTAATTTCCACAATCCGTGATCGCATCATCAAATATGTTCACAAAAGCCCCTGTCGGTGTCTCCGAACAACCCAACTTTATCGTTAAAAACCTGAAAAAATTTTCAATCACCAAATTTTTTTTGGAGACTCACCTCGTCGTTGCGATCAAAAAATGCCTTTTTTTAGGCATTTGATCATCTGGACGAATGGCATGCTGTCGGATGGTCGTCCAATCGAATGACAAAGTAGACAAGCTTGTGTTAGTGGATCGGATGGTCATCCGATCGAATAAACATTCTAGTGAAAACCAACTGATCTTTCAAACACAAGCTAATGACATGGGTCGGATGGTCATCCGATCGGATATGTTCTAACAGCTCAAGAACACTCCGAATCACGTTTTTTTCGATCCAGAATCTTTATTTGTGTGAATTTCATGATCAAACTTCACAGGATTATGCGCGAATCAATTCTGAACAGATTGATGTCTTCAATTTCAAAATCTATCTATGAATTGTCCTTTATTTTGATGATTTTCTCTGTTTTAACGTCAAAACTCCCGTTTAACCCAAAATTGATGAGCTTTGGGTGATTTAACCGACTGTTAGATCGATTAAATCGGTACCGTAGCTCTGATACCACTGCTAATCCAGGAACCGGCGAGTTTGACGGAGCCTCGGTCCCGATCCGATGTGTTCAGTGCGTTTATTATGACTAAGAAAGGAGTAGAAGATAGACACGACACCGAGCAGTCACTTACAATCTGGTCTCTATTGATTATTCAACGTTACAGCACCACGAGACCAGTTGAACAACATTTCCCCTCAGGGACCAAAAGCTTGTCCAAATGGGAACCCCAAGTCCCTATTTATAGACAACTACCTACTATGTCCATCCGTCCGGATTGTCATCCGACCGGATGGTCATCCGTCCGGATGGACCTTTACATTTACAAAACCGTGTCCAACTTTCTCCTATTCTATACAATATTCAACACACGCTCTATCTAACTATTCGCACAGTGTCAGACGTACGAAATATGCACCAATAGGATTCAATATCAATGACATTGTTTGCTTTCACAAATAGTCCCTGCACTTACAAAGTTAGCTTTTTATCTTAAAAAATATTTCTAAAGTCAATTTTTCAGTTTTATGTCATATGAACTTCATCAATGTATGCTACACGGTAGGTGATGATTCCATATGAAACTAATGTAATTACTTATGTAATCTACGACACGATGACCGTAACAGATAAATAATGCAATAGATAATTTTCTCTTCTCTTCTCTTTTGGTCTTCTTCTTTATAATTCGCTCAATACTTTGATCCATAACAGTTTATATCAACTTGATTGCGTTCGAAATTCGAAACCCTTACTTTATGTTATTTTTTTTTTGATGTTCACATGGGGCATGATGAAATCGAGATAACATATGGGAATGTTGCTTGGATCGGTGCCCAAAGAAATTTTGAGTTCAGAGGAAAGTACTCGGTCAGTAGAGAAAGAAAAGGGGCCTTTTGTTAACTTTATGTATGTCGCTAATGCGAAGCCGCTAAGGATCTAAATTAACACTAGCCCTCGTAAGTGCAGAGGCCAAATTCATAAAAAAACTATAAATCAACTATTAAATCCGTAATTTGCCCCAAACGAAATAAAAAAAAGTAACTTGGTAACTAACTCAAGGCCAACCGTTGTGCGAAAAGTATTGAAAACTAAAGCCAAAAGAATTGTCAACATTATAAAACAAAGTAACCAAAATTATTAAAAAAAAAACTATATTGTCTAAGAAAAGAGGAAATTTCGATATGTTTACATTTAGCTAAGTTTCAATCCTTTTGACTTGCTTATTTGACACAATGAAAATAAAATAAATAGGCCGAAAATGTCACCTCTAAGACGATTGAACTTCAAAGAGGTACAAAACACAAACTTCTTAGATGAAGTTATCAATCTTGACCGGAACGATTGCGTCTACAACCTTAGAGTGTCCCACTAAATGTGCGAAAAACACCATTTGTTGTTCGAGTGTTAATTTAATGTTTTCGGCCAGCATACAATACACATCCAAAGTAATTAATCTCTTTACCTGAAAAAATGAAGATAAAAAACAAGACGTTAAATATATTTCTAACCTTGCGAAAACCATGCTGCTCCCCTTCGTACTCCACCAACGCAACAGGAAATCCTTTTGCTTTTAATGCTTGATATATTTTTCTTGCTTGATAGGGGGTACAACCTGCAACACAACATACATCAATCCATTACAATGTATATAAAAAATACGTTATGTAGAAATAATCTTTACACTTTTTTAATATTTTAGCAAGGGGTGTTCATGGCCCATTAGCCGCTTTTTACAAAAAAAAATGTGGGCTGAACCGCTAACTACGGTTTAAGAGAAAGACAAATCAAACGGCCAGGTTGCATCTGGTTTAGCGGTTTAACAGTTCGGTTTGGCGCTTTAAACCTTTTTTTATTTTCAGAATCATTAGTTTGTATCATAAAAAAAGGAATGATAAAGGGTGAGCAAAATAATTCAAAAAATAGTCCCAGTTCAGAAAAAGCCATGAAAAATGGCAAGAAATATCCATTTGAAAATGCCATAAAACACACAGTTCAATAAAAAAAACCATGAAAAGACCAGTTCAAAATGCCATAAATACACCAGGTTCAGAAAAAACGCCATAAAAACCTTTTTGAAAACGTCATAAAAAACAAAGTTGAAAACGCCATAAAAACCCAGTTATTTTTTTTTAAAGTATATCCATAGTATAGTCAATAGTATAGTCGTTGGAAAGATAAAAAACACTGGATTTTATGGTTTATGTTTTTTTTAAATAAACACGTATAAAAAATTATGGACGGTTAAATGTGATGGGGAAATGGCATGTGATTAGCATGTCCACCCTTGTTTGGATCATCCTATTTTACCCCTCCTGGTAGTTCTAAGGTTCCTAGTATCTACAAAAATGACCCGTATCAAACTTAGCCACAAAGCACAAAGATCTTGTCGCTGAGAATCGTTTTTCACCGTTTTCACACTTTAAGGCGTTTTCTCCGGATCCTCTTGTTTCTATATATATATATATATATATATATATATGTGTGTGTGTGTGTGTGTGTGTGTTTTGCGTGTGTGTGATGTGGATATTAATATGTAATATAACTATATGACAGATAATCTTGTTGTAGTTTAGCGGTAAGTATTTCATTTTTGGCTATAGAGATATAGGTTACAAATCACAACAATCACACTTTCGAATTTTTGCATGTTTTTTTATCCTTTTCAAATTGGACAGGCCTTGTAGGCCCAAAAAAAAGGCCAATTTTATTTAGTGGTCCAATACTATAAATAAGAAATTATCAAACCCTACTCAATGCACAATCATAAAACCTAATTCTCTTGTTGCGGCTACCGTTGTCAACAACCCTAATTGGTAACTTCATTGCAAATGTTAGGAAAACAAGCGTGGTCATCTCAGGTTAGCATTATTTAATCTTTGTTTCATTACTTCTATTTTCTTCTATTTTTGTTTTGAGTTATTATTGTGGCGAGAACTCTGTTTTAATTTTATCGTCGTTATTGATTTTGTTACGAATGTAGCATGCTTACATGTTATTGTTTTCATTGTGCAGGGATCTGAAGAACATATATCAATCCTTCATAACATGTTGATTGCTTATAGGATTATCTTGACTGCACATGGTAATGTTAAACATTTACTGTTTTAAAATTTAAACTCAACCTTACACTAGGGGTTAGTTGTTAGTTCGTCTATACTCAATCTGGGTTCTTGTTTGATACATGTAGTTTTATGATTTATTATAAAGATTTTCAACTCGTATTTTCATGTATTACTTTTTATGTAATGAAATTTATGGTATATGATTCCATGCATCAAATGTTCAGCTAAAGATTATTGCATATAAATTGTTTTCCTTTTTTTACAAGGACTAGTGGGGAACCCGCGCGTTGCAGCGGGATCGACATTTGCGACGTTGTTTGCGCTTCCTGTTAGTTTTTCCACGGTATCGTTTTGTTTGGTTAGGAATCACGTAAAAGAATTAGTAATTAACAATTTAGTATTAACACGCAAAACAATAGGACATGTCAACAATTGGGCATCAGCATATGATTAAATTCACGCTTTGACCCCATGGAAATCTTTTTCATAGTTAGATTATTAAGGTTAAATATAAGATGAACATGCCAATGAGGTGGTGGTCATTGCCAAAGGCAAAGTCTTTAGACATCTGGGTCTGATAGGGGAGGTCTTGAGTTCAAGTTCCACAGACGACATCGATTAAAAGAAATTCGCCTTTTAAAAAAAATATAAGATCAAAAAGTCAAATACTACCAAAGTCAATTGAAATTGCTAGATTGATTGTTTAGAACTCGGGTTCTATAAGCCTAAATACCGAGCTCTATATATTATGCGAATAAGTAGTGAAAGTACTTTAGTCAATCTTGCATACACAACCATTCAATTGCAACCTAATAAGATATAGGTGAGTTTGGGTCCGCTGCGTAACAGACCATGCTGCACCATATATGCCAGACCCCAACTACAAGAAACAGACAAAAAACGAAGCAGGGCATTTGAGAAGGGTTTATTTAGTTAACCAAGAAAAATATCAGGTTGTTTGCCTCTTCTACATCTAGGTCAACGTTGATAAAAACTGGAGTTTGTAAGAGGGTGATATGTAAAAACATCAAACAGATGAAGATATAATGAATTGTTTACTTGATAAAAAGGCTGACATGTAAAAGAGATAAGACATATGAAGTTTCTAGTTGTACATAAAGTTTTGATTGGTTGTATATAGAGCAACGCCCTGCACCTCAGCTTTTAAGACGTAAACATCTCAAAGCACCTTGTGCTTTTTAATACCAAGATAATATAATCACTGTATGGGTAGTTAGTTTTTTCAAGGGGATAAACTGTAACTACTAACTAATTATCTATATTTGTTAAATTAAGATGAGGGGATTAAAGTGTAATTAGTGTTTGAAAGACTAATTTACCCTCATTAAAGCAAAAAAAAGTTCTTAACGCAAAATATTATTGTCTAATATTCATAGGGCATCAAGTCTGGACCCGAAGGTATCCGAAAGTAACAGCTCAGCAGTTTCCATTCTTACCAAGAATAAACGAGGCAGAAAAAGGAAGTCATAATCTATTTCATCCAAGTATATATTTCTTTTCTCTCTTTAATTTCCTTTAATAATGTCTAATGTCTAACGTCCCTTCTTTTTATAACCGATCTATCGTGTCATTTTTCAGGTCATCAAAGTCAGCTCTGAAAACCGTTAGAAGGGCTCGAAACTTTAAATTTTCAGGAAACAAAATAAAAAATTCAAAGATACTCAAAAGGTAGAAATGTAGAATACAAAATGATAATCAAGCTTCGTACTTTTTATAGGTATACTAATATTTATTACGGTGGTGTAGGTCACCAAGATCCGCTTCGCCACCAAGACCCATCGTTAGTGTTACTAAATGTACCTCATCACAACAAAAGAGTGGACCAAAGCTAACGAAAAAGTTGGTCTCTTAAGTGAGGTCATTGCTAAACTCCATGTTGACTGCTGTTAGAGCAGAAGTTAAAGATTGCATTTGCTCCAGCCTTTGATCAACTTCTTTGCTTGGAGTATATGGTAATAGTCTGCGGCTCTTCTTACGATGGACCTCGCCTCAAATCTTGCATTTGCTCAGCATGTAGTTTGATGACGATGATGCTGCTTAATTCATGGATGGTGTGTCTGATCTCACTAGCCCGATTTGATATTCTGATTACGAGATCTTTTTTGATACTTTAGAATCAAATCTTGCATTTTTTTTATTTGAATCTGATTTAGATGACACTAGTATATTTTTGGATGATTGGGATAACATATTTGACTGTGTGTTTCCTTATGGATGGTGTGTCTGATCTCGCTCGCCCGATTTGGGATTCTGATTACGAGATCTTATTTGGTAATTTAGAATCAAATCTTGATTTTTTTATTTGAATCTGATTTAGACGACAGTCTATCGTTGGATGATTGTCATAAAATATTTGACTGTGTGTTTCCTTATATAGCTCAATAGGTTAGAATTCCGTGTGGGTTGAAAAAGTTGTAAAAAATATAATGTTATATACCGAGTACTAAAAATATGAAATTATGTAATAAAAAAACTTTTGTATTTCACGGGTTGAATAAAATACATTGTTATCTATTAACATATATGGTTGTCAAGATATATCTTTACAAAAATGAAATTTGGTGTGGCATTTATAAATCATGTTACATTAACTTTTAAAACATTTTTCTCTACTATGTATTAACTTTTTTTGTAGCTGATTAATGTTAATTAAACTAAATTACTGTTAGAAATATATAGATATGAAATTTGGTGTGGCATTTATAAATTATGTTACGTTAATTTTTAAAACTTTTTTTATATTATGTATTAACTTTTTTCTGTAGCAGATTAATGTTAATTTTACCAAATTACAATTAAGCATTGAAGTATAAATTAACCCTCCTTAACTTCACCTAAGTGCTATATCACCTATTTCCCCCCATTTCACTATGTCTTACTTCAAGGAAATGGTTTAATCCCACTAACTTTATCTAACCCTATTTTTAGTGGTTTTTTGTTTTAACAAAATAAAAGAATAGTTAATTCAATATCTTAACATCCGGTTAGTATGTTAACAAATAACCCATTTAATAACTCTTAACGCAAGAAGGGAGTGGTTTGCAATAACAGTTAAAATGTCATGTCACACCATTAACACCCCAAATGTTAGAGTACACCCCATGGCTTTACATATCTATAGAAAAATTGATACATATTAAAAATTAAAGGCTAAAATTCGGATGTTTTAATGCCACCTATATTTTTATTAAATGACATATTTTATCATTCAAACCATCTAACCAGTGAAAATATTAAGAGATAACCCAGAGAAAAACAATTAGTGTCATTATTCTTTCATTTTTATAATATTTTAAGGAACATAACTTTGAATTTGGTGATATTTAGATATTTAAATACATGTTTTTAATCAACAAAATAACTTTATTTAGAGATTTTATAATTAGTTTCATATTTAATTTACTTGTTAATGAAAATATAACAAATAACAATAATTAAATAATGGGGTAATCACGAAAATAGCCATTGACTTGACTGGTCAATTTTTCAAAAATAGCCAGTTGACACCCCATAAAATGCCATTTCACGAATTCCAACCCTGCTCAAGACAAAAGTTAATAACTTTCCTCAAAGACCAATCAGCTTTTGACACGTGTTAACTGTCAACACAAAGCATGTCTGTCAACAAAAGGCATGCCAGTCCCTTTTGGTAGATCACGTTTCTCTCCCCTCTTTCTCTCTCCTCTTTCTCTCTCCCCTGTCTTCATCTTCTTCACCGAGCACCCACCACCCTCACCTCCCACCACCACCCTCACCGAGCACCACCACCCTGCAACCAACCACCACCCTCACCGAGCACCACCACAAATAACGACCACCATGAATCACCACCGCCATCACTCTTCACCACCTGAACAACCATCAACAGCTACTGCAGTCACCATAACACAAACAACCGACACCAACTGCTCCATCATCGACGCATCAATCACTTGCTGCCACTCCCTCTCCACCACCGCCACCTGTCCATCACCACCGCTGTTCCAGTGCATTATCTTCGGAGTTTATTTTCAAAGAATTTAACAGATTTATGGCTTCTTGAAACCACGAAATGACCAAATCCGGCAAGAATCATAACAACAGATTTTAACTATGTAGAAACCCAGATCTAACTTTTTGTTGTCATGACCTCAAAAAAAAGACGCCAAAAGTACTACTCATCATCTCTGTTAATCAATTATGCCGACAAACATTAACCACCGCGTACAACGAACCTCCGCCGCCGGCCAACGCCTCCGTTGATCGTGTTGATACATATATGTGGACGCGACTCGGTTCGGCGCGACTCGGTTCGGTTCGACCCGGTTAGGTTCGGCTCAAGCCCGACGTCACGACATTCCTCCGTCGTGCGTCCCAGAGTTCGACACGCGAAGCACGGAGAGCCGAGAACGTTTCCCGCTTGACACATCATCATGACATCATCATGATGATGTCATGATGATGTCACCATGTTGACTACACTTCACAAATATGAAAATATGGTTCATGTACGTGCATGGCATGAACAATGTGACATGGGCCTTCACTGTTTGGGCCAAAGCCCAACATCGGCGAAACAAGTATATAGTTGACGAAACAAGCCTGTTTCGTCAACCTCAATCCACTTTCGTCGAGTTTGGTTTTGATTCGTCGAGTCTTAGTCTGATTCGTCAAGCCTTGTGTGTCTGTGAGTATAAATAGACATGTTATGTTTCTGTTTCAGTAGAGAACACAGGAGAGGACAAGAGAGCAAAAACACACACACACGAGAGTTAGAGAGAGTTTGCAGAATAGATTTGTAAACCTTGTGCTTGTAACCGAACCTTTCATTCGTATTAATACAGTGGTGTTAAACGGTGAACTTTGTGTGTCGTGTATTTTTCGTGTTCTATCTCGGTTTGCATCTCCGGTTGGATTCCGCACAACCGGGTGTGTTTGACAACAAGGATTAGGCGACTAGATCCTCCCCTAGCCGGACCTACAATTGGTATCAGAGCCTTGGCTCTTCTCCTTGTTAAAACCGAGGTGTTCTTGGGTTGTTTTTCGGTTTTTTTAAAAGTTCATATTTTCTGAAAAACTTCTGAAAATCGGGTTTAAGTTTGTGTTTTTGCTTGGTGTTTTTGTTAAAAACCTTGTTTAATTGATGCTTACATGTTATAAATAGGTTTTTATTAAACACTATCTTGCAAAACCGTGAGTTCGGAAAGTTTTCGGTTCACCGGAGACTTCAAAAGTTCACTGTGTTCTTCATATATTCATATAATCTTCATGGTGTTCTTCAAAAGTGGACTTTTTGATCCTTAAGATTAGTTTAGAAAGTTGTTTGTGCATTGGGGTGTGTAAACTGATTATTATATTGTTTGCCATATCTTGGTTGGTGAAATGAGGATGGTGTAGCCGAAAGCATACTTGTGTGTCAGTAAAAGAGATAAAGTTTTGAAAAAGTCTACCTGCCATCACCTACTTGTCTTGTCTGAATGAGATCTCGACGAAACACGTTTTTGTTTCGCCAAGAATAAAGATTTCTGTTTCGTCGTTTTCAAAATGGCCTGATTCCATTTCGTCAATATTGGACTCTTTGTTTGGGCCTGTTTCGTATATTATCAAGCCCAAAACTGAATTCTGTTTCGTCAACTTTAAGTGGGCCCATATATCACTTTCGTCAAGCCCACACACTAAATCTGTTTCGTCAATCATCTTTGGGCCCTTAATTGTTGTTGGGCTCATTTCGTCAAACATTATATTTAAGTTCCTGTTTTACCGAACAAGTGTTTTGGGCCCCTTTGTCAAAGAATTAATCTGTTTCGTTACAATCTTAGGCCCATACATTCAAAAGTGTTTCATCAAATTATAAAACCCAGTTTAACAAACCTGTTTCGTCTAGGAGCTCAGTTTAAAATCTGAAATCTGTTTCGTAAAAGATAACAAAACAGTTTCAGTTTCGCGGAAACGTGTTTCGTGAAAGTTGTAATTTTTAAACAGAAGGTTTGCACTAGTTGTTTAACTGTTTGTGTGTTTCAGGTCTTTCGATCAGAGATCTTTCGGCTGTTTGTTTCTCTTCAACATTTTAATATAGTTTGTGAAAATTAAAAAAAAAAAAAAATCAATTTTCACTTAATATATTAATTTTTATAAAATGGGAACAAACGGTGAGTGGTGGACTCAATTGACTTCGACTCCACAATCATCAGCTACGCAATCTGAGCCAGATTTCGACAAAACTGCATGGATGCGAGCACTTGCCACACCTCAACCCAAATTTGATCCAACTGCCTATTTTTGGAAACCACCTCAAGCCCAACCTCAACAAGGCAACCAAAATCCTTTCATAAATCAAACAAGTACATCCACGTCCAACTCAAATAAAGCCGATGATGGGTGTGACTGGTCTGTACAATGTGGAGGTGGAAATCAAGGAGGAACTGCGTTTTATGCTGAAGTTGTCAAGAATGTCAATGATGGTGAATCTTCAGGAAAAGATGACAGTTCAGGATGTAGTGGCACTGATGAAGATAGCTCAGGTGTGAGTGATTACAGTTCAGAATCGGACGTGAAGGAGGGAGTGGACTCTGAAGGTGATAATTTGTCGAATGATGCTAATGAGAAATCTGACTTGATCAAGAAAGCTGATGCTACATCAGAAGAAATGGAGAAGATTCTCACTGAAGATGGATCTTTTTCTTTTCATACAGCCGTTATGGCTCACGTAGAAGGTCAAACTTCTCAGATATGTGATACTAATTCTGACTCTAATTCTGATCCTGTTGAATGTGCAAAGTGCTTAGAATATGCTGAAAAGGAAAGTCAGTTTGAAATCACAAACAAACACAATCAACAATTGATTGTTGATCTTTCTAAAGCAACTGAAGCTAACTTGTTTTTGACCAGAAATGAAAAGGAATTTAAAGCAACAATTGCGTCATTAAGACATGATGTTTCAGAATTACAAAAAGCTGTTTTGAGAAAACAACATGCTAATAACAACTTAATTGACACAATTGAAAAGCAAATGGTTGAGTTAGCAACAGCTCGGTGTGAATATGAAACAATCAAGCAGAAATTGGAAAGCTATTCCAATTCCCGCTATGTATTGGATCACATCATCAACGCTCAGAAGTTAAAGGGGGATGTCAAGTGTATAGGATTCAAATCATGTCCTCCCCCAATGAATCACAATTACTCCAAGTTGCCTGATGACGAGGATATGCCCCGTTTTGAACCTACTGTGCCACTCAATCTAGATGATTTTGCAGCAGGCCTCGGGTTCACAACTGGTACATCATCCTCGGGTCAATCAGAATCTGAATCAGAGAATGTGACAGATTCATCGTGTGTTAAGGAACAGAATCCTCTCATTGTTGAGGATGCTGATTCTTCGGACGATGAATCTGAAGGAATTGTGAACCAACAGTCTAACTCGGTTACAACAGATATTCCAATCGAGAATCACATCTTGTGTGATCCACCAGTGGAACCGAGTAAGACTGAAATGTCAAAAGGAATGGAGTCCCTTGTATCTAGTTGTGAAGGGAATAACTTGTTGTACACGCTCAAAGGAGATGAAAAGATCTACTCTAACAAAGATTTTCCAATTAAAAATGTAAATCAAGATTTAATTGAGCAAATTTTTGAAGGATGTATTGATAAGTTTTTGGGGAACAAAAGTGGCAAAGTTACCGTCACTCAATGTGATCCAATTCCGTCTGAACAAATTAGAAAACAATACGGAAACCAAAAACAACCAATTGAGCGAAAACAACAAGTGAACTCCGGAAAGGGTAAGGTACAGGGAAAGAAGGCTCAGAACAAGAATGTTCAAGCACCTAAGGTTCAACAGCAAAAGGTGCAAAACAAAAGAGCTCCTGTTAAGAAAAGAGAACAGAAAATGAACTTTGTTGGATCCAAGGGTACAGATAAACTGGAAACATTTCAGGATAAATCTAACATTGATTTTATAAAACAAGTTAGAATTTTAAAACGAAATGATCAGAATAATTACACCCAACACTTCAACGGATGTGATTTAGGTCCAAGTACATCTAGATCACAAAGTTCATGGTCTGGTTCTCAGTCTGGTCATCAACATGTTTCTCCGAGGTTTGTAGAGCGGAGAATGTGCTTTGAGTGTGGCACAATTGGGCATATTGTAAGATACTGCCCATACCTGCAAAAGTTGAAGGCTCCCCAAGAAACCAATTACCAAAAACGACCTGTTTCCCCGAAACAAGACCCCCGTGTCTTGAAAGAAAGGGAAAAGAAGTTAAAACAAAAGAATCAAAAGGTAATTGAAAAGGCCTTAAAATCAGAGGTCAAAGAAGAAAAACCTGTTCAAGCAAAACCTAAAACGGTAAAACCAGTAAATGCAAAAACAATTAATTTAAATACTGGTAAAGGACAAACAGTTTGGAAGCAAAAGCAGGTAGTTCAATCAGGGGGAGCACCACAGGTTCTTTTTCCTAATCATCAAGTGATTGAAATCACTTTTCTTGATGATCAAGGACGACCCAAGTCCACAAAGGCTTGGGTCCCCCTCTCCGTCTAATCTTTGAATGAGTGTGTAGGATATTCCAGGAGGAACTTTCAATAGTCGTAAGATTGTTGATAGTGGAGTGTCCATGCACAAAATAGGCGACAGAAGAAATTGTTGCCTTTGATGGAGAGAAGAAAAGAAAAGGAAAAGAGAAACAGAATTGTCCGTTGAAAGAGTTTGAAAAGCTTCGACAAAAATGCAAAGCCTTTTACAATCAAGCTTTGATCGGGTCCCCGGGATAGACTCAAATCAAAATGTATGCACCTGCAGCACGTTTGAAGTTCAAAATCAACAAGATGAACGTGCAGTGTACATTTCTTCGCGGTGTGATTGAAGAAAATGTGTTTGTTGAACAAACCAACCGGGTGTGCGGATGCCTTGGCATGGATTGAACAACCGCACACTACTTCTGAAAGAGAAAGACAAAGACCTTCGCTGGTGCAATGTGGAAGACCAGCCGGACCCAAAGGTTTATGATCTTGTTGCTGTCAAGAGATTTCTCAGTAGCTAAAAAAAAATCGTCTTTGGAATCCACACCGGGTGGATATCCAGTTTGGGAGAGCGCTCAGATTCCTTGCAATGCACGAAGCAGTTGCAGGATACGGTTTTAAATTTCTAATCTCTCATTTACTTGTCGATATTTAAGCTGCTTTATGAATTTGTATTATCTCGTACAGCACTCTTTGGCCAGACAATGTTGTCATGGTCCGCACCGCAAACCGACATGCCAACTGATTTTTCCAAAATTCGATAAATCTTTTCTGATTAAAACTTAATTTTGTTAAACGGCATTGAGGTAAAACAAGAGTAAAACCAACATCGGAAAATCATTTTTGTAAATATCTTTGTTTTTTTAATTTTACCTTAGTTTGTTGATTTTAGGGGGAGTAAATCCAACTTTGAAAAATCCAAAAACATTGAAAAATTTCAAAAACACAAAAACAATAGAAAAACAAAAATGAGTTTCCTGGCGAGAAAAAGAGAAAATGATAGTACATCAGTGGTCTGTCTAAACCTCTTTAAACCTAAAATGAAAAATGTTAAGCAGCTCTATATAAGATGTATCGGTAGGCTCACAATCATTTTAAAGTGTGCAGGGTGATATAAACTTAAATCGACTGAAGACTGGGTGGGAACCATTCATTGGCATACGGTCTTAGTACCGAAATTTCGTTTGAGAGATTGCCGAGGTTCTGAGATATTCGGTCTTTATGCTGCTTATCATCTGGGTATCATGGTTGTATCTTTTACCGAAAAATAACGGGGACGCAAGTCTAGATCTTCCATGATACCATACATACGTGTACATATTGCATTCGACCTCAATAAGTGATCAACAATCACATGTCCCTCAAAATAAGTGATAAAATATCACATTTATCCGGGAGTCAAGTTCGTCTCTCTGCTGTACGAAAGTACTGACCTGTTCACGGACTTGCTCCTGTGCCCTCATGCATATGAAAATCAAGTTCCTCATCAATAAGTGATTCTATCACATAGGGCTTGTTTTCAAATCAAAATAAGTGAGAATCTCACATCATATACGGTCAAACAGATGATAATCGGTATACTCACCGGTAAGATGAACCCTCGTGCATACCTTGATACGGGAATGTGTCGTGATGTGGATGAACACCGGTCGGTAAGTATAAATCATACCTTAACGTATCCCCTCGCCATGATTACAAATGATAAGTTTGAGTTTAAGTGGACAACAATACCGATAATTGTTATAGGATGCTTATCTTAATGTTAATTAATTGAACAAAAAGAGCGTTTTGGCATGACCGTACACTGATATGATTCTCTTACCCTCGAAACTCGCAAAAAGAATGTTTGTAGTTATTTATTTACTGTTTTCAGTTTATACTTCTTGTATATTTTTATTTATTGTTTTCCGTCTTTACGTTTAAAAAAAAAAAAAAAAAATGAAAAATTTCAAAAAGATTTTAGGTGTGTTTTAATATAAACTTTATAAAATCCAAAAAGATTTTGCTTCTAGTTTATTTTTGATTGACTGATGTTGGAACTCGAGTCTATCCTACCCAAAATCCTGATCGTAAGCCGGAAAACAATTGCATCTTCATAAACTGTCGAAGTTAACAAGTTTTGAAAGTTAAAGGATTAAAATTGAATATTTTTCTAAACTTTCAAAATATCGTCGGTCGGTGTTTGATTGAGATTTGATCTCATATGTGTCGTTTGTTTAAATGTTAACTATATTCCAAGCGGTTGTTCTCATTATGCGTTTAGCTTTCTTGCATGTGCAGATGCTAAAGGGGAGGAGAACATGGTCGATGACAAGCTTCGGAATGAAGACACGAAGTGGAGGCACTCAAAGGATAAAATGATCGAGTTGCCGCTGACCATCATCAACACCACAAGGATCTCAAGTACTGAAGATCAAGTCATTCACGAGCATAACTCAAGGGGGAGCTTATGTTAAGGGGAGTTTGTCAACACACTTCCTACATGAAACGGGGAGTTTGTTGATACACTTTCTTCTTACAAGACGTGAAGACCTTGAAGATCCTCCGACGTGGAAGACATGGAAGTTGAACCTCACGAGTAGCGTCCAAGGGGGAGTTTGTTGATACATATATGTGGACGCGACTCGGTTCGGCGCGACTCGGTTCGGTTCGACCCGGTTAGGTTCGGCTCAAGCCCGACGTCACGACATTCCTCCGTCGTGCGTCCCAGAGTTCGACACGCGAAGCACGGAGAGCCGAGAACGTTTCCCGCTTGACACATCATCATGACATCATCATGATGATGTCATGATGATGTCACCATGTTGACTACACTTCACAAATATGAAAATATGGTTCATGTACGTGCATGGCATGAACAATGTGACATGGGCCTTCACTGTTTGGGCCAAAGCCCAACATCGGCGAAACAAGTATATAGTTGACGAAACAAGCCTGTTTCGTCAACCTCAATCCACTTTCGTCGAGTTTGGTTTTGATTCGTCGAGTCTTAGTCTGATTCGTCAAGCCTTGTGTTTCTGTGAGTATAAATAGACATGTTATGTTTCTGTTTCAGTAGAGAACACAGGAGAGGACAAGAGAGCAAAAACACACACACACGAGAGTTAGAGAGAGTTTGCAGAATAGATTTGTAAACCTTGTGCTTGTAACCGAACCTTTCATTCGTATTAATACAGTGGTGTTAAACGGTGAACTTTGTGTGTCGTGTATTTTTCGTGTTCTATCTCGGTTTGCATCTCCGGTTGGATTCCGCACAACCGGGTGTGTTTGACAACAAGGATTAGGCGACTAGATCCTCCCCTAGCCGGACCTACAGATCGGAACTTTCCTCCCATGCCGCCCCACTTGGCTGAACTCCAGGAGTGGTTTGTTAGGGTTTTTAGAAGAAGAAATTGACAAGTTTAATGATTTTTATGTTGACAAGGAGGAAGAATTCGTCATCCGATTTAAGGAGTTAAAGGAAGGAATTGAGGGAGAGAAAAAGTGGGTTTTGTAAGATCTTGATGAACAAAACAATACGGAAGAGAGAGAAAGAGAGTGATGTGGATGTAACATGGTCAGAAACCAGCACATGCATATGGTCAGAAAGTTCTCACGTGGCAAAATATGAGTGGCTGTTTTGGAAAGCTCTTTTAAGCCGTGTTGGAATTTGTGAAAAGGCTCGTGGAGCCGTTTCAGTTGGTCATCAGTCAATGGCTATTTTCGTGATTACCCCTTAAATAATAGTAATTCATAATTAACCAGGAAAGAGAGATGCAAAAAAACCAAAATGTAAATGACTTACAATTGTGACAAATGTCTCTTATAATTTACTTTTATTATATAGTGTAAATATATATATATATATATATATATATATATATATAGGGGAATGTTCTATGCAGAACACTAAATATTGCGAGAACACGTAGAACAAAATGAATCACTCATTTTTCTCAATCCTAAAAACCTAAAAAGTAAATGAAAATGTTATAAATGTAAGATTTATTGTTTCTCACACTAGAATTTAAAAGAAAATATGAAAAATATTCAGTTTTTAAATAACCTACACACATGTAGGTTATGCGTAGGCTAAATTACCTACATGTATGTGGACTATGTGTAGGGAAAAATATATGATTTTTTTATGTATATATAATACACATATGAATGTAAGAAACATAAAATTTAAGAAATATGAACCTTAAATCTAAAAATTTAGTGATTTAGAGTTGTTCTTTTTGTTCTCGCAATAATTAGTGTTCTGTAATGATCCTTATCCTATATATATATATATATATATATATATATATATAGGCTAAAGATAAAAAGAAAACCACACGTAATATACATGTTTTTAAGAGTTTTGGGCAAAAAAAAATCGAAAAAGCGCCGAAGGATTATTTTAAAAAAAAATAAACAACTTTCAGCAACTTTGTTGTCGGGAGCTTTGAGTTTCCTGGGTTTTCTCAATAAAATAAAAGTGGTTTTCTATGTATCCTTACCCTATATATATATATATATATATATTTGGGGAATTGGCATGTAATAATCCCAACTAGAGGTCATTGGCCATTGACAGTTCCACCTTTAAATATTCCCCACAACAGTTTTTTACGGCTTTTGATTAGAACGACGATATGAGACCATTGATGTAAAATTTACCTCGAAACGGTGCTACAAACGATGAAAACGACGCTTCACTTCGAGTGTTTAAATTTCCAATTAACAAAAATCAAGTCATTTGGAGCACCATTTCGAGGTAAGTTTTACATCAATGGACTTGTATCATCGTTCTGATCAAAAGCCATAAAAAATTTGTTAGTAATTTGGAAAAAAGCTTAACTCCATTATGTTTTTTTTAACGGGACCGGTGTAGGAAAAATAGGTGAAAGATGGGACTGGTGGGGGGAATATTCAAAGGTGGGACTATCAATGACCAATGACCTCTAGTTGGGATTATTACAGGCCAATTCCCCTATATTTTTATTATAAAATTCTAATGAGTAAATTACGCTTTTAGTCCATGTCATTTGTGTCATAATACAAATTCATTCTTATTACAATTTTAACGGATTCAATCTCAATGACACTGTTTACTTTCAGAAATAGTCCCTACACTCACAAAGTTAGCTTTTTATCTTAAAAAATATTTCAGAATTCAAATTTTCGGTTTTATGTTATATGAACTTCCCCAATATATGCTACACGGTAGGTGATGATTCCATATGAAATTAGTGTAATTGCTTATGTAATCTACGACACGGTGAACAAAAGTCCAAAACCCATCTAAATAATGTGATTAACGACATCCTAACCGTACGCCGTTCAAAAATAAATAAATAAGTTGTGATTAGCGAAGTCAGAGACTGTTGTGGATGATCAAGTTTGGACTTACCATCCAGCGGCTCCAAAACAGAAATGTCCTGAATTACAAGCTGATGTTTGGACTATTTATATCAACCTGATTTCGTTTGAAATTCGAAACCCTGACTTTATTTTTTTTCCTTGATGTTCACATGGTGCATGATGAAATCGAGGTAACATATGGGGATGTGGCTCAGATCGGTGCCCACGGTAATTTTGAGTTCGGAGGAAAGGACTTGGTCATCAGAGAAACAAAAGGGCCTTTGGTTAACTTTATGTATGTTGCTAACGCAAAGTCGCTAAGGATCTAAATGAACACTAGCCCTTGTAGGCTTGTAGCTGCAGAGGCCGGATTCATAAAAAACTGTAAATCAACTATCAAATTCGTAATTTGCCCCAAACCAAATAAAAAAAGTACATTGGTAACTAACTCAAGGGCCAACTGTTGTGTAGGGATGTCAAAAATACCCGAGCCCGACGGGTATGCCCGAAACCCGACACATATGGGACGGGTATACCCAATACCCGACGAGTATTGGGTCGGGTATGATATTAGTTTTAAAAAATTTTGCGGGTATGGGTCAGGTACGGGATTAGGTGATATCCGACCCGATTATCTGAAACCACATACCCGTTTACCCGAACTATATACCTGATCTTATACTTGAATTTTTTTAATTTTTATTTTTCATTAACCTTTGTCTATTAGTGATTTATTTTAGTATTCATAATGTGAAAAAAAAAAATTCTTTTAGTATGTATATTTGATATAATATTTATATTTTGTATGTTGTGAAGTACATACATTACATATAAGTTATAAGTATTATAAAGTTATTATTAATTTATGATAAAACTATATGTATTTAATGTACATTTTTAATTTATAGTACTTGTTGTATAAACAAAATTATAAAATAATTATAATAGTAAAAAAATGGATTCGTAAATAAAACTTTACACTTTTTCAATATTTTGGCAAGGGGTGTTCATGGCCCCGTTAGCCGCTTTTTACGAGAATTATGGGTTGAACTGCTAACGACGGTTTCAGAAAAAGGCAAATCTAACCGGCCAGGTTGCATCCGGTTTAGCGGTTTAACAGTTCGGTTTGGCACTTTAAACGGTTTTATTTTTTCAAAATCATTAGTTTGTATCATAAAAAAACGTACCGATAAAGGGTGAGGAAAATAATTCAAAAAATAGTTCCAGTACCTTGTCTTCCAATCCTTGAAAGAGGATTATAGGGCAAGAAAAGTGATCAACAAAATTGATAGGTGATCTCTCAAGAATTCTTTTTCACCCCATGTTGCAATGTTAATAAAAAATTTTCAGCTAATAATTCATGTACACAATTTGAGATGCGTAAAAGCCATTGCAATATAGGAGTGAAAGTAAATAATAAATAATAATTACCAACAATACTATCCAAGTCACGGGACTCAAATTTGTGAGTTTCTTCTTTCAACAACTTCAGGTCCGCTATCTGTTTAAGACCGTTACAAGTTGAGCGGGTTAGACTAGGGCTGGCAATTCTGACACGAACACGATAACACGACACGAACCTACACGAAGCTAACAGGTTTCGTGTTTGACCTTAATAGGTTTCGTGTCTAAACAGGTCGACACGATAAGACCTGTTTAAATTCCGTGTCTAGACAGGTTAAAACCCGTTAACCTGTTAAGACCCGTTAATGACCTGTTAATAATTTGAAATTAAAAAATATATAAAATATATGGGGTGTGTCATGTGTGGACCCGGACATGTGAGGCAGTATACAACTCACCCAAAATTTTGAAATCAATTTTCACACTTCTAATTTCTTCACAGTTCACGCTCAGACCCAAATAAACCCTAAACTTCCTTCATCGTCGGCCGCCGCTCAACCTTCATAGTTCACCATCGCCGGCCGCCGCTCAACCCTTCATCGCCGGCCGCTGCTCACCTTCATCGCCGCTCACAGTTAAGGTAAATCGAACCTTCATTCTTCATAAATATTTTGTCATCTTAACTACTATAGAAACCTATTTTATCAAATATCTTGAGTTCTGCAACTTGTACCGAATTAACATTTGAAGAAAGATTGAGGGTCAATATAATTAAGCTATTAACTATTCTAGAATTAACTATTTCGATGTAATTCCTAATTTGTTTTAATATACAAAAAAAAGAATGTCAATATAATTAAGCTATTAACTATTCTAGAACTATTGTCTCAGTGGGTCATTTTGAACATCAGAATATTAATTTGTTATTGGAGAAATTAATCAGAAAATTAAAGGGGTTTTGGTATAGTTACTGTTCAATCAGAATATTAGATGAGCTCACAGAAGATATAATGTCGCTTGACATTAGCCGTGAATCAGATGCTTCAAATTCCGTGAACAATCCTAAGGTATCCACTCCAAACGCTTCAAGTAGTGTTGCTTGTTAAAAATCATAGAACATCTCAAGGTGCCCACTTCAAATGTTTCTAGAAATGTTGCTTGATAAAACTATATGAATAAGTTTATGTCAAATTGTCCATGCCTAATACGACTGTAATTATTTGTGTGCAGGTTTGATTGTTTGGAATTGAAGATCTTGAGAAAGAAAGGCATATGGGAACTTGAATGTTGAAACTATTTAGATGTTATGATTATACTTTTATGGATTTCGTTTTAAGTTTGTTAAGACATTATGTGTTTATGCATTTTTATGACTTTTATGAACCTTTGGCGACTAAATTTTCAGTAAACAGATTCCTTAATTGCTAATTTCAAATATGGAATAATAGGTCATGTTCGTGTCTTAACAGGTCGTGTTTGTGTCTTAAACAGGTCATATGATATGTTAGCAACATTTTCGTGTTTTAACAGGTCATTTCGTGTAACCTGTAACCTGTTTATTAACAGGTTCATGTTCGTGTTTGGAAAATCTGACACGATAAGATTTCTTGTCGTGTTCGTGTTTACAGGTTTCGTGTTTGTGTCTTATTGTGTTCGTGTTTTAACAGATCGGGTTGGCGCGATATGCGAGCCCTAGGTTAGACAACGGGGCAAATTATAAAACAAATGAGCACTTACACCATATAGAGAAGCTATAGCCTTAAAAGTATTCTTGAATGCATGTGTAGCCAATGTTGTGTAACCACTAGCAAAGCCTTCAAAACAATTGGCGCGGGTGACGCCTGATGACAACTGTTTGACCAATTTTTTCACTTCTGTTTTATTCGATTGCCGATTGGAGTCTCGTGACTTTGAAGTTCACTAGATTGTTAGGATTGAAGCCAACCCCCTTTTGGAAACCAAACACATTGAGGAATTGGCTGACGGTCAGCCGGTTGAAGCATCCCATATTTATGTTGGGTGCAAACTCGATTTTCTAGGTCAAGTGTTTGACACTGATCTCTTTCCTGATAACCTTGGTAGCTTTAATGTAGTCATTGGTATGGACTAGTTGACCAAACATCGAGCTGAACCTAACACTCATTTATTCAAAACTGCTAAACCTAACACTGATACGACTAGTGAATTTCAGGACAAAATTCCCTTTCAAGTTGGGGATGATGTGGTACCCGAGGAAAATCCACAGTAATCTTAACTCACTATTTCATTTTTCTAAGACTGCTTATCAAATTTCGGGACGAAATTTCTTTCAAGTTGGGGATGATGTGACAACCCACAACTTCAAGTCACTACTTTAACCCAACCACAGTTAACTTAAGTTATACATTTGTAGCACTGCATTTAACTAGGGTTAGTTAAATGAGTCTACGTTGGTAATTCGGGGAATTACCGGAATACACACATGATAATTCTCGAACATTGACAACCGCCGCAAATAATAATTATAAACGGATGGCTTATACGAAATTTATGTGTTGCATAACAAATACGTGAACTGTATGCTTTAATTGTAAATTACATGGTAGTATGTGCTTTTTGTGTAAAATTTATATTATTAGGGTGGGGGGGGGGGTGTTTAGAGTAATTGTGAAACTATAATAAACTACTCAAAACCCTAAGTTCTCCATAACTTCTCTGTACGTATTTTTACACTCTCTAATCATCTCCAATCCTCCTTCAATCACTCTTGGCTTCACAAGTTCACACATCAATTCTTAACCTTCAATTCATCTAGATTTAACCAGAGGTAAGTGTTTATGATTGCATGATATGTTGTTAATCTTGTTCCTTTGATTTATACAAACCCTAGATATCCAAACAACTGATTGTGTGTGATTGTTAACGGCAATGAATACGTAATTGTTAGAAAAATGATTGTGCAATGATTGTTTGTTGTTTGTGGTATGATATCACTGTTAGATTGTTTGATTTGATGCCTGACATGGTGGATTTCTATGCATTTGGGGGTTTCTGTTCATAGAAATCTTGAAGAATGAAAATTCTGATGGTTGTCAGACTTTGTGAAGTCTGCACTTGTAGTTTCTTTGAAACTGTCCGCACTTGTTATCTCAAGATGTGTCCGCATTTGTTAAAGGCTTATTGGCCTGTAATAATCCCACCTACACCTTTTTGGCCAATAATAATCCCACCTCAGAATATTCCCCACACCAGTCCCATTTTTCAGATTTTTGGCCCACACTGGTCCCCAGTTAAAAATCCCTAACTCAGTTAGTAAAATGGCTGATTTGGCAGATGATGTGTTAAAAACTGATTACCTGTAATAATCCCACCTACACCTTTTTGGCCAATAATAATCCCACCTACACCTTTTTGGCCAATAATAATCCCACATCAGCCATTTTACTAACTGAGTTAGGGATTTTTAACTGGGGACCAGTGTGGGCCAAAAATCTGAAAAATGGGACTGGTGTGGGGAATATTCTGAGGTGGGATTATTATTGGCCAAAAAGGTGTAGGTTGGATTATTACAGGCCAATTTGCCTTTGTTAAAAAGGAATAGATGTCCGTACTTGTTTATAAAAGAAGTCCGCACTTAGTGTATAATGTTGGGTCCGAATTTGTGTATCTTATACACGTCCGAACTGGTGCAATATGTGAGGTCCGAACTTACAAGCCTTGTTGATGTCCGCACATATGAATAGGTATAAAGGTCCGCACTTGTTGTTCCTACTTCAGTCCGCATTTAACTTAGTTGAAAAACATCCGCACATGTGTTGCCTCAATGTCCGCACTTAATGTTCTCTTCATGTCCGCACTTATGAAATTACTTATGGTCGTACATAAGATATCATAACAGTCCGTACTTGTGGCTTATTTAGGTCTGCACATAACAATCATTTATTTATTTAATTAAGGCCGCACATGTGATGTTGGTTTAAGGTCATTACATGTTTAACTTCAAAGGGAGTCCGCACATATTTGCTTTGAAAGGTTGTCCGTATTTACATTGAGGAATGTGATCAGAATTTACATTATAGTGTCCGTATATATGCATCTAAGGGTCCGAACTTGTTAGCATGGTTATGGTCAGGGTTATAGTGTCTGCATATATGCATCACTTGGTATAAACTCAATTTGATTTACACTTGGGCGTAAATTCTGTCGAGTCAAATATAATATGTTTTTGTGCTTTTTTATGTGCGTTTCAGTTGGCGTACGTTTTTTATGTAAATTTTGTTCGGAAACGAGTGCAGTCAAATATAATATGTTTTCGTTAGACATTATAAATTCGAGTTACTTTACGTTTCGACGTCGTGACAACGCGTGGGAGAAATTTACTAGTTAACTCTATTACAAAACTCATATATCCTAGCTACAGATAAATACGTAAGCTCATATCATTGCAAGTTGTAACTATACCATTAGTAACAATACCATTATGAATCCTCTGGATTAGTTATACTAACTATCTAGATTCTTTTTGTTTTCCTACCACATACTTAGATATTTAATAAATACATATAAAAACTGTAGGATCGGTTTGCGACCTGTTGGTGCATCCGTCTGTCGACTACGTCTTACATCGAGTCTTAGTCTCATTGCGGATATGATTTAGCATGATGTCATGATGACATCATTCATGACATCATCACATAACAAGACAAAAATAGAATGCATGAGATAGGAATGATTTCGTTTATATGGTCAAATGAGATTCTGCTCATGTGTCATAAGTCTAGGTCCGCTCTTGTGTCATTAGGTTAGGTTCGCTTATATGGTAATGTGTGAGGTTCGCTCATATGTCCTAGTCTGGTCCGCTTATTAGTCAAGTGGTTTGGATCGCTCTTATGACATGTCATTCGAGCGGACCAGAATGTCTATATATAGTCTGAATGAGCGGATCTCAGTAATAGTGGTAGGTGTTTGTCTTCCGGTGAGCCACGAAGTGCTGCCGAAGTGTTGTCTGAACGTGTAATCGCATCTGTTATCAATAAAACAACAGTTAAAGGTAAATACGCGCTGAATTACGCCGAAACACTTGTTTCCGCCTTTTGTTTTGGTGAAAAACTCTTCTAACCGACTCGTTCGGATCCGAAATCGATCCTACAATTGGTATCAGAGCTCAGGAGGAAGAGTTCTACCGATTCAGCTTGTTTTTCACGGATAATTTCTGTTTCTACTCCATTCTTTCACATTTTTTAAAAATTTTTCGAGATTCGTCGATTAATATGGTCTAATTTTGACATATATCACCTAAAATTGTGCTTTAATCAATCGGTTAACAAAATACATGGTAAAATCGACCTAAAATTGATCAATTTTATCAAAAATAAATCAGTTCGTTTGAGACTTATCTGATTCACACGAACAGAAACTTTAGACTCAGATCTACGTTGAATTAGTGGACGATATGGAATGAAAATCATCTCATTGTGTTCGGAATCCAGAGTAGAACAATCCTTGAAAGTTTCAAAGCTTGAATCGACCTAAAACATCGAATTTTTGAGGGTTCGCTTTTACGGTTTCGTACAAAAAGTGACATCATCATCTGGTCCGCTCATCTGGTCCGCTCATTTGAACAACTTCTGGTCCGCTCATTCGAACATTCTGGTCAGCTCTTAGTGACATTTGAGGTCCGCTTTTAGTGACAGTTGAGGTCCGCTCTTAGTGACAGTTAAAGGTTCCGCTTTAGTGACATTAGTCTTCACGTGATTGTACATTGAGTAATGTGAACCGATTGAGAGTTAATCAGTTTACGAGGTGTCAGTTCTTCGGGAAAGAAATTCATGTGTGTTATGATATGGTAAAGTGATAGAGAATTAAAAATGTCTGTCATTACAAGTGTGGTCCAATCGATATGCTTCATGAGATAAATATTTCTAGCCCATGTGACTTTAATAATCTCGGTCCAATTAGAAACAAATGTGTCATAAAGTCATGTGAATGCTTGCTTCAGACTTTAAGAAGTGTTTGTCGGAAATTAATGTACATGTGAATTGAGTAGATTGCATGTGTTCAGTAGGTTGTTATTGATGTGATAAGTGTGTTGGATAGTATAAAATCAATATATTGCAATCCACCGAATGATAAGTGTTGGTCCAATGAGATAATTGTAGCAAAAGTTGTTGTCGATTTTATCAGTATTACAAGTGATATTTTTTTCTCGAAACTTGAAGCTACTTGTTACATGTGAAGCCGTATGTCAGCATAGTTCAAGATTTGAGGTCCAATAGGGTAAACTTGTGATACAAAGTTGTTGGTCATATTCAAAAATCGAAATATTAGATTGCAGTGTTGTCAGGTTCCATGTGAAAAGTATTTGGTCCAATCATATTGGTTGTACATTGATAAAGTCCACTACTTGTTGTCAGCCCATGTGAACATGTCATCGGCCCAAAGATCAAATTTTAGTTAATGATGATGGCTACATTGTGTGTATGAGATATAATAATTGAAAATCAAAATTCATAGTTGAAGTAAAAGAGACAACTGCCATCTGTTCAAACAACATAAGCATTTTGTCGTGTAGTGTGACTTGATCGAAAAAAATCTACACAGTTTGGAGTTCAAAGGTCTCAAAGAGTCAGGTTGTTTGAATTGGATCCGAGTCATATGCAGTCCGCACAGTGTGTCAACCTTCATTCCACACAAAATATTCTCCAGTTCGACTCCAAGTTGCAAAATTCTGATTCGGCTCCAAATTACTTTGTGATTTCGCTTCAAACAGAGATCTTGCTTGAAAGTATATTCTTGTGATTTCACTTGAAAGAGATGACTTTTGCTAATGCTTATGATCTAAAATGTGCCGAAAGGTGCAGAAAAGTAATGGAAGCTGCTGAAGCAAGAAGAAGAAAGCTTGAAGAAGAGGAAGAAGAGGAAGAAAGATTAAAAGCTGAGGCTAAAGCTGAGAAAAAGAGAAGAGCTGAATTTTTACAATCAAACCGAATAGTCAAAGAGGTTCCTGAATTTGAAGTCAAAATTGATGCTGAACCTGTTAAAGTTCCTGAAAAGTGCATGAATTGTGATTCTTTAATCAAGCAAAACAATGAGTTGCTGCACAACATAAACAGATTGAAAGAATCTTATGATACATTGAACAGAGAAATCAACAAGTATACTGATTCAAATGGTGAACAAGTTGTGGCAATGAATACGCTGAAGAAAGCATACCTGAGACAGATGGATGATGTAAACTTTCACATAAAGAAATGTGCTGATCTAGAGTTGAAGTTGGCAACACAAAAGATAGAAACTGAAAGAGTCAACAAGTTATTAGAAAGTTACTCATGTTCTACTTTTGTTGTTGACAGGATTTATCCGATCGTGGAAGAATTAAAGACGTTTGAAGAAGTGAATACGTACGAAGAAAAGAAATCTGTGACAAAAGATGAAGATAAAGTGAAGATTTCTGGTAAGAAACCAAGTGTGGTCTACACTAGATGTCCGCCCCCGGTCGAAAATGGATTTTTACCTCGAAATCCAAATTCCGAAAGAGTCGAAAAGGCAATAAACTTACAATGGGAGTCTGGGCCATCGGATAACTTGCCAGAAAATATTGATGTCACGTACACGTCATCCGACACTGATCATGAGTCAAAGTTGATAAAAAGTGTGGTCGATCAGGTGTTAGATAAAGATGACATAGAGGAGTCAAAACCGGAGTCCAAATCCAAGTCAAAGTCTGAGTCAGATGCGTCAAAGTCAACAGTCAAAAAGGACAAACGGGTTTACGATAAAGAGTTTTTTATATCAAAATCTAATTTGAATGATGAATCATTTAAAGTGGCATATACTTTGAAAGATTCTGACAAATTATATTCTGATGAGATTTTTCCAATAAGAAGTGTTAGATTTGAAATGATTCAAAAGGTTTTCAAAATCACAGAAATTAATATTTCTGAAATAAAAGATTTAAATCTTAATGGAAAATCTAAACAATACACTTCAAGAGATCAACAAAGAATTAACAAGAAAATGGGTTACAATTGTGGTTATAGTTTCCAAAAGAAACCAAACCATAATCGTAATTACAAAAAGAAAGGATTAGGTTTTGTACCACCGAAAAATTATAAAAATGAAAAATTTTCTAAATCAAAAACTGTGTTTGTTTCAGGAAAATCTTTAGATGATGAGAAAGAGCAAGCATTCAGAAAGCAAACAAATCAGGAATTCCTTGCCAAGAAGCAAGAAGAGTTGAAGAAGAATGTTATTCAGAAGAAGATTGAAACCAGAACCTGTTTTCAATGCAAGATTGCTGGTCATGTTGCTAGGAATTGTCCGAAAACATTCAAACCAAAACAGGAAGTATCTGGTAAATTGAAAGAGACAGTTGTGGAGAAAACTGAACTTACAACCAAACCATTTACTGGCTTTGAAAATTCGACCTTTGAGATTGGTGAATGTTCAAAGAATGTGGTAAAAAGAAAAGAAAATGTAATAAATCAAAAATGGGTTGTGAAAGGTTCAGGTAATAATTCTGGTGATGAATCTGATTCCACAAAATCAGAGGAGCCACGTATTGAGAAAAAGGTTGAAAAATCAGTTCCAACTATGAACGATGAAAATTTTCCACCTTTGCGTGCTGAAAATTTCAAAAGGAAAGTTGGTAAAGTTGAGATATCAAATCAATTTTATAATGACAAAAAGGTTTTTGATGTTGACAAGGCCTTTAACCCTACTGTAAAACATATTTTTGGAAAAATGATTGATCGAAAAGTCAAAGGGGTTAAAGAGTTCTACGAGAAGAAGAGGGGAGGAAAGAAACCGAGTGATGATGACTCGGTAACACCCAAGGAAGGTCAGGCTTGGGTGGACATATTCTTCAAAGAGTAAAAACCTGACTTGCCGGAGATCCCAAGTTGGTAATCGTGGATCATGAATCGGCATCATTCTTTATCATGTTTGTATAAAATGTTTGAAAGTTTTGCAGGACTTGCCGGAACTCCCAGGTTTGTAAGCGAGGAGTAGGAATTGGCACCTTGAGAATTCAATCAAAAGATGGTAAATTGGTTGAAAAGCAGGTTTAAGTTGTATGCTTGTGATTTTTACAAGTGGTTCAGAATTTGAATCAGATTGATCTTAAAAGTGGTAAATCAGGGACATTAAGTTGTATCTGATTTTCTACAAATGATTGAGAAACAAAATGATGAGTTTATCCCCTAACCTACAAATGGTTAAAATCAATCAACAAAACTAATTTTCCGGAAAAATCATTTTGATTAAAACAAACTTAAGTGTTTTGAGATCATAATGAGAAAATAGTTTGTTGTGAGGGGGAGTTCTGATTGTTTATGCCAAGTGGATGGAGAATTGAGGCAATTCGATATCAGTTGTCATGTTCTTGTATAGTTTGTTTTCAAATTTCCTAAAATGTGTTTGCATTTTAGGGGGAGTAAGAAATTTCAGAAAATCCAAAAACATTTGAAAATTTGAAAAAGCCAAAAACATGATAAAATGAAAAATGAGTTTTGTTGCATAAAAGAGGAAATGATAGTACATCAGTGGACGATCACAACATGCTAAAGATTTGGTAAGATAAAAAAGTGATAAACGGTCTCACTGATGATGTGTTAGTAGGTTTTTACACATTTAGTAAATTGTGACGAGATATAAACCTAAATTTCAAACTTGCTTGTTCTGTGGGTTAACACAAACTTGGATATATAGGTAACCCCTGAAATCTTGTTTGAAAGGTCCCTTATTCTGAGATACTAGGTCTTTATACTCAGTGATATCTGGGGTATTATCCCGGGACTTCTGCTGAAAGAAATTTCTGACCTAGTCCCCGGATAATGCTTTCTGCTTATGCTTGAAACATAGCATCGCCCTCAGCAAGCTGATGAAACAATAAAATTGATAGTTCGTACTATAATTTATTCCCCTGACAGATATCATCTGTGGTATACTCACCTGTAAGACTGAATATTGGGATCTGGATACGGGAGTATATTCAAGTAGTGGGACACACGGATAAGTTCAAGTGCTTAAAACATTAACCTCGTATCTCGGATCAATTGAATTTTGTGTGAAAATTTAAGTGGATCAATATACTTACAATCTAGGTGAATTGTTTAGAACTTAAAATGAAATGAAGCTTAACGGTGTTGGTGATTGGTCTAAAAAAACTGATATGATCCTCTTGCACGATCTCACAAAAAATATTGTTTGTAAATATTTCATTTCTGCATTTATTTTCTTTCAAAAAATCCAAAAAGATTTTAGTGTGTTTTAGCATAAATTTTGAAAAATCCAAAAAGATTTTCGACAACTGATTTTGGAAAGCTAATTTTCAAAATTCCGAGTGCTAAACATGATGAACAAATGGTTTGGGTGAAAGTGTTTGAAGAATGTTGAAATAGAATGAGAAAAGTTTTGAAATAAAAATGTTATTCCTGCAAGTGGTAAATTAGATTTGAAAATCTTATCCACAAATTGTTATCAGAAAATTTATTTTTGGGTAGAGTTTTTGCAGGTTGGCCAGGTTCCGAAACCTGAGTTAGATGAGTGCCAGGTTTCGATCTAAGAACCTGTGGAAAGTGAATTCCAGACTACGATCCCAGCAGATTGAGAGGGGGAGTCTGAAGACATCATGATATTCAACATTTGAGAGAGAGGAGTTTGTTGAAGATAAAGATTGATTGAGGATTCTTGCAATGACAAATACTTCAGAGGAAGATCGAAGACTGATAAAGACTGTAGATTGACAATTGAAGACTCGACACTGAAGACTCCGTCAACATCCGAGGGGGAGTTTGTTGGTGCATCCGTCTGTCGACTACGTCTTACATCGAGTCTTAGTCTCATTGCGGATATGATTTAGCATGATGTCATGATGACATCATCAAGATGACATCATTCATGACATCATCACATAACAAGACAAAAATAGAATGCATGAGATAGGAATGATTTCGTTTATATGGTTAAATGAGATTCTGCTCATGTGTCATAAGTCTAGGTCCGCTCTTGTGTCATTAGGTTAGGTTCGCTTATATGGTAATGTGTGAGGTTCGCTCATATGTCCTAGTCTGGTCCGCTTATTAGTCAAGTGGTCTGGATCGCTCTTATGACATGTCATTCGAGCGGACCAGAATGTCTATATATAGTCTGAATGAGCGGATCTCAGTAATAGTGGTAGGTGTTTGTCTTCCGGTGAGCCACGAAGTGCTGCCGAAGTGTTGTCTGAACGTGTAATCGCATCTGTTATCAATAAAACAACAGTTAAAGGTAAATACGCGCTGAATTACGCCGAAACACTTGTTTCCGCCTTTTGTTTTGGTGAAAAACTCTTCTAACCGACTCGTTCGGATCCGAAATCGATCCTACACGACCCGAACGAGTCGTTCAGAAGAGATTTTATCAGTTTCAGAGGCGGAAACTAAGAAACTGAAGTCGAAACAGCTTGTGTATCACTTTAACTACTGATTGTATTAATATGACGTTGTTTACAATCAAATCTCACACCGGCAGCACCTCGGTGTGGAATCTCTGAACTGTTACAAATGACATGAAATGAATCCTATTTATACTAATGAGGTTTCGCTTGGAAATACTTCAAGCGAAATCTATAAACTACAATTCAAGCGAAATCTTATGAATATAATATTCTTGTTCAAGCGAAATCCTTATGTATCATTCTGTAATCATGCAACTCTTGTCTTTTAGTGTAGATGATGTCATTGATGATGACATCTTGATGATGTCATCATGACATCATGTTTGAACAATTTCGCAACGAACCCGAGACTCGATATTAAGATGAAGACGACAGATGAATGCACCAACAGACTCCCCCTCAGATGTTGACGAGTCTTAAGTGTCGAGTCTGTGCATCTTCAGTCTTTATCAGTCTGTTCACTTTCTTCGCATATACCAGGATCTTCTCTTTGGCTCTAACCTCGTCAGACTCCCCCTCTCATCATGATGGGATCGCTGTCTGGAATTAGCTATCACCTTGAGATCAATCTCTGGTTTTATCTCTGTTCAGTTCATCTCCTGCACAAATTTTCTCACCACCATATAAGTTTTCACTTAAATCAATAAGAAAAACTTATTAGAAATAGTTACATCAAGTTCAAATTAATGACCCTGATTAACTAAACTCAATTTCTTTTTCTAATCAAAATTTTTCAATTCTGCATTTAAAACCAACCCTGTTCATCATGTTCAGCACTTGGAATTTTAAAAATCAGCTTTTCAACATCAGTTGTCGAAAATCTTTTTGGATTTTTCAAAAATTTATGCTAAAACACACTAAAATCTTTTTGGATTTTTGAATGTAAATGAAATGCAGTAAAGAAATATTTACAGACACTATTTTTGTGAGTTTGTGTAAGAGGATCATATCAGCTTTTAGACAAATCACAAGCACCGTTAAGCTCTTAATCGTTTTAAGCTCTAAACGATTCACGTTGATTGACGATATGTTTGTCCTCTTAAGCTCAATCTAAAAACTTTCAACATGCTTACCGATACGTTAAGGTATATTAATATGCACTAAGTTCTTATGGACCCCACGATCTCAGCATATCCCCTCATCATGCAATACACTGACTCAAGTAATGCCTTTAAACTTTTATCAACTGTGATTTGTGCGAAAATAAAGCAGAATGTTTAAACATTAACAATCAGGTCGATACTTCCGTATACGCAGAGAAAGTCCAATGTTTAAACAAAATAAGAAAATAAAAATAAGTTGAAGTTGTTTAGGCTTTAACCACCTGGTCGATACTCCCGTATACGCAGAGGAGGTCCAAAGCTTAAACGAAACACCAAAGAAAATAAAGCAGAACGTTTAGGCAACAACATCCAGGTCGATACTCACGTATACGCAGAGGATGTCCGATGCTTAAACAAAATAAAGAAATCAAACAAGTTTAAATTTTTGCAAAATAAAATGCACAATCACAGCGACTTTTTAGCAAAGTTGTGAAAGTTCACAAACTTAACCAGTTTTATGTCTTTCGACAATCAGCGATTACTGAGTAGGCACACAGTCAAGAAGGATAAAACCAAGTACTACACTTTCAACCGTGTTTCCCACTAGAACTAGGCTTTTTGCTTTAGGTTTGTATCGTTTTCGCAAATCTACTAGTCTAGCTGAGCCTATCGTCACATCTTTAGTGAGACCGTTTATCACTTTTAGACTTTACATATCTTTAGCATGCTGTGACAACATGATGAGAATCACTTCAATTCTCCATTCACTTGGCTTGAACAATCAGAACTCCCCCTCACAACAAACTATTTTCCCATTGTGATCTCAAAACACTTAAGTTTATTTTAATCAAAATGGTTTTTCCGGAAAATTAGTTTTGTGTGACGTTTCACAAACATGGGGATCTTTCATCACTTTGTTTTCTTCAATCACTTGTAAAAACTAACATGTTTAAGATCAATCCACAAATATCACTTGTAGAAAATCAAGTACAACTTAATGTCCTTGATTTACCACTTGTAAGTCGAAATATCACATTCGTGAATTTCTCAAGAAATGTGCCGATTCATGTTCCACGCTTACCAACCTGGGAACTCCGGCAAGTCAGGTTTTTCATTTAAACAATTTCACCCAAGCCTGACGGTCCTTGGGTGATTTTAAATTCTTGTTCAACAATGGTGGAAAATTTGCATCATCCATTGTTAGACTAGAACTCTCAGTTTTTACCTCAACAACTGGCTCTTCTAGCTTTACCATACCAGAATCATTGCGTGAATGTGGCTTGTCTGACTTTGATGAGCCAGATTCATCGCCTGAAGGTGGCTTGTCTGACTTCGACATGTCAGATTCATCGCCGACCATTTTCCTCTTCTTCTTTCCCTCTTTCGTCCTCATATTTGTATCTGATGAACTCGTCTTGCTTGACTTTGCAGTAGAGGAAAACGATTCATCAGAACTCTTATTTTTACCAACAGATGAACCCGAGGACAAGATCTTCTCTAGATACTCTCTAGCCTTCTTTCTCTTCTTCCTCAGTCTGTCTTTTTGCCCTTGAGAAAGCTTCACTTTCATTTCCTGAACTTTAGGTTCTTGAACCTTTTGTTCTTTGGGCTTTGCTTCGACTTTGACTGGTTTCTTCTTTGCCATTTTCTGAGAATTAACCCTCAATCTTTCATTTGATCTCCTTGGGCAATCTCTGACAATGTGACCTCTGATGTTGCAATTAAAGCATCTCCTCGTCTCATAACTCCAACCTTGGCAGTTAACAGCAATGTGTCCTTGATAACCACATCGGTAACACACTCTGTTATCGTACCAATCACCATTTTCAGTCCAAATGCTCAAATCAAAGCACTGTTTGGCTTGGTGATATCCATCTCTCCTCTTGTAAGCTGGATTTGGCTTTGAAGCACTGTGGCCCGACCTGCACCACTTATTACCAACAATTTTAGAGTTTTCATTTTTCGATTTTTGTAATTTTTCATTGCGATTGGATGATCGATCTGATGAGCTTTTATTATCTTTTTGAACATTTTTCAATATTTTCTCTTTTTGTTTTTGTTCCACTTTCTGCTTCAAAGGTTTTTGCTTAGAGCATTCTCCTTTTTCAGTTGATTGTGGAACAGTTTCTTGAAATTTTTCTTTTAATTTCAAAAACAATTTTTGTTTTTCGAATTTTTTATTTTCATCATCAGATTTCTCATCACAATCTTCAACTTTGACTTTGTCAAAGTTTGTGACACCGTCACTTATTGGAACATAATTAACCGATTTAGGACAAGGAATAGCTTAAGTATTCACAAACACCTTCAACTTTTCTTCCCATTCCTTGATTTTCTTTTGAGCACACTCTGCTTCCTTTTCAAGTCGAATAATCTTTTCAAGATGAGAATTAATTGCAATTTGTTTTTCAAGATTGTTTTTACCAAACAAATCTCTCTCATCTTCTAAAATTTTTATTTGACTTTGAAAATCTTTTTCAATCTTTACCTTTTCATTTTCCAAATTGTGAATCTGATTTTTCAAAACATTTTCTGATTTTTTAAGATTTTTGTTTTCTAATGACAAACTCTCAACATCCTTCAAGAGTTTGTCATTAACAAATGTCAACATCTCACAATTTTTCAGCAAAACAAGAATATGTTTATCATCAACTTTTGTCTCAACCTTTAAAGATGAGATATTTTCAACCTGTTCCTTTTCCTCATGAACACTTTCATCCTTACTCTCTTCTTCTGGTGAATGATCAAAGATAGGTGCGTCTTCTGCAACCTCTTTCTTTGACTCTGATTCAGGATTCACAGATACAGGTTTTTCAGATTCTTCTTTCTCAATCTTGACCGCTGGAATTTGTTCAACCTGTTTTTTTCTCACTAGGTTTGATTTGTTCTTCAGCTGTTGTTGTTTTTATATCTTTCTCAGATTTAATCTCATCAGTCTCTTTCACTTGACCTGCAAAACACCCATCATTCTTATCAGATGAAATTTTCTTTTGAAAATCTTCAAGCTTTTGTATTCCTTCTTCATCATTATCACTCTCTTCATCAGACGAGTGATCAAAGATAGGCGCTTTTTCTGCATCCTTTTGAAAAGTTTCTGTTTCAGTTTCAATACCAGCTGTTTCGGCAACAATAACACGAGCAACTTGTCCATTAATAAAGACACTGAAATCAATACCAAAAAGTCTGTAAAACTCTTTATCCATGTTTCGGTGTCAAATGTTCACTTAAAATGTTGATTGGGCCGAGAATTATGACTTGGGTCAAGAACTTGTTCAACACTAATATTTGTCAAAAATATTGATACTTTCTAAATAAAGATCAACAATCAATATAACTCTTGGGCCGTAATATCAATCATGGGCCGTAACCAAATATAGTGGGCTGATAATGATGATGAATATTAAAAAAAAACTGATTGAACCGCACAACTATTCAGCACTTAACATTTTTTATTCGACTTCCTCACTACTCAACTGACAATTTCCAATCTTTGATTACTAACCGATGACTTTAATGACACACATAAATGTTCCAATCACATGGACTCGGTATAGTGAGCTGACATCAACTACCAACAAAATCCTTTAATCTCTCAAAACTTTTTGATTTGACCACACTTTTACTTGGATCTAATTGGACCTCAAAATCCACTAACTCAACAAACACACAAGGATTATACTGATTTACTTTAAACTAATATTCAATAAAAACTAGCCGACAATTCTATTTAATGATCAATCAAATGTCAGACAATCACTTTATCAACATAACTTTCTTTGATTTATACCACACTTGATTGGTCACGATTTTATCAACTTGTAGAATCGAATAATATTGCTTTATCACTTGTGATCACAACGTGCAAACTGACACAACACATGATATTATCACATAAAATCTCATGAACAAAGCAATCACATGATACTGACACACTCAAACTGGCAACAACACATGTAATATTCTATTCCCGATGTACTGTCACTCTCAACTCGATGTATTTATCACGTGAAAGACAGTTCAAGCGGAATCTACAACTAATATCTCAAGCGAAATCTGCAAATTGTGAACTTTCAAGCAAAATTATCAAATTTTTTTTCAAGCGAAATCTGCATGAAATCAGCAAATCGATCTGATTTTGATCCGATTGAACAAGATTTAAACCGATTTTAGATCTGAAACTCTCAAGGGTTTGTTAAAACATGTTTACGCATATAATGTGAGAATTTGAGCCGATTTTAACCGTAAAAATTTGTTCGATTTTGAAAGAAGGTGAAGAAAATCAGAAAAAGTGACAAAAACGAGCTGTTTTGGCGAAATCTCTTCCTCCTGAGCTCTGATACCACTTGTAGGATCGGTTTGCGACCCGAACGAGTCGTTCAGAAGAGATTTTATCAGTTTCAGAGGCGGAAACTAAGAAACGGAAGTCGAAACAGCTTGTGTATCACTTTAACTACTGATTGTATTAATATGACGTTGTATACAATCAAATCTCACACCGGCAGCACCTCGGTGTGGAATCTCTGAACTGTTACAAATGACATGAAATGAATCCTATTTATACTAATGAGGTTTCGCTTGGAAATACTTCAAGCGAAATCTATAAACTACAATTCAAGCGAAATCTTATGAATATAATATTCTTGTTCAAGCGAAATCCTTATGTATCATTCTGTAATCATGCAACTCTTGTCTTTTAGTGTAGATGATGTCATTGATGATGTCATCTTGATGATGTCATCATGACATCATGTTTGAACAATTTCGCAACGAACCCGAGACTCGATATTAAGATGAAGACGACAGATGAATGCACCAACAAAAACTAAAAGAATCTGAATCTTGGTCAATAAAATAGAATGAATTGGGTTCTCATATTCTAAACCTTTTAAGAAAATCAACATGTGTAGATTTGTTTATGATTTTTATTGTGTTAAAAACATTTATCAAATCTACAATACATTGTTATAACACGCAAACAAATTTTCTACCATCATGTAATGTTATCATATGGTTAAATATCACCAAATCATAGTTGTAATTAAATTAATTGTTTCCTTATTTGATTGATGAAAAAATTGAGAGTTTATATTGGGTTCATCAAGGCCACCTTTTTTTAATTACACGTAACCTAAGAAATGAATAAGGTGCTTACACCACTAGGTTTTAATCAGAGCACACTAGATCAAAATACTATGGTGTATTATTGTATGCACCACTACAAACATATTTGAATTAAAACTGTGATTATTTATTAGGAATATTGGATTTTAATAATCCTAACTATTTGTTGTTGGTTGCTAACAATCCCAACTTCAAAAATAACAACTGGCAGTCTCAACTATTTACATATTGGTCTTCAATGGACCCTGACTAACAGAACCCTAACGCTGTTAGACTCCGGTCGTCGAAAAAACGTTTTTAGCCAGAAAACTCATTTTTGGCCAGAAAACTCAACCTTTTCGTCTCAAACCTCTTTGTAGCCTTATTACAGACCTTTAGAAACCTTTTTTCTAGTAAAAGTCCTAACTATTGAGGTCGCTGGAAAATTCCTTTCCCGTCGGAAAACTTCTGTATGGCCGGAAAACTCAACATTTTCGTCCCAAACCTCTTTGTAACCTTAGATCGGACCTTTAGGAACCTTTTTCTAGGCAAAATCGTTTTTCCGGCGACCAGAGACTAACAACGTTAGAGTTCTATAAGTCATGGTCCATTGGAGGCTAATACGCTAATAGTTGAGATTGCTAATGGTTATTTTTGAAGTTGGGACTGTTGGCGGCCAATGGCGAATAGTTTTACTTATTAAACTCCAATATTCCTATTTATTATCCATACTATGTTTAAAGAATTTGAAGCACAAAACTATGACTTCATAAAACTAGGAATTGTACATGGTTGTTGCACCAAATCTATCAGGGGCGGCCCAAGCCCAAGTATTTTGAGGCTTTAGCTTTGGGCCTCCAAATAAACAGGGCCTCCGGCTTTAAAAAAAAAAATAGTAATAATTATATATGATATTTGGGCTGGGTTGCGATGGATAGTATTGATGTATAGCAGATTTGTAGGGGCGCTACATATGAAGTATTGTATTTGGGCGGTAATTGAGATTTACTCAATTTTTTCTAGGGAAAAGGCCTCTAGTTTTTACTTCGCTTTAGGCCACCAAAACAGTTGAGCCGGCCCTGAAATCTATTTAGAGAAGCGCCTAGAAGAATGAAACATTTGATCGAGGACAATGACGAGGACCATATCAATGGCAGGATCGATAGATGGTTGTACCACCAAAGCAAAAACATCACCCCCAAGTGCCACCCCTCCTTTGGCTTCTTTCCTCCTAATTTCAGCAACACAACACACCGGTGGTTGTCATCATACACCATGCAGAACTTTTGAGCATATGATCCTTGGATCTCATAGATCACATTTATTTTGTTCCTGTTCTTTGATGATCCTACTGTGCTCACATATGCTAGTGACTTGGTGTTTAAGACATTCACATGTTTGGTCACTGAAAATCAGGAATTTACACTTTCACTATCATAGACAAGAAAATTGTCTGCTAGGCTTAACATCTGGGGATAATAAATCATGTCACTAATCAGTTTGTGTACAACTTTAAGATGACTTTTTTATGAAAATTATTACAGGTGTAGAAATAAATGTACCTTGTGCCTAACAGTGTGGAGACTGCAGCCTAACACATCCATGAGAACAATCTCCCGGTTTCCTTTCACGAAATAGTTGTCTACTCGAAATGCAAGATTTCCATTGGAGTTGTACACTGTAAACCCATCACAACTGAAGATCAAAGACTTCTTCCACACCGTCAAGACGATAGGATTCTTAGTGTTTATAACTGGAATTATGGTCTCACTCTCAGGATAAACCTTTGCCATGAAGAAGCACTGATTAGAAAGAGAAGGGGAGGACTATTGAGAATGCCTTTGAAATTTTGGATGATGGAAGTTTAGGGTGGGACTCTACATTTTTTATAGTAACTATACTGCAAGGTATATATCCCATTCAATGAACACTTTTGTAATAAGGGGATGCTTAAAGCATGTGATGATGCATAGTTATAGCATAGGTTTTATTTATTTATGTTTTTTCTTCATGCATAAACACGTGAAACATGTTAACAAAAGCAAGTAAATAAAGAATCTTGGTACCATGAACTACATAATAAATTGAAACTATTTAACATATTGTTATTGTTTTAATCACTAGCCAAGCTATTTTTCTTATTATGTTATTTTCTTCTTGACTATGAGATTGAGTTTGCACTATTGAATATTTTGTAAATAGTTCAAAAGTTTCATATAATCATGTTTATTAAATTTCCTAGTTTATATAATATAGCAAAATGATAAAAATGAGTACGGACGAAAATGTTTTAGGCTTACAGTCTAAGAAAAAAAGCAAATGTCCAAACCCCATATACTGCCGGTATATTTTGTGGATCATAACGATAAGAAATGGAAAACGTTGAAGAGAATGCTAGAGGGTTTATAGTTCACTAAAAATCAAATAGGTTTATTAGCCCGTAAATGAATTGGTGGCATGTCGTATGAACGTCGATTTTACTTAGGACCAAGAGGTCTAGTTTGGCTTTATAAATACAGCCAATTATGATCACGTACATGACTTTCTATATTATATAAATTTAAAAAAAAAAACTGTATTATATGGCATAAATTTTTGGTTATTTACGAGTTTTCTCTTTCACTATCATGTGACTTGGTTTTAACTAGAATACAAATGGAGTTAGTATGATGGAGTGAAATTGCAATAAAATGAAAACATTGGTATTAAATTACAAAACATTTCTGATAATAGCAATGGCCTATAAACCACAAGGACCAAAACCACCATTTACTCAAGTATTTTTATTGATGAAATGGCTGAGTCTTCCAAATACACAACGTATCCTAAGATTAGATTATTTGTCCCATAAATATTATGATTATTTTATTAATATTGAGAAGACAATTGATTCCGCGATTAATGGTACAAAGTACATCTTTTTTAATCTAACTAAAACTAAAAGTCAACGAAAAATTCCGGTTGACCAATTACGTAAAAACAAAACATGTAATACATAATACTTCATATCGAGTACCTAATATTTCAGATATAATCATGTATTAAGGATAAATAATATACAAAACATTAGCCAAATTAACATATAATACCCACATAATGTCGAATACTAAAGATTTAATCGAATAATAAAGCATAAACAATCAACTTTTTATTATTACATATGTAATCACGTAAGAAGCATAATTGTAATAACATTAGTTATAACAAATCATATTAAATTTGTAATAATATAATGGATTTGACATTCTTTTGTTTTCCTTGATAAGAGTTAAAGAATCGCAAATGAGATTTGACGCACATATTGTGACAACCCAAGATTTCAAGGCCCTTTCTCTACGAATCACTTGTTTCGCAATCCGGTTTTTACAAATTGTTTATATTGAGAATTTAAATGATACATTAATTATTTTTGTTTCAATTCGTATGTGGGTGTCACTAGGTTGATGACATGAAAATAAGAATTGTGAACAAAAGAAATTGTGGAGGTGGCCTATGTATTCGAAACACATCAGTAGGGGATTGGCAAATTACTTTTGGCAAACAATCGTTGACGTCAGCAAAGGAATTGGAAGGTTATATTATTTTTGCAAAACAACTTTGGGCCACAAAAGACAACAGGCCATTATCTAAGTGGAGCCCTATGGGTGGTGGAAAACATTAGTCATAAGGAGAAATAAAACAAGACAGAAGGCAGTTGTCGGTAATAGACTTTCGCCAAATAGGGGCCCCAACCCCGAATCATTCGAGGCCCAAGTGGGTCTGGCTCATTTATCCGATCCCTTTCACCCTAGGCTCCCATAACCTCACAAGCATATTGGGTTGCAAACCCTAATTCCCTGGTTCTACCCGGTGGTCGATGACAGCAGAAGAATGGTCGATGGCAGCATGGGAGACTCCTCGTTCGAGCTTAAACCCCCTCCACTTTACATATCACGGTTAGTAAACAATTGATTGTTAGTCCGTTAATTATTGATGAAACTCACGAATCATGGCTGCGTTTTCTATCTTAGAATGAAACTGGAAGTATGGTATTGTTAGATGTGATGATTGTTAATATCTGTGTTGTATGTGTTAAGTTTACGGTCGAATCGTGTGTCTCGTAAAGATTTATACACTACAAGAAATTTGGGTCTTCACCCACACATAGTATGTGTGGATAAAAGCATATTATATGTTGGTAGTTGTCTTTACCTACACATAAACTAAGTGTTATGATGTGTAGGCTCGTGACTGTGGATATAGGCCATTACCCACACATAAGTTATGTGTAGGTATATAGCAAGCTATACCTACACATATATGTGTGGCTAAAAGACATTTATATGTGTGGCTAAAAGTACAACAATTTATTTAGAATGCATGTGACGTGGCATCTAATGTGGCAGGTGACGTGGCAAGTGATGTGGCATCCGACGTGGCAGGTGATGTGGCATCCGACGTGGCAGGTGACATGGCATCTAGCGTGACGGATGACATGGCATGAATATATGTGTAGGTAAAAGTAATATTATATGTAGGTAAAAGTAATCTTATATGTAGGTAAAAATAATATTATGTGTAGGTAAATGTTGAAGATGTGTTGGTATTGATCTTTATATGTGTTGAAACAAATGTAAACTAAAAGGCAGTAAAATCATACATAATGTCACAAACGTCACCATTGATTAATACATGAAACAAAGTGCCAATTTGATTAATACATGAAACAAATGTAAACTACAATGAAGTAAAATCATAAATAATCAAAAGGCATGTCAACTTAACAAGGTAATCAAGAGTTGGATCTTGACCATTGATATTAACTTGTAAATAGCACAACCATAGCTGACACCGAATCCTAGTAGAGCCCTAGCCGCTACCCTGCATCACCTGAGCACCACTCCCGACAGGTCAGCAGCTATCCCCACTGACTGTATGTTTTGCATAAACAGATCCTACCAAAATGGAAGATTAATATCTAAAAAGAAGAATATGGTTTATATACATAAACAATAAAGAGTGAGTTCACCTTTGATCTGAACTGAAGGGCTGGATCAGTAGTTCACAAAACAAGCCTGGCAATTTCTGCACAGTTACCAACCTGGTTACTTTTTATGTATATGTATATGTAGCTTAAAAACAAAACATGAATGGGTAACATATAGCAAGAAGTTGAAAGAAAGTATCATGTTTGCTACTAACAACGTAACCGCTCCATCTAGCAGCCATGTCTAGAGCTTCTCCCAACACCACCGCTGAATTTCGGATGCAGCAGAGATAAGATTCCATGACCTCTTCTTTTCTCAAAATTAATTTGGACTTCTACCTGCAACAAATCAGGAATAAACAAAGATAGTACAACAAGCAAGTAATACAGTTTATTTTTACGTGTTCGCTGATTTTCAACTACGTTAGCTAGTTTAAAATGCAAAAAAAAAAAAATATGTCTACAGGTGCATGCCATGAAAATTAACAGAAACGAGCTTACCCTTTGTAAGATTCCTCTAAGTAAAGCCAGCTCCAGTTCATCAAGTGGTTGTAAGCAATCCTCGGATCTGACATTCTAGAGTTCGGTTTCCTTTGCAGTGATTGACACAGCATTTTGTCAAATGATGTTCATAAACTTCAGTGTTGAACGCCTTTTTATCATAAAATCCACCTTTCTTGCTAACTTGATCACCTGTAAAGATGAAGAATAAACTTGACAGAAACAAAGGCACAGAAAAAAAGAATATTTACAAAACACAAATGCAAGGAAACCTTCAAAAGTAATGCAGTCCAAACCATCAGTACGCGTAACACGTGTAACAACATCCAAATCTCGGCAAATCACTGTTCTAGCAAAAACCTAAGGGGTAGAATGGGCAACATCCATATATATATAGTGAGATTTAGTAAGTATATTTGCATCCCTGTATGAGGCGTAGGTAGAAAAAGGGTTCAATTGATTTGAGTTAACAGTTAGTTCATGTGAATTATAGTAAATATGACAAATTTAATAGGGCTATTACAATGGAGTTTATAAAGACTGGTTGCAGGTTTAATATGACAAAATAAAGGATTTTGTGATAGAGCAAATAGAAATACTTGCAATAGTTAGTTCCGGCTTTAACTTTTCCAAAGGGCACAGTGCTTACATAACTAATAGTTACCAACATTCTAGTAAAGAGGCTCATATTCATAGTAATCAACAAACAAACTTTGTTTAATTATCATCATAATGGGTGAATCCAAGCACTTTAAATCAACTTTGTATCCAACGAGTTGACGCTAACCCGCACTTTGCCGCGGGATGTTGATGGTTAAGATAAAGCATATATATCAATAATTTGAAGTAATATTTTTTAACCAGTAATCATATTCTCCAAAAATCCAAAAAACTTGAAGTAATAACCAACATATAGTTTGATAAAAGTGTTAAAAACAGCAGAGAAAAACTAACCTGTTCAAGAGGCATGTGCGACAATACTTGATGTTACATGGCTTACCCTTTGCTTGGTTCTTGCAGTTAACATATACAACATAGGTCTTCTGTCGGCACTACAAAAAGAATGCAACAAATTACAGATTAATAATAGAAATAACACAAGACTGAATGCAAACTGAACTGATCATTTATCAATTAGAACCAAGCGCTTGAAGAACATATATATAAGTTTGAAAAATTACATATAAATTTCCAATCCAAATAATCATTAATTCTGATTAATAGCTAGTCGGTACTCGGTAGTGCTAGTGATTTTTACAACCATGACAATTAGTACTAACAAATTCTTTTGCTCTGTGATTAATAAAGTTTGACTCTAAAAGTCAACACAACTCCCATCTAGAACATAGTACAAACACATATCTCATATTCATTTCAAATCACTTCAGATTCGCCTACACGTCCTAACAAAACTTCAAACATTAATCTAAACCTAAAAACACAGCTTAAACAATCTCAATCTCAATCACAAATCATAAAAAACGTTAAACACCTACCTCATATCAAATAAAATCATGAAAACCCTAAAACACAGTATATAATCCCAAAACATAAACACTGTCACAGTAATTACACTACACAATCAAATGAAATCAAATCAAACATACTTGATGACAAGTAGTCCCGTTCTGAGAGTCGTAAATCTTGTCGTGAATAACACGAACACCTGGATTATTATTCCTCTTCTGCGGTTTAGAGCTCTGATTGTTAGAGCTCTGATTGACAAACGTGTTCAAACGAGTGTTTACCCAGAAAGTAAAGAAACTCTCACCGGAATCACTTCCAACAGTCGCTGATACCCACGTTTCCGGTTGCCGGTGTGACTGCTGCCGCTGTGACGTTCCACCGCCACCGCCGCTGTTTCTCTCTCTCTGCTCTCTCTCTCCTCTTCTCGTCTCTCTCTCTTCTTAGTCTCTCCCTTTCTCTCTTTGCTTCGTCATCGCACCACCGCCAAACATGGTGGTGGCGGTCGGTTACACACAACGAAGAAGGGGTGGGGTGCTTGTCCGGTGGGTATCGTTGTCTTGTCGTAGATCTGCTAGAGAAGACGAGAGGCACCGGAGACACGGCTCTGGTCACCGGAATCCGCAGGGAAAAGAGGAGAAAAGGGGATGCGGCTGGTGTTGTCGGAGTAGCTTGCTGGAAGACGGGCGATAGTGGTGGCTCGTCGCTGGTGTGGTTTAATCAGAGGGAGAGATCGAGAGAGTTGAGAGGGTGTCTGGTGTGTGCTTCTGAATATTAGGTTGTCTCAAAAAGGAATAAAGGAGATGAGAGGAACAAGATCTGATCGGTTGCCTGTGTTTGTGAGTAAAAAAGAGAGGGAGATCTAAAATTTTGTGGAAAGTAAAAGAGCGGGGAGGTCTAAAATTTTGGGAGTAAACTAGGGGGGAGAACCTGATCCAAAATAACCAATAAGTTTATCTCCAAAAATATATTTTTATTTAATATAATTAATCAATTTATAATAGTTTAAATATATAATCATTCATTTAAATAAAAAAGAAAACTAATTTTTTAAAAAATATAAAATAATATATTTACCTAATGTATCATAACTAGGTGATGCCCCGCCCGCGTTGCGGGGCGATAACCGAATAATTCTCAACCAATTAAAAAAAACAGTACTATAGTGATGAAACAATGGTTAACCGAGTGGGGTTAATTTACTAGTCTCGTCAAGTAAGGTTAATCCCTTCTTTCCGAGGGTCCCTGGCTGGATCGTCTATTGGTTAATTCCTGCACAAGTCAAACAAACCGTGACTCGTAACAAGGAGAATGGGGTGGGGGGTGCTCCTTGTTACCACTCTCCGGCGTGGGAATCAGTAATGTGCTTGGGAAGCAAAGTGTGATTGTAGTGAATAGTGAAAGTTGAGAGTGGAGATACCTCAAACCTGGTTTGGGGTATGCTTTTATAGCCGAGGAGTGGAGGAGGGTAATTGAGTAGTTAGTCCGACATCGTACAGCTTTTTGCACGTGTGTCAGACTTGTTAGTGCGGTGGTAATGCCACGTGACTTGCTGTGGTGTCAGACTGTTGCACACACGTGGATTCATAGGCGAATGTCCCCCATACCACGTGGACTGACAGGGGAATGTCCCCCATACCACTTGTACTATAGTGTCAGATCTTGTCTTGTAGGCAGGATGCGGTGCGAGGCCGCATCGCTGCTTGCGGTCACTGATGTTGTTCCCGCGTTGGTTGATTCATCCATGATATGTGCGGGATGCGTTGCTATGCCGCATTGTTGCTTGTGTCTGTTACAATTGTCTAGATCCATTGTCGTGACGGAAATGTTCAAAGGATGCGGTGCTAGGCCGCATCGCTATGTGTAACATCTATCTTCGTACTTAAGGTGTCTTTTTATCACTAGACAGATTGGACTGCTGTACATGTGTTTGCGCACGTCCGTGCGGTTGCAGGTAAGTTCTTGGTGTTGGGGGTTTTTGATAGGGTTAATGGTCACTCGCAGTCATGCTGACGCGAGATTTGGTACCATACCTCCTCATATAGTTTTGCTAGAAAGAAAAAGTAAAAAGAGTGTTAGGCAGCTCATTCACACGATGTTGAGTTGAGGGCAAAGTCATATTTTCATTTTTACTTGAGAGAAAAATCAAAAAAAAAAATTCCCGAGGGTAAAATCCTATTTTTTAGCTAGGGGAAAACCATCTTTTTATTTTGCACTAGGGGCAAAAACATAATTTTGAATTGAGGGTGATATCGTAATTTTTAACCGAGGTGAAAATTGTAAATTTTAGCTGGGGGTAAAAGCATAATTTTATTTAGGACTGAATTTCAGTAACCAATAAGTTTCCCACCAAAATTTATTTAGGACTGAATTTTAGCTGGGTGACCACTTAGCTTGGGGCTTGGGTTTTAGCAGGGTGACCACTTAGCTTGGGGCTTGGGTTTGAAGCCGGGCGTGGGGCGGGCTAGCGATCCGATGTGGCGGCCTCCTATTCGCTTTGTTGGCCATGTCATAGCGGGGTGTTTGAATTTTAAATTGTAACCGTTTAGCCAAACCAAGTGGTCACCCCAACCCCCAACAGTCAACATCCCCTATATATATAACCCCAACCCCACCGGCCAAACACGATATTGGCCGGAAGCCTTCGTCACAAGCGTCGTTGACGCTATGAAGGGGCGATAACCCGGCCAAACACGATATTGGCCGGAAGCCTTCGCAAGCTACCGACATAATATTAAATGAATAATATTTTGTTTAAAAGAAATATTGTGATAATTATATAATTAATTATCAAAAATAATTATATTAAATCTGAATAATTAAAAATACCATTTTTAATTATTGAACTTTAGTATTACTGAATTAAAATAATTCTGGATAAAAATTATATAGTTACATAATTAATTTAAACTATATTTATAAGTGTAAAACTGATTTAATTAAACTCATTATATATATAATGCATTCTGAAACTTAACACATGTGGTGAAGTGGTTCAAGTGGTTACGATGTCGTTTGTTAAGAAAAAGGGTTCGAGTCCCGCTTGGGGCGGTTCAATTTGGGATTAAATCCCTTTTTATTTTCAGAATATAATTAATATAAATATAAAAATCCTAATTAGTATATATAGGAAATAAGAATCAAGATATAAACGGATGTGGCATGCCCGGCCGAGTGGTTACGATGTCGTTTGTTAAGAAAAAGGTCGCGAGTTCGAATCTTGAAGGGGCCGGTTCTCAATGAGGAGACCCCCTTTTTTATTCAGTATTTTGAAAATTTACACTTTGCCCCTCCTCAAGTTTCAGTTTTGACGGTTTGGTCCCTGTGCTTTGAAAAGTGACACAAAAGGTCCCTGTTTAGTTCAGTTAATAAGACTAACTAAGTTAAGTTATGTTGAAGGAATCCTTTATTAAAACACTAACTCAGTTAGTGTTTTTAGTTAATTATAGTTTAAAAATGGCACTAATGGCCCCTAAAGTTTAACTTTAGAAAATGACTATATGAACCCTAGACTTTAAAATAAAATAAGCTATATTTATTTCCTTTATAAATAAGTTTTAAAAATGTTATAAAGGACCCTAGACTTGTAGTTTGCAAGAATAGTACTTTTAACCCCCCGTATTTATATAGTTTCAATAATGACAATTTAGTCCCTAAACTTTAAAAGCAAACTTATTAAGCAAGTTTCAAAGAATGACAAATAGGTCCCTCAACTTGTAGTTTCACAAAATGTCATAATAAGCCCCTATAGTTTATGTAACCTTGTTTAATAGAAACTAACTTGTTTGTATCTATCCAATATCTACATATAGTGTACATTTTTAATATGTGTAGGTGTTTATTTTCCATGTCATTTTCAAATTATATAATAGGATTTTACTTACATAATATATCTACATATTTATTTACAAATATTATGTGTTGGTAAACATAATCAATTACCAACACATATTTGGTGTTTTTACATATATGTAGATAATATACCTACACATAAGGAAAATTTGTTACATGTGTGGGTAATTACCATCGCCAAGTGTGGCTAAAACATACTACCTACATATATTAAGTGTTAGTTATTGTGAAAAGATATCATTAACCACTACCCACACATATACAAACATGTGTAGGTAGTTACCCACACATTTACATATGTAGGTAAATTATGTGTGGGTAAACACCCATATTTCTTGTAGTGATAGGTGTTCATGCAAGAAATCATGAGTTTAACTTGGTTATGTTATATATTCGTAAGAGGTACCGAAACTGTTAATTGATGAATGGTGGTATCACGTATTCGAGAATGATTGTGATTGTGTGAATAGCAATGGAATCAGATTGTTTATGAGAAACTTAGATTTGAATGATAAGTCTTGTGTTAATCAAATAATTGTGATGATTTGATCTGCTATGGTGATATCGAAACTGTTTGTTAAAATGTGTAACTGACCTCGACGAAATACTGGATGATTCATCACCCACCTGCCGACGAAAGTCGATGTTTCGTCGCCACCATGTCGATGAACAACTGTGATACTTCGTTTGGTTCGTCAATAAGAAGTATAAATGCCCTTAGTCATGGAGGCATTCCAATGTGTAAGTGTTTGATATACGTGCCAGCATGTGCATAATTTGTGGGGAAGTGTGTGCATGGGTTTGCTAGAACCGTTTGTGGACATGTGGGTTGTTGAGGGAATATACATTAAACAATTGTTCATCATGTATGAATGGTGATGATTATATAAATGCTTATACATATTTCTTGTATCTGTTTACATGATAATATTGTCAAGGAATGAGAAAACTTGGTTTGCCTTGTGTGACATTAATGTGGAGTGTGGACTGGTATTAGAATCGAGTACGGGTTACATGATATACGATGAATTTTGTGTTGTATGCGACCTGTATAAAATACGTGATCTGGTTAATTGTGATTCTGATATTATTGGTAACCGTGTTAGGACGTTTGTGACTGACTGTTAAACGGATGACTAATCTTACCGAGCAAAAACTAAGGTGAGTTCACTACATTCGAGCATGCGTCCCAGTGGTTGGGGACAGTCAGTGGTCTGGGTAATAACGGGTATATTAGTTAATATTCTCACCTATCATTTTTGTAAGTCCCTTATTATGTTACCTGGAGGGTAACGGGTATTAGTTGGTAGCGCTACTTAGGTTTGGCACCCTCACACCGCTCCTAGATAGGACGGATGTGAACTAATGACCCAGTCGGGGCCCAGTACTAGATAGGAGTACGTGGGAAGGGCAGTCATGTATTTCAGGAGCCGTCTTGTTCGGAATTGAGATATTAACAATATTACCTGCATTTGTCAGTGAACTGTTTTACATACAACTGGTAACAAACGTTTTCTAAAACTGTGAACTCGCCAGCTTTGTCTGATACACTTGTTACATGCTCGCAGGTCGTTAGGTACTTGGGAACAGGAACTTGCTGGCTGGAGGGTGTGAGTGGTCATGGTTGCATTGATGGGTTTATTTATCAAACATTTATTTACTATGGTTGTTTGGAAAATATTTACATTATGTTATGTTAAAGCTTCCGCTGAACTTGATGGTTTTTGAATTACTTATGTTTGGATTTTATTACTATTAAATGATGAAACTTTATTTTAAACTTATGGATTCAGTGTAATTGGTGGCTCATTACTAGTGGTCACACGCCTAACAGGGACACCCCCTAGGTGGTAATTTGAGGGTGTGACACATATATATACATAAGTTGATTAGCGTAACAATACAATAAACTGATATCCTAAAAGCACTTCAAATACCCAATTTGTAGAGTTCGTTGACCGTTAAAAAAAAAGCACTTCAAAAAAATGATGTCGAAAAAGTCAACTTCAGCAAACCGGCCCAAATTCCTTTTATCGCAACCCAGTTAAAATTCGGTGCATGCATACTAAATTAGAGTAAATTAGTGTTTTCGTTATTGTACGAATCATTCTTGAACTACAAAAATTACAGAAATCATCCTTTACGTTGATATGTTGCACTTTTCTTCCTTTTCTGTATATTAGTTGTAATGATAAATATAAGATTATATATGTTAAATACCCAAACAAAGTAAGACCACGATCAACATATGGACCGACCGTGGACCAACAAAATGATTCTGTAAATTGAAGAATATGTTTGATATAACGACCCGGTTGAACATTGATCGTCCAACCCACTTAAAATTTTGAGGGACAAACACAAACTATAAGATCCCCATCGGTTCCACAGCCCAACCTGTCTTTAAAAAAAAATTACTGTAAATATTATAACATAATTATATTGTTCAAAAAGGTTAACTTTCACTCTAAAATTAACATGTTTTCATTTAGCCAAGAGTTTTGAGTGATATTTAACCAGTTTGACTTTGCTTGTTTGACCCAAATAAAAAAACCGTAACATGAACCAATTTAGCAAAATTGGCCAAAAATGTCACCTCTAAGCTAGTGAAGTGCCAAAAGATATAAAAATACATACTTCTTAGTCGAAATTATCAATCTTGATGGGAACGATTTAGTGTGCAACCTTAAAGTGTCCCACTAAACGTGCAAAAAACACCATTTGTTGTTCAAGTGTGAATTTAATGTTTTTGGCCTGCACACATATTAGAGTAACCAACTTACTATTACCAGAAAATTATATTAAAAATAAAAACAAAGACATTTTATATATTTCTAACCTTACGAAAACCATGCTGCTCCCCTTCGTACTCCACTAAAGCAACTGGCAATCCTTTTGCTTTCAATGCTTGATAAATTTGTCTTGCTTGAACAGGAGGTACAACCTGTAACACAGCATGCATCGATCCATTATATATGATATATAAAAGACCTTCAAGATATAGATATAAAATTTTCCACTTTTTTCCATATTTTAGCAACCAGGAGTGTTCATGAGCCGTTGTGCGAAAAGTATTGACAACTAAAGCCAAAAGAATTGTCAACATTATAAAACAAAGTAACCAAATTTATTAAAAAAAACTATATTGTCTAAGAAAAGAGGAAATTTCGATATGTTTACATTTTGCTAAGTTTCAACCCTTGCCAGCATACATTACGCATCCAAAGTAATTAATCTCTTTACCTGAAAAAATAAACATAAAAAACAAAATGGTAAATATATTTCTAACCTTGCGAAAACCATGCTGCTCCCCTTCGTACTCCACCAACGCAACAGGCAATCCTTTTGATTTTAATGCTTGATATATTTTTCTTGCTTGATCAGGGGGTACAACCTGCAACACAACATACATCAATCCATTACAATGTATATAAAAATATGTTATGTAGAAATAAACCTTTACACTTATTCAATATTTTAGCAAGGGGTGTTCATGGCCCATTAGACGCTTTTTACAAAAAATGTGGGCTGAACCGCTAACTACGGTTTCAGAGATAAATCAAACGGCCGGGTTGCATCCGGTTTAGCGGTTTAAATGTTCGGTTTGGCGCTTTAAACCGTTTTTTATTTTCAGAATCATTAGTTTGTATCATAAAAAAGGAACGATAAAGGGTGCGCAAAATAATACAAAAAATAGTTCCAGTTCGGAAAACGCCATGAAAAATGCCTAGAAATACCCATTTGAAAATGCCAAAAACACCCGGTTCAATAAAAACACCATGAAAAAACCAGTTGAAAATGCCATAAATACACCAGGCTCAGAAAAAACGCCATAAAAACCCAGTTGAAAACGTCATAAAAAGCAAAGTTGAAAATACCATAAAAAACAAAGTTGAAAACGCCGTAAAAAAACCCGGTTCTTTTTTTTTGAAAAGTATATCAATAGTATAGTCGTTGGAAAGATAAAAAACGCTGGATTTCATGGTTTATGTTTTTATAAATAATCAGGTATAAAAAAATTATGGACGGTTAAATGTGATGGGGAAATGGCATGTGATTAGCGTGTGCAACCTTGTTTGGATCATCCCATCTTACCCCTCCTGGTAGTTCTAAGGTTCCTAGTATCTACAAAAATGGCACAAAGATCTTGTGGCTGAGAATCGTTCTCACCGTTTTAACACTTTAAGGCGTTTTCTCCGGATCCTCTTGTTTCTATATTTATATATATATATATATAGGTTCGGGATTTGGAGAAAACGGTAGAAAGTGTGAGAACGGTGAGAACGCTTATCGATCGTCCGATTAAAACAATCTATGGACTAGATTGGCGCGGTGGCGTTTTTGTAAATAACATCAATTTTCTTACGTGGACGCCAAAAAAGATTCCAAAAGATCGACGATTCTTTCAGATACACTATTTTCTCAGTAAAACGCCAAAAATGACAAAAATAGTTTCTTGTATATTTAAAATATTGTTCTACGCCAAAGGTTCGAATAATGCATTCTTCCATGAAATGCTATGCTGTGACTCAAATAACATTTTGCTGCATGAGATGGAAAAATCATAAAGAAAAAGATGCTGGGGTCAAACTTATGCCATTTTCAGTGTTTTGTTCTTGATGAATATTTAAATAACATGAAAAGACGAATGACACTACTGAGTTGTTTGAAGATGCATATTCAAAAAAAAAAAACTCATGTCATTTTGACTTTCCAAACGGCCACAACAACACAAGCATGACTAAGCCAAACCACCACCGAACATGATTCAACAGAAGAAAGAGACTAATGACACTAAAAATTTGGAAGATTAACTGTTTCTTTTTTTTTTATTTTCTTTTTCTGTTGTTTGCTATGTATTTCTCAATTTAGAATAAAAAATACATTATCTTAATTAAACGCCAAAACAGTCAAAATGCATATGAAAACGCCATAAATGGAGTAAAAACGCCAAAACTATAATGAAAGTAACTTACAGAAGTATTAATTAAAAAAAGCTAGAAATGAAAAAAATAAAACGCCAAAAACTAATAAAACCCATTCCAAAAACGCAAAACCTGAAAAGGCTGAACAAAAAAACAATAAAAATACAGAGTAAAACTGAAAAGACGGCTACTTTATTAATATCATTTATTGTAAACAAAATCCCGCCTAAACTACGTGCCAAAAACATCCTATAAAGAAAGACTTCTCTGCACAAATAACTTATCACAAAACCTGAAACAAACGCCATATTCCCTAGAAACCATTCACTTTAAAAACGCCAAAAAAATACTTAAAAAAGCCACAGATGCAGAACGTCGATTCTGCTATATTGAGTATTGATCTGAATGAAGTTTCACTGAATGGATTCTTCACTGAGTTGGGTATCTCTATAATCTTTTGCTGAATGAGATGGACAAATATTCAAGACAAAGAGACTGATGACACTGATATAACATCATGTCACTTTGTTCTTGATGGATATATTGATGGCATGAAGGGATCAATACATTAGAGCAGGAGTTGGTATTCAACATGTCATCAAACAAGTATATATCCACCCACCATAAAGGATGCCACAAAAAAATAAGCATCTTCTAAAGACGGCCGTTATGTAGGAAAATAAGGATCTACATAAGGCATTCAAAAACACGTTCAAAAACGCCAAAATGGTTAAAGTAGAAGAGGCTAATGATAGTGAAGATTTGAATGAGAAATTATATTGTAATTTTTATTTTTTTTTCATTATCTATTGTTTGTTATGTAATTCTGTGTTGTTTACCATCTAATTCTCTGCTATTTTAAAAAATTGAGTATAAAACGCCAAAATCTACAATCACCAAAACGCCTCATAGTATGAGAACGAATGCTAGCAAAGTACGAGGTTGCAATATAAATCGCCAAAAACGCAAACAAAGTATTACTGGAAAAATCAACACTAATTGACCGATGAAAATTGAAAGAAACAGTAAAATAAAGAGACGGTATCATTTATTGCCAAAAACATTAAAAGAAATATTAATGCCACTACATGGAAAATTGAAACTTATTTTCAAAACTCCATAATTGCTGTCACATTATAGGCCTGTATTCTAGATGGCAAAACACTTAATATTATAAAAATCAAAGAAAATTACTGATGTTTTTTAAATCAATAAAAACGCCAAAACAAAATACTTAAAACGCCAAAATGTTTACTATAGTTCTGATCTAAAAACAATAAAAACGCCGCGTATTTAATAAACGCAAAAAAGATGGAAAGATGAAGGGACACGCGTTAATAAAAAAGAAATATGAAAGGACAAAAAAGCCCCTCCGCCTTTCTCTAAGCGGCGAGACACGTGTTAGGCCAGGAAGCGTTCTCACACTTTTTACCGTTTTCTCTTGATCCCGTTTCTATATAAAGTCGGGATTTGGAGAAAACGGTAGAAAGTGTGAGAACGGTGAGAACGCTTATCGGTCATCCGATTAAAACAATCTATGGACTAGATTGGCACGGTGGCGTTTTGGTAAATAACATCAATTTTCTTACGTGGACGCGCTTCATTAAGGGTAAAAGCGTCTTTACACCTCTATACCAAAAAGCCATAATGATGAATAAAACGCCAATACGGACCAAATCACATCGCTATATAAACAAAAAACATCCAAGACAGAAAAACACATCCACCAGAACCTGAAACGCCATATTTTCTACTATATACCATTCAACTTACAAAATGCCAAAATTCCAAAAACATCAAACACAACTACTCAAAAACGCCATATTTTCTACTATATACCATTCATCTTAGAAAACGCCAAAAAAGATTCCAAAAGATAGACGATTCTTTCAGATACACTATTTTCTCAGTAAAACGCCAAAAATGCCAAAAATGGTTTCTTGTATATTTAAAATATTGTTCTACGCCAAAGGGTCGATTAATGCATTCTTCCATGAGGTGCTGTGACTCAAATAACATTTTGCTGCATGAGTTGGACAAATCATAAAGAAAAAGATGCTGGGTCAAACTTATGCCATTTTCAGTGTTTTGTTCTTGATGAATATTTAAATGGCTCGAAAAGACGAATGACACTACTGAGTGGTTTGAAGATACATATTCAAAAAAAAAAAAACTCATGTCATTTTGACTTTCCAAATGGCCACAAAAACACAAGCATGGCTAAGTCAAACCACCAGCGAACATGATTCAAAAGAAGAAAGAGACCGGTGACACTGAAGATTTGGAAGATTAATTGTTTCTTTTTTTTTAATTTTCTTTTTCTGTTGTTTGCTATGTATTTCTCAAATTAGAATAAAAAATACATTATCTTAATTAAACGCCAAAACAGTCAAAATGCATATGAAAACGCCATAAATGGAGTAAAAACTCCAAAACTATAATCAAAGTAACTTACAGAAGTATTAATTAAAAAAAGCTAAAAATGAAAAAAACAGCCAAAAACTACTAAAACCCATTCAAAAATGCCAAACCTGAAATGGCTGATAAAAAAAAAAACAGTAAAAATACAGAGTAAAACTGAAAAGACGACTACTTTATTAATATCATTTATTATAAACAAAATCCCGTCTAAACTACGCGCCAAAAACATCCTATAAAGAGAGACTTCTCTGCACAAACAACTTATCACAAAACCAGAAACAAACGTCATATTCCCTAGAAACCATTCACTTTAAAAACGCCAAAAAAATTACTTAAAAAAGCCACAGATACAGAACCTCGATTCTGCTATATTGAGTATTGATCTGAATGAAGTTTCACTGAATGGATTCTTCACTGAGTTGGGTATCTCTATAATCTTTTGCTGAATGAGATGGACAAATATTCAAGACAAAGAGACTGATGACACTGATATAACATCATGTCACTTTGTTCTTGATGGATATATTGATGGCATGAAGGGATCAATACATTAGAGCAGGCGTTGGTCTTCAACATGTCATCAAACAAGTATATATCCACCCACCATAAAGGATGCCATAAAAAAATAAGCATCTTCTAAAGACGACCGTTATGTCGGAAAATAAGGATCTACATAAAGCATTCAAAGACACGTTCAAAAACGCCAAAATGGTTAAAGTAGAAGAGGCTGATGACAGTGAAGATTTGAATGAGAAATTAGATTGTAATTTTTAAATTTTTTTCATTATCTATTGTTTGTTATGTAATTCTGTGGTGTTTACCATCTAATTCTCTGCTATTTTAAAAAAATTGAGTATAAAACGCCAAATCTACAAACACCAAAACGCCTCATAGTGTGAGAACGAATGATAGAAAAGTACGAGGTTGCAATATAAAACGCCAAAAACGCAAACAAAGTATTACTGGAAAAATCAACACTAATTGACAGATGAAAATTGAAAGAAACAGTAAAATAAAGAGACGGTATCATTTATTGCCAAAAACATTAAAAGATATATTAATGCCACTACATGGAAAATTGAAACTTATTTATCTTTTCAAAACCCCATAATTGTTGTCACATTATAGGCCTGTATCCTAGATGGCAAAACACTTAATATTATAAAAATCAAAGAATATTACTGATGTTTTTTAAATCAATAAAAACGCCAAAACAAAATACTTAAAACGCCAAAATGTTTAGTATAGTTCTGATCTAAAAACAATAAAAATGCCGCGTATTTAATAAACGCCACTAAGATGGAAAGATGAAGGGACACGCGTTAATAAAAATAAAATATGAAAGGACAAAAAAGCCCCTCCGCCTTTCTCTAAGCGGCGAGACAAGTGTTAGGCCAGGAAGCGTTCTCACCGTTATCACACTTTTTACGGTTTTCTCCTGATCCGGTTTCTATATATATATATATGTATATATATATATATAGTTCATTTCAGAACTCTAAAGAACTACAGAACTTTTAGAACTCCTAATAAACAATCATTTTATATATAAGTTTTTGTATTTAGGTTCCTTTTATCATCTATTATATATTATATGTATTTCTTTGATTACATACATGTTAAAAGTAGTTTACATATGTTTAATTGCCAAAATTATATATGTGTCATAACTAATTACATATATGTAAAAAAACTAGTTTATATACGTGTAATTATAAAATTACATATAAAAAATGATAAAAGTACTCTTAACATGTATGTAATGGTAAAAATACACATAATAAATGATAAAATTATCCTAAACATAAAAATATATAAATAAAAAGATTGTTTATTAAGAGTTCTCCGAGTTCTGTAAATATTTATGGTTCTGAAATGATACTGGCCCTATATATATACAGGGGACCGATAAAATGAGAACCACCTCCAGTTGTAAGAACCGTGAGAACTACATCGTACGGGGCGAGGTGGGGCAAATTTTTTTTTTCAAAAACGTAGATGCATGTATTATAAACTTATTTGTAAAAAAAAAATTCTAAAAAAAATTGTCGGGTGTGTAGTTTTGAGCACCCAAAGTTTGAGATTACGGGACCCGTAAATTTTATTTATAATTTACGGTACCCGTAAACACAAACTTGTGGTGTTCAAAACTGGTGTTCAAAACTACACACACGACATTTTTTTTTTGAATTTTTTTTTTACAAATGTGTTTATAATACAAGCATCTACGTTTATGAAAAAAAAATTTGGTCCAACTCGCCCCGGATCAAAAAGTTCTCACGGATCTTACAACTGGAGGTGATTCTCTTTTAAGTGGTCCCCTATATATATATATATATAGAAAAAGTGTAAAATACAATACGGCTTAATGTACATCAGGTACGACAACGTGCGTGATTATGTGTATAACGTGCGTGATTAATGTTTTCCAACATGCGTGATTTGGGTTTTTTAGTTTATAACGTGCATGATTTTCAAATGAACGTGCGCAATTAGCTGTCGTAAGTGATGTACATTAAGTCGTATTATACATTAACTGGCCTCTATATATATATGTATATATAAGGGAAGGTTCAAATGAAACATGCAAGAATTCAAAAGTGTGATTGCAAAAAAAAAAAAAAAAAAAAAAAAAACAAATTGTGTGTTTTTAGGCGTTTTTAGTTAGTTTTCGAGTTTTTGCTTTAAAAGTGGTTTTCATTTGAACCATCCCCTATATATATGTGTGTGTGTGTGCTGTGGATGTTAATATGTAATTTAACTATATAACAGATAATCTTGTTGTAGTTTAGCGGTAAGTATTTCATTTTTGGCTATAGAGATATGGGTTACAAATCACAACAATCACACTTTTGAATTTTTGCATGTTTTTTTTATCCTTTTCAAATTGGACAGGCCATGTAGGCCCAAAAAAAGTCCAATTTTATTTAGTGGTCCAATACTATAAATAAGAAGTTATCAATGCACAATCATAAAACCTAATTCTCTTGTTGCGGCTGCCGTTGTCAACAACCCTAATTAGTAACTTCATTGCCAATGTTAGGAAAACAAGCGAGGTCATCTCAGGTAGGCATTTTAATCTTTGTTTCGTTACTTCTATTTTCTTCTATGTTTGTTTTGAGTTATTATTGTGGCAAGAACTCTGTTTTAATTTTATCATTCTTCTTGATTTTGTTACGAATGTAGCATGCTTACATGTTATCATTTTCATCATGCAGGGATCGAAAGAACATATATAAATCCTTCATAACATGTTGATTGCTTATAGGATTATCTTGACTGCACATGGTAATGTTAAACATTTACGATTTTAAAATTTAAATTCAACCTTACACTAGGGGCTAGTTGTTAGTTCGTCTATACTCAATCTGGGTTCTTGTTTGATACATGTAGTTTTATGATTTGTAATAAAGATGTTCAACTCATATTTTCAAGTATTACTTTTTATGTAATGAAATTTATGGTATATGCTTTTTCCTTGCATCAAACGTTTAGCTAAAGATTATTGCATATAAATTGTTTTCCTTTTTTACAATGATTATAGAAACTAAGTAGTATTCTTACTATATATGCTATTGTCATATGTGAAATTGTGGTTAAATTGACACTATAAGAAAATTGGGTTTTAGTACGCACAAAAGCGTCTTAAAATGCTATTTTATAGGACCTTTCATTTAATAGGACCAACGGTAAAAGCGTTTCATGTAAAGGGGTCGTAATAAGTCCCGGAACTAAAAAAGTGTCCTAACATCTCAAATAAGATTATGAAACCAATTTTATGGTCGCGTAATATGTGTTTGAACAACCAAAATAGTGTCCAAATAAAACATATTAGGACACTTTTACAATGTTCTAACATGTGCTTACATACTTTTAATCTTTTGATACACTTACAAGTGTCCGTAGAAATTAATTGATAGGACCCTTATGATGTAACATTATAGCTACTTTAATTTCAAGAAAATGGTCCTAATATCCCAAATAAGATTATAAAACCAATTTTATAAACAGACCATCAACATATAACATCCTAATAGTTATTGTATAATATCAACTAATTAAAGAATAAAACTTCATTATATTTCAAATAAGCATGTTCATAACAAAAAACACTAACCATAAATAAGTTACAACATTATCTAACATAAAGTCTTAACATTTAACAAAGAAATTAAAAGCAATTAAAGAAATAAGAAGCATAAAATCTTGAGTCATCATGCGTCCTCAATCCTCATGGACTACCTACAAATAAACCCTCCATGTATAAGCATTAAGTTCCATGATATTAAAATTACTTGTATCACAAGTTTAACAAATACATACCGAGATGAATGGATAGGGCCATGCATTGGATGCACCAATACAATCTTGAATTGTAGAAAATAAACCATATGCTCTTAACAAATTTTCATCTTTTTTTTATTGGTACTTGAACGTTTACCTCACACCGTTCTGGTCCAATCTCTGTACCGCCAACTAGATCATTTGGGTCCAAGCTCTAGACCCTTCCTCTTGCTACAGTCTAGGTAGAGTTTAGAATGCTTTTGATGAAAACTTCATCTCAGACCTAGATTTTAGTTTTCAACAAATATTTATTAAACTCTAGTCATAATAGTGCAAAAAATCATTTTACAAAAAAAATTAATAAAGTTTTACACTAGCAGGCTAACATTTTTATAGAAAAACCAAGAAAAATTGGTTTTTAATAATCCCACATTTACAATCTTGTACACAATAATCAAACCTTTACTCTTGGTACATAATGCCCAATTCATATCAGGATCAGTGCAAGTGCTTATAAGTAGACCTGGCAAACTGGTCGGGTCGGGTCAAAACGGGTCAATTATAAAAAAAGGTTGTTTTGGTTCGGGTCAAACGAGTCTGGGTCAGAACAAGTCCGGGTCAGAACGGGTTTCGTGTCGGGTCGGGTCAGTTTTTTTTTAGATATACTAAAATCTTACATTGATACATATTAGTATATTAATTATAAAAGGAAGGACTTGTTCACTGATTTCAAGTAGGCTACTTCAATAGATTTGAGCATTTAACTTCTGTTATGATTTAGAAGAACTCTGCAGCCAGTATCACCTAGACTTTTAGAGACCTACATAAGAACTTAATTTTTCGTTTGGTTTTGTATATATTAATTGCTTGTTCTTGTTGTCTGCACAACCTTTGCTTCACATATTATCTTTCTATAAACTTGTTCATGGGGGCAACTGATATCAATTCAGTAGATGTTAACAAAATTTCTAACCCAAAACCATTGGAAAATTTAATCTTACAACAATACAAACACCAAAAAGATTACCTAAATTCACTAAAACAATCCTCATAATCAATAAAGTCTGGAAGCAACTAAAATACTAATGCGTTTTGAGACTTTGAACCACTAAAAACCTATGTGGTCAAAGAAGCCAAAGGCGCGCACCTAGGCACAAAACGTTTGAACCTAAAAAACCTGCCCGAAACAGCCAAATTAGTTTCAAATGGTCTGAACCATCCGCAAATGGCCTAGACCGAATTCACGAACTCACGCCTTCGGCCTACGCGACTGGCGCACCCTTAACCGTTTAACTACTTGCTAAAATAACCGAAATAATACCTGAATTGTAGACGGAGGGTGGGCGGTTTGTGGCGGAGGAGACGACAGAGACGCGGAGACGGTGGCGGGTTTGTGGCGGAGGAGACGGCGAAGGACGGAGAAGATGAAGATGCCCTGAATCGCTGATGAGTGATGGGAGCCTGGTGAAGATGATGTTGTTCACCCATGGTTTTTCTATTCAAACCCTAATGACCCGTATGACCCGTGCTTTTAATTTAATCAACCCAACATGACCCGTGAATAAAAGTTTTAACTATTTAAGTGACCCATTTCAACCCCTTATTTATTTTTTTTAACCCAAAACAACCCATTGTAGTTTTTAAAAGGGTTAAAATGACCTATTTAATAGCTTCTGGGTCAGGATTGCCCCCTCTACTTATAAGGCCCAATACATATCACGCTCATAAGAACGTAAAAGTTACGATATCAAATATGTGGAGCGCATGACTGAATCTTGCAAAGTATCTAACTTCTTCTAGTTGGTTCGACCCGAAAATCTCATACACCAATGACCAAACAAGGTTCATGTTATTCTAAATCAACACCAATAGTTACCATCACAGGTAACTTCAGGTGCCTTAGATTGATTTTAGCTGCAGTTTATTAGACAGGTAACAAACAAGTTATGCATTAGTGGGGAATGAGTAATTAAACCTGTAATGGAAGCGTCGTTAACATGATCCAGACCCGTTTTATGGCCATAATTAGTATCTAACTATTTCCTAACATTTAACAATTGAAGATGCATTGGTCTTATGAAAAAAGATGTATTGGAGATAAAAATTGACAGAAAGAAGGACAAAAAATTTAAGTAAACTGCACATTGGAAATTTGTATGTGGTTTAATTAAAACATGATTAAACTACGAATCATCTGCTAGATATATATCAGGCATAACCAAATCAAAACAGTAGATGGAGTCATTGGAAGATCTACTAAAACATCAAAAAGTAACATATAACCTTGTATATAATATTTTCTATATGAAAACAGTAACACAAAAATATCTACATTAGAGGATTTCTGTCTAACATTTTCTTATAGTGCTCTCAGCGGGCAGATCCACCCTTTGGGTACCCGCATGAAGCGATCCCACACTTTTTTTTACGTGTCACCGGGAAAATCGATTGACCTGATAGTTTTTTTTTGAATGATGACCTCGATAAATAACTTAGCAACCAAACAATTGACATATTATATAAACTTATTCTCCATGCATCCCATTTCTATGATGTGTTCAACAGTAAGAATATTGTTGGAGTAACTTACCCTTTATAGGGATCGTAGACGATGCGTCAAGGAGGGTATTCACCTCTCTCTGCCATAGCTCTGCATTTATTATAGGTTTCTATGTCTCCGTTTGAAAGAACCTTAAATAAATTCCAAAACAGATGGGCATATCATATCATATATAAACTGAACAATTACATCAGCCATGTAACTTTTTAAAAGCGTTTTTTGACAGTGGAGTTGCATTGAGCTCTAATTAAGTGACTTGAACTAGTAATTTGAAGTTTTTTTTTTTTTTTTTTGATCAACAGATACCACTAGGCCAAAGGCCTCTCGGTGATTTCAACTATAAACAGAAATTTGAACTAAAATCTTTTACTTCAGCCATAAATTTATAGGCATAAGCAAAATGAAGCGATAAACTCAAAGCTAACCTGAACTCCATTCTCCAAATCAGCTTTGTTTGCAGATTCTGGAGCCATACCAGGAGGGTAAGTGAGGTCATTGCTAAACTCCATGTTGACTGCTGTTAGAGCAGAAGTTAAAGATTGCATTTGCTCCAGCCTTTGATCAACATCTTCGCTTGGAGTATATGGTAATAGTCTGCGGCTCTTCTTACGATGGACCAGGGTACATGTTCTCCTCAAATCTTGCATTTGCTCAGCATGTAGTTTGATGACGATGATGCTGCTTAATTCATGGATGGTGTGTCTGATCTCACTAGCCCGATTTGAGATTCTGATTACGAGATCTTTTTTGGTACTTTAGAATCAAATCTTGCATTTTTTTTTATTTGAATCTGATTTAGATGACACTAGTATATTTTTGGATGATTAAGATAACATATTTGACTGTGTGTTTCCTTTTGGATGGTGTGTCTGATCTCGCTCGCCCGATTTGGGATTCTGATTACGAGATCTTTTTTTGGTAATTTAGAATCATATCTTAATTTTTTTTTATTTGAATCTGATTTAGACGACACTAGTCTATATTTGGATGATTGTCATAAAATATTTGACTGTGTGTTTCCTAATATAGCTCACTAGGTTAGAATCCCGTGTGGGTTGAAAAAATTGTAAAAAATGTAACGTTATATACCGAGTACTAAAAAAATGAAATTATGTATTAAAAAAACTTGTGTATTTCACAGGTTGAATAAAATACATTGTTATCTATTAACATATATAGTTGTCAAGATATATCTTTACAAAAATGAAATTTGGCGTGGCATTTATAAATCATGTTACATTAACTTTTAAAACATTCTTTCTACTATGTATTAACTTTTTTTGTAGCTGATTAATGTTAATTAAACTAAATTACTGTTAGAAATATATAGAAATGAAATTTGGTGTGGCATTTATAAATTATGTTATGTTAATTTTTAAAACATTTTTTATATTATGTATTAACTTTATTCTGTAGCAGATTAATGTTAATTTTATGAAATTACAATTAAGCATTGGAGAATAAATTAACACTCCTTAACTTCACCTAAGTGCCATATCACCTATTTCCCCCCATTTCACTATGTCTTACTTCAAGGAAATAGTTTAATCCCACTAACTTTATCTAACCCTATTTTTAGTGGTTTTTGTTTAAAAAAAAAAATAAAAGAATACTTAAATCAATATCTTAACATCCGGTTAACATGTTAACAAATAACCCATTTAATAACTCTTAACACAAGGAGGGAGTGGTTTGCAATGCCAGTTAAAATGTCATGTCACACCATTAACACCCCAAATGTTAAAGTACACCCCATGACCTTACATATATATAGAAATATTGATACATATTAAAAATTAATGGCTAAAATTCGGATGTTTTAATGCCACCTATATTTTTATTAAATGACATATTTTATCATTCAAACCATCTAACCACTAAAAATTTTAAGAGATAACCCAGAGAAAAACAATTAGTTTCATTATTCTTTCATTTTTATAATATTTTAACAAACATAACTTTGAATTTGGTGATATTTAGAGATTTAAATACAAGTTTTTAATCAACAAAATAACTTTATTTAGAGATTTTATAATTAGTTTCATATTAAATTTACTTGTTAATGAAAATATAACAAATATCAATAATTAAATAATAGTAATTCATAATTAAGCAGGAAAGGAAGATGCAAAAAAACCAATATATATATATATATATATATATATATATATATATATATATATATATATGGGGAATTGGCCTCTAATAATCCCAACTAGAGGTCATTGGCCATTGACAGTATCACCTTTAAATATTCCCCACAACAGTTTTTTACGGCTTTTGATCAGAACGACGATACGAGACCATTGATGTAAAACTTACCTCGAAACGGTGCTCCAAACGATGAAAACGACGCTTCACTTCGAGTGTTTAAATTTCCAATTAACAAAAATCAAGTCATTTGGAACACCATTTCGAGGTAAGTTTTACATAAATGGACTTGTATGGTGGTTTTGATCAAAAGCCATAAAAAATTTGTTTGTAATTTGGAAAAAAGCTTAACTTCGTTAAGTTTTTTTTTTTTAACGGGACCGGTGTAGGAAAAATTGGTGAAAGATGGTACTGGTGAGGGGAATATTCAATGGTGGGACTGTCAATTCCCCTATATTTTTAGTATAAAATTCTAATGAGTAAATTACGCTTTTAGTCCATGTCATTTGTGTCATAATACAAATTCATTCTTATTACAATTTTAACAGATTCAATGTCAATGACACTGTTTACTTTCAGAAATAGTCCCTACACTCACAATCTTAGCTTTTTATCTTAAAAAATATTTCAGAATTCAAATTTTCGGTTTTATGTTATATGAACTTCCCCCATATATGCTACACGGTAGGTGATGATTCCATATGAAATTAGTGTAATTGCTTATGTAATCTACGACACGGTGAACAAAAGTCCAAAACCCATCTAAATACTGTGATTAGCGACATCCTAACAGTATGCCGTTAAAAAATAAATAAATAAGTTGTGATTAGCGAAGTCGGAGACTGTTGTGGATGATCATGTTTGGACTTACCATCCAGCGGCTCCAAAACAGAAATGGCCTGAATTACAAGCTGATGTTCGGACTATTTATATCAACCTGATTTCGTTTGAAATTCGAAACCCTGAATTTATTTTTTTTCCTTGATGTTCACAAGGTTCATGATGAAATCGAGGTAACATATGGGGATGTGGCTCAGATCGGTGCCCACGGTAATCTTATACCTGAATTTTTTTTAATTTTTATTTTTATTTTTCATTAACCTTTGTCTATTAGTGATTTATTTTAGTATTCATAATGTGAAAAAATAATTTTTCTTTTAGTATATATATTTGATATAATATTTATATTTTGTATGTTGTGAAGTATATACATTACATATAAGTTATAAGTATTATAAAGTTATTATTAATTTATGATAAAACTATATGTATTTAATGTACATTTTTAATTTATAATAGTTGTTGTATAAACAAAATTATATAATAATTATAATAGTAAAAAAATGGATTCGGAAATAAAACTTTACACTTTTTCAATATTTTGGCAAGGGGTGTTCATGGCCCGTTAGCCGCTTTTTACGAGAATTGTGGGTTGAACTGCTAACGACGATTTCAGAAAAAGACAAATCTAACCGGCCAGGTTGCATCCGGTTTAGCGGTTTAACAGTTCGGTTTGGCGCTTTAAACGATTTTTTATCAGAATCATTAGTTTGTATCATAAAAAAACGTACCGACAAAGGGTGAGGAAAATAATTCAAAAAATAGTTCCAGTACCTTGTCTTCCAATCCTTGAAAGAGGATTATAGGGCAAGAAAAGTGATCAACAAAATTGATAGGTGATCTCTCAAGAATTCTTTTTCACCCCATGTTGCAATGTTAATAAAAAAATTTCAGTTAATAATTCATGTACACTAGTTGAGATACGTAAAAGCCATTGCAATATAGGAGTGAAAGTAAATAATAAATAATAATTACCAACAATACTATCCAAGTCATGGGACTCAAATTTGTGAGTTTCTTCTTTCAGCAACTTCAGGCCTGCTATCTGTTTAAGACCGTTACCATATGTTAAATGCAGTGGTGTCAAGTTGAGCGGGTTAGATTAGGGCTGGCAATTCTGACACGAACACGATAACACGACACGAACCTACACGAAGTTAACAGGTTTCGTGTTTGACCTTAACAGGTTTTGTGTCTAAACAGGTAGACACCATAAGACCTGTTTAAATTTCGTATCTAAATAGGTTATAACCCGTTAACCTGTTAAGACCCGGTAATGACCTGTTAATAATCTTAAAATATATGGGGTGTGTCATGTGCGGACCCGGACATGTGAGGCGGTATACAACTCACCCAAAATTTTGAAATCAATTTTCACACTTCTAACTTCTTCACAGTTCACGCTCAGACCCAAATAAACCCTAAACTTCCTTCATCGTTGGCCGCCGCTCAACCTTCACAGTTCACCATCGCCGGCAGCCGCTCAACCTTTCACAGTTCACCATCGCCGGCCGCCGCTCAACCCTTCATCGCCGGCCGCTGCTCACCTTCATCGCCGTTCACAGTTAAGGTAAATCGAACCTTCATAGTTCATAAATATTTTGTCATCTTAACTACTATAGAAACCTATTTTATCAAATATCTAAAGTTCTGCAACTTGTAACGAATTAACTTTTGAAGAAAGATTGAGGGTCAATATAATTAAGCTATTAACAATTCTCGAATTAACTATTTCGATGTAATTCCTAATTTGTTTTAATATACAAAAAAAAAAAGAATGTCAATATAATTAAGCTATTAACTATTCTAGAATTATTGTCTCAGTGGGTCATTTTGAACATCAGATCAATATTAATTTGTTATTGTAGAAATTAATCAGAAAATTGAAGGGGTTTTGGCATAGTTGTTGTTCAATCAAAATATTAGATGAGCCCACATAAGATATAATGTCGCTTGACATTAGCCATGAATCATATGCTTCAAATTCTGTGAACAATCCTAAGGTATCCACTCCAAATGCTTCAAGTAGTGTTGCTTGTTAAAAATCAGAGAACATCTCAAGGTACCCACTTCAAATGTTTCTAGAAATGTTGCTTGATAAAACTATATGAATGAGTTTATTTCAAATTGTCCATGCCTAATACGACTGTAATTATTTGAGTGTAGGTTTGATTGTTTGGAATTGAAGATCTTGAGAAAGAAAGGCATATGGGAACTTGAATGTTGAAACTATTTAGATGTTATGATTAGACTTTTATGGATTTCATTTTAAGTTTGTTAAGACATTATGTGTTTATGCATTTTTATGACTTTTGTGAACCTTTGGCGACTAAAACCCATTCAAAAAACGCCAAACCTGAAAAGGCTGAACAAAAAAAAACAGTAAAAATACACAGTAAAAATGAAAAGACGGCTACTTTATTAATATCATTTATTATAAACAAAATCCCGCCTAAACTACCCGCCAAAAACATCCTATAAAGAGAGACTTCTCTGCACAAACAACTTATCACAAAACCAGAAACAAACGCCATATTCCCTAGAAACCATTCACTTTAAAAACGCCAAAAAAAATACTTAAAAAAGCCACAGATGCAGAACCTCGATTCTGCTAAATTGAGTATTGATCTGAATGAAGTTTCACTGAATGGATTCTTCACTGAGTTGGGTATCTCTATAATCTTTTGCTGACTGAGACGGACAAATATTCAAGACAAAGAGACTGATGACACATATAACATCATGTCACTTTGTTCTTGATGGATATATTGATGGCATGAAGGGATCAATACGTTAGAGCAGGCGTTGGCCTTCAACATGTCATCAAACAAGTATATATCCACCCACCATAAAGGATGCCACAAAAAATAAGCATCTTTTAAAGACGGCCGTTATGTAGGAAAATAAGGATCTACATAAGGCATTCAAAAACGCCAAAATGGTTAAAGTAGAAGAGGCAGATGACAGTGAAGATTTGAATGAGAAATTAGATTGTAATTTTTAATTTTTTTTTTCATTATCTATTGTTTCTTATGTAATTCTGTGTTGTTTACCGTCTAATTCACTGCTATTTTAAAAAAATGAGTATAAAACACCAAAATCTACAAACACCAAAACGCCTCATAGTGTGAGAACGAATGCTAGCAAAGTACGAGGTTGCAATATAAAACGCCAAAAACGCAAACAAAGTATTACTGGAAAAATCAACACTAATTGACAGATAAAAATTGAAAGAAACAGTAAAATAAAGAGACGGTATCATTTATTGCCAAAAACATTAAAAGATATATTAATGCCACTACATGGAAAATTGAAACTTATTTATCTTTTCAAAACGCCATAATTGCTGTCACATTATAGGCCTGTATCCTAGATGGCAAAACACTTAGTATTATAAAAATCAAAGAAAATTACTGATGTTTTTTAAATCAATAAAAATGCCAAAACAAAATACTTAAAACGCTAATATGTCTACTATAGTTCTGATCTAAAAACAATAAAAACGCCGCGTATTTAATAAACGCCAAAAAGATAGAAAGATGAAGGGACACGCGTTAATAAAAAAGAAATATGAAATGACAAAAAAGCCCCTCCGCCTTTCTCTAAGCGGCGAGACATGTGTTAGGCCAGGAAGCGTTCTCACCGTTCTCACACTTTTTACCTGATCTCGTTTCTATATATATATATATATACACACACATATTGAGTTCATTTCAGAACTTTAAAGAACTACAGAACTTTTAGAACTCCTAATAAACAATCATTTTATATATAAGTTTTTGTATTTAGGATCTTTTTATCATCTATTATATGTATTTCTTTGATTACATACATGTTAAAAGTAGTTTACATATGTTTAATTGCCAAAATTATATATATGTGTCATAACTAATTACATATATGTAAAAAAACTAGTTTACATACGTGTAATTATAAAATTACATATAAAAAATGATAAAATTACTCTTAACATGTATGTAATGGTAAAATACACATAACAAATGATAAAATTATCCTAAACATTAAAATATATAAATAAAAAGATTGTTTATTAAGAGTTCTGCGAGTTCTGTAAATATTTATGGTTCTGAAATAATCCTCGCCCTATATATATATATATATATATATATAGGGGACCGCTAAAATGAGAACCACCTCCAGTTGTAAGAACCGTGAGAACTACATCGTACGGGGCGAGGTGGGCCAAATTTTTTTTTTCAAAAATGTAGATGCATGTATTATAATCACATTTGTAAGAAAAAAAAATGTCGGGTGTGTAGTTTTGAGCACCCAAAGTTTGCGTTTACCGGACCCGTAAATTTTATTTAAAATTTACGGTACCCGTAAACACCAACTTTTGGTGTTCAAAACTACACACACCACATTTTTTTTTGAATTTTTTTTACAACTGTGTTTATAATACAAGCATCTACGTTTATGAAAAAAAAATTGGTCCAACTCGCCCCGGATCAAAAAGTTCTCACGGTTCTTACAACTGGAGGTGGTTCTTATTTTAGCGGTCCCATATATATATATATATATATAGAGAGAGAGAGAGAGAGAGAGAGAAAGTATAGTGTACAAAAAGCCTTAACGTACGTGACAAAATGACGCACGTACATATGAAAATCACGCACGTTATGAACTTTAAATACCTAATCACGCATGCAGGATTTTTTGTACATAATCACGCATAGGGTATGTAATCACGCATAGGTATATGTAATCACGCACGCTTAAATAATCACGCAGGGGGATGATTAATCACGCATGGACCTGATCTGACGGTTACTATACTCGCGTATGTGAAGTATGATAAGGCTTTTTGTATGTTAACCTTTCTCTCTCTCTCTCTCTCTCTATATATATATATATATATATATATATATATATATAGGAAAAGTGTAAAATACAATACGGCTTAATATACATCACGTACGACAACGTGCGTGATTATGTGTATAACATGCGTGATTAATGTTTTCCAACATGCGTGATTTGGCTTTTTTAGTTTATAACGTGCATGATTTTCAAATGAACGTGCGTAATTAGCTGTCGTAAGTGATGTACATTAAGCCGTATTATACATTAACTGGCCTCTATATATATATATTGAAGGGGTAATGTCCCAAAAACCTCATAATAAGTGCTTGGGACCATACCACAACCTCATCTATAAGTTCTCTTTTTTACCTTGGGCGGCCGCGCACTGGTTTTAAAGAAAGGCTTAAGACAAAGTAGCAGATAACACTTGCGCGCCAAAAGGAAATCATAAATCCTTACGCCTGCTTCCATAAATAAAGGATGAAAATCCTAAACACTTCCACTTAATATCCAGACTTGAATATTATTGCCCAGACTTGGGATTTATCTAGCTGATTCCACACGATAAGGAGTCACACCAGATTGCAACAGTGATCTTCTAGAAGGAGTTCAATCGTGAACCACTAAGACGATTATAACCGCCTGGACACGTGTCGGCTCCCCAGACGTCCCTGAAATCACAATGATAGCATGCAATTGGAGAGTAATCTCCACTTGATCACTTTACACGTGGCAAATCCCCAGCCATCGATCTAAACCACGATCCGTGTGCTCTCACGTCAGATCAAGGAGTTGGACGGAAGGAAATGCAACCGCTTACGGGGTTAGTATCTTCCGTCAACTTTTCACTAACGGGTTTTCCCGCCCAAAGACTCCCGGCTATAAATATGAGAACTATTCAGGTATGAAATTCAAGTTACACACACTTCTCAAATACATCTTCTTCTTCATAACCCATACTTATTCTCACACCGGAGTCGGGTCAAGGAGAGAACCCCTTTCTCCCCTTGGTGAGGTTAACGGTGCTTCTGTTTTGCATAATTACCGGAGAAGAAGATCAATTGTTATCGAATCAAACGAGAGGAAACCACCTTTTTATGCGGATTCAAACCCCCTAGATAATTGATTCCGATCGATTAATTTAGTGTTTCTTCATTGGCGCCCACCATTTTTTCTCTGTTTCATCCGTTTTTCTCTTGTTTTTCGATTCATCTCGTTGATTCCATTTGCTCATGGAAGAGACATCAGCTCACCGACAAACTGGCCCTAGGCCGTATTTAGGTAACAACGTCCAACCTGAAGGAATTCCAGAGGAAGTCTCCGATGATAATGAAGTCCAATCCAATCGAGTAAACGACCCTGTCACTCCAGGGGTGTTACCAGAAAACCCTGTTCACTCAATTTTACCACCAGGAGAAACTCCAATCTCCTGGTACGTTAGGTCACAAGGGGCACTAAAAGCTGTGTGCACAGACTGCTCCCTTAACCCAATCAAGGAGACCAGGTTCTCGTGCTAATGTCTCCCAACGGGAAGGACCATCCCACGAGAATACAGAAGTTTACTCCAGATCTGCTTCAAAACGTGAATACACTCAGAGAGAATATCATGGTGAACCACACCCTCACCGAAGACAATCGGTTCACGATAGGTTGGGTTCCCAACGGAACACCCACACCGATGAGTCTGATCCAACATACCGTTTAAGTGCAAATACCAGTGTGTTCAATCGATTGCAGCCAAATTACAACAAATGCAGGCCTCGTGCGGTTTATAACCCTGAGGCAGAACACAACTATGATTTGATTTACCGCCCTGCAGAAGCAGCGGAAAATTCAAGGTTCATCAGGGAAATAGCTTTGGCTCCGCATGAGAAAGCTAAACTACCATCCAATGTGGGTAAGTTTAATGGGCTGACAGATCCCAATGACCACTTCAGAGTGTTTACCAGCGCAGGCCTGGTTGGAGGTTGGACCCTCCCGTTATGGTGCCATCTGTTGGTACAGACCCTAACCGGCGCAGTGAGAATCTAGTTCGACAACTTACCAGTCGGAGAGATCGAATCATGGAAAGACCTGCGCGAAAAATTTCTGACACATTTTAGTCAGCAACGGCGTTCCATTCGCGACACATCTGACGTCATGAACATTTGGCGCCATGATGACGAAAATCTGGAGGATTTCATCACCAGATACAATACAGAGGTATTGGAGATTGGTGGAGTTCATGAGCAACTAATCCACGCTCAATTCAAATACGCGGTTAGGTGCGATGACATGATTAAGGTGTTATCCGGTACAGAAGGCCTCCCTAAGAGTTGGGAGAAGGTGATGGTGGCAGCCAAGGTTTATGCGGAAACCGAAAAAAACCTTACCACAAACAAGCCACCACCACCACCACATAATAGACCCGCGGATTTAAGCTCCACTGGCGAAAGGAAATTTAAGAAGTCATGGCACGAGTCTGGCTCGTGAAATCGTTCGTCTGAAGATGCTTGAGCAACGATCAACAAACTCAGCGCGCAGAGGGAGTCTAAACAGGAGAATAGGGAGAGGCAGTGGACTCCCCTAACTAAGACCCCGGCGGAAGTCTTGAGTACTGAAGACTATCAATTCAAACCTCCGATCCCCATGAAAAATAAGCGCGGACAAGACCCTGCCCAATACTACGAGTATCACACGGACAACGGGCATACAACTAACAACTGCATTTCTTTACGCACAAAAATAGAGAAAGCCCTCAAAAGCGGCGAGCTAACACATTTGCTCCAAAATGTGCGTAAAGAAATTAAGCAGATAACTCTAGGAGAGGAGGGCCCAAGCAAAAGGGCAAAAATTTAAGAGGCAACTCTATGAATTTCCCGCGGAAAAACATGATCTATCAAGCGAAACGGAAATATTAGAGAGTAAGTTAAGTTTCACATAATTATATTAGCAAAACTTTGTAGAAGCCACTGTGCTCTATCCTTAAATAAAATTGCAAAGTTTCTATTATTTCTGTGTTTTTTTTACAAAATGCATGCAATTTCTTTTAGTAAACGCAAAAACATTATGGTAATTACAAAATAAGCTTCATGAACGGTCAGTGATCACGTCACAAACGACCATAAGTTCACACATGAGCTTTATACCAACTTCATTCGCCTTACTCAATAAAAGTAATTGTGCCCATGCAAAATATTGTAAAATCATCAAACAAACGAATAGAAACGTCATGCTATCCTCGGCGTACAAATACGCCTAAAAAACTATCAAACACGACAGTGTTTTAGTTACTTGCGCAGCAGCGCACCAACAAAAAAGGGATTTACATCCCAAATATTACAAGAAAATTGTTCAAATACATTTTTCAACCTACGACAAATCTTCACCCTCATCCGGAAGGATTTCTTTTAGTTGTGCTACGTGATCATGAGATTGCAGCGCAACATTTATCAGATCCATAACCGGAAGTTGCAAGTTGTTAAACTCTGTCTTTAAGGCAGCGAGCTCAACACCAGTATCCACGCCAAAAGTTGCAGACCTACTCACATCCCAGTCAAACTTTAAAGCGCTATTTACATGATGAGAGCATTCAGCATATCCTTGGGCGTACCCATCTTTTCGTGCAGCAACCACTAAACGTGCAACGATTTTATCCAACTCTTCAGAATTTAGCACTGACTCAGCAACCTGCAGAAATAGGAAAGGGTGAATAACAAGAAAACGCATAAACAGTTTCACAACAGAAAAGAGCAAGCAACTTACACAAGCAATTCCACGATCTTTTAACCACGCCATATCACTCTTTAAAGGTTCAAGCTCGCTCTCCGCCGTAGCTCGCGCCGTTTCAGAGTTTTCCAATTTTTCTTCAGTTTCGGTCAAACGGCGAGAGGTTTCAGCCTTTTCAGAATGCGCAAGCTCCAGATCCTTTTTAAGTTGTTCCTGGCCAGAAAGCAAAGCAGTAAGTTCTTCTAACTCTTTATCTCTAAGGGCAAGAGTGGCGCAAGCTCGTACCTCTCGTTGCTCACTGCGCTCCCTATGAGAATGCGCCTCTTCTAAAGCAGCTTCTGCATCAGCTTTCTCCTTCTTTAACCTTTCTACCTCCTCATCCTGATTCTTCAGTTTTTCAACCTCAACCTTGAGGTTATTAATGATATTACGGAGGTTTGCCTTCTCAACATTATCTTTTTCGTAAATTCTCCTCCAGTTTTTGCGTTCTTCGGAAAGGAGAGCAGCTTCAGCCTCAGCTTTCCTCTTCCAAATTGTAATAGACCACTCTTCGGTTTTACGATCAGCCTCAAACTTGGCCTGATCAGCTTTCAATTTAGCTTTTAGCTGGGCTAAACGCTTCTCATCACTAGCAAACTTCTTCTGGGATACCCTAAGAGTTTCCCAGTCTTTATGCATACTATACCACTCACGCACTATGTGATGAGTAGTAGAAGCATGAGAAGCAGTCTCTTCAAGATAAGCTTGATAAGTTTGTTCATAAGACCGGTTTTCTTGAAACTTGATTTCACCAGGCGGAAATATCCCCTGCAACCAATCTCGGCACACACGCCAATCCAAGAAAGTATCACCTTTTCTCAAGTTCCAAACAGGGGCATGAGGCTAGGAAGCATATTTTTCTGTATAAGTTCTATAGTAATAGTCCCCCAGAGTTTCCTCTGGGCGGATTGGAGAACTTGGACCCGCATCAGAAAACACGTTTTGCTCCTCAGCAGTAACCTGCTCTACATTCTCAGGCATAGCATCAGAAGGTTTAGGGGAAGGGGTTGAAGTTTTTTCAGCAGTTCGTTCTTTCCCCAGATCTTGAGCAACAGTTTCAGGGGTTTGTGGATTACCAGCACCATCCACAACCCCTGGATCAACAACTTTTTCAGTTTCTGCAGCAGTTTCAACAGGCTTCTCAGCCTCAACAGTCTTATCCACACCACCATCAACAACCCCCGTAGGCTCTAACTGGTCAACAACAGAAGCACGCGGAGGGGTGGGCGGAAGCTCTTCATTAACCACAGGCTGCAGCTCTGTGGGAACAGGGGAAACCGGAACCTCTGGAAAAATAATAAAAATTTGTAAAGATTTAACGCGTATAAAGGAAACAAGAAAAGGTAACACCTACCAGGAACAGTTTCCAAAATAAAAGCATCCAGATTTCCCTTTCTGGTAATTTTCTTCCTCTGGATCTTCTTAGAGGGCCGACCCTCAACAGCAGTGTCAGCTTGTTTCCTTTTACCAGCCTTCCAGTGCACCAAGTGTTCAGGGCTAGAATCCAAGTCAATAGGATCACTTGGGTTGGATAGAGGGATATTAGCAGTATCCCTCGGTTCAGGTTTCGGCCTCCTAACAGTAACTGCAGGTGTAAGACCCTCCAAAGAGCCAGAAACCACCACATAATCGCACCAGGAGTCAGAGGAATGGCGCATACCTTTCTTCTCTCCTCCAACACTTTTTGTCTTCAAGGATTGAGTTTTATCTTCGCTTTTCTTCGGCGCAGAAGTAGAAGCCATCGCGCGTTTCTTCTTTTCAGGGCCTATACCCAAGTTTGACAACTCACCTACAAAAGCGCAAAGAACATTTTACTCAAAAAGCGCAAAAAGCAAACAGTAAACCAATATACACATAACCTACCAGCGCCAGCAGCAGGCTGAGCAGACAGATCCGCATCCCGCGGAAGAACAAAGTTTCTTACAATACGATGGTACCAAAGTTCCTCATCATGTTTCTTCTTGATAGTACCCATCTTTCCGCCTTCCCTCTTAAAGGCAACAACATACAGTGAAACATGTAATCAAGGGAGAGCAAGTCAAAAAAAAAAAAAAAGGGGAAAGAAAAGAGGTAAAAACCCCAATTTTACCATGACCATCCTCGGTGTACACCGGTTTGTCATCACGCTCCATTTTCCAATTCAAACTCATGCCGGCTCCGACGAGAGCTTTCTCCGGCAAAGCAATGTTGGGAACGTCCTTCAAATCTTGATACCAGTTCTCATCAACGGGGGTTTGAATGGTTTCAACAGGAACATCCTCTTTCCCCCTTAAAAGCATCCTCACCGGAATCACTCCGCCCTTGATAAAAAAGAATTTTTGCTTCCAATCGTGGAAGGTTTTTTGGGGGTTGCTGTAGAATCTTCATTGCAGACGCCCTCTGAACGAATGAATCAAACCCTTAGGTACAATGCATCTGGTGGAAAACCCTAAATCGAGGAACAGTCGGCTCAATATGCATTGTCCGACACAGAAATTCAAAATGTCGAACCCTAACCATGCCAATAGGATGAAGTTGGGAGATATGCAGCTCGTAAAACCCAAGAATTTCAAGAAAAAAATTAGTAACAGGCAAACGAAAGTTGCATTCACAGAAAATATCCCAAAAAAGGGTAATATACCCAGCCGGAGCATCCGCTGCAGTCTGCCCCTCTTCATGGTACAGAGCACCCCAGTTCTCCGAAAATTTGAGGTTCCGAACCAAACCATCGAAGGTCGCTCTAGGCCACTTTAACGGTGGAAGTTCAGTCGACATTTCTTCAGAAAGATCTTCTTGGTGTTCTCCGATTGACATAAGAGGAGGGAATGATAAGCCTTTTCTTAGAAGAAAGGAACAAGAAAAGTTTTCAACAAAACAATGATTACACAGAAAGGGGGTTACTCAAACGTTATATATACTCACCGCAATAAATAGCATCGGTAACCGCCACAACACCTTTTTCGGATATCACAGTTCTCCAAGCAGCAGAGAGAGTAAAAACCAACACAAACGCGCTAACACGCGCGCGTGCAAGACACGTGCAGTAAAAAACAACTAGCAGTGACAGACTGTCACTCAGGTTTACTGTACCAGTCTCATTCAAAGTCAAAGATTTTCAAAAAATGTTTACAATAATCAAAATGAATCTTCTTCCGGAAGTTTCCTTATTTTTCACGCCAAAAAGCATTTCCTCACATAAGTCCAGTGCTCCACTTATTTGCATAAGTACAACACTAGACTGGGGGGACTTCAAGGGGTAAGGTCCCAAAAACCTCATAATAAGTGCTTGGGACCATACCACAACCTCATCTATAAGTTCTCTTTTTTACCTTGCGCGGCCGCGCACTGGTTTGAAAGAAAGGCTTAAGACAAAATAGCAGATAACACTTGCGCGCCAAAAGGAAATCATAAATCCTTGCGCCTGCTTCCATAAATAAAGGATGAAAATCCTAAACACTTCCGCTTAATATCCAGACTTGAATATTATTGCCCAGACTTGGGATTTCTCTAGCTGATTCCACACGATAAGGAGTCACACCAGATTGCAATAGTGATCTTCTAGAAGGAGTTCAATCGTGCACCACTAAGACGGTTGTAACCGTCTGGACACGTGTCGGCTCCCCAGACGTCCCTGAAATCACAATGATAGCATGCAATTGGAGAGTAATCTCCACTTGATCACTTTACACGTGGCAAATCCCCAGCCATCGATCTAAACCACGATCCGTGTGCTCTCACGTCGGATCAAGGAGCTGGACGGAAGGAAATGCAACTGCTTACGGGGTTAGCATCTTCCGTCAACTTTTCACTAACGGGTTTTCCCTCCCAAAGACTCCCGGCTATAAATATGAGAACTATTCAGGTATGAAATTCAAGTTACACACACTTCTCAAATACATCTTCTTCTTCATAACCCATACTTATTCTCACACCGGAGTCGGGTCAAGGTGAGAACCCCTTTCTCCCCTTGGTGAGGCTAACAGTGCTTCTATTTTGCAGAATTACCGGAGAAGAAGATCAATTGTTATCGAATCAAATGAGAGGAAACCACCTTTTTATGCGGATTCAAACCCCCTAGATAATTGATTCCGATCGATTAATCTAGTGTTTCTTCATATATATATATATATATATATATATATACATAAGGGAAGGTTCAAATGAAACATGCAAGAATTCAAAAGTGTGATTGCAAAAAAAAAAAAGAAACAAACAGTGTGTTTTTAGGCATTTTTAGTTAGTTTTCGAGTTTTCGCGTTAAAAGTGGTTTTCATTTGAACAATCTCCTATATATATATGTGTGTGTGTCCTGTGGATGTTAATATGTAATTTAACTATATAACAGATAATCTTGTTGTAGTTTAGAGGTAAGTATTTCATTTTTGGCTATAGAGATATAGGTTACAAATCACAACAATCACACTTTTGAATTTTTGCATGTTTTTTTTATCCTTTTCAAATTGGACAGGCCTTGTAGGCCCAAAAAAAGTCCAGTTTTATTTAGTGGTCCAATACTATAAATAAGAAGTTATCAATGCACAATCATAAAACCTAATTCTCTTGTTGCGGCTGCCGTTGTCAACAACCCTAATTGGTAACTTCATTGCCAATGTTAGGAAAACAAGTGAGGTCATCTCAGTTAGGCATTTTAATCTTTGTTTGGTTACTTCTATTTTCTTCTATTTTTGTTTTGAGTTATTATTGTGGCAAGAACTCTGTTTTAATTTTATCGTTGTTATTGATTTTGTTACGAATGTAGCATGCTTACATGTTATCGTTTTCATCGTTCAGGGATCTAAAGAACATATATAAATCCTTCATAACATGTTGAATGCTTATAGGATTATCTTGACTGCACATGGTAATGTTAAACATTTACGATTTTAAAATTTAAATTCAACCTTACACTAGGGGTTAGTTGTTAGTTCGTCTATACTCAATCTGGGTTCTTGTTTGATACATGTAGTTTTATGAATTGTTATAAAGATGTTCAACTCATATTTTCAAGTATTACTTTTTATGTAATGAAATTTATTGTATATGCTTTTTCCTTGCATCAAACGTTTAGCTAAAGATTAGTGCATATAAATTGTTTTCCCTTTTCACAATGATTATAGAAACTAAGTAGTATTCTTACTATATATGCTATTGTCATATGTGAAATTGTGGTTAAATTGTCACTACAAGAAAACTGGGTTTTAGTACGCACAAAAGCGTCCAAAAATGCTATTTTATAGGACCTTTCATTTAATAGGACCAACGGTAAAAGTGTTTCATGTAAAGGGGTCGTAATAAGTCCCGGAACTAAAAAAGTGTCCTAACATCTCAAATAAGATTATGAAACAAATTTTATGGTCGCGTAATATGTGTTTGAACAACCAAAATAGTGTCCTAATAAAAACATATTAGGACACTTTTACAATGTTCTAACATGTGCTTACATACTTTTAATCTTTTGATACACTTACAAGTGTCCGTAGAAATTAATTGATAGGACCCTTATGATGTAACATTATAGCTACTTTAATTTCAAGAAAATGGTCCTAATATCCCAAATAAGATTATAAAACCAATTTTATAAACAGACCATCAACATATAACATCCTAATAGTTATTGTATAATATCAACTAATTAAAGAATAAAACTTCATTATATTTCAAATAAGCATGTTCATAACAAAAACACTAACCATAAATAAGTTACAACATTATCTAACATAAAGTCTTAACAATTAACAAAGAAATTAAAAGCAATTAAAGAAATAAGAAGCATAAAATCTTGAGTCATCATGCGTCCTCAATCCTCATGGACTACCTACAAATAAACCTTCCATGTATAAGCATTAAGTTCCATGATATTAAAATTATTTGTATCACAAGTTTAACAAATACATACCGAGATGAATGGATAGGGCCATGCGTTGGATGCACCAATACAATCTTGAATTGTAGAAAATAAACCATATGCTCTTAACAAATTTTCATCTTTTTTTATTGGTACTTGAACGTTTACCTCACACCGTTCTGGTCCAATCTCTGTACCGCCAACTAGATCATTTGGGTCCAAGCTCTAGACCCTTCCTCTTGCTACAGTCTAGGTAGAGTTTAGAATGCTTTTAAGGAAAACTTCATCTCAGACCTAGATTTTAGTTTTCAACAAATATTTATTAAACTCTAGTCATCATAGTGCAAAAAATCATTTTACAAAAAAAAATTAATAAAGTTTTACACTAGCAGGCTAACATTTTTATAGAAAAACTAAGAAAAATAGGTTTTTAATAATCCCACATTTACAATCTTGTACACAATAATCCCACCTTTACTCTTGGTACATAATAATCCCATGTTTACAATCTTGTACACAATAATCAAACCTTTACTCTTGGTACATAATGCCCAATTCATATCAGGATCAGTGCTAGTGCTTATAAGTAGACCTGGCAAACTGGTCGGGTCGGGTCAAAACGGGTCAATTATAAAAAAGGGTTGTTTTGGTTCGGGTCGAAACGAGTCTGGGTCAGAACAAGTCCGGGTCAGAACGGGTTTAGTGTCGGGTCGGGTCAGTTTTTTTTAGATATACTAAAATCTTTCTATAAACTTGTTCATAGGGGGCAACTGATATCAATTCAGTAGATGTTAACAAAATTTCTAACCCAAAACCATTGGAAAATTTAATCTTACAACAATACAAACACCAAAAAGATTACCTAAATTCACTAAAACAATCCTCATAATCAATAAAGTCTAGAAGCAACTAAAATACTAATGCGTTTTGAGACTTTGATCCACTAAAAACCTATGTGGTCAAAGAAGCCAAAGGCGCGCACCTAGGCACAAAACGTTTGAACCTAAAAAACCTGCCCGAAACAGCCAAACTAGTTTCAAATGGTCTGAACCATCCGCAAATTGCCTAGACCGAATTCACGAACTCACGCCTTCGGCCAACGCGACTGGCGCACCCTTAACCCTTTAACTACTAGCTAAAATAACCGAAATAATACCTGAATTGCAGACGGAGGGTGGGGGGTTTGTGGCGGAGGAGACGACATAGACGCGGAGATGGTGGCGGGTTTGTGGCGGAGGAGACGGCGAAGGCCGGAGAAGATGAAGATGCCCTGAATCGCTGATGAGTGATGAGAGCCTGGTTAAGATGATGTTGTTCACCCATGGTTTTTCTATTCAAATCCTAATGACCCGTATGACCCGTGCTTTTAATTTAATCAACCCAACATGACCCGTGAATAAAAGTTTTAACTATTTAAGTGACCCATTTCAACCCCTTATTTTTTTTAACCCAAAACAACCCATTGTAGTTTTTAAAAGGGTTAAAATGACCCATTTAATAGCTTCTGGGTCAGGATTGCCCCCTCTACTTATAAGGCCCAATACATATCACGCTCATAAGAACGTAAAAGTTACGATATCAAACATGTGGAGCGCATGACTGAATCTTGCAACGTATCTAACTTCTTCTAGTTGGTTCGACCCCAAAATCGCATACACCAATCGATTAAACTATTATGTGTTTATGCATTTTTATGACTTTTGTGAACCTTTGGCGACTAAAACCCATTCAAAAAACGCCAAACCTGAAAAGGCTGAACAAAAAAACAGTAAAAATACACGGTAAAACTGAAAAGACGGCTACTTTATTAATATAATTTATTATAAACAAAATCCCGCCTAAACTACGCGCCAAAAACATCCTATAAAGAGAGACTTCTCTGCACAAACAACTTATCACAAAACCAGAAACAAACGCCGTATTCCCTAGAAACCATTCACTTTAAAAACGCTAAAAAAATACTTAAAAAAGCCACAGATGCAGAACTTCGATTCTGCTATATTGAGTATTGATCTGAATGAAGTTTCACTGAATGGATTCTTCACTGAGTTGGGTATCTCTATAATCTTTTGCTGAATGAGATGGACAAATATTCAAGACAAAGAGACAGATGACACTGATATAAAATCATGTGACTTTGTTCTTGATGGATATATTGATGGCATGAAGGGATCAATACATTAGAGCAGGCGTTGGTCTTCAACATGTCATCAAAAAAGTATATATCCACCCACCATAAAGGATGCCACAAAAAAATAAGCATCTTCTAAAGATGGCCGTTATGTAGGAAAATAAGGATCTACATAAGGCATTCAAAAACACGTTCAAAAACGCCAAAATGGTTAAAGTAGAAGAGACAGATAACAGTGAAGATTTGAATGAGAAATTAGATTGTAATTTATAATTTTTTTTCATTATCTGTTGTTTCTTATGTAATTCTGTGTTGTTTACCATCTAATTCTCTGCTATTTTAAAAAATTGAGTATAAAACACCAAAATCTACAAACACCAAAACGCCTCATAGTGTGAGAACGAATGCTAGCAAAGTACGAGGTTGCAATATAAAACGCCAAAAATGCAAACAAAGTATTAATAGAAAAATCAACACTAATTGACAGATAAAAATTGAAAGAAACAGTAAAATAAAGAGACGGTATCATTTATTGCCAAAAACATTAAAAGATATATTAATGCCACTACATGGAAAATTGAAACTTATTTATCTTTTCAAAACGCCATAATTGTTGTCACATTATAGGCATGTATCCTAGATGACAAAACACTTAATATTATAAAAATCAAAGAAAATTACTGATGTTTTTTAAATCAATAAAAACGCCAAAAAAATACTTAAAACGCCAAAATGTCTATTATAGTTCTGATCTAAAAACAATAAAAACGCCGCGTATTTAATAAACGCCAAAAAGATGGAAAGATGAAGGGACACACGTTAATAAAAAAAATATGAAAGGACAAAAAAGCCCCTCCGCCTTTCTCTAAGCGGCGAGACACGTGTTAGGCCAGGAAGCGTTCTCACCGTTCTCACACTTTTTACCTGATCCCGTTTCTATATATATATATATATATATATATACACATATTGAGTTCATTTCAGAACTCTAAGGAACTACAGAACTTTTAGAACTCATAATAAACAATCATTTTATGTATAAGTTTTTTGTATTTAGGATCTTTTTATCATCTATTATATGTATTTCTTTGATTACATACATGTTAAAAGTAGTTTACATATGTTTAATTGCCAAAATTATATATATATATGTCATAACTAATTACATATATGTAAAAAAACTAGTTTACATACGTGTAATTATAAAATTACATATAAAAAATGATAAAATTACTCTTAACATGTATGTAATGGTAAAAATACACATAATAAATGATAAAATTATCCTAAACATTAAAATATATAAATAAAAAGATTGTTTATTAAGAGTTCTGCGAGTTCTGTAAATATTTATGGTTCTGAAATGATCATCACCCTATATATATATATATATATATAGGGGGCCGCTAGAATGAGAACCACCACGAGTTATGAGAACCGCGCCCCGCGGGTGGCCGTTGACCACGAAATTTTTTTTACACCTAGATCCGTATATTTTAAGACCGGGTGTAAATTTTGGGTTCAAACGGCGCGCCCGAGGGGGTAGTTTTTTACGCCCAAAGTTTGGTTAAAAAAAAAGAAAAATTAAAAAAACCCAAACTTTGGGCGTAAAAAACTACCCCCTCGGGCGCGCCGTTTGAACCCAAAATTTACACCCGGTCTTAAAATATACGGATCTAGGTGTAAAAAAAATTTCGTGGTCAACGGCCACCCGCGGGGCGCGGTTCTCGTGGTTCTCATAACTCGTGGTGGTTCTCATTCTAGCGGCTCCCTATATATATATATATATAATAGGGGAGCGCTAAAATGAGAGAAAGTATATTGTACAAAAAGCCTTAACGTACGTGACAAAATGACGCACGTACATATGAAAATCACGCACGTTATGAACTTTAAATACCTAATCACGCATGCAGGATTTTTTGTACATAATCACTGTTGGTGCACTACATCTGTTGATTCCGTCTAGGTGTCTAGGACCAGGTCTTACGTTGTATTGTATAGCATAGGGCACGTTTTACAAGAAAACAGGAGTCTGTATAGGTGTTACATGTCTGGTCCGCTCATAGGGACATAGAGATGCTGGTCCGCTTATTTGTCAGTCTGGTCAGCTTTTGTGTACATGTCTGGTCCGCTTATATGGACATGTGACACATAAGCGAACCAGAAAGTCTATATATAGGTGTCATTAGGGTGGATCTCATAACATGTATGTGAAATTCCACACCGAAGCTCTGCCGGTGTGAAGATCGAGCTGTAAAACGTTTCATATCAATAAAACAAGCAGTTAGGAAGAAGAACAAGCTACTTCTACTTGCATTTCTTATTATTCCGCATCTGAAACGCAAGAGACAACCTCTGAACGACTCGTTCGGGTCAGCAAACGATCCTACAATCACGCATAGGGTATGTAATCACGCATAGGTATATGTAATCACGCACGTTTAAATAATCACGCAGGGGACTGATTAATCACGCATGGACCTGATCTGACGGTTACTATACTCACGTACATGAAGTATGATAAGGTTTTTTGTATGTTAAATACATTACTGCTTAATATACATCACGTACGACAACGTGCGTGATTATGTGTATAACGTGCGTGATTAATGTTTTCCAACATGCGTGATTTGGCTTTTTTAGTTTATAACGTGCGTGATTTTCAAATGAACGTGCGTAATTAGCTGTCGTAAGTGATGTACAATAAGCCGTATTATACATTAACGGGCCTCTCTATATATATATATATATATATAAGGGAAGGTTCAAATGAAACATGCAACAATTCAAAAGTGTGATTGCAAAAAAAAAACGAATAGTGTGTTTTTAGGAGTTTTTAGTTAGTTTTCGAGTTTTCGCGTTAAAAGTGGTTTTCATTTGAACCATCCCCTATATATATATGTGTGTGTGTACTGTGGATGTTAATATGTTATTTAACTATATAACAGATAATCTTGTTGTAGTTTAGCGGTAAGTATTTCATTTTTGGCTATAGAGATATAGGTTACAAATCACAACAATCACACTTTTGAATTTTTGCATGTTTTTTTTTATCCTTTTCAAATTGGTCAGGCCTTGTAGGCCCAAAAAAAGTCCAGTTTTATTTAGTGGTCCAATACTATAAATAAGAAGTTATCAATGCACAATCATAAAACCTAATTCTCTTGTTGCGGCTGCCGTTGTCAACAACCCTAATTGGTAACTTCATTGCCAATGTTAGGAAAACAAGCATGGTCATCTCAGTTAGGCATTTTAATCTTTGTTTCGTTACTTCTATTTTCTTCTATTTTTGTTTTGAGTTATTATTGTGGCAAGAAGTCTGTTTTAATTTTATCGTTGTTATTGATTTTGTAACCAATGTAGCATGCTTACATGTTATCGTTTTCATCGTGCAGGGATCTAAAGAACATATATAAATCATTCATAACATGTTGATTGCTTATAGGATTATCTTGACTGCACATGGTAATGTTAAACATTTACGATTTTAAAATTTAAATTCAACCTTACACTAGGGGTTAGTTGTTAGTTCGTCTATACTCAATCTGGGTTCTTGTTTGATACATGTAGTTTTATGATTTGTTTTAAAGATGTAGTTTTATGATTTTTTATAAAGATGTTCAACTCATATTTTCAAGTATTACTTTTTATGTAATGAAATTTATGGTATATGCTTTTTCCTTGCATCAAACGTTTAGCTAAAGATTATTGCATATAAATTGTTTTCCCTTTTTACAATGATTATAGAAACTAAGTAGTATTCTTACTATATATGCTATTGTCATATGTGAAATTGTAGTTAAATTGTCACTACAAGAAAACTGGGTTTTAGTACGCACAAAAGCGTCCTAAAATGCTATTTTATAAGACCTTTCATTTAATAGGACCAACGGTAAAAGTGTTTCATGTAAAGGGGTCGTAATAAGTCCCGGAACTAAAAAAGTGTCCTAACATCTCAAATAAGATTATGAAACCAATTTTATGGTCGCGTAATATGTGTTTGAACAACCAAAATAGTGTCCTAATAAAAACATATTTGGACACTTTTACAATGTTCTAACATGTGCTTACATACTTTTAATCTTTTGATACACTTAATAGTGTCCGTAGAAATTAATTGATAGGACCCTTATGATGTAGCATTATAGCTACTTTAATTTCAAGAAAATGGTCCTAATATCCCAAATAAGATTATAAAACCAATTTTATAAACAGACCATCAACATATAACATCCTAATAGTTATTGTATAATATCAACTAATTAAAGAATAAAACTTCATTATATTTCAAATAAGCATGTTCATAACAAAAACACTAACCATAAATAAGTTACAACATTATCTAACATAAAGTCTTAACATTTAACAAAGAAATTAAAAGCAATTAAAGAAATAAGAAGCATAAAATCTTGAGTCATCATGCGTCCTGAATCCTCATGGACTACCTACAAATAAACCCTCCATGTATAAGCATTAAGTTCCATGATATTAAAATTATTTGTATCACAAGTTTAACAAATACATACCGAGATGAATGGATAGGGCCATGCGTTGGATGCACCAATACAATCTTGAATTGTAGAAAATAAACCATATGCTCTTAATAAATTTTCATCTTTTTTTATTGGTACTTGAACTGTTGATGCACAATGTCTAAAGCCTGCGTCTTTGTAATACTAGTATAATATATAGGGTCCAGATAGGTCATTTTGTGTTAGTTCAGGGGGTAAAACTGTAAATTTATGATTGTCAAGTTTGAGGTCCGCTTTTGTGACATGTGTTCACATAAGCGAACCAGCTTGGTAGTCTGGATCGCTCTTGTGGACATGTCACATGAGCGGACCAGGATCCCTATATATACCCCTTGTTAGTTCTTCATTTGTAACGATTTCTGGAACTCCAAGTCGAACTGCTGTCCGTACGGCAAACATTATCAAGTGAAGAAAAAGTATTTTAAGTGTGATTCTTCTGTTTCTACTCATTTCTGTTACATTTTTCTTCGTATCATGCTGAAAATGTGTTTCCGCCACATTTTCAGTAAGCACTAGCTCTGATTGACTCATTCGAGAGGTCAATACTGATCCTACAATTGGTATCAGAGCCAGTTGCGAGTTAGTTTGCTAGATACGAAGAGTTTTACACGGACTTTTGTAGATCTGGACTGATTAAACGGTGGAAATGGACTGAAATTTGGATAACAGGTGTAAAATACACTAATAACAAACCCTTGAAAGATTCGGATCAAAATACGGCATAAAAGTGACCCAAAAACCCTCGTGAAAATGGTTCGCGCTTACGTCATGCTTCTGGTTCGCTCTTCTGGACCGCTCCAACGTACATTTTAAGCTGTTTCTGGTCCGCTCCATTGTCAGTTGTGGTTCGCTCGATAGTCACTATCTGGTCCGCTCATTTGTCAGTTCTGGTTCGCTCTTAGTGCAACTTTCTGGTCCGCTCCAGTGTCAGTTCTGGTTCGCTCTTAGTGTAACTTTCTGGTCCGCTCCAGTGTCAGTTCTGGTTCGCTCTTAGTGCAACTGTCTGGTCCGCTCCAGTGTCATTTATGGTCCGCTCGATAGTCATATTTCTGGTTCGCTCTTAGTTACAGTTGTGGTTCGCTCATCTGGTCCGCTTGAACAACACCTCATTCTGGTTCGCTCCAAATTTCTGTGGTGGTTCGCTTATTGTTACTTTTGTGGTTCGCTTATTCAAATTCTGTGGTTTGCTTATTCAGCTTCTGTGATTCGCTTATTCAGCCACTGTGGTTTGCTTATTCAAACTGTTTGAAAATTTTTTCCGTTACGACTGAAAATGGAAAGCCAAGATTTTTACAACATGTTTTCGGGAGTTGGTGCAGTACAAAGTCCAGCTAGCATCATGCAAAACGTCAACTTAGAAAACGAACTGGGAACAATGCAAAAGCCTCCCAAGTTGATGAACATAGATGAATATGCAGGATGGTCAAACAGATTTGCAAATTGGGTTCAGGCTAATTACTTTGAGTCCTGGTTGAAGATAATAACGAAGTGTGTTCCACCGGTTGATGGGAGAGGTAATACAAAGAGTATTGGAAGTTTGACAGAGTCAGAGCAGGTTGATTTCAAAGCCGAGAAAAGGATGATTAGTATTCTTCAGCAAGCTATCAAAGAAGACATTTTGGTGTTATTACAACATGAAGATAATTCTCATTCTATGTGGGAAGCATTGAAATTGAAGTTTCAGGGAAGTGTGTCAATGATCAAGAATAAAAAGGCTTTATTAAAAAAGGAGTTTGATATTTTTACCGGTATGAAGGGTGAAACAACAAAGCAATTGCTCGATAGATATTGCCATTTAGTACTTGAAATGAAAAGATTAGAAATTGAAAAGAAAAATGATGAATTGGTTGATAAGCTGTGTGATGCATTACCATATGAAGAGTGGGGCACATATTTGATGATGTTGAAAAGTCATTCAGATTTTGGGAATCTAAATCTTAGTGCATTCATAGAAAAGATTGAAGCTCAAGAGTTGGAGTTACTAAAAATCAGAAAGATGAACTCAATAAATGTTCAACAAGATGTATCTTTGTATTACAAAGGCAATCCTTCAATTTCAACAAATCAAAGTCCAAAAATACAGACAGGGTTCATTGCTGATAACACTTCAAGTGTTTCTTCAAACACTCCTCAATCTGAAAATTTTTCACCATTCGCGAAATATGACCCAAATTTCAAAGCTCAAGAGCAATCTTCACCTCAAAGCTCTACAAGTTCAAATAATCAGACTTATGTTTCTGGGGTGCATTGCAACATCGCGGTGAATATAAAGAATGGAAACGAGATCACAGAAAAAGCCGCAAAATAGCACATAGCAATGCTTGCTTCCGTTCTAGAGGCTTATGAAGGATTAGTGACAGGTAGGATTGGTAATCCTGATATGACCAAAGAGGATTACGACCAGATCGACCCGGAGGAGCTTGAACTGATTGATATAAAATGGGGTATGGCAAGTTTGGTTAGAAGAGCACAACGTTTTATGGAAATCACAGGCAGAAACAGTCTCTCAGGTCCTGATCAGAAGTTAGGGTTCGATAAATCGAAAGTTACGTGTTTCAAGTGTAAAGAACGTGGTCATTTTAAGAGAGAATGCCCAAATCGTGAAGTGAACAACCATCAGAACCCTTTCACAAAAGATTACTACAAACAAGCAATCTATCACCGACCAAATCAACAGCCTACTGTTCAAAGACCACAAATTGAGAATAAACTCGAAAAAGCAATGATCGTAAATCAAGACGATGAGAAGATAGCTGCAGGGTTCAGCTAGGATAAATATATTCCCGGTAGCGATGGACAGGCAATGATGGCTGAAGTTGTAGAAATTTCTGAGATAGTGTCTGAATCGGAAAGAGTTACTGAAGATGTTTCTGTAGTTGTTCAAGAGGTTTTTGCTGAAAAAGCAGACAATTTTGAAGAAATAGCTGCTGAAGTTCATCAATCTCAATCTGAGCAGGAGGTATTAGCTAGTTCTTTGAGATCTATCATGCCTCCTAAAATTTTTGAATCTTTTGCAGGTTTATTTGAAGAACCAAGGACAGGATTGTGTTCAAGATATGATGAGAAGAAAGAATTTGTTGAAGAAATGATCGATGTGACAAAGGAAATGACTGAAGACACTTTGAAAGAAATTGCTGACAAGGCTCTCATGGCGAAACTGAGAGAGGTAGACTCAGAATCCGAGGAATCTAAGTCTGTCAGTAGTGAGTCTGTTAAACGAGAGGAATCTGGAGTTCAAGAAAAGGAATCAGTCAAACTGTCTGAGTCAGAGTCGAAAAATGTCGGTAAACAAGAAGTAGAAACTGTTCATGAAGCAGAAAGTGATGAGATAGTAGATTCAATATCTGAAACACCATGCCAAAAGTGTTTACAACCGTGCATGGAGTGTCTTGAAAAAGACACTAAGTTTCAGGAATTGAAAGAACATGCTGATATGTTAAAATTTGATCTAGGACAAGTTAAAGAAGCATATGATACACTAGCCAGATCAGTTAAAATGATTAAAAAAGAAAGTGTTGAAAATGATAAAGCCACAAAATTAGCAAAAGCAACACTTTTTGATAAACAAGTAGAAGTTAATTTTCATATTGACACAATTGCATCATTAAAGAAAGAATTGGAATTAGCTAAAATTGAAAATGATCGAATTGATAAAAAATTGATGAGTTATGTGGCTTCATCATATGTCCTTGAAAAGATTGTTCCACAGCAGCCATACGCTGATCCGATCTTTAACAGTGTTCCACCCCCAATGTGGAATCATTACACTCAAAAGTATCCAGATAGGGTGGAAGCTGCTTTGAATCTCAAGTTGAAGACAATTGAGGATGAATTGCCTGAGAGCATTGATGTTACATTTTCTCCGTCCGACACTGATAATGAGTCACAGGTTATAAAGACCGTTGTTGACAAAGTGTTAGATGAAGAGAGTGATAACTCAGATTTTGAAACTGTGAAAACACATTTGGAATGTTCCAGTTCTGAATGTGAAGATGAGGGTAATTTTTTGGAACGGTTCATACCGAAATCGGACAAGAGTGCGAATGATGATCCGATCATGGTAGTATACACTATGATTGGAACAGACAAACTTTACTCCGATTTCGAGTATCCTCTTCAGCACGTTAAAATTGAAAATGTTGAAAAGGTTTTCAAATTGATTGAAATTGACATTGATGTGATAAACAACAAAGAATTCTTTTCAAAACCTAAAAAATCATTTGTTACGTCATGTTCCAACAATTTGGGCAAAAATAAGTGGGAAGGAAATGGTAACAAGAAAAATGGTAACAATTTGAAGAAAAAAGGAATTGGTTTTGAAAAGGGGATGGCTAAAAAGAGTGACAAACCAGTATTTCTTGCTGGTCCAAGTGTTGATGAAGAAAAGGAATATATTTTTAGTCAAAAAGCAGTTGATGATTTCAATGCAGCGAAGAAACTGAAAGAAGAGTCGTTCAAGTCAACTTTTGTCGAGTATGATAAAAGAGTTTGCTATCGCTGTAATGAAATCGGACACATGGCAAAACAATGCAAGAAAATTTTTGAAAAACCTGTCATTAAACCATTTGTTAAAAAATCTCAACCTAAATCACCAGTCAACACAAAGGGAAAAAAGCCGATGGTTTCTCCAATTCGCATTTTGAAAAGAGGAGAATCTTTGAAGTCGGAAGATAAGCCGAAATCGACATTTGAGATTGGCGAATCTTCAAAGTCTCAAAAGACTTCAAAGATTTATCCAAAAACAAAAATTTTTGAAAATCAATCATGGGTTGCTAAGTCAAAACCATCGGTCGAGGAGAAAAAGATGGAAAACATTTTGAAGAATGAAACAAAAGTTTTTGAAATTCAATCAAAATCAGGTGAGATGAAGAAAGTGGAGAATGAGTTAAAGTTTGATTCAAAAGCCTTTAATCCCAAAATTCAAAATATTTTTGGAAAAATGGTTGACAGAAAGGTCAAAGGGACAAAGGAATTTTATGCATTAAAAGTGGGTGCTAATGATAAACAAGAATTTGAATTTGAACTTGATAGATTTCTTCCAGAGTTTCCACCAATCAAAAATGAATTAAAACCAAAAGTTAAAACTGATGTTCCGAACGTCACATTTACTTTTCCTAAGATTGATGAAAAATGTGATGTAGAGTTTGGAAGTGTCTCAACAGTTAAAAAGCCATGGGTTGCATTGTTTAAATGAATTTGATATGATAATTGCAGGGGCTGCCCAAGTCGATACTGTCAAAATGGATTATGGATAGTGGCGCTTCAAGGCATATGACTGGGACGCTTGCTCTGCTCTATGATGTCAAATCTGTAAACGGAAGCTATGTTGGTTTTGCTGGTAATCAAGGTGGAAGGATCGTTGGTCAAGGAACGCTGTCAAATGGCGTGATTTCTTTCGACAAAGTGAACTACATAATAGAGTTAACAAACAATTTACTAAGTATTTCACAAATCTGTGATAAAGATTTTAGTGTACATTTTACAAAAACTGAATGTGTGGTTTTGAAACCAGGGTTTAAAATCCCTGATGAAATGGTGTTGTTGCGTGCTCCACGGGAGTATGATCTTTATTATCTTGATATGAACATCGCAACACCAACAACTCATCAGAAACAGTGTTTTGTGTCAAAGACTAAAGCTACAGAAAAAGATTCAATAATGTGGCATCGTAAGATGGGTCACATTCATGTTCGAAAAATGAAGTTTTTGGTACATAATGATTTGGTTGATGGTGTTAATTTGAAGAATTTTCACTTAAATGATGATTGTGTAGCTTGTAAAAAGGGAAAGCAAACTCGGAAGTCACACCCATTGAAGACGGTAAATACAATCAGGTTACCTCTTGAGAGATTGCACATGGATCTCTTCGGGCCTGTTAATGTAAAGAGTATCAGCGAAGACTTATATTGCTTGGTGGTGACTGATGACTTTACGAGATTTTCTTGGGTAGTGTGCTTGGAGCGAAAAGATCAAACTTTTGAGTCTTTGATGGTGCTTTTCAAAAAGATGGAAACGGTGTATAAACTGCCAATCCGGAGGATTCGGAGCGACAACGGAACGGAATTTAAGAACAACAAGATGTACGAATTCTGCAACGAGAAGGGAATTCTTCATGAATTCAGTTCCCCGTACACACCACAGCAGAACGGCGTAGCTGAACGAAAGAATCGGACCCTGATTGAGACAGCACGTACAATGTTAGCCGATTCCAAGCTTCCAATCTTTTTCTAGAGTGAAGCAGTCTCAGCAGCCTGTTACACTTTGAATAGAGTTCTCACTGTCAAGAAGTATAAAAAGACTTGCTTTGAGCTGTTGCATCGTTACAAGCCGAATCTTGAGTTTTTGGAGCCATTCGGGTCTCCTTGTACATTTATTGATGAAAATGGTAAATTTGGAGCTAAAGCTAATGAAGGTTTCTTTGTAGGTTACGCTAGCCCACTCAAGAGGGTGTTCGTACCATGTTTGAGTAAGGTGATTCAAGTTCAACACGTGGATTGTCAGAAGCACACTTCATCACCACAACTTCCTGGACAAAGATTCCTGTTTGACTACGATAAACTCTGGGAGTCGTTTCATTTGCCGGTCGAGCCGAGTGAGGAGGAACTAGCTCTTATGTATCTATATCAGCAAACTATGTCAGAGGAGCAAATAACTAGACCGCTAGAAGTTTCTCAACCCACTGTGGGTACTCACGATGATGAAGCAGGACCAAGTGGAACAGTACACGAACCACCAGAGGAACCAGTTCCATCGTTTGACGAATCTGACGACTCAGAAGCGGAACCCGCTCCGACTTTTGACGAGGATACAACGGAAACTGAGGATCAATCCATTGATCTTATCGTTGATCTTAACATATCGAGTTTGGAATCGGAAGTGAATGTGCCTGACAATGTTATGCCACGGAATTTATCTTATCACCCCTCAGAACAGATTATCGGTGACCTACAAAGTGGTGTCAAAACCCGACATCAAATAGACCAAGCTCTTACATGTTTCTATTCATCTATTGCTGATATGCAAAAAGAAGTCTCATTGAAATGTTTTATTTCGCAGATAGAGCCCAGAACCTACAAAGAGGCATTGACTGAGGATAGCTGGGTGAATGCAATGCAGGAGGAGCTGCAACAGTTTGAAAAGTTGGGCGTTTGGAGACTTGTTGATCTACCTGAGAATCAAAAGTTGATCAAGACGAAGTGGGTATTCAAATGTAAAAGAGATGATCGAGGCGTCGTGGTTCGGAACAAAGCACGATTAGTGGTACAAGGCTTCAGTCAGCAAGAAGGCATCGATTATGATGAGGTTTATGCGCCTGTGGCTCGACTTGAAGCTATTCGGATCTTCTTGGCATTTGCGTCATGGAAAAATTTTAAAGTGTACCAGCTTGATGTGAAATCTGCTTTTCTGTATGGAACTATTAAAGAAGAGGTGTATGTGGGACAACCGCCGGGGTTCACAGATCCACAACACAAAAACAAGGTGTTTCTACTGGATAAAGCATTATACGGACTTCACCAGGCCCCGAGAGCCTGGTATGAAACGCTCTCGACATACTTGCTGGACAACGGGTTCACAAGAGGTACAGTAGATAGCACGTTGTTTATTAAAGATAAAGACAACCATTTGTTGATTGTGCAGATTTATGTGGATGATATTATTTTTGGATCCACCAACGACGATTTGTGTAAAGAGTTTGAGAGAGTAATGAAGAAGAAGTTCGAAATGAGTTCGATGGGGGAGATGAAGTTCTTCCTCGGGCTACAGGTAGAACAAATGCCCGATGGAATCTTCATTCACCAGTCAAAGTATGTAAAGGATGTGCTAGACAAGTTTGATATGACAGATTGCAGTCCTGCATCAACCCCTCTCGTACAGAACCATGGTATTTGTCCGGATGAACAGGGAGTGAAGATGGATGAAACGTTATATCGATCAATCATTGGGTCTTTAATGTATCTCACAGCTTCCCGTCCCGACATCATGTACCCGACATGTCTGTGTGCACGATATCAGTCGAATCCGAAGCAATCACACCTGACGATCGTTAAACGCATTTTACGGTATTTGAAAGGTTGCCCAAGCATCGGCTTGTGGTATCCTCGTTCGGGTGATTTTACCTTATCCGGTTTCGCTGATTCAGATTTTGGTAGCTGTAAACAGAACGCAAAGTCCACCACTGCTGGGTGCCAGTTCTTCGGAACTCGGCTCGTTACTTGGCAGTGCAAGAAGCAAACTGCAGTTGCGCTCTCCACGTGTGAGGCTGAGTACGTCTCAGCCTCTAGCTGTTGCTCGCAGATCCTCTGGATCCAACAGCAGATGCGTGACTTCGGTTTACAATTCTTGGATACTCCGATATTTGTGGACAATGAAGCGGCCATAAATGTTACTAAAAATCCGGTTCATCATTCTAAAACAAAACACATTGAAATCCGTCACCATTTTATTCGAGATTGTCACGAAAAGAAATTAATACGGATTGAACACGTGGGCACCGATGATCAGAAAGCTGATTTTTATACTAAACCGTTTGACAAAAAGAGATTTTATTATCTTTTAAAATTGAATGGGATGAAAAATCTGCAATCTGGGAGGGTTATTGAATGTGAAGCCGAGATGGGCGGCGATCTGACGTGAACCTTTGTCGTGTTGTCATTTTTCTTTGTACAGTTTATTTTCTACTCTTCGATAAAAACAAAAAACACAAAAATATGTTTTTCTTTTTAGGGGGAGAAAGTTTGCAGAAAAATACAAAAACATGATAAAACCTATAAAAACCAAAAATATTTGAAAAAGTAAAAATGAGTTTGTGTATAAAAGGGAAATGATAGTACATCAGCTAGACAGGTGCAGTACGCTAAAGATTTGGAATGTATAAAATGCAATTAAGCAGTCTCGCTAAAGATGTGCCCATAGGTTTTCACAAAATTAGTAGATTAGTTTGGGATATAAACATAAAATTTACTTGCGTCTACGTGGGGAACACCTCCAGGATATATAGGTAACCCCTGAAATCCTGTTTGAAGGGTCCCATATTCTGAGATACTAGGTCTTTATGCTTAGTGATATCTGGGGTATTATCCCGGGACTTCTGATTTTGCGGAAGCAATGGCCTAGTCCCCGGAGAATACTTTACGCTGCTTTGAAATATAAGCCTCCCCTCAGCATAAAAAATGATAACACATTGTAAAATTGTTAATCATGTGCGGTTGTAAAGAAGATCCCCAAAGGGGACCCACCAAAAGTCGAAGCCGTCATCTCTCTGCGTATCGAAAGATCGACCCGAGCTCTCACGGCCCTCGCAATTAACCCTTTACAGATATCATCTAGGTATACTCACCTGTAAGACTGAATACTGGGGTCTGGATACGGGAGTATATACTGAGATGGGACACATGTAGATGTTTAAGTCCTAAAACACTAATTCTGTATCCCGAACAGATTGAAAGTTTTGTGAGAATTTAAGAGGATCAGTATATCGGCAATCTATGTGAATTGTTTAATGCTTAAAATGAAATAACAGCTTAACGGTATTTGTATCTCGTCGGCAGCTGATATGATCCCTTAACACACTCACAAAAAGATTGTGTGTATAGTTTTCAGTTTATTCAGTTAAAAATCCAAAAAGATTTTAATTTCTCATTTTATTTTAAGACAACTGACATTGGGAATCGAAAGATCAAAGCCTAAGTGCAGAACATGTTAGTGTTTGATGAGGGTTGGGTAAGCTGTGATTGCAAACAAAGAATTGGTATGATGTTTGAAAGATAAAGTGTGCAAATGTTTGAAACGTTGAAAAGTTCATTAATTTGAACTGTTTTTTAAAACAAAATAACAGAGAACTTCATAATTAGGTCAACCAAGGTCATTAACTTGGACTTGGTGGACTAAGCAAGTTAACTAAGGTCATTAACTTGGACTTAGTTAACTAGGTGTGATGGTGTTTAATCTGAAATGTGTCAAAATGTAATTTTTTTTGAAAACAACACCCTGATTTTGCTCATGTGTCATTAAGAAATTAATTTTGAAAATTAAAAAGTTTAAAATTTAATTGAAAAATGAAAAGTTTAGTTGTTTGGATTCTTTATATAGTCAAATCTTTACAGGATTGTAAAAGAACCAGATTATCAATTCTGGACATTTAAAATGTCTATTCTTATAAATGTTTGAGATTTGTAGGTGAAAGTTCCAGATTAAGATCCCTATAGCAGAGCCTTAGGGGGAGTCTGAAGACGAGCTTGATACAAAAGTAAGCTTGTTGCTGGTAATCAAATTGTTGATCCCAAATGCTTGGAAGATTGATGAAAGGGAAAGCATAGAGGAAGATAAAGAATGAGAAGATCAGGGTTGCGCTGAGAAGAAAGCCGAAACTGAAGGAAGAGAAATTTAAAGCTATCTGAAGGCCTACATTCAAGACAAAGACTGCGGCTTCATCCAAGGGGGAGTTTGTTGATGCACAATGTCTAAAGCCTGCGTCTTTGTAATACTAGTATAATGTATAGGGTCCAGATAGGTCATTTTGTGTTAGTTCAGGGGGTAAAACTGTAAATTTATGATTGTCAAGTTTGAGGTCCGCTTTTGTGACATGTGTTCACATAAGCGAACCAGCTTGGTAGTCTGGATCGCTCTTGTGGACATGTCACATGAGCGGACCAGGATCCCTATATATACCCCTTGTTAGTTCTTCATTTGTAACGATTTCTGGAACTCCAAGTGGAACTGCTGTCCGTACGGAAAACATTATCAAGTGAAGAAAAAGTATTTTAAGTGTGATTCTTCTGTTTCTACTCATTTCTGTTACATTTTTCTTCGTATCATGCTGAAAATGTGTTTCCGCCACATTTTCAGTAAGCACTAGCTCTGATTGACTCATTCGAGAGGTCAATACTGATCCTACATGAACGTTTACCTCACACCATTCTGGTCCAATCTCTGTACCACCAACTAGATCATTTGGGTCCAAGCGCTAGACCCTTCCTCTTGCTACAGTCTCGGTAGAGTTTAGAATGCTTTTGAGGAAAACTTCATCTCAGACCTAGATTTTAGTTTTAAACAAATATTTATTAAACTCTAGTCATAATAGTGCAAAAAATCATTTTACAAAAAAATTAATAAAGTTTTACACTAGCAGGCTAACATTTTTATAGAAAAACTAAGAAAAATTGGTTTTTACTAATCCCACATTTACAATCTTGTACACAATAATCCCACCTTTACTCTTGGTACATAATAATCCCACGTTTACAATCTTGTACACAATAATCAAACCTTTACTCATGGTACATAATGCCCAATTCATATCAGGATCAGTGCTAGTGCTTATAAGTAGACCTGGCAAACTGGCCGGGTTGGGTCATGGGTCAAAACGGGTCAATTATAAAAAAAGGGTTGTTTTGGTTCGGGTCGAAACGAGTCTGGGTCAGACAAGTCTGGGTCAGAACGGGTTTCGTGTCGGGTCGGGTCAGTTTTTTTTTTAGATATACTAAAATCATACATTGATACATATTAGTATATTAATTATAAAAGGAAGGACTTCTTCACTGATTTCATATAGGCTACTTCAATAGATTTGAGCATTTAACTTCTGTTATGATTTAGAAGAACTCTGCAGCCAGTATCACCTAGACTTTTAGAGACCTACATAAGAACTTAATTTTTCGTTTGGTTTTGTATATATTAATTGCTTGTTCTTGTTGTCTGCACAACCTTTGCTTCACATATTATCTTTCTATAAACTTGTTCATGGGGGGCAACAGATATCAATTCAGTAGATCAATTCAGTAGATGTTAACAAAATTTCTAACCCAAAACCATTGGAAAATTTAATCTTACAACAATACAAACACCAAAAAGATTACCTAAATTCACTAACACAATCCTCATAATCAATAAAGTCTAGAAGCAACTAAAATACTAATGCGTTTTGAGACTTTGATCCACTAAAAACCTATGTGGTCAAAGAAGCCAAAGGCGCGCACCTAGGCACAAAAACGTTTGAACCTAAAAGACCTGCCCGAAACAGCCAAACTAGTTTCAAATGGTCTGAACCAGCCGCAAATGGCCTAGACCGAATTCACGAACTCACGCCTTCGGCCTACGCGACTGGCGCACCCTTAACCCTTTAACTACTAGCTAAAATAACCGAAATCATACCTGAATTGTAGACGGAGGGTGGGGGGTTTGTGGCGGAGGAGACGACAGAGACGCGGAGACGGTGGCGGGTTTGTGGCGGAGGAGACGGCGGAGGCCGGAGAAGATGAAGATGCCCTGAATCGCTGATGAGTGATGATAGCCTGGTGAAGATGATGTTGTTCACCCATGGTTTTTCTATTCAAACCCTAATGACCCGTATGACCCGTGCTTTTAATTTAATCAACCCAACATGACCCGTGAATAAAAGTTTTAACTATTTTAGTGACCCATTTCAACCCCTTATTTATTTTTTTAACCCAAAACAACCCATTGTAGTTTTTAAAAGAGTTAAAATGACCCATTTAATAGCTTCTGGGTCAGGAATGCCCCCTCTATTTATAAGGACCAATACATATCACGCTCATAAGAACGTAAAAGTTACGATATCAAACATGTGGAGAGCATGACTGAATCTTGCAAAGTATCTAACTTCTTCTAGTTGGTTCGACCCCAAAATCGCATACACCAATGACCAAACAAGGTTCATGTTATTCTAAATCAACACCAATAATTACCATCACAGGTAACTTCTCAGGCCCCTTCGATTATACACACAAAACTATGGTATGTATACAAAAGGAAAGGTATGCAGAATATATGAACAAGAAAGCTTGCTGTATTATCAAAGGGTATACTATTCAATAAAGAAAATGGCCTATATATAGCCTCACACATACATACGTGGGAACATGCAAAAATATCAAAATACTAAATTAGCCTAATAACCGGCACACAGGTTGAACTATTCTTTCTCCCAACGTGCAACTCCTCAAGATTCGGTCAACCTCTACCAAGTCTTCAACTAATAAATAAAAAAATATAAAAACCCAAACTTGCAGCAAAAGCATCAACCAATTCACGTAACAAAATTGCTGGTTTCTGACCCTTTTACCCCTAGACCAATCCTGCCCTTGATCCGTTACTATGTTGACCTGAAAACCATGACCCGCATGAACCGTGAAGTGACCCGTGAACAACCGACTCGTGACCCGTAAACAAACCGAATAACCCAACAACTTCAGGCGCCTTAGATTGATTTTAGCTGCAGTTTATTAGACAGGTAACAAACAAGTTATGCATTAGTGGGGAATGAGTAATTAAACCTGTAATGGAAGCGTCGCTAACATGATCCAGATCCGTTTTATGGCCATAATTAGTATCTAACTATTTCCTAACATTTAACAATTGAAGATGCATTGGTCTTATGAAAAAAGATGTATTGGAGATAAAAATTGACAGAAAGAAGGACAAAAAATTTAAGTAAACTGCACATTGGGAAATTGGTATGTGGTTTAATTAAAACATGATTAAACTACGAATCATCTGCTAGATATATATCAGGCATAACCAAATCAAAACAGGAGATGGAGTCATTGGAAGATCTACTAAAACATCAAAAAGTAACATATAACCTTGTATATAATAGTTTCTATATGAAAACAGTAACACAAAAATATCTACATTAGAGGGTTTCTGTCTAACATTTTCTTATAGTGCTCTCAGCGGGCAGATCCACCCTTTGGGTACCCGCATGAAGCGATCCCACACTTTTTTTTACGTGTCACCGGGAAAATCGATTGACCTGATAGTTTTTTTTGGATGATGACCTCGATAAATAAGTTAGCAACCAAACAATTGACATATTATATAAACTTATTCTCCATGCATCCCATTTCTATGATGTGTTCAACAGTAAGAATATTGTTGGAGAAACTTACCCTTTATAGGGATCGTAGACGATGCGTCAAGGAGGGTATTCACCTCTCTCTGCCATAGCTCTGCATTTATTAGAGGTTTCTATGTCTCCGTTTGAAAGAACCTTAAATAAATTCCAAAACAGATGGGCATATCATACCATATATAAACAGAACAATTACATCAGCCATGTAACTTTTTAAAAGCGTTTTTTGACAGTGGAGTTGCATTGAGCTCTAATTAAGTGACTTGAACTAGCAATTTGAAGTTTTTTTTTTTTGATCAACAGATACCACTAGGCCAAAGGCCACTCGGTGATTTCACCTATAAACATAAATTTGAACTAAAATCCTTTACTTCAGCCATAAATTTATAGGCATAAGCAAAATGAAGCGATAAACTCAAAGCTAACCTGAACTCCATTCTCTAAATCAGCTTTGTTTGCAGATTCTGGAGCCATACCAGGAGGGTAAGTGAGGTCATTGCTAAACTCCATGTTGACTGCTGTTAGAGCAGAAGTTAAAGATTGCATTTGCTCCAGCCTTTGATCAACATCTTCGCTTGGAGTATATGGTAATAGTCTGCGCCTCTTCTTACGATGGACCAGGGTACATGTTCTCCTCAAATCTTGCATTTGCTCAGCATGTAGTTTGATGACGATGATGCTGCTTAATTCATGGATGGTGTGTCTGATCTCACTAGTCCGATTTGAGATTCTGATTACGAGATCTTTTTTGGTACTTTAGAATCAAATCTTGCATTTTTTTATTTGAATCTGATTTAGATGACACTAGTATATTTTTGGATGATTGAGATAACATATTTGACTGTGTGTTTCCTTTTGGATGGTGTGTCTGATCTCGCTCGCCCGATTTGGGATTCTGATTACCAGATCTTTCTTGGTAATTTAGAATCAAATCTTGATTTTTTTATTTGAATCTGATTTAGACGACACTAGTCTATTTTTGGATGATTGTCATAAAATATTTGACTGTGTGTTTCCTAATATAGCTCACCAGGTTAGAATCCCGTGTGGGTTGAAAAAATTGTAAAAAATGTAACGTATATACCGAGTACTAAAAAAATGAAATTATGTATTAAAAAAACTTGTGTATTTCACGGGTTGAATAAAATACATTGTTATCTATTAACATATATAGTTGTCAAGATATATCTTTATTAATATCATTTATTATAAACAAAATCCCGCCTAAACTACGCGCCAAAAACGTCCTATAAAGAGAGACTTCTCTGCACAAACAACTTATCACAAAACCAGAAACAAACGCCATATTCCCTAGAAACCATTCACTTTAAAAATGCCAAAAAAATACTTAAAAAAGCCACAGATGCAGAACCTCGATTTTGCTATATTGAGTATTGATCTAAATGAAGTTTCACTGAATGGATTCTTCACTGAGTTGGGTATCTCTATAATCTTTTGCTGAATGAGATGGACAAATATTCAAGACAAAGAGACTGATGACACTGATATAACATCATGTGACTTTGCTCTTGATGGATATATTGATGGCATGAAGGGATCAATACATTAGAGCAGGCGTTGGTCTTCAACATGTCATCAAACAAGTATATATCCACCCACCATAAAGGATGCCACAAAAAATAAGCATCTTCTAAAGATGGCCGTTATGTAGGAAAATAAGGATCTACATAAGGCATTCAAAAACACGTTCAAAAACGCCAAAATGGTTAAAGTAGAAGAGACAGATAACAGTGAAGATTTGAATGAGAAATTAGATTGTAATTTTTAATTTTTTTTCATTATCTATTGTTTGTTATGTAATTCTGTGTTGTTTACCATCTAATTCTCTGCTATTTTAAAAAATTGAGTATAAAACACCAAAATCTACAAACACCAAAACGCCTCATAGTGTGAGAACGAATGCTAGCAAAGTACGAGGTTGCAATATAAAACGCCAAAAACGCAAACAAAGTATTACTAGAAAAATCAACACTAATTGACAGATGAAAATTGAAAGAAACAGTAAAATAAAGAGACGGTATCATTTATTGCCAAAAACATTAAAAGATATATTAATGCCACTACATGGAAAATTGAAACTTATTTATCTTTTCAAAACGTCATAATTGCTGTCACATTATAGGCCTGTATCCTAGATGGCAAAACACTTAATATTATAAAAATCAAAGAAAATTACGGATTTTTTTTAAATCAATAAAAACGCCAAAACAAAATACTTAAAACGCCAAAATGTTTACTATAGTTCTGATCTAAAAACAATACAAACGCCGCGTATTTAATAAACGCCAAAAAGATGGAAAGATGAAGGGACACGCATTAATAAAAAAGAAATATGAAAGGACAAAAAAGCCCCTCCGCCTTTCTCTAAGCGGCGAGACACCTGTTAGGCCAGGAAGCGTTCTCCCCGTTCTCACACTTTTTACCATTTTTTCCTAATCCCGTTTCTATATATATAAATATATATAAGTATCCGCTAAAATGAGAACCACCTCGAGTTGTAAGAACCGCGAGAACTTTTTGATCCGGGGCGAGGTGGACCAATTTTTTTTTTCATAAACGTAGATGCATGTATAAAAACAACATTTGTAAAAAAAAATTCAAAAAAAAATGTCGTGTGTGTAATTTTGAGCAACACAAGTTTGTGTTTACGGGACCCGTAAATTTTCCGGCTTGATTTACGGGTCCCGTAAACACAAATTTGTGGCGCTCAAAACTACACACACGACATTCTTCTTTTTGAATTTTTTTTACAAATGTTGTTTTTATACATGCATCTACGCTTATGAAAAAAAAATTGGTCCACTGCGCCCCCTACGGTGTAGTTCTCACGGTTCTTACAACTCGAGGTGGTTCTCATTTTAGCATTCCCCTATATATATATATATATATTGAGTTCATTTCAGAACTCTAAAGAACTACATAACTTTTAGAACTCCTAATATACAATCATTTTATATATAAGTTTTTGTATTTAGGATCTTTTTATCATCTATTATATGTATTTCTTTGATTATATACATGTTAAAAGTAGTTTACATATGTTTAATTGCCAAAATTATATATATATGTGTCATAACTAATTACATATATGTAAAAAAACTAGTTTACATACGTGTAATTATAAAATTACATATAAAAAATGATAAAATTACTCTTAACATGTATGTAATGGTAAAAATACACATAATAAATGATAAAATTATCCTAAACATAAAAATATATAAATAAAAAGATTGTTTATTAAGAGTTCTGCGAGTTCTGTAAATATTTATGGTTCTGAAATGATCCTGGCCCTATATATAGATATATATATATATATATATAGGGGACCGCTAAAATGAGAACCACATCCAGTTGTAAGAACCGTGAGAACTACATCGTACGGGGCGAGGTGTGCCAAATTTTTTTTTTCAAAAACGTAGATGCATGTATTATAAACACATTTGTAAAAAAAAATTCAAAAAAAATGTCGGGTGTGTAGTTTTGAGCACCCAAAGTTTGCGTTTACGGGACCGTAAATTTTATTTAAAATTTATGGTACCCGTAAACACAAACTTGTGGTGTTCAAAACTACACACACGACATTTTTTTTTTTTAATTTTTTTTACAAATGTGTTTATAATACAAGCATCTACGTTTATGAAAAAAAATTTTGGTCCAACTCGCCCCGGATCAAAAAGTTCTCACGGTTCTTACAACTGGAGATGGTTCTCATTTTTGCGGTCCCCTATATATATATATATATATATATATATATATATATATATATATATATATATATATATATATATGTGAGTTCAGGAACGGATCGTAAACGATCACTAGATCTGCGGTAGATTCGATTTAGCGTGCGGAATCCATTAAATCGAACCGTAATCGTGCGCGAAGACGTAATAAAACAACGTTTTATTACATAACAACTACAATCGAACAGAGTTTCAACATGTAATACAAGAACTTGCTCTATCTGATAAACGTGACGTAATCCAGCAGCAGTTCGGTACGATATACAAGGGACTGTTACAAATGAGAAGGACCAATTGCCTATTTATAACCTTGAGATTTCGCTTGAAACAAACACTTGACCGTACAAGCGAAATCAACAAAATCAATTTCGCTTGAAATACATCTTTGACTTTTCAAGCGAATTCACAATAAGACAAAATAAAACATTAATTTCGAGTGACTGAACTTTCTGTCTTCATCTGAAATCTATGCATGCATTTGTGATGTTATATAATTGCATGATGCAAGAGGTGATGTCATCTTTATGATGTCATCATTTAATATGATGACATCAATCTTGTTCAGAGCCGCAACGAAAACCGAGACTCGATATAAGACGAAGACGACAGATGAATGCACCAACAATATATATAGGAAAAGTGTAAAATACAATACGGCTTAATGTACATCACGTACGACAACGTGCGTGATTATGTGTATAACGTGCGTGATTAATGTTTTCCAACATGGGTGACTTGGGTTTTTTAGTTTATAACGTGCATGATTTTCAAATGAACGTGCGTAATTAGCTGTCGTAAGTGATGTACATTAAGCCGTATTATACATTAACTGGCCTCTCTCTATATATATGTGTATATAGGGTAATGCTATATAAGAAACCTTTAATTTTTAGAAAACCTTGGAAACCCATCTAATGGCCTACATTTGGCCACATGTCCCAGCTTCCATAATATCATTTTTTAATCTTGAGGGCACATTGGTAATTCAACATATTCCTAGCCTACTCAAAAAGTGATTTGTCACCCTCATTAATATCTAACATCACATCATTCTCTTCCATCCTCCTCCATTTTCGTTGAACCAAATTCAAATTAGAAAAGTTGTTTTTTCATAATTTCTTCATCTTCTTAAACCACTTATTACAAACTAGATCCACCATTAATGAACTATGGAGCATCCATCAACAATGGCAGATCTATGGAGCACCATTAATGTACTGTGGAGTATTCATCTTCCTAAACAAGATCTTTACTACAATCTGGGTTAGTGGGCTTTGGTTCGCTTTTCTTCTTCTTCTTCTCTCACCTTCCAATGTTTGTCCAGATCTTGTGGTGAACAGGGGTGTGAATAAAGTTTCTTCCTTTTTATTATTCGATTCGATTTGGGTCCGATATTTGTGGTGATATTTGCGATGAGGTAATCTTGATTTAGTTTCTTGATTTGATTATTGCATTTTGGGTTTTTGTTTGTTGTTTGGATATGATGATTTAGGGGGGATCTCGTTAATGTGAAACACGAACAACAAGTCTATTAATGCTCACGTTTTTATCTTGCTTGTTTGCTTCAGTAGTTTTTTTTATTTTCAGCCGATTATAGAATATGGGTTTTGAAACACGAACACCAAGTATAATAGTTAATGTTCGTAATTAGACCGTTAATGTGTCTTATAGATTACAAATTACAGTTTGTATAATTCCAACCGTTATTATGAAACACGAACAACCGTTAATGTTCATATAGATTACAAATTATAGACCGTTAATGTTTCGTATTTTAGATCTTTAATGTTTATGTCATTATCTTCATTTGTGTCCTTATTTGATGTTGTTTTCTCATTTTCAGCCGTTACACTTGCTGAATGAAAAAACCATAGTTATGAATGTGTTAATAGTTATGTCTGGTTAACGACTTAACGGTTATCTTATCTTTTTGATATTAGGATGGTGATGGATACAAGGGAAACAAGATCCAATTCTCGGGACCATTGGTTTCGTCAAACGTGGATCAGATGCTTAAGGATCATGACCATGACCATGTTTATGTTACAGCACAACACAACTAACACGTGTTATAGTTTGAACTTCTTGACATCTATTTTTAGAAACGAAAAGCCAAGTTTGTCTTACATCACAACCAACGTAAAACCTATTATAGTCTGAACTCCTATTTCACAGCTAAGCCAAGTTTGTCTTACAACACAACCAACGTAACACGTGTTATAGTCTGAACTCCTGTTTCACAGCTAAACGATAGTAACATGTTATAGAGACATGTATTAGGGTGTGACGATCTATTAGAGACATGTATTAGGGATGACGAATTAATTGCAGGTTTTTAGTTATGTGTACTTTGTTAGTTGTTGTTTCAGTTGTGTAAGATTAATTTGCAGGTTCTTATTTTTGTGTTAAAAAGTTGTGCTTGGTTTGGTTGCTTGTTTGGGCTTTTGATCTGAATAGTAACTGTTTTTTGTTGGTTTGGTTACTTTGTTTGGGGCTTTTGATCTGAATAGTAACTGTTTTTGTGATGTTATCTGAGAAAAAAGATTTTCTGGCTATGAATGTGTTAATATTTATGTCTGGTTAACGACTTAACGGTTATCTTATCTTTTTGTTATTAGGACGGTGATGGATTCAAGGAAAATAAGATCCAATTCTCGGGACCGTTGGATCATGACCATGTTTATGTTACAGCACAACACAACTAACACGTGTTATAGGTTGAACTTCTCGGACATGCATGTGTTACATGTGACATGAAACCCATGTAAAACGTAACACGTGTAACGTGTGACATGAAAACACATTTTTATAACTTCCCTGGCATACGCACACACACACACCCACATGTTTACAAACCGTTTCAAGACCGACCCAAACAATAAAGCAAGGGTAGCCGCTGAAAAGCTAAGGCAGCAAAGGTAGCCGCTGAAAAGCTAAGGCAGACTTTCAAAGGAAGCTCCACCATTTTCTTAGTGCTTTGTATTTTCGTTTACTTGTAATATGTAATGTGAGACTCTTATTTTGTTTTGTCTAGTACATGATGTTAAAACGGTATGGACTTAACACATTCTGGAAGTCTTAACACACGTTATAAAAGAGGCTTAACACACGTTATATCAGGTATACTATGTTATTAAGTTACTATTGGAGTTTATGCATCCATTCTGGAAGTCTTAACACACGTTATAATAGAGGCTTAACACACGTTATACATGTCAGGCGTGTAACACATGTTACAGTATGTATATACAAATCGTGGTGTTTTGGAAACCACTAGCTTATACATGACACCATGTTGGGTTAAACCAAGATTATAATAGAGGCTTAACACATGTTATCCCAGGTATACGGTGTTACAACATTAACTTGTATGTTCCATATTAACTTGTACACGTGTTACGATCAGTTTATGCACATCATGGTGTTTTGCAAACCACTTTCATATAAATGAATAGAAGTCGGGTTATAATGGATGCTTTATATGTTATCATATGTATACAAGTGGGGTTACAACAAGATTATGATATTAACTAAGCTCACCATTAAACTCATCGCCCCCGTCGAATGTTTTCACCCTTTGTCATTAAGCAATTACATGTTCCGAACAGACAAATTGTAACACATGTTAGATCAATATATACACATCATGGTGTTTTGTAAACCACTAGCTTATACATGAATACATGTCAGGTTACAAAAAGATTATAACAGTGGCTTAACACATTTTATACATTCCAAAATGTGCAAAACAAATGACCCGTTTCATATTATATATTCCAAAATTACCGGTACATGTGTTACCATAAATGGCTCGTTTCATATTCCACGTTACATACTAACTTGTACATTTATTACTTGTACAAGTTTTACGCTCAGTATCCACATTATCGGATATTTTAAACATCAACAAAAATAAAATAGATATTACTTGTTTTTTTAATTAACAAAAGGTTCACACACGTTATATATCATTCTAACAGGGGCTTAACACATGTTATACATGAACACATGTCAGGTTACATCATGGTGTTCTGTTATAGCATGAACCAACAACACATGTTATAAATGAACGAAGACTTCTTTCCCAAAGGATGTGACTTATTCAATGTACCCGCATTAACGTCGCCTTCATCCATCCAGCTTGTCAATTCAATATCTTTTATGGATCTGTTTCTGTAAATCAACACACGTTATATATCCTTCTAACAGGTGCTTAACACATGTTATGGGTCTGTCTCTGTAAATCAAGCAACCCAACAAAAAAACAATTATTGTTAAGATCAAAAGCCCCAAACAAGCAACCAAACTAACAAAAAAAAAACCGTTCAAAATCTCATCCTAAAGTTTTGGATTTATTTAAAATACATGAACATTAACCATTACTAGAACACGCGTTAACTTCGCCTACATTCATCCAACTTGTCAATTGAATATCTTTATGGGTTTGTTTCTGTAAATCAATACACGTTATATTACATTCTAACAGGGGGCTTAACACATGTTATGGGCCTGAGTCTGTGAATCAAGCAACCAAACAAAAAAAACACTTACTGTTCAGATCAAAAACCCAAACAAGCAACCAAAACCAACAAAAAAAACATCTACTGTTAAGATCAAAAGCCCCTAACAAGCAACCAAACCAACAAAAAAACTCGTTCAAAATATCATCCTAAAGTTTTTGATTTATTTAAAATACATGAACATTAACCATGGATACCCCATTAACTATTACTAAAACACTTTCAGCACACAAAAACATATTAACAACCATTTCAACAAAAAATCAAGTGTGAAATGATATTTGAAGAACACTTACCGGATCTATACCCGTCCGATGAACACGAAGAAGGGTCTTCAAACCTTCTTCTCTCACACACACTTGAACATTCAACTCTCTCTCTCTAAAAAATAAAGATTATTGTTTCTGTAATCAGCAACACCTGAACACGAAGAAGGGTCTTCAAACCTTCTTCAAACCGTCCGGAGAAGCTTTTATGGTTGTGGCTTGTTAAGATCAAAAGCCCCTAACAAGCAACCAAACCAACAAAAAAACTCGTTCAAAATATCATCCTAAAGTTTTTGATTTATTTAAAATACATGAACATTAACCATGGATACCCCATTAACTATTACTAAAACACTTTCAGCACACAAAAACATATTAACCATTTCAACAAAAAATCAAGTGTGAAATGATATTTGAAGAACACTTACCGGATCTATACCCGTCCGATGAACACGAAGAAGGGTCTTCAAACCTTCTTCTCTCACACACACTTGAACATTCAACTCTCTCTCTCTAAAAAATAAAGATTATTGTTTCTGTAATCAGCAACACCTGAACACGAAGAAGGGTCTTCAAACCTTCTTCAAACCGTCCGGAGAAGCTTTTATGGTTGTGGCTATGGTTGTCTTCAAGATTAGGGAAGAAGAAATGGGAAAGAGAAAGAGGTAAGAGAAAGAGAAGCTTTTTATGGTGATTTTATGTTTTGTGTTTTCCAAAGTCAATAAAGTTGCTTTTTCATTACCCATATTGCCCTTAACTTGTACTATATGGACTATTATATTGTTTTTAATGGAAATAATTCTCTAAACAAACGAGGGCCATTGATCTAGTTGGATGAAAGATAATCAATGGATGGCAATGGGTTTGCATAGTTTTCTAAAAAAGATAGAGTTTCCTATAGAGCCCAACCCTATATATATATATATAGGGGATGGTTCAAATGAAAACCACTTTTAACGCGAAAACTCGAAAACTAACTAAAAAAAGCCTAAAAAACACACAAATTTTTTTTTTTTTTTAATTTTTTTAATAAAAATCGCTGGTTTTTATATATAAAAAAATTTCAAAAAAAAAAAAAAAAAATTTTTGTGTAGTGCACATGTGTAATAATACACATGTGTAGTACAGATACACATGTGTAGTATTACACATGTGCGCTACACAAAAAAAAAAATTTTTTTTTTTTTTTTGAAAATTTTTTTTTATATAAAAAAACATGCGAAATTTGGTTTTGCAAAAAAAAAAAAAAAAAATTTTTGTGTGTTTTTTAGGCTTTTTTTAGTTAGTTTTCGAGTTTTCGCGTTAACTAGTGGTTTTCATTTGAACCTTCCCCTATATATATATAAGGAAGGTTCAAATGAAACATGCAAGAATTCAAAAGTGTGTGATTGCAAAAAAGTCCAGTTTAATTTAGTGGTCCAATATTATAAATAAGAAGTTATCAATGCACAATCATAAAACCTAATTCTCTTGTTGCGGCTGCCGTTGTCAACAAACCTAATTAGTAACTTCATTGCCAATGTTAAGAAAACAAGCGAGGTCATCTCATGTAGGCATTTTAATCTTTGTTTCGTTACTTCTATTTTCTTCTATTTTTTTTTTTGAGTTATTATTGTGGCAAGAACTCTGTTTTAATTTTATCGTTGTTATTGATTTTGTTACGAATGTAGCATGCTTACATGTTATCGTTTTCATCGTGCAGGGATCTAACGAACATATATAAATCCTTCATAACATGTTGATTGCTTATAGGATTATCTTGACTGCACATGGTAATGTTAAACATTTACGATTTTAAAATTTAAATTCAACCTTACACTAGGGGTTAGTTGTTAGTTCGTCTATACTCAATCTGGGTTCTTGTTTGATACATGTAGTTTTACGATTTGTTATAAAGATGTTCAACTCATATTTTCAAGTATTACTTTTTATGTAATGAAATTTATGGTATATGCTTTTTCCTTGCATCAATCGTTTAGCTAAAGATTATTGCATATAAATTGTTTTCCAATTTTACAATGATTAAAGAAACTAAGTAGTATTCTTACTATATATGCTATTGTCATATGTGAAATTGTGGTTAAATTGTCACTAAAAGAAAACTGGGTTTTAGTACGCACAAAAGCGTCCTAAAATGCTATTTTATAGGACCTTTCATTTAATAGGACCAACGGTAAAAGCGTTTTATGTAAAGGGGTCATAATAAGTCCCGGAACTAAAAAAGTGTCCTAACATCTCAAATAAGATTATGAAACCAATTTTATGGTCGCGTGATATGTGTTTGAACAACCAAAATAGTGTCCTAATAAAAACATATTAGGAAACTTTTACAATGTTCTAACATGTGCTTACATACTTTTAATCTTTTGATACACTTACAAGTTTACGTAGAAATTAATTGATAGGACCCTTATGATGTAACATTATAGCTACTTTAATTTCAAGAAAATGGTCCTAATATCCCAAATAAGATTATAAAACCAATTTTATAAACATACCATCAACATATAATATCCTAATAGTTATTGTATAATATCAACTAATTAAAGAATAAAACTTCATTATATTTCAAATAAGCATGTTCATAACAAAAACACTAACCATAAATAAGTTACAACATTATCTAACATAAAATCTTAACATTTAACAAAGAAATTAAAAGCAATTAAAGAAATAAGAAGCATAAAATCTTGAGTCATCATGCGTCCTCAATCCTCATGGACTACCTACAAATAAACCCTCCATGTATAAGCATTAAGTTCCATGATATTACAATTATTTGTATCACAAGTTTAACAAATACATACCGAGATGAATGGATAGGGCCATGCGTTGGATGCACCAATACAATCTTGAATTGTAGAAAATAAACCATATGCTCTTAACAAATTTTCATATTTTTTTGTTGGTACTTGAACGTTTACCTCACACCATTCTGGTCCAATCTCTGTACCACCAACTAGATCATTTGGGTCCAAGCTCTAGACCCTTCCTCTTGCTACAGTCTCGGTAGAGTTTAGAATGCTTTTGAGGAAAACTTCATCTCAGACCTAGATTTTAGTTTTCAACAAATATTTATTTAACTCTAGTCATAATAGTGCAAAAAATCATTTTACTAAAAAAATAATAAAGTTTTACACTAGCAGGCTAACATTTTTATAGAAAAACTAAGAAAAATTGGTTTTTAATAATCCCACATTTACAATCTTGTACACAATAATCCCACCTTTACTCTTGGTACATAATAATCCCACATTTACAATCTTGTACACAATAATCCCACCTTTACTCTTGGTACATAATAATCCCACGTTTACAATCTTGTACTCAATAATCAAACCTTTACTCTTGGTACATAATGCCCAATTCATATTAGGATCAGTGCTAGTGCTTATAAGTAGACCTGGCAAACTGGACGGGTCGGGTCATGGGTCAAAACGGGTCAATTATAAAAAAGGGTTGTTTTGGTTCGGGTCGAAATGAGTCTGGGTCAGAACAAGTCCGGGTCAGAACGGGTTTCGTGTCGGGTCGGGTCAGTTTTTTTTTTTAGATATACTAAAATCTTACATTGATAAATATTATTATATTAATTATAAAAGGAAGGACTTGTTCACTGATTTCAAGTAGGCTACTTCAATAGATTTGAGCATTTAACTTCTGTTATGATTTAGAAGAACTCTGCAGCCAGTATCACCTAGACTTTTAGAGACCTACATAAGAACTTAATTTTTCGTTTTGTTTTGTATATATTAATTGCTTGTTCTTGTTGTCTGCACAACCTTTGCTTCACATATTATCTTTCTATAAACTTGTTCATGGGGGGCAACTGATATCAATTCAGTAGATGTTAACAAAATTTCTAACCCAAAACCATTGGCAAATTTAACCTTACAACAATACAAACACCAAAAAGATTACCTAAATTCACTAAAACAATCCTCATAATCAATAAAGTCTAGAAGCAACTAAAATACTAATGCGTTTTGGGACTTTGATCCACTAAAAACCTATGTGGTCAAAGAAGCCAAAGGCGCGCACCTAAGCACAAAAACGTTTGAACATAAAAAACCTGCCTGAAACAGCCAAACTAGTTTCAAATGGTCTGAACCAGCCACAAATTGCCTAGACCGAATTCACGAACTCACGCCTTCGGCCTACGCGACTGGCGCACCCTTAACCCTTTAACTACTAGCTAAAATGACCCAAATAATACCTGAATTGTAGACGGAGGGTGGGGGTTTGTGGCGGAGGAGACGATAGAGACGCGGAGACGGTGGCGGGTTTGTGGCGGAGGAGACGGCGGAGGCCGGAGAAGATGAAGATGCCCTGAATCGCTGATGAGTGATGATAGCCTGGTGAAGATGATGTTGTTCACCCATGGTTTTTCTATTCAATCCCTAATGACCGGGGCTTTTAATTTAATCAACCCAACATGACCCATGAATAAAAGTTTTAACTATTTAAGTGACCCATTTCAACCCCTTATTTATTTTTTTTAACCCAAAACAACCCATTGTAGTTTTTAAAAGGGTTAAAATGACCCATTTAATAGCTTCTGGGTCAGGATGCCCCCTCTACTTATAAGGCCCAATACATATCACGCTCACAAGAACGTAAAAGTTACGATATCAAACATGTGGAGCGCATGACTGAATCTTGCATAGTATCTAACTTCTTCTAGTTGGTTCGACCCCAAAATCGCATACACCAATGACCAAACAAGGTTCATGTTATTCTAAATCAACACCAATAGTTACCATCACAGGTAACTTCAGGCGCCTTAGATTGATTTTAGCTGCAGTTTATTAGACAGGTAACAAACAAGTTATGCATTAGTGGGGAATGAGTAATTAAACCTGTAATGGAAGCGTCGTTAACATGATCCAGACCCGTTTTATGGCCATAATTAGTATCTAACTATATCCTAACATTTAACAATTGAAGATGCATTGGTCTTATGAAAAAAGATGTATTGCAGATAAAAATTCGCAGAAAGTAGGACAAAAAATTTAAGTAAACTGCACATTGGGAAATTGGTATGTGGTTTAATTAAAACATGATTAAACTACGAATCATCTGCAAGATATATATCAGGCATAACCAAATCAAAACAGGAGATGGAGTCGTTGGAAGATCTACTAAAACATCAAAAAGTAACATATAACCTTGTATATAATAGTTTCTATATGAAAACAGTAACACAAAAATATCTACATTAGAGGGTTTCTGTCTAACATTTTCTTATAGTGCTCTCAGCGGGCAGATCCACCCTTTGGGTACCCGCATGAAGCGATCCCACACTTTTTTTTACGTGTCACCGGGAAAATCGATTGACCTGATAGTTTTTTTTGGATGATGACCTCGATAAATAACTTAGCAACCAAACAATTGACATATTATATAAACTTATTCTCCATGCATCCCATTTCTATGATGTGTTCAACAGTAAGAATATAATTGGAGTAACTTACCCTTTATAGGGATCGTAGACGATGCGTCAAGGAGGGTATTCACCTCTCTCTGCCATAGCTCTGCATTTATTAGAGGTTTCTATGTCTCCGTTTGAAAGAACCTTAAATAAATTCCAAAACAGATGGGCATATCATACCATATATAAACAGAACAATTACATCAGCCATGTAACTTTTTAAAAGCGTTTTTTGACAGTGGAGTTGCATTGAGCTCTAATTAAGTGACTTGAACTAGTAATTTGAAGTTTCTTTTTTCTTTTTTTGATCAACAGATACCACTAGGCCAAAGGCCACTCGGTGATTTCAATTATAAACAGAAATTTGAACTAAAATCTTTTACTTCAGCCATAAATTTATAGGCATAAGCAAAATGAAGCGATAAACTCAAAGCTAACCTGAACTCCATTCTCCAAATCAGCTTTGTTTGCAGATTCTGGAGCCATACCAGGAGGGTAAGTGAGGTCATTGCTAAACTCCATGTTGCTGCTGTTAGAGCAGAAGTTAAAGATTGCATTTGCTCCAGCCTTTGATCAACATCTTCGCTTGGAGTATATGGTAATAGTCTGCGGCTCTTCTTACGATGGACCAGGGTACATGTTCTCCTCAAATCTTGCATTTGCTCAGCATGTAGTTTGATGACGATGATGCTACTTAATTCATGGATGGTGTGTCTGATCTCACTAGCCCGATTTGAGATTCTGATTACGAGATCTTTTTTGGTACTTTAAAATCAAATCTTGAATTTTTTTATTTGAATCTGATTTAGATGACACTAGTATATTTTTGGATGATTGAGATAACATATTTGACTGTGTGTTTCCTTTTGGATGGTGTGTCTGATCTCGCTCGCCCGATTTGGGATTCTGATTACGAGATATTTTTTGGTAATTTAGAATCAAATCTTGATTTTTTTTATTTGAATCTGATTTAGACGACACTAGTCTATTTTTGGATGATTGTCATAAAATATTTGACTGTGTGTTTCCTAATATAGCTCACTAGGTTAGAATCCCATGTGGGTTGAAAAAATTGTAAAAAATGTAACGTTATATACCGAGTACTAAAAAAATGAAATTATGTGTTAAAAAAACTTGTGTATTTCACGGGTTGAATAAAATACATTGTTATCTATTAACATATATAGTTGTCAAGATATATCTTTACAAAAATGAAATTTGGCATGGCATTTATAAATCATGTTACATTAACTTTTAAAACATTCTTTCAACTATGTATTAACTTTTTTTGTAGCTGATTAATGTTAATTAAACTAAATTACTGTTAGAAATATATAGAAATGAAATTTGGTGTGGCATTTATAAATTATGTTATGTTAATTTTTAAAACATTTTTTTATATTATGTATTAACTTTTTTCTGTAGCAGGTTAATGTTAATTTTACTAAATTACAATTAAGCATTGGAGTATAAATTAACCCTCCTTAACTTCACCTAAGTGCCATATCACCTATTCCCCCCCCCCCCCCCCCATTTCACTATGTCTTACTTCAAGGAAATGGTTTAATCCCACTAACTTTATCTAACCCTATTTTTAGTGGTTTTTGTTTTAAAAAATAAAAAGAACACTTAATTCAATATCTTAACATCCGGTTAACATGTTAACAAATAACCCATTTAATAACTCTTAACACAAGGAGGGAGTGGTTTGCAATGCCAATTAAAATGTCATGTCACACCATTAACACCCCAAATGTTAAAGTACACCCCATGGCCTTACATATATATAGAAATATTGATACATATTAAGAATTAAGGGCTAAAATTCGGATGTTTTAATGCCACCTACATTTTTATTAAATGACATATTTTATCATTCAAACCATCTAACCACTGAAAATTTTAAGCGATAACCCAGAGAAAAACAATTAGTTTCATTATTCTTTCATTTTTATAATATTTTAAAAAACATAACTTTGAATTTGGTGATATTAAGAGATTTAAATACAAGTTTATAATCAACAAAATAACTTTATTTAGAGATTTTATAATTAGTTTCATATTAAATTTACTTGTTAATGAAAATATAACAAATATCAATAATTAAATAATAGTAATTCATAATTAAGCAGGAAAGAGAGATGCAAAAAAACCAATATATATATATATATATATATATATAGGGAGCCGCTAGAATGAGAACCACCACGAGTTATGAGAACCGCGAGAACCAAGTGCCACGGAGGGCCGTTGACCACGAAATTTTTTTTACACCTAGATCCGTATATTTTAAGACCGGGTGTAAATTTTGGGTTCAAACGGAGCGCCCGAGGGGTAGTTTTTTACGCCCAAAGTTTGGTTAAAAAAAAAAGAAAAATTAAAAAAACCCAAACTTTGGGCGTAAAAAACTAACCCCTCGGGCGCGCCGTTTGAACCCAAAATTTACACCGGGTCTTAAAATATACGGATCTAGGTGTAAAAAAAATTTCGTGGTCAACGGCCCTCCGTGGCACTTAGTTCTCGCGGTTCTCATAACTCGTGGTGGTTCTCATTCTAGCGGCCCCCTATATATATATATATATATATATATATATATATATATATAGGGCAAGGCTATATAGAAAACCCTATCTATATAAAAAACCCTAGAAAACCCAACCTCCCGACATTTTTTTTTTTTTGAAAAAAATAACACATGTTTTTAAGAGTTTTGGGCCAAAAAAATCAAAAAAGCGCCGAAGAGATAATTTAAAAAAAAATTCAGCAATTTCTGTCTTTTGTGCCTAACACATGTTAGGCAACCGGACATTGCTGAAATTTGTTTATTTTTTTTTTAAAAATCCCTTCGGCGCTTTTTTGTTTTTTTTGGCCCAAAACACTCTAAAACATGTATATTACATGTGTTATTTTTTCAAAAAAAAATGTCGGGAGGCTGGGTAAAAATGGGGGGAGATTTGAGTTTCCAGAGTTTTCTAAAAATTTAAGGGTTTTCTGTCTAGCCTTCCCTTATATATATATATATATATAGGGAGCCGCTAGAATGAGAACCACCACGAGTTATGAGAACCGCGCCCCGCGGGTGGCCGTTGACCACGAAATTTTTTTTACACCTAGATCCGTATATTTTAAGACCGGGTGTAAATTTTGGGTTCAAACGGCGCGCCCGAGGGGGTAGTTTTTTACGCCCAAAGTTTGGGTTTTTTTTATTTTTTTAATTTTTCTTTTTTTTTTTACCAAACTTTGGGCGTAAAAAACTACCCCCTCGGGCGCGCCGTTTGAACCCAAAATTTACACCCGGTCTTAAAATATACGGATCTAGGTGTAAAAAAAATTTCATGGTCAACGGCCACCCGCGGGGCGCGGTTCTCGTGGTTCTCATAACTCGTGGTGGTTCTCATTCTAGCAGCCCCCTATATATATATATATTTGGGGAATTGGCCTAACTAGAGGTCATTGGCCATTGACAGTTTCACCTTTAAATATTCCCCACAACAGTTTTTTGCGGCTTTTGATCAGAACGACGATACCAGACAATTGATGTAAAACTTACCTCGAAACGGTGCTCCAAACGATGAAAACGACGCTTCACCTCGAGTGTTTAAATTTCCAATTAACAAAAATCAATTCATTTGGAACAACATTTCGAGGTAAGTTTTACATAAATGGACTTGTATCGTCGTTTTGATCAAAAGCCATAAAAAATTTGTTTGTAATTTGGAAAAAAAGCTTAACTTCGTTAAGTTTTTTTTAACGGGACCGGTGTACGAAAATTTGGTGAAAGATGGGACTGGTGGGGGGAATATTCAAAGGTGAGACTGTCAATAACCAATGACCTCTAGTTAGGATTATTACTGGCCAATTCCCCTATATTTTTAGTATAAAATTCTAATGAGTAAATTACGCTTTTAGTCCATGTCATTTGTGTCATAATACAAATTCATTCTTATTACAATTTTAACAGATTCAATATCAATGACACTGTTTACTTTCAGAAATAGTCCCTACACTCACAATGTTAGCTTTTTATCTTAAAAAACATTTCAGAATTCAAATTTTCGGTTTTATGTTATATGAACTTCCCCCATATATGCTACACGGTAGGTGATGATTCTATATGAAATTAGCGTAATTGCTTATGGAATCTATGACACGGTGAACAAAAGTCCAAAACCCATCTAAATAATGTGATTAGCGACATCCTAACAGTACGCCGTTCAAAAATAAATAAATAAGTTGTGATTAGCGAAGTCAAAGACTGTTGTGGATGATCACGTTTGGACTTACCATCCAGCGGCTCCAAAACAGAAATGGCCTGAATTACAAGCTGATGTTTGGACTATTTATATCAACCTGATTTCGTTTGAAATTCGAAACCCTGAATTTATTTTTTTCCTTGATGTTCACATGGTGCATAATGAAATCGAGGTAACATATGGGGATGTGGCTCAGATGGGTGCCCACGGTAATTTTGAGTTCGGAGGAAAGGACTTGGTCAGCAGAGAAACAAAAGGGCCTTTGGTTAACTTTATGTATGTTGCTAACGCAAAGTCGCTAAGGATCTAAAAGAAGACTAGCCCTTGTAGCTGCAGAGGCTGGATTCATAAAAAACTGTAAATCAACTATCAAATTCGTAATTTGCCCCAAACCAAATAAAAAAAGTACATTGGTAACTAACTCAATGGCCAACTGTTGTGTAGGGATGTCAAAAATACCCGAGCCCGACGGGTATGCCAGAAACCCGACACAAATGGGACGGGTATACCCAATACCCGACGAGTATTGGGTCGGGTATGAGATTAGTTTTAAATTTTTTTGCGGGTATGGGTCAGGTACGGGATTAGGTGATATCCGACCCGATTATCTGAAACCACATACCCGTTTACCCGAACTATATACCCGATCTTATACCTGAATTTTTTTAATTTTAATTTTAATTTTTCATTAACCTTTGTCTATTAGTGATTTATTTTAGTATTCATAATGTGAAAAAATAATTTTTCTTTTAATATATATATTTGATATAATATTTATATTTTGTATGTTGTGAAGTATATACATTACATATAAGTTATAAGTATTATAAAGTTATTATTAATTTATGATAAAACTATATGTATTTAATGTACATTTTTAATTTATAATAGTTGTTGTATAAACAAAATTATATAATAATTATAATAGTAAAAAAATGGATTCGGAAATAAAAATTTACACTTTTTCAATATTTTGGCAAGGGGTGTTCATGGCTTCGTTAGCCGCTTTTTACGAGAATTGTGGGTTGAACTGCTAACGACGATTTCAGAAAAAGACAAATCTAACCGGCCAGGTTGCATCCGGTTTAGCGGTTTAACAATTCGGTTTGGCGCTTTAAACGTTTTTTTTTTTATCAGAATCATTAGTTTGTATCATAGAAAAACGTACCGACAAAGGGTGAGGGAAATAATTCAAAAAATAGTTCCAGTACCTTGTCTTCCAATCTTTGAAAGAGGATTATAGGGCAAGAAAAGTGATCAACAAAATTGATAGGTGATCTCTCAAGAATTCTTTTTCACCCCATGTTGCAATGTTAATAAAAAAATTTAAGCTAATAATTCATGTACACAAGTTGAGATACGTAAAAGCCATTGCAATTTAGGAGTGAAAGTAAATAATAAATAATAATTACCAACAATACTATCCAAGTCATGGGACTCAAATTTGTGAGTTTCTTCTTTCAGCAACTTCAGGTCTGCTATCTGTTTAAGACCGTTACCATATGTTAAATGCAGTGGTGTCAAGTTGAGCGGGTTAGATTAGGGCTGGAAATTCTGACACGAACACGATAACACGACACGAACCTACACGAAGTTAACAGGTTTCATGTTTGACCTTAACAGGTTTGGTGTCTAAACAGGTCGACACGATAAGACCTGTTTAAATTTCGTGTCTAAATAGGTTATAACCCGTTAACCTGTTAAGACCCGTTAATGACCTGTAAATAATTTTAAATTAAAAAATATATAAAATATATGGGGTGTGTCAAGTGCGGACCCGAACATGTGAGGCGGTATACAACTCACCCAAAATTTTGAAATCAATTTTCACACTTTTAACTTCTTCACAGTTCACGCTCAGACCCAAATAAACCCTAAACTTCCTTCACCGTCGGCCGCCGCTCAACCTTCACAGTTCACCATCACCGGCTGCCGCTCAACCCTTCACAGGTCACCATCGCCGGCCGCCGCTCAACCCTTCATCGCCGGCCGCTGCTCACCTTCATCGCCGCTCACAGTTAAGGTAAATCAAACCTTCATAGTTCATAAATATTTTGTCATCTTAACTACTATAGAAACCTATTTTATGAAATATCTAAAGTTCTGCAACTTGTACCGAATTAACATTTGAAGAAAGATTGAGGGTCAATATAATTAAGCTATTAACTATTCTAGAATTAACTATTTGGATGTAATTCCTAATTTGTTTTAATATACAAAAAAAATAAATAAGAATGTCAATATAATTAAGCTATTAACTATTCTAGAATTATTGTCTCAGTGGGTAATTTTGTACATCAGATCAATATTAATTTGTTATTGTTGAAATTAATCAGAAAATTGAAGGGGTTTTGGTATAGTTGTTGTTCAATCAGAATATTAGATGAGCCCACAGAAGATATAATGTCGCTTGACATTAGCCGTGAATCAGATGCTTCAAATTCCGTGAACAATCCTAAGGTATCCACTCCAAATGCTTCAAGTAGTGTTGCTTGTTAAAAATCAGGGAACATCTCAAGGTACCCACTTCAAATGTTTCTAGAAATGTTGCTTGATAAAACTATATGAATGAGTTTATGTCAAATTGTCCATGCCTAATACGACTGTAATTATTTGTGTGTAGGTTTGATTGTTTGGAATTGAAGATCTTGAGAAAGAAAGGCATATGGGAACTTGAATGTTGAAACTATTTAGATGTTATGATTAGACTTTTATGGATTTCATTTTAAGTTTGTTAAGACATTATGTGTTTATGCATTTTTATGACTTTTGTGAACCTTTGGCGACTAAATTTTCATTAAACAGGTTCCTTAATTGCTAATTTCAAATATGGAATAATAGGTCATGTTCGTGTCTTAATAGGTCGTGTTCGGGTCTTAACAGGTTGTGTTTGTGTCTTAAACAAGTCATATGATTTGTTGGCAACATTTTCGTGTCTTAACAGGTCATTTGGTGTAACCTTTTTATTAACAGGTTCGTGTTCGTGTTTGGAAAATCTGACACGATAAGATTTCATGTCGTGTTCGTGTTTACAGGTTTCGTGTTCGTGTCTTATTGTGTTCGTGTCTTAACAGATTGGGATGACGTGATATGCCAGCACTAGGTTAGACAACGGGGCAAATTATAAAACAAATGAGCACTTACACCATATAGAGAAGCTCTAGACTTAAAAGTATTCTTAAATGCAAGTGCAGCCAATGTTGTGTAACCACCAGCAAAGCCTTCAAAACAATTGGCGCGGGTGACGCCAGGAATGATGACAACTGTATGACCAATACGTTTTCTGTAAACAATCTTTTCACTTCTGTTTTATTCGATTCTAGTGCCGATTGGAGTCTCGTGACTTTGAAGTTCACTAGACTGTTAGGATTGATGCCAACCCCCTTTTGGAAACCAAACACATTGAGGAATTGGCTGTCGGTCAGCCGATTGAAGCATCCCATATTTATGTTGGGTGCAAACTCGAATTTCTAGGTCAAGTGTTTGACACTGATCTCTTTCCTGTTAACCTTGGTAGCTTTAATGTAGTCATTGGTATAGAATGGTTGACCAAACACCGAGCTGAACCTAACACTCATTTATTCAAAACTGCTAAACCTAACACTGATATGACTAGTGAAATTTCGAGACGAAATTTCTTTCAAGTTGGGGATGATGTAGCTTTAATGTAGTCATTGGTATGGACTGGTTCACCATTTCATTTTTCTAAGACTGCTTATCAAATTTCGAGTTGAAATTTCTTTCAAGTTGGGGATGATGTGACAACCCACAACTTCAAGTCACTACTTTAACCTAACCACAGTTAACTTAAGTTATACATTCATAGCACTGCATTTAACTAGGGTTAGTTAAATGAGTCTACGTTGGTAATTCGGGGAATTACCGGAACGCACACATGATAATTCTCGAACATTGACAACCGCCGCAAATAATAATTATAAACCGATAGCTTATAGGAAATTTATGTCTTGCATGACAAATACGTGAACTATATGCTTTAATTGTATATTACATGGTAGTATGTGGTTTTTGTGTAAAATTTATATTATTGGGGGGGGGGGGGGTGTTAAGAGTAATTGTGAAACTATAATAAACTACTCAAAACCCTAAGTTCTCCATAACTTCTCTGTACGCATTTTTACACTCTCTAATCATCTCCAATCGTCCTTCAATCACTCTTGGCTTAACAAGTTCACACATCAATTCTTGACCTTCAATTAATCTAGATTTAACCAGAGGTAAATGTTTATGATTGCATGATATGTTGTTAATCTTGTTTTTTTTGTTTTATACAAACCCTAGATATCTAAACAACTGATGTGTGTAATTGTTTACGGCAATGAATACGTAATTGTTAGACAAATGATTGTGCAATGATTGTTTGTTGTTTGTGGTATGATATCACTGTTAGATTGTTTGATTTGATGCCTGACATGGTGGATTTCTATGCATTTGGGGGGTTTCTGTTCGTAGAAATCTTGAAGAATGAAAATTCTGATTGTTGTCAGACTTTGTGAAGTCACAAAGTTATAATGTCCGCACTTGTAGTTTCTTTGAAACTGTCCGCACTTGTTATCTCAAGATGTGTGCGCATTTGTTAAAAAGGAATAGATGTTCGTACTTGTTTATAAAAGAAGTCCACACTTAGTGTATAATGTTGGGTCCGAATTTGTGTATCTTATACACGTCCGAATTGGTGCAATATGTGAGATCCGAACTTACAAGCCTTGTTGATGTCCGCACATGTGTTGCCTCAATGTCCGCACTTAATGTTCTCTTCATGTCTGCACTTATGAAATTACTTATGGTCGTACATAAGATATCATGACAGTCCGTACTTGTGGCTTATTTAGGTCCGCACATAACAATCATTTATTTATTTAATTAAGGCCGCACATGTGATGTTGGTTTAAGGTCAGTACATGTTTAACTTCAAAGGGAGTCCGCACATATTTGCTTTGAAAGGTTGTCCGTATTTACATTGAGGAATGTGATCAGAATTTACATTATAGTGTCCGTATATATGCATCTAAGGGTCCGAACTTGTTAGCATGGTTATGGTCAGGGTTATAGTGTCCGCATATATGCATCACTCGGTATAAACTCAAGTTGATTTACACTTCGGCGTAAATTTTGTCGAGTCAAATATAATATGTTTTGTGCTTTTTGATGTGCGTTTTCAGTTGGCGTATGTTTTTTACGTAAATTTTGTTCGGAAACGAGTGCAGTCAAATATAATATGTTTTCGTTAGACATTATAAAATTCGAGTTACTTTACGTTTCGACGCCGTGACAATGCGTGGGAGAAATTTACTAGTTAACTCTATTTCAAAACTCATATATCCTAGCTACCGATAAATACGTAAGCTCATATCATTGCAAGTTGTAACTATACCATTAGTAACAATACCATTATGAATCCTCTGGATTAGTTATACTAACTATCTAGATTCTTTTTGTCTTAATAAATACATATAAAAACTAAAAGAATCTGAATCTTGGTCAATAAAATAGAATGAAATGGGTAGATTTGTTTATGTTTTTTATTGTGTTAAAAACATTTATCAAATCTACAATATTTAACATTTAGTTTCAGATGGTAAATAAATGATTGAGTATGCATGAATTATATCATGTTTAGTAACACTATTTATAATGTTTTGAATTTTAATATCCATCTAAACTTATTATATGTAGAAAGAATATGGTGTTCCGATTTCTTAATCAATGAAATGACGTTGATGGTTACATAGACTCACGACACTAAGTATACATTGTTATAACACGCAAACAAATTTTCTACTATCATGTAATGTTATCATATGGTTAAATATCACCAAATCGTAGTTGCAATTAAATTAATTGTTTCCTTATTTGATTGATGAAAAAATTGAGAGTTTATATGGGGTTCATCAAGGCCACCTTTTTTTAATTACACGTAACCTAAGAAATGAGTAAGGTTCTTACACCACTAGGTTTTAATCAGAGGACACTAGATCAAAATACTATGGTGTATTAGTGTATGCACCACTACAAACATATTTGAATTAAAACTACGATTATTTATTAGGAATAATGAATTTTAATAATCCTAACTATTTGTTGTTGGTTGCTAACAATCCCAACTTCAAAAATAACAAGTGGCAGTCTCAACTATTAACATATTGGTCTTCAATGGACCCTGACGAACAGAACCCTAACGCTGTTAGACTCCGGTCGTCGAAAAAACCTTTTAGCCAGAAAACTCATTTTTGGCCTGAAAACTCAACCTTTTCGTCTCAAACCTCTTTGTAGCCTTATTACAGACCTTTAGAAACCATTTTTCTAGTAAAAGTCCTAACTATTGAGGTCGCTGAAAAATTTCTTTCTCGTCGGAAAACTTCTGCTTGGCCGGAAAACTCAACATTTTCGTCCCAAACCTCTTTGTAACCTTAGATCGGGCCTTTAGGAACCTTTTTCTGGGCAAAAACGTTTTTTCGGCGACCGGAGACTAACAACGTTAGGGGGTTCTGTAAGTCATGGTCCATTGGAGGCTAACATGCTAATAGTTGGGATTGCTGATGCTTATTTTTGAAGTTGGGACTGTTGGCGGCCAATGGCGAATATGTTGGTGCATTCATCTGTCGTCTTCGTCTTATGTCGAGTCTTGGGTTCGTTACGGATATGATCAAGCATGATGTCATCATATTTGACGATGACATCACAAGGATGACATCATTGTTACATCATGCTCACAAAAGGACAAAATAGAATGTAGAATTTATGATGTAACCGTTTGAGATTTGTGTTGTCCATTTGAAATTGTAATATTTTGAAAGGGTCCGTTTGAAGGGTTCCGTTTGAAATGGTCATGCCACTTTCAAACGGAAGGGTCCTCCCTATAAATAGCCTACAAACGAGTTCATTTGTAATGTTCTAGTTTCCGACGCCGAGGTGCTGTCGAGGTGTCTCCAGTCTTGTAAACGTTCAGAGATTTACGATTGAGATTAAGAATTTGATATTTGAATCAAGAATTTGAGATTAAGTGGGCTTGGATCAAGCTTAGTGAGATTGAGATTTACGATTGCATTTAATTATCATCGATCAAATCATTGTTTAGTGCAGCCTCGAAAAAAATTGAAAGTGTGTTTTGAAGAAAATTTGTCGGGACAGTTTAAAAGATGACAATGATGTTTGATGAAAAGGAAAACAATGATCTTAAAAGGTTAAATGATTGGTATCGAGGATATTTCAGTAGTTCTTATCAGAAATTACCCAAAGAGGTTTGGAGTAACCGGTTCGAATGTTTTCCGTGTAAGAAAGATGAAAAATTGGATGATTTGGAGAAGCGTTTTGATCTTTTGATTGACTATTTGAAGGAAAATCAAATAGTAATAACAGAAGCTGATATGGTATCAAAGTTTGCTAATGGATTACCAGCTGAATGGGATGATTGCTTGAAAAATTTGAGAGAAAATTATAGTTTTTCAAAATTATCTCTGAACAAATTCATTAGTAAACTTAAAAATCACCATTATGAAATTCATCAAAAGAAGAAAGATGTAATTGATAAAATAAAAATGAATTTAGATGAGTTGAATTTAGATGTAATAAATGAAATAAACAAAAGAATCAATGTTTGTTGGGCAGCAAAAAGAAATTTGATATATGATATGAAAAGGGGTTGTTATATTGATGATAATGAAAATCCTCTTGATTTCGTTACAATCTTTGGTGCAGGTACTTATAAGATAGAGAAAGAGCAAGTTCTAAAGAATGAAGAATCTGTGAAGAATGAATCTTCAAATTCTGAATCAGTGTGCTCCAAATGTGACAACTTTAAGACTGACAATGGCAAACTCTTGAAGGATGCAGAAAGTTTGAAATCGGAAGTCAAGAAGTTGAAAGATGAGAAGCAAACTGATGTAAAACAGATTCTGGATTTACAGGGAAATTGTGAAAAGCTAAAAGCTGAAAATGTTAAACTGTTAAATGATTTGAACAGTTTGACATCAGAAAACAAGAAGTTGAAAGAAAAAGCAAAAGTTTTTGAAGAGAAAAAGAAAAGTTTTGAAAATGAAAAATCAAAGATTGAAAAAGATTTTCAAAGTCAACTAAAAATTTTAGAAGATGAGAGAGATTTGTTTGGTAAAAACAATCTTGAAAAACAAATTGCAATCAATTCTCATCTTGAAAACATTATTCGACTTGAAAAAGAGGCAGAATGTGCTCAAAAGAAAATCAATGAATGGGAAGAAAAGTTGAAGGTGTTTGTGAATACTTCAACTATTCCTTGCCCAAAACCTTTAAATTCAGTTCCAATAAGTGACAATGTCACAAACTTTGACAATGTCAAAGTTGAAGATTGCGATGAAAAATCTGATGATGAAAAAAATAAAATTGAAAAACAAAAATTGTTTTTGAAATTAAAAGAAAAATTTCAAGAAACTGTTCTGAAATCGACTGAAAAGGGAGAATGCTCTAAGCAAAAACCTTTGAAGAAGAAAGTGGAACAGAAACAAAAAATTAAAAATGAGAAAAATGTTCAAAAAGATAATAAAAGCTCATCAGATCGATCATCCAATCGTAATGAAATATTACAAAAATCGAAAAATGAAAACTCTAAAGTTGTTGGTAATAAGTGGTGCAGGTTTGACCACAGTGCTTCAAAGCCAAATTCAGCTTTCAGGAGGAGTGATGATCACCACAAAGCCAGACAATGCTATGATCTGAGTGTTTGGTGTGATAGTGGTGATTGGTACGATAACAGAGTGTGTTACACTTGTGGTGTTCGAGGACATATTGCTGTTAACTGCCAAGGTTGGAGTTATGAGACTAGGAGATGCTTTAATTGCAACATCATTGGCCACATTGCTAGAGATTGCTCAATGAGATCAATGAGAAGATCGAGGGTTGAATCTCAGAAGCAGGTGAAGAAATCAGTCTCTGTCAAGCCCAAAGAACAGAAGGTTCAAGAACCTAAAGTTCAAGAAACGAAAGTGAAACTTTCTCAGGGGCAGAAAGACAGACTGAGGAAGAAGAGAAAGAAGGCTAGAGAGTATCTAGAGAATATTTTGTCCTCAGGTTCATCTGTTGGTAAAAATAAGAGTTCTGATGAATCGCTTTCCTCAACTGCAAAGTCAAGCAAGACGAATTCATCAGATACAAATTTGAGGACGAAAGAAGAAAAGAAGAAGAAGAAAATGGTCGGCGATGAATCTGATGTGTCAAAGTCAGACAAGCCACCATCAGGCGATGAATCTGACGGATCAAAGTCAGACAAGCCATGTGCAGGCAATGATTGTGGTTCGTTAAAGCCAGATGAGCCTTTGGTTGAGGTAAAAATGGAGAATTCAGGTTTAACAATGGATGATGCAGATTTTCCACCATTGTTGAACAAGAATTCGAAATCACCCAAGGACCGTCAGGCTTGGGTGAATCTGTTTAAATAGAAAAACCTGACTTGCCGGAGTTCCCAGGTTGGTAAGTGTGGAACATGAATCGGCATATTTCTTGAGAAATTCACGAAAGTGATATTTCGTCTTACAAGTGGTAAATCAGGGACATTAAGTTGTACTTGATTTTCTACAAGTGGTTTTGTTGTTTAAAATCTGAAAATGTTAAATCTTTACAAGTGGATTGAAAAGAACAATAATGATGTGATGACCCCGAACTTACAAGTGGTTGGTAAACAAAACTTATTTTCCGGAAAAAACCATTTTGATTAAAACAAACTTAAGTGTTTTGAAATCATTATGGGAAAATGTTTTGTTGTGAGGGGGAGTTCTGATTGTTTATGCCAAGTGGATGGCGAATTGAAGCAATTCGATATCAGTTGTCACGTTGGTTTTCAAATTTCCTAAAATGTGTTTGCATTTTAGGGGGAGTAAAATTTTTCAGAAAATCCAAAAACATTTGAAAATTTGAAAAGTCAAAAACATTGAAAAATGCAAAAATGAGTTTTGTTGTCAAAAAGAGGAAATGATAGTAGATCAGTTGGACTGTCACAGCATGCTAAAGAAATGGAAAGATATAATGTGATAAACGATCTTACTAACGATGTGACGATAGGCTCAGCTAGACTAGTAGATTTGCGATAACGATACAAACCTAAAATGAAAAAGCCTAGTTCTAGTGGGAAACATGGTCGAAAGCATAGTACTTAGTTTTGTCCTTCTTGATTGTGTGCCTACTCAGAAATCGCTGATTGTCGAAAGACATAAAACTGGTTAAGTTTGTGAACTTTCACAACTTTGCTGAAAAGTCGCTGTGATTGTGCATTTTATTTTGCAAAGATTTAAACTTGTTTGATTTCTTTATTTTGTTTAAGCATCGGACATCCTCTGCGTATACGTGAGTATCGACCTGGATGTTGTTGCCTAAATGTTCTGCTTTATTTTCTTTGGTGTTTCGTTTAAGCTTTGGATCACCTCTGCGTATACGGGAGTATCGACCTGGTGGTTAAAGCCTAAACAACTTCAACTTATTTTTATTTTCTTATTTTGTTTAAACATTGGACTTTCTCTGCGTATACGGAAGTATCGACCTGATTGTTAATGTTTAAACATTCTGCTTTGTTTTCGCACAAATCACAGTTGATAAAAGTTTAAAGGCATTGCTTGAGTTAGTGTATTGCATGATGAGGGGATATGCTGAGATCGTGGGGTCCATAAGAACTTAGTGCTATCTTAATATACCTTAAAGTATCGCTAAGCAGATTGAAAGTTTTTAGATTGAGTTTAACTGGACAACAATATCGTCAATCTACGTGAATCGTTTAGAGCTTAAAATGTTTAAAGCTTAACGGTGCTAGTGATTGGTCACAAAAACTGATATGATCCTCTTACACAAACTCACAAAAATATTGTTTGTACATATTTCTTTACTACATTTCATTACATTCAAAAAGATTTTAAGTGTGTTTTAGCATAAATTTTATAAAAATTTAAAAAGATTTTCGACAACTGATGTTGGAAAGCTGATATTCAGAATTTCAAGTGCTGAACATGGTGAACAGGTTTGGGAGTGTGAGTTTAACATGAAAAAAAAACTGATTTTGTAAAAGAAAATTTTGAACTTGATGTAACCATTTCTAGTAAGTTTTTCTTATTGATTTAAGTAAAAAGTTATGTGTTTGTGAGAAAATGTGTGCAGGAAATGAGTTGATCAGAGATAAAGCCAGGGATTGATCTCAAGGTGATAGCTAATTCCAGACAGCGATCCCATCATGATGAGAGGGGGAGTCTGACGAGGTTAGATCCAAAGAGAAGATCCTGGTATATGCTAAGAAAGAAAAGAGAGTGATAAAGACTGAAGATGCAAAGACTCAACATTTAAGACTCGTCAACATCTGAGGGGGAGTCTGTTGGTGCATTCATCTGTCGTCTTCGTCTTATGTCGAGTCTCGGGTTCGTTACGGATATGATCAAGCATGATGTCATCATATTTGATGATGACATCACAAGAATCGCAAATGAGATTTGACGCATATATATATACATAAGTAGATTAGCGTAACAATACAATAAACTGATTTCCTAAAAGCACTTCAAAAAATGATGTCGAAAAAGTCAAATTCAGCAAACCGGCCCAAATTCCTTTTGTAAGTCCCGTAGAACGGATCTTTCAATGGTATCAAACAACACCAAGTTTGTGCGGAATCCAAACTTGATGTGATTCAAGAATAAACACGAAAAATATGAAATACGAAGAACACAACGAATCACCTTTAAACACTTGCACATGATTCTATTACTATCAACTAGCAAAACCGTCTAGTACAAGTGCTCACAAACAATCGCCTTCCTCTAGCTCTCTCTAGGAATTCTGTAACAATGAGGTTCCAAAGGTTCAAACCCTAAAACAAGTTAGAAACTTGTTTATATACTAACTCAAGCCCAGTTCCCTACATGGGCTCCCCTTGGGCCTGCTTGGCCCACATGGCCTAAAGCTTGGCCCAAGTGACCTATAAAGGTCCACAACCTAATATAAACTAACCCGGTAAGGCCCAGTTCATAACCATAGCCCGTTGTATTAATTTGATTCGTCAGTCTCACACTTTAGGGCCTAACAATCTCCCCCTAGACTGATGCCATCAAATTATCTTCATAATTTGAATTCAGCAACGTCTTCAACGAAATCTATGGTTGATGCTATGCTGCAGATGTTGTGGAAGTTCTTGACTTCTGAACTCTCAGCCCTGGGTCTCTTTTCTTCAGCTTTTGTGGTTAGCTTCATATCAGGATCTCGATCAACTTTGCTTGAAAATCTTGTTAAAAAGAATGTGAGAGGAGGATTCTCAGCAGCTCTTTTCTTCTTCAATCTTTGTCTTTCAAGCAGGTTGACGGTACTTCTTCAAATGCACTATCACTGTCAGACGGCGTTTCGTATCCGGTTCTTCTGACTCAGGTATATCTTGTTGTGGTTCTGCTTCAGGCTTCGTCAGCAGCTAACAGCATCTCAGTCTTCAACAACCCCTGTTCTTGATTAAAATCAAGTTCTGCACATGCTCACAAACTCATAAACAAACATTTCTTATGCAACAGGGAGAGTACCATATGAACACCAGGTACATCCAAGTACTTGTACTCGGATTTCACAATTTAAATTCTTTCAACTTTTGATGATCAGTCAAATCTTCAAGAACGGTTACATTTTTTATTTTAAGAAAAACAATTAAACACTCTATTTTTGGATTTTTGGTTTTATAGAAAAGCAAGACACTATTTTTGTATTTTTGAATTTTTATTTTTTTTTATTTTTAATATTAAGAACTAGAAACAAATAAAAACTCAAAATATAAACAACTACCATAATATACAATTACAATTGCAATGGGATCAAAATTCGTTCTCAGGCAGACTAAGGAACACTTTTCAGTACGAGCCTAATCAAACTGGTCTATGCGATTGCCAATATGTTTGTCCACTTAAACTTTAACGCTCAACTTTCAATTTTTTAACTTCGTGATATGCTTAAGGTAATATTATACTATTATACCGGTGTATCCCATTCCAAGGCATACCCCCGCGATCAAGGTAAGCACAACGATTCATCGTAGCAGGTGAGTATACTGATTCATCCTTTAAGATATCCTGACTGTGTCTAGGTCTGCATATAATCTGTTTTATCATGTTTTGATTTCTTAACAATGAACACCTAAATAAATACTAATCAAATCCTGGAAATATAAACATCACACTCTATCATGCAAGTATCTTCCCTACCACATATTTCACAAGTCCAATCCAGATTTCTGAAATCTTAACTGGGAATAGGTTGAGAAGAGAACATAATAGATCTTTTGCAGAGATGGTATAATATACAGATCAAATGAGTTTTTCTCAGTTTGATATAGGTTTCTTGGGTTTCTTTTGGGCACTTGAGGGCCTCTTTCGGGTGTATTAGATCTATAGCGCGACAACGTACAACTAGGTCAGCATGTATCTGGATGCAGCAGAAGCTGTCGTTGCCTAGCACCTCCAGGTCAGCATATATCAGGATGCAGCAGAGGAGGTACACGACTTTTTCAGAGAAGATTTCAGAATCAGATCAAAATTGTGTGTATCGGTACAACATACAGACATTCAAATAGAAGTGAGCTAATTCGAAGTGACTTTCTTTCCTGGGTTCATGTACAATTTTAGTTCTGAACAGAAGGACATCCAAGATATCCCCAGATGATTCAACAATATAAAGACCCGAAACCTCAGATGTTGGCTATCTATCAACGCAAGATTTAAGACCATAAAATCATACGCCGTTGGTATGTTACCCACATGGTACATAGTTCGCTATGTTTATATCACTTAGTATCTTTTATCATGTTGAGCGTCAAGCCTATCGACATATCGCAGTAGATCCTAGTCTTTTCGGCTATGGCACCTTGCATGTGTTAGTCAAACCCTTTAACATGAACATTTATTTCACTTCCCATATCATGCAATTTCTCTTTTTGACTTTTTCATTTTTCAATTTTTTTTGTATTTTTCTCATTTTCTCCCCCTAAAACAATACATATTTACATCAAACTCTTTTTGTATTTTCTGAGTTTTCTCCCCCTAAACTCTATATCTATCTATATGTTCCTCTCCCCCCCCCCTAAATTTGTGCATAAATCTTTCGTTTTTGCGCAAATTTACCATTTACTAGAGAAAGGACACTATATATACAAAATAATGAACTAAGAAAAACAAAAGAAAATATATTTTTTTTAACCGTGCTGTCATCAGATTGAAGACTAATCAATATTCAAATCAAAGTACTGAATTTAAAAAGGCACCTTTTGCTGATCTTATCTCACTTCTCTAATCTCCTCCAAAGGAAACATATCATCTGTAAAAAAAATTTGAACTTTTTGCAACAGTGAAATGTTACCCGTTTTTTTCTCTGGAACAACCGCTATCAACATTCCAGAGATTGTCAACAGCTCCTCCTTAGTTGTTCCTGAAAGATAAGGAGATTAGTAAGACATGGGTACCCAGGCCATCGTGGTCCTGGGATTTCCTGAAGCATCAAAGTAAGACACTTCTTTCAAACACAAGTCCCCTTTTGACTCAAGGATTGGAGACATTGCTGCTTTGGATTTGGGTTTCCAAATCTGTTTAGGTATAGCAAACGCATTTGTTGCCTTCGGTTGAGCAACTTTACCTGTTTCAGGTTTGTTAGTTTTAGAAAAACGTTTTTGTTCCTGAGAATCTTTGCGTTTGTTTTTGGCAGCGTTTCAATCCCCATCAGAAGGTTTAACCTTGGGATTCACATTCTTCATTGCCTTAGGTGATGATACCTTCATTGGCTTAGAATGATAGTTATCCTTTGGTGTAACTCTCTGATTTTGCACATGATAGGGTATATAGGGACGATGTGTGCAGTTTCGAGCAATGTGACCAGCAATGCCGCAGTTGAAGCATGTTTGTCTCTTCATGTAGAAAGTATTCTGATCAGCTGGATTTGCTCTTGCAGGCCCTGAAGGACGAACCGGTCCTTTCTGTGCTTGTTTGTGTTGCACATTTCCCGCAGACGAAGATGAATTGGGATGTCTGTTCTTGTCATTTACAGGGGCCTTCTGTGGTGGAGATTTCTTTTGATTCTTCTTGCTTTGCTTAGACTGCAAGTCTTGTTCAGAAATCTCACCAGTCTTTCCGAAAGCTTTGTTAGCACAGTCAAATGCATATTTATCACATTTGCCATTACTGACTGGCTTAACAGAAGCATTTTTCACATCACGGGCCTTTTGAGGACTATTGCTGCCCGTTGAGGACTGTGGAGAGCCTGCTTGTCTTTGATGTTTAGGCTTCTTCTTTCCGCGTCCTTTACTTGCTTGCTTCGGCTCTTGTTGCTTGATTTGAACCTTTTCATCACTAACATAAGGTTCAAATAGTTCAGCTTGTGCACTTGGAGCCTTGTTCACGTTAGTCTTCACTTCTTCCTTCATGTCGTCAGCTTTGACAGAATCGGAGAATTCGGGTTTATCAGATGAAACACCAGAAACTTCAGTAGAAACTTCAGCTGAATCACCAGATGAATTATTAGCACAAGACGGTTCTGCACATGACACCCTTGAGCTGAATTCACTAGAATCAACTGATTTCAATTTCTCAGAATCAGCTGCTTCAGGTGATTCGTATTTGGAATCAGATGATTTAACTGGCTCATTCGTTTCGTTTGCCAATTCAGTCTCTGTTACGCAAGCATCAACGTTTTCGCCCAAATCATCAGGCCTGAAATTAATCATAGAGTGAAAAAATGAGCCAAAAATGTCACACACATGAGAACTTGATGCTTGTTCATCTCCAACGACACCTTCAACTTTAACTTCATCTGCAGGGGAAGACGAAGCATTAGGATCAAAAGTACCCTTTGAAACAAAATTTACCGAAGGAGTCGCTCGTTTATCAACAGGTCTGCTGTTGATTGATGACTTATTGTTTTTGGGACCATAAGTCATTCTACTCTCATTCATCATCTCCTCCTCAGTCATGGGTAAATAAGTATAATTGTCATTATAAGGAGGAGGAGCCTGATTAAATCCCAAACCACGCCCTTTATTTTCCTTGTATGCGAGCTATTGATTACACAAGTTTTGATTCTTCTTGCTTTGCTTAGACTGCAAGTCTTGTTCAGAAATCTCACCAGTCTTTCTGAAAGCTTTGTTAGCACAGTCAAATTCATATTTATCACATTTGCCATTACTGATTGGCTTAACAAAAGCATTTTTATCATCACGGGCCTTTTGAGGACTATTGCTGCCCGTTGAGGACTGTGGAGAGCCTGCTTGTCTTTGATGTTTAGGCTTCTTCTTTCCGCGTCCTTTACTTGCTTGCTTCGGCTCTTGTTGCTTGATTTGAACCTTTTCATCACTAACAGAAGGTTCAAATAGTTCAGCTTGTGCACTTGGAGCCTTGTTCACGTTAGTCTTCACTTCTTCCTTCATGTCATCAGCTTTGACAGAATCGGAGAATTCTGGTTTATCAGATGAAACACCAGAAACTTCAGTAGAAACTTCAGCTGAATCACCAGATGAATTATTAGCACAAGACGGTTCTGCACATGACACCCTTGAGCTGAATTCACTAGAATCAACTGATTTCAATTTCTCAAAATCAGCTGCTTCAGGTGATTCGTATTTGGAATCAGATGATTTAACTGGCTCATTCGTTTCGTTTGCCAATTCAGTCTCTGTTACGCAAGCATCAACGTTTTCGCCCAAATCATCAGGCCTGAAATTAATCATAGAGTGAAAAAATGAGCCAAAACTGTCACACACATGAGAACTTGATGCTTGTTCATCTCCAACGACACCTTCAACTTTAACTTCATCTGCAGGGGAAGACGAAGCATTAGGATCAAAAGTACCCTTTGAAACAAAATTTACCGAAGGAGTCGCTCGTTTATCAACAGGTCTGCTGTTGATTGATGACTTATTGTTTTTGGGACCATAAGTCATTCTACTCTCATTCATCATCTCCTCCTCAGTCATGGGTAAATAAGTATAATTGTCATTATAAGGAGGAGGAGCCTGATTAAATCCCAAACCACGCCCTTTATTTTCCTTGTATGCGAGCTATTGATTACACAAGTTTTTGACTAATTTACTGGAAGAATCAAATTTCTTAATATTAAGCTCATTAATTTGATATCTATCTCTGATATTTCCAGTTCCTTAGTCACAGCGCACAGTTTATCCTGAACATAGAAGAGTTGAGATGCTTTCATACTTACATCATCCCTGAGTTTGACGATGTCTTTTCGCTGAGCTTCAATTTTTTCTTTATAAAGTTTCTCATTTTTCGATAAAGTAAAATTTTTATTTTTAATATCATTGTAATCTTGAATTAGCTCAGCATTATGTAACTGATATGCCTCATTTCTTTCTCTACACTCAGGAGTGCAAAAGACAGAAAGTATCTTTTCACGTTCTTTAGTAATTCCTTGAGTCAGGGGTTTGTTAAACATAAATACTGAATTTTGTGTGGATGAGCAAACTGCAGCATATGTGTTGCCTTGAGTAGACTGTTTGTCAGCATTGTCATATGATTTGATGATTGAGATCAGCTCATCCGGCTTCATTTTGTAACAATCGGTTGTCACTATTATCTGATTAACATTGGTAAACCAACTACAGTTTGCCTGATCTGGAATCTCTTTTATAGCATCCAGAAGCTTTCTGTTACTCGTGTGAGTAGACACCACCATCTCTGCCTTCTCCATTTCAGAGAGCAGTTCAGCAAACCGGCCTGTAAGTGCTTCTATAGATTCACCATATGAGTATCTGAATCCTTGGAGTTCCTGCTCAAGCACCTCTCTCTTAGAAGACATTTTTAAGATGTGATTTCTCAAAAATGTGATCTTTTAACTTCAACACAAGCCCAAAGCGAGAACCTGTGTACTCGCTAACTCAAACCCTTTGCAGGCGAAAGAACCCGTTTTCTGAACCGCACCTCAAAAATCTGTCAAAACCGTTATCACAAACAAACAAACCTTTTTTTTTTAATTAATAAACCCTTTTTTTTATTAGAATATATTTTTTTTATTATAAAGTAATACGTATTATTATTAATATTATAAAAAAAAACGATTACTTAATGATTATAAGTATTATAATAAATAGAATCCTAAATGTTACTTCAGTTTTTTTTTTTTAAATCAAAAGACCCTGCAAACACACGCCAACCGATAATTATACGTGGTTATCTTTTTGTTGACAAACAAACTGTCACAAAACTTTCACTTCTTTGTTTCCAAATAACCGTCACAAGGGAGATGGTCGGAGTCACGGTGAAGTGGGCGACAGCGGTGTAGACGATGGAGATGACGTTGACGGAGATGATAGCCAGAGAAGATGAACAGTAGACTGCTGGTGTACGATGGTTAACGGCGATGAGACAACAGTGATCGGAGAAGATGACCGGTGATGTATGGAAGTTATTAAGCAGTGATGATGATACAAAGCAAACGATGAAGATGATGATTAGCGAAGGTGTTGCAGGTTTCCGGCGACAGTTATCGGACAAGAAGATGATGATGATGAACGGAGATGGTGAATAGTGGTGTGGAGGTGATCGTGAAATAGAGGTTGATGATGATGGAGAGTTGATGGAGAGAACAGGGTCGGAGTTTGAACGGAGACGAGGATAATCAGAGGATGATGAACAACAACCGGAGACGGAGTTGCCGGTTCCGTCGATGATCGTTGCGACTCGGAAGATCAATGACTCGAGATCTCGGTTGCGACTCGGAACCGAGAAAGAGATAACTCGAGACCTCTGTGGTGTAACTGAAATATCACTCGAGATGGGGTTGGTTGCGACTCGAGACTCGAAACCAGAGACGAGGTTGCGACTCGGAATGATGATTGCGAGTCGAGACAATGGTTGCGACTGAAATGATGTGAGTCGAGACAGGCACTCGGAACCTTCAACAGATGATGAAGGTGAGTCGAGACCTTGAATGGTATGTTGTCGAGACCGGTTGTTGAGATGACTCGAGACCAGAGAGATGAAGATGTGAGGAGTCGAGACCTTGAAAGTTGTTGTAGAGATGGAGTCGAGACCAGTGAATATGACTCGAGACCAAATTGTTGAAGACTCGAGACCTCGATTTCGACCGGAGATGATTGCTACTCGAGACTGTTGAACAGATAGTGATGATATTTAAAAAAAATAGAATCAATGTAGCTGTCAACAAATATCCGAAACATAGGAACTTTTTCAAATCAAGATATTTCCAAAAATTTTAAAAGATTACGTTTAATCTTTTTAACAACCTTTTCAACAATTGAAACACCAAAATACACTGATTTTTGATAAAATATTGATGAACACTACGAAGAACACTAAGAACGCGATGAACAAAAATTCAAAATCTTGAATATTTGATATCAAACCGAGCCTAGAAACAGGTTCTAATGGCTCTGATACCACTTGTAAGTCCCGTAGAACGGGTCTTTCAATGATATCAAACAACACCAAGTTTGTGCGGAATCCAAACTTGATGTGATTCAAGAATAAACACGAAAAATATGAAATACGAAGAACACAACGAATCACCTTTAAACACTTGCACACGATTCTATTACTATCAACTAGTAAAACCGTCTAGTACAAGTGCTCACAAACAATCGCCTTCCTCTAGCTCTCTCTAGGAATTCTGTAACAATGAGGTTCCAAAGGTTCAAACCCTAAAACAAGTTAGAAACTTGTTTATATACTAACTCAAGCCCAGTTCCCTACATGGGCTCCCCTTGGGCCTGCTTGGCCCACATGGCCTAAAGCTTGGACCAAGTGACCTATAAAGGTCCACAACCTAATATAAACTAACCCGGTAAGGCCCAGTTCATAACCATAGCCCGTTGTATTAATTTGATGCGTCAGTCTCACACTTTAGGGCCTAACACCTTTTATCGCAACCCAGTTAAAATTCGGTGCATGCATACTAAATTAGAGTAAATTAGTGTTTTCGTTATTGCACGAATCATTCTTTGTAGGATCGTTTTCAGACCCGAACGAGTCGTTCAGAAGAGTTTATCTCAGTTTCAGAGGCGGAAACTAAGAAACTGAGTTCAATTCAGCAAGCAATACACTTTAAACTGTTGTATGATTGATTTTAGAACGTTTTACAACCTGACAACACTTCGGCAGCACTTCGTTGCACAAGCCGGAAAGTTACAAATGATGAAAGTTTGAAGCCTATTTATAGGGAGAGACCCTCTAGTTTGAAAGTGGCATGTGAAGGGACCCTCTAGTTTGAAGGTGACACGGCCTGCTTCAAACTAGACCCTGTTCAAACTAGACCCTGCTCAAACTAGCAGGACACTCTCAAACTAGACCTCTTCAAACTAGACCTCTTCAAACTTTCAGTCCGAGACTCGATATAAGACGAAGTCGACAGATGTAATGCACCAACATTCTTGAACTACAAAAATTACAGAAATCATCCTTTACGTTGATATGTTGCACTTTTCTTCCATTTCTGTATATTAGTTGTAATGATAAATATAAGATTATATATGTTAAATACCCAAACAAAGTAAGACCATGATCAACATATGGACCGATCGTGGACCAACAAAACGATTCTGTAAATTGAAGATATGTTTGATATAACGACCGGGTTGTACATTGATCGTCTAACCCACTTAAAATTTTGAGGGACAAACACAAACTATAAGATCCCCATCGGTTCCACAGCCCAACCTGTCTTTAAAAAAAATTACTGTAAATATTATAACATAATTATATTGTTCAAAAAGGTTAACTTTCACTCTGAAATTAACATGTTTTCTGTAACCATCATGGTTTTCACACTTGTATTTGTTTTGACTTGAATTGTAACAATTACCATAATTGGAACGAAACTTATTTGATCCTACATGCTTTGTGCTCATACCGATACAAACACGTGAAACAATTTCAACATTTGTTGAGTTTTTATGCTATTAAACACGGTTACCTAAACTATAAGGGTTTATTGTGACTACTTGTGAAACTACTAGTTGAGGGACCTATTTGACATTCTTTAAAACCTGCTTGAAATCTATTACTTTTTAAGTTCAAGGACTAAAACTGTAATTATTTGAAAGTACAAGTCCATGGGCTAAATTGTCATTTTTGAAACTATAAGGGTTAAAGTGCAATTATTTCAAACTACAAGTTTAGGGTTCTTTTTGTAACTTTTGAAACTTATTTTATAAACGAAATAAATATATATATTTGATTTTAAAAGTCCAGGGTTCATTTGGTCATTCTCTGAAACTTATACTTTAGGGACTAAAACTGATTTTCTTAAACTTATATTAACTATAATTTCTAACCAGGTTAACTTTTGTATAAGAATTCCTTCTTTAAAAACTTAACTCAGTTAATATATTTAACGGCCCAGGGACCTAATTGTAATATATTAAAACTAGTTAAAACAGGGACCATTTATGCATATTTTCGAAACTATAGGGACTGTTTGTGTAGAATATAAAAGTACAGGGACTAAAGTGTAAATATTAAAATCAGTTTGTATAAAAAGGGGTCCTTCTGTATCGGACCGGCCTTAACAAGGATCGAACCCGCGAACTTTCGTTATAACAGTAACGCCTTAACCAGTTTATCCTCTGTTCGTAGAATATGAAATTTAAATTCATATATATACTATTTAGGATTTAAATATTATTAATTATAATCAGTTTTGAATAAAAAGGTTTTAAACCTTAATGAACCGGCCACACACAGACTCGAACCCGAACAACTCGCGTACAACACCAAAGCCTTAACCAGTTTATCCTCCCATTGGGAGCTAATAAACTTGAAGGTTATATTATATTTATACACTATTTATAATTAAATATAAATAATTCAAAACAGATCGCATAAACTAGTTGCCGGACTTCGATCAATCCCACTTGTTATTGTTTATTTCGATCCGGAAACAACACCAATGCCAACCCAGAAACCCACTTCAAATCGACATAATTGAGTGTCACAACACATACATTCGGCTTTTTATAAAAAAAAAATAAAAGTGGACCAAGAACACTATAGTTTGTCGAATCTGAGATCAAATTGAAGTGCTATATAAGTTCATTAACTCCATACGAACCTCCTGCACCTTTCAAAACACCCAAAACACTTAAACATTTTCTTGTTGAAGCTCTGCAACTCTCGCCGGAGTTACAGTCGCCGGAATTAGTCATCCCGTCGATCCAATCGATACCGGTATGTCCAAAATCAACCAATTCGTTCATTATCTTGTATACAATGTTCCTGTATTTCGAGTTTAACTCAAAACATTAGTTTGATTGTTAATCTAACGGTTTGACTTTGTGGTTTGACTCGGTTCTGACTTTGACTGAACTATTGGAGAAGATGACTGATTTTATATTCTGTATATATTTTATTTAAACTAAATTCAAACACAAACCACCAGGCAGCCTAGTGGTTGTGAGTGTGTGTGTACCAAACAGACCCGAGTTCGAATCTGGGTATGTGCAAATATTTTTAAACATTTTATTTTTGAAATTTTTCACCTGCTATTATTTTTACTATTATTATTAAACACTATTACACTTATTAAAAATATAAAAATGATTGTTTTATTTATAAAACTATTTGTTTAAATTAAAAACAGTTATTTCCTCAATAATTCATATAAATTCCAATAAAATTATTTAAATACTGAAATTTTCAGAATAATTATTTTAAATATAAATCTTTCTGAAAATAATATTTTTATAGTTAATTTATATAAAAATGATTTTATATGATTAAATCAGTTCAGTCATTTATTTATATAGTTAAATTTAATTAATTTTAAATTATATAACTATATAATTTTTATCCAAAGTTATTTTTTATACTAAAATATGCATTATTTTGAGTTTATTAAAATTTAGAGACTAATTTTATTTATATTGCTGATTTATTTGGATAGTAAATCTTATAAACTTATTTATTGAAATTTTAACATTTTTATTTCATCTTATTTATTTAAAATGATTCCAAGGCCATAATAATTATTTTAAACCAGTAATATTCAAGTTCAATAACTAAAAATGTTATTTTTAATTATTCTAATTTAAATTAGTTATTTTTGATAATTAGTTATATAATTATCACATTATTTCTTTTAAACTATATAATTATCATTTATCAATTAATTATATATTTTTGACCATCTGAATTAATTTATAATTTTTATAGATTAATTTTATCACTTATATTATATATTCGTTTACTCATTTTATTTAATTATATTAATTAATTATGCAAATTACATATATTTGAATTATTATTACAAAAGTTTATATTAAATCAATTATATATTTTACAATTAAATTATTTTTGTAAAATAAATATTTTTCATAAATAACTCCTTTATATCATATTCATTTTCCGAGTCCCCAATTAGGTTATCCAAACCACACAATTACCGTTTAGCCAAAACCCTACCAAATCCTATAGATTTAGGATTTCCGTTCAAATACAATTAAACACTTTTGTTGATACAAATTCTGTATTGTTGCATGTTCAATCTATTAGAGTGACGTGAAAATCTTGTTTCCAAAAACTCTTACAATTACATACGTGTTTGGACTTACCCGCAATCAAGGTGAGTTCATAGTCCCTTTTTACATTATTTTTGGGATGAAACATATGATACAATGTGATACAAACTTATTTGCTATTTGTGGATATCCCGATTGTCCTTGCATTTGCTTAATACTTGTTGTTGTTGCTTTAACGCGTTTACGTTCATTAACTTGCAAAAGCCCAACGGTTATATTATAGCGCTATAGGTGTGACGCCCCATCTCCCTTCCAATGAAACTATTTGTTGCAATTGTTGTTGTTGATACTCATGTGAAACTTTTTGGAAGTGTGGTGATAGACCCGTGTTACGTCATAACGAAGGTTTGACTGTACCACCAAGTGACTACTTGTATTACTCTTTTGCTTAAAGACATATCACATGCCACAGTGTTAAACCATTTTCATATCACATTGTTATTTTTGCCTAACAAAACCTATGAATTCACTCAACCGTTTGTTGACCCAATATTTTTCTAACATATGTTTCAGGTGACAATGTTTGATGCTATGATTTGCAAGAATATTTCATATAGGATTGATCAAGATTTATGCCTTAAATTAAATCCGAATCTATCATTTGTGAAACAATTTGTTATGATGTATTTTGTTTATGTATTCTTATTTACTCGGATGTGAATGCAATCTCTTTAATTGAATCTAAACTATATTTCAACTTAATTTAATCATCATGTGCTCAAATGCATTCTGCCATGTTTCGTGATGCCCTTGACTTTTCCGCCTCCGGTCAGGGTGTCACAGATTGGTATCAGAGCCATGGTTATAGGGATTTAGGTTATTAGTAATACTTTGACCTAGACTATAACTTACCTAGGACACTTTCCATTAGCAAACTATTCCGTTATCTTTGCCTTTGTTTTCATCCCTATCCTTATCTTTTGTAACCAATGCCTCGTCACCGCGGATCTCATCTTTAGATTTTACAAATGCTCATCACCTATCCTTAGGTGATTATTTTCAAAACCTCTTCTGATTTTTAAATTCTAATCAAAGTCTTGGGCTCTAATAACGAACTCGTGCAATCTGGAAGGGTGGATGCCTGTATTCGGGGTTTTCTGTCTAGGCAAGCACTTCGTATGAATTCCAACTCGAGGAACCAGTTGTGCTTACCTTGGAATTCTTTGGATGAGTGTCCACTTATAGGCTAAAGCATGACTTCACTAAGTTATAAGAACCCAACTACTTTGACTTGTCATTGATGTCGTTTATTCATGGAATAAATGATATCCATCTAGTTGCGTGTTTTCTCTTATCCTCCTTGATTTTATGAAACTACTTTATCCCATTATGAAACCACCATGATCTTATGTTTTACCTACCTCGTGTAGATGCCTCCTCGACGTGCACCACAAGATAATGTCCCGAACGCAGAATTTGCAGCTCTTCTTGTTCAACAGATAGTTGCAGTACTTCCCGACCTTGTAACACAACTTTCTCAAGCCACCAACGGACAAAGTAGCAGCAGAACCAACGGAATCCATCATGACTCTACATGAAACTTCAAACAATTCAACTCTTGCCACCCCACTAAGTTTACGGGGAATGAAGGTGCTACTGGACTCCTTCAATGGACCGAAAGTATGGAGAATACATTCCGCCACAGTCAGTGTACAAATGAACACAAGGTCGAATTTGCTTCTAGCGTCTTCCAAAAGAGGGCGTTAACTTGGTGGAATGGAATCATGAAGGATCGCACAGCCGAAGTTGCTATGGTTTGACCTGGGAAGAATTGAAAGTTCTCATGTAAAAGGATTTCTGCCCGCGAAACGAAATGAAAGCACTGGAAGATGAGTTCCACGACCTTAAACAAGATAGTGGAGAAAACCGCGCTTATATAAACCAGTTCGAAGAATTGTGCATCCTCTGTCCCACAAACCTAACTCCCGATCACTTGATCGAGAAATTCATTAGTGGACTGCCTAGTTGCATCAAGCACATAGTGACTGGAAGCAGACCAGCCACACTTCTAGACGCTTATGAACTCTCTGCTATCTTGACGGATGCTCAAGTCAAGGAATGGAACCTATCCCGAAAGAGCGACAAGAAGACACCATCCAAAGCTGTATCCGACACTATCAAAGTGGCAAATGATGGAGCCCAATCTTCGAGGAAAACCAGGAATGCAAACAAATGTAAAGTAGTCAGAAACTTTGCCATTACAACTCCTGCTCCCGCCAACCAGGCTCATCCTGCCAAGAAGCCATATGTTGGTGAAGCACCGTTATGCAACCGTTGTAACTACCATCATCAAGCCCGTTTTCCTTGTAAATAGTGCACAAGTTGTGGGCGCTTTGGTCATCTTGCAGCCACATGCCGTATACATCAAGTTGTTGCGGTTAGGAAACTTTATTTGTAAGTATTGAAGAAAATCCCAATCAACTGGATCTGTGAAGAGATCACAGTCCTGAAGATCACGAACTAGAAAAAGAAGATCAGATGGGACAACTGGAATTCATAGCATCTACTTCAAAGAATCACAAGTTGATCAAGAGCAGAATTGGATTATCAGAAAAGGTCACTTCTGATGAATCTGAAATATCATCAGTTTCTGACGATTCTGATCATCAGGATTTTTCTGATGATTTATTCATCAGAATTTCTGATGAAGTGGTTTATCAGAATTCTGATGAAATACCCCACTTGTGTGAAATTGGCTCTGTCCTGCCACACTTACCGAAGAAAGTTGACATTAATTGATATCATGATGAAAAAGGCAACTTGAATGTTGGATTCAATGAATATGTCAATTGGGCACTTTTCGCAGGAATTATTGCATGAATAAACTATTGTTTATTCATGCACCCAGCCTTCTATAAATAGAAGGCTCAACCAGGAGAAGCAAAGTGATTTTGAAGCTTAGCATTCACACATACATCAAAACTCCATTGCCCTCTCACCCACAGAATTCAAGATTCGTTTGTACTAGATAATAATCTTACAATCACCTTGTACACCCTTTTGTTTTCAAAGTGATAAAAACTTGATAATTCTGTAGGTCTTGTTTCTTGAAAGTCTGATTTCCATTTTCGCACATCTTTTTCACATCTACTGAAATCACTTGCCATATTACGTGAAAAGAAGTTGTTTTAAGGCCGAACTGGGTCCAACAATTGGTATCAGAGCAGATTGAATAAACTATTTTCAAACGATCAATCGCTCATCTTCTTTTCTCTAAATATGGCCAGCTTTCAATTCTGGAATAATGCTTTTAACATTGGTTCTATGTCCAAACCTCCGACTCTAGTCAGAGAGGAATACACCCAATGGAAAATCAGGATGGTCAATTTCCTTAATGGTTATGACCGAGCTCTGTTTCAATCTATTGAAAGGGGTCCACATACACCAATGACTGATATACCTGCTATTCCAGCAACTGACCAATCACCAGCTATCCCTGCCTCCCGCGCTCCCGAAAGTGAAATAAACTGGAGTGCGGAAGACAAGGACCTGGTGGCTGGGGATGAAAGGGCAAAGTCACTTTTAATAATGGCCATCCCCAATGACATATTTTCACAAGTTGATGCATGTGCATCAGCTAAGGAAATATGGGATCAGTTGGAAAACCTTTGTGAAGGAGGAGAAAGGATGAGAAGAAACAAGAGAACAAATAATGTCCCATCTTATGAAAGGTTTAAAAGTTTGCCAAATGAAAGGTTGAATGATACATATCAAAGATTTACAAAACTTTTAAACGAGCTAAAGAAATTTGGTATAACAAAGTCAAACGATGAAAGAAACATAAAATTTCTTGATGCCCTTCCTAGAGAATGGAGAAGTCTAACCATGACTTTATCATCAACCTTAGAACTAGGAAACATGAGTCTTCATGACTTATACAGCATCTTGATCCCGAGAGAGGAAGAAACATTTGAAGAAACCATTCAAAGAGGGGGATCTTTAGCTCTTATCTCAAACTCACAAAGATCAACAACAACCAATGATCCACAACCATCAAACAGCAAAAATCTTGAAACTTCTGATGCAACATCAGACTTTTCAGCTTTTGCTGAAGCAATAGCACTGCTCACCAAAACATTTGAGCAGAGGTTGAGGGGAGGTAGCCAGAGATACCAGAGGAGTGACAAAGGAAGGATGGATGGAAGATATAAAGAAGAGGTTAGATCTAAGGATAAAGGGAAGGCTGAAATTGTGTGTTACAAGTGCAAGCAGAGAGGTCATTATGCAACAGAATGCAAGATCCAAAAAGCTGAAGGATGTTGCCTATTATGAGAAAAAGCTTGAAGAAGCAAAGAAGCAGCAACAAGTAAGCTTAATTGCTGGAACAGATACATGGTTATCTGATGATTCTTCTGATGATGAAGAAGAAGAATTGGCAAATTTTTGCCTCATGGCACTTTCTGAAGGACTACCAGAAACTTCAGAACAAAAGGTAAATTTCATGTCAGATATTCTAAATCTGCAAGAAAAACATCAATCAGATATTAGAAAATCTGATGAGTTGCAAAGGACTTTCAATAAAATCATTCTTGAAACCCAACTTCTTATAGAGGATAGTTTAGATCAAAGAGCAAAAATTAAGTTTTATGAAAATGAAAGAAAAGATCTTCACAAGAAAATTAATGACAAAGAATTCAATGTAAGAGGTTTTCAACAGGCTAAAGAGTTCATAAATTTGATTGAGTCCACACCAAAGAACAAAGGAGAGGGTTTAGGCTATACAAGTTCTACAAGATCAAATAGAAATAAACCCACTATCTTTGTAAAAGCAACTCATCAGAATTCATTCTGATAAATTTACATCGGAATCTGAATCTGAATCTTGCAAAACAACCTGTTCTGAATACTCTTTTGAAAAACCAAACTTCAAAACAAACAATAGTGAATGCAGTCAAAAATCTGTAAAAACTCAAGAAGCAGTTCACTCATCTTTTCAAAATTATCCACTCATTCCATCACAAGAAGAAATATCAGAAAATTCTGATAACTCTTGTATGTGTGTTGACATACTGAAGCTTGTTCAACACCATCTTCAAAAGAAAAATGTAAAATCTGTTAATGGCTCAGCATATTATAGTTTCTGATGTAAAAAGAAGAAGAAGAAAAAATAAAGTGATTAATATTCCATCAGAAATAGTACCTAAGCATGCCTGGGTACCAAAAACCCTCTAATCATTTCATTTCAGGACCATCATGTGCAGCAGATCTGGTACTGCGACTCAGGAAGCTCCAAGCACATGACTAGGGACAGGAGCTTACTCAGCAACTTTGTTTCAAGGCTGGGTAAAATGGTAAATTTTGGAAATGGAGTGAAGGGAAGGATCATGGGATATGGATGCATAAGGTATGGATGTCTGAGCATAAAGAGAGTAGCCTATTTTGAAGGCTTAACAAATTATCTGCTTTGACATGGTCTGATCAATGATAAAAATTACTCAGATAAGTTTATCACCAGAAAAATGTTTGATAAATTGCTTTAATGATAATCAAAATCATATATCTGATAAATCACCAGCAACAAATCTGGCAACTTATCATGAATTCTGATGAAGTCATCAGAAAATCTGACACAACATCAGAACACCTGGTAAGTCATCAGAATTCTGGTGAATCATCAGAAAATATGTTAGGATAATCAGAATTGTCGAAATTCAGTAAAACAAATTGCTGCATATCATCATCCTTATTCATATCTCTTGACTGTATATTCATTTGTTGTACATTTGTTTTTTTTTTTAAAGGGAAAGGTTTTTGATTCTTGTTAGTGCTGATAATGTCATCCAACAGAAAATTTATGGGAACTCGTTAATATAGAACTTTCTCTCTCCTTCATTTATTACACCCCATCATGTTTTAAGAAGGATGAAGTGACATATTGGTAGGCTATCAGATTACATCACCAGAAATTAGCCGCCTATATCATTAAATTGCATGTGGAGTAGAGAAGAAACATATCTCTGTTAATTTTTTCTGTCCTCTGGTAATCATTAAAATAACAGAGATGTCGGTGAAGAAAATCTACAAGTTGGTAGCTTCCATTTATGGCAAATATTAAATTTACTATAAATAATCACCACTTTGTGTTAAAATTCTTCTTCCTCACCACATTCTCACACACTCTCACAAAATGAACACCATCAAAGATGAATGCTTCCCACTTGTTCTTTATCCATATCATAACCTTAGATTGAGGACCAACCTGGAAGGTCATCAGTGGGAAGGGTGTCAAGTCGTACTCAAAATTCTCACAAGCAGCAACTTGAACTATGCCCTTACCGCCCACATAAGTGTTCATCCAGAAATTCTTCAAATCTTCTGGAAAAATGCAACACTATCTGAGTATCAGAACAGGGAACATATGGCCATCAAGAGTGAGGTGCTAAATCAACAAATTCTGTTAAATGAAGCCACCATCCGGACAGCTCTTCAACTCAATGATGATAATGACGTCCTGATGTTCACAAGGGCTCAGAAGGATGATGTCTTGAGACAAATGGGCTATCACACAAACCCAACAGCGAGCAATCAACAAACATGGCTTCATCAGGCCATGGCAATATCTGGTCACACAGATGGGCGCATGTTTTTCAAAGAAGGTCATCAATCATCATGAGGTATCTCTTAGATTGATGGAGCCCATACTTGCACTTGTACTCAATGTACCTTACAACTTCTCTCATTATCTAATGAGTGATTTTGCATGTAATATGTGGGTTAGCAAGCCATTCTTGATGTATCCTCGTTTTCTGACAAAGATAATAACAAGCCAGCTAGACTTTACAGGCATACCTGCAAGTTATCCAAGAGCTGATATGAGACTTCAAGAAAACATGGGTCTCAGCATGCTTGTACCCACCAACCACAACTATGGGCTAATAACTGATCTGTTATTACTTCTGGAAATAGAACATGGTGAAGGAATAGATTTTGATTAGTTTTTGTTTGTTTTGCTTGTACTTTTTCTTTCTGTTAATATGTTAATATTCTGTGCTTGCTTGTTTTGTTGGTTTAAATTTTTTTTTTGAAATGGGTAAATATGATTTGATCATCAGAAATTAACATTCTGACTCAAAACTCAAGTTTTCTGTTGACAGAAGACAAAATTTGGTAATTCAAAATTGGATCTTAATTTTTTTTCTGATAAAGCAATAAGATGATAAAATGTTTTTAGAAAATATCAGAAAAGGCAAAGAGACATGGATGCTACCAGAAAAACAAATGTGAGTCTTCTAATATTATCTTATTCCCTCTCATCTCCAAAAAAAAATAATAAATAAATAAATTGAAGGATAATAAGTTTAGGGGGAAAACTCAGAGATTCTGTTGAAAAGTCTGTTTACTTCTGCTGACCACATCTAAAAAGTCAACAGAAGTCAAAGCAAAATAGGGATACATATGATCAACAGAATTTCTGATGACTTTATCAGAATGTGACTTTCTGACTTATGAAGAAAAGAGGGTACATGTGAAGGAAGATGATTTGACCTTTTGTCAAATAGGGTCCACAAAGAAGAAAAGGTGTCATAGAACCGATAGTCTTCTCCAATAAAAAATCAATGCAACATTTTCAAGAAGGCATGATTGAAGAAACTACAAATTGAAGAGTCAAGTTGAAAGGGCATAACCACGATTTCATGATAAAACAATTTCATTAATGTCTTAATACCCACGATCCAACGGTTACATTTTGAACAAGAAACTCAGCACCCACTATCTAACGGTTATAAAGACAATTAATGATCTCTTTATCACTATTTCATACCACGTTCTATATCCTTTCAACTCCTTCAACTCCATACACTCACAATACTTTGCTGAAACACTCCTATAAAACACACACGTAGGAGAAACTCAAAAAACACTCATATTCCTCACAAAAAAACAACATATTCTAAAATCCCCTGTTTTTCACTCACAATTCGAAAATACCTAAATTTCAAACCCTAACTCTCAGAGACCAACAATGGCAGAAGTTAACCTCAATATTCCAATCGTTCAACATGAAGTACCTTTTGTCAAGGAAGCAGAATTTCTACCAATGAAGGAAAACAATCTGCTGATGAATACAGAGCATTCAGAGTATGATAAAAAATCTCAACTTCTGGTAGAATATCTCACAAAATGTCCAATCTCAGGAGCACTAACAAAAGGAAGAGAAATACCAGAAAGGCTACTACAGCAATTTGTTTACACCTTTAATGAAGTTGAAGAAAATCAGGTGTCTGCTCATGTATGGGGAAGTGTTTATGTAACATTAACCTCCGCAAGAGTAAGAGAATGGCTTGGACTGCCCATTCTTGGCAGTTACACTAAAGCCCCAAGCAGAGAAGATTTATTAAACTTCGTCATTGGGCTTGGATACAAGAAAAGAGATGTCAACAAAATTGGAGCAATAAGAAGAAGTGAATTGCCAGCCATCTGGCAAGTGATGATGGAAGTGTTAAACAAATGTCTCACCTCAAAGATAGGAGGAACTGATCAAATCAACCAAGCTATTCTGACAATCATGTTTGGACTCATAAATGGGTTCAAGATCGATTATGGGTCAGAAATTTTTAACCTTCTCAAAAGATCAATCATCACCAGAAATGGAAGAATAACCTCTCATCTGCCATATCCAAGGTTAATCTCAATTTTCATTTCTGAAGCATTTATTGAAAGAAACATGGAAATTCCAATCTTGGAAGATGTCTGGAGATCAAAAACCATGAAGGCCTGGAGTTCCAATCATGGATGGGAATCAAACAAAGATGTCCCTGTGTTACCAGAAAGCATGTTATGCTTCATTGCACCAGATTCACAATACAGAATACAACATGAAAAAATTATGACAAAATCAAATTCTCCAACAGAAGAACCCAGCAGAGAAGTTGTGAACTGTTCTTCATCAACAGAAATAGGAGATGATGAGAAGTCCTCGGCATCAGAAAAGGAGAGTGCAGAAGAAAGAAGAATTCTGGAAACAGCTAACTTGGAGATAGTCAACTCACCAGAAAACGAAGAAAAACATTCTGAAAGTCAACAGATTCATGAAGCAGGAATTCATCATGAATTTGAAATCCATAAAAAACATGATGCAGAATCACATATTGCTGGAGAAACTCATACTGATGAAATTGAAGCCACTGAAGTCATACATTATGATGAATCTCACATTGCTGGTACATCTCTTTTAAACACTGTTTTAGTTGAGTCTCACAGAGAAGAAACAAAATCAGAGAGCTCAGTTAATGTATCCTACAAGATAGAATACAGAACAACTAAGTTTGATGAGGAGGTTACTAGTGCCATTAATCTCAACTCTGAATCAGAAAGTGAGGAAGAGGATGAGATCCCAACAGATGGAGATCGGGAAACTGATCAAGGAAATCTGGCTAAAGGTAATCTGATTACCTCAAAAACTCATGGAGAACCTGAAAAGGTTCAAGGATATGAGGAAATCCAGAACTTGAATGTGTTTCAATTTTCTGGTGAGAACATAGAGAATTTGGAATCTTCAAATACTCTTAACCTCAAAACAGCAGCAAATGTGTTTGTAGCTGGGATGTTAGAAGGAACATCTGTTGTTCCAATTATCCCTAAGAAACCTACGAACCAAGAAAGTTTAGAAACAGTACTGAAAAATGTTTACAAAATATGCAAAAGAAATTCAGTGGAAGAAAAACTTAATATATTGTTGGCAGAAATACAAGGTCAAAAAGCTGATATGAAGACTTTGTCAGAATCAGTGAAGGCAATAAAGAAACAAACTGATGAAAACACTGAAGTACTAAAGTCTCTTCAAAAGATGAAAGAAAAGGCAACAGAATCCAACATCTCTACATCAGAAATCCAAACGATTCTCACAGAAATAGAAAAGATCAAAGCACAAGTTGCAAATGTGATGGAATCAAGGCAGTCAAGCAGCGCAAACAAAGTTTTGGAGGAAGTTACCATGCTAAGGGTAAGCAATAACAGTATCACAGATGCTCTTGAAAAGCTATCAAAAGAATTGGTTATAGTTCAGACAAAAGCTCAAACTGAATTCACCAATGTTCAGAAAAACATGGCCAGCAACTCTAAACAAGTAAGAGAAATACAACAACTGGTGGAGAAGATGCAATTCAACATTGCAAGGTTGGCCAAAGTGGATCCACAAGAACTCATGAAAGAAACCAATGCTGAAAGCTCACATCAAGAAACTTCAAAGTCAACTCCTCAACAATCATCAAGCACACCAATCACCAAAGCAGGAACCACAATGATGGGACCACCCCCAAATGTCTCAAAAGAAGAAAGGTTGCAAAGGTTAGCAACTGCAAAACCTCAAGTTATTACAAATTTGAAATTGCTAGCATCTGCTCCAAATCTAACAGTGTCTCAGCCATAAGTAAGTATATGAATATACAAACTATGAATGAATGGGAACAAGAAGGTGATTCATCAACAAAATCAAATTTTGTTAAGAGAAAAATCTCTGAAGCCAAGTCTGTGATGGTTAAAGAGATTGCCAGGGATGTAATGATATTCCCTGAGAACAATCTGGTGAGCTATTATCTAACAAAAGAAGATGAAACACCAAGATCCCTGTCTCCTACCAGACTGGCATTAAGAAAAGAAAGGATAAACAGAGGGTCAAGCAGCATTCATAAACATAATGATAATCCAGTAAAGAGAATTTTAAAGGTGGATGAAATGAAAATTGCAACTGATGGTATAGGAGGAACTCATGTGCAAAATAGATACACACTTCAGAGAGAAAATAGGGAAGAACAAAAGGTGACTGATGAAGAAATAGCTGACCAATTGCATCCTTTAGACATTCTGTTTATGAAGGATCATTATGAAAAAGAGAAGAGAAATAATCAAGAGGTCAGAAGGGCATTATATGGCATATCAAAGGCTGGAATACTGCTATTTGAAAGAATAGCCTTCTCAGACTTTGATCTATGCATCAACTTTGAGCATGTACACAACAAAAAGGTGTATGTCAGATCACCAAAGACAAAACTTCCCTCAGAAATATTGGAAGATGCAAGATCCGGAGACATCATTATGGTGACAAGTAAAAATGAAGAACATGAATATGGTGTCATCTTCACAGATCATGATAATAACAAGGCTCTATTCAGAAGTGTTGACATTTGTAAGTACTCAAATCAAACTCTGAGGTATATCTTGAAAACAATGAACAGAAGACAAGAACATATTCAGAAGATAGAGAAGAACTTGGAGGGAAAAAGAAAAGAAATTGAGCAAATGATTGAAGAATGGATCCAAGCAAGAGAATGGTACAAAGACATGTATGTCAGCTGCAACAAGTATATCTCCTACAAAAAGAAGTTAAAGGAAGGAGATGTGCACAAGAGAAAGAAGCTGAATTGAAGAACTTGTTCATCTAAATTTTCATCTTTTATAATTTTTCTTTCAAAAAAACATCAGTAAATGTTTTGTTTAAATTCTGCATGTGTTATGTTTCCACTGTTGGGAAACTTTCTGTTCAAAGGTAGTTCATTTTCTTACAATACTTAGGGGGAAACTGTTAGGAAACTTTATTTGTAAGTATTGAAGAAAATCACAATCAACTGGATCTATGAAGAGATCACAGTCCTGAATATCACGAACTTGAAAAAGAAGATCAGATGGGACAACTGGAATGCATAGCATCTACTTCAAAGAATCACAAGTTGATCAAGAGCAGAATTGGATTATCAGAAAAGGTCACTTCTGATGAATCTGATGATATTTCTTATGAAATATCATCAGATTTTGACGATTCTGATCATCAGGATTTTTCTAATGATTTGTTCATCAGAATTTCTGATGAAGTGGTTTATCAGAATTATGATGAAATACCCCACTTGTCTGAAATTGGCTCTGTCCTGCCACACTTACCGAAGCAAGTTGACATTAATTGATATCATGATGAAAAAGGCAACTTGAACATTGGATTCAATGAATATGTCAATTGGGCACTTTTCGTAGGAATTATTGCATGAATAAACTATTGTTTATTCATGCACCCAGCCTTCTATAAATAGAAGGCTCAACCAGGAGAAGCAAAGTGAGTTTGAAGCTTAGCATTCACACATACATCAAAACTCCATTTCCCTCTCACCCACAGAATTCAAGATTCGTTTGTACTAGGTAATAATCTTACAATCACCTTGTAAACCCTTTTGTTTTCAAAGTGATATAAACTTGATAATTCTGTAGGTCTTGTTTCTTGAAAGTCTGATTTCCATTTCCGCACATCTACTGAAATCACTTGCCATGTTAAGTGAAAAGAAGTTGTTTTAAGGCCGAACTGGGTCAAACAGTTGCTCCTCCGGCTATTCAAGCTGCTGCATCACCTCGTTATCACGTTGGAACTTCTTCAATTGCGGTGATCCAAATCACTTCAAACGGGAATGTCCCAAACTTGCAAATGCTCAACCCGCTAGAGGTCGTGCATTCAACCTGAATGTTAATGAGGCTCGTGCCGGAAATGATGTGGTCAACGGTACGTTTCTCGTTAACAATCACTATGCTTCTGTTTTGTTTGATCCGGGTGCAAATAGGAGTTTTGTTTCACTTGAGTTTGAACCTTTGCTTGCCTTACCACTTACCAAACTGAGTGAATCATTTGAAGTTGTAGTAGCTAGTGGCGATCACTCCGTGTTAAATTCTGTCATTTCCAATTGTAAACTTGAACTTCATGGCCATGTTTTTCCGATCAACCTTATGCCCATGAAACTTGGATGTTTTGATATCATAGTAGGCATGGATTGGTTAGCTCCAAATCATGCCGAAGTTGTTTGCCATGATAAATTCGTTCGTTTACCATTGCCGTCTGGTGAAGTTCTGAAGGTCTATGGGGAAGGACCCTATAAAAGTCTCAACTTCATATCCTGCGTGCAAGCTCAGAAGTATTTGCGCAAGAACTACGTGGCTTTCCTGGCCCACGTGGTGGAGAAGAAGGAAGAAACCAAGAACATTAAAGATATTTCAATCATTCGAGATTTTCCTGAAGTTTTTCCCGATGATCTACCAGGCTTACCTCCCGTGCGTCAAGTAAAATTTCGTATCTATCTTGTTCCTGGTGCTAATCCTATTGCCAAATCTCCCTATCGTCTTGCACCTTCGGAAATGCAAGAATTTGCTAACCAACTTCAAGAGCTTTCTGACAAAGGTTTCATTCGCCCCAGTTTTTCTCCTTGGGGAGCTCCAGTTTTGTTCGTCAAGAAGAAAGATGGTTCCATCAAACTCACCATAAAAAACCGTGAGCTGAACAAACTCACCATCAAAAACCGTTATCCCCTGCCTCGCATTGATGATCTCTTTGATCAATTACAAGGTGCCACTTGCTTCTCAAAGATCGACTTACGCTCTGGTTATCACCAACTACGCATTTTTGAAGACGACATTCCTAAAACCGCTTTTCGCACACGCTACGGTCACTATGAGTTCACCGTTATGCCATTTGGTTTAACCAATGCCCCTGCGGTCTTCATGGATTTAATGAACGATGTTTACAAGCCCTACCAAGATAAACTTGTCATTGTATTCATTGATGACATTCTTATCTATTCCAAAACCAAAGCTGATCATGAGAATCACCTTCGATTGATCTTAGACCTCCTAAAGAAAGAACAACTTTATGCCAAATTCTCGAAATGCGAATTCTGGCTTAAGGAAGTTCAATTTTTGGGACACATCATAAACAACAAAGGAATTCATGTTGATCCTGCGAAGATTGAAGCCATAAAGAATTGGAGTGTTCCTACTACTCCAACTGAAATCCGTTCTTTCCTTGGTTTAGCTGGGTATTATCAACGTTTCATTGCCAATTTTTCCTGACTTGCTATTCCGCTTACGTCTTTAACTCACAAGGGTAAACCTTTTTAGTGGGGACCAAAACAAGATGAAGCTTTCCAAATTCTTAAACAGAAACTTTGTGATGCTCCTATTCTGACACTCCCCGATGGTAACGACGATTTCGTGGTGTATTGTGATGCTTCCAAACTTGGCTTAGGTTGCGTCCTCATGCAACGAGGCAAAGTCATAGCCTATGCATCTCGACAACTGAAGGACCATGAAAAGAGATACACTACCCATGATCTTGAATTAGGTGCCGTAATCTTCGCTCTCAAAATCTGGAGACACTATCTTTAAGGTACAAAATGTGTGATTTTCACTGATCACAAAAGTCTCCAACACATCTTTGATCAGATGGATATAAACATGCGCCAACGTAGATGGATTGAACTTCTAAACGACTATGATTGCGAGATTCGCTATCACCCCGGAAAAGCGAATGTTGTTGCCGATGCTTTAAGTCATAAAGAACGCATTCAACTTCATAGCATACAAATCCATTCTGACATCCAAACCCGTATTCTCCAAGCTCAGCAAGATGTTGTGGCCAGCGGTGATTTGCTTACTGAATTACCTCATAAACTTGATCTCCTTCTTGAGACCAAAGAGGTTGGCTTACGACATTTCAAAAACCATCTGTGGGTTCCTAATCGTGACAACCTTCGTACATTCTTGATGGACGAAGACCACAAGTCCCGATATTCTATTCATCCCGGTGCAGACAAGATGTACATGGATCTTCGAAACCTTTACTGGTGGCCCGGAATGAAAAAGGATGTTGCTCTCTATGTGTCCAAATGCCTCACATGTTTGAAGGTTAAAGCTGAACACCAACGACCTTCGGGATTACTTGAACAACCCGAGATTCTTGTGTGGAAATGGGAGGAAATTGCTATGGATTTCATAACCAAGTTACCACGCACATCTCGAGGTTATGACAACATTTGGGTGATCGTTGACCGTCTAACCAAATCAGCTCACCTTTTGCCAATCCGAGAAGATTACTCTGTTGCTAAACTTGCTAAACTCTACCTTGACGAGATTGTTGCTCGTCATGGTGTGCCCTTGAACATTATTTCTGATCGTGATGGTTGTTTTACCTCTCGTTTTTGGGAAACTATGCAATCTGCTTTGGAAACTCGACTAAATCTCAGCACAGCTTATTACCCTCAAACTGATGGTCAGTCTGAACGAACCATTCAAACCCGTGAGGATATGTTACGAGCTTGCGTTATAGATCTTGGTGGTAATTGGGATTCACATCTACCTTTGATTGAATTCTCTTACAACAATAGTTACCACTCCAGTCTTGGAATGGCGCCTTTTGAAGCCCTCTATGGTCACAAGTCGTTCTCCTGTTTGTTGGAACAATATTACTGAGGCACAAATCACTGGTCCTGAACTAATCCAAGAAACAACTGACAAGATCTTTAAAATTCGTGACAACCTTACAGTGGCTAGAAGTCGTCAAAAGAGTTATGCTAATAAACGATGCAAACCCCTTGAATTCCAAGTCAGTGAGATGGTACTTCTCAAGGTCTTTCCTTGGAAAGGTATTGTACGCTTTGGAAAGAAAGGTAAACTAGCTCCACGATATGTTGGTCCTTTTAAGATCATCGAAAGGATTGGTATAGTAGCCTACAAACTTGAGTTACCTCCTGAACTCAGCAACGTTCATCCTACCTTTCATGTCTCCAATCTCAAAATGTGTCTTGTTGATGAAAACTATCATGTACCACTCGACGACATTCACATCGACGACTCCGTGCACTTTGTTGAAAAACCAGTAGAAATCATGGACCGCGAAGTGAAGAAACTAAGACGAAGCCGCATACCTATCGTTAAGGTACGTTGGGAATCGAAACGTGGCCCAGAATTCACTTGGGAACGTGAGGGTGATATGAAGACCAAGTATCCGTATTTCTTTTCAAAAGAATCTCCTACACCAATTTCAAGATGAAATTCTCAAAAGTAGGGGAGATTGTAACCATCTTGGTTTTCACACTTGTATTTGTTTTGACTTGCATTGTAATAATTACCATATTTGGAACGAAACTTATTTGATCCTACATGCTTTGTGCTCATACCGATACAAACACGTGAAACAATTTGTTATGATGTATTTTGTTTATGTACTCTTATTTACTCGGATTGTAGGATCGTTGTCGGACCCGAAACGAGTCGATCAGAGGCGTTCTACTCAAAATGAAAGGCGGAAACAGACATGATGAGTTGAATTCAGCAAGATATTCACTAAAACTGTCTTGTATATTGATTCTGATACGATTACAGTTCTGAAGACACTTCGACAGAGCTTCGCCGTCGGAAACACTCAACCTAATTCCGTTTCAAATGACACGGATCTACCACTATTTATAGACACACCTAATTCCGCACAAAACATGCTTTAAACGGAATCAGTTCATGCGATATTACATCCAAACGGAATTATATGTTAATTCCGTGCGGAATTAACTTGAACTCTTCTAGCGATATTAGGTCTTTCAAGCGGAATTAACTTTATGTCTTGTTTTCTCGATCTTCATGCCATGTGTAATGCAAGACTCGATACAAGACGAAGTCGACAGACGTATGCACTAACAGACTCCCCCTCGGATGTTGACGAGTCTTAAGTGTCGAGTCTTCTTCAGTCTTTATCAGTCTGATCGTTCTCTGAAGTTTAAGCATCCTCAAACTTTATCTCTTTCTCCTCTTCAACATCAACAAACTCCGCTCGAACAATCTTATCTACTCGGATGTCTTCAGACTCCCCCTTTTGATTTGCTGGGATCGCAGTCTGGCTTTTTGAAATCACAAAGTCCTCAGGTATCAGAACCTGGCTCTCTATCACAGAGTCCTGCACATTCTTAACCCAGAAATAAATTTCACAAATTTTAAGATTTGACAAATTTATATACTACAAGCAAGTGTCTTTCCAGAATGATTTATCATTATAACAGCTACTGATGACCACTTGTAGACAATTGTTCAAAAAATTTTCTCATTTAAAACACAAACTCCCCCTCACCACATGCTCATCATGTTTAGCACTTGGAATTTTGAAAATCAGCTCTCCAATATCAGTTGTCGAAAATCTTTTTGAATTTTTTTAACTTTTATGCTAAAACACACTAAAATCTTTTTGGATTTTATAAAATAAGAATGCAGTAAAGAAATATATACAGACACTATTTTTGTGAGTTTGTGTAAGAGGATCATATCAGTTTTTGAGACAAATCAACAACACCTTTAAGCTTTTAAACATTTTAAGTTCTAAACGATTCACTTAGATTGTCAGTATACTGATCCACTAAAATTCTCACACAAAGTTCAATTGCTTAGAGATACGAGATTAATGTCTTAAGAACTTAAACTTAAACGCGTGTCCCACCTCAGAATATACTCCCGTATCTAGATCCCAATATTCAGTCTTACAGGTGAGTATACCACAGATGATATCTGTAAGGGGTTAAATTGCGGAGTCCGTGAGAGCTCAGGTCAGAACTTCCGTTCAGCAGAGAGATGACGGCTTCGACTTTTGGTGGGTCCCCTTTAGAGGATCTTTTTTTTACAACAGCACATGATTTGCATTTTTCAATGTTTCGTCATTTTTTATGCTGAGGGCAGGCTTTTATTTCAAGCAAGCGTAAAGTATTCCCCGGGGACTAGGCCATTGCTTCCGCAAAATCAGAAGTCCCGGGATAATACCCCAAATATCACTAAGCATAAAGACCTAGTATATCAGAAAGAGGGACCCTTCAAACAAGATTTCGGGGGTTACCCATATATCCGAGAGATGTTCCCCACGATATAAGTTAGTTGGAAATTTAGGTTTATATCTCGTCACAATCTACTAAATGTGCAAAAACCTACTGGCATATCATCATTGAGACCGTTTATCACAAATTTACTTTCCAATTCTTTAGCATGCTGTGATAGTCCACTGATGTACTATCATTTCCTATTTTCTACAACAAAACTCATTTTTGAATTTTATCATGTTTTTGACTTTTTCAAATTTACAAATGTTTTTGTATTTTCTGAAAAATTCTTACTCCCCCTAAAATGCAAACACATTTAAAGAAATTTGAAAAACAAACAGTACAAGTCAATTGACAACTGATATCAAATCGCTTCAGTTCGCCATTCACTTTGCATAAACAATCAGAACTCCCCCTTACAACAAACTATTTTCTCATTATGATTTCAAAACACTTAAGTTTGTTTTAACCAAAATGACTTTTCTGGAAAATAAGTTTTGTTGATTTTACCACTTGTACGTTAGGGGTTCATCATATTGTTCTTCTTTAACCATTTGTAAGAAAGATGAATCAAGTACAATTTAATGTCCCTGATTAATCTTGAAAATTCAAATATCTCATGAATGAAATACTCAAGAAATATGCCGATACCTACTCCTCACTTACCAACCTGGATGTTCTGGCAGTATCCTCAACCTGTAAAATTTAACAATTTTTAATATTTATTCACAAAAACAAACTATATCGAGAAAGATGCCGATTCCTGCTCCACGATTACAAACTTGGGACCTCCGGCAAGTCATACTGTTCACTTATGAAAAACAGACATCCAAGCTTCACCAAACTTAGATGTTTTCTCCTCATCTGCACTCGGGTAGTAAGTTGCTTTCTTTGTTTCATAAAAATCTTTTACCCCTTTAACTTTTCTATCAACCATCTTCCCAAAAATCTTTTTAACATTTCCATTAAAAACCTTTTCAACATCGAATTCCTTCTTCTCAAAACAGAATTGATTTGAAATCTCAACTTTTCCAATTTTTTATTTAAAATTCTCAGCCCGCAATGGTGGAAAATTGACATCATCCATTTGCGGCACTGATGTTTCCAATTTTATCTCAACTTGTGGCTCCTTTGACTTTGTAGAATCAGATTCATAGCCATATTTTACATCTGATTTCTTAACAATCCAAGCTTGATTGTCAAGATTTCCCCTTTTCTTGTAAAACCTTTTCGAACACTCACCAACTTCATATGTTGAATTTTTAAACACTTAAAATTTTTCAGTTGGTGGTTCGGTTTTATCAACAACTATTTCTTTGAGTTTTTCCGAAACCCCCTGTTTTGTGTTGGTTGCTTTAGGACAGTTCCAGGCAATGTTACCAACTTCTTGAAATCTGTAACAGGTTCTTGTCTCTTTTATTTGAAAATCTCCATTCTTCATTTTCTCTTCCTTCTTTGCAAGGAATTCTCTGTTTGATTGCCTCCAGAAAGAACTCTTTGATTCCTCTTCACAACTTGTCCCTGAAACAAATTTTGTATTTGTTTTAGAAATTTTTTCATTTTTAAAATTTTCTGGTGGAATAAATCCAAGTCCTTTCTTTTTGAAATTACCGTTATGGTTTGGTTTCTTTCGATAACCAGAACCAGAACCAGAACCAGAACCAGAACCAGAACCAGAACCAGAACCAGAACCAGAACCAGAACCAGAACCAGAACCAGAACCAGAACCAGAACCAGAACCAGAACCAGAACCAGAACCAGAACCAGAACCAGAACCAGAACCAGAACCAGAACCAGAACTGTAACCTTTTTTCTTGTTTTCTCTTTGTTGAACTCTTGAAGTGTATTTTTTAAGTTTTTCAGTAAGATTTAAATCTTTTATTTGAGAAATATTAATTTCTGTCAATTTGAAAACCTTTTTGATCTTTACAAAATTAACACTTCTTATTGGAAAGTTTTTATCAAAATATAATTTGTCAGAATCATTCAAAGTATATGCAACTTCAAATGTTTCGTCATTCAAATTAGATTTTGACAACAAAAATTCTTTACTATACACCTGTTTTCCCGACGATTTTGAACTTTTTTCAGATGAACTCAAACTCCCGACTGACAAACACGAACTTTCTGACTCGGACTTTGACTCTGACTCCTCATCCTTATCCAACACCTGATCAACCACCCTTTTTATTAATTCGGACTCATGATCTGTGTCGGACGCTGTGAACGTGATGTCAATATTGTCTGGTAATACATCGGTTATCTCAGACTCTAACTTTATATTGACAGCCTTTTTTACTTGTTCCTCATTCGGTTTCCTAGACGAATACCCTTCCCAAATTGGAGGCGGACACTTGTTATAACTGACACTCTGTTTCTTACCAATATCCTTTTTCTTCGGCTTCTTGTCGTCAAACACTTCAAAACCTGCAACAGTTGGATAAATTCTGTCAATTAAGTAATCAAAACTTGAATAACTTTTCAGTAATCGTCTGATTCTTTCATTTTCAACTTTTTCAATTTCCAACTCGTGCTTCAACTTAGCACACTCTTCAATGTAGTAATTGATCTCTTTTTGCTTGGACATCATTGTTGCATTCATCATGGTCAAAGCATTTTCTCTTTTAGAGTTTGTCTTCTGCAAACTATTCACAGTTTTGTTCAATACATCGTACGACTCTTTCACATTCTTGACATCAAACAACAACTTCTCTTTCAACTTTTCAAGCTCACTAAACCTTTCATCTTTATCTTCACATTGTTTGCAAGGTTCCAAACATGTAAGACAAGGTTTTGTGACTTCAACAATCTTTTCAATCTCCACAATCTTCTCGACTTCAACTATCTTTTCCACTTCAACTATCTTCTCAACAATCTTAACTTTTTTCATTTCTTTAGCAGCTTTTCTCTCTTTAAGTTTCTTCAATTTGTCTACAAAATAAAATTCAAAACTGTCAGAAGATAAATGAGTTTTTCCAATGTTTATCTATTCAACTACTTCATCATCATCACTAGTATGTGTTGAACTGCTTTCAGAAGAAACATATTCTTCATCTTGACTTTCTTCTTCATCAGATAACACTGCTATCCATTCTTTCATCAATTCTGGCTTTTCAAAAATTTGAGCAATAAAAGCCTTAAACTCCCCATTCTCATCCACAAACTTATCCCAGCTAAATCTTGGAGCCATTTTCTTATCATCCTGATCAATGATACCAAAATAAGCTTTCTTATTTGCATCTTCCATCATTTTCCCATGTGCAGTTTGTGATTCCTTTTGTTGATGCGGTTGATGAGCAACCTGTTGATATATGGCTTTTCGATAGTAATCATCTTTTCCAAAAGGATTCTTTGCTCCACTAGTTTCCTGATTTTTGCACTCTCTCTTGAAATGAGCTTTCTTCCTGCATCGAAAACAAGTAACTTTAGATTTATCAAAACCCAAAGCTGAAACATGAGCATCCAAAAAATCATTTCTTCCTGTAATCATTTTGAACTTTTCAGCTCTTCTCAGGACACTAGCTAGACACCATTTAATGTCCATGAGCTCCAATTCTTATGCATCGATCTGATCGTAATCTTCCTTTGTTAGCATCTGATTACCAATTCTTCCAGCAATCAATCCTTCATACGATTCTAAAGCAGTAACCAGTAATGCCATATGACTTTTAACCATTTCTTCAGAAAAATTCTGACCATTTTGTAGATGCAATGCAACATTACACTTAATCATATGTCCATTACCAACATTTGAACTTTGAACACTTGGAGGATTGACGTTTGAAAATCCACTAGAGTTGATTGAACTTTGACTGGCTGATCCAGATGAATTTCCTGCACTAAAAGCAGTTTGGATTTTTGGACTTGCTTCAACAGTTTGAACATTTCCTTTGTAGTACAGTTTGATGTCTTGTTGATTGCTCGAGCTGTTCATTCTGGCAATCTTTTGTTGTTCAAGATCATGTGCCTCAAGTTTTTCAATAAACTGTCCGATTGACAATCTACTAAACTCTCCCGAATTCTTTAAGATCATGAGATAAGTACCCCATTCTTTCTGAGGTAAAGCGTCAGCTAACTTCTCAACCCATTCTGCCGGAGTTTTAGTGATTTTCAACTGAGACATAGTACGCACAAGATGGCAATATCTCTCAATGAGAGTCTTTGTAGTCTCCCCTGGCATACTGGTAAACAACTCAAACTCTTTTTTCAGCAAAGATGCTTTACTCTTGAGCATCTCTGTACTTCCTTCAAATTTCTTCTCAAGTGCCTTCCATATCGAAAATGCACTACCTTCATCCTGAAGCAAAATAAAAATGTCTTCTTTGACCGCTTGTTGTAGAAGACTAATCATCATTTTCTCTCCTTTATAACTATCTCTCTCGTTGTCTGTAAATTCTGAGATGATTTTATCAACTTTCAAAGCAGTCTGTGGTCTAACATATTCTGTTTCAATGCTTTCCCAAGCTCTCAAATGGTTTGCCTGAACCCAAATCTCAAAACGATTTTTCCAGCCATGGTACTCTTCAATTCCCATAAGTTTCGGTGGTTTTTGCAAAGTTCCAGTTTCATTTTCCAAGTTCATGTTATGAACAATGGAAGCTGGAGTAGTCGGAGATGTAGCAAACGCGTTGTAAAATTCTTCGTCAGACATTTTCAAACGAGATTTGATTCTTCAAACGAAATTAACTCCAAGCGAAATTACCAACTTCAAACGAAAATAACCCTTAAACGGAATTCCTTCAAGTGAAATTACCTGCACACCAAACTTTCAAACGAGATTAGAACTTTTCAAACGGAATTAGGTAATTCCGTGCGGAATTACTCAGATTTCAAACAGAATTAAGAACTTGAAATGAAATTATAATTTCGTTTGAACGATTTCAAGTGGAAATACTAATTCCGTGCGGAATTAGTTGATCTTTCAAACGGAATTAGTCAAATGAGATAATTTCGTGCGGAATTAAGGTGTAACTTCGAGCGGAATCATGATGATGTCATTTTGTTCGAACTGTTTTTTCAAACGAAATTACAAAATTCTTCAGTTTAAGATCGAATTATGGTCCAATTCTTTCAAGGATTCTTTAAAACACTGTTTCGCTTGTAATATGTGAAATTCAGATCATTTTAACCGTGAAAACTTGGTCAAATGAGAAAAGAAGGTGTAGAAGTAAGAAAATGAGATGAAATTAGGCTGAAATCTGTAGAACTCCTCCTCCTGAGCTCTGATACCACTTGTAGGATCGTTGTCGGACCCGAAACGAGTCGATCAGAGGCGTTCTAGTCAAAATGAAAGGCGGAAACAGACATGATGAGTTGAATTCAGCAAGATATTCACTAAAACTGTCTTGTATATTGATTCTGATACGATTACAGTTCTGAAGACACTTCGACAGAGCTTCGCCGTCGGAAACACTCAACCTAATTCCGTTCCAAATGACACGGATCTACCACTATTTATAGACACACCTAATTCCGCACAAAACATGCTTCACACGGAATCAGTTCATGCGATATTACATCCAAATGGAATTATATGTTAATTCCGTGCGGAATTAACTTGAACTCTTCAAGCGAAATTAGGTCTTTCAAGCGGAATTAATTTTATGTCTTGTTTTCTCGATCTTCGTGCCATGTGTAATGCAAAACTCGATACAAGACAAAGTCGACAGACGTATGCACTAACACGGATGTGAATGCAATCCCTTTAATTGAATCTAAACTATATTTCAACTTAATTTAATCATCATGTGCTCAAATGCATTCTGCCATGTTTCGTGATGCCCTTGACTTTTCCGCCTCCGGTCAGGGTGTCACATTTTCATTTAGCCAAGAGTTTTGAGTGATATTTAACGAGTTTGACTTTGCTTGTTTCACTACTAGAAAACTACTAGTATTCCTACCAAAATTTCCTACACATTTCCTACGAACGAAAATGCCGACACTTTTCCCACAAACTTCCGACGAACAAGAAAGGGTCTTAGTTTTGTGACAAAAAAAGCTACAAATTTGACCCAAATAAAAAACCGTAACATGAACCAATTTAGGAAAATTGGCCAAAAATGTCACCTCTAAGCTAGTGAAGTGCCAAAAGATATAAAAATACATACTTCTTAGTCGAAATTATCAATCTTGATGGGAACGATTTCGTGTGCAACCTTAAAGTGTCCCAGTAAACGTGCGAAAAACACAATTTGTTGTTCGAGTGTGAATTTAATGTTTTCGGCCTGCACACATATTAGAGTAACCAAGTTACTATTACCAGAAAATTATATTAAAAATAAAAACAAAGACATTTTATATATTTCTAACCTTACGAAAACCATGCTGCTCCCCTTCGTACTCCACTAAAGCAACTGGTAATCCTTTTGCTTTCAATGCTTGATAAATTTGTCTTGCTTGAATAGGAGGTACAAGCTGTAACACAACATACATGGATCCATTATGATATATAAAAGACCTACAAGATATAGATATAAATTTTTCCACTTTTTCCATATTTTAGCAACCAGGAGTGTTCATGAGCAGTTGTGCGAAAAGTATTGACAACTAAAGCCAAAAGAATTGTCAACATTATAAAACAAAGTAACCAAATTTATTTAAAAAACTATATTGCCTAAGAAAAGAGGAAATTTCGATATGTTTACATTTAGCTAAGTTTCAACCCTTGCCAACATACATTACGCATCCAAAGTAATTAATATCTCTTTACATGAAAAAATAAACATAAAAAACAAGACGTTAAATATATTTCTAACCTTGCGAAAACCATGCTGCTCCCCTTCGTACTCCACCAACGCAACAGGTAATCCTTTTGATTTTAATGCTTGATATATTTTTCTTGCTTGATCAGGGGGTACAACCTGCAACACAACATACATCAATCCATTACAATGCATATAAAAAATATGTTCTGTAGAAATAAATCTTTACACTTTTTTAATATTTTAGCAAGGGGTGTTCATGGCCCATTAGCCGCATTTTACAAAAAATGTGGGCTGAACCGCTAACTACGGTTTCAGAGAAAAACAAATCAAACGGCCAGGTTGCATCCGGTTTAGCGGTTTAACTGTTCGGTTTGGCGCTTTAAACCGTTTTTTTTTTTCAAAATCATTAGTTTGTATCATAAAAAAGGAACGATAAAGGGTGCGCAAAATAATTCAAAAAATAGTTCCGGTTCAGAAAACGCCATGAAAAATGCCAAGAAATACCCATTTGAAAACGTCAAAAACACCAGGTTCAATAGAAACACCATGAAAAAACCAGTTGAAAATGCCATAAATACACCAGGCTCAGAAAAAACGCCATAAAAACCCAGTTGAAAACGTCATAAAAAGCAAAGTTGAAAATGCCATAAAAAACAAAGTTGAAAACGCCATAAAAAAACCCGGTTCTTTTTTTTTTAAAGTATATCAATAGTATAGTCGTTGGAAAGTTAAAAAAACACTGGATTTTATGGTTTATGTTTTTTTATAAATAATCACGTATAAAAAAATTATGGACGGTTAAATGTGATGGTGTGATGGGGAAATGGCATGTGATTAGCATGTGCAACCTTGTTTGGATCATCCCATTTTACCCCTCCTGGTAGTTCTAAGGTTCCTAGTATCTACAAAAATGGCACAAAGATCTTATGGCTGAGAATTGTTCTCACCGTTTTCACACTTTAAGGTGTTTTCTCCGGATCCTCTTGTTTCTATATATATATATATATAAGGGAAGGTTCAAATGAAACATGCAACAATTCAACAGTGGTTTTCATTTGAACAATCCCCTATATATATGTGTGTGTGTTGTGGATGTTAATATGTAATTTAACTATATAATAGATAATCTTGTTGTAGTTTAGCGGTAAGTATTTCATTTTTGGCTATAGAGATATAGGTTACAAATCACAACAATCACACTTTTGAATTTTTGCATGTTTTTTTTATCCTTTTCAAATTGGACAGGCCTTGTAGGCCCAAAAAAAGTCCAGTTTTATTTAGTGGTCCAATACTATAAATAAGAAGTTATCAATGCACAATCATAAAACCTAATTCTCTTGTTGCGGCTGCCGTTGTCAACAACCCTAATTGGTAACTTCGTTGCCAATGTTAGGAAAACAAGTGAGGTCATCTCAGGTAGGCATTTTTGTTGGAGCACTACATCTGTCGACTTCGTCTTGTATCGAGTCTTAGTTTTAGATTGTTAGATCAGGGCATGTTTTACGAGAAAACTGGAGAGAATTTGTGATTTAGAGAGCAGGTCCGCTTTTACGGACATAGGAGGTCCGCTTATGTGTCATGTCCATATATGGGAACCTATTTGGTTAGGTCCGCTTATTCGTACATGTCCGTATATGGGAACCTACCTGTTCAGGTCCGCTTATACGAACATGTCCATATATGCGAACCTACCTGTACTATATATACCTCATAAGCGGATCACATTTGTAACCTTCTGATTTCCATACCGAGGTGCTGCCGGTGTGAGAATTGAATGTAAACACGGTTATATCAATCAACAAAGTGATTTAAGTGAAGATCTAGCTATTTCTACGTCAGGTACTTGTTTTCCGCACCTGTATCTGATCAAAACTCCTCTGATAGACTCGTTCGGGTCAAAACACGATCCTACAAGTGGTATCAGAGCTTCAGGAGGAGGAGTTCTGCCGAGAATAGCTGGATTTCATTGATAATTCTTATTTCTACACCTTCTTTTCTCGATTCAGAAAGATTTCACGGTCGAAAATCGGTCAAAAATTGCACAGCTTGTGTATAATTGGACATTGATAAACCCTGGAAAGTTTGAGACCTAAATTCAAAGTAAAAATGGACAAAAACACCTTCGAACTAGGGTCTGCTTATTCGGACATTTGAGTAGATCCGCTCATAGAGGTCCGCTTATTCGGACATAAATTGCATCAGGTCCGCTCCAAACTGCATCATGTCCGCTCCAAAGACACTTTATCAGTAGATCCGCGCATAGAGGTCAGCTCATAGAGGTCCGCTTATAAGACCTTTCAAGTTCGCTCAAGAGGTTCGCTTGTAGTTACATTTAGTTGGGGTCCGCTCTTGTAGATCCGCTTATTCGAACATCAGGAGATCCGCTTATTCGAACATCAGGAGATCCGCTCATTTGAACATTCTGGTCCGCTTATTCGAACATTCTGATTCCGCTCTAAACTTAAAAGAAATCACATGTTTTGAGTTAGTCGAGGTGTCAGTTCTTCGGGAAAAGAAATCACATGCATGTGTTAGTTCATGTGATTCAAAGTGGTGTCGATTATTTGAATTAAACAATTAAAGTTGTCCGCTAGTGTAAATAAAGGTCCAATGAGAATTCTGGTTTGCATGCAAAGGATAAAGTTGTCAGCCACATTTAATTAGAGAATTCAATTAAAATCGAGACATTTGATCATGTGATGTTGTTGGCTATCATAATTGATTGTTTGATTCAAAGTTTACATGTGAAGGAGTGATTGCATGTGTTTCTCGGTATAATAACAATTGTCAGAATCGTGTTGTTGGATAAGTTTGCATGTGAAAAGGTCAATTGGTTTTGTTCGAGATGAGCATGTGATATACTCATTTCGTTTTTGAGATTGTCGGCCACTCATTTTTAGTGCAAACAAAAATTCAAAGGTGATTAGCCCATGTGATTTCATTTGTTAGCGGCCCAATCATGTGAGAATTTTGTTGAGCAGCCCAAGTTACCACGGAACAGTGTTGTAAAGAATCTCGGCCCAGTTCTTTCTAAGCCCATATCTCGTGGACTATTTGTTTTGGTCTATTCATTCAGTTTGCAGAATTCATTGAAACGAGTTCGAGAATTTTTGACACGAGTTCTAGTTCAATTCAACCGTTACACGCGTTCACATTTTCAATCCGTTTAAACTGATTGTTTGTTTGTCTGTTTCAGGTGTTTCACAAGGTGAATCATTTCGTTTGAAAGGGGATCGAGTTTGAATTTGATGCTTAATTTTAAGGGATTGTCTTGATAAACGTGTTTCCGTATCATGGATATCAATTTCTTTAATATGACTAGTGAAACAGTTAATAGAATAAATGTATTAAAGAAAGAATTTGATTCGTTTTCAGGTTGTCCAGGAAAAAGTACAAAGAGTATCATTGAGAGGTATATTCATCTTGTTCGCTCAATGTCTGAGATGGGTATTAAGAAAAATCCAAAAGAATGGGTTAAGAGATTAGCCAATTCTATACCTCAACAAGAATGGGGTACATATCTGTTGGATTTAAAAAGAACTGGAGAATACTCTAGATTGTCAATTTGTCAATTCATTAAGAAGCTTGAAGAACAAATGGAGAACAAGGATGTGAATAAGAAGAATCAAGAAGAAAAATCCATTTCATCCGATGAAAGTTCAGAAGAAGAAATAGTTTTTGATCAAACACCATCTGATTCTGGTTCTTCGGATGATAGTTCTGACAAATCAGTAGAGTTTGACCAATCACCAACTGATAATAGCAGTGATGAAGAACAAAATCAAATGAAGACTGAAAGTGTTGATGAGAAGATTATTGAAGTAGAAAAGGTGACTGAAGCTGAGAAAGTTGTTGAAGTTGAAAAAATCATGGAGATTGAAAAGATAGTTGAAGTTGAGAAGATCGTTGAAGTCACAAAACCTTGTCTTACTTGTTTAGAGTCATGTAAACAATGTATAGAAAAAGATGAGAGGTTTAGTGAGTTAGAAAAGTTGAAAGAAAAGTTGTTGTTTGATGTAAAAAATTTGAAAGAGTCATATGATGTATTGAACAGAACTGTGAATAGTCTAGAAAAGACTAACTCTGAAAGAGAGAAAGCTTTGAAGATGTTGAATGCTACCATGATGACAAAGCAGAAAGAGATCAACTTGTACATAGAAGAATGTGCAAAGAGGAAGAAAGAGTTAGATAGTGAGGCAACTGAGAATGAAAGAATCAGAAGATTGCTGCAAAGTTACAAAGGTTGTGACTACATAATTGATAGAATTTATCCAACAGTTGAAGGATTTGAAGCGTTTAAAGGTGAAGAAACAAAGCCAAAGAAAAAAAAGGATACTGGTAAGAAACAGGGTGTCTGTTATAATAAGTGTCCGCCTCCGATTTGGGAAGGGTACTCGTCTAGAAATCCTAACGAGGAAGAACTAAAAAAGGCAGTCAATATAAAGTTGGAGTCAGAGATAACCGATGTTTTACCAGACAATATTGACGTCACGTTCACAGAGTCTGACACAGATCATGAGTCAGAACTGATAAAAAGAGTGGTTGATCAGGTGTTGGATAAGGATGAGGAGTCAGAGTCAAAATCCGAGTCCGAAAGTTCATGTCAGTCAGTCGGGAGTTCGAGTTCGTCCGAAAAGAGTTCAAAGTCGTCAGGAAAACGGGTGTATAGTAAAGAATTTTTGTTGTCAAAATCTAATTTGAATGACGAAACATTTGAAGTTGTGTATACTTTGAATGATTCTGACAAATTATATTTTGATAAAAAGTTTCCAATAAGAGGTGTCAAAACTGATTTGATAAAAAAGGTTTTCAAACTAACAGAAATTAATATTTCTGAAATAAAAGATGAAAATCTTAATGTAAAACCTAAACTTTACACCTCAAGAGTACCACAACGTTTGAACAAGAAAAAGGGTTACAATTCTGGTTCTGGTTTTCAAAAGAAACCAAACCACAATCGTAGCTACAAAAAGAAAGGACTTGGTTTTATTCCACCTGAAAATTATAAAAATGAGAAATATGTTCGAGATGTTAAATCAAAAATGACATATGTTGCAGGAACTAGCCATGAAGAAGAAGCAAAGAGTTCATTCTGGAGACAATCAAATCAAGAATTCCTTGCTGAGAAAAAGAAGAATGAAGTTCAGAGAACAGAAACCAGAACTTGTTTTAGATGCAATGAAGTTGGTCACATTGCATGGAACTGTCCGAAAGCGACAAATACAAAACAGGGAGTTTCTGGAAAACTAAAAGAAGTTGTTGTTTATAAAACCGAACCACTAACTGAAAAATTTAAAGTTTTCAAAAATTCAACATTTGAAGTTGGTGAATGTTCGAAGAGATTTTACAAGCGAAGTGTGAAACTTGACAGCCAAAAATGGGTTGTTAAGAAATCAGAAATAAAATCTGACGATGAATCTGATTCCACAAAATCAGAGAAGCCACAGTTTGATGAGAGTGATGAAAACTCAGTTCCTTCAATGGATGATGAGAACTTTCCACCATTGAGGACTGAGAATTTTAAACGAAAAGTTGGAAAAGTTGAAATCTCAAATCAGTTTTATTCTGAGAAGGATAACTTTGATGTTGAGAAAACATTTAATGGAAATGTGAAGAAAATTTTCGGAAAGATGGTCGATGGGAAGGTTAAAGGGGTTAAATATTTTTATGCTACAAAAAAGCAACTTACACCCCAACCAAATCTGAATTGAAAACACCCAAGGCTGGTCAGGCTTGGGTGGATATTTTCTTTCATTGAAAAACCTGACTTGCCGGAGATCCCAAGTTTGTAATCGTCGATCAGGAATCGGCATCTTTCATGTTTAATAAAGTTGTTTTGAACATGCTTGAAATTGTTAAAATTTTACAGGTTGAATGACTATGCCGGAGCTTCCTGGTTGGTAAGTGCGAAGCATGAATCGGCACTTTGATGGGTAAAATGTAGATGACTCATTCCTACAATTGGTATTGATTATCTACAAGTGGTTATTCTTACAAAGTGGTGAGAGGTTGATTCTGACAAAGTGATTACTCAAGGTCATTAGTTTGAACTTGATGTAATCCTGATACAAGAGATTGAATGGGCAAAATGATGAACCATACCCCTAATTTTACAAGTGGTAAACTCAACAAAGCTTATTTTCCGGAAAAATCATTTTGGTTAAAATAAACTTAAGTGTTTTGAAATCTTAATGAGAAAATAGTTTTGTGTAAGGGGGAGTTCTGATTGTTTATGCCAAGTGAATGGCGAATTGACGCAATTCGATATCGGTTGTCATTTTTCTGTATAGTTTGTTTTCAAATTTTCTAAAATGTGTTTGCATTTTAGGGGGAGTAGAAAATTTCAGAAAATCAAAAAACATTTGAAAATTTAAAAAAGCCAAAAACATGATAAAATTCAAAAATGAGTTTCGTTGTGAATAGAGGAAATGATAGTACATCAGTAGACTGTCACAACATGCTAAAGAAATGGAAAGTTAAAATGTGATAAACAATCTCACTGCGGATATGCCAGTAGGTTTTTGCACATTTAGTAGATTGTGACGAGATATAAACCTAAAATCAAACTTGCTTATATCGTGGGGAAACATCTCTCGGATATATGGGTAACCCCCGAAATCTTGTTTGAAAGATTCCTTTTTCTGATATACTAGGTCTTTATGCTCAGTGATATCTGGGGTATTATCCCGGGACTTCTGATTTTGCGGAAGCAATGGCCTAGTCCCCGGAGAATACTTTCCGTATGCTTGAAATATAGCGCCGCCCTCAGCAAATTGATGAAACAATAAAATTGATAGTCATTACTGTTGTAATCAAAAGATCCTCTAAAGGGGACCCACCAAAAGTCGAAGCCGTCATCTCTCTGCGTATCGAAAGATCGACCTGAGCTCTCACGGCCCTCGTACTATAATTTATTCCCCTGACAGATATCATCTGTGGTATACTCACCTGTAAGACTGAATATTGGGATCTGGATACAGGAGTATATTCTGAGGTGGGACACGCGATTGAGTTTAAGTTCTTAAGACATTAATATCGTATCTCGAAACAGTTGAACTTTGTGTGAAAATTTAAGTGGACAAATATACTGACAATCTAGGTGAATTGTTTAGAACTTAAAATGAAATGAAGCTTAACGGTGTTGGTGACTTGTCTTAAAAAACTGATATGATCCTCTTACACGAACTCACAAAAATATTGTCTGTAAATATTTCTTTACTGCATTTCATTTAAATTTCAAAATCCAAAAAGATTTTCAGTGTGTTTTAGTAAAAAGTTTAAAAAATTCAAAAAGATTTTTCGACAACTGATGTTGGAAAGCTGATTGTCAAAATTCCGAGTGCTAAACATGATGACATTTGTTGTGAGGGGGAGTGTGTCTTAAAATGTCAAAATGTGTTTTTGGAAATCAACAAGTGGTTCATCAGATGAGTATGATCTGAGAGAGAGTGATTGTTGGTTCATATGATTATGAGAGAGAGTTGTCTGATTATTTCAGAATGTTGGTGCATTTAAATTGTTAAATTTAGAAATTCATTTCTGGGTTAAGAATGTGCAGGTCTAGCCAAATTTCGATTCTGGAAATTGAAGATTCTATAGAGTGCCAGGTTTAAGATTATGAAGACAAAGAAAGCCAGACAAAGATCCTGAAGTAGATGTTGCTGAAGAACAAAGAAATGCCAGCAAATCGTTAGGGGGAGTCTGAAGATTTTCAAGTTAAAGAGAGTTTGATGAAGAAGATAGAGAGAGAAAAGCCCAGAGAGAGACTGATCAAGAGTGAAGATGTGAAGATACAGCATTGTCGTGACTCGATAGTCGACTCGTCAACATCTGAGGGGGAGTCTGTTGGTGCACTACATCTGTCGACTTCGTCTTGTATCGAGTCTTAGTTTTAGATTGTTAGATCAGGGCATGTTTTACGAGAAAACTGGAGAGAATTTGTGATTTAGAGAGCAGGTCCGCTTTTACGGACATAGGAGGTCCGCTTATGTGTCATGTCCATATATGGGAACCTATTTGGTTAGGTCCGCTTATTCGTACATGTCCGTATATGGGAACCTACCTGTTCAGGTCCGCTTATACGAACATGTCCATATATGCGAACCTACCTGTACTATATATACCTCATAAGCGGATCACATTTGTAACCTTCTGATTTCCATACCGAGGTGCTGCCGGTGTGAGAATTGAATGTAAACACTGTTATATCAATCAACAAAGTGATTTAAGTGAAGATCTAGCTATTTCGGGTCAAAACACGATCCTACAATTTTAATCTTTGTTTCGTTACTTCTATTTTCTTCTATTTTTGTTTTGAGTTATTATTGTGGCAAGAACTATGTTTTAATTTTATCGTTGTTATTGATTTTGTTACGAATGTAGCATGCTTACATGTTATCGTTTTCATCGTGGAGGGATCTAAAGAACATATATCAATCCTTCATAACATGTTGATTGCTTATAGGATTATCTTGACTGCACATGGTAATGTTAAACATTTACGATTTTAAAATTTAAATTCAACCTTACACTAGGGGTTAGTTGTTAGTTGGTCTATACTCAATCTGGGTTCTTGTTTGATACATGTAGTTTTATGATTTGTTATAAAGATTTTCAACTCATATTTTCAAGTATTACTTTTTATGTAATGAAATTTATGGTATATGATTTTTCCTTGCATCAAATGTTCAGCTAACGATTATTGCATATAAATTGTTTTCCTTTTTTACAATGATTATAGAAACTAATTAGTATTCTTACTATATATGCTGTTGTCATATGTGAAATTGTGGTTAAATTGTCACTACAAGAAAAGAAAACTGGGTTTTTAGTACGCACAAAAGTGTCCTAAAATGCTGTTTTAAAGGACCTTTCATTTAATAGGACCAACGGTAAAAGCGTTTCATGTAAATGGGTTGTAATAAGTCCCGGAACTAAAAAAGTGTCCTAACATCTCAAATAAGATTATGAAACCAATTTTATGGTCGCGTAATATGTATTTGAACAACCAAAATAGTGTCCTAACAAAAACATATTAGGACACTTTTACAATGTTCTAACATGTGCTTACATACTTTCAATCTTTTGATACACTTACAAGTGTCCGTAGAAATTAATTGATAGGACCCATATGATCTAACATTATAGCTAATTTAGTACCAAGAAAAGGGTCCTAATATACCAAATAAGATTATGAAACCAATTTTATGATCGCATAATATGTCTATAGATAACTTAAATAGCGTCCTAGAAATAACATATTAGGACACTTTTACAATGTCCTAGAATATGTGATTACCTACTTTTAATTTTTTGATACACATACAAGCGTCCTTAAAAATTAATTTATAGGACCCTTATGATGTAACGTTATACCTACTTTAATATCAAGAAAATGGTCCTAATATCCCAAATAAGATTATAAAACCAATTTTATAAACATACCATCAACATATAACATCCTAATAGTTATTGTATAACATCAACTAATGAAAGAAATAAAACTTCATTATATTTCAAATAAGCATGTTCATAACAAAAACACTAACCATAAATAAGTTATAACATTATCTAACATAAAGTCTTAACATTTAACAACCAAATTAAAAGCAATTAAAGAAATAAGAAGCATAAAATCTTGAGTCATCATGTGTCCTCAATCCTCATGGACTACCTACAAATAAACCATCCATGTATAAGCATTAAGTTCCATAATATTAAAATTATTTGTATCACAAGTTTAACAAATACATACCGAGATGAATGGATAGGGCCATGCGATGGATGCACCAATACAATCTTTATTGTAGAAAATAAACCATAGATCATTTGGGTCCAAGCTCTGGAGCCTTCCTCTTGCTACAGTCTCGGTAGAGTTTAGAATGCTTTTCAACTAATATTTATTAAACTCTAGTCATAATAGTGCAAAAAATCATTTTACAAAAGAATTAATAAAGTTTTACGCTAGCAGGATAACATTTTTATAGAAAAACTAAGAAAAATTGGTTTTTAATAATCCCACATTTACAATCTTGTACCCAATAATCCCACCATTACTCTTGGTACATAATAATCCCACGTTTACAATCTTGTAGACAATAATCACACCTTTACTCTTGGTACATAATGCCCAATTCATATCAGGATCAATGCTTATAAGTAGACGTGGCAAACTGGTCGGGTTGGGTCATGGGTCAAAACGGGTCAATTATAAAAAAAGGTTGTTTTGGTTCGGGTCGAAACGAGCCTGGGTCAGGACAAGTCCGGGTCAAAACGGGTTTCGGGTCGGGTCAGGTCAGTTTTTTTTAGATATACTAAAATCTTACATTGACACATATTAGTATATTAATTATAAAAGGAAGGACTTGTTCACTGATTTCAAGTAGGCTACTTCAATAGATTTGAGTATTTAACTTCTGTTATGATTTAGAACAACTCTGCAGCCAGTATCACCTAGACTTTTAGAGACCTACTGTCACACCCCCAAAAATACCACAAGCGGAAACTCCTGCGAGGCGTGTGACGTACCAAGATCTAGCCACTAATCATATTGAACCATAAATAAAATAAACTTTCCATTAAACGAAATAGTATAATTCAAACACCAGTGTAGAAAATTAAACATGTTCAGCGGAAGCATAATAATTTGTGCGATAAGTTTAAATGAAAATGTTTTTAGAACAATGCAACAGTGAGAAGCGTTTCCAAATGTCACGACCCATGACCACTCCAGCTTCCCAGACAGCAAGTTCCATGACAGTGTACCTAAGGGCCTGCAAGCATGTAGAAAAAGTGTGTCAGACAACGCTGGTGAGTTCACAGTTTGTTTAACAGTTTGTTACCAATTATTGACTTATGTTATGTTGATAATAACTCGATACCGCAGACGGCTCCTTTTTGCCCTTCTCCAATGCTCTATCAAACATTGGTCATGATTTTAAAGTTATTAGTTCACGCCCGTCCTATCCAGGTACATCGTGACGGTGCCAAACCTAATAGCGCTATCAACTAATAACCCTGTTGCCCTACAAGCAACTAGTTCGGTAGTATGATGGGACTTAAGGGATAGAAATTGAGTGCATTGTCGAACATCAACATTTACTGAAAACCGCCTCATATCCCCTACAAGGATATGGGTTTGTGAAAACTGCCTCACATCCCATACGAGGATGTGGGTTTATGAAAACCCGTTTATTTGTTTGCCTGTTTGATTGTCCCCACCGGACGCATGCTTGTATTGAGAGAAGTGAACTCACCTTAGTTTTGCTCGGTATGGTAAGTTACCCTTTCCAAGTTAGTCAACCAAACCCTACCGTGGTTACCAATAAGAATCAGTTTCGTACACAAATAAGTCACATATTTTCACGGATAGCATTTACCGCAAAGATCACCGTATAACACATAGCAAGTACTCAAATCACATCACAACACTTAACAAATGAGTTTGCTACTCACACAAGCCAAATCAGGTTCCTCATTCTATTTTAATGTTATACAACTTTATAAACACAAACATTCATCAACAACATTATCATAAACTACTGTTCGTGGGATGCTTCTCGGCGAAGGTTACTCTGGACGAAGAATTATACTTCTTCAAGAGGGATGGTGGCGAAGAATCCCAGTTGTTCGTCGAAGGCCAGTCGACGAAGGATCAAGTTCTTCGTCGACCTGGGTTCTTCGTGGGGGGGGGGGAATCTTCGTCGCTGCCTCAACAGTTTCAAGAACAATAACCCTAACTGCTGTCGTTCGTTTAAACAACACAACCTAGAACATGTTTCTTTGTTAAACCTAAATCATGGATCATATTAACCCGCAATTAACATTCTCATCATTCGTATAAAATCAAGTCATCGAACATCTTTCATGCAAATCGAACCATAATTTCTGGCAAATCATCAATGGAAATCTTAGTTTATAGACTAACATCAGATCGATTCAAATAACATCCTAGCATGTTTTTAGCACAACCCTGGATCATGCTAAAATCACATATATCAAACATCAAGTAACAATACATCAAACAGTTCATCATCTCTTTATATCACTAGACCCTTCAAAGGATTAAATCAAACAATAAGGATCATGTACTAACCAAATGATGAGATGATTAAAGAAGTGTTATGGAACCAAAGAGGCTTCGAGAGAGATGGGGCTGCCATCGAAGGGGAGAGGAGAGGAGAAGAGTAGGGTTTTGTTAATTATAAACTTCATTTACAGATATGTGTGAATACAATGTAAATAGGGCCGATTCATAACTTGGCTTCACTTGGGCCGAAGGCCCTTTCGGCGAACAATGCTCTCGATGAAGAACCATACTTCGTCGAGCTGTTGATGACGAAGAACTATCTTTGTCAAGAACTGATGATGACGAAGAACTATCTTCGTCATGGAATGTTTGTGACGAAGAAATCTTCGTCAAGAAGTGAGGTTGGCGAAGGACCTTAGTTATGAAGTTATGAAACATAAACAATTCTTAAGTTATTCATTAAACAACCATACATCACATTACTTCAATTATTCATCAATCATGCACAAGTTACAACGCAAAACGAATTATGAAAAGAGGATTGGGAAACAAGCAATGCGTAGAGGAAGGACCTTGAGATCTCGGGTTGTCACACCTACAGAAGAACTTAATTTTTCGTTTGGTTTTGTATATATTAATTGCTTGTTCTTGTTGTCTGCACAACCTTTGCTTCACATATTATCTTTCTGTAAACTTGTTCATGGGGGGCATCTGATATCAATTCAGTAGATGTTAACAAGATTTCTAACCCAAAACCATTGGAAAATTTAATCTTAAATCCAAACCCCAAAAAGATTATCTAAATTCACTAAAACAATCCTCATAATCAACAAAGTCTAGAAGCAACTAAAATACTAATGCGTTTTGAGACTTTGATCCACTAAAAACCTATGTGGTCAAAGAAGCCAAAGGCGCGCACCTAGGCATAAAAACGCCTGAACCTAAAAAACCTGCCCGAAACAGTCAAAACTAGTTTCAAATGGTCTGAACCAGCTGCAAATGGCCTAGACCGAATTCACGAACTCACGCCTTCGGCCTACGCGACTGGCGCACCCTTAACCCTTTAACTACTAGCTAAAATAACCGAAATAATACCTGAATTGTAGATGGAGAGTGGGGGGTTTGTGGCGGAGGAGACGACAGAGACGCGGAGACGGTGGCGGGTTTGTGGCGGAGGAGACGGCGGAGGCCGGAGAAGATGAAGATGCCCTGAATCGCTGATGAGTGATGATAGCCTGGTGAAGATGATGTTGTTCACCCATGCTTTTTCTATTCAAACCCTAATGATCCGTATGACCCGTGAATAAAAGTTTTAACTTTTTAAGTGACCCATTTCAACTCCTTATTTATTTTTTTAACCCAAAACAACCCATTGTAGTTTTTAAAAGGGTTAAAATGACCCATTTAATAGCTTCTGGGTCAGGATTGCCCCCTCTACTTATAAGGCCCAATAAATATCACGCTGATAAGTATGTAAAAGTTACGATATCAAACATGTGGAGCGCATGACTGAATCTTGCAAAGTATCTAACTTCTTCTAGTTGGTTCGACCCCAAAATCGCATACACCAATGACCAAACAAGGTTCATGTTATTCTAAATCAACACCAATAGTTACCATCACAGGTAACTTCAGGCGCCTTAGATTGATTTTAGCTGCAGTTTATTAGACAGGTAACAAACAAGTTATGCATTAGTGGGGAATGAGTAATTAAACCTCTAATGGAAGCATCGTTAACATGATCCAGACCCGTTTTATGGCCATAATTAGTATCTAACTATTTCCTAACATTTAACAATTGACGATGCATTGGTCTTATGAGAAAAGATGCATTGGAGATAAAAATTGACAGAAAGGAGGACAAAAAATTTACGTAAACTGCACATTGGGAAATTGGTATGTGGTTTAACTAAAACATGATTAAACTACGAATCATCTGCTAGATATATATCAGGCATAACCAAATCAAAGCAGGAGGAGATGGAGTCATTGGAAGATCTACTAAAACATCAAAAAGTAACATATAACCTTGTATATAATAGTTTCTATATGAAAACAGTAACACAAAAATATCTACATTGTTGATGCAGATTTTGTGTCCGATGCTTGTCGAATAGATTAGATTTATTTTATGCTGAATTTGTAATAGTTAGTGAAACGGTCTAACGAACGTGTATAGACCCGCTCGTTTGAAGTGGTCAAACGAGAGGGTTATTTGTTTGACCGTGTGTGTTTGAAAGACAAAGGGGTGTAGCTATAAATAGCAACCCTTTGTCATTTCAAACATTTGGAAGTTTTAGAGGTTTGAGTCCTCACAGGGAGAGATCACCACTTCGTCTCTCCCCGGATGTGTACTCCTTTGGTATGGTTCGGTTAGCTTGTTAATCGGCCCGGTTTGCTTTGTTATGTTATCAAATCTATACAAGTAAGTATTTCATCCGTCTCTAATCTTCCCGTCTATGAACATAATCATGATAATCACGGTTTCGGTCCCGAAAAGGGTCCTACAATTGGTATCAGAGCCATGGTACCCAATTTAGTAAAAACAGTTTGCTAAGTCACATGTGCTCTAGATCTGTGATTTTCGTGATTTTTGTTCAAGATCTAAAAATGGTGAAAAACCCAGATCTGGACCGAAATATTCGGGTCTAGATGAAACAGAACATATACAAGAGTTGGGTTTTATGTTTTACACCTAAATAAACAAGTTTTCATCATCAAATATGATCTATACAATGATTTTAGTAAGATCTGGAAACGAACAGTTAACTGTGTTCTTGAGATGAGTATGGCGGCTGGTAAGAAACACTAGGGTTCCTGTTGATACCCTACGACGAAATCCCAGCTGACGAAATCACCCATTTTCGTCGACCTGAACAGTATTTCGTCACCTGTTGTTTATATCCAAACAAAACAACAACCGAAGTGATGCTATTTGACGATATCAAATCCCCTCGGGTCCCGAATCTTCAACTCTAACCTCAGAGACTTGGAATCGATCTTCTTCATAGCTGATATTAGCAGCTGTTTTATGTAATTGTCGGCTGGATTTTATTGTTGTCAAGGGTAGATGATGATGTTTGTTCGGCTGCAACCATGGGAAGTTGGTCTCACCTTCTGAAGTTTCTGTTGACACCATCGATGGTGACACCACCGTAGTCAAAGGCAAGATCATAATTGCCACCGGGTCTGATGTCAAAGGACTACCCGGGATCTCTATTGATAAGAAAGAGGAAGTGCCGCCATGGAAAGAAGATGATTGTCGGCTGAATTTTTGTTGATGATGTTTGGTTTTGTTCATCGCAGAGAACAAACAAGAGAGAGAAAGTGGAGGCAGATGCACAATTTTGTTTTGGGGTTTCTGATTCTTTTTGATGGTTGGTATGGAAGAGATAAGAAAGCAAGAGCTTTTGGATGTCTGTGTATGGATGATTGATTAAATTCAATAAATCTATTACAACAGCCCTAATTTTGATCGATAGATAAGTATCTGGGGACTTGAAAGTGGGTGAGGGCTTCACAAATTTCTTTGAAGGTGGGTATCGCAAAAGAAGAAGATGAGGCAGATGTTTGTGGATGATGAATAATTAAGGGGTGTTTGACTTTTGGGGGTGTGTATGGAAGAGAGAGACATTAAGTGGATGTACAAAGGAAAGTGATGTCGGCAGAAGTAAGGTTCACGAATTATGATTTTATTAAATTATCATTTTCTGTTGGACCTCAAGTGAATCCAAGTGGGCCAAAGAAGATCATTAATTTGCCTCATATGATTTTCTGTTGCTTTGGGCCTTATTTGGAAGCATAAAATTGAAAAAGACATTAAAAAAAATTCATTGGACCAGTGTTGGGCCTGCAAATCTGCCAGGTTAATCGTGGGTTGTTTGTTGAACCTATTTGATTGGCAAATTAGTTATTGGGTTGTGAATGTGTGATGGAAACTTTTATATGGGCCAATATTCAAAGATAGTTGCATGCACATGGGGTCGGGTGTTCGCAAAATTTATTTGAACCGCGCTTCTACATGTCAACGTCAAAATTCGTACGGGTTTTGGGAGCGCGCGGGATGATGAGAGATGATGAAAACTTGATTTTTTTTTTTAAATGTGGGGTAGTCTCGGTTACCCATGCAAACGTCAAATTTGGTGACTTGACTACTATGGGCCAAAAACAAAAACGGTATGTTCACTTCCGCACGTCAATATTTATGATTGTTATCGTTTATTCGAAAATGTTTGAAAGCATTTTGTTTATTGTCATATTCTCGCATTTGAAAACGAACGTATGAACCTGGAATGTCAATACCGGTCCTAACGAGTTCACAAAGTCTTTGGAGGGATACAAGTCGGATCCTACGGGGTACTAGGCAAAATTTCATTATCAACTAGAATATGCAACGAAGATATCTTTTTGTTTATTGTCATATTCTCGCATTTGGTAACGAATGAATGAACCTAGAATGTCAATACCGGTCCTAACGAGTTCACAAAGTCTTTGGAGGGATACAAGTCGGATCCTACGGGGTACTAGGGGACGTTCATATTCAACTAGAATATGCAAAAAAAGAAAGTCGTTTTCGTGATTTTTCGGAACCGAGAACATTTAGTGAAGATTGACGACAGTTCCGCTAAGTGAAGGGAATTGGTGAACATTTGAAAGTTGACGACAGTTCCTTTGAAGTGGAGGGAATCTGTTATGATTTAGAGATCTTACCAAAGAAATGGGGGAATAAAACTTTTCGTATGTTGAATTTCTTCAGTAAATTTCTAAGCGCAATCACAGGTGGTAGAGTTTGTGATTTTCTGGTGATACCAACGGTTCGGCGTGGAATGTTTTGCACATACACATATTTGAGGATTTTAATTAATTCTCCAGCCAGCGTGAAGGGTTTTGCACGGAAAAATACAGGTTTCTAAAGTCTACAGTAGTTACAAAAGCGCTGTTCACTGAAGACCTGGGGAATCTTTATGAAAGCTGATAGTTCAAGACTGAACACCTGCAGGATTCGGTTTTGGGTTTGATGTTTCTTTGGGATTTTACAGGGATCTGGGGGTAACTCAATTCGTTGAGTTTGCAAACGATGTACTTGGTCTAGCTGAGTTCCTGAGTACTGATGCTGAAGATCTGTAGTGCATTACGTGGTCAACTTCACAAAGGCGAGACAATGAGATCTGGATGTAGTTCAACTAAGCATGCTGGTTGAGCTTGCAAGGGATACACTTGGTCTAGCTAACTTTCCTGAGTGTTGATGCTGAAGATTAAAGTGCATTACTTGGTCGATTCCACAAAGACGGTTTATAGAAGACAGTTCACTAGAAACCTCTACCAATGTAGTATGCTTGAAGATCAAGACTTGATACAGTTTTTAAAGAATGGAACCCTTATCAAATGCCGGTTGGAGTATTGGAAGATCAACAGAAGATCGGTCAATTGATCCTTTTGAGGAAATTGGACAACACCCAACACGGATACGCGTACTTTAAGGGGGAATTTGTTAACATAGAGAAGATGAATACAAGGAGCGTCAAGATACTACTTACCTGGATCATGGGTCAAGGGGGAATTTGTTAACATAGAGAAGATGAATACTTGACTGAAGATCGATTACAGTTGCATTTTTAGCATTCGACAGCAAACGGACAAGGGGGAATTTGTTGATGCAGATTTTGTGTCCGATGCTTGTCGAATAGATTAGATTTATTTTATGCTGAATTTGTAATAGTTAGTGAAACGGTCTAACAAACGTGTATAGACCCGCTCGTTTGAAGTAGTCAAACGAGAGGGTTATTTGTTTGACCGTGTGTGTTTGAAAGACAAAGGGGTGTAGCTATAAATAGCAACCCTTTGTCATTTCAAAAATTTGGAAGTTTTAGAGGTTTGAGTCCTCACAGGGAGAGATCACCACTTGGTCTCTCCCCGGATGTGTACTCCTTTGGTATGGTTCGGTTAGCTTGTTAATCGGGCCGGTTTGCTTTGTTATGTTATCAAATCTATACAAGTAAGTATTTCATTCGTCTCTAATCTTCCCGTCTATGAACATAATCATGATAATCACGGTTTCGGTCCCGAAAACGGTCCTACATACATTAGAGGGTTTCTGTCTAACATTTTCTTATAGTGCTCTCAGCGGGCAGATCCACCCTTTGGGTACCCGCATCAAGCAATCCCACACTTTTTTTTATGTGTCACCCGGAAAATCCATTGACCTGATAGTTTTTTTTTTGATGATGACCCCAATAAATAACTTAGCAACCAAACAATTGTCATATTATATAAACTTATTCTCCATGCATCCCATTTCTATGATGTGTTCAACAGTAAGAATATTGTTGGAGAAACTTACCCTTCATAGGGATCGTAGACGATGCGTAAAGGAGGGTATTCACCTCTCTCTGCCATAGCTCTGCATTTATTATAGGTTTCTATGTCTCCATTTGAAAGAACCTTAAATAAATTCCAAAACAGATGGGCATATCATACCATATATAAATAGAACAATTACATCAGCCATGTAACTTTTTAAAAGCGTTTTTTGACAGTGGAGTTGCATTGAGCTCTAATTAAGTGACTTGAACTAGTAATTTGAAGTTTTTTTTTTTTTTTTTGATCAACAGATACCACTAGGCAAAAGGCCACTCGGTGATTTCAACTATAAACAGAATTTTGAACTAAAATCTTTTACTTCAGCCATAAATTTATAGGCATAAGCAAAATGAAGCGATAAACTCAAAGCTAACCTGAACTCCATTCTCCAAATCAGCTTTGTTTGCAGATTCTGGAGCCATACCAGGAGGGTAAGTGAGGTCATTGCTAAACTCCATGTTGACTGCTGTTAGAGCAGAAGTTAAAGATTGCATTTGCTCCAGCCTTTGATCAACATCTTTGCTTGGAGTATATGGTAATAGTCTGCGGCTCTTCTTACGATGGACCAGGGTACATGTTCGCCTCTTTTGTTTCCTAGAATATGTTAATTCAAGGAAATACAATACATCATAAACATGCAGAAGAAAAGAATCTTAAAAACACAATAAGACAGAAAACGGTCTTCTAGTTATTCCACATGATGAATATGGTAACTTAAGAGGCATCCCCACAGATATAACGCAAGACTCATTGAGCAGACCAACAGAAGGTAGGATACCTTTTCCTAATATATGTTCATTGTATGCGCAATTTATAACAGTCTTCATGTTCTCCTTGAATTATTTAATAAATTAGCTCACTAACACTAAGGATGAAAAATTTCAAACCGAACACCAGAACCGACCAAACATATTCGCTGCACCCTTGCATATTCAGTTCTAAATTTAGCTCAATTTTGGTATCTATCTGTACCCTTGCATATTGTACTAGTTCGTTAAAGTTATTTTTAACGTACTATACCACACTGGTACCGACCAAACATATACGATACTGGTTTCGGTTTTAAATTTAGCTAAACTTAGGTGTCGATATTATGCAGTTCGTTACTTTTAACGTATACAGGTAAGGTACCGACCGAACATAACATATACTGTACGACATTAGGTTTAAATTTTAGCTAAATTTCGGTATCATTATTATGCATATTATTCAGTTCCGTAAGATACCATACCAGTACGGATCTCATACCTAATTTAACATTTGTAAAACCTAGAAATTGGATAAAGAAGAAAACTAACCTCAGTAGCGCCCAAATTCTCTATCGCAGGAATCTTATTGCCTGCAAATTGAACAAAACTAAAAGAACATATTCAGATATACGAACATGAATATATGTATATTTGAATAAAGTATGAAAACCTCGAAGATCGAGTTCACGTTCGCGAAGAGTATTGAAGAAGTGAGGGCTTTTCCATATCAAATCGGCTGTAAGTCTCACCATTTTCGTTTTGAGAGGGAATTTGGGAAAATTTGGGTTTGTGGGAACCTATGAGGGAGATCTGAGATAGTTAGGGCAAATTTTGAGAGGGAGTTCAAAATTTTGGGAGGGAATTACTAGTTGGGGGAAATTTGAGAGGGATTTGAATAGGGATGGCAATGGGTCGGCTTCGGGTCGGGTTTAGTAATTCCCTATCCATACCCGCTTGTAAAATTGTGTCTCATACCCGACTATATATCCGTCGGTTATTTGTCGGGTATCGTATACCCGTGGGTATCGGGTATACCCATTAATTTGTTAAAAATATATGTTGGGGTTTCCAAATACATTTCTTTTACTATTACAATTATTATGTATTTTATTTATACAACAACAATTATAAATTAAAAAAGTACATTACATAATATAACTTTTATCATAAATTAATAATAACTTTATAGTACGTATACACTTATATGTACATACTTTACAAACATACAAAATATAAATAATATTATCAAATACAGATACTAAACGAAAATTTATTTTTTCACATCATGAACATACGAAAATAAAAATACTAATAGACAATGGTTAATGGAAAATAAAAATATAAATTAAAAAATCCGAGTATATGATCGGGTATATAGTGCGGGTAAACGGGTATGTGGTTTCGGGTAATCCCATACCCGACCCATACCCATGAAAAATTTTAAATCTAATCCCACACCCGGCCCAATATTCGTCGGATATCATGTATACTCGTCCTATTTGTGTTGGGTTTCAGGTATATCCGTCGGGCTCGGGTATTTTTGCCATCCCTATATTTGAAATTGTTAGTTTGGTAGTTTAATGGAGAAAAAACAAAGGGTTCCGGGCGGGACAGCTAATACGCCCAGAAAGATGTCTTTTTGGGCCCTTGTCTAAAACGCCTAGAAATATACGCTTTTTTGGGCGTTATTCTTATAAAATTGGGCGGTTCTTGATTTGCCACTAGAAGTGTGTGCCACTAAATGGACTTTTATTGTAGTGGCTGCTAAACATCATCAATGTAACTAGGGGTGTTAAAGAGTCGAGTCAAGCCTGAGCTTGTCTCTTTTAATTTGCAGAGAGCTCGAGCTCGGCTAGTTTCGATATTTATTTCTAAAGCTCGAGCTTGGCTCGTGAGTAGTTTTTCAAGCTCGGGCTCGGCTCGTTTATTATTTATTAATCGAAACCGGCGACCACCACCACCTCTCACCACCACCGCTGGCCACCACCGCTGGCCACCACCGCCGGCCACCACCGCCGGCCACCACAACTGTCAGCCACCAACGCCGGCAACCACCACCACCACTCACCACCACCACCACCGGCCACCACCACTATTCACCACCACCACCACCCGTCACCACCACTACTCACCACCACCACCACTCACCGGCCACCACCACCGGCCACCACTACTCACCACCACCACCACTCACCGGCCACCACCACCTCTCACCACCACCTATCACCACCACCACTAGCACCACCACCTCTCACCACCACCACCACCACCACTCAACGGCCAGCACTACTACTCACCACCACAACCACCACCACCGGCCTCCACCACTACTCACCACCACCACTCACCACCTCCACTCACCGGCCACCACCACTACTCACCGCCACCACCACTCACCGGCCACCACCACGACTCACCACCACCACCACTCACCGGCCACCACCACCACCACCACTCACTACCACCTCTCACCACCACCTCTCACCACCACCACCACCACCACCACCACTCACCACTCACCACCACGACTCACCGGCCATGATTAAGCGGGTCAATAACCTAGTGTTATTATAAAAATCTAGCGAATAAACGTCCTATAAAACTTATGTTTTACGACTTAAATATCAAGTTTCCTATTACGTTGTATTATAATAACACCATAATGATTAGCGTCCTATAAAGGTTATTGCATATAAATTGTTTTCCTTTTTTTACAAGGATTATAGAAACTAAGTAGTATTCTTACTATATATGCTATTGTCATATGTGAAATTGTGATTAAATTGTGTGTTTTAATATTCAAATGTTCCCTTTTGGTATTAGATCATCATTTAAGAGTTGAAACGTTATCCTTGATGGATGAGAATATATACCACATTAAAACTCTTTGCATATTTAAATGTTTTATTCTATTTCTTAATATTTTATCATTATTCTATATTGTTTTGGTTGACCTACTTCACTAAGCAGGGCCGGCTTCGAAAATCACAAAAAAAATTTTGGCCTTGTTCGAGATAAAAAAATTTGGGCCCTATTCGCAAATCTTCATATAACATAAACTCATCAATCATTCAATCATATATATATATATATATAAATACTAAAAATTCATAATAATGCCATAATTGTTATGAAATAGATAAAACAAATTAACAAAAATAGTGTAGCAAAAATGATCAAAGTATCGAACTTACTTGCTAAGCAAACAGTGTGGTTCTCCTAGCATTTTTTGAAGCAAAGCTCTCGATCATCTCCTTGTAATCCATAGTATCTAATATTTCACTTTCAATAGATATTGTCGCCAAGTCGTTTAGCCTTTCTTGTGACATTGTAGAACGTAAATAGGTCTTCAACAACTTCAACTTTGAGAAACTTCTTTCTGTCGATGCCACGGTTACCAGGAGGCATAATTTCTATATATTAATGAAAAACATCCATTCAATCACAATTCACACGAAGTCTAATACATTTAGAGTAGAAATAAACCACTATTCTTTTACTATATTTTACAGTTGTTGGATATGCATTTGAAATATCTTTAATGGGATTTTAAAATTCACTAAAGATAAGATCAAAATATAAAAACTCATTCGCCGCCAATAGAGCTTTCCACGTTTAAACTATATCTTCAATCCTATACAATATATATTATTGCATTTAAATGGTGACTACCACCACTATCAGTTGAAGAAAACACTAGTTTTGAAAGATTGAACAAACATGGTTTCTTTAATTGCAGGTTGGCGTTGGGGCTCGTAACAGATAACAACAAACAAATACCTCCTGGCTCCTGCTGCGAATCTGCGGATGATGATGATGATTATTATCTGCGAATCGCGATGATGATGAATCCCTGCCACGACTTTGTGTACTTGTGTTCGTCTGTTCGATCAGCGATGATGATGAATCCCTGCCGCGACTTTGTGTACTTGTGTTCGTCTGATCGATCAGAAATCCCTGCTGCGACGTTTGGTTTCTTGAGCAGCGACAATTGTAGTATACTAGTATTGATTTAATGATTGGGGCCTGTATGGTTATAAGAACGGGTTTTTTTATAAACTTTGGGCCTGTACTGATTTGGGCTATATATATATAAAAAGAAAATTTAAAAATTTTTGGGCCCTTTAATGATTTGGGCCCTGTTCTCAAGCCCACCCTGCACATGGGGATAGCTGGCCCTGTCACTAAGGGTGTAAAATTTTACTTGGCTTTTGGTCTAAAAAATGTGTGAGTCGCCTCTACAGTACCGGAACCATACCTAGAAACATTTCATTTTTCTTTTTACTTTTTTGTCATCTATATCTATATTATATAATAAAAGAAGACCATGGGGGAGATGTGTCATTCAACTACTCTTCTTTTTGTTTCCTTATACCCCCCGTCAATCCGATAGTTGGGGAGCCCACACGAAGGTAGTGTCGGAACCGTTCAAAGAGTGGGCGTGAGAGACTCTTTGTGAAGATATCTGCCACCTCAAGATTGGTAGAGACGTGCTTTGTGCGGAGGCGACCCGAGGAGACGAGCTCTCTAATAAAATGATAATCAATATCGATGTGCTTGGCCCGTTTGTGAGATATGGGGTTCTGGCTTAGAAATACGGCACTGAGATTATCACATAGCAAAGTTGGCGTAGCTGCTGGAGTGACATGAAGTTCTCTGAGAAGATTGATAACCCAAACAAGCTCGGAAGCGGTATTCGCCATTGCCCGATACTCGGACTCACAACTAGATCGGGAGACTGTTGGTTGCTTCTTTGCACTCCATGATACAAGATTGCCACCGAGATAAATGGAGTATCCATATGTAGAGCAACGGGTTTCGAGACATTTGGCCCAATCAGCATCGGAGTAGCCAACGATAGTGGTAACCTTTGACTTGGCAAACGTTAAACCGTAAGACACGGTACCTTTGACATAACGAAGTATCCATTTCACAAGCTGATAATATGAAACTGTAGGAGCGTGTAGAAACTGACTTGCCTGATTGACGGCGTATGCAAGATCAGGTCTAGTAATGGTGAGGTACTGTAAGGCACCCACCAAAGATCAATAGAGAGTCGGATCATGAAAAGGAGTGCCTTGAGTAGTGAACATGTTTGTTGTAGCAAGAGGTGTGGTTGCCGGATTAGCATCACGAAGACCGGCACGTGCTAAAATATCATAGGCATATTTGGATTGTGATAGGAAAAGACCAGTGGAGGAATAAGAAACCTCTAGACCAAGAAAATAGTTAAGCTGTCCCAAATCCTTGGTGGCAAATTCCTGGTGTAATTGAGTAATGAAAGTTTTTAATGTTTCGACATTGTTACCGGTGAGGACAAGATCGTCAACATAGACGAGAAGATAAAGTATAGAGGTGTTGCGTTTAAAAACCAATAAGGATGTGTCTGATTTGCTGCACACAAAACCTTGGTTTAAAAGAAAAGAGCTGAGCCGTTGGAACCATGCTCTTGGTGCTTGCTTGAGCCCGTAAAGAGCTTTGGTGAGGCGACATACATGATTTGGATAAGTTTGATCAATATACCCCGGTGGTTGCTCCATATATACCATCTCATTTAAATTCCCATTCAAGAAGGCGTTCTTGACATCTAATTGGTGAAGTGGCCAACCGTTTATGGTTGCTAATGCAAGCACAATGCGGATTGTTGACGCTTTGACGACGGGACTAAAGGTGTGAGAATAGTCCAACCCGGGTATTTGTGTAAAGCCTTGAGCAACAAGCCTTGCTTTAAAACGATCAATAGTGCCATCGACTTTGTATTTAGTTCGATAAACCCATTTCGACCCAAGAATGTTGGTGTTCGGAGGACGAGGAACAAGGACCCAAGTCTTGTTAGCTTGTAGCGCATGCATTTCCTCATCCATAGCATGAACCCATTTAGAGTGCTTGGCAGCCGATTTATATCCCTTGGGATCTCGAGCAGTGAATAAAGCCATATGTAGAGGACTGGTTTGAAGAATAGCAAGGTCAGCTTGATGTTTGGGTTTGAAAATCTCGGATTTAGAACGAGTCTGCATGGGATGAGATGTAGTGGGGATATTTGAGTTGGATGAATGTTGAGATGGGGAAGGTGGTGAAGTTACAGTGGAGGGGTTTTGAGGTGAAGGAGGTGAGAAAGATGTTTGTGCATGGGGTAGGATGGGTGACGAGGGTACATGGGGTGGAGTAGAAATTTGAGTGGGTGAGGTAGGTAAGATAGGTAAGATAGGTGGGGTATTATTTAGTGGATGTGCATGGGAGTTAGTGGTAGAATGTTCCATTGAATTAGTGGATGCATGTGGGACAGAGCATAAAGGACATGGTATGGGATTGTAAGGACAATTGGATTTTGAATATATATTTTGTGAAATGGGTGGAGCAATGGATTTTGGTGAAGCTTGGGTGGAGATAAGTTCATTAAAGTGTCCAAAAACCAATTTTGTTTCATCCACTTTTGGTATTTCGCCACTAAAAGGAAAAACAGTCTCATCGAATTTAGCATGACGTGTTATATAAACGCATGAAGTTGATGGATTTAAACATCGATACCCTTTATGATTTGGACTATATCCGATGAAAATGCACGAGTCACTTCGTGGGGAAAGTTTATGTGGAGTGTAGTCACGTAAATACGGAAATACCCGACATCCAAAGATCTTGAAGATGGCATATTATGGTACCTGATAAAAAAGAAGTTCAAATGTGGATTTATTTCCAAGTAATGGTGTTGGTAGGCGGTTGATGATATATGTTGCGGAAGTAAATGCATCGACCCATAGACTTGCTGGTGCATGAGCATTGAAAAGCATAGAAAGGCCGATTTCGGTAATATGTCGATGTTTGCGTTCGGCCCGACCGTTTTGTTGAGGTGTATACGGACAAGAGAAACCATGAAGAATGCCTTTAGCTTGAAACAAGTCATGAACACGGTGATTTGTGAATTCGGTACCGCCATCACTTTGAAAGGTTTTAACCTTGCAAGAGAATTGGTTTTGAACAAGAGATAGAAACGTTTGCAGGACGGTAAAAAAATCCGACTTTGCCCGAAGTGGATAGAACCACGTAAAACGGGAGTAATCGTCAATAAAAATTACGTAATAACGATACCGGTTTGTTGAGATAATAGGCGCCGGACCCCATAAATCACAATTAATAATATCTAAAACATGATTAGCACGCTTATTATTCGGAAAAAATGGTAAATGCTTTGCTTTAGATAATTGACATGACGAGCAAACCCCAGGTTTTGGTAATAAAGAAGTAGCATGCAAATGTCCGAACTTATTTAACAAAGAAATAACATCAAATGAAACATGACCAAGGCGTGCATGCCATTGTTCATATGACGCTCGTAATTGAGAGGAAGTAACGGCTGCCATAAAAGCTTGCTGACCATGATCAAGTATGTAAAGACCATTTTTAACTCTTCCCTTGGCTAGTACGGCTCGAGTTTTCCTGTCCTGGATATGAAAAAAATTATTGGAGAATAGGACATCGACAGGATTATCATTGGTGAGTTTGCTAAATGAGAGAAGATTTTTAGTGAGATGGGGCACCACAAGAACTTCAAGCAAAGACAAGTTAGCAATAGAAGATGTGCCAATATGAGTAATAGGGAGAGTTTTACCATCCCCAAAACGAACACGATCATTACCAGTGTATGGAATAGTGCTCTCAAGAGGAGTGTCCGGAGACACCATGTGAGAGGTTGCACCAGTATCATGAGTCCAATCCGGTTCATTTGAAGAGACGCTACACTGGCTATGGAAAGCATGAGCGAGATTGGCGTCTATGGGAGTCCCGTGTTGAGCGTAACTACTAAGATTGGGACACGAAGAAGCATAATGCCCTTCCTTCCTACACAGTTGACAGTGTGGAGGACGCTTACCACGACCACGACCACTCGAACCACCACGGGACCGTCCACGACCACCCCGGAAAGAATTGGATCCGGACCGGCGGGTTTGTTGAGAGTAAAAGGCAGCCTGAGGAGGTTGAGAGGATGCAATGGAGTGTAGACACAACTCATGATTTTCAGCATGCGCTAAAAGTTCACGAAACTGAGGAGAAGGCGTGATGGCTCGGCGAGCGGTTGAGAAATTTTCGAACGGAGAGCCAAGGCCACATAAGAACCAGTGGCATTTATCGTGTTCATCAACCGGGTGGCCAATAGCAGCGAGTTGATCGCATAAGTTTTTAAATTTTCGGCCGTATTCTGATACAGACAAACCCCCTTTTTGAAGCTGACGAAGGGAGTCTTTAAGAGTGTGGAGCCGTTCGAGTGAATCGTGACGATAAGCACGTTCAAGAGCATTCCAGATCTGACTAGCGGTCGTGAGACCGAGTGTTTCAGCCATTGATTCTTCTGATAACGATGCCTGGATTAATAGAATGGCCTTTCGGTCAGCGGTATTCCAAGAAGTGAGAGCCGGGTTGGGCGTCTCTTTGCCCTCGACAACAACTTTTGCAGCGGGTGGAGGAACAGATGCGTCGCCATGACGGTGAAGATCGGCAAGAGAGAGAACAGTGGTTATTTGGGTACGCCAAAACAAGTAATTTGTGGAGTTTAGTTTGAGAGTTATCATGTGAAAGAGAGTTTGAAGGGGGATGGTCGAAGTATCAGATGAAGAAGAGGAAGTTGACATTTTTTTTAGAGGCTGTGGAGAAAAAAAAAATCAATGAGAAAGAAGGCTCAAGGATCGAGAATGGCTGATACCATGTGAAAGCCAATATTCTCTATAATATTGCTATTGGTGAACTGTGTGTACAAAGAGGAATGCAAGACCTATAAATACAATGGTTTCCTAACTAACATATAGACAAAATAGGAAACACTAATAAATGTTTTGAATACAGAATAATTTACTGAAATCATTTCCTTATACTTTGCATCTCTCTCTCTCTCTCTTAATTAATTATGGATGCTTATTTTTTAATCAAAAATAGTTATGATATCATTAAACAAATGAATTCAATATGAATTTAATTATTAGTTAAAAAACATATATTTTTTACTTCAAAGGTATTATGTTGGTTAAAATATTAAAAAAAAAACTCTAATGTTGTTTGTTTTTTAATGACGTGGATGCTAACTGAGCAATGACATGGCATATATGATATCCTTTTTAAATCCCTTTACCGTTTTAGCCAAAAATTAAATAACAAAACCCTAAATATCATTGTCTTCATCATCTTCAGGGAAATCCAAACACAAAAGGGGCAAAATGGATGAGTTATTCTTCATCAACAACATCCATTCCAAAAGAAGCCCACACAATGTTGTACTTCTACTTTGTTCTTCTCTTGAAAAAAGGATGTCGCCCTTACATTTGTGACACGAGTTCCCAGCACTCAAATTGTCTTGGCCAGTTTGATAAGACAAATATAAATAAAGGGAGAGAACAAACTAAGCTTGTTTGCCCTTTATGTTGAGATCAACGGGTGGACTGTAGTCAACCTTGTTCACCAATTCATGAACTCCAAACCAAGAAATTGCTCACTCGGTACCTGTGATTTTGTTGGAAATTATTCTTAATTAAGATGATTGGAGCAACGTAGACCCTAAACGTGAACTTGAGTGGAGAAGTTTGGAAGAAGATATGGAGCAACAAGACATGCTCAGCATATTGTTTGATGACGATGATGGTGCTTAATTCGTGGATGCTGTGTCTGATCTCGCTAGCCCGATTTGGGATTCTGATTACCAGATCTTTTTTGGTACTTTAGAATCAAATCTTGCATTTGTTTTATTTGAATCTGATTTAGACGACACTAGTCTATTTTTGGATGATTGACATAACATATTTGACTGTTTGTTTTCTTATATAGCTCACTAGGTTAGAATCCCGTGTTGGTTGAAAAAATTATAAAAAATATAATGTTATATACCTAGTATTAAAAAAATGAAATTATGTATTAAAAAAACTTGTGTATTTCACGGGTTGAATAAAATACATTGTTATCTATTAACATATATGGTTTTCATTATATATCTTTACAAAAATGAAATTTGGTGTGGCATTTATAAATCATGTTACATTAACTTTTAAAACATTTTTTTCTACTATGTATTAACTTTTTTGTAGCTGATTAATGTTAATTAAATTAAATTACTATTAGAAATATATAGAAATGAAATTTGGTGTGGCATTTATAAATTATGTTACGTTAATTTTTAAAACATTTTTTATACTATGTATTAACTTTTTTCTGTAGCAGATTAATGTTAATTTAACTGAATTACAATTAAGCATTAGGGTATACATTAACCCTCCTTAACTTCACCTAAGTGTCATATCACCTATTTTCCCCCATTTCACTATGTCTTACTTTAAGGAAATGGTTTAATCCCACTAACTTTATCTAACCCTAATTTTAGTGGTTTTTGTTTAAAAAAAATAAAAGAATAGTTAATTGAATATCTTAACATCCGGTTAACATGTTAACAAATAACCCATTTAATACCTCTTAACACCCCAAATATTAGAGTACACCCCATGGCCTTACATATATATAGAAATATTGATACATATTAAAAATTAAGGGCTAAAATCCGGATGTTTTAATGCCACCTATATTTTTATTAAAAGACATATTTTATCATTCAAACCATCTAACCACTAAAAGTTTTAAGATATAACTCAGAGAAAAACAATTAGTTTCATTATTCTTTCATTCTTATAATATTTTAACAAACATAAGTTTGAATTTGGTGATATTTAGAGATTTAAATACAAGTTTTTAATCAACAAAATAACTTTATTTAGAGATTTTCTAATTAGTTTCATATTAAATTCACTTGTTAATAAAAATATAACAAATATCAATAATTAAATAATAGTAATTCATAATTAAGCAGGAGAGAGAGAGATGCGAAAAAACCAAAATGTCAATGACTTATAATTGTGACAAATGTCCTCATCATTTTCTTTTATTATATAGGATAAATATAGAAATATATTTTTTAGTATAAAATTCTAAAGAGTAAATTACGCTTTTAGTCCATGTCATTTGTGTCATAATACAAATTCATTCTTATTACAATTTTAACGGATTCAATATCAATGACACTGTTTACTTTCAGAAATAGTCCCTACACTCACAAAATTAGCTTTTTATCTTAAAAAATAGGGTTATTGGATTTTAATAATCCTGAGTTTCATCGGTTGGCAGATAATATTCCCAACTTTAAAAATTCCCTCCAATAATCCAAACTTGTAGAAGTTTGGCCGCCATTGATCCTTTTCTAACGTAGGTGCACTTAAATCAATTAAGGAGTCTCTAGGTATAATTGAATCTATCGTGGAGACCAAATTCTTATATGTTTGAAAAGAATCAATGACGGCTAAACTTTTAAAAGTTGGGATTATTGGAGGTAATTTTTAAAGTTGTGATTATTATCGGCCAACCGGTGAAAATTAGGATTATAAAAATCCAATAAGCCTAAAAAATATTTCAAAAGTCAAATTTTCGGTTTTATGTTATATGAACTTCCCCAATATATGCTACACGGTAGGTGATGATTCCATATGAAACTAGTGTAATTGCTTATGTAATCTACGACACGGTGACCAAAAGTCCAACCCGTCTAAATAATGTGATTAGCGACATCCTAACCGTACGCCATTCAAAAATAAATAAATAAGTTTTTATTAGAGTCAGAGACTGCTATGGATGATCATGTTTGGACCTACGATCCAGCGGCTCCAAAACAGAAATGGCCTGAATTACAAGCTGATGTTTGGACTATTTATATCAACGTGATTTCGTTTGAAATTCGAAACCCTAACTTTATGTTTTTTTTCCTTGATGTTCACATAAAAAACTGTAAATCAACTATCAAATCCGTAATTTGCCCCAAACCAAATAAAAAAAAGTACATTGGTAACAAACTAAAGGGCCAACTATTGTGTAGGGATGTCAAAAATACCCGAGCCAGACAGGTATGCCCGAAACCCAACACAAATGGGACGGGTATACCCAATACCCGACGAGTATTGGGTCGGGTATGGGATTAGTTAAAAAAAATTTGCGGGTATGGGTCAGGTACGGGATTAGGTGATATCCGACCCAATTACCCGAAACCACATACCCGATCTTATACCTGAATTAACTTATACTTTTATTTTTCATTAACATTTGTCTATTAGTGATTTATTTTAGTATTCATAATGTGTAAAAAGTAATTTTTCTTTTAGTATATATATTTGATATAATATTTATATTTTGTATGTTGTGAAGTATATACCTTACATATAAGTTATTAATATTATAAAGTTATTATTAATTTATGATAAAACTATATGTATGTAATGTACATTTTTAATTTATAATAGTTGTTATATAAACAAAATTATATAATAATTATAATAGTAAAAAAATGGATTCGGAAATAAAACTTTACACTTTTTCAATACTTTGGCAAGGGGTGTTCATGGCCCCGTTAGCCGCTTTTTACGAAAATTGTGGGTTGAACTACTAACTACGGTTTCAGAAAAAGACAAATCTAACCGGCCAGGTTGCATCCGGTTTAACAGTTCGGTTTGGCGCTTTAAACGGTTTTTTTTTTCAGAATCATTATTTTGTATCCTAAAAAAAGTAACAATAAAGGTTCAGCAAAATAATTCAAAAAATAGTTCAAGTACCTTGTCTTCCAATCCTTGAAAGAGTGTTATAGGGCGAGAAAAGTGATCAACAGAAATGATAGGTGATCTCTCAAGAATTCTTTTTCACCCCCTGTTGCAATGTTAATAAATAATCAGCTAATAATTCATGTACACAAGTTGAGATACGTAAAAGCCATTGCAATATAGGACTGAAAGTAAATAATAAATAATAATTACCAACAATATTATCCAAGTCATGGGACTCATATTTGTGAGTTTCTTCTTTCAGCAACTTCAGGTCCGCTATCTGTTTAAGACCGTTACCATATGTTAAATGCAGCGGTGACAAGTTGAGCGGGTTAGACAATGGGTCAAATTATAAAACAAATGAGCACTTACACCATATAGAGAAGCTCCAGCCTTAAAAGTATTCTTGAATGCAAGTGCAGCCAATGTTATGTAACCACCAGCAGAGCCTTCAAAACATCATATAATCCAACTTTTAGGTGTATGCTTTAACAATAAACTTGGTTGGCTAATGGCCTTCTTAACTCGTTTTAGTTTTAGATTCCCTTTTGACCCATCAGAGATGAAAATAAAATCTGAATCAACCCGTTAATAAGTAGATGGGTCGAAATTATCACCTCTAAAGAAGACCCATAGGTTATAGCCAAATTATACTAACTATAAACGTGGAGTGAATTAGGTCAATATTAGATCATTCCAAACTTCCATCATACAAGTATACAAACATACAGATGTACTAGCGTGCCTCTGCTGTTGGTCCTCCTGTTAATCAAAAATGCGAGTACACAGCATTGCTTATAAGAACTTGGAAAAAGCCTTCTCTCTATCTCTCTCTCTCTCTCTCTATATATATATATATACAGGGGGCCGCTAGAATGAGAACCACCTCGAGTTATGAGAACCGCGAGAACCACACCGTACGGGGCGAGGTGGACCAAATTTTTTTTTTCAAAAACGTAGATGCATGTATTATAAACACATTCGTAAAAAAAACAAAAAAAAAAAACGCCGTGTGTGTAGTTTTTTACACCACAAATGGTGTAAAAAACTACACACACGGCGTTTTTTTTTTTTACGAATGTGTTTATAATACATGCATCTACGTTTTTGAAAAAAAAAATTTGGTCCACCTCGCCCCGGATCAAGTAGTTCTCGCGGTTCTCATAACTCGAGGTGGTTCTCATTCTAGCGGTCCCCTATATATATATATATATATATATATATATATATATATATAGGGTTGGGTTATATGGAAAACCCCATCTTTTTGAGAAAACCTTGGAAACCCAACCTCATCCATTGATTTTGTTTCATCCAAGTAGATCAATGGTTGAGCTTTTTTTGGTGTCTTTTACATTTAAATAAAACCATAAATTATACACAAGTAAAGGAGAAGGGCATTTAAGGTATTGAAAATCTGACTTTTCTCTCACACACATCAACTTTATTTCTCTTACACACACATGTTATCTCTCTCTCCTCTCTCCTCTGTCTTCAATCAAGATCATGATGAACACCAAACACAAGTTTAGATCTTCAAGTTCAGATCTACATCGTGTGAAAGAGAAAATGTTTGAAGATTGTTGTTTTAGAGAGAGAACGACGGCAGGATGAAGGTTTTTAGTGAGAGGAATTTGTTGTTTTAGAGAGAGAAACAACAATCTTCATCATGTTCATCTATAACACCAAGAACACACATACAAATGTGTGAGAGAGAAAAAGTTTGAAGTTGTTGTTTTAGAGAGAGAACGATGGCACCATGAATGATTTTAGAGAGAGAAAGTTGATATTTTAGATAGAGAAACAACAATCTTTGTCACAAAGACACACGCACAAGTGTGTGTGAGAGAAGAAGGTTTGAAGATCTTCTTCGTATTCATCGTACGGTTCTAGATCCGGTAAGTGTTCTTGAAATATCATTTCACACTTGATTTTTTGTTGAAATCGTTGTTAATATGTTTTTATGGGCTGAAAGTGTTCTAGTAATGGTTAATGTTCATGTATTTTAAATAAATCGAAAACTTTAGGATGAGATTTTGAACGGGTTTTTTGTTGGTTTGGTTGCTTGTTTGGGGATTTTGATCTTAACAATAATTGTTTTTTTGTTGGTTTGGTTGCTGGTTTGGGCTTTTGATCTGAAGAGTAAGTGTTTTTTTTGTTGGGTTGTTTGATTTACAGAAACAGACCCGTAACATGGGTTAAGCACCTGTTAGAATCATATATAACGTGTGTTGATTTACAGAAACAGATCCATAAAAATATTCAATTGACAAGCTGGATGGATGTAGGCGACGTTAATGCGGGGACATTGAATAAGTCAAAACTTTTGGGAAAGAACTCTTGGTTCCTTTATAACTTGTGTTAGTGGTTCATGCTGTAACAAAACACCATGATGTAACCTGACATGTGTTCATGTATAACATGTGTTAAGCCCCTAATAGAATGATATATAACGTGTGTTAACCTTTGTTAATTTAAAAAAAAACAAGTAACATCTATTTTATTTTTATTGATTTTAAAATATCCGATAATGTGGATACCGAGCGTAATACTTGTACAAGTATCACATGTACAAGTTAGTGTGTAACGTGTAATATTAAACGAGCCATTTATGGTAACACATGTACCGGTAATTTTGGAATATATAATATGAAACTGGTCATTTGTTGTGCACATTTTGGAATATATTACATGTGTTAAGCCTCTGTTATAATATTTTTGTAAGTTTAACTTTAGGGCCTTAACACTGATGTACATGTAGTTACATTTGTGTTAATAAGTTTAACTTTAGGCCCTTTACACTGATGTACTTGTTTTGTTCATAGGTGAATGGATGTCTATGTTCAAAATAAAGATGGTTATCAAGACGCAAAGCGTAGCTAGATATTTTAACCTTTACGATAGTTTTTGGATCATTTTTATATATTTAAGTTTGTATAAACATTTTTGTTTCCTTTAAGTATGATTGTAATGTGTGCAATTACTAACAACCCATGATGACAAGTGACTTTTGTTTTGATTAACATTTGTAAATGTTGGTCACTTCATTCCTTTGGTACACATGTGTTACATACGTTAACATGGCAACGTTACATACGTAACAATGGTCGTTACATATGTAACAATGGTCGTTACATATGTAACAATATTTGTTATATATGTAATATATTTAATGAAAAATAATAAACTACTATTAAACGTATGAGCTATTGAATATCACCCTGTATGCAAGATATATTACCCCGAAGTGTAACACATGTTACAACATATAAGACAAAGTAGATCATGCCCTACATTCAACAATGTAACACTTCTTACCCCGAAGTGTAACACATGTTACAACAGTATATGCACATCATAGTGTTAGGATCAGTATATGCACATCATAGTGTTTTGCAAACCACTTTCATATACCTTAATACAAGTCGGGTTACAACAAAGATTACGATGGATGCTTAACACATGTTATCATATGTATACAAGTCAGGTTACAACAAGATTACGATATTAACTAAGCCCACCATTAAACCCATCGCCTCCGTCGACTGTTTTCACCCTTATCACATGTTAAGCAACTACATGTTCCAAACTAGTAAAATTGTAACACATGTTAGATCAGTATATACACATCATGGTGTTTTGTAAGTGAGCTTATACAAGAATACATGTTAGGTTACAAAAAGATTATAACAGAGGCTTAACACATGTTATATATTCCAAAATGTGCACAACAAATGACCCGTTTCATATTATATATTCCAAAATTACCGGTACATGTGTTACCATAAATGGCTCGTTTAATATTACACGTTACATACTAACTTGTACAAGTGTTACGCTCGGTTTCCACATTATCGGATATTTTAAACATCAACAAAAATAAAATAGATATTACTTGTTTTTTCTTTTTTTAAAATTAACAAATTAACAAAGATTACGATGGATGCTTAACACATGTTATGGGTCTGTTTCTGTAAATCAAGCAAACCAACAAAAAACAATTACTGTTCAGAGATCAAAAGCCCTAAACAAGCAACCAAACCAAACACAAACTTTTTAACACAAAAATAAAAACCTACAAATTACATAAACATTTACCACTTTTTAGAACCATTTTAACAAAAAATCATGTTCTTCTCTAAAACAGCCATTACACAAAAAACTATTAACAACTATTTTAACAAAAACATCAAGTGTGAAAATGATTTTTCAAAATAAAATACTCAAGAGATTGTTGTTTCTCTCTCTAAAGCAGCAACTTTCTCTCTCTAAAACACTTACCGGATCTAGAACCGTGCGATGAACACGATGAAGATCTTCAAACTTTTTTCTATCTGTGTATTCTTGGTGTTCTTGATGAACATGATGAAGATTGTTGTTTCGCACTCTAGAAATCAGCTTTCAACAAGCATGAGCACACCCGAGATGAAGATGACGACGTGAGATGAAGATGAACACACCCGGAATCAGCTTTCAACAAACAGAGATGAAGTTCATGGAGTTTTGAAAATGGGGGAAGCTAAAAGGTAAAGAAATGGAGTTTTGAAAGTACATCTAGATGTGAGGTGGGTAAAGATCGAGGTAAAGACCTTGTTTAGGAAGTTGAATGCTCCATAGTACATTAGTGGTGGATCTAGTATTAAATGACTCGTTTAGGAAGATGAAAATATTTTGAAAAAAAAAAACTTTTTAATTTGAAATACACTAAACGAAATAGAGGATGAAGGATGAGAATGATGTGATGGGTACATTAATGATGGTGTCAAATCATCTTGGTCAATAGATCTTTGGGGTGGGGTAGGCATATGTAAATTTACCATAGTGCCCTCAAAAGCAAAAAAGGAGATGAAGTTGGGTGGGACATGTGGTCAAACGTAGGCCATGTGATGGGTTTCCAAGGTTTTCTCAAAATAAAAGGTTTTCTATGTAGCATTATCCTATATATATATATATATAGGATCAAGATTAAGGGAAAGCCCTTCCGAGTTGTGAGTACTTGAAGAACTCGGCCTTCCTGCGGGAGTTTCGCCCCCATTTTTTCACACCCCTATATTAAAATGTTAGAAAAGACTACCGAAAGAAAATTAAAAAAAAATCAAAGTGGTGTTTTTGGGCCCCTTATGGCAGCCGTAAAAAACTGATCACATATACATGACATTACTTTTTACAGTATTTACGGCTGCCGTAAATGAAAAACAAAACTAGTTTTTTAAATTTTTTTGGAAAAGTTGATTTTTTTTAGAAATTTTGGTTTTTTATTTTTTTTAAAAAACCTTTCCGAAGGCCGAGTTCTCTAAGTTTTCACAACTCGTATAAGTTTTCATTTTACCCTAATTGGAAAAGCCTTCCCTCTCTCTCTCATATTATATATATAGGGTTAGGTTCATTAGTGAACAACCCCCTTAATTGTAAACACTAGTGAACTAATCCTAGCCCTTGATTATCAATACACAAGTGTACAAAACCGTAAATCAATGGCTATGATTTGATGATGAAAATACACTAGTGTGTTTTACAATTTGATGATGTAAATCAATGGTCAGGATTTGTACACTCAGTTCACAAATACACTAGTGTTCACTCTAAAACCCCACCATGTATATATATATATATAGGGCTCTGTTCAAACAAGAACCACCACCAGTTGTAAGAACCGTGAGAACTTTTTCTTCCCGCGCGAGTTGGGCCAAATTTTTTTTGCACAAACGTAGATGGAAATATTATAAACAAATCTGTAAAAAACAGTAAAAAAATTGCCGAGTCGGTAGTTTTGACTGATGCAAGTTTTTTTATGCGCTGGTGTAAGTTTTGTACGAAGATAAATATTTTTTTTACGCCTCATGTTGATGTGGGTATGCAACTTTTTTTTTTTTGCTGAAACAAGTGATTTTTTTACGACTTTTGAGAAAAAAAATTTCAAAAAAACTTGTTCGATGGCCTAGTTCTCAAGGTTCTCACAACTTAAGGTGGTTCTCATTTTAACCCATCCCTATATATATATAGGGGAAGGTTCAATTAAAAACCACTAATTAAAGTGAAAACCTGAAAATTAACTAAAAAGCCTAAAAATTATACCAATTTTTTTTTTTTTTGCAAATTTTCGCTACTTTTTATATATAAAATTAGGTTTATTAGTGAACAACCCCCTTAATTGTAAATACTAGTGAACTAATCCTAGCCCTTGATTATCAATACATAAGTGTATACACAACCGTAAATCAATGGCTATGATTTGATGATGAAAATACACTAGTGTGTTTTACAATTTGATGATGTAAATCAATGGTCAGAATTTGTTCACTCAGTTCACAAATACACTACTGTTCACTCTAAAACCCCACCCTATATATATATATAGGGCTCTGTTCAAATTGTTGATACATATTATGTGGACGCGACTTGGTTCGGTTCAACTCGGTTCGGTTTATTATGTGGACGCGACTTGGTTCGGTTCAACTCGGTTCGGTTCGACCCGGTTAGGTTCGGCTCAAGCCAGACGTCACGACATTCCTCCGTCGTGCGTCCCAGAGTTCGACACGCGAAGCACGGAGAGCCGAGGATGTTTCCCGCTGCCACATCATCATGACATCATCATGATGATGTCATGATGATGTCATCATGTTGACTAAGTTGGCTAAACATCTCAAACCTTCAATCTGCATGTATTTTACGTATAGAAAGGTTGTTGGGCCATTAACTTGGGCCTTTGACAAGCCAATCGCTAGAGCAAAAACAGTTGGAACATTGTTGTAACATGTTTGTGTCGAAGGATGAGTTCGAAGGATAATCCTTCGATGGATATAGATGGACCTCGAAGGATATCATCCTTCGAGGTATATGTGGATCCTTCGATGGCTGTATGATCGAAAGATGATGTTTCGATCAGTAATCCTGATCCTTCGACCAGATGATCTGTGCTGGGTATAAAAACCCATGCAGTGTGTTCATTTAAGCAGGAGATGAACACTAGACAAGTGTGAGAGCATACTGTAAACACAGAGAGCACACGAGAGGTTGAGAGAGTTTACATATTACGTTTGTAAACATTGTTCTGTAACTGATTCCGCGTTTAATACAAGATGTGTTAATCATTGATACCGCGTGTGTTATCTTTACTTGTTTTCGTCTCTATCTCGGTTTGCTGATCTTGTTGGATTCCGCACAACAAGATCGGTTCGTATACAAGGAAGTAGGCGGTTAGATCCGTATCCGGACACGGGGACCTACAAGTGGTATCAGAGCCTTGGCTCTTCTCCTTGTTAAAACCGAGTGTTTTCGGGTGTTTGAAGTTTTTATTTTTCGTAAAAAAAATCTGGTTAAAACTTCGAAAATCTGCCTGTTTTGCTGGAAGTTCATACAAAAACCTTGTTATTTATCATTTTCACATGTTAAAAGGTGGTTTTTAGTGAATTTTCGTGCATTTACTCGCGTTTCAGAAAGTTGTCGGTTTGCCGGAAAAGTTATAATTCTGGGTTTGTTCTTGATATATTCAACCAAGCTTCATAATGTTCTTGATAATATTCTGTTTGATCTGCATTTGAATTTGAATTAAAGTGTTTGTGTGTTGGAAATTGTTGCTTGGATTATAATATTGGTAAGACATCATCATTTGGTTGTTTATTTGGTAAGTGTGTAGCCGAAAGTGGAGCTGAAAAAGTGTATCAGCTTTGTGTCAGTGGAGGAAAGTCAATTGTTCATCAGTCGCACAACATTTAAATCACACAAGTTTCAACATCCAATCGTACAACATCTTTAATTCAATCGCACAAGAATAGTGGGCCTGCACAACCAGATTTGGGCTTCTGTTGGACTTATATTTGGGCTGTTTGTCTACTCGCACAAGACTTATTCAGTCACTGATGTCAATTGCACAAGAATAAACCAGCGAATTTGGCTCTAGGCAATTTTAACAGATTCACAAGTATAATTCAGCGAATTTGAGACCTGATATTTCAGTAACCAGCGAAATTAAAAAAAAAAAAAACCAGCGAATTTAACAGAAAAGCCAGCGAAATTAAGAGAGACCAGCGAATTAACAGGGTGGAATACTGGGCTCGCACAACAGAATTGGGCTTCTATCTGGGCCGTTTCGTCGATATTAAATTTGGGCCAGTTTCGTGAAAACTTGTTTCGTCAAAGACATTTAAAAAAAAAAAAAAAAAAAAAAACAGAAGGTTTGCATTTGTGATTTAACTGTTTGTTTGAGGTGTGATTTACAGAGGTATTATTATTCTTGATCAAAAATGAATCCAAGATGGGGTACTCCGGTAAATACGGATATGTATTATGGAACTCCGTCTCCGGATACAGCTTCCTCAAGACCAACAGTGTTTGTGTCTAGCACTAGCTTGTATGGCACTCCTCCTCCAACAACAGACATGTATGGAAATCCGCTTAATCCAGTTCCTCAACCAGCACCACAACAGCAAAGCCAACGACCTATCAGAGCAACAGATATGTTCGGAAATCCTTTACCTGTTCGAAATACTGAAGCAACTGACATGTTCGGAAATCCTTTACCTGTTCGATCTACCGGACCAACAGATATGTACGGAAATCCGCTTCAACCAGTTCCTCAACCAGTGCCTCAACAGCAAACCCAAAGGCCTCCTGTGACAACTGATCTATACGGCAATCCGATACAAGTTCCTGTTAAGCCAGCTCAGCATGGGAACCAGAACCCTTTCAGAAATCAAGGAGACCAGCAGAATCAGAACAGGAACAATGAGCGTACATTGATACCTGTCAACAACCAAAGCCAAGCAGGACCATCAAATGCTAACCAGGCACTTGTGGTTCAAATAGACGAAGGTGGTGATTGGTCAATCCATTTGAGTAGTGATACTCCAAATGGAACAGCTTGTTTTGCTGAGGTTGTCAAGGATCTTAAGCACGCCAGTGGTGGAGAATCTTCCACCAATGGTGATGAGTCTTCTGAAAATGAAGACAGTTCTGGTTACAGTGGAAGCTCAGATGAAGAATCCTCAACTTCAGGCAATGATCATTTGGATGACACGTCAAGTGTGCCAGTTGAAGCAGAGGTTGATGAGGTATTGGGAGACACTGCAGCAGAAAATCATAGGAGATCAATATTGGTGGATCAAGCTGCTTATTCTTCTTCTTCTCTCCATTCAGCCGTTATGGCTAATGTCGACAGTTCATCAAGTCAGGTATGTGTCGATGAACCCACTGCTGTTATTTGTGATAATTGTGCTAGATTAAACGTTAAATGTTCTGATTTAGAAGCAAACATGTCTGAGTTGCAAGGCAAACATGATGCTTTACAAGCTAGTTTGTTTGACTTGCAAAACAAACATGTTGATTTAGATGCTAAGTGGTGTGAGTTGCAAGGCAAACACGAGGCTTTGCAAGACAAGTATGATGTGACATTCATTCACAACCAGAAGTTGACCGTGGATCTTTCTAAATGCACTGAAGCCAACATGTTTTATGAAAACCATGAAAAGGACTTTAAGTCGATGATTGAAACATTAAAGAAAGATAAAACCGAACTGACAAAAATGGTTTCAAGAAAACAAACTGACATAAATTTGTATATCACACGTCTTGAGATAATGCAAAAAGAAATGGCTTGTGTCAAAACTGAAGGTGAGGCGATCTGACTCAAGTTAGACAGCTATTTAAGCTCTAGCTATGTGTTGGATCACATCATTGATGTTCAGAAAGAGAAACGGGATGTCACATGCATTGGTTACAAGAAATGTCCACCACCCGTGAGAAACAATTATGATGTCCTGCCTGATGAGGAGTATAGAACTCACTTTGAACCATCTGTTCCTCTAGATGTTAATGAATTTGCAGCAGGACTCGGATACAAGAAAGAAGTATCATCAGATTCAGATGTGTCAGCAGATACATGTGTGTCTTCTGCCGAACCGAATCAGGTTCCTCCAGTTGTGATATACAGTGAGGATTCTGATTCTTCTGATGATGAGTCTGATGATACTGATTCAGCAAAGTCTGATGCGGTGATAAAAGAAGAGGACATACCTCTTGAGAATCATATTCTGTGTGATCCTCCTGCAAAACCCGCTAAGACTGTTGCAATTGAGTCCTCGTCTGCAAAAGAGTCGGAGAGTGTGGATTTGCTGTACACTCTTGTTGGTGATGATAAAATTTATTCAGACAAAGATTTTCCTATTAAAAATGTTAATCAATCATTAATCAGTAAAGTCTTTGAAAATTCGACAAATAAGTTTTTGGGAAAGACAGGATCACATGTTACAGTAACACAGTGCCCTCCTATCCCAAAGGCTGAAGTTAGAAAACAATTTGGCAATCAAAAATTACCAACAGTGCAAAAACAGCAAAATCATACTAAACCAAAAGGAAAATTACCGGCTCAAGGTCAAAGGAAGCCGAATCAAAAGAAGAAAAAGAATGTGAACTTTGTGAAATCTAAGGGAACAGACAAAATTGAAAAGTTTGAAAATCAATCTAACTTAGATTTTGTCAAGAAAGCAACAGTGATGAAAAGGAATGAACCAAATAGTTCAAAACCTAGTACCTCGGGATCACAAAGTTCATCATCGGCAAGACGATCACATGATACTTCGGGGTTTGTTGAACGAAGATCATGTTTTGAATGTGGTACAATTGGACACATAATTCGAAATTGTCCGTATCTTCATAAGTTAAAGGCAAAGGTTGATCCCCCCCATGGTAACAATTACCATAAAAGATTTGTTTCACCAAAACAGGACCCTCGTCTTGTTAAACAACAAGAAGTGAAACAGAGAAAGAAACAACGGAAAAATGTTGAAAAGCTTTTAAAACCAGAGGTTATCCAAACACAGTCTGTTAGGTTAGAAGTTAAAAATGAAAAATAAAAACAGATTTGGAAACCAAAACCAGTAATTGTTTCAGGTGGAGCTACATCAATTCCGAATCATCGGGAAATGGATGTCACAATTCTCGATGATGACGGACGACCCAAGTCTGTGAAGGCTTGGGTCCCCCTCTCCAACTAATCTCTGAATGAGTGTGCAGGATGTTCCAGGAGGAACTATTGATAGTCTTAAGATTGTTGATAGTGGAGCGTCCATGCACAAGATCGGCGACACCAGACTCCGAAACATCATTATACTAGGAGTTGTTGCCTTTGATGGAGAGAGGAGGAAAGAAGACAAAAAGATGTCTGTTGAAGGAAAAAGGAATGAAGTTAAAAAAAAAATTCGACCAGATGAAATATGTGCCAAAATTGGTTGTTATGGTTTTTGATCGGGTCCTCAGGAAAGATTCCAATGAAAAGTACGCGCCTGTAGCACGTCTGAAGCTTTTCGAAGATTCATGGATTTTTCTTCCACAAGAAGTTCAAAGTCCACAAGAAAATATGTTGGTTGATCAAACCAAACCGGGTGTGCGGATGCCTTGGCGTGGATTGAACAACCGCACACTACTTCTCAAAGAGAAAGATAAAGACCTTCGCTGGTACAATGTGGAAGACCAGCCGGACCCAGAGGTTTTTGATCTTGTTGCTGTCAAGAGACTTCTCAGTAGCTACAAAGAATCGACTTTGAAGTCCACACCGGGTGGATATCCAGTTTGGGAGAGCACTCAGATTCATTGCAATGCACGAAGCAGTTGCAGGATACGGTTTTGAATTACTAATCTCTCCTAGACTTGTCGATATTTTAGCTGCTTTATGAATTATTATCCTCTCATACAGCACTCTTTGACCAGAAACGTTGATCTCGAATATCACCTCACACGTGATTGTTTCACTATGAAACTCGTCAATGTTGTCATGGTCCGCACCGATGACCAACGTGCCGACCTTTTTACCAAAGCATTTGACAAATCAAGATTTGACTATTTATTATTGGTAAACGGCATTAAGGTCAAGCAAGAGTAAAACCAACATCGGAAAATCATTTTTGTAAATACCTTTGTGTTTTAAATTTTAGCTTAGTTTGTTGTTTTTAGGGGGAGTAAATCCAAAAATTTGAAAATCCAAAAACATCGAAAAATTTTTAAAAAACACAAAAACAATAGAAAAACAAAAATGAGTTTCCTGGCGAGCAAAAGAGAAAATGATAGTACATCAGTGGTCTGTCTAAACCTCTTTAAACCTTAAAATGAAAAACGATAAGCAGCTCTATATAAGATGTATCGGTAGGCTCACAATCATTTTAAAGTGTGCAGGGTGATATAAACTTAATCCGACTGAAGACTGGGTGGGAACCATTCATTGGCATATGGTCTTGGTACCGAAATTTCGTTTGAGAGATTGCCGAGGTTCTGAGATATTCGGGCTTTATGCTGCTTATCATCTGGGTATCATGGTTGTTTCTTTTTCCGAAAAATAACGGGGACGCAAGTCTAGATCTTCCATGATACCATACATACGTGTACATATTGCATTCGACCTCAATAAGTGATAAACAATCACATGTCCAAACAAAATAAGTGATAATATATCACAAATTCTTTATCCGGGAGTCAAGTTCGTCTCTCTGCTGTACGAAAGTACTGACCTGTTCACGGACTTGCTCCTGTGCCCTCATGCATCGAAAATCAAGTTCCTCATCAATAAGTGATTATATCACATAGGGCTTGTTTTCAAATCAAAATAAGTGAGAATCTCACATCATATACGGTCAAACAGATGATAATCGGTATACTCACCGGTAAGATGAACCCTCGTGCATACCTTGATACGGGAATGTGTCGTGATGTGGATGAACACCGGTCGGTAAGTATAAATCATACCTTAACGTATCCCCGCGCCATGATTACAAATGATAAGTTGAGCTTATGTGGACAACAATACCGATAATTGTTATTGGATGCTTATCTTAATGTTAACTAAAAGAACAACAAGAGCGTTTTGACATGACCGTACACTGATATGATTCTCTTACCCTCGAAACTCGCAAAAAGAATGTCTGTATATATTTATTTACTGCTTTCAGTCTTTACATTTCAAATATTAAAACACACCTAAAATCTGTTTTAATATAAACTTTATAAAAGCCAAAAAGATTTTATTTCTAATTTATTTTCGATCGTACGATGTTGGAGCTCGAGTCTTCGTTACCTGAAACCTGAAAGAAAACCGAAACGACTATATCTTCATAAACGGTCGAAATTTGCAAGTTTTGAAAGTTAAAAACCTAAAATTGATAAATTTATTAAACTTTCAAACTGTCGGACGGTGTTTGATTGAACAATGGTCACATGTGTGTCGTTTGCTTATGATATTCCAAGCAGTTGTTCTCATTACGCGTTTAGATTTCTTGCATGTGCAGATTCTAAAGGCAAGGAGAACATGGTCGATGACAAAGCCTCGGAATGAAGACACGACGTGAAGGCACTCAAGTGATGAAGATGATCGAGTTGCCGCTGACCATCATCAATACCACAAGGATCTCAATTCATAACGAACAAGTATTTCACGAGCATAACTCAAGGGGGAGCTTATGTTAAGGGGGAGTTTGTCAACACACTTCCTACATCAAACGGGGAGTTTGTTGATACACTTTCTGCTTTCAAGACGTGAAGACTTTGAAGATCCTCCGACATTGAAGATATGGAAGTTGAACCTCACGAGTAGCGTCCAAGGGGGAGTTTGTTGATACATATTATGTGGACGCGACTTGGTTCGGTTCAACTCGGTTCGGTTTATTATGTGGACGCGACTTGGTTCGGTTCAACTCGGTTCGGTTCGACCCGGTTAGGTTCGGCTCAAGCCAGACGTCACGACATTCCTCCGTCGTGCGTCCCAGAGTTCGACACGCGAAGCACGGAGAGCCGAGGATGTTTCCCGCTGCCACATCATCATGATGATGTCATGATGATGTCATCATGTTGACTAAGTTGGCTAAACATCTCAAACCTTCAATCTGCATGTATTTTACGTATAGAAAGGTTGTTGGGCCATTAACTTGGGCCTTTGACAAGCCAATCGCTAGAGCAAAAACAGTTGGAACATTGTTGTAACATGTTTGTGTCGAAGGATGAGCTCGAAGGATAATCCTTCGATGGATATAGATGGACCTCGAAGGATATCATCCTTCGAGGTATATGTGGATCCTTCGATGGCTGTATGATCGAAAGATGATGTTTCGATCAGTAATCCTGATCCTTCGACCAGATGATCTGTGCTGGGTATATAAACCCATGCAGTGTGTTCATTTAAGCAGGAGATGAACACTAGACAAATGTGAGAGCATACTGTAAACACAGAGAGCACACGAGAGGTTGAGAGAGTTTACATATTACGTTTGTAAACATTGTTCTGTAACTGATTCCGCGTTTAATACAAGATGTGTTAATCGTTGATACCGCGTGTGTTATCTTTACTTGTTTTCGTCTCTATCTCGGTTTGCTGATCTTGTTGGATTCCGCACAACAAGACCGGTTCGTATACAAGGAAGTAGGCGGTTAGATCCGTATCCGGACACGGGGACCTACACAAATAAGAACCACCACCAGTTGTAAGAAGCGTGAGAACTTTTTCTTCCCGCGCGAGTTGGGCCAATTTTTTTTTGCACAAACGTAGATGAAAATATTATAAACACGTCTGTAAAAAACAGTATAAAAATTGTCGAGTCGGTAGTTTTGATTGATGCAAGTTTTTTTATGCGCTGGTGTAAATTTTGTACGAAGATAAATATTTTTTTACGCCTCATGTTGATGTGGGTATGCACCTTTTTTTTTTTTTTTTTTTTTGCTGAAACAAGTGATTTTTTTACGACTTTTGAGAAAAAAAAATTGCAAAAAAACTTGTTCGATGGCCTAGTTCTCACGGTTCTCACAACTTAAGGTGGTTTTCATTTTAACCCATCCCTATATATATAGGGGAAGGTTCAATTAAAAACCACTAATTAAAGTGAAAACATGAAAACTAACTAAAAAAACCTAAAAATTATACCAATTTTTTTTTTTTGCAAATTTTCTCTTCTTTTTATATATAAAAATCCTTTTTTCAAAAAAAAAAAAAAAAACTTGTACTACACATGTGCAGTACAATTTTTTTTAAAATTTTTTTATATATAAAAGGTAGCGAAAATTTATAAGAAATTGTAAAAAAATTTGGTATGTTTTTTTGGACTTTTTTAGTTAGTTTTCAAGTTTTCACAATAAAAAGAGTTTCCGCTTGAACCCTCCCCTACATGTGTGTGTGTGTGTGTATATATATACATATATATATATATAGGGGACCGCTAAAATAAGAACCACCTCCAGTTGTAAGAACCTTGAGAACTTTTTGATCCGGGGCGAGTTTGACCAAATTTTTTTTTTCATATACGTAGATTCTTGTATTATAAACACATTTGTAAAAAAAATTCAAAAAAAAATGTCATGTGTAGTTTTGAGCACCACAAGTTTGTGTTTACAGGTACCGTAAATTTTATAAAATTTACGGGTCCCGTAAACGCAAACTTTGGGTGTTCAAAACTACACACCCGACATTTTTTTTGAATTTTTTTTACAAATGTGTTTATAATACATGTATCTACGTTTATGAAAAAAAAATTTTGGCCCACCTCGCCCCGTACGGTGTAGTTCTCACGGTTCTTACTCCGGAGGTGGTTCTCATTTTAGCGGTCCCCTATATATATATATATAGAGAGAGAGAGAGAGAGAGAGAGCGGTTAACATACATTACCAATAATCCTACATTTCGTACGTGACAATTCTGACCGTCCGATTAGAGAGATTAAAGAGTCATTAATTTTAAACAATTAGCAAGGGGCAAAGTTGTAATTGATCTTCGAAAAGGTTAAAAGCGTAATTTACCTTCATTATATAACCGGCATCATCAACTTCTCAAAATCAAAATACAAATTTAGAACCCATAAATCTCGCACCGATCGACGAAAAATTGGAGAAAAGGTCAATGACGATTAAGGCATTTGGAGGTAAACGAATAGATTTGTTAAAATTGTTCATCATTTTTCATGTATTTTAAAGAAATTTTATTTTACGATTCACGATACTGAGTTTGTGATTCATGGAGAAAAACACTTAGCTACAAGGGAAAAGAGGAGCAAGAAACGAAACGATCCGGCGTTGATGGCGAACAACATATCAGGTTTTAACTAAATCTCAATTTTTAGGGCTTGATTTTTTGGCATTCGGTGTAGAACTATTCAACTTGCTTTCAGTGAAATTGAGTTTGAAACCAATAGATGAGTATTTTGCTATGGGCAACAAGCGTTATTTTCTGATTGATATGAACTAACAAGCGTGATTTTAATTTGGGGGTTTTAAACTAGCGTTAATTTAAATTGGGGGTTTTTAGTTTTAGGTTAACTTGCGTCATTATTTGATAACATGCGTTATTGACAATGGGTGCATTCAAAAAACATGTTCATCAGGTTTATCAATTTGAAAATTGATATGCTTTGTATGATTAACCTTTTAAGAAACATGGTGTTACTAATACCTATGGCCATGGCTGAATTCAGGTTGGGGCTCATGGAAATTGAGTTTCGAACCAGTATATGATGTATTTTGATTTGGGCCAACAAGCGTTATTTTCATGTTGATCTGAACTAAGAAGCGTGATTTTTAACCGGGGGTTTTTAACTAGCGTCATTATTTGAATGTGTATATTAGCATACTTCTTTTGGATTGGCGTGATTTTTATATTACTTGATTCCTATGTATGCAGAAGTTGCTGACGATGATGATGATTTTGAACCCCTAATTGAGCTGACGAAAAGACTCATGCCTCCAAAGTTAACTAAAAGATCAAAGAAAGTAACTGATGGGAATGATGATACTTTAGAAAAAACAATAAAGAGGCCAAATAATAGAACTGATGACGATGATGATGATTTTTAGGAGCCTATAAATATAAAGAGGATGAAAGTGGGTAAACAAAATAAGGTTCGTGACACTACTAAGCCTACAAAGACGATTAAGGTACCGGAACCAATCAGGGAGGAACGGAGACCATTCTATGGTTATCATCACGAAGCATTAAGTCTAAGGTGTAGTCCTTCTTCTTTCTTAGAAACAATAAGAAAGTTTACTCAAGCATAGATAGCCGAAGTTAAAAGCATAGGGTTTGGACCAGTTCTTGATATAAATGTTAATTACATATGCACACATTTGGGATATTGGCTCGTACGAAACTATGACGAGCAAGATAGCATGCTAAACATCGGGAATCATAGGATAAAAATAACACGTGATTCAGTATATGATGTGTTTGGTATTCCGAAGGGGCCAAATCCAGTAATCGAAAAAAATAAGCCTCGGAAGGGTGCAATAGTACAAAAAAATACTGCTACTGATGGCGTAGATACAACCATAGATGACTTCAAAAACCAGTGGCCCGATAGGAACAGGATCACTCATGGGTTGGTTGCAGACGCAATGCATCTACAACCAAATGGTGGAAGGCTATTCAAATTAAATTTTTTAGCGTACTGGAACACCTTATTTGTAGAGATTACAAAGTCAACCACAGTGAAACAAAGTTTTTTTATTTGCAATTGACAAAGAGGAAGACATATCGAAACTGGACTGGTGTTCGTTTGTTTTAGAATCTCTTAAAAGAACTAGACAAGGTTGGAAAAAATATGATTCACAATATAACGGACCTGTTGCTTTTCTGACGGTATGTTTTCCAAAACTTCTTGATAATATCAAATAAATTTGTTGATTGTTACTAAGATTTCAAAATTTTTATTTTTATGTCTATGCAGCTTCTATACGCCCACGAATACAACAAAAGGCACCATTTTTTCAAGGAAGTTATCAAAATGCCTGTCATAAAGTATATGACAGGGATTATGGTTGACGAGTTAGAAGAGCATAAATACAACAACGGGCCGCTAATAGATGTTGAAGATAATTTTGAAAATGATGAACAAAGGCATCAGAATCAAACCCAACCGCATGGGGATGCCCAGGCCCAACAAGTTCAACAGCAGGATCAACATACACCACAGGTCCAAGAGGTTCCGGTAGCGCCAAACAACAATGAGCATGAGCAACAAGAGGCTGCGCAAACGTCACCAAAAGTCGTAAATAAGAATGCTCAGCAGCCTTCGACATTATTGGAAGACCTTTTCCATGACAACATACCAGTACACGAGGCTGCAACAGTAGAAGGAAACAGCGTTGGATTAGAAAAAAACGGGTGACCCTATAACAGATGAGTTCACAATACCACCTGTTGATACTGTTGATACGACAAAGATCTACTAAAGGCGTAACGAGCGTGAAAAAGATCCAAACGACGAATGTTACATACCATCAACATCTGATTTTTATGATGACTGGTATGAAGTGACTGATATTTCCAAACTGAACCTAGTTATGGGCATCGGGACCCAAACACAAAAACTTATCGACTACTACAGCACACCGATTCAGTTGACACGGGTGCCCTGTGACGAAGCTGCACGTGAAGCATCGAAGAAAAATAAGAAGGTAAACTATTTTGACTTATGTATAGACCACTCTTGTTTTAAAAAGTGATAAAATAGTGACGCAACTTTAGATTAAATAAAAGCTAATGATAATACTGACATTCAATTACTGTAGGTATTGTTGAAAAACATGGACCGTAACATAAATAAATACATTGCTCTCGTTAAGGAAATGAACGAAATCATTACTAATGCCAAGGAAAAGTATTTCTGGGATCCAGAAATAATGAGAAGGTGTAAAAAGTGGGATGATACAGTGAAGGATACCGTCGCTGATCATAAAACTTGTGGTAGTGATGAAGTTCTTTTAAACAAAGATGTAGAGGATGAAGCTAATATTCAACAGTTCGTGGTAGATAAAGTTGCATCAGTACAAAAGGAAAACCCAAAAAAAGACAAAGGCAAAAGGTAGACAAGATTTTGTGTATTTTTTTGTAATAGTTTTTTCTAAAACACAGAAAAGACATGATGATAAAATGTTTATGTTTTCTGAGGGTTGTGACGATGATGAGATTGGGATTGAAGATGATGGGGGTATTTCAGACACATGTCTGGCACAATTACAAACAGTAGAGCCAGGTGTATACAGCCACCCTGACCAGACGAGAGAAGGTAACAAATCTAATCATTAGTACAGTAGTTACTGACTTCTTATTGATAAACTTTATCATACAAACAGTGGTTGCCGCCACGACAGAAATGGAACAAGAAATAGAACAAGATGTAAATTTGGCAGAGTCTAGTCAACAAGAAACACCAACGTAAAAGACGGTAACCAACTCGATGTTGAATGAACTAGAAAACATAAACCCTGACGCATATGGTAAAAAAATACATCCAACACATCCACTGAAGAAACAAATGATGAAGTAACGGATGCAGAAACGCAGTCGGTGGAGATACTTTTAACATTGGCTCCAATCCTACAAACAACTTCACCGGGGAGTACACAAAAAACTACTACGGGTGTAAACAAAAAAATATTGAATGAAAAAGAAAAGGATGAAATAGTGAGGGCGCATATTAAAAAGATTAAGGCTATAAATGAAAAACGAATGACAGAATTAGGTGATGCATACCGTTCACCTTACTGCAACAGGATATTAAGCTTATGTGAGCCACTCTTGGATCGTGACAAAACGATCATCTCATACCTCTTATCTCCAATCGGTGATATTGGGTAAGTTTTATATTTTGTTTCTTTAAAACACTTAAAAAGGTCCACTAATTGACTTGTTGCTTATATCAAACAGGGCAGTGATGTACAAGTCAAAAAGTGGGTTGGAAACCGTCAAAATAATTTTTGAAAGCTTCCACCCATCACAATTGGTAGCTTCTAATGGGGTGGGCGCTTTTGTAGATGTGTTAAACTATGAAGAAAAAAAAGGAAAAAAAAATCATCACCGTACAGGCTGTTCTTGCCAACTTCAAAGATTGTATGTTTATAACGCAAGTTATTTATTTGAAACTATTAGTAACGCAATGTGTCTCGAAATTCTGACTAAAATGAACCCCAAAATATATGCTCCTTGTGTTTATGTCCATTTAATCACGCTTGTAGGATCATTGTGTAATAATCACGCATGTTATAAGATATTAAATTGCATACACTAGTACAAAAGTGACCATTAGACGCGGTGAAAATAGTTTTTAGTCGCGGTTTTGAACCCCGACTTAAAATGCCGTGGCTAAAAATGTATTGTTTATCAGTCGCGGTTTGATAAACCTGTCTTAAAATACACCACCGCGACTTAAAAATTGTTACTACTTTTTGGAAAATGGTTTTAGTCGGTGTTTTAAACCGTGACTTAAAATCACTTTATAATTTTATATCAGCTTTTAGTCGGTGTTAGAGGAACCGCGACTTATAAGCAATTATGTAAAAAAATATGCAATTAAATTTTAAACAAATAAAAATAATAATTTGTAGTAAAAAATAAAAAAAAACTGCAGTCCAAATTTCAAACAATCAATTCATATATATATTCAACATAATAAGCCGAACATACTCAAATCGACCCAATACACATCCAACCCGAAAGTTTACACGGGTAAAATAACAGTCATTACTTATCTATTCAAAACTATATTACTATCCATAAAAAAACTACAATTAAACCAAGAAACACCTAGCCCGTTAAAAAAAGGCATCTCCTTCCTTGTCTTTTCTATTTCTTCATTCGTAGCCTACTTCGTGTCTGCACCAAGTTTCGTCGGTGGCCGTCAATATCTTTAACATAGCTTTAAGCGCAACTCTTTTTTTCTTGCATGTTTCTCTTCAATCTCTTTTCACATTTCATGATATATAATGAACACGGCATCAACTATCAACAAGACAAACAAAAAACGACTAAGTGAAATTTCTGTTTTGGAAGTAGTAAAAAAGCAAGTTAGTTATGAATCTATACATAACCAAAGCTTAAAATGTAACTAGTAGCTAAATGGTATGGGGAAGTTTATAATCTGCACACAAAACATCATAATCATTTATGTGTGTTGGTACACTTTATGTGGATGCGACTCGACTCGGTTCGATTCGGTTCGGGTCGACTCGGTTAGGTCCGGCTCCAGCCCGACGTCACGACATTCCTCCGTCGTGCGCCCCAGATTTCGACATACGAAGCACGGAACGCCGCAAGCAATTCCCGTTTACACATCACCATGACATCATCATTGTGATGTCATGGTGATGTCACAACTTTGTCCTATGTTGAAATGGTGCCAAGATTATAACAAAATGCATGTCTTGGGCTGTTTCTTTTTATGTTGAGCCTTTGACTTGTATTGGGCTTTTAATATGTGGGCTGTACATGATTTGGACGAAGACCAAGCCCAACATCATAGTAACGAAATCACTTGTGATTTCGTGAAACATGTATGGCGAAATCACTAGTGATTTCGTCCATAGTGATTTCGTTCACGGTTTAGTATAAATAGCTTTGCATATTTCACAGTTAGGCTTACGAGAGCATATTGAAACCAGAGAGTTTATCGACAAACATTGTGTGTATATGTTTGTGAATGTTCTTGTCCTTTTAATCTAAGTGAATCTTTGATTATCTGTTTGTGTTACTCGCTTTACGTTTGTTTGGTTTGCATCGTTACGGGGATTCCGCACCCGTGATTGTGTTTGTGATAAACAAGGATAGGTTACGTATCGGATCCTCCGAGAAAAACGGACCTACAATGTGAAAATGACGCAAGTTTTTAATCTAATAAAATTCCCCAGGTCCATTTTTATACAAGCCAAGTTTTTAATCTAATAAAATTCCCCAGGTCCATTATGTCTTTGAAAGTCACCTTACCGTTATAATCTGAGTCGTATACTTTGAATATAACTGAGATTATGTGTTTACAAAAGTTAGTTAATATCGAAGGTAAACCATATTCATGAAGAATTTTAAGCTAAACTAGTCAACCCGACAAGTGTCCCTGGGCGCCTCATATATCAATGTTGGCGCAACAACTTTCCATCGCTATTCTTTTGCGTTAGATGGAAATCTATTGCGTCAGGTCAAAATCTGCTATGCAAGCATAGCATAGCAGGGTGTGACATGTGGAAGCTTCTGGTTAGCTGAAACAATTTCTTGACTAGAAAAAGAAAAGTCAAATTATATTTTTCTGAAAAAAAGGTGTCCATTTTGTTAAATTCATCGGTCGAAATGGGTCATTTTGATCATTTTCTATTAAAATATAATCAAAAAACAAGATGCTTTATCTAGCCTTGATCAAAATAAGGTGTGACACTTACGTTCAATCTTCTGGGGCATGCTTGCTTTAGGATTAAAAGCTGACAAGAATATCACAAAGTCCTTAAAGTTCAAACCATCCACCGTCTTAAGCAATCTCTATAATAAGACCATCCACCATCTTAAGCAATCTCTATAATAAGTAAAAAAAAAATTAAAAAAAAAACATAAAGCAAAAACAAGCATATCATTATGATCATGAAATACTCTCTAGGCATCCCAGTATATCTATTAAAATAAAAAAAATAAAAAAAAACATACCTGAGACAGTGGATTCATTGCAAATTCGGGTACCGAAAGAAACTCATCAGCAGAAATGAATCCCTTGGCATTGCGGTCGAGTTGACAAAATCTTTTATACAAAGAAACTATCTCTTGCTGGGAAACTTTAACATATTCAAACAAACATAATTACATAAAATGAGATCAATCAAGAAGTGAAGTGAGTGTGTTAATGTATAAACTATAAAGAAGAAGAGCAATATATATACTTACATAGATTATTGCAGTGTTCTTGAACATCTTCAATATCATATTGAGTTAGTGTAATATAACAAACACCCTTTAATCTGTTGATATGTTAAAGATTGAAAAGAGATGAAATCTTGGAGAATGAATAAAGATAGGATTGGTAGAAGAAAGATGGGGTATTAATCAATAAAAATATAGTTGTTTTTGTCGAAATGACAAATTTGTTGCTTTCTCATGACGGGGAAACTCATGTATGGCTAATTAGATTCTCGGTTTCCAACTCTAGCTTGCATCAGGCATTACAATACCAACTTTGCACGCACGGGTCTTGACCATCAGCCTGTACCATCATCAACTCTAGAAGCCAAAATATACAACTTTTAAACATTCCATTTTCATGATTTGTATGACGCCCCAATTAACAGCCCTAAACCAAAAATCAAAATCTAAAAAGGATCTAGGGGAAGAGGATTTAATAAAATCAAAGATCTGAAATGAAATTGCAAAAAATAAAAAGTAAAAAATCTAACTACACATGAAAATCCAGACGAACAATTAGTTTATATTATCATGACTAACAATTAGTATGACTTTTCAACTTCCTATTCACCTGCAACTTAATATTTCTTTCAAATACACAAATCAAACACTTCAACCTAATTCCAGTAGCTAAAAAACAAGATGAAAACTTAAACTAACCTTAAGGGGGTTCGTCCGGTGGTGGGAACAAAAGCTTCGTCTGGTTGTCGTACGGTGGTCGTCCGGTGGAGATTTGTCCGGTGGGGTTTCGTACGGTGGTGAGATTGGAGCTCGTAGTGTGATTTTGGAGGTTGGTAGTGTTTGCTGTAAATGTGAATTTGGGGGAGATTGAGCAAAAGTGACCATGGGGAGGGAGGGAAAAACCCCGCCTTTGCCTTTTCTGATAAAACCTTAGCCATTGATCACACTCAATATCAACGGCCAGTATTAACCCAGCCACAAACACACGGATCCAAGTTCATTAATACAAAAAATTTTAAAAAATCACACAAACATTTTTAAAAAAACATACAACTTCATTAATATTTATAAAATTACATAAACCTAAAAATTACATAAACCTAAAAATTACAAAATAAGAAACCTAAAGCGTTAAATAAATTTCAAAAAGGTCGATCTTGTCGAACGCCTTTTTTTCCTTGTCGCGAAACTCTATGTTCGCCACCGCCACCCGGTCCTCGTGGCTTAACTCACTCCCGGGAACGGCTTCGTAGTAAGCCTTGAAACGCTCGAGCTTGGGACGTAGCTCGCGCCATTTATGTTGGCACGCGTTGACGTTGTGGCGGTCGTTACCGACGTTTAGTCGGTAGGCCGCAAAAGCTTCCGGCCAATATTTTGTTTGGCCCGGTGGCCGCCCCTTCATAGCGTCAACGACGCTTGTGACTAGGGCAAGTTCTTCTTCGTGGGTCCAGGATGTCATAGCGGGTTCGTTGGATGTTGGGGTTAGGGTGACCGGTTGGGGCAGCGGGGGATAGCGAATGTTTGGGATGGACCACGGTGGGGTTTGGGATGGACCACATGGTTGGGGTTTGGGGTTATTTATAGGGGATGTTGGGGTTGGGGTGATCGGTTGGGGTGACCGCTTGGCCAAGCCAACGGTTTGAATTTAAAAATTCAAAACTTTTGGGATGGACCGCTATGACGTGGCGGGTGAGCCAATGAGATTCAGCCAACTAGGATGGCCATACCGCCCCACGCCCGGCTTGAAACCCAAGCCCCAAGGGCCACGCCCAAACCCAAGTCCACCCGGGATGGTGGCTTGGGCGTTTTCCCCCTACCCACGCCCAAACTCCCGCCCCATTCCCCGCAGTCTAAAATAACATTGATATTTCATGAAGTATAATTAAATTTCAAATCTGAAAGAAGATGTTCAGCAGATTATCAGATTATCGGTTACATAAACCCTAGAATTTAAGATGCTTTGTTAATAGATTATTGGATGAGGTTTTTTACCTGGAAGGAGATGATCAGCAAGAAACTTGTTTGGATTTGGGATGATGAAGCGGCTGAAGATTTGGGTTTTTGAGAGGGAATTGGGAATTTGGTGTGTAGAATTTTGAGAGGGATTTGGGATGATGAAGCGTAGGGTTTGGGTTTTTGAGAGGGAATTTTGGGGGATAAAACTTTTTGATAAGTTTTTAGATGGCGCCATGATAGATTGGTGATTAAATTAATTAAAAATCAAACGATGACACACAACAATGACACACATATTGATGACACACAACGATGACACATACGCTTTGTTTAACTATTAAAAGTTAAAAGATGACACAAAATCATGACACACATATTTTAATGTGTTTTATTTTTTTTTGAAAATGACATTTAAACCATGACACACAAGAATAAGTGTCATAAAACATTCAAATTTTACCAATGATGACATTTTTTCTATGACACAAGCGTTTGTGTGTCATAAATTTAATGTGTGTCATTGTTCTTGTGTCATTAAAGGTATTTTTTCTAGTAGTGTAGGAAGCATACCTTTTATCTCTATCCATATCATACTTAGAAAATTCAAATAATATATATATATCTCCATTGTATCATACTTAAAAGGGGTTTTATAATTATATTTTAAGTCAGGGTTTGTAAACACTCTCTAAAGCTATGTAAGCGTATTTTAAGTCGGGGTTCGTATCAAAAGACGCGAATTTTATTAGTGTTCAATTATATTTTAAGTTAGGGTTTGTAAACACCGTCTAAAGCTATGTAAGCATATTTTAAGTCGGGGTTCATATCAAAAGACACGAATTTTATTAGTGTTTAAAGGATATTTCGTTAGTATCCTGATGTGATGAGATTGTGTGTGTATATTTAGACGGGGTTATGTGCATTACCGCGTCTAAAAACAAAATTGAACCCCGTCTAATGGTTACTTGTGTACTAGTGATAGTTATAAACTATCCATTTAATCACGCATGTTATATGATACTAATCTGCATAGTTATAAACTATCCATTTAATCACGCATGTTATAAGATATTAATCACGAATGTTTATTAATCACGCATGTTATAAGATATTAATCACGAATGTTTATTAATCACGCATGTTATAAGATATAAATCACCCATTGTGTATTAATCACGCATTGTGTATTAATCGCGCCTGTAGGATAAGGTCTCGTATTATCAGGCAAGTTATAATCATGGGGTGGGAGGTGGTAATTGATGGGTTGGTTTCGGTCATAGGGTGGGAGGTGTTAGTGGGTTCGGAAGTAAGAATTGGAGGTGGTGAGTTGATTAGGCTTGGAGATGGGCTTTAGGAAGTTGTGTAAGGTGTTGAGGGTATGGGGCTGGTTGGCATAGTGGAGGGAGTTGGGCTTACAGGTTCTGGGCTGTTTGGGCTTAGGGGTTCTGGGCTGAAATGGGCAGAAGAAGTGGGGCTGGAAGTAGTGAGGGGGCTGTTGAGGGAAAGGAGTGGTGATGTTATAATAATTTATTATGCAAAAGTTAAATAACGCACTTAGGACCATTATGTATTAATCACGCATGTTATAATTGAATTACGCTTGTTTATAAATATGTTGATACCATACTTACCGGGTACAAACTCATTTTTTGCAGCCCGAACCAATCTATGGGGCCGAATACAATGACAATGCACGATTGAATGTATTTTCATCAAACCTTGAAGATACACCGGTTAAATATGGGGTGAAGAATCTAGAAACAGTGGATCTTATCTTCATTCCAGTACTGTTATCTGAACATTTCTTCTGCATTTGCTTTCACTTAAAGAAGGGCGATATTGAGTTAATTGATAACTCTAGGATCAAACAAGCGTTTGGTGAACGTTACCGTGGGCGTCCCGAAATGCTGGTAAAACTGCAGATTTCATCTTTATATACTATAATAAGTACGTACTAATATGATTTTTTTTATCTGATTATAGCGTAAAGCTCTCATTCAGTACCTAAAAAACAAGATACGGCAAAAAGAATGGATAAAAAAATTGGAAAAAACAAAAAGAATAAGGAAAGAAATGGATTGGAGGACTCTTGAAAATGGGGTTGATTGTGGTGTCTTCACTATGAGGCATATGGAGACATACAAGGGCAAAACACCATGGAATCCGGGGTTTGAGAACGAAAAAAAAAAAGCCGTTCAAGATTCACAGCTTCGTTTCTTGAGGTATCGCTACCTTAGTAAGATTGTATTGTCGGAGTACAACCTTATAAGAAAAGAAGTCTTTGAATCAGCTAAGGAATTTGAGAAGAACTTGGCAAAATTGGACATGTTGAAAGACCTAGATAAAAAAATCAGTCAACGATTAGATGAGTTCTTTAATCTTAAAAAAAAGTAATCAAAAATGTTATCTAGTTAAACTGTTTTTGTTACAGTGATATGTGAACAATTTTTTTTTATATTATTGCTGTGTTTGTAATTATTTTTTATTCAGATTTTTCTTGTTTTGATGTTAATGTATACTATACTAATAGATGACATTAATAACAAAACACAACGCCTAAGTTTAGTTTTACAAAACCAGGTACAATACATAGAAAACCACTAAGAAAAAGCAAAAAAAAAAAACATTATTAAACTACTCGATAACATACACCAAACACACATGCTTAAACAACTTCAAAAGAAGGACTGTAAACTTGATCTTGGTGTCCATAGAGCATCCTAAAACGGCTATTGCATCCGAAAGCTCCTTCAGTTGTTTCTCATCCCGCTCTCCTAGATCAACCATGAACATCATGGCAACCTCTCGGACACTGGACTCTTTCATTCCCGAAAGCAAGTTGAAAATTTCTTCTCTTCTCTTCATGTTTTCTCTTACCCTAGAAACGTTAGTCTCCAACAAGTTTTTACAAGACCTGTCTTCAGCAATTTGTTCCTGGATCCTCTTTGTGAGGTAAACACTCATACCAGATGATGAAGTAGATCCAGTAGATGAATTGAGAGAATGTGACATCTTCGAAAGTAATATTCAAATGATGTTTCTATGAAATTTAAAATGAAAAAACCAACAAGGTGACATCTATTTTTAAAAGGCATTCCAATTATTGGATTAGAATACACTGTTGGTGATTTTTGGAATTTTATTGATCCAGTACAGATATTTATAAAAACTACAGATGTTAGAATATTATTGAAGCTCAATAATAATGCACGTATGGACTGTGCCTAAGCATACAAAAATTACGCATGATGTATTGCTTCAAATTGACTGATCAAATAAATTGGGTCTGGTATAAAAATACGCATTGTTATAAAATGACTCATATGACACATAATCACGCATGGGTGTAAAAAAAGCAAAATCGATATTCTGCCCAAAAGAAATGGTGAAACTTATACATTGAATGAGTGAATTTAAGTAAGTTGTATATCTTATTAATAGAAAGCAAGTTACAAGATGATTTTAAATAAAAATTGTTAAAAATCATGATATCTACTAAATAGGCTTCCATCGACAAGACTGGTAATTAAGATGCATATTCAATTTTAATTAACAAATCTTCCCCAACTACCCTATTAAATCAAACTTTTCATCCATATTATATAATCACAACTCCATTTTTGGCCAAACCATAACAACCCTAACTAAGTAAAAGCAATGTCCAGTGACCAAGCAAACATAGCAATCAAGGAGCTCCTCGCAAGCCGTAGTTTGACCAAGCTTGCATCTAATGTAAACTCCACTAGCAATGTCTTTGATGTGCAGAAGAAGGTACTAGAACAACAAAAGAAGAACCAAGAAATCTGGGGAAAGCTACTGCAAGAGCCAAAATCTGTGATGAGGGACGAAGCCATAAACCTCATGATGGATCAGTCATCTTCTTCTGATCACTTGGTTTACTCGTATCTGAAAGATGCAGTGGAGATGGTCCAAAGGAAGATGGAAAAGAGTGAGAAGGAGATGGACAAGATATTCAAATCGAAGTAGCTATGTTGTGGTATGTCTGTTTTTTGGAATGTCTGTTTTTTGTAAGTAGTCTCTTTTGATGAATTTTGGGATGTTATGTAGTTGATGTTTGGAAAACTTACTGTCTGTGGTTGTTATTGGCAATCGTTAAATGATATGTGAATAAGTTTATGAATATCGGTAATTTTTACATGTTTGATACGTTTGACTGGATGTTTCAACAATTAACTAAAACAAAAAGGGAGGTAAAAAATTACGCAAGTAAATAGGTCATTATAACGCTAGTTGAAAACACATCAGCTTGAAATATATCACGCATGTACACTTAAATGCCGCTAGTTATGAGAAAAAAGATTGACTGCTGATTCTTATTTTGAATAAATGGCATAAAAAATAAAAAACCCAATAATCACGCATGTTACTAATAATGACGCATGCTATGAGAAAACAATTTTAATCACGCAACTTGGTGTTAAAAAATTACGCACGTCCTATCCAGGTACATCGTGAGGGTGCAAACCTAATAGCGCTATCAACTAATAACCATGTTGCCCTACAAGCAACTAGTTCGGTAGTATGATGGGACTTAAGGGATAGAAATTGAGTGCATTATCGAACATCAACATTTACTGAAAACCGCCTCATATCCCCTACAAGGATATGGGTTTGTGAAAACTGCCTCACATCCCCTACGAGGATGTGGGTTTATGAAAACCCGTTTATTTGTTTGCCTATTTGATTGTCCCCACCGGACGCATCCTTGTATTGAGAGAAGTGAACTCACCTTAGTTTTGCTCGGTATGGTAAGTTACCCTTTCCAAGTTGGTCAACCAAACCCTACCGTGGTTACCAATAAGAATCAGTTTCGTACACAAATAAGTCACATATTTTCACGGATAGCATTTACCGCAAAGATCACCGTATAACACATAGCAAGTACTCAAATCACATCACAACACTTAACATATGAGTTTGCTACTCACACAAGCCAAATCAGGTTCCTCATTCTATTTTAATGTTATACAACTTTATAAACACAAACATTCATCAACAACATTATCATAAACTACTGTTCGTGGGATGCTTCTCGGCGAAGGTTACTCTGGACGAAGAATTATACTTCTTCAAGAGGGATGGTGGCGAAGAATCCCAGTTGTTCGTCGAAGGCCAGTCGACGAAGGATCAAGTTCTTCGTCGACCTGGGTTCTTCATGGGGGGGGGGGGAATCTTCGTCGCTGCCTCAACAGTTTCAAGAACAATAACCCTAACTGCTGTCGTTCGTTTAAACAACACAACCTAGAACATGTTTCTTTGATAAACCTAAATCATGGATCATATTAACCCGCAATTAACATTCTCATCATTCGTATAAAATCAAGTCATCGAACATCTTTCATGCAAATCGAACCATAATTTATGGCAAATCATCAATGGCAATCTTAGTTTATAGACTAACATCAGATCGATTCAAATAACATCCTAGCATGTTTTTAGCACAACCCTGGATCATGCTAAAATCACATATATCAAACATCAAGTAACAATACATCAAACAGTTCATCATCTCTTTATATCACTAGACCCTTCAAAGGATTAAATCAAACAATAAGGATCATGTACTAACCAAATGATGAGATGATTAAAGAAGTGTTATGGAACCAAAGAGGCTTCGAGAGAGATGGGGCTGTCGTCGAAGGGGAGAGGAGAGGAGAAGAGTAGGGTTTTGTTAATTATAAACTTCATTTACAGATATGTGTGAATACAATGTAAATAGGGCCGATTCATAACTGGGCTTCACTTGGGCCGAAGGCCCTTTCGGCGAACAATGCTCTCGATGAAGAACCATACTTCGTCGAGCTGTTGATGACAAAGATCTATCTTCGTCAAGAACTGATGATGACGAAGACCTATCTTCGTCATGGAATGTTTGTGACGAAGAACTGTCTTCGTCAAGAAGTGAGGTTGGCGAAGGACCTTAGTTATGAAGTTATGAAACATAAACAATTCTTAAGTTATTCATTAAACAACCATACATCACAATACTTCACTTATTCATCAATCATGCACAAGTTACAACGCAAAACGAATTATGAAAAGAGGATTGGGAAACAAGCAATGCGTAGAGGAAGGACCTTGAGATCTCGGGTTGTCACACCTACATAAGAACTTAATTTTTCGTTTGGTTTTGTATATATTAATTGCTTGTTCTTGTTGTCTGCACAACCTTTGCTTCACATATTATCTTTCTGTAAACTTGTTCATGGGGGGCATCTGATACAGTAGATGTTAACAAGATTTCTAACCCAAAACCATTGGAAAATTTAATCTTAAATCCAAACCCCAAAAAGATTATCTAAATTCACTAAAACAATCCTCATAATCAACAAAGTCTAGAAGCAACTAAAATACTAATGTGTTTTGAGACTTTGATCCACTAAAAACCTATGTGGTCAAAGAAGCCAAAGGCGCGCACCTAGGCATAAAAACGTCTGAACCTAAAAAACCTGCCCGAAACAGTCAAAACTAGTTTCAAATGGTCTGAACCAGCCGCAAATGGCCTAGACCGAATTCACGAACTCACGCCTTCGGCCTACGCGACTGGCGCACCCTTAACCCTTTAACTACTAGCTAAAATAACCGAAATAATACCTGAATTGTAGATGGAGAGTGGGGGGTTTGTGGCGGAGGAGACGACAGAGACGCGGAGACGGTGGCGGGTTTGTGGCGGAGGAGACGGCGGAGGCCGGAGAAGATGAAGATGCCCTGAATCGCTGATGAGTGATGATAGCCTGGTGAAGATGATGTTGTTCGCCCATGCTTTTTCTATTCAAACCCTAATGACCCGTATGACCCGTGAATAAAAGTTTTAACTTTTTAAGTGACCCATTTCAACTCCTTATTTATTTTTTTAACCCAAAACAGCCCATTGTAGTTTTTAAAAGGGTTAAAATGACCCATTTAATAGCTTCTGGGTCAGGATTGCCCCTCTACTTATAAGGCCCAATAAATATCACGCTGATAAGAATGTAAAAGTTACGATATCAAACATGTGGAGCGCATGACTGAATCTTGCAAAGTATCTAACTTCTTCTAGTTGGTTCGACCCCAAAATCGCATACACCAATGACCAAACAAGGTTCATGTTATTCTAAATCAACACCAATAGTTACCATCACAGGTAACTTCAGGCGCCTTAGATTGATTTTAGCTGCAGTTTATTTGACAGGTAACAAACAAGTTATGCATTAGTGGGGAATGAGTAATTAAACCTCTAATGGAAGCATCGTTAACATGATCCAGACCCGTTTTATGGCCATAATTAGTATCTAACTATTTCCTAACATTTAACAGTTGAAGATGCATTGGTCTTATGAGAAAAGATGCATTGGAGATAAAAATTGACAGAAAGGAGGACAAAAAATTTACGTAAACTGCACATTGGGAAATTGGTATGTGGTTTAACTAAAACATGATTAAACTACGAATCATCTGCTAACCAAATCAAAGCAGGAGATGGAGTCATTGGAAGATCTACTAAAACATCAAAAAGTAACATATAACCTTGTATATAATAGTTTCTATATGAAAACAGTAACACAAAAATATCTGCATTGTTGATGCAGATTTTGTGTCTGATGCTTGTCGAATAGATTAGATTTATTTTATGCTGAATTTGTAATAGTTAGTGAAACGGTCTAACGAACGTGTATAGACCCGCTCGTTTGAAGTGGTCAAACGAGAGGGTTATTTGTTTGACCGTGTGTGTTTGAAAGACAAAGGGGTGTAGCTATAAATAGCAACCCTTTGTCATTTCAAACATTTGGAAGTTTTAGAGGTTTGAGTCCTCACAGGGAGAGATCACCACTTCGTCTCTCCCCGGATGTGTACTCCTTTGGTATGGTTCTGTTAGCTTGTTAATCGGGCCGGTTTGCTTTGTTATGTTATCAAATCTATACAAGTAAGTATTTCATCCGTCTCTAATCTTCCCGTCTATGAACATAATCATGATAATCACGGTTTCGGTCCCGAAAACGGTCCTACAATTGGTATCAGAGCCATGGTACCCAATTTAGTAAAAACAGTTTGCTAAGTCACATGTGCTCTAGATCTGTGATTTTCGTGATTTTTGTTCAAGATCTAAAAATGGTGAACAACCCAGATCTGGACCGAAATATTCGGGTCTAGATGAAACAGAACATATACAAGAGTTGGGTTTTATGTTTTACACCTAAATAAACAAGTTTTCATCATCAAATATGATCTATACAATGATTTTAGTAAGATCTGGAAACGAACAGTTAACTGTGTTCTTCAGATGAGTATGGCGGCTGGTAAGAAACACTAGGGTTCCTGTTGATACCCTACGACGAAATCCCAGCTGACGAAGTCACCCATTTTCGTCGACCTGAACAGTATTTCGTCACCTGTTGTTTATATCAAAAAAAAAAAAAAACAACCGAAGTGATGCTATTTGACGATATCAAATCCCCTCGAGTCCCGAATCTTCAACTCTAACCTCAGAAACATGGAATCGATCTTCTTCAGAGCTGATATTAGCAGCTGTTTTATGTAATTGTCGGCTGGATTTTATTGTTGTCAAGGGTAGATGATGATGTTTGTTCGGCTGCAACCATGGGAAGTTGGTCTCACCTTCTGAAGTTTCTATTGACACCATCGATGGTGACACCACCGTAGTCAAAGGCAAGAACATCATAATTGCCACCGGGTCTGATGTCAAAGGACTACCCGGGATCTCTATTGATAAGAAAGAGGAAGTGCCGCCATGGAAAGAAGATGGTTGTCGGCTGAATTTTTGTTGATGATGTTTGGTTTTGTTCATCGTAGAGAACAAACAAGAGAGAGAAAGTGGAGGCAGATGCACAATTTTGTTTTGGGGTTTTTGATTCTTTTTGATGGTTGGTATCGAAGAGATAAGAAAGCAAGAGGTTTTGGATGTCTGTGTATCGATGATTGATTAAATTCAATAAGTCTATTACAACAGCCCTAATTTTGATCGATCGATAAGTATCTGGGGACTTGAAAGTGGGTGAGGGCTTCACAAATTTCTTTGAAGGTGGGTATCGCAAAAGAAGAAGATGAGGCAGATGTTTGTGGATGATGAATAATTAAGGGGTGTTTGACTTTTGGGGGTGTGTATGGAAGAGAGAGACATTAAGTGGATGTACAAAGGTAAGTGATGTCGGCAGAAGTAAGGTTCACGAATTATGATTTTATTAAATTATGATTTTCTGTTGGACCTCAAGTGAATCCAAGTGGGCCAAAGAAGATCATTAATTTGCCTCATATGATTTTCTGTTGCTTTGGGCCTTATTTGGAAGCATAAAATTGAAAAAGACATTAAAAAAAATTCATTGGACCAGTGTTGGGCCTGCAAATCTGCCAGGTTAATCGTGGGTTGTTTGTTGAACCTATTTGATTGGCAAATTAGTTATTGGGTTGTGAATGTGTGATGGAAACTTTTATATGGGCCAAGATTCAAAGGTAGTTGCATGCACATGGGGTCGGGTGTTCGCAAAATTTATTTGAACCGCGCTTCTACATGTCAACGTCAAAATTCGTACGGGTTTTGGGAGCGCGCGGGATGATGAGAGATGATGAAAACTTGATTTTTTTTTTTTAAATGTGGGGTAGTCTCGGTTACCGATGCAAACGTCAAATTTGGTGACTTGACTACTATGGGCCAAAAACAAAAATGGTATGTTCACTTCCGCACGTCAATATTTATGATTGTTATCGTTTATTCGAAAATGTTCGAAAGCATTTTGTTTATTGTCATATTCTCGCATTTGAAAACGAACGTATGAACCTGGAATGTCAATACCGGTCCTAATGAGTTCACAAAGTCTTTGGAGGGATACAAGTCGGATCCTACGGGGTACTAGGCAAAATTTCTTTATCAACTAGAATATGCAACGAAGAAATCTTTTTGTTTATTGTCATATTCTCGCATTTGGTAACGAATGAATGAACCTAGAATGTCAATACCGGTCCTTACGAGTTCACAAAGTCTTTGGAGGGATACAAGTCGGATCCTACGGGGTACTAGGGGACGTTCTTATTCAACTAGAATATGCAAAAAAAGAAAGTCGTTTTCGTGATTTTTCAGAACCGAGAACATTTAGTGAAGATTGACGATAGTTCCGCTAAGTGAAGGGAATTGGTGAACATTTGAAAGTTGACGACAGTTCCTTTGAAGTGGAGGGAATCTGTTATGGTTTAGAGATCTTACCAAAGAAATGGGGGAATAAAAATTTTCGTATGTTGAATTTCTTCAGTAAATTTCTAAGCGCAATCACAGGTGGTAGAGTTTGTGATTTTCTGGTGATACCAACGGTTTGGCGTGGAATGTTTTGCACATACACATATTTGAGGATTTTAATTAATTCTCCAGCCAGCGTGAAGGGTTTTGCACGGAAAAATACAGGTTTCTAAAGTCTACAGTAGTTACAAAAGCGCTGTTCACTGAAGACTTGGGGAATCTTTACGAAAGCTGATAGTTCAAGACTGAACACCTGCAGGATTCTTTATGAAAGCTGATAGTTCAAGACTGAACACCTGCAGGATTCGGTTTTGGGTTTGATGTTTCTTTGGGATTTTACAGGGATCTGGGGGTAACTCAATTCGTTGAGTTTGCAAACGATGTACTTGGTCTAGCTGACTTCCTGAGTACTGATGCTGAAGATCTGTAGTGCATTACGTGGTCAACTTCACAAAGGCGAGACAATGAGATATGGATGTAGTTCAACTAAGCATGCTGGTTGAGCTTGCAAGGGATACACTTGGTCTAGCTGACTTTCCTGAGTGTTGATGCTGAAGATTAAAGTGCATTACTTGGTCGATTCCACAAAGACGGTTTATAGAAGACAGTTCACTAGAAACCTCTACCAATGTAGTATGCTTGAAGATCAAGACTTGATACAGTTTTTAAAGAATGGAACCCTTATCAAATGCCGGTTGGAGTATTGGAAGATCAGCAGAAGATCGGTCAATTGATCCTTTTGAGGAAATTGCACAACACCCAACACGGATACGCGTACTTTAAGGGGGAACTATTATACGAGGAGCGTCAAGATACTACTTACCTGGATCATCGGTCAAGGGGGAATTTGTTAACATAGAGAAGATGAATACTTGACTGAAGATCGATTGCAGTTGCATTTTTAGCATTCGATAGCAACGGACAAGGGGGAATTTGTTGATGCAGATTTTGTGTCCGATGCTTGTCGAATAGATTAGATTTATTTTATGCTGAATTTGTAATAGTTAGTGAAACGGTCTAACGAACGTGTATAGACCCGCTCGTTTTAAGTGGTCAAACGAGAGGGTTATTTGTTTGACCGTGTGTGTTTGAAAGACAAAGGGGTGTAGCTATAAATAGCAACCCTTTGTCATTTAAAAAATTTGGAAGTTTTAGAGGTTTGAGTCCTCACAGGGAGAGATCACCACTTGGTCTCTCCCCGGATGTGTACTCCTTTGGTATGGTTCGGTTAGCTTGTTAATCGGGCCGGTTTGCTTTGTTATGTTATCAAATCTATACAAGTAAGTATTTCATTCGTCTCTAATCTTCCCGTCTATGAACATAATCATGATAATCACGGTTTCGGTCCCGAAAACGGTCCTACATACATTAGAGGGTTTCTGTCTAACATTTTCTTATAGTGCTCTCAGCGGGCAGATCCACCCTTTGGGTACCCGCATCAAGCAATCCCACACTTTTTTTTATGTGTCAACCGGAAAATCCATTGACCTGATAGTTTTTTTTGGATGATGACCCCAATAAATAACTTAGCAACCAAACAATTGTCATATTATATAAACTTATTCTCCATGCATCCCATTTCTATGATGTGTTCAACACTAAGAATATTGTTGGAGTAACTTACCCTTCATAGGGATCGTAGACGATGCGTAAAGGAGGGTATTCACCTCTCTCTGCCATAGCTCTGCATTTATTATAGGTTTCTATGTCTCCATTTGAAAGAACCTTAAATAAATTCCAAAACAGATGGGCATATCATACCATATATAAATAGAACAATTACATCAGCCATGTAACTTTTTAAAAGCGTTTTTTGACAGTGGAGTTGCATTGAGCTCTAATTAAGTGACTTGAACTAGTAATTTGAAGGGTTTTTTTTTTTTTTTTTTTGATCAACAGATACCACTAGGCCAAAGGCCACTCGGTGATTTCAACTATAAACAGAAATTTGAACTAAAATCTTTTACTTCAGCCATAAATTTATAGGCATAAGCAAAATGAAGCGATAAACTCAAAGCTAACCTGAACTCCATTCTCCAAATCAGCTTTGTTTGCAGATTCTGGAGCCATACCAGGAGGGTAAGTGAGGTCATTGCTAAACTCCATGTTGACTGCTGTTAGAGCAGAAGTTAAAGATTGCATTTGCTCCAGCCTTTGATCAACATCTTTGCTTGGAGTATATGGTAATAGTCTGCGGCTCTTCTTACGATGGACCAGGGTACATGTTCGCCTCTTTTGTTTCCTAGAATATGTTAATTCAAGGAAATACAATACATCATAAACATGCAGAAGAAAAGAATCTTAAAAACACAATAAGACAGAAAATGGTCTTCTAGTTATTCCACATGATGAATATGGTAACTTAAGAGGCATCCCCACAGATATAACGCAAGACTCATTGAGCAGACCAACAGAAGGTAGGATACCTTTTCCTAATATATGTTCATTGTATGCGCAATTTATAACAGTCTTCATGTTCTCCTTGAATTATTTAATAAATTAGCTCACTAACACTAAGGATGAAAAATTTCAACCCGAACACCAGAACCGACCAAACATATTCGCTGCACCCTTGCGTATTCAGTTCTAAATTTAGCTCAATTTTGGTATCTATCTGTACCCTTGCATACTGTACTAGTTCGTTAAAGTTATTTTTAACGTACTATACCACACTGGTACCGACCAAACATATACGATACTGGATTCGGTTTTAAATTTAGCTAAACTTAGGTGTCGATATTATGCAGTTCGTTACTTTTAACGTATACAGGTAAGGTACCGACCGAACATAACATATACTGTACGACATTAGGTTTAAATTTTAGCTAAATTTCGGTATCATTATTATGCATATTATTCAGTTCCGTAAGATACCCTACCAGTACGGATCTCATCCCTAATTTAACATTTGTAAAACCTAGAAATTGGATAAAGAAGAAAACTAACCTCAGTAGCGCCCAAATTCTCTATCTCAGGAATCTTATTGCCTGCAAATTGAACAAAACTAAAAGAACATATTCAGATATACGAACATGAATATATGTATATTTGAATAAAGTATGAAAACCTCGAAGATCGAGTTCACGTTCGCGAAGAGTATTGAAGAAGTGAGGGCTTTTCCATATCAAATCGGCTGTAAGTCTCACCATTTTCGTTTTGAGAGGGAATTTGGGAAAATTTGGGTTTGTGGGAACCTATGAGGGAGATCTGAGATAGTTAGGGCAAATTTTGAGAGGGAGTTCAAAATTTTGGGAGGGAATTACTAGTTGGGGGAAATTTGAGAGGGATTTGAATAGGGATGGCAATGGGTCGGCTTCGGGTCGGGTTTAGTAATTCCCTATCCATACCCGCTTGTAAAATTGTGTCTCATACCCGACTATATATCCGTCGGTTATTTGTCGGGTATCGTATACCCGTGGGTATCCGGTATACCCATTAATTTGTTAAAAAATATATGTTGGGGTTTCCAAATACATTTCTTTTACTATTACAATTATTATGTATTTTATTTATACAACAACAATTATAAATTAAAAAAGTACATTACATAATATAACTTTTATCATAAATTAATAATAACTTTATAGTACGTATACACTTATATGTACATACTTTACAAACATACAAAATATAAATAATATTATCAAATACAGATACTAAACGAAAATTTATTTTTTTCACATCATGAACATACGAAAATAAAAATACTAATAGACAATGGTTAATGGAAAATAAAAATATAAATTAAAAAATCCGAGTATATGATCGGGTATATAGTGCGGGTAAACGGGTATGTGGTTTCGGGTAATCCCATACCCGACCCATACCCATGAAAAATTTTAAATCTAATCCCACACCCGGCCCAATATTCGTCGGATATCATGTATACTCGTCCTATTTGTGTTGGGTTTCAGGTATATCCGTCGGGCTCGGGTATTTTTGCCATCCCTATATTTGAAATTGTTAGTTTGGTAGTTTAATGGAGAAAAAACAAAGGGTTCCGGGCGGGACAGCTAATACGCCCAGAAAGATGTCTTTTTGGGCCCTTGTCTAAAACGCCTAGAAATATACGCTTTTTTGGGCGTTATTCTTATAAAATGGGGCGGTTCTTGATTTGCCACTAGAAGTGTGTGCCACTAAATGGACTTTTATTGTAGTGGCTGCTAAACATCATCAATGTAACTAGGGGTGTTAAAGAGTCGAGTCAAGCCTGATCTTGTCTCTTTTAATTTGCAGAGAGCTCGAGCTCGGCTAGTTTCGATATTTATTTCTAAAGCTCGAGCTTGGCTCGTGAGTAGTTTTTCAAGCTCGGGCTCGGCTCGTTTATTATTTATTAATCGAAACCGGCGACCACCACCACCTCTCACCACCACCGCTGGCCACCACCGCCGGCCACCACAACTGTCAGCCACCACCGCCGGCAACCACCACCACCACCACTCACCACCACCACCACCGGCCACCACCACTATTCACCACCACCACCACCACCACCCGTCACCACCACTACTCACCACCACCACCGGCCACCACCACTACTCACCACCACCACCACTCACTGGCCACCACCACCTCTCACCACCACCTATCACCACCACCTCTCACCAGCACCACCACCACTCAACGGCCAGCACTACTACTCACCACCACCACCACCACCACCGGCCACCATCACTACTCACCACCACCACTCACCACCTCCACTCACCGGCCACCACCACTACTCACCACCACCACCACTCACCGGCCACCACCACTACTCACCACCACCACCACTCACCGGCCACCACCACCACCATCACTCACTACCACCTCTCACCACCACCTCTCACCACCACCACCACTCACCACTCACCACCACCACTCACCGTCCATGATTAAGCGGGTCAATAACCTAGTGTTATTATAAAAATCTAGCGAATAAACGTCCTATAAAACTTATGTTTTACGACTCAAATATCAAGTTTCCTATTACGTTGTATTATAATAACACCATAATGATTAGCGTCCTATAAAGGTTATTGCATATAAATTGTTTTCCTTTTTTACAAGGATTATAGAAACTAAGTAGTATTCTTACTATATATGCTATTGTCATATGTGAAATTGTGATTAAATTGTGTGTTTTAATATTCAAATGTTCCCTTTTGGTATTAGATGATCATTTAAGAGTTGAAACGTTATCCTTGATGGATGAGAATATATACCACATTAAAACTCTTCGCATATTTAAATGTTTTATTCTATTTCTTAATATTTTATCGTTATTCTATATTGTTTTGGTTGACCTACTTCACTAAGCAGGGCCGGCTCCGAAAATCACAAAAAAATTTTTGGCCTTGTTCGAGATAAAAAAATTTGGGCCCTATTCGCAAATCTTCATATAACATAAACTCATCAATCATTCAATCATATATATATATATAAATACTAAAAATTCATAATAATGCCATAATTGTTATGAAATAGATAAAACAAATTAACAAAAATAGTGTAGCAAAAATGATCAAAGTATCGAACTTACTTGCTAAGCAAACAGTGTGGTTCTCCTAGCATTTTTTGAAGCAAAGCTCTCGATCATCTCCTTGTAATCCATAGTATCTAATATTTCACTTTCAATAGATATTGTCGCCAACTCGTTTAGCCTTTCTTGTGACATTGTAGAACGTAAATAGGTCTTCAACAACTTCAACTTTGAGAAACTTCTTTTTGTTGATGCCACGGTTACCAGGAGGCATAATTTCTATATATTAATTAAAAACATCCATTCAATCACAATTCACACGAAGTCTAATACATTTAGAGTAGAAATAAACCACTATTCTTTTACTATATTTTACAGTTGTTGGTTATGCATTTGAAATATCTTTAATGGGATTTTAAAATTCACTAAAGATAAGATCAAAATATAAAAACTCATTCGCCGCCAATAGAGCTTTCCACGTTTCAACTATATTTTCAATCCTATACAATATATATTATTGCATTTAAATGGTGACTACCACCACTATCACTTGAAGAAAACACTAGTTTTGAAAGATTGAACAAACATGGTTTCTTTAATTGCAGGTTGGCGTTGGGGCTCGTAACAGATAACAACAAACAAATACCTCCGGGCTCCTGCTGCGAATCTGCGGATGATGATGATGATTATTATCTGCGAATCGCGATGATGATGAATCCCTGCCACGACTTTGTGTACTTGTGTTCGTCTGTTCCATCAGCGACAATTGTAGTATACTAGTATTGATTTAATGATTGGGGCCTGTACGGTTATAAGAATGGGTTTTTTTATAAACTTTGGGCCTGTACTGATTTGGGCTATATATATATAAAAAGAAAATTTAAAAATTTTTGGGCCCTTTAATGATTTGGGCCCTGTTCTCAAGCCCACCCTGCACATGGGGATAGCTGGCCCTGTCACTAAGGGTGTAAAATTTTACTTCGCTTTTGGTCTAAAAATGTGTGAGTCGCCTCTACACTACCGGAACCATACCTAGAAACATTTCATTTTTCTTTTTACTTTTTTGTCATCTATATCTATATTATATAATAAAAGAAGACCATGGGGGAGATGTGTCATTCAACTACTCTTCTTTTTGTTTCCTTATACCCCCCGTCAATCCGATAGGTGGGGAGCCCACACGAAGGTAGTGTCGGAACCGTTCAAAGAGTGGGCGTGAGAGACTCTTTGTGAAGATATCTGCCACCTGAAGATTGGTAGAGACGTGCTTTGTGCGGAGGCGACCCGAGGAGACGAGCTCTCTAATAAAATGATAATCAATATCGATGTGCTTGGCCCGTTTGTGAGATATGGGGTTCTGGCTTTGAAATACGGCACTGAGATTATCACATAGCAAAGTTGGCGTAGCTGCTGGAGTGACATGAAGTTCTCTGAGAAGATTGATAACCCAAACAAGCTAGGAAGCGGTATTCGCCATAGCCCGATACTCGGACTCACAACTAGATCGGGAGACTGTTGGTTGCTTCTTTGCACTCCATGATACAAGATTGCCACCGAGATAAATGGAGTATCCATATGTAGAGCGACGGGTTTCGAGACATTTGGCCCAATCAGCATCGGAGTAGCCAACGAAAGTGGTAACCTTTGACTTGGCAAACGTTAAACCGTAAGACACGGTACCTTTGACATAATGAAGTATCCATTTCACAAGCTGATAATGTGAAACTGTAGGAGCGTGTAGAAACTGACTTGCCTGATTGACGGCGTATGCAAGATCAGGTCTAGTAATGGTGAGGTACTGTAAGGCACCCACCAAAGAACGATAGAGAGTCGGATCATGAAAAGGAGTGCCTTGAGTAGTGAACATGTTTGTTGTAGCAAGAGGTGTGGTTGCCGGATTAGCATCACGAAGACCGGCACGTGCTAAAATATCATAGGCATATTTGGATTGTGATAGGAAAAGACCAGTGGAGGAATAAGAAACCTCTAGACCAAGAAAATAGTTAAGTTGTCCCAAATCCTTGGTGGCAAATTCCTGGTGTAATTGAGTAATGAAAGTTTTTAATGTTTCGACATTGTTACCGATGAGGACAAGATCGTCAACATAGACGAGAAGATAAAGTATAGAGGTGTTGCGTTTATAAACCAATAAGAATGTGTCTGATTTGCTACACACAAAACCTTGGTTTAAAAGAAAAGAGTTGATTCGTTGGAACCATGCTCTTGGTGCTTGCTTGAGCCCGTAAAGAGCTTTGGTGAGGCGACATACATGATTTGGATAAGTTTGATCAATATACCCCGGTGGTTGCTCCATATATACCATCTCATTTAAATTCCCATTCAAGAAGGCGTTCTTGACATCTAATTGGTGAAGTGGCCAACCGTTTATGGTTGCTAATGCAAGCACAATGCGGATTGTTGACGCTTTGACGACGGGACTAAAGGTGTGAGAATAGTCCAACCCGGGTATTTGTGTAAAGCCTTGAGCAACAAGCCTTGCTTTAAAATGATCAATAGTGCCATCGACTTTGTATTTAGTTCGATAAACCCATTTCGACCTAAGAATGTTGGTGTTCGGAGGACGAGGAACAAGGACCCAAGTCTTGTTAGCTTGTAGCGCATGCATTTCCTCATCCATAGCATGAACCCATTTAGAGTGCTTGGCAGCCGATTTATATCCCTTGGGATCTCGAGCAGTGAATAAAGCCATATGTAGAGGACTGGTTTGAAGAATAGCAAGGTCAGCTTGATGTTTGGGTTTGAAAATCCCGGATTTAGAACGAGTCTGCATGGGATGAGATGTAGTGGGGATATTTGAATTGGATGAATGTTGAGATGGGGAAGGTGGTGAAGTTACAGTGGAGGGGTTTTGAGGTGAAGGAGGTGAGAAAGATGTTTGTGCATGGGGTAGGATGGGTGACGAGGGTACATGGGGTGGAGTACAAATTTCAGTGGGTGAGGTAGGTAAGATAGGTGGGGTATTATTTAGTGGATGTGCATGGGAGTTAGTGGTAGAATGTTCCATTGAATTAGTGGATGCATGTGGGACAGAGCATAAAGGACATGGTATGGGATTGTAAGGACAATTGGATTTTGAATTTATATTTTGTGAAATGGGTGGAACAATGGGTTTTGGTGAAGCTTGGGTGGAGATAAGTTCATTAAAGTGTCCAAAAACCAATTTTGTTTCATCCACTTTTGGTATTTCGCCACTAAAAGGAAAAACAGTCTCATCGAATTTAGCATGACGTGTTATATAAACGCGTGAAGTTGATGGATTTAAACATCGATACCCTTTATGATTTGGACTATATCCGATGAAAATGCACGAGTCACTTCGTGGGGAAAGTTTATGTGGAGTGTAGTCACGTAAATACGGAAATACACGACATCCAAAGATCTTGAAGATGGCATATGATGGTACCTGAGAAAAAAGAAGTTCAAATGGGGATTTATTTCCAAGTAATGGTGTTGGTAGGCGGTTGATGATATATGTTGCGGAAGTAAATGAATCGACCCATAGACTTGCTGGTGCATGAGCATTGAAAAGCATAGAAAGGCCGGTTTCGGTAATATGTCGATGTTTGCGTTCGGCCCGACCGTTTTGTTGAGGTGTATACGGACAAGAGAAACGATGAAGAATGCCTTTAGCTTGAAACAAGTCATGAACACGATGATTTGTGAATTCGGTACCGCCATCACTTTGAAAGGTTTTAACCTTGCAAGAGAATTGGTTTTGAACAAGAGATAGAAACGTTTGTAGGACGGTAAAAAAATCCGACTTTGCCCGAAGTGGATAGAACCACGTAAAACGGGAGTAATCGTCAATAAAAATTACGTAATAACAACGATACCCGTTTGTTGAGATAATAGGCGCCAGACCCCATAAATCACAATGAATAATATCTAAAACATGATTAGCACGCTTATTATTCGTAAAAAATGGTAAATGCTTTGCTTTAGATAATTGACATGACGAGCAAACCCCAGGTTTTGGTAATAAAGAAGTAACATGCAAATGTCCGAACTTATTTAACAAAGAAATAACATCAAATGAAACATGACCAAGGCGTGCATGCCATTGTTCATATGACGCTCGTAATTGAGAGGAAGTAACGGCTGCCATAAAAGCTTGCTGACCATGATCAAGTATGTAAAGACCATTTTTAACTCTTCCCTTGGCTAGTACGGCTCGAGTTTTCCTGTCCTGGATATGAAAAAAATTATTAGAGAACAGGACATCGACAGGATTATCATTGGTGAGTTTGCTAAATGAGAGAAGATTTTTAGTGAGATGGGGCACCACAAGAACATCAAGCAAAGACAAGTTAGCAATAGAAGATGTGCTAATATGAGTAATAGGGAGAGTTTTACCATCCCCAAAACGAACACGATCATTACCAGTGTATGGAATAGTGCTCTCAAGAGGAGTGTCCGGAGACACCATGTGAGAGGTTGCACCAGTATCATGAGTCCAATCCGGTTCATTTGAAGAGACGCTACACTGGCTATGGAAAGCATGAGCGAGATTGGCGTCTATGGGAGTCCCGTGTTGAGCGTAACTACTAAGATTGGGACACGAAGAAGCATAATGCCCTTCCTTCCTACACAGTTGACAGTGTAAGGCCTCCTAATCCAAGATCTCACTCAGCTAAAGCCACCAACAGGTGTGCGGAATCCACCTGATGATTAACCACTGTAGATGAAACACTAGAATGCAAAGATTTGTGAGAGGAATCAAGAATACACAGAGTATTCTTGATGAGGAAGATGAATGACGTCACACACACAGTAGCCGCCAGACAAACACACACACAATGATTAGGGTTAGGTGCACATAATTTCACACAGAATCACCACCTTGTCTATTCCACATAAAGGTATATATACAAGGCAAAACCCGGACTTTCAAGACAAACTAGAAAGCCCGGACAACAACTACACAAAGCAAAACTCTGACTATAGTCCCTAACATAAACCTCTGACCTTTTTCCTAGACATAAAACTTGGACAAAATGTCCCAAGGATAAAGTTGGGACTAACTTTCACTATATGTACAATAAAGACCCTATAGAGTGGGAGACATGCACTTATCACCTAAAGTGCATTAACAAACTCCCCCTTGATCAGTGCATGGTCTTCATTGGACTTGAGATCTTCATACTTTCTTCGAGTACTCGCTGCCTGGTTTTTCACACAGAACTGCACGACTTTGATGTATTGATCAGCTAACGGTTGATCTTCTTCAAAGGAATGCAATGGCAGACGTCTTAGCTTCTTCAAATCTTCCATCTTGAGATGAATGATCCAGATGCACACAGCTTCTTCAAATCTTCCATCTTGAGATGAATGATCCAGACCTGAAACACTTAACACCGGATTAAGAAACTTAACCCCGGAGACATCGGCCCAAACCTGGATCCCAAAAATAAATTCCAATACCCCAGAATAAACAATTGAAATATTAAACAACCAATATTTAATAATTTGTATTTCAAAAACACGATCATTCAGAACAACTTACTTCAAAACTTATACTTTTGGAAAAATATCACAACTTGGAAGCAGATTTACCGAAACACTTTAAAATGACGTGATTACCCACACACTTAGATGGATCTTGCACGGCCGATTTTTATACAAAAAGACTTATTTTAAGATTACCTAACTTGATGTTTAACACCTTATCAAAGAATGTTCACAACCCTTAGAGAATTTTCAAAATGATAACTCGCACGTAGAAACAAGAAAGCAAAATCTTTTTGAGGTTTTTGAATTTTTTTTTTACTGAATAAAGAAATTAAACCTACGAACGTATTTACACTAATTATCTTTTTTTGTGAAATCGGAGCAAAGGGATCATATCGGTTTTTCTGTCAATATCGAACACAAGAACATAGTTTATCAGTTTAAGCTCTTAGAATGATATTAACAGTTCAAGACGTTCAACGGTATTGTGGTCCACTTAAGCTTTAGCACGCTTTCGAACACTGTTTTCGAGATATGCGATTAAGTGTATTAATAACTGATTGTAACTATGTTTACCCACCTCAGAATATACTCCCGTATCAAGGTATGCGCGAGAGATCATCTTACTGGTGAGTATACCATTTATCATCTGTTTTGACGTATAAGCTAATGTGAGATACTCACTTATTTGGGATTGAAAACAAGTCCTTTGTGATAAAATCACTTATTGAGGAGGAACTTGAATTTCAGATGCAAAGGGCACAGGAGCAAGTCCGTGAACAGGTTAGTACCATCGTACAGACAAAGAGACGAACTTGACTCCCGCATGATTTTGTGGGACATGTGATTGTTTATCACTTATTTGGGTCGAATGCATCATGTATTAAAGATATTTACACGTATGTATGGTATCATGGAAGATCTAGACTTGCGTCCCCGTTATTTTCCGGTAAAAGAAACAACCATGATACCCAAATGATAAACAGCATAAAGACCACGTATCTCAGAACCTCGGCAATCTATCAAACGAAATTACGGTACCAAGACCATATATCCGAGAGATGTACCACACAAGTTACGCAGTTCATTATGTTTATATACCAAAAACAGGTTCTTATTGACGCGTAAAACCTACCGAAGCAACGTATAATGAAGCTGTTACAGTTAACGGTTAATTTTATATATTACTATAATCCTGCACCAGATACGACTAACCGATGTACTATCATTTCCCTTATATCTCAACACGACTTCATTTTATATTTTTCAAATGTTTTTGTATTTTTCTTAAAATTTATCCTACAACTAAGTAAAATATTTTTGGATTTTTTCAATTTTAGGAAAGCGGTAAGTACTGTACAGAAAACATAAAATAAAGTTTCTATGCGAGTTGTGAAAAGCATTTTACTCGGGGTTGATCATGCCAATCATTCGGACCAGATTCTCAAATCTAGCCCGATCGAATGTCTTAGTAAACAGGTCGGCAAGATTATCCAAGGTGTCTACCCTAACCACTTCTATTAAACCCTTCTCAGCACAGTCGCGAATAAAATGATGCCTAACATCTATGTGCTTAGTGCGTGAGTGATTAACAGGATTGTTAGTTATGGAAATGGCAGAGTTGTTATCGACAAGAATAGGAGTTCGAGTAAAATTCAAACCGTAGTCCCTCATTTGTTGCTGAATCCACAAAACCTGAGCACAACAGCTAGAAGCAGCAATGTACTCGGCCTCGCACGTGGATAGAGAAACAACAACTTGCTTTTTGCATTGCCAAGAGACAAGACGGTTCCCAAGAAGTTGTACGCCGCCAGAGGTTGACTTTCTGTTCATCCGGCACCCTCCGAAATCTGCGTCAGCATACGCCATCAAATCCAGACCACCTTCAGCTGGATACCACAATCCAAGATTAGGCGTCCCTTTCAGATATCTGAAAATACGCTTGACTGCTTTCAAGTGAGACTCCTTCGGAGTTGATTGGTACCTAGCACACAAACAAACAGAGAACATAATATCTAGTCGTGAAGCAGTAAGATACATCAATGAACCTATCATTGCTCGATATAGAGTCGGATCCACTTCAGGATCTTTCACATCATCGGATGAAAGCTTGATATTTTTCGGGAGAGGCGTGTCATAGGGTAAGCTATCTTCCAATCCAAATCTTTTGAGAATCTCGTGGACATACTTTGTCTGATGAACGTACGTCCCGGTTTTTTCTTGACTCACTTGAAGACCTAGAAAGAAGGATAACTCGCCCATCGCGCTCATTTCAAATTTGGACTTCATTACCGCTTCGAACTCACGACACAATTCTTCATTTGAAGAACCAAAAATTATGTCATCAACGTAAATTTGCACGATCAGAAAATCTCCCCCTTTCTTCAAAATGAACAGTGTGGAGTCAATTGCACCACGCGAGAACCCATGCTCCAATAGATGCTTTGACAACGTCTCGTACCATGCTCGAGGGGCCTGATGGAGACCATAAAGAGCCTTGTCCAACAGATAGACCTTGTTGTCTAACCCTGGAGCTTCGAAACCCGGTGGTTGGGACACATACACAGTTTCATGCAATTTCCCGTAAAGGAAGGCGCTTTTCACATCCAACTGATAGACTTTGATACGCATGTGTGCAGCAAAGGCTAGAAACAAACGAATAGCTTCCAGTCTTGCCACCGGTGCATAAACTTCGGTATAATCAATCCCTTCCTCCCGATTGAAGCCTTGAACAACCAACCGTGCTTTGTTTCGGACGACAACACCCTTATCGTCTTTCTTGCACTTGAAAACCCACTTCGTGTTGATTGCATGTTGGCCCTTTGGAAGATCGACCAAATTCCACACCTTTAACTTGTCGAACTGAGCTAACTCTTCTTGCATCGCCTCACACCAAGAATTATCCTTCAGAGCCATTTGATAGTTCTTCGGCTCTATCTGAGAGATAAAACATTCATGTAGGCTAAGATTGTAGATTTCTTCTTTCTTGATAGCAGAGAACTGACACTGCATCTCTGAAATACTCCTTCGCGTTTGCACTCCAGCATTTGGATTCCCAATAATATTATCAACAGGATGATGAATATTTGTTCTTGGAACTGGGATAGCAGGAGCTTGAAGATTGTTTCCCAAATTCGATTGAATCTCCCCCTCAACATTTGCATTACTACTAGAAGCTTGATCATTTCCAGAAGACGCATTAACATTTGGATATGCTGAAAAATCAACGTAAAGATCACCACTTGTAGTTTGAGCAGCTGCATTGGGGATCTGCTCAGCACAACTTCGTTTACAATCGAAGAATCAGCGACTGGAACATTCGGAGACACATTAGTAGGAATACTTGCTCTCCAGCTTGCATCCACTTCATCTTTGTTCACAAGATGTGTGTAGACAACCTCCGAATCTTCTTCTGAAACATCAGGAAGATCAAATGAGTCAAATAGTTTATCATAATCGTAACCGCTTTTAGGACCGAATTCGGACGGTGGAAGATCGTAACTCAAAGGAGTTATATCAAACACGATCTCCACTGTACGCTTCTTAACGTTATAAACGCGTTTGTTTGGAGTTCCATTGGAATAACCCAAAAAGAACCAACTTCACCAACTTCCCCCATTTTCGGAGTATCTTTGGTGCGTTTGATAACACACTTAATCCCAAAAGGCTGAAAACCAGATAAGTTCGGTTTCCTGTTTTCAAGCAATTCATAACACATGATTTAACACATAACATGCAGTGTTTACCGCCTCGGCCCAGAAGAAAATTGGCAATTTTGATTCAGAAAGCATAGTTCGGGCCGCCTCAATTAGGGTACGATTCTTCCGTTCTGCAACTCCGTTCTGTTGAGGAACATATGGAGCGCTGAACTGATGAACTATTCCCATTTCCCGACATAACTCATCCATATAATGATTTTTAAACTAAGTGTCGTTGTCACTTCGGATTTTCTTAATAGGAAGTGAATAATTTTTCTCAAGTTGTTTGAATAAATCTCTTAAAATACCAGCAGTTTGATCCTTTGTTTTTAAGAAAAATACCCATGAGTAACGTGAGAAATCGTCAGTGACAACTAAGCAATAAGACATCCCACCAATGCTAGCAACATGGATCGGGCCGAAAAGATCCATGTGAAGCAATTCAAGTGGTTTTTGGATTGAGTTAACAGTCTTTGGTTTGTGAGGCTTTTGTTTGATTTTTCCTTTTTCACATGATTCACATTTGTTGTGCATATTGAAACTACGTAAAGGAACCCCCAACACTAAGTTGTTCTTCACTAAGTGGTTCATTTTTCGCAGATGCACGTGGCCCATTCTCCTATGCCAGAGATACGATTGATCTTCAGTCGCCTTTGAGAGTAGACAAGTTGCTGGAGCAGATGAGTTAACCAGCGGGCGCATGTCCATGACATATGTGTTGTTCACCCTTGGAGCCCTCATAACGATCCAATCTTCAGGAACAACAAATCCTGGACGCAAAACGAAGCAAGCTTTATCGGTGAACAACATCGTGTACTTGTTATCACAAATTTGAGAAACCGACATCAAGTTATGCTTCAGTTCTTCAACGTAGTTTACTTTATGCAGCGTAATTTTTCCATTTGACACAGAACCTTCACCGGTGATGTATCCACCCTTCTCACCGGCAAAATTCACATAACCACCACGAATTTGTTTAAAATTGTCCAATAACTCTTTATTTTCTGTCATGTGTCTGGAACAGCCACTATCGATATACCAAATATAGATAGCTCTTTTCAGCTGCTCCTACACTCCCCAACAAGAAAATTTAGTTAGAGTGTGGGACCCAAGCCATGATGGTCTTGGGTCGTCCCGATTCATCAACATAAGAAAACTCTTTGAAATAACCATCATTGCCATTGTGTCCTCCATTTCCATTTCGGAAATTGTTGGAATGACTCCCCGCAAATCGTGGATTATACGGAGTTGACGATCTATTGGTATAACCAGAGTTTCCATAACCTCGGCTTCCATAGTTTTGGTAACTGTAATTTTGATTCCTGGGTGGCTCAAAATTCCTACCAAATCTAGGAACATCATCGTGTCTTGAGAATGATCGTGGATGATTATCCGAATGCGGTCTTTGATTTGGAAATCGGGGGGGTGACTCTGTTCTGTGCATGAGGTCTAACATAGTTGTTGTTCGAACCTCCAAAGCATTGGTCATTCTCATGTGTTTGGAAAGTAACATGATTTTGTCGTCTGTGAGGGGTTTTCTCACGAGTATCATGTTTTTGAGATGAACTTTCCGATCCTTTACCACGATTTATAACAACTGGTTTATCCCCATGATCCTGATTTTGTTGTGATTTAACATTTGTTTTGACAACTGGTTTGACTTCTTGCTTAATCACTTTGTTTTTCTCAACCTTCTGATTTTTACCATTTTTCTTTTCAACATTAACTGCTTCATTTTGTGGTTTTTCAACAAAAGGTTTCTTTTGATCAGGATCAACGAGAGATTTACCCTTGTCATCTGGACAGTTTGCTGCTAAGTGTCCTTTCCCACGACACTTATAGCATTTGCGAATTTTTGCAGCATTCTTTGGGCGTTCCTCATGAATGGTCGAAGATGATGAGTCGTTGGTGGAATTTTTCAAAATTTGGTTCACAAACTGAGAGTTGGAACCAGTTTCGATCTTTACTTCTTCTTTGACAAAATCCTCCCTTTTAACAAACTCAGTTTTAGGGATATTTTTCAAAGACTTTTTAGATTTCCCACGTGACTTTGGTTTTGACTTCACATTTTGAACTTGATTAAGCATTTCCAAAATCTTATTGTTTATCAAATTTTCAATGTTTTCAAGATTTACTTCATTTTTCTTTGAAACTCCACTCATCTTCGACTGATCTGAGTCAGTAACTTCATCTGGCTCAGATTCTGACTCACTTTGTGGTTCAACCGTCAGAGGGGTCTTTGGCACAAAATTTGCCAATTCAGGATCAATGCTTGGCATCGATGTATAGTTATGGTTTACCGGTTGAGGCACCTTACTATATCCAATGCCGAACATTTCTTCCTCAGATTCTTTGAGACGTTGGTTGTTAATACAGAAATTCATCACTTCAGATGAATCCCCGAACTTTTCAATTTTTCGTTGCAAGTCTAAAATCAGATTATCTTTTTCCAAAATAATTTTGTTCTTTTCCAAAACACAATTTTGGTTCATTTCAAGTTCAGATTTTAATTCCTGATTTTTAACAATTCTCTGAGCCACAAGTCTCTCAAATTCAGAGATATCATTTTTCAGCGCTTTTATCTTAATTCGGTGTTTTTTATCCGAATTAGACAACACAGCAATGAGTTCTCTGGATTTTTCTAAATCTGCAATTAAGTTTGTGTTATGAAGTTCATATCTATCTATCTTGGTGACAAACTTAACACATCTAGCACATCGCTTATCTACAGAAGATGATTTTACCTCAATGCCAGCCATGAAAGCACACGCTTCGCTTTCTCCGGATTTTTCTTCCAACCTTTTGGCTTCTGCATCCGCAAATTGCTGCATTTCAGCTGTGGAGATGTTGAACTCAAAGCATTCTCCCTTTTCTCCATCTTCTGTTTTGTTAGCCTTTCCAACAGACTCTTCATTCGGGTTATCTTCATTCTCAGAAACATTTCCCGAATCCAACTCTTCCCCAAGAACCTCAGCTACAACCGCAAGTTCCTCAATGCTAGTCTCTTCGACAATCTCTTCACACACTTCTTCGTTGACAATTTCAGCTATAAAGGCTTGTGACACAATAGCTCCTGAAATGTCTTCCAATGCACAACCCCAGTCGTAAGGCTCAGTCACTTTTTGTAAAGATTGAGCCACCATAGCATTGTTTGTTGAAGGTGTAAGATTTTCAGAACCACTTGGACGAGCACTTGAGTTGGAAGTAGTTTCTGAATTGTTGTGAGGTCTTGAGTTGTTTCCTTGAGAGTAGTTTTCTCTGTTCGATCTTTCCATTTTCGGCTTCCGACAATCACGTGCGAAATGCCCATAGATGCCGCAGTTGTGACATTTCACCTTTGACATGTCGACTCCCATTCGAGTCTTTGTCTGACCTCCTATGAACTTCCTACCCGTTCTCAACAGAAATTTCTTCGCTCTACGGACTAAGAGTGCCATATTGAGTTGTAGATCAAGTTCTTCCATTTCGTCTTGGTCTATCTGGTCAAAGTCCTCATCGAGACTCGACGGTTCAACGAGCTTTCCAAGACAGAAGTTCTCGTAGGCAGTCATGAAGGACGCCAAAAGGCTCATGTTTTCTTCAATCAACTTTAAACAGCTTGCATCTACCTTTGGAATGTTCAAGCTTGTCGCTTGAGATTTCTGAGCTCCACTGGAAGAGTACATTCCTTGATTGGAATTTGTTGTTCCACTTGAATTGACATTGTTGCTTATAAAGGCGTGTTCACTAGCAGGAACTTCATTCTCTGAATATAGGGCAACACCGGCTCCTCCATTACTACCCTTATCCGTTGGTTTTGAAGCTTTATATAACTGAGGATCTTGGATCTTCTCGAAATCGGATGATAAAATTCAGTGTAGATACCCTCCTGACTTCTATCAAGTTCGCTCAACAGATGATAAAATCGGTTCACAGTGTCATCAAATGATTCATTCTTTAACGCTTTAAACACAACGAATTGAGTCTTCAACCGTTCGAGTCGTCGTTTCTTGTAATTTGCGTTTCCTTCATATCGCTCGATCATGCTATCCCACAAGTCCTTCGAGCTACTTCTCTTACTGAACGTATGAAGTATAGATTGTGACATTGCCATCGTTATCATTGACATAGCTTTCTCTTCACAGTCAAAAAATTCCTTCTGGTCGTCAGTGAGTGCCAAATACGTATCAATCGTCAACGTACGTACTGGAGTAGCTCCACATCCTTTAACGATACACAACCAGATTTTGATGTCTTTTGCTCATACATATCTTTCGAAACGCTCCTTCCACTCAAGAAAATCAAGCTGGTTTATCAAAAAAGGAGGTTTGTCGTTACTCCCTACCTCAGCATTGTGCTTGAGGTTTTGCACCATTGCAGTCAGATTGTTGTTTGCCATTTCAGAAAAACAACAGTAGGTTTCCAAGTAAGAACTGTGTTACCGAAAGGATTTTCTAAGTCCAAACTCGGAGAGAAAACACGGAGTGAAGTGTCTGAGCTTTAATCAGAGTGTGAAACCCGGATCACAAAACCTGAAATAAACACAAACAGAAAAACTCGGACACTACACAGTTAGAAGTTTAAACTCAGACCACCTAAAGAGTATAAAGTTCGGACTCTAATGAACTTTATAAAATTCGGACACAAAAACTCTTAAAAATACTATAAAATTCGGAGTAACTACAACTTTTAAAATATGGACTCCTAAAATAAAATAAAATAAAAAAAACTTCGGACTAGAGAATTTAAAAAAAATCGGACTCACTAAGAATATAAAACTCAGACTCAACTATAGTTGAAAATTCGGACACTACTACTCTAATACATAGTAAAAGTCGGACTACTACCCCTTCAAAAGTTCAGAAAAGTTCAGATAGGTTAAACTTCGGACTAGTACACTTCTATAAAACCCGGACTAACCTTAATAATATAAAATTCGGACAGACTCTTAACCTAGAAAATTCGGACCAATATTGTAACCAAAACTTCGGACAAGAACACTTGTAAAATTCGGACAGACTAGATAACTAAAGGTCGGACCCTTATAATCTAATAATAAACTCAGACACGAAAAATAGACAAAAATTCGGACTCTAAATCTAGGTTAAAATTCGGACAGTGAATAAAGGTCGGACAGGATAGAGATTTGAAACTCAGAACAAAGAGTTTTCAAAACTCTGAAGAGCCAATCTCCGGACTATCTCCCCAATGTGACTACACACTGGTTCAACAATACACCGGAGACACAAACACAGAATGTAAACTACGGACAAGGCTTCCAAAGATCAAACTCAGAATCTTTTTCACCTTCAAAACTCTGTATAACAAGAACCAAAAACCCCTGTAAAACCCAGATGAAGAACAACACTAAATAATCACCAAACTACTCAAAATCCATCACCAAATCACTAGAAATGAATGAAGAATCATGAATAATTCACAAAAACTCACTAAACACTCACTAACCCTATCAATGATTGAACTTTTCTCACAAAAACCTTCAAACTAAGAAACACCTACAGTAGTATGAGCACACTGCTCTGATACCACTTGTAAGGCCTCCTAATCCAAGATCTCACTCAGCTAAAGCCACCAACAGGTGTGCGGAATCCACCTGATGATTAACCACTGTAGATGAAACACTAGAATGCAAAGATTTGTGAGAGGAATCAAGAATACACAGAGTATTCTTGATGAGGAAGATGAATGACGTCACACACACAGTAGCCGCCAGACAAACACACACACAATGATTAGGGTTAGGTGCACATAATTTCACACAGAATCGCCACCTTGTCTATTCCACATAAAGGTATATATACAAGGCAAAACCCGGACTTTCAAGACAAACTAGAAAGCCCGGACAACAACTACACAAAGCAAAACTCTGACTATAGTCCCTAACATAAACCTCTGACCTTTTTCCTAGACATAAAACTTGGACAAAATGTCCCAAGGATAAAGTTGGGACTAACTTTCACTATATGTACAATAAAGACCCTATAGAGTGGGAGACATGCACTTATCACCTAAAGTGCATTAACAGACAGTGTGGAGGACGCTTACCACGACCACGACCACTCGAACCACCACGGGACCGTCCACGACCACCCCGGAAAGAATTGGATCCGGACCGGCGGGTTTGTTGAGAGTAAAAGGCAGCCTGAGGAGGTTGAGAGGATGCAATGGAGTGTAGAAACAACTCGTGATTTTCAGCATGCGCTAAAAGTTCACGAAACTGAGGAGAAGGCGTGATGGCTCGGCGAGCGGTTGAGAAATTTCCGAACGGAGAGCCAAGGCCACATAAGAACCAGTGGAATTTATCGTGTTCATCAACCGGGTAGCCAATAGCAGCGAGTTGATCGCATAAGTTTTTAAATTTTCGGCCGTATTCTGATACAGACGAACCCCCTTTTTGAAGCTGACGAAGGGAGTCTTTAAGAGTGTGGAGCCGTTCGAGTGAATCGTGACGATAAGCACGTTCAAGAGCATTCCAGATCTGACTAGCGGTCGTGAGACCGAGCGTTTCAGCCATTGATTCTTCTGATAACTATGCCTGGATTAACAGAATGGCCTTTCGGTCAGCGGTATTCCAAGAAGTGAGAGCCGGGTTGGGCGTCTCTTTGCCCTCGACAACAACTTTTGCAGCGGGTGGAGGAACAGATGCGTCGACATGACCGAGAAGATCGGCAAGAGAGAGAACAGTGGTTATTTGGGTACGCCAAAACAAGTAATTTGTGGAGTTTAGTTTGAGAGTTATCATGTGAAAGAGAGTTTGAAGGGGGATGGTCGAAGTATCAGATGAAGAAGAGGAAGTTGACATTTTTTTTAGAGGCTGTGGAGAAAAAAAATCAATGAGAAAGAAGGCTCAAGGATCGAGAATGGCTGATACCATGTGAAAGCCAATATTCTCTATAATATTGCTATTGGTGAACTGTGTGTACAAAGAGGAATGCAAGACCTATAAATACAATGGTTTCCTAACTAACATATAGACAAAATAGGAAACACTAATAAATGTTTTGGATACATAATAATTTACTGAAATCATTTCCTTATACTTTGCATCTCGCTCTCTCTCTCTTAATTAATTATGGATGCTTATTTTTTAATCAAAAATAGTTATTATATCATTAAACAAATGAATTCAATATGAATTTAATTATTAGTTAAAAAACATATATTTTTTACTTCAAAGGTATTATGTTGGTTAAAATATTTAAAAAAAACTCTAATGTTGTTTGTTTTTTAATGACGTGGATGCTGACTGAGCAATGACATGGCATATATGATATCCTTTTTAAATCCCTTTACCGTTTTAGCCAAAAATTAAATAACAAAACCCTAAATATCATTGTCTTCATCATCTTCAGGGAAATCCAAACACAAAAGGGGCAAAATGGATGAGTTATTCTTCATCAACAACATCCATTCTAAAAGAAGCCCACACAATGTTGTACTTCTACTTTGTTCTTCTCTTGAAAAAAGGATGTCGCCCTTACATTTGTGACACGAGTTCCCACCACTCAAATTGTCTTGGGCAGTTTGATAAGACAAATATAAATAACGGGAGAGAACAAACTAAGCTTGTTTGCCCTTTATGTTGAGATCAACGGGTGGACTGTAGTCAACCTTGTTCACCAATTCATGAACTCCAAACCAAGAAATTGCTCACTCGGTACCTGTGATTTTGTTGGAAATTATTCTTAATTAAGATGATTGGAGCAATGTAGACCCTAAACGTGAACTTGAGTGGAGAAGTTTGGAAGAAGATATGGAGCAACAAGACAAGCTCAGCATATTGTTTGATGACGATGATGGTGCTTAATTCGTGGATGCTGTGTCTGATCTCGCTAGCCCGATTTGGGATACTGATTACGAGATCTTTTTTGGTACTTTTGAATCAAATCTTGCATTTTTTTTTATTTGAATCTGATTTAGACGACACTAGTCTATTTTTGGATGATTGAGATAACATATTTGACTATGTGTTTCTTTATGGATGGTGTGTCTGATCTCACTAGCCCGATTTGGGATTCTGATTACGAGATCTTTTTTGGTACTTTAGAATCAAATCTTGAGTTTTTTTATTTGAATCTGATTTAGACGACACTAGTTTATTTTTGGATGATTGACATAACATATTTGACTGTTTGTTTTCTTATATAGCTCACTAGGTTAGAATCCCGTGTGGGTTGAAAAAATTATAAAAAATATAATGTTATATACCTAGTATTAAAAAAATGAAATTATGTATTAAAAAAACTTGTGTATTTCACGGGTTGAATAAAATACATTGTTATCTATTAACATATATGGTTTTCATGATATATCTTTACAAAAATGAAATTTGGTGTGGCATTTATAAATCATGTTACATTAACTTTTAAAACATTTTTTTCTACTATGTATTAACTTTTTTGTAGCTGATTAATGTTAATTAAATTAAATTACTATTAGAAATATATAGAAATGAAATTTGGCGTGGCATTTATAAATTATGTTACGTTAATTTTTAAAACATTTTTTATACTATGTATTAACTTTTTTCTGTAGCAGATTAATGTTAATTTAACTGAATTACAATTAAGCATTAGGGTATACATTAACCCTCCTTAACTTCACCTAAGTGTCATATCACCTATTTTCCCCCATTTCACTATGTCTTACTTTAAGGAAATGGTTTAATCCCACTAACTTTATCTAACCCTAATTTTAGTGGTTTTTGTTTAAAAAAAATAAAAGAATAGTTAATTGAATATCTTAACATCCGGTTAACATGTTAACAAATAACCCATTTAATACCTCTTAACACCCCAAATATTAGAGTACACCCCATGGCCTTACATATATATAGAAATATTGATACATATTAAAAATTAAGGGCTAAAATCCGGATGTTTTAATGCCACCTATATTTTTATTAAAAGACATATTTTATCATTCAAACCATCTAACCACTAAAAGTTTTAAGATATAACTCAGAGAAAAACAATTAGTTTCATTATTCTTTCATTCTTATAAAATTTTAACAAACATAAGTTTGAATTTGGTGATATTTAGAGATTTAAATACAAGTTTTTAATCAACAAAATAACTTTATTTAGAGATTTTCTTATTAGTTTCATATTAAATTCACTTGTTAATAAAAATATAACAAATATCAATAATTAAATAATAGTAATTCATAATTAAGCAGGAGAGAGAGAGATGCGAAAAAACCAAAATGTCAATGACTTATAATTGTGACAAATGTCTCTCATCATTTTCTTTTATTATATAGGATAAATATAGAAATATATTTTATAGTATAAAATTCTAAAGAGTAAATTACGCTTTTAGTCCATGTCATTTGTGTCATAATACAAATTCATTCTTATTACAATTTTAACGGATTCAATATCAATGACACTGTTTACTTTCAGAAATAGTCCCTACACTCACAAAGTTAGCTTTTTATCTTAAAAAATAGGGTTATTGGATTTTAATAATCCTGAGTTTCATCGGTTGGCAGATAATATTCCCAACTTTAAAAATTCCCTCCAATAATCCAAACTTGTAAAAGTTTGGCCGCCATTGATCCTTTTCTAACATAGGTGCACTTAAATCAATTAAGGAGTCTTTAGGTGTAATTGAATCTATTGAGGAGACCAAATTCTTATATGTTTGAAAAGAATCAATGGCGGCTAAACTTTTAAAAGTTGGGATTATTGGAGGTAATTTTTAAAGTTGGGATTATTATCGGCAACTGGTGAAAATTAGGATTATAAAAATCCAATAACCCTAAAAAATATTTCAAAAGTCAAATTTTCTGTTTTATGTTATATGAACTTCCCCAATATATGCTACACGGTAGGTGATGATTCCATATGAAACTAGTGTAATTGCTTATGTAATCTACGACACGGTGACCAAAAGTCCAACCCGTCTAGTTAATGTGATTAGCGACATCCTAACCGTACGCCATTCAAAAATAAATAAATAAGTTTTTATTAGAGTCAGAGACTGCTATGGATGATCATGTTTGGACCTACGATCCAGCGGCTCCAAAACAGAAATGGCCTGAATTACAAGCTGATGTTTGGACTATTTATATCAACGTGATTTCGTTTGAAATTCGAAACCCTAACTTTATGTTTTTTTTCCTTGATGTTCACATAAAAAACTGTAAATCAACTATCAAATCCGTAATTTGCCCCAAACCAAATAAAAAAAAGTACATTGGTAACAAACTAAAGGGCCAACTATTGTGTAGGGATGCCAGACCGGTATGCCCGAAACCCAACACAAATGGGACGGGTATACCCAATACCTGACGAGTATTGGGTCGGGTATGGGATTAGTTAAAAAAATTTTGCGGGTATGGGTCAGGTACGGGATTAGGTGATATCCGACCCAATTACCCGAAACCACATACCCGTTTACCCGAACTATATACCCGATCTTATACCTGAATTTTTTAACTTATACTTTTATTTTTCATTAACATTTGTCTATTAGTGATTTATTTTAGTATTCATAATGTGTAAAAAGTAATTTTTCTTTTAGTATATATATTTGATATAATATTTATATTTTGTATGTTGTGAAGTATATACATTACATATAAGTTATTAATATTATAAAGTTATTATTAATTTATGATAAAACTATATGTATGTAATGTACATTTTTAATTTATAATAGTTGTTATATAAACAAAATTATATAATAATTATAATAGTAAAAAAATGGATTCGGAAATAAAACTTTACACTTTTTCAATACTTTGGCAAGGGGTGTTCATGGCCCCGTTAGCCGCTTTTTACGAAAATTGTGGGTTGAACTACTAACTACGGTTTCAGAAAAAGACAAATCTAACCGGCCAGGTTGCATCCGGTTTAACAGTTCGGTTTGGCGCTTTAAACGGTTTTTTTTTTCAGAATCATTATTTTGTATCCTAAAAAAAGTAACAATAAAGGTTCAGCAAAATAATTCAAAAAATAGTTCAAGTACCTTGTCTTCCAATCCTTGAAAGAGTGTTATAGGGCGAGAAAAGTGATCAACAGAAATGATAGGTGATCTCTCAAGAATTCTTTTTCACCCCCTGTTGCAATGTTAATAAATAATCAGCTAATAATTCATGTACACAAGTTGAGATACGTAAAAGCCATTGCAATATAGGACTGAAAGTAAATAATAAATAATAATTACCAACAATATTATCCAACTCATGGGACTCATATTTGTGAGTTTCTTCTTTCAGCAACTTCAGGTCCGCTATCTGTTTAAGACCGTTACCATATGTTAAATGCAGTGGTGACAAGTTGAGCGGGTTAGACAACGGGTCAAATTATAAAACAAATGAGCACTTACACCATATAGAGAAGCTCCAGCCTTAAAAGTATTCTTGAATGCAAGTGCAGCCAATGTTATGTAACCACCAGCAGAGCCTTCAAAACATCATATAATCCAACTTTTAGGTGTATGCTTTAACAATAAACTTGGTTGGCTAATGGCCTTCTTAACTCGTTTTAGTTTTAGATTCCCTTTTGACCCATCAGAGATGAAAATAAAATCTGAATCAACCCGTTAATAAGTAGATGGGTCGAAATTGTCACCTCTAAAGAAGACCCATAGGTTATAGCCAAATGATACTAACTATAAACGTGGAGTGAATTAGGTCAATATTAGATCATTCCAAACTTCCATCATACAAGTATACAAACATACAGATGTACTAGCGTGCCTCTGCTGTTGGTCCTCCTGTTAATCGAAAATGCGAGTACACAGCATTGCTTATAAGAACTTGGAAAAAGCCTTCTCTCTATCTCTCTCTCTCTCTCTCTCTCTATATATATATATATATATAGGGGGCCACTAGAATGAGAACCACCTCGAGTTATGAGAACCGCGAGAACCACACCGTACGGGGCGAGGTGGACCAAATTTTTTTTTTCAAAAACGTAGATGCATGTATTATAAACACATTCGGAAAAAAAACAAAAAAAAAACGCCGTGTTTGTAGTTTTTTACACCACAAAGTTGTGGTTTACGAGTGGAACTCGTAAACCACAACTTTGTGGTGTAAAAAATACACACACGGCGTTTTTTTTTAATTTTTTTTTACGAATGTGTTTATAATACATGCATCTACGTTTTTGAAAAAAAAATTTGGTCCACCTCGCCCCGGATCAAGTAGTTCTCGCGGTTCTCATAACTCGAGGTGGTTCTCATTCTAGCGGTCCCCTATATATATATATATATATATAGGGTTGGGTTATATGGAAAACCCCATCTTTTTGAGAAAACCTTGGAAACCCAACCTCATCCATTGATTTTGTTTCATCCATGTAGATCAATGGTTGAGCTTTTTTTGGTGTCTTTTACATTTAAATAAAACCATAAATTATACACAAGTAAAGGAGAAGGGCATTTAAGGTATTGAAAATCTGACTTTTCTCTCACACACATCAACTTTATTTCTCTTACACACACATGTTATCTCTCTCTCCTCTCTCCTCTGTCTTCAATCAAGATCATGATGAACACCAAACACAAGTTTAGATCTTCAAGTTCAGATCTACATCGTGTGAAAGAGAAAATGTTTGAAGATTGTTGTTTTAGAGAGAGAACGACGGCAGGATGAAGGTTTTTAGAGAGAGGAATTTGTTGTTTTAGAGAGAGAAACAACAATCTTCATCATGTTCATCTATAACACCAAGAACACACATACAAGTGTGTGAGAGAGAAAAAGTTTGAAGTTGTTGTTTTAGAGAGAGAACGATGGCACGATGAATGATTTTAGAGAGAGAAAATTGATATTTTAGATAGAGAAACAACAATCTTTATCACAAAGACACACGCACAAGTGTGTGTGAGAGAAGAAGGTTTGAAGATCTTCTTGGTATTCATCGTACGGTTCTAGATCCGGTAAGTGTTCTTGAAATATCATTTCACACTTGATTTTTTGTTGAAATGGTTGTTAATATGTTTTTATGGGCTGAAAGTGTTCTAGTAATGGTTAATGTTCATGTATTTTAAATAAATCAAAAACTTTAGGATGAGATTTTGAACGGGTTTTTTGTTGGTTTGGTTGCTTGTTTGGGGATTTTGATCTTAACAATAATTGTTTTTTTGTTGGTTTGGTTGCTGGTTTGGGCTTTTGATCTGAAGAGTAAGTGTTTTTTTTGTTGGGTTGTTTGATTTACAGAAACAGACCCGTAACATGTGTTAAGCACCTGTTAGAATCATATATAACGTGTGTTGATTTACAGAAACAGATCCATAAAGATATTCAATTGACAAGCTGGATGGATGTAGGCGACGTTAATGCGGGGACATTGAATAAGTCAAATCTTTTGGGAAAGAACTCTTGGTTCGTTTATAACTTGTGTTAGTGGTTCATGTTGTAACAGAACACCATGATGTAACCTGACATGTGTTCATGTATAACATGTGTTAAGCCCCTAATAGAATGATATATAACGTGTGTTAACCTTTGTTAATTTAAAAAAAAACAAGTAACATCTATTTTATTTTTATTGATTTTAAAATATCCGATAATGTGGATACCGAGCGTAATACTTGTACAAGTATTACATGTACAAGTTAGTATGTAACGTGTAATATTAAACGAGCCATTTATGGTAACACATGTACCGGTAATTTTGGAATATATAATATGAAACTGGTCATTTGTTGTGCACATTTTGGAATATATTACATGTGTTAAGCCTCTGTTATAATATTTTTGTAAGTTTAACTTTAGGGCCTTAACACTGATGTACATGTACTTACATTTGTGTTAATATGTTTAACTTTAGGCCCTTTACACTGATGTACTTGTTTTGTTCATAGGTGAATGGATGTCTATGTTCAAAATAAAGATGGTTATCAAGACGCAAAGCGTAGCTAGATTTTTTAACCTTTACGACAGTTTTTGGATCATTTTTATATATTTAAGTTTGTATAAACATTTTTGTTACCTTTAAGTATGATTGTAATGCGTGCAATTACTAACAACCCATGATGACAAGTGACTTTTGTTTTGATTAACATTTGTAAATGTTGGTCACTTCATTCCTTTGGTACACATGTGTTACATACGTTAACATGGCAACGTTACATACGTAACAATGGTCGTTACATATGTAACAATGGTTGTTATACATGTAATATATTTAATGAAAAATAATAAACTACTATTAAAAGTATGAGCTATTGAATATCACCCTGTATGCAAGATATATTACCCCGAAGTGTAACACATGTTACAACATATAAGACAAAGTAGATCATGCCCTACATTCAACAATGTAACACTTTTTACCCCGAAGTGTAACACATGTTACAACAGTATATGCACATCATAGTGTTAGGACCAGTATATGCACATCATAGTGTTTTGCAAACCACTTTCATATACCTTAATACAAGTCGGGTTACAACAAAGATTACGATGGATGCTTAACACATGTTATCATATGTATACAAGTCAGGTTACAACAAGATTACGATATTAACTAAGCCCACCATTAAACCCATCGCCTCCGTCGACTGTTTTCACCCTTATTACATGTTAAGCAACTACATGTTCCAAACTAGTAAAATTGTAACACATGTTAGATCAGTATATACACATCATGGTGTTTTGTAAGTGAGCTTATACATGAATACATGTTAGGTTACAAAAAGACTATAACAGAGGCTTAACACATGTTATATATTCCAAAATGTGCACAACAAATGACCCGTTTCATATTATATATTCCAAAATTACCGGTACATGTGTTACCATAAATGGCTCGTTTAATATTACACGTTACATACTAACTTGTACAAGTGTTACGCTCGGTTTCCACATTATCGGATATTTTAAACATCAACAAAAATAAAATAGATATTACTTGTTTTTTCTTTTTTTAAAATTAACAAATTAACAAAGATTACGATGGATGCTTAACACATGTTATGGGTCTGTTTCTGTAAATCAAGCAAACCAACAAAAAACAATTACTGTTCAGAGATCAAAAGCCCTAAACAAGCAACCAAACCAAACACAAACTTTTTAACACAAAAATAAAAACCTACAAATTACATAAACATTTACCACTTTTTAGAACCATTTTAACAAAAAATCATGTTCTTCTCTAAAACAGCCATTACACAAAAAACTATTAACAACTATTTTAACAAAAACAACAAGTGTGAAAATGATTTTTCAAAATAAAATACTCAAGAGATTGTTGTTTCTCTCTCTAAAGCAGCAACTTTCTCTCTCTAAAACACTTACCGGATCTAGAACCGTGCGATGAACACGATGAAGATCTTCAAACTTTTTTCTATCTGTGTATTCTTGGTGTTCTTGATGAACATGATGAAGATTGTTGTTTCGCACTCTAGAAATCAGCTTTCAACAAGCATGAGCACACCCGAGATGAAGATGACGACGTGAGATGAAGATGAACACACCCGGAATCAGCTTTCAACAAACAGAGATAAAGTTCATGGAGTTTTGAAAATGGGGGAAGCTAAAAGGTAAAGAAATGGAGTTTTGAAAGTACATCTAGATGTGAGGTGGGTAAAGATCGAGGTAAAGACCTTGTTTAGGAAGTTGAATGCTCCATAGTACATTAATGGTGGATCTAGTATTAAAGGACTCGTTTAGGAAGATGAAAATATTTTGAAAAAAAAAACTTTTTAATTTGAAATACACTAAACGAAATAGAGGATGAAGGATGAGAATGATGTGATGGGTACATTAATGATGGTGTCAAATCATCTTGGTCAATTGATCTTTGGGGTGGGGTAGGCATATGTAAATTTACCTTAGTGCCCTCAAAAGCAAAAAAGGAGATGAAGTTGGGTGGGACATGTGGTCAAACGTAGGCCATGTGATGGGTTTCCAAGGTTTTCTCAAAATAAAAGGTTTTCTATGTAGCATTATCCTATATATATATATATATATATATATATATATGTATATATATATATATATATGATCAAGATCAAGGGAAAGCCCTTCCGAGTTGTGAGTACTTGAAGAACTCGGCCTTCCTGCGGGAGTTTCGCCCCCATTTTTTCACACCCCTATATTAAAATGTTAGAAAAGACTACCCAAAGAAAATTAAAAAAAAAAATCAAAGTGGTGTTTTTGGGCCCCTTATGGCAACCGTAAAAAAAACTGATCACATATACATGACATTACTTTTTATAGTATTTACGGCTGCCGTAAATGAAAAAAAAACTAGTTTTTAAAATTTTTTTGGAAAAGTTGATTTTTTTAGAAATTTTGGTTTTTTATTTTTTTGAAAAAACCTTTCCGAAGGCCGAGTTCTCTAAGTTTTCACAACTCGTATAAGTTTTCATTTTACCCTAATTGGAAAAGCCTTCTCTCTCTCTCATATTATATATTTATATATATATATATATATATATATATATATAGGGTTACGTTCATTAGTGAACAACCCCGTTAATTGTAAACACTAGTGAACTAATCCTAGCCCTTGATGATCAATACACAAGTGTACACAACCGTAAATCAATGGCTATGATTTGATGATGAAAATACACTAGTGTGTTTTACAATTTGATGATGTAAATCAATGGTCAGGATTTGTACACTCAGTTCACAAATACACTAGTGTTCACTCTAAAACCCCACCATGTATATATATATATATATATATATATATATAGGGCTCTGTTCAAACAAGAACCACCACCAGTTCTAAGAACCGTGGGAACTTTTTCTTCCCGCGCGAGTTGGGCCAAATTTTTTTTGCACAAACGTAGATGGAAATATTATAAACAAATCTTTAAAAAACAGTAAAAAAAATTGCCGAGTCGGTAGTTTTGACTGATGCAAGTTTTTTTATGCGCTGGTGTAAGTTTTGTACGAAGATAAATATTTTTTTTACGCCTCATGTTGATGTGGGTATGCAACTTTTTTTTTTTTTTGCTGAAACAAGTGATTTTTTTACGACTTTTGAGAAAAAAAAATTCAAAAAAACTTGTTCGATGGCCTAGTTCTCAAGGTTCTCACAACTTAAGGTGGTTCTCATTTTAACCCATCCCTATATATATATAGGGGAAGGTTCAATTAAAAACCACTAATTAAAGTGAAAACTTGAAAACTAACTAAAAAGCCTAAAAATTATACCAATTTTTTTTTTTTTTTTTGCAAATTTTCGCTACTTTTTATATATAAAATTAGGTTTATTAGTGAACAACCCCCTTAATTTTAAATACTAGTGAACTAATCCTAGCCCTTGATTATCAATACACAAGTGTATACACAACCGTAAATCAATGGCTATGATTTGATGATGAAAATACACTAGTGTGTTTTACAATTTGATGATGTAAATCAATGGTCAAGATTTTTTCACTCATTTCACAAATACACTAGTGTTCACTCTAAAACCCCACCCTATATATATATATAGGGCTCTGTTCAAATAAGAACCACCACCAGTTGTATGAACCGTCAGAACTTTTTCTTCCCGCGCGAGTTGGGCCAATTTTTTTTTGCACAAACGTAGATGAAAATATTATAAACACGTCTGTAAAAAACAGTATAAAAATTGTCGAGTCGGTAGTTTTGATTGATGCAAGTTTTTTTATGCGCTGGTGTAAATTTTGTACGAAGATAAAAAAATTATTACGCCTCATGTTGATGTGGGTATGCAACTTTTTTTTTTTTGCTGAAACAAGTGATTTTTTTACGACTTTTGAGAAAAAAAATTTCAAAAAAACTTGTTCGATGGCCTAGTTCTCACGGTTCTCACAACTTAAGGTGGTTTTCATTTTAACCCATCCCTATATATATAGGGGAAGGTTCAATTAAAAACCACTAATTAAAGTGAAAACATGAAAACTAACTAAAAAAGCCTAAAAATTATACCAATTTTTTTTTTTGCAAATTTTCTCTTCTTTTTATATATAAAAATCCTTTTTTCAAAAAAAAAAACTTGTACTACACATGTGCAGTACAATTTATTTTTTTAAAATTTTTTTTATATATAAAAGGTAGCGAAAATTTATAAGAAATTGTAAAAAAAATTTGGTATGTTTTTTTGGACTTTTTTAGTTAGTTTTCAAGTTTTCACAATAAAAAGAGTTTCCGCTTGAACCCTCCCCTACATGTGTGTGTGTGTGTGTGTGTATATATATACATATATATATATAGGGGACCGCTAAAATGAGAACCACCTCCAGTTGTAAGAACCGTGAGAACTTTTTGATCCGGGGAGAGTTTGACCAAAATTTTTTTTCATGTACGTAGATTCTTGTATTATAAACACATTTTTAAAAAAAATTCAAAAAAAAAAATGTCATGTGTAGTTTTGAACACCACAAGTTTGTGTTTACAGGTACCGTAAATTTTAAATAAAATTTACGGGTCCCGTAAACGCAAACTTTGGGTGCTCAAAACTACACACCCGACATTTTTTTTTTGAATTTTTTTTACAAATGTGTTTATAATACATGTATCTACGTTTATGAAAAAAAATTTTGGTCCACCTCGCCCCGTACGGTGTAGTTCTCACGGTTCTTACAACCGGAGGTGGTTCTCATTTTAGCGGTCCCCTATATATATATATATATATATATATAGAGAGAGAGAGAGAGAGAGAGAGAAAGAGAGCGGTTAACATACATTACCAATAATCCTACATTTCGTACGTGACAATTCTGACCGTCCGATTAGAGAGATTAAAGCGTCATTAATTTTAAACGATTAGCAAGGGGCAAAGTTATAATTGATCTTCGAAAAGGTTAAAAGCGTAATTTACCTTCATTATATAACCGGCATCATCAACTTCTCAAAATCAAAATACAAATTTAGAACCCATAAATCTCGCACCGATCGACGAAAAATTGGAGAAAAGGTCAATGACGATTACGGCATTTGGAGGTAAACGAATAGATTTGTTAAAATTGTTCATCATTTTTCATGTATTTTAAAGAAATTTTATTTTACGATTCACGATACTGAGTGTGTGATTCATGGAGAAAAACACTTAGCTACAAGGGAAAAGAGGAGCAAGAAACGAAACGATCCGGCGTTGATGGCGAACAACATACCAGGTTTTAACTAAATCTCAATTTTTAGGGCTTGATTTTTTGGCATTCGGTGTAGAACTATTCAACTTGCTTTCAGTGAAATTGAGTTTGAAACCAATAGATCAGTATTTTGCTATGGGCAACAAGCGTTATTTTCTGATTGATATGAACTAACAAGCGTGATTTTAATTTGGGGGTTTTAAACTAGCGTTAATTTAAATTGGGGGTTTTTAGTTTTAGGTTAACTTGCGTCATTATTTGATAACATGCGTTATTGACAATGGGTGCATTCAAAAAACATGTTCATCAGGTTTATCAATTTGAAAATTGATATGCTTTGTATGATTAACCTTTTAAGAAACATGGTGTTACTAATACCTATGGCCATGGCTGAATTCAGGTTGGGGGTCATGGAAATTGAGTTTCGAACCAGTATATGATGTATTTTGATTTGGGCCAACAACCGTTATTTTCATGTTGATCTGAACTAAGAAGCGTGATTTTTAACCGGGGGTTTTTAACTAGCGTCATTATTTGAATGTGTATATTAGCATAATTCTTTAGGATTGGCGTGATTTTTATATTACTTGATTCCTATGTATGCAGAAGTTGCTGACGATGATGATGATTTTGAACCCCTAATTGAGCTGACGAAAAGACTCATGCCTCCAAAGTTAACTAAAAGATCAAAGAAAGTAACTGATGGGAATGATGATACTTTAGAAAAAAACAATAAAGAGGCCAAATAATAGAACTGATGACGATGATGATGATTTTTAGGAGCCTATAAATATAAAGAGGATGAAAGTGGGTAAACAAGATAAGGTTCGTGACACTACTAAGCCTACAAAGACGATTAAGGTACCGGAACCAATCAGGGAGGAACGGAGACCATTCTATGGTTATCATCACGAAGCATTAAGTCTAAGGTGTAGTCCTTCTTCTTTCTTAGAAACAATAAGAAAGTTTACTCAAGCATAGATAGCCGAAGTTAAAGGCATAGGGTTTGGACCAGTTCTTGATATAAATGTTAATTACATATGCACACATTTGGGATATTGGCTCGTACAAAACTATGACGAGCAAGATAGCATGCTAAACATCGGGAATCATAGGATAAAAATAACACGTGATTCAGTATATGATGTGTTTGGTATTCCGAAGGGGCCAAATCCAGTAATCAAAAAAATAAGCCTCGGAAGGGTGCAATAGTACAAAAAAAATACTGCTACTGATGGCGTAGATACAACCATAGATGAGTTCAAAAACCAGTGGCCCGATAGGAACAGGATAACTCATGGGTTGGTTGCAGACGCAATGCATCTACAACCAAATGGTGGAAGGCTATTCAAATTAAATTTTTTAGCGTACTGGAACACCTTATTTGTAGAGATTACAAAGTCAACCACAGTGAAACAAAGTTTTTTTGCTTGCAATTGACAAAGAGGAAGACATATCGAAACTGGACTGGTGTTCGTTTGTTTTAGAATCTCTTAAAAGAACTAGACAAGGTTGGAAAAAATATGATTCACAATATAACGGACCTGTTGCTTTTCTGACGGTAAGTTTTCCAAAACTTCTTGATAATATCAAATAAATTTGTCGATTGTTACTAAGATTTCAAAATTTTGATTTGCATGTCTATGCAGCTTCTATACGCCCACGAATACAACAAAAGGCACCATTTTTTCAAGGAAGTTATCAAAATTCCTGTCATAAAGTATATGACAGGGATTATGGTTGACGAGTTAGAAGAGCATAAATACAACAACGGGCCGCTAACAGATGTTGAAGATAATTTTGAAAATGATGAACAAAGGCATCAGAATCAAACCCAACCGCATGGGGATGCCCAGGCCCAACAGGTTCAACAGCAGGATCAACATACACCACAGGTCCAAGAGGTTCCGGTAGCGCCAAACAACGATGAGCATGAGCAACAAGAGGCTGCGCAAACGTCAACAAAAGTCGTAAATAAGAATGCTCAGCAGCCTTCGACATTATTGGAAGACCTTTTCCATGACAACATACCAGTACACGAGGCTGCAGCAGTAGATGGAAATAGCGTTGGATTAGAAAAAACGGGTGACCCTATAACAGATGAGTTCACAATACCACCTGTTGATACTGTTGATACGACAAAGATCTACTAAAGGCGTAACGAGCGTGAAAAAGATCCAAACGACGAATGTTACATACCATCAACATCTGATTTTTATGATGACTGGTATGAAGTGACTGATATTTCCAAACTGAACCTAGTTACGGGCATCGGGACCCAAACACAAAAACTTATTGACTACTGCAGCACACCGATTCAGTTGACAGGGGTGCCCTGTGACGAAGCTGCACGTGAAGCATCGAAGAAAAATAAGAAGGTAAACTATTTTGATTTATGTATAGACCACTCTTGTTTTAAAAAGTGATAAAATAGTGACGCTACTTTAGATTAAATAAAAGCTAATGATAATACTGACATTCAATTACTGTATGTATTGTTGAAAAACATGGACCGTAACATAAATAAATACATTGCTCTCGTTAAGGAAATGAACGAAATCGTTACTAATGCCAAGGAAAAGTATTTCTAGGATCCAGAAATAATGAGGTGTAAAAAGTGGGATGATACAGTGAAGGATACCGTCGCTGATCATAAAACTTGTGGTAGTGATGAAGTTCTTTTAAACAAAGATGTAGAGGATGAAGCTAATATTCAACAGTTCGTGGTAGATAAAGTTGCATCAGTACAAAAGGAAAACCCAAAAAAAGACAAAGGCAAAAGGTAGACAAGATTTTGTGTATTTTTTTGTAATAGTTTTTTCTAAAACACAGAAAAGACATGATTATAAAACGTTTATGTTTTCTGAGGGTTGTGACGATGATGAGATTGGGATTGAAGATAATGGGGGTATTTCAGACACATGTCTGGCACAATTACAAACAGTAGAGCCAGGTGTATACAGACACCCTGACCAGACGAGAGAAGGTAACAAATCTAATCATTAGTACAGTAGTTACTGACTTCTTATTGATAAACTTTATCATACAAACAGTGGTTGCCGCCACGACAGAAATGGAACAAGAAATAGAACAAGATGTAAATTTGGCAGAGTTTAGTCAACAAGAAACACCAACGTAAAAGACGGTAACCAACTCGATGTTGAATGAACTAGAAAACATAAACCCTGACGCATATGGTAAAAAAAATACATCCAACACATCCGCTAAAGAAACAAATGATGAAGTAACGGATGCAGAAACGCAGTCGGTGGAGATGCTTTTAACATTGGCTCCAATCCTACAAACAACTTCACCGGGGAGTACACAAAAAACTACTACGGGTGTAAACAAAAAAATATTGAATGAAAAAGAAAATGATGAAATAGTGAGGGCGCATATTAAAAAGATTAAGGCTATAAATGAAAAACGAATGACAGAATTAGGTGATGCATACCGTTCACCTTACTGCAACAGGATATTAAGCTTATGTGAGCCACTCTTGGATCATGACAAAACGATCATCTCATACCTCTTATCTCCAATCGGTGATATTGGGTAAGTTTTATATTTTGTTTCTTTAAAACACTTAAAAAGGTCCACTAATTGACTTGTTGGTTATATCAAACAGGGCAGTGATGTTCAAGTCAAAAAGTGGGTTGGAAACCGTCAAAATAATTTTTGAAAGCTTCCACCCATCACAATTGGTAGCTTCTAATGGGGTGGACGCTTTTGTAGATGTGTTAAACTATGAAGAAAAAAAAGGAAAAAAAATCATCACCGTACAGGCTGTTCTTGCCAACTTCAAAGATTGTAAGTTAATAACGCAATTTATTTATTTGAAACTATTAGTAACGCAATGTGTCTCGAAATTCTGACTAAAATGAACCCCAAAATATATGCTCCATGTGTTTATGTCCATTTAATCACGCTTGTAGGATCATTGTGTAATAATCACGCATGTTATAAGATATTAAATTGCATAGTTATAAACTATCCATTTAATCACGCATGTTATATGATACTAATCTGCATAGTTATAAACTATCCATTTAATCACGCATGTTATAAGATATTAATCACGAATGTTCATTAATCACGCATGTTATAAGATATAAATCACCCATTGTGCATTAATCACGCATTCTGTATTAATCGCGCCTGTAGGATAAGGTCTCGTATTATCAGGCAAGTTATAATCATGGGGTGGGAGGTGGTAATTGATGGGTTGGTTTGGGTCATAGGGTGGGAGGTGTTAGTGGGTTCGGAAGTAAGAATTGGAGGTGGTGAGTTGATTCGGCTTGGAGATGGGCTTTAGGAAGTTGTGGAAGGTGTTGAGGGTATGGGGCTGGTTGGCATAGTGGAGGGAGTTGGGCTTACAGGTTCTGGGCTGTTTGGGCTTAGGTGTTCTGGGCTGAAATGGGCAGAAGAAGTGGGGCTGGAAGTAGTGAGGGGGCTGTTGAGGGAAAGGAGTGGTGATGTTATAATAATTTATTATGCAAAAGTTAAATAACGCACTTAGGACCATTATGTATTAATCACGCATGTTATAATTAAATTACGCTTGTTTATAAATATGTTGATACCATACTTACCGGGTACAAACTCGGGGGTTGAATGTATTTTCATCAATCTATGGGGCCGAATACAATGACAATGCACGATTGAATGTATTTTCATCAAACCTTGAAGATACACCGGTTAAATATGGGGTGAAGAATCTAGAAACAGTGGATCTTATCTTCATTCCAGTACTGTTATCTCAACATTTCTTCTGCATTTTCTTTCACTTAAAGAAGGGCGATATTGAGTTAATTGATAACTCTAGGATCAAACAAGCGTTTGGTGAACGTTACCGTGGGCGTCCCGAAATGCTGGTAAAACTGCAGATTTCATCTTTATATACTATAATAAGTACGTACTAATATGATTTTTTTATCTGATTATAGCGTAAAGCTCTCATTCAGTACCTAAAAAACAAGATACGGCAAAAAGAATGGATAAAAAAATTGGAAAAAGCAAAAATAATAAGGAAAGAAATGGATTGGAGGACTATGGAAAATGGGGTTGATTGTGGTGTCTTCACTATGAGGCATATGGAGACATACAAGGGCAAAACACCATGGAATCCGGGGTTTGAGAACGAAAAAAAAAAAGCCGTTCAAGATTCACAGCTTCGTTTCTTGAGGTATCGCTACCTTAGTAAGATTGTATTGTCGGAGTACAACCTTATAAGAAAAGAAGTCTTTGAAGCAGCTAAGGAATTTGAGAAGAACTCGGCAAAATTGGACATGTTGAAAGACCTAGATAAAAAAATCAGTCAACGATTAGATGAGTTCTTTAATCTTAAAAAAAAGTAATCAAAAATGTTATGTAGTTAAACTATTTTTGTTACAGTGATATGTGAACAATTTTTTTTTTTTATATTATTGTTGTGTTTGTAATTATTTTTTATTTAGATTTTTCTTGTTTTGATGTTAATGTATACTATACTAATAGATGACATTAATAACAAAACACAACGCCTAAGTTTAGTTTTACAAAACCAGGTACAATACATAGAAAACCACTAAGAAAAAGCAAAAAAAAAAACATTATTAAACTACTCGATAACATACACCAAACACACATGCTTAAACAACTTCAAAAGAAGGACTGTAAACTTGATCTTGGTGTCCATAGAGCATCCTAAAACGGCTATTGCATCCGAAAGCTCCTTCAGTTGTTTCTCATCCCGCTCTCCTAGATCAACCATGAACATCATGGCAACCTCTCGGACACTGGACTCTTTCATTCCCGATAGCAAGTTGAAAATTTCTTCTCTTCATGTTTTCTCTTACCCTAGAAACGTTAGTCTCCAACAAGTTTTTACAAGACCTGTCTTCGGCAATTTGTTCCTGGATCCTCTTTGTGAGGTAAACACTCATACCAGATGATGAAGTAGATCCAGTAGATGAATTGAGAGAATGTGACATCTTCGAAAGTAATATTCAAATGATGTTTCTATGAAATTTAAAATGAAAAACCAACAAGGTGACATCTATTATTAAAAGGCATTCCAATTATTGGATTAGAATACACTGTTGGTGATTTTTGGAATTTTATTGATCCAGTACAGATATTTATAAAAACTACAGATGTTAGAATATTATTGAAGCTCAATAATAATGCATGCATGGACTGTGCCTAAGCATACAAAAATTACGCATGATGTATTGCTTCAAATTGACTGATCAAATAAATTGGGTCTGGTATAAAATTACGCATTGTTATAAAATGACTCATATGACACATAATCACGCATGGGTGTAAAAAAAGCAAAATCGATATTCTGCCCAAAAGAAATGGTGAAACTTATACATTGAATGAGTGAATTTAAGTAAGTTGTATATCTTATTAATAGAAAGCAAGTTACAAGATGATTTTAAATAAAAATTGTTAAAAATCATGATATCTACTAAATAGGCTTCCATCGACAAGACAAGACTGGTAATTAAGATGCATATTCAATTTTAATTAACAAATCTTCCCCAACTACCCTATTAAATCAAACTTTTCATCCATATTATATAATCACAACTCCATTTTTGGCCAAACCATAACAACCCTAACTAAGTAAAAGCAATGTCCAGTGACCAAGCAAACATAGCAATCAAGGAGATCCTCGCAAGCCGTAGTTTGACCGAGCTTGCATCTAATGTAAACTCCACTAACAATGTCTTTGATGTGCAGAAGAAGGTACTAGAACAACAAAAGAAGAACCAAGAAATCTGGGGAAAGCTACTGCAAGAGCCAAAATCTGTGATGAGGGACGAAGCCATAAACCTCATGATGGATCAGTCATCTTCTTCTGATCACTTGGTTTACTCGTATCTGAAAGATGCAGTGGAGATGGTCCAAAGGAAGATGGAAAAGAGTGAGAAGGAGATGGACAAGATATTCAAATCGAAGTAGCTATGTTGTGGTATGTCTGTTTTTTGGAATGTCTGTTTTTTGTAAGTAGTCTCTTTTGATGAATTTTGGGATGTTATGTAGTTGATGTTTGGAAAACTTACTGTCTGTGGTTGTTATTGGCAATCGTTAAATGATATGTGAATAAGTTTATGAATATCGGTAATTTTTACATGTTTGATACGTTTGACTGGATGTTTCAACAGATAACTAAAACAAAAAGGGAGGTAAAAAATTACACAAGTAAATAGGTCATTATAACGCTAGTTGAAAACACATCAGCTTGAAATATATCACGCATGTACACTTAAATGCCGCTAGTTATGAGAAAAAAGCTTGACTGCTGATTCTTATTTTGAATAAATGGCATAAAAAATAAAAAACCGAATAATCACGGATGTTACTAATAATGACGCACGCTATGAGAAAACAATTTTAATCACGCAACTTGGTGTTAAAAAATTACGCACGTTATAGCTCAGGATCACAAAACACAGAATGTAAAAAAAGGCATGAAAAAACCGATGGTCAAATGTACGCAATTGTAGTTCAAAAATCACTCGTCATCATCGCTAACCTCTTCCCATTGAGAATCACTATCGTCGGCTTCGTCTACGTCATCATACTCTTACTCTCCCTCACCAGTTTCTACCTCCTCGTCCTCCTCATCTAGTAAACCAGGATCAGTTTCTAACTGAACTGCTCTTCTTTTCTTCCCCTTCTTGTCCGCAGCACTAGCTTTACCCTTTATTACTTTACAAGTTCGGATGTCATGACCTTTGGTATTACAAACACTACATGTACGACTCCTCTTGCCTTTTAGACTAATTATCTGTTCTTTTTTTTATATGATCCGCTTATGTGAACCGCGTCCTTTGTTTCTAATACCGGTTGGCACACGGACTGTAGGCGGAGCATCAGTGTCCGGTTTCTCGTAACCAATTAACCTTGAATATCTATCAAACTTAGGGTCGATAGGCTTGGTTATGCGAAGTTCATCAACCATTTCTTTCATCTCCCTCATCCGATCCCTGACTATAACTAGATGATCAAAATCTGTCATCAAATGACCAATAGGATACTCTCCGGTCTGCATTATCTCATACGCAACCTCCTTGGCCTTTTTATTCCCATCTTTATCATCAACTTTTAAATCAAATGTGTTATTTAGATCATTCGGTACCACGTCTTTGGTCCATCTTCTCATGACATACTTGTTGCGAATTTCTTTCACTTTGAACATCTTGAACACAAAGTATATATGTTTGCACATCAATCCATATTGTTCAAACCTGCGACAACTGCATGAGGCAATGACATCCTCCCCCTTCTTGAAGCAAACCTAAATAAAAAAATTGATAATTAAAAATCAAGGAAAAAGCCCAAGATCTTATGAAATAACGCATGTTAGCAGGTCTATATGCTGTTACCTCTAATAAACCGTCACCGTGCGCTTTCCAATCCTTCATACTTATCTTCAAGAACGGTTCCTCGATTTTAGTCTCCATAGGAAGGCACTCAGGCAGTGTTCCATATAACTCTGCCTGTTGATCAGCAAAGATGGACCTGGTGTAAATTTTCATAGCATCATCATCTAAGGTAGTTTCAGTTATGTTATCTGTGGTTGTGTTTCTAGAAATATGGTCATTTTTTCGATGGTTGAATCTTTGAATGTCCATTGCACCATCAAAATGGCTAAAAAACTCAACAAGGGTAAGTTGAGAATTCGCCACCTGACTGAAAAATGGTTTTCGCTCTCTGATCTAGAGGTAGTTCGCATGAGCCCAGACATAGGCTCAAGATGATAGAAAGTTGGAATCCATGAAGATCTCATGCCAAACATATCGTCGATCCATTTATTCTCAGTCAGTCAGACCGAATTCAATCATTATCAATTTCCATTCTCTCTCAAACGTTTCTGGAGCAATCGAATCAGTCCAGACTATATCACACATACGTCTTTTGAAGTCTTCATTGTTATACAACTCGTATCCAACATATTAAAAAAAAGGATTGGTATCAACAAAAATAAGAAATCTCTATAATTATTCACGGTTTTTGTAAAAAAAATAAAAAAAATAAAAAATAAATAAAAAAAAACTGATTTTATGAAATAATAACGCATGAAGAACATTTTGCAAAAGTGCATAAAAAAACAGAAAATACTTATTACGCAAGTAGTAACAGTAATAAAGTATGTTGAAATTGAGTCTAACCTTATCGGCAACTTTTTTCATTATATGCCACATACATAATATGTGCCTGCTCTTATCGAACACTGCCTCGATAGCTTGTTTCATCGCCGGGTCCTGGTCAGTGACAACCACCTTCGGCTGCTTACCAAATGAGTCCAAAACTGATTATAACAACCATTTGTATGATTCAATGCTTTCGGATGCTAGCAACCCGGCTCCAAGTGTCACATTCCGACAATGGTTATCGATACCAGTAAAGGGTACAAAAACCATATTATACCTTCAAAATGATAAAATAAGTTGAATAAAAAAACAAAAAGAAATTATACAAAGAAAAAATTAGAAGTTAAAAAACTATAAATAACACTAACTTGTTGGTTTTGAACGTAGCATCAAACGATATAACATCTCCAAACACAACATAGTTACGTTTACACAAACCATCAGCCCAAAACAGGCCAGACAATCGCTTGTTTTCGTCAACAGAATGTACAAAAGAAAAATCAACCATACACTGCTTTTTATCGGTCAGCCTATTGATAACCATATCGGCATCATACTCTCCTATATAGCTATGTATCCTAGCTCTAAAATTCTTGCAGTCATCTTTAGTTGCGCCAACATTTTCAAAACCTCGGTATCTTTGTCTCATAATATTGAACACTTTCACTGGCCCAAGATTTAATGTACCAAGCTCCTATATCATCTCTTCTTGTGTTTCAGAAAGATGCCTATAAGCCGGTAATAAATGCATATCTTTAGGGCAGACAAATGAATGATTATGCGCTTGAACAAACTTATCAACCGTATACAACACCCCATCCATCCATCGAACAAAGCTTAATTTGTGCTTTACACCCAGTTCGAATAGTCGGTTTGTTCCTACTTTTATATGGCTTAGACAACTTTGAATAAGGATCATCAAAAGCCTGTGGTTTGTGCCCCTCCTTTGAACACACAAAGTATTTAGTCTTTATAATACCACCACTATGATGTTCACCTCCTTTTCGCGCAGAGAACCCTGCCTTCTTGGCTTATGTCTCATAAAAAAACATATGCTTGCTCTATCGAACTGAATTCCATTCCTATAACTGGAACACATGATCCAGCTACCTCAGGAATATACAATCTTTCATCTGCAAATTTTGAAATAAAAAAAAAAAATTGAGCCACACACAATCACTGATCTATGAAAAAAAAAGAATCACGCTAAGAAAAAAATCACGCATGTTACTCTCATAAAATCACGTAGGTAAAAAAAACCAGACAAAGCTTTATACTTTATAATAACGCAAGTTCTTGAGGATCACACAATACATGCGTGATTTAAGAGGAATTCCTTTCGAAACAAATACTTATCAAAAAATGATGCAACAACAAACACAACACATCAGCCACCTATACTTTCGTCTAATACAAACCGAATTAATTGAAAACTTACTGGTCTGATCGTCTAATATAACGGGGTTGTCTGATGTCGGATTCCTCAAATGCTCAGCAGCATCATGAACGGCATGGACTTCAGCATCTTAAATTTCAATATCATCTGTATTTCGTGCATTACTGCTCTGTGGATCCATTTCACACAATCAGTAGTGATCGTAACCCTAATTGAACACCGATAACCGCTAATTTGATAATTTGAAAAATGGAAAGTATTTGAAACTCATTCAATACGTAATTACCGGGATGCAGGAGATAACGAACTCGCACTATTCTCTTGATGTTCGTAAAAGACTGAATTACCCTGCCACAAGAACGTAAAATATCTAATTTGCCCTTAATGAGAAATCTTAATCAGTGCCACGCGTCGAAATCCCACTGTCGCGTACGTGAAGTATGATTAGGGTTAATGTACATTATACTCTATATATATATATAGGGTGAGGGGGAGATGATCATAAGAAAACTACATCTAAATGAGAAAACTAACTAAAAAAGCTAAAAAAACATACCAATTTTTTTTTACATTTTAAAAAAAAAATCGCTATCTTTTATATATAAAAAAAACTTTCAAAAAAAAAATTGTACTGCACATGTGCATTATATGTGTAGTACACATGTGCATTACATGCTTAAAATTAGCCTTTTGAGTCTAGTTTAGCTTTTAGGGTTAGTTTTTTTTGGAGGTTTAGGATTAGAATTAGGTTTTTGGGTGGGGGGGGGGGGGGGATTAGGTTTTTTCAAGTTTATGTTTAGGGTTTAGTTTTAGGTTTTCGGGAGGGGGTGGTGGTTTAGGTTTTTTTTTGGGGGGGGGGTGGGGTTTAGGCTTTTGGTGGGAGGGTGAATTTAGGTTTTTGGTGGGTGGGGGGTTTAGGTTTTTGGGGGGGGGGGTGTCGGTGGGGGGTGGGTTAAGTGGTTTAGGCTTTCCATATTAGTGCACAACAATTTTTTTTAAAATTTTTTTCTATACATAAAAAATAGTGATTTTTTTTATAAAAAAATTGTAAAAAAAAATTGGTATGTTTTTTAGGTTTTTTTTGGTTTTCTCATTTAAACTAGTTTTCTCATGATCATCCCCTAGGGTGAGGTTCCTATAAAAAAGACCTTTTTCGTGAGAAGTGTAAGAAGGAATAGAAATTGACATGTAGACATCATGTTTAGGACTTAGGCGTGATGTTTGCATTGGTGTCACACACTGATTTCCCGGAGGGCCCGGACTTGGGGTTTATGCATGACAAATTGATATAGATATTCACATTAACACAACGGAAGTCTTGGGAGTATAAAATAATTATTACAAAGTACAAATGTCCAAAAGTTTAAAATAATATACAGACGAGAGTGTACTAAAAGATCCACAGGCGGATCGAATAACAAATTATTACATAAAAGAATACTAGGCTTTTTGCTTGAAGTTGCAAATTCCAATAAGCAATTACCGGGCAGCTTCCAGCCTCTTCCGTAGTTTGCAAACCTGCACTTAGTCTTTTGAAGATATGTCAGTTTTCTTCCGTAGTTTGCAAACCTGCACTTAGTCTTTTGAAGATACGTCAGTTTTCATTGGTAAATACAATTAACCGACACATTTTGAAAATATTTCAAAATTATTTTATATACCTTTTGGTATATTAATTTTCATAAATAAATTGGTACAAACTATATATCTTGTTACCAGTATTACATGCTTGTCAATACATACGGGTCGGAACTAAACTCTAATACATGATTAACCGAGACACCACTTTATCCCCATATTGGGTAAAAAATATTTTATCATAGCATGAGCATCTATCAGGTGTATACCTACATACCATGCTTAGGTCATGGCCACTTGTAATTAAGTGAGGTGTTGATATCCAGGACACTGTCGTATTAACCCCCAATGCTTAAGTTATCAAGCATAACAGATTAAAACGGGTTATTTGGATTTTGGATACATTTGTCATTGATCCCATACCTGACCAAGCGGTAATAATTTACCGTACCCCAAGCCCGTATAGGGAAAATAGGTTAAGAGTATTTACCTAAGCTTTATCTTTACAATCCAAAGATATATGTAAGCACAACCGTTTAAGCAAAATAACTAACAAGGTTGCAATTTACTAGACACCCTTAGTCTAGAATAAATGGATTTATGATCCATTAGAATGTTAACGGGTCTTATTCAAGTCATATGACTTGGACCAATTAACTAATAATAAAATCGGTAGGGTTCGCTAGATTAAGCGGAGATCGGATTAAATGTGATTTGTACCCTCATGAGTACTATGACTTGTATAATATGGGGCAAACTAGGGGTGTTCAAAAAAATCCGGATCCGAAACCGAATCCGAAATATCCAAAAATCCGTATCCGAATTTTCGGATTCAGATATGAATTTCAAAAATATCCGATATCCGAAAAGTAATTCTTTTTTTATAAATATATATAGTATATGAGCATTTTATTTAGTTTGAAGTATTGTAAAAAATGGTAAAAAAAAGTAGTAAATAATTGTATTCGTGTGAATGTATGATTGTTATAGTTTTAAATGTTGGAAATTTAGGAAATAGAATACAACTTTAGTTTTAATCTATACACGAAATGGATTTTTTGATTTTTTTCTGTAACTTTGGATATCCGATTGGATATCCGAATCCGTATCCGAAATTTACGGATTCGGATATCAATATTCACTATCCGAAATTTTAGGATATCCAGTTTTCGGATATCTGAAAACCCGATAATCCGATCTTGAACACCCTTAGGTCAAACAATGTCGCATTCTGATTATAAATGATTTTTAAGGAATTTGGCCCAATTCGGCTAACTTATATAAACTAGGCTATATAAGTCAACCGTATGTGCATAGGCGGCATCGGGTGTTCGGATGGGTCAATGTCAAGTCCATTATGCCAAAACATGTTTAATATATTACCACATCAGTTTCAGTATCAAAATTGTATGTTCAATATGTTTCAAAAACCATTTTATGCTCAAAAGAGCATTTTGGTCAATATTTAGGCATAATACATAGAATTGGATAAAACCCGACAAATAATTATGATCAAATGGTATAACCTAATAGGGTTATTCCATAAATTAACATTATCATAATACAACTACAAATCAGTAGCTAACTTAACTTAAACGGGTTAGAATCGAAAGTCAAAGAAGAAGTCAAACTGCTTGACTTTCGGTTACGAACCGAGCTCTAAGCAGGAAATGACAGGTTGGACATGATCTAACACATCCTAATATGTTATACAAACTCATATAATGTAAAAAATTGTTGTTTCGATACTTGGAAGTTCTTCTTACGTTAATTACAAAAAACTGCATTTTGACTTATTATTTAATAGGAAAAATTACAAGTTATATCCTTTATCTATATACCATTTTGCAGGCGGTGTCCTTTTCAATGAATTTTGATAGGTTTGCCCTTTATAGGGAATTTTGTTGCACATTACGTCCTTTAAAGCTAACCAAGTTAAATTTTTCTGTTAAATCTTATTACGCATGGGAAATTTAGTCTTTTTACTTATTTAAAGGCCAAAACTTGTAATTTATTCTTCAAAAAATATTTCAAAGACAAAACTTGTCTCCACCACATTAAATCTCCCAGTGTTGTTCTCTCACAGCAAAGTTCAAAATGTCATAAAAAACAAAGTTGCAAACGCCATAAAAACCCAGTTAACTTTTTTTTGAAAAGTATATCAATAGTATAGTTGTTGGAAAGATAAAAAATGATAGATTTTATGTTTTATGTTTTTTTAAATAATCAAGTATAAAAAATTATGGACACTTAAATGTGAAATATGATTAGCATGTGCACGCTTGTTTAAATCATCCTATTTTACCCCTTCTGGTAGTTCTAAGGTTCCTAGTATCTAATAAAAATGGCCCGCATCAAACTTAACCACAAAGCACAAAGATCTTGTGGCTGAGAATCGTTCTCACCGTTTTCACACTTTAAGGCGTTTTCTCCGGATCCTCTTATATATATGTGTGTGTGTGTGTGATGTGGACATTAATATGTAATTTAACTATATGACAGATAATCTTGTTGTAGTTTAGAGGTAAGTATTTCATTTTTGGCTATAGAGATATAGGTTAAAATCACAACAATCACACTTTTGAATTGGACAGGCCATGTAGGCCCAAAAAAAGTCCAATTTTATTTAGTGGTCCAATACTATAAAATATAAATTAGAAGTTATAAAACCCTACTCAATGCACAATCATAAAACCTAATTCTCTTGTTGCGGTTGTCGTTGTCAACAACCCTAATTGGGAACTTCATAGCCAATGTTAGGAAAACAAGCGAGGTCATCTCAGGTAAGCATTATTTAATCTTTGTTTCATTACTTCTATTTTATTCTATTTTTGTTTTGAGTTATTATTGTGGTGAGAACTCTATTTTAATTTTATCGTCGTTATCGATTTTGTTACAAATGTAGCATGCTGACATGTTATCGTTTTCATCGTGCAGGAATTTGTAGAACATATATCAATCCTTCATAACATGTTGATTGCTTATTGGATTATCTTGACTGTACATGGTAATGTTAAACATTTACAATTTTAAAATTTAAATTTAACCTTACACTAGGGGTTAGTTGTTAGTTCGTCTATACTCAATCTGGGTTCTTGTTTTATACATGTAGTTTTATGATTTGTTATACATGTTGATTGCTTATTGGATTATCTTGACTGCACATGGTAATGTTAAACATTTACAATTTTAAAATTTAAATTCAACCTTACACTAGGGGTTAGTTGTTAGTTCGTCCATACTCAATCTGGGTTCTTGTTTTATACTCATATTTTCAAGTATTACTTTTTATGTAATGAAATTTATGGTATATGATTTTTCCTTGCATCAAATGTTCAGCTAAAGATTATTGCATATAAATTGCTTTCCTTTTTTACAAGGATTATAGAAACTAAGTAGTATTCTTACTATATATGCTATTGTCATGTGTGAAATTGTGGTTAAATTGTGTGTTTCAGTATTCAAATGTTGCCTTTTGGTATTAGATCATCAATTAAGAGTTGAAACTTTATCCTTGATGGAGGAGAATATATACCACATTAATGCTCTTGGCATATTTAAATGTTTTATTCTATTTCTTAATATTTTATCATAATTATCTATTGTTTTCTTTGGCCTACTTCACTTAGGGTGTAAAATTTTACTTCGCTTTTGGTCTAAAAAATGTGGGAGCCGCCTCTACATCTACCCGAACCATACCTCTAAACATTTCATTTTTCTTTTTACTTTTTTTGTCATCTATATCTATACTATATAATAAAATAAGACCATGGGGGAGATGTGTTATCTAACTACTAATATTTTTTTCGCATCTCTCTCTCCTAATTAGTTATGGATGCTTATTCTTTTAATCAAAAATAGTTATTATATCATTAAACAAATGAATTTAATTATTAGTTAAAAACGTATATTTTTTTTACTTAAAAGGTATTATGCTAGTTAAACTATTTAAAAAGCTCTAATGTTGTTTGTTTTTTAATGTGGTGGACGCTGACTGACTGAGTAATGACATGGCATATATGATATACTTTTTAAACCCTTTACCCTTTTTAGCCCAAAATTAAATAACAAAACCTTAAATAGTGTTGTCTTCATCATCTACAGGGAAATCCTAACACAAAAGGGGCAAAATTGTTGATACATATATGTGGACGCGACTCGACTCGACGCGACTTGGTTTGGTTCGACCCGGTTAGGTTCGGCTCAAGCCAGACGTCACGACATTCCTCCGTCGTGCGCCCCAGAGTTCGACACGCGAAGCACGGAGAGCCGAGAATGTTTCCCACTTGACACATCACCATGACATCATCATGATGATGTCATGATGATGTCAGCAGTTGGCTAAACATTTCAAGTCTTCAAATGTGATTTACGTAAGCCTGGGCCAATCAACCTCAAGATAGAATGCATGTTGGGCCTAAGCCCATTATGGCGAAACAGAAGGATGTTGACGAAACAAGAGTTGTTTCGTCGACTTGATTCACTTTCGTCGAACATGGTTGTGATTCGCCAAGAACTGTTCTGTTTCGTGATGTGTGGGTATAAATAGACAGTCTCAGTTAGAATTCAGAGAGACACAAGAAGAGAACACAGAGGAGCACACAGAACACACACGAGAGCTTTGAGAGAGTTTGCAAAATACATTTGTAAACATTGCTTTGTAACAGAACCTTTCATAGTATTAATACAGTGGTGTTAATCGTTGAAATCTCGTGTCCATATTATTTACGTGTTCGATCTCGGTTTGCTATCTCGGTTGGATTCCGCACAACCGGGTTGGTTTGTACACAAGGATTAGGCAACTAGATCCTCCCCTAGCCGGACCTACAAGTGGTATCAGAGCCTTGGCTCTTTTCCTTGTTAAAACCGAGTGTTTTCGGGTGTGTTTTGGGTTTTTGAAGTTTATGCTTTTTCTTGAAAAATCGGTTTGAATCTTCAAAAATCCTTGTAGTTTGCTGAAATTTCATATAAAAACCTTTTTATTTTTCATTTTTACATATTAAAAGGTGGTTTTTAGTGAATTTTCGTGCATTTACTCGTGTTCGGAAAGTTTCGGTTCACCGGAAAAGTTATTTTTCTGGGTTGAGTTCTTCATAACCTTCAAGTGTTCTTCATTAAAACAACTCTTAGATCTTTGAAATATCACTTGTGAAAGTGTTTGTGTGTTGGAAAGTGTTATAAGATTATAATATTGAGAACCTTACTTGTTTGGTGAAAAGCATCATGTCTTGAGCCGAAAGCAGTTCCTGTTGTGTCAGTAAAGGATAAAAGTCAAAATTTGCATTGGGCCTGTTGAGTGGATAACCCAAAATTTGCACTTTTGTTTCGTCAAATTTTAAAACAAAATAAGCAAAGCCCAATAATCTGTTTCGTGGGCCTTCTTAAAACAAGCTGATTCGTCAAGTTATTATTTTGTTTCGTTGACTTAGTCAAGTTATTATTATTTTTTTGTGTTTCGTCGACTTCCTTAAAACATTTAAGTGGGCCTGTTGTTTCGTCTTAATTCGTTGAGGCCCAACAAACAACCGTCACCTGTTTCGCCGATTTGAAAGCCCAACAAGGACTTTAACCTCTTGTTTCGTCGTATTAAAACTTGTGATCTTGATTCGTCGTATAAATAATAGATTAAAAGAACTTGTGTTTCGTCAATCACAATCATTGGGCCCATACATCATCCTGTTTCGTCAAAGACATTTTAAAAATAAAAAAATAAAAAACAGAAGGTTTGCATTTGTGATTTAACTGTTTGTTTGAGGTGTGATTTTTAGAGGTATTATTATTCTTGATCAAAAATGAATCCAAGATGGGGTACTCCGGTAAATACAGAGATGTATTAGGGTACTCCGTCTCCGGATACAGCTTCCTCAAGACCAACGGCGTTTGTCACAATCACAAATTGTTTTGGCACTCCTATCCAAGTTCCAGTCCCTCCAAAAACAGACATGTATGGAAATCCGCTTGAACCAGTTCCTCAACCAGTGCCTCAACAGCAAACCCAAAGGCCTCATGTGACAACAGATTTATATGACAATCCGATACAAGTTCCTGTTAAGCCAGCTCAGCATGGGAACCAGAACCCTTTCAGAAATCAAGGCAACCAGCAGAATCAGAACAGGAACAATGAGCGTACGTTGATACCTGTCAACAACCAAAGCCAAGCAGGACCATCAAATGCTAACCAGGCACTTGTGGTTCAAATAGACGAAGGTGGTGATTGGTCAATCCATTTGAGTAGTGATACTCCAAATGGAACAGCTTGTTTTGCTGAGGTTGTTAAGGATCTTAAGCACGCCAGTGGTGGAGAATCTTCCACCAATGGTGATGAGTCTTCTGAAGACGAAGACAGTTCTGGTTACAGTGGAAGCTCAGATGAAGAATCCTCAACTTCAGGCAATGATCATTTGGATGACACGTCAAGTGTGCCAGTTGAAGCAGAGGTTGATGAGGTATTGGGAGACACTGCAGCAGAAAATCATAGGAGATCTATATTGGTGGATCAAGCTGCTTATTCTTCTTCTTCTCTCCATTCAGCCGTTATGGCTAATGTCGACAGTTCATCAAGTCAGGTATGTGTCGATGAACCCACTGCTGTTATTTGTGATAATTGTGCTAGATTAAACGTTAAATGTTCTGATTTAGAAGCAAACATGTCTGAGTTGCAAGGCAAACATGATGCTTTACAAGCTAGTTTGTTTGACTTGCAAAACAAACATGTTGATTTAGATGCTAAGTGGTGTGAGTTGCAAGGCAAACACGAGGCTTTGCAAGAGAAATATGATGTGACATTCATTCACAACCAGAAGTTGACCGTGGATCTTTCTAAATGCACTGAAGCCAACATGTTTTATGAAAACCATGAAAAGGACTTTAAGTCGATGATTGAAACATTAAAGAAAGATAAAACCGAACTGACAAAAATGGTTTCAAGAAAACAAACGGAAATAAACCTTTACATCAGTAGGCTTGAGATAATGCAAAAAGAGATGGCTTGTGTTAAAACTGAAAGTGAGGCGATCCGACTCAAGTTAGACAGTTATTTGAGCTCTAGCTATGTGTTGGATCACATCATTGACGTTCAGAAAGAAAAACGGGATGTCACATGCATAGGTTACAAGAAATGTCCACCACCCGTGAGAAACAATTATGATGCCATGCCTGATGAGGAGTATAGAACTCACTTTGAACCATCTGTTCCTTTGGACGTTGAGGAATTTGTAGCAGGACTGGGATACAAGAAAGAAGTATCATCAGAATCGGATGTGTCAGCATATACATGTGTGTCTTCTGCTGAACCGAATCAGAATCCTCCAGTTGTGATTGAGGATACTGATTCTTCTGATGATGAATCTGATGATACTGATTCGGAAAAGTCTGATGTGGTAATCAAAGAAGAGGACATACCGCTTGAGAATCATATTCTATGTGATCCTCCCGCACAATCTGCTAAGACTGTTCCCACCGAGTCCACATCTGCAAAAGAATCGGAGAGTGTGGATTTGCTGTACACTCTTGTTGGTGATGATAAAATTTATTCAGACAAAGATTTTCCTATTAAAAATGTTAATCAATCTTTAATCAGTAAAGTCTTTGAAAATTCGACAAATAAGTTTTTGGGAAAGACAGGATCACATGTTACAGTAACACAGTGCCCTCCTATCCCAAAGGCTGAAGTTAGAAAACAATTTGGCAATCAAAAATTACCAACAGTGCAAAAACAGCAAAATCATACTAAACCAAAAGGAAAATTACCGGCTCAAGGTCAAAGGAAGCCGAATCAAAAGAAGAAAAAGAATGTGAACTTTGTGAAATCTAAGGGAACGGACAAAATTGAAAAGTTTGAAAATCAATCTAACTTAGATTTTGTCAAGAAAGCAACAGTGATGAAAAGGAATGAACCAAATAGTTCAAAACCCAGTACCTCAGGATCACAAAGTTCATCATCGGCAAGACGATCACATGATACTTCGGGGTTTGTTGAACGAAGATCATGTTTTGAATGTGGTACAATTGGGCATATTATTCGAAATTGTCCGTATCTTCATAAGTTAAAGGCAAAAGTTGATGCCCCCCATGGTAACAATTACCATAAAAGATTTGTTTCACCAAAACAGGACACTCGTCTTGTTAAACAACAAGAAGTGAAACAGAGAAAGAAACAACGGAAAAATGTTGAAAAGGCGTTAAAACCGGAGGTTTCCCAAACAAAATCTGTTAAATTGGATGTTAAAAATGAAAAACAAAAACAGATTTGGAAACCAAAACCAGTAACTGTTTCAGGGGGAGCTACATCAATTCCGAATCATCGGGAAATGGATGTTACAATTCTCGATGATGACGGACGACCCAAGTCTTTGAAAGCTTGGGTCCCCCTCTCCAACTAATCTCTGAATGAGAGTGCAGGATGTTCCAGGAGGAACTATTGATAGTCTTAGGGTTGTTGATAGTGGAGCGTCCATGCACAAGATCGGCGACACCAGACTCCGAAACATCATTATATCTAGGAGTTGTTGCCTTTGATGGGGAGAAATGTGAAGAGAGAGAAGAAAAGAAGACAAAAATGTCTGAGGCAAGAATGATGATGAAAGAATTTGACCACTTCGAAAAAAAATGAAGATCATTCCAAAAATTGGTTGTTATGGTTTTTGATCGGGTCCTCAGGAAATATTCCAATGAAAAGTACGCGCCTGTAGCACGTCTGAAGCTTTTCGAAGATTCATGGATTTTTCTTCCACAAGAAGTTCAAAGTCCACAAGATGAACGTGTAGGGTACTTTTCTCTTCGGTGTGATTGAAGAAAATGTGTTGGTTGATCAAACTACACCGGGTGTGCGGATGCCTTGGCGTGGATTGAACAACCGCACACTACTTCTCAAAGAGAAAGACAAAGACCTTCGCCGGTGCAATGTGGAAGACCAGCCGGACCCAGAGGTTTTTGATCTTGTTGCTGTGAAGGGATTTCAGTAGCTACAAAATCGACTTTGAAGTCCACACCTGGTGGATATCCAGTTTGGGAGAGCCCTCAGATTCTTGGCAATGCACGAAGCAGTTGCAGGATACGGTTTTAAATTTCTAATCTCTCCTATACTTGTCGATATTTAAGCTGCTTTATAAATTGTTATCCTCTCGTAGCACTCCTTGACCTGACACGTTGATCTCGAATATCACCTCACACGTGATTGTTTCACTATGAAACTCATCAATGTTGTCATGGTCCACACCGATGACCAACGTGCCGACCTTTTTACCAAAGCATTTGACAAATCAAGATTTGACTTTTTATTATTGGTAAATGGCATTAAGGTCAAGCAAGAGTAAAACCAACATCGGAAAATCATTTTTGTAAATACCTTTGTGTTTTAAATTTATCTTAGTTTATTGATTTTAGGGGGAGTAAATCCAAAATTTGAAAATCCAAAAACATCAAAAAATTTCAAAAAAACACAAAAACAATAGAAAAACAAAAATGAGTTTCCTGGCGAGCAAAAGAGAAAATGATAGTACATCAGTGGTCTGTCCAAACCTCTTTAAATCTTAAATGAAAAACGATAAGCAGCTCTATATAAGATGTATCGGTAGGCTCACAATCATTTTAAAGTGTGCAGGGTGATATAAATCTTAAATCGACTGAAGACCAGGTGGGAACCATTCATTGGCATATGGTCTTAGTACCGAAATTTCGTTTGAGAGATTGCCGAGGTTCTGAGATATTCGGTCTTTATGCTGCTTATCATCTGGGTATCATGGTTGCATCTTTTACCGAAAAATAACGGGGACGCAAGTCTAGATCTTCCATGATACCATACATACGTGTACATACTGCATACGACCTCAATAAGTGATCAACAATCACATGTCCACAAAATAAGTGATAATATATCACATTCATCCGGGAGTCAAGTTCGTCTCTCTGCTGTACGAAAGTACTGACCTGTTCACGGACTTGCTCTTGTGCCCCCATGCATCGAAAATAAAGTTCCTCATCAATAAGTGATTATATCACATAGGGCTTGTTTTCAAATCAAAATAAGTGAGAATCTCACATCATATACGGTCAAACAGATGATAATCGGTATACTCACCGGTAAGATGAACCCTCGTGCATACCTTGACACGGGAATGTGTCGTGATGTGGATGAACACCGGTCGGTAAGTATAAATCATACCTTAACGTATCCCCTCGCCATGATTACATCTGATAAGTTGAGCTTATGTGGACAACAATACCGATAATTGTTATAGGATGCTTATCTTAATGTTAACTAAAAGAACAACAAGAGCGTTTTGGCATGACCGTACACTGATATGATTCTCTTACCCTCGAAACTCGCAAAAAGAATGTCTGTATTTATTTATTTAATGCTTTCAGTTTCTGCATCTTTGTATATATTTATTTACTGCTTTCAGTATTTACATTTGAAATATTCAAAAATACCAAAAAGATTTTAGGTGTGTTTTAATATAAACTTTCTAAAAACCAAAAAGATTTTATTTCTATTTTATTTTCGATCGTACGATGTTGGAGCTCGAGTCTTCGTTACCTGAAACCTGAACGAAAACCGAAACGACTAAATCTTCATAAACGGTCGAAATTTGCAAGTGTTGAAAGTTAAAATTGAAATTGATAAAATACATTAAACTTTCAAACTGTCGGACGGTGTTTGATTAAACAATGGTCACACGTGTGTCGTTTGTTTATGTTTACTATATTCCAAACAGTTGTTCTCATTACGCGTTTAGATTTCTTGCATGTGCAGATTCTAAAGGCAAGGAGAACATGGTCGATGACAAGCCTCGGAATGAAGACACAACGTGAAGGCACTCAAATGATGAAGATGATCGAGTTGCCGCTGGCCATCATCAACACCATAAGGATCTCAAGTATTGAAGATCAAAAGATTCACGAGCATACCTCAAAGGAGAGCTTATGTTAAGGGGGAGTTTGTCAACACACTTCCTACATGAAACGGGGAGTTTGCTGATACACTTTCTTCTTACAAGACGTGAAGACTTTGAAGATCCTCCGACATAGAAGACAAGAAAGGCGAATCTCGCGAGTAGCGTCCAAGGGGGAGTTTGTTGATACATATATGTGGACGCGACTCGACTCGACGCGACTTGGTTTGGTTCGACCCGGTTAGGTTCGGCTCAAGCCAGACGTCACGACATTCCTCCGTCGTGCGCCCCAGAGTTCGACACGCGAAGCACGGAGAGCCGAGAATGTTTCCCACTTGACACATCACCATGACATCATCATGATGATGTCATGATGATGTCAGCAGTTGGCTAAACATTTCAAGTCTTCAAATGTGATTTACGTAAGCCTGGGCCAATCAACCTCAAGATAGAATGCATGTTGGGCCTAAGCCCATTATGGCGAAACAGAAGGATGTTGACGAATCAGAACTGTTGTCGACGAAACACATGAAACATACATCAAAGTTGACGAAACAAAGTCTGTTTCGTCGACCCACATGTAGTCCGGCCCAGCTGAAGGTTTCGGCCCACATGTAAATTTAAGCCCAATGTGAAGTCAAATCCCAAACATGCATGCACGTACACACTCATCAAATTGTGAAGTTTAGTCAACCTCATGACATCATCATGACATCATCATGATGATGTCATGATGATGTGGCGACGGGAACGGCTCACGGCGCTTCGTGCTTCGCGTGTCGAACTCTGGGACGCACGACGGAGGAATGTCGTGACGTCGGGCTTGAGCCGAACCTAACCGGGTCGAACCGAACCATGTCGAAACGAACCGAGTCGCGTCCACATATATGTATCAACAAAAGAAGCCCGAGTATTAAAAAAATGAAATTATGTATTAAAATAACTTGTATATTTGACGGTTTAAATAAAATACAATGTTATCTGTTAACACGTATGGTTGTCAAGATATATCTTTATAAAATGAAATTTGGTGTGGCATTTATAAATCATGTTATGTTAACTTTTAAAACATTTTTTTCTACTATGTATTAACATTTTTTGTAGCTGATTAATGTTAATTAAACTAAATTACTATTAGAAATATATAGAAATGAAATTTGGTGTGGCATTTATAAATTGTGTTACGTTAATTTTTAAAACATTTTTAATACTATGTGTTAACTTTTTTCTGCACCAGATTAATGTTAATTTAACTAAATTACAATTAAGCATTGGGGTATACATTAACCCTCCTTAACTTCACCTGAGTGCCATATCACCTATTTTCCCCCATTTCACTATTTCTTACTTCGAGAAAATCTATCCTTATTTTAGTGGTTTTTGTTTAAAAAAAAAAGAAATAGTTAATTCAATATCTAAACATGCAGATGACATGTTAACAAATAACCCATTTAATACCTCTTACCTAAAAAAGGGAGTGATTTGTAATGTAGGTTAAAATGTCATGTCACACCATTAACACCCCAAATTTTAGAGTAGAGCTCATGGCCTTGTATATATATAGAAATATTGATACGTATTAAACCATGACAACTTATTCACAATAACTACTAACACTTTGGGTATTTTCGACCCATTTATTTAACACGAACATAACAATGATTTTTTTCTTTTTATTTTTCTTTTTATTTTTCTTTTTCTTTCTCGTTTCATTTTTTTTCATTTTTTTTCTTTTTTTTTTTCAACAAACATCTAACATGTAATTGTCATTCATGTTTTACGTAAAACGTAAAAAAGTTTTTCGTAAAACGTAAAACGTAAAAAGTTTTACGTAAAACTTACAACGTAAAAAGTTTAAAAAGGTTAACGTAAAACATAAAATGTAAAAAGTTTAACGTAAAAAGCTTAAAAAGTTTAACATAAAACCGGCGTGTAAAACGTAAAAAAACGTTAACGTAAAAAAATGGAGCGTAAAACTTAAAAAACCGGCGCGTGAAACGTAAATAACGTCAACGTAAGAAAGGCGCGTTGAAAAAACGGCGGGTGAAACGTAAATAACGTTAACGTAGAAAAGGCGCGTTGAAAAAACGGCGCGTCAAAGAGGCGTGAAAAAGCCGGGCCAAAAAACGTAAAACGTTAAACGTAAAAATCTGTAAATAAATCTGAATTTGAAAATGCTTAATAAAAAAACTATGTTCAAAAAATGAAAAAACTAATATAATAATACAAAAAAGTAATAAAAAACAATAATGACAAAAAGACAAAATAGAGTAATTTTACTAAAATACCCTTTTGGATTAAAATATTAAAGACATAATAAGACAAAAAATACTTAATATTATTTTTAAATACTTTTAATCTCATCCATCCATCTTCTTGATCTAATGGCTAGAAAGTGGTCACGCGGTTCTTACAACTGGATGTGGTTTTCATTTTAGCGCTCCCATATATATATATATATATATATATATATATATATATATATATTCTCACGAAAAGTATCATTTTTACTGGATCCTAATATATATATATATATATATCCATATATATATATATATACACATACATACAGGGTAAGGTTATTGTAAAAAGTGTGAGAAGTGTGAGAAATATTGTGGAGATCACATGTGTCCTCAATCTAAATTAATTCAAAAGGGTAAACAAATAATTTTATCATTGATTCAATTAATTCAAAACTTTCCATAACCGCCACCTTATTTATGGGAACAGAGTTTTTTTTAAAAGATCTATATAAAAACACTACGAATAACACTGCAACCACCATTCAATAAATATATAACACCATTCAATAGGTATATAACACCATTTTAAAGATCTCTATAAAAACACTACGAATAACACTGCAAACCACCATTCAGCACATATATAACACCATTCAATAATTATAAGACATCATTCAACAAGTATATAACACCATTGAATAAGTATATAACACTATTAAAGACACTGCAAAACACAATTCAACAGTTCATAACACTGTAGTAAGTACATAACACTACAAACAAGATATAACACTACAAATCACTATAAACCGCTACGAATAATATATAACACCATATTACTCTATTATAACTCTGTATAACACTACAACCCTGGCGTTCCATTGCGGGCACCACCACTGCCGCCCGCCATCGTAGGGAGGTGGCCGGCGCCGCCTCTCTATAGTCTCTCTTTTCTTTCTCTCGCTCGAACCCAACCACCGGACACAACCTTGTCGGATAACTTTCTCTCGCTCGAACCCAAACTCGACACCCACCTAAGAGAGGCGTACCTGAAAAAGTCGATGTCGGAGATACCTGGTGCGACGATGTCTACCACGGTGGTGGACAGAGACAAATCTTTACGGTGGAGAAGAAGATGATACAGAGTGAATCACGATTTTGAATGGTTTTTTATACGGTTTCTTTTTTCAAAATGGATATAAAGACTTTATTACCCCTACATATTTCAAATCAGTCCAAAATAATAAAACACATTTTACAATTTGGTCCCTATTGATCTCAACCATAAGATCAAAGATCTAATGGTGTAGATTCTTTCTTACCCTTCTCACAAAAACCCTCTTTTTTACAGGAACCTCTACATATATATATATATATAGGGGACCGCTAAAATGAAAACCACCTCCAGTTGTAAGAACCATCAGAACTTTTTGATCCGGGGCGAGTTGGACCAATTTTTTTTTTGAATTGTTTTTTACAAATGTGTTTATAATACACGCATCTACGTTTATGAAAAAAAATTTTGGTCGAACTCGCCCCGTACGGTGTAGTTCTCATTCTTACAACTGGAGGTGGTTTTCATTTTAGCGGTCCCCTATATATATAGGGTCAGGATTTAGGGAAAACGGTGAAAAGTGTGAGAATGGTGAGAACGCTTATGGATCGTCAGATCAAAACAATCTGTGGACTAGATTGATGCGGTGGCATTTTCGTAAATAACATCTATTTTATTACTTAAACGTGCTTCATTAAGGGTAAAAGGGTCTTTTTAGTGCTCTAATACAAAACGCTAAACTAATGAGCAAGACGCCATTCACAACGACTAAAACACCATTGATGTTTTAGGTAAGACAGTTGATGCTTGTGATGAACAATTTAATAAGGTGTCTGATGATGGTTGTTTTTCAATAGTTGATGATGCTTCTAACTTTACAGCTACTGATAGTGTGACAGGGGAGGTCCCTCAGGATGCATTCAGTGAGACCACTCAAACTTCTTCTCAAGAAGATCAACAAAGTTCCGAGTCTTCTTCTGAATCGGTCTCAGTGGAAGTCTCTAATGTTGAATCTAGTGGGACCACATTGAAAACCGAAGTTGAAATCGAACCACAATTAAACGCACATGATACATGTGTTGATGAAACTTATACATCTTCTGAAGTTAAAACTGAACCAGATTTTGAAAAAGAAGAGGTGGTCACATTAAATGAAAAGTCACAAGAAAATGTTTCTGAAAAGGAAATTAAAACAGAAACTGAATCATCTTTTGAAAATGCAAAATGATCCTGACAAATTATGAAAGACGAAAAACATCATCCGTCTGAATCTCATGTGTGTGCTAGTTCTAATCAACAGGTACAGAAGAACTCAGAAAAGGCACATGGAACACAAGCTCGGTCATCTAGACCCATCAGATCAACTAATGTTGCTAGCTCTCAGAATCTCCATACATTGAAACGACAGACATGTTTCAACTGTTGAATTCCTGGACACATTGCTAGAAATTGTGTTCATCGTCCAAAAGTGCAACAAAATGTCAATACTCACCCTTGTGCTGATGTTTGTGAGTCGGTTCACAACACGCAAAAGGAGCCAAAACGAACAGATCAAAATCGAGGGTATAAGAAGTCTGCTCATCAAGGACAAGGCAACAATAACCCTCATAAGGCTTGTGACAAGGTGAATGAAAGCTCCAATCAGGGAGAAAAGATGAAGAATGGTGCTCAGAGCAACAAGACTTCTTCAAACAAAATATACAAGCACTCAAATTCATCTTCGTCTGAGAGTAATGTGTAGGCGCATCCCACGCAAAAAGGACAGGTTAGTCCTTCAGGACCTGCTAGAGCAAATCAAGCTGCTCAAAATGTCTTTCCTATGAAAAGACAAACTTGCTACAACTGTGGCATTGCGGGTCATATAGCTAGAAACTACACACGGCGTCCCTATGTACCCTACTATATGCAAAATCAGAGGGTTACACCAAAGGACAACTACCATTCTAAACCAATAAAGGTATCTTCACCTAAGCCAATGAAGAATGTGAATCCCAAGGTTAAACCATCTGATGAGATTGGAACGCTGCTAAAAACAAACGTAAAGCTAATAAACCTGAAACAGTTAAAGTTGCTCAACCGAAGGCAACAATGCGTTTGTAAAACCATAACGGATTTGGAAACCCAAATCCAAAGCAGCAATGTCTCCAATCCTTGAAACGAAAGGGGACTTATGTTTAAAGGAAGTGTCTTATTTTGATGCTTCAGGAAATCCCAGGACCACGATAGCCTGGGTACCCATGTCTTACTAATCTCCTTTTTTTCTGGGACAACTAAGGAGGAGCTATTGACAATCTGGAACGTTGATAGCGGTTGTTCCAGAGATAAAGAGATAAAACGGGTAACATTTCACTGTTGCAAAAAGTTCAAATTTTTTTTACAGATGATATGTTTCCTTTGGAGGAGATAACAGAAGTAAATAAGATCAGCAAAAGGTACCGTTTAAATTCAGTACTTTGATTTGAAATTGATTAGTCTTCAATCTAATGATAGAAAGGTTAAGCAAAAATTTATATTTTTTCTTCTTCCTTAGTTCTTTACTTTGTATAGAAAGTGTCCTTTCTCTAGTAAATGGTAAATTTACGCATAAGATTTATGCACAAATTTAGGGGGGAAAGGGAAATATAGATAGATATAGAGTTTAGGGGTGAAAACTCAGAAAAGAAAATTACAAAAAGAGTTTGCTGTATTGTTTTAGGGGGAGAAAATGAAAAAAATACAAAAACATTTGAAAAATGAAAAGTCCAAAAAGATAAATTGCATGATAAGGGGAGTGAAATAAATGCTCGTGTTAAAGGGTTTGACTAACACATGTAAGCAGTGGCGGACTCACGAATTTTTCTATGGGGGTGCCGAACATTTTTAAAAATTTTAGGCCCCAAGGTATATAAATAAAAAATCGGTTCGTATGGGGTCGGTTCGGGTCGAGTCTGGTCATGTAAAACAATAGAACTAAATTTAGATAATCATCAAAAACACGTCAAACCTTGTTACAAACATAATTAAAACGTCATCCTACGGGTTTTCATTTTTTGAAATCTATCCAAAACATCATTTAAACCTACTTTCTTAAGCAACTCTTTCTCTATATAACATATACAACCTTCACTTAAATTCTCATCGCCAATCCGATTACGCAAGTATCCACATCAACGAATCCGGAAGACGTATCAGCTTTCCTCTTGAGAAATCGTGACATAATGTCCCTGCTCATTGTTCCTATAGGCTATCACAAACAAATTGATCTATAAGTTCATGGCTCCATAGCATATTACATAATGAATCAAGTATTCAAGCCCTAAATATCATAATGTAACCTAAAAATAATCTAAACAACATATACACTATAAAAAAAAGGCAAACGTTGTTCACTAAAAAAAAGCCAAACATACTGTGGTATGCGTCTATAAAAAAAGGCAAAATATCATCACTAACAAAATATAACCCACCATAACATAATGAAAACAAAACGAAGCACATGTCTACTATGGTTAGTATGCGGCTATAATAGGCTGCTCGAGGTGGATAATATGAACCAAAAATTATCAAAAATAACAAAGAAATTTACCCGTGTTTGATCGGCGGTGGTATGGTGGCTGCTGACTGTTCATTGTTGTCGTTGTTGATGTTCTAATCGCTGGTGTGCAAAGACGATAAAGAGAGCAGGATAGAATATGTAAGTGTTTTGGGCTTGTTTATTTTATTTTAGTTTGAAATATTGTTGATTTGTTGGGTTTGTTTATTGGGCTAAAACTTAGTAGTGGGCTAGTTAAATGTATTGGTTATTTGGGTTTAGTTATTTAGGTATTAAAAGTTATATAATTTAGGTATTATTTTTTATAAAATGAGAGTTCACTAAAGAATATTTTTAAAATATAAGTTGATAACACTTTTTACCTAAGGGGTGCGGACGAAAAATTCCAAGGGGTGCGGACAGAAAATTCCATGGGGTGCAGACGAAAAATTCCAAGGGGTGTGGACGGGATTTTCGACGGAACTTAGCACTTTTTCCTGGGGGTGCGCCCGCCCACCTTCGGCTGGGCTTAGGTCCACCCCTGCATGTAAGGTGCCATAGCTGAAAAGACTAGGATCTACTGCAATATGTCGATAGGCTTGACGCTCAAATGATAAAAGATACTAAGTGATATAAACATAACGAACTATGTACCATGTGGGTAACATACTAACGGCGTGTGATTTTATGGTCTTAAATCTTGCGTTGATAGATAGCCAACATCTGAGGTTTCGGGTCTTTATATTGTTGAATCATCCGGGGATATCTTGGTTGTCCTTTTGTTGCATCCAGATTATATGCAGACCTAGACACAATCAGGATATCTTAAAAGATCCCAAGAGGACAAAAACCTTAAGGAATCAAATCTCAAAATGAGAAAATTCTGAATGCTCAAAGAGCAAAATTCGTACCAAAATGGTATTTGCCTCGCCCTCGTTTGACACAATCATTGGTCGCTCTGCTGTACGGAAGTACTAACTTGTCACCAATGGTCTAACGTTGTAAATAAAAAAGGATGACATCAGTATACACCTGTTATGATGAATCTTTGTGCTTACCTTGATCGCGAGGGTATGCCTTGGAATGGGACACACGGGTATAATAGTATAATATTACCTTAAGCATATCACGAGGTTGAAAAATTGAAAGTTGAGCATTAAAGTTTAAGTGGACAAACATATTGGCAATCGCATAGACCAGTTTGATTAGGTTCATACTGAAAGCGTTCCTTAGTCTGCCTGAGAACGAATTTTGATCCCATTGCAATTGTAATTATACATTATGGTAGTTGTTTATATTTTGAGTTTTTATTTGTTTTTAGTTCTTAAAAAAAATTTAAAAATACAAAAATAGTGTCTTGCTTTTCTATAAAACCAAAAATCCAAAAATAGAGTGTTTATTGGTTTTCTTAAAATTAAAAATATAACCGTTCTTGAAGATTTGAATGACTATAAAAAGTTGAAAGAATTTGAATTGTGAAATCTGAGTACAAGTACTTGGATGTACCAAGTGTTCGTATGGTACTTTCTCTGTTGCATAAGAAATGTTTGCTTATGAATTTGAGCATGTGCAGAACATGATTTCAATCAAGAAACAGGGATTGACGAAAAATGAGATGCTGTTAGTTGCTGAAGAAGCATGAAGCATGACAACAACAATATGTACATGAGTCAGAAGAACCGGATACGAAACGCCGTCTGACAATGAAAGTGCATTTGAAGAAGTACCGTGAACCTGCTTGAAAGACAAAGATTGAAGAAGAAAAGAGCTGCTGAGAATCCTCATCTCACATACTTTTTGACAAAGATATTTCAAGCAAAGCTGATCGAGATCCCAATATGAAGCTAACCACAAGATCCGAAGAAAGAGACCCAGTGCTGAGAGTTCAGAAGTCAAGAACTTCCACAAGATCTGTAGCATAGAGACAACCATAGACTTCGTTGAAGACGTTGCTGATTTCATCTTATGAAGACAATTTGATGGCATCAGTCTAGGGGGAGATTGTTAGGCCCTAAAGTGTGAGACTGACGCATCAAATTAATACAACGGGCTATGGTTACGAACTGGGCCTTACCGAGTTGTTTATATTAGGTTTTGGACCTTAATCGGTCACTTGGGCCAAGCTTTAGGCCATGTGGCCCAAGTAGGCCCAAGGGGAGCCCATGTAGGGAAGTGGGCTTTAGTAGCTATATAAACAAGTTTCTAACTTGTTTTTAGGTTTGAATCTCCTTGTTACAAAAATTCTAGAGTTTAGAGAGAGGTGATTTGATTTGGTTGTGAATACTTGAACCGACGGTTTTGCTTATTCAAGTAATAGAATCATGTGCAAGTGTTGAAAGTGATTCGATATTGTTCTTCCTTTTTCATATTTTCAGGTTTTCTTTAATCTCACCAAGTTTGGATTCCGCTCAAACTTGGTGATTGTTTGATATCATTGAAAGATCCGGTTTACGGGACTTACATTTTTCTGAGCAAATTAATGTTAATTTAACTAAATTACAATTAAGCATTGGGGTATACATTAACCCTCCTTAACGTCACCTGAGTGCCATATCACCTATTTCCCCCATTTCACTTTGCCTTACTTCAAGGAAATGGTTTAATCCCATTAACTTCATCTAACCCTATTTTAGTGGTTTTTGTTTTAAAAATAAAAGAATAGTTAATTCAATATCTAAACATCCAGTTAACATGTTAACAAATAACCCATTTAATACCTCTTAACATAAAAAGGGAGTGATTTGCAATGTAGGTTAAAATGTCATGTCACACCATTAACACCCCAAATGTTAGAGTACAACCCATGGCCTTGCATATATATAGAAATATTGATACGTATTAAAAATTAAGGGCTAAAATTCCGATGTTTTAATGCCACCTATATTTTTATTAAATGACATATTTTATCATTCAAACCATCTAACCACTGAAAATTTTAAGAGATAACCTAGAGAAAAACAATTAGTGTCATTATTCTTTAATTTTTATAATATTTTAACAAACATAACTTTGAATTTGGTGATATTTAGAGATTTAAATATAACAACTATCAATAATTGTTAACAAACATAAGTTTTTAATCAACAAAATAACTTTATTTAGAAATTTTATAATTAGTTTCATATGAAATTCACTTGTTAATGAAAATATAACAACTATCAATAATTGTTAGTGCAGTTGTCTGTCGACTACATCTTTGTTCGAGTCTTAGAGAGAGAGAAAGACAAGCCGCTATGAGTTTCACTACGAGATTGACTACAGCAATATCCAAGGGGGAGTTTGTTGATGCACAATGTCTAAAGCCTGCGTCTTTGTAATACTAGTATAATGTATAGGGTCCAGATAGGTCATTTTGTGTTAGTTCAGGGGGTAAAACTGTAAATTTATGATTGTTAAGTTTGAGGTCCGCTTTTGTGACATGTGTTCACATAAGCGAACCAGCTTGGTAGTCTGGATCGCTCTTGTGGACATGTCACATGAGCGGACCAGGATCCCTATATATACCCCTTGTTAGTTCTTCATTTGTAACGATTTCTGGAACTCCAAGTCGAACTGCTGTCCGTACGGCAAACATTATCAAGTGAAGAAAAAGTATTTTAAGTGTGATTCTTCTGTTTCTACTCATTTCTGTTACATTTTTCTTCGTATCATGCTGAAAATGTGTTTCCGCCACATTTTCAGTAAGCACTAGCTCTGATTGACTCATTCGAGAGGTCAATACTGATCCTACAATTGGTATCAGAGCTAGGAGCTCGATTGCTTGATCAAACACATCGTTTTTGTACAGATTTCAGCGATTTCAGAGGTAATTCAGATCCGATTTCATCGATTTCTTCATCTTCTACTCATTTCTTACGTTTTTTTTAAAAAAAACGTCAAATTGAACGGGTTTTCATGGTCTGTTTCGTCTGATTTTTGGATATGTTGTGCGCATAGACCTGATCTAAAATCCTACCAAGTTTCAGATCGAAATTCCAAGTAGTTTAGGAGAAATCGCAGGTTTTCGGGTCGAATCGTCAACAGCAGACATGGTCCGCTTTTGTGACAAGTCTGGTCCGCTTTTGTGACAAGTCTGGTCCGCTTATTGTGACATGTATGGTCCGCTTATTGTGACATGTCTGGTCCGCTTTTGTGAACAACAATAGGTTCGCTCATTGAGACAAAAGTTGAGGTCCGCTCTTATGGTCATTTCACAGGTTCGCTTATGTGGTAGAGTTGGTTCGCTCATATGGTTCATTAATAGTGGGTTCGCTTTTGTGTCATCATCTTCACGTGGTGGTTCAGATCGTTTATAAGTTGTCGGATAGTTAATTGGTTGGCTTTGAATGCACCGACCCACTAACACAAAAGGCCCAATCACAAGTCTTTGTTGATAATCAACCCAATCAAGTTTTATGAATTAATGGTTTAACCGGCCCTATCGTATATCTTCTAACCTTTGAGGCACAATAAAAGGAGAACAATTAATTGATAAGGGTTGTTGTCGGCCACATTTGATGTAAAGTAAAAATGTTTTGCTTTGTCCATATGCACCGCCCATACATTTAATCAGTTGTGTTTACAAGTGTTGTTTTCGACCCAATCATCGGTTAAGTGAAGTCTCAGAGGTGTGAAGTTTCAGAGGTGTGAAACGTGGTTTGCCAAATATCGGATACTTGCAAGAGCAAATCCCCACTCGATCAGTTGTTGCTTAATCTTTGATGTTCAATCGGATAGTCACCTGAATCTTTGACAACGAGTCTTAGATTGATTTCACAAACACGCACGTTTACATATTCAGTTCGTTTTAAACTGATTGTGTATTTGTTTGATTGCAGGTAATTCGAGGTGATTTACAAGGCGCAAATACCAAAAAGTTGTTTTTAAGTTGTGGTTAAAATGTTTGACGAAGAGGAAAACTATAACCTTGAAAGGTTAAATGATTGGTTTGATGGGTGTTGGAGTAAATATCAAAATGAGAATAAGGATATTTGGGATAAAAGATTTGAATGTTTTTTGTGTATGAAAAATGAAACAGTGGATAGTTTGGAAAGACGGTTTAATTGTCTAATTGAAAAATTAACAAGGTACGAGATAAGGATATCAAATGCTGAAAAGATATCAAAATTTGCAGACGCGTTACCTTCTGAGTGGGATGAATTTTTGAGTGAACTAAAAAAGGATTTTAGGTTCTCAAATTTTTATCTAAATGAATTTATCAATGAGCTCAAAACACTCAACTATAAAAATGAAAATAAAAAGAAAGAGTTGATGAATATAATAGATAAAAATCTAGACAAAATAAGTTTGGATGTGATTGATGAAATATGCAAAAGAGTCAATATGTGTCGTGTAGCAAAAGATGTTATGAAATATGATATTAAGAGGGGTTGTTATATTGATGAATATATGAATCCTCTTGATTTTGTTAAAATTTTTTGTGCAGGCACATACAAGACAGAGACACAGGAAATTTCAAAAAATGAAGAATCCAAGCAAGATGGAACTTCAAAATGTGAAGTTGTGTGCTCAAAATGCGAAAAATTCGAAGCAGACAACGTTAAACTCTTGAAGGATTTGGAGAGTTTAACATTGGAAATCAATCGTGTGAAGGATGAGAAAAGATCTGATGATAAACAGATTCTTGAACTGCAAGAAAATTTTGAAAGATTGAAATCTGAAAATGTTAAACTGTTAAGTGATTTGAACAGTTTGACATTGAAAAACGAGGTTTTGAAAGAAAATGTAAAAATTGTTGAAGATAAACTGAAAGATTTTGAAAATGAAAAATTAAAAATGGAAAAAGAATTTCAAAGTCAAATAAAATTTTTTGAAGATGGGAGAGATGTGTTTAGCAAAAACAACATTGAAAAGCAAAAAATGATAAATTCTCATCTTCAGAAGATTATTCAACTTGAAAAATAAGGTGTACAAGCTCGAAAGAAAATCAACGAGCTTGAAACGAAATTGAAAGGTTTTGTGATTTCTTCAGAGTATTTGAATATTCCATGTTCAAAACCGATCAATTCTGTTTCAATAAGTGACAATGTCACAAATTTTGACAAAGTCAAAATTGAAGATTGCGATGATAAATCTGATGATGAAAAGGAAAAAGAAGAAAAAAGAAAAACATTTTTGAAATTAAATGAAATGTTTAAAAATACTGTTTTACATTCTACTGAGAAAGGTGAATGCTCAATGCAAAAACCTGTAAAGAAGAATGTAGAACAGAAACAAAAAGATAATAAATCGAAAAATTTTAAAAACGAAAATAAAAGGTCATCAGTTCAGTCATCCAATCGTTATAAAAAACCACAAAAATTTGAAAATCAAAACTCACAAAAAGTTGGTAATAAGTGGTGCAGGTTTGACCACAGTGCTCAAAAGTCAAATCAAGCTTACAAGAGGAGTGAGGATTACCACAAAGCCAAACAATGCTATGATTTGAGTGTTTGGATTGATAGTGGTGAATGGTATGATAACAGAGTGTGCTACACATGTGGTGTTAGAGGACACATTGCTGTTCACTGCCAAAGTCAAAGATTTGAAATGAGAAGATGCTTTGAATGTCAAATCAAAGGTCACATTGCAAGAGATTGCCCAATGAGATCAATTGAAAGATCGAGGGCTGTATCTCAGAAAAGGGTGATGAAGTCAGTCAAAGTCAAAGAAAAGCCCAAGGAACTGAAAGTTTAGAACAGAAAGTCAAAGAACCTAAAGTTCAAGAAAAGAAAGTGAAACTCTCATAAGGGCAGAAAGATCGATTGAGAAAGAAAAGGAAGAAAGCACGAGAGTATCTAGTGAAGATTTTGTCCGTCAAAGAACCTAAAGTTCAAGAAAAGAAAGTGAAACTCTCACAAGGGCAGAAAGATCGATTGAGAAAGAAAAGGAAGAAAGCACGAGAGTATCTAGTGAAGATTTTGTCCTCGGGTTCATCTGTTGGTAAAAATAAGAGTTCTGATGAATCGCTTTCCTCGACTGCAAAGTCAAGCAAGACGAGTTCATCAGATACAAATATGAGGACAGAAGAGAAAAAGAAGAAGAAGAAAATGGTCGGCGATGAATCTGACGTATTAAAGTCAGACAAGCCACCATCAGGCAATGAATCTGACAGGTCAAAGTCAGACAAGCCATGTTCAGGCAATGATTCTGGTATGGTAAAGCCAGAGGAGCCATTGGTTGAGGTAAAAATGGAGAATTCAGGTTTAACAATGGATGATGCAAATTTTCCACCATTGTTGAACAAGAATTCGAAATCACCCAAGGACCGTCAGGCTTGGGTGAATCTGTTTAAATGAAAAACCTGACTTGCCGGAACTCCCAGGTTGGTAATTGGGGAGTAGGAATCGGCATATTTCTTGAGAAATTCACTTCGGTGATATTTCGACTTTCAAGTGGTAAATCAGGGACATTAAGTTGTACTTGATTTTCTACAAGTGATATTTGAGATCTAAAACTGAAATTGTAAAATTTGTCATGTGTATGAAGAAAACAATGTGATGAAGTGATCCTGAACCTACAAATGGATTGATAAACAAACTAATTTTTCCGGAAAAACCATTTTGATTAAAACAAACTTAAGTGTTTTGAAATCATTATGGGAAAATAGTTTGTTGTCAGGGGGAGCCTGAAGATTCTGAAGAAAAAGAGCAACGGAAGCTGAAGACAGATCCACCGGGATTCTGTTCGAGCAAGAGTATTTGAAGACTCTCACTAAAGATTCCGTCAACATCCAAGGGGGAGTTTGTTAGTGCAGTTGTCTGTCGACTACATCTTTGTTCGAGTCTTAGAGAGAGAGAAAGACAAGCCGCTATGAGTTTCACTACGAGATTGACTACGGTAATATCCAAGGGGGAGTTTGTTGATGCACAATGTCTAAAGCCTGCGTCTTTGTAATACTAGTATAATGTATAGGGTCCAGATAGGTCATTTTGTGTTAGTTCAGGGGGTAAAACTGTAAATTTATGATTGTCAAGTTTGAGGTCCGCTTTTGTGACATGTGTTCACATAAGCGAACCAGCTTGGTAGTCTGGATCGCTCTTGTGGACATGTCACATGAGCGGACCAGGATCCCTATATATACCCCTTGTTAGTTCTTCATTTGTAACGATTTTTGGAACTCCAAGTCGAACTGTTGTCCGTACGGCAAACATTATCAAGTGAAGAAAAAGTATTTTAAGTGTGATTCTTCTGTTTCTACTCATTTCTGTTACATTTTTCTTCGTATCATGCTGAAAATGTGTTTCCGCCACATTTTCAGTAAGCACTAGCTCTGATTGACTCATTCGAGAGGTCAATACTGATCCTACAATAATTAAATAATAGTAATTTATAATTAAGCAGGAGAGAGAGGAGAGAGAGATGTGAAAAACCAAAATGTAAATGACTTACAATTGTGATAGATGTCTCTCCTCATTTTCTTTTATTATATAGTATAAATATAGATATAGATTTTTTAGTATAAAATTCTAATGAGTAAATTACGCTTTTAGTCCATGTCATTTGTGTCATCCTTTACGTTGACATGTTGCAGTTTTCTTCCTTTTCTACATATTAGTTGTAATGATAAATATAAGATTATATATGTTAAATACCCAAACAAAGTAAGACCACGATCAACGTATGGACCGATCGTGGCCCTGCAAAACGATTCTGTAAATTGAAGAATATGTTTGATATAACGACCGGGTTTTACCAAACCTCCTTGTAGTTTGTTGGTATTCAATTTACTTGAAACATGAAGGTTACAAGTTCGAGGCAAGGTGCCCCTTTATCAGATAGCCAAACGACCGGATTGTACATTGATCATCCAGCCCACTTAAAATTTAGAGGGACAAACACAAACCGTAAGATCACCGTCGGTTCCATAGCCCAACCATGTTGGGTTAATCTTGATGGGTTCGGGTCGGTTAGGGTTGAGTACGGGTCAAAATCAGGTCACAATGCTGAGTCGTCAGTAGAATAGGTCATAAACACGTGTGTTTGTGTAGTTGTTGTTTAAGTCCGAGTCTTTTGTTTTAGTGGCACGTTACTAGGGTGTTAGTTGTTTACTTTTTCTCATTGTGTACGTGTGTTGGTTGGCTATTTAAAGGGCCTGGTATGGTGAATGAAACAACAGACCATTGTAGCATTAAATATCTTCTTGTTCGTGAGTTTTTCTTGAGTGATTGATTGTGGCCTGATCCAACATTTGGTATCAGAGCGGAGGTTGAAACGAGGGCCGTTTTGAGTGTCGCTTCCAGAGGTGGAGCAGCCTTTTGGCTGCAGGGGCTGAAGACGAAGAAGGAAGGTGCAAGGGTGATCAAAAGAAAGAAGAACGACAAAACAGAAAGCTGGTTTATTAGATCAACAAGAAAGAGAAAGAGACAGAAAGAAGGTCGTAGCCGCGCCGCGAGAAAGAGAAAGAAGACGGTGGTGGTTGCCAACCAGACCGAAAGAAAGTAAGACCGAGGAAGACCGTCGCCTCACCTGAAGAAAGCATCGGCGATTGCAAGATCGTCGCCGACAAGAAGAGAACTGAAGCCGTGATAGACCGAACGGCGTGACCGAGACCGAATCAGTTCTCCTTGCCAAGACGGTAGACCAAATAAAGCTTATCTTGAAGAAAGCTTAGACCGAAAGACCGAGCAATAGACCGAAACTGTGAACCAGAGACTGAGACCGAGGGGGTTCACATTAGACCGAGAAGAAAGACCGTGATTGCGAACAAAGACCGAGAGTTCGCATTAGACCGAGCCGTGAACGGAAGACCGAAAGTGTTCACGTTAGAATGAGAATGATCGAAAACCGTGTGTGACTCCTATAAAGTAGAAAGATTGAACCTTTATGGTTCAAAGTAGCAATCAAATTCATTGAAGTAGCCAAGCATCCAAGTGAAGCAGGTTATAATCAATTGAAGATAAGATACATGATGAGTGGGGATGGCCATAATGGATTACATATGCATGATATCATGTGCATGAAGATATGGACTTTTGGCAATTTGGAGGCGGCCATAAGAGACGGTGGATCAAAGGAAGCATGCAAGAACCGATTAAAGCAAGAATGGGAAGAGGCAAGAAAGATAACAAGAAGAGCAAAGAACGAATGCGACCGAGAGACAAGCAAGTAACAAAGAACCGACATCAAGATTAAGGGGGTGAATGTTGGTTAATCTTGATGGGTTCGGGTCGGTTAGGGTCGAGTACGGGTCAAAATCAGGTCATAGTGCTGAGTCATCAGTAGAATACGTCATAAACACGTGTGTTTGTGTAGTTGTTGTTTAAGTCCGAGTCTTTTGTTTTAGTGGCAGGTTACTAGGGTGTTAGTTGTTTACTTTTCTCATTGTGTACGTGTGTTGGTTGGCTATTTAAAGGGCCTGGTATATATGGTGAATGAAACAACAGACCATTGTAGCATTAAATATCTTCTTGTTCGTGAGTTTTTCTTGAGTGATTGATTGGGGCCTGATCCAACAAACCAGTCTTTAAAAAAACATTTACTGTAAATATTATTACATAACATTTAGCCAAACGTGCGAAAAAACACCATTTGTTGTTCAAGTGTGAATTTAATGTTTTCGGCCTGCACACGTATTAGAGTAACAAACTTGCTTTTACCAGAAAATTAAATAAAAATAAAAAACAAAGACATTTTATATATTTCTAACCTTACCAAAACCATGCTGCTCCCCCTTCATACTCCACTAAAGCAACTGGCAATCCTTTTGCTTTCAGTGCTTGATAATTTTTTCTTGCTTGATCAGGAGGTAAAACCTGTAACACAGCATACATGGATTCATTATGATATATACAGGACCTACAACATATAGATATAAAATTTTCCACTTTTTCCATATTTTAGCAACCAGGGGTGTTCATGAGCCAGTTTTGACGAAAATTCTAGGCTGAATCACTTGCTACAAACGACACAAAAAACCCGCCGTGTTGGTTGGTTTAGGGGGGGGGGGGGGGTTCATTTCGGCAGTTGGAACCAACCTTTTTATTATTTTCTTTTCAAAATCATTTGTTTGTATTAAAAAATTAAAACTATAAAGAAGGCTCGTGATGGTTATAACTGTGTATTCCAAAAATGAAAAAAAAAAACAATAAAAATAATAAACATTAAATGGTCGGTTCATTACTAAAATTTTAAAACTATAAAGAAGGCTCATGATGGTAATAACTGTGATTCCAGAAATAAAATTAAAAAAACATAAAAAAGATAAAAGTTAAATGGCCGATTCTAACGGGTTCAAGGCTCCAAATTGCCGAAAGCGAACAGTCAACCGAACCATACCGACTGACTTTCTTCGGTTTAAACAGTTTGGTCGGTTTCAACTGTTTATAAGGCAAAGTTTCAGTATCTCTTACTCCACAGAAAATGTTTAATCCCATTAACTTCATCTAACACTATTTTTTAGTGGTTTTTGGTTTAAAAAAAATAAAAGAATAGTTAATTCAATATCTTAACATCTGGTTAACATGTTAACAGATAACCCATTTCATACCCCTTAACACAAAGAATGATCAGTGATTTGCAATGTCAGTTAACATGTCTTGTCACCATTAACACCCCAAATGTTAAAGTACACCCCATTACCTTATATATATAGAAATAAAGAAAAATTAATGGCTAACATTTGGATGTTTTAATACCACCTATTTTTTTTTTTTATTAAATGACATTTTTATCATTCAAACCATCTAACCACATTAAATACTTCAATTTTTAGAGGTAACCCAGAGAAAAACACTTTATGTATGTCGCAAATGCGAAGCCGCTAATGATCTAAATTAACACTAGCCCTCGTAAGTGCAGAGGCCGAATTCATAAAAAACTGTAAATCAACTATCAAATCCGTAATGTGCCCCAAACCAAATAAAAAAAGTAACTTGGTAACTAACTCAAGAGCCAACCGTTGTGCGAAAAGTATTGATAACTATAGCCAAAAGAATTGTCAACATTATAAAACAAAGTAACTAAATTTATTCAAAAAAACTATATTGTCTAAGAAAACAGTAAATTTCGATATGTTTACATTTAGCTAAGTTTCAACCCTTTTGACTTGCTCATTTGACACAATGAAAATAAAATAAATAGGCCGAAAATGTCAACTCTGAGACGATTGAACTTCAAAGAGGTACAAAAATATAAACTTCTTAGTCGAAGTTATCAATCTTGACGGGAACAATTGCGTCTGCAACCTTAAAGTGTCCTACTAAACGTGCGAAAAACGCCATTTGTTCTTTGAGTGTGAATTTAATGTTTTCGGCAAGCATACATTACGCATCCAAAGTAATTAATCTCTTTACCTGAAAAAATAAAGATAAAAAACAAGACGTTAAATATATTTCTAACCTTGCGATAACCATGATGCTCCCCTTCGTACTCCACCAACGCAATAGGTAATCCTTTTGCTTTTAATGCTTGATAGATTTTTCTTGCTTGATCAGGGGGTACAACCTGCAACACAACATACATCAATCCATTACAATGTATTTAAAAAATACGTTACGTAGAAATAAAACTTTACACTTTTTCAATATTTTAGCAAGGGGTGTTGATGGCCCATTAGGCGCTTTTTACAATAAATGTGGGCTGAACTGCTAACTACGGTTTCAGAGAAAGACAAATCAAACGGCCAGGTTGCATCTGGTTTAGCGGTTTAACAGTTTGGTTTGGCGCTTTAAACCGTTTTTTATTTTCAGAATCATTAGTTTGTATCATAAAAAAAGTAACGATAAAGGGTGAGCAAAATAATTCAAAAAATAGTTCCAGTTCAGAAAACGCCATGAAAAATGCCAAAAAATACCGATTTGAGAATGCCATAAAACACCCTGTTCAATAAAAACATCATGAAAATGCCATAAATACACCCGATTCAAAAAAAAAAAAAAAAAAAAAAAAAAACGCCATAAAAACCTAGTTGCAAACGTCATAAAAAAGCAAAGTTGAAAACGTCATAAAAAACAGAGTTGAAAAGGCCATAAAACCCCAGTTAATTTTTGTTTTGAAAAGTATACCAATAGTATAGTCGTTTGAAATATAAAAAAACGCTGGATTTTATGGTTTATGTTTTCTTTAAATAATCACGTATAAAAAATTATGGACAGTTAAATGTGAAATGTGATTAGCATGTGCACCCTTGTTTGGATCATCCCATTTTACCCCTTCCGGTAGTTTTAAGGTTCCTAGTATCTATAAAAATGGCCCGCATCAAACTTAGCCACAAAGCACAAAGACTTGTGGCTGAGAATCGTTCTCGCCGTTTTCACACTTTAAGGCGTTTTCTTCGGATCCGCTTATATATATCTGTGTGTGTGTGTGGCACCCGGGGAAAATCCTCAGTCATCTTGACCTACCATTTCTCTGAGACTGTTTATCAAATTTCGGGACCAAATTTCTTTCAAGTTAGGGATGATGTGACAACCGAACTTTCAAGGTTAGCATTACCTAACATTATACGTTGTAACTATATGTACCATATGTGGAATCTTATAAGCATGCTTGGTTATACTGGATTGTGTAACGTACTTGATTTTGTTTGTTTGTTAAACGAAAGAATGAAAACTATTAAATACTAGAGATTAACTAGCCGTACACGTACTATCCCACGAATCACACACTCCATATTCGGGCCAAACACCTCCTCTTTGTCATTTGGTTGTCCTCTGCCCAGCAGCATCCACAAGCCCGAAACGGAGCCCAAGTTGGGCCCGGCTCACTAAAGGTGCCGCATACACACAAGGGGATTATGGGTGGTTTCCATAATCTAGTATTATCACAAAATAGCAAACCCTAGTTTTCTTCTCCTCCTTGCGGTCGACGGCAACTTCCTCCTCCTTGAAGTATTATCTCTTTTGTTCTAGTATACACTCTACACTCCTTGGGTTAGTATGTTCATCACTGATTTGACTTGCATTCCTTGTCGTTCTTGGTTATGTTTTCACATGTTGATTGCTATTGTTTTGTATAAGATTAAAGCATGATTTGGGGTTTTTTTTTATAAACTGAATTGAATCTGGTTAATCACTAGGATATTGGTAAACAATTAGTGTGGCACGATACCAAGGGTTTTAATGAATCGATCATGATAATAAACCATTTATGTTAGAGGGAAGTCACTCATGATGTAAACCGATGAACTAGCGTTTGCATGATATTAGTGTTCGATGATTTTGAGAAGTGTGATGTTCACGGATGTGATGGCATGTTAGGAATTGACTGAAAGGATTTCGTTGTTTAAATTGATTCGATTTGAATGTTAATAATGATATTAATTGCTAAGATGATGATTAGGGTTAATATGAAATTATGGAAGTTTGTTTTGATCTTGTGAGAAGTGAATAGGTAAATGATTGACCGTTACTAAAGGCATGTGTAACTGAACATTGAAACCACACACTTATAATGCACGTCATAGAACCCCTTGAAGCCCAGCAGCCGCACAGTGTGACCCGCACACCCTCAGTCCGTACACTATAGCTATATACATCCATTTAATGCACGTGGTACATATTAATAATGCATGTCGCACACTCATGTTGTGGTCGCACACCTGTATTAAGTCGCACACTACTTTTGGGCCATACACTGATATTGGGCAGCACATTCCTGGGGTCATAGACTCGGAGTAGGCAGCACACTCTGTGTGGGCTATTCTCTGGTGGGCCGCACACTATACAAATGGGCTTACATAACTGTGGGCTACAGACAAGGGTGGTCTACGTTGTATATGGACCCCACACTCGAAACTGACCTTACACTCATGTGTTGGGCCATTAGACTGTTTGGGCCACACACATACACATTTGCAAAATGGGTCGTGGGGGTCTACTGGATGGCACAACAGTAATCAGGTCGTACACTTACATTGGGCCTTGACTTAATTGGGTCACACACTATTATGAATGATATAATGGGCTGTAGATTGTTATTTGAATCATGGACCTGTGACCTGAACTCGTATGTGGCCCGAATGCCTGCTATGTGTTATATGATGATTTTTGTAGTGCATGCAATCTGTTAAATACGTGAAATACTTGGATGAAATCCTAACTATTATTGGTAACCATAATAGGAATTGGTTGACAAACTTTGAACAAAGTAACATAACTTACCGAGCAAACCTAAGGTGAGTTCACTGCTATTTCACAAGCATGCGTCCTGTAGGGAAAAATGACCAAACTTACATCCCTGTAGGGGATACTTTACCAACATATATCCCTGGAAAGGATACGTCACAAACTGTAGTTTAATTTCGATGTTGGATAATCAACTCAACTCTATCACTCAAAGTCCCAACTTACTACCGAACTAGTTGCTTGGAGGGCAACGGGGTATTAGTTGATAGCACTATTAGGCTTGACAACCTCACATCATACCTGGATAAGACGGACGTGAACTAATGACCTTAAACACATGACCAATGTTGATACGCATTGGGGATGGGCAAACAACAGACGTCACTGCGGTATCGAGTTATTATCAACATATCTTTAAACTAAACACCTACAAACTATATGACTAAACAAAACTGTGAACTCGCCAGTTTTAAGCTGATGCACTTTTTTGCATGCTTGCAGTTCGATAGATATGTGATATGGGACTTGCAGTCTGGGATGCTGGTGTAGTCATGGGTTATGATGCTTGGAAGGAAGTTGAATACTGATTTGTTTTCAAACAATATGGTGTTGAATTGCTTGTGTTGATGCAGTTTTTGTGTGGATGTGGCTCGGTTCGGTTCGGCTCAAGACTGACGTCGTGACATTCCTTCGTCGTGCGCCCTAGAGATCGACACGAGAAGCACAAAGAGCCACAAACCGACATCACCATGATGATGTCACATGCATATCTAAACTTTGCATGAAATACTATAGTAATGCATGTATTCCATGAAAGTTAGCAGCCAATGAAGAACAATGCACATGCTTATTGGGCCAGTCTATCCATTAGTTGTTATTGGGACTTAACCCCAAGAAGAACCATGCTTCATGGTTGAAGTCCAAGAAGAAGGTTCTTCTTAGACATGTTTTTCTTGATAATGATTCCAAGAAGAACCTCAAGGGAAGAAAGATATACATCAAGAAGAACCTATAGTGTTTCGCAGGGAGGTTCTCAAAAAGAACCCAGGTTCTTCTTGGTATTGGTTCTTCTTGGGCTTTGGTTTAGGCCCAGTAGGTCTTTCATAGGTTGCTTTTGTACTTGTCTATAAAAGGACTTGCAGATCTCATTTAGACAGGAAAACACATCAGAGAGTTTTGTGAGATTTTCTTGTTCAAACCTTGTACTAAAACTCTGCTGAATCAATATACACTTTGAGTTTAAATGTTAAATCTTTTTGTGTATTTGTTTTCTTTGGCTTGGTTGCATATCCACTTGGATTCCGCACATGCAGGTGTGTTTGGGTAACAAGGAAGTAGGTTAACTTGATCCTCCGAGTGGACCTACAGCTTGAACAATAATTTATGCTTCCGTTGAACGTAAACTTGTGTTAAACAAATGTTTTGAATTACACTAGTTACATTGAATGAAAATTTCATTTCATTTCATTATATTACTGTTAGTTCAATGTGATTACTGGCTAGATCCTGGTACGTCACACGCCTTGAGGAGGTTTCCGCATGTGGTATTTTGGGGGCGTGATAGTGTGTGATGTGGGTATTAATATTTAATTTAACTATGTGACAGATAGTCTTGTTGTAGTTTAGCGGTAAGTATTTCATTTTTTGCTATAGAGAAATAGGTTAAAATCACAACAACCACATGTTTGAATTTTTGCATGTTTTTTTTATCCTTTTCAAATTGGATAGGCCTTGTAGGCCCAAAAAAGTCCAATTTTATTTAGTGGTCCAATACTATAAGTAAGAAGTTATCAAACCCTACTCAATGCACAATCATAAAACCTAATTCTCTTGTTGCGGCTGCCGTTGTAAACAACCCTAAATGGGAACTTCATTGCCAATGTTAGGAAAACAACCGAAGTCATCTCAGGTAAGCATTATTTAATCTTTGTTTCGTTACTTCTATTTTCTTCTATTTTTGTTTTGAGTTATTATTTTGGCGAGAACTCTATTTTAATTTTATCACGGTTATCGATTTTGTTACGAATGTAGCATGCTTACATGTTATGGTTTTCATCGTGCAGGGATTTGAAGAACATATATCAATCCTTCATAACATGTTGATTGTTTATAGGATTATCTTGACTGCACATGGTAATGTTAAACATTTACAATTTTAAATTCAACTTTACACTAGGGGTTAGTTATTAGTTCGTCTATACTCAATCTGGGTTATTGTTTGATACATATAGTTATATGATTTGTTATAAAGATTTTCAACTCATATTTTCAAGTATTACTTTTTATGTAATGAAATTTATGGTATATGATTTTTCCTTGCATCAAATGTTCAGCTAAAAATTATTGCATATAAATTGTTTTCCTTTTTCTACAATGATTATAGAAATTAAGTAGTATTCTTACTATATATGCTATTATCATATGTGAAATTGTGGTTAAATTGTGTGTTTCAATATTTAAATGTTGCCTTTTGGTATTATATCATCAATTAAGAGTTGAAACTTTATTCTTGATGGAGGAGAATATATACCACATTAAAACTCTTCGCATATTTAAATGTTTTATTCTATTTCTTAATATTTTATCATTATTATATATTGTTTTCTTTGACCTACTTCACTTAGGGTGTAAAATGTTACTTTGCTTTTTGTCTAAAAAATGTGTGAGCCGCCTCTACATCTACCCGAACCATACCTATAAACATTTTATTTTTCTTTTTACTTTTTTGTCATCTATATCTATACTATATAATAAAAGAAGACCATTGGGGAGATGTGTCATCTAACTACTATTTTTTTCGCCTCTCTCTCTCTCCTAATTAATTATGGATGCTTATTCTTTGAATCAAAAATAGTTATTATATCATTAGACAAATGAATTTAATATGAATTTAATTATTAGTTAAAAACATATATTTTTTTACCTAAAAGGTATTATGTTGGTTAAAATATTTAAAAAACTCTCACTACCAGACTAAAACGATTTTGCTTTTGATTCTCTGTATTATCTCATGAAATTTAGGTATTATTCGACTATAATCATCTGATTTACGAAAGTGTATCACTGTTTGTGGATTTTAATCTCGTTTTTTATTGTTTATCATTCTATTCTTGTCAAATTTAGCTGGGATTGTTCGACTGCAATAATCTAATTTATGAAAGTGTATAGCTGTTTGTGGATTTAATAACTTTTTCTTTGTTAATCTATCTAATCATGCATTTTTCTTTGATTTGCGACCGAAAGTGCACAGCTATCTACCTACCAGTGTCCAATTTCCACTGAGCCCAAGTTAAACAGGTGATGGCCACAAGGTGCGGTCACTTGTTTTGTGATGGTTGCATAACAGCTGCAATTGATCTTCAAACTAAGTGTCCAATCTGTAGGCGCAAGGTCACTGACAGGCAAATCAACAGGATCTACTTTCCACTAGAAGCTAGTAGTTCAATGGTAATGTTCTTTGTGTGTAAACAAACATATGTGTTGTGTGTATGTGTATCTGATTTGAGGGAGATGCTATAATGATTGATGCTTAAAGGGCTGTCTTGCTTGTGTGCTAACACTTTTTAGTAACAATTTATTGTTATTTGATTAGCGTCGTTGTGATTAAATGCTGCAAGTACTTTATTTATCTTTTGGCTATAAATGAACATATCATTTAAAACTGATTTGTTTCTATAACTGCAGCCACCTACCTTCATGTGTCCAATTTGCATGGGGCCGCTAGTTGAACAGATGGCCACAAGGTGCGGTCACATGTTTTGTGAAGGTTGCATAAGAGATGTAGTTGATTTTCAAGCTGAGTGCCCAATCTGTAGGCGCAAGGTCGGCCACAGAGAACTCAACAGAATCTACTTTCCTACTTGCAATTAAGCTTGAGGTGTGTAGACCTGATCCTTTATTCTATCAATATTAAAACCATATTTTTTCAACAATGGAAAATTTTAGACGTAAAATGGACCAGGCGATAACTTCTTCAAGCATAGTATTATATGACATAACTTCTTCAAGCATAGTATTATATGACACTTTTGAGCCTTCATTCATAAACAGTTATTGGTCTTTCATCTTATTAGAAAACAAATGATTGTATGCTTCTCTTAAAATCTTTTTGCTGATTGATGATTATTGAAATCAGTTGTAATTGTTGGTCAATGATGATGCCATTTTCTAAATCTTTAAGTGTCTACAAGGGTTTGTTTAAACTTAGTTTAGTTAAAAAAAAAACTATTAATTTCTTAGAGATAGTAGTTAAATCATATTGCAATATATTCCACCTTGCCATAGGGAAGTAGGAACATAGGTTAACTGTTAAATTTGGCTGTTTTTTTTTATGCCAAATGCAATGAATTTGACACCAATATCATCAGTAAGACATGGCATATATGATATCCTTTTTAAACCCTTTTACCCTTTTAGCCCAAAATTAAATAACAAAACCCTAAATATGGTTGTCTTCATCATCTACAGGGAAATCCAAACACAAAAGGGGCAAAATGGATGAGTTCTTCTTCGTCAACTAAATCTGTTCCAAAAGAAGCCCAACAATGTTGTACTTCTACTTTGTTCTTCTCTTGAAAAAAGGATGTCGCCTTTACATTTGTGACACGAGTTCCCACCACTCAAATTGTCTTGACCAGTTTGATAAGTCAAATATAAATAAGGTGAGAGAACAAGCTAAGCTTGTTTGACTTTATGTTGAGATCAACAGGTGGACTGTAGTCAACCTTGCTCGCCAATTCATGAACTCCAAACCAAGAAATTGCTCACTCGGTACCTGTGATTTTGTTGGAAAGTATTCTCAATTAAGAAGATTGGAGCAATGTAGACCCTAAACGTGAACTTGAGTGGAGAAGTTTGGAAGAAGATATGGAGCAACAAGACATGCTCAGCATGTAGTTTGATGACGATGATGGTGCTTAATTCATGGATGGTGTGTCTGATCTCGCTAGCCCGATTTGGGATTCTGATTATGAGATCTTTTTTGGTACTTTAGAATCAAATCTTGCATTTTTTTTATTTGAATCTGATTTAGACAACACTAGTCTAATTTTGGATGATTGACATAACATATTTGACTTTGTGTTTCCTTATGGATGGTGTGTCTGATCTCGCTAGCCCGATTTGGGATTCTGATTACGAGATCTTTTTTGGTACTTTAGAATCAAATCTTGAATTTTTTTTTATTTGAATCTGATTTAGACGACACTAGTCTATTTTTGGATGATTGAGGTAACCATTTGACTGTGTGTTTCCTTATATAGCTCACTAGGTTAGAATCCCGTGCGGGTTAAAAATATTGTAAAAAATGTAATGTTATATAACGATTTTAAAAAAATGAAAGTATGTATTAAAAAAACGGGTTATTGGAATTTAATAATCCTAAGTTTCACCTGTTGGCCGATAAAAATCTCAACTTTAAAAATTCCCTCCAATAATCCTAACTTGTAAAAGTTTGTCTCCTCAATAGATTCAATTTCACCTAGAGACTCCTTAATTGATTTAAGTGCACCTATGTCAGAAAAAGATCAATGGCGGCCAAACTTTTACAAGTTGGGATTATTGGAGGGAATTTTTAAAGTTGGGATTATTATCGGCCAACTAGTGAAACTTAGGATTATTAAAATCCAATAACCCTAAAAAAACTTTTGTATTTCACGGGTTGAATAAAATAAAAAAAATGTTATTTGTTAACATATATGGTTGTCAAGATATATCTTTATAAAAATGAAATTTGGTGTGGCATTTATAAATCATGTTACGTTAACTTTTAAAACATTTTTTTTCTACTATGTATTAACTTTTTTTGTAGCTGATTAATGTTAATTAAACTAAATTACCATTAAAATATATATAGAAATGAAATTGGTGTGGCATTTATAAATTATGTGACGTTAATTTTTAAAACATTTTTTTATACTATGTATTAACTTTTTTCTGTAGCAGATTAATGTTAATTTAACTAAATTACAATTTTTTTTTGAACGGCTAACTGTTTTCCAGGTGTAAACTCACCCTTTCGGAGCTATGTCCAAAGGCCGACTACTCGACCACCGCTAGAAAGCGTAGCACACCCCAGATGCGCAGAAACCCCGTGGAATAGGTAAAACTGCCCCCCCCCCCCCCCTTGGACTCGAACCTGGGTAAAACCCCGGGCCAAGCCTTCACCGAGATGGGAAGGACCACTGCGTTGCAGTGGAAGACGCAACTAAATTACAATTAAGCATTGGGGTATACATTAACCCTCCTTAACTTCACCTGAGTGCCATATCACATATTTTCCCCCATTTCACTATGTCTTACTTCAAGGAAATGGTTTAATTCCATTAACTTCATCTGACCCTATTTTAGTGGTTTTTGTTTAAAAAAAAAATAAAAGAATAGTTAATTCAATATCTTAACATCCGGTTAACATGTTAACAAATAACCCCAGAAAAACAATTTGTGTCATTATTCTTTCATTTTTATAATATTTTAACAAACATAACTTTGAATTTGGTTATATTTAGAGATTTAAATACAAGTTTTTAATCAACAAAGTAACTTTATTTAGAAATTTTATAATTAGTTTCATATTAAATTCACTTGTTAATGAAAATATAACAACTATCAATAATTAAATAATAGTAATTTATAATTAAGCATGAGAGAGAGATGCGAAAAACCAAAATGTAAATGACTTACAATTGTGACAAATGTCTCTTATCATTTTCTTTTATTAAATAGTATAAATATAGATACAGATTTTTTTTTGGTATTAAAATCTAATGAGTAAATTACGCTTTTAGTCCATGTTATTTGTGTCATAATACAAATTCATTCTTATTACAATTTTAACGGATTCAATATCAATGACACTGTTTACTTTCAGAAATAATCCCTACACTTACAAAGTTAGCTTTTTATCTTAAAAAATATTTTAAAAGTCAAATTTTCGGTTTTATGTTATATGAACTTCCCCAATATATGCTACACGGTAGGTGATGATTCCATATGAAACTAGTGTAGTTGCTTATGTAATCTACGACACGGTGACCAAAAGTAAAAAACCCATCTAAATAATGTTATTAGCGACATCCTAACTGTACACCGTTAAAAAATAAATAAATAAGTAAATAAGTTGTGATTAGTGAAGTCAGAGACTTGGGTGGATGATCATGTTTGGACTTACGATCCAGCGGCTCCAAAACAGAAATGGCCTGAACTACAAGCTGATGTTTGGACTATTTATATCAACCTGATTTCGTTTGAAATTCAAAACCCTGACTTTATGTTCACATGGCGCATGATGAAATCGAGGTAATATATGGGAATGTGGCTCAGATCGGTGCCCACGGTAATTTTGAGTTAGGAGGAAAGGACTTGGTCAGCAGAGAAAGAAAAGGGGCCTTTGGTTAACTTTATGTATGTTGCAAACGCAAAGTCGCTAAGGATCTAAATGAACACTAGCCCTTGTAGCTGCAAAGGCCGAATTCATAAAAAAAACCTGTAAATCAACTATCAAATTCGTAATTTGCCCCAAACCAAATAAAAGAAAGTATATTGGTAACTAACTCAAGGTCTTACTGTTGTGTAGGGATGTCAAAAATACCCGAGCCCCGCGGATATGCCCGAAACCCGACACAAATGGGACATGTATACCCAATACTCGAGAGTATCGGGCCAGGTATGTGATTAGTCTTAAAAAATTTCGTGGGTATGGGTCGGGTATGAGATTAGGTGATATCCGACCCGATTACCCAAAATCACATACCCGTTTACCCGAACTAAATACCCGATCTTATACCTGAATTTTTTAATTTATATTTTTATTTTTCATTAACCTTTGTCTATTAGTGATTTATTTTAGTATTCATAATGCGAAAAAATATTTTTTCTTTTAGTATATATATCTGATATAATATTTGTATTTTGTATGTTGTGAAGTATATACATTACATATAAGTTATAAGTATTATAAAGTTATTATTAATTTATGATAAAACTATATGTATGTAATGTGCATTTTTAATTTATAATAATTGTTGTATAAACAAACTTATATAATAATTATAATAGTAACAAATGGATTCGGAAATAAAACTTTACACTTTTTCAATATTTTGGCAAGGGGTGTTCATAGCCCCGTTAGCTGCTTTATACGAAAATTGTCGGTTGAACTGCTAAATACGGTTCCAGAAAAAGACAAATCTAACCGGCCAGGTTGCATCCGGTTTAGCAGTTTAACAGTTCAGTTTGGTGCTTTAAACGTTTTTTTTTTCAGAATCATTATTTTGTATCATAAAAAAAGTAACAATAAAGGGTGAGCAAAATAATTCAAAAAATAGTTCCAGTACCTTGTCTTCCAATCCTTGAAAGAGTGTTATAGGGCGAGAAAAGTGATCAACAGAAATGATAGGTGATCTCTCAAGAATTCTTTTTCACCCCCTGTTGCAATGTTAATAAATAATCAGCAAATAATTCATGTACACAAGTTGAGATACGTAAAAGCCATTGCAATATAGGAGTGAAAGTAAATAATAAATAATAATTAAACAATATTATCCAAGTCATGGGACTCAAATTTGTGAGTTTCTTCTTTCAGCAACTTCAGGTCCGCTATCCAGAGCCGGCCCTGAAGGAGGGCGGGGAGGACAACCGAACAGGTCCGGTGATTTCGTAGGGCACGTAATTTAAAAAAAATCCGATATTATATATGTAAAAAAAAATTAATAGGGTATAACCAAAACAATATTAACATAGCCCACTTAAAAAAAATAATATTGTTTAGTCTATTTAGCCCATTAGGTTAGTGAGTCCAATACCCCAATATTTTCTAAAAACTAATAAAAAAGGATTCTGGGCGGCAATACAGGAACATAAACGTCAACAGGAATACAGGAACTGAGGAACAGAAACGTCGCACTTGCAGGCCTTCAATTCGATCATCATTCATCATCATTCTGCAATTTTTTTGGTGTTGTTCCTTGTTCGATCAGAGACACAGCCAGCAGGATTTATTTACGATTTCAGAATAGCAGTACAGGCAGCACAACTTTCGTTCGATCACTGAGTGTTTGATTCGGATCAGTTCACAGGTAAACAACTAAAAATCAATTGTCGAATTCAGTTTAGTAGTTTACTTATGATTTAGGATTGATTTACGATTTCAGTTATTATGTCGAATTCAGTTAACTTATGTCAAAATCACTTAACTTATGATTTAGGATAATAGGATTGATTTTCGATTTTAGTTATTTTGTCGAATTTATTTATTCAGTTAACTTATGTCGATTTCAGTTCATTTATGTTGCGGAACATTTTTAGGCGTTAACTTAATTTGATACAAACTTTGTCGATTAATGATTATTTAGGCGTTAATGGCTCCTAAACAAGCATCCGGATGGCAAAAACGTCAAAAGAGGAAACGACAAGATGAATTGGTGAAGTCACAAAAGGGTGCTATGCAAAAATTACGTGACTCGCTAACCAATAAATTTAGCAGTCCTGTAGATGTTTTGGAGTATATGAAAGAAGAAGGTTATTCCCTAGAAGCATGCATTGCATATAGAATATTGTTGACTATTCCAGTCACTGTGGCATCCGCAGAAAGAAGTTTTTAGAAGTTGAAGTTATTGAAATCTTACCTACGATCTTCAATGTCCCAAGAAAGACTTAGTGGGTTGGCGATGATTGCTGTCGAGAACGAAGTCTTAGAGGATATAAACTGTGAAGAGTTGATTCACCAATTTGCTATCAAGAATGCAAGGAGAACTTCACGAATTATTGGTTAGCTATTAGCTTATTAGTTTTTACGGTATGTCATTCATTCGAATACTATATTTTGTATTTTGTTAATTGCATTGTTTATCGAATGCGATATTTTTGTCAATGGTTCAAAGTTGTATGAAAAACTAGTTAAAATTTTTTATTTAGTTAATGTGACAACTGTCAAAAATAACAGGTATTCGTACAATTAATTAATATTGATAAGTGGTTAATGACTGTGCTGGATTATACTTGACTGCTTTTTGATTACTGTATCATACTTACATGTGCATCACATATTGCATAATGTCACATCATTTTTACATACAAACTTTAGTGACATAAACGATGCACAAAGCACAGCTAGCACAGTTAGCGGATAACTCAGAAAAATGCTAACGATGTCAGTACATAGATAAACAGTGTTTTGAGACCCTGTATGGACTAGAGACTAAGTTTCACATTAGTATAGTGTGTAGGAAAGTAAGGATCACAAAACTGCTTCACTAGGTGATAGTTTAAGTGCCGGAAAGTGCCCAAAACCCACTTAAAGTGCTGAATTCAACATATTTCAGCAAAAATCAGTAATTTAACAAGTTTGTACCATGCAAAAATTTGACTAAATGGTCCTGAATGCTTTCCTAAGTGTGGGAATTAAAAGTGTCACAAAAGGGTACTTAAAGATCACTAAACGGAATAGTTTGACACTTTAACGAACCGGTATCTAACCAAACAACCGGACACTACCCGAAACACCAAAATTACACCAGAAGCATTGTTTTAATGTTTCTGAGCTAGTTATGATCCCTGAACACCCTAACACACTATATAACACATCATACACATAAACACTAACTAATACACTTAACTTCCAACTAAATTCTCTAACTTATCATTTAAACCAAACCAAGAGCCCCCCCCCCCCCCCCTTCTTGCTTACGGTCACCAAGGGAGTGGCCCCACCAAAATCTTACTTGATCTCCTAAGATATGATTAGAGATCATGATCTTTGATATGTAATGTACTATGGGAGCAAGTTACACATTGGGTAAAGAAGTTACATGGTTATAAGATGTCCTAAAGCTCTCATTCTCTCACACACAAACACACACCTCATCTCCTCCATCTCCTCTCCCATTCTCGGCCGAGAATCAACAACAACACCACCACCATTGTCAAGTCTTGTTCATTCAATACAAGATCATCCAAAGGTGTAAGAAGGTGTCTAACGAAGTGTGGAGCTTGTGGATCTTGAAGGACCTCTCCCGATAGCTTTTATCTTCCACATTTATCATCTTCAACCTCTTGTGTTCTTCCCTAGCCTTGTGTTAGTAGTAAGGCCCTCATAACCCTTTGTTACTTCATATATTGTTGGTTAAAAGATGATATACATTGATAATCTTGATGAACATTAAAGAACATAAACATGAATCTCTAACATAAGCACATTAACATATGAATACATGTTGATTTGTGATTATTTGCTTCTTGATGATTGATGATTTGTGTTAGTAATGTTAGACATCACAAGGAACCTACTAGATTGTGATTAAACACATGATCTAGTAAGTTAAGGTGGTGATCTTGTTAAAAACCAAGATCATCATGCTTTATGTTTACATGAACTTGAATAATAAAAGTTGCTTTCATATGATGATGATTTAGACAAAATACAAGTCTTGTGAGTGGATGATTTCTAAAATAGTTTTTCCAAAGAAACCAAGTTAAATCACAAGATTTACTTGAACTTTGTTTTTAAAGAAACTAATCATGTTTCTAGTAGTGAAACAAGTATAAGACTACATTGTTTACAAGAAAAATTCAAAAGAATGATTTTTGGAAAAATCATCTAGTAAGTTGTAAACACCTAAATCCTTTAAGAAAGAGATTTTTAAAGAAATAAACACACTTTAAAGGGGTAACTAAGTTTACTAAACACACTACCAAGTTACTAAGAGTTTTTATGAAAGTTCAAGTTCATGATTATTATGTAGATAGCTTTGTTTTAGCACTTGGTAAGTGTAGATTGATTGTTGATTGTTTGTGATGATTTTGAAAAGAAAATGATATGCTTTGATAGCATGGACACCTCTATTTTTAGTGGAAACTATGGAAAAATTTTTCTAAAAATATAAACACTTAGAAAAATATTTTCTAAACAAATATTTACATGTGTGTTCTAAACTATGGTTTTCAATAAAAACTTTGCCATAGATTTTGTTACAAAAATACAAATATTGGAGGTTGGTTTTTATAAAAAAAAATGGATAAATATGTATTTAGAATATATATTTACATTAAAAACACATTGTGTGTGATTACTTGTATACTTTGTGAATTAGTTATATTATTTTAGGATTTAAAGAAATATAACTTAGCAAAATATCAAGAATTTACAATCCAAAATAATACCAAAAATCACAAGGAATAAATATATATATGTTACACACTTAATATTGTGGAACTGAACGCAAGAACGTAACTTACAAAATATTCCGGAAAATACGGTTACAAATATATTTTTGGTAAATATTATTTTGGATACAAGAAATGAAAATATGATTTTTGTAAATATTACTAAGTTAGATCATATTTTGACAAAGAGAAAAATATATTATTTTTGGGAAGTAAAAATATATTTTCCTAGAATATTTAGAAGATATATGATTTTTGAGAAAAATGTATATTTTTTTGAAATACTTTATTTTTGGACAAAATAAGTTTAAATATATTTTCTAACCTAGACTTAAAGATATATTATTTCGGAACTACAAATACTAGAATACGAATATACATGTATGAGATACCCCCATCCTTGGGAAGGAAATACTTGAGAAGTATTAATACAAAAATATTGCTTAAACAATTATTCCAAAACTAAATATAATTTAAAGTTAAAATAATTATTATTTTAACAAGTAATTATAACTTGGAATAATATTGGGAACATAAGAAACGTAACTCAAAAACGTTAAACTCTAAGCCAAGGCACGACCCGTTCGTCTAATAAACATTAGTACATTGTAGGGAGTCGTGTTTGCTCAGGAGATTTGGGTTACGATTCTGAAGACGCAATACCGTGAGTTCATGTCCCCCTTTTCTTTAAACTGTTTTGTTTATTAAATTCGGGGGTGAAATACATGTTACAAAAGGATTACATACGAATACTATTGGTATGATTAGCCTAGGAAAGAACCATAGATCATGTGAATGGGTAGGCGGATACTTGGGACCATTAATCCTCGTATAAGGACCGAGGGGCATGAGTGATAGATCTATTTGGGTGTAGCGAGCCCACACCCATGAGGACCAGGGTGGCCCATAGGGTGACTATGTCTTCCAGCCGGAAGCCCGGTACAAATTTGCTAGGTTTGAGTCTTCCTACACCGTCACACATATCAGTGGCCTTGCAAACCATTGGTGATCTTTTCCTTGTTTGCTTTCATACCAGGATTTACATACACTGTTTACAAAGGTTTATACATACTTATACAAACACATGAACTCGCTCAACTTTTGTTGATGTTTTCAAATTACATGTATTTCAGGGAACTAAGTGGATCTGGCAGGTGTTGCATGTTTTCAAGCTGCGTCATGAATAAAAGATGTCATCTGTGGTTGTAGGGTTTAGGAGATGTATCTTATTCCTGGACGGGGTACATGTTTCTAAACTCGGTTTTAATTAAATTCTTTTGTTGAGTCTTCATGAACTCGTTTAAAACATGTTGTGGTTTGTAACTTGAATTAGATGTCAACGTTTCAGACAAGTATGTTATGTTTTTTTAAAACTTAATTAATGGATGAACATCTTATGGTTTCATCATATAGCGTTGTTATGATTGAATGCTATGGTATTAAGAAGTCACACCAATAACCACGCTTCTGCAAAAGTCAGGGTGTTACAGCTTGGTATCAGAGCTTCGATCATAGCGAACTAGGATTCCTAGTCGAGTCTAGACTACGATCATTAGGGCTATCACGAAAATGTTTTCATAACATATTTTCATTGCATACACCAAATGTCCAGATCCAGGAAACAAACATTTTCACAAATAAAAGACACAAAATACATTTCAGAGAATTCGTTTATAATTCAGTCTGAGAGACTGGGGAGTTAGTCTGAGAGACTACCTGGGGCAGTTTGAGAGACTGGGGAGTTAGTCTGAGAGACTAGCTGGGGTAGTCTGAGAGACTGGGTAGTTAAGTCTGAGAGACTGGGTAGTTCAGTCTGAGAGGCTGGGTAGTCTGAGGGACTAGTTGGGACAGTTTGAGAAACTGGGAGGTTTAGTCCAAGAGACTAGGTGGTTCAGTCCGAGAGGCTGGGTGGAATAGTCTGGGAAGACTAGGATGCATACATGCTTACATTGTTACTACTTACATGCTTATTTGATGATTGTTGATATATGTGCATATGTTGTGATTGCTTTGTTACTGACACCATGTCCTCCTCTGATAGTGGAGTATCTGATACAGTAGACACTATGGCCATAGTTTCAGACGATGATAGTGTCCCAGACCCTGAGATCCTTACATCTGACACTAAGAGTAGCGATGATGATGATTTCCAGCCATTTGCTTTACCAGATTTTGGCGATGATATACCGCTAGCTGATGGTTTTCCTGGCGAGGATCTGCTACTTGTTCCGATCCTGCCCCTCTTCCTCTTGCTGCATTTCCAATCGAGGATCTGCCTCTTGATGCCATGTCTGACGATGATAGCGATCTTATTATCGAGGGTCCCCCAGAGGGTGCCCATCGTGATGGAGCTCCAGTCGATGATGTCATTGCTGTTCCGCTTATTGAGATTCTGATCATTGAGATTTCGTCTGACCATTCTGGTCCTGATTCGTTCGAGTTTGTGCCATCTACTACTTTACACACACTAGGATTGCTGCGTTATCCCACCGATTCTGATTCCGACACAGCTATGTCTGCCGCACCTGTTCCTCCACAGGGCTTCGAGTTTGATGATGAGTTTGATCCTGACATGGATCCTGAGCACGAGGTCGACTTCATTCCTGACGATCAGCTTTTTGATGTACCCACTGATCTTGAGTTAGCACCAGCCGACCCTGAGCCATTGATTGCACTCGAGCCTATACCTGCTCACTATCCCTTGCCTGAGCATGCACCTGTTGACATACCAGTTGTTGCACCACCTTTACCTGACCCTCTACCTGCACCCGCAGACCATGCTCCTTTTGCAGACCATATAGATCCCCGTTATGCATTCACCCGTAATGGGTGGATAGATGATGATGACCTGCCTCCTTTCGTTGAGCCTGTTACTCCCCCACCTGCACATGCACCTGTTGATATCGCCCCGTTTCACCCACATATGTCTGACATACACCGCACTGATTTACCGGTCACGTTCCTACAGGATATCCCTCCACCCCGTCCAGGGGAAGGACCGTCTAGCCAGCCACCTGGTCATATCCCACCTGTGTCAGTAGCCTTTCCTTTCATGCCACAGTTTACACATACTGCACCTTTTTGCTTCTGCACCATCAGGCGAGCCACTGATTTGGTTTCTACCCAACAAGATGCCTGTTTCTGATCCATACCATCCCTTCCATTACACTGGGTACACGAGGGATGAGCTACTCCTATCCTTACAGCTCCAGCAGGAGATGTTGTGTCGCAGAGTCATGGATCTTGAGAGGATTCCGCGTCCTCCGCCTTGTACTTGTCAGTCACCATTCGCGACTCCACCCGCTCCTCTTCTGCCATACCCAGATTTTGATGTTCGTTTTCTTACTATGGAGCAGTAGGTTAGCTATATGTTGCGTCGTGTTCATGCCCTAGAGGAGGAGCTAGCGCATGTGCGTAGTTTTCTATTCGTTCCTCCACGTCCTCCTCCTCCACCATCAGCATAGCAGTTTTTGGATTTATACAGGTAGCATACTTTTAGTGAGAGTGTCGCTATTGGGCCCAGTTTGCATAGCCTTTTTGAAGACCACTTTTCTTTTGATTTTATGACTATTGTAGTTGGATAGGCGATTTGGACAAGGGTGATGTGACCCTGTAGTCCCTTTTGATGTATGGTACATTGTGAAACTTGTAAAACTGTATTTGAAGTCATTTGATATATGAAAGCTCAATCGCAACATTCTCATTACATACATTGTTGAATTACTTGTTTATGTTATGTGTTTACTTGCGTTGATAAATACTATTACGTGTGCATGCTATGTACTTAATATACTTATTATGACCTGACCGACGCAATCTTCTTATAGAAGATGCCTCCACGAAGAGAAACTCGTTTGCCCACTACAGAGGCTGAGTTACAAGAACGGATTTCACAAGCGATAGCACAGCACGAGGCCCTGCCCTCTGAACATAGCGGGGGTACCTCTCGAAACAACCCACCTCATGGTAATGTTTAAGTCTCTAAAGACACATTATGTTACATTTGGATATTCCATGTGCGATCGCTAATGCTTACTGTGAATGATGTTACTTGTACAAGTTGTACCTAAAAGCAGTTCTTAGACTGTAAGCCTCTGAACTTCGACGAGACCGGGGGTGCTGTGGCTTTCGTCAGATGGACGGATAAAACTGATTCGGTGATAAGAATGAGCAAGTGTTCGCCAGAGCACCAGGTCACCAACATCTCTGGATTGTTCTTAGACGGAGCGTTATCCTGGTGGAATCTCCAAGTCCAGACCTTAGGAGAAGAGGCTACTTATGCCATAACATGGGATGAAATAAAGGAACTCATGCGCAAGAAGTATTGCTCTAGGGCTGAAATTCAAAAATTGGAAACAGAGTTTTAGAACCTCAAGATGGACGGTCCGAAAATTGCTGAATATGTGCAGAGATTTCACGACTTGTCTCGTGTTGTGCCATACATGGTTGACCCGGAATTCAAGCGCATCAAGCGTTTTATTTGGGGATTGGCATCCCAAATCATGAGTATGGTGACAACGTCAATGCCTGCTACAATCATCGAGGCAATTGATCTAAGTGTGGCGTGATCGGAGTGTCGCGCTCCGGTCAAAGATAATATTTATAAGCCCAAATTACCCTTAACAAATAGTTAGTGGTAGTAAGGGGTCGAACCACGAAGAGTATGTGGTTTGTGTATGGATTCGAATGAATTAAACAATTGTGTCACGATTATGAAGCTTACTAGAATAATGTTGTGTTTTTGTTTATTTTGAAGATATGATTTTAAACTAGATGATGTGATAAAAATGAGAAACAACTACTAATTAACGATTGCAAGAATTTTGGATACTAGAACAATTATAATAAAAAGGAATCACACCCGGTTTCGGTAATTGTTAACCTAGGATTTCTACAAGTTTTAGTTTCAACTCAAATGCATTCGATTAACGGATTTAGTGTACCGTGACTTAGGTGCTACTAACTATCAACGCCCCGAAGAACGGACAAGAAGACACTTTGTAATCAACACAAGTAAATCCTAACAACGACAACGTACAATTACATATCACCTTTTCGCAAAGTCATAACTTTTAACATCGTTCGACAATTCACGAATTCGTAACAAATGTAATACTATTGTCAAAAGTTTCAAAAACCGAATACAAATTGTCACTAAGATGAAACAAGAAGAAATTGAAACCCTAAAAGTAACAACTACCTACACCGGGGTGAAACCGAGATGATTAGCCGCTCATGGTTGATGCAACTTGATCACCGGATGCTTGGAATACGGATGGAGTCATCTTAAAGCCTTGAGAATGGTGAATGATGAGGTTTGGTGAAAGATGATGATGGTGGAAGGATTAGGGTTTGTGGATGATGGATTGATTGAGATGATGGTGATGATTCTTGATGATGATTTCGGGTTGTAGAGATGAAGTTAGGTGAATGGTAGGTGAATTGTGGCTCCAAGAACAAGTTTCAAACTCCACACAAGTGTAACTCCCGAAATTGATTGAATAACAATCAATAAAAATCGTTTCTCACACCCCAAATCAAGAAGTTCGCGTATGCAACATAGAAGGACCGTCGCCGACGGTGGATGTGTCCGTCGGCGACGGCGTGTGGATTGCCAATTGAAGCCGACGCGTTATCTCGCTGTCTACGGACAATTCAGGCGACGGAACATTGTGTAAACCATCGGCGACGGACCATATGGTCGTCGGCGACGGCTCCTGGAATTCCAACTTTCTGTTTTCTTCATTTCTCAAGTCCGGTTGACCCGTTTCGCGTCCCGATGGTTCTGTTTTCGCTCTGGTGACCCGTAAAGCTTCCGAAAAGCTCCTTAAACTCTGCTAGATCTGCAAAATACATATCTAATCAAAAGTAGGCTATTCGAAACTAAAACTTATGCAATAACATCAAATTAAGCAATTACAAGCACCGGTTTTCGACCACGTATCACATCCCCACACTTGTCTTTTGCTTGCCCTCAAGCAAATCTGTTTTTCACTTTCACGTGGGTCGAACAACGAATACATTCCCCATTCCCGAGACAAAGGTTAAGGTCCAATGTCATATTAAAGTTCAAACTCTTTACAATTTTCAATATATTTAACGGTAATGTGATTTTAAGTACACAAATGGTTACCCAAGATTAACCCGCCTGTAAAACCAACAATTCATGCATGTCCCTCACAATGTTCTCTCCACTCGGCTTATAAATTGGCTAATATTTATAATGTATTAGCACTTCAAAGACTATTCACTCAAAACCGATTAGAACACATACCCGCATAAGCTTGCAACTCAATCATTCTCCACCATTGATCACGACTACTAAGCACAAGTCAAAAGGTCTTTGAAGGGTTGTAATGGGGCTAGGCGAGGGGTATGAATTAGGATATTTTAAAGTGGTTAAGGTGATGAAAATTCGATTTTTTTATTACAAATGACTAGTCTAACAAAACTAACTATAAACACCAAAATTAAGGCAACAACATTCGCCTTTTATTCAACAACTATCAACACTTCTTTTTGTGTTTTTCTTCAACGATTTTCCATTCTTTTTCATGACATTTTCTGATTTTTTTTTTTAACATATATGCAAACAAACAAGAACAACTAAACAAAAACGACTCCTATAATCGAATTTCCATCACACGGGTTTAAAAGAAAAGGTTTAACGGTTATGGGCTATAGGGTGGTCAAATGAAAGGTTTAGGCTTAAAATGGGCAACTAGGGGATTTGTTTGGGTAAGGATAGATAAATGGTTTTAAGAGAAAAGGTTTACCTAATGCCTTAATCATTCTTGTGCTTGTATTCGGTCTATAGTCTCAAACGTATCAAAAGTTGCAAGTTCTACAATATATGACTAATGGTCCACTCAAACAAAGAAACATAGGTATGTAATCTATGATATAAAAGTGGCTCAAAACCTCACATATCTAAAAGGGTATGGTATGTGACATGCATAAAAGACTAGTTTCTTAGGCAGATTATTCCCAAATAACCACCCGTTAAATACCCGTCATGCTATTAATTCGAACTTGACCATGACAATAGACCAAATGGGTTGTGACATCCCTCGTTGACTTAGTTACTTGTGCTTTTAAGATCGCTTTTGAAACAAGATATTTTTGAAAAATTTTTGAAATTTTCCCCCATCCCCACACTTGAGGTGAACATTGTCCTCAATGTGTAGTATTTAAATGAATGGGTCAAAATCTAAAATTTTTACTACTCCCCCATCCCCACACTTGAGATACATATTGTCCTCAATGTGTAAGAACTCGAGTATTAAACACAAAAGGGATGTGACACGGCTAATTCCCCCAAAAATTCACCCCGGAAAAATAATATACAAAATACACTCCACTTATTTGCTAATCTAAAGATCAAAAGTAAAAAGAAATGTATGCACCTGGTTTGTGAGCTCATTCTTCGTATGCTCCTCTCCTCTTCATGAAAGCGGTTGTCCCACGAACCAAATGTACCTACAAATCTTAACCCTTGTGTAGAAGCATGCTTCTCACAACCACTAAAATTTGTTAGTTACCTAGTTCTACCACTTTTATGAAAATATTACCAAGCTATACTTTATTTCACTTTGATTTATGTGGAGAATAAATTACAACAACAACAAACCTAACTCACTTTCGTAGGAATCACGGTTGCATTTAGCTTATGCAACAAGCCCTTTTAAACCCCCCAATAGCTTGGGAGGACGAGAGGTCTCGTGAGGGTTATATAGGGAACACACCCACAAAGTTCATTTAACTAGGCGAGAATTTAAATAACAAAATGGAAATAACGAAAATAAAAATAATATACAACAACAACAACAAACGACATACCATACCTCTACCGCTGATATCGCTCGTTTGGATCCACTGGCGGGTTGGGCTGGTATTGATAACCAGTGAGGGACTCGAACATCTCCCTATAGTTATCTAGCGGGCTTGACTCCTGTTGAGGTGGCGGTTGGTATGGCATTGGAACAAAACTCGAGCCAACGGCTTCGGGCCAATGAGGGGTTGGATCGGATGGGCCTTGCGGATGAGGAAGATTGGGGTAATCGGTCCACCCCGAATGTTCAACATATGGGAGACCGGCTTGATAATCTCTTTGATGGCGCTCTTGGTCATGGAGTACTTTGAAGTTGTTAATCGCCATCTGGTTAGAAAAGGCCAACGCTCCCCATCGGCGTTGGTCAAACTCTCCTTGTGCGGTTTGGCGCCTAGCCTCCTCTTCTTCCCATGCCCGTCTATGGGCCCTTTCTTCCTCTTGCAACTGTATCATGCGTTCCATTTGTGACTGTTGTAACGCATGTTGCAGCTGTTGTTCCTCCAACTGTTTTTCCACCCTCTCGCGGAAAAGATGTTTGAAAACCCCATTGTTGTTGCGAGTACGCCCCTTGCGCCTCTTCCCATTCGTTCCTACTAGCATGGTACTCTCTTGCTTCACCAATACCCGCCGACACATTGTCGTAGATCGCTTGATATCCACGGTTCCACAACCGATACGACGGTATTTTCCTTTGATTCACAAAATCTGCCACGTTGGCAGAGATTTCCCTATGCTTCCTCCTATACCTTTGCCTCGGTCCCCGCAGACCGGAAGGATCAATTTCCTCATCAACATCGGGCATCTCCTCATCGCCCTCTTCTTCATCACCTTCTTCATCACCCTCTTTGTCATTAACCCGATAACTATCCCCTTGCTCATCTTCGACCGTATGCAAATGCCCAAAAGCTTTCACAGTTATTTTCCAATGTCGCCTTATAGAGGCGAAGTTGAATTGATCAATGGGCTTAGACACCCACAGTGAGTCTTGAGGTAATGCATTCTGTTGGAGAATCATGGCGCTAATCAACCTTACATAAGGAATCATCTTTCGTTTAAACGATTCCCGTGTATCCCATGTATTGATCATAACAATTTGACGCCACGAGAGCTTGGGCGTCACATATAACAATGCATGCAAAACCCGACAGTCGGGTGCCTTCACCTTTCCACGGTCTCTGAACCGTACCATAATGTTCTCTAACGAGATACCTTGGAGTATCTTTCCCATCAAAGACAAATCACTTCTCGACTCTCCCGCACCCCCAGAACCTAGTAGGGTCTCCTCTAAAAGCCTCACTGGGTCAGCATCGTTTTTCTTGTTGTCCAAAAACTGATCATACCCATAATATTCATATGCGTCGACCCCAAGTGAGTCAAACCTCGCTATAGCATTCATATGTTCGAAAGACTTGACCATTTGATTTTTTCCAATGTTACCAATCAACTTCCACCTATGAGCCGGTCTATCAGAGTGTTCAAAACGAAGGGTGGATAACCACTCACAGACTGCCCCCAAGTATACCCGAGTAGTGATATCCTCACACCAGTCAATCACCCGTTCCCAGCCAAGTTTCTCAAACCTTTTCACTATACCAATCTTCCTAAACTCTTCAACATCTACCGTACGTTCACAAACTGTCCTTTCGGGTACGGATTTTGAAACACCCGTAACCATTTTCATCTTCCACATTTTGGCTTCTAACCTCTTATTGTTGTAACGAGAAAGAGCCTTTGTTTTCTCGTCCTTCCATGCCAAAGCCGATCTACTATTTTTTTCTTCTTCCCAATCCCAATCCTGTAGAATAAGTTGCCCATCACCCTCTACTACATTACTTAGTTGTTCCCATTGCCTTTGATATACCCCGGAACCCGAGCCAGCTCCCGAAGATGAACCTTGACCGGAGGTCTTTGCTTTCTTACTTCCTCGGAGCATGGCTACAATCACAAGACAAAGACAACAACAATTAGTACACTCCAAACCTTCAACAATCTCAAACTTTGAACATGGTGTGCAATGTTGAACTTCAATCAAATTTTAGATGTAAAATCGCCTTTTTAAACTTCCAAAGTCGCACATCTTATCATCTATATTGATTAAACATGTTTATTCCAAAAATTTCGCAAAATTTCATGTTTTCAACAATATTCAACATCACAACTATGTTCAATCACGCAACAATCTAGTGTAATCACATCACCAGGACTAAAGCATGCTCAAATCCCACCCAAATCAAGCAACCATTCTTAAGTTGATGCTAACACATCCTACATTGTGATAAACAACCTACTCTTAAACAATAAGTTTAAAATTTCAGAAGAAATCAGCAACACATAAGAAAATCATACATAAGTTTACTGAAAGTTCATACCTTTAGTGTTAGATAACAAGAAGAACTAAGAACAAGTGCAAAACAAGAGACTTGGATGAACACTCTTCAAAACCCTAAAACTCACATCCAGAAATCGTGCAAACGAGCAAGATTTAATGGAAACTGTTATGGGGTTTTGTTCCTCTTGAAAAACTACACAAGTTAGGCTCAAGAATCAACTGATTTGGTGTAGAATTGAAGGAGTTATGAGAAGTGAAAGATTAGGGTTCTCGGTGTGTTATGTTGAAGAAGATGAAGTTGGAAGGAGATAAGTAACATGTGGATCTGAAAATCGAGGGTATGTGGGTATGTGATGAGGTTTTCGGGTACCATATGTGGTAAAAATTGACTTTGGGTTGAGTTTGGATACCCACAAATGGGGTTGGGTTCGAATCTAGGCATTTAACACGATCACGTCGGCTGCATTTAGGAGAGCCGTCGCCGACGGCCTGATGCCCCGTCGGCGACGGTGCTTGAATATAGTGAAAGTGGGCGACGGCCTAACACGCTGTCTACGGTGAAAATTGGGCGACGGACAATTTAGACGGGCCGTAGGCGACGATGAGGTTAACCGTCGGCGACGGTTCCCCCAAATTCATTTTTTTTTCTTGACAATAGGAGGATTTTTATGAATTTTTAATAAAGGGACTATGTACAATCAAAAATCCTAAAAATTATTAAAAATGTTTTTGTGAATTTTTATAAATTAAAATTTTTAAACGCAACAACCGTCAACGGCCCTACCACCCCCCAAAAAAATCGTGTATTGTCCTCAATGCACATAACCAAGTCTAAAACATACCTTGTATCTTCGTGACCCGTTCGGAATGTCCGGACTTCACACAATCAAGAGAGATTAGTATGGAACGAAAACGATTAACATAAACACACACAAACAAATAAATAATTGTACATAACTTTACACAAAATGTTACCGGTCCTTGTTAGTCGACCTCGTAAATCGGTGTGCTTACCACAAAGCTCACCAATTCCTTGTTTTCGTCTACCTTCTCGTTACCATCAAGAAACGGTTTTAGCCGATGACCATTTACCGTTTGTCGTATCCCATCCTTCGGGTCCTCGATGGTAACATCACCCAATTGTCCAACCCGGGTGATCACATAGGGTCCCATCCATTTGCTTCGGAGCTTTCCGGGAAAGAATTTGAGCTTCGAGTTGTAAAGCCACACCTTTTGCCCAACCTCGAACTCTTTCTTCCTTAACTTAGCATCATGCGCCTTCTTCATCCCATCCTTGTAATTGGGCGCGCATTCATATGCCATTTACCGTAGCTCCTCCAACTCGCATAGCTTGAGTTTCCTTTCCTTTCCTGCATCATCATATTGAACATTAACTTCCTTAATAGCCCATAATGATTTATGCACAAGTTCAACCGGTAAATGACAATTTTTACCGTAAACCAACCGGTAAGGTGTAGTGCCAATAGGTGTCTTATGTGCCGTACGGTAGGCCCATAAGGCATCGTTCAATTTAATTGACCAATCTTTACGGTCCGCCCGCACGGTCTTTTGCAAAATCTCTTTGATTTGCCTATTTGACACCTCAACTTGCCCGCTTGTTTGCGGGTGATAGGGGGTAGCAATTCTATGGTCAACACCAAACCGTTTAAGAAGTTTCCCAAACCGAAAATTTTTAAAATGAGATCCTCCATCACTTATGATGACTCGAGGAATCCCAAACCTTGAGAAAATATCGGTTTGAACAAAATTACGCACTACGGAGTGGTCGTTCGTCTTGGTGGCTATTGCTTCGACCCACTTTGACACATAGTCAACGGCCACCAAGATATACAAATTGCCATAGGAATTGGGGAATGGGCCCATGAAATCAATTCCCCACACGTCAAAGATGTCGACTACAAGGATTGGTTGCATGGGCATCTCATCCCTTTTTGAAATACCCCCTAGTTTTTGACACTCTATGCAATTTTTGGCAAACTCATTTGCATCTTTGAAAATAATAGGCCAAAAAAGACCACTATTTAACACTTTATGACCCGTTTTGTGACCACTAAAGTGACCACCACATGCAAATGAGTGTAGATGCTGTAACACGCTTGGAATCTCTTCGTCATCAATGCATCTTCTTATAACTTGATCCGCACACTCCTTCCACAAATGCGGTTCTTCCAACCGATAGTACTTGATTTGGGACATGAAGTGTTGCCTTTTCCGTCTATCCCAATGTGCCGGTAAGTCACCTGTAACAAGATAATTCACAATGTTAGCATACCAAGGCAACTTATCCAATTTCATAATATACTCATCGGGAAACGACTCATTGATCTCTAATGATTTAGGATCCTCATCAACCATCAACCGGAACAAATGGTCCGCTACCACATTCTCGGCACCCTTCTTGTCCCGTATCTCCAGATCGAACTCTTGGAGCAACAACACCCATCGGATTAACCTCGGTTTTGCATCTTTCTTCTCCATGAGGTACCTAACTGCAGTGTGATCAGAATAAATAATCACTTTACTACCCCATATATATGCCCGAAATTTATCCAAAGCATATACCACCGCGAGTAGCTCTTTTTCGGTAGTGGTGTAATTTAATTGTGCATCCGAAAGAGTCTTACTCGCGTAGTATATGGCAACGGGTTTCTTATCAACCCGTTGTCCCAACACGGCTCCCACCGCATAATTACTCGCATCGCACATAATTTCAAAAGGAAAAGACCAATTTGGCGATTGCAAGATTGGAGCCTCAACCAACTTTTCTTTCAAATTGTTAAAAGCATTTTGGCAATTTTCATTAAATTCAAACGGTTGATCTTTTAACAACAAGTTACATAAAGGCTTGGTTATGTCACTAAAACCCTTAATAAACCGCCGGTAAAAACCCGCATGACCTAGAAATGACCTAACACCTTTAACGGTCGTGGGATACGGTAAGGTAGACATGACTTGTACCTTTGCACGATCAACCTCTATCCCACGACTTGACACCACGTGTCCCAACACTATTCCCTCTTGAACCATAAAATGGCTCTTTTCCCAACTTAAGACCAAACTAGTTTCGACACTCCTTCTTAACACTTTATCTAGTTGGTCCAAGCAAGCCTCAAAAGATGACCCAAAAATTGAGAAATCATCCATGAAGATTTCCAAAGACTTCCCCACCATATCTGAAAAGATACTCATCATACACCTTTGGAAGGTGGCGGGGGCGTTACATAATCCAAACGGCATTCGCCTAAATGCGAAAGTGCCGTAAGGACAAGTAAACGTGGTCTTTGCTTGGTCTTCCGAATGGATGGCGATTTGATTATAACCAGAATAGCCATCTAAGAAACAGTAAAATTTTTGTCCCGAAAATTTCTCAACTATTTGATCAATGAACGGTAAAGGGAAATGATCTTTGGAAGTTGCTGTATTCAACTTCCTATAGTCAATACAAATTCGCCACCCGGTTACCGGCCGAGTGGCTACCTCTTCACCTGCGTCATTTTTGACGACTTGTATGCCCGCTTTCTTGGGAACCGTCTGTGTTGGGCTCACCCATTGGCTATCCGAGATCGGGTAAATGATACCCGCATCTAGCCATTTCAGCACTTCCTTCTTCACTACCTCCCGCATGTTTGGATTTAATCTCCGTTGTGCATCTCGAACGGGAGTCACATTCTCTTCCGTGATGATTTTGTGCATCACCACCGAGGGACTAATACCCTTTAAATCAGCAATGGTCCATCCAATCGCCGCCCGATTAGTGACCAAAACATCCATCAATTTATCCTCTTGCTCCACGGTTAAGTTTGATGCAATGATAACCGGGAGCGTGTTGCCTTCACCAACATAAGCATACTTGAGATGCTTAGGCAACACCTTCAATTCAACCTCCGGAGGCTCTACTAATGACGGCTTCAACTTGGTGTCGATGCTCTCCGGTAAACTCTCAACTTGGTGCGTCCATGTCGGTTTTCCCTCTCTAACCGCAAGCACCTCCAAACTTCTCACTTCCTCGTCTATGCTCTTATCCATCTCCACCTGTGACCTGTCAAACATATAACAATCCTCCATTGTGTTTTCCCCATCTACGACTGTGTCGCAAAGAGGTATACACGTGTCAACGACGTCCGCCATATAGCATTCATCATCAACTGGAGGGTTCATACGTCCGGAAAAAACATGCAACCTCAACCTTCGGTTTCTAAATGTCATGTCAACCGTTCCCGTTTTGCAATCAATTTGAGAATTCGCGGTTGCTAAGAACGGTCGACCCAAAATCACCGTAGGTTGTTTGGTTGGGTCCTTGGCCACATAATCAAGCACTAAAAAGTCCACCGGATAGTAGAAATCCTCGATTTTCACTATCACATCCGAAACAATTCCACGGGGTAGTTTAGGTGTCAAATCGGCTAACACCACGGTGGTGTTAGACGACTGAAGTGGACCAAACTCGTATTGGTCATACAAACTACCCGGTAGAATTCTCACGCTAGCACCAAGATCTAGAAGTGCCCGGTTGATTTTAAAATCGCCTACTTGAATTGAAATGATAGGCGCACCCGGATCTTGGAGCTTAGGTGGAAGTGCACCCGAAAGAATCGAACTCACATTTTCGGTTAAATCTAATTTTTTTGGAAATTTGTGAGTGCGTTTTTGGGTACACAAATCTTTCAAGTACTTAGCATACGACGGTACTTGTTTGATTGCATCCAAAAGAGGTAAATTTATCTTTACTTGTTTAAAAATTTCCAACAACTCTTCTTGTTGTGGACCTCTTTTGTTTACAACTTTTTTCACGGGTCCCTTCAATGCTTCGGGATAAGGGGCGGTATTAGCCTCCACACCCTTTTCCTTAGCCTTGGGGACGGGGATGGTCACAACGGGAGTATCATTGTTCTTTTTCAAGTCATTTTTATTTTGACCCGTTTGACCATTCTCATTCTCATCTTCACTAGCATCCTCCACCACCCCTTCAACAAACTGGGGTGATGGTGTTTTGACACCATCATCAACGACTCGACCACTACGTAAAGTAATTTTATTAATTGGTACCTCACGTGTGTTCCTTGAGTTTGACCCTTGATGCTTAGGGTTCACCGCGGTGTCACTTGGGAGTCTTCCCGTGCTTCCTCTCATTTGAGCCATTTCTTCCGCAAGTTGGCCCACTTGCTTTGCCAATGCCTCATGTGCTTTATCCCTAATCTCGTTTGTCTTTTGAGATTCTTTTTGCACGTTCAACAAAGCATCCATTTTGGCATTCAAATCATCGCCACCGGTTTGATTGTTCGACCCGCTTCCACTACCGCCTTGATTATTGTAATTCCTTTGGTACCCACTTTGATAATTATTGTCTCTACCTTGGTACCCTTGATTGAAATTACGTTGATAACCCCCTTGGTTACCACTTTGACGGTTGTTGTACGATGATCCACCTTGATTACCTTGATTACCCGATTGAAAGTTCGGGTTCATTTGATTCGAAGCGTTACCGTACCGGAAATTAGGGTGATTTCTCAACCCCGGATGGTAAGTGTTGGAGTTCATGTCATATTGCTTCCTATCTCCATACACTTGGTTGACTTCTTCAGTATAGCCACTCGACCCCGTTGGACATTGTTCCGCCCTATGTCCAATATCACCACAATCTTCACATACCTCGAATTGAACCGCATTTACTTCTTTTTTCTTCATTCGAGCCATTTCCCGCTCTAAAGTAGAAATCCGATCTTTAGAACCAAGATCGGGAAGTGACCGAGAGACGGGATGCTTCTTGGCTCGATCGGCCGATTCTTTCTCTTTCGAACGCTTGCTCATTCGTTCCAAAAACTCCCAATCATCGTCTTCATGGTTGCTTAGGAGGGTCCCATTACTTGTGGATTCAAGTCGGTTCCATGTATTGTCATCTAGACCCCGTACAAAGCATTTAACCAACTCCCACTTCTCGATTTGATGATGAGGGCATCTTCGTATCATTTCTCTAAATCTTGTAAAGGCCTCATGTAACGGTTCACCCGATAATTGGCGAAAAGACCTAATTTCATCACGAGCGTCATCGGTCTACGCCATTGAGTAGTATTCATCAAGGAACGCTTGTTGCATTTCTCCCCAAGTGCGAATACTATTTGCGGGAAGTGTGAGGAACCATTGCTTTGCCTTATCCTTCAGTGAAAATTGGAATAGTCGAAGTTTGACCTCATCTAAAGCAAAGTTGTGACCCCGATAGTGCTGCAAACCGAAGAAAATTCCGTCAAATGTGTATACGGTTCGTCGTTAGATCTTCCATTAAAATGAGGAAGTATGTTGATGTAATGTGGTTTACAATCAAACATCCTCCTCTCACAAACGATTGGTGAGTCGTTCTCGGTGACAACTGGCCTAAAACGATCATTCACTCCCCGTGGAGGTCGTTGACGACGATGTGGACCATTAACTTCTTGATCACCCGGTCTTCTATTATCCCTTCTTTCACCTCTTCGATCATCCCTTCGATCATCTCTTCGATCATCTCTTCGATTATCCCTTGGGTTACCACCTCCCACGAAACGAGGAATCCGGTTAGGGTTTGCATTGTTGTTGTTGTTATAAAACCCATCATTCCGATTCCGTTGGTCATTGTTTCGTGGTTGACGGTTGTTCCCATAACCATCATTTCTTCCACCTCTGTAACCGTATTCGTCTTCCCCAACGTAATTGGCATATTGGTAGCCAACTTCCTCATCATCATATCTTCTTGCGTTGTAGACGTTTCCCCTATTCACGTAGCCCCAATCTTCGTCATCGTTAGCCCTATCATCATAATATCCCCCGTCATCCGAATTTTCCGTATGAACACTCACATGTTCCGGCGATTGATAACCGGGAACACTATAAGGTTCATCATCGGGGATTGCATTCCTCAAGTCGTCGATGTTGAAGAATGGGTCTTCATTTGCGGGATTGCCACGATCATGATTTCCCCGACGGTCGGAATTGACATTCCGGTCATCTAGGTTAATGGGTAGGGAGTTGTGTCTATGAAGATTTTGTTGTTGAGGTGTTCTTTGATTGTTGTTGGGATTTTGGTTTTGGAAAGGTGGTGTAGGTGGTCCATTGTTGTTGTTACCACCCGGTTGCTCTTGAGGCATGGGTTGAACATTTTGAGCGGGATAAAAGGTTCCTCGGGATTGGAATTGGTTTTGGTTGAGGTTTGGGTGATTGGAGTTTTGGTTTGCCATTGAACCCGTTTCAATGGATGGTGTATGTTGTGGTGTTTGGTTGGTTTGATTAGAAGCAAGTGTTGCTTCTAACCGGCTTGCTAGGTTTCTTCTTGCAACTCGTTCGATTTCCGGTTCGTAGACTAAAGGTGAAGTCCTCCCGGAGTTCCGCGTATGCATGCACTACCTGTAATCTGCACAAGTAACACACCCCGCGTAACAAGGAAAAAGACAAGTACAAAAAGAAAGCTAAACAATTTAAACAGATAATCACGCAAATTCAAACAATAATCCAAACACAAAGCGCACGCACTCCCCGGCAGCGGCGCTAAAATTTGATCGGAGTGTCGCGCTCCGGTCAAAGATAATATTTATAAGCCCAAATTACCCTTAACAAATAGTTAGTGGTAGTAAGGGGTCGAACCACGAAGAGTATGTGGTTTGTGTATGGATTCGAATGAATTAAACAATTGTGTCACGATTATGAAGCTTACTAGAATAATGTTGTGTTTTTGTTTATTTTGAAGATATGATTTTAAACTAGATGATGTGATAAAAATGAGAAACAACTACTAATTAACGATTGCAAGAATTTTGGATACTAGAACAATTATAATAAAAAGGAATCACACCCGGTTTCGGTAATTGTTAACCTAGGATTTCTACAAGTTTTAGTTTCAACTCAAATGCATTCGATTAACGGATTTAGTGTACCGTGACTTAGGTGCTACTAACTATCAACGCCCCGAAGAACGGACAAGAAGACACTTTGTAATCAACACAAGTAAATCCTAACAACGACAACGTACAATTACATATCACCTTTTCGCAAAGTCATAACTTTTAACATCGTTCGACAATTCACGAATTCGTAACAAATGTACTACTATTGTCAAAAGTTTCAAAAACCGAATACAAATTGTCACTAAGATGAAACAAGAACAAATTGAAACCCTAAAAGTAACAACTACCTACGCCGGGGTGAAACCGAGATGATTAGCCGCTCATGGTTGATGCAACTTGATCACCGGATGCTTGGAATACGGATGGAGTCATCTTAAAGCCTTGAGAATGGTGAATGATGAGGTTTGGTGAAAGATGATGATGGTGGAAGGATTAGGGTTTGTGGATGATGGATTGATTGAGATGATGGTGATGATTCTTGATGATGATTTCGGGTTGTAGAGATGAAGTTAGGTGAATGGTAGGTGAATTGTGGCTCCAAGAACAAGTTTCAAACTCCACACAAGTGTAACTCCCGAAATTGATTGAATAACAACCAATAAAAATCGTTTCTCACACCCCAAATCAAGAAGTTCGCGTATGCAACATAGAAGGACCGTCGCCGACGGTGGATGTGTCCGTCGGCGACGGCGTGTGGATTGCCAATTGAAGCCGATGCGTTATCTCGCTGTCTACGGACAATTCAGGCGACGGAACATTGTGTAAACCGTTGGCGACGGACCATATGGTCGTCGGCGACGGCTCCTGGAATTCCAACTTTCTGTTTTCTTCATTTCTCAAGTCCGGTTGACCCGTTTCGCGTCCCGATGGTTCCGTTTTCGCTCCGGTGACCCGTAAAGCTTCCGAAAAGCTTCTTAAACTCTGCTAGATCTGCAAAATACATATCTAATCAAAAGTAGGCTATTCGAAACTAAAACTTATGCAATAACATCAAATTAAGCAATTACAAGCACCGGTTTTCGACCACGTATCATGGCGCTAACTGAAGAGGCGATCAGGTTGAACAAGTTCTCGACTTCTGACCAGAAGAAGTAGGAGACTCACGTTGAGTCCTCGGGTGAGAACAAAAGGAAGTTCTCAAACTTCAAAAAGGGTACCAGCAGTGCTAACAAGAAGGAAGAGGCTAACGCACCAGCCAAGGTTAAAACTGGTGCTAAAAACAAAGGAAAAAGGGTATATGGGCACCTTGCCCAAATGCGATGCATGTCAGTTGCATCACAATGGATGATGCCGAGCTGGAAGATGCGAGTCTTGTGGAAAGGTTGGTCATTCAAAGGAGACGTGCTGGGTTGGTACTGGTCGTGGTGGCCAGAGAGGTTATGGCAGTGGGAATGGAAACAATAATCGTGGTGGTAATGGGTATGGAAACCGCCCTCAAGGAGGAAATGGCGGTAATGGTAATCGTGGTGAATTTGGGAATCAAGCTGGTAGTGAAACCGTGGAGCAAACAACAATCAAGGTGGTAATAGAAATGGTAATGGTCCAGGACCAGGATGTTTTAACTGTGGAGATGTGGCGCATTTCAAGCGAGAATTCCCAAAGCTCAACCAAGCTCAAGGAAGGGTTTTCAACATCGGAGCTAGGGAAGCTCGCCAAGATCCGAACGTAGTCACCGGTACGTTCCCAATCAACCAACGCTTTGCATCTGTACTATTTGATACCGGTGCTGATTATAGTTTTGTATCGCTAGAATTTAAGAATATACTTGGGTTGGTAGCTAGTAAGCTAGACATTCCGTATTCAATAGAACTAGCTAATGGAAAGCTAGTAGAAGAAAATGAAGTAATTAAAGGTTGCGTAATAGAGCTTGGGGAGCACGAGTTTTTGCTTGATCTTCTGTCCGTCGAGTTGGGAAGCTTTGACGTGGTAGTTGGGATGGATTGGTTGTCAAGCAACCGAGCAGAGATCGTATGTCATGAGAAGGTCATTCGCATTCTGATGGAGAATGGAGAAACGATTGTAGTACATGGAGAGAAGCACGATACGCCTCTAAGGATCATTAGTTGTTTGAAAGCCCGAAGATGTTTGCAGAAAGGATGTGTTGCCTTCTAGGCACACATTGTGGAGAAGGAAGCCACTGGGCCAAAGCTAGGAGATATCCCAGTCATGAGGGAATATCCTGAAGTCTTCCCCGAAGACTTTCCAGGATTGCCACCGCACCGACAAGTCGAATTCCATATTGACTTAGTTTCAGGTGCCGCGCCTGAAGCTAAGGCACCCTATCGACTTGCACCTTCAGAAATGCAGGAGTTATCAACGCAACTTCAGGAGCTAATGGACAAGGGATTTATCAGACCAAGCTTCTCACCTTGGGGAGCTCCAGTTTTGTTCGTTAAGAAGAAAGACGGTAGTTTCCGTATGTGTATCGACAACCGCGAGCTGAATAAGTTGACCATTAAGAATCGGTATCCTTTGCCAAGGATTGATGACCTGTTCGATCAACTACAAGGTTCGAGTTTCTACTCCAAGATTGATCTTCGATCCGGTTATCACCAGATGAGAATTCAAGAGGAGAGTATTCCAAAGACTGCCTTCAGAACTCGATATGGATTATGGACACTACGAGTTCCTGTTTATGCCGTTTGGTTTGACAAACGCGCCAGCAGTGTTTATGGATTTGATTAATAGAGTCTGCAAGCCATATCTCGATAAATTTGTGATTGTGTTTATCGATGATATTTTGATTTATTCGAAGACGAAGGAAGAACATGAGCAACATCTAAGAGCTGCTCAAGGAAGAAAAATTGTACGCGAAGTTCTCGAAGTGCGAATTCTGGTTGCGTGAAGTTCAGTTCCTTGGTCACGTGGTTAACCAAGATGGAATTCATGTGGATCCCACGAAGATCGAGGCGATCAAGAATTGGGAGACTTCGAAGACGCCGACCGAGATCCGCCAGTTCCTAGGTTTGGCTGGCTATTACCGCAGATTCATTGAGGATGTTTCAAAAATCGCTCAACCTTTGGCCTCCCTCACTCAAAAGGACAAGAAGTACGAATGGGGAGAAAAACACGAAAAAGCTTTTCAGTTGCTGAAAAACAAGCTCTGCGATGCACACATCTTATCCCTACCCGAAGGCACTGATGACTTCGTTGTACATTGTGACGCCTCGCATCGAGGTTTAGGCTGCGTGCTGATGTAGCGACAGAAGGTTATAGCTTATGCTTCACGCCAGTTGAAGGTTCATGAGAAAAATTACACCGCGCATGTTTTGGAATTAGGCGCAGTGGTGTTTGCATTGAAGATCTAGCGACATTACTTGTATGGTACCCGTTGTACGATCTTTACTGATCACAAGAGCTTACAGCATATATTTGATCAGAAAGAGCTTAACATGAGACAGCGCCGATGGGTGGTGCTGTTGAACGATTATGATTGTGAGATTAAGTATAACCAAGGGAAGGCGAATGTGGTAGCAGATGCCTTGAGTCGAAAGGAAAGGATTAAGCCCATAAGGGTTAGGGCTTTGGAAATGATTATTCAAACGGATCTCTCGTTGCGCATTCGTGCCACGCAGAGAGAAGCTCTTAAGGAAAAGAATCTTGAAGATGAATATCTCCGTGGGATGGAGAAACAGTTAGTACCGAATGAGGAAGGAATGTTGTGTTTCATGGGAAGAATTTGGGTACCCCTCTTCGGTGGTCTTAGTGAAGTAATTTTCAATGAAGCTCACAAGTCACGGTACTCGATCCATCCAGGATCCGATAAGATGTACCAAGATTTAAAGGATATCTACTGGTGACCAAGATTGAAAGGCGATGTTGCGACGTATGTTGCCAAATGTTTGACTTGTGCCAAGGTAAAGGCTGAATATCAGAAGCCTTCAGGTCTTCTGCAACAACCTGAAATACCCATGTGGAAATGGGAACAGATTTCAATGGATTTTATAACAAAGTTACCCAGGACACCCAAAGGTCATCATACGATTTGGGTAACCGTAGACCGTTTGACGAAATCTGCACACTTTTTGGCGATCAAGGAAAAGGATAACAATAGTAAGCTGTACCTCAGAGAGATTGTTGCACGACATGGAGTGCCTCTATCGATTATTTCTGACAGAGATGGAAGGTTCGTATCAAGGATTTGGCAATCCTTCCAAGAAGCCATTGGTTCTCAGTTAAATCTGAGTACTGCTTTCCACCCACAGACAGACGGCCAGAGCGAACGAACGACTCAAACGCTAGAAGACATGTTACGAGCTTGCGTAATGGATTTGGGTGGCAGTTGGGACACCCATCTACCGTTGGTAGATTTTTCGTACAATAACAGCTATCATGCAAGCATTCAAGCTGCACCGTTTCAAGCTCTCTATGGACGCAAGTGTCGATCACCGTTATACTGGGCAGATGCGGGTGATAGACAGCTTGTTGGTCCCGAATTGGTTCAAGAGACAACGGACACGATTATACAGATCCGAGAGCGCATCAAGTCGGCTCGTAATCGACAAAAGAGCTATGCGGACCATAGGAGGAAACCTTTGGAGTTTCAAGTGGGAGATATGGTTTTGTTAAAGGTTTCACCCTGGAAGGGTGTAGCACGCTTTAGGAAGCTTGGGAAGTTGAACTTGTGATACATTGGACCGTTCAAATCCTGGAAAGGATTGTTCTTGTAGCTTACAAGTTGGATCTACCCGCAGAATTGAATGGTGTTCATGATACATTTCATGTATCTAATCTGAAAAAGAGTCCAACATAAGAAACGGTTGTCATTCCTGCCGACGAAGTTCACATTGACGACACACTCCACTTTACTGAAGAACCTGTTGAGGTTACTGATTGGAAGGTCAACAAGACGCGAAGGAGTAGTGTTAAACTCGTCAAGGTTCGTTGGAATGCGCGTCACGACCCATATTTTACTTGGGAACGTGAGGATCGCATGAAAGCGAAATACCCACATTTGTTCCACAATTCCCCTGCCGCTAGTAGCAGAGCCTAAAAATTTCGGGACGAAATTTTCTTAACAGGGGGAGTATGTGACAACTGTCAAAAATACAGGTATCCGTACAATTAATTAATATTGATTAGTGCTTAATGACTGTGCTGGATTATACTTGACTGCTTTCTGATCACTTTATCATACTTTCATGTGCATCACATATTGCATAATGTCACATCATTTTTACATACAAACTTTAGTGACATAAACCATGCACAAAGCACAGCTAGCACAATTAGAGGATAACTGAGAAAAAGGCTGTCAATGTCAGTACATAGACAAACAGTCTTTTGAGACCCTGTATGGGCTAGAGACTAAGTTTCACACTAGTATAGTGTGTACGAAAGTAAGAATCACAAAACTGCTTCACTAGGTGGTAGTTTAAGTGCCGGAGAGTGCCCAAAACCCCCTTAAAGTGCCGAATTCAGCATATTTCAGCAAAAATCAGCAATTTAACAAGTTTGTGCCATGCAAAAATATGACTAAATGGTCCTGAATGCTTTCCTAAGCGTCGGGAATTAAAAGTGTCACAAAAGGGTACTTAAAGATCACTAAACGGAATAGTTTGACACTTTAACGAACCGGTATCTAACCGAACAACCGGACACTACCCGAAATACCAAAATTACACCAGAAGCATTGTTTTAATGTTTCTGAGCTAGTTATGATCCCCGAACACCCTAACACACTATATAACACATCATACACATAAACACTATCTAATACACTTAACTTCCAACTAAATTCTCTAACTTATCATTTAAACCAAACCAAGACCCCCCACCCCCTTCTTGTTTACGGTCACCAAGGGAGTGGCCCCACCAAAATCTTACTTGATCTCCTAAGATATGATTAGAGATCATGATCTATGATATGTAATGTACTATGGGAGCATGTTACACATTGGGTAAAGAAGTTAGATGGTTATAAGATGTCCTAAAGCTCACATTCTCTCACACACAAACACACACCTCATCTCCTCCCTCTCCTCTCCCATTCTCGGCCGAGAATCAACAAAACCACCACCATTGTCAAGTCTTGTTCAATCAATCCAAGATTATCCAAAGGTGTAAGAAGGTGTCTAACGAAGTGTGGAGCTTGTGGATCTTGAAGGACCTCTCCCGATAGCTTTTATCCTGCACATTTGTCATCTTCAACCTCTTGTGTTCTTCCCTAGCGTTGTGCTAGTAGTAAGGCCCTCATAACCCTTTGTTACTTCATATATTGTTGGTTAAAAGATGATATACATTGATAATCTTGATGAACATTAAAGAACATAAACATGAATCTCTAACATAAGCACATTAACATATGAATACATGTTGATTTGTGATTATTTGCTTCTTGATGCTTGATGATTTGTGTTAGTAATGTTAGACATCACAAGGAACCTACTAGATTGTGATTAAACACATGATCTAGTAAGTTAAGGTTGTGATCTTGTGAAAAAACAAGATCATCATGCTTTATGTTTACATGAACTTGAATAATAAAAGTTGTTTTCATATGATGATGATTTAGACAAAATACAAGTCTTGTGAGTGGATGATTTCTAAAACAGTTTTTCCAAAGAAACCAAGTTAAATCACAAGATTTACTTGAACATTGTTTTTAAAGAAACTAATCATGTTTCTAGTAGTGAAACAAGTATAAGACTACATTGTCTACAAGAAAAATTCAAAAGAATGATTTTTGGAAAAATCATCTAGTAAGTTGTAAACACCTAAATCCTTTAAGAAAGAGATTTTTAAAGAAATAAACACACTTTAAAGGGGTAACTAAGTCTACTAAACAAACTACCAAGTTACTACAAGTTTTTATGAAAGTTCAAGTTCATGATTATTATGTAGATAGCTTTGTTTTAGCACGTGGTAAGTGTAGATTGATTGTTGATTGTTTGTGATGATTTTGAAAAGAAAATGATATGCTTTGATAGCATGGACACCTCCATTTTTAGGGGAAACTATGGAAAAAAATTTCTAAAAATATAAACACTTAGAAAAATATTTTCTAAACAAATATTTACATGTGTGTTCTAAACTATGGTTTTCAATATAAACTTTGCCATAGATTTTGTTACAAAAATACAAATATTGGAGGTTGGTTTTTATAAATAAAAATGGATAAATATGTATTTAGAATATATATTTACATTAAAAACACATTGTGTGTGATTACTTGTATACTTTGTGTATTAGTTATATTATTTTGGGATTTAAAGAAATATAACTTAGCAAAATACCAAGAATTTACAATCCAAAATAATACCAAAAATCACAAGGAATAAATATATATAAGTTACACACTTAATATTGTGGAACCGAACGCAAGAACGTAACTTACAAAATATTCCGGAAAATACGGTTACAAATATATTTTTGGTAAATATTATTTTGGATACAAGAAATGAAAATATGATTTTTGTAAATATTACTAAGTTAGATCATAATTTGACAAAGAGAAAAATATATTTTTTTTTGGGAAGTAAAAATATATTTTCCTAGAATATTTAGAAGATATATGACTTTTGAGAAAAATGTATATTTTCTTGAAATACTTTAATTTTGGACAAAATAAGTTTAAATATATTTTCTAAGCTAGACTTAAAAATATATTATTTCGGAACTACAAATACTAGAATACGAATATACATGTATGAGATACCCCTATCATTGGGAAGGAAATACTTGAGAAGTTTTAATACAAAAATATTGCTTAAACAATTATTCCAAAACTAAATATAATTTAAAGTTAAAATAATTATTATTTTAACAAGTAATAATAAGTTGGAATAATATTGGGAACATAAGAAATGTAACTCAAAAACGTTAAACTCTATGCCAAGGCACGGCCCGTTCTTCTAATAGACATTAGTACATTGTAGGGAGTCGTGTTCGCTGAGGAGTTTTGGGTTACGATTCTGAAGACGCAATACTGTGAGTTCATGTCCCCCTTTTCTTTAAACGTTTTGTTTATTAACTTCGGGGTTGAAATACATGTTACAAAAGGATTACATACGAATACTATTGGTATGATTAGCCTAGGAAAGAACCATAGATCATGTGAATGGGTAGGCGGATACTTGGGACCATTAATCCTCGTATAAGGACCGAGGGGCATGAGTGATAGATCTATTTGGGTGTAGCGAGCCCGCACCCATGAGGACCAGGGTGGCCCATAGGGTGACTATGTCTTCCAGCCGGAAGCCTAGTACAAATTTGCTAGGTTTGAGTCTTCCTACACCGTCACACATATCAGTGGCCTTGCAAACCATTGGTGATCTTTTCCTTGTCTGCTTTGATACCGGGATTTACATACACTATTTACAAAGGTTTATACATACTTATACAAACACATGAACTCGCTCAACTTTTGTTGATGATTTCAAATTACATGTATTTCAGGGAACTAAGTGGATCTGGCAGGTGTTGCATGATTTCAAGCTGCGTCATGAATAAAAGATGTCATCCGTGGTCGTAGGGTTTAGGAGATGTATCTTATTCCTGGACCGGATACATGTTTCTAAACTCGGTTTTAATTAAAGTCTTTTGTTGAGTCTTCATGAACTCATTTAAAACATGTTGTGGTTTGTAACTTGAATTAGATGTCAACGTTTCAAAAAAGTATGTTATGTTGTTTTCAAACTTAATTAATGGATGAACATCTTATGGTTTTATCATATAGCGTTGTTATGATTGAATGCTATGGTATTAAGAAGTCACACCAATAACCACGTTTCCGCAAAAGTCAGGGTGTGACAGTTAAGACCTAAGGGCACGTTATTTTCAAGCTCGAACAGGGTACATGAATTCTCAGGGCCGGCCTTGCCGCTATCTGTTTAAGACTGTTGCCATAAGTTAAATGCAACGGTGACAAGTTGAGCGGGTTAGACAACGGGCCAAATGATAAAACAAATGAGCACTTACACCATATAGAGAAGCTCCAGCCTTAAAATTTGGTATGTTTTTAGGCTTTTTTAGTTAGTTTTCAAGTTTTCACAATAAAAGGAGTTTCGGCTTGGGCCAGGATTTAGAGAAAACGGTGGAAAGTGTGAGAACGGTGAGAACACTTATGGATCGTCCGATCAAAACAATCTATGGACTAGATTGGCGCGGTGGCATTTTCGTAAATAACACGAATTCTATTGAATGGATGCGTTTCATTAAGGGTAAAAAGGTCTTTACACTACTATATCAAAACGCCAAAGTATTGAATAAAATGCCATTACTGGCCAAAACGCATCCCTATAAAAACAAAACATTCTCATACATAAGAACACACCTCCCCCAACATGAAACGCCATATTTTCTACTATATACCATTCATCTTACAACGCCAAAATTTCCAAAACATCAAACACCCCTACTCAAAAACGCCATATTTTACTATATACCAATCATCTTTGAAAACGCCAAAACTCTCAAATATCAAAAATTTCCAAAAAAAAAATGACGTTTCTTTCAGATACACTATTTGCTCAGTAAAATGCCAAAAATCGTTTCTTGTATATTCAATATTGTTCTACTCGAAGTTTCGCAGAATGCCTTCTTTCATGAGGTGTTGTGACTCAAATAACATTTTGCTGAATGAGATGGACAAAACTTCAAGAAAAAGATACTGGGTCAGACTTATGTCAATTTTTGTGTTTTGTTATTGATGAATATTATAATGGCATGAATAGACGAATGACACTGATGAGTGCTTTGAATATACATATCCAAACAAAAAGCTCATGTCATATTGGCTTTCCAAACGACCACAAAAACACAAGCATGACAAAGCCAAACCACCAGTGAACATGTTTCAAAGAAGAAAGAGACTGATGACAGTGAAGATTTAGAAGATGAATTGTTTCTATTTTCAGTTTTTTAATTTCCCTTTTCTGTTGTTTGTTATGTATTTTTCGACTAAGAATAAAAAAGTTTAACAAAGAGCCAAAAAGTCATAAAGATTGGAAAACGCCATAATGCAGTAAAACGCCAAAAACTCCAAACCTATAATAAAAGTAATTTGAAGAACTATTATTAAAATCTAAAAATGAAAAAAAAACGCCAAAAAGATTTGGATGAGAAATTAGATTATAATTTTTTTCCATTTTCTATTGTTTGTTATCTAAATGGCACAACACTTGATAGAAAAAAATAAATAAAAAAATAAACATAAAAAAATAACTGATGTTTTTTACATTATAGGCCTGCATCCTGATCTAAAAACAATAAAAAAAACGCCAAAATTTGCTTAAAACGCCAAAAAGTTTACTATGATCCTAATATAAAAACAATAAAAATGCCGCGTATTTATTAAACGCCAAAAAATGGAAAGGTGATGTAACACGCGTTTAAAAAAAGAAAATATGAAAGGACAAAAAAGCCCCTCCGCCCTTCTTTTCTATGTCACGTGACACGTGTTGGGCCAGGATGCGGTATCACTGTTCTCACACTTTCTACAGTTTTCTCCTGATCCCGTTTCTACATATATATATATATATATATATATATATATATATATATATATATATATATATATATATATATATATATATATATATATATATAGGGAGGAGCTCATGCGAGAACCACCTTTATTGTGAGAACCGCGAGAACCAATGTGAACACAACCTAAAATAGCTAAAAAAACCTAAAAAACACTTAAAAAAACCTAACCCCCACCCCCCTAAACCCCCCCCCCCCTAAAAAAAAACCTAACCCCCCCCCCCCCAAGCTAAATGCAAAAAACTAAAACCTCCAAAAAACCTAAAATATTAAAAAAAGTAGCGATTTTTTTAAAAAAAATATTAAAAAAAAGTAGCGATTTTTTTATAAAAAATATTATAAAAAAATTGTGTGATTTTTAGCTATTTTTAGGCATTTTTGGTTGTGTTCACATTGGTTCTCGCGGTTCTCGCAATAAAAGGTGGTTCTCGCATGATCTTCTCCCTATATATATATATATATATATATATATATAGGGTGAGGGGGAGAGAATCATAAGAAAACTATATCTAAATGAGAAAACTAACTAAAAAAACCTAAAAAAACAAACCAATTTTTTTTTTTTTTTACAATTTGTTATAAAAAATCGATATTTTTTATATATAAAAAAAATTTCAAAAAAAAAAAATTGTACTGTACATGTGCATTATATGTGTACTACACATGTGAATTAAAAGCTTAAAATTAGCTTTTTGAGTCTAGTTTATCTTTTAGGGTTAGTTTTTTTTTTGAGGTTTAGGATTAGAATTAGGTTTTTGGGTGGGAGGGGGGGTTTAGGTTTTTTTCGGGTTTATGTTTATGGTTTAGTTTTAGGTTTTCGGGAGGGGGTAGGAGGTTTAGGTTTTTTTTTTTGTTATTTTTTTTTTTTTGGGGGGGGGGGGTGGGTTTAGGTTTTTGGGGGGTGGGTTAAGTGGTTTAGGCTTTCCGTATTAGTGCACAACAATTTTTTTTTTTCTTTGAAAATTTTTTCCCATACATAAAAAATAGTGTTTTTTTTATAAAAAATTGTAAAAAAAAATTTGGTATGTTTTTTTGGATTTTTTAGTTAGTTTTTTGGTTTTCTCATTTAAACTAGTTTTCTCATGATCCATCCCCTAGGGTGAGGTTCCTATAAAAAAGACCTTTTACGTGAGAAGTGTAAGAAGGCATAGAAATTGACATGTAGACATCATGTTTAGGACTTAGGCGTGATGTTTTGGGGTTTTTTGGCAAGAAAAATACCAAACATAACAATTTAAAACACAATGCAATGTATTATGGGCATGAAATTTATAACACAACAAAAACACACTACTTAACGTTCTTGGTATGGTATTTTAAGTTTTAAGCCTAGAATTTATTGCATTGGTGTCACACACTGATTTCCCGGTGGGCCCAGACTTGGGGTTTATGCGTGACAAATTGATATAGATATTCACATTAACACAACGGAAGTCTTGGGAGTATAAAATAATTATTACAAAGTGCAAATGTCCAAAAGTTCAAAATAATATACAGACGAGAGTGTACTAAAAGATCCACAGGCGGATCGAATAACAAGTGATTACATAAAAGACTACTAGGCTTTTTTGCTTGGAGTCGCAAATTCCAATAAGCAATTACCGGGCAGCTTCCAGCCTCTTCCGTAGTTTGCAAACCTGCACTTAGTCTTTTGAAGATACGTCAGTTTTCACTGGTAAATACAATTAACCTACACGTTTTGAAAATATTTCAAAATTATTTTATATACCTTTTGGTATATTAATTTTCATAAATAACTTGGTACAAACTATATATCTTGTTACCAGTATTACATGCTTGTCAATACATATGGGGCCCGAAACTAAACACTGATACATGATTAACTGACACACCACTTTATCCCATATTGGGTAAAAAATATTTTATCATAGCATGAGCATCTATCAGGTGTATACCTACACTATGACAACTCGTGTTTGCGGTTCTTTTATACCTTACTTTATAATATAATGTCCGGGTACGATATGTGAATTGTGGTTGGTTATGATTAATAGGTTTATTAGTTTTGCAACTCTGGTCGCACAAGCTTGGGAGTCGCACACTCAGCTCGTAACTGCACAATACCCGTTGTGTTTCCCTCGGCCCAAACCTGCATTAATTGGGCTGTGATGCACGGCCCAAGCGAAACCCAAAGTTAGGCCTGGCTGGTCCCTTTAGCGTATACTCAACCAATTTAGGGATTGGTTCTCTTAATCTAGCAACCACACAAAATAAGATTAACCCTAGCTCTCCCTACCTGTCTACAAATCGACGGCAACCTCCTTCCTCCTCTCGAAGCTTTATCTTCTCATCCAGGCACAACCCTTCACTCGCTCTAATACATCTCCTACGATCCTAGGGTTAGTATGATTATGTTTATTTTAATTGTTTGATGATTGTGCTTGGCCATGTGTAACTGATTTATGTGTTACAAGGATGTTTATGATTCTGTTGATCTAACGATTTTTGTTAGAGAAATCTGATGATAATATGAACATTGTTAATATGATGAGATGTTATGTAACTGTTTGTTCATAGGGCTGATCCGAATAGCTAGTTGTGATGATAATGATAGCGTCTTAACCTCGTGTTATGATTACACTATGAACATGTTGATTTAATATTATTATGGTGATCCTTATAATTGTTGTTAATTGGCAAAAGGGTGATTAGTGGTCATGCGAATTCTGGAATGATTGTGTACGGAAACTGTTTTTGATCATCTATGATTAATTGTGTAACTTATTTGGTTGGTATTAGTGGGGTTATATGTAAATCACGGGGAGGATTGAATTAGTCAAACCCCCACACCCGGATCGCACAACACAAGCCAAATCACACATCTGGTTGGGCTTTTGGTATTGGGCTGTGCAATGGGCCTGGATCGAACAAATACAACACGTCACACACTCGCACAAGCTTAGACCCAATCGCACAACGGTTATAGGATCGCACATTCATTTGGGCCTGTTAAGTTGTTGGGCCGCACACTAGATAGTGGGCCATGGATATGAACGAACCGCACAACCTAATCGAGTCACACAAAACCCTGGGCAGTTGCACACAAAGGGTTCAGTAGCACAACCCATCTCTGATCGCACAACATGTCTGGGCCAGGCCACTAAATTAGGCCACTCGCCCTTCTGTTCGGGCCTTGAATATTGTTGGGCTGATCAACTGCCTGGCCGCAAACTTATGTAATTATGAATATTATTTGTGTAATATGTGAGCATGCATGTTTATATACGATCTCACACTAGAGGCCTAGTCGCACAATCACCTCGGGCCGTAAATTGATTTGGGTCGTACATTGTTAAGTTGCTGGATGGAACATGAAGTGGTGTATGAACTTGCATGTTGTTTGTATCTTATTGAATATGAACTTGCGATATGAACCTGTGAACATGCTGAACATCTGATATGAGTTACGGGATGAGGTGCAAGGTGTGTAATGTGATAACTATGTGATAGTATGACATATGTTACTGTTGGATTTTGATGAACGACTGTTATAACTCATATGATGAGGTGTGTATGCTACATGTGTAATGTGAATGTGGAATATGTGACTTACCTGCATATAAACTGATTGTCTTTTGGTAACCACGGTAGGGTTTGATTGACCAACTGGGAACGGGAAATGTAACGTAACATACAGAGCAATCTAAGGTGAGTTCACTGCTCTTTTTCCCAAGCATGCGTCCCGGGGAGGGACATCTGGTAAATATTCCAGGGAGGAATATTGGGGGAATAGGTTTAACTGGAACGTTAAACTTGGGATGTTGATTAATAAACTCATATCTATCACTTAAGTCCCATCATATACCGAATTGGTTGCCGGGGAGGCAACAGGGTTATTAGTTGTTAGCGCTATTAGGTTTGGCACCCTCACACCGTACCGGGGAGGACGGTCGTGAAATAATTACCTTAACCACTTGACCAATGTTTTATAGAGCATTGGGGAAGGGCAAATAATCTGGAGCCATCTGCGGTAATCGAGTTATTAACAACATCGAATCTCTGAAATGTTTTAAACTCATATCTGGTAACTAAACGTGTTAACAAACTTTGAACTCACCAGCGTTGTCTGATACACTTGTCTGCATGCTTGCAGGACGTTAGATTCACGGATGTGGAACTTGCTATCTGGGAGTGCTGGAGTGGTCATGGGTCGAGTCTCTTGGATACATGTTCTTTGGTTTCGCACACTTGTTTTGAAACAGTTGAATAACAATTTACATTATGCTTCCACTGAACGTTTTGGTTTATGTTATGATTTGAAACCATATTATGAAATAAATGGAATCCTTTATTTAATATATTGTTATAGTTTAATGTGATTAGTGGCTGGATCCTGGTACGTTACACATCCCGTGGTGTTTCCGCATGTGGTATTTTGGGGGTGTGACAGTTTGGTATCAGAGCCACTAGTTATAGTGAACTAGGTTTTAAAATGTTTTTATAAAACCAGACTATAACCGAACAATTCTGAATACGTGGATACGAACCATGACACTCAGCTCTAGATTGCAAGGTTCGTCTTTTCACCTGTTGTACACATTACATGACTAGTGTACACTTGTTGACGATGTAGCATACGGACACACACTCGTCACTATAGTATAATTACATGAATTGCTTGTTTACATTATGATGCATTGTCTGTATGTCGTAGTCCTTAGATTTTAGTAATCTTGTCGTTTTGACAACCTTTGTTTTACATTTGACTTTGAGGAACCATTTGACATGAGTTAGGAGGAACTGAGATGAGCATGCAAAACACAATATTATTGTGGGTGCACACATAATAATATTATGGGGTGCATGTGTGTCCCAGTGAGGCCTAATAAGTGGAAAAGGGGTTCTATTCCATTATTGGACCGAGTGTGAAACATAACAAATCTATAGGAGTCATAGCAGTGATTGTCTCCTACTCAAGCGTGATCTTTTCACTTCCCTCTGAATCCTAACGAATCTCAATGATATTAAGCATTACCTGAATGATCATCTGAACGTCTAGTGAACCGTATAAGAATGTTAGGTGTTATGCGAATGTCCTTGAGTTAGTTATCGAACCACTGAATGCTTGGTATGTGTCTTCCTCACTTTCTTCGTTTACTTGCACCCAACAGATTGACGCCTCAGATCCCGAAGTATGGTCACCCCTTCAACTCTCTAGTAACATACGGTGTATTACTCAAACAACTTGCAAGATCGATGGACAGGAGGATGAGCATAGTACCCTACCGACCCCAGTATTAGGACAAACCTGATTACCGACAACGAACACCAGCAAATTGACTTCAATCGAGTCCTTAACCCTAGTCAGTGACTTCTGGGAGCCAACTCTTATGAATCAATTGGGACATAAACGATGACAATTGACTATAGTGTGGAATTTGTAACTACTAGCACAATGGGTAGTGCCTTAGGACGTGGCACGGAATGTGAAAATATGGACCCTTTTAGTAAAAGCTCGCAGGGCTCCGTTACAAGCAACAACATTAGAGGCAACAGTCACGACGACATCAAGGTACTCATAATAGTAGCGTACAGTATGGAAATGAAGGTGACTTCAATAAGGATTGGCCATTGTTAAGACATAACGTTAACAACCACGAGAACCACAACTGTATTGGGAATTCCCGTAACAATGACAACGACGGTGGGAGTGGTGCTCGTAGAGGGGCCTTCAAGTATGACAATAGCATAGTGATCTATACGTCTTATGATTAACCCCTTCACTTCTGTTTTATTCGACTTTGATACTTCATGAGATCAAGCACATTGCAAGATTCAGTGATTGACATTGACTCTTCTCCTGTTACTTTTGGAAGCTTTGATATGGGCTGGTTGTCCAAGCATCGAGCAGAAACTCTTGTGAAGACAAAATCGCATAAATACCTCTCCCTGGTGGAGGTTCACTGATTGTCAGTGCCCCTTCGACAAAGGAAATCGAGAAGCCTTTCAGCTATCCTGCTATCCTATCACAGGTGATCAATTTTCCATTTTTTATTATGAAATCAGAAGGTGCTGCCTTTGGTACTACTCTTATTTTACACGATCCAGGAACTTCCATAACGTTGGCGTGATTCGGTTTGAGCAACGGATCCTGATGTGATACATCTTCGTAATGAAAATGGATGCCTCGGCCTGAGGAGAAGAACAACGAAGATCTATTGATTTGTATCACGACAAATCAACTCTGAATTCTAGTACCCCTTATCGTCTCGCATCAGGAAGGGTGCAAGAACCGTTTAATCAACCTCATGAACTACTGGACAGTGGTTTTAACTGATCTAGCCCCTTTGCTTTGGGGAGCTTGAGTTTCATTTGTGGAAAAGAAGAACGAGTCCTTTCGTACGTGTATCGACTACCGTAGACTCAGCAAGGAGGCAGTGGGAACCATCACCCTTTACCTCGCATCGACAACCTACTTGACCAGCTGCAAGGGTCAAGCTTCTACTCGGAAATCAACTTAAGATCGGGCAATCATCATAAGGAAGTCTAAGAGGAGGATGTTTCTAAAACCGCATTTCGAACGCAGTACGACCATTACGGTTCTCTGTTTATAGTTACCCAACACACCAGCAGCCTTATGGATCACATAAATCATACACGTCAACCTCATCTCGCCGAATTCATCAACCATGAGAACGGATGACGTTTGAATCATTTTCTGAAGAAGGAACACCATGAGCAGCACTTGTATCATACCTTGGAGCTCCGGTGGGAGGAGCAACTCCATGAGGAGTCTTTCTGGGAGTGACTTCAGGAATCGAGAAGTGTATCTTCTTGGTCACATAGTCAATGAATTGGAATACACGTGGATCCTGATAAGAACTATTATATCAGAGATTGGTCGGCCCTGAAGAATCCCTCGGAGATGCAGCAATTCAGGGTCTCGCTAGATACCATCGTAGATTCATCAATAATTGTCGAAGATCGCTCGGCTTTTATCACATTAACACAGCAAGGTGCTGTGAATTCATGGAAGACAAAACAGGAGAACGTCTTTTCAGCTTTGGAACCAAACTCTACAATACACTGAGTATTGTGTTTAACTGATGGTAGAGGTGGTTCGGCAGTGTACCATGTTGTTTCGATTCAGGGTCTCAGTTGCGTATGGAGGCAACGTGAGAAATGATGGCTTACGTTTCTCAATAGTTGAAGATTCATGAGAAGGATTTCACGACTCACAACTTGGGGTGGAAGCCATGGTCTTCGGATTTAAAGCTTGGAGGTGTTACTTGGACGGTACCAGATGCGCAATTTATACCGATCACAAGGGCCTTCGGCAGAGCTTTGATCAGAAAGAGTTAAACTTGCAATGGAAATCGCTAAATGGAACTCTTGAGCATTTACGACTGTCTAACGTGTGCGAGCTTAACAGCTCACCATCGACACTAACCTACCTGATCAGATTCGTTCTACCCAACCCGAAGCACTGGAGAAAGAAAATTGTCAAGCGGAATCCATGCGAGGTATGGGGAACAACTTTTGGAAAAGTTGGACAGCATTCACTACTCCATGGAGCGGGTATGGGTTCCACTTTACGGCAACCTTAGGGAACCTGTGCTGGGTGAAGCACACAAGTCTCGATATTCTACCCGTCTGGGTTTGATGGGAGGTATGAGGACCTAAAGATATTGTACTGATGACCAGGTATGAAGGCTCACATAGCAATGTATGCGAACGATGTTTGACTCATAGAAAGCCTAAGTGGTATATCAGAAGCCTCCTGGTGAGTGTCAGCAAACATAAACACCCATATGGAAATGGGAACAGAATAACATAGATTTTGTTGCTGGTCTACCAAAAACTCGAAATGGAAACGATATCACCTGGGTCATCAATAACTGTCTCACGTAACCAGCACACATTCTTGCAATCAAGGAAACTGACAAGCCTTTGGAGCTTGTGAATATTTCATAGAGAAAGGAGGTTTCTAGGCATGGTGTGCCAACTCCCATTACCTCTGATTTTGATCTACGTATGTACCTGATTTATGGTGGGCAATTCACAAAACCCTTGGCTCACGCCTAGACATGAGTACTGCTTATCACCATCAGACAGATGGTTAGAGTGGACGAACCATCCAGGCACCCAAAGACCTGCTGCAAGCAGGTGTGATTGACTTTGATAATGATTGGAATGACACTAACCTTTGGTAGAGTTTTACTGAAACAGTAACCCATTTTAGTATTCAGGCAACTCCGTTCGAGGCATTGTGTGGGCGACAATGCCGACCTCTTTGTTAGGCGGAGGTAGGTGCCAGCCTAATCACAGGTTCAGGATTTGTACTCGAAACTCCGGAGAAGATCGTTTAAATCAGAAATCGTATGGCGGCGGCGCGTGGCCGCCAGAAAAGTTGCTAAGCATAGGAGATCCTTAGAACTCGCGGTAGGCAATCGTTTTCTGTTGAAAGTCTCACCCTGGTAGAGTGTGCTGCGCTTTGGGGAGCGCGGTAGGCTTAATCCACGTTACGTGAGCCATTCAAACTATGGGAAGAATCAGTACGGTGGCCTACAACTCGGGATATCTGACAGACTAGGCAATGTTCATGCTATTGCTCACGTCTCAAATCCGAAGGAGTATTTTTCCGACGAAACACCTGCGCTCTCTTTGCAAGAACCATAGATCGATGATAAGTTACAGTGTTGAGGAACCCAAGTGCAGTCGAATTCCAAACGTGAGAGTTCGTTGGAACTCAAGACATGGGCCGAAGTTCACGTGGGAACGCGAGGACCAGATGAAGCTCAAGTACCCTAACCTGTTTGAAACTGTTCAATTGAATCCGGATGCAACTAGTGATACCCAAGGAAAAATCCCCAGTTGGGGATGATGTGATACCCAAGGAAAAATCCCCAGTCATTTTGAGATACCCGAGGAAAAATCCCCAGTCATTCTGAGATATCACTTCTTTTCTTCGTTACTTCTCATCAAATTTCAGGATGAAATTTCTTTCAAGTTGGGGATGATGTGACAACTCGTGTTTGTGTTTCTTTTATACCTTACTTTATAATATAATGTCCGGGTACGATATGTGAATTATGGTTGGTTATGATTAAAAGGTTTATTAGTTTTACAACTCTGGTCGCACAAGCTTGGGAGTCACACACTCAGCTCGTAACTGCACAAGACCCCATGTGTTTCCCTCTGCCCAAACCTGCATTAATTGGGCTGTGATGCACGACCCAAGCAGAACCCAAAGTTAGGCCCGGGTGGTCCCTTTAGCGTATACCCAACCAATTTAGGGATTGGTTCTCTTAATCTAGCAACCACACAAAATAAGATTAACCCTAGCTCTCCCTACCTCTCTACAAATCGACGGCAGCCTCCTTCCTACTCTCGAAGCTTTACCTTCTCGTCCAGGCACAACCCTCCACTCGCTCTAATACATCTCCTACGATCCCAGGGTTAGTATGATTATGTTTATTTTAATCGTTTGATGATTGTGCTTGGTTATGTGTAACTGATTTATGTGTTACAAGGATGCTTATGATTCTGTTGATCTAGGGATTTTTGTTAGAGAATTCTGATGATAATATGAACATTGTTAATATGATGATATGTGTTGATACATATTTTGTGGACACGACTCGGTTCGGTTCAACTCAGCTCAGTTGAAAGGACGTCAGAGACTTGAAGACACGAAGATACAAAACGATGTCTTGTATTAGTCTGAGTTACGTCTTAGGTTTGTTGTTATGTGCGTTTCGATGTAAGTTTGACCAAGTCAACCATCCTCCGGTTTGACTTGGCCAAACAGTTAGCACATTGTGTGTAAGTTGTATGCTTCGAAGGATGTCATCGAAGGATGGTTTGTATCCTTCGATGACCTCGAAAGACAACCTTCGATGGATACATATGGACCTCGAAGGATATCATCCTTCGAGGTATGTATGGATCCTTCGGTAGATTTCTGGTCGACAGATGATCTTTCGATCAGTCTGCCTGATCCTTCGACCAGATTACCTTATCCTTCGACCATACGAGCTGTGTTGAGTATATATACTCATGTAGTGTGTTGTGTTCATTAGGGAGTTCATTGAGAGACACAAGGAAGAACACTGAGAGCATTCTGTTGGACAGCACACACACACACGAGAGAGAGAGAGTTTATAGAGTACATCTGTAAACATTGAGCTTGTAACTGGACCTTTCATTCGTATTAATACAAGTGGTGTTAATCGGTGAATATTGTGTGTCGTGTAATTGCGTGTTCTATCTCGGTTTGCCTTTCTCGGTTGGATTCCGCACAACCGAGTTGGTTTGTACACAAGGATTAGGCGACTAGATCCTCCCCTAGCCGGACCAACAAGATGTTATGTAACTGGTTGTTCATAGGGCTGATCCGAATAGCTAGTTTTGATGATAACGATTGCGTCTTAACCTCGAGTTATGATTAAACTGTGAACACGTTGATTTAATATGATTATGGTGATCCTTATAATTGTTGTTAATTGGCAAAAGGGTGATTAGTGTTCATGTGAATTCTGGAATGATTGTGTATGGAAACTGTTTTTGATCATCTATGATTAATTTTGTAACTTATTTGGTTGGTATTAGTGGGGTGATACGTAAATCACGGGGAGGATTGAATTGGTCAAACCCCCACACCCGGATTGCACAACACAAGCCAAATCACACATCTGGTTGGGCTTTTGGTATTGGGCTATGCAATGGGCCTGGATCGCACAAATACAACACATCACACACTCGCACAAGCTTAGACCCAGTCGCAAAATGGTTATAAGATTGCACATTCATTTGGGCCTGTTAAGTTGTTGGGCCGCACACTAGATAGTGGGCCACTAATATGAATGAACCGCACAACGTAATCGAGTCGCACAAAACCCTGGGTAGTTGCACACAAAGGGTTCAGTAGCACAACCCATCTCTGATCGCACAACATGTCTGGGCCAGGCCACTAAATTGGGCCACTCTCCCTTCGGTTCGGGCCTTGAATATTGTTGGGTTGATCAACTGCCTGGCCGCAAACTTATGTGATTACGAATGTTATTTGTTTAATATGTGAACATGCATGTTTATATCCGATCACAAGCTAAAGGCCTAGTCGCACAATCACCTCCGGCTTTGAATTGATTTGGGTCGTACACTATTAAGTTGCTGGTTGGAACATGAAGTGGTGTATGAACTTGCATGTTGTTTGTATGTTATTGAATGTGAACTTGCGATATGAACCTGTGAAAGTGCTGAACATCTGATATGAGTTACGGGATGAGGTGCAAGGTGTGTAATGTGAAAACTATGTGATAGTATGACATATGTTACTGTTGGATTTCATGAACGACTGTTATAACTCATATGATGAGGTGTGTATGCTACATGTGTAATGTGAATGTGGAATATGTGACTTACCTGCATATAAACTGATTGTCTTTTGGTAATCACGGTAGGGTTTGATTGACCAACTAGGAACGGGTAATTTAACGTAACATACAGAGCAATCTAAGGTGAGTTCACTACTCTTTTTCCCAAGCATGCGTCCCGGGGAGGGACATCTGGTAAATATTCCAGGGAGGAATATTGGGTGAATCGGTTTAACTGGAACGTTAAACTTGGGATATTGATTAATACACTCAAATCTATCACTTAAGTCCCATCATATACCGAATTGGTTGCCAGGGAGGCAACGGGGTTATTAGTTGATAGCGCTGTTAGGTTTGGCACCCTCACACCGTACCGGGGAGGACGGTCGTGAACTAGTTACCTTAACCACTCGACCAATGTTTGATAGAGCATTGGGGAAGGGCAAATAATCTGGAGCCATCTGCGGTAATCGAGTTATTAGCAACATCGAATCTCTGAAATGTTTTAAACTCATATCTGGTAACTAAACGTGTTAACAAACATTGAACTCACCAGCGTGTCTGATATCTGGATGTGGAACTTGCTATCTGGGAGTGCTGGAGTGGTCATGGGTCGAGTCTCTTGGATACATGTTCTTTGGTTTCGCACACTTGTTTTGAAACAGTTGAATAACAATTTACATTATGCTTCCGCTGAACGTTTTGGTTTATGTTATAATTTGAAACCATATTATGAAATAAATGGAATCCTTTATTTAATATATTGTTATAGTTCAATGTGATTAGTGGCTGGATCCTGGTACGTTACACATCCCGTGGTGATTCCGCATGTGGTATTTTGGGGGTGTGTCATACACACCATGCTTTGGTCATGGCCACTTGTAATTAAGTGAGCTATGATATCCAAGACACGGTCGTATTAACCCCCAATGCTTAAGTTATCAAGCATAACGGATTAAAACGGGTTATTTGGATTTTGGACACATTGGTCATTGATCCCATACCTGACCAAGCGGTAATAATTTAGCGTGCCCCAAGCCCGTCTATGGAAAATAGGTTAAGAGTATTTACGTGAGCTTTATCTTTACAATCCAAAGATATATGTAAGCACAACCGTTTAAGCAAAATAACTAACAAGGTTGCAATTTACTAGACGCCCTTAGTCTGGAATGAATGGATTTATGATCCATTAGAATGTTAACGGGTCTTATTCAAGTCATATGACTTGGACCAATTAACTATTAATAAAATCAGTAGGGTTCGCTAGATTAAGCGAAGATCGGATAAAATGTGGTTTGTACCCTCATGAGTACTATAACTCGTATAGTATAATATGGGTCAAACTAGGGGTTTTCAAAAAAATCCGGATCCGAAACCGAATCCGAAATATCCGAAAATCTGTATCCGAAATATCCGAATTTTCGGATTCGGATATGAATTTCAAAAATTTCGGAAAATCCGATTATCCGATATCCAAAAACTAATTCTTTTTTTTATAAATATATAGTATATGAGCATTATATTTAGTTTTAAGTATTGTAAAAATTAGTAAAAGAAGTACTAAATAATTGTATTCGTGTGAATTTATGATTGTTATAGTTATAAATGTTGGAAATTTAGAAAATAGAATATAACTTTAGTTTTAATCTATACACGAAACGGATTTTTTGATTTTTTTTATAAATTCGGATATCCGATTGGATAACCGAATCCGTATCCGAAATTTCGGATGCTAAAGGTATGGGTCATAATTATTACGGGGAGCCCGCATGGCCCAACGATCTTTTATATATTTTTCCGGTAGTAATTCTAGGCACGATTGCATGTAACGTAGGCTTAGCGGTTCTAGAACCATCAATGATTGGTGAACCGGCAGATCCGTTTGCAACTCCTTTGGAAATATTACCCGAATGGTATTTCTTTCCCGTATTTCAAATACTTCGTACAGTACCCAATAAATTATTGGGTGTTCTGTTAATGGTATCAGTACCCGCGGGATTATTAACAGTACCCTTTTTAGAGAATGTTAATAAATTCCAAAATCCATTTGGTCGTCCAGTAGCGACAACCGTATTTTTGATTGGTACCGCAGTGGCCCTTTGGTTGGGTATTGGTGCAACATTACCTATTGATAAATCCCTAACTTTAGGTCTTTTTTAAATTGATTCAATTGTGAAATAAAATATCACGACGTATGTATCTAGGGAACAGTCGCTTCAAAGTGAATTCTCCCTAGATACATCTATTCAATTAAATTATGAATCTATGCTGATTCCGAATATATGAATTGTCCTAAAGATTCAAAACCGATAATGGAATTTCCATAATGGTTGAAGAAACCTCTGACATTACTTGCGAATAAAAATTCTTGTTGTGCCCCAAAAATGCAGTCTGTTTAGAATCATTAACAGAAAGAATCAAATGATTCTGTTGATACATTCGAATGATTAAACGTTTCACAATTAGTAAACTGGATTTATTGTCATAACCTGCATTTTCCAACAAAATCGATCCATTTAAACCATGATCATGAGCAAGTACATAAATATACTCCTAAAAGATAAGTGGATATAAGAAGTAGTGAGATCTATCTAGCCTTTGGAATTTCTCCATTTGAAAGTCTATTTAAATGAAAGGTAGAGGATTTTGGGGGTTCTAAATGATACATAGTGCGATACAGTCATAACAAGGTATTATAGTACAAACCGAATAGATACCTCGGCTACAGATAAATCGGATACGGATTCGGTTATCAATATTCACTATCCGAAATTTTTGGATATCCAGTTTTCGGATATCTGAAAACCGGATAATCCGATCTTGAACACCCCTAGGTCAAACAATGTCACATTCTGATTATAAATGATTTTGAAGGAATTTGGCCCAATTCGGCTAACTTATATAAACTAGGCTATATAAGTCAACCGTACATGCATAGGCGGCATCGGGTGTTCGGATGGGTCAATGTCAAGTCCATTATGCCAAAACATGTTTAATATATTACCACATCAGTTTCAGTATCAAATTGTATGTTCAATATGTTTCAAAAACCATTTTATGCTCAAAAGAGCATTTTGGTCAATATTTAGGCATAATACATAGACTTGCATAAAACCTGACAAATGATTATGATCAAATGGTATAACCTCAGAGGGTTATTCCATACATTAATATTATCATAATACAACTTCAAATCAGTAGCTAACTTAGCTTAAACGAGTTAGAATCGAAACTCAAAGAAGAAGTCAAACTGCTTGACTTTCGGTTACGAACCGAGCTCTAAGCAAGAAATGACGGGTTGGACATGATCTAACACGTCCTAATATGTTATACAAACTGATATAATGTCAAAAATTGTTGTTTCGATAGTTGGAAGTTCTCTTACGTTAATTACGAAAAACTGCATTTTGACTTTTATTTTATAGGAAAAATTCCAAGTTATGTCCTTTATCTATATGCCATTTTCCCGGTGGTGTCCTTTTCAATGAATTTTGATAGGTTTTGCCCTTTACAGGGAATTTTGTTGCACGTTACGTCCTTTAAGCCTAACCAAGTTAAATTTTTCTTTTAAATCTTATTACACATACGTAATTTAGTCTTTTTACTTATTTAAAGGCCAAAACTTGTAATTTATTCTTCAAAAAATATTTCAAAGACCAAACTTGTCTCCCACACATTAAATCTCCCATTGTTGTTCTCTCACGGCAAAGTTCAAAACGTCTTAAAAAACAAAGTTGAAAACGCCATAAAAACCAAGTTAACTTTTTTTTTACAGTATATCAATAGTATAGTCGTTTGAAAGATAAAAAAATGATGGATTTTATGGTTTATGTTTTTTTAAATAATCACGTATAAAAAATTATGGACAGTTAAATGTTAAATATGATTAGCATGTGCACCCTTGTTTGGATCATCCAATTTTACCCCTTCTTGTAGGTTCTAAGGTTCCTAGTATCTATAAAAATAGCCCGGGTCAAACTTATCCACAAAGCACAAAGATCTTGTGGCTGAGAATCGTTCTCACCGTTTTCACACTTTAAGGTGTTTTCTCCGGATCTTGTTATATATATGTGTGTGTGTGTGTGTGTGCGCGCTCGCGCATGTTTGTGATGTGGATATTAATATGTAATTTATAACTATATAACAGATAATCTTGTTGTAGTTTAGAGGTAAGTATTTCATTTTCGGCTATAGAGATATAGGTTAAAATCACAACAATCGCACTTTTGAATTGGACAGGCCTTGTAGGCCCAAAAAAAAGTCCAATTTTATTTAGTTGTCCAATACTATAAATTAGAAGTTATCAAGCCCTACTCAATGCACAATCATAAAACGTAATTCTCTTGTTGCGGTTGTCGTTATCAACAACCCTAATTGGGAACTTCATTGCCAATGTTAGGAAAACAAGCGAGGTCATCTCAGGTAAGCATTATTTAATCTTTGTTTCATTACTTCTATTTTATTCTATTTTTGTTTTGAGTTATTATTGTGGTGAGAACTCTAGTTTATTTTATGGTCGTTATCGATTTTGTTACAAATGTAGCATGCTTACATGTTATCGTTTTCATCGTGCAGGAATTTGAAGAACATATATCAATCCTTCATAACATGTTGATTGGTTATAGGATTATCTTGACTGCACATGGTAATGTTAAACATTTACAATTTTAAAATTTAAATTCTACCTTACACTAGGGGTTAGTTGTTAGTTCGTCTATACTCAATCTGGGTTCTTGTTTGATACATGTAGTTTTATGATTTGTTATAAAGATTTTTTTCGATTATTACTTTTTATGTAATGAATTTATGGTATATGATTTTCCTTGCATCAAATGTTCAGCTAAAGATTATTTCATATAAATTGCTTTCCCTTTTTTACAAGGATTATAGAAACTAAGTAGTATTCTTACTATATATGCTATTGTCATATGTTAAATTGTGGTTAAATTGTGTGTTTCAGTATTCAAATGTTGCCTTTTGGTATTAGATCATCAATTAAAAGTTGAAACTTTATACTTGATGGAGGAGAATATATACCACATTAATACTCTTGGCATATTTAAAAGTTTTATTGTATTTCTAAATATTTTATCATTATTATCTATTGTTTTCTTTGACCTACTTCACTTAGGGTGTAAAATTTTACTTTGCTTTTGGTCTAAAAAATGTGTGAGCCGCCTCTACATCTACCCGAACCATACCTATAAACATTTCATTTTTCTTTTTACTTTTTTTGACATCTCTATCTATACTATATAATAATATAAGACCATGGGGGAGATGTGACATCTAACTACTATTTTTTTCCGCCTCTCTCTCTCCTAATTAGTTATGGATGCTTATTCTTTTAATCAAAAATAGTTATTATATCATTAAACAAATGAATTTAATTATTAGTTAAAAACATATATTTTTTTACTTAAAAGGTATTATGTTGGTTAAAATATTTAAAAAGCTCTAATGTAGTTTGTTTTTTAATGACGTGGACGCTGATTGAGTAATGACATGGCATATATGATATCCTTTTTAAACCCCTTTACCCTTTTAGCCCAAAATTATATAACAAAACCCTAAATACCGTTGTCTTCATCATCTACAGGGAAATCCAAACATAAAAGGGGCAAAATGGATGAGTTCTTCTTCATCAACTACATCTGTTCCAAAAGAAGCCCACACAATGTTATACTTCTACTTTGTTCTTCTCTTGAAAAAAGGATGTCGCCATCACATTTGTGACACGAGTTCCCACCACTCAAATTGTCTTGACCAGTATGATAAGTCAAATATAAATAAGGCGAGAGAACAAGCTAAGCTTGTTTTCCTTTATGTTGAGATCAACGGGTGGACTGTAGTCAACCTTGTTCGCCAATTCATGAACTCCAAACCAAGAAATTGCTCACTCGGTACCTGTGATTTAGTTGGAAATTATTCTCAATTAAGAAGATTGGAGCAATGTAGACCCTAAACGTGAACTTGAGTGGAGAAGTTTGGAAGAAGATATGGAGCAACAAGACATGCTCAGCATGTAGTTTGATGACGATGATGGTGCTTAATTCGTGGATGGTGTGTCTGATCTCGCTAGCCCGATTTGGGATTCTGACTACGAGATCTTTTTTGGTACTTTAGAATCAAAACTTGCATTTTTTTTATTTGAATCTGATTTAGACGACACTAGCCTAATTTTGGATGACTGAGATAACATATTTGACTGTGTGTTTCCTTATGGATGGTGTGTCTGATCTCGCTAGCCCGATTTGGGATTCTGATTACGAGATCTTTTTTGGTACTTTAGAATCAAATCTTGAATTTTTTTTATTTGAATCTGATTTAGACGACACTAGTCTATTTTTGGATGATTGAGATAACATATTTGGCTGTGTGTTTCCTTATGGATGGTGTGTCTGGTCTCGCTAGCCCGATTTGGGATTCTGATTATGATATCTTTTTTGGTACTTTAGAATCAAATCTTGAATTTTTTTTATTTGAATCTGATTTAGACGACACTAGTCTATTTTTGGATGATTGAGATAACATATTTGACTGTGTTTCCTTATATAGCTCACTAGGTTAGAATCCCGGGTGGGTTGAAAAAACTGTAAAAAATGTAATGTTATATACCGTGTATTAAAAAAATGAAATTATGTATTAAAATAACTTATATATTTCACGGGTTAAATAAAATACAATGCTATCTGTTAACACATATGGTTATCAAGATATATCTTTATAAAAATGAAAGTTGGTGTGGCATTTATAAATCATGTTATGCTAACTTTTAAAACATTTTTTTCTACTATGTATTAACTTTTTAGTAGCTGATTAATGTTAATTAAACTAAATTACTATTAGAAATATATAGAAATGAAATTTGGTGTGGCATTTATAAATTATGTTACGTGAATTTTTAAAACATTTTTTATACTATGTGTTAACTTTTTTCTGCGGCAGATTAATGTTAGTTTAACTAAATTACAATTAAGCATTGGGGTATACATTAACCCTCCTTAACTTCACCTGAGTGTCATATCACCTATTTTCCCCCATTTCACTATGTCTTACTTTAAGGAAATGGTTAAATCCCATTAACTTCATCTAACCTTATTTTAGTGGTTTTGTTTTAAAAAAAATAAAAGAAATAGTTAATTCAATATCTAAACATCCAGTTAACATGTTAACAAATAACCCATTTATACCTCTTACATAAAAAAGGGAGTGATTTCCAATGTAGGTTAAAATGTCATGTCACACCATTAACACCTCAAATGTTAGAGTACAACTCATGGCCTTGCATATATATAGAAACTAGTGGGGAACCCGCGCGTTGCGGCGGGGTCGACAGTGGCGGCGACAATTTAGAACTAACATAGTAAGGCAACCAAACGGAATAGCGGTATCCCAGCTCTAGTAATTTGAGATAGAAACCTGGCCATTGATAAAATCCTCACTTCTGTCAGCAAGTATATGTCTAGCCATAATGCTACTATGATCTTGTATACAATGTTTGTCCCTTCAGAGTTCACACAACCCAAATACATGAAGTTGAGTAGGACCAAAAGGAAGTCCACCATGACTGCTATTAACAAATGAATGCCAAAAACTTGATAATAGTCTTTGAGATTGAACTGGATCACAAAAAAAAATAGTATAAAAAATTTAAACATCACCAAAAGCATCAGACTTGAAGAGCCATTACTTATTATTTCAATGAACCAAAAGCACCGATTTTTTTTGTTTACAAAATGGTTGCAATCATTGAAACCAAATGAAAGAAAACACAAGGATGCAAAGTGATGATATTTTAGCATCACGAAGAATACACCAAGACAAAAAAATGTTGATTTATAGAAAATACACACAATTATGATGATGCAGGATCAATGAAGAATATATGCTAACTTTACCATTCACCTCTAGTTGTTGCCCTGGAGGAAAATGAGTAATTTGAGGATTTTGTATTCCATCCCAAACTTCAGCACCTCTGTTGTCATTTGCGGCATGGAAACCATTAATAAACAAATAGATCAATAAACATCCATTAATAATTACATAATACTATATAAAAACCTTATTCTTTTGATGCATAGAATGTTCCAACTTGAAACAGGAAGTGCTTTTCAATGAAAACTCTTGAATAGCTTGTGAAAACTGGTAATACGGGACACAGATAGGCACCGTAGAATGTGTTCCGTGTCAACCCAACCTGACGCATGTCTGAAAAAACCACATATTTTGACCCAAACCCGTAATCGAACCAGCCCAATTGGTCAGGTTGGATGAGAATTTGTATTCAATTGGATCAAGCATTACTGTTAGTTCCTAAACAATAACAAAATAGAGCCGCTGAAATAACTTGCACTTCTATTGAAAACGACATTGGCAAGGGTCTGTAGGCTGTAACATATGAAGTTGTATTCAACCCTAAGGGGTAACTGTAATTGGTAGTCGTAAAAAAGATCAAGTCACTTCAAAGTTCTATTCCATAAATCAATAAAATGAATTGAGAACATATGGTAGAGAAAATACACTTTAACTAAACCGGCTGGTTTGTGTGGACAGGCGAAAATGGTTTAGTTAGCGCAAGTGAAACTTCACTAACGCCTAGGTCCAACGAGCACCTTGGTCCATCTAGGCACAAAAAAACAATCTGAACCACCAAAACCAGTTTCGAATGGCCTGGACCAGCCAAAAACCGCCTGGACAGGACTAAACCAAAGCTGAACCAGTGATTTCCTTTGCCAAATTTATTTACATCATTAGAAAAAGATAAATTTCTTATTTATTTTTTAGAATTCGCTATTTTTAACCAAATCCTAAAATCCGGCTATCTTTAATGGCTATGTATATTTAAAAAAAATGAAATCCTGTTATTTATCGCTACATTCCGTGTAGCGACCTTCGCCCTAAACACACTACGCTATTCACTATAGCAACCATAGCGACCGCTATTGACAACTATGGTAAAGATAAAAAAAATATCAATTTTTTTAGTGTTTGAAACATAAAATCTGTAAGTCCCGAGTTTCGTGACCGAAACCGTGATTATCATGATTATGTTCATAGACGGGAAGATCATAGACGGATGAAATACTTACTTGTATAGATTTGATAACATAACAAAGCAAACCGGCCCGATTAACAAGCTAACCGAACCATACCAAAGAAGTATACATCCGGGGAGAGAGCAAGTGGTGATCTCTCCCTGGTGAGGACTTGAACCTCCTAAAATCTCCAAGTGTTTGAAATGGCAAAGGGTTGCTATTTATAGCTACACCCCTTTGTCTTTCAAACACACACGGTCAACCGAATAACCCTCTCGTTTGACCACTTCAAACGAGCGGGTCTATACACGTTCGATAGACCGTTTCACTAACTATTACAAATTCAGCGTAAAATAATAAATCTAATCTATTCGACAAGCATCGGACACAAATCTGCATCAACAAATTCCCCCTTGTCCGTTGCTGTCGAATGCTGAAAATGCAACTGCAATCGATCTTCAGTCAAGTATTCATCTTCTCTGTGTTAACAAATTCCCCCTTGACCGATGATCCAGGTAAGTAGTATCTTGATGCTCCTTGTATAATATTTCCCCCTCAAAGTACGCGTATCCGTGTTGGGCGTTGTGCAATTTCCTCAAAAAGGCTCAATTGACCGATCTTCCGCTGATCTTCCAATACTCCAACCGGCATTTGATAAGGGTTCCATTCTTTTAAAAACTGCATCAAGTCTTGATCTTCAAGCATACTACATTGGTAGAGGTTTCTGGTGAACTGTCTTCTGTAAACCGTCTTTGTGTCACTAGAAAATCACAAACTCTACCACCTGTGATTGCGTTTAGAAATTTACGGAAGAAATTCAACATACGAAAATTTTTATTCCCCCATTTCTTTGGTAAGATCTCTAAACCTTAACAGATTCCCTTCCACTTTAAAGGAACTGTCGTTAAGTTTCAAATGTTCACCAGTTCCCTTCACCTAGCGGAACTGTCGTCAATCTTCATTGACTGTTCTCGGTTGTTCGAAAAATCACGAAAACGGCTTTCTTCTTTGCATATTCTAGTTGAAAATGAAAGTCCCCTAGCCTCGTAGGATCCAACTTGTATCCCTCCAAAGCTCTGCTAACACCTAATCCGCAAACTTTCATCATAGGCATAACTCGACTTTGTGAACTCGTTAGGACCGGTATTGAGAATATAGGTTCAAACATTCGTTTTCAAATGCGAAAATATGACAATAAACAAAATGCTTTCGAACATCTTCGAATAACTGATAACAAACATAAATACTGACGTGCGGAAGTGAACATACCATTTTGGTTTTTGGCCCATAGTAGTCAAGTACCAAATTTGACGTTTGCGTCGGTAACCGTGACTACCCCACAATTTTCAAAAATCAAGTTCTCATCAAGCTTCATCATCTGTTTTCATCATTCTAAAGTGATTCCGTGCGCTCCCGAACCCGTACGAATTTTGACATTGACATTTAGACGTGCGGTTCAAATCCACTTTGCGAACACCCGACCCCATTTTGTTCGCGACCCATTAGAATAATCTTGTACTCTCGGCCCATCCGTATTTGAGATAAATAGCGACCCAAAAGTAGATCCCAAACTACTACTGATTTGATTTTTTTTTTTTTTTACTTCCTTAGGTCCACCCATGTACACCAAGCTTTGCCAAAACCTAGTTTCAGACATATGACCTGTTGACATCATATCCTTTTACACCTATCAAACATTATCAGCCAACAACCCTTTATTCTCTCTCTTCAATTCGATACACAGACCCTTCTTCTTCTTCGATACATCTGGTATCTCTTGTCATCTTCTCTTTCTTTCTCCCTTCGATTCAGCATTCAAACAACCAAAACCCAGCCGCTAAAGACCAGTAACAACAGCAATCAATCGCATCTCGATCACCATTTGCAGATCTAAATTCATTTCAGATTTCATCGTTTGAAGCTTCATTAATGACGACTGAAGAGCCTATTGTGCCGACAGAGGTTACTGAGCCGGTTGTCGCTCCTGCTGATGTCACGACAGAGGTTGCTGATGCACATGGATTCGACGAAACAGAAGACGACGAAACAGATGTTGATGTTGGCGACTAAACAGAATGTTGAAGGTGCTGCGACGAAACTGAGTTGTTGATGTACGACGAAACAGATCTGAAGTTGTATTGTGACGAAACAGATCTGTTAGGTTGAACTACGAAACAGGTTTGTTTTGTTTAATCGACGAAACAGGTTGTTTAATCGACGAAACAGGTTGTTTATTGATCGACGACGAAAGTGGAGGTGGTGTTTCGTCATGGGGTCAGTTTCGTTGGGAGTGGGTATGAAGAAACCCTAGTTCTCTTTAACAGCCGCCAAGAACATCAAGAACACAGCCACTGTTAATTTTGCAGATTTGACGAAAATCACACATTTGATGATGAAAACTTGAAATATGTGGTGTAAACATAAAACATAACCCTCTGATGCATTTCGTTTCAGGTCAGACCCATCCATTCGGGTCAGATCTGGGTTTTTCTTCTTTTACACCTTTTTAACATCTTGAACAAAAATCATAATAAACTCAGATCTAGAGCACATGTGATTTAGCAAACTGTTAGATTCACTAAATCGGGCACCATGGCTCTGATACCAATTGTAGGTCCCGAGTTTCGTGACCGAAACCGTGATTATCATGATTATGTTCATAGACGGGAAGATCATAGACGGATGAAATACTTACTTGTATAGATTTGATAACATAACAAAGCAAACCGGCCCGATTAACAAGCTAACCGAACCATACCAAAGAAGTATACATCCGGGGAGAGAGCAAGTGGTGATCTCTCCCTGGTGAGGACTTGAACCTCCTAAAATCTCCAAGTGTTTGAAATGGCAAAGGGTTGCTATTTATAGCTACACCCCTTTGTCTTTCAAACACACACGGTCAACCGAATAACCCTCTCGTTTGACCACTTCAAACGAGCGGGTCTATACACGTTCGATAGACCGTTTCACTAACTATTACAAATTCAGCGTAAAATAATAAATCTAATCTATTCGACAAGCATCGGACACAAATCTGCATCAACAAAATCTTCATTGATAACTTCAAATTTTGACCAGATGGAGGTGTTTGACTATTTCTGTACAAGTCAAATACCATAAATATCTATCATTGATTTAAAAAATTAGAACTTTTCAAAATTAGAAAACATTACTTCACGGTACATATCCCTCTATTGGTGGCAAAGATTACATTTGGGGATAATGAGCTTTCTAAAGCACGGTTTAGGTACGAAAAACACTCCATATCCAGCATATGTACCTGCAAAACAAGTTAGATTAGTAAAATAACTAATTAATTATAATAACCCATGTTAAAAAAAAGGATATAAAAAGGAATACCTCGTCGGTAAATAAGACACCGGTGACAAGCTCTGCCACCCTTTGAAATTCTCCATCAAAACCTCGGTTTTCTTTACTTCCGATGAGTAGACTTCTGATCCAACCATGGGACAAAATGGGACCTGCATATAATTATTTATAACAATTATACTTTATCCCTCACATATATAATGATTGTGATTTCGGATAACAGGCGAATAGGGTGTGTATGTTGTATAATATTACATACCTTAGTGCCAAGTTCTAGAGAGATACCACGGGCAAGGGCAGTTTTACCCGTACCCGGAGGTCCAGCATGTAGAAGTGCCCTTCCAGCCATCTTTTTCTGGTGGATCATATCGACTACAAGACCACTAGCCTCTCTTGCCGCCACCTGTATGACAAATCCAGCAGCTAAAGGTATTGCTTTTCCAGTAGCCTACACAAAATTATAGGTACCCGTATCATTATATGTCCATCATGAAGTAAAGGCTGACATTATTGGAACACCAGTTACCCACACTATCCAGACACCATTGACATGTCATACAGGCCATATCATGTCATACGGGTCATATGTGTAGGTCCACCCGGAGGATCGAGTAACCTCTATTCCCTGTTTTCCGACAAACCCGAGAGTGCGGAACCCAAACGGGTAAGTTAAACCAAGTTACGAACACAAACACAAAGATTCAACGATTAACACTCCATTGTATTAATGCGTATGAAACCGTTACAAAGCAATGTTTACAAGATAAACCTATAAACTCTCAGTTGTGTGTGTGTGTTTATAGTGTTCGCTCAAAGAAATCTATTCAGACTTCGTTTTTGTGTTCTCTCTGTTGTGATGTATATATAGTAACATGCTCGACGAAATCAAGAACTGGACGAAAACTCATAGACGAAATCCGAGGTCTAGACGAAATCAGGTGATTTCATCACCTATGGGGATTTCTCCTAAAGTGTTTTCCCCACAAGGGATTTCGCCCAAAGGGTGTTTTCGTCCATGCATATGGGCCTTGGCTTCTTCATGGGCTTCTGTCTTCAGATGGCACTTCAACATGTTGTTGGGCTTAGGACCTTGAATTTGTCAACTTGACTTGGGCTTCTTCAAAGATGGGCCAATACAACAAACAAACAAACATAAACATAACACATAAACTAAATGCAAACTGCACACACGCAGTTTCATTTACGTAAACGTTACAAAGTAAATCGCATACCGAGTCAAGAAAGGAGGATGTCTTGACTACGGCCTTCACTTTGTAGACGAGTTGAACCGAGTCGAGCCTTATCCACACGATATGTATCAACAAACTCCCCCTTGGATGCTGCTCGCGAGGTTCATAATCTCGTTCTCCATCTCTTGATGGTTCATTCATTCTCGGAAAGGATCTTCAAAGTCTTCACGCGTCGTAAGTAGAAAGTGTATCAACAAACTCCCTTTTCATTTAGGTAGTGTGTTAACAAACTCCCCCTTTGATTATGCTTGGGAATCTTTTGGCTTCAATGCTTGAGATCCTTGTGGTGTTGGTGATTGATCAGCGGCAACTCGATCATCTCTATCATTTGAGTGCCTTCATGTCGTGTCTTCATTCCACAGCTTGTCATCAAACATGTTCTCCTCGCCTTTAGCATCTGCACATGCAAGAAATCTAAACGCGTAATGAGAACAACTGCTTGGAATATAGTTAACATTAAACAAATAACACACATGTGACCAATTCTTATTCAACTACCGTCCGACGGTTTAGTTTGAAAAGTTAACAGATTTTTTCAATTTAGATTATTAACTTTCAAAACTTGCAAACTCTGACCGTTTATGAAGATTCAGTCATTTTGGTTTTCAATCAGATTTCAGGCAACGAAGACTTGAGTTCCAACATCGGTTAATCAAAACTAAAGCTGAAATAAAATCTTTTTGGCTTTTATAAAGTTTATATTAAAACACACCTAAAATCTTTTTGGTATTTTGAATATTTTAAACTTAAAGACTGAAAGCAGTAAATAAATATATACAGAGTTGTAGAAACTAAGAAAAGTAAATATATACAAACATTCTTTTTGCGAGTTTCGAGGGTAAGAGAATCATATCAGTGTACGGTCATGCCAAAACGCTCTTGTTGTTCAATTTGTTAACAATTTGATAAACATCCTATAACGATTATCGGTATTGTTATCCACATAAGCTCAACTTATCATATGTAATCATGGCGAGGGGATACGTTAAGGTATGATTTATACTTACCGACCGGTGTTCATCCACATCACGACACATTCCCGTATCAAGGTATGCACGAGGATTCATCTTACTGGTGAGTATACCATTTATCATCTGTTTTGACGTATATGAAAATGTGAGATACTCACTTATTTTGATGAAAACAAGCCCTATGTGATAGAATCACTTATTGATGAGGAACTTGATTTTCAGATGCATGAAGGGCACAAGAGCAAGTCCGTGAACAGGTCAGTACTTTCGTACAGCAAAGAGACGAACTTGACTCCCGGATAAATGTGATATATTATCACTTGTTTTGTGGACATGTGATTGTTGATCACTTATTGAGGTCGAATGCATTATGTACACGTATGTATGATATGATGGAAGATCTAGACTTCGTCTCCATTTTGTTTCGGTAAAAGAAACAACCATGATACCCAGATGATAAACAGCATAAAGAACACATATCTCAGAACCTCGGCAATCTCTCAAACGAAATTTCGGTACTAAGACCATATGCCAATGAGTGGTTCCCCCTGGTCTTCAGTCGATTTAAGTTTATATAGAGCTGCTTATCGTTTTTCATTTTGCATTTTGCATTTCAGTTTAAAGAGGTTTAGACAGACCACTGATGTACTATCATTTTCTCTTTTGCTCGCAAGGAAACTCATTTTTGTTTCTCTATTGTTTTTGGGTTTTGAAATTTTTCGATGTTTTTGAATTTTCAAATTTGGAATTACTCCCCCTAAAATCAACAAACTTACAATAATTTTAAAAACACAAAGATATTTACAAAAACGATTTTCCGATGCGGATTACTGTTGCTTTACCTCAATGCCGTTTACCAAAATTAATTTTAATCAGAATTGATTTATCGAATTTTGGAAAAATCAGTTGGCACGTCGGTAATCGGTGCGGACCATGACAACATTGATGACTTTCATAGTGAAACAAACACGTGTGAGGTGATATTCGAGATCAACGTGTCTAGTCAAAGAGTGTTGTATGAGATGATATTAATTCATAGAGCAGCTTAAATATCGACAAGTATAGGAGAGATTAGAAATTCAAAACCGTATCCTGCAACTACTTCGTGCATTGCAAGGAATCTGAGTGCTCTCCCAAAGTCGATTTTGTAGCTACTGAGAAATCTCTTCACAGCAACAAGATCATAGACCTCTGGGTCCGGCTGGTCTTCCACATTGTACCAGAGAAGGTCTTTATCTTTCTCTTTGAGAAGTAGTGTGCGGTTGTTCAATCCACGCCAAGGCAACCGCACACCCGGTTGTTTTGTTCAACAAACACATTTTCTTCAATCACACCGCGAAGAAATGTACACTGCACGTTCATCTTGTTAATTTCGAACTTCAGACGTGCTGCATGTGCGTACTTTTCATTGGTATCTTTCCTGAGGATCCGATCAAAAACCATAACAACCAAATTTTGGCATATATTTCATCTTGTCGAATTTTTCAACTTCATTCAACCACATTCTTTCATCAGACATTTTTGTCTTCTTTTCTCCTCTCTCCATCAATGGCAACAATATTCTCCTAGATGTAACAATGTTTCGGAGCTTTATGTCGCCGATCTTGTGCATGGACGCTCCACTATCAACAATCCTAAGACTATTAATAGTTCCTCCTGGAGCATCCTACACACTCATTCAGAGATTAGTTGGAGAGGGGGACCCAAGCCTTCACAGACTTGGGTCGTCCGTCATCATCGAGAATTGTGACATCCATTTCCCAATGATTCAGAATTGATGTAGCTCCCCCTGAAACAATTTCCAATTTTGGTTTCCAAATCTGTTTTTGTTTTTCATGTTTAACATTTGATTCAACAGATTTTGTTTGGACAACCTCCGGTTTTAAAACCTTTTCAACATTTTTCCGTTGTTTCTCTATATGTTTCACTTCTTGTTGTTTAACAAGACGTGGGTCCTGTCTTGGTGAAACAGATCTTTTATGGTAACTGTTAACACGGGGGGCATCAACCTTTGCCTTTCCTTTCGTGAGATATGGACAATTTCTGACAATGTGCCCATACTCACCACATTCAAAACATGATCTCCGCTCAACAAACCTCGGAGTATCATAACTGTAAGAACTTGATGATGAACTTCGTGATCTTGAGGTACTTGATCCTACATCACAACCGTTTGTGTGTTGTGTGTAATTGTTTTGACTGTTTCTTTTCAAAATTTTAACTTGTTTAACAAAATCTAGATTAGATTTGTTTTCAAATGTGTCAATTTTATGGGTTCCCTTTGATTTCACAAAGTTTATCTTCTTGTCCTTTTTCTGAGTCTGTTTCTTTTGACCTTGAGTCGGTGATTTACCCTTTGGTTTGGTGCGATTTTGCTGAACTTTCTCAGTTGGTAATTTCTGATTGCCACATTGTTTTCTAACTTCAGCCTTTGGGATAGGAGGACACTGTGTTACCACAACGTGTGATCCTGTCTTTCCCAAAAACTTACTTGTTGAATCCTCAAAAATTTTACTTATTAAAGATTGATTAACATTCTTAATAGGAAAATCTTTGTCAAAGTAGATTTTATCATCACCAACAAGAGTGTACAGCAAATTCACACTCTCAGACTCTTGTGAGGAAGTGGACGTGGACTCGATCAGAACAGTCGTAGCAGGTTTTGCGGGAGGATCACATAGAATATGATTCTCAAGAGGTATGTCATCTTCTTTGATTACCGCATCTGACTGTGCTGAGTCAGTATCATTAGATTCATCATCTGAAGAATCAGTATCCTCAACAATGATTGGAGGATCCTGATTTTGTTCATCAGTTACAAAAGTATCTGCTGACCCATCCGAATCTGATGATACTTCCTGTTTGTATCCAAGTCCCGTTGCAAATTCCTCAATGTCTAAAGGAACAGATTCTTCATAATGAGTTCTATACTCCTCATCAGGCAGTGCATCATAATTTTGTCTAACAGGTGGTGGACATTTCTTATATCCAATGCACGTGACATCCTTTTTTCTCTTTTTGTGTGCCAATGATGTGATCCAGCACATATCTAGAGTTAGAATAACTGTCTAGTTTATGCCGGATCGCCTCACTTTCACACTTTGTGCAGGCTAACTCTTTTTGCATGCTTTCAAGACGATTGATGTAAAGGTTTATGTCAGTTTGTTTTCTGGAAACCATTTTTGTCAGTTCGGTTTTATCTTTTCTTAAAGTTTCAACCATCATTTTAAATTCCTTTTCATGGTTTTCATAAAACATGTTAGCCTCTTTGCATTTTGAAAGATCCACTATCAACTTTTGATTGTGCATATTTGTCACTTCAAATTTGTTTTGCAAAGCCTCATGTTTGCTTTGCAAGTCACACCACTTAGCATCAAAAGAAACATGTTTCTTTTACAAGTCAGACAATTCAGCATTTAAAGCATCATGTTTGCTTTACAATTCAGACATATTAGCATTTAATCCAACACACCTATCACATCTATCACAACTATCAGATTTTGATTCATCGACACGTACCTGACTGGAATCACTCTCAGATGTTGACCTATCTGCATCAGAATCAACAACCTCCCTTGATGATTCACATTCAGATCCATCCTCGCTTGAACTTGAACTTGAAGTTGTAACATCTTCAACTGAAGTTGAAACGTCTTCAACTGAACTACTGTCATGTTCAGAACTGTCATCGTTTCGCGATGATTCACCATTGCTGGCCTCTTTGACAATTTTAGCATAAAACGCCGTTTTCGTTTGACTACAGTTCCTTGGATCAAGAGATGATGGTGCTACAGTAGAACGATGGCGCTGTAAGGCAACTAGTGGTAGTGGATTTCCATACAAGTCTGTGGTTGGAGCTGGCTTTACAGGAACTTGTATCGGATTGCCATATAAATCTGTGCTTGTGACAAACGCCGTTTTTGGTTCACTTTGAAGTTTGTTAGTAACCGATGCCCACATTTCTGCCGTAATTTTCGGTGCGGAGGATTCGGACCAAGACCAATTTGAATTCATATTGGATGTCTATTGATGAAAACCTGCTTACACACTTCAAACAACACAGTTAACAATTAAATAACAAGCTACTGATAGAAATATCACAAATGTATGTGAAATTGTAAAGGTTTTCGTTGAGTAAGAAGTTGATGATTTCGTTGACTGATGTTGGTGATTTCGTTGCTTGAAATCTGATGAAAACAAGAAGGGTTTTCGTCGAAATGGACAATAAGGGATTTCGTTGAAATGGACAGTAAGGGATTTCGGCCACAAGGTATTTTCGGCTGAGGAGTCTGATTTCGGCCAAGTAGTTGATGAAAACAAAGAGGTGATATCGACCAGGTAAGGGTTTTGGCCAGGAGAGATTTCGGCCAGGTAAGGGTTTTTGGTGATAGGTGATTTCGGCTGAGGAGGGTGAAAGGGATTTCGGCTGGTAGTGAGTGAAAGGGATTTCGGCAATAAAGTGTTTTCGGCCAGGAGGTATTAGGGGTTTTCGGCTTAGGTGAGGTGATAAGGTGAATCTGTTTTCGGCAGATAAGGGATTTCGGCTACAAGGAGTGATTTCGGCTGATAAAGGGTGATTTCGGCCAGCTTGATGTTTTTGACCAAGGTGTTTTCGTTGACTATTGAACCATACAAGACAATATATTATCCAATCTTATCTTCTGACAACCAAGACTCCTTTTTCAAACTACACCTTACTTATCAGTTTTCGAAGCTTGTTATTTTCAACAAACATCATTGCACTTGTATACATAATGTCAAACAATGATATAATAATCATGTCAATAATTCATAACACAAATGATTTAAGAATTTTAAGATCAAACTCAGATATATAATAAGAACAACTCAAGAACACTTTGAATGTCTGATGAACTTCGATGAATATATGAGTTTTCCGGCAACCTGAAAACTTTCCGAACACAAGTTTTTGCACAAAAGTTTAGTAAAAACCAAATCTCAACATGTGTACATGCATTTTAACAATGGTTTTATAAAAACTAATAGCAAAATACAAAGATTTTCAAGGTTTTGATGAAAAGCTTTTCCAGAAATATGATTTTTAAACAAGAATGAAAACTGAAAAACCCTTTTAAAATCTATCAAAACACAAGAAAAATCAACATGGTTTAAACAAGGAATCGAGCCAATGCTCAGATACCAATTGTAGGTCCACCCGGAGGATCGAGTAACCTCTATTCCCTGTTTTCCGACAAACCCGAGAGTGCGGAATCCAAACGGGTAAGTTAAACCAAGTTACGAACACAAACACAAAGATTCAACGATTAACACTCCATTGTATTAATGCGTATGAAACCGTTACAAAGCAATGTTTACAAGATAAACCTATAAACTCTCAGTTGTGTGTGTGTTTACAGTGTTCGCTCAAAGAAATCTATTCAGACTTCGTTTTTGTGTTCTGTCTGTTGTGAGTGTATATATAATAACATGCACGACGAAATCAAGAACTGGACGAAAACTCATAGACGAAATCCCAGGTCTAGACGAAATCAGGTGATTTCATCACCTATGGGGATTTCGCCTAAAGTGTTTTCCCCACAAGGGATTTCGCCCAAAGGGTGTTTTCGTCCATGCATATGGGCCTTGGCTTCTTCATGGGCTTCTGTCTTCAGATGGCACTTCAACATGTTGTTGGGCTTAGGACCTTGAATTTGTCAACTTGACTTGGGCTTCTTCAAAGATGGGCCAATACAACAAACAAACAAACATAAACATAACACATAAACTAAATGCAAACTGCACACACGCAGTTGCATTTACGCAAACGTTACAAAGTAAATCGCATACCGAGTCAAGACAGGAGGATGACTTGACTACGGCCTTCACTTTGTAGACGAGTCGAACCGAGTCGAGCCGTATCCACACGATATGTATCAACAATATGTATGCAGGTCCGTATGAGGTAAAGTTCGCCAAATTTATATGGCTTGTATGAATTGTTTGATTGTCACATTAATTATTGATGTTTATACTTTATAACGCCCGTATGTCCGTTTTCGCCCTGTCATACGTCGTCACCTAGTTTTGAATTGCATCACTGGTGCGCTGACACACTATCCAAACACCACTGATGTGTCATACACTCATATGGGCCGTATCATGTCATACGGGTCGTACGACAAAATAGTCATATGCGTCGTAAGCGGCCCGTATGAGGTGATAAGTAAATTCAAATCCATAACATTATAAAGATAACAAAATAAAACAAAATGATGTGGAAAAACAAAGAGAAGGCAATTCAACAAATATAACAACCAAATACAGCAAAATACAGATCTGATAAACATGATTGGTACTTTAGGGTTCAAACTTGAGTTTCTATACAAGCACTTGTATGTATGACTATATTACTTTATGAAATGAGCTCAACAGAGTAGACAAAACTCCTTACTTTGGTAAGAAATGGCAGAGATCTCTTACTTCCGCCATTAATTCACTCGTTGACATTGTAGGTATGGATATATTCACAAGAGATTACACCATCATGTTTTAATTCATCTATCAAACAAACACTGAAATAAAAAGAAGATGATGTGGTAAAGATAAATCCAATTCAGAGTTTTAAAAACCGACCTTAGGGTTATCGAGTGGAATTCCATTGGAGCCCTATATCAACTCTGCCGCCGTAAAAGAAACCCAAAATAAACAGATCATATGATGAAAAGGAAAATTAGGGTTTGAAACCAAGCGTGGTGACGAAAGACTACTCTGTATGTAAGTGATGTCGTTGTGGTGGTGGCTATGACACTGTAGACCGGTCGTCGGGACCACGGATCGGATCCCTCATATTCTCTCTTTCTGCATCTGTAGCTCCATCTCTCTCTCCAACTCCGTCTTTTCCTCTAATATGTATAGATATTAAAGAGTAGAGGGGGCGAGTGAAACCGTCGGAAGGTGACGGTTCATTTGCATTTGAAGACCAAAGACTCGGCAGGGAAAAGAGAGAGGCCAGTGTGTGAGGGAAGCGGGGCAGAAATGGAAGAAAAATTGACAAAAATTAGGTATTTTAACTGACTTTTCATATGCCATCTTAAAATTATGTTGTATATTTACCATTTTGTCCATATAAGATGCTTTATATAGTATTATAGATATTGATACGTATTAAAAATTAAGGGCTAAAATTCCAATGTTTTAATTCCACCTATATTTTTATTAAATGACATATTTTATCATTCAAACCATCTAACCACTGAAAATTTTACCAGATAACCCAGAGAAAAAGAATGAGTGTCATTATTCTTTCATTTTTATAATATTTTAACAAACATAACTTTGAATTTTGTGATATTTAGAGATTTAAATACAAGTTTTTAATCAACAAAATAACTTTATTTAGAAATTTTATAATTAGTTTCATATTAAATTCATTTGTTAATGAAAATATAACAACTATCAATAATTAAATAATAATAATTTATAATTAAGCAGGAGAGAGAGATGCGAAAAACCAAAATGTAAATGACTTACAGTTGTGACAGATGTCTCTCATCATTTCTTTTATTATATATAGTATAAATATTGATATAAATTTTTTAGTATAAAATTCTAATGAGTAAATTACGCTTTTAGTCCATGTAATTTGTGTCATAATACAAATTCATTCTTATTACAATTTTAACGGATTCAATATCAATGACACTGCTTACTTTCAGAAATAGTCCCTACACTTACAAAGTTAGCTTTTTATCTTAAAAAATATTTCAAAAGTTAAATATTAGACACCCGTATCCTAGGATATGTTGTGTATTTGGAATGTTGTGTATTTGGAAGACTCCGAACATTGAGTCATTTCATCAATAAAAATACTTGAGTAAATAGCGGTATTGGTCTCTATGCTTTATAGGCCATTGCTATTATTTAGAAATCTAAAATGTTTTGCAATTTTATTACCAATGTTTTCATTTTATTGCAATTTTACTCCATCATACTAACAACATCTATATTCCAGTTAAAACCAAGGTACTTAATAGGCATGTGCAGGGGTAAACTCATAAATATCAATAGGCATGTGCAGGGGTAAACTCATAAATATCCAAAAATCCATGCCGTATAATAAGACGTTTTTAATTTATATAAAAATTCATGCTATATAATAAAGTTTTTTTTAACTTATATAATACAACAAATCATGTACTATCAAATAAGCAATTTTTTAATTATATAAATAGTATAAAAGAACAACTTGATTTTATTGTAGCTTCTATCAAATTAGAGCTACTGTATTTTTTATTTTTTTTTACTTTTTTCACTTTATGAAATAATTTGATTTTATTGTAGCTTTTGTCAAATTAAAGCTACTGTATTTTTTTTTTCTTTCTTTTTTTCACTTCATGAAACATTTGTGCTGATCAGGAAAAAGTTATAGTTATATAAGTGTACAAGTTTTATTGCATCTATCTATATCTATATCTATACTATATTATAAAACAATATTATAAAGCATTTCCTAAGGATACCTGCAAAAGTTAAGTAATTACAATTTATAGTGCTTAGGGTACAACACTTAATTACCTTAGTCTAGGGGCATAATTGTCCTTATGCAATTAATAAATAACAAATGATTTATAATACTTCATTGTCTAGGGGCATAATTGTCCTTATCTAGACAATGATTTTAAATTACATTAGGTTATTTAATTGAATTAATGAATGAATGTCTGTATGAATTCTTACTACATGAAACTGTTAGCATTTATGTCTAAATGAATTCTTACTGCATGTCTGTATATTTTAAGACAACTCAAAATCCTCTCCTTTCCTACCCCATAAGAAACCTAATCAACATCTATCAATACCCTTATTTAATTTAACAAAACCATCATCATTGGCTCAATTGAATGGATTTGAATACAATTGAATTATGCCAAATTGAATTAATCTTAATCAAACACCCGTCTCTTTGTCTTCCCCTACATTGAAAGAGTTAGAGGTTAGAAAGTTAAAAAGAGAAATGGGAGAGAGAGAGAGAGAGAGAGAAAGAGGGAAGCGGCCGGTGGTTTCTGAAGTCTCACCGGTATACGTTTGGCTAATTCGGCTACTAGGATGGTCCAGAAGAGAGAGAAGAGAGAGTCTGGTGGTTGGTTCTGTCTTGTGGCTGGTTCAGTTTTATATCAGAATCGAAAGCTAAAACAACAAAGCACCATCGCCAACTGTTGTGATTGAGCACTGGTATGATTATCGTTCTTTCATTTGGTTTTTATTTTATTTTTTTGTTTGTTGTTGTTGTTGAGAATTGCAGGCGTTATTTTCGGTTTTGAGTATGAATAAAAGTTGTTTTTGTGAGATTTAGATTGTTCGAGCAAGGAGTCACACTGAGTCACAAATCACACACATCAAAAACTACAATAGGTATGTCATTTTTTTGTTTCGCAGCAATCTTCTTGATGATTAGTTTGTGAATTGTTGATTTTTTTCAAACATTTTTTCAACCACTGGGAGGAACTATTGTCTACACATGGAATATGAACATCAGAAGTTTATCCGTCGAATGGACTCGCCACGAGTCGTAATTGACATGAATCCTGAAAAAACGCTACCATAATCGCGTTTAATTATTATTTAACAAAGGCATTAGAGGCTAGATTTCGTCAAGCATTGAGCGCTGGCTGTCTTTCTTAGGTAACGAGCTTTAACGATCAAGTCCAAAATAACTCCAATAAATCATACACACATATTTACACAGACAGATATAATGCTCTTTAATTACAAAAGTTCTATACAATCTGTTAAACAAAAGTTGCACTTCATACATCATTGCAATATGTAGCAAGTGTACTATATTGGTGGATTTTCTATTTTTATTTATTGTATTTGTATACTTTATGTATAGGTTGCAATAATCGCGAACTGTAGCATTCTTGCAGCAGTTCGCCAGAAAATGGCTAGCACCCCAGGTGTTAGCACCACACTATTTAATGAACTTGCCAAGGTCAGTTATGTACACCTTGATTTGTCATACATGTTACATATAATATGGTTTGTATGTAAATTTTTGACAGTTTGTTTATTGTTATTCATGGTTCCGCAACCTTCTTGCATTGCAGGCTAATATTAACATCCGAGCTATATGCTCAGATTACAACATCACAGTATTTGTCAAAAGAGAAGATTGCGTGAGAGCCCTAAACGTCCTTCATTCAAGATTCTATCTTTCTAAAACATCAATAGCAGTTGGCATAATTGGTAGGAATAGACAGATGAAATGTATAGGCTACGGAGTCGAGTGACTCCATAGAACAATCATAAAAGAGCAAGCGGTTTAGAGCCCAGTACGATTGCCTATAAACTATTTACAGCCTATAAACTAAACTAAACTAACAGATGTGCACTTTACAGCCTATAAACTATTTAGAGCCCAGTACGATTGCCTGTTTAACTTGCATGATTCTTGGAGCAACTTGGAAAATCACCAAAGTAAATTATTTTACTAAACAAAATACGTGAAACCCGACACGCAACGGGCGGAAAAAAACATAAATACCCGCGGCAACACGTGGGCATTCCCACTAGTAGTGTAAATATGGGTGTGGAGAAAGTAATTTGTTAAAATATATATTACGTGGATTATAGTTGACTTTCTTTTACTTTTTAGTTGTCATTAATAGTTCTTAGTGATATAGGACTTGTGTTATTTACCCTCACCTTGTAATTCAAAAATAAAAAATGACATTGTGTTTATATGATGATAAATTGGAAATCAATAATATCTTTGTTCATAATGTATTAACAAAAACAACTCTAGCTAGATAAAGAAGTTAAGGGATTGCAGGTCTTTCGATTTTTAACTTTATACTTTATCTTAGGAAATGTTATTTTTACCGCTCTCGATTTTTAAGCGGATATTTCTGTACATGTACGTGTCGGTATAAACTCAAGTTAGTTTATACCAAAGGATCCGATAATATACCTTGCAAATAATCAAGGGTCCCTTATTTCTCTCCTTCCTAATCACAGCTTCATTACCTAAGATACTAGTCAAACATGTTTATTGTTAGAGCATAAGTTGCTCCTTAAATTCATCCTCTCTTGTATATATATATATATATATATATATATATATATATATGTTGTACAGTTACTTTGTAAATCATCACTTTCACATATATGAAATACACAATTCAGCGATCATCTTTATATGGTATCTAGAGCCACTTAAGCTCCTCCGAGCCTCCTTTTTTTCCTTTCGTTTCTGTCATCCGCCCGATCCTGTTGTCCCTCCTTTTTTTCCAATCATCTCCACCTCCAATGGCCTCTACTCTTGTCCACATCACAGTCACTACCCACTTCCCGATTAAACTCACCCCGCAAAATTTTCCCTCATGGCGCAAACAAGTCCACTCCACCCTCATTGGCTTAGAACTTGAACACCACATTGTTGGCACCCAACAGCCACCCTCACAAACCATCGGCGCAAGCGATACAACTAAACCAAATCCGGAATACCTTAAATGGTTCCGCTAAGACCAAATGATAATCTCCGCCATCCTCGGCAGCTGTTCGGATCAAATTCAGCCCGTTGTCTCCTCCGCCGACACTGCTCGGCAAGCGTGGGATCTCCTAAAATCGAGCTGTGCAAGTGGCTTTCGTTCCCGCATCATTTCCCTTAATTCGCGCCTCGGCAAGAATCCACGTGGTTCACGCTCTATCACAGAATATCTCAATGACATGAAGTCTCTCTTTGATGAACTTGCTCTCACTCAAAGCCCCATCCCGGAAGAAGATCTCGTTGTTCATGTTATGAACCAATTAGGCGATGATTACGCCAACTTAGTGGCTGCCTTCAAAACCTGTGATACAACCATCACCTTTCCCGATCTCTTTGAAAAACTGCTTGATCACGAACGCACCCTCAAAGAAGTGACTTTGGAACCCACTATCACCACAGTCAACTACACCAACCGATCACACCAATGTCACTCCCACAATCGGTCCTCCCGATCCTCCTCCGCTTCCACCCAAACATCTTTCAATCGACCCACCTCCTGGTCAGCCAAAACCACTCCTTCACAAGCACCTACCCGCACCAATCGGTCCAACCAATTCTGCCATTTCTGCAACATAGCCGGTCACGAGACCAAGGAATGCCGCAAACTTGGCAGATTCCTTCGTGACCACCAAATCAACACCACAAATTTATCATCCGCAAACCCAACTGTGAACCATACCTCCCCACAAGCACCTTCTAACTCATGGATGTGGGATACTGGTGCTTCCGATCACACCGCCAACAATCACAACTCCGTACATGTCCTTTCCAAATATGGTGGCCTGGACGAGATCGTTTTGGGTGACGGTAATACTCTTCGTATTTCACACATTGGCAAGCAAACTCTTTCCACAAACTCACGACCTCTTTTTTTAGACAATATTTTATTGCTACCAATCTCCGCAATAATCTTATTTCGGTTGCTAAAATTTGTGGTACTAACCACATTTCTGTTGAATTTTTTCCATCTTATATCTTGGTTAAGGATCTTGGCACGGGGGCGCAACTCATGCGGGGCATTAAGGTCAATGACGTCTACTATGGACCAATCACAACCTCTCATCAAATCAATAACACGTCAACGGGTTCTTTACTTGCATGGCACCACATACTTGGACGTCCTTTGTTTCAAGTCTTCAAGTCTATAATGTCTACATTAGGACTTAAATTTAATAAGTGTCACTCGAGTCCTTTCATTGTAATTCTTGTTCATCCAATAAAAGTCATAAAATACCTTTCGGTAAAAACTCATTTGTTGCTAACAAACCATTACAACTTCTATACTCGGACGTATGGGGACCTGTCCAAACATCCATTGACGATTATAAATATTATGTAATATTTATATTTGGCTATTTCCAGTCAAAAGAAAATCCGATGTTGCAATCGTCTTTCCCCGGTTCGAATCACTAGTAGAAAAAAAATTTCAAATGCCCATTATATCTCTTTTTTGGTACAATGGTGGTGAATATATTGGCCACAAATCCTTTCTTACCACTCATGGAATCTCCCACTACACTACACCTCCTCACACACCTGAACAAAACGGTGTCGCTGAGCATCCCCATCGACACATTGTCGAAACAGGCCTTGCCCTTCTCCACTATGCCCATCTACCATCCACCTTCTGGTCGCATGCGTTCCAAGCTGCCACCTATCTTATAAACCGCCTTCCCACAACTATCTTGAATAACAAATCACCTTATGAAATGTTATTCAACGTTTCTCCTACCTACGCCAAACTTAAACCTTTTGGTTGTCTTTGCTACCCATGGCTTCATCCTTATACCACCTCCAAACTCCAACCACGATCCACACCATGTATTTTCCTTAGCTACTCATCCTCCAAATCCGCTTACAAATGTCTTGACCCCACCACAAATAAATTATATCATTCAAGGCATGTTGAGTTTATACAACACCAATTTCCTCTTCACACAACCACCTCCAAACCCACTGTCCCCACATATACTTCCTTCCTGAATAATCATACTCCAAACAACAGTGGTCTATCTTTCACATCAACACAATCCTCAATCCCTGATCACTCACAATCTACACGCTCCACAACTCCATTTCCCTTTGCCTCAACCCCACCCTCCACCTCGATGTCCCACCATCCAACCGCACCTACATCAACACCAACCAATACCTCTTCTACCCAATCGTCAAACACACCCAACCATACAACCTCCTCACCCGCTTCCTCTTCACCTACCGACACCATGTCAACCACCGAGCCATCGCCTGTCCAAACCACAACCTCATCCACTCCAACCACCTCAACCGATGACCCCCCCTCCCACCCAAACCGCAAATCCATCTGCCGACACCACTTCTACTGCCGACACCACATCCTCACCCACTCCTATCCCTCCATGAAAACAAAAACGGAACCCAAAATACTATGGTTCAAGCTATGTTAATAACACCACTATCCACCCGCTTCCTAAAACCATCGAACGCTTTTGTGTCTCCCAAGAAATAAAAGATCCACTATGGAGGAAAGCCATGGATGACGAGTATAATGCTCTTCTTCACAACCAAACATGGGAGCTTGTTCCATCTTCCACCCACACACCCATCGGTTGCAAATGGGTCTTTCGTGTCAAACGCAACCAGGATGGGTCCGTGGCCAAGTACAAAGCATGATTAGTCGCAAAAGGCTTCCATCAACAACCGTGAATAGACTTCTTTGAAACCTTCAACCCGGTCACTAAACCTGTAACCATTGGAGTTGTCCTCTCTCTTGCACTTTCTAACATTTGGAGTCTACGACAACTTGATGTCAACAATGCCTTTTTACAAGGCACCTTGCATGAAGATGTTTACATGGTCCAACCACCTAGTTTACTAACCCACAATTTTCGAATCACATTTGCAAACTACGCAAATCTTTATATGGGCTCAAACATGCACCGCGGGCATGGTACATGGAACTCAAATCATTTCTTCTCAATTACCGTTTTCAAAAATCTCACTCGGATGCCTCGTTATTTGTCTATAATTCTAATGGGATACTTATGTACTATTTAGTCTATGTAGATGATATTATCTTAACATGTAACCATACAAGCTTCATGAACAATTTTGTCACCTTACTATCCAACCGATTCTCTCTCAAGGATCTAGGTGACCTCCACCATTTTCTAGGCATTGAAGTCATACCAACAACTCAGGGCATGTTTCTCACGTAACATCGGCACATTAGTGATCTACTAACCAATTTTAATATGGATGGAGCAAAGGATGTTGCAACACCATTAAGCTCTTCAGAATCTCTCTCTTCTGATGATGGCTCATCCCGTATCAACCCCACAAGTTTTCAAAAAATCATTGGTTCGCTCCAGTATTTGGCTTTCACTAGGCCCGATGTTTGTTTTGTAGTCAACAAATTGTCTCAATACATGCATGCTCCTACAACAAAACATATGCACGCTCTCAAACGTGTCATGCGCTATCTAAAGGGTACTATTCATCATGGGCTATTCTTAAAGAAAGGTGAACCTTAACCATCACCGCATTCGCGGACTCAGACCGGGGTGGCATTCATGATGGCGGCAGCAGGTCCACAACCGCATATCATATCTACCTTGGATCAAACATAGTGTCTTGGAAATCTACTCGGCAAAAAACAGTCTCGCGGTCCTCCACGGAAGCCGAGTATAAAGCCTTGGATAATGTCACGGCTGAAGTTACTTGGGTTCAAAATCTACTCAAAGAACTTCACATCCCATCCTCAACTTCACCAAGTCTATATTGTGATAACATGAGAGCAACATACCTATGTTCCAATCTGGTGTATCACTCAAGAATGAAACATGTTGCTCTTGACTATCACTTTGTTCGAGAAAAGGTTGCGGATGGCCAACTCAACGTATACCACATTAATTCGGGAGACCAACCGGCTGGTACTCTCATAAAACCTCTATCTTAATGACCGTTTGTCAAATTTCGGTCCAAGATTGGCGTCTCCGACGGAGCCTCCATCTTGCGGGGGTGTATCAAGGGATCCGATAATATCCCTTGCAAATAATCAAGGGTCCCTTATTTCTCTCCTTCCTAATCACAGCTTCATTACCTAAGATACTAGTCAAACATGTTTATTGTAAGTGCATAAGTCCTAAAATTCATCCTCTGTTATATATATATATATATATATATATATATATATATATATAGGGGACCGCTAAAATGAAAACCACCTCTAGTTGTAAGAACCGTGAGAACTACACCGTATGGGGCGAGATGGACCAATTTTTTTTTATAAACGTAGATGCGTATATTATAAACATATTTGTAAAAAAAAATTCAAAAAAAATGTCGTGTGTGTAGTTTTGAGCACCACAAGTTTACGTTTACGGGTACCGTAAATTTGGTTTAAAATTTACGGTACCCGTAAACACAAACAAAACTACACACACGACATTTTTTTTGAATTTTTTTTACAAATGTGTTTATAATACACGCATCTACGTTTATGAAAAAATATTTGGTCCAACTCGCCTCGTACGGTGTAGTTCCCATTGTTCTTACAACTGGAGGTGGTTTTCATTTTAGCGGACCCCTATATATATATATATATAGGGAGAGGATCATGAGAAAACTAGATATAAATGAGAAAACTAGAAAACTAACTAAAAACCACTAAAAAAGGAGGGGGGAGACTTTTAATGAAGGAGGGGGGACTTTTAATAAAGGAGGGGTAAAATTGGAAAAAAAATATATAACTTTTCAAACATTTCCCATTTCTCCATACGTTATCATTTTAAAACAAAAATGGCACCATAAGATCACAAATTTTTGTATCTTTCATTCAAGTATATTCGAGCATATTTTTTATGACATAAAAAAAGATTTATGGTGTCGTCTTGTTTTCAATACTATTATTATAGTAGTGCACATGTGCAATATAACATGTACTACAATTGCATTACATGCTTAAAATTAGCTTTTTGAGTCTAGGTTAGCTTTTAGGGTTAGTTTTTTTTGGAGGTTTAGGATTAGGATTAGGTTTTTGGGTGTGGGGGGGAGGGTGGGTTTAGGTTTTTGGGGGGTGGGGGTGGGGGGTTTAGTTTTTTTTCGGGTTTACAATTGCATTACATGCTTAAAATTAGCTTTTTGAGTTTAGTTTAGCTTTTAGGGTTAGTTTTTTTGAGGTTTAGGATTAGGATTAGGTTTTTGGGTGTGGTGGGGAGGGGGGTTTAGGTTTTTGGGGGCTGGGGGTGGGGGGGGGGGGTTTAGGTTTTTTTTCGGGTTTATGTTTAGGGTGTAGTTTTAGGTTTTCGGGAGGGTGGGGGGTGGGGGAGTTTAGGTTTTTTTTTTTTTGGAGGGGGGGGGGGGGGGGGTTTAGGTTTTTGGGGGGTGTCGGTGGGGGGAGGGTTAAGTGGTTTAAGCTTTATGTATTAGTGCACATGTGCAGTACAACAAAAAAAAAAAAAAAAAAAAATTTTGAAATTTTTTTTTTCATACATAAAAGTAGCGATTTTTAATTAAAAAATTGTAAAAAAAAAAAAATTGGTATCTTTTTAGGTTTTTTTTAGGATTTTTTGGTTAGTTTTTTGGTTTTCTCATTTAAACTAGTTTTCTCATAATACATCCCCTATATATATATATATAGGGAAAGGATCATGAGAAAATTACATATAAATGAGAAAACTAGAAAATAACTAAAAAAAACCTAAAAAAAAGCTAAAAAACATACCAATTTTTTTTACAATTTTTTATAAAAAATTCGCTAGTTTTTATATATAAAAAAATTTTGTTGTACTGCACATGTGCATTATATATGTACTACACATGTGCACTATATCCATAACAGTGCACATGAGCAATACAACAAAAAACTTTTTGTTTTATTTTTTTTTTTTGAAATTTTTTTTTCATGCATAAAAAGCTGCGATTTTTTTATAAAAATTTAAAAAAAAATTCGTATGTTTTTTTGGCTTTTTTAGTTAATTTTTTGGTTTTCTCATTTAAACTAGTTTTCTCATGATCCATCCCCTATCCCCTATATATATATGTGTGTGTGTCTGTGTTGTACAGTTACTTTGTAAATCATCACTTTCACATATATGAAATACACAATTCAGCCATCATCTTTATAGTTTACACTTCGACATAAATTCTGTCTAAATCAAATATAATGTGTTTTGGTGATTTTTTATGTGCGTTTTCAGTTGGTGTACGTTTTGACGTAAATTTTGTTCGGAAACAAGTGCGGTCAAATATAATATGTTTTCGTTAGACATTATAAATTTGAGTTACTTTACGTTTCGACGCCGCGACAACGCGTGGGAAAAATTTACTAGTTAACTCTATTACAAAACTCATATATCCTAGCTAGAGATAAATACGTAAGCTCATATATTGTAAGTTGTAACTATACCATTAGTAACGATACCATTATGAATCCTCTGGATTAGTTATACTAACTATCTAGATTCTTTTTGTTGCCTACAACATACTTAGATATTTAATAAATACATATAAAAACAAAAAGAATCTGAATCTTAGTCAATAAAATAGAATGAATTGGGTTCTCATATTCTTAACTTTTTAAGAAAATCCACATGCGTAGATTTGTTTTTGTTTTTTATTGTGTTAAAAACGTTTATCAAATCTACAAAATTTCATATTTAGTTTCACATGGTAAATAGATGATTGAGTATGCATGAATTATATCATGTTTAGTAACACTTATTTATAATGTTTTGAATTATATCACGTTTATCAAATCTACAAAATTTAAAAACGTGTCGCTTGCGGTATGCGCATATAATGTATATATATGTTTGGGTCATCGGGGGCAAAAGTGAAGTGCACTAATTTTAACGTTATTTTACTAATTTGGTGAAAATAACATTAAAAGCTGAAGACGGTTAATCATGCATCATCATGTGGTGGCGTTGATAGCTGAATACATCGACTAATCGGTCTTTGTCCTTATTTTTGAGTGTTATGTGCCTTATGTCCAAGGCTTGATGCAAAACTACTATCGAGCCGGGGGTCTCACCGGAAGCAGCCTCTCTATTCCTACGGGATAGAGGTAAGGTTGTCTACATCTTACCCTCCTCAGACCCTACCTTTGCTTTGCTATTGGTGGGATTTACTGAGTATGGTGATGATTTATAACGTTTTGAATTTCAATATTTATCTAAACTTATGATATGTAGAAAGAATATAATGTCACTTGGTGTTCTGATTTCTTAATCAATGAAATAACTTGGATGGTTACATAGATTCACAAAAATAAGTATATATTGTTATAACAGGAAAACAAATTTTCGACCATCATGTAATGCTATCATATGGTTAAACATCACCAAATCGTAGTTGCAATTAAATTAATTGTTTCCTTATTTAATTGTGTAGGTCCCGAAATCTGAGGATCGATAACGAACCGAATCACTTGTTTATAGTAAACACGGTTACGTGTGCGGAATCCACGTAACTATGCCAAATCAAACATAAAAAGCAATAATAACAACGGATTAATCAATGAAACACAATCGATTGATTAACGGGATGAGATACCGATTACAACTGATACAAACACAGTTCAGACAGAATTTCGGCAGAGTTTTGTTACTATGGTCAATATCTCATCTCTGAGTTCAAATGAACACAAGAGGTTGTTTATATAGTCCCTGGCCACTGATATCGACGAAACACACAAAGTGTTTGACGAATCTGAACATGGGCCAGACATTGGGCCTGGAACAGCCCAATACATGACGAATCAAGGTCTGATTCGTCAGTACATGACGAATCAAGGTCTGATTCGTCATGACCTTCAACGAAACAGAAGTTTGAACACTGGTCTGATTCGCCATGAAGTGTTCCGACGAAACAGGTCTGTTTCGTCGTGGACTGCAACTGTTGTGTTTGTTTCTGTAAACAGACAGCAACAATCAGCAACATATAAACATAGTAATGACAAAACTACCCTTTAATGCAACATGCATTGTTCATAATACGTTACATAACAAAAGAGACAAATAAGTTGTACACAAGTAGATAGGAGGATATCTGACTTGGTCAACATAACATACAGACTCGATAATTAATAAAAGACCATACAAAATACATCGTTAAACAAGACTAGTTACAGACACTAAAAATGCATCAACAAACTCCCCCTTGTCTGTTACTCGTCTTTGGTCTTCTAATCTTCCATCAGTGTTGTTCGGACCACGTACTGCCCGAATGAATACCCCTGTAGTAGCAAAAACACGCTACTCGCTGAAACTTTAACGCTTGTCTTGCATCTTGATCTTCATAGAAAATATCATGACGATATAATCTGCCAATATCAGCTTCAGACATGTTGACGATCCACATCGGATCCAACATCCGATAATTAGCACGACCATCTCTAAACACAATTCCATTCAGTTTGAATTTTCAAATGCAAGAACGTTTTTATGAAGAAGGTTTCAGGCTTCCGGTAGAAAACACCAAGCAACAACTTCGGCTTAATCAAAAACGAACTTTACACAAATATACTAAAAACAAATTTAAAGCACGGTAAACTAAATGAAAATGCGGAAAACTGTTAAAAACACTAAACAACTGTACAAGTGCAATCTTTTTGCGAATCTCAAGGACAAGGAATCATACCAGCTTACGGTCTTAGTCAACATGATTTTGATTTCTGTTTAAAGCTCTGGATAAGTATACTACCTCGATTATCGGTATGGTGGTCCACATAAGCTCAAACTGATCAGACATAATCATAATTTAAGAGATACGATTAACGGTAAGAATTATACTTACAAGTCGATGTAAATCCACTCACGACACATTCCCGTATCAAGGTATGCACGAGAATTCATCTTACCGGTGAGTATACCGATTATCATCTGTTTGACCGTATAAAAATGTGAGAGACTCACTTATTTTGATTGAAAACAAGCCCTATGTGATAGAATCACTTATTGATGAGGAACTTGATTTTCATATGCATGAAGGCACAGGAGCAAGTCCGTGAACAGGTCAGTACTTTCGTACAGCAGAGAGACGAACTTGACTCCCGCAAAGAATCTGTGATAATTTATCACTTATTTTGTTTGGACATGTGATTGTTGATCACTTATTGAGGTCGAATGCAGTATGTACACGTATGTATAGTATCATGGAAGATCTTAGACTTCGTCTCCGTTATTTTTACGGTTTGATACAACCATGATACCCAGATGATAAGCAGCATAAAGACCGAATATTTCAGATCTCGGCAATCTCTCAAACGAGATTTCGGTACTAAGACCATATGCCAATGTGCGGTTCCCACCTGACTTGAAGTCTGTTAGGTTTGTATCATCCTGCACATTTTAGTCTGATTGTGAGCCTACCGATACATCGTTAGTAGAGATACTTATCATTTTTCTTTTTATTTTGCATTTTGAGCACATTGACCGACCACACCAGTGAATTTCATCATTTTCCTTTATCCAAGAAACTCATTTTTGGTTTTTCTATTGTTTTTGAATTTTTGAATTTTTCAAACGAAACGACAGAAAGTAAAGACATCTTTTTGGATTTTGAACTTTTGCAATGTTTTTGTATTTTCTTGAAATATCTCCCCCTAAAATTCGCAAAGTTTACGAAAACTAAAATCTTTTTGAATTTTCAAAGTTTATAAAGAAAATATTTACAAAAACGATCAGCCAAAGAAGTTTACTCGGGTATCACCTTAATGCCATTGACCAAAAGAAGATAATCAAAACGTGATTTATCAAAAGCTTTTGTAAACAGGTCGGCACGTTGGTGATCAGTGGGGACATGAACGACATCGATTAACCTCTTATCAAAACAATCACGGATAAAGTGATATTTAATGTCGATGTGTTTAGTCTTAGAATGTTGCACAGGATTTCTAGTGATTTGCAAGGCAGCATTATTATCAACAAAAATATGGGTAGATAGGAATTCTAAACCGTAGTCGCGCATTTGTTGTTATATCCAAAGAACTTGGGAGCAACAACTCGAGGCAGCAATATATTCTGCTTCACATGTTGATGTAGCAACACACGTTTGCTTCTTGCACTGCCACGTGACCAGGCGATTTCCTAGGAACTGACATCCTGCTGTTGTCGATTTGCCATCGATTTTGCAACCACCGAAATCAGAATCACTGTATGCAATTAATTCAAAACTATCATCCCTAGGGTACCAAAGACCGAGGTCTGGGCATCCCTTCAAATAGCGTAGAATCCTTTTGACAGCTGACAGATGAGAGGCCTTCGGGTTTGCTTGATATCTAGCTAGCAAGCATGTTGGAAACATGATATCAGGCCTCGAAGCGGTAAGATACATGAGAGATCCGATTATGGCACGATAGTACGAGGAGTTGATGGTTTCTCCCTTCAAATCCGGAGTAATCCCGTGATTCTGCGGAAGTGGGGTACCAATGGGCGTTGCATCTGACATTTGGAATCGGCTCAAAATGTCACCAACATATTTAGTCTGATGGATGAATATCCCAGACTCTGTTTGTTGAACTTGAAGACCCAAAAAGAAATTCATCTCTCCCATAGCACTCATTTCGAACTTTTCTTGCATAACACGTTCGAATTGCCTGCACAAAGAGTCATTAGTAGACCCAAATATTATATCATCAACATATACCTGCACCAGCAGAAGATCTTCATCTTGTTCTTTGATAAAGAGTGTGCAATCAATAAGACCTCGTCTAAATCCATTCTCCAGAAGATAGTTTGATAAGGTTGCGTACCAAGCCCTAGGTGCTTGATGTAGACCATAAAGAGCTTTGTTGAGCAACCAAACCCGATCGGGGTGAATAGGATCTTCAAAACCTGGAGGTTGTTCGACATGCACCTCTTCTTGAACAATACCATGAAGAAAAGCACTTTTAACGTCCATCTGGTAAACTTTGAATCCTTTGAAAGAAGCATAAGCTAAGAAGATTCGAATAGCTTCCAGACGTGCAACAGGTGCATAAACTTCGTTGTAGTCAATGCCTTCAATCTGACGAAAACCCTGAACAACCAGTCTCGCTTTGTTGCGAATAACAACTCCACGATCGTCTTTCTTGCATTTATAAACCCATCGTGTTCCAATTTTCTTGTAATTCTCCGGTTTTTCAACAAGCTTCCAAACACCAAGCTTTTGAAATTGCTGCAGTTCGTCCTGCATGGCTTCAACCCATGAATTATCTTTTAAAGCTTCCCTATAAGATTTTGGTTCTTCTTGTGAAACGTAACACGCGAAAGACCAATCATTTTGTAGACCAGATTCTCTAATAGCTGAATACAAACCAGCACTCGGATTGTTTCTCAGCTGATTACGTGTTTGCACACCTTGTTGGACATCTCCTATGATATTCTGCTGTGGATGGGTATCGTGTATCCTCATTTCAGGATTTTCAGGAACACGAGCATTAATACCCAAATTGTTAATATTAAGATCAACAACCAACTCTACACCTGGAATATGCGTAGAAGTGGATGCATTTCCTTCAGCAGTATCATCGACTTGCACATGAGGAGTATCAACAGAAATACCCTGAACTGGAACAACTGGAGATTTAGTACCTTCAGTCGCATCCAGATTTTCTTCATCTTCTTCTGATGACTCATTGTATGCAGTAGCATTTTCAACTTCCTCATTTTGAACCGTGTTGTTAGACGAATTAGAACTTTGTGAGTTAACAACAACAGGTCTAACTAATGACGACTCAGCAGCATTGTCACTATCAAATATCATTCTAGCAGCTGCGGAATCTTCATCAAAAATTGGCAGATCAAAGGAGTTGAATAGCCCATCATAATCGAACATCCAAGGATCACCTGGAGCTTTAACAGGATTTGTATATCTCTGAACCCTTACTTCACTCCATAGTTCAATCTTTTTGGTAGTCAGATTCTAAACACGAAAATTTGGAGTAGCATACCCAAGGAAGAAACCCTCAATAGCTTTCGCGCCAAACTTTCCATCCGGATCAATCATAGTGCATGGACCACCAAAAGGTTCTAGAATTGAAAGATCTGGTTTCCTTTTCTGTAGAAGTTCGAAACAAGTCTTGCCATGTCTCTTAACCGTAAGAACTCGGTTTAATGTGTAGCAAGCAGTCGACACAGCCTCTGCCCAGAACTGAACAGGAAACGCCGACTCTACCAGCATTGTTCTTGCAGTTTCAATTATCGTCCGATTCTTCCTCTCCGCGACACCATTTTGTTGTGGAGTGTAAGGAGAACTGTATTCATGAAGAATGCCTTTAGAAGTACAGAACTCATCCATAACACGGTTTTTGAATTCAGTTCCATTGTCGCTTCTGATCCTCTTAACTTTCAATGAGTAGAGATTTTCCAACATTGTAAGAAGATCCTTGAGGATGCCAGGAGTATCACTCTTGTGTGCCATAAAAGCTACCCAAGAAAATCTAGAGTAGTCATCAGTAACTACTAAACAATACACATCTCCGAACGTTGTTTTGTGTCTCATAGGTCCAAAGAGGTCCATATGAAGACGTTCGAGAGGCATGACAACAGTGTTGATTTTCTTCAAAGGGTGAGACTTCTTTGTTTGTTTCCCTTTCTGGCACGAAACACAGATATCTTGTAGATGAAAACTTCTCACGGGCACGCCATTCACAAGATTGTTTTTCACCAAATGGTTCATTTTTCTCAAGTGAATGTGTCCCATTCTTCTGTGCCAAGATATAGACTCCTTCTCCGTGGCTTTCGAGACAAAACATGTGACTTGTGCAGAAGTCGTAATCGCTTGACTCATATCAAGAACATAAAGATCATTGATTCTTGGAGCCGATAAGAGAATCCATTCATCAGGAATTGTGAAACCAGGTTTAAGCACATAACAACCGGCATCATCGAAATGCACGGTGAACTTTTTATCGCAGATTTGCGACACACTGAGAAGATTATGATCAATTTGACGAACATAATTGATCTTATCGAAACATACCACACCATTGGAAATCATTCCCTCTCCAGTGATGTAACCGCCTTTGTCTCCAGCGAAAGCAACATAGCCTCCTTTAATGTTTCTCACATCATATAGAAGCCGTAAGTCGCCCGTCATGTGCCTAGATGCCCCACTATTAACAATCCAATGACTATTAATAGTTCCTCCTGGAACATCCTGCACATATCATCCAATGGTTAGTTAAGGATGGGGACCCAAGCCAAAGTGGTCTTGGGTCGTCCCTGAGCATCACAAATAGTGATCTCGATTTGTTGATGGTTTTCCAAACAAACAGCTCCCCCTGAACCCTCACTCTTCCTAGGTTTCCAAGTTTGTTTTTGTTTACCAGATTGAGTTTTGTAAACAAATTTTGAAATTTCTGATTTTACAGGTGAACTTGGTTCCCTTGGAACAGAATTTACCTTAGATTTTAAAGCCTTTTCTATTTTCTTCACATCTTGATGTCGTTGTTTCGATTCCTGTTCTTTAATAGTTCTTTTATCATGTTTAGGTGAAACAGGACGACATTTAGGGTGAATCGATTCAGGTGATGCTCTTTCAACAAATTTCGCTTTCGGAGTGTTAGCACAATCTTTGATGATGTGCCCAAACTCTCCACATTTAAAACACGTTCTCCTTTCAACAAACTTAGGAGAACTTGATCGACGATCAGATGTCGAATTTGTATAACCCGAGGTACTAGCTTTTTCATCACACCCGTTTGAATGTTGAGTGTAATTGTTTTGACTATCACGTTTTAAAATTTTGACTTGTACAAAATCATTGTTTGACTTGTTAGCAAAAGTCTCAATTTTATCTGTACCCCTCGATTTCACAAATTTGACATTGTTGTTTTTCTTCTGATAACGAGTCCCTTTTGTTTCAAATTTTGAGTTGGAAACATTTGACAATTTAGCTCGTTGATCTGATTGTTTACCCTTAGAAGCAATAGGTTGTTGCTTTGAAGGTGATTTCTGATTTCCAAATTTCTTTTTAATTTCAGTCTTAGGAATTGGATTACATTGAGTCACATTAACTCCCGGAATCGACTTTCCCACAAACTTACTTGTGTTATTTTCAAAAACATTATCAATCAATGAAGGATTGACATTTTTAATTGGAAAATCATTATCTGAATAGATTTTAGAGTCACCAACCAATGTTTACAACACAATATTACTTTTAACAGTAGACACAGGATTTATCACTTGTTGAACAACAGATTGAACAGCAGGGGTAGGAGGATCACACAGAATATGATTCTCAATTGGAACTTCTACTCCTTTAAGTTTGTCAAGTGATTTATCCTGATTACTCACATCTGATTCAGGTTCATCATCCGACGACTCATAGTCCTCAATGGTTGGAGGACCTTGTTTCGTGGATGTTGACTCTTTTTGCTCAGAATTTGTACTTGGAGAATTGTCCGATTTGAACCCTAGGCCAGTAGTTACTTCCTCATAATCAAGAGGCACACTGGATTCAAACCGTGGCATTTCTTCTTCATCAGGCATATAAGTATAATCATGTCTCAAAGGGGGCGGACACTTCTTATACCCAACACCTTTCTTGTTTCCCTTTAGTTGTTGAACATCAATAATGTGATCGAGCACAAATCGGGAGTTAGAGTAACTCTCCAATTTTTGCTTGATTGCATCATGCTCACATTTGGTAATGGCTAGTTCCTTTTTAGTTTCCTCAACAATGTTAATGTAATCATTTATACTAACTTGTTTATGATAAACAGTTTTTGTCACTTCGGAAACATTTTTCTTTTGAATTTCAATCATAGATTTAAATTCTTTTTCGTTTCGAACCAAAGCCATATTCGCTTCTTTGCATTTAGCCATTTCAACAACTAAACTCTGATTGTGAATATGAATCGTATCACATTCAAGTTTTATTCTATCAAATTCATTTTTCATATATTCACAATCTCTACAGTTGATAAGAATTTCAGATTTTACCTGACTTGTAGAATCTGAGACATTTGCCATAAAGGCAGTCTGATAAGAGAAAGATCCGTCTTCAGAAAAGTGCTTCTCCATTTCTTTAGATACTACCTCAGCCTTCTTGATCAGAACTGATTTCTGACATTTCAACTCTTCTGCTTCATTCAATAAGTCATCAAGATTAGTACTTGCTTCTTTGCTCACATCAGATTCAGAACAATAATCACCCGAAGTAGAACTTTCTTCATCTGAACTCCCGGTATTACCAGAACTGTCGTCACTATCAGAAAATTCTTCCTTATGAACGTGCTTGATGTGATTGATTATTTTTGCATAACACGCTGTTCCTCCTTTATCTTGATCACTTTCCCCAAGTTGTAAAGACCAATTAAACCCTTCATCAGCTTGTACGGTTAATGCACGACTTTCATTTGATGGTCCAGACTGATTCTGGTTAGTGGTGTTGTTTACAGCCACTATCCCTTTTCCACGATTGTCTTGATTAGCATTTGAAGTACTCGTCTGATTACAGAATGGGTTCTGATTGCCTTGTCTGCTTGGTCGAGTGCACTCACGTTTGAAGTGACCCTTTTCCCCACAATTGAAGCATGTAACTGCTTCTTTATCAAAACCGTACTTTGTATCTTGTTTGCTTTCCAAAGAACTTCTTCCTGTTCGAACCATAAAGTCCTTCGCCCTTCTAACAGCACTTGCGAATGCCCACTTTATATCCATCAACTCCATTTCATCACGGTTGATTTGTAGATAGTCTTCGTTGGTTAAATTGATGTTTCCAATTTGACCTGGGACCAAACCGCAGTAAGCACTGACCATGGTATTAATAAGTTCCATATGTTCCTTTGCTACTTCAATGCTAACATTTGAGAGGTTTGATGTATCAACTTTGACTGTGTTAGGGTTTGGAGTTTGAGGATTGTTGGTATAATGAGCTTGCTGTTGTTGTTGTGGTTGGACTTGTGGTTGTGGTTGGGATGGAATAAAACCTCCTCCTGAATATGCCTGAGGTTGAGTAGTAGAAACTGGAGGTATAAAAGGAATAAAACCTCCTCCTGAATATGCCTGAGGTTGAGTAGTAGAAACTGGAGGTATAAAAGGAATAAAATCTCCTCCTGAATATGCCTGAGCTTGAGCACTCAAATGCGCTGGCGGAAGATAGGCACTCGGATCGAAGACCGGAGGTGGAGCTGACGGGATAAAACCTCCTCCAGAATAAGTCTGAGTTTGTTGAGGAAACGGAGAAGAGTTTGTATTTGATACAAACGCCGTTTGTAACTTTGGTTGCCTCAGACTAGCTGACGGGTCAAAACCTCCACCATTATACATTTCAATATTCTGAGGAGCAGCAATGCGTTTTGCTTTTCGGATTTCTTCATCATTTTTATGTTCCAGCTTCTGTACAAATTCATAGATAGTTATAGTGTCAGCATCTAGAATACCTGTATGCTTTAGAAGCTCAATGTATGGACTCCACTTTGGTGATAGAGAATCAGCAAATCGTGCACAAACTTCCTTTTGAGTTGTATTAACAGCATAGGCAAACATCTCACTAATCAAATGATAAAACCGTGTGGTCATATCATTTAGAGTTTCGTTTTCCAAGAACTGAAACGACTCAAACTCTTTCTTTAATAAATCATGCCGTGTCTTTCTGGCAGCAGCATTTCCTTCTCCTCTTGTCACCAAACAATCCCATAAGGATTTAGTGTCCTTACAATAAGAAAATTGATGATAGATATCTTTATGAAGTGCTTGAGTAAGAATAGCAAACGACTTTTTCTCAAATTCATATGCTTTCTTGTCATTTTCCTGCATGTTAGTAAAACCTTCGGCCGTTGAAGCTGCTACTTCAAGAGCATCATTGCGTGGAGTAATGAAACACCTCCAAATATCAGTGCTTTGACCTTGAACATATGTAATGAATCGACCTTTCCATGATGGAAACTCGTTCATATGATTCAACTTTGGCGGGCGATTGTTGCTACCCGTTTCGCTCTCGCTAATCAGAAGATTTTGAATGTTTTGGTTCTGATTGGATGCCAAAGCCCATTGTCCGGCACTTATAGTAGGTTGACCATAAACACTCTTCACCCACGCTGCTGCGGACGTCGGATCTTCACGTGGTCTCGAATCCATACTCCAATCCCATGGACTAGTACAACTCATATTTGATGTATGTATGATAGTACCTGCACAAATTCTTGAAAACAAACAGTAAGCAAGCTGTTACAAGTCCTCTGTGTAAAACAGATCTGTTTTCGACGAAACAGATTTCACGAAACAGGTTTGTTTCGTCTGAATGAATGACGACGAAACAGACTTGTGATAATAGTGATTTGTGGCGAAACAGAATTTGTTTCGTCAAAGATGTTGTGGCGAAACAGACGTTTGATTCGTCAACGATGTTGCGACGAAACAGATGTGATTCGTCGGCTGCTTGTTTCGTCAAAACTGGGTAAAAGTCAGTTGGTTTAGATATTTAAAATATCTACTGACCAGTCAAAGGATAAGATGAGACACAAAGATATTTAACCTGACACAAGGTATGTTTGTAACTTCTTATTTTCAACGAAACAGACTGTGACCAATTATCACTTTTACACAAAAGTCAAGTTATTATTTTATAAGTTGCAACACTTGTTTTAATCAAATTATCAGATCAATTACTCAGTTTATATAAGAACACTTATGAAGATATGAAGAACACCACCAAGAACATGAGTTTTCCGATGAGTTTTCCGATCACCGATAATTTTCCGAAACACGAAAATACACTAGATTTTCACTAAAAACCCGGTTTAAAGCATAAACAAACAATCTAACTTAGGTTTTTGATAAAAATCTGTAGCAAACACCAATAAAACAACAGATTTATGAATATTTTTCCAGAAAATATTAATTTTTCAAGAACTCATTTTCAGAAAAACACACACAAAATACTTGATAAAAACCGAACAAGTTTGATTTTAAACAAGGATAAGAGCCAATGCTCTGATACCACTTGTAGGTCCCGAAATCTGAGGATCGATAACGAACCGAATCACTTGTTTATAGTAAACACGGTTACGTGTGCGGAATCCACGTAACTATGCCAAATCAAACATAAAAAGCAATAATAACAACGGATTAATCAATGAAACACAATCGATTGATTAACGGGATGAGAAACCGATTACAACTGATACAAACACAGTTCAGACAGAATTTCGGCAGAGTTTTGTTACTATGGTCAATATCTCATCTCTGAGTTCAAATGAACACAAGAGGTTGTTTATATAGTCCCTGGCCACTGATATCGACGAAACACACAAAGTGTTTGACGAATCTGAACATGGGCCAGACATTGGGCCTGGAACAGCCCAATACATGACGAATCAAGGTCTGATTCGTCAGTACATGACGAATCAAGGTCTGATTCGTCATGACCTTCAACGAAACAGAAGTTTGAACACTGGTCTGATTCGCCATGAAGTGTTCCGACGAAACAGGTCTGTTTCGTCGTGGACTGCAACTGTTGTGTTTGTTTCTGTAAACAGACAGCAACAATCAGCAACATATAAACATAGTAATGACAAAACTACCCTTTAATGCAACATGCATTGTTCATAATACGTTACATAACAAAAGAGACAAATAAGTTGTACACAAGTAGATAGGAGGATATCTGACTTGGTCAACATAACATACAGACTCGATAATTAATAAAAGACCATACAAAATACATCGTTAAACAAGACTAGTTACAGACACTAAAAATGCATCAACAAATTGATGAAAAAATTGAGAGTTTATAAGGGTTCCTCAAGGCCATCTTTTTTTTAATTACACGTAACCTAAGAAATGAAAAAGGTGTTTACACCACTAGGTTTTAATTAGAGCACATCAGAAAACACTATGGTGTGTTAGTGTATGCACCATAGTATGTGGCGTACATTCCCGTGTGTGCTGTTGATTCCCGCACGTGCAGTTGATCGACGCGACGTACAAACATATTTGAATTTATTTTCCATACTATGAATAAAGAATTTGAAGCATAAAACTATGACTTCATAAAACTAGGAATTGTACATGGTTGTTGCACCCAAATCTATTTAGAGAAGCGCCTAGAAGAATCAAACATTTGATCGAGGACAATGACGAGGACAATAGCAATGGCGGGATCGATAGATGGTTGTACCACCAAAGCAAAAACATCTCCCCCAAGTTCCACCCCTCCTTTGGCTTCTTTCCTCCTAATTTCAGCAACACACCGGTGCTTGTCATCAGACACCATGCAGGACTTTTGAGCATATGATCCTTGGATCTCATAGATCACATTTCTTTTGTTCCTGTTCTTTGATGATCCTACTGTGCTCACATATGCTAGTGACTTGGTGTTTAAGACATTCACATGTTTGTTTGTCACTGAAAATCACGATCATAGACAAGAAAATTGTCTGCTAGGCTTAACATCTGGGGATAATAAATCATGTCACTAATCAGCGTACAACTTTAAGATGACTTTTATTGAAAGTTATTACAGGTGTAGAAATAAATATACCATGCGCCTAACGATGTGGAGACTGCAGCCTAACGCATCCATGAGAACAATCTCCGGGTTTCCTTTCACGAAATAGTTGTCTACTCGAAATGCAAGATTTCCATTGGAGTTGTACACTGTAAACCCGTCGCAATTGAAGATCAAAGACTTCTTCCACACCGTCAAGATGATAGGATTCTTAGTGTTTACAACTGGAATGATGTCTCAATCTCAGAATAAACCTTCGCCATGAAGAAGCACTGATTAGTTTAATTAGGGTGGGACTACATTTTTTATAGTAACTATACTACAAGGTATATATATCCCATTCAACGAGAACTTTTTAATAAAGGGATGCTTAAAGCATGTGATGCCGCATAATTATAGCATAGGTTTTATTTGTTTATATTTTCTTCATGCATAAACACGTGAAACATAATAAAGAATTTGGGTACCACGAACTACATAATAAATTGAAACTATTTAACATATTGTTATTGTTTTAATCACTAGCCAAGCTTTTTTTTCTTATTATGCTCTTTTCTTTTTGAGGATGGTACATGAGATTCAGTTTGCACTATTGAATATTTTGTAGGGTAAATTGCCATAATCGTCCCTGAGGTTTAGGTCTGTTTGCCAGTTTCATCCAAAATGACTTTTTGCACCAAATAGCCCTTCACCTTTGGCTTCTTTTGCCGTTTTCATCCAAACCACTAACTTAGTTTACTTTTTCTGTTAAGTTGAAGGATATTTGGATGAAACTAGCAAATATTAAACCTCAGGGATGATTTTGACAATTTACGTAAATTCTTTTTAATTTCTTTTATTTAATTAATTTTGTCCCACATATATATAACAGAATATACATGGAGTTCTTATAAAATAATTAATAGTTTTGTCACATAATTTTTATAAATTTTCATCCAACCACTAACTCAGTTATTTTTTTTCTATTAAGGTGAAGATCTTTTAAAATTTATAAAGTATACAAAAATTAATTTTCAAATTTTTTTATATACATAAGTTTTATAAAAATAAAATCAACTTCAACCTCTAAATTTTATAAAACTAATATGCTAGTGACCTTATAGAAAAAGTTCAAATAAACAAATCTTATCATATATACCAAGTTTGTAATTCATTTTCTACTCTTTTAAATTAGCTCCTAACAAAAAACAGAAGTCACTGCCTCCCCCCTCCGCCCAATCAAACAACGTATCGTTACCAAACCTTAAAATTACCCACCAAATAGTAAGTATAATGCCATGAACCGAAAGTTTCTTTACTCAAACCACTCGTAATAAATATTAGTTACTTACCCTCATAATCTTAATTAGATAATATTTTATTTCTGCCAATATATTTCTTAGGCGCTCAACACATATAAAAATAGGTAACGTTTTACAATTTTTTTTATCTCTACAATTGATTTAATACTAAAAGTTGTAATCGATTCTAACGTGTTGCACACCATTGACATTTATTTTATATATCGTTTTCTCTTTATAAAATTGATCTATATTAAAAAACTGGATATTTATTTTTGTCTTAATTTATAAAATTTAAAACATCTTTCATCTTAACAGAAAAAATAAACTGAGTTAGTGGTTTGGATGAAAATTTATAAAAATTATGTGACAAAACTATTAATTTTTGTATAAAAACTGCATGTATATTCTGTTTTATATATATATGTGACAAAATTAATTAAATAAAAGAAATTAAAAAGAGTTTGAGTAAATTACCAAAATCGTCCTTAAGGTTTTATATTTGTCAGTTTCATCCAAATATCGTTCAACTTAACTTAATAAGTAAACTAAGTTAGTGGTTTGAATGAATATGGAAGAAAATGTCAATGGTGAAGTGCTCTTTGGCAAAAAAAAGAAAAAAAGAAAGTCATTTTTGGATGAAACTGGCAAACAGGCCAAAACCTCATGGACGATTTTGGCAATTTACTCTATTTTGTAAATAGTTCAAAATTTTTATATAATCATGTTTATATAACTTCCTAGTATATATAATATAGCAAAGAGATAAAAATGGGTACGAACCAAAATGTTTTAGGCGTACATTCTAAGAAAAAAAGCATATGTTCAAACCCCATATACTATGGGTATATTTTGAGGGTCTCGACGATAAGAAATGGAAAACGTTGAAGACAATACTAGAGGATTTATAGTTCACTCAAAATCAAATAGGTTTATTAGCTCGTAAATGAATTGGTGGCATGTAGTATGAACGTCGATTTTACTTGGGACTAAGAGTTCTAGTTTGGCTTTCTAAATGAAGCCAATTATGATCACGTACATGATTTTCTATATTATATAAACTAGGTTAGAACCCCGTGTTTTACATAAGCTGGATAAATATATTTTTATATACTAAATAATAAAAAGTTACACCTTTAAAAACTCGTAAATTGCAAGATTGAATAATCACGCGTATTACACGGCTTGAATACAAATAATGTGATCAATTAACACACATAGTTATCGTTATATGTTTTTGAAAAAAAAATGAAACTTTGATGTATTATATATTTTTTATAACATTTTACTTTGTTTTTTTTTACTTATTATTAAGTTAGAAACTTGTGTATTACATAAATTATAACATTTTACTTTATTCTTTTAATTATTTATTAATAGGTTAGAAACTTGTTATACGTGGTTGAATCAATTTAATATTAAATAGTTATTAATAAGCAGAAAAACAAAAGAAAGAGTTAAGAAAATAAATATAAAATATATAAGAAATAAGCAAAAAAATAAAATAATTATATAGCAATAATCATTGAAATTATTATTAATAAATAACCCGTTGTATTAAACAATATATTGATTGACAAAACGATCCATTTGTATGTATTATATAAATATATTATATATCAACTAATATCTAATCTAATTTATTATATGGATATATTATTCAGATGTTTCTTAGCTAAAAGTACACACAAAAATATGTATGAATGATATATGTCATGTAAATATGTGAGGATGAGATGAATTAAAAAAACTCGGTGGAAAATAATGAAAAATAGAATGTATTAATATTTTATTTATATAATTTAAAGATAGTTTTATATGAGTTAACTAAAATGCCATATTTGTAGTTTTGTGTTGTGTTTTGGATGATAAGGCTTGACTATCGAATGACTAACATTAGTGTGTTTATGTTGATTATCATGTTGTGTGTTATATTCATAGTTATAGTTGTACGATAGTGTGTTTGAAGTTATTAAGGACTGCTAGGGTTTGGATATTGTGTTTTAGTGATCTTCACTATGTTATTTGTGGGTTTTGAGTGTGTTTGATGGCTGAAATTGTGGTGTTATATTACTTTGTACACTTTGTAGAAAAAAAAGACTTTGCAGCCGAACCTCACCCTAAATATATATATTCTCACGAAAAGTGTCATTTTTACAGGATCCTGATATATATATATATATATATATATATATATATAGGGGAGGGTTTAAATGAGAACGCTAAATATCGCGAGAACCGTGAGAACAAATGAAAAAACCACGAGAACTTGGTCAAAAACAATTCAAATTCAAAATTTCTTTTTATACTTATCATTATTATTCGAATAAAATGTTAGAAATTAAATTTACACCTTTAAATTTACGTGAATTCGTAAATAAAGAAAATTTACACATGTGTAAGTTTGCCATTTACACATGTGTAAATCTGTTATGTTTACACATGTGTAAAAAAACTAAAAAGAGTGATTTTGAATGAAGAAATGAATTATTTGATGTTTTAAATTCTTTTCTTGATGTTGTATCTTAATTACAATGAGGTTTGTATTAAAAAAAAATGGTTTTGATTGGTTTTTTCATTCGTTCTCAAAGTTCTCGCAATATTTAGCGTTCTCAAGATAACCCTCATATATATATAGGGTAAGGTTATTGTAAAAAATGTTAAAAGTGTGAGAAATATTGTGAAGATGACATGTGTCCTCAATCTAAATTAATTCAAAAGAGTAAACAGGTAATTTTATCATTGATTCAATTAATTCAAAACTTTCCGTAACCGCCATCTTATTTATGGGAACAGAGTTTTTTTTAAAAGATCTCTATAAAAACACTATCAATAACACTGCAACCACCATTCAGCACATATATAACACCATTCAATAAATATATAACACCATTCAATAACTATATAACACTGTTTTAAAGATCTCTATAAAAACACTACCAATAACACTGCAAACCACCATTCAGCACATATATTACACCATTCAATAATTATATAACACCATTCAATAAGTATATAACACCATTCAATAAGTATATAACACTATTAAGACACTGCAAAACACAATTCAACAGTTCATAACACTGTAGTAAGTACATAACACTACAAAACAAGATATAACACTACAAATCACTATAAACCACTATGAAAAATATATAACACCATATTACCCTATTATAACTCTGTATAACACTACAACCCTGTCGTTCCACTGCGGGCACCACCACTAGCGCCCGCCATCGTCGGGAGGTGGCCGGCGCCGCCTCTCTAAAGTCTCTCTTCTCTTTCTCTCGCTCGAACACAACCACCGGACCCCACCTTGTCAGATAACTTTCTCTCGCTCGAACCCAACCACCCGACACCCACCTAAGAGAGACGTACCTGAAAAAGTCGATGTCGGAGATACCTGGTGCGACGATTTCTACCACGGTGGTGGACAGAAACAAATCTTTACGGTGGAGAAGAAGATGATACAGGGTGAATCACGATTTTGAAGGGTTTTTGATACGGTTTCCTTTTTCAAAATGGATATAAAGACTTTATTACCGCTACATATTTCAAATCAGTCAGAAATAATAAAACACATTTTACAATTTGGTCCCTATTGATCTCAACCATTAGATCAAAGATCTAATGGTGTAGATTCTTTCTTACGCTTCTCACAAAAACCCTCTTTTTACAGGAACCTCTGCATATATATATATATATAGGGCCAGGATTTAGGGAAAACGGTGAGAATGGTGAGAACTCTTATGGATCGTCAGATCAAAACAATCTGTGGACTAGATTAGCGCGGTGGCATTTTCGTAAATAACATCTATTTTATTACTTAAACTTGATTCATTACGTAAAAACGTGTTCAATTATGTAAAGACACGTGTCCTAAACTCTAAAGGTGTGAAAGATTGAGTTTGAAGGACCAAAGTTGTCAAACAGTGAAACTATGAAACCACAGGGACTAAAAGTGTCAACATGCCAAGCTTGTGCCTCTAAATGACCATACATGATGAATATATTCTTAATCGAGTGATTGATTGGATATAAGAAGACGTTTATGAAAATAATCATAAGATTATTAAATTATAAGGGTTAAACGTGTCAACATGTCGATTCTGACCTCTGAGTGACCTTTTAATGAAACCGAGGCTTCGAAACATCCAAACATACTCTTAAGAATAAGAGGTATAAATTTCACGTGGTTTCGAGATCGTTAGGCATGTTTTCAAGACTTTGGGCTATAAGTGTCAACTTGACGAAACTTGCTTCCATAGTGATATCTAACGAACCGTAGCCTAACCAAGTTAGTTCATACATCCTTGAGCTTCAGCAAACTGACTACAAGGGCCCTACATGTCAACAATGAGGTTAAAAAGGGTTAAAAATGACAAGGGACTGAATCTGCCAACCTTGAAACTTGTTTTGCCAGTTAAACCGGTCCACGCGGCCCGCCTAAGACCCCCCTTAAGTCTTACGCGGCCCGCCTTAGCATGCCCAGATCAGAAAATGGCTGCCGGGTGCGGGTTTAAGCTGATACACCGCCATAGCCTAGTTTGTATCGATTTCTAGGAGCTATAAGTCGGTTTATAAATCATCTAGGACACCTGGGGTGATCCTAGGATGTCCCATTACACCTGGAAGTGATCTATGATCTTGCAATTGCCTATATAAAGGACCTTAGTTCATGTGTTCTTGGCACATCATTTGCAACAACTTCCTGGCATCTGGAGCTTGCAACCAATAGGAGAAGAATTTGAAGTGTAGAAAAGACAGCTAGGACCTTTAGTAAGCCCCTAATTACTTGTTTAGTCATTTTAATTAGCTTAATAACTCTAAAGTCAAACATATGGTAAATTAAGTTTGACTTTCGTTTTAATTACGTATGAACCAGCCACTGATCAAATTGAAAGTGGTTATGGGACCATATTAAGGTAGGTGACTAAACCCTAAAAGGGCACCTACTAATTATCTCGTTTGACTGGTCAATTGTTGGGTCAAAGTAGTTTGACAAAAAGTTAAACTCGACAAAATGTTTGAAAATGACCAAAATTATTAAATCTGAGGTTCTAAATTATATTTTAACATTCTAATGACTTGGTAATTAATATTAAATCATGTTTTATCAGCCCTAACCCGGCAATTAATAGTCTAAGGGCAGTTTATAACCGAAAGTCGCAAAAGCTTGACTTTTGCTTTGACTTTCAGTTCTGACCCGTTCAAGCTTAATTCTTCCAAGTTTTATGCTTCCATTAGGACCACATTACTTAGTAGTATAACCCTCGAGAGTTATATTGAATGGTGCCTAATGGTTTGAATTATATGCACTTGATCGTAATTATGCTTAATAATGCCATAAACGCCCTTTTGACATACAACTGAGATTTTTAGCAATGTGAGTGGACTAACACCTTTACTACTGATATTTAGACTTGTCCCAAAAATTTGACATCAGTTGGAGGTCTAGATTGGGAGTTATGCTCAATAGCGTAATTAAGGAGCTTTTTATTATTTAAATGGCGTAATTAGCATAAAGCCTATCTAAACCCGATTTTTGACACCAAACTTTTTACCTACTGATGTAAAATAATATTTTGGGATTTTTGAAGATTTTTAATTATTTTTAGGCTGAGCATAACATAGGATTATAGCTTGATTTGGGTAATTGTCGGTTTTACCCTTTTCATGCATAAAATGAGTTTTACATAACTTTTTAATGCCAAACCTTTTGCTACTGATTCTACATGATAAATAAAGTATTTTTGAACTTTATAAACTGATCAAAAACTCAGATTTCCTATTTTAACCCGAATATCCCTTAAAACCGACTTTTAAGCGTTTTTAGCACATAGTATGAGTTAAAACTATTTTTGGCATATAAAACTTATTACCTAGTGATGTTTTAAGTTAATTTATACAATTAAACAGTAAGTCAAAGTTTTTAAACTCAGCAGTTTATTTTGACCTTTAAAGCTTATGTGAAATTACCAAAATGCCCCTATGGTGCATAGTTTGGTTACATATGATAAACTTCACATATATAAAATACCATACTGATATAACTTCTAAAAATCAATATTTTTACTGATTAAATCAGACCTGAAACTCAGTTTAATATTTAAACTCCTTTATGGGCATTAAAATTACCAAAATACCCTTATTGGGCTTATTTTGGTTTAAATTAATTTTTGGGCATATATGTTAACATCCTACTGATGTATTAACATATTTTGAGCATAATAACAATTAAGACCTGTATATAATTTATTTGGTTACCTGTTACGCGTTTACGCGTTCGGATCGGCTTATGTGACTAGTTTACATAAAATAGTCGAAACGGGCTTAACCTTATCAATAAATTCTCGATTTCCAGAATGTGTTTAGTTTACCCATATTATACAAGTATCCAAGCTTGTCGGATCTAAACCACATTCTATTCTGGTCTCCGCTTAATCTAGCGTTTAGAACCGTAAGGTTTCCTTCTAGTTAACCGGTCTAAATCCTTGACTAAATTAAAGACCCGTTAGCATCCAAATAGGTAATAAACCTTCTATACAGATTAAATAGCTTCCAGTAGAAGGTGCCATCAAGAGCTTTAGGATTATACTGCTAGCATCAGGTAAATACTTTTAACTTATTTTCCCTTATACGGGCTTGAGATATGGTATTATAATAATACCACTTGGTCGGGTATGAGATCATTTAATCGGATTGTGATTAATAAATTTACATAACCTGTTTTAATCTGTCTTGTTTGATAACATAAGCATTGGGGGTTAATACGACCGTGTCCTGGATATCCTCGGCTCATTTCATTTGAAAATGGCTACCACCTATGCACGGGGTGTAGGCATACACCTGACAGATGCAAATGCTAAAATATAAACTCACATGTTGGGGATAACTCCTTTGTGGGTTCTATAAGTGGTGAGTCGATTAATCACGACCGGCTTCCAACCGGCCCCAATTGTAAGACAAACATGTAAATCTGTATACAATATTATATTTAAATAATTGTCCCAAGTTATAAAAGATTTGTGCCATGTGCACTTAAATCAATTTTCATAAATGTTTTCAAAAGAGTCAGTTAATTGTATTTACCGGTGTAAACTGACGTATTTTCTTAAAGACTGATTTGACAGGTACCTCTCGTAATAGGCTGGAGCTATTAGGTGTCATAAGAGGATCTTGCAAATCTGTAGATACCTGAAGTATGTTATTTTGTTTCCTTGTATTTATTTATGATCCGCCTGTGGATCTTATTACATTCCACTCTGTATATTATGTCACTCGAACACTCAGACATTATGGTTTGTAATAGTTTATTCACCAAGCCTTCCGCTGTGCTATTATATTGTGTGTATTGACTATGATGATATCAACTACGTCACGATACTCCCCGCCAGGCCCACCGGTAATATGTGGAAATATTGGGGTGTGACATGTTGGTATCAAAGCAAACATTGAGTGAATTAAACACTAACCTTTTGTGTTTAATCTCAATGACACAATAAGCACATCCCTTAGACTCTCGAGTCTAGGCAAATGACCTAGGATTTTACTATTAACCTTCCTTTTATTGTTTTATTATAGTTACTTGTTTTGACAGGTTACCACTTTGAAGAATGCCACCAAGAGTAAGAGGAAAAGGCAAAGGACCAATGCGTGGAGGATCGTCTGGCAACGCGGGACCCTGCCACAGACGTACACCATCCGATTCACTTTCCGGCTCCGACTCAAGGGATAATTGGAGCCATAGCTTCGAACCAGCAAGACATTCTGTCTCGCTGGGATCCTCACCATCTGACCCTCCTTACTTTGGGTTGCCCATTCCTATCGAACCCCAACATTCCCCTCTTTCGCAAGGAACTCATCACTCAAACCAATCACACCACTCCTTTCAATCTCATCCTTTTCATCACTCGGATTCTACTTACTCTCCCGCACAATTTAATCCGAATGATTATGTTAACAACTTTTTGGGCTACAACCCTTTGGGGCCTGAGGATCACTTTTCTCAGGAAATGGAAATGGACGATGATCCGGACCCAGAATTGCAAACAGGAACACAAGGCCACCCAATAAGCGTCTCAAGCGGTTCCCCATTTCAGGGATCATCGTACCATGGGCCCGACTCATTTCAAGAGAGGATGGCTCAGTATGATTGGTTCTTTACACCTTCATACCATAACTCCCCAGCCCAACCTCCCGTGGTTGAACCCCAACTCCAAGCTGTTACCCCACCACCATTACTAGTTGAGGAACCACCTCAACAGCCTCCCGAGCTGCCAAGGCGAAGGAGAAATGCTAGAATGTCTATACGTGGGGGACCACGGTTTGCATCTCCTCATGGCTCAAGTTCTTACTCTCCTATCCCAGAGGACCCACAGTTGGGCGGACCAGTAAGTGATATTTCCATATGAAACTAATGTAATTACATATGTAATCTACGACACGATGACCAAAAGTCCAAAACCCACCTAAATAATATGATAGATAATTTTCTCTTCTCTTTTGGTCTTCTTTATAATTCACTCAATACTTTGATCCGTAACAATTTATATCAACCTGATTGCGTTCGATATTCGAAACCCTAACTTTATGTTTTTTTTTTCTTGAGGTTCACATGGGGCATGATGAAATCGAGATAACATATGGGAATGTTGCTCGGATCGGTGCCCATGGTAATTTTGAGTTCGGAGGAAAGGACTCGTTCAGCAGAGAAAGAAAAGGGGCCTTTGGTTAACTTTATGTATGTCGCTAATGCGAAGCCGCTAAGGATCTAAATTAACACTAGCCCTCGTAAGTGCAGAGGCCGAATTCATAAAAAACTGTAAATCAACTATCAAATCCGTAATGTGCCCCAAACCAAATAAAAAAAGTAACTTGGTAACTAACTCAAGGGCCAACCGTTGTGCGAAAAGTATTGAGAACTAAAGCCAAAAGAATTGTCAACATTATAAAACAAAGTAACCAAATTTATTCAAAAAAACTATATTGTCTAAGAAAACAGTAAATTTCGATATGTTTACATTTAGCTAAGTTTCAACCCTTTTGACTTGCTCATTTGACCCAATGAAAATAAAATAAATAGGCCGAAAATGTCAACTCTAAGATGATTGAACTTCAAAGAGGTACAAAAATACAAACTTCTTAGTCGAAGTTATCAATCTTGATGGGAACAATTGCGTCTGCAACCTTAAAGTGTCCCACTAAACGTGCAAAAAACACCATTTGTTGTGTGAGTGTGAAATTAATGTTTTTGGCCAGCATACATTACGCATCCAAAGTAATTAATCTCTTGACCTGAAAAAAATAAAGATAGAAAACAAGACGTTAAATATAATTCTAACCTTGCGAAAACCATGATGCTCCCCTTCGTACTCCACCAACGCAATAGGTAATCCTTTTGCTTTCAATGCTTGATAGATTTTTCTTGCTTGATCAGGGGGTACAACCTGCAACACAACATACATCAATCCATTACAATATATCTAAAAATACGTTACGTAGAAATAAAACTTTACACTTTTTCAATATTTTAGCAAGGGGTGTTCATGGCCCATTAGCCGCTTTTTACAAAAAAATGTGGGTTGAACTGCTAACTACGGTTTCAGAGAAAGACAAATCAAACGGCCAGGTTGCATCTGGTTTAGCAGTTTAACAGTTCGGTTTGGCGCTTTAAACCGTTTTTTTATTTTCAGAATCATTAGTTTGTATCATAAAAAAAAAAGTAACCATAAAGGGTGAGCAAAATAATTCAAAAAATAGTTCCAGTTCAGAAAACGCCATGAAAAATGCCAAGAAATACCCATTTGAAAATGCCATAAAACACCCGGTTCAATAAAAACACCATGAAAATGCCATAAATACACCCGATTAAAAAAAACCGCCATAAAAACCCAGTTGCAAACGTCATAAAAAAGGAAAGTTGAAAACGTCATAAAAAACAAAGTTGAAAAGGCCATAAAACCCCAGATAATTTTTTTTTGAAAAGTATATCAATAGTATAGTCGTTTGAAATATAAAAAAACGTTGGATTTTATGGTTTATGTTTTCTTTCAATAATCACGTATAAAAAATTATGGATAGTTAAATGTGAAATGTGATTAGCATGTGCACCCTTGTTTGGATCATCCCATTTTACCCCTTCCGGTAGTTCTAAGGTTCCTAGTATCTATAAAAATGGCCCGCATCAAACTTTGCCACAAAGCACAAAGACTTGTGGCTGAGAATCGTTCTCGCCGTTTTCACACTTTAAGGCGTTTTCTCTGGATCCGCTTATATATATATATGTGTGTGTGTGTGTGTGTGTGTGCGTGTGCGTGTGCGTGTGTGTGTGGCACCCAGGGAAAATCCTCAGTCATCTTGACCTACCACTTCATTTCTCTGAGACTGTTTATCAAATTTCGGGATGAAAATTCTTTCAAGTTAGGGATGATGTGACAACCGAACTTTCAAGGTTAGCATTACCTAATTCCACGACCTTTTAGCTAGTCTCGTTAAGTTTCATCTAACATTATACGTTGTAACTATATGTACGATATCTGGAATTTTATAAGCATGCTTGGTTATACTGGATTGTGTAACGTACTTGATTTTGTTTTATTGTTAAACAAAAGAATGAAAACTATTAAATACTAGAGGTTAACTAGCCGTACAATATCCCACGAATCACACACTCCATATTCGGGCCAAACACCTCCTCTTTGCCATTTGGTTCTCCTCGGCCAGCAGCATCCACGAGCCCGAAACGGAGCCCAAGTTGGGCCCGGCTCACTAAAGGTGCCGCATACACACAAGGGGATTATGGGTGGTTTCCATAATCTAGTATTATCACAAAATAGCAAACCCTAGTTTTCATCTCCTCCTTGTGGTCGACGGCACCTTCCTCCTCCTCGAAGCATTATCTCTTTTGTTCTAGTATACACTCTACACTCCTTCGGTTAGTATGTTCATCAATGATTTGACTTGCATTCCTTTTCGTTCTTGGTTATGTGTTCACATGTTGATTGGTATTGTTTTGTATAAGATTAAAGCATGACTTGGGGTTTTTTTATAAACTGAATTGAATCCGGTTAATCACTAGGATATTGGTAAACAATTAGTGTGGCACGATACCAAGGGTTTTAATGAATCGATCATGATAATAAACCATTTATGTTAGAGGGAAGTCACTCATGATGTAAACCGATGAACTAGTGTTTGCATGATATTAGTGTTCGATGATTTTGAGAAGTGTGATGTTCACGGATGTGATGGCATGTTAGGCATTCACTGAAAGGATTTCGTTGTTTAAATTGATTCGATTTGAATGTCAATGATGATATTAATTGCTAAGATGATGATTAGGGTTAATATGAAATTATGGAAGTTTGTTTTGATCTTGTGAGACGTGAATAGGTAACTGATTGACCGTGATTAAAGGCATGTGTAACTGAACATTGAAACCACACAATTATAATGCACGTCATACAACCCCTTGAAGCCCAGCAGCCGCACAGTGCGACCCGCACACCCTTAGTCCGTACACTATAGCTATATACATCCATTTAATGCACGTGGTACATATAAATAATGCATGTCGCACACTCATGTTGTGGTCGCACACCTGTATTAAGTCACACACTACTTTTGGGCCATACACTGATATTGGGCCGCCCATTCCTGGGGTCGCAGACTCGGAGTAGGCAGCACACTCTGTGTGGGCTATTCTCTGGTGGGCCGCACACTATAAAATGGGCTTACATAACCTTGGGCTACACACAAGGGTGGTCTACGTTGTATATGGACCCCACACTCAAAACTGACCTTACACTCATGTGTTTGGCCATTAGACTATTTGGGCCACACACACACACATTTGCAAAATGGGTCGTGGGGGTCTACTGGACCGCACAACAGTAATCAGGTCGCACACTTACATTGGGCCTTGACTTAATTGGGTCGCACACTATTATGAATGATATAATGGGCTATAGATTGTTATTTGAATCATGGACTTGTGACCTGAACTCGTATGTGGCCCGAATGCCTGCTATGTGTTATATGATGATTTTTGTAGTCCATGCAATCTGTTAAATATGTGAAATACTTGGATGAAATCCTAACTGTTATTGGTAACCATAATGGGACTTGGTTGACCAACTTTGAACAAAGTAACATAACTTACCGAGCAAACCTTAGGTGAGTTCACTGCTATTTCACAAGCATGCGTCCTGTAGGGACAAACGACCAAACTTACATCCTTGTAGGGGATACTTTACGAACATATATCCCTAGGGGATACGTCACAAACTGTAGTTTAATTTCGATGTTGGATAATCAAGTCAACTCTATCACTCAAAGTCCTAACTTACTACCGAACTAGTTGCTTCGAGGGCAACGGGGTATTAGTTGATAGCACTATTAGGCTTGACAACCTCACATCGTACCTTGATAGGAGGGACGTGAACTAATGACCTTAAACACATGACCAATGTTGATGCGCATTAAAGATGGGCAAACAACAGACGTCACTGCGGTATCGAGTTATTATCAACATATCTTTAAACTAAACACCTACAAACTATATGACTAAACAAAACTGTGAACTCGCCACCTTTATGCTGATGCACTTTTTTGCATGCTTGCAGGTCGATAGATATGTGATATGGGACTTGCAGTCTGGGATGCTGGTGTGGTCATGGGTCGTGACGCTTGGAAGGAAGTTAAATATTGATTTGTTTTCAAACAATATGGTGTTGAATTGCTTGTGTTGATGCTGTTTTTGTATAGATGTGGCTCGGTTCGGTTCTGTCACACCCCAATATTTCCATATATTACCGGTGGGCCCGGTGGGGAGTCGTTTAGTCATGACCGGCTTCCAAACCGGCCCCATATGTATCACAAACATGTAAAACGGTATACAAGATTATCTTAAATAATTGTTCCAAGTTATAAATGGTTTGTGCTCTGTGCCCTTAAATCAATTTTCACAAACTCTTTTCAAATGAGTCGGTTAATTGTATTTACCAGTGAAAACTGACGTATTTTCCAAATACTAAGTGACGTATTTTCCAAATACTAAGTGGCAGGTACCTCTCGTAACTAGGCTGGAGCTACTTGGTGTCAAATAAGAGGATCTTGCAAATCCTTAGATGCCTAAAGTTTGTTATTCAGTTTTCTTGTATTTTGTTTTATGATCCGCATGTGGATCTCTATGACAACTAGTCTATATATTCTTTTATTTGGACACTCGGACACTATGGTTTGTAATAGTATTATTCTACCAAGCCTTCCGCTGTGCTATTATATTGTGTATTGACTATGATGATATCAACTACGTCACGATACACCCCACCGTAATATGTGGAAATATCGGGTTGTGACAGGTTGGTATCGGAGCCAACATTGAGTGAATTAAACACTAGCCTTTTGTGTTTAATCTCAATGACACAATAAGCACATTCCTTAGACTTCCGAGTCTAGGAAAATGATCTAGGATTATTCTTGATTTTCCTTTTGTCGTTTATGTTTTGTTTGACTTGTTTTGACATGTTTACTAATCAAAATGCCTCCAAGATTTAGAGGACGTGAAGGAAAAGGGAAAGGTCTAATGAGGGGAGGACCATCCAGCCAAACTGGACCCTTGCATAGACGCACGTCATCAGCGTCTTTTACTAGCTCTGATTCGCGAGATAACTGGAGACATTCCTTTGAACCAGCGAGACACTCTGTTTCGTTAGGTTCTTCTCCTTCAGATCACCCACCTTTTATGCTACCTATTCTAGACGAGCCACAACATTCTCACCATTCTCACCAATCACATCATTCACATCACTCCTTACATTCTCATTCTTTTCACCATTCTAGTTCTCACAATCTTTATTCACCGGGTCAATTTAACCCAAACGACTATATTAACGAACTACAAGGTTATAATCCTTTAGGACCTTAGGACCATTCCTCCCAGGATGTGGAAATGGATGATGACCCCGATCCTGAGCCCCCAACCGGGACACCAACTCATCCCATCAGTATCTCTAGCGGTTCTCCTTATCAAGGATCGTCGTATCAAGGTCCCGATTCATGGGCCGAAAGGTGGAACAAGTATGAATGGGAATTTACCCCATCTTTTCATAACTCTCCACAACCTCCATTGGAGGAACCGTATCTTCAAGCGGTTACTCCACCGCCTTTTCCTGTTGAGGAACCACCTCAACAACCACCGCAACCACCTCCTGAGCCACCAAGGCGAAGAAGAACTGCAAGAATGTCCATGCGAGGGGGACCTCGATATAGTTCCCCACAAGCTTCAAGCACATACCCTCCTATTCCCGAAGATCCACAAATGGGTGGACCTTCTCACGCGGTGCCGGATAATGATCCCCCAACAGCTACTTATGCACCATCGCCACTGCCAACGGGTTATGGAAACCCGATAACAACTTACCCAGGTTCGTCTGGGTATAACCCGTTCGAGTATCAAGCTCCTACCGGCTATGATTACCAAACTCCTGCCCAAGATCCATATCTTGAGGCAGCTCAATTTAACGCCCTTTACCCGTCACCGTTTCCTCCAACATACCCAACTGGGTACCCAACGCAAGAGTATCAATACCCTTCTTATCAACAACAACCTATACCTCCACAGCAGCAAACGCAACAAATCTTGCAGAGGTTATATCAGGTTGAGCAAAAAGCGAAGGAACGTGAGAAAAAGCACAACAAATTTCTCAAAGGTCTTGCGAACTTCATAAAGGTTAAGAAAAAATAGGAGTTATTTTATTTTATTTCGTAATGTAATTTCAATCAAGTCCCTACGTGGACATTTTATTTCTGTATTTGGTCCGTGCGTGGACTTATTTTCTTTTCTGTAGTCCCTGCGTGGATAGTTTGTTATTTCAAGACCCGTTTAGGGCATATCTTGTAATCACTTACTATTTTAATGAAATTTCTTTCGGAAATTTTTATATATGTACTTTATTACATCATCTTGCCAATATCATTTAAATTTTTAAATTGATCTGCCAAAGAAATTTCAAAAGATATTCTTAAAGGTATAACCTAGCCAATAAATGGCTATGATGGTACAACCTTTTTAAGACAATAATTCTCTGTTAACATCTGAAAACATGTTAACATTCCTGGCAGTGTGAATTGAGAGATCACACTAGCTTCCAAAAGTAGTTGGGTCTTTCCAAGCCACCTTCATGGCCTACATGATTCAATATGAATCATGGCTATTAAACATCAAATATGATGTATACATCAAAACATCCATTTGAGGTGTATGCCTACGGGCAAAAGTGTATTCATGACAATGATAGTTTTATTTTATAAACTTCTTGTCAAAAAGGCGATGAACTGTGTTCGACCCTTAAAGATCACTGATTCAAGAGATCGTTGATTATGTTCTAATTGTCCTTGTGACAATGCCTTTCGTGCCATTTAAATGTCCTTCGATACGAGCCTTTGTGCTACATGAAAATGTCTTTATGACAAAGATAGTCGTGACTTATGTTCACTGTCTGATAAATATAAAGGATTATATCCTACTTGATTACCCATAATGGTTCATTTGTAGCCTAGGTAATCATGATCAAATAGATTTTTGATTTGATATCTAAAATCGTCTATATGGTTTATTAATACCATGGCCATCTAATCATCAATGCGATGATTCGTTATATAATCTAAACAAATCATTATTGTTTGATTTAGTACTCAAATCATGGCTGGCTCTGATGAAGTAAACAGTCATCCGGTAGAAGGAACCAATAATGATGCCAGGATAAATGTTACTGGTGCTGAATTACAAGCAATGATCGACACAGCAGTTGCCCAAGCTGTGGATAAAATATTTAAGGAACCAAGTAATGTTCGGACTAAAAATCATACGAAGTCCCGATCGCATTCGCATACATTGAAAAAGGATGATTCTCAACATTCATCCAATCAAAAGAGCGAACCTCAGAGGCAAATTGTCGATAACCGGGCTCCCAGGTACAACAGGGGTTGTACTTACAAATATTTTATCTCTTGCAAACCAAGAGATTTCACCGGAGAAAAGGGAGCTATTGACTGTATGAAGTGGTTAGACGAGATAAAAAACGTGATTGATATCAGCAGGTGCGCCAAGGAGGATATCATTATGTTTGCATCTCAGTCTTTCAAGGGTGACGCCTTAACATGGTGGAAAGCTTTGGTACAGTCCACAGGAAAGGTTCCTCTGTATAACCTTTCCTGGAATCAATTTGTTGATCTTATGAAGGACACTTATTGTCCGCAACATGAGGTAGAATGGGTGGAGACTGACTTCCTCACTCTGGTGATGAAAGATTTGGATTGCGGGTCTTATGTGACCAGTTTCAACTCGATGTCTCGCCTCGTCCCGTATCTGGTTACCCCAGATCCCAAACGTATTGCACGTTTCATAGGTGGTTTAGCCCATGAGATTAAGGGGAATGTCAAGGCTTCTAAACCGACCACATATAGATCGGTTGTGGATCTATCATTATCACTTACTCTTGATGTCATAAGGAGTAGGTCAAAGAAAATCACCGAGGAAGGGAAGAGGAAGAGGGAGGAAGACTAGTCCCACCATTCAAACAAAAAGAAGAAAGGAAACTCTGGTTTCAAGAAGGGGCAATTGGATGACAAGCCCATATGTAAAACATGTAACAAGAGGCACTTTGGAAAGTGCAACCAAGATCCACAAGCTAAACCTTGTGGAATTTGCAAGAAGAAAGGGCACAAGACTGTTGAGTGCCGAAACATGATGGATGTAACCTGTTACGATTGCAATGAAAAAGGGCATATCAAGACTAACTGCCCTAAAAATGCCAAGAAGCCTGAAGAGGCAAAGAAAACCAATGCTTCAGATGAATGCAAAGGAATCGGTGAATGATGACAACGTCATAACAGGTACCTTCCTCATTAATGATATTTATACTAGAGTTTTATTTGATTCAGGTGCTGATAAGTTTTTTGTAGACCATAAGTTTAGTGAGTTACTGAATCTGCCTATTAAAACTCTAGACATAAAATATGAGGTAGAACTCGTCGATGGTACCTTAGAAACAGCCTCAACTCTTCTTGATGGATGCTTTTTATCCATTAAGAATCATTCTATCCCGCTATCCCTCTTGCCAATGAAATTGTCAGGGTTTGGTGTGGTTTTAGGCATGGATTGGTTATCGTGTAACCAAGCCCAAATAGCCTGCGATAAGAAACTAGTTAACATCAAAACCCCATCTGGTGAATCAGTCACTATTCATGGAGATATACATTATGGTTTACCCGATAATGTGTCTATACTTAAAGCATCGAAGTGTCTGAAGAAAGGATGTGTCATCTACATGGCACAAGTGACTGTCAATGACCCAAAACCCAAGATTGAAAACATTCCAATTATTTCAGAATACCCTGACGTCTTTCCTGATGAATTACCTGGATTACCTCCTAAGAGGAAAGTTGAATTCAGGATAAACATTCTCCCAAGATCTGCTCCAATTGCACGAGCTCCTTACCATCTAGCGCCTACAGAAATGAAAGAGCTCAGGACTCAATTAGATGACTTACTGGAAAAGGGTTTTATACAACCCAACTCTTCACCTTGGGGAGCACTATCACACCCCGATATTTCCACGTATTACCGGTGGGCCCGGTGGGGAGTATCGTGACGTAGTTGATATCATCATAGTCAAACAACACAATTTTAAATGCACAGCGGAAGCAAAAGATAGATTCATTTCAACCGAATATATTGTAATATTAAATATCACAAAGTAGTTGAAACAGATCCACAGGCGGATCAAATATAAAGGAAACATAGTTCATCAGACTTAAATGCATCCAAGCTTGCGAGACTCTTAATGATGCTAAGGAGAGGCCAGCCTATTATGCTTAGTACCTGCACTTAACCTTTTTGGGAAATACGTCAGTTTACACTGGTAAATACAATTAACTGACTCATTTTGAAAAGGTTTAGAAAATTGATTTGAATGCACAAGGCACAAAACATTTTATAACTTGGGATAATTATTTATATATAAACTTGTAAAAGAATTACATGTTCGTTATATGTTCAGTAGCCCGGATTGACACCGGGTTAAAGATTAATAGACACACCACATGATATAGTCCCGCGGCGAGTTATTCCCGAAACCGGCGGTTATACCTTAATATTTATATATGCACTGTCGGGTGTACGCCTACACCCCGTGCTTAGGTCGTGGCCATTTCGTAAAATGATGCCAAGGATATACGGGAGATGGTCATTAACCCCCCAAAGGCTTTAAGCAAACAAAACAATTTAAACAGGTCATTTCAATAATTTAACCTTCATACGATTAAAGATTCAATGCCCGACCAAGCGGTATTTTATATACCGTACCCCAAGCCCGTATAGGGAAAATAAGTTAAAAGTATTTACCTTTGCAGGTATTAATCACAAACAGCAAGTGTACATAGCTTTTACTGGGTCTCCTATTCTGGAACAAAGGTTTTTAATAACCTATTAGAATCCTAACGGGTCTTTAATTAAGCCTAAACTTAGACCGGTAGTTTTAAAGGTAGATACGGTTCAAACGCACGATTAAGCGAAGACCGGAATAGAATGTGATTTAGACCTGACAAGTTTGAAGACTTGTATAATATGGGTAAACTAAACACATTCTGGATTTTGAGACAAAAATGATAAGGTTTGACCCGTTTCGGTCAATTTATGCAAACTAGTTACATAAACCGAACCGAACGCGCAAGATGCGTAACGGGTAACCATCAGAGCCATATACAGGTTTCCTAAGTTAATATGCCTTAAATATGTTGTGACATCAGTAGGATATCTTCTATTATGCCCGAAATGGATTTAAACTCAAATTATGCCCCGTAGGGGTATTTTGGTCATTTAAAAACTATAAAAGAGATTTAATATAAATCTGAGTTTCAGGTCTGATATAATCAGTGAATATACTTAATTTAATAGGTTATATCAGTAGGGTATTACCTATATGTGAGATTTACCATTTATAACTAAACTATGCACCGTAGGGGTATTTTGGTAATTTCACATAAGCCTAAAAGGTCAATTCTGGAAATCTGAGTTTAAAACTTTTGCTTACTATTAAAATATAATAATTTACTCAAAATATCAGTAGGCATCAAACCTTATATGTTTAAAATAGTTTTAATTCATACTATGCGTTAAAAACGCTTAAAAAGGCGATTTTTGTTCTATTTCCGGGTTTTTAAGGGAAAGCTGATATTTTGATTATTCTAGAAGGCTCAAAATATTTTATTTATCATATAAAATCAGTAGCAAAAGGTTTGGAATCAAAATGATTTGTAAAACTCATTTTATAGCCCAAAAGGGCAAAACCGGCAATTACCGAATCAAGCTTAGAACTCTATGTTATGCTCAGCCTAAAATTAAATAAAAATCTTCAAAAATCCCAAAATATTATTTTATATCAGTAGGTAAAAAGTTTGGCATTAAAAATTGGGTTTAGATAGGCTATATGCTAATTACGCCATTTAATTAATAAAAAGCTTTCTAATTACGCTATTGAGCATAACTCTTAATCTAGACCTCAAACTGATGTCAAATTTTAGGGACAAGTCTATAAATCAGTAATGAAGGGTTCTACTCTTTTACTTTTTCAAAAATTATGTTTTAAGGTTAAAAGGAATAATAGTCAACATTTAAACATTTAACGGAAACATGCATATGAACCGGATAACTAATGAACCAAGTTGTATAATCACAGAGGGTTATACTAACATGAAACCTGGTCCTAATAAGGCTCTAAGGCATTTCTAAAACATGCTACATTGGGTCAGAACTGAAAGTCAAAGCAAAAGTCAATTTATGCGACTTTCGGTTCCGAACCGAGCCTAAACTGAAAATTGTCATGTTGAACATGTTTAGACATGTTCTTACATTAATTACCAACTTATATTAGTGACAAAACAGGTTGCATAGCTTCTACATTGCTAATTATGCATTAATTTGAAAATAAGCTTTCCGTTGACTTTTTATGATTCACTTTGACCCGACAATTGACCTAGTTAGAGTGGGAATCAGAGGGTGCCCTTTTAAAGGTTTATTGCCCACATAATTACCAACTCATAGGTACTTTCTATTTGAAATTTGACTGGACAAATATTAATTAATCACGAAGTCAAACTCTAATTACGACGGTTTGACTTTAGGCTAATTAACTAGGCAAAACTGAATTAAAGAGGGTTAACGAAGCTTACAATAGTCCTATGCACGATTAGGAAGCCTAAGAGAACTTGGTTGCTGACCAGAGAGCTCCAGAAGTGAAGTTGTGAAGGTTGCAAATGAATGTGCTCAATGTTGCAACTAAAGGGCCCCTTATATATGAGTTTTGATGCCATTAGATCATGCCAAGCAACTCTACGCATGGATTCAGATCATCACAACTGTCCCTAGTGCTTGAAATACCAGTGGGGGAGTCCCTGGTATGAGAAAACAAGGTTTTAAGTCGGTTACAGACCTAAACTAGCAGCTGCCAGGTTAATTCTGTCGCTGGCACTCTCACGCGGGCCGCGTAGACCTTTAGGTAGTCTTACGCGGGCCGCCTGGCCATCCAGAACCAGCCAAACAAGTTTCAGCTATTTACAATTCAGCCCCTGGTCCTTTTAAACGTGGTTTCAACTTCCAAATTTGCATTTTAAGCCCTCTAACTTGATTTTTAAGGACTCCAAGACATAACTAAACACCGTTAAGTCCTCGGTTAACCTTGTGATCACCCGTAAGGCCCTAAAATTCAATGTTGACGCTTTTAACCCTTCGTATACGAATTTTATCATAACTTTCTCATACGATAACGAAACTTGGTGAAATATTTACCACATATTCTAGTAAGTATAATTTATCATTACAAAGCTTCGGGTTTGCTAAAAGGTCACTCAGAGGTAAAATTTCAACATGTTGACACATTTAACCCCTGTAGTTTGAAATTTCTCACTATCTTCCACAATTAGCTTCGTATGATCCATAATTCATTCGTTTGAGAGTATACACATCGCATAGGGTTATTGAAAGGCATATTTATCCGTTGTTGACACTTTGATCCCTTTTATTCACATACTTGCTTTGTTTGTCAACTTTAGTCCTTCATAAGTGATCTTTTACACGTTTAAAGTTCATGACATGTGTCGATACATTATTGGACATAAAATTACGAGGTGTTACATCCTCACCCCCTTAAGAGAAATATCGACCTCGAGATTTACTAAAACAAATGAGGGTATTTTTTTTTCATTGTGGACTCTACCTCCCACGTGTATTCGGGACCTCTGCGGGCATCCCATTTGACCTTTACAATAGGCACTTGCTTCCTTCGAAGCTTCTTAACCTGTCGATCCTCGATCGAAAAGGGTTTTTCAACAAACTTTAAGCTCTCATCTACGTGTACATCCTTATGGGACATGACTAGTGACTCATCAGCTAGGCATTTCTTCAGATTGCAGATGTGGAATACATTGTGAATACCGCTGAGCTCTTCAGGTAAGTTCAACTTATAAGCCACTGTTCCCACACATTCGATGATCTCGAATGGTCCTATATACCTTGGGCTTAACTTACCTTTCTTACCAAATCGCATCACTCCCTTCCATGGTGACACTTTCAGTAACACTTTATCACCAACCTCGAACTTTAGAGGTTTACGCCTTAAATCTGCTTAGCTTTTCTGCCTATCTCTGGCAGCTTTGAGACGATCTCATATTTGAACAATCTTGTCTGTCATTTCCAAGACTATATCAGGTCCTGTTAGTTGGACATCTCCAACTTCTGCCCAACAAACGGGCGTTCTGCATTTCCTTCCTTACAAAGCTTCAAATGGTGCAGCTTGGATACTTGAGTGATAGCTATTATTGTACGAAAATTCAATCAGTGGAAGATGTTCATCCAGGTCAATAACACAAGCCCTTAACGTATCTTCCAGTGTTTGAATCGTTCGCTCACTTTGACCATCCGTTTGCGGATGATAAGCAGTGTTGAAGTTCAGTCGAGTGCCTAGGGATTGCTGAAAACTTTTCCAGAAGTGCGATCTGTACCTTGTATCCCTATCAGAAATGATAGATACTGGCATTCCGTGGAGAGACACAATCTCGTCCACGTACAGCTGAGCTAACTTATCTGAGCTATGTGTTTCCTTAATAGGTAGAGAGTGAACTGACTTAGTCAATCTATCCACTATCACCCAAATAGTATCATTTCCTTTCCTTGTCTTTGGTAACTTGGTGATAAAATCCATTGTCACCATTTCCCACTTCCAGGTGGGAAGTTCAGGCTGTTGTAGCAAACCTGACGGCTTTTGGTGTTCAACTTTAACTTGCGCGCACGTCAAACATTTGGCTACATAGGTAGCTATAGACTTCTTTAAGCCTATCCACCAATAATGTGCTTTCAAATCCTGGTACATCTTATCAGCTCCAGGATGAACGGAGTACTTAGAACTGTGGGCTTCCTGGAGGATCACATCCCGAAGTCCTCCATAAATTGGAACCCATATTCATCCATTTAATCTCAGGATTCCGTCCATGCCAAATAACTGCTCAGCAGTTACTCCTAACTTTTCATCAGGATAGTTAGCTTCTAATACAGCTTCCTTCTGCGCAGCTAACAACCTTTCATTCAAACTATTCTTTAATTCAATGCTCTTGGCATTGATTCTTATGGGCTTTACCCTTTCCTTTCTACTTAAATCATCGGCAACCACATTCGCCTTGACGGGATGGTATCGTATCTCACAGTCATAATCATTCAGCGTCTCCATCCATCGTCGCTACCTCATGTTTAAGTCCTTCTGATTAAACAAGTTATGGAGGCTCTTGTGATCAGAATAGATCACGCATTTGGTACCATACAAATAATGCCTCCACAGTTTTAGTGTAAATACAACGGCACCCAACTCCAGGTCGTGGGTGGTGTAATTCTTCTCATGCACTTTTAATTGTCGAGAAGCGTAGGCAATGACCTTTCCTTTCTGCATAAGCACACAACCCTTACCTGTGTGCGATGCATCACAATATACTATAAATTCCTCTATTCCATCAGGCAATGTTAACACAGGTGCATTGCTCAACTTTTGCTTAAGGATGTCAAAGGATTCCTGCTGCTTAGGCCCCCAGTCAAACTTGATCTTCTTGCGGGTTAATGAAGTTAGGGGTGCTGCAATTCTTGAGAAATTTTCAATAAACCGCCTATAGTATCCTGCTAAACCTAGAAAGCTACGAATCTCAGTAGGCGTCTTTGGCTCTTGCCAATTCATGACAACTTCAACTTTAGCGGGATCTACTTGGACACCACGCTTACTAACAACATGTCCAAGAAATTGGACTTCACGAAGCCAGAATTCACATTTTGAAAATTTGGCATAGAGCTCTTCCTTTTGAAGCAACTTGAGAATACAACGGAGATGCTTCTCATGGTTAGCTTGACTCTTCGAGTAAATGAGTATGTCATCGATGAAGACGATGATGAATTTATCTAGGTAGGGCTTACAGACGCGATTCATGAGATCCATGAATGCGGCAGGTGCATTAGTGAGACCAAAAGGCATCACTAAGAACTCGTAGTGACCATAACGAGTCCTAAATGCAGTCTTATGTACATCTTCATCCTTAACCTTCAGTTGATGATAGCTTGACCTCAAGTCAATCTTAGAGAAGTAACTTGCCCCTTGCAATTGATCGAACAGATCGTCGATCCTGGGCAATGGATATCTATTCTTGATAGTAACCTTGTTGAGCTCGCGATAATCGATGCATAGACGCATCGACCCATCCTTCTTCTTCACAAACAGGATTGGTGCTCCCCATGGAGACGAGCTAGGTCTAATGAAACCTTTTGCCAACAATTCATCTAACTGAGTCCTTAACTCTTTCATCTCTGTTGGTGCTAACCTGTAAGGTGCCCTTGCAACAGGTGCTGCTCCTAGAATAATGTCAATTCTGAATTCTACTTGCCTATCGGGTGGCAAACCAGGTAGTTCTTCCGGGATTACTCCGGGATATTCAGATGTGACGGGGATATCTTCAATCTTAGGCTTCGGCTCATCAATAGTTACTTGTGCCATGTAAATGACACAACCCTTCCTCATACACCTTGAAGCCTTAAGCATAGACACTTGCTTAGGCAATCCATACTGAGTATCCCCCTGTATGGTAAGTGGCTCACCATATGGAGTTTTGATCACTACTTGCTTCTTGTCACACACAATCTGGGCTTGGTTATGGGATAGCCAATCCATGCCTATTACTATGTCGAAACCGGCTAACTTCAAAGGAAGTAAGGACAATGGAAAAGAGTGGTTCCTAATGGATATGAAACATCCATCTAACACGGTTGATGCGGTTTCTATGGCGCCATCTGCTAATTCAACCTCATATTTTACGCTTAGGGTTCTAACAGGTAGGTTTAACAACTTACAAAACTTATCATCAACAAATGACTTATATGCTCCTGAATCAAATAACACCCTTGCATAAACATCATTAATAAGGAAGGTACCAGTTATGACATTATCATTCTGGATCGCCTCCTGTGTGTTCATCTGGAAGACCCTAGCATTGGTCTTTTTCCCATCCTCAGCCTTCTTAGCAAACTTTGGGCAGTTGGACTTGATATGCCCTTTTTCATTGCAGTTATAGCACGTAGCATCCTTGATTTTCTTACTGTCCAATGTCTTGTGTTCAGAAGATTTACAAATCCCACAAATTCTCGGTTGTGACTGGGATTTCGATTCGTATCTGCATTTTCCGAAATGGTGCTTCTTACATATTTTACACTTGGGCTTTTCACCCGACTGATGACCATCCTTCTTGGTTCCAGAACTCTTCTTGTGGTCATTGTTTCCCTTACGCTTCTTGTCTGAACGTCGTGAGTTGTCATCCTCATGCTTTCTCTTCTCAGCGTCTGTGTTTCTCAGCGATTTCTGCCTGACCGCGTCCAAAGTAAGGGACAATGATATATCAGCTGCAGACCGAAAAGTAGCTGGTATGGAGGCCTTCATACTGGCCTTGATTTCTGGGGCCAAACCCCCAATGAAACGTGCTATCCTCTTGGATTCCGGAGTCACCAGATACGGAACCAGTCTTGACATAGTGTTGAAACTCGTAAGGTAGGCTTGGCAATCTAGGTTTTTGATAACCAAAGACAAGAAATCAGCTTCAATGTTTTCAACCTTGTGCTGAGGGTAGTAGTTTTCCTTAATGAGAGTAACAAACTGATCCCAAGACAAATTGTACAATGGAATCTTCCCAGTAGCTTGGATCAACGACCTCCACCAAGCTAGTGCCTCACCCTTGAATGACTGAGATACAAACTTCACCACATCCTTATCAGCGCAACCACTGATATCTACTACAGTGTCCATCTCGTCTAACCATGACATGCAATCAACTGCTCCTTTCTCCCTAGTAAAATCCCTGGGTTTGCAGGAAACAAAGTACTTATAGGTGCAACCTTTAGCATGTGGTTCTTGGTTCAGCACAACTCTCTTAGATGGAACACTCCTTTGGTTTGTTGAGTGATGAGAATCACTTTTATGAGCGGTATGAGTTCTAGAGGGTGGTTTAGAGTGTGGCACAGACTGGGTTCTTACATGGGTACCGCTGTATTCATTGAACTGCCTGTCCAAAGCTCGTGTAACAGCATTATCTATTAACGCTTGTAATTCTGCTCCTGCTACGTTGACCTTGGAGGTGTCATGATTTTCTCTGGGGTGACTATTGGCTTCGTCTGACCCGGCCATGTAGCTTGATTGCTACATAAAATAATGATTTTAATTCATTCAGAGGTCTATAACAGTTTTATCATCCTAGAAGATTTATTAATCATGGTATTTAAGAAACCATTTTGATTAATTTAGCATATAATTATTCAGGATTTTCATTATATAAATCCTTACTTATAATTAAAGTATATAAATGGAAAAAAGGCCTAGTCCTATGGACAGTTTTAAATCTTTAATCATGATCTTATAGGGTCATGGTATTGAGGTTTTTAATTATAATTCATTACCTCTTCTTAACAGGGGGTCGAAGACCACGACTGTCTTTTGTCTTATATGACAATGAATATAGCCCGTAGGCGTTATATCCCTAATGGATGTTTTAATTAATTAAAAGTATTTGGGAGAATCCAATATAAGGATGACTTAGGCGATTTTATCGAATCACTTTTGTCAAGAGTGTTAACATGTTTTCAGATGTTAACAAGGATTGGAACCTTTTGGATAGGTTTTACCATCTTGGTTATGTTTGCAACGACATATAGACTAGGTTTTACCTTTAAGATTCTTTTTAATATTTAACACAGAACAATCCTAAATTGAGGTGTTAATAAGGCTCTGAATCTAATTATGGAACTACCATTTTGGCCCTGTGTTAAGATGACACATGGCTAGGTCTTGTCCTTTTTAGATTTTGTCATTTTATTATAATGATAGATCTTATATAAAGGAATGTCATATTTTCATTTATTTCATATTTTATGTTTATGCATATAATTTAGCAAAAATGAAAATTTAAATTAAATCATTCCACTGCAAAAATTTAAACAAGTACATATTTGCCCTAAACGAGACTTCTACTTAAATAACATGCCCGCGCAGGGGCTTCAACAGAAATAACATACCCACGCAGGGGTTAACAGAAAGACATGCCCACGCAGGGGCAGAATACAAAAAGACATGCCCACGCAGGGGCAGAATACAGAAACAAATGTCCACGCAGGGACATGATTACAACACTTATACTAACAAACCAATAAAGGATTTAATGATCCTTTTTACTTTTCCCTTTAATTAAGTTTTCCAGACTCTTGAACATTCCACGGTTCTGCCTACGGTCTCCCGCACCTCCTGCCGCACCTCATTTATCATTTGGGGAATCTCTTGATGCTGCGGTGGTGACATCACTGGCGGCTGCGGGGGTTGCTGATATAGCGGAGGTTGAGGAGGCGGCGATTGCTAATACCCATAACGTGGGTACCCATAGTGTGAGTATCCGGCTTGATATGGGACCCCAAAGGACCCTTCTGGATAATGGGCATTGTAGTTTGCCGCTACTACCAGGTAAGGGTCGGCCTCGGCATAGTTGTAGTTGGTGTGGATCGGCTGCTCAAAGGGATTATATGCCGCCGCATCGGTGTATGTAGGTATAGGGTCGCCAAAGCCCAACGGTGGTGGCGCGATAGGCGTAGAGTCTACTTCCGAGACGGGGTTTGAAGGCCCACCCATCTGCGGGTCTTCATGGAGTGGCGGGTAGCGGCTGCCACTCGAAGGTTGAGGGGTGCTGATTCGCACTCCTCCTCGCACGGACATCCGTGCAGTTCTTCTCCTTCGCCTCGGTGGCTCCGGAGGCTGTTGCTGAACTGGTGGTGGTGGCGAAGTGACCGTGACATAACGAGAATCCTCGGAGGGATCCTGTTGCTGCTGCTGCTGTGGTGAGTTGTGGTAACTGGGAGTAAACACCCAGTCGATCTGTCGGAACCTTTCCTCATAGCTGTCGGGACCATTATAAGGTGATCCCACAAAAGTGACCCATTTGAAATTTCGATGGGGTGGTTAGGGTTCCGGACGGTGGCTCTGCGGGATCGATGTCCTCATCCATGTCCATCGCATGGTCGCCTGAGAAGTGGTCTTCAGGTCCTAGTGGGTTAAAACCCACTGGTTCTCCAAGGTAGTTTGCCCGGTTGAATCGGCTCTGGAAAAAGGGCGTTGGGTTATCAAAAGGTGAGTTGTGGCCTTGGAGAGGTATATAAGATTGGTGGGAATTATGGGGCTCATTTTCAGAATGAGGCCCAAAGGAGTTTAGAAAAGAAGGGGAGGAGTGACGTGATGTCGCGGTCACAATCAAATTTAATCCCAAAAACAACTATAGATAGCGGTAATAGGGTATCGAACTCAGGGAGTATGTGGAAAGTGTGTTGATTTTCTAGCTTTGCAATTAACTACAATTAACCTAATTTGCAGAAAAATAAAGATCAATGAATGTGGATTGTTGTTTTAGAAAACTAAATTAAAACTAATTGCAAATCAAATGTTGGTTGTAAAACAAATTAGGAGAGAACAATGACCACCTTAGGTTTCAGTTTCTTTAAACAATTGTGTGCAATTCCAACTAGAAAGAGTTACATAGACATAACTCATGCATGAATAATCGAAGTGATAAAAGGGAACAAAGTACTCGGATTGTATAAACGCGAGGTTGTTTCCCGATGATCAATTAATCAATAACAACCCTAACCCTTCCCGTGATATCTCGATTGCCAACGGCACCAAGAACGTACGATTGAGACTAGAAATTGCAATATCGATTAACAAGCTACAAACAATTAAACATACACCATGATATTCAAGCAATGCAAGTTATCATTCTAGAAATTCAGAAATAAACACACAAAAGTTCAAGAGAAACCTTCACCTAAGATGATCACCGAAAAGTTTAGCCGGACATAGCTTGGTGAATCATCATCACAATCGATTCAATGTTCATACGAATCAAATACATAAACCGAATGATAGAAATTGTCCAAAACCAAGCAAGATAGCCAAAATTCACCCCTAGTGAGTTCCAAAACCGTCCAATGATGAGAATAGATGAAAAGACACCATAAAACTGAATAAATGATGGCAGTTACAAGTTTTCCGTAGCTTCCACCGTAACTTACGGTGGTACCGTAAGTTACGGTGGCTTAAAATGGTTTACGGTGGATTTAAACTGAGTTACGGCATCAATTTTTGTCAGAGTCTACCGTAAATTACGGTACCACCGTAAGTTACGGTAGGCTTCAGCAATCAATTTTTGTTTTCTTCATAACTTTCTCGTTTCAACTCCGTTTTCTTCACCGTTTTCGCCTACGTTCTCGTAATTTCATCCTCTATCATGTTATCTTCTTAATTCTTCAATTCCAAAATTTTATTTTTTTCATTTATTCTCCGTCTTTCAATCTACAATCCAGTCGTGGCTATTCGAAGCTTTATTTCCATACTTTTAAGCTCTAAATGTACCTGAAACACAAGCAACCATAGTTATCTAATTCAAGACAATTACATGATCAAATGAGGGATTCACTCGTCTTTTAACACACTTAAGGGTTGTCCCATGGACCACCCGTCAAGGAGCTCAGCGAAACTGAGCGCCTTGCTGGTTCAATATAGGTCCTCCAGTTATCTTGAGGACTCCGGCTAAGTGAATCTTATGGTGTTCGTCGGTGTGAAGTGTCACACCCCGACCAAGTAAAACATCAAATCGTGGCGGAAACGTCGGGGAGTGTTGTAACAGAATTATTGTTCCACAACCATGGTAATTAAAATTACATTTTATTCAACAACCAAAGGTGGAATACATTGTTTCAAAACAAGAACCAAAGAGTACATCACATAATTAAACTAGTTCTATCTTTATTTTAAGGCTCTAAGGAACAGGTCCGCCCTAGTGTCACGATCATCCTAAGCAACAGCTCCTGAAAACACATGTGAAAATAGGTACGTCAGCATAAAAATGCCCGTGAGATACATAGGTTTTAGGAAAATAGGATTCCTGACTTGAGTTTAAAGTAAATGTTTAAAAAAATAAGTCATGAACCTTGTTAATGGTTTTGTTTTATAAATCATTTGAAAAACGTTAGCAAAATAAGATGATATGTATATATATAAAAGAATATTGTATGGTTAAAAGAATAACCAAGTAAAAAGAGTTTGTATAAACCACGTTATTTGTAAAACAATGTTTAAGTGAAAAATGTGTTGTAAATGTAATATGTCTAAACTGAAGTGGTTTAAATAACGCTACGATATGTAATATCATACAAGCACTTATATATAGGAAGTACCAGCGGCGTATCCACCATGCTTGTAACATATTACACATTCCTCGTTATTTAAGTCACTCAAACCAACCAACATTGTAAAATATCCATGTTTAATCCAATAGTCAAATGTCATAGTATAACCCAAGTTGAATATAAACCATGTAATGTTTAAACAAAAGTTATGTATGGTAAGCAAAATGAGACTACTTAAACCACAAGTGAAAATGTACAAAACAAAGTATTTTGAATAAACCAAAAGTTATGTTTTGTAAAATAAATGCATGTCTTACTGATACAAACATTTATGCGGTAAGTTAACGCATACATTCAAGCCTTGAGACAGCAGGATAACCTTAGAGTAAAGGTTATCAAAGTAAAATGTTTTCGGATCCAGTCATTCCTTACACCCAAACAAACCTAGGATGTCAGGAACGGGATTTGTCAAGTCCTGTGGTACCATTACTTACTACCGAGCGGCGTAGCTAATGTTAATGAATGTAGTTTAGTCCCGTTGTACAAACCAAATGTCATACCAAAAACAAACATGTAATGAAAGTAATGTACTAAGTATGCTAAGTTAACATACAAAGCAGAAAAGTCATGTAAATCAATGTGCTAAATATGCTAAGTTAACATACTAAGCAGAAAAAGTCATGTAAATCAATGTGCTATAATGCCAAGTAAACATTCATAGCAAAAGAAGATGTAATGTAAATTAATGTGCTAAATATGCTAAGTAAACATACATAGCAAAACAAAATAAAATCATGTACTAATAGTGTACTAATGAACATAACAAGCATATGATATGAAAACATGGAAATCATGAAAATAACAAGTAGACACATGTGTTTCACCCCAAAATGTTTGGAAAACAGTAAAAGAGGGGTCTATGTACTCACTTGAGATTGCTCAATAGACTTTAGATATCCACCAAGCAAAGCTAGAAGGTTACGGAATCAAACGGCACCTAATATAGGTAAGTATATTAATAAACGGACCTATTCAGAGGATCGGGTAGCATGAGGGTTCGTAAACCAAATGAGTGTAGGAACTCATGTAATATGGTTTAACAAAGCCTACATACTAAAATGAAACTTATCCTAGGTGCTTTTGACCCGTTACGACCCGTTTAGGTAGCTTATGCTACTTTAACGCGTTGTTTGCGTAAAACATGTTCGGATCGCCTAACTAGCCCTATGACAAGTAAGATATGCCTTAACATGTTTAATATTGTTGTTAAATCAGTTTAGATGGCAAAAGTTATGTTACATAGGCTTAAAATGAATTTTGGCTCAAAAAGGGCATTTTGGTAATTTTCCTAAGGCATACAAACTACTTATCATACAATTACTTAAACGAAGTGACCATAAGGTATAACCTCGGAAGGTTATTCCCTATACAACTATGGTCACCTAATGTGTTTGGTCGGATCCTAATGATCGACCAAACGGGTCGGGTTCGAAAGTATAAGCGATTGATTAGATTGCTTACCCTTACGACCCTAAACAAGCACAAATCTAAAAGTGACGAGCTAAACATGCTAGAACATGCACTACGCCAAAACTAGGCTTTAGCCACATTTTTCCCAAAACCGCCCTGCCACACATATGAGAAAATGTGTGGCTAAAGGTCATTTATAATATTTAAAAATACTTCTAGCCACACAATTTATTATTAATGTGACCATGGTATACCGGTTCGAAACCTTTAGTCACATTTTTCAGAAAAAGTGTGACATTTACTAGCATGTCTAGCCACAGCTTAAAAAATGTGGCCAAATATAACCTATTGCCACAATATTTGTTTGATTTTTTTAATTAATGTGACGGAAACACATTTTTTTTAAACCTTTAGTCACACTTTTAATAAAAAATATGACAATCACTAGCCACGATAGAAAAGTGTGGCTAAATATTACTAACCGTCATAATAGGTTTTTAATGATGTGGCTAAATGATGATTCATATAAACCACTTAAATAGTATTGTTTATTTAGTCACTTATAAGTTTTTTTATGTGGCTAAAAATTATCAACTGTGACCATAAAAAATGTGGCTATACTTATTCTATAATCACACTTTAATTACTTTACGTGACCAACCTTTTCACTCCTTATCCCCTACATTTCTCTTTCCCCAACCAGGTTCTCTGTTTCAACAAAGCTACCTAGTCTCTCTTTCACCAAAAACCCTAATCCCCAAATCCCAGTTTGTCCCAAAATTCAATATAAAAGCCATTTAGTCGATGCGATATAACAAGGTCTAAATGAACATATGCCAATCGGAGAAAAGGAAAGCTTAAATCAATATAACATCTTAAACCATTTATCCGAGGTCCGTTTCGAGGTGTATGAATGGTGGTAATTCGGTGGTTGTTGTTTCTGGTGGTGGTGATAGTGTGAATTTGTTCTAAGAGGCGTAGGAGGTCTGTGTCTAAGAGAAATTACGGTGATGATGTTGGTAGTGCAGCAAGGGTTGTTTCAGATAGTGATTGAGGAATAGGTGGTCTATTTCGGTTGTTCAGCATCAGATTAGTGGCTCCGAGGTATAATTTGATACTCAATTAGTTAAATGTATTTTGTTGCCATGTTTGTAGAGTGTTTACATGAAGTGTTAGTGAAATTAAGTGTGTTTGTTTAGTGCTTTTGGTCTATTGATTAAAAATAATGCTAAGTTTGTAAGAGAATTTCACTACTACATTACCAAATCAATAAAACCATTAAAGAGGTTTCAATTTCACAACACACTAATAACCCACACCTATAGTACACACACAAAATGAATCAAAAAACATGGTTCTATGTAGCTAGTGATAGTAAGAAATCTTATACAAAAATCATTTCCACATCTTGTGCTTTCCAAACATGCCCCCTTGTGCCTTCCAAACATCCCATGCTTCCATATGTTCCCAAACGTTTTATGTTTTATCTCTTAACGGTCAAATGGATAAATTTTAAAAAAATTAGCTGAAATGGAACTGATTAAACGAGTAGGCTCTATAAAAAAATAGTTAAAATGTAAGTGCAGTTCCTGCCAGGTAACTGTCGCTTATCAGTTCTGGTCAACCAAAACAGAAGTCCAAGTTAAAGTCAACGATAATGAAGAATTCAAGACCACATGAAGACCAAGGGGAGTTTGTTAGTGCACTTTGGGTGATAAGTGCATGTCTTCCAATTTGTAGGGTCTTTATTGTACATGTCTTGAAAGTTAGTCCAAGGTTTATCCTTGGGACAATTTGTCCAAGTTTTGAGTCTAGGACAAAGGTCAGAGGTTTATGTTAGGGACAAAAGTCAGGGTTTTGGTGTAGATTGTTTGTCCGAGTTTAGTCCTAGTCTATATATATGTGTTGTATAGGATTAGGGCAAACATCCATGGATGAAGGATCGAACAAGGAAAAACTCTTGAGAGCTTTGTGCACCTCTCACAAGATCCCATCCATTCTAAATCACTGTGTGCATTCTAGAGAGAGAGGGAGACTATGTGTTAGTGAGAGAAAGCTAGGTTTAGATCTTTGTGATCTAAACCAGCTTGTAGATGATGTATACTCCTTTGGTTTGTGTAATCTGTGATGACTGATTCATCAATAAAGAGTTCATCTTCTACATCTTTCTATCTTTGGTGTTTATTTTGTTCTTCATGTCTTGAATCAAGTGCAATGTCTGATGTTCGTCATCGATCCGGTGCTTTCACAGAACAAGTGGTATCAGAGCAGTGTGCTCATACTACTGTAGGTGTTTCTTAGTTTGAAAGTTTTTGTGAGAAAAGTTCAAACTTTGATAGGGTTTAGTGAGAGTTTAGTGAGTTTTTGTGTTTTATTCATGATTCTTCATTCATATCTAGTGATTTGATGATGGATTTTGAGTAGTTTGGTGATGTTTAGTGTTGTTCTTCATCTGGGTTTTACAGGGGTTTTGGTTCTTTTTCATACAGAGTTTGAAGGGTGAAAAAGATTCCTGAGTTTGATCTTTGGAAGATTTGTCCGTGGTTTAAATTCTGTGTTTGTGTCTCCGGGGTATTGTTGAACCCGTGTGAAGTCACATTGGGGAGATAGTCCGGAGATTGGCTCTTTTGAGTTTTGAGAAATCCTTGTCCGAATTTTGGTTAGTCCGAACTTCATCCTTTTTATTTATTATTATTAGTCCGACTTTTATCTGTTAGTAGTAGAATCCGATTTCTTTATAGGTCCGAAGTTTTATAAGTCCAAATTTTAAATATAAGTCCGAATTTTTTTAAGGTAGTCCCTAGAGTCCGACTTTTAAGTTAGTGTCCAGTCCAAATTTTTCCTTTTTTCTTTGTGTCCGAACTTTGTTAATTTTATTATCATTTAGTGTGGAATTTAAGAAGTGTGAGGTTTTGTTTTTCTCTATTTAGGAGTCCGAGGTTTTAAGAAGTTTGACTTTGTCCGAATTTTGACTTTTGTTTTTTATTGTGTCCGAGTTTTTTGGTTCCCTTAGGAGGTCCGAATTTTTTAACATATTTCCTTGTCCGACTTTTTGATATAATTGTCAGAAATTCCGAGTTTAGTAAACTTTAGATAGTCCGTATTTTAGTATAAAGGTCACTATGTCCGAATTTTAACCTCAGAGTCCGAGTTTTATATTCTTAGTGAGTCCGATCTTTGATCTTTTATTAGGTGGTCTGAGTTTAAATTCCTAACAGTGTAGTGTCCGAGTTTTTCTGTTTGTGATTTATTTCAGGTTTTTGTGATCCGGGTTTCACACTCTGATTAAAGCTCAGACACTTCACTCCGTGTTTTCTCTCCGAGTTTGGACTTAGAAAATCTTTTCAGTGACATAGTTCTTGCTTGGTAACCTACTGTTGTTTTCTGAAATGGCAAACAACAATCTGACTGCAATGGTGCAAAACCTCAAGCACAATGCTGAGGTAGGAAGTAACGACAAACCACCTTTGTTGATAAACGAGCTTGATTTTCCTGAGTGGAAGGAACGTTTCGAGAGGTATGTACGAGCGAAAGACATCAAAATCTGGTTGTGTATCGTTAAAGGATGTGGAGCTACTCCAGTACGTACGTTGACGATTGATACGTATTTGGCACTCACTGACGACCAGAAGAGATTTTTTGACTGTGAAGAGAAAGCTATGTCAATGATAACGATGGCAATGTCACAATCTATACTTCATACGTTCCGTAAGAGAAATAACTCGAAGGAGTTGTGGGATAGCATGATCGAGCGATATGAAGGAAATGCAATTTACAAGAAACGACGACTCGAACGTTTGAAGACTCAATTCGTTGTGTTTAAAGCGTTAAGGAATGAATCATTTGATGTCACAGTGAACCGATTTTATCATCTACTGAGTGAACTTGATAGAAGTCAAGAGGGTATCTACACTGAATTTGAGAAGGTTGAGAAGTTTCTGAATTGCCTTCCCAGAGAATGGAATATGTACACCGCTTTGATCAGAGAAGGTGTTCTCTACGAGGAGCTCTCATTGGAAGAAGTTATACAAAAACTGAAGGGTTATGCTTGGAATATGGAAGATCAAGCATCCGATTTCGAGAAGATCCAAGATCCTCAGTTATATAAGGCTTCGAAACCAATGGAGAAGGGCAGTAACAGTGGAGTCGGTGTTGCTTTGTATTCGGAGAATAACACGCCTTTATGAGCAACAATGTTAGTCCAAGTGGAACAACCAATTCCAATCAAAGGATGTACTTTTCTAGTGGAGCTCAGAAATCTCAAGGCACAAGTTTGAACATTCCTAAGATAGATGCAAGCGGTTTGAAGTTGATTGAAGAAAATATGAGTCTGTTGGCATCCTTCATGACTGCGTACGAGAACTTCTGTCTTGGAAAGCTCGTTGAACCGTCAAGTCTCGATGAGGACTTTGACCAGATAGACCAAGACGAAATGGAAGAACTTGATCTACAACTCAATATGGCACTCTTAGTCCATAGGGCGAAGAAGTTTCTGTTGAGAACGGGTAGGAAGTTCATAGGAGGTCAGACAAAGACTCGAATGGGAGTCGACATGTAAAAGGTGAAATGTCACAACTGCGGCATCTACAGGCATTTCGCTCGTGATTGTCGGAAGCCGAAGATGGAAAGATCGAACAGAGAAAACTACTCTCAAGGAAACAACTCAAGACCTCACAACAATTCAGCAACTACTTCCAACTCAAGTGCTCGTCCAAGTTGTTCTGAAAATCTTACACCTTCAACAAACAATGCTATGGTGGCTCAATCTTTACAAAAAGTGACTGAGTCTTACGACTGGGGTTGTGCATTGGAAGACATTTCAGGAGCTATTGCGTCACAAGCCTTTATAGCTGAAATTGTCAACGAAGAAGTGTGTGAAGAGATTGTCGAAGAGACTAGCATTGAGGAATTTGCGGTTGTAGCTGAAGAAGTGTGTGAAGAGATTGTCGAAGAGACTAGCATTGAGGAACTTGCAGTTGTAGCTGAGGTTCTTGGGGAAGAGTTGGATTCGGGCAATGTTGCTGAAAATGAAGATCCCTCGAATGTAGAGTCTGTTGAGAAGTCTAACAAGACAAAAGATGGAGAAAAGGGAGAACGCTTTGAATTCAACATCTCCACAGCTGAAATGCAGCAATTTGCGGATGCAGAAGCTAAAAGGTTGGAAGAAAACTCCGTAGAAAAAGAGGCTTGTGCATTCATGGCTGGCATTGAGGTAAAATCATCTTCTGTAGATAAGCGATGTGCTAGATGTGTTGAGTTTGTCACCAAGATAGATAGATATGCACTTCATAACACAAACTTAATTGCAGATTTAGAAAAATCCATAGAACTCATTGCTGTTTTGTCTAATTCGGATAAAGAACACCGAATTAAGATAAAAGGGCTGAAAAATGATATCTCTGAATTTGAGAGACGTGTGGCTCAGGTAAATCTTAAAAATCAGGAATTAAGATCTGAACTTGAAATGAACCAAAATTGTGTTTTGGAAAAGAACAAAATCATTTTGGAAAAAGATAATCTGATTTTAGATTTGCAACGAAAAATTGAAAAGTTCAGGGATTCATCTGAAGTGATGAATTTCTTTATAAACAGCCAACGTCTCAAAGAATCTGAGGAAGAAATGTTCGGCATCGGTTATAAGAAAGTGCCTCCTCCGGTAAACCATAATTATACATCGATGCCAAGCATTGATCCTGAATTGGCAAATTTTGTGCCAAAGACCCCTCTGACGGTTGAACCGCAAAGTGAGTCAGAATCTGAGCCAGATGAAGTTACTGACTCAGATCAGTCGAAGATGAGTGGAGTTTCAAAGAAAAATGAAGTAAATCTTGAAAACATTGAAAATTTGATAAACAATAAGATTTTGGAAATGTTTAATCAAGTTCAAAATGTGAAGTCAAAACCAAAGTCGCGTGGGAAATCTAAAAAGTCTTTGAAAAATATCCCTAAAATTGAGTTTGTTAAAGGGGAGGATTTTATCAAAGAAGAAGAGAAAATCGAAACAGGTTCAAACTCTCAGTTTGTCAACCAAATTTTGAAAAATTCCACTAACGCCTCATCATCTTCGACCGATCATGAGGAACGTCCTAAGAATGCTGCAAAAATTCGCAAATGCTATAAGTGTCGTGGGAAAGGACACTTAGCAGCAGACTGTCCAGATGACAAGGGCAAATCCCTTGTTGATCCTGATCAAAGGAAACCTTTTGTTGAAAAACCACAAAATGAAACAGTTAATGTTGAAAAGAAAAATGGTAAAAATCAGAAGGTTGAGAAAAACAAAGTGATTAAACAAGAAGTAAAACCAGTTGTCAAAACAAACGTTAAATCACAACAAAATCAGGATCACGGGAAGAAACCAGTTGTTATTAATCGTGGTGAAGGATCGGAAAGTTCATTTCAAAGACATGATACTCGTGAGAAAACCCCTCACAGACGACAAAATCATGTTACTTTCCAAACACATGAGAATGACCAACGTTTTGGAGGTTCAAACAACAACTATGTTAGACCTCATGCACAAAACAGATTCGTGAATGACCGAAATGCGTCACCCCCCCCCCCCGATTTCCAAATCAAAGACAGCATTCGGATAATCATCCATGATCATTCTCAAGACACGATGATGTTCCTAGATTTGGTAGGAATTTTGAGTCACCCAGGAATCAACATTACAGTTACCAAAACTATGGAAGCCGAGGTTATGGAAACTCTGGTTATACCAACAGATCGTCAACTCCGTATAATCCACGATTTGCGGGGAGTCATTCCAACAATTTCCGAAATGGAAAAGGAGGACACAATGGCAATGATGGTTATTTCAAAGAGTTTTCTTATGTTGATGAATCGGGACGACCCAAGACCATCATGGCTTGGGTCCCACACTCTAACTAAATTTTCTTGTTGGGGAGTGTAGGAGCAGCTGAAACGAGCTATCTATATTTGGTATATCGATAGTGGCTGTTCCAGACACATGACAGGAAATAAAGAGTTATTCAACAATTTTAAACAAATTCGTCGTGGTTATGTGAATTTTGCCGGTGAGAAGGGTGGTTACATCACCGGTGAAGGTTCGGTGTCAAATGGAAAAATTACGCTGCATAAAGTGAACTACGTTGAAGAATTGAAGCATAACTTGATGTCGGTTTCTCAAATCTGTGATAACAAGTACACGATGTTGTTCAGTGATAAAGCTTGCTTCGTCTTGCGTCCGGGATTTGTTGTTCCTGAAGATTGGATCGTTATGAGGGCTCCAAGGGTGAACAACACATATGTCATGGACATGCGCCCGTTGGTTAACTCATCTGCTCCAGTGACATGTCTACTTTCGAAGGCGACTGAAGATCAATCGTATATCTGGCATAGGAGAATGGGCCACGTGCATCTGCGAAAAATGAACCACTTAGTGAAAAACAACTTAGTGTTGGGGGTTCCTTTACGTAGTTTCAATATGCACAACAAATGTGAATCATGTGAAAAAGGAAAAATCAAACGAAAGCCTCACAAACCAAAAACTGTTAACTCAATCCAAAAACCACTTGAATTGCTTCACGTTGATCTTTTCGGCCCGATCCATGTTGCTAGCATTGGTGGGATGTCTTACTGCTTAGTTGTCACTGACGATTTCTCACGTTATTCATGGGTATTTTTCTTAAAAACAAAGGATCAAACTGCTAGTATTTTAAGAGACTTATTCAAACAACTTGAGAAAAATTATTCACTTCCTATTAAGAAAATCCGAAGTGACAACGGCACTGAGTTTAAAAATCATTATATGGATGAGTTATGTCGGGAAATGGGAATAGTTCATCAGTTCAGCGCTCCATATGTTCCTCAACAGAACGGAGTTGCAGAACCGAAGAATCGTACCCTAATTGAGGCAGCCCGAACTATGCTTTCTGAATCAAAATTGCCAATTTTCTTCTGGGCCGAGGCGGTAAACACTGCATGTTATGTGCTAAATCATGTGCTTACTGTCAAAAGAGAAGATAAAACGTGTTATGAATTGCTTGAAAACAGGAAACCAAACTTATCTGGTTTTCAGCCTTTTGGGATTAAGTGTGTTATCAAACGCACCAAAGATACTCCGAAAATGGGGGAAGTTGGTGAAGTTGGGTTCTTTTTGGGTTATTCCAATGGAACTCCAAACAAACGCGTTTATAACGTCAAGAAGCGTACAGTGGAGATCGTGTTTGATATAACTCCTTTGAGTTACGATCCTCCACCGTCCGAATTCGGTCCTAAAAGCGGTTACGATTATGATAAACTATTTGACTCATTTGATCTTCCTGATGTTTCAGAAGAAGATTCGGAGGTTGTCTACACACATCTTGTGAACAAAGATGAAGTGGATGCAAGCTGGAGAGTAAGTATTCCTACTAATGTGTCTCCGAATGTTCCAGTCGCTGATTCTTCGATTGTAAACGAAGTTGTTGCTGAGCAGATCCCCAATGCAACTGCTCAAACTACAAGTGGTGATCTTTATGTTGATTTTTCAGCATATCCAAATGTTAATGCGTCTTCTGGAAATGATCAAGCTTCTAGTAGTAATGCAAATACTGAGGGGGAGATTCAATCGAATTTGGGAAACAATCTTCAAGCTCCGGCAATTCCAGTTCCAAGAACAAATATTCATCATCCTGTTGATAATATTATTGGGAATCCAAATGCGGGAGTGCAAACGCGAAGGAGTATTTCAGAGATGCAATGTCTGTTCTCTGCTATCAAGAAAGAAGAAATCTAGAATCTTAGCCTGCATGAATGTTTTATCTCTCAGATAGAGCCGAAGAACTATCAAATGGCTCTGAAGGATAATTCTTGGTGTGAGGCGATGCAAGAGGAGTTAGCTCAGTTCGACAAGTTAAAGGTGTGGAATTTGGTCGATCTTCCAAAGGGCCAACATGCAATCAACACGAAGTGGGTTTTCAAGTGCAAGAAAGACGATAAGGGTGTTGTCGTCAGAAACAAAGCACGGTTGGTTGTTCAAGGCTTCAATCAGAAGGAAGGGATTGATTATACCGAAGTTTATGCACCGGTGGCAAGACTGGAAGCTATTCGTTTGTTTCTAGCCTTTGCTGCACACTTGCGTATCAAAGTCTATCAGTTGGATGTGAAAAGCGCCTTCCTTTACAGGAAATTGCATGAAACTGTGTATGTGTCCCAACCACCGGGTTTCGAAGCTCCAGGGTTAGACAACAAGGTCTATCTATTGGACAAGGCTCTCTACGGTCTCCATCAGGCCCCTCGAGCATGGTACGAGACGTTGTCAAAGCATCTATTGGAGCATGGCTTCTCGCGTGGTGCAATTGACTCCACACTGTTCATTTTGAAGAAAGGGGGAGATTTTCTGATCGTGCAAATTTACGTTGATGACATAATTTTTGGTTCTTCAAATGAAGAATTGTGTCGTGAGTTCGAAGCGGTGATGAAGTCCAAATTTGAAATGAGCGCGATGGGCGAGTTATCTTTCTTTTTAGGTCTTCAAGTGAGTCAAGGGAAAACCGGGACGTACGTGCATCAGACAAAGTATGTCCACGAGATTCTCAAAAGATTTAGATTGGAAGATAGCCTACCCTATGACACGCCTCTACCGACAAATATCAAGCTTTCATCCGATGATGTGAAAGATCCTGAAGTGGATCCGACTCTATATCGAGCAATGATAGGTTCATTGATGTATCTTACTGCTTCACGACCAGATATTATGTTCTCTGTTTGTTTGTGTGCTAGGTACCAATCAACTCCGAAGGAGTCTCACTTGAAATCAGTCAAGCGTATTTTCAGATATCTGAAAGGGACGCCTAAGCTTGGATTGTGGTATCCAGCTGAAGGTGGTCTGGATTTGATGGCGTATGCTGACGCAGATTTCGGAGGGTGCCGGATGAACAGAAAGTCAACCTCTGGCGGCGCACAACTTCTTGGGAACCGTCTTGTCTCTTGGCAATGCAAAAAGCAAGTTGCCGTTTCTTTATCCACGTGCGAGGCCGAGTACATTGCTGCATCAAGCTGTTGTGCTCAGGTCTTGTGGATTCAGTAGCAGATGAGGGACTACGGTTTGAATTTTACTCAAACTCCTATTCTTGTCGATAACAACTCTGCCATTTCCATAACTAACAATCCTGTTAATCACTCACGTACTAAGCACATAGATGTTAGGCATCATTTTATTCGCGACTGTGCTGAGAAGGGTTTAATAGAAGTGGTTAGGGTAGACACCTTGGATAATCTTGCCGACCTGTTTACGAAGACATTCGATCGGGCTAGATTTGAAAATCTGGTCCGAATGATTGGCATGAATAACCCCGAGTAAAATGCTTTTCAAAACTCGCATAGAAACTTTATTTTATGTTTACTGTACAGTTCTTACCGCTTTCCAAAAATTGAAGTCGTGTTGAGATATAAGGGAAATCATAGTACATCGGTTAGTCGTATCTGGTGCAGGATTATGGTCATATATAAAATTAAATGTTAACTGTAACAGCTTCATTATACGTTGCTTCGGTAGGTTTTACGCGTCAATAAGAACCTGTTTTTGGTATATAAACATAATGAACTGCGTAACTTGTGTGGCACATCTCTCGGATATATGGTCTTGGTACCGTAATTTCGTTTGATAGATTGCCGAGGTTCTGAGATACGTGGTCTTTATGCTGTTTATCATCTGGGTATCATGGTTGTTTCTTTTACCGGAAATAACGGGGACGCAAGTCTAGATCTTCCATGATACCATACATACGTGTAAATATCCTTAATACATGATGCATTCGACCCAAATAAGTGATAAACAATCACATGTCCCACAAAATCATGCGGGAGTCAAGTTCGTCTCTTTGTCTGTACGATGGTACTAACCTGTTCACGGACTTGCTCCTGTGCCCTTTGCATATGAAATTCAAGTTCCTCCTCAATAAGTGATTCTATCACAAAGGACTTGTTTTCAATCCCAAATAAGTGAGTATCTCACATTAGCTTATACGTCAAAACAGATGATAAACGGTATACTCACCAGTAAGATGAACTCTCGTGCATACCTTGATACGGGAGTATATTCTGAGGTGGGTAAACATAGTTACAGTCAGCTATTAAAACACTTAATCGCATATCTCGAAAACAGTGTTCGAAAGCGTGCTAAAGCTTAAGTGGACCACAATACCGTTGAACGTCTTGAACTGTTAATATCATTCTAAAAGCTTAAACTGATAAACTATGTTCTTGTGTTCGATATTGACAGAAAAACCGATATGATCCCTTTGCTCCGATTTCACAAAAAGATAATTAGTGTAAATACGTTCGTAGGTTTAATTTCTTTATTCAGTCAAAAATTCAAAAAAAAAAAAAAAAAAAAAAACATCAAAAAGATTTTGCTTTCTTGTTTCTATGTGCGAGTTATCATTTTGAAAATTCTCTAAGGGTTGTGAACATTCTTTAATAAGGTGTTAAACATCAAGTTAGGTAATCTTAAAATAAGTCTTTTTGTATAAAAATCGGTCGTGCAAGATCCATCTAAGTGTGTGGGTAATCACGTCATTTTAAGGTGTTTCGGTAAATCTGCTTCCAAGTTGTGATATTTTTCCAAAAGTATAAGTTTTGAAGTAACTTGTTCTAAATGATCGTGTTTTGAAATACAAATTATTAAATATTGGTTGTTTAATATTTCAATTAGTGATTCCGGGGTATTGGAACTATTTTTGGGATCCAGGTTTGGGCTGAGTATCTCCGGGGTCAAGTTTCTTAATCCGGGGTTAAGTGTTTCAGGTCTGGATCGTTCATCTCAAGATGGAAGATTTGGAGAAGCTGTGTGCATCTGGATCATTCATCTCAAGATGGAAGATTTGAAGAAGCTGTGTGCATCTGGATCTTTCATCTCAAGATGGAAGATTTGAGAAGCTGTGTGCGTCTGGATCGTTCATCTCAAGATGGAAGATTTGAAGAAGCTAAGACGTCTGCCGTTGCATTCCTTTGTAGAAGATCAACCGTTAGCTGATCAATACATCAAGGTCGTGCAGTTCTGTGTGAAAAACCAGGCGGCGAGTACTCGAAGAGAGTATGAAGATCTCAAGACCAATGAAGACCATGCACTGATCAAGGGGGAGTTTGTTAATGCACTTTAGGTGATAAGTGCATGTCTCCCATTTGTTAGGGTCTTTATTGTACATTTGTTGAAAGATAGTCCCAACTTTATCCTTGGGACATTTTGTCCAAGTTTTAGGAAAGGCTTTTGTCTGAGGTTTATGTTAGGGACAAAAGTCAGAGTTTTGCTTTGTGTAGTTTGTTTGTCCGGGCTTTCTAGTTTGTCTTGAAAGTCCAGGTTTTGCCTTGTATATATACCTTTATGTGGAATAGACAAGGCGGCGATTTCTGTGTGATATTCTGTGCACCTAACCCTAATCATTGTGTGTGTGTTTGTCTGGCGGCTACTGTGTGTGACGTCATTCATCTTCCTCATCAAGAATACTCAGTGTATTCTTGATTTCTCTCACAAATCTTTGCATTCTAGTGTATCATCTACAGTGGTTCATCATCAGGTGGATTCCGCACACCTGTTGGTTGCGTTAGCTGAGTGAGATCTTGGATAAGGAGGCCTTACATAAAATGATGCGGGTCAAATGATACGGGGAAATAGGTACTTTTAGCTTGACCAAGTTGATGCGTTTTATGTTTTATCTCTTAACAAGTCAAATGGATAAATTTAAAAAAAAAATAGCTGAAATGGAACTGGTTAAACGAGTAGGCTCTATAAAAAATAGTTAAAATGATGTTGGTCAAACAAATCGAAAGTTGTGAAAGTTTTTTTTAACACACATTACCTCGTAAATTTGTTTATAGAAGGTTATTATTATTACTATGGTATAGTTTTGTAATAACATCTATTTACGACGAGCAGTATTATGGGTCAACTGGGTTATCAAATGGGTAATATATTATAAATTAGCTGAAAATGAAATGGGTCAAGCAAGTAGATTCAAAAAAATTAGCTAAAATGAAACGGGTCAGACAAATCAGCAGTTGTGAAAGTTTTTTTTAATACACATTACCAGTTCAACTATGCAGCATCCAATAGCATCAAAGGATTGGCAACCCTTATCTTCAAGCAGTGGTGCAGCTTCAATAGGGCTTTTACAAGTTATGAAATCTACGGTGAGAAATATGCAACTTAAGTAATCATAAAGGTCGCTCTCAATCTATTTGCATTGTCCGGTCTATATTGTCCTTGCCAGAGGTGAATTGCAGATAATACTAATTCTATTTATGGAGAAAAAACATATTTTGTTTAAAATTTGTTCCTTTCTTGTTTTTCCCTTTCAAACTAGCTTGTACCCATTTCCATACCAAACGCCGAACGCCACCTAAAATTTATTAGATTTATAAACATAATACTTATTATTATTTGTATTAAACTTAGAATTTACTACATATATGTGTGTATGATAAAACAATATGTTCGAACGGTTATGATGGTTGGCTGAGGTCGCTTAAAGTGACGGTTATTCCCGCCAATCTTAACCATCAACATAACCGCTATATTATATGTATATATGTGGGTTACCGGCAATTCTTGCCGGGTACCAAGACATTCATAACTTCCGTTATTGTTTGTCCATTTTACTCGCTTACCTGTCAAACATCATGCCTGCAAATAACACCAACAATCATAAGTGTCTCATGAAACCCTCAAAACCCCTCCATAATCACGATGAAGATCAACGGCTTCCGCTAACAAGTGGTATCAGAGCCGGTTATATAAGTGATGATGATTTAAAGCCGTCGTCAACCATGATGCCATGTATGCACTGCACTGAAGAAAAACGTGAATGAAAATGGATGCAACGATGTTGCTATTACTGCAACAGACCAGGCCACAAAATTTCTGCATGCCAAGAGAAGGAGAAGGATGAAGAAAGTCAGTTATTACGTCTAGCGGTCAATACAGGAACGCAAAAACGTCTAGATGAAGAGATTAATCAACAAAACAATCAGAGACAAGAATATATGGTGATCGGAACTGACGGTGGATACTGGTCGGATATATGGTACGTTAGTAAAACTTACAATCATAATTTCTCTGGCAATATAGACATGTTTAAACGTATGAAAAATATGTCATGTGTTGAAACGGAGACTGGGGAAAACAATTTTTTCTTCATTAGAGGAATCGTGTGGTTGATGTTATAATAGGGTCCGAAAAGATTCGAGTACAAAGTGTGTTCTACACACCGAACATCGATAGAAATGTCTTGAGTCTCGATCAATTAATGATTCAGGGATTTACAGTGAAATTTATGGGGGATGTATGTAAATTATTCCCAACATTTAGTGTTCCTGTATACAATAAAAAGAATGGACAAACCAGTTTGACGAAAGAAGAAGAGATCGGAGAATTAGAAAAGCAGTATGTGATTAGTAAGAATTCCGATCATGAGAAATTCAAAACAGAGTTTCTAAATGAATACTTCGAAAATTTGAATATCTCTGCCAATGAACCAGACTGCAACATTCTGATTTTACAAGCAATGTCCTTTAAGGACTTTCAAGACTGCAAGGCCTTACTAAACATGCTTGAAGATGAAGACTATGTCATCAAGTATAAATATTATCTTGAAACAACATTCAACAACATGATAGAATGGTTTATTAAAGAAAAACTGGAAATCCACTCAAGACCGTTGCCTGCATATGCGACAAACAATCGGAAGGTGGGATTACTAGACCTATATATGGCGGTGAAGAGGGAAGGGGGTCACCGGCGAATTACTGAAAATGGGATGTGGGCGATGATAGCAAAGGATACAGGTTTCGAGTATGAAGATGGTGAATACATGCGTCTGATATACGCTATGTATCTGGACGTACTTGTATACTACTACAAGTTCAAGGTAACACAGGAAAGGGCAATCGGAAAAGAGGAAGAGAAGACTGTGGATCCCAGACAGAGCATGAGGGAAGGAGATAAGGAGGTTATAACTGATGCAGGTCAAACGGAGACTGCTTGATGTTCAAGTTGTACCGGAGCAGTAGAGAAGGATGTGAAACATTATGCATTATTTACAAATCAAGCAGGTACAGTCAGCGGGTTACAAGAGCAGTCGGAAGCAATTCAAGATATGGCTGAAGATCACTACACATTCTATGGTGGCAGTGATTGGCATGGACTCAAGAAACTACAACAAAGGAAGAGATTCGATTTCTCAAGGGCAAAGAAAGCTGTAAATGAAGCAAATTACAGCGTGATCAAAAACTCCCGTAAACCTGATTATGTTTAGGGGAGAGTATTAGATTTATAAACATAATACTTATTATTATTTGTATTAAACTTAGAATTTACTAGATATATGTGTGTATGATAAAACAATATGTTCGAACGGTTATGATGGTTGGCTGAGGTCGCTTAAAGTGATGGTTATTCCCGCCAATCTTAACTCTCAACATAACCGCTATATTATATGTATATATGTGGGTTACCGGCAATTCTTGCCGGGTACCAAGACATTCATAACTTCCATTATTGTCTGTCCATTTTACTCGCTTCCCTGTCAAATATCATGCCTGCAAATTCCACCAACAATCATAAGTGTCTCATAAAACCCTCAAAACCCCTCCATAATCACGATGAAGATCAATGGCTTCCGCTAACAAAATTATCTGTTCTTATATATTCAGGTGATTACCCTAGATATCTAGCGTTAGAGAGACGGTTCCAGCCAGTTAAGGTACCTGAGCCTTCTTTCTTTGTTTATAGTTAAGTGATAAAGTTGGTGGGTTGGGCATGTTGGGTAAGAGGTCGAAAGCAGGGCTGGCAACTCGTGTTTGGTTTAGGTCGGTAGGTCTGTATAACCCAAACCAACCTCCACTTGAGTAGTTAATCTTGTCGAAAAGGCGGACTCTAAACTGGTTAAATGGTTTAGCTTTGTGGAGCCATTTACAATCCGTTTGTATGGCTAGTGTCATTGGCACACTGATATCCTTTTGTAATTTATAGTGAGATACCAAACTCAACCCAGTAGCTTGGTTTATGCGTGAAGCACTAAGCCGTTTAGGTCCTAAAAGCAAAAGCGAGAGCTATATCTTATTTTTATTGAAACCCAAAAGATATAGTTGACCAAACTCAGCTATATCTTATTTTTATTTTCTCACGTATCTATGTCAAATTAAAACCGAAAGGATGAATTTGGGCATTTAAAATTGTTTTTTTTTTCCAGAAAGGGCCTCAATTTTTTTCCGGCTTTGGGCCTCCAAATAGGTTGAGCCGACCCTGTTGGTAAGACGGTGAATATACTGGTGATGCATACTGATTCATTTTGGTTATAACGTTGATTTGTAACTTTACATATTTTTTAGCAGATTCATTAAAATTGTGTATCAAAGTTACGAAGTAGCAGATAGATCAACTAAAGTTAAACGAATATAATTGCATGCATAGAAAGTTTGACTAAACCAGAGTTTAATGAGTTGTTTACCAGCTATTTCCAAAGTTTAGACTGTCGTGAGTGCTACTATTTTTGAAGTTGAAGTTTGGATGCATTTTGATGATGAAAGATGTGTTTGCTTTGAATATTGGTTTTTAGGTGAAACAAGCAATCGCTGAAGATGAACAAACAAAAGTGTTGGCTTATATAACTGCCCCAAAGAAGCTCTGTAATAGTTGTTGGAATGGCTGGACTGCTTGATGATTTATTTATATAACATCATTTTTTCATGTTTCCATATCATACTCACTAGTTTGTTTGCATGCCAACGTGTGTGAGATATCACCAGTTTATGTTGGACTTTGTTTATACACGCCCAATTACTAAATTTGGGTCTTAAGGTTTTTGTTTTTATTGTAGATATATAATATATAAATAACTTCTATATATTGTGTTTTTATCCCATATAAGATTCATAGAGATTATACATGTAATCTCTTTTTTCAAATTTATTTATATTTCAGTTCGGTTCCTATCATAAAAACTTCCCCCTCAAATGAAACACTCAGTTAAAAAAAATACACTATATAAAATAAACATATAAAAATCTAAATAAAAAAGATTATATTATGTCTTAAGGGACTATATTGGGCCTTAATTGATTACAACGAACAATACTAGGTGAAATATGTCTTAATAGACCATATTGGGCCTTAATGGATCATAACGATAGATAATAGTAAAACATATATGCTTTAATGGACCATATTAGGTCTTAATAGATCAAAACATGTCTTAGTTTACCATATTGTGCCTTAATGGATCATAAGAGACAATAATAGATCATACATGTCAATATGGACCTTATTGAGCCAAGTGTTAATTGACTATATTGGTCCTTAATGTATCACAATGGATAATTGTATATGGTACATGTGTTAATAGACCATATTCGGCCTTAATGAATCACAATGAACAATAGTAGATCACACATGTGTTAATGGACTATATTAGGCCTAATTGATCACAATGGAAAATAGTAGATTATACATTTCTTAATGGACCATTCTGGGCCTTAATGGATCACTTTGGACAATAGTAGATCGTATACGTGTTAATGGACCATATTGGGACTTAATGGATCACAATGGACAATAGTAGATCTTACATGTGTTAATGGACCTTATTGAGCTTTAGTGGATCACAATGGACACTAATAGATCATACATGTGTTAATGGACCATAGTGGGCTTTAATGGATCAAAATGGACACTAGTAGATCGTAAATGTGTTAATGGACCGTATTGGTTCTTAATGGATCACAGTGGATAATTGTAGATCATGTACTAGGCCTTAATGGATCACAATAGATAGTTGTAGATCATATATGTCTTGATGGACCTTATAGGTCCTAACTAGATCACAATGGACAATCGTATATCGTTTTTGTGTTAAAAGACCATATTGGGCCTTAACGGATTAAAATAGACAATAGTAGAGAATACATGTCTTAATGAACCATATTAGGCCTTAATGGATCAAAGTGGACAATAGTAGATGGCACATGTGTTAATGGACCATATTGGGCTTTAATGGATCACGATGGATAATAGTAGATCACACATTTGTAAGTGGACCATATTGGGCTTTAGTTCATCACAACGGATAATTGTAGATCATATATGTCTTAATGGACCTTATTGGGCGCATAAAAGCGACGAAGTTTAAAACAAGGTCAGGGGCGGACCCACATAGAGTGGGCGGACCCACATAGAGTGGGTCGGGGGTCCCCGGACCCAATGTTTTTTAAAAAAATTAGTAGATTCCGTATATTAAATTGTATAAGGACCTCATAGATACAATTAGGTGGACACCATAAAAAGAAAAGGAAGCCTCATGTAGGGGTAAATCCCTCTCTTTACCAACAAGAGGTCATGGGTTCAATTCTTATATAGCTCATTTTTCCTGTTTTTTTTTTAATGTAGTTCAAACCTCGCTATGACCCGACCCGAACGAGGACCGACCAAAAAATTTTAACGTTTTGTTATGAAAATTTTGAACACCAAAAAAAATGGACCCCATTGAATTTTTTTTTGGGTCCGCCACTGAACAAGGCGTGAAACACAAAAGCGACGGGCTTTTCGTACTGAGGCGTAAGCTAATTATATATTTTTTATATATCCCACATATAATATCATAGGTTTTTAGCTTTCCCTCCCTAATATACAACTACCAGTATGATTTTAGCTGTGTGTAGAAACCAAAAAAATCAAATGTACAACAGTTAGATGCATAAAAACGTCTTGGATATGAGAGTGCTCCCCTCTAGCTAATAAAGACCAAAAAATCAAATTCCTCGCCCAACTTTTCCCTCTTCCTCAAAAACTCAAATTCCCCTCTCATCTCACCCTTTCCCTCCTAACCTAATCAACCCTCTTCCTCACAAACCCAAATACCCCTCTTATCTCCTCCTTCCCTCTTAACCTAATTGAATCTTCATGTCCTCACAAAATTCAAGAACTCAAACTACTCAATGGCTACTCTACGATGAGCGACGCCGTCAAATCCTATGGCTCAAACCTACTTGCTCTGTGCGCCGACGGAAATCTTCGGTTTTTCAACTCATTAGAGATGGTGACCCATAAGATCCCAACAAGAGATTCTGATTTCATAATATCTTCCCCAAAAAACGTTGATCGATTCCAGACTTTTTAGGGTTTTTAGGATCTTCCCCAAATCCGTATATATAGGGTTTGATGGATATCAAATCATAAGGGGTAGCGGCGCAGCTTGTTGCCCGTTTACCAACTATCTCGATGTAAATTAAAAAGAAATAAATTGTCAAAGTTAGTTAATTAAAAAAAAAATTTAGATACCAAAAAAAAAAAAACAGTGTCATTGGTTTTCGTTTTCTACATCAAATTACTAGTTGACAATTATGTAACTTTGCACTTCATTTTTCATAATTTGGGTTTATTCTACCTAATCTGTATGCCGTCGCTTTCTTTCAGTTGATGTGAAAGTAATTGTTGATGCACACATCTGTCGTCTTCGTCTTACATCGAGCCTTTGGTTCGTTGCGGTTCGGAACAAGAATGATGTCATCATTCTTGATGATGACATCATCCAAGTGATCTAATTGCTTACATCATGACAACAACAAGTACACGTGAATGAAACAGAATTGATACATTTCACAAGAGACAAAAAGTTCAAAATGTATTTCATATGTGTCAGTCATGATTCCGCTCATATGGTCTTAGAGATTCCGCTCATCTGTCAAGATGATTCCGCTCATGTGTCAAGATAGGTCCGCTCATATGTCAATTTGATTTCGCTTATGTGTCAAGTTGTAATTCCGCTTTTATGTCATGACCGTATAAGCGAACCTGTGTGGCCTATAAATAGGTCATATGAGCGGAATCACATTAAGGAGTTAGAGGTGTTGTCTTCCGGTGAGCCACGAAGTGCTGCCGAAGTGTCTACTCGATTGTACATGTCATTCAGATCAATAATATCGACATATTAAAGTGAATTCTCGCTGAATTGTACTCGGTTTGTCTGTTTCCGCCATTCAAACTAAGATAAACTCTTCTAAGCGACTTGTTTAGGTCCGAATTCGATCCTACAATTGGTATCAGAGCTAGTGAAGAAGAGTTTTATCCAATTCAGCCAAGAATTCTGTTTCTACACAGCGATTTCTGTTTCTACATCTTTCTTTTTCGAAAAACAAAACTTTTTACCATCAAAATCGGCCAAATTTCACATATATTGTGCGTAAACATGTTTTAATCAATCCTTGAAAATTTCAGTTTTAAAATCGATCTAAAACTTAGATTTTTTGAGGTATCGCTCATATGGACTCGTGCAAAAAGTGACATCATCACCTGGTTTCGCTCATTTGAACACTTAAGGTTCCACTCATTTGGACAACTTAGATTCCGCTCTTGTGACACTTCAGTGGTATCGATTTGTGTGACACATCTTTCAAGGCTGTCAGTTTGCGTAAAAGAGATAGTAACGTGTATCAGTTGTCGGTTTGCATGTGTGTTGGACAGTTTGCATGTGATAACAATCAATTTAGTGTGTCAGTCGGTCACATGTGAGTGCATAGTTCAAGAGTTTACATGTGATATTAATCTCTTTTGAACAGTTGTCAGGTCTTGAAAATTAAAAAATTAGATCTCATATGTTGTTGCCAGCCTGAGTGTGTCAGTGTCACATGAATGCTTGGTTCAAGAATAAGGATTGTTTTGATATTAAGAGTTGTCTGCCGGATTTGTGTCAGCCCATGTGATTGTTAAGTTGTTAAAGCCCAAAGTTTGGATAAAGACTTGTAGTGCGGCCCAAGGTTCATTATCGTTTTCGGCCCAATCATTGTGTTGTTTGATTCAAGTCTTGACCCATTGAAGTTGGTTAAAACAGTTTGGAAGTATTTCAGATTGTGTTGGGAGTTTTTGGGTGATTTGACTAGGTGAATCAGTTCGTGTGAAAGCTTGTTTGAAAAATTCTTCGATTCCGAATCATGGATATAATTTTTTTTAAAATGACTAAAGAAACAATTGATAGAATAAATGTATTAACGAAAGAATTTGATTCATTTTCAGGTTATCCAGGAGAAAGTACAAAGAGTATCATTGAGAGGTATAGCCATCTTGTTCGCTCAATGTCTGAGAAAGGTATTAAAAAAGAATCAGAAGAATGGGTTGAGAAATTAGCCAATGCCTTACCTCAACAAGAGTGGGATACATTTCTTTTGAATTTAAAAAGAAGTGGAGAATACTCTGATTTGGCAATTGGTCAATTCATTAAGAAACTTGAAGAACAGATGGAGAGGAATGCTGAGAAGAAGAAAAGTCAAAGTGGAAAATCAATACTAAAGAAGAGCAAGAGTAAAGGTGTCCAAGTGGAAGAGGAACAAACTGAAGAGATTTCAGTGATGAAGAATGAAAAGAAATCTGCTGATAAACAGATTCTTGAAATGAAGGAAAATTGTGAGAGGTTGAAATCAGAAAATGACAAACTGTTAAGTAATTTGAACAGTTTGACATTAGAAAACAAGGTTTTGAAAGAAAAAAAAAAATTTGAAGATAAAATTGAGACCTTTGAAAATGAAAAATCAAGAATTGAAAAAGAATTTCAAAGTCAGATAAAGATTCTTGAAGATGGAAGAAATGTTTTTAGTCAAAACAACATTGAAAAGCAAAAAATTATAAATTCTCATCTTCAGACGATTATTCGACTTGAAAAAGAAGCTGAATGTGCTCGAAAGACAATCAAGGTTCATCTTGAACGAATATCTCAGCTTGAAATTGAAGCTGAGAATTCAAGGAACAAAATAGATGAACTTGAAAAGAAATTGAAAGGTTTTGAGACTTCATCTGAGTTTCCCTGTCCAAAACCAATCAATTCTGTTCCAATAAGTGACAATGTCACAAACTTTGACAAAGTCAAAGTTGAAGATTGTGATGAGAAATCTGATGATGAAAAAGATAAAAGTGAAAAACAAAAATTGTTTTTGAAATTAAAAGAAAAATTTCAAGAAACTGTTCTACAATCAACCGAAAAGGGAGAATGCTCTAAGCAAAAACCTTTGAAGAAAAAAGTGGAACAGAAACAAAAAATTAAAAATTTGAAAAATGTTCAAAAAGAGAATAACAGCTCATCAGATCGATCATCCAATCGCAATCAAAAACCACAAAAAGTAAAAAATGAAAACTCAAAAATTGTTGGCAATAAGTGGTGCAGGTTGGACCACAGTGCTCAAAAGTCAAATCCAGCAAACATGAGGAAGGATTATCACCAAGCCAAACAATGCTATGATTTGAGCATTTGGGCTGAAAATGGTGATTGGTACGATAACAGAGTGTGTTACCGATGCGGTTATCAAGGACACATTGCTGTTAACTGCCAGAGTTGGAGTTATGAGACGAGGAGATGTTATAACTGCCATATCAAAGGTCACATTGCCAGAGATTGCCTAAGGAGATCGAATGAAAGATTGAGGGCTAAATCTCAGAAAATGGCAAAGATACCAGTCCCTGTCAAGCCCAAAGAACAGAAGGTTCAAGAACGTAAAGTTCAAGAATGTAAAGTTCAAGAACAAAAAGTTCAAGAACCGAAAGTAAAGCTTTCTCAAGGGCAAAAAGACAGACTGAGGAAGAAGAGGAAGAAGGCGAGAGAGTATCTCGAGAAGATCTTGTCCTCGGGTTCACCGAACAAATCGAATAAGAGTTCTGATGAATCAACTTCCTCGATTGCAAAGTCAAGCAAGACGAATTCATCGGATACAAATCTGAGGACGAAAGAAGAAAAGAAGAAGAAGAAAATGGTCGGCGATGAATCTGACATGTTAAAGTCAGACAAGCCACATTCAGGCAATGATTCTGGTATGGTAAAGCCAGAAGAGCCATGTGTTGAGGTAAAAATAGAGAATTCTGGTTTAACAATGGATGATGCAAACTTTCCACCATTGTTGAACAAGAATTCAAAATCACCCAAGGATTGTCAGGTTTGGGTGAATCTGTTTAAATAGAAAAACCTGACTTGCCGGAGTTCCCAGGTTGTTAAGCGTGGAACAGGAATCGGCACATTTCTTGAGAAATTCACCAAAGTGAGATTTCGATTTACAAGTGGTAAATCAGGGACATTAAGTTGTACTTGATTTTCTACAAGTGATGGTTGAGGATTGATCTTAAAAATGTTAGTTTTTACAAGTGGTTAAAGAAAAACAAAGTGATGAAAGATCCCCGAATTTGTGAAATGACACGCAAAACTTATTTTCCGAAAAAACCATTTGATTAAAACAAACTTAAGTGTTTTGAAATCACAATGGGAAAATAGTTTTGTTGTGAGGGGGAGTTCTGATTGTTTATGCCAGGTGGATGCAGAATTGAAGTGATTCTCATTATGTTGTCAGGTTTGTACAGTTTGTTTCAAATTTTCCCAGAAAATCAAAATTGAGACATATTTTGATTTTAGGGGGAGTAAAATTTTTTTAAAAAATTAGAAAATTTGAAAATGTCAAAAACATTGAAAAATTTAAAAATGAGTTTTGCTGAAAAAAGAGGAAATGATAGTAAATCAGTGGACTATCACAGCATGCTAGAGAAATGTAAAGTCGAAATGTGATAAACGATCTCACTAAAGATGTGACGGTAGGCTCAGCTAGACTAGTAGATTTGCGATAACGATACAAACCTAAATGAAAAAGCATAGTTCTAGTGGGAAACATGGTCGAAAGCATAGTACTTAGTTTTGTCCTTCTTGACTGTGTGCCTACTCAGTAATCGCTGATTGTCGAAAGACATAAAACTGGTTAAGTTTGCGAACTTTCACAACTTTGCTAAAAAGTCGCTGTGATTGTGCATTTCATTTTGCAAAGATTTAAACTTGTTTTATTTCTTTATTTTGTTCAAGCATCGGACATCCTCTGCGTATACGTGAGTATCGACCTGGATGTTGTTGCCTAAACGTTCTGCTTTATTTTCTTTGGTGTTTCGTTTAAGCTTTGGACCTCCTCTGCGTATACGGAAGTATCGACCTGGTGGTTAAAGCCTAAACAACTTCAACTTGTTTTATTTTTCTTATTTTGTTTAAACATTGGACTTTCCCTGCGTATACGGAAGTATCGACCTGATTGTTAATGTTTAAACATTCTGCTTTGTTTTCGCACAAATCACAGTTGATAAAAGTTTAAAGGCATTACTTGAGTTAGTGTATTGCATGATGAGGGGATATGCTGAGATCGTGGGGTCCATAAGAATTTAGTGCAAAATTAATATACCTTAACGTATCGGTAAGCATTTCAAAAGTTTTTAGATTGAGTTTATGTGGACAACAATATCGTCAATCCATGTGAATCGTTTAGAACTTAAAACGATTAATAGTTTAACGGTGCTAGTGATTGGTCAAATAATCTGATATGATCCTCTTTCGCAAACTCACAAAAATATGTTTGTACATATTTTATTTCTGCAGTTAATTTCTGTTATTGCATTTGTGTTTCATTTTTTTTTTAAAAAATCTAAAAAGATTTTCGACAACTGATGTTGAAGAGCTGATTTTCAAAATTCCAAGTGCTAAACTTGATGAACTGGTTTGGGAGTGTGCGTTTAAAAGAAGAAAATGATTTTGTAAAAGAAAAGTTTGTTTTGTTTATCAAGGTCATTAATTTGAACTTGATGTAACTATTTTCAGTAAGTTTTTCTTATTGTTTTTAAGTAAAAACTTATGTGGTGGTGAGAAAATGTGTGCAGGAGTTGAGTTGAACAAGAGTTAAAACCAGGAATTGATCTCAAGGTGATAGCTAATTCCAGACAGCGATCCCATCTTCATGATGAGAGGGGGAGTCTGACGAGGTTAGAGCCAAAGAGAAGATCCTGGTATATGCCAAGAAAAGAAAAGAGACTGATAAAGTCTGAAGTTGCAAAGACTCGACATGTAAGACTCGTCAACATCTGAGGGGGAGTCTGTTGATGCACACATCTGTCGTCTTCGTCTTACATCGAGCCTTTGGTTCGTTGCGGTTCGGAACAAGAATGATGTCATCATTCTTGATGATGACATCATCCAAGTGATCTAATTGCTTACATCATGACAACAACAAGTACACGTGAATGAAACAGAATTGATACATTTCACAAGAGACAAAAAGTTCAAAATGTATTTCATATGTGTCAGTCATGATTCCGCTCATATGGTCTTAGAGATTCCGCTCATCTGTCAAGATGATTCCGCTCATGTGTCAAGATAGGTCCGCTCATATGTCAATGTGATTTCGCTTATGTGTCAAGTTGTAATTCCGCTTTTATGTCATGACCGTATAAGCGAACCTGTGTGGCCTATAAATAGGTCATATGAGCGGAATCACATTAAGGAGTTAGAGGTGTTGTCTTCCGGTGAGCCACGAAGTGCTGCCGAAGTGTCGACTCGATTGTACATGTCATTCAGATCAATAATATCGACATATTAAAGTGAATTCTCGCTGAATTGTACTCGGTTTGTCTGTTTCCGCCATTCAAACTAAGATAAACTCTTCTAAGCGACTTGTTTAGGTCCGAATTCGATCCTACAGTAATTTTTCAAGGAGTATACAATTCTAAAATCAACAAACTTCACCCAGAAATTTGATGCCACACAATAAACATTATCTATTTATTATTTTTATGTATAAATATTTCTCTTTTTGTTATAAGTAGGGGTGCAAATGAGTCGATTTGATGGTTGGGTTATATTTAATTATAAGTAAACAATGTTGACATTAATGGTTGTTTTTGAAGGTTGGTCTGTTTGTCTCAACACTTTTCATGCCCTTACTTAATTTGGCCTACCACAATCACAACTAAGACTATGGGGTGTGGAGGGGCTTGGGTTGTGGGCATTGCTTGACACGTGGCTAGGGTGTGATCCACAAGGTAATACTCAAAAACTAGGGGTGTGGTATGGCGTGGCCAGCCATGTGGAGATCCAACCAGCCAACCAAAGTCATTTGGCAACGGCTACCCCAACGGCTAGATTGAACCAGCCAACCAAAGCCAGCCACGTCACCCCAGCCCCCCCGCCCCATGCCAGGCACAATCCCCACGCCAAAGTGGCAACGCCAATCCGGGGTGGAGCAGCCGGCGTTGAACCCAAACTGCCGCCCCACACCCCACAGTCTAATAACACTGATCAAGTGGAAGCTTTCTGTAGCTTAACAACTATAGTTAGATCGAATCTAAATAATAATATTTAGTCTAATTATAGCTTCCTTTATCTGGAAGCTTTAGCATCTAGCTTATGTTGTTGGTAAAAGTATTTGATTCAATTACATATTTCAATATGTATGCTTTGCTGGATCTGTTTGATTGCTTAATAATTAAATAGAGTAATTAGACCTTGAAGGGTTTTTATTTACTTTCGGTCATCATTGAACGAAGGATCTTTATTTTATATACTTTGTTTGGTCATCATTTCTCAAATGTGTTTCTCTTTTAAGTGCTATAATAAATAATGAGGTTGTTTAGATTATTTTGTACATCTATGGTTACATCTACTTATATTTTCCATTTCTACTCATATGCAAAATAGATCGATTGTGTTGGTGCATGCGTCTGTCGACTTCGTCTTATATCGAGTCTTGTTAGAATTGTTACTTTCAAAGGGTTTAGTTTGAAGGGTTTAGTTTGAAGGGTTTAGTTTGAAGAGTGTCATGTCACTTTCAAACGGGAGGGTCTTGTTCTATAAATAGCCTTCAAACTTTCACCATTTGTAACTTTCCGGCTTGTGCAACGAAGTACTGCCGAAGTGTTGTCAGGTTGTAAAACGTTCCGAAATCAATCATACAACAGTTTAAAGTGTATTGCTTGCTGAATTGAACTCGGTTTCTTAGTTTCCGCCTCTGAAACCGAGATAAACTCTTCTGAACGACTCGTTTGGGTCAGAAAACTATCCTACAAGTGGTATCAGAGCTCAGGAGGAAGAGTTCTTACCGTTTAGCTTGTTTTCGCTAGCAAAATTCTGATTTTCTACACCTTCTTTCACAAAATTGATACTTTTCACGGTTAAAATCGGCTAAAACTTTCACAATATGTGCGTAATTGTATTTTAACAAACCCTTGAGAGTTTCAGCTTAAAATTCGAAGTAAAACTGATAAAAATGGCTTGATAACTGGTGACCGTTTGAACGAGCTCTGCCCTATTGTTTGAAATTGACCCTATTGTTTGAAACTGCACCTGACCGTTTGAAACTGTCACCCTTTTGTTTGAAACTGACCCTTTTGTTTGAAACTGACCCTTTTGTTTGAAACTGACCATTTTGTTTGAAACTGACCCTTTCGTTTGAAAAGGGGATCTAGTTTGAAAGGGTTCTGTTTGAAAGAGGATCTAGTTTGAAAGGGTTCTGTTTGAAAGGGGATCTTGTTTGAAAGGGGATCTAGTTTGAACTTGGTATTTTGTTTGAACAATTTGTTGTTTGAAAATAGTCAAGTCTCAAAGGTTATCCAGGTTCGCTCAAGTTGGTGTTTGAGTTTCGCGTGATTTGATTCTTGGTTGTTGTCAGTTCTCACCAAAGTTACATCCTAGTTCGCATAAGGTTTGGAATTTGTTTGGTTCGCACGGTTCAGTCAGATCGTTTTGTGTGGATAAATCGCGTGATAAAGTCCAGTTCGTATAGTATTGGAGTTCAAAGGTTTCAAAGGGTTAAGTCGTTTTTTTTAATTGGATCCGAGTCCTAGAAGTCTGCACAGTTGGTCAACGTTCAGTCCGCACTGAAAATTCACCAGTTCGAGTATCAGTTTTATCCGTTTAATTGATAAGTCTTTAAACTGATTGTTGTTTGTATGTTTGTTGTCAGGTATTATTTTTTCAAGGAGAATTAGTTTGTGTGAAAACTTGTTGAAAAGTCATGGATACCGAGTTCTACAACGCGTTTGCAACACCGTCTGGTCCATCTACCATTGCTCAGAACATGAATTTGGAAAACGAGACGGGAACCACCCAAAAGCCCCCGAAATTGATGAGTATCGAAGAATACTACGGGTGGAAAGATAGATTCGAGAACTGGGTTCAGGCAAACCATCTGAGATCATGGGAGTGTATTCTTAAGAAATATGTTTTGCCACAGACTGATTTGAAAGTTAATAAAAAAATACATGAATTTAGTAATGAAGAACGTGATATGTATAGATCTGAGAAGATGATGATTAGTCTACTTCAGCAAGCTATCAAAGAAGACATTTTCATACTACTTCAGCATGACAAAACTTCAAAGTCAATCTGGGATGCACTTAAAGTCAAATTTGAGGGTAGCGAGAAAATGATTAAAAGCAAGAAGGCACTTTTAAAGAAAGAGTTTGATCTGTTCAGCAGTCTACCAGGTGAAGACACAAAGAAGCTGATTGAAAGATACTGTCACCTTGTGCGATCTATGTCAATGCTTAGTATAGAAAAGGAGTCTGAAGAGTGGGTAGACAAATTAGCTGATGCGTTACCGCAAAAAGAGTGGGGAACTTATTTGATGATTCTGAAAAACACAGGAGTTTATGATGGGTTATCAATTGGTGAGTTTATCGAAAAGATTGAGGGTCAGGATCTGGAACAACAGAAGATCGCGAGGATGAACAGTCCAAGTGGTCAACAGGATGTAAAAATGTATTACAAAGGAAGTGTTCCGGTTCAAGAAGCTGAAAGAAGTCCGAAAATCCAGACTGCGTTTAGTGCTGGGGATTCTACAGAAAAGATTGATCAAATTTCAAACAAAAACAGCAGTGGTTTCTCATTATATCCGAGTGTTAATCCAAAGAGTTCATCAGAAAACTTTCAGTCTCAAAGCACCAAGACAAGAAATGGTTGTGTGATACAATGCAATATTTCCTTGAATCTTCCAGATGGACAAAGTTTTTCTGAGGAGGTTGCGAAAGATCATATGGCATTACTTGGTTCCGTGCTTATCTCGTATGAAGGTCTAGTGGCTGGTCGAATCGGAAATCCTATGCTCACAAAGGAGGATTACGATCAGATAGACGCCGAAGAGATGGAACTGATGGATATCAAATGGTGTCTTGCTAGTGTTCTTAGACGTGCTGAAAAGTTTAAGACAATTACCGGGAGAAATGACTTTCTTGATGCTTGTGTATCTACTTTAGGTTTTGATAAATCTAAAGTTACTTGTTTCAGATGCAGGGAAAAAGGTCATTTCAAGCGGGAGTGCAAGAACAGGGAAGCTAGTGGTGCTCAGAATCCATTCGGAAAAGACGATTACTACCGGAAAGCCATTTATCAGCAGGTTGGTCAATCACAAGATTCACAGACGGCTCATGGTAGGAAGATTGAGGATTCAAAAAGAGGATGTTTGGTAGACTTCAACTGGAACAATTACATATCTCCTGATAGCAAAGCATGCATAGTCGATCAAGATGATGAGAGACTACCTGAAGGCTTCAGCTGGGATATGTTTGTTGATGAAAAGGGTGATTTCAAAGCTTTCATTGCAAAGATTGTTAGAGAACCAGACATGTTCGCCACATGGATGAAATCTATTGGTGAGACAGTGAAAAGTGTGAAGGAACAGTCTGTTACATCTGAAGAAAGCTCAGAAAGTGCTGATGAAGATTCACTAAGTGCAGATGAGAGTGTGCAAAATGAGGTTACTTCAGAAAAAGAAGTTGTATTTGATCAAACACCGTCTGATTCTGGTGTATCAGATACTGATTCTGAAAAATTTGTACAGTTTGATCAATCACCAGTTGATAGCAATAGTGATGATGAGGAAGAAAAACATATAAATGTAGCAAAAACTCATTTTTCTCCTGAAAGTTTTCATTTCTATTTTGCAGATCGCTTGGAGAAGCTGAAAGAGAAACGAGCTGCAAAAGAACAGAAGGATTTGAAAACTAAAAGCGATGTTGTTCAAACTGAAGAAGTTAAAGTTGTTGCTGGAGAAAAGATGACTGAACCAGAAAAAGTGATTGAAGTGATTAAGACAATCGAGATTGAGAAGATTGTTGAAGTTGTAAAGCCTTGCGAGAAGTGTTTGGAAGCATGCAAGGGTTGTGCAGCAAAAGACGATATCATTGCTGAATATGAGAAGAAGAAAGAGCAGTTACTGTTCAATCTCAACTATGTGAAAGAATCTTATGATGTATTGAACAAAACAGTAACCGGTCTCCAAAAGACAAATTCAGAAAGAGAACAAGCACTTACGATGATGAATGCTGTGATGATGACAAAACAGAAAGCCATCAACTTTTACATCGAGGAGAGTGCTAAATGGAAGCAAGAGTTAGAGACAGAGAAGATTGAGAATGAGAGAATTAGACGTTTATTAAAAAGTTATTCTAGTTCTGATTATCTCATTGATCGTATTTACCCAACTGTTGCAGGTATGGAAGCTTTTCAAGACGAGAAGCCGAAGAAAAAGAAAGATAGTGGTAAGAAACCGACTGTTAGCTATAACAAGTGTCCGCCTCCAATTTGGGAAGGGTATTCTCCTAGAAAACCAAACGAGGAGCAACTTGAAAAAGCAGTCAATATAAAGCTAAAAACCGACACAACTGACGTTCTACCAGATAACATTGATGTCACATTTACCTCATCCGATACTGATCATGAGTCTGAGTTAATAAAAAAGGTGGTCGATCAGGTGTTAGATACCGAGGAGGAGTCTGAGTCAAAGTCTGAGTCTGGGTGTTCAAGTTCGTCTATCAAAAGTTCGAGTTCGTCTGTCAAAAATTCCAAGTCGTCGGTTAAACGGTCTTATAGTAAAGAATTTTTGTTATCAAAAGCAAATTTGGATGATGAAACATTTGAAGTTGCATACACTTTAAATGATTCGGACAAATTATATTATGACAAAGAATTTCCAATAAGAGGTGTTAAAACTGAAATGATTAAAAAGGTTTTCAAACTAACAGAAATCAACATTTCTGAAATAAAAGATATTAATCTTTCTAAAAATCCAAGACCTTACACCTCAAGAGTGCAACAACGTCTAAACAAGAAAAAGGGTTACAATTTTGGTTCTGGTTTTCAAAAGAAATCTAACCAAAATCGTAGCTACAAAAAGAAAGGATTAGGATTTATTCCACCAGAAAATCATAAAAATTTGAAAAATTCTAAAATAAAAACAGATTTTGTATCAGGTGGACTTGCGGAAGAGGAACAGAAGAAACCATTCTCGAGACAGTCAAATCAAGAATTTCTTGCTGAAAAGAAGAAGAATGGAACTGAAGTGTTTTATCAAAGAGAGACTCGTACCTGTTACAAGTGCAATGAAACTGGTCACATTGCATGGAACTGTCAGAAAATTGTCAAAACAAAACAGGGAGTTTCTCAGAAATTGAAAGAAAAGGTTGTTGATGTTGAACCACCAACCGATAGATTTAAAATTTTTGAAAATTCAACTTATGAGGTTGGTGAGTGTTCTAAAAAGAATTTTTATAAAAAGAAAGAGAATGACAACCAAGTGTGGGTTGTTAAGAAAGTTGATGAGAAAGTCGGCGATGAATCTGGTTCCACAAAACCAGAAGAGCCACAGGTTGAGGTGAAAATTTCAGTGAATGATGATGAGTTTCCATCACTGAAGTTTGAAGAGGTTAAACAAAAAGTGGGTAAGGTTGAAATCTCAAATCAATGGTTTGCTGATCAGAAGAAATTTGATGTTGAGAAAACATTTAATGGAAGTGTTAAGAAAATTTTTGGAAAAATGTTGAATGGGAAAGTTAAGGGGGTTAAAGATTTTTATGCAACTAAAAAGGCAACTTACAACCCTACTGCGCAAGAACTGAAAGCCATCAAGTCTGAGAAGACTTGGATGGAAGTTTGTTTCCCTTAAAGTCTTAGGACTATGCCGGAGATCCCAAGTTTATATCGCGGATCAGGAATCGGCATCTTTCTTGAAAATTGTTTTTGTGAATGAATCTTGTAATAGTTAAATTTTGGCAAGTCATACTGCAGGAATTGTCGGAGCTTCCAGGTTGGTAAGTGCGAAGCAGGAATCGGCATCTTGATTAGTAAAATGGTTTGTGTAGAGGTTTTATTCCTACATGTGGTTATATGTTTTGGTATTAGAATGTGATTCGTCAAGGTCATTAGTTTGAACTTGATGTAATCCTGATTCGTATGTTTGAAGGACAATATGATGAACCAAACTCCTAATTTTAGAAGTGGTAAAACCAACAAAACTTATTTTCCGGAAAAATCATTTTGATTAAAACAAACTTAAGTGTTTTGAAATCTTAATGAGAAAATAGTTTTGTGAAAGGGGGAGTTCTGATTGTTTATGCCTAGTGGATGGCGATTTGAAGCGATTCGATATCGGTTGTCAAGTTTGTTGTACGGTTTTTTTTTTCAAATTTCCTTTCATGTGTTTGCATTTTAGAGGGAGTAGAAATTTCTGAAAATCCAAAAACATTAGAAAATTTGAAAAAGCCAAAAACATGATAAAATTCAAAAATGAGTTTTGTTGCGAAGAAGAGGAAATGATAGTACATCAGTGGACTGTCACAACATACTAAAGAATTGTTTAGATAATATGTGATAAACAATCTCACTGTGGATGTGTCAGTAGGTTTTTACACATTTAGTAAATTGTGACGAGATACAAACATAAATTTCAAACTTGCTTGTTCTGTGGGTTAACACAAACTTGGATATATAGGTAACCCCTGAAATCTTGTTTGAAAGGTCCCTTATTCTGAGATACTAGGTCTTTATGCTCAGTGATATATGGGGTATTATCCCGGGACTTCTGCTGAAAGAAATTTCTGACCTAGTCCCCGGATAATGCTTTCTGCAAATGCTTGAAACATAGCATCACCCTCAGCAAGCTGATGAAACAATAAAATTGATAGTCGCTGCTGTTGTAATGCAAAAGATCCTCTAAAGGGGACACACCAAAAGTCGAAGCCGTCATCTCTCTGCGTATCGAAAGATCGACCTGAGCTCTCACGGCCCTCGCACTATAATTTATTCCCTTACAGATATCATCTGTGGTATACTCACCTGTAAGACTGAATATTGGGATCTGGATACGGGAGTATATTCAAGTAGTGAGACACACGGATAAGTTCAAGTGCTTAAAACATTAATCTCATATCTCGGATCAATTGAACTTTGTGTGAAAATTTAAGTGGACAAATATACTGACAATCTAGGTGAATTGTTTAGAACTGAAAATGAAATGCAGCTTAACGGTGTTAGTAACATGTCTCATAAACTGATATGATCCTCTTACACAAAACTCACAAAAATATTGTTTGTAAATATTTCTTTACTGCATTTCTTTACATTCAAAAATCCAAAAAGATTTTCGGTGTGTTTTAGCATAAATTTTTTGAAAAATCAAAAAGATTTTCGACAACTAATATTGGAAAGCTGATTGTCAAAATTCCGAGTGCTAAACATGATGACATTGTTGTGAGGGGGAGTGTGTTTTAGAATGTCAAAATGTATTTTCTAAATCAACAAGTGGTTCATCATGTGTATGTGATCTGAGGGAGAGTGATTGCTGATGCATATGATTATGAGAGGGAGTTATCTGATTATATCAGAATGTTGGTGCATTTAAATTGTTAAATTTAGAAACTTATTTCTGAGTTAAGAAGTGCAGGAATAGCCAAGTTTCGATTCTGGAAATTGAAGATTCTATAGAATGCCAGGTTTAAGATTCTGAAGACAAAGAAAGCCAGACAAAGATCCTTAAGTAGATGTTGCTGAAGAACAAAGGAATGCCAGCAAATCGAGAGGGGGAGTCTGAAGATTTTCAAGCTGTTGATAAAGAGAGAGAGAGAGAAAAGCCCAAAGGACTGATAAAGACTGAAGACATTGAAGACTCGACACTGAAGACTCGTCAACATTCGAGGGGGAGTCTGTTGGTGCATGCGTCTGTCGACTTGGTATTATATCGAGTCTTGTTAGAATTGTTACTTTCAAAGGGTTTAGTTTGAAGGGTTTAGTTTGAAGGGTTTAGTTTGAAGAGTGTCATGTCACTTTCAAACGGGAGGGTCTTGTTCTATAAATAGCCTTCAAACTTTCACCATTTGTAACTTTCCGGCTTGTGCAACGAAGTACTGCCGAAGTGTTGTCAGGTTGTAAAACGTTCCGAAATCAATCATACAACAGTTTAAAGTGTATTGCTTGCTGAATTGAACTCGGTTTCTTAGTTTCCGCCTCTGAAACCGAGATAAACTCTTCTGAACGACTCGTTTGAGTCAGAAAACGATCCTACAGATTGGAACCACAATTGTTATTTTAATGGCGTTTCGTTTGTATATATATGCAATGTAAACAACATTTACACCAACTTAACACACATAAGTCGACTTTCACAGCTACTTTCATTTTTTTATTTATAATTATACTCCTGAAAAATAAATCAACTGGAACAACAATTTGTGTTTTATTAGTGGCGTTTTTTTTTTGTATATATGCGATGCAAAGAATGTAACGGCGTACATGTAGAACTGTTCGTATATGTATCATCAATCCAGTGAATTAATACATTCATTGCAGGTTCTACCAAAAGCTGCTTAATATGTTGAATCTACCAGCGGATATGGAAAAGACGAAGCATAAGCTCAAGCGTCTTGTTCAATCTCCAGTTCTTTCTTCATGGTATCGCATAAGCTCAAGCGTCTTGTTCAATCTCCGGTTCTTTCTTCATGGTATCGCTGTGTTGAATCTAGAAGCTAATGTTTTTCTTTTTATAATCAGAACTGTTGATACATATTGTGTGGATACGGATCGGCTCGACTCGACTACGAAGTGAAGGCCGTAGTCAAGACAACCTCCTGTCTTGACTCGGTATGCGATTTACTTTGTAACATTTGTGTAAATGCAACTGCGTGTGTGCAGTTTGCATTTTGCATTTAGTATAGCTTGTTTGTTTGTCTGTTTGTTTGTTTGGCCCATCCTTGAAGAAGTCCAAGACAAAGACCAACATGTCATGTCCATGATGAAGTCCAAATCTTTGGCCCAACTTATGGACGAAATCACCCTGTGGTGAAATCACCCTTGTGGTGAAAACACCCTTTTGGTGAAAACCAAATGGGACGAAAACACATGGGACGAAGATCTTGGTTTTCGTTAATGGGTTTTCGTCAGGATCTTGTTTTCGTCATGGCTTCACTATATATACACTCACAACAGACAGAAACACAGAGAAGTCTGAATAGATTTCGGAGAGAACACACACACAACTGAGAGTTTATAGGTTTATCTTGTAAACATTGCTTTGTAACGGTTTCATACGCGTTAATACAATGGAGTGTTAATCCTTGAATCTTTGTGTTTGTGTTCGTAACTTGGTTTAACTTACCCGTTTGGATTCCGCACTCTCGGGTTTGTCGGAAAACAGGGAATAGAGGTTACTCGATCCTCTGGGTGGACCTACAATTGGTATCAGAGCATTGGCTCGATTCCTTGTTAAAACCAAGTTTGTGTTCTTGATTTTTCATGGTTTTTAAAGTGTTTTTCTTGTATTTTGGAGTTTAAAATCATACATTTTCTGGAAAAACGTTTTTAAAATCATGTAAATCATGATGTTTTGCTTCTTGTTTTAGTGGAAACATTGTTATATTACATGCTTGTATGTTATTGTGGGTTTTTATTGAAAGTTTTAGCAAAAGTTTGAGTCTTGAAATTTTAATCTGTTGATAAGTTTGGTCAGATCTTCAATTGTTCTTGAGTTGTTCTTGATACTTATCTGAGTTTGATCCATTTGTTAATAAATTATTGTGTTATGAATTGTTATTGATTATAAAAACAATTGTTTGAAAATTGTGACATTCAAATGATGGTGTTTGTTGAAAAAATAGTCTGATAGAGTAAGGTGAAGTTTGAAAATTGGACATCTTGGGCAGGGTTGTGTCAGGTTTAGATAAGATCTAATTTTTGTTGAAAAATATCCTCATCTTTTGTCAACGAAATCACTTTATCCTTGTCAACAAAATCAATTTATGTTGAAAAATATCTTCATCTAACTTGTTACAAAATCAACTCATCATTGCTGGACGAAATCACAGCTCAACGAAAACACCCATTTCATTAAACACCTGGGCGAAATCACCATTTTCTTGTTCAATAGTCAACAATATCAAGCTTCTAGAAGAAATAACCTCACTTGGCCGAAATCACTTATATTCATTATAACTTGGCCGACAAACACCCTCCACGAAATCACCTCTTATCCAGCCGAAATCACCTATCTTCACTTCTCAGCCGAAATCACCTCTCATCCACGAAAACCCATTCCCCACGAAATCCCTTGTGAACCTTTCTTCTGGACGAAATCATCTTCAGTGTTTGTCTTGTCTGAACCAAAGCACTTTTCAACGAAATCAGTTCTGAACCAAATCACTTGTCAACGAAATCACTTGTGTTTGTCACCATCCTGGACGAAAACCCTTTGAATAAAATCAACAGTTTTCGTCACATATAACATTGACGAAATCACCTTTGGATTTCGTCAAACATTCTTATTCTTGTGATTTTAAACAGAGGACTTGCAAAAGGTATCTAACTTTGTGTTTTCAAGTGTTTGACCAGGTGTTATCATTCTGATATCAAATATGAGTTGTACAAGTCCTTGGGATTGGAGTACGGATCCACTACCAGCTCAAAAACAGATGTCGATGGCCGAATATTTAGCGAGTACCATACCTAAACAACAACAGTCAATAAGTGCAAGTCAATGGGCAATAGTGTCGAATCAAAATCAGAGCATTCAAAATCTTTTGCTTAGTGAGAATGAGAAGGGTAGCAACAATCGCCCGCCAAAGTTAAATTACATGAACGACTATCCATCATGGAAGGGTCGTTTCCATAATTACGTTCAAGGGCAAAACACAGAATTATGGACGTGTTTCACCTCTGCATTTAGTGAAGCTCTTAAAGAAGCAGGATCAAATGCAACAACTTTCAATAATATGCAAGAAGCCGACAAAAAGGCATATGATATGGAGAAGAAGGCGTATGCTATTCTCACTCAAGCACTTCACAGAGACATCTTTCATCAATTCTCATATTGTAAGACCACAAAAGGTTTATGGGATGCATTGGTAGCGAGAGGAGAAGGAAATGCAGCTACTAGAAAGACACGCCATGATCTATTGAAGAAAGAGTTTGAATCATTTCAGTTCTTGGAGAATGAAACTCTAAATGATATGACTTCTCGTTTTTATCATTTGATTAGTGAAATGAGTTCTTATAGTGTTGCTGCAACTCATCCGGAAATGGTTGCACGATTTGCTGATGCTCGACCTCCTAAGTGGAGTCCATTCATTGAGCTTCTAAAGCATACGGGCGCTCTGGATGCAACCAATGTCAGTCTTTATGAATTCATTCAGAAGTTGGAGCAAAAGAACGAAGAAGAAATTCGGAAAGCGAAAAGGATTGCAACTGCACCTCCTGAAAACACAGAAATGTATTTGCCTGGTTTTGGTCCTTCAGCTAGTTCTAGTTCCGTTCAGCAACCGTAGCTTCAAACGGCGTTTGTGTCCAATACAAGCTCATCACCGTTTCCACAGTGGAATCAAAGTGCTTACATGTCACAATCCATACCTCAACCTCCACCTCAAGCCCAACCACAACAACAACAAGCACATTATACCAACAATCCTTTACCCCAAAACACCAACACTGTCAGAGTTGATACTTCCAATCTTTCAAAAGTCAGTGTAGAAGTTGCAAAGGAACATTTGGAACTTCTCAACACAATGTTCAGTTCATACTGTGGATTGGTAGCAGGTCAAATTAGAAACATCAATATGACCAATGAAGATTATCAGCAGATAGACCGTGATGAAATGGAGTTAATGGATATCAAGTGGGCATTTGCAAGTGCTGTTAGAAGGGCAAAGGATTTCATGACTCGAACTGGAAGAACTTCGTTGGAAGGCAAAGATGATACGAAGTACGGGTTTGATAAAGATACGGTTACATGTTTCAATTGTGGCGAAAAGGGTCACTTCAAACGTGAGTGCACCCGACCAAGCAAGCAAGGCAATCAGTTCAAATCAAGACAATCGTGAACGAAGGATAGTAGCGGTGAACAACAGTCAGAACCAGAACCAGAACCAGTCTGGACCTTCAAACACCAATCGAGCATTGACTGTTCAAGCTGATGAAGGATGTGATTGGTCCGTACAGTTGGGAGGAGGAAGTGCATGTTATGCGAAGATCATCAATCACATCAAGCACGTTCACAAGGACGAATTTTCTGAAAGTGACGACAGCTCGGGTTATAGCGGGAGTTCAGATGAAGAAAGCTCGAATGCGGGAGATTATCATTCTGAAGATGGATCTTTTTCTTATCAGATTGACTTTATGGAAAATGTCTCGGCCTCGACAAGTCAGGTAAATTCTGATCCTCCTACTCCTAGTGTTTGTAATGCTTCTGCAGAATTGAAAGAGGAATCTGAAAAGGTTCACAGTCATAATCAAAATTCAGTGATTGAGCTGTCTAAGTGCAAAGAGGGAAACATGGCTTTAGCTCGAAATGAAAAGGATTTTAAATCTGTAATTGAAACTTTAAAGAAAAGTGTTTCCGAATTAACAAAAACTGTTTTCAACAAACAAATTGGTATTAATAACTACATTAATATCATTGAGGAAACCAAAAAGGAGCTAGCCGTTGCCAAATGCGAGCATGATGCGATCAAGCTCAAATTGGATAGTTATTCTAACTCCCGATATGTGCTTGATCACATCATAGATGTTCAAAAGCTGAAAGGGAACGTGAAAGGTGTTGGGTATAAGTCGTGTCCACCCCCTTTGAGACACAACTATACCAGAATGCCCGATGAAGAGGATATGCCTCGTTTTGAACCCAGTGTGCCTCTTGATTATGAGGAAGTTACTACTGGCCTAGGGTTCAAATCGGACAGTTCTTCAAGTACATCATCTGAGCAAACAGAAACTTCAACATCTACGAAACAAAGTCCTCCAATCATTGAGGACTATGAGTCGTCTGATGATGAACCAGAATCAGATATGCGTGATCAGGATAAATCACTTGACAAGATGAAAGGAGTAGAAATTCCAATTGAGAATCATATTCTTTGTGATCCTCCTACTCCTGCTGTTCAACCAGTTGTCAAACAAGTGATAGATTCTGTCAAGAATGACAAGAAATCTGTGTCTACCGTTAAGAGTAATAACGTGTTGTACACTTTAGTTGGTGATCATAAAATTTATTTAAACACAACTTTTCCAATTAAAAATGTCAATCAATCTTTGATTGATAAAGTGTTTGAAGATACTACCAGTAAGTTTTTGGAAAAGGGGATCCCGAGAGTTTCAGTAACTCATTGTGATCCGATTCCAAAAGCTGAAGTTAGAAGAAAATTTGGAAATCAACAATCACCAACAAAGCAACAACCTATCACTTTTAAGGGTAAACAACAACAACAACGAGCTCAAAAGCCTAAGGTGACACAACCAAAGGCTGAAACAAAAGGAGCTCGTTACAAGAAGAAATGCAAAGATGTTAAGTTTGTGGCCTCCAAGGGTACTGATAAAATTGAGACTTTTGAAAACAAATCAAACACCGATTTTATCCAACAAGTGAACATTTTAAAACGTAACAGCCAAAACAATTACACTCAACATACAAACGGGTGTGATGAAAAAGCAAGTACCTCATGTTCTACGGATTCGACATCTGTTGGTCGATCAAATTCTCCTAAGTTTGTGGAAAGGAGAACGTGTTTTAAATGTGGGGAGTTTGGGCATATCATAAAAACTACTCAAACATTCCAAAAGAGAAATTTGTTGAAAGAGCACCACCTGAAAAGGTTCACCCACAACGTCGTCCTGTTTCACCAAAACATGATAAAAGAACTGTTAAAGAACAAGAAACAAAACAACGACGTCAAAACGTCAAAGAAGTTGAAAAGGCGTTAAAACCAGAGGTTGTCCAAACAAAGTCTGTTAAGTTAGAAATTAAAAATGAAAAACAAAAACAGATTTGGAAACCAAAATCGGTAACTGTTTCAGGGGAAGCTCAATCCATTCCGAATCATCAGGAAATCGAAGTCACAATCCTCGATGATGAAGGACGACCCAAGTCTATTAAGGCTTGGGTCCCCCTCTCCAACTAATCTCTGAGTGAGTGTGCAGGATGTTCCAGGAGGAACTATCGATAGTCATTGGATTGTTGATAGTGGAATGTTCATACACAAGATCGGCGACAAAGAAATTGTTTCCTTTGATGGAGAGAAAAAGGAAAGAAGACAGAATTGTCTATCGAAAGAAATTGAAAACCTTCGACAAAATGCAAATCATTCCAAGAGTTTGATTGTTCAAGGTTTTTGCTCGGGTCCCAGGATAGATTCAAATCAAAATGTACGCACCTACAGCACGTCTGAAGATCAAAATCAACAAGATGAATGTGCAGTGTACATTTCTTCGCGGTGTGATTGAAGAAAATGTGTTTGTTGAACAAACCAACCGGGTGTACGGATGCCTTGGCGTGGATTGAACAACCGCACACTACTTCTGAAAGAGAAAGACAAAGACCTTCGCTGGTGCAATGTGGAAGACCAGCCGGACCCAAAGGTTTCTGATCTTGTTGCTGTGAAGAGATTTCTAAGTAGCTACAAAATCGACTTTGAAATCCACACCGGGTGGATATCCAGTTTGGGAGAGCGCTCAGATTTCTTGCAATGAATGAAGCAGTTGCAGGATACGGTTTTAAATTTCTAATCTCTCCTATACTTGTCGATATTTAAGCTGCTTCATAAATTTTTATCATCTTATAGCACTCTTTGGCCTGACACGTTGATCTCGAATATCACCTCACACGTGATTGTTTCAATATGAAACTCGTCAATGTTGTCATGGTCCACACCGCTTACCGACATGCCAACTGATTTTTCCAAAATTCGATAAATCATTTATGATTCAAAATTAATTTTGGTAAACAGCATTGAGGTACAACATGAGTTAACCAACATCGGAAAATCGTTTTTGTAAATATCTTTGTGTCTTTTAAATTTATCTTAGTTTGTTGATTTTAGGGGGAGTAAATCCAAAATTTGAAAATTCGAAAACATCGAAAAATTTCAAAAGCACAAAAACATTGGAAAAACAAAAATGAGTTTCCTGGCGAGAAAAGGAGAAAATGATAGTACATCAGTGGTCTGTCTAAACCTCTTCGAACTGAACTTAAAATGAAAAACGATAAGCAGCTCTACATAAGATGTATCGGTAGGCTCACAATCGACTTAAAGTGTGCAAGGGATATAAACTTAAATCAACTAAAGGTCAGGTGGGAACCATTCATTGGCATATGGTCTTGGTACCGAAATTTCGTTTGATTGATTGCCGAGGTTCTGAGATATTCGGTCTTTATGCTGTCTTATCATCTGGGTATCATCGTTGTATCAAACCGAAACAAACGGAGACAAAGTCTAGATCTTCCATGATACTATACATACGTGTACATACTGCATAAGACCTCAATAAGTAATCAACAATCACATGTCCAAACAAACAAGTGATAATACATCACATTTTTTCGGGAGTCAAGTTCGTCTCTTTGCTGTACGAAAGTACTGACCTGTTCACGGACTTGCTCCTGTGCCCTCATGCATCGAAAATCAAGTTCCTCATCAATAAGTGATTCTATCACATAGGGCTTGTTTTCAAATCAAATAAGTGAGTTTCTCACATCTTTTATACGGTCAAACAGATGATAAACAGTATACTCACTGGTAAGATGAACTCTCGTGCATACCTTGATACGGGAATGTGTCGTGTGTGGATGAACACCGGTCGGTAAGTATAAATCATACCTTAACGTATCCCCTCGCCATGATTACATCTGATAAGTTGAGCTTAAGTGGAGAACAATACCGATAATTGTTATAGGATACTTATCTAATTGTTAACTATAAGAACAAAAAGAGCGTTTTGACATTACCGTACACTGATATGATTCTCTTACCCTCGAAACTCGCAAAAAGAATGTCTGTAAATATTTGTTTACTGCTTTTAGTTTCTGTATCTCTGTATATATTTATTTATTGCTTTCCGTCTTTACTTTTGAAAAATGAAAAATTCCAAAAAGATTTTAGGTGTGTTTTAATCTAAACTTTATAAAAGTCAAAAAGATTTTGCTTCTTGTTTATTTTTATTGACCGATGTTGGAACTCGAGTCTATCCTACCCAAAATCCTGATTGTAAGCCGGAAAACAATTGCACCTTCATAAACTGTCGAAGTTAACTAGTTTTCAAAGTTAAAGGATTAAAATTGATCATTTTCTAAACTTTCAAACTGTTGTCGGTCGGTGTTTAAATGAGATTTGATCTCATATGTGTCTTTTGTTTAATTTGTCTAAATTCCAAGCGGTTGTTCTCATTACGTGTTTAGCTTTCTTGTATGTGCAGATGCGACATCAGAATCAGCTAAAGGCGAAGAGAACGTGTCAGATGACAAGCCGTAAAGTGAAGACACGACGTTGATGCAATCAGAAGATCAAGATGATCGGGTTGCAGTTGTTCTCTCATCAACACCTCAAGGATCTAAAATTTTGAAGTTCAAAAGATTCACGAGTATCGTTCAAGGGGGAGTTTGTTGATACACTCCCTGATTGTGTCACGTGAAGACTTTGAAGACCCTTTCCGAGAAAAAGAACCATCAAGAGATGGAGAACGAGATTACGAACCTCGCGAGCAGCATCCAAGGGGGAGTTTGTTGATACATATTGTGTGGATACGGCTCGGCTCGGTTCGACTCGACTACGAAGTGAAGGCCGTAGTCAAGACAACCTCCTGTCCTGACTCGGTATGCGATTTACTTTGTACCATTTGTGTAAATGCAACTGCGTGTGTGCAGTTTGCATTTAGTATAGCTTGTTTGTTTGGCCCATCCTTGAAGAAGTCCAAGACAAAGCCCAACATGTCATGTCCATGATGAAGCCCAAATCTTTGGCCCAACTTATGGACGAAATCACCCTGTGGTGAAATCACCCTTGTGGTGAAAACACCCTTTTGGTGAAAACCAAATGGGACGAAAACACATGGAACGAAATCAAGGGATTTCATCCAGATCTTGGTTTTCGTTAATGGGTTTTCGTCATGGCTTCACTATATATACACTCACAACAGACAGAAACACAGAGAAGTCTGAATAGATTTCGGAGAGAACACACACACAACTGAGAGTTTATAGGTTTATCTTGTAAACATTGCTTTGTAACGGTTTCATACGCGTTAATACAATGGAGTGTTAATCGTTGAATCTTTGTGTTTGTGTTCGTAACTTGGTTTAACTTACCCGTTTGGATTCCGCACTCTCGGTTTGTCGGAAAACAGGGAATAGAGGTTACTCGATCCTCCGGGTGACTTACAAGAACTGATGACCTATATAATTTTTTTTTGTTGGCAATCCAGTAGTGAACTAAATCATTAATGATATAATCCTTGAGATTACTTGAGATTTAGAAACAAAGCTCGAACCGAGCCATGCTCCAGCCTAGTCGAGCTCTGGTTCAGCTTAACTGAGCTTGTTTGCTCCCTTAGTTTTAAGTTATGGTTAGAGTGACACAAAGTATATTTTTATCATTTTATGTCAAAGTTTCCATCAATGACTGGTCTCCAAGATATTGTTTAAATAGTAATTTATTTCGAGTCTTTAAACACTACTAGAATACCTTGTCGTGTTGAGTTTACTTATCACGTATTAATTAATTTAGTTTATTGTTGTCTCAGATTCTATCATGGTTGAGAATTGGGATTATCAGGATATTCAATTGCATAAACCACCCTGTTCTTGTGAGAAGGAAATTGACATCTTTTGTATGTTAACATTTAACTGAAATTGAAAGTTGATATATGCTGGTATTTTGGCAGGACACTATTCCAGTAGTTGTAATAGAAATCAAAGTTGATGAGATATAATGGCGATGATAGTGTGATACAACCAAAACAGCATCAGGCCACACCATCTTTCTGGTATGTGACAGTATCTAGAAAATAGTCAAAATATACAAGATATAATTCGGACCACGTCTTTGACTAGAAGGTTTTCAGGTGGTTGAGGGGCTCTTCAAGGTTCCTCACCTATTTGAAGATTGAAGTGGTTACGGAGGGCGGTGTGGTGACGGTGTTTGATGTGGAACTGGTGGTTCAGCCGTGGAAGCATTCGAAGGAGTTGTTAGGGTTCAAATCAGCACATGGGAATAAGCAGGTAACAATAATATTGTGTATGTGAATGGTTTGTTGTTTTGGTTATGGAGTGTTGATATGTGTTTGGTGATTAATTGGTTATGGAGCTGTAGTTCGGTTTATGGTGAATTTGATTCAAATGTTCATTTCTTCAATTGAAACTGAACCATAAATTGAATGCAAAGTGCGGCTGAGAGGGCGCAACGCAGATGGTGTGCTGGGCTACCCTTCAGCACATAGGTGCATGCTTTTGATTTACACATTCTAAACCATATGGATATTTTCTTTTGGATACACCCTACACAAGAAGTTCTTAGTGTTGATGAAAAATTGGATCATTAGTTTTTTTTTTAATCTTTTTTGTCATTTTAATTATCAGTAACGTACTCATTAAAGTAATATGTGCATAGCCGGGCGTTTCTTTTTTCGGGGTTGGAAGTAGTATAAGGTAACGAAAGCATTGCATCTATAACCATTTGTTTAGTGTCTGATGATCTGATATGTTATCATAAGATGTCATCTTAATTCATAAAAATGTTTAAAAAGCATTGTTTTTTTTCCCATGTGATGCGATACCTGGTCCTAAAATTACTTATGAGGAAGTGTGGTTATCAATTGAGATTGTTGAATTATAAACATATGCAGAGGTTAGTCAAATGTCAAGCCAGTTTACATTAGAATCTCACGTATACGCTAATAAGCAAAAGATCTAAATCGCCAGGTTGGTTTGTTTAAATTACAATAATATATATAAATATTTTATGATGTTCTTGCCATAGTTTCAACTTTTGATTATGTCCTCGTTTGATCATTAAAAATTCTGCTTTTTCAGTGATATTGTTTGATCATACGACATGAGAAATAGCCACCGGTTACAAACTCACCATTACAACTCAACAACAGCAAGGTGGCCAACAACCCATGGATGTAAATTTGCAGCACTTTCAAGTCCAAATTTAGTGAGTATATGGACTAGAAGAAAACATCTAAGAAATAGTTCTTAGTTTATGTGTATAGTCGTTTCCCAGTTTGTAACTTTTGTAGATAGGTTTTGATGATAAGTTTATGTTGTTAATTAGTATTTAAACCGAAAACTTATGTATGGATTTGGCTTTATTGTTAATATCATTTGTTTTTTATATTTTCTCATGTTTATAGCAGTTTTTTTATTTTACAAAAAAAAATGAATATAAAATGAATAATTACACAAAAATAGCCATATAAAATCATAATAGACATGTGTGACTAAAAGTTAGACAATAGCCACACTTAAAATTACAAAATTTTGTATGACTGTAAATAACAATTAGCTACACTATAGTCACTTTGTTTCTTGTTTGTGTGACCGAATTATACGAAACGTCATGGAAAAAAAAAGTTACTTGTGACCAAAGGTTAAATAATAGCCATATTTAAAAATACAATAATTCGTGTGATTATAAATAACCATTAGCCACACCATAGTCACTTTGTTTTTTGTTTGTGTGACGAAATGATACTAAACATCAAGGAAAAATAAATATGTGTGACCAAAGGTTAGACAATAGCCACATTTAAAATTACAAAATTTCATGTGACTTTACATAATCATTAGTCACACCATCGCCATTTTGGTTATTTTGGTGTGACGAAATATTAGCAAACACCATGGGTAAAAAGTATTAAGTGTGACCAAAGATTACACAATAGCCACACTTAAAATGAAAATCATGTGGCTTTAAATAACTTTTAGCCACACCATCCTTATTTTGTTTTTTTTATGTTACAGAATGATAGCATGCGTAATGCACAAATTGAATATGTGTGGCTAAAGGTTAGATGATAGCTACACTTAAAATTATAAAGTTTCATGTGGCTTTACACAAGCATTTGCAACATTATCGTTACTTTGTTTTTTATGTGACGCAGTGTTAGCAAGCGTCATGAAGTAAATTTTATGTCACCAAAGGTTAGCCATTAGCCACACTTAAAAGCACAAAACTTCATGTGGCTTTACAAGCATTAGCCACACTATCGTCGCTTTTTTGTGTGACGGAATGATAGGAAAGGTCATGTGAAAAAAAAAAATTGTATGACCAAAGGTTAAACAATAGCCACACTTAAAATTATAAAACTTTATGTGTGACTAAAGGTTAGACAATAGTCACATTTAAAATTACAAAGTTGTTTTGTGTGTCTAGAAATAGTTTTTTGCCACACTTATAGTAAACTCATGGGACTAAATAACAACACGGCCACACATACAGTGAGTTCATATGTCCATTACTACCATTTAGTCACATTTATGAATGAAATGTTCGATTACAACAACTATTTTTGCCACATTTATTTTAATTGATGTGGCTAAAACAAACTTTTAAGTGACTACATAATAGAAAGGACCACACCTACAATAAATTCATGTGGCTGTTGCTACCCTTTTGGCAACACTTATTGTAAAAAAAATGTCTAATTCTAGCAAGAAATAATGGTACCCGTTAGCCACACTTTTAAGTTGCTACGACCACTAAACATGAATGTGGCCGTATGATACCTACGATGACTCGACCTTTAGTCACACGTGAGTTGAAAAAAAAAGTGTGGCGAAAGGCGAATGGTCACACTTTTTTTGTGTGGCCGTAAGCCTTTTTTGACGTAGTGATGTTTAGTTAAGTTAGAAAACAGGTTTTGATATCAAAACAAACGGTTTTGATACCCTAGAGTAGTTTGGTTACAAAATACGCAAGAATACGCATTTTGGCCGAAACTACGACTCGTCACTGAGCCTAGATAATGTGGTAATCAGTAGGTATAGTCACTAGGGACTATGACCATCGTGATTACGCTCACGTTATGAAGTTCAAACGAACTTCACATTGACCATGAACTGGTCAATGCAGAAAGTCAAACGCAGTTTGACTTTAACGCTAAAACGAATGAAAAGATCCAAGGAATACTTACAGAAGGTCCCCGCAAGTATTTGATCCGATTTTCTCTCAGGTAGGAAGCATATACTTCTACTTAGAGAGCATAAATCAGATTCAAATGTGGGTTTGAGTGAATGGGATGGAGGGGTATTTATAGTTTTCGTACAACCATTAGGATCGTTTCTTGAAAACCGAGATTCAATCCTAGCCGTACACATCGAGCCCATAGTTTTACAAAACCAGGGGAGCCCCTAGAAATTCCCCAAAACCATGTGAAAAGGTGCCCAACAGCTGGAACGGGCTGGAAAACACTTACTGCTGATCTGGGGATGCTTTACGGACCGTAAGCAGTACCCATACGGTCCGTAAGGACCCTGCAGACCAGCAAAGTTTGAGTTTTGGCAGTTTTGGTCCATGTGCGCGTATGGTCGTGTTTTGGCACTTCTAACACCTGTCAAACCCATTTTTAAGCTCCATAAGGATGTTAAAGTATAAGGAACATGAAACATGCTCAAAAATATGTCGGATGTCGGTTCGTTTGCCGTACGGTTGCGTTGTTCGGTTAATTACGACGGAAGTCGTAACGGACGCAAAAACGATCCAAATTAAGCGACAAATGGATTTTTGACAAGCCAATCACTAAAACATAATATTTTAATGATTACATAAATTTTTGGATGTCCGGATGTATTCAGAACGTAAGTTATGCGTGAAAATGCAAACTTATGCACTTTTTGACGCTTTTAGTCCCTGAATGAGCATAAAGTTTATTTTAGCACACCGAACCCCTCAAAGCCTATTTCTAAGCTATGTAAAGGATATTTAGGGTGTGTTTAACTTATGATCAAGTTTCGGAATGTCCGTTACAGTTTAAATCGGCATCCTTTCGCAGTTTGTCTAATTTAGTCCCTGTAAGCGAATAGACTAGATTTTGCCATACCAAAGCCTTCAAAACTTATTTCTAAGTTATGTAAAGGTTATTTAAGGTATGTTAAGCATATGTTGATGTTCCGGAGTATTTGTCACGTTAAACTGATTACGTTTACACACCAGTTTGCGTATAATTCTCTAGAAAGCGATATAGAGTTTGAAATTGAGTAAAAGTCAAAACATGAAAATGTAAAACATAAACAAACAAACATTGGGATCAAATAACTTTATTTCATTGATAACTGAACTGTTTACAATGATTACAACCACAGATGTCACACGAAGGCCCGGCCTCATGATCATTCGGGGAGACGGGTGGCCCCTTGCCTCTTCCTCTCCCTCTCACTCTTGGTGGCATCTTGTTCAACCTGTCAAAACAAACAAAGGATACAACAGGAAAAATATAAAAGATAAAGTTAGAAATAAAACAAATTTGGATAAATCCTAAGTTCTTTGTCTAGACTCGAGAATCGAGGAATGTGCAACTGTGTAACTGAGATTAAACACAAAAGGCTAGTGTTTAATTCACTCAGTGTTGGCTCTGATACCAACCTGTCACACCCTGATATTTTCATGTATTACCGGTGGGGAGTATCGTGACGTAGTTGATATCATCATAGTCAAACAACACAATTTTAAACGCACAGCGAAAGCAAAAGATAGATTTATTCAACCGAATATATTGTAATATTAAGTATCACAAAGTAGTTGAAACAGATCCACAGGCGGATTAAACAAAAAGGAAACATAGTTCATCAGACTTAAATGCATCCAAGCTTGCGAGACTCTTAATGATGCTAAGGAGAGGCCAACCTATTAATATTAGTACCTGCACTTAACCTTTTTGGGAAAATACGTCAGTTTACACTGGTAAATACAATTAACTGACTCATTTTGAAAAGGTTTAGAAAATTGATTTGAATGCACAAGGCACAAAACATTTTATAACTTGGGATAATTATTTATATATAAACTTGTTAAAGAATTACATGTTCGTTATACGTTCAGTAGCCCGGATTGACATCGGGTTAAAGATTAATAGACACACCACATGATATAGTCCCGCGGCTAGTTATTCCTGAAACCGGCGGTTATACCTTAATATTTATATATGCACTGTCGGGTGTACGCCTACACCCCGTGCTTAGGTCGTGGCCATTTCGTAAAATGATGCCAAGGATATCCGGGACATGGTCATTAACCCCCCAAAGGCTTTAAGCAAACAAAACAATTTAAACAGGTCATTTCAATAATTTAACCTTCATACGATTAAAGATTCAATGCCCGACCAAGCGGTATTTTATATAGCGTACCCCAAGCCCGTATAGGGAAAATAAGTTAAAAGTATTTACCTTTGCAAGTATTAATAACCTAGTAGAATCCTAACGGGTCTTTAATTAAGCCTAAACTTACACCGGTTAGTTTTAAAGGAAGATACGGTTCAAACACACGATTAAGCGAAGACCGGTATAGAATATGATTTAAACCCGACAAGTTTGAAGACTTGTATAATATGGGTAAACTAAACACATTCTGGATTTTGAGACAAAAATGATAAGGTTTGACCCGTTTCGGTCAATTTATGCAAACTAGTTACATAAACCGAACCGAACGCGCAAGATGCGTAACGGGTAACCATACGAGCCATATACAGGTTTCCTAAGTAATATGCCTTAAATATGTTCTGACAACAGTAGGATATCTTCTATTATGCCCGAAATGGATTTAAACTCAAATTATTCCCCGTAGGGGTATTTTGGTCATTTAAAAGGTTATAAAAGAGATTTAATATAAATCTGAGTTTCAGGTCTGATATAATCAGTAAATATACTTAATTTAATAGGTTATCTCAGTAGGGTATTACATATATGTGAGATTTACCATTTATAACTAAACTATGCACCGTAGGGGCATTTTGGTAATTTCACATAAGCCTAAAAGGTGAATTCTGGAAATCTGAGTTTAAAACTTTTGCTTACTGTTAAAATATAATAATTTACTCAAAATATCTGTAGGCATCAAACCTTATATGTTTAAAATAGTTTTAATTCATACTATGCGTTAAAAACGCTTAAAAAGGCGATTTTTGAGCTATTTCCGGGTTTTTAAGGGAAAGCTGATATTTTATTATTCCAGAAGGCCCAAAATATTTTATTTATCATATAAAATCAGTAGTAAAAGGTTTGGAATCAAAATGATTTGTAAAACTCATTTTATAGTCCCAAAGGGCAAAATCGGCAATTACCGAATCAAGCTTAGAACTCTATGTTATGCTTAGCCTAAAATTAAATAAAAATCTTCAAAAATCCCAAAATATTATTTTATATCAGTAGGTAAAAAGTTTGGCATTAAAAATTGGGTTTAGATAAGCTATATGCTAATTACGCCATTTAATTAATAAAAAGCTTTCTAATTACGCTATTGAGCATAACTCTTAATCTAAACCTCAAACTGATGTCAAATTTTAGGGACAAGTCTATAAATCAATAATGAAGGGTTCTACTCTTTTACTTTTTCAAAAATCATGTTTTAAGGTTAAAAGGGCATAATAGTCAACATTTAATCATTTAACGGAAACATGCATATGAATCGGATAACTAACGAACCAAGTTGTATAATCACAGAGGGTTATACTAACATGAAACCTGGTCCTAATAAGGCTCTAAGGCATTTCTAAAACATGCTACATTGGGTCAGAACTGAAAGTCAAAGCAAAAGTCAATTTATGCAACTTTCGGTTCCGAACCGAGCCTAAACTGAAAATTGTCGGGTTGAACATGTTTAGACATGTTCTTACATTAATTACCAAGTTATGTTAGTGACAAAACAGGTTGCATAGCTTCTACATTGCTAATTATGCATTAATTTGAAAATAAGCTTTCTGTTGACTTTTTAAGATTAACTTTGACCCGACAATTGACTTAGTTAGAGTGGGAATCAGAGGGTGCCCTTTTAAGGGTTTATTGCCCACATAATTACCAACTCATAGGTACTTTCAATTTGAAATTTGACTGGACAAATATTAATAAATCACGAAGTCAAACTCTAATTTTGACGGTTTGACTTTAGGCTAATTAACTAGGCAAACCCGAATTAAAGAGGGTTAACGAAGCTTACAATAGTCGTATGCACGATTAGGAAGCCTAAGAGAACTTGGTTGCTGACCAGAGAGCTCCAGAAGTGAAGTTGTGAATGTTGCAAATGAATGTGCTCAATGTTGCAACTAAAGGGCTCCTTATATATGAGTTTTGATGCCATTAGATCATGCCAAGCAACTCTATGCATGGATTCAGATCATCACAATTGTCCCTAGTGCATGAAATACCAGTGGGGGAGTCCCTGGTATGAGAAAACAAGGTTTTAAGTCGGTTACAGACCTGAACTGGCAGCTGCCAGGTGAATTCTGTCGCTGGCACTCTCACGCGAGCCGTGTAGACCTTTAGGTAGTCTTACACGGGCCACCTGGCCATCCAGAACCAGCCAAACAAGTTTCAGCTATTTACAATTTAGCCCATGGTCCTTTTAAACGTGGTTTCAACTTCCAAATTTGCATTTTAAGCCCTCTAACTTGATTTTTAAGGACTCCAAGACATAACCAAACACCGTTAAGTCCTCGGTTAACCTTGTGATCACCCGTAAGGCCCTAAAATTCAATGTTGATGCTTTTAACCCTTCGTATACGAATTTTATCATAACTTTCTCATACGATAACGAAACTTGGTGAAATTTTTACAACATATTCTAGTGAGTATAATTTATCATTACAAAGCTTCGGGTTTGCTAAAAGGTCAATCAGAGGTAAACTTTCAACATGTTGACACATTTAACCCCTGTAGTTTGAAATTTATCACTATCTTTCACAATTAGCTTCGTATGATCCATAATTCATTCGTTTGAGAGTATAAACATCGCGTAGGGTTATTGAAAGGCATATTTATATGTTGTTGAAACTTTGAACCCTTTTATTCACATACTTTCTTTGTTTGTCAACTTTAGTCCTTCATAAGTGATCTTTTACACGTTTAAACTTCATGACACGTGTCGATACATTATTAGACATAAAATTACGAGGTGTTACATGCACCTATATTATTTGTGCAGAAGAAAGATGGATCAATACGTCTATGCATTGATTATCGTGAGCTAAACAAGGTAACGATCAAGAATCGTTATCCATTGCCCAGGATCGATGACTTGTTCGACCAACTCCAAGGGGCAAGCTTCTTTTTGAAGATTGATTTAGATCCGGGTATCATCAACTCAAGGTTAGACCTGAAGATGTACCAAAGACAACGTTCAGAATGAGGTATTGACATTATGAGTTCTTAGTAATGCCTTTCGGGCTCACTAATGCACCAGCAGCATTCATGGACCTCATGAATCGAGTCTGCAAGCCATATTTAGATAAGTTTGTCATTGTCTTTATAGACGACATACTTATCTATTCTCGTAGTCAAGATGATCATGAGAAACATCTTCGATGTATCTTAGGATTGCTTCAAAAGGAGAAGCTGTATGCTAAATTCTCCAAGTGTGAGTTTTGGCTTCGTGAAGTCCAATTCCTTGGACATGTTGTGAGTGAGCGTGGTATCCAAGTAGATCCCGCTAAAATAGAAGCTATCATGAACTAGGAGGCACCTAAGACACCTACAGAGATACGCAGCTTTCTGGGATTAGCTTGATATTATAGAAGGTTCATTGAGAATTTCTCGAGGATAGCTGCACCATTAACTACTCTGACCCGCAAGAATATGAATTTTGATTGGGGTCCAAAACAACAAGAGTCTTTTGAGATTCTTAAGCAGAAATTAAGCAATGCTCTTGTATTGACATTACCTGAAGGAATAGAAGAATGTGTCATGTACTGTGATGCATCCCACATAGACATGGGTTGTGTGCTCATGCAGAGAGGCAAGGTAATTGCCTATGCGTCACGACAACTAAAGGTGCATGAAAAGAACTACACCACCCATGATTTGGATTTGGGTGCCATTGTATTTGCACTTAAGTTATGGAGACATTACCTATATGGAACTAAGTGTGTGAAACATTTGGATCACAAAAGTCTCCAACATTTATTTAACCAAAAGGATCTTAATATGAGACAACGCCGTTGGATGGAAACTCTAAATGATTATGATTGCGAAATTCGCTACCATCCTGGCAAAGCAAATGTGGTTGCTGATGCTCTAAGCCAAAAGGAAAGAGTTAAACCTATAAGGATTAATGCCAAGAGCATTGAGCTAAAGAACAGCTTGAATGAAAGGCTGTTAGTTGCTCAGAAGGAAGCTACATTAAAAACTAACCTTCCAAGTGAAAAGTTAGGTGTAACTGCTGAACAGTTAGCATCTGGCAAGGATGGAATCCTTAGAATGAATGGGAGGATCTGGGTTCCTATCCATGGAGGACTAAGAGATGTAATCCTCCAGGAAGCTCACAGTTCCAGATACTCAGTTCACCCGGGAGCTGACAAAATGTATCAAGATTTGAAAGCCAACTATTAGTGGATAGGCTTGAAAAAATCCAGTGCCACACACGTAGCTAAATGTCTGACTTGTGCTCAGATTAAAGCAGAACATCAAAAGCCATCAGGTTTGCTACAACAGCCTGAACTTCCCACATGGAAGTGGGAGATGCTAACCATGGATTTTATAACCAAGTTACCTAAAACAAGGCATGGAAATGATACTATATGGGTCATAGTTGACAGACTGACTAAGTCAGCACACTTCTTACCCATTAAGGAGACTCATAGTTCTGACAAACTAGCTCAGTTGTACATGGATAAGATTGTATCCTTCCACGGAGTGCCAGTATCTATTATATCCGATAGAGATACTAGATACACCTCTCATTTTTGGAAAAGCTTCCAACAATCATTAGGCACTCATTTGAATTTTAGTACTGCTTACCATCCTCAAACGGATGGACAAAGTGAACGTACAATTCAAACTCTAGAAGACATGCTTCGTGCATGTGTTATTGATTTAAGTGGTAGCTGGGATGACCACCTACCTTTGATCGAGTTCTCCTATAATAATAGTTACCATACTAGCATTCAGGCTGCGCCTTTTGAGGCATTGTATGGAAGGAAATGCAGAAAGCCTGTTTGTTGGGCGGAAGCGGGAGAAGCTCAATTATCAGGACCTGATAGAGTCCTTGAATCAACGGACAAGATTGTCCAAATTCAAGATCGCCTAAAGGCTGCCAGGGATAGGGAGAAAAGTGATGCTGACAAGAGGCGAAAACCTCTAAAGTTTGAGGTAGGCGACAAAGTCTTACTAAAAGTATCACCCTGGAAAGGTGTGATGCATTTTGGTAAGAAGGGCAAGCTAAGCCCAAGGTATAGTGGACCATTCAAGATCATCGAATGTGTCGGTAGTGTAGCTTATAAGCTAAACTTGCCTGAGGAGTTGAGTAGAATTCACAATGTGTTCCACATCTGTAATTTAAAGAAATATCTAGCTGATGAATCGCTAGCAATGTCTCATAAAGACTTACAGATTGATGAAAGCCTGAGGTTTGTTGAAAGACCTATATCGATTGAGGATCAACAGGTTAAAAAGCTCCGAAGGAAGCACGTGCCTATAGTGAAAGTAAAATGGGAGGCTCGTAGAGGCCTAGAATATACGTGGGAGGTTGAGTCCACTATGCGACAAAAGTACCCTCACTTGTTTCAGTAAACTCGGGGTAGAGATTTCTTTTAAGGGGGTGAGGATGTAACACCTCGTAAAAACGTGTCCAGTCATGTAAAGACACGTGTCCTAAACCCTAATCGTTTGAAAGATTGAGATTGAAGGACTAAAGTTGTAAAACAATGAAATTATGTATGCGAAGGGACTAAAAGTCTCAACATGCCAAACTTGTGCCTCTGAATGACCACACAAGAAGAATATATTCCTAAACGAGTAATTATTTGGAAACAAGAAGCCGTTTGTGAAAATAATTGAAGGATTATAAACTACAGGGGTTAAACATGTCAACATGTTAATTCTTACCTCTGAGTGACCTTTTAACGAACCCGGGGCTTCGTAATATTCAAATATACTCTCAAGAATAAGTGATATTAATTTCACAAGGTTTCGACATCGTTATGTGTTGATTTCGCGTTTTCCCAAGAATTAGGGTTTAAAGCGAAAACATGGCGAAACTTATGTTTTCGGAGATTGTTTAACGAAACCGGACCTAACTGTGTTTGGTTATACTCCCTACATCATCTACAAACTAACTACAAGGACATGTCGTGTTTAAACGAAAGATATTGAAGTTACAAAGGTGCAGGGACTGAATATGTAAAAACCGAAACTTGTTTGACTGGTAATGGGGGGTATCACGCTACGCGACCATAAACCCATTCTGCCATCGTGGGATGCGATGGCTCTCTTTCGACAGATTTCTTTTTCCAGGTGCTGGTTATCTCCTTCCTTGAGCTCCAAACAAGTTTAATTCGAAACAAGGGCCTTGTTAATGGTTTTAACATACCAGGGACAAATTTCTTTTGCCTGGTGCTGGTTATCTCCTTCCTTGAGCTCCAAACAAGTTTAATTCGAAACAAGGGCCTTGTTAATGGTTTTAACATACCACCAAGACACCTGGAGGCATCTGCATTCACCCTTATACACCTGGGATGATCTTGGACTATCTCATTTCACTATAAATAGGGCCTTTAGTTCAGCATTTTCACTTGCACTCTCACTCAAATCACTCTCATCTCTCTAATTTCAAGTTTTCTTAGCATATCTGGAGGTTCCTGACCCAAAGGGAAGCTTGTTCTTGTAGAAAAGATAGCTAGGACCCTTTGTAAGTGTCTTAGCCCCGTTCTTTAGTTCAGTTTTAAATTTAAAAACTGAAAAGTCAAAGTTAACGTAATCTGAATTTCACCTTCGGTTAAAACTCAAATGGTCCAGCCACTGTTCGAGATGAATGTGGTTATTTGACCATAATTAGGTAGGTGATTAACCCTTAAAAGGGCACCTCCTAATTATATCGTTTGCTTAGTTAATTGTCGGGTCAAACCATTAAGTTAAAAAGTCAAACTGATCAGAATTTAAAATAATAATAAAAAATAACAATGCAGAGGTTATAAATTATATTATATCACTCTAATAACTTGGTAATTATTATTAGAACATGTTTAAGCATGTTCAACCCGGCATTTTGCAGTTTAAGCTCGGTTCACAACCAAAAGTCGCAAAAGCTTGACTTCTGCTTGACTTTTCGTTCTGACCCGATTGAGCTTAATCCTTCCATGTTTTAAGCTTCCATTAGGACCACATTATATTGTAGTATAACCCTCTGAAGTTATATTACCTGGTCACTTGTATTCTCAATTATATGCTCATGTCCGTTATTATGCTTATATATGCCCATTTTGCCCTTTTGACATATAAACGAGATTTTTGAAAATGTGAGAGGACAAAAACCTTCATTACTGATATATAAGTATGTCCAAGAAGTTTGACTTCAATTTCTGGTCTCAAACTAAAGTTATGCAAGATATCGTAAATTGAAAGTTTTTATTAATTAAATTACGCTATCTTGCATAATGCATGTTTAAACATGAATTTTGACCCAAAACACATTACATACTATTAAGATATTATTTTTAGGGATTTTTAGGATTTTGGTCAGATTATAAACTGACCATATCATTGAGTTCTTGTATAATTAGGTAAATGACGATAATACCCTTTTCATGCATAAAATTAGATTAACATATGATTTGAATGCCAAACCTTTTCCTACTGATATTATATATTAAATAATGTATTTTTAGCATCAAAGACTGATCAAAATCTCAGATTTCCATAAACATCTTACTTATCGTCAATTAGCGATTTTTACGCTAATTAGGTACATAGTATGGTATAAAACCATATTTGACACCTAAAACATGTTACCTACTGAGTTTTTAAATAAATTTTAATATTATTACAGTAGGTATAAGTCATGAACTCAGATTTCCAAAAATGTCCTTAAAAACATATGTGAAATGACCAAAATACCCTTTCGGGGCATAGTCTGGCCATAAATGTTAAACCTCACATATGTATAATATCTTACTGATGTCACTTGATAAAATAAATATTTTTACTGAATGTTTTAGACCAGAACCTCAGTTTACTATAAAATCTCTTTCATAAACATTAAAATGACCAAAATGGCCTTACGGGACTTAAATTGGTTTTAAATATTTTTGGGCATATATGTTAACATCCTACTGATGTATTAACATATTCTAAGCATAATAACATACGATACCTGTATACAATTCATTTGGTTACCCATTATGCATTTATGCGTTCGGATCGGGCTATGTAACTAGTTTACATAAAATAGCCGAAACGGGTTTAACCTTATCATTAAATCTTCAAAATCCAGAATGTGTTTAGTTTACCCATATTATACAAGTATCCAAACTTGTCGGGTCTAAATCACATTCCATTCCGGTCTCGGCTTAATCTAGCGTTTAGAACCATAATATATCTTCCAAACTAACCGGCTTAAGTCTTTGACATGAATAAAGACCCGTTAGTATCCTAATAGGTTAATAAACCTTCTATACAGATTAAGTAGCTTCGGTAGAAGGTACTTTCATAAAGCTTTACGAAACATACGGCTGAGTTACATCTTAACACATCTAGCTCAGGTAAATACTTTTAACTTATTTTCCTATACGGGCTTGGGATACGGTATAATAATAATACCGCTTGGTCGGGTATGAAATCATTTAATTGGATTGTGATTAATAAATTTGCATAACCCGTTTTAATCTGTTTTGTTCTATAACATAAACATTGGGGGTTAATACGACCGTGTCCTGGATATCCTCGGCTCATTTCATTTGAAAATGGCCACGACCTATGCACAGGGTGTAGACATACACCTCACAGATGCAAATGCCAAATAACCCACATGTTGGGAATAACTCCTTTGTGGGTTCTATAAGTGGTGAGTCAGTTAATCATGACCGGCTTCCAAACCGGCCCCATATGTATGACAAACATGTAAAACGGTATACAAGGTTTTCTTAAATAATTGTCCCAAGTTATAAATGGTTTGTGCTCTGTGCACATAAATCAATTTTCACAAACTCTTTTCAAATGAGTCGGTTAATTGTATTTACCAGTGAAAATTGACATATTTTCCAAAGACTATGTGGCAGGTACCTCTCGTAACTAGGCTGGAGCTACTTGGTGTCAAATAAGAGAATCTTGCAAATCCTTAGATGCCTGAAGTTTGTTATTTCAGTTTTCTTGTATTATGTTTTATGATCCGCCTGTGGATCTCTATTACAACCAGTCTGTATATTCTTTTATTTGGACACTCGGACACTATGGTTTATAATAGTATTATTCTACCAAGCGTTCTGCTGTGCTATTATATTGTGTATTGACTATGATGATATCAACTACGTCACGATACTCCTCACCGGGCCCACTGGTAATATGTGGAAATATCGGGGTGTGACAGGTTCGGCTCAAGACTGACGTCACGACATTCCTCCGTCGTGCGCCCTAGAGATCGACACGCGAAGCAAGAAGAGCCATAAACCGACATCACCATGATGATGTCACATGCATATCTAAACTTTGCATGAAATACTATAGTAATGCATGTATTCCACGAAAGTTAGCAGCCAATGAAGAAGAATGCACATTCTTATTGGGCCAGTCCATCCATTAGTTGTTATTGGGACTTAACCCCAAGAAGAACCATGCTTCATGGTTGAAGTCCAAGAAGAAGGTTCTTCTTAGACATGTTTTTCTTGATAATGATTCCAAGAAGAACCTCAAGGGAAGAAAGATATACATCAAGAAGAAACTATAGTGTTTCGCAGGGAGGTTCTCAAAAAGAACCCAGGTCCTTCCTGGTATTGGTTTTTCTTGGGCTTTGGTTTAGGCCCAGTAGGTCTTTCGTAGGTTGCTTTTGTACTTGGCTATAAAAGGACTTGCACATCTCATTTAGACAGGAAAACACATAGAGTTTTGTGAGATTTTCTTGTTCAAACCTTGTACTAAAACTCTGCTGAATCAATATACACTTTGGGTTTAAATGTTAAATCTTTTTGTGTATTTGTTTTCTTTTGCTTGGTTGCATACCCACTTGGATTCCGCACTTGCGGGTGTGTTTCGGTAACAAGGAAGTAGGTTAACTTGATCCTCCGAGTGGACCTACAGCTTGAACAATAATCTATGCTTCCGCTGAACGTAAACTTCTGTTAAACAAATGTTTTGAATTACACTATTTACATTGAATGAAAATTTCATTTCATTATATTACTGTTAGTTCAATGTGATTAGTGGCTAGATCCTGGTACGTCACACGCCTCGAGGAGGTTTCCGCATGTGGTATTTTGGGGGCATGATAGTGTGTGTGTGTGCGCGCGCGTGTGTGTGATGTGGATATTAATATGTAATTTAACTATGTGACAGATAGTCTTGTTGTAGTTTAGCGGTAAGTATTTCATTTTTGGCTATAGAGAAATAGGTTAAAATCACAACAATCACACTTTTGAATTTTTGCATGTTTTTTTATCCTTTTGAAATTGGACAGGCCTTGTAGGCCCAAAAAAAGTCCAATTTTATTTAGTGGTCCAATACTATAAATAAGAGGTTATCAAACCCTACTCAATGCACAATCATAAAATCTAATTCTCTTGTTGCGATTGCCATTGTAAACAACCCTAAATGGGAACTTCATTGCCAGTGTTAGGAAAACAACCGAGGTCATCTCAGGTAAGCATTATTTAATCTTTGTTTCGTTACTTCTATTTTCTTCTATTTTTGTTTTGAGTTATTATTGTGGCAAGAACTCTATTTTAATTTTTTCGTCATTATCGATTTTGTTACGAATGTAGCATGCTTACATGTTATCGTTTTCATCGTGCAGGGATTTGAAGAACATATATCAATCCTTCATAACATGTTGATTGTTTATAGGATTATCTTGACTGCACATGGTAATGTTAAACATTTACAATTTTAAATTCAACTTTACACTAGGGGTTAGTTATTAGTTTGTCTATACTCAATCTGGGTTGTTGTTTGATACATATAGTTATATGATTTGTTATAAAGATTTTCAACTCATATTTTCAAGTATTACTTTTATGTAATGAAATTTATGGTATATGATTTTTCCTTGCATCAAATGTTCAGCTAAAAATTATTGCATATAAATTGTTTTCCTTTTTCTACAATGATTATAGAAATTAAGTAGTATTCTTACTATATATGCTATTATCATATGTGAAATTGTGGTTAAATTGTGTGTTTCAGTATTTAAATGTTGCCTTTTGGTATTATATCATCAATTAAGAGTTGAAACTTTATTCTTGATGGATCACATTAAAACTCTTCGCATATTTAAATGTTTTATTCTATTTCTTAATATTTTATCATTATTATCTATTGTTTTCTTTGACCTACTTCACTTAGGGTGTAAAATTTTACTTTGCTTTTGGTCTAAAAAATGTGTGAGCCGCCTCTACATCTACCCGAACCATACCGATAAACATTTTATTTTTCTTTTTACTTTTTTGTCATCTATATCTATACTATATAATAAAAGAAGACCATTAGGGAGATGTGTCATCTAACTACTATTTTTTTCGCCTCTCTCTCTCCTAATTAATTATGGATGCTTATTCTTTTAATCAAAAATAGTTATTATATCATTAAACAAATGAATTTAATATGAATTTAATTATTAATTAAAAACATATATTTTTTTTACGTAAAAGGTATTATGTTGGTTAAAATATATAAAAAAACTCTCACTACCAGACTAAAACGATTTTGCTTTTGATTCTCTGTATTATCTCATGAAATTTAGGTATTATTCGACTATAATCATCTGATTTATGAAAGTGTATCACTATTTGTGGATTTTAATTTCGTTTTTTATTGTTTATCATTCTATTCTTGTCAAATTTAGCTGGGATTGTTCGACTGCAATAATCTAATTTATGAAAGTGTATAGCTGTTTGTGGATTTAATAACTTTTTTCTTTGTTAATCTATCTAATCATGCATTTTTCTTTGATTTGCGACCGAAAGTGCGCAGCTGTCTACCTACGAGTGTCCAATTTGCACTGAGCCGCAAGTTGAACAGGTGATGGCCACAAGGTGCGGTCACTTGTTTTGTGATGGTTGCATAACAGCTGCAATTGATCTTTAAACTAAGTGTTCAATCTGTAGGCGCAAGGTCACTCACAGGCAAATCAACAGGATCTACTTTCCACTAGAAGCTAGTAGTTCAATGGTAATGTTCTTTGTGTGTAAACAAACATATGTGTTGTGTGTATGTGTATCTGATTTGAGGGAGATGCTATAATGATTGATGCTTAAAGGGCTGTCTTGCTTGTGTGCTATGGCTTTTCAGTAACAATTTATTGTTATTTGATTAGCGTCATTGTGATTAAATGCTGCAAGTACTTTATTTATTTTTTGGCTATAAATGAACATATCATTTAAAACTGATTTATTTTTATAACTGCAGGCACCTACCGTCGAGCGTCCAATTTGCATGTGGCCGCTAGTTGTACAGATGGCCACAAGGTGCGGTCACATGTTTTGTGAAGGTTGCATAAGAGATGTAGTTGATTTTCATGCTGAGTGCCCAATCTGTAGGCGCAAGGTCGGCCACAGAGAACTCAACAGAATCTACTTTCCTACTTGCAATTAAGCTTGAGGTGTGTAGACCTGATCCTTTATTCTATCAATATTAAAACCGTATTTTTTCACCAATGGAAAATTTTAGACGTAAAATGGACCAGGCGAGAAGCTAGAATACAACCCTGAGATACAGTGTTCAATTACATAACCCAAGGGATAAGAGAACGCCATAACTTCTTCAAGCATAGTATTATATGACACTTTTGAGCCTTCATTCATAAACAGTTATTGGTCTCTCATCTTATTAGAAAACAAATGATTGTATGCTTCTCTTAAAATCTTTTTGCTGATTGATGATTATTGAAATCAGTTGTAATTGTTGGTCAATGATGATGCCATTTTCTAAATCTTTAAGTGTCTACAAGGGTTTGTTTAAACTTAGTTTAGTTAAAAAAAAAAAAACTATTAATTTCTTAGAGATAGTAGTTAAATCATATTGCAATATATTCCACCCTGCCATAGGGAAGTAGGAACATAGGTTAACTGTTAAATTTGGCTCTTTTTTTTTATGCCAAATGCAACGAATTTGACACCAATATCATCAGTAAGACATGGCATATATATTCCACCTTGCCATAGGGAAGTAGGAAAGTAGGAACACTAGTGTATTTTTGGATGATTGAGATAACTATTTGACTGTGTGTTTCCTTAAATAGCGCACTAGGTTAGAATCCCGTGTGGGTTAAAAGAATTGTAAAAAATGTAATGTTATATAACGATTATTAAAAAATGAAAGTATGTATTAAAAAATCTTTTGTATTTCACGGGTTGAATGAAATAAAAAATGTTATCTGTTAACATATATGGTTGTCAAGATATATCTTTATAAAAATGAAATTTGATGTGGCATTTATAAATCATGTTACGTTATATTTTAAAACATTTTTTTCTACTATGTATTAACTTTTTTTGTAGCTGATTAATGCTAATTAAACTAAATTACTATTAAAATATATATAGAAATGAAATTTGGTGTGGCATTTATAAATTATGTTACGTTAATTTTTTAAAAAAAATTTATACTATGTGTTAACTTTTTTCTGTAGCAGATTAATGTTAATTTAACTAAATTACAATTAAGCATTGGGGTATACATTAATCCTCCTTGACTTCACCTGAGTGCCATATCACCTATTTTCCCCCATTTCACTATGTCTTACTTCAAGGAAATGGTTTAATCACATTAACTTCATCTGACCCTATTTTAGTGGTTTTTGTTTTAAAAAAATAAAAGAATAGTTAATTCAATATCTTAACATCCGGTTAACATGTTAACAAATAACCCGAGAAAAACAATTAGTTTCATTATTCTTTCATTTTTATAATATTTTAACAAACATAACTTTGAATTTGGTGATATTTAGAGATTTAAATGCAAGTTTTTAATCAACAAAGTAACTTTATATAGAAATTTTATAATTAGTTTCATATTAAATAATTCACTTGTTAATTAGTTCCCTAATAAATTCACTTGTTAATGAAAATATAACAACTATCAATAATTAAACAATAGTAATTTATAATTAAGCATGAGAGAGAGATACGAAAAAACAAAATGTAAATGACTTACAATTGTGACAAATGTCTCTCGTCATTTTCTTTTATTATATAGTATAAATATAAATACAAATTTTTTTTAGTAATAAAATCTAATGAGTAAATTACGCTTTTAGTCCATGTCATTTGTGTCATAATACAAATTCATTCTTATTACAATTTTAACGGATTCAATATCAATGACACTGTTTACTTTCAGAAATAGTCCCTACACTTACAAAGTTAGCTTTTTATCTTAAAAAATATTTCAAAAGTCAAATTTTCGGTTTTATGTTATATGAACTTCCCCAATATATGCTACACGGTAGGTGATGATTCCATATGAAACTAGTGTAGTTGCTTATGTAATCTACGACACGGTGACCAAAATTTGAAAACCCATCTAAATAATGTGATTAGCGACATCCTAACCGTACGCCGTTCAAAAATAAATAAATAAGTTGTGATTAGCGAAGTCAGAGACTCCAGTGGATGATCATGTTTGGACTTACGTTCCAGCGGCTCCAAAGCAGAAATGGCCTGAACTACAAGCTGATGTTTGGACTATTTATATCATCCTGATTTCGTTTGAAATTCGAAACCCTGACTTTATCTTCACATGGTGCATGATGAAATGGAGATAATATATGGGAATATGGCTCAGATCGGTGCCCACGGTAATTTTGAGTTCGGAGGAAAGGACTTGGTCAGCAGAGAAAGAAATGGGGCTTTTGGTTAACTTTATGTATGTTGCTAACGCAAAGTCGCTAAGGATCTAAATGAACACTAGCCCTTGTAGCTGCAAAGGCCGAATTCATAAAAAAACTGTAAATCAACTATCAAATTCGTAATTTGCCGCAAACCAAATAAAAAAAAGTACATTGGTAACTAACTCAAGGGCCTACTGTTGTGTAGGGATGTCAAAAATACCCGAGCCCGGCAGGTATGCCCGAAACCCGACACAAATGGGACAGGTATACCCAATACTCGAGGAGTATCGGGCCGGGTATGTGATTAGTCTTAAAAAATTTCGTGGGTATGGGTCGGGTACGAGATTAGGTGATATCCGACCCGATTACCCAAAATCACATACCCGTTTACCCGAACTAAATACCCGATCTTATACCTGAATTTTTTAATTTTTTTTATTTTTCATTAACCTTTGTCTATTAGTGATTTATTTTAGTATTCCTAATGTGAAAAACTAATTTTTCTTTTAGTATATATATCTGATATAATATTTGTATTTTGTATGTTGTGAAGTATATACATTACATATAAGTTATAAGTATTATAAAGTTATTATTAATTTATGATAAAACTATATGTATGTAATGTACATTTTTAATTTATAATAGTTGTTGTATAAACAAACTTATATAATAATTATAATAGTAACAAATGGACTCGGAAATAAAACATTACACTTTTTCAAAATTTTGGCAAGGGGTGTTCATAGCCCCGTTAGCTGCTTTATACGAAAATTTGGGTTGAACTGCTAAATACGGTTTCAGAAAAAGACAAATCTAACCGGCCAGGTTGCATCCGGTTTAGCGGTTTAACAGTTCGGTTTGGCGCTTTAAATGGTTTTTTTTTCAGAATCATTATTTTGTATCATAAAAAAAGTAACAATAAAGGGTGAGCAAAATAATTCAAAAAATAGTTCCAGTACCTTGTCTTCCAATCCTTGAAAGAAGATTATAGGGCAAGAAAAGTGATCAACAAAAATGATAGGTGTTCTCCCAAGAATTCTTTTTCACCCCCTGTTGCAATGTTAATAAATAATCAGCTAATAATTCATGTAAACAAGTTGAGATACGTAAAATCCATTGCAATATAGGAGTGAAAGTAAATAATAAATGATAATTTCCAACAATATTATCCAAGTCATGGGACTCAAATTTGTGAGTTTCTTCTTTCAGCAACTTCAGGTCCGCTATCTGTTTAAGACCATTACCATATGTTAAATGCAGTGGTGACAAGTTGAGCGGGTTAGACAACGGGTCAAATTATAAAACAAATGAGCACTTACACCATATAGAGAAGCTCCAGCCTTAAAAGTATTCTTGAATGCAAGTGCAGCCAATGTTGTGTAACCACCAGCAGAGCCTTCAAAACATCATATAATCCAACTTTTAGGTGTATGCTTTAACAATAAACTTTGGTTGACTAATGGCCTTCTTAACTCGTTTTAGTTTTAGATTCCCTTTGACCCATCAGAGATGATAATGAAATCCAAATCAACCCGTTAATAAGTAGATGGGTCGAAATTGTCACCTCTACAGAAGACCCATAGGTTATAGCCAAATGATACTAAACTATAAACGTGGACTGAATTAGGTGAATATTAGATCATTCCAAACTTCCATCATACAAGTATACAAACATACAGATGTACTAGCGTGCCTCTGCTGTAGGTCCTCCTGTTAATCGAAAATGTGAGTACACAGCATTGCTTATAAGAACTTGGAAAAAGCCTTCTCTCTCTCTCTCTCTCTCTCTCTCTCTATATATATATATATATAGGATCAAGATCAAGGGAAAACCCTTCCGAGTTGTGAGTACTTGGAGAACTCGGCCTTCCCGTGTGAGTTTCGCCCCCATTTTTTCACACCCCTATATTAAAATGTTAGAAAAGACTACCGTAAAGAAAATTGAACATTTTTTTCCATACATAAAAAAATAGCGATTTTTTTATAAAATATTGTAAAAAAATTGGTATGATTTTTAGGCTTTTTTAGCTAGATTTTTTGGTTTTCTCATTTAAACTAGTTTTCTCATAATCCATCCCCTAGGGTGAGGTTCCTATAAAAAAAGACCTTTTACGTGAGAAGTGTAAGAAGGCATAGAAATTGACATGTAGACATCATGTTCAGGACTTAGGCGTGATGTTTTGGGGTTTTTTGGCAAGAAAAATACCAAACATAACAATTTAAAACACCATGCAATGAATTATGGGCATGAAATTTAAAACACAACAAAAACACACTACTTAACGTTCTTGGTATGGTATTTTAAGTTTTAAGCCTCGAATTTATTGCATTGGTGTTACACACTGATTTCCTGGTGGGCCCGGACTTGGGGTTTATGCGTGACAAATTGATATTATAACAATCCTCCTAAAATACTTCTGATACTCCTAAAATATTTAGAACATCCCTATACGTTCTAAAATACATCCCGTATACGAGATTTAGCCCTAAATACCTTTAATTTCATAAAAATTAAATAAAAACAAATTCTGAGGGGTGCTCGCGGGCCGCGAAGCCCTCTTCTTTTTCCATCGAGGGGCACGACAGCTAGGCCATCAGGCCGCCCCCGGAGCCGCCACGTGGCAGGCTGCGTGTCGAGGCTAGTGGACCAACTCAGCAAAGATAGGCCCTACATACCCTACGTCGCGGGCAGCGAAGACCATTGTGGTCTCTTTCGCGGGGCGCGTGGAAGTCAAGATCAGACCGTATAATTAGGAAACCGTTCAGAATTCTTAATTCTCTCTCAATTTATATAGTGTAGGAATTATACTCGGGCATTATACCCCCTAATTAGCGAAGCTCTGCCTCGTTGTAAGTATTTTAACCCTCGGTTACGTATTAGATACGCTGCCCAATTGATCTAGCGCTCCGTCACGGCTGTCGAGGCTCTGCACGACGTAGTCGTTAGAGTTCTGTCTCGGGGAGGGTATAACTAATGTAAATTGGGTTATTATACTAACACATGTGCATTGTTTAATTAATAGATTATAACCAGGAAATCACAAAGGAAAAACCTAAAATAGCAATGTGAGTAATCTCCTTTTTGTAAACCTTTTTGCAAACTGTTTTTACAAAACTTCAATTGTTTGATATTATGATTAACAGTTGGTATACAAAATTTGTTACTACACTGTGAGTAGTAACATGACCACAAGTCGGGTTGACAGTACGGTGGGTAATAATTAATGTAAGAATTGGAAACAAATATAATTGCGAGATCGCCCTCAATACTGTATAATTATAAAACCTGTTTTGATTAAACTGGGATTCACTCACCAGTATTTCCCACTATTTCCCACTGACAAATGTTTTTAAAACGCGTTTCAAGTAACAAAATGTGAAAGCCAAATAAAAGCCAGCTGGACAGCATTGAAGGCTTGGAAAATGTGGTTATAAAAGTTACCTAAATAAAGAAGATGTTTTATTTAAATAAAATAGGGTTTATCCCTATAAACATGTTTGTAATATAAACTTGGGTTAACCCATGTGTTTATTATTATAAAAATATGGTATTTTACTCTGATAAAATATTTCCTAACTACGGTCCTGATGAAAATTCCGCTACCAAAATGATAAATACCGATACCACTAAATATGAGCACGCGGCCGCCCGTTCCCAGGAGATAGGGGCCGGGGGTTGCGACAGAGAGTGGTATCAGAGAGCAATAGCCACTTATTTGAGCCATAGAAGTGTTCTGCTGACAATGAAATTGTTAAATTCTGTTAGGTAATAATTTGTGTGAATACATGCATATCTGTGTATTATTGTTTTCTTATTTGACAATCTGTTAGTTTACAGTATGAGTGATCAAGGACCATCAGACGCCTATCGTCAATTGTCTAGTTCTCCTATAGATGAAGGAACTTCTTCCTAGCCTACCCTCTCGGGGTATTCAGCTTTCACAGAGGAAGGGATCTTTATATTCAAAGCGCAATCTGAAGAGTCATTCCCTACCAAAAAGAGAGGATGGTTCAGTCGGGGAGCTCACGAGCGTAGAAAAAGAATGAGAAAATTACAGCAACAGCGAGCTTTAGCAGCTGCAAATAGGGAGATGAACACCCAAACTCAAGATATACTCAAGAGGAGACTAGCCAACTTCCACATACTAGCTACCACAGCCGCAGACCCGAACTTAGAACAACTCATAGCACCACAGCCACTACCTTTGTTCCCAACACAACCCATGGAAATAGAACCAACCCCAGGAGACCAGATTCCATTACATGCTTTCGACCCAACTGAAATCCCTAGAGTCTCAGCACCCCATCCTCCAAACTATGACCCATGGTTTGATGACCATAGAAATTACCCAGAACTCCATCCACAAGAGGAACCCATACAAAACCCAGTAGCACCCTATCCAAACCTTGACCCTCTAGATCCATACTGGGATAACGACCAATATATCAGGGAGATCTTAGAAAACCCATACCCATATGAAGAGCCAATGCCACAGTACCCTGACCCGATACCAGCACCCGCACCACCCATGGGAACTGAGAATGTGCAAGAACTTCGCACCTTTGGTGAGGAGTTATTAGATGAAAGTGAAAAGATAAGACAAATAGGTGAGAGGCTCGTTTGGAAATACGACCAGTGTAACATGCAATATTGGATGAACCCCTATCAGTAATAATAACAATAATATATATATATATATATATATGTGTGTGTGTGTGTGTGTGTGTGTGAGAGAGACTTGAAAAAAAAATAATTTATAAACAAAAATAGATAATCTCATAGCTACTGATGCATACTAGTATTGTATTTTAATTTCCAGTTGTGGTTTGTAATAGATGCATATCAATAAAATAGAGTAAATGTCGCAATGCACGATGATTTTGATCAATGTGTTATTGTGTGATTATTAGCATTAAATATTGCTCTGAGATATTAATACTTGGTAATTGTTTGTAAATCCAGATGGCCAACGCAGCAAATCAGGAAAACCAAAATAATGATAATCAGATAAATAACAGTGACATTCGACACATAGTAACCCAAGGAATTAGAGATGCTATGCCAGCTATCATCCAAAATATTAGGGAAACAGAAAATAATAAAAGTAATAGTGGAAGTAAGCGATCATATACTGAACACAGTCACAGCGTGAACAATGGACCATTACTTCAAATGCCCATTCCAAAAAGAAGAAGAACCATGTCTTATGGTTGTTATTACAAAGAATTTTGGTCTTGTAAACCAATAGAATTCTCGGGCAATGAAGGAGCCATTGCAGCTCTACGTTGGATGGAAAAGACTGAGGCAGTCTTAAAAATAAGCAAATGTGCAGAGGAACACAAAATCATGTTTGCTTCCAATTTGTTTAAGAATGCTGCTTTAGAATGGTGGAACACTATTCTCCAGTCTAGAGGAAGTGACAGAGTCTATAATATGGAATGGACTGAGTTTAAGAATATGGTTGAAAGGAAATTCTGTCCACCCAATGAAAAAGAACAGATTGCTAATAAGTTCTTAAATCATAGAATGACTGGAGCAGACTGTAAGGGTTACACTACTGTATTCTTTAAATAAGCTAAAATAGTGCCAACCCTAGCTTCACCAAAACCAGTATTAATCTCCCGTTACATCTTTGGATTAATCAGTGAGATTAGACATGTAGTCAAGGCAGCTAGATCACCAACCATAGAAGAAGCTCTTATAACAACCCTCCTAAAATATTTCCGACACCCTTAAAATATTTATAATATCCCTATACGTCTTAAAATACACCCCGTATACGAAACCGGTCCCGAATACCTTTAATTTGATAAAATAAAAATAAAAACAAAATTTGAGTGTCGCTCGCGGGCCGCGAAGGCTTTGCCTTCGGGTTACGCGGGCCGCAACAGCTAGCCACTAGAGCTCACCGGGTGACGCCACGTGGCGCAATGCGTGTCGAGGCTAGTTGTCCGAATCAACGCAGCTAGGCCCTACTATGCCTACGTCGTGAGGCGCGAAGGGCCCTTGGGTGTGCTTCGTAGGTCGCGAGGAAGTGGCCGAACAACCCTATAAAAGGAGGGCATCGGCAGTTCATTTTCGTCGCTCATTTCTTTCGATTCTCTCTCAATTTCTAAAATGTAGAAGTAATACTCGGGCATTATACCCCCTAATTAACGAAGTTCTGCCATGTTGTAAGTATCATAACCCCGGTTACGTATTAGATACGCTGCCCGATAGATCTAGCGCTCCGTAACAGCTGCCGGGGTTCTGCCCGACGTAGTCGTTGGAGTTCTGTCTCGGGGAGGGTATAACTAATGTAAATATTGGGTTATTATACTAATGCGTGTGCATTGTTTAAATTATTAGATAATAACCAGGAAACCACTAGGAAAAGTCTAAAATAGCAATGTGAGTAATCTCCTTTTTGTAAACCTTTTTTCAAACTGTTTTTACAAAACCTCAATGCTTTACATTATAATTAAACAGTGATTGAGTATTTGTAATTCTACAATTATCGTCGGTATGTTAGGGTTTTGTATACAAAATTTGTTACTACATTGTGAGTAGTAACATGACCACAAGTCGGGTTGACAGTACCGTGAGTGGTAATTAAAGTACAATGGTAAACAAATGTAATTGCTGGATTGCCCTCAATACTGTACAATGATAAAACTTGTCTTGATTAAATTGGGATTTACTCACCAGTATTTCCCACTGACAAAATGTTTTTAAACGCGTTTCAGGTAACAAAATGTGAAAGCCAAATAGAAGCCAGCTCTAGAAGCCAGCTGGAGAGCACTGAAGGCTTGGAAAAGTAGCTATAATAGTTACCTAATTAAAGAAAGATGTTTTATTCAATAAATTAGGGTTTAGCCCTATAAACATGTTTGTAATGAAAACTTGGGTTTTATCACAATAAGTTTATAATTATAAAAAGAGTAAAATGCATGAATAGTCCCTGTGGTTTTGCAAAATAACACGAATAGTCCCCAACTTTTGAAAATTACACCGCTGCTCCATGTGGTTTGACAGTTTGTTACTCGGATAGTCCCTGGAGTGGATGTCCGTTAGTTTTCTCCGTTAAGTGAAATGACAGAATTACTCTTCATCTTCTCTACTTTATAAAAACAAAACAGCCTAACCCCACCCACCCCCACCATTAACCACCAACCACCACCCATCTTGGTAGGTGGACGAATAAATACAAAACCAGTTACCACTGAACCAGACTGAAATTCAAATCGTGCGAACAACACATAAGCAGGGGTACACACACATATCTCCACCTACCTCTGCTTCACCGTTTCCCTTCTTCTGCCACATTTCACCACCATAATGGCGACGCCAACAACCACAACCACCTTCTCCACCTTAGCTCCTACCACCTCCTTCGCAACCACCACCGCATCTATCAAGGCCGCTCCCAAAACCCTAGGGTTTAACGTCGGACTTTTCTCCTCCAAAATTGCTTCGAAAACCCTCCGAGCTCGCTATAATGGCGGATCTGGATCTGCTCTCGGAGCTCGTATGGTTTCAGCTCCAACAATAACCAAACCTACGCTTCTTGACTTTGAAACCTCTGTGTTTAAAAAGGAGAAAATTAACCTTGCTGGTCATAAGAGGTTATTAGTTTTTATTTCTCTTTTTTGTGCGTGTATATATCCTATATATTATGTTTGTAGCTAGTTTCTGATACTAAGGGGTTGTATGTGGGAGGTGGTTGGTGGTTAATGGTGGGGGAAACAGAGGAGGGGGTAGGTGGTGGTGTTTTTTTTATATAGTGGAGAAGATGAGGGGGTAATTTTGTCATTTTACATCCACTTAACGGAGAAAACTAATGGACATCCACTCCAGGGACTATCCGAGTAACAAACTGTCAAACCACAGGGAGCACCAGTGTAATTTTCAAAAGTTGGGGACTATAGGTGTTATTTTGCAAAACCATAGGGACTATCCGTGCATTTTACTCTTATAAAAATATGGTGTTTTACTCTGATAAAATATTTCCTAACTACGGTCCTGATGTAAATTCCGCTGCCAAATATTGATAAACACCGATACCACCATCTCTGAGTAGGCCGCAGCCGCACGCCTCCCGAGGCAGGGGTCGGGGGTTGCGACAGCCGTAGAACTAGCAAATACCTTGACAGATGAACTAGTACGTACACAAGAAGAAAACCAGAGAAAGAACCTAGCTAAAAAGCTTACCCGAGAATTTCGCTATGGTAATTCCAACCGTGGGAAGAATATAGGTTCTACTTCGGCACCTTATTGTAAGGCTTGCAAGAAGAAGCATTCAGGAAGATGCTTTACATACTGCAACTTCTGTAAGATACCAGGACATAAGGAAGAAGATTGTAGGAAGAAACCCAGTAACGGAGTATGCTTCAATTGTGGAGAAAAGGGGCATAATGATCCGAATTGTCTGAAACTAGCTCGAGCCATGAACAACAAGACTACTAAGAATGCTAGGGCATTCGTTCTTATAGCTGAAGAAGCAAAGATGATTCCGGATGTGATTGCCGGTACGTTTTTAGTTAATGATATTTTTGCTAAAGTATTATTTGACTCTGGTGCGAACCAAAGTTTTATTAATACTTCATTTTGAAAATTCTCAACCAACCATTAACTAAACTCCAACAAAATGTCTAGTAGAGACTGCAAATGGAGAATCCATTAAGATTTCTGAAATCTTGCAGGGAGCAAGAATAGAAATTCTAAACCATAAGTTTATTGCTAACCTTTTCCCAATGAATCTGGTTGGATTTGATATTGTATTAGGAATGGATTGGTTAGTAGCCAATAAAGCCAGTATTCTATGTGATCAAAAGTCAATCCAAATGAGTTCATCAAAGGGTGAAAAGATCACAATTAAAGGAGATAAGCTGTCGAGATCCACGAAATTCATCTCTGTAATGAAAATTGCAAGTTGTGTAAGGAAAGGATCCCTAGTGTATATGATTTCTATAATCATTAACACTAAAGGAAAAGAATTGAAAGATATTCCCGTAGTATCTCAATTCTCAGATGTTTTTCCCGAAGAACTACCAGGACTACCGCCGGACAGGGAGGTTTAACCAATGCCCCAGCCGCATTTATGGACATGATGAACCGAATATGTAAGCCATATTTGGATAAATTCATAATTGTCTTTATAGATGATATTCTCATTTACTCTAAAAGTAAAGAGGAACATGCAGCGCATCTGCATGCACTTCTAAAATTGCTAAGAAAAGAAAAGCTTTACGCTAAATTTTCGAAATGTGAATTCTGGTTAGAAGAAGTGCAACTTCTCGGACATTTAGTTAACCATCAAGGAATTCATGTGGATCCCACAAAGATTGAGGCAATTACTAAATGGAAAATCCCAGAATCACCAACCGAGGTTAGAAGTTTTCTAGGACTGGCCAGTTATTATAGAAGTTTTATCCGAGATTTTTCGAGAATAGTCATTCCCTTAACGAAACTAACCTGTAAGTCTGTTAAATTTGAATGGGGGCTAAAACAAGAAGAAGCCTTTAGAATTCTTAAGCAAAGATTAACCAACGCACCCATACTAGCGTTACCAAAAGGAACTAAAGACTTGGTAGTCTATTGTGACGCTTCTAAGTTAGGTTATGAATGTGTTAATGCAACGTCAAAAGGTTATAGCCTATACTTCTAGACAACTTAAGAATCATGAAGAGAATTATTCAACCCATGATTTAGACTTAGGAGCCATAATATTTGCCCTGAAAATTTGGAGACATTACCTTTACGGTAGTAAGTTTACCATTTTCACCGATCATAAGAGTTTAAGATATGTTTTTGGGCAAAAAGAGTTGAATATGAGACAAAGACGCTTGATGGAAATTCTTAGTGTTTATCATTGTAGTATCCAGTATTATGCAGGAAATGCTAACGTAGTAGCCGATGCTTTAAGTCGAAAGTATCATGAAAAGCCAAAAAGAGTACGTTCTCTTAAATTAAATCTGCAGATAGATTTAAACGAACAAATTAGAGAAGTACAAGAATCAGTTATCAAGGATGATACTTAAAAATTAAAAGGTATGATTAAGGAATTAGAGAAGGAACTGATGGAATTTGGAGATTCCATAAGAAAAGAATGTGGATACCTAAACTAGGAAACCTACGCCACCGAATATTAGAAGAATTCCATAAGTCTAAATATACGATACATCCTGGAAGTGATAAAATGTATCAAGATTTAAGAAAGAATTTCTGGTAGATAGGAATCAAAAAGGATATAGCAGCTTATGTTGCCAAGTGTCTAACATGTTCACAGGTCAAAGCTGAACACCAGAAACCCTCAGGTTTGTTGCAGCAATTGGAAATGCCTGTATGGAAATGGGAGTTGATAATAATGGACTTTGTTACAAAATTACCCAAAACACGAAAAGGTAATTATACAATCTGGGTGATTGTAGATAGGTTAACTAAATCTGCTCATTTCTTGCCGATGAAGGAAACTTTTAGTATGGAACAACTAGCCAAATTGTATGTAAATGAAATAATTTCATTACATGGAATTCCTTTATCTATTGTTTCTGATATAGATAGCCGTTTTACCTCTCGTTTTTGGACAAGTTTCCAAAAAGCAATGGGAACCAAGCTAAATCTAAGCACCGTTTATCATCCTCAAATGGATGGACAAAGTGAAAGGACAATTCAAACAATAAAAGATATGCTTAGAGCTTGTGTAATTGATTTCAGAGGAAATTGGGACGATCATAAACCATTAATAGAATTTTCTTACAATAACATCTATCATACCAGTATCAATGCTGCACCATTCGAAGCACTTTATGTACAAAAGTGCCGAACCCTAGTCTGTTGGGCAGAAATTGGAGAAAAGCAATTATCTGGACCAGAGTTAGTGCAAGAAACAACAGACAAGATTATTCAAGTCAAGGAAAGACTAAAAGTAGCACGCGATCGACAAAAGAGTTATGCTGATAACAGGTGAAAGCCATTGGAATTTCAAGTAGGAGACAAGGTATTGTTAAAAGTTTCTCCTTGGAAAGGAGTGGTAAGATTCATCAAAAGAGGAAAGCTAAGCCCCAGGTATGTTGGACCCTTTGAGATTATTAGAAGAATAGGACCAATAGCTTATCAACTACAACTTCCAAAAGAAATGACAGGAATACATGATGTATTTCATGTATGTAATCTCAAAAAGTGTTTAGCCAATGAAACATTAGTGGTGCCTATTAAGGATATAGAGGTAAACGAAAAGCTTAAGTTTGTAGAAAAGCCTCTACAAATTGAAGACAGGAAAGTCAAGAATCTCAAACATAAGAGACTAGTTCTAGTCAAAGTAAAATGGGATTCCAAGAGAGGACCGGAATACACATGGGAGCTTGAATCTGAAATGCAGATGAAATATCCACACCTATTCTAGTAGACCTCGAGGACGAGTTCTAAAATAAGGTGGGGATGATATAACAACCCTCCTAAAATATTTCCGACACCCTTAATATATTTATTATATCCCTATACGCCTTAAAATACACCCCGTATACGAAAACCGGTCCCGAATACCTTTAATTTGATAAAATAAAAATAAAAATAAAAACAACTCTGGGTGTCGCTCGCGGGCCGCCAAGGCTTTGCCTTCGGATTACGCGGGCCGCGATAGCTAGCCACCAGAGCTCACCGGGTGACGCCACGTGGCGCAATGCGTGTTAAGGCTAGTTGTCCGAATCAGCGCAGCTAGGCCCTACTATGACTACGTCACGGGGTGCGAAGGCCCCTTGTGTGTGCTTCGCGGGCCGCGAGGAAGTGGCTGAACATCCCTATAAAAGGAGGGTATCGGCAGTTCATTTTCGTCGCTTATTTCTTTCGATTCTCTCTCAATTTCTAAAGTGTAGAAATAATACTCGGGCATTATACCCCCTAATTAACGAAGTTCTGCCTCGTTGTAAGTATCATAACCCCCGGCTACGTATTAGATACGCTGCCCGATTGATCTAGCGCTCCGTAACGGCTGTCGGGGTTCTACCCGACGTAGTCGTTGGAGTTCTATCTCGGGGAGGTATAACTAATGTAAATATTGGGTTATTATACTAACGCGTGTGCATTGTTTAAATTATTAGATTATAACCAGGAAACCACAAGGAAAAGTCTAAATAGCAATGTGAGTAATCTCTTTTTTGTAAACCTTTTTGCAAATTGTTTTTACAAAACCTCAATGCTTTACATTATAATTAAACAATGATTGAGTATTTGTAATTCTACAATTATCGTCGGTATGTTGGGGTTTTGTATACAAAATTTGTTACTACACTATGAGTAGTAACATGACCACAAGTTGGGTTGATAGTACCGTGAGTGGTAATTAAAGTACAATGGTAAACAAATGTAATTGCTGGATTGCCCTCAATACTGTACAATGATAAAACCTGTCTTGATTAAATTGGCATTCACTCACCAGTATTTCCCATTGACAAAATGTTTTTAAACGCGTTTCAGGTAACAAAATGTGAAAGCCAAATAGAAGCCAGCTGCAGAGCACTGAAGGCTTGGAAAAGTGGCTATAAAAGTTACCTAATTAAAGAAAGATGTTTTATTCAATAAATTAGGGTTTATCCCTATAAACATGTTTGTAATGAAAACTTGTGTTTTATCCAAATAAGTTTATAATTATAAAAATATGGTGTTTTACTATGATAAAATATTTCCTAACTACGGTCCTGATGTGAATTCCGCTGCCAAATATTGATAAACACCGATACCACCATCTCTGAGTAGGCCGCATCCGCACGCCTTCCGAGGCAGGGTCGGGGGTTGCGACAGCCGTAGAACTAGAAAATACCTTGATAGATGAACTAGTACGTACGCAAGAAGAAAACCAGAGAAAGAACCTAGCTCAAAAGCTTACCCAGGAATTTCGCTATGGTAATTCCGACCGTGGGAAGAATATAGGTTCCACTTCTGCACCTTATTGTAAGGCTTGCAAGAAGAAGCATTCAGGAAGATGCTTTACATACTGCAACTTCTGCAAGATACCAGGACATAAGGAAGAAGATTGTAGGAAGAAACCCAGTAACGGAGTATGCTTCAATTGTGGAGAAAAGGGACATAATAATCCGAACTGTCCGAAACTAGCTCTAGCCATGAACAACAAGACTACTAAGAATGCTAGGGCATTCGTTCTAATAGCTGAAGAAGCAAAGATGATTCCAGATGTGATTGTCGATATGTTTTTAGTTAATGATGTTTTTGCTAAAGTATTATTTGACTATGGTGCAAACCAAAGTTTTATTAATACTTCATTTTGCAAAATTCTCAAACAACCATTAACTAAACTCCAACAAGAATGTCTAGTAGAGACAGCAAATGGAGAATCCATTAAGATTTCTGAAATCTTGCAGGGAGCAAGAATAGAAATTCTAAACCATAAGTTTATTGCTAACCTTTACCCAATGAATCTGGCTGGTTTTGATGTTGTATTAGGAATGGATTGGTTAGTAGCCAATAAAGCCAGTATTCTATGTGATCAAAAGTCAGTCCAAATAAGTAAACCAAAGGGTGAAAAGATCACAATTAAACGAGATAAGCTGTCTAGATCCACGAAATTCATCTCTGTGATGAAAAAAGCAAGTTGTGTAAGGAAAGGATCCCTAGTGTATATGATTTCTATAATCATTAACACTAAAGGAAAAGAATTGAAAGATATTCTCGTAGTATCTCAATTCTCAGATGTTTTTCCCGAAGAGCTACCAGGACTACCGCCGGACAGGGAGGTTGAATTCAGAATTCATCTGCTACCAGGAACAACACTGATTGCCAAATCACCTTACCGTTTGGTTCCAGCAGAAATGCAAGAACTGAAGAAACATCTGGATGAACTTTTGGAGAAAGGATTCATACAGGTAAGCTCATCACTGTGGGGAGCACCAATCTTGTTTGTCAAGAAGAAAGACGGATCAATGCGTATGTGCATTGATTATCAAGAGTTGAATAAGGTGACGATTAAGAATCGGTACCCATTACCGAGAATCGATGATCTGTTTGATCAAATACAAGGAGCTCGATTTTTCTCAAAGATCGATTTACGCTCAGGATATCATCAATTAAAGGTACAGGAAGAGGACATTCCTAAGACCGCCTTCAGAATAAGGTATGGCCATTATGAATTTATTGTCATGCCATTCGGTTTAACCAATGCCCCAACCGTATTTCTGGATATGATAAACCGAATATGTAAGCCATATTTGGATAAATTCATAATTGTCTTTATAGATGATATTCTAATTTACTCTAAGAGTAAAGAGGAACATGCAGCGCATCTGCATGCACTTTTAAATTTGCTGAGAAAAGAAAAGCTTTACGCTAAATTTTTGAAATGCGAATTTTGGTTAGAAGAAGTGCAATTTCTTGGACATTTAGTCAATCATGAAGAAATTCATGTGGATTCCACAAATATTGAAGCAATTACTAAATTGAAAGTCCCTGAATCCCCAACGGAGGTTAGAAGTTTTCTAGGACTAGCCGGTTATTATAGAAGGTTTATCCGATATTTTTCTAGAATAGCCATTCCCTTAACCAAGTTAACCTGTAAATCTGTTAAGTTTGAATAGGGACCAAAACAAGAGGAAGCCTTTTAAAATTCTTAAGCAAAGATTAACCAACGTACCCATACTAGCGTTACCAGAAGGAACCGAAGACTTTGAAGTCTATTGTGGTGTTTCTAAGTTAGGTTATGGATGTGTGTTGATACAACATCAAAAGGTTATAGCTTGTGCGTCTAGACAACTTAAGAATCATGAAGAAAATTACTCAACCCATGATTTAGAGTTAGGAGCCATAATTTTTGCCCTTAAGATTTGGGGACACTATTTATATGGAAATAAATTTGTTGTCTTCACTGATCATAAGAGTTTAAGGTATATTTTTGGGCAAAAAGAGTTGAATATGCGGCAAAGACGTTGGATGGAATTTCTTAGTAATTATGATTGTAATATCCATTATCATGCAGGTAAAGCTAATGTAGTAGCTGATGCTTTAAGTCGAAAGTATCATGAAAAGCCAAGAAGAGTACGTTCTCTTACATTAAATCTGCATATAGATTTAAATGAACAAATTAGAGCCGTACAAGAATCAGTAATCAAGGACAATACTGAAAAACTAAAAGGAACGATTAAGGAACTAGAACAAGGAACAGGTGGAATTTGGAGATTACATAAGAAAAGGATGTGGATACCTAAACTAGGAAACCTACGCCATCGAATATTAGAAGAAGCCCATAAGTCTAAGTATACGATGCATCTTGGAAGTGATAAGATGTATCAAGATTTAAGAAATAATTTTTGGTGGATAGGAAGGAAAAAGGATATAACAGCTTATGTTGCCAAATGTCTAACTTGTTCACAGGTTAAAGTTGAACACCAAAAAACCTCATGCTTGTTGCAACAGTTAGAAGTGGAGGGTTCAAATGAGAAGAATTTTTTGTAAGAAGAAGTTTCAACCAATAAGAATGCTTCATTTTACTTCATTTAATATTTGCATTTAATTTTAATATAAGGGTATATTGGTAAACTTACATATATCATTAATTTGTATTCTTCCCCTTTAATAACTAACTAAATTAAATTTGTAACTCTTTTTCAAAATATATATACGTTTTCCAAATTAAAAAAAAAAACAGCTTAATTTAAAGTGTAGAATAAATTACTAGTTATGTAGGATAAATTACGAGTTGTGTAGGATATATTTCGAGGTGTGTAGGATTAATTTCGACTATGTAGGATAAAATTCTATAATGTGTAGGGAGGGTATATGTAGGAAAATTTTGATATGTGTAGGTTTTCTAGATTATATGTAGGATAATTAATGATTAGTTGACTAATTAATTAAAGAGATAAAAATTAATGATATGAGTTATAAATGAAATAGTATTTTACTAATATGCCCTTTCTTCTTTTTCTTCTCACATTAAATTTCTTCTCAAATGAACCTTCCCCACAGTTAGAAATGCTTGTTTGGAAATGGGAATTGATAACAATGTACTTTGTTACCAAATTACCCAAGACCCGAAAAGGTAATGATACAATTTAGGTAATTGTAGATAGCTTAACCAAGTCTGCTCATTTTTTACCAATGAAGGACACCTTTAGTATGGAACAGTTAGCCAAATTACATGTAAATGAAATAGTTTCATTACATGGAATTCCTTTATCAATTGTTTCTGATAGTGATAGCCGTTTTACTTCTGATTTTTGGACAAGTTTCCAAAAAGCAATGGGAACCAACTTAAATCTAAGCACCGCTTATCATCCTCAAACAGATGGACATAGTGAAAGGACAATTCAGACCATGGAAGTGCTTAGAGCTTGTGTAATTGATTTCGGAGGAAATTGGGATGATCATTTACCATTAATAGAATTTTCCTATAATAACAGGTATCATACCAGTATTAATGCTGCACCCTTCGAAGCACTTTGGACGAAAGTGCCGAACCCCAGTCTGTTGGGCAGAAATCAGAGAAAAGCAACTATCTAGACCTGAGATAGTACAAGAAACAACGGACAAGATTATTCAAGTCAAGGAACGACCAAAAATAGCACGCGATCGACAAAAGAGTTATGCTGATAACAGGCGAAAGCCATTGGAGTTTCAAGTAGGAGATAAGGTTTTATTAAAAGTTTTTCCTTGGAAAGGAGTAGTCAGATTCATCAAGAGGGGAAAGTTAAGCCCCGGGTATGTTGGACCTTTTGAGATTATTTGAAGAATAGGACCCGTAGCTTATCAGCTACAACTGCCAGAGAAAATGGCAGGAATACATGTTGTATTTCATGTATGTAATCTGAAAAAGTGCTTAGCCGATTAATCATTAATGGTACCTCTTAAGGATGTAGAGGTAAATCAGAAACTTAAGTTTATAGAGAGGCCTCTACAAATTGAAGACATGAAAGTCAAGAATCTCAAACATAAGAGGTTAGTTCTAGTCAAAGTGAAATGGGATTCCAAGAGAGGACCAGAGTACACATGGGAGCTTGAATCCGAGATGCAGAGGAAATATCCACACCTATTCCCGTAGACCTCGAGGACGAGTTCTAAAACAAGGTGGGGAGGATATAACAACCCTCCTAAAATATTTCCGACACTCCTAAAATATTTAGAACATCCATATACGTTCTAAAATACATCCCGAATACGAGATTCGGCCCTAAATACCTTTAATTTCATAAAAATTAAATAAAAACAAATTCTGAGGGGCGCTCGCGGGCCGCGAAGCCCTCTTTTGTTTCCATCACGGGGCGCGACAGCTAGGCCATCAGGCCACCCCCGGAGCCGCCACGTGGCAGGCTGCGTGTCAAGGCTAGTGGACCAACTCAGAAAGCTAGGCGCTACATACCCTACGTCGCGGGCTGCGAAGACCCTTGTGGTCTCTTTCGCGGGGCGCGAGGAACTCAAGATCAGACCCTATAAATAGGATCGATCGACATCAGTTGCAAACCGTTCAGAATTCTTAATTCTCTCTCAATTTCTATAGTGTAGGAATTATACTCGGGCATTATACCCCCCTTAATTAGCGAAGCTCTGCCTCGTTGTAAGTATTTTAACCCCCAGTTACGTATTAGATACGCTGCCCGATTGTTCTAGTGCTCCGTAACGGCTGTCGAGGCTCTACCCAACGTAGTCGTTGGAGTTCTGTCTTGGGGAGGGTATAACTAATGTAAATTGGGTTATTATACTAAAGTGTGGCATTGTTTAATGAATAGATTATAACCAGGAAATCACAAAGAAATAACCTAAAATAGCAATGTGAGTAATCTCCTTTTTGTAAACCTTTTTGCAAACTGTTTTTATAAAACCTCAATTGTTTGATATTATGATTAACACTTATGGAGTATTTGTAATTCTACAATTATCGTCGGTATGTTGGGGTTTTGTATACAAAATTTGTTACTACAATGTGAGTAGTAACATGACCACAAGTCAGGTTGACAGTACCGTGGGTGATAATTAATGTAAGAATTGGAAACAAATATAATTGCGAGATCGCCCTCAATACTGTACAATGATAAAACCTATTTTGATTAAACTGGGATTCACTCACCAGTATTTCCCACTGACAAATGTTTTTAGGGGAATTGGCCTGTAATAATCCCACCTAATTCTTATTGGCCATTAATAATCCCACCTCATAATATTCCCCCCACAAGTCCCACCTTTCACCTATTTTTCCTACAATGGTCCCTCGTTAAAAAAACTTAACGGAGTTAAGTTTTTTTCCAAATTACAAACAGATTTTTAGGGCTTTTGATCTGAACGATGATACGAGTCCATTGGTGTAAAACTTACTTCGAAATGGTGCTCCATGTGACTTGATTTTGGTTAATTGGAAATTTAAACACCCGAATTGAAGCGACGTTTTCATCGTTTGGAGCACCATTTCGAGGCAAGTTTTACATCAATGGACTCATATCGTCATTCTTATCAAAAGCACTAAAATTTTTTTTTGTAATTTGGAAAAAAAGCTTAACTTTGTTAAGTCTTTTAAACGGGGGACCATTGTAGGAAAAATAGGTGAAGGTGGGACTGGTGGTGGAATATTCTGAGGTAGGATTATTAATGGCCAATAAGGTATAGGTGGGATTATTACAGGCCAATTTCCCATGTTTTTAAAACGCGTTTCAGGTAACAAAATGTGAAAGCCAAATAGAAGCCAGCTGGACAGCACTGAAGGCTTGGAAAATGTGGTTATAAAAGTTACCTAAATAAAGAAGATGTTTTATTTAAATAAAATAGGGTTTATCCCTATAAACATGTTTGTAATATAAACTTGGGTTTTACCCATGTGTTTATTATTATAAAAATATGGTATTTTACTCTGATAAAATATTTCCTAACTACGGTCCTGATGAAAATTCCGCTGCCAAAATGATAAATACCGATACCACTAAATCTGAGCTCGCGGCCGCCCGTTCTCAGGAGATAGGGGCTGGGGGTTGCGACAGATATAGATATTCACATTAACACAGCGGAAGTCTTGGGAGTATAAAATAATTATTACAAAGTACAAATGTCCAAAAGTTCAAAATAATATACAGATAAGAGTGTACTAAAAGATCCACATGCGGATCGAATAACAAATGATTACATAAAAGACTACTACGCTTTTTGCTTGGAGTCGCAAATTCCAATAAGCAATTACCGGGCAGCTTCCAGCCTCTTCCGTAGTTTGCAAACTTGCACTTAGTCTTTTGAAGATACGTCAGTTTTCACTGGTAAATACAATTAACCGACACATTTTGAAAATATTTCAAAATTATTTTATATACCTTTTGGTATATTAATTTTCATAAATAACTTGGTACAATTATATATCTTGTTACCAGTATTACATGCTTGTCAATACATATGGGGCCCGGAACTAAACTCTGATACATGATTAACCGACACACCACTTTATCCCCATATTGGGTAAAAAATATTTTATCATAGAATGAGCATCTATCAGGTGTATACCTACACACCATGCTTAGGTCATGGCCACTTGTAATTAAGTGAGCTATGGATATCCAGGACACGGTCGTATTAACCCCCAATGCTTAAGTTATCAAGCATAACAGATTAAAACAGGTTATTTGGATTTTGGACACATTGGTCATTAATCCCTGTCAAACCCCGATATTTCCACGTATTATCTGTGGGCCCGGTGGAGAGTATTGTGACGTAGTTGATATCATAGACAATTTATATTATCACAGTTTAATACACAGCGGAAGTCGAAAGATAAATTCATTACAAACCGAATAAAAAGTAATATCAAGTGTATTACAAAACGGTTGTAAGGATCCACAGGCGGATCAAAGTTCAAAAGTTTATTGTTCAACAGATTTAACTTCTAAGCTTGCAAGACTCTTTATTGAAGCTAGGAGTAGCCAGCCTATTCCGTGTAGCACTTGCACTTAGCCTTTTTGGAAAATAAGTCAGTTTACACTGGTAAATACAATTAACCGACTCATTTTGAAAATGTTAAAGAAAATTGATTTGAATGCACATGGCACAAAATAATCTTTTATAACTTGGGATAATTATTTATATATAAACTTGTAAAAGAATTACATGTTCGTTATACGTTCAGTAGCCCGGGCTGAATACCGGGTTAAAGATTAATAGACACGCCACATGATATAATCCCGCGGCGAATTATTCTCAATTCCGTCGATTATACCTTTTTATATATGTATATGCACTGGCAGGTGTATGCCTACATCCCGTGCTTAGGTCGTGGCCATTTCAACGAACGATGCCAAGGATATCCGGGACATGGTCATTAACCCCGCAAAGGTTTTAAGCAAACAAAACAATTTAAACGGGTCATCTCAATAAATTAAACTTCGTATGATTAACCATTCAATGCCCGGCCAAGCGGTATTTTATATACCGTACCCCAAGCCCGTATAAGGGAAAATAAGATAAAAGTATTTACCTGAGTAAGTATATATCAAAGTCAACGAGTACAAGTAGCTTTTACTGGGCTCCTAATCTGGAACGAAGGTTTTAATAACCTATTAGATTCCTAACGGGTCTTAATTAAGTCTAAACTTAGACTTGTTAGTTTTAAAGGAACATATACGGTTCAAAACGCACGATTAAGCGATGACTGGATTAGAGTGTGGTTTAGATCTAAAAAGTTTGTATACTTGTATAATATGGGTAAACTAAACACATTCTGGATTTTGAGATAAAAATGATAAGGTTTGACCCGTTTCGGCTAATTTATGCAAACTAGTTACATAAACCGTACCGAACGCGAATAATGCGTAACAGGTAACCAAATGAGTCATGAACAGGTTCCCTAACTTAATATGCCTTAAATATGTTGTGATATCAGTAAGATACCTTCCATTATGCCCAAAATGGATTTAAACTCAAATTATGCCCCGTAGGGGTATTTGTTCATTTTAAAGGTTATAAAAGAGTTTAAATACTAATATGAGTTTCAGGTCTAATATAATCAGTAAAAATATTTATTTTTATAAGTCATAACAGTAGGGTATTGCATATATGTGAAATTTATCTTTTATAACCAAACTATGCACCGTAAGGGCATTTTGGTAATTTCATATAAGCTTTAAAGGTCAAAATTAGACTTCTGAGTTCAAAACTTTTGCTTACTATTTAATTATAAAAATTTACTTAAAATATCAGTAGGTATTAAGTCTTATATGAGAAAAATGGTTTTAATACATACTATGCGTTTTAAACGCGTAAAAAGACGGTTTTAAGCGATTTCCTGGTTTTTAAAGAAAAGCTGATATTTTTATCATTCCAGAAGACTCAAAATATTTTATTTATTATATAAAATCAGTAGCAAAAGGTTTGGTATCAAAATATTATGTAAAACTCATTTTATAAGCCAAAAGGGCAAAACCGGCAATTAACGAATCAAAGCTATAACCCTATGTTATGCTCAGGCTAAAAATAAATAAAAATATTCAAAACTCCCAAAATATTATTTTACATCAGCAGGTAAAAGGTTTGGTATCAAAAATTGGGTTTAGATAGCCTTTATGCTAATTATGCCGTTTAATTAATAAAAAGCTTTCTAATTACGCTATTGAGCATAACTCTTAATCTAGACCTCAAACTGATGTGAAAATTTAGGGGCATGTTTATAAATCAGTAATAAAGATTATTATCCACTCACATTTTCAAAATTCTCGTTTTAAGGTCAAAAGGGCATAATAGTCAACATTTAGGCATATAACGGAAACATGCATATGAATCGGATAACTAATGAACCAAGTTGTATAATCACAAAGGGTTATACTAACATGTAACCTGGTCCTAATAAAGCTCTAAGGCATTTCCAAAATATGCTATAATGGGTCAGAACTGAAAGTCAAAGCAAAAGTCGACTTATGCGACTTTCGGTTCCGAACCGAGCTTAAACTGAAAATTGTCGGGTTGAACATGCTTAGACGTGTTCTTACATTAGTTACCAAGTTATACAAGTGATAAAAACAGGTTTCATAGCTTCTATATTTTTAATTATGTGTTTATGCGAAAATTAGCTTTCTGTTGACTTTTTAAAATCAAGTTTGACCCGACAATTGACCTAGTTAGAGTGGGAATCAAAGGGTGCCCTTTTAAGGGTTTATTACCCACATAATTACCAACTCAAAGCTACTTTCAATTCGAGAATTGACTGGACCATTAGTGATTAATCACTAAATCAAACCTTAATTACGACGGTTATACTTTGGGCCATTAAACTAATTAAAACTGAATTACATAAGCTAAGTTGACTTACAATGGTCCTTAGCACGAGATTGGAACAGAGGAAAGGCTTCTCAGTTGCCAAGAATGCTCCAGAGAGTTAGAACAAGCAAGATGTGCAAATGTAAGTTCACAAGTTGCAACAATGGATCTATTAATATCCAAGGAAGGGTCATGGAGATTGATCGGTGTTATGGCATCTCTAGAGATGAAAACAAGTGTATAGGGATGTGTTTCAAGCAGCTAGAGGGTGGCAAACTCGCGGAACTTAGCAAACATGCAAGCTGCCACGTCCAAACACATTTTTCTGAGCTAGCAGTCCATCGCGTCGCGCGACGGAGGATTTCTCAGGTGGTGGCACAGCGCCAGGGTGTAGGGGACCAGCAAACAAGTTTCAAAAATTGACATTTTCACCCCCTGGACCTTCTAAAGCGTAATTTCTTCCATTTTAAGCACTTTTAACACATGAAATTTATATTTCTAGGATCCATGAGATATAACCAATCATCAATAGGTCCGGTTTCATTAAACAATAACCAAAAACACAAGTTTTGCCTCGTTGACGCTTTTAACCCCTTAATTACGAAAGTTAGCGTATCTTTCTCATACGATATCGAAACCTTGTGAAATTTTTATCACTCATTCTAGGGAGTATAATTAATCGTTGCAAGGCTCCAGGTTCGCTTAAAGATCACTCAGAGGTATAACTTAAACATGTTGACATACTTAACCCTCGCGTCTTGTAAACTTTCACTTTCTTCCACAAACGGTTTCATATGCTTCATGATACATTCGCTTTAAGGGTATAAACATCGTGTAGGGTTGTTAAAAGGCATAATTATCAAATGTTGACACTTGGAATCTTTATATACATATACTTTCTTCGTTTGTCAACTTTAGCCCCTCATATTCAATTTGTAACACGTTTAAAGTCCATGACATGTGTCGATACTATATTGGACATGATTTTACGAGGTGTTAAATCCTCACCCCCTTAAAAGAAATCTCGACCTCGAGATTTACTGAAATAAATGAGGGTACTTCTCTTTCATTGTGGACTCTACCTCCCACGTATACTCGAGACCTCTATGGGCATCCCATTTAACCTTTACAATTGGTACTTGCTTCCTTCGAAGCTTCTTAACCTGTCGATCCTCAATCGACAAAGGTTTCTCAACAAATTTCAGGCTCTCATCTATGTGCACATCCGTATGGGGTATGACTAGTGTTTCATCAGCTAGGCATTTCTTCAGATTGCAGATGTGGAATACATTATGAATACCACTGAGCTCTTCAGGCAAATTTAACTTATAAGCCACTGTTCCGACACATTCGATGATCTCGAATGGTCCTATATATCTTGGGCTTAACTTGCCTTTCTTGCCAAATCGCATTACCCCTTTCCAGGGTGATACTTTCAGTAACACTTTGTCACCAACCTCGAACTTTAGAGGTTTACGCCTTTTATCTACGTAGCTTTTCTGCCTATCCCTGGCAGCTTTGAGATGATCTCGTATCTGTAGAATCTTATCTGTCGTCTCTAGGACTATATCAGGTCCTGTTAGTTGGACATCTCCAACTTCTGCCCAAGAGACGGGCGTTCTACACTTTCTTCCATATAGAGCTTCAAAAGGTGCAGCTTGAATACTGGAATGATAGCTATTATTATATGAAAATTCGATCAGTGGTAGATGATCATCCCAACTTCCACCTAGGTCAATAACACAAGCTCGTAGCATATCTTCGAGTGTCTGAATAGTACGTTCACTTTGACCATCCGTCTGAGGATGATATGCAGTGCTGAAATTTAATCGAGTGCCTAGGGATTGCTAAAAGCTTTTCCAGAAATGCGACATATACCTTGTATCTGTATCAGAGATGATAGACACTGGCACTCCGCGGAGAGATACAATCTCATCCACGTACATGTGAGCTGTGTATTTCTTTAATAGGTAAGAAGGGGGCTGACTTAGTCAGTCTATCCACTATAACCCAAATAGTATCATTTCCTCTCTTCGTCTTTTGTAACTTGGTGATAAAATCCATAGTCACCATTCCCCACTTCCAGGTGGGAAGTTCAGGTTGTTTTAGCAGAACTGACGGCTTCTGGTGTTCAGCTTTAACTTGTGCGCACGTTAAACATTTGGCTACATAAGTAGCTGTAGACTTCTTCAAGCCTATCCACCAATAATTTGCCTTCAAATCCTGGTACATCTTGTCACTTCCAGGATGAACGGAATACTTAGAACTATGGGTTTCTTGGAGGATAACATCCCGAAGTCCTCCATAGATCGGAACCCATATTCGTCCATTCAATCTTAGGATTCCATCCTTGCCATATGATAATTGTTCAGCAGTTACTCCCAACTTCTCATTCGGGTAGTTGGCTTCTAATACAGCTACTTTCTGAGCGGCTAACAATCTTTCATTTAAATTGTTCTTTAATTCAATGCTCTTGGCATTGATTCTTATGGGCTTAACCCTTTCCTTCCTACTTAAGGTATCGGCGACCACATTCTCCTTACCTGGATGGTATCTGATTTCACTATCATAATCATTCAGTGTCTCCATCCATCGTCGCTGCCTCATGTTCAGATCCTTCTGATTAAATAGATGTTGAAGGCTCTTGTGATCAGAATAGATCACACACTTTGGTACCATATAAATAATGCCTCCAAAGTTTCAGTGCAAACACAACGGCACCCAACTCCAAATCGTGGGTGGTGTAATTCTTTTCGTGCACTTTTAGTTGTCGAGAAGCGTATGGAATAACTTTACCTTTCTGCATTAGCACACATCACATGCCAGTGTGCGATGCGTCGCAGTAAACCGTAAATTCTTTAATTCCTTCAGGCAATGTCAACACAGGAGCATTGCTTAACATCTTTTTAAGAATATCGAAGGATTCTTGTTGCTTAGGACCTCAATCAAACTTAATATTCTTTCTAGTCAACGAAGTTAGGGGTGCTGCAATCCTTGAAAAATTTTCAATAAAACTCCTGTAGTATCCTGCCAGACCTAAGAAGCTGCGAATCTCTGTGGGCGTCTTCGGCTCTTACCAATTCATGATAGCTTCAATCTTAGCGGGATCCACCTGGATACCATGCTCACTAACCATATGTCCAAGAAATTGGACTTCACGAAGCCAAAACTCGCATTTAGAAAACTTAGCATAAAGCTTCTCTTGCTAAAGAAGTTTAAGAATACACCGAAGGTGCTTCTCATGGTCAGCCTGATTCTTTGAATAAATAAGAATGTCATCAATGAAGACAATGACAAACTTGTCCAAGTAGGGTTTGCAAACGCGATTCATGAGGTCCATGAACGCTGCTGGTGCATTACTAAGCCTGAAAGGCATCACTAAGAACTTGTAGTGACCATATCGAGTTCTGAATGCAGTCTTGTGCACATCTTCATCTCTAACCTTCAGTTGATGGTAACCTGACCTTAAATCAATCTTGGAAAAGTAACTTGCCCCTTTCCGTTGATCGAATAAATCATCGATCCTGGGCAAAGGATATCTGTTCTTGATTGTAACCTTGTTTAGCTCACGATAATCAATGCACAACCGCATTGATCCATCTTTCTTCTTAACAAACAGGATAGGTGCTCCCCATGGAGATGAGCTAGGTCTAATAAATCCTTTTGCTAACAAATCATCCAACTGAGTTCTTAACTCTTTCATCTTAGTTGGGGCTAATCGGTAAGGTGCTCTTGCAACAGGTGCTGCTCCAGGTATAATGTCGATTCTAAACTCCACTTGCCTATCTGGGGGTAAACCAGGTAGTTCTTCAGGAAATACATCAGGGTATTCAGAAATGATAGGGATGTCCTCGATCTTGGGCTTTGGTTCATCAATAGTCACTTGTGCCATATAAATGACACAACCTTTCTTCATAAACCTTGATGCCTTAAGCACAGACACTTGCTTAGGCAACCCATACTGAGTATCTCCTTGTATGGTAAGTGGCTCACCATACAGAGTCTTGATCACCACTTGTTTCTTGTCACAAACAATCTGGGCTTGGTTATGGAATAACCAATCCATGCCTATTACTATGTCGAAACCAGCTAATTTCAAAGGAAGTAAGGATAACGGAAAGGAGTGGTTCCTAATGGATATGAAACATCCATCTAGCACAGTTGAGGCAGTTTCTAAGGTACCATCGGCCAACTCTACTTCATATTTCACTCTTAGGGTTTTAACATGTAAATTCAACAACTTACAAAACTTATCATCTACAACTGACTTATCCGCACCCGAATCAAATAACACCCTTGCATAAATATCATTGATGAGAAAAGTACATATGATCACATTATCATCATGAACGGCTTCTCGTGCATCCATTCGAAAGACCCTTGCATTGGTCTTTTTGGCTTCTTCAGGCTTTTTGGCAAACTTAGGGCAGTTGGACTTGATGTGCCCCTTTTCATTACAGTTATAGCACGTTGCATCCTTTATCTTCTTGCACTCTATCGTCTTGTGCTCACTTGACTTACAAAGCCCACAAACCCTTGGCTGTGACGGGGACTTTGATTCATATCTGCACTTCCCAAAATGGTGTTTCTTGCAGATCTTACATTTGGGCTTTTCGCCCGACTGCTGGTCATTTTTCTTGAATCCTGAACTCTTTTTGTGGTCAGAGTTTCCCTTGTGCCTCTTGTCTGCACGGTGTGAGTTATCATTCTCATGTTTTCTCTTCTTAGCATCAGAATGCCTAAGCGATCTCTGCCTGACCGCATCTAGGGTAAGAGATAATGACAAATCAGCTAAAGACCTAAAGGTAGTAGGTCGGGAAGCCTTCACGCTTGCTTTGATCTCTGGGGCCAAACCCCCAATGAAACGGGCAATCCTTTTTGGTTTCGGTGTCACCAAATATGGAACCAATCGAGACATAGTATTAAAGCTTGTGAGGTACACATGACAGTCTAAATTCTTCATCACTAATGTCAGGAAATCGGTCTCGGTCTTCTCAACCTCATGTTGAGGGCAGTAATTTTCTTTGATGAGAGTAACAAACTGCTCCCATGACATGCCATACAAATGGACTTTTCCAGTAGCTTGGATCAGATACCTCCACCAAGCTAGCGCTTCTCCCTTAAATGACTGAGATACAAACTCCACAACGTCCCTATCAGCGCAACCACTGATATCAACCACATTGTCCATTTCATCGAGCCAAGTCATACAATTGACGGCTCCTTTCTCCCCTGTGAAGTCTCTAGGCTTTCAGGAGACGAAATACTTATATGTACAGGACTTACCACGTGGTTCTCGTTTGAGCTCAATCTTCTTCGACGGAACACTATGCTGATTTGAGGAGTGATGATTGTCATCCCTCCTTGATCCATCACGTTTAGAAGGTGGCTTACCAGCCTCAGAGTGAGTCTTAGGTTTAGAATGGGGTACAGATGAGGTCTTGCTTCGAGTACCACTTGACTCATTAAACTGCCTATCTATGGCCTTGGTAACAGCATTATCAATCAATGCTTGAAGTTCCGCACCAGTTACGTTGATCCTAGTAGTATCACGATTCTCCCTTGGATGACCGTTGATTTCTTCAGACTCTGCCATGTAGTCTGATTGCTACATAAAATGATGACAATGACTTCTTAGAAGTTTATAATAGATTTGTCATCTTATTAATTTATTAACCATGGTATTAAGTAACCATATTGGCTAATTTTATTAAGTATTTTATTCATGATTTTTCATTAATAACCCTTAGTTAGAAACAAATATAATAATCGCACAAAAGGCCAAGTCACATGGACATTTTAAATTTATAGGCCAAGATCTTATAGGATCGGGGTATTAAGGCTTGAATCATAGTTCATTACCTTTCTTGACAGGGAGTTATAGGCTACGACTGTCTTTTGTCTTATATGACAATAATTATGGCCCGTAGGCATTTCATCACAAATGGATGTTTAAATAATAAAGAAGGATTTTGAATAATCCAATGTAAGGATGACACGTGTGATTTTTACGAATCACATCAGCCAGGAATGTTAACATGTTTTCAGATGTTAATAAGGATTTGAATCTTTTAAAACAGGTTTTACCATCATAGCCAGGTCTTATAATGACATGCGGGCTAGGTTATACCCTTTAAGATTCTTATTTAATATTTAAAGGCAGACCTTGTAAAAGGAATGACATATTTTGAATTTTATTTGTTTATTTATTTCATACATTTTACATTTATGCATATAATGATAAAAATGAAGTTTAAATTATAACACGCCATTAAATTTAAAAGGAGTACATTTTGCCCTAAACGGGACTTTAACTGAAATAACTTGCCCACGCAGGGGCTAAACAGAAAAGACATGCCCACGTAGGGGCTAAACTGGAAATACAAGTCCTCGCAGGGACTGAATACAGAAACAGATGTCCACGCAGGGACTGATTAAACATTAAAGAAATACAAATAAACAAATAAAGGATTTAATGACCCTTTTTTCTCTTCCCCTTGATTAAGCTCGCCAGACCCTTGAGAATTCCTCGGTTTTGCCTACGCTCTTCCCGAACCTCCTGCTCCACCTGACTCAACCTTTGAAGAATCTCCTGATGCTGCGGTGGCGATATTACTGGTGGCTGCGGGGGCTGCTGATACTGCGGAGGTTGAGGAGGTGGCGGTTGTTGATACCCATAAGGTGGGTACCCATAGGGTGGATATCCAGCTTGATATGGGACTCCAAAGGGCCCCTCGGGATGAAGAGCATTGTAGTTTGCTGTCGTAAGGTATGGGTCAACTTCGGCGTAGTTGTAGTTAGTATGGGCTGGCTGCTCGAAAGGGTTGTATGCCGCTACACCAGCGTATGTAGGGATTGGGTTATCATACCCCACTGGTGGCGGTCGACTGGCGCAGACTCCACCTCAGAAACAGGGTTCGAATGCCCACCCATTTGTGGGTCTTCGCATAGTGGCGGGTAATGGCTGCCACTAGAATGCTGAGGGGTGCTGATACGGACTCCCCCTCTCACGGACATCCGTGCGGTTGATCTTCTACGCCTCGGTGGCTCCGGAGGCTGTTGCTACACTGGTGGTGGTGGCGGAGCAACCGCTACAAAGCGCGAAACCTCCGAGGGATCCTGCTGTTGCTGCTGTGGTGATGAGTGGTAACTGGGAGTAAACATCCACTCAATTTGGGCAAATCTTGCCTCGTAGCTGTCGGGACCACTATAAGGTGATCCAAGAAAGGGTGACCCATCCGAAATCTTGATGGGGTGAGTAGGCGTTCCGGTTGGCGGTTAGGCAGGTTCCGGATCCTCGTCCATATCCATGGAGAAATGGTCCTCCGGTCCCAACGGGTTATAACCCATTGGTTCATTAATTAGGTTTGCCGGGTTGAACCGGCTTTGGAAGTAGGGTGTTGGGTCGTTGAAGGGTGAGTTGTGGTCATGGAGGGGTATAAAAGAATGGTGGGAGTTGTGGGGCTCGTTCTCCGACTGAGGCCCGTAAGAGTTTTGGTAAGATGGTGAGGAGCTCAGCGAGACTGAACGCCTCGCGGGTTCCAAAGAGGTCCTCCAGTTTTCCTGAGGACTTTTTCTTAACGAGTCCGATGGAGTTCGCCGGTGTGATGGCCCGGCCTCGTGATCGTTGGGGGCGATGAATGGCCCCTGCCTCTACCCCTTCCTCTGATTCTTGGTGGCATGTTTTTTTGAATCCTGTCAAAACAAACAAAGGACACAACAAGGAAAAATAAAGGACAAAATTAAAATAAAGCAATTTGGATTAGTCCTAAGTTCTTTGTCTAGACTCGAAAATCGAGGATTGTGCAAACTGTGTCATTGAGATTAAACACAAAAGGCTAGTGTTTAATTCACTCAACGTTGGCTCTTATACCAATCTGTCACACCTCGATATTTCCACGTATTACCGGTGGGCCCGGTGGGGAGTTTTGTGATGTAGTTGATATCATAGACAATTTATATTATCACAGTTTAATACACAGCAGAAGTCGAAAGATAAATTCATTACAAACTGAATAAAAAGTAATATCAAGTGTATTACAAAACGGTTGTAAGGATCCACAGGCGGATCAAAGTTCAAAAGTTTATTGTTCAACAGATTTAACTTCTAAGCTTGCAAGACTCTTTATTGAAGCTAGGAGTAGCCAGCCTATTCCGTGTAGCACCTGCACTTAGCCTTTTTGGAAAATACGTCAGTTTACACTGGTAAATACAATTAACCGACTCATTTTGAAAATGTTTAAGAAAATTGATTTGAATGCACATAGCACAAAATAATCTTTTATAATTTGCGATAATTATTTATATATAAACTTGTAAAAGAATTACATGTTCGTTATACGTTCAGTAGCCCGGGCTGAATACCTGGTTAAAGATTAATAGACACACCACATGATATAATCCCGCGGCGAGTTATTCTCAATTCCGTCGGTTATACCTTTTTATATATGTATATGCACTGGCAGGTGTATGCCTACACCCCGTGCTTAGGTCGTGGCCATTTCAATGAATGATGCCAAGGATATCCGGGACAAGGTCATTAACCCCCCAAAGGTTTTAAGCAAACAAAACAATTTAAACGGGTCATCTCAATAAATTAAACTTCGTATGATTAACAATTCAATGCCCGACCAAGCGGTATTTTATATACCGTACCCCAAGCCCGTACAAAGGGAAAATAAGTTAAAAGTATTTGCCTGAGTAAGTATATATCAAAGTCAGCGAGTACAAGTAGCTTTTACTGGGCTCCTAATTTGGAACGAAGGTTTTAATAACCTATTAGATTCCTAACGGGTCTTAATTAAGTCTAAACTTAGACCGGTTAGTTTTAAAGGAAGATATACGGTTCAAAACGCACGATTAAGCGATGACCGGAATAGAGTGTGGTTTAGACCCGACAAGTTTGTATACTTGTATAATATGGGTAAACTAAACACATTCTGGATTTTGAGATAAAAATGATAAGGTTTGACCCGTTTCGGCTAATTTATGCAAACTAGTTACATAAACCGTTCCGAACGCGAATAATGCGTAACGGGTAACCAAATGAGTCATGAACAGGTTTCCTAAGTTAATATGCCTTAAATATGTTGTGATATCAATAAGTTACCTTCCATTATGCCCAAAATGGAGTTAAACTCAAATTATGCCCCGTAGGGGTATTTTGGTCCTTTTAAAGGTTATAAAAGAATTTAAATACTAATATGAGTTTCAGGTCTGATATAATCAGTAAAAATATTTATTTTTATAAGTCATAACAGTATGGTATTGCATATATGTGAAATTTATCTTTTATAACCAAACTATGCACCGTAGGGGCATTTTGGTAATTTCACATAAGCTTTAAAGGTCAAAATTAGACTTCTGAGTTCAAAACTTTTGCTTACTGTTTAATTATAAAAATTTACTTAAAATATCAGTAGGTATTAAGTTTTATATGAGAAAAATGGTTTTAATACATACTATGCGTTTTAAACGCGTAAAAAGACGGTTTTAAGCGATTTCCGGGTTTTTAAAGAAAAGCTGATATTTTTATCATTCCAGAAGACTCAAAATATTTTACTTATTATATAAAATCAGTAGCAAAAGGTTTGGTATCAAAATATTATGTAAAACTCATTTTATAGGCTAAAAGGACAAAACCGACAAATACCGAATCAAAGCTATAACCCTATGTTATGCTCAGGCTAAAAATAAATAAAAATCTTCAAAAATCCCAAAATATTATTTTACATCAATAGGTAAAAAGTTTAGTATCAAAAATTGGGTTTGGATAGGCTTTATGCTAATTATGTCGTTTAATTAATAAAAAGCTTTCTAATTACGCTATTGAGCATAACTCTTAATCTATACCTCAAACTGATGTGAAAATTTAGGGACATGTTTATAAATCAGTAATAAAGATTTTTGTCCTCTCACATTTTCAAAATTCTCGTTTTAAGGTCAAAAGGGCAAAATAGTCAACATTTAGGCCTATAACGGAAACATGCATATGAATCGGATAACTAATAAACCAAGTTGTATAATCACAGAGGGTTATACTAACATGTAACCTGGTCCTAATAAAGCTCAAAGGCATTTCTAAAATATGCTATAATGGGTCAGAACTGAAAGCCAAAGAAAATGTCCACTTATGCGACTTTCGGTTCCGAACCGAGCTTAAACTGAAAATTGTCGGGTTGAACATGCTTAGACGTGTTCTTACATTAATTACCAAGTTATACAAGTGATAAAACAGGTTTCATAGCTTCTATATTGTTAATTATGTGTTTATGCGAAAATTAGCTTTCTGTTGACTTTTTAAAATCAAGTTTGACCCGACAATTGACCTAGTTAGAGTGGGAATCAAAGGGTGCCCTTTTAAGGGTTTATTACCCACATAATTACCAACTCAAAGCTATTTTCAATTCGAGAATTGACTGGACCATTAGTGATTAATCACTAAGTCAAACCTTAATTATGACGGTTTGGCTTTGGGCCATTAAACTAATTAAAATTGAATTACAGAAGCTAAGATGACTTACAATGGTCCTTAGCACAAGATTGGAACAGAGGAAAGGCTTCTCAATTGCCAAGAATGCTCCAGAGAGTTAGAACAAGCAAGATGTGCAAATGTAAGTTCACAAGTTGCAACAACGGATCTATTTATAGCCAAGGAAGGGTCATGGAAATTGATCCAGGTGTTATGGCATCTCTAGAGATGAAAACAAGTGTCTAGGGACTTGTTTCAAGCAGTTAGAGGGTGGCAAACTCGCGGAACTTAGCAAACATGCAAGCTGCCACGTCCAAACACATTTTTCTTAGCTGGCAGTCTGTCGCGTCATGCGACGAAGGAGTGCTCAGGTGGTGGCGCAGCGCCGCAAACAAGTTTAAAAAATTGACATTTTCACCCCCTGGACCTTCTAAAGTGTAATTTCTTCCATTTTAAGCACTTTTAACCCATGAAATTTGTATTTCTATGATCCATGAGATATAACCAATCATCATTAGGTCCGGTTTCGTTAAACGATAACCGAAAACACAAGTTTTGCCTCGTTGACGCTTTCAACCCCTTAATTACGAAAGTTAGCGTATCTTTCTCATACAATATCAAAACTTTGTGAAATTTTTATCACTCATTCTCGGGAGTATAATTAATCATTACAAGGCTCCGGGTTTGCTGAAAGATCACTCAGAGGTATAACTTAAACATGTTGACACATTTAACCCTCGCGTCATGTAAACTTTCACTTTCTTCCACAAACGGTTTCATATGCTTCATGATACATTCGTTTTAAGGGTATAAACATCGTGTAGGGTTGTTAAAAGGCATAATTATCAAATGTTGACACTTGGAATCTTTATATACATATACTTTCTTCGTTTGTCAACTTTAGTCCCTCATATTCAATTTGTAACACGTTTAAAGTCCATGACACTTGTCGATACTATATTGGACATGATTTTACGAGGTGTTACAATCCCATACCTGACCAAGCGGTAATAATTTACCGTACCTCAAGCCCGTATAGGGAAAATAGGTTAAGAGTATTTACTTGAGCTTTATCTTTACAATCCAAAGATATATGTAAGCACAACCGTTTAAGCAAAATAACTAACAATGTTGCAATTTACTAGATGCCCTTAGTCTGGAATGAATGGATTTATGATCCATTAGAATGTTAACGGGTCTTATTCAAGTCATATGACTTGGACCAATTAACTATTAATAAAATCGATAGGGTTCGCTAGATTAAGCGGAGATCGGATAAAATGTGGTTTGTACCCTCATGATTACTATAACTCGTATAATATGGATCAAACTTGGGGTGTTCAAAAAAATGGGATCCGAAACCGAATCCGAAATATACGAAAATCCGTATCCGAAATATCCGAATTTTCGGATTCGGATATGAATTTCAAAAATTTCGGATAATCCGATTATCCGATATCCAAAAACTAATTCTTTTTTTATAAATATATAGTATATGAGCATTATATTTAGTTTGAAGTATTTTAAAAATTAGTAAAAAAAAGTAGTAAATAATTGTATTCGTGTGAATTTATGGTTGTTATAATTTTAAATGTTGGAAATTTAGAAAATAGAAATATAACTTTAGTTTTATTCTATACACGAAACGGATTTTTTGATTTTTTTTATAAATTCAGATTTCCGATTGGATATCCGAATCCGTATCCGAAATTTCAGATATCCGAAAATCGGATATCCGATCGTATATCCGAAATTTCCTATACGGATTCGGATATCAATATTCACTATCCGAAATTTTTGGATATGCGGTTTTCGGATATCTGAAAACCGGATAATCCGATCTTGAACACCCCTAGGTCAAACAATGTCGCATTCTGATTGTAAATGATTTTGAAGGAATTTGGCCCAATTCGGCTAACTTATATAAACTAGGCTATATAAGTCAACCGTACGTGCATAGGCGGCATCGGGTGTTCGGATGGGTCAATGTCAAGTCCATTATGCCAAAACATGTTTAATATATTACCACATCAGTTTCAGTATCAAATTGTATGTTCAATATGTTTCAAAAACCATTTTACGCTCAAAAGAGCATTTTGGTCAATATTTAGGCATAATACATAGACTTGCATAAAACCCGACAAATGATTATGATCAAATGGTATAACCTCAGAGGGTTATTCCATACATTAATATTATCATAATACAACTTCAAATCAGTAGCTAACTTAGCTTAAACGGGTTAGAATCAAAAGTCAAAGAAGAAGTCAAATTGCTTGACTTTCGGTTACGAACCGACCTCTAAGCAGGAAATGACGGGTTGGACATGATCTAACACGTCCTAATATGTTATACAAACTGATATAATGTCAAAAATTGTTGTTTTGATACTTGGAAGTTCTTTTTACGTTAATTACGAAAAACTGCATTTTGACTTTTTATTTAATAGGAAAAATTACAAGTTATGTCCTTTATCTATATACCATTTTGCAGGCGGTGTCCTTTTCAATGAATTTTGATAGGTTTTGCCCTTTATAGGGAATTTTGTTGCACGTTAGGTCCTTTAAGCCTAACCAAGTTAAATTTTTCTCTTAAATCTTATTACACATGGGTAATTTAGTCTTTTTACTTATTTAAAGGCCAAAACTTGTAATTTATTCTTCAAAAAATATTTCAAAGACAAAACTTGTCTCCCCTGCATTAAATCTCCCATTGTTGTTCTCTCACAGCAAAGTTCAAAACGTCATAAAAAACAAAGTTGAAAACGCCATAAAAACCCGATTAACTTTTTTTTTTTTTTGAAAAGTATATCAATAGTATAGTCGTTGGAAAGATAAAAATGCTGGATTTTATGGTTTATGTTTTTTTAAATAATCACGTATAAAAATATGGACAATTAAATGTTAAATATGATTAGCATGTGCACCCTTGTTTGGATCATCCTATTTTACCCCTTCTGGTAGGTTCTAAGATTCCTAGTATCTATAAAAATGGCCCGCATCAAACTTAGCCACAAAGCACAAAGATCTTGTGGCTGAGAATCTTTCTCACCGTTTTCACAGTTTAAGGCGTTTTCTCCGGATCCTCTTATATATATGTGGTGTGTGTGAGCGCGCACGCGCATGTTTGTGATGTGGATATTAATATGTAATTTAACTATATGAGAGATAATCTTGTTGTAGTTTAGAGGTAAGTATTTCATTTTTGGCTATAGAGATATAGGTTAAAATCACAACAATCACACTTTTAAATTGGACATGCCTTGTAGGCCCAAAAAAAGTCCAATTTTATTTAGTGGTCCAATACTATAAATTAGAAATTATCAAACCCTACTCAATGCACAATCATAAAACCTAATTCTCTTGTTGCGGCTGTCGTTGTCAACAACCCTAATTGGGAACTTCATTGCCAATGTTAGGAAAACAAGCGTGGTCATCTCAGGGAAACATTATTTAATCTTTGTTTCATTACTTCTATTTTATTCTATTTTTGTTTTGAGTTATTATTGTGGTGAGAACTCTATTTTATTTTATCGTCGTTATCGATTTTGTTACAAATGTAGCATGCTTACATGTTATGGTTTTCATGGTGCAGGAATTTGAAGAACATATATCAATCCTTCATAACATGTTGATTGCTTATAGGATTATCTTGACTGCACATGGTAATGTTAAACATTTACAATTTTAAAACTTAAATTCAACCTTACACTAGGGGTTAGTTGTTAGTTCGTCTATACTCAATATGGGTTCTTTTTTGATACATGTAGTTTTATGATTTGTTATAAAGATTTTCAACTCATATTTTCAAGTATTACTTTTTATGTAATGAAATTTATGGTATATGATTTTTCCTTGCATCAAATGTTCAGCTAAAGATTATTGCATATAAATTGCTTTCCTTTTTTTTACAAGGATGATAGAAACTAAGTAGTATTGTTACTATATATGCTATTGTCATATGTGAAATTGTGGTTAAATTGTGTGTTTCAGTATTCAAATGTTGCCTTTTGGTATTAGATCATCAATTAAGAGTTGACACTTTATCCTTGATGGAGGAGAATATATACCACATTAATACTCTTGGCATATTTAAATGTTTGATTCTATTTCTTAATATTTTATCATTATTATCTATTGTTTTCTTTGACCTACTTCACTTAGGGTGTAAAATTTTACTTCGCTTTTGGTCTAAAAAATGTGTGAGCCGCCTCTACATCTACCCAAACCATACCTATAAACATTTCATTTTTCTTTTTACTTTTTTTGTCATCTCTATGGAGACTATATAATAAAATAAGACCATGGGGGAGATGTGTCATCTAACTACTATTTTTTTTTCGCCTCTCTCTCTCCTAATTAGTTATGGATGCTTATTCTTTTAATCAAAAATAGTTATTATATCATTAAATAAATGAATTTAATTATTAGTTAAAAACATTTATTTTTTTACTTAAAAGGTATTATGTTGGTTAAAATATTTAAAAAGCTCTAATGTTATTTGTTTTTTAATGACGTGGATGCTGACTGAGTAATGACATGGCATATATGATATCCTTTTTAAACCGTTTTACCCTTTTAGCCCAAAATTAAATAACAAAACCCTAAATAGCGTTGTCTTCATCATCTACAGGGAAATCCAAACATAAAATGGGCAAAATGGATGAGTTCTTCTTCATCAACTACATCTGTTCCAAAAGAAGCCCACACAATGTTGTACTTCTACTTTGTTCTTCTCTTGAAAAAAGGATGTTGCCCTTACATTTGTGACACGAGTTCCCACCACTCAAATTATCTTGACTAGTTTGATAAGTCAAATATAAATAAGGCGAGAGAACAAGCTAAGCTTGTTTGCCTTTATGTTGAGATCAACGGGTGGACTATAGTCAACCTTGCTCGCCAATTCATGAACTCCAAACCAAGAAATTGCTCACTCGGTACCTGTGATTTTGTTGGAAATTATTCTCAATTAAGAAGATTGGTGCAATGTAGACCCTAAATGTGAACTTGAGTGGAGAAGTTTGGAAGAAGATATGGAGCAACAAGACATGCTCAGCATGTAGTTTGATGACGATGATGGTGCTCAATTCATGGATGGTGTGTCTAATCTCACTAGCCCGATTTGGGATTCTGACTACGAAATCTTTTTTGGTACTTTAGAATCAAATCTTGCATTTTTTTTATTTGAATCTGATTTAGACAACACTAGTCTAATTTTGGATGATTGAGATAACATATTTGACTGTATGTTTCCTTATGGATAGTGTGTCTGATCTCGCTTGCCCGATTTGGGATTCTGATTACGATATCTTTTTTGGTACTTTAGAATCAAATCTTGATTTTTTTATTTGAATTTGATTTAGACGACACTAGTCTATTTTTGGATGATTGAGATAACATATTTGACTGTGTGTTTCCTTATGGATGGTGTGTCTGATCTCGCTAGCCCGATTTGGGATTCTGATAACGAGATCTTTTTTGGTACTTTAGAATCAAATCTTGATTTTTTTTTTGTTTGAATCTGATTTAGACGACAGTAGTCTATTTTTGGATGATTGAGATAACATATTTGACTGTGTGTGTTAATGCACTTTAGGTGATAAGTGCATGTCTCCCATTTAGTAGGGTCTTTATTGTACATTCATTGAAAGATAGTCCTAGTTTTATCCTTGGACATTTTGTCCAAGTTTTAGGATAGACTTTTGTCTGAGTTTTGTTTAGGACAAAAGTCAGAGTTTTGCTTTGTGTAGTTTGTTTGTCCGGGCTTTCTAGTTTGTCTTGAAAGTCCGGGTTTTGCCTTGTATTTATACCTTTATGTGGAATAGACAAGGCGGCGATTCTGTGTGAAATTATGTGCACCTTTCTAACCCTAATCATTGTGTGTGTGTTTGTCTGTTTTAGTTAAGTCCAAATTTTATAGTGTTTTTAGTTAAGTCCGTTGTTTAACTGTTTTTTAGTTATTTAGTCGGAGTTTTGTCTCTCTCTTAGTGAGTCCGAGTTCTTTAGCTTCTCATTTAGGTTCGATTTTTGTTAGTCCAAAGTTCCTTTTGTCCAAATTTTTACTTTAGTCCGAATTTTATGTCTTAGGTTAGTAGTCCAATCTTAATTCTCTATCCGAATTTCAAATCCTTGTTAGTAGGTCCGAGCTTTAATCTTTTATTTATTATTATTAGTCCGAATTTTAGTGTTTAGTTATTATTAGTAGAGTCCGACTTTTATAGAGTCCGACTTTTATAACCAGTTAATTAAGTCCGAATTTTTATTAGAGTCTTTTTAGAGTCTGAGTTTCTTCGTAGTCCGAATTTCAACCTTTTATTTATTATTTTCAGGAGTCCGAATATTATAGAATTTGTTAGTTAAGTCCGAATTTTAGTCCAAAGTTCACTGTGTCCGTACTTTTAACCTCATTAGAGTCCGAATTTTATATTCTTAGGGAGTCTGATCTTTTTGTAGGTGGTCTGAATTTTATATTCTTAGGGAGTCCGAATTTTATTATTAGTCCGAATTTTAGCGTTTAGTTACTATTAGTAGAGTCCGACTTTTATAGAGTCCGACTTTTATAACCAGTTAATTAAGTCCGAATTTTTATTAGAGTCTTTTTAGAGTCTGAGTTTCTTCGTAGTCCGAATTTCAACCTTTTATTTATTATTTTCAGCAGTCCGAATATTATAGAATTTGTTAGTTAAGTCCGAATTTTAGTCCAAAGTTCACTGTGTCCGTACTTTTAACCTCATTAGAGTCCGAATTTTATATTCTTAGGGAGTCTGATCTTTTTGTAGGTGGTCTGAGTTTAAATTCTAACAGTGTAGTGTCCGAGCTTTTCTGTTTGTGTTTTATTTCAGGTTTTTGTGATCCGGGTCTCACACTCTGATTAAAGCTCAGACATTTCACTCCGTGTTTTCTCTCCGAGTTTGGACTTAGAAAATCCTTTCAGTAACACAGTTCTTACTTGGAAACCTACTGTTGTTTTCTGAAATGGCAAACAACAATCTGACTGCAATGGTGCAAAACCTCAAGCACAATGCTGAGGTAGGGAGTAGCGACAAACCTCCCTTGTTGATAAACGAGCTTGATTTTCCTGAGTGGAAGGAGCGCTTCGAAAGATATGTAAGAGCGAAAGACATCAAAATCTGGTTGTGTATCGTTAAAGGATGTGGAGCTACTCCAGTACGTACGTTAACGATTGATACTTATTTGGCACTCACCGACGACTAGAAGAAATTTTATGATTGTGAAGAGAAAGCTATGTCAATGATTACGATGGCTATGACACAATCTATACTTCACACTTTCCGTAAGAGAAGTAGCTCGAAGGAGTTGTGGGATAGCATGATCGAGCGCTATGAAGGAAATGCAATATACAAGAAACGACGACTTGAACGTTTGAAGACTCAATTCGTTGTGTTTAAAGCTTTAAGAAATGAATCATTTGATGATACAGTGAACCGGTTTATCATTTTTTGAGCGAACTTGATAGAAGTCAAGAGGGTATCTACACTGAATTTGAGAAGGTTGAGAAGTTTCTGAATTGCCTTTCCAGAGAATGGAATATGTACACCGCTTTGATTAGAGAAGGTGTTCTCTACGAGGAGCTCTCATTGGAAGAAGTTATACAAAAACTGAAGGGTTATGCTTGGAATATGGAAGATCAAGCATCTGATTTCGAGAAGATCCAAGATCCTCAGTTATATAAAGCTTCAAAACCGACGGATAAGGGTAGTAATGGAGGAAATGGTGTTGCTCTATATTCAGAGAATGAAGTTCCTGCAAGTGAACACGCCTTTATGAGCAACAATGTCAGTTCAAGTGGAACAACAAATTCCAATCAAGGAATGTACTCTTCTAGTGGAGCACAAAAATCTCAAGGAACAAGCTTGAACATTCCAAAGGTTGATGCAAGCTGCTTAAAGTTGATTGAAGAAAACATGAGCCTTTTGGCGTCCTTCATGACTGCCTACGAGAACTTCTGTCTTGGAAAGCTCGTTGAACCGTCAAGTATCGATGAGGACTTTGACCAGATAGACCAAGACGAAATGGAAGAACTTGATCTACAACTCAATATGGCACTCTTAGTACGTAGAGCGAAGAAATTTCTGTTGAGAACGGGTAGGAAGTTCATAGGAGGTCAGACAAAGACTCGAATGGGAGTCGACATGCAAAGGTGAAATGTCACAACTGCGGCATCTACGGGCATTTCGCACGTGATTGTCGGAAGCCGAAGATGGAAAGATCGAACAGAGAAAACTACTCTCAAGGAAACAACTCAAGACCTCACAACAATTCAGCAACTACTTCAAACTCAAGTGCTCGTCCAAGTGGTTCTGAAAATCTTACACCTTCAACAAACAATGCTATGGTGGCTCAATCTTTACAAAAAGTGACTGAGCCTTACGACTGGGGTTGTGCATTGGAAGACATTTCAGGAGCTATTGTGTCACAAGCCTTTATAGCTGAAATTGTCAACGAAGAAGTGTGTGAAGAGATTGTCGAAGAGACTAGCATTGAGGAACTTGCGGTTGTAGCTGAAGAAGTTTGTGAAGAGATTGTCGAAGAGACTAGCATTGAGGAACTTGCGGTTGTAGCTGACGTTCTTGGGGAAGAGTTGGATTCGGGCAATGTTGCTGAGAATGAAGATAACCTGAATGAAGACTCTGTTGAGAAGTCTAACAAAACAGAAGATGATGAAAAAGGAGAATGCTTTGAGTTCAACATCTCCACAGCTGAAATGCAGCAATTTGCGGATGCAGAAGCTAAAAGGTTGGAAGAAAAATCCGGAGAAAACGAAGCGTGTGCATTCATGGCTGGCATTGAGGTAAAATCATCTTCTGTAGATAAGCGATGTGCTAGATGTGTTGAGTTTGTCACCAAGATCGATAGATATGCACTTCATAACACAAACTTAATTGCAGATTTAGAAAAATCCAGAGAACTCATTGCTGTGTTGTCTAATTCGGATAAAGAACACCGAATTAAGATAAAAGCGCTGAAAAATGATATCTCTGAATTTGAGAGACTTGTGGCTCAGGGAACTGTTAAAAATCAGGAATTAAAATCTGAACTTGAAATGAACCAAAATTGTGTTTTGGAAAAGAACAAAATCATTTTGGAAAAAGATAATCTGATTTTAGACTTGCAACGAAAAATTGAGAAGTTCGGGGATTCATCTGAAGTGATGAATTTCTGTATTAACAGCCAACGTCTCAAAGAATCTGAGGAAGAAATGTTCGGCATCGGTTATAAGTAAGTACCTCCACCGGTGAACCATAATTATACATCGATGCCAAGCATTGATCCTGAATTGGCAAATTTTGTGCCAAAGACCCCTCTGACGGTTGAACCACAAAGTGAGTCAGAATCTGAGCCTAATGAGGCTTCTGGCTCAGAACAGTCGAAGGTGAGTGAAGTTTCAAAGAAAAATGAGATGAATTTTGAAAACATTGAAAATTTGATAAGCAACAAGATTTTGGAAATTTTTAATCAAGTTCAAAATGTGAAGTCAAAACCAAAGTCACGTGGGAAATCTAAAAAGGCTTTGAAAAATATCCCTAAAACTGAGTTTGTTAAAGGGGAGGATTTTATCAAAGAAGAAGTGAAGATCGAAACAGGTTCCAACTCTCAGTTTGTGAACCAAATTTTGAAAAATTCCACTAACGCCTCATCATCTTCGACCAGTCATGAGGAACGTCCAAAGAATGCTGCAAAAATTCGCAAATGTTATAAGTGTCGTGGGAAAGGACACTTAGCAGCAGACTGTCCAGATGACAGGGGTAAATCTCTTGTTGATCCTGATCAAAAGAAACCTTTTGTTGAAAAACCACAAAATGAAGCAGTAAATGTTGAAAAGAAAAACGGTAAAAATCAGAAGGTTGAGAAAAACAAAGTGATTAAACAAGAAGTAAAACCAGTTGTCAAAACAAATGTTAAATCACAACAAAATCAGGATCATGGGGAGAAACCAGTTGTTATAAATCGTGGTAAAAGACCGGAAAGTTCATCTAAAAAACATGATACTCGTGAGAAAACCCCTCACAGACGACATAATCATGTTACTTTCCAAACACATGAGAATGACCAACGTTCTGGAGGTTCGAGCAACAACAATGTTAGACCTCATGCACAGAACAGATTCGTGAATGACCGAAATGCGTCACCCCCCCCCCCCCGATTTCCAAATCAAAGACAGCATTCGGATAATCATCCACGATCATTCTCAAGACACGATGATGTTCCTAGATTTGGTAGGAATTTTGAGCCATCCAGGAATCAAAATTACAGTTACCAAAACTATGGAAGCCGAGGTTATGGAAACTCTAGTTATACCAACAGATCGTCAACTCCGTATAATCCACGATTTGCGGGGAGTCATTCCAACAATTTCCGAAATGGAAATGGAGGACACAATTGCAATGATGGTTATTTCAAAGAGTTTTCTTATGTTGATGAATCGGGACGACCCAAGACCATCATGGCTTGGGTCCCACACTCTAACTAAATTTTCTTGTTGGGGTGTGTAGGAGCAGCTGAAGAGAGCTATCTATATTTGGTATATCGATAGTGGCTGTTCCAGACACATGACAGGAAATAAAGAGTTATTGAACAATTTTAAACAAATTCGTGGTGGTTATGTGAATTTTGCCGGTGAGAAGGGTGGTTACATCACCGGTGAAGGTTCTGTGTCAAATGGAAAAATTACGCTGCATAAAGTGAACTACGTTGAAGAACTGAAGCATAACTTGATGTCGGTTTCTCAAATTTGTGATAACAAGTACACGATGTTGTTCACCGATAAAGCTTGCTTCGTTTTGCGTCCGGGATTTGTTGCTCCTGAAGATTGGATTGTTATGAGGGCTCCAAGGGTGAATAACACATATGTCATGGATATGCGCCCGTTGGTTAACTCGTCTGCTCCAGTGACATGTCTACTTTCGAAGGCGACTGAAGATCAATCGTATCTCTGGCATAGGAGAATGGGCCACGTGCATCTGCGAAAAATGAACCACTTAGTGAAAAACAACTTAGTGTTGGGGGTTCCTTTACGTAGTTTCAATATGCACAACAAATGTGAATCATGTGAAAAAGGAAAAATCAAACGAAAGCCTCATAAACCGAAAACTGCCAACTCAATCCCAAAACCACTTGAATTGCTTCACATGGATCTTTTCGGCCCAATCCATGTTGCTAGCATTGGTGGGATGTCTTATTGCCTAGTTGTCACTGACGATTTCTCACGATACTCGTGGGTATTTTTCTTAAAAACAAAGGACCAAACTGCTGGTATTTTAAGAGACTTGTTCAAACAACTTGAGAAAAATTATTCACTTCCTGTTAAGAAAATCCGAAGTGACAACGGCACTGAGTTTAAAAATCATTATATGGATGAGTTATGTCGGGAAATGGGAATAGTTCATCAGTTCAGCGCTCCTTATGTTCCTCAACAGAACGGAGTTGCAGTACGGAAGAATCGTACCCTAATTGAGGCGGCCCGAACTATGCTTTCTGAATCAAAATTGCCAATTTTCTTCTGGGCCGAGGCAGTAAACACTGCATGTTATGTGTTAAATCATGTGCTTATGGTCAAAAGGGAAGATAAAACGTGTTATGAATTGCTTGAAAACAAGAAACCAAACTTATCTGGTTTTCAACCTTTTGGGATCAAGTGTGTTATCAAACGCACCAAAGATACTCCTAAAATGGGGGAAGTTGGAGAAATTGGGTTCTTTTTTGGGATATGCCAATGGAACTCCAAACAAACGCGTTTATAACGTTAAGAAGCGTACAGTGGAGATCGTGTTTGATATAACTCCTTTGAGTTACGATCCTCCACCGTCCGAATTCAGTCCTAAAAGCGGTTATGATTATGATAAACTATTTGATTCATTTGATCTTCCTGATGTTTCAGAAGAAGATTCGGAGGTTGTCTACACACATCTTGTGAACAAAGACGAAGTGGATACAAGCTGGAGAGCAAGTATTCCTACTAATGTGTCTTCGAATGTTCACTCAGGAGATCCAGTTGCTGATTCTTCGATTGTAAACGAAGTTGTTGCTGAGCAGATCCCTAATGCAACTGCTCAAACTACAAGTGGTGATCTTTACGTTGATTTTTCAGCATATCCAAATGTTAATGTGTCTTCTGGAAATGATCAAGCTTCTAGTAGTAATGCAAATGTTGAGGGGGAGATTCAATCGAATTTGGGAAACAATCTTCAAGCTCCGGCAATCCCAGTTCCAAGAACAAACATTCATCATCCTGTTGATAATATTATTGGGAATCCAAATGAGGGAGTGCAAACGCGAAGGAGTATTTCAGAGATGCAGTGTCTGTTCTCTGCTATCAAGAAAGAAGAAATCTACAATCTTAGCCTCCATGAATGTTTTATCTCTCAGATAGAGCCGAAGAACTATCAAATGGCTCTAAAGGATAATTCTTGGTGTGAGGCAACGCAAGAAGAGTTAGATCAATTCGACAAGTTAAAGGTGTGGAATTTGGTCGATCTTCCAAAGGGCCAACATGCAATCAACATGAAATGGGTTTTCAAGTGCAAGAAAGATGATAAGGGTGTTGTTGTCAGAAACAAAGCACGGTTGGTTGTTCAAGGCTTCAATCAAGAGGAAGGGATTGATTATACAGAAGTGTATGCACCGGTGGCAAGACTGGAAGCTATTCGTTTGTTTTTAGCCTTTGCTGCACACATGCGTATCAAAGTCTATCAGTTGGATGTGAAAAGCGCGTTCCTTTACGGGAAATTGCATGAAACTGTGTATGTATCCCAACCACCGGGTTTCGAAGCTCCAGGGTTAGACAACAAAGTCTATCTGTTGGACAAAGCTCTCTACGGTCTCCATCAGGCTCCTCGGGCGTGGTACGAGACTTTATCAAGACATCTATTGGAGCATGGGTTCTCGCGTGGTGCGATTGACTCCATACTGTTCATTTTGAAGAAAGGGGGAGATTTTCTGATCGTGCAAATTTACGTTGATGACATAATTTTTGATTCTTCAAATGAAGAATTATGTCGTGAGTTCGAAGCGGTGATGAAGTCAAAATTTGAAATGAGCGCAATGGGCGAGTTATCCTTCTTTTTAGGTCTCCAAGTGAGTCAAGAAAAAACCGGGACGTACGTGCATCAGACGAAGTATGTCCACGAGATTCTTAAAAGATTTGGATTGGAAGATAGCTTACCCTATGACACGCCTCTCCCGACAAATCACAAGCTTTCACTCGATAAGGAGAAAGATCCTGAAGTGGATCCGACTCTATATCGAGCAATGACAGGTTCGCTAATGTATCTTACTACTTCACGACCAGATATTATGTTTTCTGTTTGTTTGTGTGCCAGGTTCCAATCAACTCTGAAGGAGTCTCACTTGAAAGCGGTCAAGCGTATCTTCAGATATCTGAAAGGGACGCCTAAGCTTGGATTGTGGTATCCAGCTGAAGGTGGTCTGGATTTGCTGGCGTATGCTGACGCAGACTTCGGAGGGTGTCCGATGAAGAGAAAGTCAACCTCAGGCGGCGCACAACTTCTTGGGAACCGTCTTGTCTCTTGGCAATGCAAAAAGCAAGTTGCCGTTTCGTTATCCACGTGCGAGGCCGAGTACATTGCTGCATCAAGCTGTTGTGCTCAGGTCTTGTGGATTCAGCAGCAAATGTGGGACTACGGTTTGAATTTTACTAGAACTCCTATTCTTGTTGATAACAACTCTGCCATTTCCATAACTAACAATCCAGTTAATCACTCACGCACTAAGCACATAGATGTTAGGCATCATTTCATTCGCGACTGTGCTGAGAAGGGTTTAATAGAAGTGGTTAGGGTAGACACCTTGGATAATCTTGCCGACCTGTTTACGAAGACATTCGATCGGGCTAGATTTGAAAATCTGGTCCGAATGATTGGCATGATCAACCCCGAGTAAAATGCTTTTCAAAACTCGCATAGAAACTTTATTTTATGTTTTCTGTACAGTTCTTACCGCTTTCCAAAAATTGAAAAACTCCAAAAATATTTTACTTAGTTGTAGGATAAATTTTAAGAAAAATACAAAAACATTTGAAAAATATAAAATGAAGTCGTGTTGAGATATAAGGGAAATGATAGTACATCGGTTAGTCGTATCTGGTGCAGGATTATAGTAATATATAAAACTAACCGTTAACTGTAACAGCTTCATTATACGCTGCTTCGGTAGGTTTTACGCGTCACTAAGAACCTGTTTTGGTATATAAACATAATGAACTGCGTAACTTGTGTGGTACATCTCTCGGATATATGGTCTTGGTATCGTAATTTCGTTTGATAGATTGCCGAGATTCTGAGATACGTGTTCTTTATGCTGTTTATCATCTGGGTATCATGGTTGTTTCTTTTACCGAAAACAACGGGGACGCAAGTCTAGATCTTCCATGATACCATACTGTAGGATCGAATTCGGACCTAAACGAGTCGTGTAGAAGAGTTTTTCATCAAAACAAGAGGCGGAAACAGGTGTTTCGATGTAATTCAGCACGTATACACATAAAACTGTCGATATTATTGATCTAGAAGACGTTTACAACCTGTCGACACTTCGGCAGCACTTCGTGGCTCACCGGAAGACAACACCTACACGTTACCGACTAATGAACACGCTCAGCCTATATATAGACATTCTGGTCCGCTCGAATGACATGCCATAAGAGCGATCCAGAACACTTGACTAAAAAGCGAACCAGACTAGGACATATGAGCGGTCCAGACTATTACAATGACATATAAGCGATCCAGAAATTGACATAAGAGCGATCCAGACTTAAGACAAATAAACGAACCTGACACTTGACATGTGGACCGAACTCTAAATTTAACCTCATTAATACTTATGTCTTATGTGAGATGATATCATGATGACATCACTAGTATGATGTCATCATCCAATATGATGACATCACCCCCTTTCAAATCCGTAACGAAACTGAGACTCGATATAAGACGTAGACGACAGACGGATGCACCAACAAACTCCCCCTCGGATGTTGACGGAGTCTTCAGTGTCAAGTCTTTGCATCTTTAGTCTTTATCAGTCCTCTCGAACTCTTTGAAGTGTCTGACATTGTAAGTATCCTCAATCTCTATCTTCTCTTCTCTTTTCATCACCAACATACTCCTTCCTTAAAGAATCTTCAGACTCCCCCTTTCGATATGCTGGGATCGCAGTCTGGCTTGATGAAAACACAAAGTCATCAGGTATCGGAACCTGACACTCTATCTTCAGGTTTAAGATCGAAACCTGGCTATACCTGCACATGCTCTACCCAAAAATAAATTTTCTAATAATAACTTGAACACAATCAGACATCACTCAAAAATATCACAAAAATGATCTAACATTTATAGTCTCTGATGAACCGCTTGCAAAAATATCATATTCATTTTCAAAACAACACACTTTCCCAAACCATCTGTTCATCATGTCTAGCACTCGGAATTTTGAAAATTAGCTCTCCAACACCAGTTGTCGAAAATCTTTTTGACTTTTTCAAAAATTTATGCTAAAACACACTGAAAATCTTTTTGGAATTTTTGAAAGAAATGAAATGCAGTAAAGAAATATTTACAAACAATATTTTTGTGAGTTTGTGTAAGAAGATCATATCAGTTTTTGAGACAAATCACCAACACCGTTAAGCTTCATACATTTTAAGTTCTAAACGATTCACCTAGATTGTCAGTATATTGATCCACTTAAATTTTCACAAAAAGTTCAATTGATCCGAGATACGATATTAATGTTTTAAGCACTTGAACTTATCTGTGTGTCCCACTACTTGAATATACTCCCGTATCCAGATCCCAATATTCAGTCTTACAGGTGAGTATACCACAGATGATATCTGTCAGGGGAATAAATTATAGTACGAGGGCCGTGAGAGCTCAGGTCGATCTTTCGATACGCAGAGAGATGACGGCTTCGACTTTTGGTGTGTCCCCTTTAGAGGATCTTTTGCATTACAACAGCAGCGACTATCAATTTTATTGTTTCATCAGCTTGCTGAGGGCGATGCTATGTTTCAAGCATTTGCAGAAAGCATTATCCGGGGACTAGGTCAGAAATTTCTTTCAGCAGAAGTCCCGGGATAATACCCCAGATATCACTGAGCATAAAGACCTAGTATCTTAGAATAAGGGACCTTTCAAACAAGATTTCAGGGGTTACCTATATATCCAAGTTTGTGTTAACCCACAGAACAAGCAAGTTTGAAATTTAGGTTTATATCTCGTCACAATCTACTAAATGTGCAAAAACCTACTGGCACATCATCAGTGAGACCGTTTATCACTTTTTAACTTTCCGTTTCTTTAGCATGCTGTGATAGTCCACTGATGTACTATCATTTCCTCTTTTATACAACAAAACTCATTTTCATTTTATCATGTTTTTGAATTTTTCAAATTTTCAATTGTTTTTGGATTTTCTAAAATTTTCTTACTCCCCCTAAAATGCAAACACATTTTAGGAAATTTGAAAACAAACTATACAATAAAATTGACAACCGATATCGAATTGCTTCAATTCGCCATCCACTTGGCATAAACAATCAGAACTCCCCCTCAAACTATTTTCCCATTTAGATTTCAAAACACTTAAGTTTGTTTTAATCAAATGTTTTTTCCGGAAAATAAGTTTGATTTTACCACTTGTAAAGTTGGGGATGTGGTTCATCACTTTGTCTTCAACCACTTGTAGAAAATCAAGTACAAATTAATGTCCCTGATTTACCACATGTACGAAAAACACAAACAAATACAAAGAATAATGCCGATTCCTGATCCACGATTACCAACTTGGGATCTCCGGCAAGTCCACAGACTCACTGTTCATAGTATGACCCATCCCAGTCACGAACTAGGGATGGTTCAATTTTCTCCTTCTGCATCTTCTTCTCATAAAACTCCTTTGTTCCTTTGACCTTCCTGTCAATCATTTTACCAAAAATATGATGAACTTTGGAGTTAAAGACTTTCTCAACATCGAAATCCTTTTTGTCATCATAAAATTGATTTGATATCTCAACTTTACCAATTTTCTTTTTATAATTTTCAGCCCTAAGTGATGGAAAATTTTCATCATCCACTGTCAGAACTGATTTTTCACTTTTTACCTCAACCTGTGGCTCCTCTGATTTTGTGGAATCAGATTCATCGCCAGAAGATAGCTCCTCTGATTTGACCTATCAGAATCATCGCTAGAACTACTTCCAGACTTCTTAACCACCCATTTTTGGTTATCAGATTTAGCTCTTTTCTTGTAAAATCTGTTTGAACATTCACCAATTTCAAAAGTAGAATTTTTAAACAATTTTGTTCTATCAATTGGTGGTTCAAACACAATCACTTTCTCTTTGAATTTACGAGAAACTCCCTGTTTTGATGGTATTGCCTTTGAACAATCTCTGGCAATATGTCCAACAGTGTTGCATTGGTAGCAGGTTCTTGTTTCTTTCATTTCTTCTTGCTTCTTTGCAAGGAATTCTTTGTTCGATTGTCTCCAAAATTCTTTCTTTTCTTCTTCTTCTGCTGATGTACCTGAAACAAATGTCATTTTTGCTTTAAAATCACGAACATATTTTTCATTTTTCTGTTTTTCTGTTGGAATAAATCCAAGACCTTTCTTTTTGAAATTACGGTTAGGATTTGGTTTCTTTTGAAAACCAGAACCAGAACTGTAACCTTTTTTCTTGTTTAATCTTTGTTGTACTCTTGAGGTGTAAAGTTTAGGTTTACCATTAAGATTTAAATCTTTTATTTCAAAAATGTTAATTTCTGTAAGTTTGAAAACCTTTTTGATTAATTCAGTTTTAACACCTCTTATTGGAAATTCCTCATCAGAATATAATTTGTCCGAATCATTCAATGTATATGCAACTTTGAATGTTTCGTCAGTCAAATTAGATTTTGATAACAGGAATTCTTTATTGTAAACTCTTTTAACCGAAGAATTTGGACTGTTGACTGTCGAACTCGAACTTTCAGAACCAGACTTTGACTCTGACTCTGACTTTGACTCTGAGTTTGACTCCAACTTTGACTCCTCAGTTTCATCTTTATCCAACACCTGATCGACGACTTTCTTTATTAACTCGGACTCATGATCAGTGTCAGATGATGTAAACACAACATCAATATTTTCTGGCAAATTGACCGAGGACTCCGACTCCCATTGTAAATTTGTTGATTTTTCGACTCTTTCCTGATTTGGATTTCTGGGCAAATATCCATCTTCTAACGGGGGTGGACACTTGTTGTAACCAACATTTTGTTTCTTACCAGAATCCTTTTTATCAGTCTTTTTCTTTGAGTCATTCTTCTTCTTGTTCTTCTTTTCTGGAGTCTTTTCTTCAGTCACTTTTCCATCATTCTTTTCTTCAGTTACTTCATCCTCTTCAAATGCCTTTATGCCTTCAACAGTTGGATAAATCCTGTCAATGACATAAGAAGTACATGAGTAACTTTTCAACAATCGATTAACTCTTTCAGTTTCAATTCTCTGAGTTTCAAGTTTCTGCTCAAGCACAGCACACTTCTCGATGTAGTTGTTCACCACTTTTTGTTTCGTCATAAAAGCACCCTGAAGTGTCTTCATTGCTGTAGCTTGTTCTTCACTTGTCTGATTATACTGATTCATCGCTTTGTTCAGTACATCGTAAGACTCCTTCAAACTATTCAAATTATAGATCAGTGTACTGTTCTGCTTCTTCACAGCTTCACAGTTTTCACACTTCACTGGAATCTTCTTTGCATCGACTTCTTGATCAACCTTGAACTTTGGAACCTCAACCTTTACTTTCCTTTTGATCACTGGAATTTCTTCGTCATCACTGCTCACTGGAGTCTTGACCTTTTTCTTCTTCTTTTTAATCTTTTCATCTTCACTGTCACTTTCAGCAATCAGTTTCATATCAGCTTCGAATTTTCTCTTCCAATATTCAGTATCATCATCACTATCATCTTGTTTTGTAACCTTCTTTTTCGCATCTTGTTTTTCTTTGATTCTCTCCGTTTTACCTGCAAAAAATGAATCATCATCATCACTATCAGTTGAAAATTTTCTTTCATAATTTTCAAGTTTTCGAATTTCTTCACTATCATCATCACACGTTTCATCTGATGAGTGATTAAAGATTGGAGCTTTTTCTGAAACCTTTTCTTTTGAAACTGATTCTTCTTCGTTCTTTTTCGGAATGAATTGCTGAGATTCGTAATAATAATACGCTATTTCCTCTTCAAAATCCATGTTTCGTTTTAAAAAAAAATCAACAAATCAGAATTCCAAACGAGCTGGGGTTTTGAAACAAGCTGGAAATCTCAAACAGTCTGACAAAAGCAAACAATCCGAGTGTTTGATACTTCAAACGAGTTAAATTTCGTGCGGTCTAGTGAACTTCAAACGACTTGGTTCAAAAATTGTTTTTAATTCAAAGTCCACAAACTTTCAACTTCCACGAGGCTCACTTACAAGTCCAATCACAAAGTCTTGAAACTTGATAACAACTTGATCCAAAACTCGGTTTAAACCACTCAGTTTAAAAAAAAATACCAAATTTCACAAACCCACTATTAAACTTGAATAATATCGGCTCAATATACTATTTGTCTACAATTAGCAGCCCATTTATCAAAATGTGGATCCAATATCGACCGTCCAATCCAAAAACTTCAAATTGTATAGGCCTGACAACTTTGAATTATACTTTGACTATATTGCACCCCAATTACTTGATTCAATTACTTGATTGGGTCTCAAATTTTTTAATTCACATGGGCCAATAAGTACTGTCGACAACAATATTAATTGATGATCACAGGTATTGGAAAATGATGCTGACACACTCAACCTACTGATCACATGCAACTAACAATCTTCTATAACGTTTCACTCACACAAATTTGAAAATAACCACCTCGGAAATGATTATCACGTGAATGAACCGATAAGTCTTGAAATATCAACAATCACATGCAACAACCTTTATCTTCACATTTACGAGACCTCGAAAAGATAATATCACATGACTTGAGTTCTGATCACCTTGTGTAAACTGACACAAGTCACTAAATTCAGACAACACGATACACTTTCACATGATTATCCTGTTCGATGACTGACATACGGCTTCACTTGTAACAAGTAACTTCAATTTACAAGATTCTATTTGTCACAAAAGCGAACCCTGTATGTTCAAATGAGCGGACTTGATTGTTCAAATAAGCGGATCACAAGAGCAGATCAGATGATGTCCGGATAAGCGGACCAGATGAGCGGATCAGATGATGTCCGGATAAGCGGACCAGATGAGCGAACCAGCTGATGACATCATCAATATCACGAGTCCGTATGAGCGAAGCCTCAAAAATCCAAGGTTTTAGGTCGATTTTGGTTATGAAACTTTCAAGGGTTTATTAATACTAGATTCCGAACATATTGAATGAATTTAAACCGATTTTGACCGTAAAAAGTTTTGATTTTCGGAAAAGAAAGGTGTAGAAACAGAATTATCGGCTGAAATCGTAAAGAACTCTTCTTCACTGGCTCTGATACCAATTGTAGGATCGAATTCGGACCTAAACGAGTCGTGTAGAAGAGTTTTTCATCAAAACAAGAGGCGGAAACAGGTGTTTCGATGTAATTCAGCACGTATACACATAAAACTGTCGATATTATTGATCTAGAAGACGTTTACAACCTGTCGACACTTCGGCAGCACTTCGTGGCTCACCGGAAGACAACACCTACACATTACCGACTAATGAACACGCTCAGCCTATATATAGACATTCTGGTCCGCTCGAATGACATGCCATAAGAGCGATCCAGAACACTTGACTAAAAAGCGAACCAGACTAGGACATATGAGCGGTCCAGACTATTACAATGACATATAAGCGATCCAGAAATTGACATAAGAGCGATCCAGACTTAAGACAAATAAACGAACCTGACACTTGACATGTGGACCGAACTCTAAATTTAACCTCATTAATACTTATGTCTTATGTGAGATGATATCATGATGACATCACTAGTATGATGTCATCATCCAATATGATGACATCACCCCCTTTCAAATCCGTAACGAAACTGAGACTCGATATAAGACGTAGACGACAGACGGATGCACCAACACATACATACGTGTAAATATCATTCAGTCGTGTATTTAATACATGATACATTCGACCGCAATAAGTGATAAACAATCACATGTCCCACAAAATTATGCAGGAGTCAAGTTCGTCTCTTTGTCTGTATGATGGTACTAACCTGTTCACGGACTTGCTCCTGTGCCCTCATGCATCTGAAAATCAAGTTCCTCATCAATAAGTGATTCTATCACATAGGGCTTGTTTTCAATTCTAAATAAGTGAGTATCTCACATCATTTTATACGTCAAAACAGATGATAAATGGTATACTCACCAGTAAGATGAACTCTCGTGCATACCTTGATACGGGAGTATATTCTGAGGTGGGTAAACATAGTTACAATCAGTTATTAATACACTTAATCGCATATGTCGAAAACAGTGTTCGAAAGCGTGCTAAAGCTTAAGTGGACCACAATACCGTTGAACGTCTTGAACTGTTAATATCACTCTAAGAGCTTAAACTGATAAACTATGTTCTTGTGTTGGATACTGACAGTAAAACCGATATGATTCTTTTGCTCCGATTTCACAAAAAGATAATTAGTGTAAATACGTTCATAGGTTTAATTTCTTTATTCAGTAAAAAAAAATAAAAAAATAAAAAAATTTTGCTTTCTTGTTTCTATGTGCGGGTTATCATTTTGAAAAATTCTCTAAGGGTTGTGAACATTCTTTAATAAGGTGTTAAACATCAAGTTAAGTAATCTTAAAATAAGTCTTTTTGTATAAAAATCGGTCGTGCAAGATCCATCTAAGTGTGTGGGTAATCACGTCATTTTAAGGTGTTTCGGTAAATCTGCTTCCAAGCTGTGATATTTTTCCAAAAGTATAAGTTTTGAAGTAAGTTGTTCTGAATGATCGTGTTTTGAAATACAAATTATTAAATATTGGTTGTTTAATATTTCAATTGTTGATTCCGGGGTATTGGAATTATTTTTGGGATCCAGGTTTGGGCTGAGTATCTCCGGGGTTAAGATTCTTAATCCGGTGTTAAGTGTTTCAGGTCTGGATCGTTCATCACAAGATGGAAGATTTGAAGAAGCTGTGTGCATCTGGATCATTCATCTCAAGATGGAAGATTTGAAGAAGCTGTGTGCATCAGGATCATTCATCTCAATTTGAAGAAGCTGTCTGCGTCTGGATCGTTCATCTCAAGATGGAAGATTTGAAGAAGCTAAGACGTCTGTCGTTGCATTCCTTTGAAGAAGATCAACCGTTAGCTGATCAATACATCAAAGTCGTGCAGTTCTGTGTGAAAAAAAAAAACCAGGCAGCGAGTTCTCCAAGAAAGGATGAAGATCTCAAGACCAATGAAGACCATGCACTGATCAAGGGGGAGTTTGTTAATGCAATTTAGGTGATAAGTGCATGTCTCCCATTTAGTAGGGTCTTTATTGTACATTCATTGAAAGATAGTCCTAGTTTTATCCTTGGACATTTTGTCCAAGTTTTAGGATAGACTTTTGTCTGAGTTTTGTTTAGGACAAAAGTCAGAGTTTTGCTTTGTGTAGTTTGTTTGTCCGGGCTTTCTAGTTTGTCTTGAAAGTCCGGGTTTTGCCTTGTATTTATACCTTTATGTGGAATAGACAAGGCGGTGATTCTGTGTGAAATTCTGTGCACCTTTCTAACCCTAATCATTGTGTGCGTGTTTGTTTGGCGGCTACTGTGTGTGTGACGTCATTCATCTTCCTCATCAAGAATACTCTGTGTATTCTTGATTTCTCTTACAAATCTTTGCATTCTAGTGTTTCATCTACAGTGGTTGATCATCAGGTGGATTCCGCACACCTGTTGGTTGCATTAGCTGAGTGAGATCTTGGATTAGGAGGCCTTACAGTGTGTTTCTTTATATAGCTCACTAGGTCAGAATTCCGTGTGGGTTGAAAAAACTTTAAAAAATGTAATGTTATATACCGAGAATTAAAAAAATGAAATTATATATTAAAATAACTTGTATATTTCACGGGTTAAATAAAATACAATGTGATCTATTAACACATATGGTTGTCAAGATATATCTTTATAAAAATGAAATTTGGCGTGGCATTGATAAATCATGTTATGTTAATTTTAAAACATTTTTTTCTACTATGTATTAACTTTTTTTGTAGCTAATTAATGTTAATTAAACTAAATTACTATTAGAAATATATAGAAATGAAATTTGGTGTGGCATTTATAAATTATGTTACGTTTATTTTTAAAACATTTTTTATACTATGTGTTAACTTTTTTCTGCAGCATATTAATGTTAATTTAACTAAGTTACAATTAAGCAATGGGGTATACATTAACCCTCCTTAACTTCACCTGAGTGTCATATCACCTATTTTCCCCCATTTCACTATGTCTTACTTCAAGGAAATGGTTTAATCCCATTAACTTCATCTAACCTTATTTTAGTGGTTTTTGTTTAAAAAAAATAAAAGAAATAGTTAATTCAATATCTAAACATCTAGTTAACATGTTAACAAATAACCCATTTAATACCTCTTACATAAAAAAGGGAGTGATTTGCAATGTAGGTTAAAATGTCATGTCACACCATTAACACCCCAAATGTTAGAGTACGACTCATGGCCTTGCATATATATAGAAATATTGATACTTATTAAAAATTAATTAAGGGCTAAAATTCCGATGTTTTAGTGCCACCTAAATTTTTATTAAATGACATATTTTATCATTCAAACCATCTAACTACTGAAATTTTTAAGAAATAACCCAGAGAAAAACAATGAGTGTCATTAGTCTTTCATTTTTATAATATTTTAACAAACATAACTTTGAATTTGGTGATATTTAGAGATTTAAATACAAGTTTTTAATCAACAAAATAACTTTATTTAGGAATTTTAAAATTAGTTTCATATTAAATTCACTTGTTAATGAAAATATAAGAACCATCAATAATTAAATAATAGTAATTTATAATTAAGCAGGAGAGAGAGATGCGAAAAACCAAAATGTAAATGACTTACAACTGTGACATATGATTTTTTTTTATTATATAGTATAAATATAGATATAGATTTTTTAGTATAAAATTCTAATGAGTAAATTACGCTTTTAGTCCATGTCATTTGTGTCATAATACAAATTCATTCTTATTAGAATTTTAACGGATTCAATATCAATGACACTTTTTACTTTTAGAAATAGTCCCTACACTTACAAAGTTAGCTTTTTATCTTAAAAAATATTTCAAAAGTTAAATATTAGACACCCGTATCCTAGGATATGTTGTGTATTTGGAATGTTGTGTGTTTGGAGACTCGGAACATTAAGTTATTTCATCAATAAAAATACTTGAGTAAATAGCGGTTTTGGTCTCTATGCTTTATAGGCCATTGCTATTATTTAGAAATCTAAAATGTTTTGCAATTTTAATACCAATGTTTTAATTTTATTGCAATTTTACTCCATCATACTAACTCCATCTATATTCTAGTTAAAACCAAGGTACTTAATAGGCATGTGCAGGGGTAAACTCATAAATAACCAAAAATCCATGCCGTATAATAAGACTTTTTTAATTTATATAAAAATTCATGCTATATAATAAAGATTTTTTTAACTTATATAATACAACAAATCATGTACAATCAAATAAGCAATTTTTTAATTATATAAGTAGTATAAAAGAACAACTTGATTTTATTGTAGCTTCTCTCAAATTAGAGCCACTGTATTTTTTTTTTTTCTACTTTTTTTCACTTTATGAAATAATTTGATTTTATTGTAGCTTTTGTCAAATTAGAGCTACTGTTTTTTTTTTCTTTCTTTCTTTCACTTCTTGAAACAATTGTGCTAATCAGGAAAAAGTTATAGTTATATAAGTGTTCAAGTTTTATTGCATCTATGTATATTATAAAAGCATTTCCCAAGGATACCTGCAAAAGTTAAGTAATTACAATTTATAGTGCTTAGGGTACAACACTTAATTACCTTAGTCTAGGGGCATAATTGTCCCTATCCAATTAATAAATTAACAAATGATTTATACTACTTCATTGTCTTTAAGGGCCATAATAATAAAGACAATGATTTTAAATTACATTAGTTATTTAATTGAATTAATGAATGAATGTCTGTATGAATTCTTACTCCATGAAACTGTTACCATTTATGTCTGAATGAATTGTTACTGAATTCTTACTGCATCTCTGTATATTTTAAGACAACTCAAAATCCTCTCCTTTCCTACCCCAGAAGAAACCTAATCAACATCTATCATTACCCTTATTTAATTTAACATAACCCAAACGATGCATCATCATCATTGGCTCAATTGAATGGATTTGAATGCAATTGAATTATGCCAAATTGAATTAATCTTAATCAAACACCCGTCTCTTTGTGTTCCCATTGAAAGAGTGAGAGGTTAGAAAGTTTAAAAGAGAAATGGGAGTGTGTGTGTGTGTGTGTGAGAGAGAGAGAGAGAGAGCAAAAAATAGGGAAGCGGCCGGTGGTTTCTGAAGTCTCACCGGTATACGTTCGGCTAATTCGGCTACTACGATGGTCCAGAAGAGAGAGTCTCGTGGTTGGTTCTGTCTGGTGGCGGGTTCAGTTTTATATCAGAATCGAAAGCTATAACAACAAAGCACCATCGCCAACTGTTGTGATTGAGCACTGGTATGATTATCGTTCTTTCATTTGGTTTTTTTTTTTGTTTGTTGTTGTTGTTGAGAATTGCAGGCGTTATTTTCGGTTTTGAGTATGAATACAAGTTGTTTTTTGTGAGATTTAGATGGTTCGAGCAAGGAGTCACACTGAGTCACAAATCACACACATGTCACACCCCGATTTCCACGTGTCACCGGTGGGCCCGGTGGGGAGTATCGTGACGTGGTTGGCAACATAATAGTCAAACAACACAATATTTAATATGCACAGCGGAAGCAAATGAAAGATATATTTCAACCGAATAAAATATTGTAATATCGTGTATCACAAACAGTTGATAGTTTATCCACAGACGGATCGAAAATAAATAGGAAAACAGTAGTTCAACAGACGATAGGCATCTTAAGCTTGCGAGACTCTTTATTGATACTAAGGAGAGAATCCAGCCTATTACGCTTAGTACCTGCATTTAATCTTTTTGGGAAAATACGTCAGTTTACACTGGTAAATACAATCAACTGACTTATTTTAAAAATGATTAAAAATTGATTTGGATGCACATGGCATAAACATTTTATAACTTGGGAGAATTATTTAAATATATAATCTTGTAAAAGAATTACATGTTCCTTATGCGTTCAGTAGCCCGGAGCGTGCCGGGTTAAAGATCAATAGACACACCACATCAACTATTTATGCACTGACGAGTGTACGCCTACACTCCGCGCTTAGGTCGTGGCCTTTTCGTAAAATGATGCCAAGGATATCCGGGACATGGTCATTAACCCCCCAAAGGCTTTAAGCAAACAAAACATATTTAAACGGGCCGATTAAACTATTCAATTAACCACCATATGATGGAAGATTTAATGCCCGACCAAGCAGTATTTTATATACCATAACCCAAGCCCGTATAGGGAAAATAAGTTAAAAGTATTTACCTGAGCAAAGTAATAATCACAATAAGCAAATGCAAGTAGCTTTTACTGGTCCTCCTAATCTGGAACGAAGGTTTATAATAACCTATTAGAATCCTAGCGGGTCTTTAATTAAGCTTAAGCTTAGACCGGTTAGTTTCAAAGATAACCCAGGTAAATAACCTTAATGTGCCCCTTTTCATTGCAACGGTAGCACGTTGCGTCTTTCAGCTTTTTGCAATCCAAGGTCTTGTGCTCCTTGGACTTGCATATCCCGCAAGCAAAAGTTCTTGACTGAGTCTGCGAGTTCGAGTCGAGCCTGCACTTTCCAAAGTGTTGTTTCTTTCAAATTTTGCATTTGGGCTTCTCACCAGACTGATGCCCATCCTTTCTTGACTCAGACCCCTTCTTGTTGTCACCGTTTCCGCGGTGCTTCTTGTTAGACCTCCGTGAATTATCATCTTCACGTTTTCTCTTCTCAGCATCTTTGTTCCTCAGCAATCTTTGTCTGACCGCATCCAGAGTGAGGGACAAAGATATGTCAGCTACAGACCTGAAAGTAGCTGGCCGAGAGGCCTTCACGCTTGCCTTTATCTCCGGGGCTAAACCCCCGATAAAACGAGCTATTCTTTTTGGTTCCGAGGTCACCAGATACGGAACCAACCGGGACATTGTGTTTAAGCTCGTGAGGTAAGCTTGACAGTCAAGGTTTGTCATTACCAACGATAGAAAATCAGACTCTATCTTCTCCACCTCATGCTGAGGGCAGTAATTTTCCCTGATAAGGGCAACAAATTGCTCCCATGACATGTTGTACAATGGGATTTTCCCGGTGGCTTGAATCAGCGATCTCCACCAGGATAAAGCCTCGCCTTTAAAAGATTGCGACACAAACTTGACGATATCCCTCTCAGCGCACCCGCTGATATCCACTACTGTATCCATCTCATCTAACCACGTCATGCAGTCAATGGCTCCTTTTTCCCCAGTGAAGTCTCTGGGTTTGCACGAAACAAAGTATTTATAGGAGCAACCCTTACTACGGGGTTCTTGATTTAATACAATCTGTTGAGATCGAGCACTGTGGTGGTTTGAGGAGAGTCGATCATTATCTTTCTTCGGTTCTTCCTTCTTGGAAGGTGGCTTCGAATGCGGTGTAGATAGGGTCCTACTCCGAGTCCCACTATACTCTTCGTACTGCCGCTCTAAGGCCTTTGTAACTGCATCGTCTACCAACGCTTTCAATTCAGCACCCGTTAGATTAACTCGGGCGTTATCATTATTCTCCACTGGGTGACTATTTATTTCATTCGAGTCAGCCATTTTAATTGAACTGTTACAGAAAACAAGGACAATAGTTTATTTGGGAGTTTATTATGGAATTGCCCCTTAGGGTAATTCATTAACCATGGTAAACAGAGACCATATTTGGTTAATTTATTAATCACATTTATTTAGGATTTCTATTATAATTTATCCTAATTATAAAACAATAACAGTTTTATTAGTGGCACAAAAAGGCCTAGTCACAAGGACATTTATAAATTATAAGCTATGATTTCAGAGAATCAAAGTTTTTAAGGTTTGAACATAGTTCATTACCTTTTTCGGACAGGGAGTCATAGCTACCACTGTCTTTTGGCTCATGTAGAAATGAGCAAAGCCCGTAGGCATTATATTACCAACGTATGGTCAAAATATGATCATCTTAATTGATGATTTAAACCCATGATTCAGAGATCATTTAGTTGGGTTAGGAATCTTTTAAAGAATCCTATTATAAAGATGACGTGTGTGATTTTAATGAATCACATCAGCCAGGAGCGTTAACATATTTACAGATGTTAACAGGGATTTGAATCTTTTAAACAGGTCTTACTGTCATGGCCAGGTCTTCATAGTGACACTCAGGCTAGGTTTCACTCTTAAAATTCTTATTCAATATTTAATAGGCAGATTATTATTCTTTTTAAAAGGAATGATTTTGATTTATTTATTTCATGTAATATATTTATGCATATAATAGCAAAATGAAATTTGTAAACATAACACTCCATTAATTATTAATAGGTTACACGTCGCCCTAAACGAGACTTTTTAATAAAGCAACACACCCACGCAGGGGTCAAACAACATAATAGTCCACGCAGGGACTTAAACAAACATCATACCGTCGTAGGGGTTAACAGAAAGATAGGCCCACGCAGGGGCTCAAAACAGACAAACGAATATACCCACGCAGTGGCTAATACAGTAAGACAGGCCCACGCAGGGGCTTAAATGATACAAGAAAATTACAACAGTGGAAGGATTCAATGGTCCTTCTTGCTCTTCCCTTTTATTAGGCTTGTCAATCCTTAGAAGAAGGTCTGTCGCTCCTTGCGATCTCGGTGAAAGTCTCGCTCGACCTGATCCAGTCTCTGAAGAATTTCCTCCCGTTCTGGGGGAGAAAATCGTGGCGGCTGTGATTGTGTCCGTATTATAGGTCTGGCAGGTATTTGGTACCCATGAGTTGGGTACCCTACTCCCCATGGATCTCCAAACGGTCCTTCCGGGTGATGGGTGTTATAGTTAGCCGCTACCAAGTATGGGTCGGCTTCGGACTAGTTGTAGTTGGTGTGCACGGGCTGCTCAAACGGGTTATACGCCATGGAACCCGTGTATGCCGGAATCGGGTTATCAAAACCCATAGGTGGTGGTTGCGGTGCAACTGGGTGCGAAGGCCCACCCATCTGTGGGTTTTCCTGAAGTGGCGGGTAATGGCTGCCACTTGATTGTCGAGGAGAGCTGAAATGAAAATCTCCTCCTCGCGCGGGCATCCGCGCTCCGGTTCTCCTACGCCTCGGCGGTTGTGAAGGTGCCGGCTGAACTGGTGGCGGTGGAGGCGGTGGCGTGACTGCCACAAATCGGGAATCCACAGAGGGATCCTGCTGCTGCTGCTGCTGATGATGAGGCGACGAATGATGCGAGGGTGTGAAGTACCACTCGTGCTGAGTAAACCTCGCCTGAAAGCTGTCTGGACCACCGTAGGGTGATCCGTGGAAAGAAGATCCATCCGAGATTTCGATGGGATGGTTCGGTGTACCGCTGGCAGGTTCGACGGGATCCGTGTCCTCGTCCATATCCTCCGCATGATCGCCAGAGAAATGATCCTCTGGCCCCAATGGGTTAAAACCCACCGGCTCTTGTATGTAGTTGGCCGGGTTAAACCGGCCCCTGAAGACAGGTGTAGTGTCACGGCCCTTGGCCCCGGTTTGACCCGGTCCAGAGCCGCGAGGCAGGAAATCCGATGGTATCTGATTAAATGTCAGCGGAAGTCTTTTTAAACAGGATCGATTAATATTAAAACTGCACATTTATATATAATATAGGGATAAATCCCAAAATTTTACAATAAAGTGATTTCACTGGGAATCTTTATTTCTCAAAACATGTTTCTTTATTTATTTACATTGAGCCACTTTTCTAAGCTTGCAGTGCTTTATGGCACTTTTCCTTTGCTCACAACAGATCACCTGAAACATGTTTGAAAAAGGTTTTGTCAGCGGGGAAATACTGAGTGAATCATTCTATTTTTCATAATGATGCATAGTTATTCATTACAGCATAAGAGCGATTACAATGGCTTCTATCTTATTTTTATCTGGCTCTCTGTCACAATGGTGACAAGTCACAATGGTGACGATGGTCATACCACTATTAGATCAATGAACCTAAATAGTGATGATTATCCCTGTAGGTCAATGAACCTAACAGTGATTATCCCAAGTAGGTCAATGAACCTAACTGGGAGAAAATTAGTAATGTGCACAATACCCCACTAACCAGTAATTCAAGATATCCATGACTTAGTCCCTGTAATTATAACCTTGAAAATAATTTGAGGTATTGTAAAGTAGTTGATAAAAAGAGAATGACTCACATTGCAGATTTAACGAGCAGAGTATAACCCTAACGAGCAGAGTATAAGCCTACTGATTAGCCTTGATTAACCTAATTTAAATAACAATGCACGCATAAACAGGTTAGGAACTAATACAGCAGTTACGACAATTCACGAGATTAAACCCTCACAACGGTTTACAAGTGCAATACTTAACAATTCAGCGGATTCACAACGAATGACAGAGTATAGTCCGAGTTCGAACAGCACTCAAACATTCAAGTCGAAATCACGATGAATAACAAAGTATAAACTCAATTTGAGCGGCACTTAAACAATCGTTGGATAGTTATAATTGATCGGACATTGAATCGTAATAGCGATCGAGTTATTACCCTGATTGCGGCGTCGATTAGTGAATCGTGTGTGTTAATTGTGATAAACAGAGCATAACTCCGTGTATAATTCGAAGTTTTACGTCGTTCTGAAACCAGAAATCAAGTCCCAAACTCATCTATTTATACATGAAAAACCTCCCACCTCGCGTGGCGCGAGGGGGTGTCGCGTGGCGTGAGAGGCGCCCCCTATCATAGGGTGGCCGCGTGTCTAAGTAGCCTTGCTGAGTTGGTCTTGCATTCATTTTCAATTTACACGTAAAACTGTGTAGATAATACCGACTAGGGTTTACCCCCCCTAAGTTTTAGGGGCCCTGATCCTGATTCCGATTGTTCTGAAAATTTTAGGGTTAGTTCAGAATCACTTGGGTTTCTCAATTAGGGTTTCCTATTGGTCAATTAATATAATAATTAAGACTTTTTGATACGAGTTGTTACATTCTCCCCACCTTAATAAAAATCTCGTCCTCGAGATTTACTGGAATAATTGAGGATATTTTCGCTTCATTTCTGATTCTAATTCCTAAATGTATTAGGATCATATCTTTGAATCCTACTTTACTTTAACTAACACTACTCGTTTACCTTTATATCTTGGAAATGTACTACCAAAGATTCGTCTGATAAACATTTCTTGAGATTGGATACATGAAATACATCATGTACCCCAGCTAACTCTCCTGGTAGTTGTAAATGATAAACAACTGGTCCTATATGTTGGATCACTGGAAATGATCCTACGTACCTTGGATTTAGCTTTCCTTTCTTATTAAATCTAACAATTCTTTTCCAAGGAAAAACTTTTAATTAGCATTTTGTCGCCAACTCGAACTCCAATGGCTTTTGTCTATTATCTGTATAACTTTTCTGACTATCTCTAGCCGTCTTCAGCCTTTCCTTTGTGATACTGAATATCACAGTCGTAGTCACTTAGGATTTTCATCCCTCTCCTTTGCCTCATGTTTAATTCTTTTTGCCCAAATATATGTCTTAAATTCTTATAATCCGTATAGACAATAAACTTACTTCCATACAGATAATGTCTTCAATCTTAAGGGCAAAATTTATGGTTCCTAATTCTAAGTCATGAGTGGTATAGTTTTCTTCGTGCTTTTTCAATTACCTTGATGCATACGCAATTACCTTTTTGCGTTGCATTAACACATATCCAAATCCTAGTTTTTTGAAGCATCATAATATACTTCAAAATCTTCAGTTCCTTCTGGTAAGGCTAGGATTTATGTTTTAATATCCTAAAGGCTTCTTCTTGTTTAGATCCTTTAACTGTTTTATAGGTTAGCTTAGTTAACGGTATAGCTAAAAATAAACCGTCTATAGTATCCGGCTAAACCTACAAAACTCCTAATTTCCATTGCTGATTGCGGAACTTTCCATTTGATAATTGCTGCTATCTTAGCAGAATTTACGTGAATACCTTCATGATTCACCATATGACCTAGAAATTGCACTTTTGGTAACCAAAATTCACACTTCGAGACTTTGGCGTAAAGCTTTTCTTTTCTTAAAAATGCTAAGAGTGCATGCAAGTACTGACAATGTCCTTCCTGACTTTTGGAATAAATAAGTATATCGTCTATGAAGACAATTACAAATTTATCCAAATATAGTTTACAGATCCTATTCATCATGTCCATGAATGCTGCAGGTGCATTTGTTAACCCGAAGGGCATGACTGTAAACTCGTAATGACCATACCTACTTCTGAAAGTAGTTTTAGGTAGGTCTTCCTCTTGTACTTTCAATTGATGATATCCGGAACGTAAGTCGATCTTAGATAAATATCTATCTCCCTGGAATTGATCGAATAGATCATTAATTCTAGGTAATGGATATTGATTCTTAATTGTAACCTTATTCAATTCCCTATAATCAATATACATTCTCATCGAATCATCCTTTTTAAATAACACTGTGTTAACCGATAAGGTGCATTGGCTTATCGGTATAGTTCCTGGATTTAAAGGAATTCTAAATTCTATCTCCCTATCAGGTAGTAACCCTGATAACTCTTTTTGGGAATACATCTGGGTATTCTAAAACTACAGAAATTTCCTTAAGTTCTTTATCTTTAATGATTACTGAAATCATATATACTATTCCTTGCTTTTGTTCATAATTAGCAGCTTTCATTACTGATATGAACTTTAGGGTTTTACATAGCTTATCTCCTGTAATCATTATTACTTCTCCAGTGGTGCACAAATTTCTATGGAATTCTTATCATAGATAATTCGAGCATAATTGTTTTACTAATCAATCCATTCTTAGCACAACCTTGATTTTAACTAATTTCATAGATAATAAGGTTGCAGAAAATTTATGACTTAAAAGTTCTATTTCTACGTTTTGCAGAACCTTATTTATTTTAACTGAATTCCCATCTGCCATTTCTATTGTAGAAATTTGCCTAATGCTGGTTAAAGGTAAGTTAAAAGTTTGGCAGAATGAAGTATTTATAAAACTTTGGTTTGCACCAGAGTCAAATAATACTTTTATGTAAACGTTGTGAACTAAGAACGTACCGGCTATCACATCTGGAATGAGTTTTGCTTCCTTAGCAGTTAGTTGGAAGGCTCTTACATTCCTTTTTGCTCCTTCTGCAGATTTATCTTTATTGTCAGATGGTTTGTTCAGTTTTGGACAATCTGGCCTAAGATGTCCAACTTCTCCACATTTGTAGCAGACTGAAAATTTCTTCCTCCTGCAGTCTTCTTCTTGATGCCCCGGAATTTTGCAAAAATTGCAATATCCTTTGCATCTTCCAAAATGCTTTCTTTTGCAAAAATTGCAAAATGGCCTAGTGGTAGATTCCCCATTTCCTCTTTTCTTGAAATTGTTATGGTTATCCGGATGGAATTCTTGGGTAATCTTTTGGGCTACTTCCTTCCTTCTATTTTCTTCTCTTGTCCGTACTAGTTCGTCAGTCAGAGTATTGGCTAATTCTACCGCATCATCAATCGTGCGAGGTTTCGCAGCCTTGACGATATTACGGATTTCGGAAATCAATCCCCAAATATAACGAGAAATAAGTACCGGCTCTGGCGAAGCCAGGGTTGGTACCACTCGAGCATATTCGAAGAATGTCGAAGTATACCCTCGACAATCTACATCCACCATCCGATGGGTTAGAAACTTATTTGTCATTTGTTCTTTTTCATACTCGGGACAGAATTTTCTTTCTACAAAGCTCTTAAATTCTTCCCAGTTCATAGCATATGCCATCCTTCTTCCTTTTGCTTGTAACACCGTATTCCACCATTCTAGCGCCACTTCTTTAAAAAGATTTGACGAGTACATGACCTGATCATCCTGAGCACATTTACTTATGGCAATTACTGCCTCAGTTTTCTCTAACCAACGCAGTACCGCAGTCGCTCCTTCATTGCCTGCAAACTCAGTGGGTTTACAAGCAAGAAATTTTTTGTAAGTGCAACCAGGCGTTGCAGTTTTTCTTTTCTTAGGGAGCGGAGCTTGCCGTGGTTCATTATCATGATTAACATGATTACCGCCTCCATTTACGCTATTACTGAAGTTATCTTCAGAAATGCGTTTGCTAGGAACGATTTGTTGCGGTTCGATTGGATTTTTAACAGCAGCAATGATTGCTGGAATAGCGTTAGCTATCCCTTGAGCAACTATTTCTGGAATAGCGTTGGCTATCCCTTGAGCAACGATATTTTCTATATCCTGCCTAGTCATAAATTGATCCCCCTGTTGTTGTTCAGATTGATCAACCTCATTAACTGGTTCATTATTAGCGTTTTCCATCTGATAACTAATTTATAGATAAATAATTAGTATAAAAGAAATAATCCAATGTCACAATTAATTGCACTTAATCACATAAACGAATATACAAACAAATTTTTGTAAATTTTCTAATATTTCAATTGTTTTATAGATTATATCATGCTTCTATTTACAACCGTTTTATTATTTATTTTACACATACGGATTTTACTATTACTATTACACAACCACAGTTTCAAAATCTCCTATCCTTTGTCAGATGATATTCTAGTAACGACGTTCCTTCTCATTGTATTTCCAGGAGATCTGTCCCAAAATCTCTTGGATCCTATTCCCAGCATCCATTTTGTCAAAATGATGGAGTTTAGCCATATTCTCGTTACTCATTGGTGAATTTGGTAAAGGTTCTGGATTGAACTTAGGAAAAAGCTTATAGGGATGGTTTTGTAACAGTATTTCATTAGTCACCCATTCGTCTATTTGCGAGTGGATTGAAAGGTTTGGAATAGCTGGTTCTAAATTCATTGGTAGTTGTGTTTCAAGAGAATGAATAAAATCATTTTCATTAATAGGCTCAATAGTATCATCGGTTGCCATTATAAAGTCTAGTTCTTCTTGAGATGGTAATTCCTCAATTTGTCTAGAGCTTTCCCCAATTTCCATTTTCTTAGGCTTAGGTTTCTCGAGAGGTGAAGCGTTGAATTCTATAGGTTCTTCTAAGTCTGGAATATACCTATTGAAATCTCTGGAAACCTCTATTCTTACCGGATAGAGATTTAAATTCTGAAGGGCATCAGACAAGTTACTCATGCTGTTTAGCCAAATACACACAATTACTAAATTAGAATTCATAACAAAATTTTTATAGAAAAACTTTTTAAATAGTATTTCATACTGGGTAACTACCAAAACAAAAATGAAAATTAAAACACACTAGGTTTTATTTATAAATTTATTTATAAGGTTTCTAGACTGTAGATGATAAAAGTGCTAAACTTGGGTCAAATTATTTAAGAATTTGTATTAATTGCTACATTAGTTAGCATATAAAGATCTGCCCATACTGTATACAGTTAACTAGATAATAAAACATATAATCAGTTAATAAAACATGTTTTCACAGAATAGCAATTAAATTTCCTAAGTATCTCTCAATTATTTTAATAGGCTAAATCAATAGTAAGCTTAAATCAGTGGCTCTGATACCACCACCTTTTCCTGTCACGGCCCTTGGCCCCGGTTTGACCCGGTCCAGAGCCGCGAGGCAGGAAATCCGATGGTATCTGATTAAATGTCAGCGGAAGTCTTTTTAAACAAGATCGATTAATATTAAAACTGCTCGTTTATATATAATATAGGGATAAATCCCAAAATTTTACAATATAGTGATTTCACTGGGAATCTTTATTTCTCAAAACATGTTTCTTTATTTATTTACATTGAGCCACTTTTCTAAGCTTGCAGTGCTTTATGGCACTTTTCCTTTGCTCACAACAGATCACCTGAAACATGTTTGAAAAAGGTTTTGTCAGCGGGGAAATACTGAGTGAATCATTCTATTTTGCATAATGATGCATAGTTATTCATTACAGCATAAGAGCGATTACAATGGCTTCTATCTTATTTTTATCTGGCTCTCTATCACAATGGTGACAAGTCACAATGGTGACAAGTCACAATGGTGACGATGGTCATACCACTATTAGATCAATGAACCTAAATAGTGATGATTATCCCTGTAGGTCAATGAACCTAACAGTGATTATCCCAAGTAGGTCAATGAACCTAACTGGGAGAAAATTAGTAATGTGCACAATACCCCACTAACCAGTAATTCAAGATATCCATGACTTAGTCCCTGTAATTATAACCTTGAAAATAATTTGAGGTATTGTCAAATAGTTGATAAAAAGAGAATGACTCACATTGCAGATTTAACGAGCAGAGTATAAGCCTACTGATTAGCCTTGATTAACCTAATTTAAATAACAATGCACGCATAAACAGGTTAGGAACTAATACAGCAGTTACGACAATTCACGAGATTAAACCCTCACAACGGTTTACAAGTGCAATACTTAACAATTCAGCGGATTCACAACGAATGACAGAGTATAGTCCGAGTTCGAACAACACTCAAACATTCAAGTCAAAATCACGATGAATAACAAAGTATAAACTCAATTTGAGCGGCACTTAAACAATCGTTGGATAGTTATAATCGATCGGACATTGAATCGTAATAGCGATCGAGTTATTACCCTGATTGCGGCGTCGATTAGTGAATCGTGTGTGTTAATTGTGATAAACAGAGCATAACTTAGTGTATAATTCGAAGTTTTACGTCGTTCTGAAACCAGAAATCAAGTCCCAAACTCATCTATTTATACATGAAAAACCTCCCCCCTCGCGTGACGCGAGGGGGTGTCGCGTGGCGCGAGAGGCGCCCCCTATCATAGGGTGGCCGCGTGTCTAAGTAGCCTTACTGAGTTGGTCTTGCATTCATTTTCAATTTACACGTAAAACTGTGTAGATAATACCGACTAGGGTTTACCCCCCTGAGTTTTAGGGGCCCTGATCCTGATTCCGATTGTTCTGAAAATTTTAGGGTTAGTTCAGAATCACTTGGGTTTCTCAATTAGGGTTTCCTATTGGTCAATTAAAATAATAATTAAGACTTTTTGATACGAGTTGTTACATGTAGGGTCTCCAAAAGAATGGTGCGATAAAGATCGCTGAAAGGGTATATAGGAGGGTTGAGGGTTATCGGGCTCATTTTCTGACTGTGGCCCGTAAGAGTTATGGATGGGAGGTGTCGAACTGTGCGATACTGATCGTCTAGCAGGCTCGAATAGGTTTCTCTTGTTCTCGCGAGGATCGGCACTCGCGGTGGTCGAAGGAGCTCGCATATGCGAAGGCCCTGCCTCGTCGTCATTGGGGGCGGTGATTGGCCCTTGCCTCGTCCTCTTCTTCTAAAGAATCTTGGCGGCATATTTGATCCTGTCAATACAACATAAGATAACGACAAGAATATATAAAATAAAGGACAAAACAAAACAAAACAAGGTAAAGTTTGTCCTATGTTATATGTCTAGACTCGAAAGTTTAGAAATGTGCAATTGTGTATCTGAGATTAAACACAAAAGGCTACTGTTTAATTCACTCAGTGTTAGCTCTGATACCAACCTGTCACACCCCGATTTCAACGTGTCACCGGTGGGGAGTATCGTGACGTGGTTGGCAACATAATAGTCAAACAACACAATATTTAATATGCACAGCGGAAGCAAATGAAAGATATATTTCAACCGAATAAAATATTGTAATATCGTGTATCACAAACAGTTGAAAGTTTATCCACAGACGGATCGAAAATAAATAGGAAACAGTAGTTCAACAGACGATAGGCATCTTAAGCTTGCGAGACTCTTTATTGATGCTAAGGAGAGAATCCAGCCTATTACGCTTAGTACCTGCATTTAATCTTTTTGGGAAAATACGTCAGTTTACACTGGTAAATACAATCAACTGACTCATTTTAAAAATGATTAAAAATTGATTTGGATGCACATGGCATATACATTTTATAACTTGGGAGAATTATTTAAATATATAATCTTGTAAAAGAATTACATGTTCCTTATGCGTTCGGTAGCCCGGAGCGTGCCGGGTTAAAGATCAATAGACACATCACATCAACTATTTATGCACTGACGAGTGTACGCCTACACTCCACGCTTAGGTCGTGGCCATTTCGTAAAATGATGCCAAGGATATCCGGGATATGGTCATTAACCCCCCAAAGGCTTTAAGCAAACAAAACATATTTAAACGGGCCGATTAAACTAATCAATTAACCACCATGTGATGGAAGATTTAATGCCCGACCAAGCGGTATTTTATATACCATAACCCAAGCCCGTATAGGGAAAATAAGTTAAAAGTATTTACCTGAGCAAAGTAATAATCACAATAAGCAAATGCAAGTAGCTTTTACTGGTCCTCCTAATCTGGAACGAAGGTTTATAATAACCTATTAGAATCCTAACGGGTCTTTAATTAAGCTTAAGCTTAGACCGGTTAGTTTCAAAGATACGGTTCGTACGCACGATTAAGCGAAGACCGGATAGAATTGGATTTAGACCAGACAAGTTTGAAGACTTGCTTAATATGGGTATTTCATACACATTCTGGATTTTGAGATAAAACCGATAAGGTTTGACCCGTTTCGGCTAATTTATGCAAACTAGTTACATAAACCGAACCGAACGCGCAAGAGGCGTAACGGGTAATTATTAGAGCCATATACAGGTTTCCTAAGTTAATATACTTCAAATATGTTGTGACATTAGTAAGATGTCTTTTATCATGCCCGTAACGAATTTAAACACAAACTATGCCCTGTAAGGGTAGTTTGGTCATTTACAAGGTTATAAAAGAGTTTAAGTATTAACATGTGTTACAGGTCTGATATAATCAGCAAAAATACTTAGTTTACTAAGTTATAACATTAGGGTAAATTATATATGTGAAATTTATCAATTATAACCAAATTATGCACCGTAGGGGCATTTTGGTAATTTCACATAAGCCGAAAAGCTCAAAATTGAAGTCTGAGTTAAAAAACTTTTGCTTACTGTTAAAATATTATAATTTACCCAAAATATCAGTAGGTATCAACCCTTGTATGTTTAAAATAGTCTTAGTATATACTATGCGTTAAAAACGCTTAAAAGGCGATTTAGAAGCCATTTCTGGGTTCTACACATAAAGCTGATATTTTTATTATTCCAGAAGGCTTAAATAATTTATTTATCATATGTAATCAGTAGCAAAAGGTTTGAAATCAATTAGATATGTAAACATCATTTTATAGCCCGTAAGGGCAAAACCGACAATTACCGGGTTAAGCCTACGACTATAAGTTATGTTCAGCCTAAAATTAATTAAAAATCTTCAAAAATCCCAAAATAATATATTACATCAGTGGGTAATAATTTTGATATCAAAAAGTGAGTTTAAATGGGCTATACGCTAATTACGCCGTTTAATTAACATAAAGCTTTCCATTTATGCTAATGAGCATAACTTTCAATCTACACCTCAAACTGATGTCAAATTTTGGGTGCAAGTTTATAATTTAGTAACTAAGGTTTCTACTATTTTACATTTTCAAAAATCACGTTTTAAGGTGAAAAGGGCATAATGGTCAACATATGAGCAATTAACGGAATCATGCATATTAATTGGTTAGCTAATGAACCAAGGTGTATAATCACAGAGGGTTATACTAGCATGTAACCTGGTCCAATTAAAGCTCTAAGGCATTTCTAAAACATGCCTAAACGGGTCAGAACTGAAGTCAAAGCAAAAGTCAAAGCTTTGCGACTTTTGGTTTCAAACCGGGTCTAAACAGTAAATTGTCGGGTTGAACATGTTTAGACATGTTCTTACACTAATTACCAAGTTATATTAATGATCAAACAGGTTGTATGTGTTCTACATTGCTAATTATGCATAAATTAGAAAATAAGTATCCTGTTGACTTTTTAATAACAAGTTTGACCCGACATTTGACCTAGTTAGAGTGGGAATTAGGGGGAACCTTTTAAGGGTTTAATGCCCACATAATTACCAACTTATAACTACTTTCAATTCGACTAATCACTGGACCATTAGTGATTAATCTTGAAGTCAACCGTTAATTACGACGGTTTGACTTTTAAGCTAAAACTTAACTAAGAGAGGTTAAGCAAACTTACTGAAGTCCTATGCACGAAATGTGAAGCTTAGAGAGAAGTCTTGAGCTCCAGAAATGATCCAAAGTGCAGATGGAAGGTGTGAAGAATTGGTTGCAACTTAGTGGCCTTTTATAGTGTTCATATCTTCATGGATTGTTGACAACAAGGTCTACCATTGATGTTTGATCACTAACAAGTGTCCCTAAATGTCTAGGGGTTGTCTAGGGGTCGTCCAATATGAGGAAAATTGGATTAAAGTCGGTTACAAGAGCTATGGCAGACAAAAACCCAAGAAATTTGGAACATAAGGCCCCTCCCGTGGCGCGTAGACCCCCCAGGGGCCTCGCGTGGCGCGACGCCCTATCTGATCAAATCTGAATTTTCTGATTTTTGCATTTTGATCCTTGGCTCTTCAAGTCTTTGTTTCGACTTTAGTTTTTTTACATTTTGAACCCTCCAAATTGACGTTTAAGGGCTTCAAGACATATACCCATTTTGTTTAGTCCTCGGTTAACTTTATTGTCACCTGAAAAGTCCTAAACTTCATCGTCGACGCTTTTAACCCCTCGCATACGAATTTGATCATAACTTTCTCATACGATAACGAAACTTTATGAAATTTATGTCGGGCATTCTAGTGAGTATAATTAACCGTTACAAAGCTTCGGGTTTGTCAAAAGGTCACTCAGAGGTATAACTTAAACATGTTGACACATTTAACCCCTGTAGTTTGTAATCTCTCACTTTCTTTCATATTTAGCTTCGTATGATCCATGATTTATTTGTTTGAAGGTATGAGCATCATGTAAGGTTAATGTACAATATATATTTATTCACTGTTGACATTAAGAACTCGTATATTCACATACTTTCCATGATTGTCAACTTTAATCCTCCTATAACATTCTTTCACACGTTCAATCATATGACACGTGTCAACACATTATAGGACGTGAATTTTCGAGGTGTTACAACACATCAAAAACTACAATAGGTATGTCATTTTTTTGTTTCGCAGCAATCTTCTTTATGATTAGTTTGTAAATTGTTGATTTTTTTCAAACATTTTTCAGCCCACTGGGAGGAACTATTATCTACACATGGAATATGAACATCGGAAGTTTATCCATCGAATGGACTCGCCACGAGTCGCAATTGACATGAATCCTAAAAAAATGCTACCATAATCATGTTTAATTGGATTGCGCAAACAGTTTTCCGGTGTTTTTGGAGGATGGGGAATCTGATTTTATTTAACAAAGGCATTAGAGGCTAAATTTTGTCAAGCATTGAGTGCTGTCCGTCTTTCTTAGGTAACGAGCTTTAACTCAAGTCAAAAATAACTCCAATAAATCATACACACATATTTACACAGACAAATATATTGCTCTTTAATTACAAAAATTCTATACAATCTATTAAACAAACGTTGCACTTCATACATTATTGCAATATGTAGCAAGTGTACTATATTGGTGGATTTTTTATTTTTATTTATTGTATTTATTGATACAGATTTTGTGTCCGATGCTTGTCGAATAGATTAGATTTATTTTATGCTGAATTTGTAATAGTTAGTGAAACGGTCTAACGAACATGTATAGACCCGCTCGTTTGAAGTGGTCAAACCAGAGGGTTATTTGTTGACCGTGTGTGTTTGAAAGGCAAAGGGGTGTAGCTATAAATAGCAACCCTTTGTCATTTCAAACACTTGGAAGTTTTAGGAGGTCTCTGACCTCACCAGGGAGAGATCACCACTTGGTCTCTCCCCGGATGTGTACTCCTTTGGTATGGTTCTGTTAGCTTGTTAATCGGGCCGGTTTGCTTTGTTATGTTATCAAATCTATACAATTAAGTATTTCATCCGTCTCTAATCTTCCCGTCTATGAACATAATCATGATTATCACGGTTTCGGTCCCGAAACACGGTCCTACAATTGGTATCAGAGCCATGGTACCCGATTTAGTAAATCTAACAGTTTGCTAACTCACATGTGCTCTAGATATGTGATTTTCGTGATTTTTGTTCAAGATCTAAAAATGGTGGAAAACCCAGATCTAGACCGAAATATTTGGGTCTAGATGAAACAGAACATATACAAGAGTTGGGTTTTATGTTTTACACCTAAATAAACAAGTTTTCATCATCAAATATGATCTATACAATGATTTTCGTCAGATCTGGAAACGAAAAGTTAACTGTGTTCTTGAGATGATTATGGCGGCTGGTAAGAAATACTAGGGTTCCTGTTGATACCCTACGACGAAATCCCAGCTGACGAAATCACCCATCTTCATAAACATATCCTGAAGAAAACCACCTGATTTCGTCTAACAAGTCAGCTGACGAAATCACCCTTCTTCGTCAAACATATCCTGGACGAAATCACCCATTTTCGTCAAACATGTATCGCTGAGAAAGAGGGATGTGGCCACGAAATTCAAGGAATCGGCAAAGATGACCATGATTTCTCCAAGTGATTGGCGGCTGCAAAGAAAGTTTGCTGCTGATGTTGGGTATCGCAGAAACAGAATTAAGAAAGTCTTCTATCGAACTCAGAATGTTTGATGATGGCAGAATCAAAATTTTCCTTGAAGATGGCTGGTTCTGGTTTGTTGCTCTGGTTTGTATCGAAGATGAGAAGGTGGGTATCGAAGAAAAGAAGCTGAAGGTGGGAATCGCAGAAAGTGAAGAGTTGTCGGCTGAAAAGTTAAAGTTCAGCTAGGTCTATCTTGTATTTGGGCTTCACTTCTGGGCCCAGTTGCTTCTTCAAGTGTATTTGGGCTTCACTTCTCATTTGGACCTGATAGTTGGTTGCTGGGTACATCGCAGGAAAGTTTAGAAGTGAGAGTGGATGTCTGTTGATGTCTGGTTGTTACTGGATATCGAACAAAAAAAAAAAAAAAATTAGAAGAGAATGGTGGATGATGATGTTGTATCGCAGAAAAGGATTTTTGGAAAAGGGTGATTGCGGCTGGTAAAGCATTGATGCGGCTAGGTTTCTTTGGGTACCAGGTTTGCACATGCTTTTAATTCTCTTGGGCCCACCTGCCATGTATTGTCTTGTAACCAGATTCTAAAAAAAAAAAAAAAAAAAACATCAAGTATGGGCTAATTCATATGGATATTTAGTCACATGGGCTGGTGCTTTGAATTAAAAAGATTGTGGGTTGTGACATAGAATGGAACGTGAATAGTTTTATACCACAAGTGATATGGGCTAATTCATATGGATATTATGGTTGGGCCAAAGACACCTCAGATTTGGCAACGCTATGAAATTAACATATGATCGATCCTTGGGTTGAAATGTTATTGTCACACAATCTTGGGCCACCGTTTTTATGTTGGGCCTATTATTTGCCCGAAGATTGATTGCTGACTTATAACTTTCGAAATACAAGGTGGTGCACTACATTTTTCAATTTTAGAGTGGGGCCTACATGGAATTAATTAGTTACGGTTTGGAGTGTGGTACATAATCTTGAAATTGATTACGTGAGTTGCAAAGTGGGGATCGGGTTTTCGCAAAGGATATTTGAATCGAGCTTCAATGTCAAAATTCATACGGGTTCGGGAGCGCGCGGGATGATGCGGCATGATGAAAACAAACGATGATGATATTTTTTAAAAAATGTGGGGTAGTCACGGTTACCGCTGCAAACGTCAAATTTTGGTGACTTGACTACTATGGGCCAAAAACAAAAACGGTATGTTCACTTCCGCACGTCATTGTTTATGATTGTTATCGGTTATTCGTAAATGTTCGAAAGCATTTTGTTTATTGTCATAATCTCGCATTTGAAAACGAACGTATGAACCTGGAATGTCAATACCGGTCCTAACGGGTTCACAAAGTCTTTGGAGGGATACAAGTCGGATCCTACGGGGTACTAGGCGAAATTTCTTTATCGACTAGAATATGCAACGAAGAAATCTTTTTGTTTATTGTCATATTCTCGCATTTGGTAACGAATGAATGAACCTAGAATGTCAATACCGGTCCTAACGAGTTCACAAAGTCTTTGGAGGGATACAAGTCGGATCCTACGGGGTACTAGGGGACGTTCTTATTCAACTAGAATATGCAAAGAAGAAAGTCGTTTTCGTGATTTTTCGGAACCGAGAACATTCAATGAAGATTGACGACAGTTCCGCTAAGTGAAGGGAATTGGTGAACATTTGAAAGTTGACGACAGTTCCTTTGAAGGGGAGGGAATCTGTTAAGGTTTAGAGATCTTACCAAAGAAATGGGGGGAATAAAACGTATGATGAATTTCTTCGGTAAATTTCTAAACGCAATCACAGGTGGTAGAGTTTGTGATTTTCTGGTGAAACTAAAGGTTCGGCGTGGAATGTTTTGCACAGACACATATTTGAGGATTTTAATTAATTCTCCAGCCAGCGTGAAGAGTTTTGCACGGAAACATACAGGCATCTTAAGTCTACAGTAGTTACAAAAGCGCTGTTCACTGAAGACCTGGGGAATCTTTATGAAAGCTGATAGTTCAAGACTGAAGACCTGCAGGATTCGGTTTTGGGTTTGATGTTTCTTTGGGATTTTACAGGGATCTGGGGGTAACTCAATTCGTTGAGTTTGCAAATGATGTACTTGGTCTAGCTGACTTCCTGAGTACTGATGCTGAAGATCCGTAGTGCATTACGTGGTCAACTTCACAAAAGCGAGACAATGAGATCTGGATGTAGTTCAACTAAGCATGCTGGTCGAGCTTGCAAGGGATACACTTGGTCTAGCTGACTTTCCTGAGTGTTGATGCTGAAGATTAAAGTGCATTACTTGGTCGATTCCACAAAGACGGTTTATAGAAGACAATTCACCAGAAACCTCTACCAATGTAGTATGCTTGAAGATCAAGACTTGATGCAGTTTTTAAAGAATGGAACCCTTATCAAATGCCGGTTGGAGTATTGGAAGATCAGCGGAAGATCGGTCAATTGAGCCTTTTGAGGAAATTGCACAACACCCAACACGGATACGCATACTTTGAGGGGGAACTATTATACATGAAGCGTCAAGATACTACTTACCTGGATCATCGGTCAAGGGGGAATTTGTTAACACAGAAAAGATGAATACTTGACTGACGATCGATTGCAGTTACATTTTCGGCATTCGACAGCAACGGACAAGGGGGAATTTGTTAATGCAGATTTTGTGTCCGATGCTTGTCGAATAGATTAGATTTATTTTATGCTGAATTTGTAATAGTTAGTGAAACGGTCTAACGAACGTGTATAGACCCGCTCGTTTGAAGTGGTCAAACGAGAGGGTTATTTGTTGACCGTGTGTGTTTGAAAGGCAAAGGGGTGTAGCTATAAATAACAACCCTTTGTCATTTCAAACACTTTGTAATAGTTAGTGAAACGGTCTAACGAACATGATAATCACGGTTTCGGTCCCGAAACACCGTCCTACAATTGGTATCAGAGCATACCTTCCGTCTCTAATCTTCCCGTCTATGAACATAATCAAGTTCCTCATCAATAAGTGATTCTATCACATAGGGCTTGTTTTCATCACAATAAGTGAGTTTCTCACATCTTTTTATACGGCAAAACAGATGATAAATGGTATACTCACCAGTAATATATTACAAATTCTAAACCAATATATTCTATCAAGTACCTGTTGTCCACAAATCTTGTGTGACCTTCGTGAAACACGATCTGCAACACCATCCTCAGCAAAGGACACAAAACCAAACCCCCTGTGACCAAATCTCTAGGGTCCTACATTCAGTAGGCAATTAAATTAAAGTATAAATAAGTAAAAAAGTAAAACCCCATCTTCGTCCCCGAGGTTTTACAAGGCTCTCTACACTGGTATACCGTCTTTTCTTTTCTCTGCTAAGCAAGACCAGATTCACAACCACCAGTTGAAGAATCTTTTCTGTCTCCTTGTCCCGCAAATCTGATCGGAAAGCTTTTGCCAAAAAAACAAACCAACTGGTTTCTTCAATCACCTCTAACAGCCACGGAACACACTGGTGTTCACCCGTCACCCCTGTCATCCTAACCGGTACTCTCCGCACGATAACGACTGACACGAACCACATCCCGGTCTCCGTCTTCTGCTGTATGCTTTGATACCAAGTAAAATGGAGAAAAAGTGGAAGTCATAAGCATGCAGTTACGTGGGTTTGTTAGCATGTGTTTTATTTGTTTATTTCAATTATAAATAGGGTCAAGTATGTTAGTTTAGAACTCCGACTCTTGTAATCAGTTTTATTTAATACAAAAGTGTCGAACCAGTTTGGGTTCTAGTGTGTGTTTGTGTGTGTTGACCAGGGCATGAACCAACATTTGGTATCAGAGCGAAGGTTAAACGAGGGCCGTTTTGAGAGTCGACCGTTCGGTAGGGAGGAGAAGCCTTCGGGTGCGGGCTGCTATTGCAGCGGAATCGCAGGTGGGTCGGCAATCACAGGTTTGGGCTACTGATTTGGGTTGCAATCAGGGGGTTTTACAACACACATGATACGGGAGAACAGCATACGGCAGAAGACGGAGACCGGGATGTGGTTCGTGTCAGTCGTTATCCTGCGGAGAGTACCGGTTAGGATGACGGGGGTGACGAGTGAACACCGGTGTGTTCCATGGCTGTTAGAGGTGATCGAAGAAACAAGTTGGTTTGTTTTTTTGGCAAAAGCTTTCTGATCAGATTTGCAGGACAAGGAGACAGAAAAGATTCTTCAACAGGTGGTTGTGAATCTGGTATTGCTTAGCAGAGAAAAGAAAAGATGGTATACCAGTGTAGAGAGCCTTGTTTTTCTTTTGGTCGGTGGTCACAAATAAGTTGGTTTCGAGGAAGAAAAGGCGTAGGCGTCACGTCTTGGTTTTGTAAGTTTAACCGAAAGTGAAGAAATCCGGCAGTAAGTTATGGGTAGGTCACCGGAAAATGGAGAGATTAACCGGGTCGCAGGATAAACGAGCAGATAGATTTCAAGGCAGGTGGCGTTGAATTGGTTCGTTTGGCGGGTGAAAGAAAACGGTAGCGGGTGGCTTTGTTTTCTTGATCGGTAGAAGAAGTCTCTCAAGCCACATAAGTGTTATGCGCAAACGGGTTCTGTGTGGTGACAAATAATAGCCGGTGGTGAACGACTTTGGACGTGGTCGAGGTGAAGACCGGGGTGTCCGGGATAGGTCGAGTTGAAGACGGCTCTAGACGTGACCGAGGTGAAGGTCGGGTGTCCGGGAAGGGTCGATATGGGTTGAGGTGAAGGCGTGTGTGACAGAAATGGTGCGTTGAAGAATGGCGTTAATAAACCGATTAAGGGGGTGATTGTTGGGTTAATCGGGTTCATTCACGGGTCACGGTCAACGGGTCTTGAGTCGGAATACACATGGGTCACGGGTCTCGGTTGAATAGGTAGTGATTGACCGAGTAAAATGGAGAAAAAGTGGAAGTCATAAGCATGCAGTTACGTGGGTTTGTTAGCATGTGTTTTATTTGTTTATTTCAATTATAAATAGGGTCAAGTAGGTTAGTTTAGAACTCTAACTCTTGTAATCAGTTTTATTTAATACAAAAGTGTCGAACCAGTTTGGGTTTTAGTGTGTGTTAACCAGGGCCTGAACCAACATTTGGCCAGTTTTGCGACTTTCGTCCAAAGGTTTGTTTTTCCGCACCTGGATCCAAAAAGTTTAAAATCTTGTTATTTTCATCTGGCTCGCTAACTCCAACTATTTTTTCTCCGTTAAGTAAATAATATTTCATCTTTTTTGGTAACTTAAAGGCGATTCAGTCTTTTTCAGGGGCATTCGGTCTTTTTACATGAAGTGGAAAAAACCCAATTGTCCTTTAAGTTAGCAAAAAGGACGGAAATACCTCTGACTTAACGGAGAAAAGTGGGATGGAGTTAACGAGCCAGATGAAAATGGTAAGATTTCAAACCTTTTGAATCCAGACGCGGAATAACAAATCTTCGAACAAAAGTCACAAAAGTAGCCAAACCTCATAGATGAAAATGGCATTTTACTCTAAGTAAAAATAAACAAATTAGTTGAGCCCTATTGGGAGACTAAATTACCTTTGGGATATACCCATCCAAAATACGTCCAAACCTACCAATATACAAGCGCAAATCCTCCGCACTTGCTTCTTCAGGAAGCCGTCCTTTAAAAATCTTTTTGCCCATTCCCCTAACGGATTCTCCTCCTGCTCACATTGTAATTAAGACCGTTAATTAAATATTGAATAATTAATAAATAAACAAAATAACCATCCCTATGTATCAACTGAAGTACTGAACGTCCTTCCATAGACAGAGCTTGGATAATCATATGCTGTAGGAGCTCCAAGTGCAGCATATCTAGTTGTAACATAAGCATTATAGGCACCATATCCGTCACTCGGAGGCGGCGGTGGCGGCATGCGGCTAACTGGTCTGAAATTGTCTTCCTAAGAACAATTATGAAAGTAAACTATCAGCTAAGAAAGCTCATTGTTTCAAAGAATAAAAATAATTGAATTGATGAAGAATAAATGACGATAAGTTGCGTAAAAGGACGCCGCATGTTCCTTAGGTGTTGCTCTGTCAACCACCACATCTGAACCCCCAAGTTCATGGGTTTTAGACATGAGATCATCCACAGAATCTGTAACGAAAGATTCAACAAGTTAATTAATTACCAGATGTTAAATGATTATTCAGTCTCAAGTGAATTACCAGCATTTGAAAAAGTTATAAAACCAATTCCACGATGGCCCTTGGTACTTGGATCCTGCAGAAATCAGATATTAAGTTTCAATAATATCAGCGTTAATCAGTTAATACGAACATGCTAGTTAAAGGATGTAAAACGTTTAAAAAGTAAGAAATGTAAAAAATATGATTGTAGCATCTGATTATGTACCTTTGGCATGTACAAATCCAATATCTTAGGACCAAAATCTTTGGATGGAAGGATTTCCGCTTCTGCTATGGAACTTGCAAAAACATGTGTGTTATCTGTGATTAATAAAGCTTTTGAGTTACCGCAACAAAAAAAAATTAACTGAAAAGGAAGTGCATTAGACGGGTCAAAAGTCACCTAAACTGTATTCTTAATGCATAAAAAACTCTTAAATATAACTTTTATAAACATATTTTACACAAAACTTCCTCTTAAGATACAAAAACAAATGAAATGAAATTATGTTGATATATAAAACAAAACAGATATTGAATCTTATCAAATATTTGGGCCAATGTCGTTTACAAACCGAGCCAGTGTGGATTTCAAGCAAGCTTCTTCTAACTATTTGAACAGTAGTGTTTCATTTACATGTTTCTCTTCCAAATTTAAACATACCTGACAACGAGCCACAACATCAAAATGCTTGGCTAGGATATCAACAAGCTTCCCCTTGCCTTCATCGCCCCACTGGCAACCTAAAACGCCGGAAACCTGACTCAGAGCTCCGATTCCACTCGGTGTGTCACTCGTATGATGTTCTACGGTGACCGGCGGGGATGCAGAACACAAAATTGGATCGATTTTCCGGCATTGACGGTGGTTGTGAAGAGAAATGCGTGGAGGAAGTGTGTTGATATAGGTTCCATCGCCGCCATTGAAGGCTCTCTGTGGAGCAGTGATAGGGTTTGTGTCTAGCCGGAGAGAGGTTATGTTCGTGACATTAGCAACAGAGAGGTTATGTGCGTGGAGAAAGGCTATATCTTAATGAGAAAGGCTAGATCTTGAATCGCCTTGGAGAAAAACCCTAGATCCAGATCTGGAATTGCCAGAGAGAGAGAGGAGCAAGGAAGCGGGCGATTTTGAAATGTTTTGAAATGTGTGAAACCCTAATGTATTCGGTGTTTATTTGAGTAGAAGGGTATAAGTGGAAAGTGATGTTTTATGGTGCTTAAAAGAGTTGTACATCATGCTTTAGGGGTGTTTTAAAGAAATTTAAATGACCTTAACAAGTCCTAATATGCTTTTATATATAGTATAGATATGGTCTGTATGTAAATTTTTGACAGTTTGTTTTTTGTTATTCATGGTTCCTCAACCTTCTTGCATTGCAGGCTAATATTAACATCATGCTCAGAGTACAACATCACAGTAGTTGTCAAAAGAGAAGATTGCGTGAGAGCCCTAAGAGCCCTTCATTCAAGATTCTATCTTTATAAAACATCAATAGCAGTTGGCATAATTGGTAGGAATAGACAGATGGAATGTATAGGCTAGGAGTCGAGTGACTCCATAGAACAATCGTAAAAGAGCAAGCAGTTTAGAGCCCAGTACGATTGCCTATAAACTCTATTTACAGCCTATAAACTAAACTAAAGTAACAGATGTGCACTTTTATAACAACCCTCCTAAAAATTTTCTAACACCCCTAATATATTTTAATTGTCCCAATGTGTCTTAAATTACACCCCATACGCGAAAACGGACCCCGAATACCTTTATTTTTGTTAAAATTAATTAAAAATGAATTTTTATGGTCTCTCACGGGGCGCGTAAGCCATCCCCTTGAGCTACACGGGCCGCGACAGCTCGAGACCAGGGTCGCACCGTGAGGTGCCATGTGGCATATCGCGCGTGGAGTCTATGTTCCGAATCAGCAACCCTAGGGCCTACCCTAGGGAGCCTCGCGGGCCGCGTAGCCCCTTGTTATGTCTTACGCGGGCCGCGTAAAACCCGAAATCAGGCCCTATATAAAGGAGGCATCAGCTGAACATTCGAACTCGCTCAATTCTCACTTTCTCTCTCGAATTACTATATAGTAGGCACTATACTCGGGTATAATATCCCCCTAATTAACGAAGTTCTGCTCCGTTGTAAGTATTATAACCTCGGTTACGTATTAGATACGCTGCCCAATTGATCCAGGGTTCCGTAATGGCTGTCGTGGTTCTGCCCGACGTAGTCATTGGAATGCCGTCTCGGGAAGGGTATTACTAATGTAAATATAAAGGGTTATTATACTAACGCGTGTGCATTGTGTAAATTATAGATAAATCACCAGGAAACCTTAGAAGAAATCTAAGGCAGCAATGTGAGTAATCTCCTTTTTGTAAACTGTTTTTACAAAACCTTAAATATTTTACAATGTGATTAAGCAGTGATTGAGTCTTTGTAATTCTTCAATTGTTGCCGGTATTATGGGGTTTTGTATACATTACTTGATAACCTTCACAATTGGACAACGGGTTAGTCAATGTGTGATATGACCTTAGCCACAGATACGGTCCAGTGGCAAGTACTGAATGAGTAATTGTGTAGATATAAACATTGTAATCGCTCTCAATACTATGTTAATTGATAAAACTCTTCTTGATTAAACTGGGATTCACTCACCAGTATTTCCCACTAATAAAATATTTTTAAACGTGTTTCAGGTAACAAAATGTGAGAGCCAACTAGAAGCCAGCTGGACAGCAATGAAGGCTTGGAAATAGAGTTTATCTCTATAAATTAGTTTGTAATGAAAACTTGGGTTTTATCACAATATGTTTAATATTATAAAAGTGTGGTATTTACTCTGATAAAATATTTCCTAACTACGGTCCTGATGTAAATTCCGCTGCCAAAATGATAAACACCGATACCACCAAAACTGGGTTCGCGGCCGCCCGTTCCCGGGACAGATAAGGGGGCGGGGGTTGCAACAGAAGGTGGTTTCAGAGCTAAGCCACTGATTCCGCCATAGAAATGTTCTACTGACATCAAGATATTATTCAAATTGTTAGGAAATAAATTATGGAAATACGTGCATATATGTATTTTACTTTTGTGTGTTATTTGACTATTTGTTAGTTTACAGTATGAGTCATCAAGGACCATCCGACGTGTATCGTCAGTTGTCCAGCTCACCTAGGAGCGAAGGCACCTCTTCACAGCCTGCCCTCTCAGGGTATTCAGCTGATGATGAAGAAGGGATATTCGTATTTAAGGCTCAGTCTGAAGAGCCATTCCCTCAGAAAAAGAGAGGATGGTTCAGTAAGGGAGCACATGAGCGTAGGAAAAGAATGAAGAAGTTACAAGAGCAACGAGTGCTAGCAGCAGCTAAAAGAGAGACCGATGCCCAAACCCAAGACATGCTTAATAGGAGTTTAGCAAACTTCCATATTTTAGCAACCACAGCTGGCGACCCAAATTTGGAACAACTAGTAGCCCCTCAACCATTACCCTTGTTTCCCACGCAGCCAATGGATATAGAAACAACCCCGAAAATCAAGTAGAAATGCATGATTTCAATCCAGAGGAGATACCTAGGGTACCCGCACCCAATCCCTTAAACCCAGACTATGATCCGTGGTTTGATGATCATAGGGATTATGTGCCAAACCTAGCAGCTTACCCAGGTCTAGACCCTCTAGATCCTTACTATGATAATGATGAATACATTAGGGAAATCTTAGAGAATCTGTATCCTCAGGAAGAACCCATGCCACAGTATCCAGATCCAGTACCAGCACCTGCACCCCCAATGAGTGCAGAAAATGTGCAAGAGGTCCGAACTTCCGGAGAAGAAATTTTAGAAAGTAATGAGAGGATAAGGCAGGTAGGAGAACGACTCGTCTGGAAGTACGACGAGCGTCATATGGATTTCTGGATGAATCCATATTCATGATGATGGTGGAGCTAGTGCTAATAATATATATATATATATATATATATATATATATTTAATGTGTGTATGAAAAAAAAATATATATTTATAATAATAATAATAAATCTAACGTAGTATAGACCACTTCGTGGTTAGTGACGCATAATAGTATTGTAATTTTAATTTCCAGTTCCAGTTTGTATTAGATGCATACTAAGAAAAAGTAAGTCGCAATGCTCGACGTTTTTTATCAAAATGCGTGTCATGTAATTGATCGTATTAAGATATTATCTTGCGATATTAATATGTGGTAAATGTTTAAAATTCAGATGGCCGATCAAGTGAATCAAGAGAATCCGGATAATAACCCGGAAAACCAGAATAATGATAACCAGAGTAACCATAACTCGACTAACGAAAACCCAAACAACAATAATGGAAACCAAGGGGACAACAGTGCCATCCAACACATAGTGGCACAACGAATAATAGATGCGATGCCATATATTATTCAAACGGTTAGGGAAGCTGATAATAAATGAAACCGTGATAGTAAACGACCCTCCGAACCAGCAAACAGCGTGAACAATGGACCTATACTTCAAGATCCCATTCCCAAAAGAAGAAGAACCATGCCTTATGGTTGTTCTTATAAAGAATTCTGGTCTTGTAAACCAACGGAATTCGCTGGATAGAAAAGACTGAGGCTGTCTTAAAAATAAGCAAGTGTGCTGAAGAAGATAAAATAATGTTTGCCTCTAATCTGTTTAAGAATTCAGCCTTAGAGTGGTGGAACACAATCCTCCAGTCTAGAGGAAGTGACATGATTTACAATATGGAATGGGAGGAATTTAAAAACATGGTAGAAAGGAAATTATGCCCTCCTAATAAAAAGGAACAAATAGCAAATAAATTCCTAAATCTTAGGATGACTGGGGTAGATAGTAAGGGTTATACTACATTATTCTTTGAATATGCTCGAATAGTACCAACCCTTGCATCACCTGAACCAGTATTAATCTCCCGTTACATCTGGGATTAATTGGAGAGATAAGACATGTAGTCAAGGCAGCTAGACCCAAACTATAGAAGAAGCTGTAGAACTAGCAAACACCTTGACTGATGAGTTAGTCCATACACGAGAAGAGGATCAGAGAAGGAACCTAACCCAGAAGCTTACCCAGGAATTTCGTTCTGGAAATTCTAACCGTGGGAGAAATGTAGGTTCTACCTCTGCACCCTATTGCAAGTATTGCAAAAGAAAGCATTCTGGAAGATGCTCCATATACTGCAACTTCTGCAAAATATCTAGACATAAGGAAGAAGACTGCAGGAAGAAAAACAACAGGATATGCTACAACTGCGGAGAACAAGGCCACATCAAGCCAAACTGTCCAAAGATAGCTCCAGCCATAAACAACAAGAACGCTAAAAATGCTAGAGCATTTGTTCTAACTGTAGAAGAAGCAAAGATGATCCCGGATGTGATCACCGATACGTTTTTAGTTAAAGATGTTTTTGCTAAAGTATTATTTGACTCTGGTGCAAACCAAAGTTTTATTAATACTTCATTTTGCAAACTTCTCAATCAATCATTAACTAAACTCCCACAAGAATGTCTAGTAGAGACAGCAAATGGGGAAACCATTAAGATTTCTGATATCTTGCAGGAAGCAACAATAGAAATTCTAAATCAGAAATTTATTGCAAACCTTTACCCAATGAATCTGGTACGATTTGATGTAGTATTAGGAATGGATTGGTTAATAGCCAATAAAGCTAATATTTTATGTGATCAAAAGTCAATCCAAGTAAATTCACCAAAGGGTGAAAAGATCACAATTAAAGGAAATAAGCCCTCTAGATCCACAAAATTCATCTCTGTGGTGAAAACAGCAAGTTATGTAAGAAAAAGGATCTTTAGTGTATTTGATTTCCATAATCACTAACACTAAAGGAAAAGAATTAAAGGATATTCCAGTAGTGTCCCAGATTTCAGATGTATTTCCAGAAGAATTACCAGGACAACCTCCAGACAGAGAAGTTGAATTCAGAATTCATCTGCTACCAGGGACAGCACCAATTTCCAAAGCACCTTACCGTTTGGCACCCACAGAAATGTAGGAACTGAAGAAACAGTTAGACGAATTGTTAGAGAAAGGATTCATACAGCCAAGTTCATCGCCATGGGGAGCGCCAATCCTATTCGTCAAAAAGGACGGATCAATGCGTATGTGCATTGACTATCGTGAATTGAACAAGGTCACAATTAAGAATCGGTATCCATTACCAAGAATCGATGATCTGTTCGATCAGTTACAAGGAGCTCGCTTTTTCTCTAAAATCGATTTAAGATCAGGATATCATCAATTAAAGGTACAGGAAGAGGACATTCCTAAGGCCGCCTTCAGAACAAGGTATGGCCATTATGAATTTACTGTCATGCCATTTGGTTTAACCAATGCCCCAGCTGCATTTATGGACATGATGAACCGAATATGTAAGCCATATTTGGATAAATTCATAATTGTTTTTATAGATGATATTCTCATTTACTCTAAGAGTAAAGAGGATCATGCAAAGCATTTGCACGCACTTCTAAGTTTATTGAGAAAAGAAAAGCTTTATGCTAAGTTTTCGAAGTGTGAGTTTTGGTTAGAACAGGTACAATTTCTTGGACATCTTGTTAATCATGAAAGAATTCATGTAGATCCCACCAAAATTGAAGCAATTACCAAATGGACAACCCCTGAGTCACCAACTGAGGTTAGAAGTTTCTTAGGACTGGCCGGTTATTATAGAAGATTTATTCAAGATTTTTCTAGAATAGTCATTCCCTTAACTAAGTTAACTTGTAAATCCATTAAGTTTAAATGGGGATTAAAACAAGAAGAAGCCTTTAGAATTCTTAAGCAAAGATTAACCGATGCACCCATACTAGCATTACAAGAAGGATCGGAAGACTTTGTAGTCTATTGTGACGCTTCTAAGTTAGGTTATGGATGTGTATTGATGCAATGTCAAAAGGTTATAGCTTACGCCTCTAGACAACTTAAGAATCATGAAGAGAATTATTCAACCCATGATCTAGAATTAGGAGCCATAATTTTTGCCCTGAAAATTTGGAGACATTACCTTTACAGTAGTAAGTTTACCATTTTTACAGACGATAAGAGTTTAAGATATGTTTTCGGGCAAAAGGAGTTGAATATGAGACAAAGACGCTGGATGGAGATGCTTAGTGATTATGATTATGATATCCAGTACCATGCAGGAAATGCAAATGTAGTTGCTGATGCTTTAAGTCGAAAGTATCATGAAAAGCCAAAACGAGTACGTTCACTTAAATTGAATATGCAAATAGATTTAAATGAATAGATTAAAAAGGCACAAGAATCAGTAATCAAGGATGATACTGACAAATTGAAAGGAATGATTAAGGAATTAGAACAAGGAACAGATGGAATTTGGAGATTCCATAAGCAAAGGATGTGGATACCTAAATTAGGAAACCTATGCCACCGTGTATTAGAAGAAGCCCATAAGTCTAAGTATACGATGCATCCTTGAAGTGATAAGATGTATCAAGACTTAAGAAAGAATTTCTGGTGGATAGGAATGAAAAAGGATATAGAACCATATGTTGCAAAGTGTTTAACCTGTTCAAAAGTCAAAGCTGAACATCAGAAACCCTCAGGTTTGTTGCAACAGTTGGAAATGCCAGTATGGAAATGGGAATTAATAACAATGGATTTTGTTACTAAATTACCCAAAACAAGAAAAGGTAATGATACAATTTGGGTGATTGTAGACAGGCTAACCAAGTCAGCTCATTTCCTACCAATGAAAGAAACTTTCAGTATGGAACAATTATCTAAATTATTTGTAAATGAAGTAGTTTCTTTATATGGAATTCCTCTATCAATTACAGAGATAGTCGTTTTACCTCTCATTTTTGGACAAGTTTCCAAAAAGCAATGGGAACCAAGTTGAATCTAAGCACAACTTATCATCCTCAAACGGACGGACAAAGCAAAAGGATAATTCGGACAATGGAGGACATGCTTAGAGCTTGTGTAATTGATTTCAGATGTAATTGGGACCATCATTTACCATTGATAGAATTTTCTTATAATAGTTATCACACAAGTATCAATGCTGCACCATTCGAAGCACTTTATAGACGAAAGTGCCGAACTCCAGTATGTTGGGCAGAAATTGGAGAAAAGCAACTATATGGACCTGAGATAGTACAAGAAACAACAGACAAGATCATTCAAGTTAAGGAACAACTGAAAGCAGCACGTGATCAACAAAAGAGTTATGAAGATAATAGACGAAAGCCATTGGATTTTCAGGTAGGAGATAAAGTGTTATTGAAAGTCTCTCCCTGGAAAGGAGTGGTAAGATTCATAAAAAATGGAAAGCAAAGCCCCAGGTATGTTGGACCTTTTGAGATTATTAGAAAAATAGGACCTGTAGCCTATCAACTACAACTGCCAGAGGAAATGGCAGGAATACATGATGTGTTTCATGTATCTAATATCAAGAAATGCTTAGCTGATAAATCACTGATAGTACCTCTTAAGGATATAGAGGTAAATGAGCAGTTAAAATTTATAGAGAAGCCTCTACAAATTGAAGACAGAAAAGTTAAGAACTCAAGCACAAGAGATTAGTTCTGGTCAAAGTGAAGTGGGACTCCAAAAGAGGACCAGAATACACATGGGAACTAGAATCAGAAATGCAAAGGAAATATCCACACTTATTCCAGTAGATCTCGAGGACGAGCTCTAAAACAAGGTGGGGAGGATATAACAACCCTCCTAAAATTTTTCTAACACCCCTAATATATTTTAATTGTCCCAATATGTCTTAAATTACACCACATACGCGAAAACAGACCCCGAATACCTTTATTTTTATTAAAATTAATTAAGAATGAATTTTTTTGGTCTCTCACGGGGCGTGTAAAAGCCATCCCCTTGAGCTATGCGGGCCGCGACAGCTCGAGACCAGGGTCGCACCCTGAGGTGCCATGTGGCATAACGCGTGTGGAGTCTATGTTCCGAATCAGCAACCCTAGGGCCTACTCTAGGGAGCCTCGCGGGCCGCGTAGCCCCTTGCTACGTCTTATGCGGGCCGCGTAAGACCCGAAATTAGGCCCTATATAAAGGAGGCATCGGCTGAACATTCGAACTCGCTCAATTCTCACTTTCTCTCTCGAATTACTATATAGTAGGCATTATACTCAGCTATAATATCCCCCTAATTAACGAAGTTCCGCTCCGTTGTAAGTATTATAACCCCGGTTACGTATTAGATACGCTGCCCGATTGATCCAGGGTTCCGTAATAGCTGTCGTGGTTCTGCCCGACGTAGTCATTGGAGTGCCGTCTCGGGAAGGGTGTTACTAATGTAAATATAAAGGGTTATTATACTAACGTGTGTGCATTATGTAAATTATAGATAAATCACCAGGAAACCTTAGAAGAAATCTAAGACAGCAATGTGAGTAATCTCCTTTTTGTAAACTGTTTTTACAAAACCTTAAATATTTTACAATGTGATTAAGCAGTGATTGAGTCTTTGTAATTCTTCAATTGCTTCCGGTATTATGGGGTTTTGTATACATTACTTGATAACCTTCACAATCGGACAACGGGTTAGCCAATGTGTGATATGACCATAGCCACGGATACGGTCGAGTGGCAAGTACTGAATGAGTAATTGTGTAGATATAAACATTGTAATCGCTCTCAATACTGTGTTAATTGATAAAACTCTTCTTGATTACACTGGGATTCACTCACCAGTATTTCCCACTGACAAAATAATTTTAAACGCATTTCAGGTAACAAAATGTGAGAGTCAATTAGAAGCCAGCTAGCACCGAAGGCTTGGAAAAAGTGGCTATAAAAGTTACCTAAATAAAAGAAGATGTTTTATTAAATAAAATAGAGTTTAGAGTTAATTACTATTTTCGTCCCTGTGGTTTGTTAAAAATCACTATTTCAATCCATTAGTTTAAAAATTGCTATTTTAGTCCTCTGTGGTTTCACTATCGTAACCATTTTAGTCCCTGTGGTTTCACTTTCGTAACCATTTCAATCCATTTATTCTGTTAGTCCAGGGACTAAATGGTTACGAGGTGGACTGAAATGGTTACGAAAGTGAAACCACAGAGGGACTGAAATCGCAATTTTTAAACTAATGGACTGAAATAGTAATTTTTGACAAACCACCGGGACGAAAACAGTAATTAACTCTAGAGTTTATCTCTATAAATTAGTTTGTAATGAAAACTTGGGTTTTATCCCAATATGTTTAATGTTATAAAAGTGTGGTATTTACTCTGATAAAATATTTCCTAACTACGATCCTAATGTAAATTCCGCTGCCAAAATGATAAACACCGATACCACCAAAACTGGGTTCGCGACCGCCCGTTTCCGGGACAAATAAGGGAGCGGGGGTTGCGACAACTTTACAGCCTATAAATATTTAGAGCCCAGTACGATTGCCCATTTAACTTGCATGATTCTTGGAGCAACTTCAAAAATCACCAAAATAAATTATTTTAATAAACAAAATACGTGAAACCCGACACGCAACGGGCGGAAAAAAAAAACATAAATACCCGCGGCAACGCGCCGGCATTCCCACTAGTAGTGTAAATATGGGTGTGGAGAAAGTAATTTGTTAAAATATATATTACGTGGATTATAGTTGACTTTCTTTTACTTTTTAGTTGTCATTAATAGTTTTTAGTGATATAGGACTTGTGTTATTTACCCTCACCTTGTAATTCAAAAATCAAAAATGACATTGTGTTTATATGATGATAAATTGGAAATCAATAATATCTTTGTTCATAATGTATTAACAAAAACAACTCTAGCTAGATAAAGAAGTTAAGGGATTGCAGGTCTTTCGATTTTTAACTTTATACTTTATCTTACGAAATGTTATTTTTACCCCTCTCGAGTTTTAAGCGGATATTTCTGTACATGTACGTGTCGGTATAAACTCAAGTTAGTTTATACCAAGGGATTCGATAATATCCCTTGCAAATAATCAAGGGTCCATTATTTCTCTCATTCCTAATCACAGCTTCATTACCTAAGATACTAGTCAAACATGTTTACTGTAAGACCATAAGTTGCTCATAAAATTCATCCTCTGTTGTATATATATATATGTTGTACAGTTACTTTGTAAATCACCACTTTCACATATATGAAATACATAATTCGGCTATCATCTTTATATGGTATCTAGAGCCACTAAAGCTCCTCCGAGCCTCCTTTTTTTCCTTTTGTTTCTTTCATCCGCCCGCTCCTGTTGTCCCTCCTTTTTTTTCTGATCATCTCCACCTCCAATGGACTCTACTCTTGTCCACATCACAGCCACTACCCACTTCCCGATTAAACCCACCCCGCAAAATTTTCCCTCATGGCGCAAACAAGTCCACTCCACCCTCATTGGCTTAGCACTTGAATACCACATTGTTGGCACCCAACAGCCACCCTCACAAACCATCAGCGCAGGCGATACAACTAAACCAAATCCGGAATACCTTAAATGGTTCCGCCAAGACCAAATGATAATCTCCGCCATCCTCGGCAGCTGTTTGGATCAAATTCAGCCCGTTGTCTCCTCCGCCGACACTGCTCGGCAAGCGTGGGATCTCCTAAACTCGAGCTATGCAAGTGGCTCTCGATCCCGCATCATTTCCCTTAAGTTGCGCCTCGCCAAGAATCCACGTGGTTCACGCTCTATCACATAATATTGTTGGTGCATTTATGTGTCTGTAACTTTGTCTTGCTTACATTGTATGTTATCTAGTCTTTTGTTATCGAGTCTGTAAGTTCCGTCAAGTCTACCTAGTCGGATATCCTCCTATCCTACTTGGTATGATGTTTGTCTCTGTATTTGTAATGTATGTTAAACACATGCTAATGTGCATAGTGTTTAACTATAGTTAGTCTTATCTTATGTCTTCTGTTAACTTAGTTATATGTTCTGTCCATGTTTAACAGTTGACGAAGATTCAATCTTCGTCAAACATCATGGTGGCGAACCTTTATTATTCGTCGTGTATGGCGAAGATTCAATCTTCGCCATGCCTAACCTTCGTCACATAGGAGTTCGCTGGTGGACAGTATATATAGCTTGGTATGTTTAACAGTGAAGTGATGAGAGCATAGAAAACTACTGAGAGTTTATCGTTCAAGCATTGTGTGTATATGTTTGATGTTGTTCTCGTCCTTTTAATCTAAAGTGAATCTTTGGTTATCTGTTGTGTTGCTAGCATTACTTTGTTTGGTTTGAACCGTCACGTGGATTCCGCACCCGTGACCGTGTTTGTGATAAACAGGGACTAGGTTTCGTAATCGATCCTCTGAAAAAAACGGACCTACAAGTGGTATCAGAGCTATTGCTCTTTTCCTTGTTTAAAACCAAACATTGTTGTGTTTTTAAAACAAGTTATTTTAACTGTTTTTCAGATTGTTGCTCTTAAAAAAATTATATTTTCTGAAAAAATTCTTTAAAATCAGTGAAAATCTTCATCTTTTGCTATAAGTTTCATCAGAAATCTTGTTACATTGCATGTCCACATGATAAAAATGGGTTTTTCTTGAAAGTTTAAGCAAATCTCGTGTGTTACAGAATATTCAGATTTTTCTGATATTCAAATTGTTCTTCAAAGTGTTCTTAGGAATATTCATCCTCTTCCTGAAATTTGATCTATAATTATGTTTGGATAACTTTTTTGTGTTTAAAATATATTTGTTTGACAAATTGGTACATGTAATGATGGTTTGTTAAATCAACTTCTGTCACAACAACTTGTTTAGTTTGAAAAAAGGAGTCACCAACTTGTATGTGAGAATTGATTGTCTTTGCAAAAATATCTTATCCTTGTCAGCGAAGATTCCCTTAGAAGAACAATCGAAGTTTGGTCAAAAATTGTTTTAGACGAAGATTCAAACACTCTCCATTCTTCGTCAAAAGATGTGTTAGCCGAAGAATCAAGCTTTGTCTTTCATACTTCATCACTCTGATACTTCGTCACACATACTTCGTCATAAGGGTTGACAGAAGCTTCGTCCATACTTCGTCATTTCATACTTCGTCGTTTTAACTGCCATTTTTTAACAGAAGCTTTGCAAAACTATCTTAACCAATTCTTTTCAAGTGTTTGATCAGGTACACTCATACATACATCAATCATAAGTACTAGCCCCTGGGATTGGAGTGGTAGCTCAAGTACTGCTCAAGATCCGACCTCCCCAAAGTCATGGATCAAGAATATGATGCCACAACAAGCAATTTCTGCAAGTCAGTGGGCATGCGTAGCGAATCAAAATCAAAGCATTCAAAATTTTCTAATGAGCGAAAGTGAAACGGGTAGCAACAATCGACCGCCAAAGATGAATCATATGAATGAATATCCAGCTTGGAAAGGTCGATTTCATACTTATGTTCTAGGGCAAAATACCGAGCTATGGATATGTTTCACTACACCATACAACACAGCTCTTGAAGAAGCAGGTTCAAATCAAATCACATTGGCAACTATGTCTGAAGCAGACAAGAAAGCGTACGATCTTGAAAAGAAGGCGTTTGCTATCTTGACACAAGCTCTCCACAAAGACATATATCATCAATTCTCTTATTGTAATACAACAAAAGACTTGTGGGACATCCTAGTTACAAGAGGAGAAGGGAACGTGGCGAAAAGGAAGACTCGCCATGACTTGTTGAAAAAGGAGTTTGATGCATTTTTGTTTATAGAAAACGAAACTTCAAATGAAATGGCAACTCGTTTTGATCATTTAATAAGTGAAATGTTTTCTTACCAGGTTGTTGCAACCCCACAGGAAATGGTGACAAAGTTTGCTGATGCTCTAACACCAAAGTGGAGCCCGTTTATTGAGCTATTAAAGCATACAGGTGTCTTAGATACTATTAGTATCTATGAATTCGTTCAAAAGATGGAAAATAAAAATGAAGAAGAAATCCGGAAGGCGAAACGAATTTCAATTCCTCAGAATCCAGAAATGTACTTTGGAGGGATTAATCCTGCTGCAAGCTCCAGTCAGCAACCAAAACTTCAAACGGCGTTCATGTCCAATTCAAGCCCGTTTCCTCAAGTGACTAATGTAAATCCTTTTGGATTTGTGCCAGAGCAACCACAACCTCAAACTTAATTTGAACCTAGCGCCTAGTTACCAAAACCATAAGTTGTTGCCCCCCCCCCCAACTCAACCAAAATTTGATTCGAGTGCCTGATTTCCTCAAACACAACCTCAATCTCAACCTCCATTTGATCCTAGGGCTTGGTTCCCGAAACCACAAGTTGTTACCCCTCCACCTTAATCTCAGCAAGCATTCTATGGTAACAACTTCACCCAACCGCAAAAAACCCCAATACCTCCAGACTTGATACTTCAACCTTCCCAAAGTCAATGTAGAAGTTGCCAAGGAACACATGGAACTTCTTAGCACAATGGTCAATGCCTATTGTGGGTTGGTTGCAGGTCAGATTGGAAACATAAATCTGACTAATGAAGACTATCAATAGATTGATAGGGATGAAATGGAGTTAATGGATATCAAGTGGGCTTTTGCAAGCGCGGTTAGACGAGCTAAAGACTACATAAGCAGAACAGGGAAGACTAGTTTGGAAAGCAAAAGGGATACAAAGTACGGGTTCAACAAAGATGCTGTCACCTGTTTTAACTGTGGAGAAAAGGGTTACTTCAAGCGTGAGTGCACTCGTCCGAGCAGACAAACAAGTCAAAATCCCTTCAGGAATCAAACAAGTACTTCAGACCAGAATCAAGCCAACCAGGATAGAAGGATAGTAGCTGTCAACAACCAGACTAACACCGCCAACGCAAACCAATCGGGTCCTTCTAACACCAACCGTGCATTAGTTGTTCAAGCTGATGAAAGTTGTGATTGGTCCGTATAGTTTGGAGGTGGCGATCAAGGCGGAACCGCATGCTATGCTAAGATTATTAATCATATCAAGCATGTGCATAAGGAAGAATTCTCAGAAAGCGATGATAGCTCGGGTTATACTAGCAGTTCAGATGAGGAAAGTTCGAACATTGGAGATTATTGTTCCGAATCGGATGTAAAGGAGGGAAGTGATTCTGACATTGATAGTTTGTTGATGAAAGCTAAGGAGTTAAAGTGCTAGAAATCTATTCTGATCAAGAAGGCTGATGTTGCATCGAAAGAGATGGAAAAGTTCTTTTCTGAAGACGGATCTTTCTCTTATCAGACCGCCTTTATGGTGTATGTCGCAGCCTCTTCGAGTCAGGTAAATTTTGATACTCCTACTTCTAGCATATGTAGTAATTGTGCAGATATTAAACTTGAATGCTCTAAATTGAAACTTGAAACTGAAACGGTTCATGGTCACAACCAGAGTTTAGTTATTGAACTGTTAAAATGCAAAGAGGCAAACATGGCCTTGGCTCGCAATGAAAAGGATTTCAAATCAGTCATTGAAACTTTAAAGAAAAGTGTTTCCGAATTATCTAAAACTGTTCTTAACAAACAAACTGGTATTAATAACTAAATTAATATTATTGAGGAAACAAAGAAGGAGCTAGCAATGGCTAAATGTGAGTATGAAGCGATCAAGCTCAAAATGGATAGATATTCTAACTCCTCCTGATATGTGCTTGATCACATCATTGAAGTTCAACAACAGAAAGGAAACGTGTAAGGCGTTGGGTATAAGTCGTGTCCACCTCCTTTGAGACACAACTATACAAAGATGCCCGATGAGGAGGAAATGCCTCGGTTTGAACCAAGTGTACCTCTTGATTATAAGGAAGTAACTACATGATTTGGGTTTGAATCGGACAGTTCCTCAGAGGGCTCATCTGAAACAAAGGAAAATTCAACATCTACGGAACATAGTGCTCTAACTGTTGAGGACTATCAATCTTCGGACGATGAATCAGATGTGAGTGATCAAGATACATCTGTTGATGATAAGAAAGGAGTAGACATTCCTATTGAGAATCACATTTTGTGTAATCCTCCTACTCCTTCTGTGCACTCTACTGTCAAGCAAGAGATGGATCCTATCACTGAGACAGTGCCTGCTGTTAAAAGTGATAATGTGTTGTACACTTTAGTCGGTGATGACAAAATTTATTCAAACACAGCTTTTCCAATTAAAAACGTCAATCAATCTTTGATTGATAAAGTGTTTGAAGATACTACCAGTAAGTTTTTGGGAAAAGCGATCCCGAGAGTTTCTGTAACTCAGTGCGATCCTATTCCAAAACCTGAAGTTAGGAAACAATTTGGAAACCAACGATTACCGACAAAGCAACAAGCTATCCCTTTTAAAGGTAAACAGAAGGAACAACGAGCTTCAAAACCTAAGGTCTCATAACCAAAAGTGGAACCAAAAGGAGCTCGTTTTAAAAAGAAGGACATTAATGTCAAATTTGTAGCATCTAAGGGTACTGACAAGGTGGAAACTTTTGAAAATAAATTAAACACCGAATTTGTTCAAAAGGTTAGAATTTTAAAATGTAATAATCAAAATAATTACACCCAACACACAAATGGGTGTGATGAAGGAACAAGTACCTCTGATTCTACAAGTTCGACATCGAGTCGTCAAGATGGATCTCCTAAGTTTGTTGAAAGGAGATCCTGTTTCAAATGTGGGAGTTTGGACATATCATAAAAAATTGTGCAAACTCTCCCAAAGCAAAATTTGTTGAGAGAGCCCCTCCTGGAAAGGATCACCCTCAACGTTGTTCAGTTTCCGCAAAACAAGATAAACAAACTATTAAAGAACAAGAAACGAAACAACGACGCAAAAACATAAAGGTGATCGAAAGGGCTTTGAAACAAGATGTAAAATCTATTAAACGGGAACCAAGTTCATCTCAACCAATAAAACCAGAAATTTCAAAAACTATTAATATTACACAATCTGGTAAACGGAAAACTTGGAAACCTAAGACAGGGGAGGTTTCAGGTGGAGGCTTACAATTTCAGAACCATCAAGAAATTGAAATTACATTTCTTGATTCTTAGGGAAGACCCAAGACCACTAAGGCTTGGGTCCCCAACTCCAACTAATCCTTAAATGCATTGTGCAGGGTGTTCCGGGAGGAACTATTAATAGTCATTGGATTGTTGATAGTGGAGCATCTAGGCACATGACTGGCGACTTACGACTTTTCTATGATGTGAAAAACATTAGAGGAGGTTATGTCGCATTTACTGGAGACAAGGACGGATACATCACTGGAGAAGGAATGATCTCCAATGGTGTTGTGTGTTTCGATAAGATCAATTATGTTCGAAAAATTGATCACAATCTTCTGAGTGTTTCGTAAATCTGCGATAAGAAGTTCACCGTGCATTTTGATGATGTCGGTTGTTATGTGCTGAAGCTTGGGTTTAAAATTCCAAAAGAATGGATTCTCCTGAAGGCTCCAAGGATTAATGATCTTTATATTCTTGATATGAGCCAGGCGATTACAACTTCTGCACAAGTCACTTGTTTTGTCTCCAAAGCCACAGAAAAGGAGTCAATATCTTGGCACAGACGAATGGGGCACATTCACTTGAGAAAAATGAACCATTTGGTAAAGAACAATCTGGTGAATGGTGTGCATGTCAAAAATTTCCATCAACAAGATGTCTGTGTTTCGTGCCAGAAAGGGAAGTAAACGAAGAAATCCCACCCGATTAAGAAAGTCAACACTATTAGCATACCTTTGGAACGTCTTCATATGGACCTTTTTGGACCTATGAAACACAAGAAGACCTTTGGAGATGCTTATTGTCTGGTAGCTACTGATGACTACTCCAGATTTTCTTGGCTAGCGGTTATGGCGCACAAGAGTGAAACTCCTGGAATTCTCAAGAATCTTCTTACTCTTCTTGAAAATTTGTATACTTTGAAAGTGAAGAGGATCCATAGTGACAATGGCACCGAGTTTAAGAATCGTGTTATGGATGAGTTCTGTACGTCAAAGGGAATTCTTCATGAGTACAGTTCTCATAATACTACACAACAGAATGGTGTCGCGGAGAGGAAGAATTGGACGATAATAGAGACTGCGAGAACGATGTTGGTAGAGTCGGAGCTTCTTGTTCAGTTCTGGGGGGAGGTTGTGGCTACTGCATGCTATACATTAAACAGAGTTCTTACAGTCAAAAGGCATGACAAGACATGTTTCGAGCTACTACACAAAAGGAAACCGGACGTTTCTTACTTAGAACCTTTTGGAGGCCCATGTACTATGATTGATCCGGACGGTAAGTTTGGCGCAAAGGCTATCGAAGGATTCTTCCTTGGATATGCTACTCCGAACTTTCGCATGTGGAATTTGACAACCAAAAATATTGAGTTATGGGGTGAAGTAAGGGTTCAAAGGTATACTAATTCTGTAAGAGCTCCGGGTGATCCGTGGATGTTCGATTATGATGGACTATTCGACTCCTTTAATCTGCCAACCTTCGATGAAGAATCTGCAGCTGCACAAATGTTATTTGAAAGTGATAATGCAGCTGATTCATCCTTGGTTCGACCAATTGTTGTTAGCCCTCAAGCTTCTACTTCGGTTAACAACACTACTCAAAATGAAGAAGTTGAAGGTGCCGCTGATTACAATGTGTCGTCGGAAGATGATTTACATGATACGACTGAAGGATCTTCGGCTCCAGCTGTTCCTGTTCAGGGTACTTCTGAAGCAACTTCTCATGTGTAGAATGTGGACACTGCTGAAGGAAATGCGTCTACGTCTATGCCATGCGTGGATTTGGTTGTCGATCTTAATCTCAACAATTTGGGTATCAACGCTCGTGTTTCTGATAATCCTGAAACAAGAATTCATGATACTCACCCGCAGCAGAACATTATAGGAGATGTCCAAACTGGAGTGCAGACGCGTAATCAGCTGAGAAACAACCAAAATCTTGGTTTGTATTCAGCTATCAGAGAATCGGGACAGCAAAATGATTGGTCCTCCACATGTTATGTTTCACAGGAAGAACCAAAATCTTGGAAAGAATCTCTAAAGGAAAATTCTTGGGTTGAAGCAATGCAGGAAGAACTTCAGCAATTCCAGAAATTGGGTGTCGGGAGACTTGTTGAAAACCCCAATGATTACAAGAAAATCGGTACTCGTTGGGTATACAAATGCAAAAAGGATGATCGTGGAGTAGTCATTCGCAACAAGGCGAGATTAGTCGTTCAAGGCTTTCAACAAATTGACGGAATTGATTACAACGAGGTTTATGCACCTGTTGCACATCTGGAGGCTATTCGGATCTTTTTAGCTTATGCTTCTTTCAAAGGATTCAAAGTCTATTAGATGGACATCAAGAGCGCATTCCTTCATGCTATTTTTGAAGAAGAGGTGTATGTCGAACAACCTCCTAGTTTTGAAGATCCTATCCATCCCGATTGGGTTTGGTTGCTCAACAAAGCTCTCTATGGTTTACATCAATCACCGAGGGCTTGGTATGCAACCTTATCTACTTATCTGCTGGCAAATGATTTTCGACGAGGTCTTATCGACTGTACTCTTTTCATCAAGGAAACAGATAGAGATCTTCTGCTGGTATAGGTATACGTTGATGATATCATTTTTGGTTCAACTAACGATGCTTTGTGCAGGCAATTCGAGCATGTCATGCAAGAAAAATTCGAAATGAGCGCAATGGGGGAGATGAATTTCTTTTTGGGTCTACAAATTCAACATAACTAAGTCTGGAATATTCATCCATCAGACTAAGTATGTCGGTGACATCTTGAGCCGGTTCTAGATGTCAGAAGTGACGCCCATTGGTACCCCACTTCCGACTAATCACCGGATTACTCCGGACTTGAAGGGTGAAAGTTTCAACTCTTCTTATTATCTCTCTATGATCGGATCTTTAATGTATCTCACTGCCTCGAGGCCTGATATAATGTATCCAACGTGCCTGCTCGCAAGATATCAAGCCAACACGAAGGCATCTCATATGGCTGCTGTTAAAAGGATCTTTCGCTATTTGAAGGGTTGCCCGGACACCGGTCTCTAGTACCCTAGGGATGATAGCATTGACTTGGTTGCATTTAGTGATTCTGATTTTGGTGGATGTAAAATCGATGGCAAATCAACAACTGCTGGTTGTCAGTTCTTAGGAAATCGTCTGGTCACATGGCAATGCAAGAAGCAAACTTGTGTAGCTACATCAACTTGTGAGACTGAATACATTGCTGCCTCAAGCTATTGCTCTCAAGTTCTGTGGATTCAACAACAAATGCGTGAGTACGGTTTTGAATTCCTATCTACTTCTATTTTTGTTGATAATAATGCTACTTTACAGATTACTAGAAATCCTTTGCAACACTCCAAGACCAATCACATCGAAATTAAGTATCACTTCATACGTGATTGTTTTGACAAAAGACTTATCGATGTTGTTAAGGTCCACACCGATGAACAACGAGCAGATCTTTTGTTGGTTAATGGCATTAAGGTGAAACAAGAGTAAAACTTCTTTCGGCAGATCGTTTTCGTAAATATTTTCTTTAAAAATTCAAAAATATTTTCAGTTTATTTATCTTTTCGCATTTTAGGGGGAGAAATTTCAGAAAATACAAAAACATGTGAAAAATTCAAAAATCCAAAAATATGTCTTTACTTTATGTTCTTTAGTTTGAAAAAAAATTGAAAATACAAAAACAATAGAAAATCAAAAATGAGTTTCTTGGATAAAAGAAGGGAAAGTGATGATATACACTGGTGTGGTCTGTCAATATGGTCAAAAACAAATAGAAAATTTGAAAAATGATAAGTAGCTCTACTAACGATGTATCGGTAGGCTCACAATCAGACTAAAATGTGCAGGATGATATAAACCTAACAGACTTCAAGTCAGGTGGGAACCATTCATTGGCATATGGTCTTAGTACCGAAATTTCGTTTGAGAGATTGCCGAAGTTCTGAGATATGCGGTCTTTATGCTGTCTTATCATCCGGGTATCATGGTTGTATCTTTTACCGAAAAATAACGGAGACGAAGTCTAGATCTTCCATGATACTATACATACGTGTACATATTGCATACGACCTCAATAAGTGATCAGCAATCACATGTCCAAACAAAATAAGTGATAACATATCACAAATTTATTGCGGGAGTCAAGTTCGTCTCTTTGTCTGTACCATGGTACTAACCTATTCACGGACTTGCTCCTATGCCCTCATGCATCTGAATATCAAGTTCCTCATCAATAAGTGATTCTATCACATAGGGCTTGTTTTCACTCAAGAATAAGTGAGTTTCTCACATCTTTTATACGGTCAAACGAATGATAAGCGGTACACTCACCGGTAAGATGAACTCTCGTGCCTACCTTGATACGGGAATGTGTCGTGAGTGGATGAACACCGACAAGTAAGTATAATTCTACCGTAAATCATATCTCCTAGTTATGATTACATCTGATAAGTTGAGCTTATGTGGATAACAATACCGATAATTATGGTAGGTTACTTATCTAAAGCTTTCAACAGTGATCATAAACCGTGTTGACAAAGACCGTAAGCTGGTAATGATTCTCTTACCTTGAAACTCGCAAAAATTTTGCTTTTGTACGGTGTCTTTATGCTTATTATTGCTTCTCGTTAGATTTCAGCTTTTTAAATTCTGTTCTAGTGTAAGTTGTAAAGTTCGTTTTTGATTAGCCAAAGTTGAAACTCGAAGTTTTCTACCGAAAAGCCCAAAACCGACTTGCTTGTGATTTCACTACTTCATAAAATGTCCTATTGCATTTAATAAATCTAACACAAGGCAAAATCTATTCAAAATTCAAACATTTGTGTTTTTGTGTTGACTGGTCAACAAAGACTCCTTAAGGTCTTCGACAAACTTCCTTAGTCGACGAAGATTCAATCTTCGTCGAATATCAAAAGTGGGCTAAGTCACTTTAGCCAACTTCAATCTTCGTCGAGATCAGAGGTGAGCTAATTCACCTTGGCCCAACAAACAAAGTTCGTCGAGCCCAAGATAACCTTCGTCGTCATTAAACCTTCATCAGAGGATCCAGTTATAAAAAGATACCCCCTCTGCATTATTGGTATCACATTTCTCAAAAATCACTTCTCCCAACACTGCTCAACCATCATCTTCCTTGAATCCCCTCACCAACTCAAACTTGTTGTTTCACTTGTTGTTTTAACGATCCAAGGTAAAATCACATACCTAAAACATGATCGAGACGATGTTTTACTCTTTGTTGTTGTTAAATGCTTGTGAAACCCTCTGTTATTTGATAATGATCGATGATATATCATTTTCACCACTCATTTTTTTACACTTTTTATCTGTGTATGTTTTGATATGTTGGAATGTAACAGGTTTTTGTGTGAAAATATTGTTGATTCTTCTGGGTTTTTGTCTCGGGTATCAAAACAGGGGTTTGGGTTTTGGTTATTATGAAGGTTTGTTTGTGATGTTTTGGTTCTTTTTTTTTTTTTTTTTTTTTTGACAGGGTATTTGGTTTTTGATAATTATCTAAGATTGTTTTTGTGATATAGTCTGTTTAAAATGTTTGAAATATATAATCGATTAAAACAGGGGTTCTTAAGTCTTTGCTGTTTATGTTGAAATATGGGTATGGTTGTTGTTATGCTTTTCATGAAAGTTTGGTTAAAATTTTGGTGCTTTGGGTTCTCATAATAGTCATTTGACTGTGTTTCTGACTTTGGTCATTTTGTTGTTGAATCAACTATGATCCAACTCAGTTCGGCGAAGAATCCTTGTGACGAAATCACTCAAACTTTCTGTTTTGAACGACGAACTTCATATGGACAACCAAGAAACAATCTTCGTTGACTATAGTTGATTTTTATTAACCATTGATTCTTCTTCAAGCTAAGGCAACGAAGATTCAGTCTTCGTCGTTGATGGGGAGCTTCACCTAAAGGATAACTCTTCGTCATTTCGTTACTCAGAAATATTTCAGTTTATCAATGTCTTACCCTTTTAACAGTGTGTATATATATACATATTCTTGGTTGAATATGTATACACATATGCATTATGAAAGTGTTATATCATTTGGTCTTACTGGATGTTTATCTTGTACAGAATGGATCCGAAGATGTTTACCTTGTACATAATGGCTCCGAAAAAAAATGGGCGATTAAAAGCATGAGAACACTTGACAACCTCCTGGAAGATAGTATGGTGCACATAAAGAAGTGATTGATCAGAATGATCATTTGCTAAAAGGTCAAGAGACTGGTGCATAAGAATGAATATAACCCCAGTGGCAGATATGAAATTAGCGAGCTTTGGAATTTCAAGGAAAATCGAAAAGCTACACTAAAGGAGGTTATCAGCTACATTCTGAAATGCACCAGTCAGTAAATATCCACCATTTGAAAGAATGTCCCACTCACTCCTTGAGTTTTCATCACGAAGAAATTTGAAAACTCGGTTTCGGTGGAACTGGGATCCAAAACGATGTAGCAGCGCTTAGCACGCTGGAAGCACCTGGTCGGCACAACACTGAAGACTCAAAGATCGAAGACCAAGTAATAGACAAGGGGGAGTTTGTTGGTGCATTTATGTGTCTGTAACTTTGTCTTGTTTATGTTGTATGTTATTTAGTCTTTTGTGGAGTCTGTAAGTTCCGTCAAGTCTACCTAGTCGGATATCCTCCTATCCTACTTGGTATGATGTTTGTCTCTGTATTTGTAATGTATGTTAAACACATGCTAGTGTGCATAGTGTTTAACTATAGTTAGTCTTATCTTATGTCTTTTGTTAACTTAGTTATATGTTCTATGCATGTTTAACAGTTGACGAAGATTCAATCTTCGTCAAACATCATGGTGGCGAACCATCATTGTTCGTCGTGCTATGTGTATGGCGAAGATTCAATCTTCGCCATGCCTAACCTTCGTCACATAGGAGTTCGCTAGCGGACAGTATATATAGCTTGGTGTGTTTAACAGTGAAGTGATGAGAGCATAGAAAAACTACTGAGAGTTTATCGTTCAAGCATTGTGTGTATATGTTTGATGTTGTTCTCGTCCTTTTAATCTAAAGTAAATCTTTGGTTATCTGTTGTGTTGCTAGCATTACTTTGTTTGGTTTGCACCGTCACATGGATTCCGCACTCGTGACCATGTTTGTGATAAACAGGGACTAGGTTTCGTAATCGATCCTTTGAGAAAAACGGACCTACAAATATCTCAATGACATGAAGTCTCTCTTTGATGAACTTGCTCTCACTCAAAGCCCCATCCCGGAAGATCTCGTTGTTCATGTTATGAACCAATTAGGCGATGATTACGCCAACTTAGTGGTTGCCTTCAAAACCCGTGATACAACCATCACCTTTCCCGATCTCTTTGAAAAACTTCTTGATCACGAACGCACCCTTAAAGAAGTGACTTCTGAACCCACTATCACCATAGTCAACTATACCAACCGATCACACCAAAGTCGCTCCCACAATCGGTCCTTCGGATCCTCCTCCACCTCCACCCAAACATCTTTCAATCGGCCCACCTCCTGGCCAGCCAAAACCACTCCTTCACAAGCACCTACCCTCACCAATCGGTCCAACAAATTCTGCCATTTCTTCAACATAGCCGGTCACGAGACCAAGGAATGCCGCAAACTTGGCAGATTCCTTCGTGACCACCAAATATAACACCACAAATTTCTCATCCGCAAACCCAACCGTGAACCATACCTACCCACAAGCACCTTCTAACTCATGGATGTGGGATACTAGAGCTTCCGATCACACCGCCAACAATCGCAACTCCGTACATGTCCTTTCCGAATATGGTGGCCCGGACGAGATCGTTTTGGGTGACGGTAATACTCTTCGTATTTCACACATTGGCAAACAAACTCTTTCCACAAACTCACGACCTCTTTTTTTAGACAATATTTTAATTGCTCCCAATCTCCTCAATAATCTTATTTCGGTTGCTAAAATTTGTCGTACTAACCGCGTTTCTGTTGAATTTTTTCCATCTTATTTCTTGGTTAAGGATCTTCGCATAGGGGCGCAACTCATGCGGGTCATTAACGTCAATGACGTCTACTATGGACCAATCACAAACTCTCATCAAATCAATAACACGTCAACGGGCTCTTTACTTGCGCGGCACCACATACTTGGACATCCTTTGCTTCAAGTCATCAAATCTATAATGTCTACATTAGGACTTAAATTTAATAAAGTGTCACTCGAGTCCTTTCATTGTAATTCTTGTTCATCCAATAAAAGTCATAAAATACCTTTCGGTAAAAACTCGTTTGTTGCTAACAAACCATTACAACTTCTATACTCGGACGTATGGGGACCTGTCCAAACATCCATTGAGGATTATAACTATTATGTGATATTCATTGATTATTTTTCGAAATACATTTGGCTATTGCCAGTCAAAAGAAAATCCGATGTTGCAATAGTCTTTCCCCAGTTCGAATCACTAGTAGAAAAAAAATTTCAAACGCCCATTATATCTCTTTTTTCGTACAATGGTGGTGAATATATTGGCCTCAAATCCTTTCTCACCACTCATGGAATCTCCCACTAGACTACACCTCCTCACACACCTGAACAAAACGGTGTCGCTGAGCGTCGCCATCGTCACATTGTCGAAACAGGCCTTGCCATTCTCCACTATGCCCATCTACCATCCACCTTCTGGTCGCATGCGTTCCAAGCTGCCACCTATATTATAAATCGCCTTCCCACAACTATCTTGAATAACAAATCACAATATGAAATGTTATTCAACGTTTCTCCTACCTACTCCAAACTTAAACCTTTTGGTTGTCTTTGCTACCCATGGCTCTATCCTTATACCACCTCCAAACTCCAACCACGATCCGCACAATGTATTTTCCTTGGCTACTCATCCTCTAAATCCGCTTACAAATGTCTTGACCCCACCACAAATAAATTATATCATTCAAGGCATGTTGAGTTTATACAACACCAATTTCCTCTTCACACAACCACATCCAAACCCACTGTCCCCACATATACTTCCTTCCTGAATAATTATACTCCAAACAACAGTGGTCTACCTTTCACACCAACACAATCCTCAATCCCTGACCACTCACAACCTACACCCTCCACAACTCCATTTCCCTTTGCCTCAACCCCACCCTCCACCTCGATGTCCCACCATCCAACCGCCCCTACATCGACACCAAGCAAGACCTCTTCTACCCAACCGTCAAACACACCCAACCATACAACCTCCTCACCCGCAGTCTCTTCACCTACCGATACCATGTCAACCACCGAGCCATCGCCTGTCCAAGCCACAACCTCATCCACTCCAACCACCTCAACCGATGACCCCCCGCCCACCCAAACCGCAAATCCATCTGCCGACACCACTTCTACTGCCGATACCACATCCTCACCCACTCCTATCCCTCCACGAAACCAAAAACCGAACCCAAAATACTATGGTTCAAGCTATGTTAATAACACCACTATCCACCCGCTTCCTACAACCATCGAACGCTCATGTGTCTCCCAAGCAATAAAAGATCCACTGTGGAGGAAAGCCATGGATGACGAGTATAATGCTCTTCTTCACAAACAAACATGGGAGCTTGTTCCATCTTCCACCCACACTCCCATCGGTTGCAAATGGGTCTTTCGTGTCAAACGCAACCAGGATAGGTCCGTGGCCAAGTACAAAGCACGATTAGTCGCAAAAGGCTTCCATCAACAATCAGGAATAGACTTCTTTGAAACCTTCTGCCCGGTCACTAAACCCGTAACCATTCGAGTTGTCCTCTCACTTGCACTTTCTAACAATTGGAGTCTACGACAACTTGATGTCAACAATGCCTTTTTACAAGGCACCTTGCATGAAGATGTTTACATGGTCTAACCACCAGGGTTTACTAACCCAGAATTTTCGAATCACATTTGCAAACTACGCAAATCTTTATATGGGCTCAAACAAGCACCGCAGGCGTGGTACATGGAAATCAAATCATTTCTTCTCAATTACGGTTTTCAAAAATCTCACTCGGATGCCTCGTTATTTGTCTATAATTCTAATGGGATACTTATGTACTTTTTAGTCTATGTAGACGATATTATCTTAACAGGTAACCATACAAGCTTCATGAAGAATTTTGTCACCTTACTGTCCTACCGATTCTCTCTCAAGGATCTAGGTGACCTCCACCATTTTCTGGGCATTGAAGTCATACCAACAACTCATGGCATGTTTCTCTCGTAACATCGGCACACTAGTGATCTACTAACCAATTTTAATATGGATGGAACAATGGATGTTGCAACACCATTAAGCTCTTTGGAATCTCTTTCTTCGGATGATGGCTCATCCCGTATCGACCCCAGAAGTTTTTGAAAAATCATTGGTTCGCTCCAATATTTGGCTTTCACTAGGCCCGATGTTTGTTTTGTAGTCAACAAATTGTCTCAATACATGCATGCTCCTACAAAAAAAAACATATGCAGGCTCTCAAACCTATCATGTGTTATCTAAAGGGTACTATTCATCATGGGCTATTCTTAAAGAAAGGTGAACCTGTAACCATCACCGCCTTCGCGGACTCAGACTGGGGTGGCATTCATGATGGCGGGAGCAGGTCAACCTCTGCATATCTTATCTACCTTGGATCAAACATAGTGTCTTGGAAATCTACTCGGCAAAAAACAGCCTCGCGGTCCTCCACGGAAGCCGAGTATAAAGCCTTGGCTAATGCCGCGGCTGAAGTTAGTTGGGTTCAAAATCTACTCAAAGAACTTCACATCCCATCCTCAACTTCACCAAGTCTATATTGTGATAACATGGGAGCAACATACCTATGTTCCAATCCGGTGTATCACTCAAGAATGAAACATGTTGCTCTTGACTATCACTTTGTTAGAGAATAGGTTGCGGCTGGCCAACTCAACGTATACCACATTAATTCGACAGACCAACCGGCTGATATTCTCACAAAACCTCTATCTCAAAGACTGTTCGTCAAATTTTGGTCCAAGATTGGCGTCTCCGACGGCGCCTCCATCTTGCGGGGGCGTATCAAGGGATCCGATAATATCCCTTGCAAATAATCAAGGGTCCCTTATTTCTATCCTTCCTAATCACAACTTCATTACCTAAGATACTAGTCAAACATGTTTATTGTAAGAGCATAAGTCCTAAAATTCATCCTTTGTTCTATATATATATATATAGGGGACCGCTAAAATGAAAACCACAACCAGTTGTAAGAACCGGAGAACCACTTTCTAACCACTAGATCAACAAGATGGATGGATGAGATTAAAAGTAGTTAATATTAATATTAAATAGTTTTTGTCTTATTATGTCTTTAATATTTTAATCCAAAAGGGTAGTTTATTTTTTTATTACTTTTTTGTTTTATTATATTACTTTTTATTTTATAAACATAATTTTTTTATTAAAAACCATTTTTAAATTCATATTTTTTAACAAAACAATTTATTTTGCGCGCCGGTTTTTGCACGCCGGTTTTACGCCCGGCTTTTTTACGTGCCGTTTTTAACGCGTCGTTTTTGCACGCCGTTTTTTACGCTTGGCTTTTTCAAGCGCCGTTTTTTAAAAGCGCCGTTTTTTACGTCCCGTTTTAACGCAGCGTTTTTTATGTCCCGTTTTTTTTCGCGGCGTTTTTATGCCACATATTCACGCCCCTTGTTTAGGCGCTGTTTTATTACACGGTTTTTTACGTTTTACAATTTACGTAGAAAAAGTTTTACGTTTTTACGTTATATAGTTTTTACATAAAAGTTTACGTTTTACGTTAAACTTTTTACATTTTACGTTTTACGTAAAACTTTTTACGTTTTACGTTAAACTTTTTACGTTTTACGTTAAACTTTTTACGTTTTACGTTAAACTTTTTACGTTTTACGTTAAACTTTTTACGTTTTACATTAAACTTTTTATGTTTTAAGTTTTAGGTTAAACTTTTTACGTTTTACGTTAAACTTTTTACGTTTTACGTTTTATGTTTTACGTTTTATGTTAAACTATTTGCGTTTTACGTGTTTACGGAAAACGGACAGAGTTTCCTCTGTTTTTGGAATAAGCCAACTACTCAAGTTGCCGTTATCTTTTCAAAACTCAACAATATAAACACAATATATAAAATTTCTATCAAAATGCCAAACGTAACAAGTCACTAAAGTATCGGTTCGAGCTCGGTGCGCGTTAACTAAATAAAATCTACACTAACATAATAATTGCTCGCTACCGAACCGCAAGACCCGAACCGAGACCGAGCCGAAGCTTGACCCGAACAACTCTGAATCTGACCCGGTTTGACTGAGCCGCCGACCTGAAGCTTCCGAACCAGGTTGAACCAAACCCGCACCCACTGACCCGAAACTCGACCCCCGGCTGACCCGAACAAAAACTCGAACCATACTTGAATCTGGCCCGAAACTCGACCCCCGGCCGACCCGAACAAAAGCTTTCGTTGCTACATCTGTTACCCGCACTTCATCTTTCTAAACCCACTGACATCATCATCATCTTGAACAACAAATCATCAACACCATCGACAACAGCAAATCATCATCATCAATTCTTCAGAAAAATAAAAGAAAATGGGGAAGAGAGATGGGTGCTTACCTGTGTTTGTCGGGAAAAAACGTCGAAGGGAAACATCTCCACCGCCATCGTCGTCAAGCCGCCGCCGTGAGCAGCGGTGCCGGAGCCGTCGGCTTCCCCTTTACATCTCTGGTCCCTCTTTCTCTCTCTCTCTCTCATTCTCTTGTCACTTTCTCTCTCTCTTTCATCTGATACAACCCCCCTGACGCCATCCACCATAGCGCGACCGCTGTGGTGGTGGTTTCCTTTGAAATTCTGACCCGTCGGGTCTATGCCGCCACCGTCGTACCTTCGCCGGATCACCACTCACGGTGGCCGGCTAACACAGTCGTCTCTGGCTCCTCCATGTGGGTCGCCAATTCGAAAACAGGAGGGAGAGGGAAAGGGGGTGCGGCTGGGATGTTTCAAGGGTGATAGGGTTTTGAAAAAATGTAAAGGGTGATAAGGTTGCAGGTTTTTGAAGAAGGTGACAAGGTTTCTCTGGTTTTTGAAGAAGAGAGTAGAGAGAGAGGAGAGATGATGGTGGATTAATCTGATTTAAATTAAAGAGAGAAATAGGAGATAGATGATGTATTAAAGACAAGATGTATTAAATGAAGAGAGAGATAGAGATTGGACATTAGGGGTAAATGACCATAATACCCTTTGGGTTGTCATATTCTGATTGGTTAAGAGTGGTTCTCGCGGTTCTTACAACTGGAGGTGGTTCCTATTTTAGTGGCTCCATATATATATATATATATATATATAGGACAAAGATCCGTTAGGAACCACCCTTTATTGCGAGAACCAAGGTGAACACAAACAGTAATTCCTTATAAAATCTAAAAAAAACCCAATTTTTTTTTTATTTTTTTACTATTTTTTTTGGAAAATCGCTATATTTTGTTAATAAAAAAAATACAAAAAAAAACATACCGAGTAATTGTTATCCATGCACATGTGCTTATGTATCATTTCTTTATCAAATTCCGTAATTCATTACAAATAATAGTCAATTGCACTTTCATTTACACTACCACGTGTAATACACTACTTTTTACGTTAACAATATTAGAAATGCACATGTGCATCTATATGTATCAACATGAATTAAGGTATTTTGGTACACTACTTTCTCTTTCATCTATCATTCCATCCATAATACAAAAGCATGCACATGTGCATTTTGTCATTTCTTTGACAAATTCCGTAATTCATTACACATATTAGACAATTGCACTTTCATTTACACTACCATATGTAATACACTACTTTTTTACATTACCAATATTAGAAATACACATGTGCATTTATATGTATCAACATGAAATAAGGTGTTTCGGTACATTACTTTGAATACACTTTCCCTTTCATCTATCATACCATCCATAATACACTACCATTACCTCCTACCATCCATAATACAATATGATTAACAATATTTTCACTTTATTACATGTATGTAAACACCATTTATACCATCCAATCAACATATTTCATCATAAATTTACAACTATAACCAAACCATCAACCACTAGATATAACTGTCCAAAAAACATGTATATGGGCCTACTTCTCCATTCAAAATCACAAACTTTTTGTACCAAAACACGTTATATCATGGTTATACCTACTGATGCACATGTGCATTTTGAATATTGGTAATGTAAAAAGTAGTGTATTACTAATGGTATTGTAAATTAAAGTGCAATTGTCTATTCCTGATAACGTATTACCGAATTTGTCGAAGTAATGATACATATGCACATGTGCATGGATAACTGTTACTCGAAAAAAAAAGTTTTTTTTTATGTTAACGAAATATAGCGATTTTTTTTTTAAATATTAAACAAAAAATTGAGTGCTTTTTTGATTTTTTTTATTTTATTTTGTGTTCACATTGGTTCACGCGGTTCTCGCAATAAGGGTGGTTCTCGCATGAACCTTACCCTATATATATATATATATATATATATATATATATGTTGTACGGTTACTTTGTAAATCATCAGTTTCACATATATGAAATACACAATTCAGCCATCATCTTTATAGTTTACACTTCGACATAAATTCTGTCTAAGTCAAATATAATACGTTTTCGTGTTTTTTTATGTGCGTTTTCAGTTGGTGTACGTTTTGACGTAAATTTTGTTCGGAAACAAGTGCGGTCAAATATAATATGTTTTCGTTAGACATTATAAATTCGAGTTACTTTACGTTTCAACGCCGCGACAACGCGTGGGAGAAATTTACTAGTTAACTCTATTACAAAACTCATATATCCTAGCTACAGATAAATACGTAAGCTCATATATTGTAAGTTGTAACTATACCATTAGTAACCATACCATTATGAATCCTCTGGATTAGTTATACTAACTATCTAGATTCTTTTTGTTTCCTACAACATACTTAGATATTTATTAAATACATATAAAAACAAAAAGAATCTGAATCTTAGTCAATAAAATAGAATGAATTGGGTTCTCATATTCTTAACCTTTTAAGAAAATGCACATGCGTAGATTTGTTTTTTTGTTTCTTATTGTGTTAAAAACGTTTATCAAATCTACAAAATTTAATATTTAGTTTCACATGGTAAATAGATGATTGACTATGCATGAATTATATCATGTTTGGTAACACTTATTTATAATGTTTTGAATTATATCACGTTTATCAAATCTACAAAATTTAAAAACACGTCTCACTTGCGGTATGTGCACATAATGTCTATATATGTTTGGGTCATCGGGGGCAAAAGTGAAAGTGCACTAATTTTAACGTTATTTTACTAATTTCGTGAAAATAACATTAAAAGCTGAGGACGGTTAATCATACATCATGTGGTGGCGTTGATAACTGAATACATGCACTAATCGGTCTTTGTCCTGATTGTTGAGTGTTATGTGCCTTATGTCCAAGACTTGATGCAAAACTACAATCGAGCCGGGGGTCTTACCGGAAGCAGCCTCTCTATTCCTACGGGATAGAGGTAAGGTTGTCTACATCTTACCCTCCTCAGGCCCTACCTTTGCTTTGCTATTGGTGGGATTTACTGAGTATGATGATGATTTATAATGTAATGAATTTCAATATTTATCTAAACTTATGATATGTAGAAAGAATATAATGACACTTGGTGTTCTGATTTCTTAATCAATGAAATAACTTGGATGGTTACATAGATTCACGACAACAAGTATATATTGTTATAACAGGCAAACAAGTATATCATATGGTTAAACATCACCAAATCGTAGTTGCAATTAAATTAATTGTTTCCTTATTTAATTAATGAAAAAATTGAGAGTTTATAAGGGTTCCTCAAGGCCATCTTTTTTTTAATTACAAGTAACCTAAGAAATGAAAAAGGTGTTTACACCACTAGGTTTTAATTAGAGCACATCAGAAAATACTATGGTGTGTTAGTGTATGCACCATAGTATGTGGTGTGCATTCCCGTGCGTGCTGTTGATTCCCGTACGTGCAGTTGATCAACGCGACGTACAAACATATTTGAATTTATTTTCCATACTATGATTAAAGAATTTGAAGCACAAAACTATGACTTCGTAAAACTAGGAATTGTACATGGTTGTTGCACCCAAATCTATTTAGAGAAGCGCCTAGAAGAATCAAACATTTGATCGAGGACAATGACGAGGACCATAGCGATGGTAGGATCGATAGATGGTTCTACGACCAAAGCAAAAACATCTCCCCCAAGTGCCACCCCTCCTTTGGCTTCTTTCCTCTTAATTTCAGCAACACACCGGTGCTTGTCATCATACACCAAGCAGGACTTTTGAGCATATGATCCTTGGATCTCATAGATCACATTTCTTTTGTTCCTGTTCTTTGATGATCCTATTGTGCTCACATATGCTAGTGACTTGGTGTTCAAGACATTCACATGTTTGGTCACTGAAAATCGGGGATTTACACTTTCACCATCATAGACAAGAAAATTGTCTGCTAGGCTTAACATCTGGGGATAATAAATCATGTCACTAATCAGTTTGTGTACAACTTTAAGATGATTTTTTTATGAAAGTTATTACAGGTGTAGAAATAAATATACCTTGCGCCTAACGGTGTGGAGACTGCAACCTAACGCATCCATGAGAACAATCTCCCGGTTTCCTTTCACGAAATAGTTGTCTACTCGAAATGCAAGATTTCCATTGGAGTTGTACACTGTAAACCCATCGTAACTGAAGATCAAAGACTTCTTCCACACCGTCAACACGATAGGATTCTTAGTGTTTACAAATGGAATGATGGTCTCACTCTCAGGATAAACCTTTGCCATGAAGAAGCACTGATTAGAAAGAGAAGGGGAGGACACTTGAGAATGTCTTTGAAATTTGGATGATGGAAGTTTAGGGTGGGACTCTACATTTTTTATAGTAACTATACTACAAGGTATATATCCCATTCAATGAACACTTTTTGTAATAAGAGGATGCTTAAAGCACGTGATGCTTCATAGTTATAGCATAGGTTTTCTTTATTTATGTTTTTCTTCATGCATAAACACGTGAAACATGTTAACAAAAGCATGTAAATAAAGAATCTTGGTACCACAAACTACATAATAACTTGGCTAAATTGCACTTTTTGCCCTTTATGTTTGGATATTTTGATATGCGCTGTCCTTTAACTTTAAAAATTACACTGTATATCCTTTATATTTGCAACCATTAACGGGCGGTGTCCTTTCAGCTAAACCCAGTTAACTTTTTTATGTTAAAACCCCTCACGTGTAACTTTGTAAAACTCCTTAACAGCAGGGACCATATGTGCAATATTCAAATTATGTTTTAAATTAAACCTACCTCCACCATTCATAAAACAATCTCTAAATCAACAATTTTTACAATGTCAAATTACAATCTAACCGAATTAAATTCTTCGGAAATTGATCCGACACAATCCTCCAAGAAGAACCACCATTAACCACTATAGAGAACCATCATCATCACAGCTTTTTCGAACTCCCACCGGTGACCACCTACAAACATCATCATCACCAGCGTTCAACATCACCTTCACTGTCGGACCTCCATAACCAGCACCTGTAACTGTCATGTTTTCGAGTTCACACCTTCATCACCGTGTTATCTACAGTACCTGAACCACCTTCGTTGTCCAACACCTCTTCATCTTCTCCGTCGCCTTCAACCAAGCTTCTCGTTCCATCGTAACACCAACTTCTTCGTCGCGGATCTCCGCCACCATCCTCACCGTCAACCACCGCATCATCCACCTCAGCCATAGTCATCGTCATTTTCAGTCTCTGTTCATCATCTCCGACACCCTCCGTCACCACCGCACACTCCGTCATCATCTTCTTGGTGGTTCTAAATCAACAATTTTTCAATGTCAAATTACAATCAGTTGTGTCAATATTGGGTTAATGTCAAATTACAATCTTTTGTGTCAATATTGGGTTAATTTCAAATTACCATCATAAATATACAACCATCATTGTCTTCCCCAATCCAAGAACCCTAGAACCGTTCCAATTTCATGTTAGAAATTCTTCTTCATTGTTCAGTGACAACAGACCAAATCATAGGGTTTGTGTTTAGAGAATCAAAACGAGTTAAATGATTGTATGTTTACCTCTAATGGTGCTCGATTTAACAGTGGAGTTCGCAAGAGAGGTGCGGCGATGGCGGAAAAGAGGGTGGGTGGCGGGTCTCCCTCGACGAGTCGATTTCTGGGTTAAACAAGATCTGGTGTGATAGTGGTGGTGTGGGGTAGTGCCACTGCTAGAAAACTACATATTTTCCTACAAAAGTTTCCCACAAATTTCTCACAACTCAAATTTTGTTAAAAGTTTTCTACGGTTTTCTAACAAAAAAGAAAACCCAAAAAAACCCAAAACTTTTCTACAATTTGCCAACAAAATTTCCACACAAAAAACATTTGTAGCAATTTGGTCACAACGTTTAGTAACTTTTCGACAAAATTCAGACAAAATAAATTAAAAGTTTATATAATTTGTAACCACAACAAAATAAATAATTAAAAAAATAAAATTTCTAAATTTGTTTACAAGCCGACCTTGAACCTAAAAATAAGCTTATTTAGTAAACGGGTCCGAGCCCGAGCTTCACTTATCGAGCTCACGAGCCTAAAAACTCTATTATTTGTATTATTTTTGTTTAATATATTAATTAATTGATAATAAACAAGCCGAGCTCGAGCTTGAGAAAATACCAACGAGCCGAGCTCGAGCCCGAGCTCTCATAAGTTAATCGAGCTCGAGCTCAGGCTCGGCTCGTTTGCACCCCTAAGTTTGTGAGTTTCTTGAACAAGAAAGAATTATGGATTACCGTTCGAATCCTGCCACCTTTCTTGTGGTACCGTATGTATTGCTCGATTTGTTTCTGTTATATTTCAAATGAGTAAAATCAAAAAGCTCAGCTAGAAGAAATAGTTTCAATGTCTGCCTTTTATGCATGCAAATTCCTAGATTGTTTATGATCTTATGGTAGTAATATTTACCACATTATTTATCTGTAAAAAATGACCAAAAGGTGTTTGATGGTTAACCCAGTCAAACCTAGTCTGATAGTTTTCAACCGTAACTAAAAGTGACGTTTTAATCCAACTCTGTTTTAACCTGTTACCTGACTCACCCATACTTTTTTCGCACATATTTGATAAATTACAATTCTACAGGTGGCCCCCCATAAAGCTTGGCGTTAACATGCCAGCTCGGAAAAAGAATCCCGTTTCGAACAATTTCAACAAGAGCGCGAAAAAGAGCGGGCTGACCAAGCGGCATGGCAAAAAACTATGGAAGAAAAGCTGAAAAATATCGGAAATAAGTAAAAACTTTCGTCTTGTTAAGTATTGGAATGTTAAAGAACGGATTAGTTTCGAACGCTTTTAATTAGGATTTTTTGTGCCTTTTGGAATGTTTTAAAATGTTTAGAATGTTTGGAATGTTGCTTTAATATTTTTGGAATGTTTTAAAATTTTGCTGTAATTATTTTTGGAATATAATAGTAATTTTGCTGCATTTGTTTTCATAAAAAATGGTTTTATTTAATTTCCTTAATTTATTACAGTTTGTGACAAATCTGTAGCAAACAGCTGCAGGTTTTTTTTCTGAGTCGTAGGAAATTTGTGGCAACCTTCAAAAAATCATTTTTTGTTTAGTAGGAATTTTGTAGTAACGTTTAAATTTTGTTTTTTTTTTTTTGGTTTGTAGGAATTTTGTAGTAACCTTTAAATTTTGTTTTTTTTTTTTTTTTTGGTTTGTTTTTTTTTGGTTTGTAGGAATTTTGTGGTATCCTTTTGTAACACCTCGTAAAATCACGTCCAATGATGTATTGACACGTGTAATAAACCCTAATAAAGTCCAATGTTGAATTTAAGGGACTAATTTTTCGAAAAATCGAAAAACTTTGATAATAAAAGGACTGGAAGTGTTAGCATACCTAAAATAAGTTTCCAAATAACCTCTCACGATGTTCATATTCACAAATGTGCCACTTGATGAATGAGTGTAGTCGTTTGCGTAAATTAATTGAAAGTTTGCACAATAAAGGGTTAAAAGCGTCAACATGTTAATTCTTACATCTGAGTGACCTCCTAACAAACCGGGAGCTTAATAATATTTAATTATACTCTTGGGAATGCCAAATAATGGCCATCTAAGGTTTTTATGCCTATAAGTAAAGTTACGCGCAACTTTGCAAGTTAGAGGGGCTAAAAGTGTCAATATGTTTAAATTATACCTCTGAATGACCTTTTAGCAAATCCGAAGCATCGTGATGTTTAATAATATTTTCAAGAATACCTAATATGGATTAGATAAGACTTCAATGCTAATAAATGATGAGATGTGCATGTTTGCGCAATAGAGGGGCCTAAAGCGTCAACTTTTGATTCTACGCCTTTCGGTGACCATCTAAGCGAACGAGAGCATATTAATATTTAAGTATATGCTTGGGAAGGATAAATATGGGCCATGGAAGGCTTGGATAACATTAAATGGCATTTCGCGCTACTTTGCGCAATTTAAGGACTATTTGCGTCAAACTGCAAAAGTATGTCGATTCGTACGGTAACGGACCTTCCGGAAATTGTCCATGAGTTAAACATGCACTAATTATCATTTCTATAGCTTAGATATAGGCTTAGAGGTGTTTGGTGCGCAAAAATAAACTTTCAAGTCCACCAGGGACTAAAAGTGTCAAAAAGTGCACAAGTTTGCATTTTCACGCATATCTCACAATCTGAATATCCCCGGACACCCAAAAATTTATGTAAGCACTAAAATATTTTATTTTAGTGATCGCCTTGATAAAATTCCTTTCGTCGCGTTGTTTGGTTCGTTTTTAGCGTCCGTTCGTGTTTCGTCGTAAATAGACAAACAACGTGACCGTACGGCCAAACAAACCGACATCCGACATGTTTTTGAACATGTTTCATGTCCCCTATGTTTAAACTTCATGATGGAGCCTTAAATTGAGGTTAACGGGCCTTAAACGTACCTTAAATGACCTTAAAGACCCACAGGGACCATTTCTGTCAATATAAGAAAGCTGTTTGCTGTTAAGAACTGTCAGGCGGGCTGCGTGAGTCTGCTGTGTTCCCTACGCGGGCCGCATGGCCTGATCAGAAGTGCAAAACAACTGATTACAGCCTGTTCGTTGTTGTTTTCATGTCTAATCTGTTTCCAACAACCACAAAATCGATACTAGGGGCAGCCCATAGAATTTTATAAATGGTTTAACACCTGGCAACATCTAATTCGTTCCAAGGATCCTATAGATACATGTCCTCTTCATTAGTTGCAACATTTTTGCAACTTCAAACACTCAAACTTGTTCCAATCCGATTTGCACAACCATCTTGGATCTTTCTGGTGTTCTTTGATCATTCACTCAGTGATTGTAAGTGCTCCTTCATGTATTGATCCTTGTTCTTGATTTATTTTAGCCTAGAACACTAATATTTGATTTTTGTTTGACTTCCAGAATTGATCACGAATTGATCAGTTCTAAGTCCAATTGAATCTTGTTAATTGTTGGTATTGATGCTTGTAATGATCCATCGAAACCATGCTTATTGATTTCTACAATTTCAGGTCCATTTGTTAAGTCAAAGTTAGTAACAAGAAAAGTCAAACTGACCAGATTCTTAATTTAATCAAATCTGATATAACAGAGGTTATGGATCAGGTTTTGTCACCTAAATAACTTGGTAATTGTTACAAGAACATGATAAACTGATCAATTTGGTGAAATTGCTTGTTTGACTCAAAAGGTCTAACAGTTTGACCAAACCTTTGACTTTCAAATCTGACCCGATTGACCTTGTTTTAGAAATACTTTAGGGTCTCTTTTTGACCAAATTATAAGTTAGTATAACCCCCTGAGGTTATACAACTTAATTCCTAAGTCAATTGCAAATTTCCATTAATCACTTAAGAGTTGACCCTAATGCCCTTTTGATATAAAAACGAGATTTTCGGAAGTATGAATGGACAAATGACTTTGTTACTGATAATTATACATGTCCTTAAAATTTGACATCAATCCGAGGTCTGGATTGTGAGTTATGCTCAATATCGCAAATAAAACAGTTTTTATTAATTAAACGGCCTTATGAGCATAACGCCTATCAAAACCTAATTTTTTTGACATCAAAGTGTATACCTACTGTTGTTATATAATATTTTGGGATTTATAAGGATTTTTAATAATTTTTAAACTGATTGAATCATAGAGTTTGAGCCTTAAATCGGTTATTGTCAGTTTTGCCCTTTGGGCCATAAAATGAGTTTTACATATCTAATTGTTTCCAAACCTTTTGCTACCGATTTCATATGAAAAATAAATTATTTTAAACCCTCTGGAATAATAAAAATATCAGATTTCTATATAAAACCCGGAAACGGCTTCTAATCGCCTTTTTAAGCGTTTTTAACGCATAGTATGTACTAAAACTATTTTAAACATACAAAGGGTGATACCTACTGATATTTGAGGTAAATTATAATATTTTAATAGTAAGCAAAAGTTGTTTAACTCAGACTTCAGTTTTGAGCTTTACGGCTTATGTGAAATTACCAAAATGCCCCACGATACACAGTTTGGTAGTAATTGACAAATTTCACATATATAAAATATCCCACAGTTATAACTTATAAAAATAAGTATTTTTGCTGATTATATCAGACCTGTAACTCAGGTAAATACTTAAACTCTTTTATAACCTTTTAAATGACCAAACTACCCCTACGGGGCAAAGTTTGTGTTTAAATTCGTTTCGGGCATAATAAAAGACATCTTACTGATGACACAACATATTTGAAGCATATTAACTTAGGAAACCTGTATATGATTTATTTGGTTACCCATTACGCACTTTTTGCGTTCGGATCGGCTTATGTAACTAGATTGCATATATTAGCCGAAACGGGTCAAACCATATCATTTTTGTCTCAAAATCCAGAATGTGTTTAAGTTACCCACATTAAACAAGTATGCGAGCTTGTCGGGTCAAAACCACATTCTAATCCGGTCTTCGCTTAATCATGCGTTTGAACCGTATCTTTCTTTAAGACTAACCGGTCTAGGCTTAGGCTTAATTAAAGACCCGTTAGCATTCTAATCGGTTATTTATACCATCATTCCAGACTAGAGCCTTCCGGTAAATTGTACCTACGCTTACTTAAGTGAATACGGCTGAGTTATTAAAAATTCTTGCTATTTAAGACAGGAGCTAGCTCAGGTAAATACTCTTAACTTATTTTCCCTATTACGGGCTTGGGATACGGTAATATAAATACTGCATGGTCAGGTATGGGATTCAAAGACCAATAAGTCGGGAAATCCAAATAACCTGTTTTAATTCGTATTGCTTGACTGAAACATTGGGGATTAATGCGACCGTGTCCTGGATATCCTTGACTCATTAATTGCAATGGGCACGACCTAAGCACGGGGTGTAGGCATACACCTGACAGATGCAATATGCTTATTAATTAATTATACCCAATAAGGGATTCCCAATAAGGGAATAGTGGTGTGTCGGTTAATCTTGAACCGGCATAGAACCGGGCCCCGTATGTAGAGCAAGTTATGTAAAACTGATAACATGAGATATAGTTTGTCCCAAGTATAAAAGATTAATTTTTGCCTGGTGCATTTTAATCAGAGTGTCAAAACATCTTCGTGCCTTGAGCACCTAAACCATTTTTTCATAAACATTTTCAAATGAGTTGGTTGAGTGTATTTACCAGTGAAAACGGACGTATTTTCAAAAGTCTAAAGAGACAGGTACAAGTACGTAATAGGCTGGAAGCTGCTCAGGACGTTAGTAAGGAATCTTGCAAGTTCTAGACGTCGAAAGTCTGTTAAATATTTATGTTCTAATATCCGCCTGTGGATCCTTTACTTTCCGTTGTAATACTTGATATTACTTTATATTCGGATTGTAATATATTTATCTTTTGCTTCCGCTGTGCATTTATATATTGTGTTGTTTGACTATGATGATATCAACTACGTCACGATACTCCCCACCGGGCCCACCGGTGACACGTGGAAAGTTGGGGTGTGACACCTTTAAATTTTGTTTTTTTAGTTTGTAGGAATTTTGTCACAAATTAAAAAAAAAAAAAAATTTAAGTTGTAGGAAATTTGTCGCAACATTAAAAAATACAATTTTTATTTGTAAGAAATTTGTAGCAAACTGTTAAGAGAAAGCTTTATAATTTTGTAGAAATTTTGTCACAAAATAAAAATAATTATCCATAATTATGGATAATTTTTCTCATTAGTTTTATTAATTTTAAAAGTAAAATATCATAAAATAAAAAACAAAAATAGGCGTAATTGTGGAAGAATTGAAGGAAAAACATTAAAAAACGGTTTGTAGGTGATTTGTGGCAACGTTTGTGACGATAGTTTTTTGTCGAAAATTTGTGGGAAATTTTGTCATAATTTTGTAGCTAACGTGATTTTCGACAATTTTATTTTGCACGATTTTTTTTGTAGCAAATTTGTGGGTAAGACCAATTTCCTACAAATTTGCTACAAATTTGGCTGTCACAAAGTAGGCAGTTTTCTAGTAGTGTGCGGTGGTGTTGCTGGTGTGGGGGTGGATGGTGGCAGTAGGTGGTGGTGAAGGTGGGAGTTCTTAGTGGATAAAGAGAGAGTAGAGTGGTAACAGAATTAGTCCCTTCAAAGTTGAATATTTAATTTGGGGTATTTATGTTATTTTCACTATTAGTCCTTGCTGTTAAGGAGTTTTACAAAGTTACACGTGAGGAGTTTTAACATAAAAAAATTAACTTGGTTTAGCTGAAAGGACACCGCCCGTTAATGATTGCAAACATAAAGGACATACAGTGTAATTTTTAAAGTTAAAGGACAGCGCCTGTCGAAACATTGAAACATAAAGGACCAAAAGTGCAATTTAGCCTAATAACTTGAAACTATTTAACATATTGTTATTGTTTTAATCACTAGCCAAGCTTTTTTTCTTATTATGCTATTTTCTTTTTGACGATGGTACATGAGATTGAGTTTGCACTATTGATCGAATATTTTGTAAATAGCTCAAAATTTTCATATAATCATGTTTATATAACTTCCTAGTTTATATAATATAGCAAAGAGATAAAAATGAGTACGGACCAAAATGTTTTAGTCTTACAATCTAAGAAAAAAAAAAGCATATGTTCAAACCCTATATACTACGGGTATATTTTGAAGGTCACGACGATAAGAAACGGAAAATGTTGAAGACAATACTAGAGGGTTTATTGTTCACTCAAAATCAAATAGGTTTATTAGCTTGAAAATGAATTGGTGGCATGTCGTATGAACGTGCGGTTCTCAATTTTACTAAGGACCAAGAGGTCTAGTTTGGCTTTCTAAATACAACTAACTACGATCACGTACATGATTTTCTATATTATATAAATTTAAAAATAAATCTTTATTATATGGCATGATTTTTTGGTTATTTACGAGTTTTCTCTTTCACTATCATGTGACTTGGTTTTAATTAGAATACAGATGGAGTTAGTATGGTCGAGTGAAATTGCAATAAAATGGAAACATTGGTATTAAAATTACAAAACATTTATGATAATAGCAATGGCCTATAAACCAAAAGGACCAAAACCGCCATTTACTCAAGTATTTTTATTGATGAAATGACTAAGTCTTCCAAATACACAACGTATCATAGGATTAGATTATCTGTCCCATAAATATTGTGATTAAAATCAACGTATAATACCCACATAATGTCATATACTAAAGATTTAATCGCATAATAAAGCATAAACAATTAAGTTTTTATTATTAAATGTGTAATCACGTAAGAAGCATAATTGTAATAACATTAGTTATAGCAAATCATATTAAATTTGTAATCATATAATGGATTTATAATAAAATCAAGTAGAAGAATTTTATGTTCTTTTGTTTTCTTTGATAAGAGTTAAAGAATCGCAAATGAGATTTGATGCACATATATATACATAAGTTGATTAGTGTAACAATACAATAAACTGATATCTTAAAAGCACTTCAAATACCCAATTTGGAGGATTCGATAATGTAGGTCCGGCTAGGGGAGGATCTAGTCGCCTAATCCTTGTGTACAAACCAACCCGGTTGTGCGGAATCCAACCGAGATAGAACACGCAAATGCACGACACACAATATTCACCGATTAACACCACTTGTATTAATACGAATGAAAGGTCCAGTTACAAGCTCAATGTTTACAGATGTACTCTATAAACTCTCTCTCTCGTGTGTGTGTGTGCTGTCCAAAAGAATGCTCTCAGTGTTCTGTTTTCACAATGAAGTCTCCCTCGTGTTCTCTCTTTTCTCCTTAGTGTTCTCCCTTGTGTCTCTCTTTCAAGCTCCTACTTAACACAACACACTACATGAGTATTTATACTCAACACAGCTCGTATGGTCGAAGGATAAGGTAATCTGGTCGAAGGATCATCTATCGACCAGAAATCTACCGAAAGATCCATACATACCTCGAAGGATGATATCCTTCGAGGTCCATATGTATCCATCGAAGGTTGTCTTTCGAGGTCATCGAAGGATACAAACCATCCTTCGATGACATCCTTCGAAGCATACAACTTACACACAATGTGCTAACTGTTTGGCCAAGTCAAACCAGGAGGATGGTTGACTTGGTCAAACTTACATCGAACGCACATATAAACAAACCTAACGCAAGACATCGTTTGGTATCATGACAAAATACAGACAAAGTACAGACACAAGTGCATTAACAAAAACCCCCTTGGCTGTAGCTTTGTCTCGATCTTCGTGTCTTCGAGTTGAAACCAAGTCGAACTGAGCTGAGTTGAACCGAGCCGAGTCGTGTCCACAAAATATGTATCAACAAACTCCCCCTTGGACGCTACTCGTGAGGTTCAACTTCGATGTCTTCCACGTCGGAGGATCTTCAAAGTCTTCACGTGTCGCAAGTAGAAAGTGTATCAACAAACTCCCCTTTTTGTTTAGGTAGTGTGTCAATAAACTCCCCCTTAGATTGAACTCACCATTGAGTCATGCTTGTGAATCTTTTGACTTGTCAAATCTTCAGATCCTTGTGGTGTTGATGAAGGTCAGCGGCAACTCGATCAATTTCATCACTTGAGTGCCTCCACTTCGTGTCTTCATTCCAAAGCTTGTCATCGAACATGTTCTCCTCGCCTTTAGCATCTGCATATGCAAGAAAGCTAAACGCATAATGAGAACAACCGCTTGGAATATAGTTAACATTTAAACTAACGACACATATGAGATCAAATCTCAATCAAACACCAACCGACAATAGTTTGAAAGTTTAGAAAAAATATACAATCTTAATCCTTTAACTTTCAAAACTTGTTAACTTCGACAGTTTATGAAGATGCAGTTGTTTTCCAGCTTACGATCAGGATTTTGGGTAGGATAGACTCGAGTTCCAACATCAGTCAATCAAAAATAAACTAGAAGCAAAATCTTTTTGGATTTTATAAAGTTTATATTAAAACACACCTAAAATCTTTTTGAAATTTTTCATTTTTCAAATTTAAAGACGGAAAACAGTAAATAAATATCTACAGACATTCTTTTTGCGAGTTTCGAGGGTAAGAGAATCATATCAGTGTCCGGTCAGGCCAAAACACTCTTGTTGTTCTTTTAGTTAACATTAAGATAAGCATCCTATAACAATTATCGGTATTGTTGTCCACTTAAGCTCAACTTATCATTAGTAATCATGGCGAGGGGATACGTTAAGGTATGAATTATACTTACCGACCGGTGTTCATCCACATCACGACACATTCCCGTATCAAGGTATGCACGAGGGTTCATCTTACCGGTGAGTATACCGATTATCATCTGTTTGACCGTATATGATGTGAGATTCTCACTTATTTTGATTGAAAACAAGCCCTATGTGATAGAATCACTTATTGATGAGGAACTTGATTTTCATATGCATGAGGGCACAGGAGCAAGTCCATGAACAGGTCAGTACTTTCGTACAGCAGAGAGACGAACTTGACTCCCGGATAAATGTGATATTTTATCACTTATTTTGTGGGACATGTGATTGTTGATCACTTATTGAGGTCGAATGCAGTATGTACACGTATGTATAGTATCATGGAAGATCTAGACTTGCGTCCCCGTTATTTTTCGGTAAAAGATACAACCATGATACCCAGATGATAAGCAGCATAAAGACCGAATATCTCAGAACCTCGGCAATCTCTCAAACGAAATTTCGGTACTAAGACCATATGCCAATGAATGGTTCCCACCCAGTCTTCAGTCGGATTTAAGTTTATATCACCCTGCACACTTTAAAATGATTGTGAGCCTACCGATACATCTTATATAGAGCTGCTTATCGTTTTTCATTTTAGGTTTAAAGAGGTTTCAACAGACCACTGATGTACTATCATTTTCTCTTTTGCTCGCCAGGAAACACATTTTTGTTTTTCTATTGTTTTTGTGTTTTTGAAATATTTTTTTTTGATTTTTTTGGATTTTTCAAATTTGGATTTACTCCCCCTAAAATCAACAAACTAAAATAAAATTTAAAAACACAAAGGTATTTAAAAAAATGACTTTCCGATGTTGGTTAACTCATGTTTTACCTCAATGCCGTTTACCAAAATTAATTTTTAATCTGAAAAGATTTCTCGAATTTTGGAAAAATCAGTTGGCATGTCGGTAAGCGGTGCGGACCATGACAACATTGTCTGGCCAAAGAGTGCTGCGAGAGGATAACAATATATAAAGTAGCTTTAAATAACGACAAGTATAGGAGAGATTAGAATTATAAAACCGTATCCTGCAACTGCTTCGAGCATTGCAAGGAATCTGAGAGCTCTCCCAAACTGGATATCCACCCGGTGTGGATTTCAAAGTCGATTCTTTGTTGCTACTGAGAAGTCTCTTAACAGCAACAAGATCATAAACCTTTGGGTCCGGCTGGTCTTCCACATTTCACCAGCGAAGGTCTTTGTCTTTCTCTTTCAGAAGTAGTGTGCGGTTGTTCAACCCATGCCAAGGCATGCGCACACCCGGTTGGTTTGTTCAACAAACACTTTCTTCAATCACACCGAGTAGAAATGTACACTGCACGTTCATCTTGTTGATTTTGAACTTCAAACGTGCTGCAGGTGCGTACATTTTGATTTGAATCTACCCTGGGGACCCGATCACAGCCTTTAACAATCACACTTTGAACTGATTTGCATTTTTGTCGAAGCTTTTCAATCTCTTTCGACAGATAATTCTGTCTTCTTTCCTTTTCATTTTCTCTCCATCAAAGGCAACAATTTCTTCTGTCGCCTATCTTGTGCAAGGACGCTCCACTATCAACAATCTTACGACTATCAATAGTTCCTCCTGGAACATTCTGCACACACACTTAGAGATTAGTTGGAGAGGGGGACCCAAGCCTTTGTGGACTTGGGTCGTCCTTGATCATCAAGAAAAGTGATTTCAATCACTTGATGATTAGGAAAAAGAACCTGTGGTGCCCCCTGATTGAATTACCTGTTTTTGCTTCCAAGCCGTTTGTCCTTTACCAGTATTTGAATTTATTGCTTTAGCATTTACTGGTTTTACAGTTTTAGGTTTTGCTTGAACAGGTTTTTCTTCTCTGACCTCTGATTTTAAGGCCTTCTCAATTACCTTTTGATTCTTTTGTTTTAACTTCTTTTCCCTTTCTTTCAAGACACATGGGTCTTGTTTCGGGGAAACAGATCGTTTTTGGTAATTGGTTTCTTGGGGAGCACTCGTTTTTGCCTTCAACTTTTGCAGGTATGGGCAATATCTTACAATATGCCCAATTGTGCCACACTCAAAACACATTCTCCGCTCTACAAACCTCGGAGAAACATGTTGATGACCAGACGGAGAACCAGACAATGAACTTTGTGATCTAGATGTACTTGAACCTAAATCACATCCGTTTGTGTGTTGGGTGTAATTATTCTGATCATTTCGTTTTAAAATTCTAACTTGTTTTATAAAATCAATGTTAGATTTATCCTGAAATGTTTCAAGTTTGTCTGAACCCGTGGATCCAACAAAGTTCATATTCGGTTCTCTTTTCTTAACAGGAGCTCTTTTGTTTTGCACCTTTTGTTGTTGAACTTTAGGTGCTTGAACATTCTTGTTCTGAGCCTTCTTTCCCTGTACCTTACCTTTTCCGGAGTTCACTTGTTGTTTTCGCTCAATTGGTTGTTTTTGGTTTCCGTATTGTTTTCTAATTTGTTCACATGGAATTGGATCACATTGAGTGACTGTAACTTTGCCACTTTTGTTCCCCAAAAACTTATCAATACATCCTTCAAAAATTTGCTCAATTAAATCTTGATTTACATTCTTAATTGGAAAATCTTTGTTAGAGTAGATTTTGCTATCTCCTTTGAGCGTGTACAACAAGTTATTCCCTTCACTGCTAGATATAAGGGACTCCATTGGTTTTGACATTTCAGTCTTACTCGGTTTCACTGGTGGATCACACAGGATGTGATTCTCAATTGGAATATCTGTTGTAACCGAGTTAGACTGTTGTTTCACAATTTCTACAGACTCATCATCCGATGAATCAGATTCATCATCCGAAGAATCAGTATCCTCAACAATGGGAGGACTCTGTTCCTTAACACACGATGAATCCGTCACATTCTCAGATTCTGATTGACCCGAGGATGATGTACCAGTTGTGAACCCGAGGCCTGCTGCAAAGTCATCTAGACAGAGTGGCACAGTAGGTTCAAAACGGGGCATATCCTCGTCATCAGGCAATTTGGAGTAATTGTGATTCATTGGGGGAGGACATGATTTGAATCCCATACACTTCTTATCCCCCTTTTTCTTTTGAACATCAATAATGTGATCCAAAACATAGCGGGAATTGGAATAGCTTTCCAATTTCTGCTTAATTGTCTCACATTCACATCGAGCTGTTGCTAACTCTACCATTTGCTTTTCAATTGTGTCAATTAGATCATTGTTAGCATGTTGTTTTCTCAAAACAGCCTTTTGTAATTCAGAAACATCATGCTTTAATGACGCAATTGTTGCTTTAAACTCCTTTTCATTTCTGGTTAAAAACAAGTTAGCTTCAGTTGCTTTAGAAAGATCAACAATCAATTCTTGATTGTGTTTGTGTGTGATTTCAAACTGACTTTCCTTTTCAGCATATTTAACCTTTAAACTATCACAATTTTCACAACTAACTACAGTGGGTTCATCGACACATACCTGACTTGATGAACTGTCGACATTAGCCGTAAAGGCTGAATGGAAAGAAAAAAATCCATCTTCAGAGAAGAACTTAGCAAGCTTCTCGGAAGTTCCAGCAGATTTCTGGCAGAGAATAGATCTCCTCTTGCATAATACTTCAGCTTCAGCCAAAAGCTCATCAACCTTCAAATCTAAAGCATCACTTGATAAATCACCAGCATCAAGTGATTCCCCATCCATGCTCCCACTATAACCCGAACTATCTTCATCTTCTGAAGATTCACCAGCAGACACGGGTTCTACTACCTTCTCAGTCACTTTAGCATAACATGCTGTTCCACCATTTGGAGCATCATTTCCCAACTGAAGCGACCAATCACAACCTTCATCTATTTGAACCACAAGTGCCTGGTTGGCATTTGATTGCCCTGCCTGGTTTTGGTTGTTGACAGGTATCAACGTACGAACATTGTTCCTGTTCCGGTTCTGCTGGTTGCCTTGATTTCTGAAGGGATTTTGGTTTCCATGTTGAGCTGGTCTTGTGCATTCCCTTTTGAAATGACCCCATTCACCACAATTAAAGCACGTTACAGCTTGCTTGTCGAACCCATACTTGGTGTCTTTCTTGCTTTCCAAGTTGGTTCTCCCCGTCCTTTCCATAAACTCTTTTGCTCTTCGAATTGCACTAGCAAGAGCCCATTTGATATCCATCATTTCAAACTCTTCTCTATCCACTTGCTGATAATCTTCATTGGTTAGATTGATATTCCCAATCTGACCTGCGATCAATCCACAATAAGCACTAACCAAGGTGTTCAACATCTCCATATGCTCCTTGGCTATTTCGACACTGACTTTGGAAAAGTTGGAAGTGTCTAATCTGACTGTGTTCGGATTGGAAGTGGCTTGAATGTTTGAAGAGCTTCCATAAAACCCTTGCTGTTGCGGTTGTTGCTTCTGAGTTCTGCTTGGATCTAAGAAAGGCGGTGGTGTGAATTGATGAGCTGTCGGTTGCACATACTGTTGTTGAGAAGAAGAATTTTGTCTTGGATACATCGAGTATGCTGAAGGATCAAACTGATCTGTTGTTGATGGTCCGGTGTTTGAGATGAAAGCTGTTTGAAGCTTCGCGTGTTGAGAAGCTGGTTTTTCTCCACTGATACCCCTTGCAATCCCAAAGTACATCTCTGGACTTTGAGGAGTTAGTGTTCTTTTTGCCTTAAGTTTTTCTTCTACATCCTTGTTCTCCAATTTTTGAATTAAATCATAAACGGTGATTGTGTCTAAAACACCATTTTCTTTGAGAATTTCAAGATAACTGCTCCACTTTGCTGGTAAGCTATCAGCAAATCTCTTCGTCATTTCTTGTGGAGTGGCAGTGACTCTAAAAGCAAACATCTCGCTCAACAAGTGATGGAACCTTGTAGATAAATCTGCCAAAGTCTCATTCTCCATACACGTGAATCCTTCAAACTCTTTCTTCAGTAAATCTTGCTTGATCTTTCTTGATTGAGCATTACCTTCACATCGTAACGTGAGCATATCCCACAAGCTTTTAGTAGTCGTGCAGTAAACAAACTGGTGGTAAATGTCTCTGTTAAGAGCTTGTGTGAGAATCATGAATGCTTTCTTTTCTAACTCAAATTTCTTCTTATCTTCATCAGACAGAGTGCTGTAAGTTTGTGGATTAGATCCTGCAACTTCCAAATCATTATCAAATGGAGTGAAGAAACACATCAATAGATCTTGACCTTGCCCCTGAACATAAGTTCTCAGCCTTTCTTTCCACCATCCCCAATCATTGATATGATTTAGCTTTGGCGGTTTTGTGCTTGTACCAGTTTCACTGTCGTTCTGCATCATAGATTGAATGCTGCTGCTTTGATTTGTGACCAATGCCCATTGATTTGCAGTTATCATTGCAGCTTGAGTTGGGGCAATAGCTCGCATCCATGCAGTTTTGTCGAAATCTGGCTCAGATTGCGTAGCTGATGATTGTGGAGTCGAAGTCAATTGAGTCCACCACTCACCGTTTGTTCCCATTTTATAAAAATTAATATATTAAGTGAAAATTGATTTAAAATTTGAAAAACAAGTTTTCCCTTTTTAAAATTAATTTTCACAAACTATGTTAAAATGTTGAAGAGAAACAAACAGCCGAAAGATCAAGGATCGAAAGACCTGAAAAACACAAACTGTTAAACTTAAACAGATTAAGGATCGAAAGATCAACAATTGTTCGAAAGATAGACACTTGTTCGAAGGATCAACAGTGTTCGAAAGATCACTGTTGAATTTCGAACAATGACTTCGAAAGATTCTCCGAGCCGAAGGATCCTTATCTTTCGAAATGTAACAGTAGCTCGAACAATATATCCTTCGAAAAGATTCCTTGGCTCGAAAGATAACTCACTGACTTCGAAAGATGCTCGAAGGATGGGTATCTGTCGAACCTCCTTGATCGAAAGATGATCTTTCGACTTCGAAGGATATCTTTCGATGAGCTCTGACACACTGACACAAAGTCGACAGGTTGGTGAGAAAGGTGACGGGTTGGTGCATAACTTTCGGCAGATGGTATGTTCAGACCCTGCCTTTTACCAAAAACAGATTTGGATTGATTATTTTAATCAGTTGTCCCTTCCCAATGCACAAACAACTTTCGAAAATAACTAATCAAGATCAAAAGATGTAAAACTTTGAAGAACACTTGAAGCTTTGTTGAAGATATCAAGAACAAACCCAGAAAATTTGAATTTTCCGGTAAACCGACAACTTTCCGAACACGAATTTGGCTGAAACTTCACTAAAAACCAATGTTTAACATGTGAAAATGAAGAATAAACAGGTTTTTATAACAACTTTCAGCAAAATACGATGATTTTTGAAGCTTTAAACAGAATTTTTCAAGAAAAAAATAAACTTCAAAAACTCGAAACACACCCGAAAACACTCGGTTTTAACAAGGAGAAGAGCCTACCACTTGTAGGTCCGGCTGGGGGAGGATCTAGTCGCCTAATCCTTGTGTACAAACCAACCCGGTTGTGCGGAATCCAACCGAGAAAGGCAAACCGAGATAGAACACGCAAATGCACGACACACAATATTCACCGATTAACACCACTTGTATTAATACGAATGAAAGGTCCAGTTAGAAGCTCAATGTTTACAGATGTACTCTATAAACTCTCTCTCTCGTGTGTGTGTGTGCTGTCCAACAGAATGCTCTCAGTGTTCTGTTTTCACAATGAAGTCTCCCTCGTGTTCTCTCTTTTCTCCTTAGTGTTCTCCCTTGTGTCTCTCTTTCAAGCTCCTACTTAACACAACACACTACATGAGTATTTATACTCAACACAGCTCGTATGGTCGAAGGATAAGGTAATCTGGTCGAAGGATCATCTATCGACCAGAAATCTACCGAAAGATCCATACATACCTCGAAGGATGATATCCTTCGAGGTCCATATGTATCCATCGAAGGTTGTCTTTCGAGGTCATCGAAGGATACAAACCATCCTTCGAAGCATACAACTTACACACAATGTGCTAACTGTTTGGCCAAGTCAAACCAGGAGGATGGTTGACTTGGTCAAACTTACATCGAACGCACATATAAACAAACCTAACACAAGACATCGTTTGGTATCATGACAAAATACAGACAAAGTACAGACACAAGTGCATTAACAAAAACCCCCTTGGCTGTAGCTTTGTCTCGATCTTCGTGTCTTCGAGTCGAAACCAAGTCGAACTGAGCTGAGTTGAACCGAGCCGAGTCGTGTCCACAAAATATGTATCAACAGATAACCGTTAAAAAAAGCACTTCAAAAACCGATGTCGAAAAAGTCAAATTCAGCAAACCAGCCCAAATTCCTTTTATCGCAACCCAGTTAAAATTCGGAGCATGCATACTAAATTAGAGTAAATTAGTGTTTTCGTTAGTGCACGAACCGTTCTTGAACTACAAAAATTACAGAAATCATCCTTTACGTTGATATGTTGCACTTTTCTTCCTTTTCTGTATATTAGTTGTAATGATAAATATAAGATTATATATGTTAAATACCCAAACAAAGTAAGACCATGATCAAAATATGGACCGATCGTGGACCAACAAAACGATTCTGTAAATTGAAGAATATGTTTGATATAACGACCAGGTTGTACATTGATCGTCCAACCCACTTAAAATTTAGAGGGACAAACACAAACCGTAAGATTACCGTCACTGTAAATATTATAACATAACAATATTGTTCAAAAAGGTTAACTTTTACTCTAAAATTAACATGTTTTCATTTACCAAGAGTTTTGAGTGATATTTCACTACAAGAAAACGGGGCAAGAGAGGCGACGGCTGTCGCCTCTAATGATCCAAATCAATCTATTTAGAGAAGCGCCTAGAAGAATTAAACATTTGATCGAGGACAATGACGAGGACCGTAGCAATGGCAGGATCGATAGATGGTTGTGCAACCAAAGCAAAAACATCTCCCCCAAGTGCCACCCCTCCTTTGGCTTCTTTCCTCCTAATTTCAGCAACACACTGGTTCTTGTCATCATACGCCAAGCAGGACTTTTGAGCATATGATCCTTGGATCTCATAGATCACATTTCTTTTGTTCCTGTTCTTTGATGATCCTACTGTGCTCACATATGCTAGTGACTTGGTGTTTAAGACATTCACATGTTTGGTCACTGAAAATCGGGGATTTACACTTTCACCATCATAGACAAGAAAATTGTCTGCTAGGCTTAACATCTGGGGATAATAAATCATGTCACTAATCAGTTTGTGTACAACTTTAAGATTACTTTTTTATGAAAGTTATTACAGGTGTAGAAATAAATATACCTTGCGCCTAACGGTGTGGAGACTGCAGCCTAACGCATCCATGAGAACAATCTCCCGGTTTCCTTTCACGAAATAGTTGTCTACTCGAAATGTAAGATTTCCATTGGAGTTGTACACTGTAAACCCGTCGCAACTGAAGATCAAAGACTTCTTCCACACCGTCAAGACGATAGGATTCTTAGTGTTTACAACTGGAATTATGGTCTCACTCTCAGGATAAACCTTTGCCATGAAGAAGCACTGATTCGAAAGAGAAGGGGAGGACACTTGAGAATGTCTTCGAAATTTTGGATGGTGGAAGTTTAGGGTGGGACTCTCCATTTTTTATAGTAACTATACTAAAAGGTATATATCCCATTCAATGAACACTTTTGTCATAAGGGGATGCTTAAAGCACGTCATGCTGCATAGTTATAGCATAGGTTTTATTTATTTATGTTTTCTTCATGCATAAACACGTGAAACATAATAAAGAATTTGGGTACCACTTATTAGCCGAACATTATACAGCAGGGGATTATTTCCATATATTATTGATTGTATTGTATTTAGTTTTGATTATGGTTTCCTTATTTAGGCTAGGGTTCAATCCCTATATAATGGGATCCATTGTAACAATTCTATTCATTCAGTAAATACAAATTACAGCCACTTTTATGGTATCAGAGCCCTAGGTTCTGCATACCCTCTTCCCTCCTTCCCTGTTTCGTTTTTTTTTTTCAGCTGTTTCGACAGCCCTTGTCTGCGCCGAAAACCCTAGCCTCCTCACACTATGTCCGGCGACGAAAAGAAAGATGAGTCTGAGTTTTCTGGCTCCGATAAATCACTCAAACAGCTGCACCCAGCCTACTCGGTCACCAGCGTGCAGTCAAAGATACGTACCCTTGATGGCGTCAAGGTCACGTATACGTCTTGGGTTAAGCTGTTTCGATTCCATGCTGTGGCCTATCAGGTTACTGACCACATCGATGGAACTGAACCCCCACCAGAGACCGCAGCCGAGTACAAAGCTTGGAAGGAACTTGATGCTCTCGTTCTCCAATGGATTCTCAGCACTGTATCTGATGATCTTTTACCCCGAGTTCTCGACAGTGGCCCCACGGCTCGACATGCTTGGGTGAAACTCGAAAAACTTTACCTAAGCAACAAGAAAGCTCGGGCGGGGGCCCTTGAAATCAAGTTTTGCAACCTCACTTTATCTGCTTGTTCGTCTTTGGACGACTATTGTCAGCGCCTCAAAGACTTAGCAAACCAGCTGGAAGACGTGGACCATCCCGTAACCGAAGATAGGTTGGTACTTCAACTTGTTCGAGGCTTGCCTGCAGAATATGACACAACCGCCTCTCTCATCAATGCCAACAGTGCGGATTGGGATCTTGCTCGTAGCATGCTGGAAGATGAACGTATTAGACAAGAAGCCCGCCAAAAGACCAACCAGTCCGTTCATGTTGCCACCACTCCAAACCACTCGTCCCACTCACAACCACAACCGCATCCTAACCATCACCCCCAATCTGGTTCCTTTAACCCACCATCCCAACAGCCTTACTACCACCGAACCGGTCGTGGCCGTGGCCGTGGCCGGGGACGAAGCAACCGGGGACGTGGCTCTGGCCGCGGACCGACATCATCTTCTCAAACTTGGCCCTCAAGTCACCCAACCTACCCCCAATGGGCTTGGTGGAACACTCCACCTTGCCCCTACCCAACTCAACCTGCCTTCCAGCCCACTACACCATACAACCTACCCACGGCCCAAACCCAATCGGCCCATTACTCTCCTGCACCTCAGCCGAACCCAACCCAACCTACTGCTGCCTACGGCCCACCTACCTACCCTTCGGCCCCATTTCAGCCGCAGGCCCACTTCAGCCCCAATCCGCCTACGGGTTATAACCCGATGTGCCCATCAGATCTCAATGCCGCCTTCTCCTCGATGCAGCTTAACTATGACCCGAACTCAGTAATGGACACAGGCGCTACATCTCACTCCACGGATGAACCAGGTATGATCAAAATTCCCGACTCTTTTCCTATTTTCAGTAATATTATGGTCGGCAATGGCGCGACTTTGCCAGTTCAAGGGTCTGGTACGGGCTATTTAACCTTACCCAACCGCACTTACATTCTACCCAGACTCCTTTACTGCCCTCAAATCATTAAAAAGTTAATATCTGTTAGACGATTTACTCGTGATAACAGTGTGTCCATTGAATTTGACCCCTTTGGTTTTTCTTTGAAGGACCTTCGAACTGGGCGTCTTCTTTCCCGCCACAATAGCACCGGGGATCTCTATCCAGTCACACCACCAGAACTACCACCTCAAGCAGCCTTCATCACCTCATCTTCTCTTCCATGGCACGATCGTTTGGGGCACCCCGGCGCTCAAGTCTTGGACGTCCTCAGTCGTCATTTTGATTTTAATTTTTCTTGTAATAAGAACAAATCATCTAGTATTTGTCATTCTTGTCAACTTTCCAATAGCAAACGTTTACCCTTTTATGCATCTAATTCTTATACTTTTGCACCGTTTGATATCATTCATTGTGATCTTTAGACTTCACATGTGTCAAGTAAATCTGGGTATAAATATTATATGGTATTGATTGATAACTTTTCACATTTTACTTGGGTCTACCCGCTAAAATACAAATCTGAAACTTTTCCCACTTTTGTTAAATTTCACCGTCTAATTGCCACCCAATTCAACAGACAAATTAAAACCTTTCAGTGCGACCTTGGTGGTGAGTTTGACAACAATGCCTTTAAAACCTTTGCTACCCAACATGGCCTGTTATTTCGTTTCTCATGTCCCCAAACTTCTTCCCAAAACGGTCGTGCCGAGCGCATGATTCGTCGTCTAAACGACATCATCCGCGCTCTCCTTATCCACTCCCACCTTCCACCTAGCTTTTGGGTCGAGGCTCTACACACCGCTATTTACCTACACAATATTCTCCCAACTAAAAGACTCAACTTTTTTACACCTACCTTTGCTCTCTACCTTCGACACCCCACATATGACCACCTTCGGGTATTCGGATGCGCTTGCTATCCGAACACTTCCGCTACTCAACCACACAAACTTCACCCGAGGTCCACCAGGTGTATTTTCCTTGGTTACCCACCAGACTTTCGTGGGTACCGGTGCTTTGACCCCACCACCGGGAAAGTCTCAATTTCCCGGCACGTCACATTCGATGAAAGTGTCTTCCCCTATACCATTCCCGTTCCCACCACCTCCTACCAGTTCCTAGACGACACCCTCCCACCCGGTTTCACCTTTGCCCCACCCATAGCTCCCACCTACCAGCCCCCAAAACCAACGACCACCCCACGGCCCACTACCATATCCCCCTTCCCTTACACATACTCTCGCCGCAACCGCCCACCCCACCACACCCCAGCACCTCAATCGGCCCCTCCTAACCCACCCATTATAGATCCGACCAGCCCACCCCACCCTTACGGCCCTCACCTACAGCCAACACCTCCTCTTCCTCAGCCACCTACGGCTGTTCCCCAGTCACCGGCTATACCCCAGCCACCTACTCAACCGCATTCGTCCCATCCGATGGCTACCAGGTCCAAAACAGGTAGCCTGAAACCTCCTCTTTATTCCCTTCACACCACTACCATCTCCCCCGTCCCCAAAACCTACAACCAGGCTTTTACCGACCCGAACTGGCTGCGCGCCATGCAGGCTGAATATTCTGCTTTACAGGAAAATGAGACGTGGGATTTGGTCCCTAGACCGGTTGATAGACCGGTGATCAGATGCATGTGGCTTTTTCGCCACAAGTTTCAATCAGATGGTACGTTGGAAAGGTATAAGGCACGCTTAGTTGTTAACGGGAAATCACAAACTGTGGGCATTGACTGTGAGGATACTTTTAGCCCAGTGGTGAAACCTACCACGATTCGCACCGTACTGTCTCTTGCAGTTTCCAAAGGTTGGCCCATTCATCAGTTGGATGTCAAAAACGCTTTTCTACATGGCCACCTAAACGAGACAGTCTTCATGCACCAACCACCCGGTTTTATTGATAAACGGTTCCCAGGTTTTGTCTGCAGGTTAAAGAAATCACTATACGGGCTTAAACAGGCCCCACGCGCTTGGTACACACGTTTTGCAAATTATATCTTATCCCACGGGTTTCGAAGTAGCGCGTGTGACAATTCTCTGTTTATATACAATTCCGGCCATGAGATCGCGTATCTTTTACTATATGTGGATGACATTGTCCTCACAGCTTCTTCTGACAAGCTTCTGCGTGACATCATTCAGACGCTCTCTCGAGAGTTCGCCATGTCTGACCTTGGTACACTGCATCACTTCTTGGGGATCAAGGTAACCCACACGGCTACTGGTCTGTTTCTGGACCAAACTCAGTATGCGAAAGACATTATTAATCGGGGCCAATATGACAGCATGTAAACCTTGTGCCACTCCTGTTGATCTTTCTTCAAAATTAAGTGCGACTGATGGTCCGTTGTTCCACGACCCCACTCTCTACCGAAGCCTTGCCGGAGCCCTACAGTATCTCACTTTCACCCGGCCAGACATATCTTATGCCGTGCAGCAGGTCTGTTTGTTTATGCATGAGCCTCATGATCCCCACTATGCCTTTATGAAGCGAATCGTTCGATACATTCAGGGGACCCTAGACTATGGTATTCGCATGGTAAAATCAGCTACAAATTCCTTGGTTGCATACTCGGATGCGGACTGGGGCGGCTGTCCAGATTCGCGGAGATCTACGAGTGGATATTGTGTTTTTCTTGGAAATAATTTACTATCTTGGTCGTCTAAGCGTCAAGCTACCGTCTCCCGCTCTAGTGCAGAGGCTGAGTACCGCGGTGTTGCTAATGCAGTAGCTGAAGTCACTTGGATTCGTAATCTCCTGCTAGAGCTGCGTGTCCCCCTTATACAGGCTTCGGTCGTCTTCTGTGATAACATTTCAGCAGTGTACTTGTCTGATAACCCCGTACAGCATCAGCGCACCAAACATATCGAAAATGATATTCATTTTGTTCGCGAAAAGGTGCGCCTCGGACATGTTCGAGTTCTCCATGTTCCTGCTCCGTATCAATACGCCGATATCTTTACGAAGGGCTTATCTCGGCAACTTTTTCAGACATTCAGATCCAGTTTGACCGTTTGCCCCATGACCGCTCAAACTGCGGGGGAGTATTAGCCGAACATTATACAGCAGGGGATTATTTCCATATATTATTGATTGTATTGTATTTAGTTTTGATTATGGTTTCCTTATTTAGGCTAGGGTTCAATCCCTATATAATTGGATCCATTGTAACAATTCTATTCATTCAGTAAATACAAATTACAGCCACTTTTACCACTAACTACATAATAAATTGAAACTATTTAACATATTGTTAATGTTTTAATCACTAGCCAAGCTTTTTATTTTCTTATTATGCTATTTTCTTTTTGACGATGGTACATGAGATTGAGTTTGCACTATTGATCGAATATTTTGTAAATAGTTCAAAATTTTCATATAATCATGTTTATATAACTTCCTAGTTTATATAATGTATCCAGATCTTGTACAAGAGTCTTCTCTTGTACGAAGGATAGGTGAGAATCCCAGCCATTGATCTACCAAGATCAATGGCTCAAAACTAGGGATGACATTTTTGTAATTACGATGTTCAAACAATTGAAGAAACAAATGGAGAAACTGTATTCTGATCCTTTCCCACTTTAACTCCTTTCCCCTTGATTTTCAAGCGACTATAACTTTTTCATACGTTAATATATCTTTTTGAAATTACACAGTATTAAAGAGCATTTCATCCGTTTTAATTTAAGCAGTCTATTGCTATAGTTTTCTTTAAAAAAATACATGATTTTTGAAGACCCATTACGTGATTATGAAACCCAGCATGACTACGTGATTTGAATACCTATTACGTGATTTCATTATAGTATGTGAAACCTCACTAAGCGATTACGTAATTACATAAAAATATCTGACTATGTATTATTACGTGACTACGTGATTTTGAATACTCATTTCGTAATTACATGATTTCATTATAGAATTTTATGTGATACCACACTGAGTGATTACGTAAAAACAAAAATATGTAATACATAATATTTCATATGTAATACCTAATATTTCAGGTCTAATCATGTATTAAAGATAAATTATATACAATGTAGGTCCCGTTTGTCCGGTGAGGATCGATAACGAAAACCTATCCTTGTTTATCACAAACACGGTAACGGGTGCGGAATCCCCGTGACGGTGCAAACCAAACACAGTTAATAAAGAACACGGATTAACCAATGAAACACACTCTATTGATTAAACAGGATGAGAACCGATTACAAACTGATACAAACACAGTTTTGACAGAGTTTCTTTAAGGGTATGCTCTCATCTGTTTCACACAGAAACAGTGAGGGGTATTTATACTAGACACAGACCAGACTACGACGAAATGCATAAAGGCACGACGAAACACTATAAAGTCGACGAAACACATTCTGTTTCGTCGACATACATATATTCCTATTCTTGTTTTGTCGTTTGTAATATGAGCCCAAACCAAGTCAAAGGCCAACTGCAAGTCTTCGGCCCAAACATAAGGAATTACGGCCCAGCTTTTGTTCCAGTTTACTACTTTGCACAATTGGAAAGGTAGGACAAAGTTATGACATCATCATGACACAACATTGATGATGTCATGATGATGTATATACGGGACTTTGCTTGCGGCGCTCCGTGCTTCGCGTGTCGAACTCTGGGGCGCACGACTGAGGAATGTCATGACGTTTGGCTGGAGCCGGACCTAACCGAGTCGACCCGAACCGAATCAAACCGAGTCGAGTCGCGTCCACATAAAGTGTACCAACAAACTCCCCCTTGGACGCTACTCGTGAGGTTCGTCTTCCGTGTCTTTCATGTCGGAGGATCTTCAAAGTCTTCACGCGTCGTAAGAAGAAAGTGTATCAACAAACTCCCTTTTTCATTTAGGTAGTGCATTAATAAACTCCCCCTTAGAATGAACTCTCCATTGAGTTATGCTCGTGAATCTTTTGACTTGTCAATTCTTCAGATCCTTGTGGTGTTGATGAAGGGTCAGCGGCAACTCGATCATTTTATCCTTTGAGTGCCTCCACTTCGTGTCTTCATTCCAAAGCTTGTCATCGACCATGTTCTCCTCGCCTTTAACATCTGCACATGCAAGAAAGCTAAACGCATAATGAGAACAATCGCTTGGAATATAGTTAACATTTAAACAAATGACACATATGAGATCAAATCTCAATCAAACACCGACCGACAACAGTTTGAAAGTCTAGAAAATGATCAATTTTAATCTTTTAACTTTCAAAACATGTTAACTTCGACAGTTTATGAAGGTGCAATTGTTTTCCGGCTTACGATCAGGATTTTGGGTAGGATAGACTCAAGTTCCAACATCAGTCAATCAAAAATAAACTAGAAGCAAAATCTTTTTGCATTTTATAAAGTTTAAATTAAAACACACCTAAAATCTTTTTGGAATTTTTCATTTTTCAAATGTAAAGACGGAAAGCAATAAATAAATATATACAAAGATGCAGAAACGAAAAGCAGTAAATAAATATTTACAGACATTCTTTTTGCGAGTTTCGAGGGTAAGAGAATCATATCAGTGAACGGTCATGCCAAAACGCTCTTTTTGTTCAATTAGTTAACATTTAGATAAGCATCCTATAACAATTATCGGTATTGTTATCCACATAAGCTAAACTTATCAGATGTAATCATGGCGAGGGGATACGTTAAGGTATGATTTATACTTACCGACCGGTGTTCATCCACACACGACACATTCCCGTATCAAGGTATGCACGAGAGTTCATCTTACCGGTGAGTATACTGATTATCATCCGTTTGACCGTATAAAAGATGTGAGAAACTCACTTATTTTGATTGAAAACAAGCCCTATGTGATAGAATCACTTATTGATGAGGAACTTGATTTTCAGATGCATGAGGGCACAGGAGCACGTCCGTGAACAGGTCAGTACTTTCGTACAGCAGAGAGACGAACTTGACTCCCGCAAAGAATCTGTGATATATTATCACTTATTTTGTTTGGACATGTGATTGTTGATCACTTATTAAGGTCGAATGCAATATGTACACGTATGTATAGTATCATGGAATATCTAGACTTCGTCTCCGTTTTGTTTCGGTAAAAGAAACAACCATGATACCCAGATGATAAGACAACATAAAGATCGAATATCTCAGAACCTCGGCAATCAATCAAACGAAATTTTGGTACCAAGACCATATGCCAATGTGTGGTTCCCACCTGGTCTTCAGTCGATTAAGGATTTATATCATAGCATTTGGTTTTTGTTGAAAGTTTTAAGCAAAATCGTGTTTCGGAAAATTGTTCGGTGACCGGAATTATCATAGCTTTGGCCGGAAACATCATAAATATCATCGGATTTTTTTTCTCTTCGTCATAATTCAATGTTGTTGAATTATTGAAAGTTTAAAATATCATTGTTTGAAAAAGGTGTGTTTCTAATGATGTTGTTTGAAAATTGGGTCTTTGTTTGAAAAATTGGGTTTTGTATCTGACACAAGATAAGTGTGTTGAAAAAAACAAAATATTTTATCTTCTCACAATTAAAGTCAACAAAACCAACAGGTAAGTGTGTTGAAAAATTGGGTTTTGTATCTGACACAAGATAAGTGTGTTGACACAAGATAAGTGTGTTGAAAAATTGAGTTTTGTTTCGTCGCCTATTAACAGTTTCGTCGACATTGGGACTTCAACCATTGGGCTTCACATTTGTTTTGGGCTTCAATCTGTTTCGTCGCTGATTATAATCAACATCAGTTTCGTCGACCTTTGTTCAACTTTTATTTCGTCGATACTTGTAAATTTTTAACAGAGGACTTCCAAAAGTGTGATAACAGTCTGTTTTCAAGAGTGTGATCAGTTTTTCACATACATACATCAAATATGAGTTGTACGGATCCTTGGGATTGGAGTACGGATCCACAACCGGATCTAAAACAGATGTCGATGGCCGAATATATGAGGAGAACCATACCTCAACAACAACAGTCAATAAGTTCAAGTCAATGGGCAATGGTGTCGAATCAAAATCAGAGCATTCAAAATATTCTGCTTAGTGAGAATGAGACAGGTAGCAACAATCGCCCGCCAAAGTTGAATTACATGAACGACTATCCATTATGGAAGGGTCGTTTCCATAACTACGTTCAAGGGCAAAACACAGAATTATGGACGTGTTTCATCTCTGCATTTAGTGAAGCTCTTGAAGAAGCAGAATCAAATGCGACAACTTTCAATAATATGCAAGAAGCCGACAAAAAGGCATATGATCTGGAGAAGAAGGCGTATGCTATTCTCACTCAAGCACTTCATAGAGACATCTTTCATCAATTCTCATATTGTAAGACCACGAAAGGTTTATGGGATGCATTGGTAGCGAGAGGAGAAGGAAATGCAGCTACTAGAAAGATACGCCATGATTTATTGAAGAAAGAGTTTGAATCATTTCAGTTCTTGGAGAATGAAACTCTAAATGATATGACTTCTCGTTTTTATCATTTGATTAGTGAAATGACTTCTTATAGTGTTGTTGCAACTCATCCGGAAATGGTTGCACGATTTGCTGATGCTCTACCTCCTAAGTGGAGTCCATTCATTGAACTTCTAAAGCATACGGGCGCTCTGGATGCAGCAAATGTCAGTCTTTATGAATTCATTCAGAAGTTGGAGCACAAGAACGAAGAGGAAATTCGGAAAGCTAAAAGGATTGCAACTGCACCTCCTCAAAACACAGAAATGTATTTGCCTGGTTTTAGTCCTTCAGCTAGTTCTAGTTCCATTCAGCAACCGAAGCTTCAAACAGCGTATGTGTCCAATACAAGCTCATCTCCGTTTCCACAGTGGAATCAAAGTGCTTACATGCCACAACCTCAAGTCCAACCACAACAACAACAAGCGCAATATACCAACAATCCTTCACCCCAAAACACCAACACTGTCAGAGTTGATACTTCCAATCTTTCAAAAGTCAGTGTAGAAGTTGCAAAGGAACATTTGGAACTTCTCAACACAATGTTCAGTTCATACTGTGGATTGGTAGCAGGTCAAATTGGAAACATCAATATGACCAATGAAGATTATCAGCAGATAGACCGTGATGAAATGGAGTTAATGGATATCAAGTGGGCGTTTGCAAGTGCTGTTAGAAGGGCAAAGGATTTCATGACTCGAACTGGAAGAACTTCGTTGGAAGGAAAAAATGATACAAAGTACGGGTTCAATAAAGATGCGGTTACATGTTACAATTGTGGCGAAAAGGGTCACTTCAAACGTGAGTGCACCCAGCCAAGCAGACAAGGCAACCAGAATCCATTCAGAAATCAGACAAGTACTTCCAATGCCAATCAAGATAACCGTGGAAAAGGGATAGTAGCTGTGAACAACACCACCAACCAAAACCAGTCTGGACCATCAAACACCAATCGAGCATTAACCGTTCAAGCTGATGAAGCGTGTAATTGGTCTGTACAATTCGGAGATAAAGATCAAGGAGGTGGAACCGCATGCTATGCAAAAATCATCAATCACATCAAGCATGTTCACAAGGAAGAGTTTTCTGAAAATGATGATAGCTCGGGTTATAGCGGGAGTTCAGATGAAGAAAGCTCAAATGCGGGAGATTATACTTCTGAAGATGGATCTTTCTCTTCTCAGACTGCCTTCATGGCTTGTGTCACAGCCTCTTCGAGTCAGGTAAATTCTGAAACTTCTACTCCTAGTGTTTGTAATGCTTGTGCTGATCTGAAACTTGAATCTGAAAAGATTCATAGTCACAATCAGAGTTTAGTTGTTGAACTGTCAAAGTGCAAGGAGGCACACATGGCCTTAGCTCGCAATGAAAAGGTGTTTAAAACAATTATTGAAACCCAAAAGAAAAGTGTTTCCGAATTAACAAAAACTGTTTTCAACAAACAAATTGGTATTAATAACTACATTAATATCATTGAGGAAACCAAGAAAGAGCTAGCCGTGGCCAAGTGTGAATATGAAGCGATCAAGCTCAAATTGGAGAGTTATTCTAACTTCCGATATGTGCTCGATCACATCATTGACGTTCAGAAACTAAAAGGAAACGTTAAAGGCGTTGGTTATAGGAAGTGTCCACCCCCTTTGAGACACGACTATACCAAGTCGCCCGATGAAGAGGATATGCCTCGTTTTGAACCCAGTGTGCCTCTTGATTATGAGGAAGTTACTACTGGCCTAGGGTTCAAATCGGACAGTTCTTCAAGTACATCATCTGATCAAAAGGAAACTTCAACATCTGCGAAACTAAGTCCTCCAATCATTGAGGACTATGATTCGTATGATGATGAATCAGAATCAGATATGAATGATCAGGATGAATCACTTGATAAGAAAAAGGGAATAGAAATTCCATTTGAGAATCATATTCTTTGTGATCCTCCTATTCCTGCTGTGCAACAAGTTGCCAAACAAGTGATAGATCCTGTCAAGAATGACAAAAATTCTGTGTGTGCCGTTAAAAGTAATAACATGTTGTACACTTTGTTTGGTGATTCTAAAATCTATTCAGATCATGATTTTCCACTTAAAAATGTCAATCCATCTTCGATTGAAAAAGTTTTTGAAGATAATACGAGCAAATTTTTGGGAAAGACGATCCCTGGAGTTGTGACTCAATGTGATCCCATTCCAAAATCCAAAATCAGAAAACAATTTGGAAGTCAAAAATCACCAACAAAGCAACAACCTTTTGCTAATAAGGATAAACAACCAGAAAGGCGAGCTCAAAAGCCTAATGTTTCTCAATCAAAATCTGAAACAAACGGAGCTCGTAACAAGAAGAAAAACAGTGATGTCAAGTTTGTAGCATCAAGGGGTACTGATAAAATTGAGACTTTTGAAAACAAATCAAACACCGATTTTATCCAACAAGTCAAGATTTTAAAACGTAACAGTCAAAACAATTACACTCAACATACAAATGGGTGTGATGAAAGAGCAAGTACCTCAGGTTCTACGGGTTCGACATCTGTTGGTCGATTAAATTCTCCTAAGTTAGTGGAAAGGAGAACGTGTTTTAAATGTGGGGAATTTGGGCATATCATTAAGAACTGTTCAAACACTCCTAAAGAGAAATTTGTGGAAAGAGCACCACCTGAAAAGGTTCACTCACAACGTCGTCCTGGTTCTCCAAAACATGATAAACGCACTGTTAAAGAACAGGAAACAAAACAACGACGTAAAAATGTGAAGGTGATTGAAAAGGCGTTAAAACCGGAGGTTGTCCTAACAAAATCTGTTGAATCAAATGTTAAATATGAAAAACAAAAACAGATTTGGAAATCAAAATCGGTAAATGTTTCAGGGGGAGCTCAATCTATTCCGAATCATCGGGAAATGGATGTCACAATCCTCGATGATGAAGGACGACCCAAGTCTGTGAAGGCTTGGGTCCCCCTCTCCAACTAATCTCTGAGTGAGTGTGCAGGATGTTCCAGGAGGAACTATCGATCATCGTAAGATTGTTGATAGTGGAGTGTCCATGCACAAGTTCGGCGACAAAAGAAATTGTTGCCTTTGATGGAGAGAAAAAGAAAAGAAGACAGAATTGTCTGTCGAAAGAGATTGAAAGCTTCGACAAAATGAAAAATCATTCCAAAAGTGTGATTGTTAAAGGCTTTGATCGGGTCCCCAGGGTAGATTCAAATCAAAATGTACGCACCTGCAGCACGTCTGAAGTTCAAACTCAACAAGATGAACGTGCAGTGTACATTTCTTCGCAGTGTGATTGAAGAAAATGTGTTGTTGAACAAACCAACCGGGTGTGCGGATGCCTTGGCGTGGATTGAACAACCGCACACTACTTCTCAAGAGAAAGACAAAGACCTTCGCTGGTGCAATGTGGAAGACCAGCCGGACCCAAAGGTTTATGATCTTGTTGCTGTGAAGAGATTTCTTAGTAGCTACAAAATCGAATTTGAAATCCACACCGGGTGGATATCCAGTTTGGGAGAGCGCTCAGATTCCTTGCAATGCACGATTGCAGGATACGGTTTTAAATTTCTAATCTCTTCTATACTTGTCGATATTAAAGCTGCTTTATAAATTGTTATCCTCTCGTAGCACTCTTTGAACTGACACGTTGAACTCGAATATCACCTCACACGTGATTGTTTCACTATGAAACTCGTCAATGTTGTCATGGTCCACACCGCTTACCGACGTGCCAACTGATTTTTCCAAAATTCGATAAATCATTTCTGATTAAAACTTATTTTTGGTAAACGGCATTGAGGTAAAACATGAGTTAACCGACATCGGGAAATCCTTTTTGTAAATACCTTTGTGTTTTTAAAATTTATCATAGTTTGTTGATTTTAGGGGGAGTAAATCCAAAATTTGAAAATTAAAAAACATCGAAAATTTTCCAAACCCAAAAACATTGGAAAAACAAAAATGAGTTTCCTGGCGAGCAAAAGAGAAAATGATAGTAAATCAGTGGTCTGTTGAAACATCTTTAAACTGAAATGCAAAATGAAAATCGATAAGCAGCTCTATATAAGATGTGTCGGTAGGCTCACAATCATATTAAAGTGTGCAGGGTGATATAAATCCTTAATCGACTGAAGACCAGGTGGGAACCACACATTGGCATATGGTCTTGGTACCGAAATTTCGTTTGATTGATTGCCGAGGTTCTGAGATATTCGGTCTTTATGTTGTCTTATCATCTGGATATCATGGTTGTTTCTTTTACCGAAACAAAACGGAGACGAAGTCTAGATCTTCCATGATACTATACATACGTGTACATATTGCATTCGACCTTAATAAGTGATCAACAATCACATGTCCAAACAAAATAAGTGATAATATATCACAGATTCTTTGCGGGAGTCAAGTTCGTCTCTCTGCTGTACGAAAGTACTGACCTGTTCACGGACCTGCTCCTGTGCCCTCATGCATCTGAAAATCAAGTTCCTCATCAATAAGTGATTCTATCACATAGGGCTTGTTTTCAATCAAAATAAGTGAGTTTCTCACATCTTTTATACGGTCAAACGGATGATAATCAGTATACTCACCGGTAAGATGAACTCTCGTGCATACCTTGATACGGGAATGTGTGGTGTGTGGATGAACACCGGTCGGTAAGTATAAATCATACCTTAACGTATCCCCTCGCCATGATTACATCTGATAAGTTTAGCTTATGTGGATAACAATACCGATAATTGTTAGAGGATGCTGATCTAAATGTTAACTAATTGAACAAAACGAGCGTTTTGGCATGACCGTTCACTGATATGATTCTCTTACCCTCGAAACTCGCAAAAAGAATGTATGTAAATATTTATTTACTAACCGTTTCGAAACCAAGTCGAACTGAGCCGAGTCGAACCGAGCCGAGTCGCGTCCACATAATGTGTCCCAACATACAAAACATTAGCCAAATCAATCTATAATAACCACATAATGCTGTATATTAGAGATTCAATCACATAATAAAGCATAAAACAATCAAGTTCTTATTATTGAATGTGTAATCACGTAATAGCATAATCGTAATAACATCAGTTATAGCAAATCATATTGAATGTATAATCAAGTAATGGATTTATATCGAATGTATAATCAAGTAATGGATTTATATTGAATGTATATTCTCGTAATGTGTATTCAAAATCACGTAGTCATGTGTTGGGTATTCAAAATCACGTAATAAACAAACGGGTATTCAAACTCTTGTATTTTTTAAGAAAACTATAGCAATATGCTGCTCCAATTAAAGAGAATGAAATGCTCGTTGTTAATACGGTGTAATTTTTTTAAAAGAATATTAACGTATGAAAAAGATATAGCCGTTTGAAAATCAAAGTGGGGAAATAGTTTAAGTGAGAAAGGACTAAATTACCCTTCAAGCCAATAATACTTGTCCTCCTTTCAGCCTCACGTATGCTTCGTACGAATCTTCTCTCATGTACAGGATCCATTCTCTTTATATAATATAGCAAAGAGAGAAAAATGAGTACGGACCAAAATGTTTTAGGCTTGCAGTCTAAAAAAAAAAAAAGCATATGTTCAAACCCCATATACTATGGGTATATTTTGAGGGTCACGACGATAAGAAACGGAAAACGTTGAAGACAATACTAGAGGGTTTATAGTTCACTCAAAATCAAATAGGTTTATTAGCTCGTAAATGAATTGGTGGCATGTCGTAAGAACGTGTGGTTCTCGATTTTACTTAGGACCAAGAGGTCTAGTTTGGCTTTCTAAATACAGCCAATTATGATCAGGTACATGATTTTCTATATTATATAAATTTAAAAAAAAAATATGTAGTATGGTGAGTGAAATTGCAATAAAATGGAAACATTGGTATTAAAATTACAAAACATTTCTGATAATAGCAATGGCCTATAAACCACAAGGAGCAAAACCGCTATTTACTCAAGTATTTTTATTGATGAAATGACTGAGACTTCCAAATACACAACGTATCCTAGGATTAGATTATTTGTCCCATATATATTATGATTATTTTATTAATATTGAGAAGACAATTGATTCCTCGATTAATGGTACAAATCACGGTTTTTTAATCGAACTAAAACTAAAAGTCAACGAAAAATTTTAGTTGACCAATTACGTAAAAACAAAACATGTAATACATAATATTTTAGGTATAATCATGTATTAAGATAAATAATATACAAAACATTAGCCAAGGGTTAGGTTCAAGAGTGAACACTAGTATAGCTTGAGAACTAACTAATTCTGACCATACACGTGTGTAGATCAATGGCCAGGATTTGATGTTGAAATACACTAGTGTATTTTACGATTTGATGATGAGATCCTGGCCATACACGTGTGTAGATAATTGACCAGGATTTGTTCACTCAGTTCGCAAATACACTAGTGTTCACTCTAGAACCCCACCCTATATAGCCAAATCAACGTATAATACCCACATAATGTCGTATACAAAAGATTTAATCGCATAATAAAGCATAAACAATCAAGTTTTTATTATTAAATGTGCAGTCACGCAAGAAGCATAATTGTAATAACATAGTTATAACAAATCATATTAAATTTGTAATTATATAATGGATTTATATTGAATGTCTAATGATTTATGTTGAATATGTAATTACGCAATGGGTATTCAAAAATCACGTAATCATGTGTTGGTATTATAATGGGTACTATTCAATGTTTCAAAAAACCGGTTTAAACCGACCGGTTGAACCGGTTAAACTGGATGTTGGAAGCTTGGCCGGCTCGAATCATACCGGTAAATTGAGAGAACGGCAAAGAAGTTGTACCGCCGATAAATTGGATTATACCGGTTTAAACCGGTATCGGGCCAAAGGTTAAAATTTGTACTTTTAATCTTTTATGCACCCAAAAGATAAAGATTTACCTTTTTAGTAAAACCTAGCACCTAAAAAGGTACCAATAGTGAATTTTTGGATTATCTTTTTGGATTACCTTTTGGAATATTTTTATTATCGAATGATGTAGTTTTGAATTATTTTTTTGAGTTGAAATTGTATTTTATGGATTTGTAAGGTTAATTAGTCAATTTGGTTGAACTGCCTGGTATAACCCGGTTCAACAGGTTGAACCATTTTTAAGCATAACCCGGTATGATTTAAAAACCGGTTTTTAAAACATTGGTACTATGTATTCAAAATCATGTAATCACATAATGAGTATTCAAAATGCTGAATTTTTTTTAAGAAAACTATAGCAATAGACTGATTGAATTAAAGAGAATAAAATACTCGTTAATATGGTGTATTTTTTAAAAACAATTTAACGTAGAAGAAAGTTATAGCCGTTTGAAAATCAAGTGGAAAAGTAATTCTCTTAAGAAAAGACTAAATTACCCGGTAACATTTATCACTCCCTCCTACGTATGATTGTATAGAAATTATGTCTTGTTAAAATTCCTTTTATCGCAACCCAGTCAAAAAAACACTTCAAAAACCGATGTCGAAAAAGTCAAATTCAGCAAACCGGCCCAAATTCCTTTTATCGCAACCCAGTTAAAATTCGGTGCATGCATCCTAAATTAGAGTAAATTAGTGTTTTCGTTATTGCACGAATCATTCTTGAACTACAAAAATTACAGAAATCATCCTTTACGTTGATATGTTGCACTTTTCTTCCTTTTCTGTATATTAGTTGTAATGATAAATATAAGATTATATATATTAAATACCCAAACAAAGTAAGACCACGATCAACATATGGACCGATCGTGGACCAACAAAACGATTCTGTAAATTGAGGAATATGTTTGATATAACGACCGGGTTGTACACTGATCGTCCAACCCACTTAAAATTTTGAGGGACGAACACAAACCATAAGATCACCGTCGGTTCCACAGCACAACCTGTCTTTAAAAAACATTTACTGTTGTGAGTACAGGATCGGATCGTAAACGATCACTAGATCTGCGGTGGATTCGATTTAACGTGCGGAATCCATTAAATCGAACCGTAATCGTGCGCGAAGACGTAATTAAACAACGTTTTATTACGTAACAACTACAATCGAACAGAGTTTCAACATGTAATACAAGAACTTGCTCTAACTGATAAACGTGACGTAATCCAGCAGCAGTTCGGTACGGTATACAAGGTTTTACTACTGATTTCGCTTATGTGAACCCCTATATATATAAGCTGTGATTTCGCTCTTAAGGACATGACAAATGAGCGAAATCACTCACATGCCATATAAGCGAAATCACCTCTTGTACAAAAGAGCGAAATCACCTAACTATTCGACCATATGAGCGAAATCACCTTTAAAGTCAAACTACAAAATATAACAATCCTATTTTCACGTAAACATGCATGTTCTTTTGTCTTCTTGTGAGATGATGTCCTTGATGATATCATCATTGAATAGGATGATGTCATACTCGTTTCAAATCCGCAACGCAACCCGAGACTCGACATAAGACGAAGACGACAGATGAATGCACCAACAACTGTAAATATTATAACATAACAATATTGTTCAAAAAGTTTAACTTTCACTGTGAAATTAACATGTTTTCATTTAGCCAAGAGTTTTGAGTGATATTTAACCAGTTTGACTTTGTTTGTTGGACCAAAGAAGAAAACGTAACATGAACCAATTTAGGAAAATAGGCCAAAAATGTCACCTCTAAGCTAGTGAAGTGCGAAAAGATATAAAAAATACATACTTCTTAGTCGAAATTATCAATCTTGATGCTTAAAGTGTCCCACTAAACATGCGAAAAACACCATTTGTTGTTCAAGTGTGAATTTAATGTTTTCGGCCTGCACACATATTAGAGTAACCAACTTACTTTTACCAGAAAATTAAATTAAAAACAAAAAACAAAGACATTTTATATATTTCTAACCTTACGAAAACCATGCTGCTCCCCTTCGTACTCCACTAAAGCAACTGGCAATTCTTTTGCTTTCAATGCTTGATAAATTTTTCTTGCTTGATCCGGAGGTACAACCTATAACACAGCATAGCAACCAGGAGTGTTCATGAGCCGGTTTTGACGGAAATCCTAGGCTGAATCACTTGCTACAAACGACACAAAAACCCTGCCGCGTTGGTTGGTTTGGGGGGGGGGGGGTTCATTTCGGCAGTTGGAACCAACCTTTTTATTATTTTCTTTTCAAAATAATTTGTTTGTATTAAAAAATTTAAAACTATAAAGAAGGCTCATGATGGTTATACCTGTGTATTCCAAAAAATGAAAAAAAAAAACATAAAAACATAAAAAATAATAAGCATTAAATGGTCGTTGCATTACTAAAATAATTAAAACTATAAAGAAGGCTCATGATGGTAATAACTGTGATTCCAGAAATAAAATTAAAAAAAAACATAAAAAATAATAAACGTTAAATGGCCGGTTCTAACATGTTCCAGGCTCCAAACTGCCAAAAGCGAACAATCAACCGAACCATACCGACTGACTTGCTTTGGTTTAAACAGTTCGGTCGGTTTCAACTGTTTATAAGGCAAAGTTTCACTATCTCTTATTTCACTGAAATTGTTTAATCCCGTTAACTTCATCTAACCCTATTTTTAGTGGTTTTTGGTTTAAAAAATAAAAGAATAGTTAATTGAATATCTTAACATCTGTAACAGATAACCCATTTCATACCCCTTAACACAAAGAAGGGGTGGTTTGCAATGTCGGTTAACATGTCTTGTCACCATTAACACCCCAAATGTTAAAGTACACCCCATGACCTTATATATAGAAATATTGATACGTATAAAAAAAATTAAGGGCTAACATTGGATGTTTTAATGCCGCCTATTTTTTTTTATTAAATGACATTTTTATCATTCAAACCATCTAACCACATTAAATGCTTCAAATTTTTAGAGGTAACCCAGAGAAAAACACTTAGTGTCATTCTTCTTTCTTTTTTATAATATTTTAACAAACATAACTTTGAATTTGTTGATATTTATAGATATAAATATAAGTTTTTAATCAACAAAATAACGTTATTTAGAAATTTTATAATTACTTTCATATTAAATTCACTTGTTAATGAAAATATAACAACTATCAATATAATTAAATAATAGTAATTCATAAATAAGTAGGAGAGGGATGGGAAAACCAAAATGTAGATGACTTACAATGGTGACAAATGTCACCGGTTCCTCCTTGGAGGTCACCGGTTCGATCCACGGCAGCGGCGTTATGGGGGGAGGACGTCCCAATGATGGATCGTTCCTACCGAGGCATGGTGCGGTCTTGAGGGCAACCCGGTTTTACCCAGCTGTTACCCCAGCGAGTCTCTCGTGTGGGGGCAGTATGGTTTCCGGGCGAAGGTCAGCTTGCGCAACGGCCGGGGCCCGATCGAACATCGCGTCCGGAAGAGCGGGGCTGACGGGGGATTGTCTTCGACATGAACCCGGTGACCAATAGGTCCTGTACATAGAAAGTCACCCTTAAAAAAAAATATAGTATAGATATAGATATAGATAAAGATATAGATTTTTTTAGTATAAAATTCTAATGAGTAAATTACACCTTTGGTCCATGCATTTGTGTCAGAATACAAACTCATTTTGACTACAATTTTAATTTAATGGATTCAATATCAATGACATTGTTTGCTTTCACAAATAGTCCCTGCACTTACAAAGTTAGCTTTTTATCTTAAAAAATATTTCTAAAGTCAATTTTTTTGTTTTATGTCATATGAACTTCACGAATATATGCTACATGGTAGGTGACGATTCCAGATGAAAGTAATGTAATTACTTATGTAATCTACGACACAAAGACCAAAAGTCCAAAACCCACCTAAATAATGTGATAGATAATTTTCTCTTCTCTTTTGGTCTTCTTCTTTATAATTGGCTCAATACTTTGATCCATAACAGTTTGAAAAATTGGTTTTTAATAAACCAACCTTTGTCTCGTTGGTAGATAATAATCTTACCTACGTAATTGGTATACAATAATCCTACCTATCAACATGTTGGTTCTTAATGAACTTCCGTTAATTATTTTTAACTGAAGTTAGTTTTTAAGTTTTATTTATTACACAAACAGTCCCTGTAGTTGTAATTTACTAGTTTTAACTATTTTGTAAAACAAAAAAACGTCAAGGGCCATGTAATTAAATTGTAGAGTAAACTGCCATTTTGGTCCCTGTGGTTTGGCCAGTTTTGCCACTTTAGTCCAAATCTCAAACTTATTACATCTGGGTCCCTGTGGTTTGCATTTTGTTGCCATTTTAGTCCAAATTTCAAATTTGACCAGATTTCTCATTAATGACCTGTCTTTACCCTCAGGGGCATTTTGGTCATTTTAGATTTATTATCTCTTTATTATAACTCAATTATAATAAAACCCCTTATCATCATCATCTTCAACCTCATCTCTCAAACAGACATCTCTCTCTCTCTCTCTCTCTCTCTCAACATAAATCATCTTCTTCAAAGTTCCCAAACCACAAACCCACCCTTTCATCTGCAGACCAGTCATCATCTTCATCATCGGCATCATCCTCATCATGGCCGATCAATCCAGATTAGTCACCGGCTACCCCGCCACCACCACCACCACCACCACCGGCCACCCAACCACCGGCTTCATCATTGTCATCATCATCCCCAAAAATAATCAGCTCTCTCTCTCTTCTCTCTCTCTCTCTATAGCACCACCACCGCCACCTCCCCCCCTTCTCACCACCGCCACTTCGGCGTCGTCCCCCTTCTCACCATCGCTCTTGGCTCGAAACCCTACCGAAACTCAGATCCACCATCATCATCGTGATCTCTGATGCTTGTTTCAGATATGTTGGCGTGGTGGTGCGCCGTGAGAGATGGTGGTTCAGATCTGCTGATGCTTCCACCGCTTTTCTCGAATTTCCCATTTTACAAGAAGCCCTAATTCCAAAAATCACGATCTGGATTGGTATTTTAAAGGTTAGTGGTTGTTGACTTGGATCTGTTTGTTTCTGATTGTGATCTGGTTGTGGTTAATTTGGTGCTGAAGTAAGTGAATTGTGTAGGTTAGGGTTTAATTGGATTAATTTGTTTAGATTTGGTTGTTTGTAGGTTTTGGATAACTTGTTGTTAGGTTTTGTTTTGTTTGTATCATGGGTGAGTAATTGGATATGATTTGCTGCAGTTAGGTCTTTTGATTGAAAACAGTTAACTGTTTAGTTTGCTGCAGTTAGGGTTTTTGATTTTCTGCAGGCGGTGATGTTCTTGAAGATGATGTTCTTGATTTTCTGGGTTTTAATGATGTTTGAAGATGAACGAGGTTTGGGTTTTGATGATGTTTTTGAAGATGATGTTCTTGATTTTCTAGGTTCTTGATTTTCTTGAAGATGATGTTCTTGATTTTCTGGGTTTTGATGATGATAAAAGATGATGTTCTTGAAGATGATGTTATTAATTATTGAAATGTTATAATAAATTGACATGGACCAAAATGCCCCTGCAGTAAAGGACATAATAATCAGTTTTCAACTCTCAAAATAGAGGGTTTTTGGATTTTGGACTAAAATGGCAACAAAATGCAAACCACAGGGACCCAGATGTAATAAGTTTGAGATTTGGACTAAAGTGGCAAAACTGGCCAAACCACAGGGACCAAAATGGCAGTTTACTCTAAATTTTATATATACATATGTGTACTAGTTCCAGATTTATCGCAAACAACACTCGAAAATCCTCCTTTTCCTCGATTTTGATTTCCGATGTAAACAACTACCACCGCCACCGCCATGGGAGTTCTCCGACGGATCAAGTAAACGACCACTAAAATTGGAATTTCAGGTATCAAACTACCCGGTTTTGGTCAGTGATTAAAAGCCCCAAACAAATTTCTATCACTCTTTATTCTTTCGACCGATTTGGGGGCGGGTTCCAATCTAGGGTTCATATGGGGAATCAAAGTGTTGACAACTTAAAACTAGTAATTGTTCTTGAGGTTTTTTTGTTTTATAAAATAGTTAAAACTAGTAAATTACAACTACAGGACTGTTTGTGTAATAAATAAAACTTAAAAACTAACTTCAGTTAAAAAAATTAACGAAAGTTCATTGAGTACCAACATGTTGATAGGTAGGATTATTGTATATCAATTACGTAGTTAAGATTATTATTTACCAACGGGACAAAGGTTGGTTTATTAAAAACCAATTTTCCTAACAGTTTATATCAACCTGATTGTGTTCGAATCCAAACCCTTACTTTATGTTATTTTTTTTATGTTCACATGGGGCATGATGAAATCGAGATAACATATGGGAATGTTGCTTGGATCAGTGCCCACGGCAATTTTGAGTTCGGAGGAAAGGACTCAGTCAGCAGAGAAAGAAAAGGGGCCTTTGGTTAACTTTATGTATGTCGCTAATGCGAAGCCGCTAAGGATCTAAATTAACACTAGCCCTCGTAAGTGCAATGCAGAGGCCGAATTCATAAAAAAAATTGTAAATCAACTAACAAATCCGTAATTTGCCCCAAACCAAATAAAAAAAAAAGTAACTTGGTAACTAACTCAAGGGCCAATCGTTGTGCGAAAAGTATTGACAACTAATGCTAAAAGAATTGTCAACATTATAAAACAAAGTAACCAAATTTATTCAAAAAAAAAAAACTATATTGTCTAAGAAAAGAGGAAATTTCGATATGTTTACATTTAGCTAAGTTTCAACCCTTTTGACTTACTTATTTGACACAATGGAAATAAAATAAATAGGCCGAAAATGTCGCCTCTAAGACGGTTAAACTTCAAAGAGGTACAAAAATACAAACTTTTTAGTCGAAGTTTTCAATCTTGACGGGAACGATTGCGTCTACAACCTTAAAGTGTCCCACTAAACGTGCGAAAAACACCATTTGTTGTTCGAGTGTGAATTTAATGTTATCGGCCAGCATACATTACGCATCCAAAGTAATTAATCTCTTTACCTGAAAAAATAAACATAAAAAACAAGACGTTAAATATATTTCTAACCTTGCAAAAACCATGTTGCTCCCCTTAGTACTCTACCAACGCAACAGGTAATCCTTTTGCTTTAATGCTTGATATATTTTTCTTGCTTGATCAACCTGCAACACAACATACATCAATCCATTACAATGTATATAAAAAATATGCTATGTAGAAATAAATCTTTACACTTTTTCAATATTTTAGCAAGGAGTGTTCATGGCCCATTAGCCGCTTTTTACAAAAAATGTGGGCTGAACCGCTAACTACGGTTTCAGAGAAAGACAAATCAAACGGCCAGGTTGCATCCGGTTTAGCGGTTTAACAGTTCAGTTCGGCGCTTTAAACCGTTTTTTATTTTAAGAATCATTAGTTTGTATCATAAAAAAGGAACGATAAAGGGTGAGCAAACTAATTCAAAAAATAGTTCCAGTTCAGAAAACGCCATGAAAAATGCCAAGAAATACCCATTTGAAAACGCCATAAAACACCTGGTTCAATAAAAACACCATGAAAAAACCAGTTGAAAATGCCATAAATACACCAGGTTCAGAAAAAAACGCCATAAAAAGCCAGTTGAAAACATCATAAAAAATAAATTTGAAAACGCCATAAAAACCCAGTTCATTTTTTTTTTTTTTTGAAAAGTATATCAATAGTATAGTCGTTGGAAAGATTAAAAAACGCTGGATTTTATGGTTTATGTTTTTTTTTTAAATAATCACGTATAAAAAAATTATGGATGGTTAAATGTGATGGGGAAATGGCATGTGATTAGCATGTGCAACCTTGTTTGGATCATCCCATTTTACCCTCTTGATAGTTCTAAGGTTCCTAGTATCTACAAAAATGGCTCGCATCAAACTTAGCCACAAAGCACATAGATCTTGTGGCTGAGAATCGTTCTCACGGTTTTCACACTTTAAGGCGTTTTCTTCAGATCCTCTTGTTTCTATATATATATATATAGAAACGGGATCAGGAGAAAACGCCCAAAAGTGTGAGAACGGTGAGAACGCATCCTAGCCCAAAACGTGGCGCAGGACATGATCAGGGTCCGAGGGGTTTTTTGTCTTTTCAATATTCTTCTCCTTTCCCGATTTTCGCGTTTGACATGCTGCTTCATTTTTTGGCGTGCAAGATAATTTTGGCGTTATCTAGAATCATTAATTACTTGGTGTTTTACTGTTTTTCGCAGATTTCTTCTCGTTGACTTAATTCTTTTTTGTGTCACATAGTTAATTTTTTTGGCGTTATGGCGTTCTCCATGTCATTTATTTGGCATTCTGGGTCTTCATGTTAATAATTGATTACCATAGATTAATATTTTATAAAATTACAATAATACGAAATCAAAATAAACTAATAGTCTTCCATGGATGGGATTACATCAGAGATGTACCCATCGCTTTGTTCATCACTTTCTTCAGATTCATCATCATCAAATTTTAGATTGGTGTATAACGCCATTAGCTCATCTCTTCTTTGTTGCAGCCTATTCTTGAATATCATTGCATCGTTGGATTTTGGATCGTTCGAAGGTGCTAAATCACATAGTTGTTCAATGAGAGATAGCCTCCCTGTCTTCAACATTTCCTCCATTGGCAATGAATATTGCACCCCATGTTTATAAGTCACTTCAATCATTCCTTCTTCTTCATGCATCACCAAACTGCTAAGTGTTGTTAGAGGAGTATCGTCAATATCATCATCATCTTCTGCCGGAAATTTTCTCTTCAGTCTTTTTATTACAGTTCAGTTCAGGTTCTTTCACAATCATTGGCCATTGGAACCCCAAGGGCCAGGATATCCCCCTGAACCCCTTCATTCATACCAACTTTATGATGAATCGTTTCTCTTTCCTTTCAAACCTCTATGCAATAACCTAAGCCAGTTTTGAAGTTTTTGGCGTTTTGGACAATATGTGGCGTTTTTAGTCAATGTTTTTGGCGTGTTTGAGCTTGTTCTCATGGTCTTCTTTTATATTGACTTTTTTTTCCCGCGCATGACAGGTAATTATGGCGTTTTGAAAAAGATAAATAAATTCAATTCCCTAAGTATTTGGCTTTCAATATAATAAATGTTAGTAATTATGTTTCCGTCGTTTCATTTTACTGTTTTTGCAGTTACCGTGTTTTGTTTTCAGATTAATCTGTTTTTATGGTATAACACGTCTAATCGTGACGGCTGTAATTATGGCGTTTTGTTTTCCAATGGCGTTTAGATAACGATGGGACTTTTTTGTTTTATTTTCTTTGCACATTGTTTTAAGCTTTTTTTTTAGAAATATTATAATAGTACTTATTCAAAGCAATTTTATTATATTTTGGCAGTTTTTGGGGCGTTTTATGGCATGATGGCGTTTTACAAGCATTTGCTCGTTTGGCGTTTTATTATATTTTTCATTATAGTATTAATGTACTTTGTTATCTCTTAGCTGAAATTACATAACAAACAACAGATAAAAAAAATAAAAAAAAAACAAATAGAAGCAATTTATGATATAAATCTTCAATGTCATCAGTCTCTTTCTTCTTTTGAAACTACAAGAACTGTCACAAATAAATGGTGTTTTGGGTTTGGCGTGGTTTATTTTCTTTGTTCATGTGTTGAAGTGTCTTTGTGGATGTTGGAGACATAGATCGAACCCGTGTGGGTGGATGTTATCTGCCCATCGTCTTCATTATAATCATCGATGCCAAAGTAGCGTTTACACTGGGATAGGTCTCTTCTAATCATCCAAACCTCTTCAAGAACAAAGAAGACAAAATGACATATGGGTGTCATCAGTCCCTCTTTCTTGAATTATGTCCATCTCATCAGCAAAATCTTACTACACTCACCTAACAAATCATTCAGCGAAACTTCATGCAGAATATTACTAAGTATCAAAGAAAAGATGTTTTCCATCGTTGTATTTTTTGGCGTTTTACATTGAGTTGTATTTTTTTAGAAACCACTGTGTTTTTTGTGTGTTTTTTTGGTGTGATAAACGGAAGGTGGTGAGACGTTTCTATTTATAGGATTTTTTTGCACGTAGTTAAGGCAGGATATTATTTTTATAACAAAAAATGTAATTAACATTTATCCAGATGTAAGGTTTGGCGTTATATATTATGGTGTTTCACATTTTGTGGCGTTTTTGTAGCCTGAGAGCTTAAATAAAAACACAGAAAAAAATACGCAGTGATAAAATTGGCGTTTTGTATTTATTTGTTTATATTTCAAAGGAGTTTTATGTGAGAAATGATGTTTTACCTTTTTTACCCTTAATGAAGCATGTCCACGTAATAAAATTGATGTTATTTACGAAAACGGCACCGCGCCAATCTAGTCCATAGATTGTTTTCATCGGACGATCCATAACCGTTCTCATACTTTCCACCATTTTCTCTAAATCCTGACCCTATATATATATATATATATGTATTTGTGTGTGTGTGCCTATGTGTGTGATGTGGATATTAATATGTAATTTAACTATATGACAGATAATCTTGTTGTAGTTTAGCGGTAAGTATTTCATTTTTGGCTATAGAGATATAGGTTACAAATCACAACAATCTCACTTTTGAATTTTTGTGTGTTTTTTTATCCTTTTCAAATTGGACAGGCCTTGTAGGCCCAAAAAAGTCCTAAGTCCAATTTTATTTAGTGGTCCAATACTATAAATAAGAAGTTATCAAACCCTACACAATGCACAATCATAAAACCTAATTCTCTTGTTGCGGCCGCCGTTATCAACAACCCTAATTGGTAACTTCATTGCCAATGTTAGGAAAACAAGCAGGTCATCTCAGGTAAGCATTTTAATCTTTGTTTCGTCACTTCTATTTTCTTCTATTTTTGTTTTGAGTTATTATTCTGGCGAGAACCCCTTAATTTTATCGCCATTATTAATTTTGTTACAAATGTAGCATACTTACATGTTATCGTTTTCATCATGCAGGGATCTGAAGAACATATATCAATCCTTCATAACATGTTGATTGCTTATAGGATTATCTTGACTGCACATGGTAATGTTAAACATTTACGATTTAAAATTTTAAATTCAACCTTACACTAGGGGTTAGTTAGTTCGTCTATACTCAATCTGGGTTCTTGTTTGATACATGTAGTTTTATGATTTTTTATAAAGATTTTCAAGTCATATTTTCAAGTATTACTTTTTATGTAATGAAATTTATGGTATATGATTTTTCCTTGCATCAAATGTTCAGCTAAGATTATTGCATATAAATTGTTTTCCTTTTTTAGGATTATAGAAACTAAGTAGTATTCTTACTATATATGCTATTGTCATATGTGAAATTGTGGTTAAATTGTGTGTTCCAATATTCAAATGTTGCCTTTTGGTATTAGATCATCAATTAAGAGTTGAAACTTTATCCTTGATGGAGGAGAATATATACCACATTAAAACACTTCTCATATTTAAATGTTTTATTCTATTTCTTAATCTTTTATCATTATTATCTATTGTTTTGTTTGACCTACTTCACTAAGGGTGGAAAATTTTACTCCGCTTTTGGTCTAAAAAATGTGTGAGCAGCCTCTACATCTACCAGAACCATACCTATAAACATTTCATTTTTTCTTTTAACTATTTTGTCATCTATATCTATATTATCTACAAACTACTATTTTTTTGTTTCTTCGCCTCTCTCTCTCCTAACTAATTATGGATGCTTATTTTTTTAATCAAAAATAGTTATTATATCATTAAACAAATGAATTCAATATGAATTTATTTATTAGTTAAAAAATATATATTTTTTACTTTAAATATATTATGTTGGTTAAAATATTTAAAAAACTCTAATGTTGTTTCTTTTTTTAATGACGTGGACATGGCATATATGATATCCTTTTTAAACCCCTTTACCCTTTTAGCCCAAAATTAAATAACAAAACCCTAAATATCATTGTCTTCATCATCTACAGGGAAATCCAAACACAAAAGGGGCAAAATAGATGAGTTCTTCTTCATCAACAACATCCGTTCCAAAAAGATGCCCACACAATGTTGTACTTCTACTTTGTTCTTCTCTTGAAAAAGGATGTCGCCCTTACATTTGTGACACGAGTTCCCACCACTCAAATTGTCTTGACCAGTTTGATAAGTCAAATATAAATAAAGGGAGAGAACAAACTAAGCTTGTTTGCCCTTTATGTTGAGATCAACAGGTTGGCTGTAGTCAATCTTGATCGCTAATTCATGAACTCCAAACCAAGAAATTGCTCACTGGGTACCTGTGATTTTGTTTGTTGGAAATTATCCTCAATTAAGAAGATTGGAGCAATGTAGACCCTAAACGTGAACTTGAGTGGAGAAGTTTGGAAGAAGATATGGAGCAACAAGACATGCTCAGCATGTACTTTGATGACGATGATCCTGCTTAATTCATGGATGGTGTGTCTGATCTCGCTAGCCCGATTTGAGATTCTGATTACGAAATCCTTTTTGGTACTTTAGAATCAAATCTTGCATTTTTTTTATTTGAATCTGATTTAGATGACACTAGTATATTTTTGGATGATTGAGATAACATATTTGACTGTGTGTTTCCTTATGGATGGTGTGTGTGACATCGCTCGCCCTATATTTGGGATTCTGATTACGAGATCTTTTTTGGTACTTTAGAATCAAATCTTGACTTTTTATTTGAATCTGATTTAGACGACACTAGTCTATTTTTCGATGATTGTCACTGTGTGTTTCCTTATATAGCTCACTAGGTTAGAATCCCGCGTGGGTTGAAAATTTTGTAAAAAAAGTAATGTTATATACCGAGTATTAAAAAAATGAAATTATGTATTAAAAAAACTTGTGTATTTCACGGGTTGAATAAAATACATTGTTATCTATTAACATAAATGGTTGTCAAGAATCTTTACAAAAATGAAATTTGGTGTGGCATTTATAAATCATGTTACATTAACTTTTAAAACATTTTTTTCTACTATGTATTAACTTTTTTTGTAGCTGATTAATGTTAATTAAACTAAATTATGTTAGAAATATATAAAAATGAAATTTGGTGTGGCATTTATAAATTATCTTACGTTAATTTTTAAAACATTTTTTTATATTATGTATTAACTTTTTTCTGTAGCAGATTAATGTTAATTTTACTAAATTACAATTAAGCATTGGAGTATACATTAACCCTCCTTAACTTCAGCTAAGTGCCATATTACATATCCCCCCCCCCCCCCCCATTTCACTATGTCTCACTTCAAGGAAATGGTTTAATCCCACTAACTTTATCTAACCCTAATTATAGTGGTTTTTGTTTTTAAAAAAAATAAAGAATAGTTAATTCAATATCTTAACATCCGGTAACATGTTAACAAATAATTCATTTAATACCTCTTAACACAAGGATGGAGTGGTTTGCAATGCCAGTTAAAATTTCATGTCACACCATTAACACCCCAAATGTTAGAGTACACCTCATGGCCTTACATATATATAGAAATATTGATACATATTAAAAATTAAGGGCTAAAATTTGGATATTTTAATGTCACCTATATTTTTATTAATGACATATTTTATCATTCAAACCATCTAACCGCCCCTACATCGACACCAACCAATACCTCTTCTACCCAACCGTCAAACACACCCAACCATACAACCTCCTCACCCGCAGTCTCTTCACCTACCGACACCATGTCAACCACCGAGCCATCTCCTGTCCAAACCACAACCTCATCCACTCCAACCACCTCAACCGATGACCCCCCGCCCACCCAAACCGCAAATCCATCTGCCGACACCACTTCTACTTCTACTGCCGATACCACATCCTCACCCACTCCTATCCCTCCATGAAACCAAAAACCGAACCCAAAATACTATGGTTCAAGCTATGTTAATAACACCACTATCCACCCGCTTCCTACAACCATCAAACACTCTTGTGTCTCCCAAGCAATAAAAGATCCACTGTGGAGGAAAGCCATGGATGACGAGTATAATGCTCTTCTTCACAAACAAACATGGGAGCTTGTTCCATCTTCCACCCACACTCCCATCGGTTGCAAATGGGTCTTTCGTGTCAAACGCAACCAGGATGGGTCCGTGGCCAAGTACAAAGCATGATTAGTCGCAAAAGGCTTCCATCAACAACCAGGAATAGACTTCTTTGAAACCTTCAGCCCGGTCACTAAACCCGTAGCCATTCGAGTTGTCCTCTCACTTGCACTTTCTAACAATTGGAGTCTACGACAACTTGATGTCAACAATGCCTTTTTACAAGGCACCTTGCATGAAGATGTTTACATGGTCTAACCACCAGGGTTTACTAACCCAGAATTTCTGAATCACATTTGCAAACTACGCAAATCTTTATATGGGCTCAAACAAGCACCGCGGGCGTGGTACATGGAAATTAAATCATTTCTTCTCAATTACGGTTTTCAAAAATCTCACTCGGATGCCTCATTATTTGTCTATAATTCTAATGGGATACTTATGTACTTTTTAGTCTATGTAGACGATATTATCTTAACAGGTAACCATACAAGCTTCATGAAGAATTTTGTCACCTTACTGTCCTACCGATTCTCTCTCAAGGATCTAGGTGACCTCCACCATTTTCTGGGCATTGAAGTCATACCAACAACTCATGGCATGTTTCTCTCGTAACATCGGCACACTAGTGATCTACTAACCAATTTTAATATGGATGGAACAATGGATGTTGCAACACCATTAAGCTCTTTGGAATCTCTTTCTTCGGATGATGGCTCATCCCGTATCGACCCCACAAGTTTTTGAAAAATCATTGGTTCGCTCCAATATTTGGCTTTCACTAGGCCCGATGTTTGTTTTGTAGTCAACAAATTGTCTCAATACATGCATGCTCCAACAAAAAAAACATATGCAGGCTCTCAAACGTATCATGTGTTATCTAAAGGGTACTATTCATCATGGGCTATTCTTAAAGAAAGGTGAACCTGTAACCATCACCGCCTTCGCGGACTCAGACTGGGGTGGCATTCATGATGGCGGGAGCAGGTCCACCTCCGCATATCTTATCTACCTTGGATCAAACATAGTGTCTTGGAAATCTACTCGGCAAAAAACAGCCTCGCGGTCCTCCACGGAAGCCGAGTATAAAGCCTTGGCTAATGCCTCGGCTGAAGTTAATTGGGTTCAAAATCTACTCAAAGAACTTCACATCCCATCCTCAACTTCACCAAGTCTATATTGTGATAACATGGGAGCAACATACCTATGTTCCAATCCGGTGTATCACTCAAGAATGAAACATGTTGCTCTTGACTATCACTTTGTTCGAGAATAGGTTGCGGCTTGCCAACTCAACGTATACCACATTAATTCGAGAGACCAACCGGCTGATACTCTCACAAAACCTCTATCTCAAAGACTGTTCGTCAAATTTTGGTCCAAGATTGGCGTCTCCGACGGAGCCTCCATCTTGCGGGGGCGTATCAAGGGATCCGATAATATCCCTTGCAAATAATCAAGGGTCCCTTATTTCTCTCCTTCCTAATCACAGCTTCATTACCTAAGATACTAGTCAAACATGTTTATTGTAAGAGCATAAGTCCCAAAATTCATCCTCTATTGTATATATATATATATAGGGGACTGCTAAAATGAAAACCACATCCAGTTGTAAGAACCGGAGAACCACTTTCTAACCACTAGATCAACAAGATGGATAGATGAGATTAAAAGTAGTTAATATTAATATTAAATAGTTTTTGTCTTATTATGTCTTTAATATTTTAATCCAAAAGGGTAGTTTAGTAAAAAAAAAAATTTGTCTTTTAGTCTTTATTATTTTTTTATTACTTTTTTGTTTTATTATATTACTTTTTATTTTATAAACAGAATTTTTTTATTAAAAACCATTTTTAAATTCATATTTTTTAACAAAACAATTTATTTTGCACGCCGGTTTTACGCCCGGCTTTTTTACGCGCCGTTTTTAACGCGTCGTATTTGCACGCCGTTTTTTACGCTTGCCTTTTTCAAGCGGCGTTTTTTAAAAGCGCCGTTTTTTAGGTCCCGTTTTAACGCAGCGTTTTTTACGTCCCGTTTTTTTTCGCGGCGTTTTTATGCCCCATATTCACGCCCCTTGTTTAGGCGCCGTTTTATTACACGGTTTTTTACATTTTACAATTTACGTAGAAAAAGTTTTACGTTTTTACGTTATATAGTTTTTACATAAAAGTTTATGTTTTACGTTAAACTTTTTACGTTTTACGTAAAACTTTTTACGTTTTACGTTAAACTTTTTACGTTTTACGTTAAACTTTTTACGTTTTACGTTAAACTTTTTACGTTTTATGTTAAACTATTTGCGTTTTACGTTTTTACGGAAAACGGACAGAGTTTCCTCTGTTTTTGGAATAAGCCGACTACTCAAGTTGCCGTTATCTTTTCAAAACTCAACAATATAAACACAATATATAAAATTTCTATCAAAATGCCAAACGTAACAAGTCACTAAAGTATCGGTTCGAGCTCGGTGCGCGTTAACTAAATAAAATCTACACTAACGTAATAATTGCTCGCTACCGAACCGCAAGACCCGAACCAAGACCGAGCCGAAGCTTGACCCGAACAACTCTGAATCTGACCCGGTTTGACTGAGCCGCCGACCTGAAGCTTCCGAACCAGGTTGAACCAAACCCGCACCCACTGACCCGAAACTCGACCCCCGGCTGACCCGAACAAAAACTCGAACCATACTTGAGTTTGGCACGAAACTCGACCCCCGGCCGACACGAACAAAAGCTTTCATTGCTACATCCGTTACCCGCACTTCATCTTTCTAAACCCACTGACATCAGCAAATCATCATCATCAATTCTTCAGAAAAATAAAAGAAAATGGGGAAGAGAGATGGGTGCTTACCTGTGTTTGTCAGGAAAAAACGTCGAAGGGAAACATCTCCACCGCCATCGTCTTCAAGCCGCCGCCGTGAGCAGCGGTGCCGGAGCCGTCGGCTTCCCCTTTACATCTCCGGTCCCTCTTTCTCTCTCTCTCTCATTCTCTCGTCACTTTCTCTCTCTCTTTCATCCGATACAACCCCCCCGACGCCATCCACCATAGCGCGACCGCTGTGGTGGTGGTTTCCTTTGAAATTCTGACCCGTCAGGTCTATGCCACCACCGTCGTACCTTCGCCGGATCACCACTCACGGTGGCCGGCTACCACAGCCGTCCCTGGCTCCTCCCTGTGGGTCGCCAATTCGAAAACGGGAGGGAGAGGGAAAGGGGGTGCGGCTGGGATGTTTCAAGGGTGATAGGGTTTTGAAAAAAATGTAAAGGGTGATAAGGTTGCAGGTTTTTGAAGAAGGTGACAAGGTTTCTCTGGTTTTTGAAGAAGAGAGTAGAGAGAGGAGAGATGATGGTGGATTAATCTGATTTAAATTAAAGAGAGAAATAGGAGAGAGATGATGTATTAAAGACAAGATGTATTAAATGAAGAGAGAGATAGAGATTGGACATTTGGGGTAAATGACCATAATACCCTTTGGGTTGTCATATTCTGATTGGTTAAGAGTGGTTCTCGCGGTTCTTACAACTGGAGGTGGTTCCTATTTTAGTGGCTCCCTATATATATATATATATATATATATAGGACAAAGATCCGTTAGGAACCACCCTTTATTGCGAGAACCGCGAGAACCAAGGTGAACACAAACAGTAATTCCTTATAAAATCTAAAAAAAACCCAATTTTTTTTTTATTTTTTTACTATTTTTTTGGAAAATCGCTATATTTTGTTAATAAAAAAATTCAAAAAAAAATCCGAGTAATTGTTATCCATGCACATGTGCTTATGTATCATTTCTTTATCAAATTTCGTAATTCATTACAAATAATAGTCAATTGCAGTTTCATTTACACTACCACGTGTAATACACCACTTTTTACGTTAACAATATTAGAAATGCACATGTGCATCTATATGTATCAACATGAAATAAGGTATTTTGGTACACTACTTTCTCTTTCATCTATCATTCCATCCATAATACAAAAGCATGCACATGTGCATTTTGTCATTTCTTTGACAAATTCCGTAATTCATTACACATATTAGACAATTGCACTTTCATTTACACTACCATATGTAATACACTACTTTTTACATTACCAATATTAGAAATACACATGTGCATTTATATGTATCAACATGAAATAAGGTGTTTCGGTACATTACTTTGAATACACTTTCCCTTTCATCTATCATACCATCCATAATACACTACCATTACCTCCTACCATCCATAATACAATACCATTAACAATATTTTCACTTTATTACATGTATGTAAACACCATTTATACCATCCAATCAACATATTTCATCATAAATTTACAACTATAACCAAACCATCAACCACTAGATATAACTGTCCAAAAAACATGTATATGGGCCTACTTCTCCATTCAAAATCACAAACTTTTTGTACCAAAACACGTTATATCATGGTTATACCTAATGATGCACATGTGCATTTTGAATATTGGTAATGTAAAAAGTAGTGTATTACTAATGGTATTGTAAATTAAAGTGCAATTGTCTATTCCTGATAACGTATTTCCGAATTTGTCGAAGTAATGATACATATGCACATGTGCATGGATAACTGTTACTCAGAAAAAAAAAGTTTTTTTTTTTGTTAACGAAATATAGCGATTTTTTTTAAAAATATTAAAAAAAATTGAGTGCTTTTTTGAATTTTTTTATTTTATTTTGTGTTCACATTGGTTCTCGTGGTTCTCGCAATAAGGGTGGTTCTCGCATGAACCATACCCTATATATATATATATATATATATATGTTGTACAGTTACTTTGTAAATCATCACTTTCACATATATGAAATACACAATTCAGCCATCATCTTTATAGTTTACACTTCGACATAAATTCTGTCTAAGTCAAATATAATACGTTTTCGTGATTTTTTATGTGCGTTTTCAGTTGGTGTACGTTTTGACGTAAATTTTGTTCGGAAACAAGTGCGGTCAAATATAATATGTTTTCGTTCGACATTATAAATTCGAGTTACTTTACGTTTCGACGCCGCGACAACGCGTGGGAGAAATTTACTAGTTAACTCTATTACAAAACTCATATATCCTAGCTACAGATAAATACGTAAGCTCATATATTGTAAGTTGTAACTATACCATTAGTAACGATACCATTATGAATCCTCTGGATTAGTTATACTAACTATCTAGATTCTTTTTGTTTCCTACATCATACCTAAATATTTAATAAATACATATAAAAACAAAAAGAATCTGAATCTTAGTCAATAAAATAGAATGAATTGGGTTCTCATATTCTTAACCTTTTAAGAAAATGCACATGCGTAGATTTGTTTTTTGTTTTTTATTGTGTTAAAAACGTTTATCAAATCTACAAAATTTAATATTTAGTTTCACATGGTAAATAGATGATTGAATATGCATGAATTATATCATGCTTGGTAACACTTATTTATAATGTTTTGAATTATATCACGTTTATCAAATCTACAAAATTTAAAAACACGTCTCACTTGCGGTATGTGCACATAATGTCTATATATGTTTGGGTCATCGGGGGGCAAAAGTGAAAGTGCACTAATTTTAACGTTATTTTACTAATTTCATGAAAATAACATTAAAAGCTGAGGATGGTTAATCATACATCATGTGGTGGCGTTGATAACTGAATACATGCACTAATCGGTCTTTGTCCTGATTGTTGAGTGTTATGTGCCTTATGTCCAAGACTTGATGCAAAACTACTATCGAGCCGGGGGTCTTACCGGAAGCAGCCTCTCTATTCCTACGGGATAGAGGTAAGGTTGTCTACATCTTACCCTCCTTAGGCCCTACCTTTGCTTTGCTATTGGTGGGATTTACTGAGTATGATGATGATTTATAATGTAATGAATTTCAATATTTATCTAAACTTATGATATGTAGAAAGAATATAATGACACTTGGTGTTCTGATTTCTTAATCAATGAAATAACTTGGATGGTTACATAGATTCACGACAACAAGTATATATTGTTATAACAGGCAAACAAGTATATCATATGGTTAAACATCACCAAATCGTAGTTGCAATTAAATTAATTGTTTCCTTATTTAATTAATGAAAAAATTGAGAGTTTATAAGGGTTCCTCAAGGCCATCTTTTTTTTTAATTACAAGTAACCTAAGAAATGAAAAAGGTGTTTACACCACTAGGTTTTAATTAGAGCACATCAGAAAATACTATGGTGTGTTAGTGTATGCACCATAGTATGTGGTGTGCATTCCCGTGCGTGCTGTTGATTCCCGTACGTGCAGTTGATCGACGCGACGTACAAACATATTTGAATTTATTTTCCATACTATGATTAAAGAATTTGAAGCACAAAACTATGACTTCGTAAAACTAGGAATTGTACATGGTTGTTGCACCAAAATCTATTTAGAGAAGCGCCTAGAAGAATCAAACATTTGATCGAGGACAATGACGAGGACCATAGCGATGGTAGGATCGATAGATGGTTCTACGACCAAAGCAAAAACATCTCCCCCAAGTGCCACCCATCCTTTGGCTTCTTTCCTCTTAATTTCAGCAACACACCGGTGCTTGTCATCATACACCATGCAGGACTTTTGAGCATATGATCCTTGGATCTCATAGATCACATTTCTTTTGTTCCTGTTCTTTGATGATCCTATTGTGCTCATATATGCTAGTGACTTGGTGTTCAAGACATTCACATGTTTGGTCACTGAAAATCGGGGATTTACACTTTCACCATCATAGACAAGAAAATTGTCTGCTAGGCTTAACATCTGGGGATAATAAATCATATCACTAATCAGTTTGTGTACAACTTTAAGATGATTTTTTTATGAAAGTTATTACAGGTGTAGAAATAAATATACCTTGCGCCTAACGGTGTGGAGACTGCAGCCTAACGCATCCATGAGAACAATCTCCCGGTTTCCTTTCACGAAATAGTTGTCTACTCGAAATGCAAGATTTCCATTGGAGTTGTACACTGTAAACCCATCGCAACTGAAGATCAAAGACTTCTTCCACACCGTCAACACGATAGGATTCTTAGTGTTTACAAATGGAATGATGGTCTCACTATCAGGATAAACCTTTGCCATGAAGAAGCACTGATTAGAAAGAGAAGGGGAGGACACTTGAGAATGTCTTTGAAATTTGGATGATGGAAGTTTAGGGTGGGACTCTACATTTTTTATAGTAACTATACTACAAGGTATATATCCCATTCAATGAACACTTTTTGTAATAAGGGGATGCTTAAAGCACGTGATGCTTCATAGTTATAGCATATGTTTTCTTTATTTATGTTTTTCTTCATGCATAAACACGTGAAACATGTTAACAAAAGCAAGTAAATAAAGAATCTTGGTACCACAAACTACATAATAACTTGGCTAAATTGCACTTTTTGCCCTTTATGTTTGAATATTTTGACATGCGCTGTCCTTTAACTTTAAAAATTACACTGTATATCCTTTATGTTTGCAACCATTAACGGGCGGTGTCCTTTCAGCTAAACCCAGTTAACTTTTTTATGTTAAAACCCTTCACGTATAACTTTGTAAAACTCCTTAACAGCAGGGACCATATGTGCAATATTCAAATTATGTTTTAAATTAAACCTACCTCCACCATTCATAAAACAATCTCTAAATCAACAATTTTTACAATGTCAAATTACAATCTAACCGAATTAAATTCTTCGGAAATTGATACGACACAATCCTCCAAGAAGAACCACCATTAACCACTATAGAGAACCATCATCATCACAGCTTTTTTGAACTCCCGCCGGTGACCACCTACAAACATCATCATCACCATCGTTCAACATCACCTTCACTGTCGGACCTCCATAACCAGCACCTGTAACTGTCATGTTTTCGAGTTCACACCTTCATCACCGTGTTATCTACAGTACCTGAACCACCTTCGTCGTCCAACACCTCTTCATCTTCTCCGTCGCCTTCAACCAAGCTTCTCGTTCCATCGTAACACCAACTTCTTCGTCACGGATCTCCACCACCATCCTCACCGTCAACCACCGCATCATCCACCTCAGCCATCGTCATCGTCATTTTCAGTCTCTGTTCATCATCTCGGACACCCTCCGTCACCACCGCACACTCCGTCATCATCTTCTTGGTGGTTCTAAATCAACAATTTTTACAATGTCAAATTACAATCAGTTGTGTCAATATTGGGTTAATGTCAAATTACAATCTTTTGTGTCAATATTGGGTTAATTTCAAATTACCATCATAAATATACAACCATCATTGTCTTCCCCAATCCAAGAACCCTAGAACCGTTCCAATTTCATGTTAGAAATTCTTCTTCATTGTTCAGTGACAACGGACCAAATCATAGGGTTTGTGTTTAGAGAATCAAAACGAGTTAAATGATTGTATGTTTACCTCTAATGGTGCTCGATTTAACAGTGGAGTTCGCTGGAGAGGTGCGGCGATGGCGGAAAAGAGGGTGGGTGGCGGGTCTCCCTCGACGAGTCGATTTCTGGGTTAAACAAGATCTGGTGTAATAGTGGTGGTGTGGGGTAGTGCCACTACTAGAAAACTACATATTTTCCTACAAAAGTTTCCCACAAATTTCTCACAACTCAAATTTTGTTACAAGTTTTCTACGGTTTTCTAACAAAAAAGAAAACCCAAAAAAACCCAAAACTTTTCTACAATTTTCCAACAAAATTTCCACACAAAAAACATTTGTAGCAATTTCGTCACAACGTTTAGTAACTTTTCGACAAAATTCAGACAAAATAAATTAAAAGTTTATATAATTTGTAACCACAACAAAATAAATAATTAAAAAAATAAAATTTCTAAATTTGTTTACAAGCCGACCTTGAACCTAAAAATAAGCTTATTTAGTAAACGGGTCCGAGCCCGAGCTTCACTTATCGAGCTCACGAGCCTAAAAACTCTATTATTTGTATTATTTTTGTTTAATATATTAATTAATTGATAATAAACGAGCCGAGCTCGCGCTTGAGAAAATACCAACGAGCCGAGCTCGAGCCCAAGCTCTCATAAGTTAATCGAGCTCGAGCTCGGGCTCGGCTCGTTTGCACCCCTAAGTTTGTGAGTTTCTTGAACAAGAAAGAATTATGGATTACAGTTCGAATCCTGCCACCTTTCTTGTGGTACCGTATGTATTGCTCGATTTGTTTCTGTTATATTTCAAATGAGTAAAATCAAAAAGCTCAGCTAGAAGAAATAGTTTCAATGTCTGCCTTTTATGCATGCAAATTCCTAGATTGTTTATGATCTTATGGTAGTAATATTTACCACATTATTTATCTGTAAAAAATGACCAAAAGGTGTTTGATGGTTAACCCAGTCAAACCTAGTCTGATAGTTTTCAACCGTAACTAAAAGTGACGTTTTAATCCAACTCTGTTTTGACCCGTTACCTGACTCACCCATACTTTTTTCGCACATATTTGATAAATTACAATTCTACAGGTGGCCCCCCATAAAGCTTGGCGTTAACATGCCAACTCGGAAAAAGAATCCTGTTTCGAACAATTTCAACAAGAGCGCGAAAAAGAGCGGGCTGACCAAGCGGCATGGCAAAAAACTATGGAAGAAAAGCTGAAAAATATCAGAAATAAGTAAAAACTTTCGTCTTGTTAAGTATTGGAATGTTAAAGAACGGATTAGTTTCGAACGCTTTCAATTAGGATTTTTTGTGCGTTTTTGTTGGTGCATCCGTCTGTCGTCTACGTCTTATATCGAGTCTCAGTCCCATTACGGATCTGAACGAGGATGATGTCACCATCTTTGGTGATGACATCATAATGGTGATGTCATCATTACATCATCTCACAAAAGACAAAGATTTAGAATGTGAAGATTAGAGTTCGGTCAAAATATTTCATGGTAATTGGACCGCTCATATGTCTAGATGAGGTTCGCTTTTATGTCATTTAGTGAGGTTCGCTTATATGTCAAAGGTGAGGTCCGCTTATATGTTCATGTATGTAAAAGCGGACCAGATCTCCTATATATAGTTATCATAAGCGATCCTCACACATAGTTGTAAGTGTTTGTCTTCCGGTGAGCCACGAAGTGCTGCCGAAGTGTCGACAGGTTGTAAACGTCATTCAGATTAATAGAATCAATAGTTTAAAAATTCTACTTTTGAAATTGGTGAATGTTCAAACAGATTTTACAAGAAAAGAGCTAAATCTGATAACCAAAAATGGGTGGTTAAGAAGTCTGGAAGTAGTTCTAGCAATGATTCTGATAGGTCAAAATCAGAGGAGCTATCTTCTGGCGATGAATCTGATTCCACAAAATCAGAGAAGCCACAGGTTGAGGTAAAAAGTGAAAAATCAGTTCTGACAGTGGATGATGAAAATTTTCCATCACTTAGGGCTGAAAATTATAAAAAGAAAATTGGTAAAGTTGAGATATCAAATCAATTTTATGATGACAAAAAGGATTTCGATGTTGAGAAAGTCTTTAACTCCAAAGTTCATCATATTTTTAGTAAAATGATTGACAGGAAGGTCAAAGGAACAAAGGAGTTTTATGAGAAGAAGATGCAGAAGGAGAAAATTGAACCATCCCTAGTTCGTGACTGGGATGGTTCATACTATGAACAGTAAGTTTGTGGACTTGCCGGAGTTCCCAAGTTGGTAATCGTGGATCAGGAATCGGCATTATTCTTTGTATTTGATTATGTTTTTCGTACATGTGGTAAATCAGGGACATTAATTTGTACTTGATTTTCTACAAGTGGTTGAAGACAATATGATGAACCACATCCCCAACTTTACAAGTGGTAAAAACAAAATTATTTTCCGGAAAAATCATTTTGATTAAAACAAACTTAAGTGTTTTGAAATCTAAATGAGAAAATGGTTTGTTGTGAGGGGGAGTTCTAATTGTTTATGCCAAGTGGATGGCGAATTGAAGCAATTCGATATCGGTTGTCAAGTTTATTGTACACTTTATTTTCAAATTTTCTAAAATGTGTTTGCATTTTAGGGGGAGTAAGAAATTTTAGAAAATCCAAAAACATTTGAAAATTTGAAAAAGCCAAAAACATGATAAAATCAAAAATGAGTTTTGTTGTATAAAAGAGGAAATGATAGTACATCAGTGGACGATCACAACATGCTAAAGATTTGGTAAGATAAAAAAGTGATAAACGGTCTCACTGATGATGTGTCAGTAGGTTTTTACACATTTAGTAGATTGTGACGAGATATAAACCTAAATTTCAAACTTGCTTGTTCTGTGGGTTAACACAAACTTGGATATATAGGTAACCCCTGAAATCTTGTTTGAAAGGTCCCTTATTCTGAGATACTAGGTCTTTATGCTCAGTGATATCTGGGGTATTATCCCGGGACTTCTGCTGAAAGAAATTTCTGACCTAGTCCCCGGATAATGCTTTCTGCAAATGCTTGAAACATAGCATCGCCCTCAGCAAGTTGATGAAACAATAAAATTGATAGTCGCTGCTGTTGTAATGCAAAAGATCCTCTAAAGGGGACACACCAAAAGTCGAAGCCGTCATCTCTCTGCGTATCGAAAGATCGACCTGAGCTCTCACGGCCCTCGTACTATAATTTATTCCCCTGACAGATATCATCTGTGGTATACTCACCTGTAAGACTGAATATTGGGATCTGGATACGGGAGTATATTCAAGTAGTGGGACACACGGATAAGTTCAAGTGCTTAAAACATTAATATCGTATCTCGGATCAATTGAACTTTGTGTGAAAATTTAAGTGGATCAATATACTGACAATCTAGGTGAATCGTTTAGAACTTAAAATGAAATGAAGCTTAACGGTGTTGGTGATTTGTCTCAAAAACTGATATGATCCTCTTACACAAATTCACAAAAATATTGTCTGTAAATATTTCTTTACTGCATTTCATTCTATTCAAAAATCCAAAAAGATTTTAGTGTGTTTTAGCATAAATTTTGAAAAAGTCAAAGATTTTCGACGACTGATATTGAAAAGCTGATTTTCAAAATTCCAAGTGCTAAACAAGATGAACAGATGGTTTGGGAGAGTGAAGTGTTTGAAAGTAAAATGATATTTTTTTTTTCAAATGGTTCATCAGAGTCTATAAATGTTAGATCATTTTTGTGATATTTTTGAGTGATGTCTGATTGTGTTCAAGTTATTATTAGAAAATTTATTTTTGGGTAGAGCATGTGCAGGTATAGCCAGGTTTCGATCTTAAACCTGAAGATAGAGTGTCAGGTTCCGATACCTGATGACTCTGTGTTTTCATCAAGCCAGACTGCGATCCCAGCATATCGAAAGGGGGAGTCTGAAGATTCTTTAAGGAAGGAGTATGTTGGTGATGAAAAGAGAAGAGAAGATAGAGATTGAGGATTCTTACAATGTCAGACACTTCACAGAGTTAGAGAGGACTGATAAAGACTGAAGATGCGAAGACTCGACATCGAAGACTCCGTCAACATCCGAGGGGGAGTCTGTTGGTGCATCCGTCTGTCGTCTACGTCTTATATCGAGTCTCAGTCCCATTACGGATCTGAACGAGGATGATGTCACCATCTTTGGTGATGACATCATAATGGTGATGTCATCATTACATCATCTCACAAAAGACAAAGATTTAGAATGTGAAGATTAGAGTTCAGTCAAAATGTTTCATGGTAATTGGACCGCTCATATGTCTAGATGAGGTTCGCTTTTATGTCATTTAGTGAGGTTCGCTTATATGTCAAAGGTGAGGTCCGCTTATATGTTCATGTATGTAAAAGCGGACCAGATCTCCTATATATAGTTATCATAAGCGATCCTCACACATAGTTGTAAGTGTTTGTCTTCCGGTGAGCCACGAAGTGCTGCCGAAGTGTCGACAGGTTGTAAACGTCTTCTATATCAATAATATCGACAGTTAAAAGTGTATACGTGCTGAATTACATCGAAACACCTGTTTCCGCCTCTTGTTTTGGTGAAAAACTCTTCTACACGACTCGTTCAGGTCGGAATTCGATCCTACAGTTTTGGAATGTTTTAAAATGTTTAGAATGTTTGGAATGTTGCTTTAATATTTTTGGAATGTTTTAAAATGTTTAGAATGTTTGGAATGTTGCTTTAATGTTTTAAAATGTTTAAAATGTTTAGAATGTTTGGAATGTTTTGGTTTGTAGGAATTTTGTGGTAACCTTTAAATTTTGTTTTTATTAGTTTGTAGGAATTTTGTCACAAATTTAAAAAAAAACATTTTTTAAGTTGTAGGAAATTTGTCGCAACATTAAAAAATACTTTTTTTATTTGTAAGAAATTTGTAGCAAACTGTTAAGAGAAAGCTTTGTAATTTTGTAGAAATTTTGTCGCAAAATAAAAATAATTATCCATAATTATGGATAATTTTTCTCATTAGTTTTATTAAATTTAAAAGTAAAATATCATAAAATAAAAAACAAAAATAGGCGTAATTGTGGAAGAATTGTAGGAAAAACATTAAAAAACGGTTTGTAGGTGATTTGTGGCAACGTTTGTGACGATAGTTTTTTGTGGAAAATTTGTGGGAAATTTTGTCATAATTTTGTAGCTAACGTGATTTTCGACAATTTTATTTTGCACGATTTTTTTTTGTAGCAGATTTGTGGGTAAGACCAATTTCCTACAAATTTGCTACAAATTTGGCTGTCACAAAGTAGGCAGTTTTCTAGTAGTGTGCGGTGGTGTTGCTGGTGAGGGGGTGGATGGTGGCAGTAGGTGGTGGTGAAGGTGGGAGTTCTTAGTGGATAAAGAGAGAGTAGAGTGGTAACAGAATTAGTCCCTTCAAAGTTGAATATTTAATTTGGGGTATTTATGTTATTTTCACTATTAGTCCTTGCTGTTAAGGAGTTTTACAAAGTTACACGTGAGGAGTTTTAACATAAAAAAATTAACTTGGTTTAGCTGAAAGGACACCGCCCGTGAATGATTGCAAACATAAAGGACATACATTGTAATTTTTAAAGTTAAAGGACAGCGCCTGTCGAAACATTGAAACATAAAGGACGAAAAGTGCAATTTAGCCTAATAACTTGAAACTATTTAACATATTGTTATTGTTTTAATCACTAGCCAAGCTTTTTTTCTTATTATGCTATTTTCTTTTTGACGATGGTACATGAGATTGAGTTTGCACTATTGATCGAATATTTTGTAAATAGTTCAAAATTTTCATATAATCATGTTTATATAACTTCCTAGTTTATATAATATAGCAAAGAGATAAAAATGAGTACGGGCCAAAATGTTTTAGTCTTACAATCTAAGAAAAAAAAGCATATGTTCAAACCCTATATACTACGGGTATATTTTGAGGGTCACGACGATAAGAAACGGAAAATGTTGAAGACAATACTATAGGGTTTATTGTTCACTCAAAATCAAATAGGTTTATTAGCTTGTAAATGAATTGGTGGCATGTCGTATGAACGTGCGGTTCTCAATTTTACTAAGGACCAAGAGGTCTAGTTTGGCTTTCTAAATACAACCAACTACGATCACGTACATGATTTTCTATATTATATAAATTTAAAAATAAATCTTTATTATATGGCATGATTTTTTGGTTATTTACGAGTTTTCCCTTTCACTATCATGTGACTTGGTTTTAACTAGAATACATATGGAGTTAGTATGGTCGAGTGAAATTGCAATAAAATGGAAACATTGGTATTAAAATTACAAAACATTTATGATAATAGCAATGGCCTATAAACCAAAAGGACCAAAACCGCCATTTACTCAAGTATTTTTATTGATGAAATGACTAAGTCTTCCAAATACACAACGTATCATAGGATTAGATTATCTGTCCCATAAATATTGTGATTAAAATCAACGTATAATACCCACATAATGTCATATACTAAAGATTTAATCGCATAATAAAGCATAAACAATTAAGTTTTTATTATTAAATGTGTAATCACGTAAGAAGCATAATTGTAATAACATTAGTTATAACAAATCATATTAAATTCGTAATCATATAATGGATTTATAATAAAATCAAGTAGAAGAATTTTATGTTCTTTTGTTTTCTTTGATAAGAGTTAAAGAATCGCAAATGAGATTTGACGCACATATATATACATAAGTTGATTAGTGTAACAATACAATAAACTGATATCTAAAAAGCACTTCAAATACCCAATTTGGAGGATTCGATAACCGTTAAAAAAAGCACTTCAAAAACCGATGTCGAAAAAGTCAAATTCAGCAAACCAGCCCAAATTCCTTTTATCGCAACCCAGTTAAAATTCGGAGCATGCATACTAAATTAGAGTAAATTAGTGTTTTCGTTAGTGCACGAACCGTTCTTGAACTACAAAAATTACAGAAATCATCCTTTACGTTGATATGTTGCACTTTTCTTCCTTTTCTGTATATTAGTTGTAATGATAAATATAAGATTATTTATGATAAATACCCAAACAAAGTAAGACCATGATCAAAATATGGACCGATCGTGGACCAACAAAACGATTCTGTAAATTGAAGAATATGTTTGATATAACGACCAGGTTGTACATTGATCGTCCAACCCACTTAAAATTTAGAGGGACAAACACAAACCGTAAGATTACCGTCACTGTAAATATTGTAACATAACAATATTGTTCAAAAAGGTTAACTTTTACTCTAAAATTAACATGTTTTCATTTAGCCAAGAGTTTTGAGTGATATTTCACTACAAGAAAACGGGGCAAGAGAGGCGACGGCTGTCGCCTCTAATGATCCAAATCAATCTATTTAGAGAAGCGCCTAGAAGAATTAAACATTTGATCGAGGACTATGACGAGGACCATAGCAATGGCAGGATCGATAGATGGTTGTGCAACCAAAGCAAAAACATCTCCCCCAAGTGCCACCCCTCCTTTGGCTTCTTTCCTCCTAATTTCAGCAACACACTGGTTCTTGTCATCATACACCAAGCAGGACTTTTGAGCATATGATCCTTGGATCTCATAGATCACATTTCTTTTGTTCCTGTTCTTTTATGATCCTACTGTGCTCACATATGCTAGTGACTTGGTGTTTAAGACATTCACATGTTTGGTCACTGAAAATCGGGGATTTACACTTTCACCATCATAGACAAGAAAATTGTCTGCTAGGCTTAACATCTGGGGATAATAAATCATGTCACTAATCTGTTTGTGTACAACTTTAAGATTACTTTTTTTATGAAAGTTATTACAGGTGTAGAAATAAATATACCTTGCGCCTAACGGTGTGGAGACTGCAGCCTAACGCATCCATGAGAACAATCTCCCGGTTTACTTTCACGAAATAGTTGTCTACTCGAAATGTAAGATTTCCATTGGAGTTGTACACTGTAAACCCGTCGCAACTGACGATCAAAGACTTCTTCCACACCGTCAAGACGATAGGATTCTTAGTGTTTACAACTGGAATTATGGTCTCACTCTCAGGATAAACCTTTGCCATGAAGTAGCACTGATTAGAAAGAGAAGGGGAGGACACTTGAGAATGTCTTCGAAATTTTGGATGGTGGAAGTTTAGGGTGGGACTCTCCATTTTTTATAGTAACTATACTAAAAGGTATATATCCCATTCAATGAACACTTTTGTCATAAGGGGATGCTTAAAGCACGTCATGCTGCATAGTTATAGCATAGGTTTTATTTATTTATGTTTTCTTCATGCATAAACACGTGAAACATAATAAAGAATTTGGGTACCACTAACTACATAATAAATTGAAGCTATTTAACATATTGTTATTGTTTTAATCACTAGCCAAGCTTTTTATTTTCTTATTATGCTATTTTCTTTTTGACGATGGTACATGAAATTGAGTTTGCACTATTGATCGAATATTTTGTAAATAGTTCAAAATTTTCATATAATCATGTTTATATAACTTCCTAGTTTATATAATGTATCCAGATCTTGTACAAGAGTCTTCTCTTGTACGAAGGATAGGTGAGAATCCCAGCCATTGATCTACCAAGATCAATGGCTCAAAACTAGGGATGACATTTTTGTAATTACGATGTTCAAACAATTGAAGAAACAAATGGAGAAAGTGTATTCTGATCCTTTCCCACTTTAACTCCTTTCCCCTTGATTTTCAAGCGACTATAACTTTTTCATATGTTAATATATCTTTTTGAAATTACACAGTATTAAAGAGCATTTCATCCGTTTTAATTTAAGCAGTCTATTGCTATAGTTTTCTTTAAAAAAATACATGATTTTTGAATACCCATTACGTGATTATGAAACCCAGCATGACTACGTGATTTGAATACCTGTTACGTGATTTCATTATAGTATGTGAAACCTCACTAAGCGATTACGTAATTACATAAAAATAGCTGACTATGTATTATTACGTGACTACGTGATTTTGAATACTCATTTCGTAATTACGTGATTTCATTATAGAATTTTATGTGATACCACACTGAGTGATTACGTGATTACGTAAAAACAAAAATATGTAATACATAATATTTCATATGTAATACCTAATATTTCAGGTCTAATCATGTATTAAAGATAAATTATACACAAAACATTAGCCAAATCAATCTATAATAACCACATAATGCTGTATATTAGAGATTCAATCACATAATAAAGCATAAAACAATCAAGTTCTTATTATTGAATGTGTAATCACGTAATAGCAAAATCGTAATAACATCAGTTATAGCAAATCATATTGAATGTATAATCAAGTAATGGATTTATATCGAATGTATAATCAAGTAATGGATTTATATTGAATGTATATTCACGTAATGTGTATTCAAAATCACGTAGTCATGTGTTGGGTTTTCAAAATCACGTAATAAACTAATGGGTATTCAAACTCTTGTATTTTTTAAGAAAACTATAGCAATATGCTGCTCCAATTAAATAGAATGAAATGCTCGTTAATACGGTGTAAATTTTTTAAAAGAATATTAACGTATGAAAAAGATATAGCCGTTTGAAAATCAAAGTGGGGAAATTGTTTAAGTGAGAAAGGACTAAATTACCCTTCAAGCCAAGAATACTTGTCCTCCTTTCAGCCTCAGCCTCACGTATGCTTCGTACGAATCTTCTCTCATGTACAGGATCCATTCTCTTTATATAATATAGCAAAGAGATAAAAATGAGTACGGACCAAAATGTTTTAGGCTTTGTAAGTGCAGTTCCTGCCGGGTAACTGTCGCTTATCAGTTCTGGTCAACCAAAGCAGAAGTCCAATTTAAAGTCAACGATAATGAAGAATTCAAGACCACATGAAGACCAAGGGGAGTTTGTTAGTGCACTTTGGGTGTTAAGTGCATGCCTTCCAAATGCTAGGGTCTTTATTGTACAAGTCTTGAAAGTTAGTCCTAGTTTTATCCTAGGGAAAGATAGTCCCAACTTTATCCTAGGGACATTTGTCCAAGTTTTAAGTCTAGGGTTAGGGGTTTTTGTTAGGGACAAAAGTTAGGGTTTTGGTGTAGATTGTTTGTCCGAGTTTTGTCCTAGTCTATATATATGTGTTGTATAGGATTAGGGCAAGCATCCACAGACAAGAAAATCGATCAAGAAGCTGTGTGCACCTCTCTCACTTCTCCTGGTGTGCACATCCTAGAGAGAGAGACTATGTGTTAGTGAGAGAAAGCTAGGGTTTAGATCTTTGTGATCTAAACCAGCTTGTAGATGATGTTTACTCCTTTGGTATGTAATCTGTGATGACTGATTCAATATAAAGGGTTCATCTTCTACGTATTTCTATCTTTGTTCATATTTTGTTCTTCATGTCTTGAATCAAGTGCAATGTTTGATGTTCGTCATCGATCCGGTGCTTTAACAGTGGTATCAGAGCATGGTTACCGATTCGGAATGGTCTAACCGCCTTCCGAATCACCATTGCTCTTGATTTGATGTTTGTTTCCGCCAAACATCTTGAAGATGTGAAGAATCTGCTCAAAACTTGAAGAAAATGAAGCTGTTCGTCGGCTGTGATGGTTTTTCATTTTGGAGATCTAGGGTTTTGATCTGAAAAAGGCACTGTCCGAATTTTTGTAAGTGTTTTACGAAGTCCGAGTTTCCATTCTGTGTCTGTGTTTCCGGGGTTTTTGGTGAACCAGTGTGAAGTCACACTGGGGGAGATTGTCCGGAGACTAGTTACTGGAGATTGTCCGAGTTTTCTAAGGATATGGGTAATCCGAGCTTCTTGAAGACTTTTAAAGTCCGACCTTTCAAATGTCCGAGTTTTAAGTCTGATGATTCACATTTTCAATTCCGAGTTTTAGAAAGGCAAAGATATTTCCGAGTTTCTTTAATTGTTTCGAGGTTTCGTTTCATCAGGAAAATGAACCTGTGTCCGACTTTTAACAGTTCTGAACTTGTTCCGACCTTTAACAGTCCCGAGTTTCACTGGTTTACAGTCCGATTTTCTTCGATTGATCCGAGTTTTATTCGTTCTTAAACTGGTTCAGTGATTCCGATTTTGGTTCAGTTCCGAGTTCATAATCATTCCCGAGTTATTGAAACAGTTTCAGGGTATTGCCTTGTGTTCCGATACTTGGTCCGAGTTTTTTAATTTGTTCCGAGTCTTAGTGATTCCGAGTTTTTTAAACAGTTCAGCATAGTTCAGTTGTTTACTCTGAGTTTTACTTCAGTTCCGGAACAGTCTTAACTTTGTTCCGAGTTGTATCAATTCCGAGTTTTGGACGTTTCCGAACCTTAGTCACATGTTTAAACTGCAGGTCCGAGTTTTTGGTTCTCTTAAAGTGTCCGAGACTTAGTGGGTTCCGAGTTTTTGTCCATATATTACTGTACAAATTTTAATCTGTCCGAGTTTTTAAGAAGTTTGTTAACTGTCCGAGTTTTGTAAAACACGTTGTGTATCTCATTCAGGTTCTGAGTTTCAGTGTTACTGAGTTTTTAATCCACAATTTCAGTTAAGTGTCACTCCGATTGTTAAGTATCCGAGTTCTCAGTCCAAGTTTTAAAGAAAGTTCAAGGTTCTGGTTGAAAAAGATTTCTCTGTTTCCGAGTTTACACTAAGCACTTCAGGTCCGAGTTTGATAGGGTCCGAGTTTCTTGATTTCTTTACACTCAGGTCCGAGTTTCTCAACACTCAGGTCCGAGTTTCTTTACACCCTTATGAGGTCAGAGTTCCCTTATGAGTTCAGAGTTTCTTATGAGGTCAGAGTTCTTATATAGATCATCTTGTGATCTAGGTTTGTCTACTCCTTTGATAGTCTGAAGTAAATCTCCGAGTTTTGTTCCTCTTTCACTCCTTCAGAGTTTTTAAACTTTCAGTTCTCCAGAGTTTGTTCCTTTAAATGCATTTCCGAGTTTAATGTCAAATTTCCATTTGTTGGATTTTGATAAGTAGAGGTTTTGGGAAAATTTTGGTGATCGAAATTTTTTTTTCCACGAAATTTTGTTCGGTAATGGCGGTAAATGGTATTTACAAGATTCTCGGTGTTGGAATGTGTTCTTACTAGAGATTCGTGTAACAAATTGAGACTACTATCGAGCATTAGAGGTGAAGAGAATAAGATTTGCTTGGATTTTTGTATTGTTTACAAAGAAAAAGGGGGAGTAAAAATTTTTGAAATTCCTATTTTCTTTGTAAATCAAAAGCTCGTGGTGCTACATCGACACAAGTTCATGTTTACTATCTTTAAGATTAACTTAGTGATAATCTTACCGGTGGCGAAGTGTTTATAACATGAAGCAATTTAGAGCTAGTGTATGATTGAGTTTTATCAAGTTTGTTCGAGGTTTAATCAACTGTTGACGTGATGAAGCAAATTGTTCTTTTGGCAACTAGTTGAAGGTCAAGCCTTTATCGTATGCCGGTTAGAGTAGAGATGATTAGTCTTCTTGATCTCTCTTCCAAGTTGGTGACTGATCGGATTCTCGAAATAGGGGTTCTTACATTGAGGGGGAGATTGGAGACGAAAGTCATCGGGTAATTGGTGGATTCGTGAAGATACGAGATTGGATCTTGAAGATTCGAGATGAAATGATTTCAGACACTCGGTTGAAGACTCTGATCAAGATGGTGGATGTACTTTTACGGAGTTTGGTTTGTTATTAACTTATCGAACTGAGCTTCATGTCTTTGCGAAATTTGAAGTGTTCAAGGTTGGGCATTGGAAATCCAATGTTTCTTTCTGCTGTTGGTTAGGTTTGAAGATTAATGTATCGAGCGATATTCCTACATGTGGTTGTAGGTCAGTTCGCGTTAACTTGATTCGGGAGTAGTTTGAGGGGGAGGATCTACAGTGTTTGATGTTGGATTCTTCGGGTTTCTCAAAGCGACCTTAAATGATCGTCAGCAAGTCTTTTATTAGAAGGGTTGAAGATTGATGTGCTCTGCCAAAAAGATCAAGTCTCAGCCAAAGTTGATAGCAACCATGATATCATCAGTCAAGGGGGAGTCTGTAAGTGCAGTATCCGGTGACTGAAGATTATCGATGCCACACAGAACTGATGCAACAGTTAAGGGGGAGACTGTAAGTGCAGTTCCTGCCGGGTAACTGTCGCTTATCAGTTCTGGTCAACCAAAGCAGAAGTCCAATTTAAAGTCAACGATAATGAAGAATTCAAGACCACATGAAGACCAAGGGGAGTTTGTTAGTGCACTTTGGGTGTTAAGTGCATGCCTTCCAAATGCTAGTGTCTTTATTGTACAAGTCTTGAAAGTTAGTCCTAGTTTTATCCTAGGGAAAGATAGTCCCAACTTTATCCTAGGGACATTTGTCCAAGTTTTAAGTCTAGGGTCAGGGGTTTTTGTTAGGGACAAAAGTCAGGGTTTTGGTGTAGATTGTTTGTCCGAGTTTTGTCCTAGTCTATATATATGTGTTGTATAGGATTAGGGCAAGCATCCACATACAAGAAAATCGATCAAGAAGCTGTGTGCACCTCTCTCACTTCTCCTGGTGTGCACATCCTAGAGAGAGAGACTATGTGTTAGTGAGAGAAAGCTAGGGTTTAGATCTTTGTGATCTAAACCAGCTTGTAAATGATGTTTACTCCTTTGGTATGTAATCTGTGATGACTGATTCAATATAAAGGGTTCATCTTCTACGTATTTCTATCTTTGTTCATATTTTGTTCTTCATGTGTTGAATCAAGTGCAATGTTTGATGTTCGTCATCGATCCGGTGCTTTAACAGGCTTGCAGTCTAAGAAAAAAAAAACATATGTTCAAACCCCATATACTATGGGTATATTTTGAGGGTCACGACGATAAGAAACGGAAAACGTTGAAGACAATACTAGAGGGTTTATAGTTCACCCAAAATCAAATAGGTTTATTAGCTCGTAAATGAATTGGTGGCATGTCGTAAGAACGTGTGGTTCTCGATTTTACTTAGGACCAAGAGGTCTAGTTTGGCTTTCTAAATACAGCCAATTATGATCAGGTACATGATTTTCTATATTATATAAATTTAAAAAAAAAATATGTAGTATGGTGAGTGAAATTGCAATAAAATGGAAACATTGGTATTAAAATTACAAAACATTTCTGATAATAGCAATGGCCTATAAACCACAAGGACCAAAACCGCTATTTACTCAAGTATTTTTATTGATGAAATAACTGAGACTTCCAAATACACAACGTATCCTAGGATTAGATTATTTGTCCCATAAATATTATGATTATTTTATTAATATTGAGAAGACAATTGATTCCTCGATTAATTGTACAAATCACGGTTTTTTAATCGAACTAAAACTAAAAGTCAACGAAAAATTCTGGTTGACCAATTACGTAAAAACAAAACATGTAATACATAATATTTTAGGTATAATCATGTATTAAGATAAATAATATACAAAACATTAGCCAAGGGTTAGGTTCAAGAGTGAACACTAGTATAGCTTGAGAACTGAGTGAACTAATTCTGACCATACACGTGTGTAGATCAATGGCCAGGATTTGATGTTGAAATACACTAGTGTATTTTACGATTTGATGATGAGATCCTGGCCATACACGTGTGTAGATCATTGACCAGGATTTGTTCACTCAGTTCGCAAATACACTAGTGTTCACTCTAGAACCCCACCCTATATAGCCAAATCAACGTATAATACCCACATAATGTCGTATACAAAAGATTTAATCGCATAATAAAGCATAAACAATCAAGTTTTTATTATTAAATGTGCAGTCACGCAAGAAGCATAATTGTAATAACATAGTTATAACAAATCATATTAAATTTGTAATTATATAATGGATTTATATTGAATGTCTAATGATTTATGTTGAATATGTAATCACGCAATGGGTATTAAAAAATCACGTAATCATGTGTTGGGTATTATAATGGGTACTATGCAATGTTTCAAAAAACCGGTTTAAACCGACCGGTTGAACCGGTTAAACTGGATGTTGGAAGCTTGGCCGGCTCGAATCATACCAGTAAATTGAGAGAACGGCAAAGAAGTTGTACCGCAGATAAATTGGATTATACCGGTTTAAACCGGTATCGGGCCAAAGGTTAAAATTTGTACTTTTAATCTTTTATGCGCCCAAAAGATAACGATTTACCTTTTTAGTAAAACCTAGCACCTAAAAAGCTACCAATAGTGAATTTTTGGATTATCTTTTTGGATTACCTTTTGGAATATTTTTATTATTGAATGATGTAGTTTTGAATTATTTTTTTGAGTTGAAATTGTATTTTATGGATTTGTAAGGTTACTTAGTCAATTTGGTTGAACTGCCTCCGGTTCAACTGGTTGAACCATTTTTAAGCATAACCCGGTATGATTTAAAAACCGGTTTTTAAAACATTGGTACTATGTATTCAAAATCATGTAATCACATAATGAGTATTCAAAATCCTGAAATTTTTTTAAGAAAACTATAGCAATAGACTGATTGAATTAAAGAGAATAAATTACTCGTTAATATGGTGTATTTTTTAAAAACAATTTAGCGTAGAAGAAAGTTATAGCGGTTTGAAAATCAAGTGGAAAAGTAATTCACTTAAGAAAAGACTAAATTACCCGGTAACATTTATCACTCCCTCCTACGTATGATTGTATAGAAATTATGTCTTGTTAAAATTCCTTTTATCGCAACCCAGTCGAAAAAACACTTCAAAAACCGATGTCGAAAAAGTCAAATTCTGCAAACCGGCCCAAATTCCTTTTATCGCAACCCAGTTAAAATTCGGTGCATGCATACTAAATTAGAGTAAATTAGTGTTTTCGTTATTGCACAAATCATTCTTGAACTACAAAAATTACAGAAATCATCCTTTACGTTGATATGTTGCACTTTTCTTCCTTTTCTGTATATTAGTTGTAATGATAAATATAAGATTATATATATTAAATACCCAAACAAAGTAAGACCACGATCAACATATGGACCGATCATGGACCAACAAAACGAGTCTGTAAATTGAAGAATATGTTTGATATAACGACCGGGTTGTACACTGATCGTCCAACCCACTTAAAATTTTGAGGGACGAACACAAACCATAAGATCACCGTCGGTTCCACAGCACAACCTGTCTTTAAAAAACATTTACTGTAAATATTATAACATAACAATATTGTTCAAAAAGTTTAACTTTCACTCTGAAATTAACATGTTTTCATTTAGCCAAGAGTTTTGAGTGATATTTAACCAGTTTGACTTTGCTTGTTTGACCAAAGAAGAAAACGTAACATGAACCAATTTAGGAAAATAGGCCAAAAATGTCACCTCTAAGCTAGTGAAGTGCGAAAAGATATAAAAATACATACTTCTTAGTCGAAATTATCAATCTTGATGGGAACGATTTCGTCTACAACCTTAAAGTGTCCCACTAAACATGCGAAAAACACCATTTGTTGTTCAAATGTGAATTTAATGTTTTCGGCCTGCACACATATTAGAGTAACCAACTTACTTTTACCAGAAAATTAAATTAAAAACAAAAAAAAAGACATTTTATATATTTCTAACCTTACGAAATGTAGGACCGGTTTTGACACCGTTCGATTGCGTAACGGACGTTTCACGTGCGGAATCCGTGAACGTACGTGACTGAACACACACTATTGTACTACTAACGTGATTTTATTGAATGATGTGACAAATCCGGTACAAAAATTCACGTTTACACTACTTTCTCTCTCTACACTTTCTCTCTCTAGAAAGTCTTCTTCAAATCTTCTAAAAAATCTTAAGTCTTACTAAAATCATGACATAATCTCCTATTTATATGGTCAAGGCAACTTAATGAAAGTTCTCATTAATTACAAGTTTGCCACCTTGCCATTTCTAACTAAATATAACATTATGCACTTGATTTCTTCCGGCTTTTCACTACGACTCGGATTGACGAAGGCGATAGACAATAAATGCATCAACAATCTCCCCCTTGGATATTGCCGTAGTCAATATCGTAGTGAAACTCATAGCGGCTTGTCTTTCTCTCTCTCTAAGACTCGAACAAAGATGTAGTCGACAGACAACTGCACTAACAAACTCCCCCTTGGATGTTGATGGAATCTTTAGTGAGAGTCTTCAAATACTCTTGCTCGAACAGAATCCCGGTGGATCTGTCTTCAGCTTCCGTTGCTCTTTTTCTTCAGAATCTTCAGGCTCCCCCTTTCGTCAAGCTTCCGTGCTTTTGGGATCGACGCCTTGCTTTCCAGATACAAGCTCCTTTTGCATTAAGCTCGTCTTCAGACTCCCTCTTAGACTCGGCTGTCGGGATCGTAGTCTGGCTTTTCGTAGCAACAAATTTCAAAACCTGCACATCTCAACCTCTCTATTACAAACCAATAAAGTTGTGATTCAACTTAATGAATCAACTAAACATCTGAGAATTATTCGTAATTAAAAATTGATCATTATTTGAAACAAGTTGTGATTCAACTTAATGAATCAACTAAACATTTAGAACCATTTAACCAACCTGTTTGTTTATCATGTTTAGCCTTTTAGATTTTGAATGTCAGCTCTCCAACATCAGTTGTCGAAAATCTTTTTGGATTTTAAAAAAATATAAATGCAAAGACAGTAATTAAATGCAGAAATGAAATATGTACAGACATATTTTTGTGAGTTTGTGAAAGAGGATCATATCAGTTTTTGAGACACATCACAAACACCGTTAAGCTTTTAATCGTTTTAAGTTCTAAACGATTCACGTTGATTGACGATATAATTGTCCTCTTAAGCTCAATCTAAAAACTTTCGAAATGTTTACCGATACTTTAAGGTATATTAACATAGCACTAAGTTCTTATGGACCCCACAATCTTAGCATATCCCCTCATCATGCAATACACTAACTCAAGTAATGCCTTTAAACTTTTATCAACTGTGATTTGTGCGAAAACAAAGCAGAATGTTTAAACATTAACAATCAGGTCGATACTTCCGTATACGCTGAGAAAGTCCAATGTTTAAACAAAATAAGAAAAATAAAACAAGTTGAAGTTGTTTAGGCTTTAACCACCAGGTCGATACTCCCGTATACGCAGAGGTGATCCAAAGCTTAAACGAAACACCAAAGAAAATAAAGCAGAACGTTTAGGCAACAACATCCAGGTCGATACTCACGTATACGCAGAGGATGTCCGATGCTTAAACAAAATAAAGAAATAAAACAAGTTTAAATCTTTGCAAAATAAAATGCACAATCACAGCGACTTTTCAGCAAAGTTGTGAAAGTTCACAAACTTAACCAGTTTTATGTCTTTCGACAATCAGCGATTACTGAGTAGGCACACAATCAAGAAGGACAAAACTAAGTACTATGCTTTTGACCATGTTTCCCACTAGAACTAGGCTTTTTCATTTAAGTTTGTATCGTTATCGCAAATCTACTAGTCTAGCTGAGCCTATCGTCACATCTTTAGTGAGACCGTTTATCACATTTTACATTTCATTTCTTTAGCATGATGTGATAGTCCACTGATTTACTATCATTTCCTCTTGTCTCAACAAAACTCATTTTGAATTTTTCAATGTTTTTGACTTTTTCAAATTTTCAAATGTTTTTGGATTTTCTAAAAATTCTTACTCCCCCTAAAATGCAAACACATTTTAGGAAATTTGAAACTACACTGTACAACCAACTTGACAACTGATATCGAATCACTTCAAATCGCCATCCACTTGGCATAAACAATCAGAACTCCCCCTGACAACAAACTATTTTCCCATAGTGATTTCAAAACATTTAAGTTTGTTTTAATCAAAATGGTTTTTCCGGAAAAATTAGTTTGTTTACCAATCCATTTGTAGGTTCAGGGTCACTTCATCACATTGTTTTCTTCATACACATGACAAATTTTACAATTTCAGTTTTAGATCTCAAATATCACTTGTAGAAAATCAAGTACAACTTAATGTCCCTGATTTACCACTTGAAAGTCGAAATATCACCGAAGTGAATTTCTCAAGAAATATGCCGATTCCTACTCCCCAATTACCAACCTCGGAGTTCCGGCAAGTCAGGTTTTTCATTTAAACAGATTCACCCAAGCCTGACGGTCCTTGGGTGATTTCGAATTCTTGTTCAACAATGGTGGAAAATTTGCATCATCCATTGTTAAACCTGAATTCTCCATTTTTACCTCAACCAATGGCTCCTCTGGCTTTACCATACCAGAATCATTGCCTGAACATGGCTTGTCTGACTTTGACCTGTCAGATTCATTGCCTGATGGTGGCTTGTCTGACTTTAATACGTCAGATTCATCGCCGACCATTTTCTTCTTCTTCTTTTTCTCTTCTGTCCTCAGATTTGTATCTGATGAACTCGTCTTGCTTGACTTTGCAGTCGAGGAAAGCGATTCATCAGAACTCTTATTTTTACCAACAGATGAACCCGAGGACAAGATCTTCTCTAGATACTCTCTGGCCTTCTTCCTCTTCTTTCGCAGTTTGTCTTTTTGCCCTTGTGAAAGCTTCACTTTCTTTTCTTGAACTTTAGGTTCTTGAACCTTCTGTTCTTTGACATTCTGTTCTGAAACTTTCAGTTCCTTGGGCTTGACAGTGACTGGTTTCTTTGCCAATTTCTGAGAATTAACCTTCAATCTTTCACTTGATTTCCTTGGGCAATCTCTGGCAATATGTCCTTTGATTTGGCAGTTATAGCATCTCCTTGTCTCAAATCTCTGTCTCTGGCAGTTAACAGCAATGTGTCCTTGATAGCCACATCTGTAACACACTCTGTTATCGTACCCATCACCATTTTCATACCAAACGCTCAGATCAAAGCACTGTTTGGCTTGGTAATACTCTTTCCTCTTCTTGATTGTTGGATTTGTCTTTTGAGCACTGTGGTCTGACCTGCACCACTTATTACCAACAATTTTTGAGTTTTCGTTTTTCAATTTTTGTGCTTTTTGAATGCGATTGGATGATCGATCTGATGAGCTTTTATTTTCGTTTTGAACATTTTCCGACTTTTTAACAATTTGTTTTTGTTCTACACTCTCCTTAACAGGTTTTTGCTTTGAGCATTCACCTATTTCAGTAGATTGCAAAACAATATTTTGAAAATTTTCTTGTAATTCTAAAAATATTTTTCTTTTCTTTTCCTTTTCCTTTTCTTTTTCATCATCAGCTTTGTCATCGCAATCCTCAACTTTGACATTATCAAAGTTTGTGACATTGTCACTTATTGGAACAGAATTGATCGATTTTGGGCATGAAATATTCACATACGCTGAAGAAATCACAAAACCTTTCAATTTATTTTCTAAATCAGCAATTTTATGCCGATAACTTTCAGCTTCTTTTTCAAGCTGAATGATTTTAGCAAGATGAGAATTTATTTCAATCTGTTTCTCAAGATTATCTTTACCAAAGATATCTCTCTCATCTTCTAAAATCTTTATTTGATCTTGAAAATCTTTCTCAATTTTTACGTTTTCATTTTCTAGATTTTGTTTTTGATTTTTCAAAACATTTTCTGATTTTTTAAGATTCTCATTTTCTAATGTCAAACTCTCTAAATCCCTCAAGAGTTTGGCATTTTCTGATTTTAGATTTTCACAGTTTAAGCACTTTACAATCATCTTTACATTCTCAGCTTTCTTCTCAACCTTGATAGCTGAAATGTCTTTAACCTGCTCTTCTTCCTGAACAATTTCCTCCGATTTGAATTTTGCTTCATCAGCTGCTTCATTCTTTCGGAGTTCAAGCTCTCGCTCTTTAATCTTTTCGATGAAAAAACACAAATTCACGTCTAAGTATATCTTCTTTAAATCTGACAAATATGTTCTCCACTCATCACCCGGTAAAACATTTGCTAACTTGTTAACCCATTCCTCATTGGACATGGTTATCTTCAATCTCACCATCTCCCAATACAACTCGATTTATCTTTTGATCAATTCATCAGTTGATTCTCCCTTGATATCTGTAAAATTTTCAAACTTGTTCAGTGTAAGATAAATTTCAGAATCCATGTTTTGGTATCAAAAGATTCACAATTACGAATTCTCAATCAATAATGAAATTCGGACAAACAAACGACTATTCGATTGAATATCAAAGATTAGGCAACAACAAATCGAGTGAGGATTCTCTCGGGTGAGGATCCTAATCTTGACAAACACCTTGGATTTCCTGCAAACAAACAAGTAAACAATTAAGTCAAAACTGATTGAATACGTAACAGTGTGTTGATGAACCCAATCTAAGACTCGTTGTCGAAGATTCGTCAACCGGTTCCAATGAATGAACACTGTTAATTCAAATGCCCCCCAATTCTTTATAGAATAATAATGGTTTTATTTTTTATTTTTTTATATATTTTTTTTTTATAACAACAATAGCAGATTGATAATTGGGCGGGTGTCTTAATATGCGGTGAACAAGTGGGTTGGGATTGGGCTAATAATAGGTAATGAGGTGTAATCAGTGAAACGATGATTGTTATAGTATTTCAAACCCGCATACACATGGGACGACAACAAGCAACCGATTGGACCTTCAATACATAGTGTGGCCGACAACTTGTTTTTCAAATTAATGTCATTGGACCTCAAAGTCACTAATGCCGACAACCTTTAGTAATCACACGATAACGTCCTGCCAACCAATAATCAATTGTAGCCGACAATTTTTTTCAGAAACTCACGTGAAGAAGACGACTCATAAGCGAACCATACTGACACTTGGAGCGGACCTTTTATGTCAAATAAGCGGACCATCAAACAAAACGTTTGAATAAGCGAACCACAAAAGTAACAATGAGCGAACCACCACAGAACTTTGGAGCGAACCAGAATGTTGCACTAAGAGCGGATCAGGCAGCTGACTATCGAGCGAACCACAAATGATCTTTGGAGCGGACCTGAATGGTTACCTATCAGCGAACCAGAACAATTCCACATGAGCGAACCATACGCTGTTTCTGACCAAATAAGCGGACCATGTCTGCTGTTGACGATTCGACCCGAAAACCTGCGATTTCTCCTAAACTATTTGGAATTTCGATCTGAAACTTGGTAGGGTTTTAGATCAGGTCTATGCGCACAACATATCCAAAAATCAGACGAAACGGACCATGAAAACCCGTTCAATTTGACGAATTTCGATGAAAAACGTGATAAAAATAAAAAGATGAAGAATTTGATGAAATATGGATCTGAAACGCCTCTGAAATCGCTGAAATCTGTACGAAAACGATGTGTTTGATCAAGCAATCGAGCTCCTAGCTCTGATACCAATTGTAGGACCGGTTTTGACACCGTTCGATTGCGTAACGGACGTTTCACGTGCGGAATCCGTGAACGTACGTGACCGAACACACACTATTGTACTACTAACGTGATTTTATTGAATGATGTGACAAATCCGGTACAAAAATTCACGTTTACACTACTTTCTCTCTCTACACTTTCTCTCTCTAGAAAGTCTTCTTCAAATCTTCTAAAAAATCTTAAGTCTTACTAAAATCATGACATAACCTCCTATTTATATGGTCAAGGCAACTTAATGAAAGTTCTCATTAATTACAAGTTTGCCACCTTGCCATTTCTAACTAAATATAACATTATGCACTTGATTTCTTCCGGCTTTTCACTACGACTCGGATTGACGAAGGTGATAGACAATAAATGCATCAACACGAAAACCATGCTGCTCCCCTTCGTACTCCACTAAAGCAACTGGCAATCCTTTTGCTTTCAATGCTTGATAAATTTTTCTTGCTTGATCCAGAGGTACAATCTATAACACAGCATAGCAACCAGGAGCGTTCATGAGCCGGTTTTGACGGAAATCCTAGGCTGAATCACTTGCTACAAACAACACAAAAACCCTGCCGCGTTGGTTGGTTTGGGGGGGGGGGGGGTTTCATTTCGGCAGTTGGAACCAACCTTTTTATTATTTTCTTTTCAAAATAATTTGTTTGTATTAAAAAAATTAAAACTATAAAGAAGGCTCATGATGGTTATACCTGTGTATTCCAAAAAATGAAAAAAAAACATAAAAACATAAAAAATAATAAGCATTAAATGGTCGGTGCATTACTAAAATAATTAAAACTATAAAGAAGGCTCATGATGGTAATAACTGTGATTCCAGAAATAAAATTAAAAAAAAAAACATAAAAAATAATAAACGTTAAATGGCCGGTTCTAACATGTTCCAGGCTCCAAACTGCCAAAAGCGAACAATCAACCGAACCATACCGACTGACTTGCTTTGGTTTAAACAGTTCGGTCGGTTTCAACTGTTTATAAGGCAATGTTTCACTATCTCTTACTTCACTGAAATTGTTTAATCCCGTTAACTTCATCTAACCCTATTTTTAGTGGTTTTTGGTTTAAAAAATAAAAGAATAGTTAATTGAATATCTTAACATCTGTAACAGATAACCCATTTCATACCCCTTAACACAAAGAAGGGGTGGTTTGCAATGTCGGTTAACATGTCTTGTCACCATTAACACCCCAAATGTTAAAGTACACCCCATGACCTTATAAATAGAAATATTGATACGTATAAAAAAATTAAGGGCTAACATTGGATGTTTTAATGCCGCCTATTTTTTTATTAAATGACATTTTTATCATTCAAACCATCTAACCACATTAAATGCTTCAAATTTTTAGAGGTAACCCAGAGAAAAACACTTAGTGTCATTCTTCTTTCTTTTTTATAATATTTTAACAAACATAACTTTGAATTTGTTGATATTTATAGATATAAATATAAGTTTTTAATCAACAAAATAACGTTATTTAGAAATTTTATAATTACTTTCATATTAAATTCACTTGTTAATGAAAATATAACAACTATCAATATAATTAAATAATAGTAATTCATAATTAAGTAGGAGAGGGATGGGAAAACCAAAATGTAGATGACTTACAATTGTGACAAATGTCACCGGTTCCTCCTTGGAGGTCACCGGTTCGATCCACGGCAGCGGCGTTATGGGGGGAGGACGTCCCAATGATGGATCGTTCCTACCGAGGCATGGTGCGGTCTTGAGGGCAACCCGGTTTTACCCAGTTGTTACCCCAGCGAGTCTCTCGTGTGGGGGCAGTATGGTTTCCGGGCGAAGGTCAGCTTGCGCAACGGCCGGGGCCCGATCGAACATCGCGTCCGGAAGAGCGGGGCTGACGGGGGATTGTCTTCGACATGAACCCGGTGACCAATAGGTCCTGTACATAGAAAGTCACTCTTAAAAAAAAATATAGTATAGATATAGATATAGATATAGATTTTTTTAGTATAAAATTCTAATGAGTAAATTACACCTTTGGTCCATGCATTTGTGTCAGAATACAAATTCATTTTGACTACAATTTTAATTTAATGGATTCAATATCAATGACATTGTTTGCTTTCACAAATAGTCCCTGCACTTACAAAGTTAGCTTTTTATCTTAAAAAATATTTCTAAAGTAAATTTTTTAGTTTTATGTCATATGAACTTCACGAATATATGCTACATGGTAGGTGACGATTCCAGATGAAACTAATGTAATTACTTATGTAATCTACGACACAAAGACCAAAAGTCCAAAACCCACCTAAATAATGTGATAGATAATTTTCTCTTCTCTTTTGGTCTTCTTCTTTATAATTCGCTCAATACTTTGATCCATAACAGTTTGAAAAATTGGTTTTTAATAAACCAACCTTTGTCTCGTTGGTAGATAATAATCTTACCTACGTAATTGGTATACAATAATCCTACCTATCAACATGTTGGTTCTTAATGAACTTCCGTTAATTATTTTTAACTGAAGTTAGTTTTTAAGTTTTATTTATTACACAAACAGTCCCTGTAGTTGTAATTTACTAGTTTTAACTATTTTGTAAAACAAAAACACGTCAAGGGCCATGTAATTAAATTTTAGAGTAAACTGCCATTTTGGTCCCTGTGGTTTGGCCAGTTTTGCCACTTTAGCCCAAATCTCAAACTTATTACATCTGGTTCCCTGTGGTTTGCATTTTGTTGCCATTTTAGTCCAAATTTCAAATTTGACCAGATTTCTCATTAATGACCTGCTATTTTGTCTTTACCCTCAGGGGCATTTTGGTCATTTTAGATTTATTATCTCTTTATTATAACTCAATTATAATAAAATCCCTTATCATCATCATCTTCAACCTCATCTCTCAAACAGACATCTCTCTCTCTCTCTCAACATAAATCATCTTCTTCAAAGTTCCCAAACCACAAACCCACCCTTTCATCTGCAGACCAGTCATCATCTTCATCATCGGCATCATCCTCATCATGGCCGATCAATCCAGATTAGTCACCGGCTACCCCGCCACCACCACCACCACCACCGGCCACCCAACCACCGGCTTCATCATTGTCATCATCATCCCCAAAAATAATCAGCTCTCTCTCTCTCTTCTCTCTCTCTCTCTATAGCACCACCACCGCCTCCCCCTCCCTCTCTCTCTATTCTCTCTCTCTATAGCACCACAACCACCGCCACCTCCTCCCCCTTCTCACCACCGCCACTCCGGCGTCGTCCCCCTTCTCACCATCGCTCTTGGCTTGAAACCCTACCGAAACTCAGATCCACCATCATCATCATGATCTCTGATGCTTATTTCAGATATGTTGGCATGGTGGTGCGCCGTGAGAGATGGTGGTTCAGATCTGCTGATGCTTCCACCGCTTTTCTCGAATTTCCCATTTTACAAGAAGTCCTAATTCCAAAAATCACAGGGACCAAAATGGTAGTTTACTCTAAATTTTATATATACATATGTGTACTAGTTCCAGATTTATCGCAAACAACACTCGAAAATCCTCCTTTTCCTCAATTTTGATTTCCGATGTAAACAACTACCACCGCCACCGCCATGGGAGTTCTCCGACGGATCAAGTAAACGACCACCAAAATTGGAATTTCAGGTATCAAACTACCCGGTTTTGGTCGGTGATTAAAAGCCCCAAACAAATTTCTATCACTCTTTATTCTTTCGACCGATTTGGGGGCGGGTTCCAATCTAGGGTTCATATGGGGAATCAAAGTGTTGACAACTTAAAACTAGTAATTGTTCTTGAGGTTTTTTTGTTTTATAAAATAGTTAAAACTAGTAAATTACAACTACAGGACTGTTTGTGTAATAAATAAAACTTAAAAACTAACTTCAGTTAAAAAAAATTAACGAAAGTTCATTGAGTACCAACATGTTGATAGGTAGGATTATTGTATATCAATTACGTAGTTAAGATTATTATTTACCAACGGGACAAAGGTTGGTTTATTAAAAACCAATTTTCCTAACAGTTTATATCAACCTGATTGTGTTCGAATCGAAACCCTTAATTTATGTTATTTTTTTTATGTTCACATGGGGCATGATGAAATCGAGATAACATATGGGAATGTTGCTTGGATCAGTGCCCACGGCAATTTTGAGTTCGGAGGAAAGGACTCAGTCAGCAGAGAAAGAAAAGGGGCCTTTGGTTAACTTTATGTATGTCGCTAATGCGAAGCCGCTAAGGATCTAAATTAACACTAGCCCTCGTAAGTGCAGTGCAGAGGCCGAATTCATAAAAAAAATTGTAAATCAACTATCAAATCCGTAATTTGCCCCAAACCAAATAAAAAAAAGTAACTTGGTAACTAACTCAAGGGCCAATCGTTGTGCGAAAAGTATTGACAACTAATGCTAAAAGAATTGTCAACATTATAAAACAAAGTAACCAAATTTATTAAAAAAAAAAACTATATTGTCTAAGAAAAGAGGAAATTTCGATATGTTTACATTTAGCTAAGTTTCTGTAGGATCGTGAAACGATCTAACGAGTCGATCAGAAGAGTGCTCAGACCGAATCAGAGGCGGAATTCACTGATTCGGTCTTCGTTTAGCTTGGATTCACTAATAAATGTCTTGTTTATTGATCTTGAACACTCTACAGCGCGTAGACACCTCGAGAGCACTTCGGCGTCGGAATTTAGAATGTTACAAATGAACTCGTTTGAAGGCTATTTATAGGGAGGACCCTTCCGTTTGAAAATGACATAACCATTTCAAACGGAACCCTTCAAACGTGACCTCTCAAACGAACATCTCTCAAACTTACATGTTTCAATTTCATATTTGACTTTTAAACGGTTAACTTCTAAATTTGTCTTCATATGTCTATATTGCAAAAGATGATGTCACATATATGATGTCATCATCATATATGATGACATCACTTCTTGTTCAGCAACGCAACGAACCCGAGACTCGACATAAGACGAAGACGACAGATGAATGCACCAACAGACTCCCCCTCAGATGTTGACGAGTCTTAAGTGTCGAGTATTCTCAATCTTCAGTCTTTATCAGTCTCTTTTCTTTCTTAGCATATACCAAGATCTTCTCTTTGGCTCTAACCTCGTCAGACTCCCCCTCTCATCATGATGGGATCGCTGTCTGGAATTAGCTATCACCTTGAGATCAATCCCTGGCTTTATCTCTGATCAGTTCATCTTCTGCACACATTTTCTCACCAAAAACATAAGTTTTTACTTAAAACAATAAGAAAAACTTACTAGTAATAGTTACATCAAGTTCAAATTAATGACCTTGATTAACTAATCAAACCATTCTTTTACAAAATCAGTTTCTTCTTTTAAACGCACACTCCCAAACCAGTTCATCATGATCAGCACTTGAAATTTTGAAAATCTGCTCTTCAACATCAGTTGTCGAAAATCTTTTTGTATTATCAAAATTTATGCTAAAACACACTAAAATCTTTTTGGGTTTTTTCAATGTAATGAAATGAAATGCAGAAAAGAAATATTTATATACAATATTTTTGTGAGTTCGTGCAAGAGGATCATATCAGTTTATGTGACCGATCACTAACACCGTTAAGCTTGATTTCATTTTATGTTCTAAACGATTCACATAGATTGACGATATATTTGTCCACATAAACTCAATCTAAAAACTTTCAACATGCTTACCGATACTTTAAGGTATATTAAGATAGCACTAAGTTCTTATGGACCCCACGATCTCAGCATATCCCCTCATCATGCAATACACTAACTCAAGTAATGCCTTTAAACTTTATCAACTGTGAATTGTGCAAAAACAAAGCAGAATGTTTAAACATTAACAATCAGGTCGATACTTCCGTATACGCAGAGAAAGTCCAATGTTTAAACAAAATAAGAAAATAAAAATAAGTTGAAGTTGTTTAGGCTTTAACCACCAGGTCGATACTCCCGTATACGCAGAGGTGATCCAAAGCTTAAACGAAACACCAAAGAAAATAAAGCAGAACGTTTAGGCAACAACATCGAGGTCGATACTCACGTATACGCAGAGGATGTCCGATGCTTAAACAAAATAAAGAAATAAAACAAGTTTAAATCTTTGCAAAATGAAATGCACAATCACAGAGATTTTTCAGCAAAGTTGTGAAAGTTCACAAACTTAACCAGTTTTATGTCTTTCGACAATCAGCGATTACTGAGTAGGCACACAGTTAAGAAGGACAAAACTAAGTACTATGCTTTCGACCATGTTTCCCACTAGAACTAGGCTTTTTCATTTTAGGTTTGTATCGTTATCGCAAATCTGCTAGTCTAGCTGAGCCTATCGTCACATCTTTAGTGAGATTGTTTATCACATTATATCTTTCCATTTCTTTAGCATGCTGTGACAGTCTAACTGATCTACTATCATTTCCTCTTTTATGCAACAAAACTCATTTTTTCATTTTTCAATGTTTTTTTTTTAATTTTCAAATTTTCTAATTTTTTTAAAATTTTACTCCCCCTAAAATCAAAATATGTCTCAATTTTGATTTTCTAGGAAAATTTGAAAACAAGCTGTACAAGAAAACGTGACAACATGATGAGAATTACTTCAATTCTCCATTCACTTGGCATGAACAATCAGAACTCCCCCTGACAACAAAACATTTTCCCATAGTGATTTCAAAACACTTAAGTTTGTTTTAATCAAAATGGTTTTTCCGGAAAATAAGTTTTGTGTGACGTTTCACAAACATGGGGATCTTTCATCACTTTGTTTTCTTCAATCACTTGTAAAAAACTAACATGTTTAAGATCAATCCACAAACATCACTTGTAGAAAATCAAGTACAACTTAATGTCCCTGATTTACCACTTGTAAGTCGAAATATCACATTCGTGAATTTCTCAAGAAATGTGCCGATTCATGTTCCACGCTTACCAACCTGGGAACTCCGGCAAGTCAGGTTTTTCATTTAAAGAGTTTCACCCAAGCCTGACGGTCCTTGGGTGCTTTCGAATTCTTGTTCAACAATGGTGGAAAATTTATATCATCCATTGTTAAACCTGAATTCTCCATTTTTACCTCAACACATGGCTCTTTTGGTTTTACCATACCAGATTCATTGCCTGAATGTGGCTTGTCTGACTTTGATGAGCCAGATTCATCGCCGACATGTGGCTCCTTTGTTTCCATAGAAACAAATTCATCGCCAGAAAGTGAAAATTTTACATGTTTCAATTTCATATTTGACTTTTAAACGGTTAACTTCTAAATTTGTCTTCATATGTCTATATTGCAAAAGATGATGTCACATATATGATGTCATCATCATATATGATGACATCACTTCTTGTTCAGCAACGCAACGAACCCGAGACTCGACATAAGACGAAGACGACAGATGAATGCACCAACAGTTTCAACCCTTTTGACTTACTTATTTGACACAATGGAAATAAAATAAATAGGCCGAAAATGTCGCCTCTAAGACGGTTAAACTTCAAAGAGGTACAAAAATACAAACTTTTTAGTCGAAGTTTTCAATCTTGACGGGAACGATTGCGTCTACAACCTTAAAGTGTCTCACTAAACGTGCGAAAAACACCATTTGTTGTTCGAGTGTGAATTTAATGTTATCGGCCAGCATACATTACGCATCCAAAGTAATTAATCTCTTTCCTGAAAAAATAAACATAAAAAACAAGAGGTTAAATATATTTCTAACCTTGCAAAAACCATGTTGCTCCCCTTAGTGCTCTACCAACGCAACAGGTAATCCTTTTGCTTTAATGCTTGATATATTTTTCTTGCTTGATCAAGGGGTACAACCTGCAACACAACATACATCAATCCATTACAATGTATATAAAAAATATGTTATGTAGAAATAAATCTTTACACTTTTTCAATATTTTAGCAAGGAGTGTTCATGGCCCATTAGCCGCTTTTTACAAAAAATGTGGGCTGAACCGCTAACTACGGTTTCAGTGAAAGACAAATCAAACGGCCAGGTTGCATCCGGTTTAGCGGTTTAACAGTTCGGTTTGGCGCTTTAAACCGTTTTTTATTTTAAGAGTCATTTGTTTGTATCATAAAAAAGGAACGATAAAGGGTGAGCAAACTAATTCAAAAAATAGTTCCAGTTCAGAAAACGCCATGAAAAATGCCAAGAAATACCCATTTGAAAACGCCATAAAACACCTGGTTCAATAAAAACACCATGAAAAAACCAGTTGAAAATGCCATAAATACACCAGGTTCAGAAAAAAAACGCCATAAAAACCCAGTTGAAAACGTCATAAAAAACAAATTTGAAAACGCCATAAAAACCCAGTTCATTTTTTTTTGAAAAGTATATCAATAGTATAGTCGTTGGAAAGATTAAAAAACGCTGGATTTTATGGTTTATGTTTTTTTTAAATAATCACGTATAAAAAAATTATGGATGGTTAAATGTGATGGGGAAATGGCATGTGATTAGCATGTGCAACCTTGTTTGGATCATCCCATTTTACCCTCTTGATAGTTCCAAGGTTCCTTGTATCTACAAAAATGGCCCGCATCAAACTTAGCCACAAAGCACAAAGATCTTGTGGCTGAGAATCGTTCTCACCGTTTTCACACTTTAAGGCGTTTTCTTCAGGTCCTCTTGTTTCTATATATATATATAGAAACGGGATCAGGAGAAAACGCCCAAAAGTGTGAGAACGGTGAGAACGCATCCTAGCCCAACACATGGCGCAGGACATGATCAGGGTCCGAGGGGTTTTTTGTCTTTTCAATATTCTTCTCCTTTCCCGATTTTCGCGTTTGACATGCTGCTTCATTTTTTGGCGTGCAAGATAATTTTGGCGTTATCTAGAATCATTAATTACTTGGCGTTTTACTGTTTTTCGCAGATTTCTTCTCGTTGACTTAATTCTTTTTTGTGTCACATAGTTAATTTTTTTGGCGTTATGGCGTTCTCCATGTCAATTTTTTGGCATTCTGGGTCTTCATGTTAATAATTGATTACCATAGATTAATATTTTATAAAATTACAATAATACGAAATCAAAATAAACTAATAGTCTTCCGTGGATGGGATTACATCAGAGATGTACCCATCGCTTTGTTCATCACTTTCTTCAGATTCATCATCATCAAATTTTAGATTGGTGTATAACGCCATTAGCTCATCTCTTCTTTGTTGCAGCCTATTCTTGAATATCATTGCATCGTTGGATTTTGGATCGTTCGAAGGTGCTAAATCACATAGTTGTTCAATGAGAGATAGCATCCATGTCTTCAACATTTCCTCCATTGGCAATGAATATCGCACCCCATGTTTATAAGTCACTTCAACCATTCCTTCTTCTTCATGCATCACCAAACTGCTAAGTGTTGTTAGAGGAGTATCGTCAATATCATCATCATCTTCTGCCGGAAATTTTCTCTTCAGTCTTTTTATTACAGTTCAGTTCAGGTTCTTTCACAATCATTGGCCATTGGAACCCCAAGGGCCAGGATATCCCCCTGAACCCCTTCATTCATACCAAGCATGGCTTTGATTGTCTTTACCTTCACCCTTCTCCTATTAGAGAACTTTATGATGAATCGTTTCTCTTTCCTTTCAAACCTCCATGCAATAACCTAAGCCAGTTTTGAAGTTTTTGGCGTTTTGGACAATATGTGGCGTTTTTAGTCAATGTTTTTGGCGTGTTTGAGCTTGTGTTCTCATGGTCTTCTTTTATATTAACTTTTTTTTCCCGCGCATGACAGATAATTATGGCATTTTGAAAAAGATAAATAAATTCAATTCCCTAAGTATTTGGCTTTCAATATAATAAATGTTAGTAATTATGTTTCCGTCGTTTCATTTTACTGTTTTTGCAGTTACCGTGTTTTGTTTTCAGATTAATCTGTTTTTATGGTATAACACGTCTAATCGTGACGGCTGTAATTATGGCGTTTTGTTTTCCAATGGCGTTTAGATAACGATGGGACTTTTTTGTTTTATTTTCTTTGCACATTGTTTTAAGCTTTTTTTTAGAAATATTATAATAGTACTTATTCAAAGCAATTTTATTATATTTTGGCAGTTTTTGGGGCGTTTTATGGCATGATGGCGTTTTACAAGCATTTGCTCGTTTGGCGTTTTATTATATTTTTCATCATAGTATTAATGTACTTTGTTATTTCTTAGCTGAAATTACATAACAAATAACAGATAAAGAAAATTAAAAAAAAAAACAAATAGAAGCAATTTATGATATAAATCTTCAATGTCATCAGTCTCTTTCTTCTTTTGAAACTACAAGAACTGTAAATAAATGGTGTTTTGGGTTTGGCGTGGTTTATTTTCTTTGTTCATGTGTTGAAGTGTCTTTGTGGATGTTGGAGACATAGATCGAACCCGTGTGGGTGGATGTTATCTGCCCGTCGTCTTCATTATAATAATCGAGGCCAAAGTAGCGTTTACACTGGGATAGGTCTCTTCTAATCATCCAAACCTTCTTCAAGAACAAAGAAGACAAAATGACATATGGGTGTCATCAGTCCCTCTTTCTTGAATTATGTCCATCTCATCAGCAAAATCTTACTACACTCACCTAACAAATCATTCAGCGAAACTTCATGCAGAATATTACTGAGTATCAAAGAAAAGATGTTTACCATCGTTGTATTTTTTGGCGTTTTATATTGAGTTGTATTTTTTTAGAAACCACTGTGTTTTTTTGGTGTGATAAACGGAAGGTGGTGAGACGTTTCAATTTATAGGATTTTTTTGCGCGTAGTTAAGGCAGGATATTATTTTTATAACAAAAAATGTAATTAACATTTATCCGGATGTAAGGTTTGGCGTTATATATTATGGCGTTTCACATTTTGTGGCGTTTTTGTAGCCTGAAGGCTTAAATAAAAACACAGAAAAAATACGCAGTGATAAAATTGGCGTTTTGTATTTATTTGTTTATATTTCAAAGGAGTTTTATGTGAGAAATGATGTTTTACCTTTTTTACCCTTAATGAAGCATGTCCACGTAATAAAATTGATGTTATTTACGAAAACGGAACCGCGCCAATCTAGTCCATAGATTGTTTTCATCGGACGATCCATAACCGTTCTCACACTTTCCACCATTTTCTCTAAATCCTGACCCTATATATATATATATATATATATGGGGGCTGGTTAACGTACAAATGCGCTTATCGTACATTACGTACGCTACAATCTCAGCCGTCAGATCATCTTCCCGCATTGAAATCGCCTGTTGTTTTTTTGACCACATGCGAAATTGTTACAAAAACCAACATGCTATTTCATCAAAATTATCACATGCGAAATTGAATTACCACATGCGAAATTGTTACAAAAAAACAACCTGCTATTTCATCAAAATTATCACATGCGAAATTATTACAAAAAAAAAACATGCGATTTTCATTGCGGGAAGATGATCTGACGGCTGAGATTGTAGCGTACGTAATGTACGATATGGGAATTTGTACAGTACCCTTTACCTATATATATGTATGTGTGTGTGTGTGCCTATGTGTGTGATGTGGATATTAATATGTAATTTAACTATATGACAGATAATCTTGTTGTAGTTTAGCGGTAAGTATTTCATTTTTGGCTATAGAGATATAGGTTACAAATCACAACAATCTCACTTTTGAATTTTTGTGTGTTTTTTTATCCTTTTCAAATTGGACAGGCCTTGTAGGCCCAAAAAAGTCCAAAGTCCAATTTTATTTAGTGGTCCAATACTATAAATAAGAAGTTATCAAACCCTACACAATACACAATCATAAAACCTAATTCTCTTGTTGCGGCCGCCGTTATCAACAACCCTAATTGGTAACTTCATTGCCCATGTTAGGAAAACAAGCAGGTCATCTCACGTAAGCATTTTAATCTTTGTTTCGTCACTTCTATTTTCTTCTATTTTTGTTTTGAGTTATTATTCCGGCGAGAACCCCTTAATTTTATCGCCATTATTGATATTTTTACAAATGTAGCATACTTACATGTTATCGTTTTCATGGTGCAGGGATCTGAAGAACATATATCAATCCTTCATAACATGTTGATTGCTTATAGGATTATCTTGACTGCACATGGTAATGTTAAACATTTACGATTTAAAATTTTAAATTCAACCTTACACTAGGGGTTAGTTAGTTCGTCTATACTCAATCTGGGTTCTTGTTTGATACATGTAGTTTTATGATTTGTTATAAAGATTTTCAAGTCATATTTTCAAGTATTACTTTTTATGTAATGAAATTTATGGTATATGATTTTTCCTTGCATCAAATGTTCAGCTAAGATTATTGCATATAAATTGTTTTCCTTTTTTAGGATTATAGAAACTAAGTAGTATTCTTACTATATATGCTATTGTCATATGTGAAATTGTGGTTAAATTGTGTGTTCCAATATTCAAATGTTGCCTTTTGGTATTATATCATCAATTAAGAGTTGAAACTTTATCCTTGATGGAGGAGAATATATACCACATTAAAACACTTCTCATATTTAAATGTTTTATTCTATTTCTTAATCTTTTATCATTATTATCTATTGTTTTGTTTGACCTACTTCACTAAGGGTGGAAAATTTTACTCCGCTTTTGTTCTAAAAGATGTGTGAGCAGCCTCTACATCTACCAGAACCATACCTATAAACATTTCATTTTTTCTTTTAACTATTTTGTCATCTATATCTATATTATCTACAAACTACTATTTTTTTTTGTTTCTTCGCCTCTCTCTCTCCTAACTAATTATCGATGCTTATTTCTTTTAATCAAAAATAGTTATTATATCATTAAACAAATGAATTCAATACGAATTTATTTATTAGTTAAAAAATATATATTTTTTACTTTAAATATATTATGTTGGTTAAAATATTTAAAAAACTCTAATGTTGTTTCTTTTTTTAATGACGTGGACGCTGACTGAGCAATGACATGGCATATATGATATCCTTTTTAAACCCCTTTACCCTTTTAGCCCAAAATTAAATAACAAAGCCCTAAATATCATTGTCTTCATCATCTACAGGGAAATCCAAACACAAAAGGGGCAAAATAGATGAGTTCTTCTTCATCAACAACATCCGTTCCAAAAAGATGCCCACACAATGTTGTACTTCTACTTTGTTCTTCTCTTGAAAAAGGATGTCGCCCTTACATTTGTGACACGAGTTCCCACCACTCAAATTGTCTTGACCAGTTTGATAAGTCAAATATAAATAAAGGGAGAGAACAAACTAAGCTTGTTTGCCCTTTATGTTGAGATCAACAGGTTGCCTGTAGTCAATCTTGCTCGCTAATTCATGAACTCCAAACCAAGAAATTGCTCACTTGGTACCTGTGATTTTGTTGGAAATTATCCTCAATTAAGAAGATTGGAGCAATGTAGACCCTAAACGTGAACTTGAGTGGAGAAGTTTGGAAGAAGATATGGAGCAATAAGACATGCTCAGCATGTACTTTGATGACGATGATCCTGCTTAATTCATGGATGGTGTGTCTGATCTCGCTAGCCCGATTTGAGATTCTGATTACGAAATCCTTTTTGGTACTTTAGAATCAAATCTTGCATTTTTTTTATTTGAATCTGATTTAGATGACACTAGTATATTTTTGGATGATTGAGATAACATATTTGACTGTGTGTTTCCTTATGGATGGTGTGTGTGATATCGCTCGCCCTATTTGGGATTCTGATTACGAGATCTTTTTTGGTACTTTAGAATCAAATCTTGATTTTTTATTTGAATCTGATTTAGACGACACTAGTCTATTTTTGGATGATTGTCACTGTGTGTTTCCTTATATAGCTCACTAGGTTAGAATCCCGCGTGGGTTGAAAATTTTGTAAAAAAAGTAATGTTATATACCGAGTATTAAAAAAATGAAATTATGTATTAAAAAAACTTGTGTATTTCACGGGTTGAATAAAATACATTGTTATCTATTAACATAAATGGTTGTCAAGAATCTTTACAAAAATGAAATTTGGTGTGGCATTTATAAATCATGTTACATTAACTTTTAAAACATTTTTTTCTACTATGTATTAACTTTTTTTGTAGCTGATTAATGTTAATTAAACTAAATTACTGTTAGAAATATATAAAAATGAAATTTGGTGTGGCATTTATAAATTATCTTACGTTAATTTTTAAAACATTTTTTTATATTATGTATTAACTTTTTTCTGTAGCAGATTAATGTTAATTTTACTAAATTACAATTATCCCCCCCCCCCCCCCCCCCCATTTCACTATGTCTTACTTCAAGGAAATGGTTTAATCCCACTAACTTTATCTAACCCTAATTTTAGTGGTTTTTGTTTTTAAAAAAGAATAAAGAATAGTTAATTCAATATCTTAACATCCGGTAACATGTTAACAAATAATTCATTTAATACCTCTTAACACAAGGATGGAGTGGTTTGCAATGCCAGTTAAAATGTCATGTCACACCATTAACACCCCAAATGTTAGAGTACACCTCATGGCCTTACATATATATAGAAATATTGATACATATTAAAAATTAAGGGCTAAAATTCGGATATTTTAATGCCACCTATATTTTTATTAATGACATATTTTATCATTCAAACCATCTAACCGCCCCTACATCGACACCAACCAATACCTCTTCTACCCAACCGTCAAACACACCCAACCATACAACCATCAAACGCTCTTGTGTCTCCCAAGCAATAAAAGATCCACTGTGGAGGAAAGCCATGGATGACGAGTATAATGCTCTTCTTCACAAACAAACATGGGAGCTTGTTCCATCTTCCACCCACACTCCCATCGGTTGCAAATGGGTCTTTCGTGTCAAACGCAACCAGGATGGGTCCGTGGCCAAGTACAAAGCACGATTAGTCGCAAAAGGCTTCCATCAACAACCATGAATAGACTTCTTTGAAACCTTCAGCCCGGTCACTAAACCCGTAACCATTCGAGTTGTCCTCTCACTTGCACTTTCTAACAATTGGAGTCTACGACAACTTGATGTCAACAATGCCTTTTTACAAGGCATCTTGCATGAAGATGTTTACATGGTCTAACCACCAGGGTTTACTAACCCAGAATTTCCGAATCACATTTGCAAACTACACAAATCTTTATATGGGCTCAAACAAGCACCGCGGGCGTGGTACATGGAAATCAAATCATTTCTTCTCAATTACGGTTTTCAAAAATCTCACTCGGATGCCTCGTTATTTGTCTATAATTCTAATGGGATACTTATGTACTTTTTAGTCTATGTAGACGATATTATCTTAACAGGTAACCAGACAAGCTTCATGAAGAATATTGTCACCTTACTGTCCTACCGATTCTCTCTCAAGGATCTAGGTGACCTCCACCATTTTCTGGGCATTGAAGTCATACCAACAACTCATGGCATGTTTCTCTCGTAACATCGGCACACTAGTGATCTACTAACCAATTTTAATATGGATGGAACAATGGATGTTGCAACACCATTAAGCTCTTTGGAATCTCTTTCTTCGGATGATGGCTCATCCCGTATCGACCCCATAAGTTTTCGAAAAATCATTGGTTCACTCCAATATTTGGCTTTCACTAGGCCCGATGTTTGTTTTGTAGTCAACAAATTGTCTCAATACATGCATGCTCCTACAAAAAAAACATATGCAGGCTCTCAAACGTATCATGCGTTATCTAAAGGGTACTATTCATCATGGGCTATTCTTAAAGAAAGGTGAACCTGTAACCATCACCGCCTTCGCGGACTCAGACTGGGGTGGCATTCATGATGGCGGGAGCAGGTCCACCTCCGCATATCTTATCTACCTTGGATCACACATAGTGTCTTGGAAATCTACTCGGCAAAAAACAGCCTCGCGGTCCTCCACGGAAGCCGAGTATAAAGCCTTGGCTAATGCCGTGGCTGAAGTTAATAGGGTTCAAAATCTACTCAAAGAACTTCACATCCCATCCTCAACTTCACCAAGTCTATATTGTGATAACATGGGAGCAACATACCTATGTTCCAATCCGGTGTATCACTCAAGAATGAAACATGTTGCTCTTGACTATCACTTTGTTCGAGAATAGGTTGCGGCTGGCCAACTCAACGTATACCACATTAATTCGAGAGACCAACCGGCTGATACTCTCACAAAACCTCTATCTCAAAGACTGTTCGTCAAATTTTGGTCCAAGATTGGCGTCTCCGACGGAGCCTCCATCTTGCGGGGGCGTATCAAGGGATCCGATAATATCCCTTGCAAATAATCAAGGGTCGCTTATTTCTCTCCTTCCTAATCACAGCTTCATTACCTAAGGTACTAGTCAAACATGTTTATTGTAAGAGCATAAGTCCTAAAATTCATCCTCTGTTGTATATATATATATAGGGGACCGCTAAAATGAAAACCACATCCAGTTGTAAGAACCGGAGAACCACTTTCTAACCACTAGATCAACAAGATGGATGGATGAGATTAAAAGCAGTTAATATTAATATTAAATAGTTTTTGTCTTATTATGTCTTTAATATTTTAATCCAAAAGGGTAGTTTAGTAAAAAAAAAATTTGTCTTTTAGTCTTTATTATTTTTTATTACTTTTTTGTTTTATTATATTACTTTTTATTTTATAAACATAATTTTTTATTAAAAACCATTTTTAAATTCATATTTTTTAACAAAACAATTTATTTTGCGCGCCGGTTTTTGCACGCCGGTTTTACGCCCGGCTTTTTTACGCGCCGTTTTTAACGCGTCGTTTTTGCACGCCGTTTTTTACGCTTGGCTTTTTCAAGCGGCGTTTTTTAAAAGCGCCGTTTTATAGGTCCCGTTTTAGCGCAGCGTTTTTTACGTCCCTTTTTTTTTTCGCGGCGCTTTTATGCCCCATATTCACGCCCCTTGTTTAGGCGCCGTTTTATTACACGGTTTTTTACGTTTTACAATTTACGTAGAAAAAGTTTGACGTTTTTACGTTATATAGTTTTTACATAAAAGTTTACGTTTTACGTTAAACTTTTTACGTTTTACGTTAAACTTTTTACGTTTTACGTTTTACATTAAACTTTTGACGTTTTACATTAAACATTTTATGTTTTAGGTTTTAGGTTAAACTTTTTACGTTTTACGTTAAACTTTTTACGTTTTTATGTTTTACGTTTTATGTTAAACTATTTACGTTTTACGTTTTTACGGAAAACGGACAGAGTTTCCTCTGTTTTTGGAATAAGCCGACTACTCAAGTTGCCGTTATCTTTTCAAAACTCAACAATATAAACACAATATATAAAATTTCTATCAAAATGCCAAACGTAACAAGTCACTAAAGTATCGGTTCGAGCTCGGTGCGCGTTAACTAAATAAAATCTACACTAACGTAATAATTGCTCGCTACCGAACCGCAAGACCCGAACAACTCTGAATCTGACCCGGTTTGACTGAGCCGCCGACCTGAAGCTTCCGAACCGGGTAGAACCAAACCCGTACCCACTGACCCGAAACTCGACCCCCGGCTGACCCGAACAAAAACTCGAACAATACTTGAGTCTGGCCCGAAACTCGACCCCCAGCCGACCCGAACAAAAGCTTTCGTTGCTACATCCGTTACCCGCACTTCATCTTTCTAAACCCACTGACATCATCATCATCTTGAACAACAAATCATCAACACCATCGACAACAGCAAATCATCATCATCAATTCTTCAGAAAAATAAAAGAAAATGGGGAAGAGAGATGGGTGCTTACCTGTGTTTGTCGGGAAAAAACGTCGAAGGGAAACATCTCCACCGCCATCGTCGTCAAGCCGCCGCCGTGAGCAGCGGTGCCGGAGCCGTCGGCTTCCCCTTTACATCTCCGTTCCCTCTTTCTCTCTCTCTCTCTCTCATTCTCTCGTCACTTTCTCTCTCTCTTTCATCCGATACAACCCCCCCGACGCCATCCACCATAGCGCGACCGCTGTGGTGGTGGTTTCCTTTGAAATTCTGACCCGTTGGGTCTATGCCGCCACCGTCGTACCTTCGCCGGATCACCACTCACGGTGGCTTGCTACCACAGTCGTCTCTGGCTCCTCCCTGTGGGTCGCCAATTCGAAAACGGGAGGGAGAGGGAAAGGGGGTGCGGCTGGGATGTTTCAAGGGTGATAGGGTTTTGAAAAAAATGTAAAGGGTGATAAGGTTGCAGGTTTTTGAAGAAGGTGACAAGGTTTCTCTGGTTTTTGAAGAATAGAGTAGAGAGAGAGGAGAGATGATGGTGGATTAATCTGATTTAAATTAAAGAGAGAAATAGGAGAGAGATGATGTATTAAAGACAATATGTATTAAATGAAGAGAGAGATAGAGATTGGGCATTTGGGGTAAATGACCATAATACCCTTTGGGTTGTCATATTCTGATTGGTTACCAGTGGTTCTTGCGGTTCTTGCAACTGGAGGTGGTTCCTATTTTAGTGGCTCCCTATATATATATATATATACATATATATATATATATATACATATATATATATATATATTGGACAAAGATCCATTAGGAACCACCCTTTATTGCGAGAACCGCGAGAACCAAAGTGAACACAAACAGTAATTCCTTATAAAATCTAAAAAAAACCCAAAATTTTTTTTTTATTTTTTTTTATTTTTTTGGAAAATCGCTATATTTTGTTAATAAAAAAAATTCAAAAAAAAAAGTCCGAGTAATTGTTATCCATGCACATGTGCTTATCTATCATTTCTTTATCAAATTCCGTAATTCATTACAAATAATAGTCAATTGCACTTTCATTTACACTACCACGTGTAATACACTACTTTTTACGTTAACAATATTAGAAATGCACATGTGCATCTATATGTATCAACATGAAATAAGGTATTTTGGTACACTACTTTCTCTTTCATCCATCATTCCATCCATAATACAAAAGCATGCACATGTGCATTTTGTCATTTCTTTGACAAATTCCGTAATTCATTACACATATTAGACAATTGCACTTTCATTTACACTACCATATGTAATACACTACTTTTTACATTACCAATATTAGAAATACACATGTGCATTTATATGTATCAACATGAAATAAGGTGTTTCGGTACATTACTTTGAATACACTTTCCCTTTCATCTATCATACCATCCATAATACACTACCATTACCTCCTACCATCCATAATACAATACCATTAACAATATTTTCACTTTATTACATGTATGTAAACACCATTTATACCATCCAATCAACATATTTCATCATAAATTTACAACTATAACCAAACCATCAACCACTAGATATAATTGTCCAAAAAACATGTATATGGGCCTACTTCTCCATTCAAAATCACAAACTTTTTGTACCAAGACACGTTATATCATGGTTATACCTGATGATGCACATGTGCATTTTGAATATTGGTAATGTAAAAAGTAGTGTATTACTAATGGTATTGTAAATTAAAGTGCAATTGTCTATTCCTGATAACGTATTACCGAATTTGTCGAAATAATGATACATATGCACATGTGCATGGATGACTGTTACTCGAAAAAAAAAGGTTTTTTTTTATGTTAACGAAATATAGCGATTTTTTTTAAAAATATTAAAAAAAAATTGAGTGCTTTTTTGATTTTTTTATTTTATTTTGTGTTCACATTGGTTCTCGCGGTTCTCGCAATAAGGGTGGTTCTCGCATGAACCTTACCCTATATATATATATATATATATATGTTGTACAGTTACTTTGTAAATAATCACTTTAACATATATGAAATACACAATTCAGCCATCATCTTTATAGTTTACACTTCGACATAAATTTTGTCTAAGTCAAATATAATACGTTTTCGTGATTTTTTATGTGCGTTTTCAGTTGGTGTACGTTTTGACGTAAATTTTGTTCGGAAACAAGTGCGGTCAAATATAATATGTTTTCGTTAGACATTATAAATTCGAGTTACCAACGCCGCGACAACGCGTGGAAGAAATTTACTAGTTAACTCTATTACAAAACTCATATATCCTAGCTACAGATAAATACGTAAGCTCATATATTGTAAGTTGTAACTATACCATTAGTAACGATACCATTATGAATCCTCTGGATTAGTTATACTAACTATCTAGATTCTTTTTGTTTCCTACAACATACTTAGATATTTAATAAATACATATAAAAACAAAAAGAATCTGAATCTTAGTCAATAAAATAGAATGAATTGGGTTCTCATATTCTTAACCTTTTAAGAAAATGCACATGCGTAGATTTGTTTTTTGTTTTTTATTGTGTTAAAAACGTTTATCAATTCTACAAAATTTAATATTTAGTTTCACATGGTAAATAGATGATTGAGTATGCATGAATTATATCATGTTTGGTAACACTTATTTATAATGTTTTGAATTATATCACGTTTATCAAATCTACAAAATTTAAAAACACGTCTCACTTGCGGTATGTGCACATAATGTCTATATATGTTTGGGTCATCGGGGGCAAAAGTGAAAGTACACTAATTTTAACCTTATTTTACTAGTTTCGTGAAAATAACATTAAAAGCTGAGGACGGTTAATCATACATCACGTGGTGGCGTTGATAACTTAATACATGCACTAATCGGTCTTTGTCCTGATTGTTGAGTGTTATGTGCCTTATGTCCAAGACTTGATGCAAAACTACTATCGAGCCGGGGGTCTTACCGGAAGCAGCCTCTCTATTCCTACGGGATAGAGGTAAGGTTGTCTACATCTTACCCTCCTCAGGCCCTACCTTTGCTTTGCTATTGGTGGGATTTACTGAGTATGATGATGATTTATAATGTAATGAATTTCAATATTTATCTAAACTTATGATATGTAGAAAGAATATAATGACACTTGGTGTTCTGATTTCTTAATCAATGAAATAACTTGGATGGTTACATAGATTCACGACAACAAGTATATATTGTTATAACAGGCAAACAAGTATATCATATGGTTAAACATCACCAAATCGTAGTTGCAATTAAATTAATTGTTTCCTTATTTAATTAATGAAAAAATTGAGAGTTTATAAGGGTTCCTCAAGGCCATCTTTTTTTTAATTACAAGTAACCTAAGAAATGAAAAAGGTGTTTACACCACTAGGTTTTAATTAGAGCACATCAGAAAATACTATGGTGTGTTAGTGTATGCACCATAGTATGTGGTGTGCATTCCCGTGCGTGCTGTTGATTCCCGTACGTGCAGTTGATCGACGCGACGTACAAACATATTTGAATTTATTTTCCATACTCTGATTAAAGAATTTGAAGCACAAAACTATGACTTCGTAAAACCAGGAATTGTACATGGTTGTTGCACCCAAATCTATTTAGAGAAGCGCCTAGAAGAATCTGTTGATGCATATTTTGTGGACACGACTCGGCTCGGTTCAATTCGGCTCAGTTCGATTTGGTCTCGACTTGAAGACACGAAGATCAAGACAAAGCTGCTTGTGTCTGTACTTTGTCTGTATTTCGTCATGATTCAAAACGATGTCTTGTGTTAGTCTGATTTACGTCTTAGGTTTGTCTTTATGTGCGTTCGATGTAAGTTTGACCAAGTCAACCATCCTCCTGGTTTGACTCGACCAAACAGTTAGCACATGGTTGAAAGATGTTTGAGTCGAAGGATGGTCATCGAAGGATTACTTATATCCTTCGATGATGATAAGCTCGAAAGATATCCTTCGAAGGATGAACCACGAAAGATCACATCTTTCGTGGTCCATGTTGATCCTTCGAGCTGTTTCTGGTCGACAGATGATCTTTCGATCAGTCTGTCTGATCCTTCGACCAGACGATCTGTGTCGGGTATAAATACCCGTGTGTTGTGTTCACTTCTGTAGGAGACACAAGAGGGACACCAGAGAGAGAACACTTAGAGCATTCTGCTGAAAACACACACACACTAGAGAGTTTATAGAGTACATCTGTAAACATTGAGCTTGTAACTGGACCTTTCATACGTATTAATACAAGTGGTGTTAATCGTTGAATATTGTGTGTTGTGTTTGTGCTTGTTCTCGTATGAAATCTCGGTTTGCATGCTAGCTTGGATTCCGCACTCGCTAGTGTGTTTGATATAACAAGGATAAGGTTTGATCTCATCTTCGAGAGGGACCTACAGAATCAAACAATTGATCGAGGACAATGACGAGGACCATAGCGATGGTAGGATCGATAGATGGTTCTACGACCAAAGCAAAAACATCTCCCCCAAGTGCCACCCCTCCTTTGGCTTCTTTCCTCTTAATTTCAGCAACACACCGGTGCTTGTCATCATACACCATGCAGGACTTTTGAGCATATGATCCTTGGATCTCATAGATCACATTTCTTTTGTTCCTGTTCTTTGATGATCCTATTGTGCTCACATATGCTAGTGACTTGGTGTTCAAGACATTCACATGTTTGGTCACTAAAAATCGGGGATTTACACTTTCACCATCATAGATAAGAAAATTGCCTGCTAGGCTTAACATCTGGGGATAATAAATCATATCACTAATCAGTTTGTGTACAACTTTAAGATGATTTTTTTATGAAAGTTATTACAGGTGTAGAAATAAATATACCTTGAGCCTAACGGTGTGGAGACTGCAGCCTAACGCATCCATGAGAACAATCTCCCGGTTTCCTTTCACGAAATAGTTGTCTACTCGAAATGCAAGATTTCCATTGGAGTTGTACACTGTAAACCCATCGCAACTGAAGATCAAAGACTTCTTCCACACCGTCAACACGATAGGATTCTTAGTGTTTACAAATGGAATGATGGTCTCACTCTCAGGATAAACCTTTGCCATGAAGAAGCACTGATTAGAAAGAGAAGGGGAGGACATTTGAGAATGTCTTTGAAATTTGGATGATGGAAGTTTAGGGTGGAACTCTACATTTTTTATAGTAACTATACTACAAGGTATATATCCCATTCAATGAACACTTTTTGTAATAAGGGGATGCTTAAAGCGCGTGATGCTTCATAGTTATAGCATAGGTTTTCTTTATTTATGTTTTTCTTCATGCATAAACACGTGAAACATGTTAACAAAAGCAAGTAAATAAAGAATCTTGGTACCACAAACTACATAATAACTTGGCTAAATTGCACTTTTTGCCCTTTATGTTTGAATATTTTGACATGCGCTGTCCTTTAACTTTAAAAATTACACTGTATATCCTTTATGTTTGCAACCATTAACGGGCGGTGTCCTTTCAGCTAAACCCAGTTAACTTTTTTATGTTAAAACCCCTCACGTATAACTTTGTAAAACTCCTTAACAGCAGGGACCATATGTGCAATATTCAAATTATGTTTTAAATTAAACCTACCTCCACCATTCATAAAACAATCTCTAAATCAACAATTTTTACAATGTCAAATTACAATCTAACCGAATTAAATTCTTCGGAAATTGATCCGACACAATCCTCCAAGAAGAACCACCATTAACCACTATAGAGAACCATCATCATCACAGCTTTTTCGAACTCCCACCGGTGACCACCTACAAACATCATCATCACCAGCGTTCAACATCACCTTCACTGTCGGACCTCCATAACCAGCACCTGTAACTGTCATGTTTTCGATTTCACACCTTCATCACCGTGTTATCTACAGTACCTGAACCACCTTCGTCGTCCAACACCTCTTCATCTTCTCCGTCGCCTTCAACCAAGCTTCTCGTTCCATCGTAACACCAACTTCTTCGTCGCGGATCTCCGCCACCATCCTCACCGTCAACCACCGCATCATCCACCTCAGCCATCGTCATCGTCATTATCAGTCTATGTTCATCATCTCCGACACCCTCCGTCACCACCGCACACTCCGTCATCATCTTCTTGGTGGTTCTAAATCAACAATTTTTACAATGTCAAATTACAATCAGTTGTGTCAATATTGGGTTAATGTCAAATTACAATCTTTTGTGTCAATATTGGGTTAATTTCAAATTACCATCATAAATGTACAACCATCATTGTCTTCCCCAATCCAAGAACCCTAGAACCATTCCAATTTCATGTTAGAAATTCTTCTTCATTGTTCAGTGACAACGGACCAAATCATAGGGTTTGTGTTTAGAGAATCAAAACGAGTTAAATGATTGTATGTTTACCTCTAATGGTACTTGATTTAACAGTGGAGTTCGCTGGAGAGGTGCGGCGATGGCGGAAAAGAGGGTGGGTGGCGGGTCTCCCTTGACGAGTCGATTTCTGGGTTAAACAAGATCTGGTGTGATAGTGGTGGTGTGGGGTAGTGCCACTACTAGAAAACTACATATTTTCCTACAAAAGTTTCCCACAAATTTCTCACAACTCAAATTTTGTTACAAGTTTTCTACGGTTTTCTAACAAAAAAGAAAACCCAAAACTTTTCTACAATTTTCCAACAAAATTTCCACACAAAAAACATTTGTAGCAATTTCGTCACAACGTTTAGTAACTTTTCGACAAAATTCAGACAAAATAAATTAAAAGTTTATATAATTTGTAACCACAACAAAATAAATAATTAAAAAAATAAAATTTCTAAATTTGTTTACAAGCCGACCTTGAACCTAAAAATAAGCTTATTTAGTAAACGGGTCCGAGCCCGAGCTTCACTTATCGAGCTCACGAGCCTAAAAACTCTATTATTTGTATTATTTTTGTTTAATATATTAATTAATTCATAATAAACAAGCCGAGCTCGAGCTTGAGAAAATACCAACGAGCCGAGCTCGAGCCCGAGCTCTCATAAGTTAATCGAGCTCGAGCTCGGGCTCGGCTCGTTTGCACCCCTAAGTTTGTGAGTTTCTTGAACAAGAAAGAATTATGGATTACAGTTCGAATCCTGCCACCTTTCTTGTGGTACCGTATGTATTACTCGATTTGTTTCTGTTATATTTCAAATGAGTAAAATCAAAAAGCTCAGCTAGAAGAAATAGTTTCAATGTCTGCCTTTTATGCATGCAAATTCCTAGATTGTTTATGATCTTATGGTAGTAATATTTACCACATTATTTATCTGTAAAAAATGACCAAAAGGAGTTTGATGGTTAACCCAGTCAAACCTAGTCTGATAGTTTTCAACCGTAACTAAAAGTGACGTTTTAATCCAACTCTGTTTTGACCCATTACCTGACTCACCCATACTTTTTTCGCACATATTTGATAAATTACAATTCTACAGGTGGCCCCCCATAAAGCTTGGCGTTAACATGCCAGCTCGGAAAAAGAATCCCGTTTCGAACAATTTCAACAAGAGCGCGAAAAAGAGCGGGCTGACCAAGCGGCATGGCAAAAAACTATGGAAGAAAAGCTGAAAAATATCGGAAGTAAGTAAAAACTTTCGTCTTGTTAAGTATTGGAATGTTAAAGAACAGATTAGTTTCGAACGCTTTTAATTAGGATTTTTTGTGCGTTTTGGAATGTTTTAAAATGTTTAGAATGTTTGGAATGTTGCTTTAATATTTTTGGAATGTTTTAGAATTTTGCTGTAATTATTTTTGGAATATAATAGTAATTTTGCTGCATTTGTTTTCATAAAAAATGGTTTTATTTAATTTCCTTAATTTATTACAGTTTGTGACAAATCTGTAGCAAACAGCTGCAGGTTTTTTTTCTAAGTCGTAGGAAATTTGTGGCAACCTTCAAAAACTTTTTTTTTGTTTAGTAGGAATTTTGTAGTAACGTTTAAATTTTGTTTTTTTTTTTTTTGGTTTGTAGGAATTTTGTAGTAACCATTAAATTTTGTTTTTTTTTTTTTTGGTTTGTAGGAATTTTGTGGTAACCTTTAAATTTTGTTTTTTTAGTTTGTAGGAATTTTGTCACAAATTTAAAAAAAAAAATTAATTTGTAGGAAATTTGTGGCAACATTAAAAAATACATTTTTTATTTGTAAGAAATTTGTAGCAAACTGTTAAGAGAAAGCTTTATAATTTTGTAGAAATTTTGTCGCAAAATAAAAATAATTATCCATAATTATGGATAATTTTTCTCATTAGTTTTATTAATTTTAAAAGTAAAATATCATAAAATAAAAAACAAAATAGGCGTAATTGTGGAAGAATTGTAGGAAAAACATTAAAAAACGGTTTGTAGGTGATTTGTGGCAACGTTTGTGACGATAGTTTTTTGTCGAAAATTTGTGGGAAATTTTGTCATAATTTTGTAGCTAACGTGATTTTCGACAATTTTATTTTGCACGATTTTTTTTGTAGCAAATTTGTGGGTAAGACCAATTTCCTACAAATTTGCTACAAATTTGGCTGTCACAAAGTACGCAGTTTTCTAGTAGTGTGCGGTGGTGTTGCTGGTGTGGGGGTGGATGGTGGCAGTAGGTGGTGGTGAAGGTGGGAGTTCTTAGTGGATAAAGAGAGAGTAGAGTGGTAACAGAATTAGTCCCTTCAAAGTTGAATATTTAATTTGGGGTATTTATGTTATTTTCACTATTAGTCCTTGCTGTTAAGGAGTTTTACAAAGTTACACGTGAGGAGTTTTAACATAAAAAAATTAACTTGGTTTAGCTGAAAGGACACCGCCCGTTAATGATTGCAAACATAAAGGACATACAGTGTAATTTTTAAAGTTAAAGGACAGCGCCTGTCGAAACATTGAAACATAAAGGACGAAAAGTGCAATTTAGCCTAATAACTTGAAACTATTTAACATATTGTTATTGTTTTAATCACTAGCCAAGCTTTTTTTCTTATGATGCTATTTTCTTTTTGACGATGGTACATGAGATTGAGTTTGCACTATTGATCGAATATTTTGTAAATAGTTCAAAATTTTCATATAATCATGTTTATATAACTTCCTAGTTTATATAATATAGCAAAGAGATAAAAAATGAGTACGGACCAAAATGTTTTAGTCTTACAATCTAAGAAAAAAAAGCATATGTTCAAACCCTATATACTACGGGTATATTTTGAGGGTCACGAAGATAAGAAACGGAAAATGTTGAAGACAATACTAGAGGGTTTATTGTTCACTCAAAATCAAATAGGTTTATTAGCTTGTAAATGAATTGGTGGCATGTCGTATGAACGTGCGGTTCTCAATTTTACTAAGGACCAAGAGGTCTAGTTTGGCTTTCTAAATACAACCAACTACGATCACGTACATGATTTTCTATATTATATAAATTTAAAAATAAATCTTTATTATATGGCATGATTTTTTGGTTATTTACGAGTTTTCCCTTTCACTATCATGTGACTTGGTTTTAACTAGAATACAGATGGAGTTAGTATGGTCGAGTGAAATTGCAATAAAATGGAAACATTGGTATTAAAATTACAAAACATTTATGATAATAGCCATGGCCTATAAACCAAAAGGACCAAAACCGCCATTTACTCAAGTATTTTTATTGATGAAATGACTAAGTCTTCCAAATACACAACGTATCATAGGATTAGATTATCTGTCCCATAAATATTGTGATTAAAATCAACGTATAATACCCACATAATGTCATATACTAAAGATTTAATCGCATAATAAAGCATAAACAATTAAGTTTTTATTATTAAATGTGTAATCACGTAAGAAGCATAATTGTAATAACATTAGTTATAACAAATCATATTAAATTTGTAATCATATAATGGATTTATAATAAAATCTAGTAGAAGAATTTTATGTTCTTTTGTTTTCTTTGATAAGAGTTAAAGAATCGCAAATGAGATTTGACGCACATATATATACATAAGTTGATTAGTGTAACAATACAATAAACTGATATCTTAAAAGCACTTCAAATACCCAATTTGGAGGATTCGATAACCGTTAAAAAAAGCACTTCAAAAACCGATGTCGAAAAAGTCAAATTCAGCAAACCAACCCAAATTCCTTTTATCGCAACCCAGTTAAAATTCGGAGCATGCATACTAAATTAGAGTAAATTAGTTTTTTCGTTAGTGCACGAACCGTTCTTGAACTACAAAAATTACAGAAATCATCCTTTAAAATTCGGAGCATGCATACTAAATTAGAGTAAATTAGTGTTTTCGTTAGTGCACGAACCGTTCTTGAACTACAAAAATTACAGAAATCATCCTTTACGTTGATATGTTGCACTTTTCTTCCTTTTCTGTATATTAGTTGTAATGATAAATATAAGATTATATATGTTAAATACCCAAACAAAGTAAGACCATGATCAAAATATGGACCGATCTTGGACCAACAAAACGATTCTGTAAATTGAAGAATATGTTTGATATAACGACCAGGTTGTACATTGATCGTCCAACCCACTTAAAATTTAGAGGGACAAACACAAACCGTAAGATTACCGTCACTGTAAATATTATAACATAACAATATTGTTCAAAAAGGTTAACTTTTACTCTAAAATTAACATGTTTTCATTTAGCCAAGAGTTTTGAGTGATATTTCACTACAAGAAAACCGGGCAAGAGAGGCGACGGCTGTCGCCTCTAATGATCCAAATCAATCTATTTAGAGAAGCGCCTAGAAGAATTAAACATTTGATCGAGGACTATGACGAGGACCATAGCAATGGCAGGATCGATAGATGGTTGTGCAACCAAAGCAAAAACATCTCCCCCAAGTGCCACCCCTCCTTTGGCTTCTTTACTCCTAATTTCAGCAACACACTGGTTCTTGTCATCATACACCAAGCAGGACTTTTGAGCATATGATCCTTGGATCTCATAGATCACATTTCTTTTGTTCCTGTTCTTTGATGATCCTACTGTGCTCACATATGCTAGTGACTTGGTGTTTAAGACATTCACATGTTTGGTCACTGAAAATCGGGGATTTACACTTTCACCATCATTGACAAGAAAATTGTCTGCTAGGCTTAACATCTGGGGATAATAAATCATGTCACTAATCAGTTTGTGTACAACTTTAAGATTATTTTTTTACGAAAGTTATTACAGGTGTAGAAATAAATATACCTTGCGCCTAACGGTGTGGAGACTGCAGCCTAACGCATCCATGAGAACAATCTCCCGGTTTCCATTCACGAAATAGTTGTCTACTCGAAATGTAAGATTTCCATTGGAGTTGTACACTGTAAACCCGTCGCAACTGAAGATCAAAGACTTCTTCCACACCGTCAAGACGATAGGATTCTTAGTGTTTACAACTGGAATTATGGTCTCACTCTCAGGATAAACCTTTGCCATGAAGAAGCACTGATTAGAAAGAGAAGGGGAGGACAGTTGAGAATGTCTTCGAAATTTTGGATGGTGGAAGTTTAGGGTGGGACTCTCCATTTTTTATAGTAACTATACTAAAAGGTATATATCCCATTCAATGAACACTTTTGTCATAAGGGGATGCTTAACGCACGTCATGCTGCATAGTTATAGCATAGGTTTTATTTATTTATGTTTTCTTCATGCATAAACACGTGAAACATAATAAAGAATTTGGGTACCACTAACTACATAATAAATTGAAAATATTTAACATATTGTTATTGTTTTAATCACTAGCCAAGCTTTTTATTTTCTTATTATGCTATTTTCTTTTTGGCGATGGTACATGAGATTGAGTTTGCACTATTGATCGAATATTTTGTAAATAGTTCAAAATTTTCATATAATCATGTTTATATAACTTCCTAGTTTATATAATGTATCCAGATCTTGTACAAGAGTCTTCTCTTGTACGAAGGATACGTGAGAATCCCAGCCATTGATCTACCAAGATCAATGGCTCAAAACTAGGGATGACATTTTTGTAATTACGATGTTCAAACAATTGAAGAAACAAATGGAGAAAGTGTATTCTGATCCTTTCCCACTTTAACTCATTTCCCCTTGATTTTCAAGCGACTATAACTTTTTCATACGTATATATATGTTTTTGAAATTACACAGTATTAAAGAGCATTTCATCCGTTTTAATTTAAGCAGTCTATTGCTATAGTTTTCTGTAGGACCGAGTATCATGACCGAAACCGTGATTATCATGATTATGTTCATAGATGGGAAGATTAGAGACGGATGAAATACTTGCTTGTATTGATTTTGTAACATAACATAACAAGCCGGCCCGATTAACAAGCTAACCGAACCATACCAAAGGAGTACACATCCGGGGAGAGACCAAGTGGTGATCTCTCCCGGTGAGGTCTCAAACCTCCTAAAACTTCCAAGTGTTTGAAATGGCAAGGGTTTTCTATTTATAGTCACACCCCTTGTCTTGCAAACACACACAGTCAACCGAATAACCCTCTCGTTTGACCACTTCAAACGAGCGGGTCTATACACGTTCGATAGACCGTTTCACTAACTATTACAAATTCAGCGTAAAATAAATCTAATCTATTCGACAAGCATCGGACACAAAATCTGCATCAACAAATTCCCCCTTGTCCGTTGCTGTCGAATGCTGAAAATGCAACTGCAATCGATCTTCAGTCAAGTATTCATCTTCTCTGTGTTAACAAATTCCCCCTTGACCGATGATCCAGGTAAGTAGTATCTTGATGCTCCTTGTAAAACATTTCCCCCTTAAAGTACGCGTATCCGTGTTGGGTGTTGTGCAATTTCCTCAATTGACCGATCTTCCGCTGATCTTCCAATACCCCAACCGGCATTTGATAAGGGTTCCATTCTTTAAGAACTGCATCAAGTCTTGATCTGTCATAAGAACTCTATGTAGGTCCCTTCCCGGATGAGGTCAAACCTTATCCTTGTTATATTAACACACTAGCAAGTGCGGAATCCAAGCTAGAGTGCAACCGAGTTGAGACAAGTATAAACACAAAACACACAAGGTTCAACGATTAACACCACTTGTATTAATGCGTATGAAAGGTTCCGGTTACAAGCACAAGGTTTACAAATCTGTATTGCAAACTCTCTAATGTGTGTGTGTGTTCTTGACAGAATGCTCTCCCTATCTCTCGAGTGTATCTATCTCTGTCTCTTGTGTCTATTCAAAGTGTCTCAACCTGAAATGAACACAACACATGGGTATTTATACCCGACACAGCAGCTATGGTCGAAGGATACGGTAATCTGGTCGAAGGATCATCTATCGACCAGAAATTCTACCGAAAGATCCATACATACCTCGAAGGATGATATCCTTCGAGGTCCATCTGTATCTATCGAAGACATTATCTTTCGAGGTCATCGAAGGATACAATCCATCCTTCGATGACATCCTTCGACACAAGCATGTTTCAATCAATGTGCTAACTGTTTGGCCAAGTCAAACCGGAGGATGGTTGACTTGGTCAAACTTACATCGAACGCACATAACAAACCTAACACAAGACATCGTTTTGTATCATGACACAATACAGACAAAGTACAGACACAAGTAGCTTTGTCTTGATCTTCGTGTCTTCGAGTCGAAACCAAGTCGACTTTAGCTGAGTTGAACCGAGCCGAGTCGTGTCCACAAAATATGCATCAACAAACTCCCCCTTGGACGCTACTCGTGAGGTTCAACTTCGATGTCTTCCACGTCGGAGGATCTTCAAAGTCTTCACGTGTTGTAAGTAGAAAGTGTATCAACAAACTCCCCTTTTTGTTTAGGTAGTGTGTCAATAAACTCCCCCTTAGATTGAGCTCTCCATTGAGTCATGCTCGTGAATCTTTTGACTTGACAGTTCTGCAGATCCTTGTGGTGTTGAGGAAGGGTCAGCGGCAACTCGATCATTTTATCCTTTGAGTGCCTCCACTTCGTGTCTTCATTCCAAAGCTTGTCATTGAACATGTTCTCCTCGCCTTTAGCATCTGCACATGCAAGAAAGCTAAACGCATAATGAGAACAACCGCTTGGAATATAGTTAACATTTAAACAAACGACACAGATGAGATCAAATCTCAATCAAACACCATCCGACAACAGTTTGAAAGTTTAGAAAATGTACAATCTTAATCCTTTAACTTTCAAAATGTGTTAACTTCGACAGTTTATGAAGATGCAATTGTTTTCCGGCTTACGATCAGGATTTTGGGTAGGATAGACTCGAGTTCCAACATCAGTCAATCAAAAATAAACTAGAAGCAAAATCTTTTTGGATTTTATAAAGTTTATATTAAAACACACCTAAAATCTTTTTGGAATTTTTCATTTTTCAAATGTAAAGACGGAAAACAATAAATAAATATATACAAAGATTCATAAACTGAAAACAGTAAATAAATATCTACAGACATTCTTTTTGCGAGTTTCGAGGGTAAGAGAATCATATCAGTGTACGGTCATGCCAAAACGTTCTTTTTGTTCAATTAGTTAACATTAAGATAAGCATCCTATAACAATTATCGGTATTGTTGTCCACTTAAACTCAACTTATCATTTGTAATCATGGCGAGGGGATACGTTAAGGTATGATTTATACTTATCGACCGGTGTTCATCCACATCACGACACATTCTCGTATCAAGGTATGCACGAGGGTTCATCTTACCGGTGAGTATACCGATTATCATCTGTTTGACCGTATATGATGTGAGATTCTCACTTATTTTGATTGAAAACAAGCCCTGTGTGATAGAATCACTTATTGATGAGGAACTTGATTTTCGATGCATGAGGGCACAGGAGCAAGTCCGTGAACAGGTCAGTACTTTCGTACAGCAGAGAGACGAACTTGACTCCCGGAAAGAATTTGTGATATATTATCACTTATTTGTTTGGACATGTGATTGTTGATCACTTATTGAGGTCGAATGCAGTATGTACACGTATGTATAGTATCATGGAAGATCTAGACTTGCGTCCCCGTTATTTTTCGGTAAAAGATACAACCATGATACCCAGATGATAAGCAGCATAAAGACCGAATATCTCAGAACCTCGGCAATCTCTCAAACGAAATTTCGGTACTAAGACCATATGCCAATGAATGGTTCCCACCCAGTCTTCAGTCAATTTAAGTTTATATCACCCTGCACACTTTAAAATGATTGTGAGCCTACCGATACATCTTATATAGAGCTGCTTATCGCTTTTCATTTAAGGTTTAAAGAGGTTTAGACAGACCACTGATGTACTATCATTTTCTCTTTTTCTCGCCAGGAAACTCATTTTTGTTTTTCTATTGTTTTTGTGCTTTTGAAATTTTTCGATGTTTTTGGTTTTTCAAATTTGGATTTACTCCCCCTAAAATCAACAAACTAAGATAAAATTTAAAAACACAAAGGTATTTACAAAAATGACTTTCCGATGTTGGTTAACTCATGTTTTACCTCAATGCCGTTTACCAAAATTAAGTTTTAATCAGAAAAGATTTATCGAATTTTGGAAAAATCAGTTGGCATGTCGGTTTGCGGTGTGGACCATGACAACATTGTCTGGCCAAAGAGTGCTGCGAGAGGATAACAATTTATAAAGTAGCTTAAATAGCGACAAGTAAAGGAGAGATTAGAAATTTTAAAAACCGTATCCTGCAACTGCTTCATGCATTGCAAGGAATCTGAGTGCTCTCCCAAACTGGATATCCACCCGGTGTGGATTTCAAAGTCGATTCTTTGTAGCTACTGATAAGTCTCTTGACAGCAACAAGATCATAAACCTTTGGGACCGGCTGGTCTTCCATATTGCACCAGCGAAGGTCTTTGTCTTTCTCTTTCAGAAGTAGTGTGCGGTTGTTCAATCCATGCCAAGGCATCCGCACACCCGGTTGGTTTGTTCAACAAACACTTTTTCTTCAATCACACCGCGAAGAAATGTACACTGCACGTTCATCTTGTTGATTTTGAACCTCAAACGTGCTGCAGGTGCGTACATTTTGATTTGAATCTACCCTGGGACCCGATCAAAGCTTGATTGTAAAAGGCTTTGCATTTTTGTCGAAGCTTTTCAAACTCTTTCAACAGACAATTCTGTTTCTCTTTTCCTTTTCTTTTCTTCTCTCCATCAAATGCAACAATTTCTTCTGTCGCCTATTTTGTGCATGGACACTCCACTATCAACAATCTTACGACTATTGAAAGTTCCTCCTGGAATATCCTACACACTCGTTCAAAGATTAGACGGAGAGGGGGACCCAAGCCTTTGTGGACTTGGGTCGTCCTTGATCATCAAGGAAAGTGATTTCAATCTCCTGATGATTAGGAAAAAGAACCTCAGGTGCTCCCCTTGATTGAATTACCTGCTTTGGCTTCCAAGCTGTTTGTCCTTTACCAGTATTTGTATTAATTGTTTTAGCATTTACTGGTTTTGCAGTTTTAGGTTTTGCTTGAACAGGTTTTTCTTCTTTGACCTCTGATTTTAAGGCCTTTTCAATTACCTTTTGATTCTTTTGTTTTAACTTCATTTCCCTTTCTTTCAAGACACGTGGGTCTTGTTTCGGGGAAACTGATCGTTTTTGGTAATTGGTTTCTTGGGGAGCCTTCAACTTTTGCAGGTATGGGCAGTATCTTACAATATGCCCAATTGTGCCACACTCAAAACACATTCTCCGCTCTACAAACCTCGGAGAAACATGTTGATGACCAGACGGAGAACCAGACAATGAACTTTGTGATCTAGATGTACTTGGACCTAAATCACATCCCTTGGTGTGTTGGGTATAATTATTCTGATCATTTCGTTTTAAAATTCTAACTTGTTTTACAAAATCAATGTTAGATTTATCCTGAAATGTTTCAAGTTTATCTGTACCCTTGGATCCAACAAAGTTCACTTTCGGTTCTCGCTTCTTAACAGGAGCTCTTTTGTTTTGCACTTTTTGCTGCTGAACTTTAGGTGCTTGAACATTCTTGTTCTGAGCCTTCTTTCCCTGTGCTTTACCTTTTCCGGAGTTCACTTGTTGTTTTCGCTCAATTGGTTGTTTTTGGTTTCCGTATTGTTTTCTAATTTGTTCACGTGGAATTGGATCACATTGAGTGACGGTAACTTTGTCACTTTTGTTCCCCAAAAACTTATCAATACATCCTTCAAAAATTTGCTCAATTAAATCTTGATTTACATTTTTAATTGGAAAATCTTTGTTAGAGTAGATTTTGTCATCTCCTTTGAGCGTGTACAACAAGTTATTCCCTTCACTGCTAGATACAATGGACTCCATTGTTTTTGACATTTCAGTCTTACTCGGTTCCACTGGTGGATCACACAAGATGTGATTCTCAATTGGAATATCTGTTGTAACCGAGTTAGACTGTTGATTCACAATCACTTCAGATTCATCGTCCGAAGAATCAGTATCCTCAACAATGAGAGGACTCTGTTCCCTATTACACGATGAATCTGTCACATTCTCAGATTCAGATTCTGATTGACCCGAGGATGATGTACCAGTTGTGAACCCGAGGCCTGCTGCAAAATCATCTAGATTGAGTGGCACAGTAGGTTCAAAACGGGGCATATCCTCGTCATCAGGCAATTTGGAGTAATTGTGATTCATTGGGGGAGGACATGATTTGAATCCATTACACTTCCTATCCCCCTTTTTCTTTTGAACATCAATAATGTGATCCAAAACATAGCGGGAATTGGAATAGCTTTCCAATTTCTGCTTAATTGTATCACATTCACATCGAGCTGTTGCTAACTCTACCATTTGCTTTTCAATTGTGTCAATTAAATCATTATTAGCATGTTGTTTTCTCAAAACAGCCTTTTGTAATTCAGAAACATCATGTTTTAATGACGCAATTGTTGCTTTAAATTCCTTTTCATTTCTGGTTAAAAACAAGTTAGCTTCAGTTGCTTTAGAAAGATCTACAATCAATTCTTGATTGTGTTTGTGTGTGATCTCAAACTGCTTTTCCTGTTCAGCATATTTAACCTTTAAACTATCACAATTTTCACAGCTAACTACAGTGGGTTCATCGACACATACCTGACTTGATGAACAGTCGACATTAGCCGTAAAGGCTGAATGGAAAGAAAAAGATCCATCTTCAGAGAAGAACTTAGCAAGCTTCTCGGAAGTTCCAGCAGATTTCTGGCACAGAATAGATCTCCTCTTGCATAATACTTCAGCTTCAGCCAAAAGTTTATCAACCTTCAAATCTAAAGCATCACTTGATAAATCACCAGCATCAAGTGATTCCCCATCCATGCTCCCACTATAACCCGAAGTATCTTCATCTTCTGAAGATTCACCAGCAGACACGGTTTCTACCATCTTCTCAGTCACTTTAGCATAACATGCTGTTCCACCATTTCCTCCTTCTCCAAGCTGAAGCGACCAATCACAACCTTCATCTATTTGAACCACAAGTTCCTGGTTGGCATTTGATGGCCCTGCCTGGCCTTGGTTGTTGACAGGTATCAACGTACGAACATTGTTCCTGTTCTGGTTCTGCTGGTTGCCTTGATTTCTGAAGGGATTTTGGTTTCCATGCTGAGCTGGTCTTGTGCATTCCCTTTTGAAATGACCTCGTTCACCACAGTTAAAACATGTTACAGCTTGCTTGTCGAACCCATACTTGGTGTCTTTCTTGCTTTCCAAGTTGGTTCTCCCCGTTCTTTCCATAAACTCTTTTGCTCTTCGAATGGCACTAGCAAGAGCCCATTTAATATCCATCATTTCAAACTCATCTCTATCCACTTGCTGATAATCTTCATTGGTTAGATTGATATTCCCAATCTGACCTGCGATCAATCCACAATAAGCACTAACCAAGGTATTCAACATCTCCATATGCTCCTTGGCTATTTCGACACTGACTTTGGAAAAGTTGGAAGTGTCTAATCTGACTGTGTTTGGATTGGAAGTGGCTTGAAAGTTTGAAGAGCTTCCATAGAATCCTTGCTGTTGCGGTTGTTGCTTCTGAGCTGTCGGTTGCACATACTGTTTTTGAGAGGAAGGATTTTGTCTTGGATACATCGAGTATGCTGAAGGATCAAATTGATCTGTTGTGGAAGGTCCAGTGTTTGAGACGAAAGCTGTTTGAAGCTTCGCGTGTTGAGAAGCTGGTTTTTCTCCACTGATGCCTCCTGCAATCCCAAAGTACATCTCAGGACTTTGAGGAGTTAGTGTTCTTTTCGCCTTAAGCTTTTCTTCCACATCCTTGTTCTCCAATTTTTGAATTAAATCATAAACGGTGATTGTGTCTAAAACACCATTTTCTTTGAGAATTTCAAGGTAACTGCTCCACTTCGCTGGTAAGCTATCATCAAATCTCTTCGTTATTTCTTGTGGAGTGGCAGTGACTTTAAAAGCAAACATCTCGCTCAACAAGTGATGGAACCTTGTAGATAAATCTGCCAAAGTCTCATTCTCCACACACGTGAATCCTTCAAACTCTTTCTTCAGTAAATCTTGCTTAATCTTTCTAGATTGAGCATTTCCTTCACATCGTAACGTGAGCATATCCCACAAGCTTTTAGTAGTCGTGCAGTAAACAAACTGGTGATATATGTCTCTGTTAAGAGCTTGTGTGAGAATCATGAATGCTTTCTTTTCTAACTCAAACTTCTTCTTATCTTCATCAGACAGAGTGCTGTAAGTTTGTGGATTAGATCCTGCAACTTCCAACTCACTGTCAAATGGAGTGAAGAAACACATCCATAGATCTTGACCTTGCCCCTGAACATAAGTTCTCAACCTTTCTTTCCACCATCCCCAATCATTGATGTGATTTAACTTTGGCGGTTTTGTGCTTGTACCAGTTTCACTGTCGTTCTGCATCATAGATTGAATGCTGCTGCTTTGATTTGTGACCAATGCCCATTGATTTGCAGTTATCATTGCAGCTTGAGTTGGGGCAATAGCTCGCAAGAATGCATTTTTGTCAAACTCTGGCTCAGGTTGTGTAGCTGATGATTGTGGAGTCGAAGTTAATTGAGTCCACCACTCACCGTTTGTTCCCATTTTATAAAAATTAATATATTAAGTGAAAATTGATTTAAAATAAAATTAATTTTCACAAACTATGTTAATTTTTCGAATGATAACAACCAGCCGAAGGATCCCTGTTCGAAAGACCTGAAAAACACAAACTGTTAAACTTAAACAGATTAGGGTCGAAAGATCAACACTTGTTCGAAAGATAGACACTTGTTCGAAGGATCAACAGTGTTCGAAAGATCACTGTTGAATTTCGAACAAAGACTTCGAAAGATTCTCCTAGACGAAGGATCCTTATCTTTCGAAATGTAACAGTAGCTCGAACAATATATCCTTCGAAAAGATTCCTTGGCTCGAAAGATAACTCACTGACTTCGAAAGATTTTCGAAGGATGGGTATCTGTCGAACCTCCTTGATCGAAAGATGATCTTTCGACTCCGAAGGATATCTTTCGATGAGCACTGACACACTGACACAAAGTTGACAGTTTGGTGAGAAAGGTGACGGGTTGGTAAAAACTTTCGGCAGAAGGTATGTTCAGACGTGCTTTCTGCCAAAACCAGATTTGGTTTGAATATTTTAACCAATTAACCCTTCCCAATGCACAAACAACTTTCAACAATAATAAAACAAGATCAAAATATGTAACACTTTGAAGAACACTTGAATATTAGTTGAAGATATCAAGAACAAACCCAGAAAATTTGAATTTTCCGGTAAACCGACAACTGCCGAACTCGAGTATCGTGACCGAAACCGTGATTATCATGATTATGTTCATAGACGGGAAGATTAGAGACGGATGAAATACTTGCTTGTATTGATTTTGTAACATAACATAACAAGCCGGCCCGATTAACAAGCTAACCGAACCATACCAAAGGAGTACACATCCGGGGAGAGACCAAGTGGTGATCTCTCCCGGTGAGGTCTCAAACCTCCTAAAACTTCCAAGTGTTTGAAATGGCAAGGGTTTTCTATTTATAGTCACACCCCTTGTCTTGCAAACACACACAGTCAACCGAATAACCCTCTCGTTTGACCACTTCAAACGAGCGGGTCTATACACGTTCGATAGACCGTTTCACTAACTATTACAAATTCAGCGTAAAATAAATCTAATCTATTCGACAAGCATCGGACACAAAATCTGCATCAACATTTTCTTTAAAAAAATACATGATTTTTGAATACCCATTACGTGATTATGAAACCCAGCATAACTACGTGATTTGAATACCTATTACGTGATTTCATTATAGTATGTGAAACCTCACTAAGCGATTACGTAATTACATAAAAATAGCTGACTATGTATTATTACGTGACTACGTGATTTTGAATACTCATTTCGTAATTACGTGATTTCATTATAGAATTTTATGTGATACCACACTGAGTGATTACGTGATTACGTAAAAACAAAAATATGTAATACATAATATTTCATATGTAATACCTAATATTTCAGGTCTAATCATGTATTAAAGATAAATTATATACAAAACATTAGCCAAATCAATCTATAATTACCACATAATGCTGTATATTAGAGATTCAATCACATAATAAAGCATAAAACAATCAAGTTCTTATTATTGAATGTGTAATCACGTAATAGCATAATCGTAATAACATCAGTTATAGCAAATCATATTGAATGTATAATAAAGTAATGGATTTATATCGAATGTATAATCAAGTAATGGATTTATATTGAATGTATATTCACGTAATGTGTATTCAAAATCACGTAGTCATGTGTTGTGTATTCAAAATCACGTAATAAACTAATGGGTATTCAAACTCTTGTATTTTTTAAGAAAACTATAGCAATATGCTGCTCCAATTAAATAGAATGAAATGCTCATTAATACGGTGTAATTTTTTTAAAAGAATATTAACGTATGAAAAAGATATAGCCGTTTGAAAATCAAAGTGGGGAAATTGTTTAAGTGAGAAAGGACTAAATTACCCTTCAAGCCAAGAATACTTGTCCTCCTTTCAGCCTCACGTATGCTTCGTACGAATCTTCTCTCATGTACAGGATCCATTCTCTTTATATAATATAGCAAAGAGATAAAAATGAGTACGGACCAAAATGTTTTAGGCTTGCAGTCTAAGAAAAAAAAAAGCATATGTTCAAACCCCATATACTATACTATGGGTATATTTTGAGGGTCACGACGATAAGAAACGGAAAACGTTGAAAACAATACTAGAGGGTTTAGAGTTCACTCAAAATCAAATAGGTTTATTAGCTCGTAAATGAATTGGTGGCATGTCGTAAGAACGTGTGGTTCTCGATTTTACTTAGGACCAAGAGGTCTAGTTTGGCTTTCTAAATACAGCCAATTATGATCAGGTACATGATTTTCTATATTATATAAATTTAAAAAAAAATATGTAGTATGGTGGAGTGAAATTGCAATAAAATGGAAACATTGGTATTAAAATTACAAAACATTTCTCATAATAGCAATGGCCTATAAACCACAAGGACCAAAACCGCTATTTACTCAAGTATTTTTATTGATGAAATGACTGAGACTTCCAAATACACAACGTATCCTAGGATTAGATTATTTGTCCCATAAATATTATGATTATTTTATTAATATTGAGAAGACAATTGATTCCTCGATTAATGGTACAAATCACGGTTTTTTAATCGAACTAAAACTAAAAGTCAACGAAAAATTCTGGTTGACCAATTACGTAAAAACAAAACATGTAATACATAATATTTTAGGTATAATCATGTATTAAGATAAATAATATACAAAACATTAGCCAAGGGTTAGGTTCAAGAGTGAACACTAGTATAGCTTGAGAACTGAGTGAACTAATTCTGACCATACACGTGTGTAGATCAATGGCCAGGATTTGATGTTGAAATACACTAGTGTATTTTACGATTTGATGATGAGATCCTGGCCATACACGTGTGTAGATCATTGACCAGGATTTGTTCACTCAGTTCGCAAATACACTAGTGTTCACTCTAGAACCCCACCCTATATAGCCAAATCAACGTATAATACCCACATAATGTCGTATACAAAAGATTTAATCGCATAATAAAGCATAAACAATCAAGTTTTTATTATTAAATGTGGAGTCACGCAAGAAGCATAATTGTAATAACATAGTTATAACAAATCATATTAAATTTGTAATTATATAATGGATTTATATTGAATGTCTAATGATTTATGTTGAATATGTAATCACGCAATGGGTATTCAAAAATCACGTAATCATGTGTTGGGTATTATAATGGGTACTATGCAATGTTTCAAAAAACCGGTTTAAACCGACTGGTTGAACCGGTTAAACTGGATGTTGGAAGCTTGGCCGGCTCGAATCATACCGGTAAATTGAGAGAACGGCAAAGAAGTTGTACCGCCGTTAAATTGGATTATACCGGTTTAAACCGGTATCGGGCCAAAGGTTAAAATTTGTACTTTTAATCTTTTATGCGCCCAAAAGATAACGATTTACCTTTTTAGTAAAACCTAGCACCTAAAAAGCTACCAATAGTGAATTTTTGGATTACCTTTTGGAATATTTTTATTATTGAATGATGTAGTTTTGAATTATTTTTTTGAGTTGAAATTGTATTTTATGGATTTGTAAGGTTAATTAGTCAATTTGGTTGAAATGCCTGGTATAACCCGGTTCAACTGGTTGAACCATTTTTAAGCATAACCCGGTATGATTTAAAAACCGGTTTTTAAAACATTGGTACTATGTATTCAAAATCATGTAATCACATTATGAGTATTCAAAATCCTGAAATTTTTTTAAGAAAACTATAGCAATAGACTGATTGAATTAAAGAGAATAAAATACTCGTTAATATGGTGTATTTTTTAAAAACAATTTAACGTAGAAGAAAGTTATAGCCGTTTGAAAATCAAGTGGAAAAGTAATTCTCTTAAGAAAAGACTAAATTACCCGGTAACATTTATCACTCCCTCCTACGTATGATTGTATAGAAATTATGTCTTGTTAAAATTCCTTTTATCGCAACCCAGTCGAAAAAACACTTCAAAAACCGATGTCGAAAAAGTCAAATTCAGCAAACCGGCCCAAATTCCTTTTATCGCAACCCAGTTAAAATTCGGTGCATGCATACTAAATTAGAGTAAATTAGTGTTTTCGTTATTGCACGAATCATTCTTGAACTACAAAAATTACAGAAATCATCCTTTACGTTGATATGTTGCACTTTTCTTCCTTTTCTGTATATTAGTTGTAATGATAAATATAAGATTATATATATTAAATACCCAAACAAAGTAAGACCACGATCAACATATGGACCGATCGTGGACCAACAAAACGATTCTGTAAATTGAAGAATATGTTTGATATAACGACCGGGTTGTACACTGATCGTCCAACCCACTTAAAATTTTGAGGGAGGAACACAAACCATAAGATCACCGTTGGTTCCACAGCACAACCTGTCTTTAAAAAACATTTACTGTAAATATTATAACATAACAATATTGTTCAAAAAGTTTAACTTTCACTCTGAAATTAACATGTTTTCATTTAGCCAAGAGTTTTGAGTGATATTTAACCAGTTTGACTTTGCTTGTTTGACCAAAGAAGAAAACGTAACATGAACCAATTTAGGAAAATAGGCCAAAAATGTCACCTCTAAGCTAGTGAAGTGCGAAAAGATATAAAAATACATACTTCTTAGTCGAAATTATCAATCTTGATGGGAACGATTTCGTCTACAACCTTAAAGTGTCCCACTAAACATGCGAAAAACACCATTTGTTGTTCAAGTGTGAATTTAATGTTTTCGGCCTGCACACATATTAGAGTAACCAACTTACTTTTACCAGAAAATTAAATTAAAAACAAAAAACAAAGACATTTTATATATTTCTAACCTTACGAAAACCATGCTGCTCCCCTTCGTACTCCACTAAAGCAACTGGCAATCCTTTTGCTTTCAATGCTTGATAAATTTTTCTTGCTTGATCCGGAGGTACAACCTATAACACAGCATAGCAACCAGGAGTGTTCATGAGCCGGTTTTGACGGAAATCCTAGGCTGAATCACTTGCTACAAACGACACAAAAACCCTGCCGCGTTGGTTGGTTTGGGGGGGGGGGGGTTCATTTCGGCAGTTGGAACCAACCTTTTTATTATTTTCTTTTCAAAATAATTTGTTTGTATTAAAAATTTTAAAACTATAAAGAAGGCTCATGATGGTTATACCTGTGTATTCCAAAAAATGAAAAAAAAAACATAAAAACATAAAAAATAATAAGCATTAAATGGTCGGTGCATTAATAATTAAAACTATAAAGAAGGCTCATGATGGTAATAACTGTGATTCCAGAAATAAAATTAAAAAAAACATAAAAAATAATAAAAGTTAAATGGCCGGTTCTAACATGTTCCAGGCTCCAAACTGCCAAAAGCGAACAATCAACCGAACCATACCGACTGATTTGCTTTGGTTTAAACAATTCGGTCGGTTTCAACTGTTTATAAGGCAAAGTTTCACTATCTCTTACTTCACTGAAATTGTTTAATCCCGTTAACTTCATCTAACCCTATTTTTAGTGGTTTTTGGTTTAAAAAATAAAAGAATAGTTAATTGAATATCTTAACATCTGTAACAGATAACCCATTTCATACCCCTTAACACAAAGAAGGGGTGGTTTGCAATGTCGGTTAACATGTCTTGTCACCATTAACACCCCAAATGTTAAAGTACACCCCATGACCTTATATATAGAAATATTGATACGTATAAAAAAAATTAAGGGCTAACATTGGATGTTTAATGCCGCCTATTTTTTTTATTAAATGACATTTTTATCATTCAAACCATCTAACCACATTAAATGCTTCAAATTTTTAGAGGTAACCCAGAGAAAAACACTTTGGGGTTGTTTGGTAGCCTCTTAATGACCATTCAGATGCTACCTCTTAATGGTTTAAAACCTCTGAATGAATAAGAGGTAACCTCAAGTCTGAATGGTTAAGAGGTAACCTCTGAATAGTAAATCATCACATGTCACATTCTTCTACCTTCTCATTAATTGTTCCATTAAGAGGTAGCCTCTTAATGACCATTCAGAGGCTACCAAACAGCCCCTTAGTGTCATTCTTCTTTCTTTTTTATAATATTTTAACAAACATAACTTTGAATTTGTTGATATTTATAGATATAAATATAAGTTTTTAATCAACAAAATAACGTTATTTAGAAATTTTATAATTACTTTCATATTAAATTCACTTGTTAATGAAAATATAACAACTATCAATATAATTAAATAATAGTAATTCATAATTAAGTAGGAGAGGGATGGGAAAACCAAAATGTAGATGACTTACAATTGTGACAAATGTCACCGGTTCCTCCTTGGAGGTCACCGGTTCGATCCACGGCAGCGGCGTTATGGGGGGTGGACGTCCCAATGATGGATCGTTCCTACCGAGGCATGGTGCGGTCTTGAGGGCAACCCGGTTTTACCCAGCTGTTACCCCAGTGAGTCTCTCGTGTGGGGGCAGTATGGTTTCCGGGCGAAGGTCAGCTTGCGCAACGGCCGGGGCCCGATCGAACATCGCGTCCGGAAGAGCGGGGCTGACGGGGGATTGTCTTCGACATGAACCCGGTGACCAATAGGTCCTGTACATAGAAAGTCACCCTTCAAAAAAAATATAGTATAGATATAGATTTTTTTAGTATAAAATTCTAATGAGTAAATTACACCTTTGGTCCATGCATTTGTGTCAGAATACAAATTCATTTTGACTACAATTTTAATTTAATGGATTCAATATCAATGACATTGTTTGCTTTCACAAATAGTCCCTGCACTTACAAAGTTAGCTTTTTATCTTAAAAAATATTTCTAAAGTAAATTTTTTAGTTTTATGTCATATGAACTTCACGAATATATGCTACATGGTAGGTGACGATTCCAGATGAAACTAATGTAATTACTTATGTAATCTACGACACAAAGACCTAAAGTCCAAAACCCACCTAAATAATGTGATAGATAATTTTCTCTTCTCTTTTGGTCTTCTTCTTTATAATTCGCTCAATACTTTGATCCATAACAGTTTGAAAAATTGGTTTTTAATAAACCAACCTTTGTCTCGTTGGTAGATAATAATCTTACCTACGTAATTGGTATACAATAATCTTACCTATCAACATGTTGGTTCTTAATAAACTTCCGTTAATTATTTTTAACTGAAGTTAGTTTTTAAGTTTTATTTATTACACAAACAGTCCCTGTAGTTGTAATTTACTAGTTTTAACTATTTTGTAAAACAAAAAAACGTCAAGGGCCATGTAATTAAATTTTAGAGTAAACTGCCATTTTGGTCCCTGTGGTTTGGCCAGTTTTGCCACTTTAGTCCAAATCTCAAACTTATTACATCTGGGTCCCTGTGGTTTGCATTTTGTTGCCATTTTAGTCCAAATTTCAAATTTGACTAGATTTCTCATTAATGACCTGCTATTTTGTCTTTACCCTCAGGGGCATTTTGGTTATTTTAGATTTATTATCTCTTTATTATAACTCAATTATAATAAAACCCCTTATCATCATCATCTTCAACCTCATCTCTCAAACAGACATCCCTCTCTCTCTCTCTCAACATAAATCATCTTCTTCAAAGTTCCCAAACCACAAACCCACCCTTTCATCTGCAGACCATTCATCATCGGCATCATCCTCATCATGGCCGATCAATCCAGATTAGTCACCGGCTACCCCGCCACCACCACCACCACCACCGGCCACCCAACCACCTGCTTCATCATTGTCATCATCATCCCCAAAAATAATCAGCTCTCTCTCTTTCTCTCTCTTCTCTCTCTCTCTCTATAGCACCACCACTGCCACCCCCTCCCTCTCTCTCTTCTCTCTCTATAGCACCACCACCACCGCCACCTCCTCCCCCTTCTCACCACCGCCACTCCGGCGTCGTCCCCCTTCTCACCATCGCTCTTGGCTCGAAACCCTACCGAAACTCAGATCCACCATCATCATCGTGATCTCTGATGCTTGTTTCAGATATGTTGGCGTGGTGGTGCACCGTGAGAGATGGTGGTTCAGATCTGCTGATGCTTCCGCCGCTTTTCTCGAATTTCCCATTTTACAAGAAGCCCTAATTCCAAAAATCACGAGGATCTGGATCTGGATTCGTATTTTAAAGTTTAGTGGTTGTTGACTTGGATCTGTTTGTTTCTGATTGTGATCTGGTTGTGGTTAATTTGGTGCTGAAGTAAGTGAATTGTGTAGGTTAGGGTTTAATTGGATTAATTTGTTTAGATTTGCTTGTTTGTAGGTTTTGGATAACTTGTTGTTAGGTTTTGTTTAGTTTGTATCATCGGTGAGTAATTGGATATGATTTGCTGCAGTTAGGTCTTTTGATTGAAAACAGTTAACTGTTTAGTTTGCTGCAGTTAGGGCTTTTGATTTGCTGGCGGTGATGTTCTTGAAGATGATGTTCTTGATTTTCTGGGTTTTAATGATGTTTGAAGATGAACGAGGTTTGGGTTTTGATGATGTTCTTGAAGATGATGTTCTTGATTTTCTGGGTTCTTGATTTTCTTGAAGATGATGTTCTTGATTTTCTGGATTTTCTGGGTTTTGATGATGATAAAAGATGATGTTCTTGAAGATGATGTTATTAATTATTGAAATGTTATAATAAATTGACATGGACCAAAATGCCCCTGCACTAAAGGACATAATAATCAGTTTTCAACTCTCAAAATAGAGGGTTTTTGGATTTTGGACTAAAATGGCAACAAAATGCAAACCACAGGGACCCAGATGTAATAAGTTTGAGATTTGGACTAAAGTGGCAAAACTGGCCAAACCACAGGGACCAAAATGGCAGTTTACTCTAAATTTTATATATACATATGTGTACTAGTTCCAGATTTATCGCAAACAACACTCGAAAATCCTCCTTTTCCTCGATTTTGATTTCCGATGTAAACAACTACCACCGCCACCGCCACCGCCATGGGAGTTCTCCGACGGATCAAGTAAATGACCACCAAAATTGGAATTTCAGGTATCAAACTACCCGGTTTTGGTCAGTGATTAAAAGCCCCAAACAAATTTCTATCACTCTTTATTCTTTCGACCGATTTGGGGGCGGGTTCCAATCTAGGGTTCATATGGGGAATCAAAGTGTTGACAACTTAAAACTAGTAATTGTTCTTGAGGTTTTTTTGTTTTATAAAATAGTTAAAACTAGTAAATTACAACTACAGGACTGTTTGTGTAATAAATAAAACTTAAAAACTAACTTCAGTTAAAAAAAATTAACGAAAGTTCATTGAGTACCAACATGTTGATAGGTAGGATTATTGTATATCAATTACGTAGTTAAGATTATTATTTACCAACAGGACAAAGGTTGGTTTATTAAAAACCAATTTTCCTAACAGTTTATATCAACCTGATTGTGTTCGAATCCAAACCCTTACTTTATGTTATTTTTTTTATGTTCACATGGGGCATGATGAAATCGAGATAACATATGGGAATGTTGCTTGGATCAGTGCCCACGGCAATTTTGAGTTCGGAGGAAAGGACTCAGTCAGCAGAGAAAGAAAAGGGGCCTTTGGTTAACTTTATGTATGTCGCTAATGCGAAGCCGCTAAGGATCTAAATTAACACTAGCCCTCGTAAGTGCAGTGCAGAGGCCGAATTCATAAAAAAAAATTGTAAATCAACTATCAAATCCGTAATTTGCCCCAAACCAAATAAAAAAAAAAGTAACTTGGTAACTAACTCAAGGGCCAATCGTTGTGCGAAAAGTATTGACAACTAATGCTAAAAGAATTGTCAACATTATAAAACAAAGTAACCAAATTTATTCAAAAAAAACTATATTGTCTAAGAAAAGAGGAAATTTCGATATGTTTACATTTAGCTAAGTTTCAACCCTTTTGACTTACTTATTTGACACAATGGAAATAAAATAAATAGGCCAAAAATGTCGCCTCTAAGACGGTTAAACTTCAAAGAGGTACAAAAATACAAACTTTTTAGTCGAAGTTTTCAATCTTGACGGGAACGATTGCGTCTACAACCTTAAAGTGTCCCACTAAACGTGCGAAAAACACCATTTGTTGTTCGAGTGTGAATTTAATGTTATCGGCCAGCATACATTACGCATCCAAAGTAATTAATCTCTTTACCTGAAAAAATAAACATAAAAAACAAGACGTTAAATATATTTCTAACCTTGCAAAAACCATGTTGCTCCCCTTAGTACTCTACCAACGCAACAGGTAATCCTTTTGCTTTAATGCTTGATATATTTTTCTTGCTTGATCAAGGGGTACAACCTGCAACACAACATACATCAATCCATTACAATGTATATAAAAAATATGTTATGTAGAAATAAATCTTTACACTTTTTCAATATTTTAGCAAGGAGTGTTCATGGCCCATTAGCCGCTTTTTACAAAAAATGTGGGCTGAACCGCTAACTACGGTTTCAGAGAAAGACAAATCAAACGGCCAGGTTGCATCCGGTTTAGCGGTTTAACAGTTCGGTTTGGCGCTTTAAACCGTTTTTTATTTTAAGAATCATTAGTTTGTATCATAAAAAAGGAACGATAAAGGGTGAGCAAACTAATTCAAAAAATAGTTCCAGTTCAGAAAACGCCATGAAAAATGCCAAGAAATACCCATTTGAAAACGCCATAAAACACCTGGTTCAATAAAAACACCATGAAAAAACCAGTTGAAAATGCCATAAATACACCAGGTTCAGAAAAAACGCCATAAAAACCCAGTTGAAAACGTCATAAAAAACAAATTTGAAAACGCCATAAAAACCCAGTTCATTTTTTTTTTTGAAAAGTATATCAATAGTATAATAGTATAGTCGTTGGAAAGATTAAAAAACGCTGGATTTTATGGTTTATGTTTTTTTAAATAATCACGTATAAAAAATTTATGGATGGTTAAATGTGATGGGGAAATGGCATGTGATTAGCATGTGCAACCTTGTTTGGATCATCCCATTTTACCCTCTTGATAGTTCCAAGGTTCCTAGTATCTACAAAAATGGCCCGCATCAAACTTAGCCACAAAGCACAAAGATCTTGTGGCTGAGAATCGTTCTCACCGTTTTCACACTTTAAGGCCTTTTCTTCAGATCCTCTTGTTTCTATATATATATATATATAGAAACGGGATCAGGAGAAAACGCCCAAAAGTGTGAGAACGGTGAGAACGCATCCTAGCCCAACACGTGGCGCAGGACATGATCAGGGTCTGAGGAGTTTTTTGTCTTTTCAATATTCTTCTCCTTTTCCGATTTTCGCGTTTGACATGCTGCTTCATTTTTTGGCGTGCAATATAATTTTGGCGTTATCTAGAATCATTAATTACTTGGCGTTTTACTGTTTTTCGCAGATTTCTTCTCGTTGACTTAATTCTTTTTTGTGTCACATAGTTAATTTTTTTGGTGTTGTGGCGTTCTCCATGTCATTTTTTTGGCATTCTGGGTCTTCATTTTTTATGGCGTTTTGTTTTCCAATGGCGTTTAGATAACGAGGGGACTTTTTTGTTTTATTTTCTTTGCACATTGTTTTAAGCTTTTTTTTAGAAATATTATAATAGTACTTATTCAAAGCAATTTTATTATATTTTGGCAGTTTTTGGGGCGTTTTATGGCATGATGGCGTTTTACAAGCATTTGCTCGTTTGGCGTTTTATTATATTTTTCATTATAGTATTAATGTACTTTGTTATTTCTTAGCTGAAATTACATAACAAACAACAGATAAAGAAAATTAAAAAAAAAACAAATAGAAGCAATTTATGATATAAATCTTCAATGTCATCAGTCTCTTTCTTCTTTTGAAACTACAAGAACTGTCACAAATAAATGGTGTTTTGGGTTTGGCGTGGTTTATTTTCTTTGTTCATGTGTTGAAGTGTCTTTGTGGATGTTGGAGACATAGATCGAACCCGTGTGGGTGGATGTTATCTGCCCGTCGTCTTCATTATAATCATCGAGGCCAAAGTAGCGTTTACACTGGGATAGGTTTCTTCTAATCATCCAAACCTTCTTCAAGAACAAAGAAGACAAAATGACATATGGGTGTCATCAGTCCCTCTTTCTTGAATTATGTCCATCTCATCAGCAAAATCTTACTACACTCACCTAACAAATCATTCAGCAAAACTTCATGCAGAATATTACTGAGTATCAAGGAAAAGATGTTTACCATCGTTGTATTTTTTGGCGTTTTACATTGAGTTGTATTTTTTTTAGAAACCACTGTGTTTTTTGTGTGTTTTTTGGTGTGATAAACGGTAGGTGGTGAGACGTTTCTATTTATAGGATTTTTTTTGCGCGTAGTTAAGGCAGGATATTATTTTTATAACAAAAAATGTAATTAACATTTATCCGGATGTAAGGTTTGGCTTTAAATATTATGGCGTTTCACATTTTGTGGCGTTTTTGTAGCCTGAGAGCTTAAATAAAAACACAGAAAAAAATACGCAGTGATAAAATTGGCGTTTTGTATTTATTTGTTTATATTTCAAAGGAGTTTTATGTGAGAAATGATGTTTTACCTTTTTTACCCTTAACGAAGCATGTCCACGTAATAAAATTGATGTTATTTACGAAAACGGCACCACGCCAATCTAGTCCATAGATTGTTTTCATCGGACGATCCATAACCGTTCTCACACTTTCCACCATTTTCTCTAAATCCTGGCCCTATATATATATATGTGTGTATGTGTGTGTGTGTGCCTATGTGTGTGATGTGGATATTAATATGTAATTTAACTATATGACAGATAATCTTGTTGTAGTTTAGCGGTAAGTATTTCATTTTTGGCTATAGAGATATAGGTTACAAATCACAACAATCTCACTTTTGAATTTTTGTGTGTTTTTTTATCCTTTTCAAATTGGACAGGCCTTGTAGGCCCAAAAAAGTCCAAAGTCCAATTTTATTTAGTGGTCCAATACTATAAATAAGAAGTTATCAAACCCTACACAATGCACAATCATAAAACCTAATTCTCTTGTTGCGGCCGCCGTTATCAACAACCCTAATTGGTAACTTCATTGCCAATGTTAGGAAAACAAGCAGGTCATCTCAGGTAAGCATTTTAATCTTTGTTTCGTCACTTCTATTTTCTTCTATTTTTGTTTTGAGTTATTATTCTGGCGAGAACCCCTTAATTTTATCTCCATTATTGATTTTGTTACAAATGTAGCATACTTACATGTTATCGTTTTCATCGTGCAGGGATCTAAAGAACATATATCAATCCTTCATAACATGTTGATTGCTTATAGGATTATCTTGACTGCACATGGTAATGTTAAACATTTACGATTTAAAATTTTAAATTCAACCTTACACTAGGGGTTAGTTAGTTCGTCTATACTCAATCTGGGTTCTTGTTTGATACATGTAGTTTTATGATTTGTTATAAAGATTTTCAAGTCATATTTTCAAGTATTACTTTTTATGTAATGAAATTTATGGTATATGATTTTTCCTTGCATCAAATGTTCAGCTAAGATTATTGCATATAAATTGTTTTCGTTTTTTTACAAGGATTATAGAAACTAAGTAGTATTCTTACTATATATGCTATTGTCATATGTGAAATTGTGGTTAAATTGTGTGTTCCAATATTCAAATGTTGCCTTTTGGTATTAGATCATCAATTAAGAGTTGAAACTTTATCCTTGATGGAGGAGAATATATACCCACATTAAAACACTTCTCATATTTAAATGTTTTATTCTATTTCTTAATCTTTTATCATTATTATCTATTGTTTTGTTTGACCTACTTCACTAAGGGTGGAAAATTTTACTTCGCTTTTGGTCTACAAAATGTGTGAGCAGCCTCTACATCTACCAGAACCATACCTATAAACATTTCATTTTTTTCTTTTAACTGTTTTGTCATCTATATCTATATTATCTACAAACTACTATTTTTTTTGTTTCTTCGCCTCTCTCTCTCCTAACTAATTATGGATGCTTATTATTTAATCAAAAATAGTTATTATATCAATAAACAAATGAATTCAATATGAATTTATTTATTAGTTAAAAAATATATATTTTTTACTTTAAATATATTATGTTGGTTAAAATATTTAAAAAACTCTAATGTTGTTTCTTTTTTTAATGACGTGGACGCTGACTGAGCAATGACATGGCATATATGATATCCTTTTTAAACCCCTTTACCCTTTTAGCCCAAAATTAAATAACAAAGCCCTAAATATCATTGTCTTCATCATCTACAGGGAAATCCAAACACAAAAGGGGCAACATAGATGAGTTCTTCTTCATCAACAACATCCGTTCCAAAAAGATGCCCACACAATGTTGTACTTCTACTTTGTTCTTCTCTTGAAAAAGGATGTCGCCCTTACATTTGTGACACGAGTTCCCACCACTCAAATTGTCTTGACCAGTTTGATAAGTCAAATATAAATAAAGGGAGAGAACAAACTAAGCTTGTTTGCCCTTTATGTTGAGATCAACAGGTTGACTGTAGTCAATCTTGCTCGCTAATTCATGAACTCCAAACCAAGAAATTGCTCACTTGGTACCTGTGATTTTGTTGGAAATTATCCTCAATTAAGAAGATTGGAGCAATGTAGACCCTAAACGTGAACTTGAGTGGAGAAGTTTGGAAGAAGATATGGAGCAACAAGACATGCTCAGCATGTACTTTGATGACGATGATCCTGCTTAATTCATGGATGGTGTGTCTGATCTCGCTAGCCCGATTTGAGATTCTGATTACGAAATCCTTTTTGGTACTTTAGAATCAAATCTTGCATTTTTTTTTATTTGAATCTGATTTAGATGACACTAGTATATTTTTGGATGATTGAGATAACATATTTGACTGTGTGTTTCCTTATGGATGGTGTGTGTGATATCGCTCGCCCTATTTGGGATTTTGATTACGAGATCTTTTTTGGTACTTTAGAATCAAATCTTGATTTTTTATTTGAATATGATTTAGACAACACTAGTCTATTTTTGGATGATTGTCACTGTGTGTTTCCTTATATAGCTCACTAGGTTAGAATCCCGCGTGGGTTGAAAATTTTGTAAAAAAGGTAATGTTATATACCGAGTATTAAAAAAATGAAATTATGTATTAAAAAAACTTGTGTATTTCGCGGGTTGAATAAAATACATTGTTATCTATTAACATAAATGGTTGTCATGAATCTTTACAAAAATGAAATTTGGTGTGGCATTTATAAATCATGTTACATTAACTTTTAAAACATTTTTTTCTACTATGTATTAACTTTTTTTGTAGCTGATTAATGTTAATTAAACTAAATTACTGTTAGAAATATATAAAAATGAAATTTGGTGTGGCATTTATAAATTATCTTACGTTAATTTTTAAAACATTTTTTTATATTATGTATTAACTTTTTTCTGTAGCAGATTAATGTTAATTTTACTAAATTACAATTAAGCATTGGAGTATACATTAACCCTCCTTAACTTCAGCTAAGTGCCATATCACCTACCCCCCCCCCCCCCCATTTCACTATGTCTTACTTCAAGGAAATGGTTTAATCCCACTAACTTTATCTAACCCTAATTTTAGTGGTTTTTGTTTTTTAAAAAAAAATAAAGAATAGTTAATTCAATATCTTAACATCCGGTAACATTTTAACAAATAATTCATTTAATACCTCTTAACACAAGGATGGAGTGGTTTGCAATGCCAGTTAAAATGTCATGTCACACCATTAACACCCCAAATGTTAGATTACACCTCATGGCCTTACATATATATAGAAATATTGATACATATTAAAAATTAAGGGCTAAAATTCGGATATTTTAATGCCAGCAATATTTTTATTAATGACATATTTTATCATTCAAACCATCTAACCGCCCCTACATCGACACCAACCAATACCTCTTCTACCCAACCGTCAAACACACCCAACCATACAACATCTGCAAATCTCAAAAATTTAATAGTGAAAGCATTTTGAACATCCAGGATTGAAAACCTGGCTCTAAAAATCTTCTAATCAAGAACCTGGCTCTATTACACAAATATAACAATATGAATATATCCGGGATTAACTTGACTCTCTCCCCCTATCAAATTGCTTTATAGATTTGACAATTTTAAGAATCCAAAACCTTCACGATTTATCATCCAAGTCCAATTTAATGACCTTGGAGATATCACAAACTGTTTTTTATTTTTGATTAAAAACTTCAAGTTTCAAATTAATGAACTTGTTTTATTCTCATAAACACGTTCAGCATACTTAGATTTTGAAACTCAGCATTCAGACATCGGTTGTCGAAACTAAAGTGAAAACAAAATCTTTTTATATTTTTTCTGAAACATAAAGCAGTAAAGAAATATTTGCAGACAATATTTTTGTTTGAGTTCGCGTTAGAGGATCATATCAGTTTATGACAAATCACTAGCACCGTTGAGCTTTTAACACTTTAAGTTCTAAACCATTCACATAAATTGTACTGATCCTCTTAAATTTCACACAAATTTCAACTATTTCAAGAAACGAATTTAGTGTTTTATGAACTTAAACTTATTCGCGTGTCCCAATTCAGAATATACTCCCGTATCAAAATTCCTTAGATTCAGTCTTACAGGTGAATATACAAATTTGATATCTGTTCTCTGGGTTAGTGCGAGACCTTGTGAGCTCAGGTATGAACTTCCGTTCAGTCAAAGAGATGAAGGCTCGACTTGAGGTGTGTTCCCCTTGGGGATTTTCTTTACAACTGCACTTGATTCGTATCTTTCGATATTTTATCAATTTTTATGCAGAGGGTAAGCTTTTAAGAGCGTAAAGTATTATACGATGTCTAGGCCATTGCTTCCGCAATATAAGAAGACCAGGTATAATACCCCAGATATCAAACAGTATAAAGACCTAGTATCTGAGAATCAGGCAATCTCTCAAACAGGATTTCGGAGGTTACCCATATATCCGAGAGATGTTCCCCACGAGATAAGCAAGTATTGATATTTAGGTTTATATCTCGAAAACAATCTACTAAACGTGTAAAAACCTACTAAAACCTACTGGCATATCATCAGTGAGACCGTTTATCACATTTGACTTTCCATTTCTTTAGTGTACTGTGATTGTCTACTGATGTACTATCATTTCCTCTTTTTACACAAAACTCATTTTTGAATTTTATCATGTTTTTGGCTTTTTCAAATTTTCAAATGTTTTTGTATTTTCTGCTTAATTCATGGATGGTGTGTCTGATCTTGCTAGCCCGATTTGAGATTCTGATTACGAGATCTTTTTTGGTACTTTAGAATCAAATCTTGTATTTTTTTTTTATTTGAATCTGATTTAGATGACACTAGTATATTTTTGGATGATTGAGATAACATATTTGACTGTGTGTTTCCTTATGGATGGTGTGTCTAATCTCATTCGCCCGATTTGGTGTGGCATTTATAAATCATGTTACATTAACTTTTAAAACATTTTTTTTCTACTATGTATTAACTTTTTTTTGTAGCTGATTAATGTTAATTAAACTAAATTACTGTTAGAAATATATAAAAATGAAATTTAGTGTGGCATTTATAAATTATGTTACGTTAATTTTTAAAACATTTTTTTATATTATGTATTAACTTTTTTCTGTGGCAGATTAATGTTAATTTTACTAAATTACAATTAAGCATTGGAGCATACATTAACCTCCTTAACTTCACCTAAGTGCCATATCACATATTTCCCCCCATTTCACTATGTCTTACTTCAAGGAAATGGTTTAATCCCACTAACTTTATCAAACCCTAATTTTAGTGGTTTTTGTTTAAAAATAAATAAAAGAATAGTTAATTCAATATCATAACATCCGGTAACATGTTAACAAATAACCCATTTAATACCTCTTAACACAAGGAGGGAGTGGTTTGCAATGCCAGTTAAAATGTCATGTCACACCATTAACACCCCAAATTATAGATTACACCCCATGGCCTTACATATATATATAGAAATATTGATACATATTAAAAATTAAGGGCTAAAATTCGGATGTTTTAATGCCACCTATATTTTTATTAAATGACATATTTTATCATTCAAACCATCTAACCACTGAAAATTTTAAGAGATAACCCAGAGAAAAACAATTAGTGTCATTATTCTTTCATTTTTATAATATTTTAACAAAAATAACTTTGAATTTGGTGATATTTTGAGATTTAAATACAAGTTTTTAATCAACAAAATAACTTTATTTAGAGATTTTATAATTAGTTTCATATTAAATTTACTTGTTAATGAAAATATAACAAATATCAATAATTAAATAATAGTAATTCATAATTAAGAAGGAAAGAGAGATGCAAAAAAAACCAAAATGTAAATGACTTACAATTGTGACAATTGTCTCTTACAATTTTCTTTTATTATATAGTATAAATATATATATATATATATATATATATATATATTTGGAATTGGCATGTAATAATCCCAACTAGAGGTCATTGGCCATTGACAGGTCCACCTTTAAATATTCCCCACAACAGTTTTTTACGGCTTTTGATCAGAACGACGATACGAGTCCATTAATGTAAAACTTACCTCGAAACAGTGCTCTAAACGATGAAAATGAGCTTCAATTCGAGTGTTTAAATTTCCAATTAACAAAAATCAAGTCATTTGGAGCACCATTTCGAGGTAAGTTTTACATCAATGGACTTGTATTGTCATTCTGATCAAAAGCCATAAAAAAATTGTTTGTAATTTGTAAAAAAGCTTAACTCCGTTAAGGTTTTTTTAACGGGGACCGGTATAGGAAAAATAGGTGAAAGATGGGACTGGTGGGGGGAATATTCAAAGGTGGGACTGTCAATTGTGAGCGTGTTGTAGGACCGTAAACGACTCCCGAATGATTGTGTAACGACACGTGTGACGTGCGGAATCCGTACACGTGCATGGACCGAACACAGGAACGAATAAAATCTGTGATTCTATTGAATGTATAACAAAGTACAAGCACCGTGAATAACCTTGATGACTTTCTCTCTCTAGACTCTCTCTCTAGACTCCAAACTCCAAAAGATGCAAAGTTCCAAAAGTCTCTAAAGACTAGCCTTAGCCTCCTATTTATAGGCAAGGCTATAAGAGAAAGTTCCAAGTAATTACAATAATGCCACCTTGACTATCTCCTATATATTACACTATAAAACCATGTTTTCTTCTAATTTCTGCTACGATCTGATTGACGGAGGCGATAGACATTCCTGCACTCACAGACTCCCCTTGGATATTGTCGCAATCAATCTCGTAGCGTCTTGTCTTTTCTCTCTCTCTGAGTCTTCTTGAAGGTTTGACATCTTCAGCAACCACAGACTCCCTCTTTCTCGAACAGACTCCCCGTGCATCTGTCTTCAGCTTTAGTTGCTCCCCCTTTGGTTTAGACTCTTCCTTCAGGCTCCCACTTATGTTAAGCTTCCGTGCTTTTGGGATCGACACCTGGCTTTCCGATTACAAGATCCCCCTTGCGATGAGCTCGTCTTCAGACTCCCCCTTAGAGTCGGCTATTGGGATCGTAATCTTGTACAACATCTGCAAATCTCAAGAATTTAACAGTGAAAGCATTTTGAACATCTAGGATTGAAAACCTGGCTCTAAAAATCTTCTAATCAAGAACCTGGCTCTATTACATAAATATAACAATATGAATATATCCAGGATTAACTTGACTCTCTCCCTCTATCAAATTACTTTATAGATTTGACAATTTTAAGAATCCAAAACCTTCACGATTTATCATCCAAGTCCAATTTAATGACCTTGGAGATTTCACAAACTGTTTTTTATTTTTGATTAAAAACTTCAAGTTTCAAATTAATGAACTTGTTTTATTCTCAGAAACACGTTCAGCATACTTAGATTTTGAAACTCAGCATTCAGACATCGGTTGTCGAAACTAAAGTGAAAACAAAATCTTTTTGTATTTTTCTGAAACATAAAGGAGTAAAGAAATATTTACAGACAATATTTGTGTTTGAGTTTGTGTTAGAGGATCATATGAGTTTATGACAAATCACTAGCACCGTTGAGCTTTTAACACTTTAAGTTCTAAACGATTCACATAGATTACCGATCCTCTTAAATTTCACACAAAGTTCAACTGTTTCAATATACGGATTTAGTGTTTTAAGAACTTAAACTTATTCGCGTGTCCCACTTCAGAATATACCCCCGTATCAAAATTCCCTAGATTCAGTCTTACAGGTGAATATACTAATTTGATATCTATTCTCTGGGTTAGTGCGAGACCTTGATAGCTCAGGTATGAACTTCCGTTCAGTCAAATAGATGAAGGCTCGACTTGAGGTGTGTTCCCCTTTGGGATCTTCTTTACAACTGCACTTGATTCGTATCTTTCGATATTTTATCAATTTTTATGCAGAGGGTAAGCTTTTAAGCGCGTAAAGAATTATACGAGGTCTAGGCCATTTCTTCCGCAATATCAGAAGACCGGGTATAATACCCCAGATATCAAACAGTATAAAGACCTAGTATCTGAGAATCAGGCAATCTCTAAAACAAGATTTCGGGGGTTACCCATATATCCGAGAGATGTTCCCCACGAGATAAGCAAGTATTGATATTTAGGTTTATATCTCGAAAACAATCTACTAAACATGTAAAAACCTACTAGCATATCATCAGTGAGACCGTTTATCACATTTGACTTTCCATTTCTTTAGTGTACTGTGATTGTCTACTGATGTACTATCATTTCCTCTTTTTACACAAAACTCATTTTTCAATTTTATCATGTTTTTGGCTTTTTCAAATTTCAAATGTTTTTGTATTTTCTGACAAACGCTTACTCCCCCTAAAATTGAAAACATTTAAAGAAAATTTGACAACCTGATACTGATAGCTTTTGTCTCGCCATCAACTTTCTGCTTTACATGCTCTATTTTGCAGAAAATATTGAAAACCATTTTTCAGTCTTGTGAAATTAATCATGTTTGTTCAGCCGTGAGGGTTTCGGCATATTCAATCAACATTTTTTTAATTTTTTAATTTTTGACAAATTTAAAAACAAACAACAATTTTTTTTCTTTTTTCAATTTTTGACAATAGTAAAAACATATTTTTGGTTTTTAAATTTTTCAATTTTTAGGGTTTTTTAAAATATGGTTTATTTATGTACAGAATGAACAAACTCCCTGTTTCAGTTTCAGGGTTCAGCAGCCTCCTTCTCTTGTGTCAGGCTGCTCCGATACTCCTCTTGCTGACATTCAATTGTCTTCGGGAGCACCTACATATTCAACTATTTTTTATCATTTGAACAATGCAAGTTTTCATATGATTCTTTTGATATATGATATGCAAGTTTTATTGAATCATATTCTTTTTCATTTCTTGAAATGTATTTTCTTTTTGAAGACACTCTTCAGTCATTTTTTGAAACCTTTTCTTTCAAACTCTCATTTTCCTTTTCTAAACTCTTGCATTTTGTGTCAGCTTTTCATCATTTTCTTTCAAAACTTTTTCTTTTCTAACATTTCTTTGCATTTCTCTTTGAAAACTTTTTCAATTTTGGTAAATTCTAAATCTCTTGTTCTGAATTTTTCATCATTTCCAGTACAATCACTGCACGTTTCCATGCATTTCTTGCACTGTTCAGTATTATTATTTAAAACTTCAGGAGATTCAATTGAAGTATTTACCTCGGTCGTTGGCACCTTGGCTTTTTCTGTCGTCTGAATCTGGTCACTTTCCTTCTTTTTCTGTTCCTCGGCAACAGCTTTACCAGCATCATCTGCTTCAACTGATCTTTTCTACTTCACATCATCCTCTTATGTCTTCTTCAGATCATCTTCATTTTGATTTTCTTCGGTAACAGCTTCTTTTTCACTAATTGCTTCTTCTTCTTTTTCACCTTCAATCTTCTGTTCCTCAGCAGCCTTCTTCAAATCATCAACCAACTCATCAACATGTCTTAGATTCGCTGTCATGACATCTCTGATGATTTTATCCAACTTTTTCACATAATCTTTATCTTTCGCGACATTTGAATACTACTCGCCGGATAGAGGGATTATTGCAAGAACGTCGTTAAACACCACTTCTTTTCGATGGACAACTGGTTCACCTTTGCTGTTGACATAACATTCTCGTTTGTTGTCATACCTTCCATAATTCTTTGCTTCTTCATATTCTTTCTCCATTTCTTCGATTCGATACCCAACAATACATCTCTCTCTGTAAGTCTTCTCTTTCAGAATCTCTTTTTTGTTTTCCTGACTTGTGCTGTGAACACGTAACCAACAACATCCTCTTCTGGAAGAACTTTACTCTAGTCAAACCCTTCATCATCTTGGATCACTATAAAAGCTATTGAATTCTCTTTCTCATAATTGTTTTCAATTAGTTTCGTCCTTGATCGTTCCTCTTTGCTCCTGTGATAAATCGCTTTACGATAGTAATCGTCTTTAAAAGGATTAGCGGTTTCTTCAATAGCAGAGTTTCTGCATTCTCTTTTGAAATGACCCTTTTGCTTGCATTTGAAGCAGGTCACTTTTGATTTGTCGAAGCCTAGCTTTGTTGAGGGTCCACCGAGTGTTTGTCTTCCAGTTATTTCCATGAATCGCTGTGCTTTTCGAATGCAGCTAGCCAAACACCATCTCAGATCGATCAGTTCCATCTCTTCCGGATCTATCTGGTCGTAATCTTCCTGTGTCAGCTCATAATTTCCAATTTTCCCAGCCACCAGACTTTCATATGATTCCAGAATCGATACTAGAAAACTCATTTGCTGTTTAGCAGCATTCATGCTCATCGCTGGAGAATTTTTCAGCTTTAATGCAATATTGCAGAGAATTTTTTCAGATTCTTCAGAGTTTGATGTTGTTGACGATGAATGATATCCTGGATCGTAGCTTGATGAGCTTTTCTATGAGTCTTTCGTATTTTCAACACTGTATGCAGTCTTTGGCGATTCACTGACTTTCACCGAAGGTACACTACCTGTGTAGTAAAGACCGACATTCTGTTGATATGACGAGCTGCTCATCTTGCTTTGTTTTTGCAACTCAAGCTCATGACTCTCTATCTTTTCTATCAAAACATCAATAGTAATCGTATCATACAACACATCATTTTTCAAGATAAACACAAACGTTTGCCACTGATCAGCTCGTGGTAATACTTCAATGATTTTATCAATGATTTCCTCACGGTTTTTTGTTATTCCAAACCTATCGAGTACAATTTTAAGGTGACAAAATCTTTCAATCATTTGTCTTACAGATTCACCTTTTATACCATTGAACAAATCAAATTCCTTTTTAAGTAAAGCTATTTTGTTCTTTTTAATTTGTTACCCACCCTCGGCTTTTACCTGTAAATCTTCCCACACTGATCTAGATGAGCCATCATGATTAAGCAATGCGAATATGTCATCTCTAATCGACTGTTGGATTAAAGCAATCATTCGTTGTTCATACGAGAAATTCTTTTTATCGTCAACTGATAAGCTTTTAAGTGGGATCTCTTCGTTTTTATCATCAACTGGCCTGCTATGTCACACCCCGACCACGTAAAACAACAAAACGTGGCGGAAACATCGAGGCGTGTTGTAACAGAATTAATGTTTCATAACCATGGATACCAAAGAGTGTTTCGTTTTATTAAACATTGAATAATTACATTGACTGGAAATCTAAATACACAATTTAAACATAGTCTATCATTGTTATTGAGTCACTAAGGCCTTGTCCAGTCCTATGTGAGCATGCATCTTATCAATCGATATCATTCAACAATACCTGAAACATATGTGAAAACGAGGTCAGCAAAGAAATGCTGGCGAGTACATAGGTTTTGTGAAAATAAGATTCATGACTTCTGTTTAAGAAAATGTTTAGTCATGAACCTTGTAATTTCTTTGCCTTTGTAAATCATTTGAAAAATAATAAGTTCAGATGATATGTATAATAAGAGAATAATGCATGATTAAATGAATAACCATGTAAAATGAGTTTGTATAAGATAAGTTGTTTGTAAATAAATGTCTTGTGAAAAGTAGGTTACTTGTATAAAATGTTCTATGTCTCGAGCTGAAATGATTCAAATAACGCTACAATATGTAATACCATACAAACACTTATATATAGGAAGTACCAGCGGCGTATCCACCATGCTTGTATCATATTCCACACGCATTATTACTTAATCACGTAATCAAACCAAACCACCAAAGTAATGTTCATGCCCAATGTAAATCATGTAATATGTAACCAAAACCCAATCGTATATCGCTTTGAAGCCAATCGTTTACCCAATCGTTAAAACATCGTGTGAAAACCAATCGTTTACCCAATCGTTAAATTCGTTTTAGGTCGTGAAACTACTTAAATGGTCGTCTCGCTAATAACATTCAAACCTTCTTGACTCGCATTAATAAACCCTTACCAAAGGATAGATTAACAATTCGCATTAATAAACCCTTACCAAAGGATAGATTAACAACTCGCATTAATAAACCCTTACCAAAGAGTAAATTAACAATTACAGATTCAGTCGCTACCCACAACACCCACACATAACTACGGGTGTAGTAAATAACGGGACTTGTCAGATCCTATGGTACCATAACCTAATACTGGTCGGCTTGATCATTGCTAATGAATGTCATTTGTTATGTAACCCAACCAACAAGTTTGTTCACTTTATTGAAATCGTTATTAGTTTTGTATAAATCGTCTTAATCGTTTTAGAAACCATCGTTATAACATCGAAAATCGTTTTGTTATTATCGTTAAAGCCTTGAAAACATTTAGCACATATGAGTCACCCCAAAACAATTGAAAGCAGTAAAATAGGGGAATAATGTACTCGCCTGAGAATGCTTGGAGGTCTTGAACAACAACCAAACAAAGCTAGAGAGAGCACGGAATCAGTCGGCAATCTAAAACTATATAAATAAACCGGACTTAAATCGGGAGATCGGATAGGATGAGGCTTGGTAAACCAAATGAGTGTTGGAACTCATATGATATGGTTTAACAAGGCCTACATACTACAATGAAACCAAACCTAATTGCTTTCGACCCATCGCGACCCATTAAGGTAACATATGCTACTTTAACGCGTCGTGCGCGTGAAACGCGTTCAGACCGTCTAACTAGTCCTATGACAAGTGTTATATGCCTAAACATGTTACATAATCAGTTATGTGACAAAAGTTTAGGTTACATATGCTTAATTACCAATTATACATGAAAAGGGTATTCTGGTAATTTACCTAAGGCATATAAACTACCTATCATACAACTACTTAAACGAAGCGACCATAGGGTATAACCTCGGAAGGTTATTCCCTACCTACTATGGTCACCTAATGTATTTGGTCGGATCCTAATGATCGACCAAATGGGTCGAGTTCGAAGGTATAGGCGATTTATTAGATCGCCTACCCTACGACCCTAGACAACGTGGTAATCAGTGGGCATAGTCCCAAGGGACTATGACCAACGTGATTACAATCACGTTGCGAAGTTCAAACGAACTTCGCATTGACCATAACTGGTCAATGTAGAAAGTCAAACACAGACTCGAAAGACTCGAAAAGCAATAAAAGAACGAAAGAATACTTACGAAGGGTCCCCGAATGCTAACTTTGATTCAAAAATCTCAGGTATGAAACAATAGTTTCAACTTAGAGTTTCTCAAATCAAAGTTCTTGTAATTTTGAAGCATGGGGGGGTGGGGTATTTATAGGATTTCCCGAACCGTTAGGATCGTTTCTTGGAAAAAGTGCTTCAATCTTGGCCATACACTAGCACCCATGGTATTGTAATACCATGTGCCCAAAATACCAGCCCATAGATTCCCAAAACCATGTGCAACAAGTGGGAAGGACTAGATTCGATGTATAAGCAAACATCTTTCAGAAATGACAGTTTTGGTCCCTGTTATGTGTTTATGCCATTTCCGACACTTCTAAGGCCCGTAAAGCCAACTTTAAGGCCCTAAAATGATGTCTAAACATTGTGGACATGAAACATACTCAAAAATATGCCGGGTGTTGGTTCGTTTGGTCGTACGAACGCGATGTTCGCTTAATTACGACGGAATGCGCATAAGCGCGAAAAACGATCCAAATGACGCAACGAATGGATTTTTGGTAATCCAAACACTAAAGCATAATATAGTCATGCTTACATAAATTTTTGGATGTCCGGATGTATTCAGAACGTAAGTTATGCGCGAAAATGCAAACTTGTGCACTTTTTGACACTTTTAGTCCCTGAATGACCCAAAAGTTTATTTTAGCACACCGAACACCTCAAAGCTTATTTCTAAGCTATGTAAAGGATATTTATGGTATGTTTAACTTATGGTCATGTTCCGGAATGTCTGTTACAGTTCAAATTGGCATACTTTCGCAGTTTGTCAACTTTAGTCCCTGTAAGCGATTTAACTTGATTTTGCCATACCAAAGCCTTCAAAACTTATTTCTGAGTTATGTAAAGGTTATTTAAGGTATGTTAAGCCTATGTCACTATTCCAGAGTGTTTGTTGCATTAAACTGGTTATATTTACGCATCGGTGCGCGTATAACCTTCTAGAAAGCGATTTAGAGTTTGAAATTGAACAAGAATTGATATGTGCAAATGATACACATATTTTTACAAATCCCAAGTATGAAAATATAATATTTCATTGGTTTGGTATTTGTTTGATGGCCGTGGAGGCACAGGTGTTACATGCTATAACTGAATTCCATACAAAACCAGCATTCGTGCGCATAAGCTTTGGCCCAGTTAATGAATCGTTCTTTCCACCATGTATAATCTTCAATACTGTCAAGTTTTGGTGGTTTCGAATTAGTTCCGTAAAAATTATCATGATTAATGTTTTCAGTTATTGCTTTCGAAATGCTTTTCGGTGTGACAGTCGATGTTTCGGAAGATTCGGAAGTGAAGTCATTGTAGAACGTTTTGTAAAACTCTTCAACCATGACGTTTAATTCTTCGATTTTCTTTTTCGTGTAACGCACCTTGATTTTTTGACTCGTTTATCACCTGCAAACACAACAAATAAACAATCAGTTTTAGATGAACTGAATGCGTGAAAGTCCGTGAAACGTGTGACGAAAGACTCGTGCCGAAGACTCGCGGACTCGTTCCAATGATGTTCGGATGAATTCTCGATCGGATGAGGTCAAAGTTATTCGATCAGACGGCTTTTGACCAGATGACTTTGATCGAATGAAGTCACTTGGAACTTATTTGTATGAGATCACTGATCGAATGAATCTTCGATTGGATGAAGTCAACAATTTCCATCAACTATCAAAAGTATAGGATGGGGTCAACAGGTTTGGATCGAACAAATATCCGGTCGGATCACTTTTTCATTTCATACGGATCTTCATTCGGTCGAACGACCGTTCGTCAAATGTAATGACCTTTGATCGGATGACAATCCGAGACAACGAATTAATGGGCTGCTCAAATGACTCTAATGGACTGACTCACAATAATGGATTCAACCTTATTGGACCTTCAAACCCACTGAAACTGAAAACTATTGGACCTCCATTCTTGGCAATAAGTTTCATTATCTCAAAACATCACATGAATTATCTTTTGAACTCATCGAATCATGTGAACTGATCATATTACAATATGTTGAAATGATATTGGACCAACCTCTGTTACTGGGCTACACACATTAAATGAACCGACAACTTTTTCATTGTTTCAATTTAATTGGGCCACCAAATCAATGAACAGTGTAATCACATGGGCCGCTGTAATGATCACATGCAATTGCCGACATTCAATTTCACCAATTTATTCTATTGGACCGCATATAAAAGAATCTGATTACTATTTAATTGATATTAGATCACATGGGCCGCCAAACTTGACATTAAAAATTCATTGGGCTGCTGCTTAGAAGTTCAGATGTGTTATCAGATAGTTGTCAGTTGTCGAATGAGTATTAACAAGTGACGAGTGAGTATTCGTTCGGATTGTCGTTCGATCGAATGACCATCCGAGAGTTATTATGTTACTTTATGTGATCCGTGAATCACCTTGATGACTTTCTCTCTCTAGACTCTCTCTCTCTCTAGGCTCCAAACTCCAAAAGATGCAAAAGTTCCAAAAGTCTCTAAAGACTAGCCTTAGCCTCCTATTTATAGGCAAGGCTCTAAGAGAAAGTTCCAAGTAATTACAATAATGCCACCTTGACTATCTCCTATATATTACACTATAAACCCATGTTTTCTTCTAATTTCTGCTACGATTTGAATTGACGGAGGCGATAGACATTCCTGCTGTCACACCCCCAAAATCCATGAGCGGAGTATCACCGCAGGGAGCGTGACTGACCAGGATCAAGCCACCAATCATATTGAAAGATATAAGTAAGTAAATAAAACCCAACACAAATAATTAGCAAAGTCTAAGTTAACAGCGGAAGCATTAAGTTCAAAAGCAAAATATAAGTTTAAAGTTTCATAAAGTTTCTCATGAACACACAACGGTTCATGTCCCACAACGACTCCTTCTCCAATGCAAGCTACAGCAAATAACCTAACGACCTGCAAATCATGTAGTACCGTATCAACAAAAATGTTGGCGAGTTCACAGTTGGTTGTCTGTTTTAATGTTGTTCTAAAAACCATATGTTGTTAAGTTGTTTCGAAAACCAAAAGTTATCCAGTTCCATGTTCCCATAACCATATACCGTGGGGGCTACCCCATTTTGTAAACCACTAGACCCGTTACCATATAGACTACTGACTTAAGTCATGTTTGAGTGCCATGCGTCAATGTCTATCATCATTGACTAAGTGCCCAAGTACATTAGTCCACTCCCGTCCTCTGCGGCACGGTGTGAGGCTTGTCAGACCTAATAGCGCTATTTAACTAATGACCCGTTCGCCAATGGCCTGCCGATTAATCGATATAAAAATGAGGGACTTCATGATAGAGTTGTTGTCTAGTAAGTTTAAGGTTGTCCTACCCAAGGAAGACCGAGGTACATATTCTACCCAAGGAGAATACGCAAGTTGCATCCCACCTAAGGGGGATAGTTGTTGTTCCTTAACCCATTCCCAAACCACCGGGAATCCCATGCTTTGTAGAAAAGTGTGAACTCACCTTTGGTTGCTCGGTTTGACTGTTAAAAATAGCTAACAGTCAAGGTCGTTCAATCACATCCTCGTATGATTTCCAGTTAGTCCATTAGTGGTTTCAAATAGGGCACAAAGTTCCTACACGCATCTACCACATAACAAGCACTCACTTTGACAGTTCACGCCCATATATACATTCCACCTATAACTACTCAAGAGCAAGCACACGATACTTCACATAACACTTTCGTTGACATATAACAAGTTGGATCATTATCAAATAACATAACCGACATTTAGACACGCAAATCACTACTTATATTTTAAAATCCAAAACTGGGCTGTTTTCGGGTAATTTAATAAAATAGTTAACTTGTTCCAAAAATTCTCAAAATTAAATAGAGTATTTTAAACGGTCCACGTCACATTGTGTAAAAATCTCGGGACTCAATTTGTTACCAATTATTTTATAAAAATCATTTACCAGGCTGCAGTCAGATTCGTCACTTTCTGACTACAGTCCACGGAAAAATTCATTTAAAATTATCGACAAAATTCAAGTTGGAGATTTACTACGACACCCGTGGGCATCTACTGTATGCATTTCTTGACCAAACTCTATCCAGATTTCAAGTTATGACGAAAAACATAATACACGTTTTCTGCAGAAAAAACGCAGCTTTTGCTGCTGTACAAAATGGACCTTTAAAAATAGCAAACGACCTTAGAAAAATATGATTTCAGCGCCATTTGAAGCATTTTTCGATAACGTATAATTTAGACTTCAGAAAATCAATTTTTTGATTTATAATGGTCCGTTTACAGCCAACTGAAGTTGGCTGTTTTCATCGATCAGCATTCTGTTTTGCAATAAAACGACACCAAAACGCGTGTAAACGATCCCAACCCTTCCTAATAACAACAAACAGCAGGCTAATCATCAATTACCATCTAACCATGTCAATAATCACAAACCCTAGATGTAACACATCATGATTTTTCACAAAAACGCAGCCAATGATCATTTATTCATACATATCATCGATTAATTCAACAAATCGCATACCCAATCGAAATAAATCATTCAACAACAAAACCCTAGCATGTCAACTAAAAATCACAGCCATGTTTCTACAAAAATCACACCATGAATCACAATCCAAACAAGAATACTAACCTTAGATCGGAGAGAAGGATTAACGAGGAATAGAGAGGCGACAAGAAGCTGATTGCGAATAGGGGGGAGCTGCTACTGCCGTCGCACGACCAATGGGGAGGGTAGGGTTTCAATATTTTTTTTAACTCATGCATATATGTACATACAAATAGAAGGGTGTTTGGGTCTTGTGGGCCGAAAAGGGAAGGAGTGGGTTGGGCTCATGTTTCGTGCAAGGGGGTATGGGTGGCGGGTTAGGCCGGTTATAGCGCAAGGGGGAATGGGTCGGTTTGGGTTGGGTTTACTAAGTGGCGGTCTTGCGAGTTACACGAAATAATTAATTAAAATGTTTCGTTTCGTAAAGTATCATACTAAAATGTTTCATTTCGCAGAAAGACGCGTAACACAATACTTCGGTTTCAGATTTCGGTTTCATATAATTCACATCACACATTACCAAGTTCATAATCATTCAAGAAAATAATCAAACAACACATTCAATTCATATACGAACGTTTAATTACAAAGTAAAGCGAAACGTAACAAGGATTTATACGAGTTGTCACACCTGCACTCACATCAATGACCAATGACCTCTAGTTGGGATTATTACAGGCCAATTCCCCTATATTTTTAATATAAAATTTTAATGAGTAAATTACGCTTTTAGTCCATGTCATTTGTGTCATAATACAAATTCATTCTTATTACAATTTTAACGGATTCAATATCAATGACACTGTTTACTTTCAGAAATAGTCCCTACACTCGCAAAGTTAGCTTTTTATCTTAAAAAATAGGGTTATTGGATTTTAATAATCCTAAGTTTCACCAGTTAGCGGATAATAATCCCAACTTTAAAAATTCCCTCCAATAATCCAAACTTGTAAAAGTTTGGCCGCCATTGATCCTTTTCAAACATATAAGAATTTGGTCTCCTCAATAGATTCAATTACACCTATAGACCCCTTAATTGATTTAAGTTCACCTATGTTAGAAAAGGATCAATGGCGGCCAAACTTTTACAAGTTGGGATTATTGGAGGGAATTTTTAAAGTTGGGATTATTATCGGCCAACCGGTGAAACTTAGGATTATTAAAATCCAATAACCCTAAAGAATATTTCAAAATTCAAATTTTCGGTTTTATGTTATATGAACTTCCCCAATATATGCTACACGGTAGGTGATGATTCTATATGAAACTAGTGTAATTGCTTATGTAATCTACGACATGGTGACCAAAAGTCCAAAGCCCATCTAAATAATGTGATTAGCGACATCCTAACTGTACGCCGTTCAAAAATAAATAAATAAGTTGTGATTAGCGAAGTCAGAGACTATTGTGGATGATCATGTTTTGACTTACCATCCAACGGCTCCAAAACAGAAATGCCCTGAATTACAAGCTGACGTTTGGACTATTTATATCAACCTGATTTCGTTTGAAATTCGAAACCCTGACTTTATTTTTTTACTTGATGTTCACATGGTGCATGATGAAATCGAGGTAACATATGGGAATGTGGCTCAGATCGGTGCCCACGGTAATTTTGAGTTTGGAGGAAAGGACTTGGTCAACAGAGAAAGAAAAGGGGCCTTTGGTTAACTTTATGTATGTTGCTAACGCAAAGTCGCTAAGGATCTAAATGAACACTAGCCCTTGTAGCTGCAGAGGCCGGATTCATAAAAAACTGTAAATCAATTAGCAAATTCGTAATTTGCCCCAAACCAAATAAAAAAAGTACATTGGTAACTAAGTCAAGGGCCAACTGTTGTGTAGGCATGTCAAAAATACCCGAGCCCGATGGGTATGCCCGAAACCCGACACAAATGGGACGGGTATACCCAATCCCCGATGAGTATTGGGTGGGTATGGGATTAGTTTTAAAAATTTTCGCGGGTATGGGTCAGGTACGGGATTAGGTGATATCCGACCGGAAACCACCTACCCGTTTACCCGAACTATATACCCGATCTTATACCTGAATTTTTTTAATTTATATTTTTATTTTTCATTAACCTTTGTCTATTAGTGATTTATTTTAGTATTCATAATGAGAAAAAATAATTTTTCTTTTAGTATATATATTTGATATAATATTTATATTTTGTATGTTGTGAAGCATATACATTACATATAAGTTATAAGTATCATAAAGTTATTATTAATTTATGATAAAACTATATGTATGTAATGTACATTTTTAATTTATAATAGTTGTTGTATAAACAAAATTACATAATAATTATAATAGTAAAAAAAATGGATTCGGAAATAAAACTTTACACTTTTTCAATATTTTGGCAAGGGGTGTTCATGGGCCCGTTAGCCGCTTTTTACGATAATTGTGGGTTGAACTGCTAACGACAGTTTCAGAAAAAGACAAATCTAACCGGCCAGGTTGCATCCGGTTTAGCGGTTTAACAGTTCGGTTTGACGCTTTAAACAGTTTTTTTTTCAGAATCATTAGTTTGTATCATAAAAAAAAAGTACCGATAAAGGGTGAGGAAAATAATTCAAAAAATAGTTCCAGTAGCTTGTCTTCCAATCCTTGAAAGAGGGTTATAGGGCAAGAAAAGTGATAAACAAAATAGATTATTTACTTTCACTCCTATGTTGCAATGTTAATAAAAAAATTTCAGCTAATAATTCATGTACACAAGTTGAGATACGTAAAAGCCATTGCAATATAGGAGTGAAAGTAAATAATAAATAATAATTACCAACAATACTATCCAAGTCATGGGACTCAAATTTGTGAGTTTCTTCTTTCAGCAACTTCAGGTCTGCTGTCTGTTTAAGACCATTACCATATGTTAAATGCAGTGGTGACAAGTTGAGTGGGTTAGATAACGGAGCAAATTATAAAACAAATGAGCACTTACACCATATAGAGAAGCTCTAGCCTTAAAAGTATTCTTGAATGCAAGTGCAGCCAATGTTGTGTAACCACCATCAGAGCCTTCAAAACAATTGGCGCGGGTGATGCCAGGAATGATGACAACTGTATGACTGTTACGTTTTCTGTAAACAATCTTTTCACTTCTGTTTTATTCGATTTTAGTGCCGATTGGATTCTCGTGACTTTGAAGTTCACTAGACTGTTAGGATTGACGCCAACCCCCTTTTGGAAACCAAACACATTGAGGAATTGGCTGACGATCAGCCGATTGAAGCATCCCATATTTATGTTGGGTGCAAACTCGATTTTCTAGGTCAAGTGTTTGACACTGATCTCTTTCCTGTTAACCTTGGTAGCTTTGTTGATACACTTTGTGTGGACGCGACTCGGATCGGTTCGACTCGGTTCGATTCGGTTCGGGTCGACTCGGTTAGGTCCGGCTCAAGCCCGACGTCACGACATTCCTCCGTCGTGCGCCCCAGAGTTCGAAACGCGAAGCACGGAGAGCCGCGGACAAGTCTCAGGTGACACATCACCATGACATCATCTCTGTGATGTCATGATGATGTCATAAAGTGAAAAAGTCATGCAAATCTAAGTATTTGACGAAACACATTGTGTTTCATCAAATTTGTTTTAGGCTATCCCTGTTTCGTCGCTTATAGGGCTTCTTCAGGCCCAATGTTTGGCCCAACTGTGTTTCGTCAATTCCTTTTCAGTTTCGTCAAGTCTGTGTCTCTGTTTAGTATAAATAGGTCTCATAGTTTCTGTGTGAAACTTAGATGAGATGAGAGCTCAGAGAGATGTGAGTTTACCCTTGGTGCTTGTAAGAACTGTGTTTGTATCAGTTTGCATTTCTCATCTTGTTAATCAAACGATTGTGTTTCTTTGGTTAACCTTGTGTTTATCTTGTTCTATGTTTGGTTGGCTAAGTTAAGTGGATTCCGCACACTTAACTTTGTTTGTTATAAACAAGGATTCCGTAGTGAAAATCGATCCTCCGATTTAGGGACCTACAAGTGGTATCAGAGCACTGGCTCTTATCCTTGTTTAAAATCAAACATAGTTCGGGTTGTTGAACAAGTTGTAGTGTTTTTATAAGATTTTGGTTCTTGGAACTTCATATTTTTCTGGAAAAAGTTATCATAAACTGTTGACTTTCTTGGGATTTTGCTAAAATTTTAGTGAAAACCTTGCTTGTTTGTGTGTTATTCATACTTACAAGTTGGTTTTTGTTGAAATTATTAGTTAAAATTGGTTTTTGTAAACTGTCAGCTCATCCGGTTGTTTAGTGTTCTTCACATCTTCATAATATCTTCAAGTGTTTTTTATTAAAAGTGAACTTTTAATCTAAAAGATAAGGTGTGAGTATTTGAAAAGTGTTTGACCAACTTCTTTTATCCACCATACTTCTAAGTTGGTGAAATAGCAGGTTTGAAAATCGTGTGAATTGACAGCTTGGGTATAAACTTTTCACCAACTTTTACCAACCTCTGACAGTTTCTTTTTGACGAATCAGGACTCAACGAAATAGAAAGTCAACGAAACAGGAAGCATCTCGCCAAAGGTATCTTTGACGAAACTGAAAAGTGTTTCGCCAAAGATCCATTCGACGAATCACATCTATTTCGCCAAAAGTCCCTTCGACGAATCAAAGTCTGTTTCGCCAAAGGTCCTTTTGACGAATCACAAATCTGTTTCCTCAAACTTCTTTGAAGAAACAGGATCTGTCTCGTCAACTGCTGTTTCGTCAAAAGCTTTTTCTGTTTCGTCAAGACAGTTTCAAAGTTTTCAACAGAAGGTTTGCAAGTTAACCATAACAGTGTGTTTTCAAGTGTTTGTTCAAGTTTTCAGGTAGTAGTCATCAAATATGAGTTGTACAAATCCTTGGGACTGGAGTACGGACCCACAACCCGGTCAAGATCAAACTTCCGCAGCAGCGTGGGCGAGAAGTATGTTTCCACAACCAGCGATAAGTGCCAGTCAATGGCATTAGTATCCAATCAAAGTCAAAGTATTCAAAATCTGCTAATTAGCGAAAGTGAAATGGGCAGCAACAATCGTCCACCAAAGTTAAACCATATGAACGATTTTCCATCATGGAAAGGCCGTTTTCACACATATGTGCAAGGTCAAAGCACCGAGCTTTGGACGTGTTTCATCAATGCATTCAACCCCAATCTTGAAGTTGCAGCATCCACTTCAGCGGGTTATGCTAATATGTTGGAAGATGACAAGAAAGCCTATGATTTGGAGAAAAAGGCTTTTGCTACACTTACACAAGCACTTAACAAAGATATCTATCATCAGTTCTCCTACTGTAAAGACACGAAAACATTGTGGGATGCCTTGGTTGCGAGAGGAGAAGGCAATGCAGCTACACGAAAGTCTCGTCATGATCTGTTGAAGAAAGAGTTTGAATCTTTTCAGTTTTTGGAAAATGAAACCCTTAATGATATGACTACACGTTTTTATCATTTGATTAGTGAAATGTTTGCTTATGGGGTTTTGGCTACTCAACAGGATATGGTGAACAGGTTTGCTGATGCTTTACCTCCAAAATGGAGTTCTTTTATTGAGTTGTTGAAGCATACGGGAACTCTTGACACAGTTAACATCTATGAGTTCATCCAGAAGCTGGAACATAAAAATGATGAAGAAATCAGGAAAGCCAAGCGAGTTCCCGCTCCTCAGAATACAGAAATGTATCTTCCAGGCTTCGATGCCTTGGCCAGGTCTAATACAGCTCAGCAACCAAAACTACAAACTGCATTTGTGTCCAACACAAGTTCCTTTCCGTTTCCTCAATCAGCTCCTACTCCGGCTTTCGATCTAAGGGCTTATATTCCGACACCTCAACCTCCACCTCAAGTTAATCCTGCTCAACCTCAATTCGATCCGAGGGCTTACATTCCTGTTCCATCACAACCACAGCAACAAGCTCATTATACCAACAATCCTCAACCTCAAAACCCTAACACAGTCCGAGTCGACACTTCAAACCTTTCACAAGTGAGCATTGAGGTAGCAAAGGAGCATATGGAACTTATCAATACGATGGTCAGTGCTTACTGCGGTTTGGTCGCAGGTCAAATTGGAAACATCAATATGACCAATGAAGATTATCAACAGATCGACAGGGATGAGATGGAGTTAATGGATATTAAATGGGCTTTTGCTAGTGCAGTTAGAAGGGCAAAAGACTTTATGGCTCGAACTGGAAGAACTTCGTTGGAAGGGAAAAAGGATACGAAGTACGGGTTTGATATAAATGCTGTCACATGCTTCAATTGTGGGGAGAAGGGGCATTTCAAACGTGAGTGCACCCGACCAACCAAACAAGGCAATCATAACCCATTCAGAAACCAGACGAGTACTTCAAATGTGAATGCCCAACAAGAAAACCGTGACAGAAGGATTGTGGCAGTCAACAACAATCAGAGCCAGTCTGGACCATCAAATCCCAATCGGGCTTTGACTGTTCAAGGTGATGAAGGATGTGACTGGTCTGTACAGTTTGGTGAAGGTGATCAAGCAGGAGGAACAACTTGTTATGCAAAGATCATCAATCACATCAAGCATGTTCATAAAGAAGAATTTTCTGAGAGTGATGACAGTTCTGGTTATTCTGGAAGTTCTGATGAAGAAGGCTCTATTTCTGGGGATAATCAATCTGAGTCTGATGTTAAGGAGGAAGGAGGTGCTGATGTTGAAGATCTTTTGAATGAAGCTGATGAGCTCATATGTCAGAAATCTATTCTGATCAGGAAGGCTGCTACTGCATCTAAGGAAATGGAGAAGTTCTTTTCTGAAGATGGCGCTTTTTCTTTTCAAACTGCCTTTATGGCAAATGTCTCAGCTTCTTCGAGTCAGGTAAATTCTGAACCTCCTACTCCTAGTGTTTGTAAATCTTGTGCAGATATGAAGCTTGAATCAGAAAAACTTCATAGTCATAATCAAAGTTTGGTTATTGAACTATCAAAGTGCAAAGAGGCTAATATGGCTTTAATTCGAAACGAAAAAGAATTTAAATCGGTAATTGAAACCCTAAAGAAAAGCGTTTCCGAAGTTAACAAAGTGGTTTATCATAAACAAGTTAGCATAAACGATTACATAAACGTTGTTGAGGAAACCAAAAAGGAACTAGCCATAGCCAAATGCGAGCATGATGCTATCAAGCAAAAGTTGGAAAGTTATTCTAACTCCCGATTTGTGCTTGATCACATCATTGATGTTCAACAACTGAAGGGAAACAAGAAAGGCGTAGGGTATAAGAAGTGTCCGCCCCCTTTGAGACATAACTATACCAAAATGCCTGATGAAGAAGATATGCCACGGTATGAACCCAATGTGCCTCTTGATTATGAGGAATTTTCCACTGGCCTAGGGTTCAGACCGGACAGTTCTTCAAACACATCATCTGTACAACCAGAAACCTCGACATGTACGAAACATAGTCCTCCAATCATTGAGGACTATGAGTCGTCAGATGATGAATCAGAATCAGAAGATAGAGATCAGGATAAATCACTCAACAAGATGAAAGGAGTAGAAATTCCACTTGAAAATCATATTCTTTGTAATCCTGATACTCCTGTGGTCAAACAAGTGATAGATCCTGTCAAGAATGACAAGACATCTGTGTCTACCATTAAGAGCAGTAATGTGTTGTACACTTTGGTTGGTGATTCAAGAATTTATTCAGACCATGACTTTAATGTCAATCCATCCTTGATTGATAAAGTTTTTGAAGATAACACAAACAAGTTTTTGGGAAAAACACTTCCAGGAGTTGTTGTGACTCAATGTGATCCAGTTCCTAAGACTGAGATTAGAAAACAATTTGGAAATCAAAGAACACCAACAAAACAACAACCTATTGCTTCTAAGGGTAAACAACCAGAAAGGCGAGCTCAAAAGCCTAATGTTTCTCAATCAAAATCTGAAATAAAAGGAGCTCGTTTTCAAAAGAAAGCAAAAGATGTCAAATTCGTGTCATCAAAGGGTACTGATAAGATTGAGACTTTTGAGAACAAATCAAACACCGATTTTGTACAAGTCACGATCTTAAAACGTAATAGTGATAACAATTACACTCAACATACAAACGGGTGTGATGAAAAGGCAAGTACCTCAGGGTCCACGGTTTCGACATCTGTTGTTCAATCGAATTCTCCTAAGTTTGTGGAAAGGAGAACATGCTTTAAATGTGGGGAGTTTGGGCATATCATTAAAAGTTGCCCAAACGCTCCAAAGGATAAATTTGTTGAGAAGGCACCACCTGAAAAGATTCACCCTCAACGTCGTCCTGTTTCTCCAAAACATGATAAAAGAACTGTTAAGGAACAAGAAACGAAACAACGACGTCATAACATCAAAGCTGTTGAAAAGGCTTTAAAATCTGAAGTTAAAATGGTTAAAAGGAAACCTAGTTTGTCACAACCATTAAAACCAGAAATTGTACATAATACACAATCTGGTAAACAAAAACAAACTTGGAAACCTAAATCGGGTGAAAGTTCAGGGGGAGGTGCTGTGTTTGAAAATCATCAGGAAATTGAAATTACATTTCTTGATTCTCAGGGGCAACCCAAGTCTATGAAGGCTTGGGTCCCCCTCTCCAACTAATCTCTGAGTGAGTGTGCAGGAAGTTCCAGGAGGAACTATCGATAGTCATAGGATTGTTGATAGTGGAGAGTCCTTGCACAAGATAGGCGACAAAAGAAATTGTTGCCTTTGATGGAGAGAAAAAGAAAAGAAGAAATGTATGATGAAAGAAATTGGAAGCTTCGACAAAATGAAAATCATACCAAAGTGTGATTGTTAAAGGCTTTGATCGGGTCCCCGGGATAGATTCAAATCAAAATGAACGCACTTGCAGCACGTCTGAAGTTCACAATCGACAAAATGAACGTGCAGTGTACATTTCTTTGCGGTGTGATTGATGAAAATGTGTTCGTTGAACAAACCAACCGGGTGTGCGGATGCCTTGGCGTGGATTGAACAACCGCACACTACTTCTGAAAGAGAAAGTCAATGACCTTCGCTGGTGCAATGTGGAAGACCAGCCGGACCCGGAGGTTTATGATCTTGTTGCTGTGTGGAGCTATCTCGGATTAAGTGAAGTAGCTACAAAAATCGACCTTGAAATCCACACCGGGTGGATATCCAGTTTGGGAGAGCACTCAGATTCCCTGCAATGCATGAAACAGTTGCAGGATACGGTTTTGAATTTCTAATCTCTCCTATACTTGTCGATATTTAAGCTGCTTTTTGAATTATTATCTCGTACAGCACTCTTTGGCCAGACACGTTGATCTTAAATATTACCTCACACGTGATTGTTTCACTATGAAACTCGTCAATGTTGTCATGGTCCACACCGCTTACCGACGTGCCAACTCATTTTCCCAAAATTCGATCAAATCAATTCTGATTAAAATTAATTTTGGTAAACGGCATTGAGGTAAAACATGAGTTAACCATCATCGGAAAATCGTTTTTGTAAATACCTTTGTGTTTTTTTTTAAATTTATCTTAGTTTGTTGATTTTAGGGGGAGTAAATCCAAAATTTGAAAATCCAAAAACATCGAAAAATTTAAAAACAAAAAAACAATAGAAAATCAAAAATGAGTTTCCTGGCGAGAAAAAGAGAATATGATAGTACATCAGTGGTCTGCCTAAACCTCTTCGAACTGAATGCAAAATGAAAAGCGATAAGCAGCTCTATATAAGATGTATCGGTAGGCTCACAATCATTTTAAAGTGTGCAGGGTGATATAAACTTAAATCGACTGAAGACTAGGTGGGAACCATACATTGGCATATGGTCTTGGTACCGAAATTTCGTATGAGAGATTGCCGAGGTTCTGAGATATTCGGTCTTTATGCTGCTTATCATCTGGGTATCATGGTTGTATCTTTTACCGAAAAATAACGGGGACGCAAGTCTAGATCTTCCATGATACTATACATACGTGTACATTCTGCATACGACCTCAATAAGTGATCAACAATCACATGTCCAAACAAAATAAGTGATAATATATCACAGATTCTTTATCCGGGAGTCAAGTTCGTCTCTCTGCTGTACGAAAGTACTGACCTGTTCACGTACTTGCTCTTGTGCCCTCATGCATCTGAAAATCAAGTTCCTCATCAATAAGTGATTCTATCACATAGGGCTTGTTTTCAAATCAAAATAAGTGAGAATCTCACATCATATACGGTCAAACGGATGATAATCAGTATACTCACCGGTAAGATGAACCCTCGTGCATACCTTGATACGGGAATGTGTCGTGTGTGGATGAACACCGGTCGGTAAGTATAAATCATACCTTAACGTATCCCCTCGCCATGATTACATCTGAAAAGTTGAGCTTATGTGGACAACAATACCGATAATTGTTATAGGATGCTTATCTAAATGTTAATTAATTGAACAACAAGAGCGTTTTGACATGACCGTACACTGATATGATTCTCTTACCCTCGAAACTCGCAAAAAGAATGTCTGTAAATATTTGTTTACTGCTTTCGTTTCTGTATCTTTGTATATATTTATTTATTGTTTTCCGTCTTTACATTTGAAAGATGAAAAATTCCAAAAAGATTTTAGGTGTGTTTTAACATAAACTTTATAAAATCCAAAAAGATTTTGCTTCTAGTTTATTTTTGATTGACTGATGTTGGAACTCGAGTCTATCCTACTCAAAATCCTGATCGAAAGCCGGAAAACAATTGCATCTTCATAAACAGTCGAAGTTGACAGATTTTGAAAGTTAAAAGATTAAAACTGAACATTTTCTAAACTTTCAAACTGTTGTCGGTAGGTGTTTGATTGAGATTTGATCTCATATGTGTCGTTTGTTTAATTTGTTTATATTCCAAGTGGTTGTTCTCATTATGCGTTTAGCTTTCTTGCATGTGCAGATGCTAAAGGCAAGGAGAACATGTTTGATGACAAGCTTTGGAATGAAGACACGAAGTGGAGGCACTCAAAGGATAAAATGATCGAGTTGCCGCTGACCCTTCATCAACACCACAAGGATCTGAAGAATTGACTAGTCAAAAGATTCACGAGCATGACTCAATGGAGAGTTCATTTTAAGGGGGAGTTTGTTAACACACTTCTTAAATGAAAAAGGGAGTTTGTTGATACACTTTCTTCTTACGACGCGTGAAGACTTTGAAGATCCTCCGACATGAAAGACACAGAAGACGACCCATCACAGAAGACGAACCTCACGAGTAGCGTCCAAGGGGGAGTTTGTTGATACACTTTATGTGGACGCGACTCGACTCGGTTCGATTCGGTTCGGGTCAACTCAGTTAGGTTCGGCTCCAGCCCGACGTCACGACATTCCTCCGTCGTGCGCCCCAGAGTTCGACACGCGAAGCACGGAGCGCCGCAAGCCTTTCCCAAAAACACATCACCATGACATCACCTTAGTGATGTCATGATGATGTCACAAGTCTTGTCTCATATGTTGAATTGATGAAAGATTATAGCAGAACTAAATCTGGGCCGTAATTCTCACATGGGCCGAAGACTTGAAGTGGGCTTATGACTTGGATTGGGCTTCAACACAACTCGGCGAAACATATTAGATTTAAAATGGTTGTTGACGAAACACTTCTGTTTCGTCGACTTTGATTTGATTCGCCGAGTTCCTTTTCAGTTTCGTCAAGTCTGTGTCTCTGTTTTAGTATAAATAGGTCTCATAGTTTCTGTGTGAAACTTAGATGAGATGAGAGCTCAGAGAGATGTGAGTTTACCCTTGGTGCTTGTAAGAACTGTGTTTGTATCAGTTTGCATTTCTCATCTTGTTAATCAAACGATTGTGTTTCTTTGGTTAACCTTGTGTTTATCTTGTTCTATGTTTGGTTGGCTAAGTTAAGTGGATTCCGCACACTTAACTTTGTTTGTTATAAACAAGGATTCCGTAGTGAAAATCGATCCTCCGATTTAGGGACCTACAAGCTTTAATGTAGTCATTGGTATGGACTGGTTGACCAAACATCGAGCTGAACGTAACACTCATTTATTCAAAATTGCTAAACCTAACACTAATACGACTAGTGAATTTCGGGACGAAATTCCCTTTCAAGTTGGGTATGATGTGGTACCCGAGGAAAATCCACAGTCATCTTAACTCACCATTTCATTTTTCTGAGACTACTTATCAAATTTCGGGACGAAATTTCTTTCAAGTTGGGGATGATATGACAACCCACAACTTCAAGTCACTACTTTAACCTAACCATAGTTAACTTAAGCTATACATTCATGGCACTGCATTTAACTAGGGTTAGTTAAATGAGTCTACGTTGGTAATTCGGGGAATTACCGGAACACACACATGATAATTCTCAAACATTGACAACCGCCGCAAATAATAATTATAAACGGATGGCTTATACGAAATTTATGTGTTGCATGACAAATACGTGAACTGTATGCTTTAATTGTAAATTACATGATAGTATGTGGTTTTTGTGTAAAAGTTGTATTATTAGGGGGTGTTTAGAGTAATTGTGAAACTATAATAAACTACTCAAAACCCTAAGTTCTCCATAACTTCTCTGTACGCATTTTTACACTCTCTAATCATCTCCAATCCTCCTTCAATCACTCTTGGCTTCACAAGTTCACACATCAATTCTTGACCTTCAATTCATCTAGATTTAACCAGTGGTAAGTGTTTATGATTGCATGATATGTTGTTAATCTTGTTCCTTTGATTTATACAAACCCTAGATATCCAAACAACTGATTGTGTGTGATTGTTTACGGTAATGAATACGTAATTGTTAGACAAATGATTGTGCAATGATTGTTTGTTGTTTGTGGTATGATATCACTGTTAGATTGTTTGATTTGATGCCTGACATGGTGGATTTCTATGCATTTGGGGGGTTTCTGTTCATAGAAATCTTGAAGAATGAAAATTCTGATTGTTGTCAGACTTTGTGAAGTCACAAAGTTATAATGTCCGCACTTGTAGTTTCTTTGAAACTGTCCGCACTTGTTATCTCAAGATGTGTCCGCATTTGCTAAAAAGGAATAGATGTTCATACTTGTTTATAAAAGAAGTCCGCACTTAGTGTATAATGTTGGGTCTGAATTTGTGTATCTTATACACGTCCGAACTGGTGCAATATGTGAGGTCCGAACTTACAAGCCTTGTTGATGTCCGCACATAACTTAGTTGAAAAACATCCGTACATGTGTTGCCTCAATGTCCGCACTTAATGTTCTCTTCATGTCCGCACTTATGAAATTACTTATGGTCGTACATAAGATATCATAACAGTCCGTACTTGTGGCTTATTTAGGTCCGCACATAACAATCATTTATTTATTTAATTAAGGCCGCACATGTGATGTTGGTATAAGGTCAGTACATATTTAACTTCGAAGGGAGTCCGCACATATTTGCTTTGAAAGGTTGTCCATATTTACATTGAGGAATGTGATCAGAATTTACATTATGGTGTCCGTATATATATGCATCTAAGGGTCTGAACTTGTTAGCATGGTTATGGTCAGGGTTATAGTGTCCGCATATATGCATCACTCGGTATAAACTCAAGTTGATTTACACTTAGGCGTACATTTTGTCGAGTCAAATATAATATGTTTTGTGCTTTTTTATGTGCGTTTTCGGTTGGCGTACGTTTTTGACGTAAATTTTGTTCGGAAATGAGTGCAGTCAAGTATAATATGTTTTCGTTAGACATTATAAATTCGATTTACTTTACGTTTCGACGCCGCGACAACGCGTGGGAGAAATTTACTAGTTAACTCTATTACAAAACTCATATATCCTAGCTACAGATAAATACGTAAGCTCATATCATTGCAAGTTGTAATAACGATACCATTATGAATCCTCTGGATTAATTATACTAACTATCTAGATTCTTTTTGTTTTCCTACAACATACTTAGATATTTAATAAATACATATAAAAACAAAAAGAATCTGAATCTTAGTCAATAAAATAGAATGAATTGGGTTCTCATATTCTAAACTTTTTAAGAAAATCCACATGCGTAGATTTGTTTATGTTTTTTATTGTGTTAAAAACGTTTATCAAATCTACAATATTTAACATTTAGTTTCACATGGTAAATAGATGATTGAGTATGCATGAATTATATCATGTTTAGTAACACTATTCATAACGTTTTGAATTTTAATATCCATCTAAACTTATTATATGTAGAAAGAATATGGTGTTCCGATTTCTTAATCAATGAAATGACGTTGATGGTTACATAGACTCACGACACTAAGGCTACATGGTATGGTGCCCATCCTCCCTTGGAGGATGATCCGCCACCTAGGCGCCACATCATAGTCCTCCAAAGGATGGTCCATCCCACAAAACTAGTTGAAATGGGAGGATGGTCCTAGATGATCCTACCCCACCACTTTTATATTTTTTATTATTTTAATCTTCTACTTTTTTTAACATTTAACAAATAAATTAACAAAATATTTTCATTAATATTAAAAAACATTACATAAACTTAAAAAAAAAACATAAACTTAAAAAAAACATAGACTTAAAAAAACATAGACTAAAAAAAACATAAATTAAAAAAATCCTAATATATTAAAAACAGCTACTAGTCTTCGTCCTGCATGTGGTCGTCTAGTTCGTTTTGAGCGTTGTTCCAAATGTACTCCACCAAGTCCGCTTGTAGGTTATGATGTGTGTACTCGTTACGTAGAGCCAACATGTTCAAATCTTGTTGTTCCCCACTAACTGGAACAGAATTTCCGGTAGACGCATTTTCGTCGTACTCGCATATCGCTCTACCTTCGTCTTCAATGACCATGTTATGAAGGATGATACAAGCGTACATAATGTGTCGTAACCTCTTTGGTGTGGCTGAACGTGCTAGATGTTCAATGATATGCCATTTTTTTTGTAGAACACCAAAAGCCCGTTCAATATCTTTTCTCGCACCCTCTTGATACTTCGCAACTTTTTTTCTTTTTTCGTCTGTTGGGTGTGGAATAGTTTAACGATTGTCGAGTACGTTGGGTATATTCCATCTGCTAGGTAGTAACCTCGCCTGTAATCCACCCCCGAAACCGTAAAACTTGTGTCTGGACCTGTTCCCGCCACTACATCGTCAAATATCTGTGACTGGTATATAATGTTAAGGTCATTGGGCGAACCAGGTAGACCAAAAAAATCATGCCAGATCAAGAGATCCTGTGATGCAACAGCCTCTAGAATAATAGTTGGATGTCCATGATCTCCCCTAGTATACTGACCTTGCCAGGCAACTGGGCAGTTCTGCCACGGCCAGTGCACGTAATCAATGCTCTCGAGCATTCCTGGAAAACAATGTCTCTGTTCGTGTGCTTGATATAATTTTTGAACGTCGTTTGCGTTCGGTCTCCGCAGGTATCTCTTGCTATATAATTTGACAACCCATTCGCAAAACTTGTGCAAACATAGATGTGCGGTTCTTTCAGACATCCTTAAATACTCGTCTAATGCATCGGGTGCGTAACCGTATGCCAGTTGGTGAATGGCCGACGTACATTTTTGTAAATTAGTGAAACCCCTTTGCCCCCTAGCGTCGTATCATAGTGTAAAAAACGGATCAGACTGGGCCATGTCGCCTGCAATACGTAAATAAAGTCGACGACTCATGCGGAACCGAAGTCGAAACATCTCGTCTGTGTACACGGGTTCGTCGGCAAAATAATCGGCTACTAGTTTATCGTGGGCGGCTATATATTTAAAACGAAAAATAAATGAAATTAATTATAAAATACATTTTCAAATCTATATAAAACATATGGAAAAAATAGTAAAGTACCTTTTTGGTCTCGGTTTAATTTTGCTCGTCTAGTTAGCCATTGGGACGACGCTTCATCACCTGCCATGAAGACCCGAGCCGCGTTCATAATCATGTTTTCCATAAATGCGTCATTCTCTTCCGAAGATGATGAATACAAACGTAGACGAAGAAGATGAAGAAATGGAAGAAGGTGAAGCCATGGTAATTTTTGAGAGAGAGATGGGGTGGTAGTTGGTAAAAAATGGTATAAAAAATGTTGAGTTTTTATAAAATGGGAAGAAGGTTTATAAAATGTGAGAGAGATATGAGATTGTAGTGAGCGAAAAGTTGTGAAAAATGGTGTAAAAGAGGTGAGTATTTATAAAAGTGGGAGTGAATTTGGTATTTATTTTAAAAATAGCCGTTGGTTTTTAAATTAAAAGTTGAATTTAATTTTTTTTTATTTCAACGGTCATAACACATCTCGGTCCCCACATCTTTTTTGTCTTTTTCTGCCCGTCTCAAACGTCTTCATATCGACGGAGAGGACGGGGGGCGGCGCCGGTCCTCGACGGATTGGGGACGTACCCCATACCGCATAGCCTAAGTATACATTTTTATAACAGGCAAACAATTTTTTTACCATCATGTAATGTTATCATATAGTTAAATATCACCAAATCGTAGTTGCAATTAAATTAATTGTTTCCTTATTTGATTGATGAAAAAATTGAGAGTTTATATGGGGTTCATCAAGGCCACCTTTTTTTAATTACACGTAACCTAAGAAATGAAAAAGGTGCTTACACCACTAGATGAAAATACTATGGTGTATTAGTGTATGCACCACTACAAACATATTTGAATTAAAACTACGATTATTTATTAGGAATATTGGATTTTAATAATCCTAACTATTTGTTGTTGGTTGCTAACAATCTCAACTTCAAAAATAACAACCGGTAGTCTCAACTATTAACATATTGGTCTTCCATGGACCCTGACTAACAAAACCCTAACGCTGTTAGACTCCGGCCGTCGAAAAAACGTTTTTAGCCAGAAAACTCATTTTTTGCTAGAAAACTCAACCTTTTCGTCTCAAACCTCTTTGAAGCCTTATTACATACCTTTAGAAACCTTTTTCTAGTAAAAGTCCTAACTATTGAGGTCGCTGGAAAATTCCTTTCTCGTCGGAAAACTTCTGTTTGGCCGGAAAACTCAACATATTCGTCCCAAATCTTTTTGTAACCTTAGATCGGACCTTTAGGAACCTTTTTCCAGCCAAAAACGTTTTTTCGGCGACCAGAGACTAACAACGTTAGGGTTCTGTAAGTCATGGTCCATTGGAGGCTAATATGCTAATAGTTGTGATTGCTGATGGTTATTTTTGAAGTTGGGACTGTTGGCGGCCAATGACGAATAGTTGGACTTATTAAACTCCAATATTCCTATTGATTATCCATACTATGTTTAAAGAATTTGAAGCACAAAATTATGACTTCATAAAACTAGGAATTGTACATGGTTGTTGCACCCAAATCTATCAGGGATGGCCCAAGCCCAAGTATTTTGAGCCTTGAGCTTTGGGCCTCCAAATAAACAGTGCATCCAGCTTTAAAAAAAAATTAGTAATAATTATATATGATATTTGGGTTGGGTTGTCACTAGTACAAAAATGAACAAAGGATGCTATGGGTGTTTTCAAAAGATGCGGTTAGTAGGTTGCAACCGCATCTTTTGATTCATCTGATAAAGTCATGTATTCATTTTGAAAAAAGCATCGCCCAAAAGATGCGGTTCTAATGTAACCGCATCTTTTGCATCTTTCAATTTTGCAAAAGATGCGGTTCTAATGTAACCGCATTTTTTGCATCTTTCAATTTCGCCCATAAGATGCGGTTCTAATGTAACCGCATTTTTTGCATTCTTTCAATTCATCCGATCAAGCATTCAAAGCATCGCCCAAAAGATGCGGTTCTAATATAACCGCATCTTATATATGAAAAATGAATATCTTTTGAGATTTCAAAATTTGTTTTTATGGATATAATACACCAGTCGTTTGCTAAACAGAACTGACATCCACTGCAAAAAACTGGTAAAAATAAAGCATGTGCGATTATTAAAGAAATTACAAATATACACACACACATTAGTGTTATTTTACAATATAATAATTTGTTTTTTTCATAGGCTATATGGAGGGTGTCGACAGTGTTGGTGTTCCAGTAACTCGTCATTCGGGTCGGCTTCTGGGTCAGGCAGTAATTGGTATCAAAACAACCATGCCACAACGAAAAGACATGCAAGATGCACATTTAGTGGTCCTAAAACATGTGACATGTAATGCCCTGCGTCTCTGAACTTTTAGCTTTTGTCAACTTTAGTCCTTATACTATGTGACTCTTGACACTTTTGATACTTGTGAATCTTTAAGCTATGATACTTATTGATACTTGATACTTAATTCTATGAAGCTAGATTCTTGAAACTTGATTCTTAACACTAGATTCTTGATGCTTAATCTAGATACTTGATTTTTGAGACTTGATTCTTAATACTTGGAAACTAGATTCTTGACTCTTGATACTTGGTGCTTGACTCTTGAGACTCGTGAAACTTGAGACTTGGTTGAACGAGATACTGGAGACTTGTCACTAGCGGAAACTATGAAACGTAGAAACTTTGTGTTAATGATGTAATTTAGTTATGTGATACTACTACACAATAATACGCAACGCAACGCTTAATCTAACTCGCAAAACGAATCAGCGACGGTGAAACTGGAAGGATGGGATTGACCGAATGGCAATCCGATCGGATGACCATCCGATCGGAGGGCCACTTGATCGAAGTGCCATCCGATCCACTTGCCACACCGCCTTAACCTCACTCTTGCACTATAAATAGGCCTGTCACATCATTCCTCACTGATGTGACAGCCTCACTCGACCAGACGCACACCCTCTCCCATTTCTTCCATTTCCCGGCGATTTCGGTATGTTTTACACTAGATCCTTGTACATCTTTGATCTACGCACTATTCTCCACATGATTCTTCTTTGAAATCACACTTTTCACCGTGAAATCTCTCGGATTTGAGCTCTTGAGGATGACGTCATCATGGCGGTTTGTACAACTATTGTGTGATGTCATTCTACTTAAGATCTAGCTCAGATCTAAGGAATTTCATGAATTCTTATACCGAATCTTTACTAAATCTAGACTTTTTCGACTAAAACTCATGTTTCCTTCATCTTTTCTTAAACTTTTACTTAAAACGGTGAAATCCGGGTCTAAACGGGCTGTAGATGTCACACCCCAACTGATGGCGGAATCATCGGAGCGTGGCACTGAGCGAAACAGATTGTCCAGAAGTTTCTATAACAACTATAATTACCATTTATTTAAAGCAACATGTCCCATACCATGTCATAAAAGATAACATAATTATTACAGACAAGATCTAGTCAAATTGTTCTGTTCCGACAACTCAGATTTCAAAATACAGACAATTGTTTATTTGTTTCTAGACCTTTCCTAGCCTCGATTTCACAGCAAGCTAAGCACATAAGCATCCTAAGCACCTGTCACATACGTTAAAGTAAAAACCAATACACATAGTGTAAAGGTGAGCATACAAGTTTAATAGATATAATAGAGTTCGAAATCGTTACGCATAACCAGCACGTACACAGTGTAAAATGAGGCATGTTAGTTATCGACATGAACCTATCGATACCAATGACTGCGGGTTGACTGCCCAAGGCAGTTCGTAATACACACTCACCACTGTGATCCATGTAACAAATTGTCCTTAACAACCCCTAAGTGAACAGGTGCTGAGTCCAAACAAATAGTACTACCGTTGCTAAGGTAGGTAGACAGCATTCCATGTGTAAACATAACAAACAAGCATTCATTAAGTCACGTATAACATGCGATAACGGTTAGCGTTAAAATATAGCGTAGTGTGTTCGATGTGATGTAGAATAAGTAACGTATGTAATGCCCAAAAGTGCATAAAGCAAAAAGGGATCGAGTATACTCACAGTGATTGGTGGATTGAAGGGAGCGCTTAGAGCGGAAATTAGCCTGAACAGTTAACGATAGCACAAAAGATAAGTAGCGCGTAAAACGAAGCAAAGTGTCAGTGGGTCGAACAGCAAACCGATCGGATGGCAATCCGATCGGGTGGCCGGTCGTTCGGGTGACAATCCGCTTGGATGGTCATCCGATCGGGTGATCTTTCGAGTGGATTGTTACTTCGTTTGGGAAGGATGTGTTTATGTATGATGGCTTGACTTTTGAAGTTTTTGTTGTAGCATTTTGAAAACAGAGAAGTATCTCTACCTTTCAGGTCGGTCGATCGAACGGTCGTTCGATCGGATGACAATCTGATTGGTTGGACACTTTAGTGAGAACAAGTTCACAGCGGTTTGTCACTCGATCGGATTGCAATCCGATCGGGTGGCAATCCATGTACATCGAACATGTTGAAAATTGTTTAAGTGTTGAAGTCTAAACGTTACATAGTAGAGTGGTAATCCGATTGGGTGGTAATCCGATCAGGCACCACTTCGTTCAACGTTCAAACTTCAAATGTTTGGGAAAATAAGTTAAGTGTGGGACCCAAGGTGCAAGCCGATCGGGTGACAATCCGATCATACAGTAGTCCGATCGGGCGGCACTCCGTTCTGGTGTCCCGGTCGTCTTCTTCCTTGGTCATTTTGATAGTTTGTCATTTTATCGAGATGTTTTGATAACGTGTTAAGCAACAGAAACCTCGTCCATACTTGGTAATCCTGATCGGACAGGAATCACCCAAATCCGACCCGTTAACTGTTCGAGACGGTGTTCCTTGTTTAACCCGAAATCGGTAATCTCGTGGATAGAATCCAGATCTTGAACCAACACATCCACAAGAAGGGGTAGAAGGTTAGAACTAGATCCGATTCTATCGGTTTTGAGTGCATTGAGTGTAAAAGAGTTGAAAGAAAGTTGGAAAACCAACGTTCAATCCTTTTCATCGTGAATATGTTTAGATCCATGAAAGATCTTTGCTTATTTGTGTGGAAATCGTTCAGATCTAAGTTGTTCTTGGTGGATTGAATGCCAAAACATGAAGTTCTCAAGAACATCATGATGACATCATCCTATAACACCTCAAATCTAGTGATTTCACGGTTAAAAGTTAAGATTCAAAAGATAGAAAGGTGTAGGAGTGCGTGTAGATCAAGAAAGTACGAGATTTAGGTTGAGATCTTACCGGAATCGCGAGAAATCGAAGAAAAGGTGAGGTTGGAGCGTTGGTCGGACAGGAGAGTGCAAAAGTGGTAAGTTGTGATGTTGACAGGGGGGTATTTATAGGGTTTCCACAAATGGAAAGGGCTGGTCGATCGGGTGGCAGCCCGATCGAATGGCTGGTCGATCGAATGGTAGCTCGATCGAGCGGCTGGTCACTCGGTTGATTAGCCACTTGATTCGAGTGTTCGGTGCGACGAGTTTTTCCGTTTCGATTGCGATGCGATAGAGTTTCCTATTCAAATTACTTTTGATCCCAACTACTATATCTAACATACAGTCATCCTAAATTATTTGCGTTTAGCGTTTACGATTCGATTGTGATTGAGTTTCGATTGCGTTTCGATTAATCACCACCACATAACATAAATAAACATGCACAAGTAACACATAAAAGGCACACACACACGTATAACAATAATCCATAACGCGAATTTCGAGTTGCGAGCACGATTGAGATAGGCGATAAGCGATCAAATATGTGATAAATATCGAATAAACCTCGATTATTAATGAGTACTCCACATAATACAACTAACGTAAAGCATAAAATAGACTAACTACGAGTCAAACTTGAACACTGTCAAGAACAGACACCTGATCGGATGGGGTGATTCTCATCCGATCAGACAGGCTGAGCTACGATGTGTACACCATTAAGCACACCAAATACCTACGTGATGACACCGATGGGATTTACGTTGATTAAGGTATGTGTTGGACCCAGTTTGGGCTTAAAAACTTCTTTTCACGTAATATGGTAAGTGATTTCAGTAGATGTGAAAAAGATGTGCGGAAATGGAAATCAGACTTTCAGAAACAAGACCTGCAGAATTATCAAGTTTATATCACTTTGAAACAAAATAGTTTACACGGTGATTGTAAGATTATTATCTAATACAAATGAATCTTGAATTCTGTGGATGAGAGGGCAATGGAGTTTTTGTAGTATGTATGAATGCTAAGCTTCAAAACTCATCGTCTTCTGCTTGGTGAGCCTTCTATTTATAGAAGGCTGGGTACATGAATAAACAATTGTTTATTCATGCAATAAGTCCTGCATAAAGTAGCAATTTGACATATTCATTGAATCCAACGTTTAAGTTGCCTTTGTAATCATGATATCCAATAATGTCAAGTGCTTGGGTCATTGTGGCAGGATAGAGCTGATTTTTAGACAAGTGGGGTATTCATCAGAATTTCTGATAAACCACTTCATCAGAAATTCTGGTGAACAAATCATCAGAAAATCTGATGATCAAAATCGTCAGAAACTGATGATATTCATCAGATCCATCAGAAATGACATTCCCTGATAATCTTCTTCAGCTCTGATCAACTTGTGATTCTTTGAAGTAGATGCTGTTCATTTCAGTTGTCCAATCTAATCCAATCTTCTTCTTCTTGTTGTGATCTTCAGGACTGTTATCTTCTTCATAGATCAAGTTGATTGTGATTTTCTTCATTACTTACAAATAAAGTTTCCTAACAGTATGATATACTCAATACATTAATATACCTTATTCTTGTTTTTCTAATATAGTAATCATTTTATTAATATAACTTATTCTTATTTTATGCAGGATAAACGAAAATAATGAAGTAAAAAGACGTGTTTGATTATTTGTGCTAACTAAGGAGACATTGTCGATTGTTTGTGTTCTTTCATTTAAAACTTTTATATTGGATGGGCCAGTGTTTTCCTTGATTGAAAATCTTTTTCACTTTTATTATTATTATTATTATTATTATTATTATTATTATTATTATTATTATTATGAAATTTAAATTCATTCAAAACTCTTAACTAGAGGGGAACATCTAAACACACTTGGGTAATTATTGTTGATGTTTGCAAAAGACCCGATATCAACTAAGCAATTGCCGATAGGTAATTATTGTTGATGTTCGGGTCGGGACGAGTTTCGACCCGTACCGTTTCGACCCGTACCGTTTCGACCGGTACACTTTCGACCCGTACCGTTTCGATCCGAACCGTTTCGAATCGAACCGTTTCGACCAGTACCATTTCAAACCCAACAAAATTGCCCCTTGATGTACAATCTCTTTAAAAAAACATTTTTAACCAAACCGACCCGAAACCCATTCTGACCCGAACCAAAACAACCTCTTTTTTAATTGACCCATTTTAACATATGACCCGACCCGACCCAACCCAACCCGTTTGCCAGGTCTACGTAATATTGTTATCATAATAATAATATCATCCTTATCCTTAGTCTAAGGATAATAATTTTTTTTTTTAAACCGTAAGCGCAAACCTCCTTCCCCAAAATTCTCCCCCCAAAACTCAAACCCCTACAATCTAACCCCACGACTTCCCACCTCCATTTCCACCACTTCCCACATTCAATCTGCCATTTGCCACACTCCATCGCAACCCTAATTCTCCAAAAAATTCACCCCCCAAACGCCCCTCTCCAGCCAACTGTTCCGACGCCCCCAAAACCCCACAGCGCCATCTCTCCAGCCAACTGTTACCGTCGCCTCAACCCCTCAGACGCCGGCCTTCGTCACCCCTCAAACGACACCTCCAGTTCCGAAACCACATCTAAAAGGTGATGAAACCCTTAACCTTCTGATAAATTTCATTATTTATATGTTTGGGTTTAACATTTGATGTGGTTGAGGGTATAAACATATATATAGTTTGTGGTCCAGATTCTTGTTTGTATTGCACGTGTAGTTTATTCGGAATATGATTCTTAGTGTATTGCACGTGTAGATTATTCGTATATAAACATATATATTCGAGCAACGCGGGCTCGACTTGTGGCTCGGCTCGACTCGTGGCTTGGCTCGACGGCTCGACTCGTGGCTCGGCTCGACGGCTCGACTCGTGGCTCGGCTCGGCTCGGCGGCTCGACTCGTGGCTATGCTTGACGACTCGACTACATTACTTTTAACAGATCTCTGTTGAATCTGCATTACTTTTAGTCGACTACTCTTCTTGATTTAAGGTACCAATGTTAGTTCTTTCTGTAACATCATATTTTACTGAAGTAGAAATCTGTACCATCATATTTTATTGAAGTTGAAACAAATACGTAACTATGTTCTGCACATGGATGAAAATGAAGTGGAAGAACGATTAAACCAATGATATAGTTGTTATGAGGAATGATAGCTTAGATGCTTATAATGTACACACACAACTACACACAACTTTTCATTCTTCGGTTTGGCCTATCTAAACTTAACACTAAATTAGTAAGTTTATTCGGAATATGATTTTTAGTGTATTGCACGTGTAGTTTATTCGTAAAAAATATATATATTCGAGCAACGAGGGCTCGACTTGTGGCTCAGCTCGACTCGTGGCTCGGCTCGACGACTCGACTTGTTGCTGACTCTATGGCTGGCTCGAATGCTCGATTCCTCGTATATATGTGTTACCAATATTTGTAAAAAAATATTAATAAAGAATTTAAAAAAAAAATAACGAGATTGGACTCAAGCTGGCTCGAAGTTTTTACCATCCGAGCTCGAGCTCGACTTTTCAGCTCGAAAAAATAATCGAGCACAACCGAGCCGAGCTGGCTCATTTAAGTTCGAGATTGAGCTCATGCCCGACATTTTTTGCAATGTTAATTTTAATTGTGATTTTGTTACCTGTTGTACTAGTGTGGGGACTGATACTTCCATTTGTGGAAGCTAAGGGGCCAAATTGTACATACCAGCTACTTACCAGCTAACTACTTAAACTTAGTTAACAATCTGTATAAAGAACACAGTTAGTTGTTAATCAAGGTATGCAGAAGTTTAATTTAATTCTTCTCCTCTTTAAGTTCTTTTAGTTTCTTCTTTCTATCAAATTTGTGTATAACTAACACAGTTAGTTATGAAGGTTATGCAGACATTGAAATCAATTCTTCTCTCTTTTAGTTCTTTTCTTTCTTTTTGTTATCAGATTTTTTAATTAGTTTAAAATTGTGTATTAGTTTCCAATTTCTTAATTTGCTAATAAAACCATGAATTAAGTAAACTTTCAATTCTTTAATATCCTCTTAGGTTAGAAATTGTTGATATGATTCTATGAATATTGTTAATTTGCTAATGCCTAATGGAATATGTGATTATGTATTTGTGTGAAGAACCTTACCTGACCCGAATTGTGGAACCGACCCGAAAATTTTATATCCGGTTATATAGTATTATACACTTTTCTTGCACCTTATCATGACAAGTAATATACACTTTTCTTCAATGCATACACATACACATACACATACACATATATATTAAATTGTTCTATATATTTTATTTTTTAGCCATCACTGGAAGCTTTTAATATTTGAACCAACCACTTCAAGCGCATTTATTGTTGATTCAATAAAAAAGGGAAAGTCGGAGGAAAGTTACCTCATTTCAGGGCTAATTCCAGGTGGTTTCGAGAGAAATTTTACATGGACAGTTATCAATGTAAGTTTTATTTTTTTCTTAATGTTTTTTTTTTTCTGGTGTTTAAAATAATTAATGGGGAAAGTGAATACGGCGCTGTTACACACATAAGCTTAAACCCGCCTCCCCTAAGAAGGCCACGAGAAGAATCGTAGGCATGGACTCAATGATGTAATTAAACTGAATAATATTTAGGAAATTTTTAATCAAAACTGTGTAGTTTTGATGGGTTTTCTGTGTAAGCTTAGGTGTATAACAACACCGTATTCACTTTCCCGATAATTAATTGTGGATTAACTGTAGTGCTACCAACAACCGGGCTCATGGGAATGCGGTTATATGTTGATAAAACATATGTGGGAGTTTGTTGAAACAATTCAACATGACTTTATTAATCGTGTAAGTGTATTTCATATATTTGAGATATATCAGCCTTTTAATTTATTTGTATACGTTTATATACTGTGTTTTGTTTGTTTTTCAGAAATGGAATACACAAGAGAAGACTTCGGGTGAAGAAATTGAATCTATGGTCGTAGACTTGATGGAGCGTTGGATTAAGGAGGTGTTTGGGGTTCGGACATGAACTCCGTAAAGGTGTCTCAAGGTTAGCTCAAATTCCACCATTTAATGTTCATTTATATCTAACGGATAACAAAAAATTTGCTTTTAGTATAAAGATATGTATTGATATACAATGATCTTTACGGTTCTAAAGCCTTTTCTTACGGTTCCTAATGTATATAATATATATTTCCATATCCATAATTGTTGTTTAATGTCTTCATTTGGTAATCGCAGGAACTGAGTGAGATTGTTTTTGCACATGAAAAGCAAATAATTGTCAAAAGCCATCATTGAGGTTGCAAGCATGGATTGAAGACATTGGTTTGGGTTAAAAATATGAAGACATCGGTCGGTTCAGGAACTTATTGTATGTCAATTTCATCTTTAGAGTTATATGTATTGTTGTGTTACTGGAAAACTTTTGTAATATTGTGTTACTTTGAAACCTTTGTATTTTATAATCTTGGGTTGTATTATATTTGTTTTAATTAATTTTGTTTTTTTATATATTTTATTTTAATTTTTAGAGAATTTGTTAAGGGAATTTATTGGAAATTTTTAATAAAATTTCCGGAAAATTATATATATATTATTTTTCTCTAAACGCCAACAGATGCGGTTCTAGAACCCCATCTCTTGAGTATACTAGGAATAACTTTTTTGTTAATATATCAAAAGATGCGGTTCTAGAACCACATCTCTAAAGCATATTATGGAAAAGTAGTTTTTTTGTTAATATACCAAAAGATGCGGTTCTATCAAAAAATGCGGTTCTAGAACCGCATCTCTTGGAACCGCATCTTTTGGCATATAGCCAAAAGATGCCTTGCCATAAGATGCGGGTCTAAAACCGCATCTCATAGCCAATTTAACCGCATCTTTTGATTAAATCTGTACTAGTGTGTGATGGATAGTATTGATGTATAGCAGATTTGTAGGGGCGCTACATATGGAGTATTGTATTTGGGCGGCAATTGCGATTTACTCAATTTTTTTTAGGGAAAAGGCCTCTACTTTTTACTTCGCTTTAGGCCACCAAAATGGTTGAGTCGGCCCTGAAATCTATTTAGAGAAGCGCCTAGAAGAATCAAACATTTGATCAAGGACAATGACGAGGACCATAGCAATGGCAGGATCGATAGATGGTTGTACCACCAAAGCAAAAACATCTCCCCCAAGTGCCACCCCTCCTTTGGCTTCTTTCCTCCTAATTTCAGCAACACACCGGTGCTTGTCATCATACACCATGCAGGACTTTTGAGCATATGATCCTTGGATCTCATAGATCACATTTGTTTTGTTCCTGTTCTTTGATGATCCTACTGTGGTCACATATGCTAGTGACTTGGTGTTTAAGACATTCACATGTTTGGTCACTGAAAATCGGGGATTTACACTTTCACCATCATAGACAAGAAAATTGTCTGCTAGGCTTAACATCTGTGGATAATAAATCATATCACTAATCAGTTTGTGTACAACTTTAAGATGATTTTTTTATGAAAGTTATTACAGGTGTAGAAATAAATATACCTTGCGCCTAACGGTGTGGAGACTGCAGCCTAACGCATCCATGAGAACAATCTCCCGGTTTCCTTTCACGAAATAGTTGTCTACTCGAAATGCAAGATTTCCATTTGAGTTGTACACTGTAAACCTGTCGCAACTGAAGATCAAAGACTTCTTCCACACCGTCAAGACGATAGGATTCTTAGTGTTTACAACTGGAATGATGGTCTCACTCTCAGGATAAACCCTTGCCATGAAGAAGCACTGATTAGAAAGAGAAGGGGAGGACACTTGAGAATGTCTTCGAAATTTTGGATGGTGGAAGTTTAGGGTGGGACTCTACATTTTTTATAGTAACTATACTAAAAGGTATATATCCCATTCAATGAACACTTTTGTAATAAGGGGATGCTTAAAGCACATCATGCTGCATAGTTATAGCATAGGTTTTATTTATTTATGTTTTCTTCATGCATAAACACGTGAAACATAATAAAGAATTTGGGTACCACTAACTACATAATAAATTGAAACTATTTAACATATTGTTATTGTTTTAATCACTAGCCAAGCTTTTTATTTTCTTATTATGCTATTTTCTTTTTGACGATGGTACATGAGATTGAGTTTGCACTATTGATCGAATATTTTGTAAATAGTTCAAAATTTTCATATAATCATGTTTATATAACTTCCTAGTTTATATAATGTATCCAGATCTTGTACAAGAGTCTTCTCTTGTACGAAGGATAGGTGAGAATCCCAGCCATTGATCTACCAAGATCAATGGCTCAAAACTAGGGATGACATTTTTGTAATTACGATGTTCAAACAATTGAAGAAACAAATGGAGAAAGTGTATTCTGATCCTTTCCCACTTTAACTCCTTTCCCCTTGATTTTCAAGCGACTATAACTTTTTCATATGTTAATATATCTTTTTGAAATTACACCGTATTAAAGAGCATTTCATCCGTTTTAATTTAAGCAGTCTATTGCTATAGTTTTCTTTAAAAAATTACATGATTTTTTAATACCCATTACGTGATTATGAAACACAGCATGACTACGTGATTTGAATACCTGTTACGTGATTTCATTATAGTATGTGAAACCTCACTAAGTGATTACGTAATTACATCAAAATAGTTGACTATGTATTATTACGTGACTACGTGATTTTGAATACTCATTTCGTAATTACGTGATTTCATTATAGAATTTTATGTGATACCACACTGAGTGATTACGTGATTACGTAAAAACAAAAATATGTAATACATAATATTTCATATGTAATACCTAATATTTCAGGTCTAATCATGTATTAAAGATAAATTATATACAAAACATTAGCCAAATCAATCTATAATAACCACATAATGTTGTATATTAGAGATTCAATCACGTAATAAAGCATAAAACAATCAAGTTCTTATTATTGAATATGTAATCACGTAATAGCATAATCGTAATAACATCAGTTATAGCAAATCATATTGAATGTATAATCAAGTAATGGATTTATATCAAATATATAATCAAGTAATGGATTTATATTGAATGTATATTCACGTAATGTGTATTCAAAATCACGTAGTCATGTGTTGGGTATTCAAAATCACGTAATAAACTAATGGGTATTCAAACTCTTGTATTTTTTAAGAAAACTATAGCAATATGATGCTCAAATTAAATAGAATGAAATGCTCGTTAATACGGTGTAATTTTTTTTAAAAGAATATTAACGTATGAAAAAGATATAGCCGTTTGAAAATCAAAGTGGGGAAATTGTTTAAGTGAGAAAGGACTAAATTACCCTTCAAGCCAAGAATACTTGTCCTCCTTTCAGCCTCGCGTATGCTTCGTACGAATCTTCTCTCATGTACAGGATCCATTCTCTTTATATAATATAGCAAAGAGATAAAAATGAGTACGGACCAAAATGTTTTAGGCTTGCAGTCTAAGAAAAAAAAAGCATATGTTCAAACCCCATATACTATACTATGGGTATATTTTGAGGGTCACGACGATAAGAAACGGAAAACGTTGAAAACAATACTAGAGGGTTTAGAGTTCACTCAAAATCAAATAGGTTTATTAGCTCGTAAATGAATTGGTGGCATGTCGTAAGAACGTGTGGTTCTCGATTTTACTTAGGACCAAGAGGTCTAGTTTGGCTTTCTAAATACAGCCAATTATGATCAGGTACATGATTTTCTATATTATATAAATTTAAAAAAAAATATGTAGTATGGTGGAGTGAAATTGCAATAAAATGGAAACATTGGTATTAAAATTACAAAACATTTCTCATAATAGCAATGGCCTATAAACCACAAGGACCAAAACCGCTATTTACTCAAGTATTTTTATTGATGAAATGACTGAGACTTCCAAATACACAACCTATCCTAGGATTAGATTATTTGTCCCATAAATATTATGATTATTTTATTAATATTGAGAAGACAATTGATTCCTCGATTAATGGTACAAATCACGGTTTTTTTAATCGAACTAAAACTAAAAGTCAACGAAAAATTATGGTTGACCAATTACGTAAAAACAAAACACGTAATACATAATATTTCAGGTATAATCATGTATTAAGATAAATAATATACAAAACATTAGCCAAGGGTTAGGTTCAAGAGTGAACACTAGTATAGCTTGCGAACTGAGTGAACTAATTCTGACCATACACGTGTGTAGATCAATGGCCAGGATTTGATATTGAAATACACTAGTGTATTTTACGATTTGATGATGAGATCCTGGCCATACACGTGTGTAGATCATTGGCCAGGATTTGTTCACTCAGTTCGCAAATACACTAGTGTTCACTCTAGAACCCCACCCTATATAGCCAATTCAACGTATAATACCCACATAATGTTGTATACAAACGATTTAATCGCATAATAAAGCATAAACAATCAAGTTTTTATTATTAAATGTGCAATCACATAAGAAGCATAATTGTAATAACATTAGTTATAACAAATCATATTAAATTTGTAATTATATAATGGATTTATATTGAATGTCTAATGATTTATGTTGAATATGTAATCACGCAATGGGTATTCAAAAATCACGTAATCATGTGTTGGGTATTATAATGGGTATTGTGCAATGTTTTTAAACCGACCGGTTGAACCGGTTAAACGGTTAAACTGGATGTTGGAAGCTTGGCCGGCTCGAATCATACCGGTAAATTGAGAGAACGGCAAAGAAGTTGTACCGCCGATAAATTGGATTATACCGGTTTAGACCGGTATACCGGTATCGGGTCAAAGGTTAAAATTTGTACTTTTAATCTTTTATGCGCCCAAAAGATAACGATTTACCTTTTTAGTAAAACCTAGCACCTAAAAAGGTACCAATAGTGAATTTTTGGATTATCTTTTTGGATTACCTTTTGGAATATTTTTATTATTGAATGATGTAGTTTTGAATTATTATTTTTTTAGTTGAAATTGTATTTTATGGATTTGTAAGGTTAATTAGTCAATTTGGTTGAACCGCCTGGTATAACCCAGTTCAACTGGTTGAACCATTTTTAAGCATAACCCGGTATGATTTAAAAACCGGTTTTTAAAACATTGGTACTATGTATTCAAAATCATGTAATCACATAATGAGTATTCAAAATCCTGAAATTTTTTTTAAGAAAACTATAGCAATAGACTGATTGAATTAAAGAGAATAAAATACTCGTTAATATGGTGTATTTTTTAAAAACAATTTAACGTACTTTTTTTTTGTACCAATATCATTCCACACGAAAAAGGGCAATTACAAAGCAATGGCAGGTAGTCGGGCAACAAGTTGCGCCGCCACCCCCTTTTGAATAGAAAAACCAATTCTACTGAATTCAAAGTTTGAAACCTTTAGCGACGAAGAATTACTATTAACGACTTTTTGAACTCGATTCAAAAGTCGCACAGCGTCAGGAGCGAGACCACCAAAGGTATCAAACGCAAACGGGACAAACACAAGTTGATTCTCCAGGCAGGCTTTCTCATGTTTTGGCACTTTGCTCGCCTCTGCCTTGAGCACCGCTTGCCCTACGACAAACCCTTGTCCTTGAGCCCGACAAGGGGGGAGACTCCAGTTAGATCTACACAAGCGTGTTTCCCCCCTTCCCATCCAAACACAAGGATGTGTGCCGGGCGTAAAGTGGACCTCCCCTCTAAGGGGTCAGTCAGGAAATTTACTGGAGCCTCCTTTTTGGCAGAGATCCCGGCCCGCTTAAGAACATCACATAACACATCTCTCACCCAATCATGCCGATATTTAAACCCTGGTAGCTCTTTACAGTGGATCGCGTGCTTGCCGAAAGAATCCAAACACGCTTTGCGGCATACCGGACATGGCTCGTCAACTGGGAACAAAGGAATCATCAGTCAGTATCTAAGGATAGCACGGTATTCCACAGCCGACATGTGTTGCCCCAAGCCTTCAATAGGTGTGACAGACATAAAATCCTGAGCATGTGGGGCACGTAGACATTCAAACACAACTCTTTGCCGAGGGGATAAAACAAACTTCTCTTCAAACCTCTTGACAATTTCGCCATATAAGGCATTCGCCAGAATTTTCTGGGATTTAGGAGGGGCGGTGTCTTTAATGTAGAAACCGCCAATATCAAGGTCGGGAAGAGAACTATGCAAAAGGTCCAACGCACTCCTGTAATCGGAGTCTAAAACATCCCCACCACATTCTCGGAGTATGTGGTCTTGTAACCCCCAAGATTGGGCCCTTGAAGCCACGAAAGCATATGAAGAGGCATCCTCGGCCGTACAAATCCCTAAGCCTCCGAACCGGGTCGGGAGAGAAGCCAACCTCCACTGGAGATCTCCAAAAAAGGCACCCCCACAAACAACAATATCCTCTAATGCTCCCCAGAGGCCTTCATCAAAAACAGAGACAGCTCCCCCGACCAAAGAAGGTTGACACGTTCGAAGACCAAACAGTAATTTAGCAACACCCATACAAGAACGAAGCAACACCCATCAGCTCGACTGCACAGTTCGCTCTTTTAAGAGTCATACTACTAATAAACTCTGCATCACAACTAACGGCAACCCCCAGGAGTTTCACACCCAGCACCGGCCACCCAATCCCCCGAGGGAATAAGCCCTCCTGAACCTTTACACCATTGCAGGTTGGCCAGAAAACTTCAGTTTCCTGAACCTAAGGAAGGACCCTCAGCTCTGATGATATCTAAAGCATAAGCCACTTGGGTGGCATCTCCAATAAGTGTTCCGTCATCTAGGTACCAGGCGTGAAATAGAAGTTTGAAGCGATCCCTTATTCGGTGAACAAGGGGGTGTAGAACAAGGGCAAAAAGGAGGGGCCCCAAGGGGTCCCCCTGCTGAACGCCAGTAGTAGACCAAATAAACTCATCCCCCACATATAATCTAGCTGGTTGACCATATAAAAAATTGACCCACGTAGAAATAGAAGGACACCTTTTCCTTACCTCGTACAGTAGGGCTGTCCTATCAACCAAATTAAAAGCGTTCGAAAAATCAACAGTAAGCATAGCAAGAGACCCATCTTGGTGGTACTCATTAAGGAACCTATTCGCACTATGAAGAACGGCCTCTGCCCCACACGGAATCCCTACCCCAAACTGGAAATCGCCAAGGTATTTGGCCATCTCCTTCCCAACACCTTTCATGGCCACCTTGGAGATCACCCTCCTCCAAATCGACCCAACAGCGATAGGCCTAATCCCATTATCTGGTTTGAGATGAGGTGTAAGAGGAGCAGAAGCAACAAACTCCGCCAGACTCCTCGGGCACCTCCCCCCCAAGCACAAATTAACCATAGCTGAAGTAGCCCTAAGCAGGCTATCAGCAATCACATACCCCTCCCCACAAAAAGCATCTAAAAGATGTTGGGCCCTTAAGCCGTCTCTCCCGCACGACGTACCTTTGGGGAAAGATTTAATACACCCGAGCACACAATCGGGCTCCACCACAAGAGGAGACTCAGAAGGCAAGGAGGCAGGCATGGAAGGAGGGGACATACATGGGTGCTTAGCCACTAAAGCCTCCAGAGTATTCTTATTGAGAGGGGCGACCCCTGAGGAGCATAAAACCTTAACCGCTGCAGTGAAATGACCATCGGCAACCTTACGTAAACATTGTTTCACATTGGTACCCCCACACTCATTATCAATCTCAGTGCCCTTTTTGATTCCATCTGTAACCCCCCTCGTGGGTTGATCAAACAACGACTGGACAAGAGTGGCAAAACCCTCTGATAGACTGTCGTCGGGTCTATGCAAAAACCTAAAATTACCTATAGACAGGGTAACTCAGGTATCGAATCCAGAGGAGCATGTGGTCAGTGTAATACCATTTAACTAATCTAAACTTACTTTATGAAATTTGCTAGTTTATCTATTTTTGTAATTTTATGAATAAGTATTGTGAAAATGAGAAAACAATGATAGGAACGTGACCACTTCGGGATTCAGATTCTGTAAACACCTAATAATCTAATTATTGTTTATTTGGATGCCACTGATTAAATGGTAAATCTGTCACATAAACCAATTACTTATACAAGATCCTAGCATAATACCAATTGATCAGAGAGATATTAACCGCAAGCATAAATAATTATTCAATCAGCAAAGGCACAATTAGATTCAACATAAATACGTCTCTCTGGTTATCACCAGGATTTGTCTGTCACACAAATTGTATATATATATATATGTGAATGCAATTCGGTCAACACCTAATTACAATCTAAATCTCAAACAAACATAACTAAATTAAAAGTGAAATACAAGAATCATCACCCGGAGTGTTCACCGGAGGGTTAACCGCTCATGATACTCGTCCGATCAAAAGCTTGATAGAATGTTGACTTCAAGATTGAATCGGTTGTTGAGTGCGGAATGATGATCGTCAATGATGGTCCCCTGATTCTATGACGATGAGAATTCTTAAAACCCTTGTTCACGTGTGATGGGCCCCTTGCCGTCAAACATGATGATTCCCACTTCTTTGTGTGGCGGCCCAATCCATAGGACAAAGATATCAGCCCATATGTATGATGATGCATGTCCTTTAACTCCTTGATCTTCTGTGATGTCAGCCTTCCTTCACGTGAATGAGAGATAATTGAAATGTTATTCTCTTTTGATGATAATTAGTGTGATCCTTGTTCACGTGACCCAAAGTCTGCCCATGTTCCATCTCAATGTCAAAGAAGTCAAACCCCTTATTTCCTTGTTCACGTGATTTTTGCTTTGTGCTCCAAGTTTGCGTTTGGTGTTGGCGGCCCACAAGTCCCAAGTTTCTCCTTTAATGGCCACCAAAATGTGTGATGTATTATGATGGCCCCCCTCACGTGAGTTGTTTGTCTGCGCATGTAGATATATGATGGTAGGATTATTGTTGTAATGATGATGTCTTTGAGATATTGTTGCTGTTCACGAGTGGGTCCCCCCCTCTAATCACGTGCCCACTTTATAAGATGTATGATAATAATTAAGACCATGCGTGTGTTTGTTGCTTATTTATAATCTTCAGGTATTTCGCTTCATCTCTAACCACTTTAAATTCACTGAATTACGCGATTAACCTGTAAATTCACGAAACTCGTAGTGAACATATTCAAAGTATATAATCACGTAAAAGGTAATAAATCACACAAGATAAGCACGTTAACACTCGGTTTTCACACTCTCCATCACATCCCCACACTTACCTTTGATTGTCCTCAAGCAAACCAATCCGGAACTACTCACCACAATAACAACACCTCTAAACCCCTATACCAATGCAACAGTTTGAGTCCCAAGTCATACCCGTTCCATAGACTGACACAATCAAGATTGACAGTCCGACAAGAAATTCGTACAATTTATAAAACTTAAGACTTGTCTATTCAAAACTAACATGCTTAGGATTCTAACACATGCTACATACCCCTCACAATCAACTCTCCTCTCGGTTTAAAAACTGAACTAGCGTGTAATGTGCTAGTATGTATAACACTCAAAACCAAACATGCAATTCTGTAGTCATAGGCTTGTATGACAATCAAACCTCCACTGTATCATATAACACGACACATATCAAAAGGACTTTCGGTTTTGGGCTTAGGCTAAGGTAGGAAATTTTTGGCTTATATTTATATTTTTATGTGGCGAGCAAACAAACGACCAAACCGTGACAACATTATTTGCAAACATAACAAACTTTTGGGTTGGTTTCTACCCAAGAACATAAACGATATTCACAACACTTCTATTTTTTCCCTTTTCTTTTTCTATATTTTTTTTCTTTTCTTTGTTTTTTTTTTCATAATTTGTCATTCACGGTCGGTATCAAACAACTCACATTAGGTGGACAAACGAAAGGGTAAATAGGCTCAACAGGGCAACTAGGGGTAATGGTTCGGTAAACACGAAACAAAAACAGCGGGTGTATAGGATATCCTAATGCCTTTATCATGTACGTGCACATATTAAACCACAGTCTCAGCATGCATCAAATCATACAAGTTCTAACACAGAATAACATGCGGCCTGCTCTCATCAAATGAATTCATAATGTGAATTATTCTATCATTCTACAGGCACAAAATTCTCACCAAGAAAAGGGTAAAAAGGCTGCCGACACGTAGCATATGCAATCTAAAGCATGTTACCCCTAAATAGACATCTCTTTTCAATTCTTTTATCCTAAAAACACCTGTCGGACCTACTCTCATGAAACTTAAAGGAACGACCATGACAAGGGACTATGTTAGTTTACTACCGGCAAGGAACCCATTAGTGATTGAAACGTTCGGGTTTTTTTTTATCCGTTTAGCTTATTTAAGGCGATGAAATTTTTAAAAATTTTCAATTTTTTTTTTCACTTTTCATCGTTCTGAATCAATTTTAACCTCTTTCAAACCTTTCCCTTCCCGGGTTTCCCATATCCCCACCCTTGGGCGACATTGTCCCCAATGTATAGTGCTTTTAAAACAAAACCCAGGAATACCAACTAACAACCCCCTGAGTGGCTATCCCTAACACAAATAACGTAAACACATTCCCTAAACATAAATAGTTCAACACCACCAAAAACAAAAATAAAAATGCAATAATAAAAGTGGAACAGACTCCCCTGGTTTAAAGCGTAGAATCCTCATGCGTCATGTTCCACCACGACCGTATAGCATTTCATTCGCGGCCGTGTCCAACAAGTACTCGGGTCAATCTCTACAATTAGTGTACAAATCATCCCCGTCCAAATGGAGATTGAGTATGGACAGTTTTGACTGAACTCTAATCCGTGCATCGTCCGCCACTGCACTAGAACGTATTGGGACTTCACCAAACATCCCCACACTTGGACCATTGCATCCGTAAAGATTAATAACCTAGTAACCTGCAACAATAATCACGCAAAACAAATAAAAAATAAAAAAATAAAAAATACACTACTCTACATCCTCGGGCTGCCTCCCGAGAGCGCTAAGTTTATAGTCTTCAGCCAGACCGTATCTGGTTAAGCTCATGGTGGTTCATATAGTATCCCCTGTGTATGAAACACATGGTTATCATCCCACATCCATCCATCATCTCTTATTGCATCCCAATGATCCGGGTTATCTGGATCTGCATCATCGAAGGAATATAATAACTCGCCCGTACGTGTCTCTATGGGATTCTTCTTGGATTTGGTTGCTTCCTTTGGTGGCTTCTTTTTTCGCTTGGCTAATTGCTTTTTAATTCTCAATTTGAGCCACCAAGGTGACTTGGCCTCTTTATCCTTCACGATCTTGTCATCTTTAGACCTGTCAATCATAGCAACACTCTCTTTCGGGCCATCGTCACACACTCGAGAATAACTCGTGTTAGTAACAAAATCCCATGAACAAGTATTTATAAATGAATAATCAAAAGAATGTGAAAGGAAGTCAATAGAAAGCTTACGGCTCCCGTATGTCATATCAACTGTACCTTTCCAGCAACAGATCTGAGCATCTGCAGTGGCCAAGAATGGTCTGCCAAGTATCACCCTCAGTTGTTCCTTCTCTGTATATGGATCTAAGACAACAAAATCTTCAGGATAATAAAAGTCGCCTACCTTTACAGTTAATCCCTTCAAAATCCCTCAGGGCCTTCCTCGTGAGTATTCAGCTAAAACCATAGGATCATTAACCTGTTGCAATGGGCCCAAATCATACCTGTCATAAATATACCCGGGAAGAACACTCATACTAACTCCAAAATTCAATGAAGCGTTATCTGTCTTGAGATCCCCAAGTTGAATTGGGATGAGCGGTTCCCCTGGATCTCTATCTGTCTCTGATCCAGCATCCTCAACCAGGCTAACTGTAGCTTTTCTTTCTGCAAAATTGTCAAATTGATTAGTTAGTTGTTCAATTCGCTGGTTAAGTGATTCATTAATATTTTGCTGTTCCTTGAGAGACTGGGTGAGTTCCTCTACATGCTTGAGGAGGGTTTTAAATAACTCTAAAATCTTATCTTCCTCAATTGCGTTTCAATTCTGCTCGTTACCGCCTTTATCGGATTGATTGTAATTTTGATATCCTCTGGAGCCATGATCCGGGTGGTAAGAACGTGGACAATCTTGAGCCCAGTGATTGTGACTCCCGCAACATGAGCATGGTTCAACATCATAATCCCATTCCATAGTTGCTGCACAAGTAACAAACTAAAAGTAGTACTGGAAAAAAAATCAAATAAACGATATAACACTAAGCGCACTAGCTCCCCGGCAACGGCGCCATTTTGATAGGACTGTCGTCGGGTCTATGCAAAAACCTAAAATTACCTATAGACAGGGTAAGTCAGGTATCGAATCCAGAGGAGCATGTGGTCAGTGTAATACCATTTAACTAATCTAAACTTACTTTATGAAATTTGCTAGTTTATCTATTTTTGTAATTTTTATGAATAAGTATTGTGAAAATGAGAAAACAATGATAGGAACGTGACCACTCCGGGATTCAGATTCTGTAAACACCTAATAATCTAATTATTGTTTATTTGGATGCCACTGATTAAATGGTAAATCTGTCACATAAACCAATTACTTATACAAGATCCTAGCATAATACCAATTGATCAGAGAGATATTAACCGCAAGCATAAATAATTATTCAATCAGCAAAGGCACAATTAGATTCAACATAAATACGTCTCTCTGGTTATCACCAGGATTTGTCTGTCACACAAATTGTATATATATATATATGTGAATGCAATTCGGTCAACACCTAATTACAATCTAATTCTCAAACAAACATAACTAAATTAAAAGTGAAATACAAGAATCATCACCCGGAGTGTTCACTGGAGGGTTAACCGCTCATGATACTCGTCCGATCAAAAGCTTGATAGAATGTTGACTTCATGATTGAATCGGTTGTTGAGTGCGGAATGATGATCGTCAATGATGGTCCCCTGATTCTATGACGATGAGAATTCTTAAAACCCTTGTTCACGTGTGATGGGCCCCTTGCCGTCAAACATGATGACGCCCACTTCTTTGTGTGGCGGCCCAATCCAAAGGACAAAGATATCGGCCCATATGTATGATGATGCATGTCCTTTAACTCCTTGATCTTCTGTGATGTCAGCCTTCCTTCACGTGAATGAGAGATAATTGAAATGTTATTCTCTTTTGATGATAATTAGTGTGATCCTTGTTCACGTGACCCAAAGTCTGCCCATGTTCCATCTCAATGTCAAAGAAGTCAAACCCCTTATTTCCTTGTTCACGTGATTTTTGCTTTGTGCTCCAAGTTTGCGTTTGGTGTTGGCGGCCCACAAGTCCCAAGTTTCTCCTTTAATGGCCACCAAAATGTGTGATGTATTATGATGGCCCCCCTCACGTGAGTTGTTTGTCTGCGCATGTGGACATATGATGGTAGGATTATTGTTGTAATGATGATGTCTTTGAGATATTGTTGCTGTTCACGAGTGGGTCCCCCCCTCTAATCACGTGCCCACTTTATAAGATGTATGATAATAATTAAGACCATGCGTGTGTTTGTTGCTTATTTATAATCTTCAGGTATTTCGCTTCATCTCTAACCACTTTAAATTCACCGAATTACGCGATTAACCTGTAAATTCACGAAAACTCGTAGTGAACATATTCAAAGTATATAATCACGTAAAAGGTAATAAATCACACAAGATAAGCACGTTAACACTCGGGTTTCACACTCTCCATCACCCTCATGATCACCCCACTGAGCCAAAGACCGCTGGATGCTAAGGCATTGTAATTCACTTAAGAAAAGACTAAATTACCCGGTAACATTTATCACTCCCTCCTACGTATGATTGTATAGAAATTATGTCTTGTTAAAATTCCTTTTATCGCAACCCAGTCGAAAAAACACTTCAAAAACCGATGTCGAAAAAGTCAAATTCAGCAAACCAGCCCAAATTCCTTTTATCGCAACCCTGTTAAAATTCGGTGCATGCATACTAAATTAGAGTAAATTAGTGTTTTCGTTATTGCACGAATCATTCTTGAACTACAAAAATTACAGAAATCATCATTTACGTTGATATGTTGCACTTTTCTTCCTTTTCTGTATATTAGTTGTAATGATAAATATAAGATTATATATATTAAATACCCAAACAAAGTAAGAGCACGATCAACATATGGACCGATCGTGGACCAACAAAACGATTCTGTAAATTGAAGAATATGTTTGATATAACGACCGGGTTGTACACTGATCGTCCAACCCACTTAAAATTTTGAGGGACGAACACAAACCATAAGATCACCGTCGGTTCCACAGCACAACCTGTCTTTAAAAAACATTTACTGTAAATATTATAACATAACAATATTGTTCAAAAAGTTTAACTTTCACTCTGAAATTAACATGTTTTCATTTAGCCAAGAGTTTTGAGTGATATTTAACCAGTTTGACTTTGCTTGTTTGACCAAAGAAAAAACGTAACATGAACCAATTTAGGAAAATAGGCCAAAAATGTAACCTCTAAGCTAGTGAAGTGCGAAAAGATATAAAAATACATACTTCTTAGACAAAATTATCAATCTTGATGGGAACGATTTCGTCTACAACCTTAAAGTGTCCCACTAAACATGCGAAAAACACCATTTGTTGTTCAAGTGTGAATTTAATGTTTTCGGCCTGCACACATATTAGAGTAACCAACTTACTTTTACCAGAAAATTAAATTAAAAACAAAAAACAAAGACATTTTGTATATTTCTAACCTTACGAAAACCATGCTGCTCCCCTTCGTACTCCACTAAAGCAACTGGCAATCCTTTTGCTTTCAATGCTTGATAAATTTTTTTTTGCTTGATCCGGAGGTACAACCTATAACACAGCATAGCAACCAGGAGTGTTCATGAGCCGGTTTTGACGGAAATCCTAGGCTGAATCACTTGCTACAAACGACACAAAAACCCTGCCGCGTTGGTTGGTTTGGGGGGGGGGGGGGGTTCATTTCCGCAGTTGGAACCAACCATTTTATTATTTTCTTTTCAAAATAATTTGTTTGTATTAAAAAATTTAAAACTATAAAGAAGGCTCATGATGGTTATACCTGTGTATTCCAAAAAATGAAAAAAAAAACATAAAAAATAATATGGTCGGTGCATTACTAAAATAATTAAAACTATAAAGAAGGCTCATGATGGTAATAACTGTGATTCCAGAAATAAAATTAAAAAAAACATAAAAAATAATTAACGTTAAATGGCCGGTTTTAACATGTTCCAGGCTCCAAACTGCCAAAAGCGAACAATCAACCGAACCATACCGACTGACTTGCTTCGGTTTAAACAGTTCGGTCGGTTTCAACTGTTTATAAGGCAAAGTTTCACTATCTCTTACTTCAATGAAATTGTTTAATCCCGTTAACTTCATCTAACCCTATTTTTAGTGGTTTTTGGTTTAAAAAATAAAAGAATAGTTAATTGAATATCTTAACATCTGTAACAGATAACCCATTTCATACCCCTTAACACAAAGAAGGGGTGGTTTGCAATGTCGGTTAACATGTCTTGTCACCATTAACACCCCAAATGTTAAATTACACCCCATGGCCTTATATATAAAATATTGATACGTATAAAAAAATTAAGGGCTAACATTGGATGTTTTAATGCCGCCTATTTTTTTATTAAATGACATTTTTATCATTCAAACCATCTAACCACATTAAATGCTTCAAATTTTTAGAGGTAACCCAGAGAAAAACACTTAGTGTCATTCTTCTTTCTTTTTATAATATTTTAACAAACATAACTTTGAATTTGTTGATATTTATAGATTTAAATATAAGTTTTTAATCAACAAAATAACGTTATTTAGAAATTTTATAATTACTTTCATATTAAATTCACTTGTTAATGAAAATATAACAACTATCAATATAATTAAATAATAGTAATTCATAATTAAGTAGGAGAGGGATGGGAAAACCAAAATGTAGATGACTTACAATTGTAACAAATGTCTCTCACCATTTTCTTTTATTATATAGTATAGATATAGATATAGATATAGATTTTTTTTAGTATAAAATTCTAATGAGTAAATTACACCTTTGGTCCATGCATTTGTGTCAGAATACAAATTCATTTTTACTACAATTTTAATTTAATGGATTCAATATCAATGACATTGTTTGCTTTCACAAATAGTCCCTGCACTTACAAAGTTAGCTTTTTATCTAAAAAAATATTTCTAAAGTCAATTTTTTAGTTTTATGTCATATGAACTTCACGAATATATGCTACATGGTAGGTGACGATTCCAGATGAAACTAATGTAATTACTTATGTAATCTACGACACAAAGACCAAAAGTCCAAAACCCACCTAAATAATGTGATAGATAATTTTCTCTTCTCTTTTGGTCTTCTTCTTTATAATTCGCTCAATACTTTGATCCATAAGAGTTTGAAAAATTGGTTTTTAATAAACCAACCTTTGTCTCGTTGGTAAATAATAATCTTACCTACGTAATTGGTATACAATAATCATACCTATCAACATGTTGGTTCTTAATGAACTTCCGTTAATTATTTTTAACTGAAGTTAGTTTTTAAGTTTTATTTATTACACAAAAAGTCCCTGTAGTTGTAATTTACTAGTTTTAACTATTTTGTAAAACAAAAAAACGTCAAGGGCCATGTAATTAAATTGTATATATACATATGTGTACTAGTTCCAGATTTATCGCAAACAACACTCGAAAATCCTCCTTTTCCTCAATTTTGATTTCCGATGTAAACAACTACCATCGCCACCGCCACCGCCATGGGAGTTCTCCGACGGATCAAGTAAACGACCACCAAAATTGGAATTTCAGGTATCAAACTACCCGGTTTTGGTCAGTGATTAAAAGCCCCAAACAAATTTCTATCACTCTTTATTCTTTCGACCGATTTGGGGGGGGGGGGTTCCAATCTAGGGTTCATATGGGGAATCAAAGTGTTGACAACTTAAAACTAGTAATTGTTCTTGAGGTTTTTTTGTTTTATAAAATAGTTAAAACTAGTAAATTACAACTACAGGACTGTTTGTGTAATAAATAAAACTTAAAAACTAACTTCAGTTAAAAAAATTAACGAAAGTTCATTGAGTACCAACATGTTGATAGGTAGGATTATTGTATATCAATTACGTAGGTAAGATTATTATTTACCAACGGGACAAAGGTTGGTTTATTAAAAACCAAATTTCCTAACAGTTTATATCAATCTGATTGTGTTCGAATCGAAACCCTTAGTTTATGTTATTTTTTTATGTTCACATGGGGCATGATGAAATCGAGATAACATATGGGAATGTTGCTTGGATCAGTGCCCACGGCAATTTTGAGTTCGGAGGAAAGGACTCAGTCAGCAGAGAAAGAAAAGGGGCCTTTGGTTAACTTTATGTAAGTCGCTAATGCGAAGCCGCTAAGGATCTAAATTAACACTAGCCCTCGTAAGTGCAGTGCAGAGGCCGAATTCATAAAATAAATTGTAAATCAACTATCAAATCCGTAATTTGCCCCAAACCAAATAAAAAAAGTAACTTGGTAACTAACTCAAGGGCCAATCGTTGTGCGAAAAGTATTGACAACTAATGCTAAAAGAATTGTCAACATTATAAAACAAAGTAACCAAATTTATTAAAAAAAAAACTATATTGTCTAAGAAAAGAGGAAATTTCAATATGTTTACATTTAGCTATGTTTCAACCCTTTTGACTTACTTATTTGACACAATGGAAATAAAATAAATAGGCCGAAAATGTCGCCTCTAAGACGGTTAAACTTCAAAGAGGTACAAAAATACAAACTTTTTAGTCGAAGTTTTCAATCTTGACGGGAACGATTGCGTCTACAACCATAAAGTGTCCCACTAAACGTGCGAAAAACACCATTTGTTGTCCGAGTGTGAATTTAATGTTTTCGGCCAGCATACATTACGCATCCAAAGTAATTAATCTCTTTACCTGAAAAAATAAACATAAAAAACAAGACGTTAAATATATTTCTAACCTTGTAAAAACCATGTTGCTCCCCTTGGTACTCAACCAACGCAACAGGTAATCCTTTTGCTTTAATGCTTGATATATTTTTCTTGCTTGATCAAGGGGTACAACCTGCAACACAACATACATCAATCCATTACAATCACTACTAGAAAAGTACATTTTTTCCTACAAAAGTTTCCTACAAATTTCCCACAACTCAATTTTTTTTACAATTCTCCTACAATTTTTTGACAAAAAAGAAAAACAAAAAAGAGCCCAAAACTTATCCACAATTTTCCTACAAAAGTGCCACACAACAAGCATTTGTAGCAAAATATATTATCTTTGTGACAAAATTCCTACAAAATAAATAAGAAATTTAAATTATTTGTTACTATAGCAAAATAAATAATTTAAAAAATAAATTTTCTAAATTTGTCGGAAATTTATAGCAACTAGCTACAAATTTGCGACAAGTGTAATTTATTTTATTTTTCGAGTCTGAATTTCAGTAATATAAATAATTAAATAACATAAAGTGTTAAATCTGTCGAAAATTTGTAGCAAATTGACCTTATTTGCTACAGTTTTTCGACAAAAAAGGGTCAAATTATTTGTTATTTCTTAACTTAGTTAAATAAAAAAAATTAAAAATAAAATGCTAAATTTGTCGAAAATTTGTAGCAAATTGACCTCGTTTTCTACAATTTTCTTACAAAAAAAAAAGTAATTATATTTGTAATGTCTAAATTTCTGCAAAACAAATAAATTAAAAAATTAAAACATAAGTTGTAGCAAATTTGTAGCAAGTTGCTACGGATTTCCTACAAAAGTTATTTTATTTGTTAATTTATCAATTTTAGAAATAAAATGTTAAATTTGTCGGCAATTTGTAGCAAACTAACACACCAGTAGCTACAGATTTCCTACAAAAACATATTGATCATAAAAAACATATAGTTTTGAAAATAAAATTTTACATTTGTCGATAATTTATAGGAAATTGACCTTATTTGCTACAGTTTTTTGACAAAAAAGGGTCAAATTATTTGTTATTTCTTAACTTAGTTAAATAAAAAAAATTAAAAATAAAATGCTAAATTTGTCGAAAATTTGTAGCAAATTGACCTCGTTTTCTACAATTTTCTTACAAAAAAAAAGTTATTATATTTGTAATGTCTAAATTTCTGCAAAATAAATAAATTAAAAAATTAAAACATAAGTTGTAGCAAATTTGTAGCAAGTTGCTACGGATTTCCTACAAAAATGTTATTTTATTTGTTAATTTATCAATTTTAGAAATAAAATGTTAAATTTGTCGGCAATTTGTAGCAAACTAACACACCAGTAGCTACGGATTTCCTACAAAAACATATTCATTACAAAAAACATATAGTTTTGAAAATAAAATTTTTCATTTGTCGATAATTTGTAGGAAATTGACCTTATTTGCTACAGTTTTTTTGACAAAAAAGGGTCAAATTATTTGTTATTTCTTAACTTAGTTAAATAAAAAAAATTAAAAATAAAATGCTAAATTTGTCGAAAATTTGTAGCAAATTGACCTCGTTTTCTACAATTTTCTTACAAAAATAAAAGTTATTATATTTGTAATGTCTAAATTTCTGCAAAATAAATAAATTAAAACATAAGTTGTAGCAAATTTGTAGCAAGTTGCTACGGATTTCCTACAAAAAAGTTATTTTATTTGTTAATTTATCAATTTTAGAAATAAAATGTTAAATTTGTCGGCAATTTGTAGCAAACTAACACACCAGTAGCTACGGATTTCCTACAAAAACATATTGATTACAAAAAACATATAGTTTTGAAAATAAAATTTTTCATTTGTCGATAATTTGTAGGAAATTGACCTTATTTGCTACAGTTTTTCGACAAAAAAGGGTCAAATTATTTGTTATTTCTTAACTTAGTTAAATAAAAAAAATTAAAAATAAAATGCTAAATTTGTCGAAAATTTGTAGCAAATTGACCTCGTTTTCTACAATTTTCTTACAAAAATAAAAGTTATTATATTTGTAATGTCTAAATTTCTGCAAAATAAATAAATTAAAAAATTAAAACATAAGTTGTAGCAAATTTGTAGCAAGTTGCTACGGATTTCCTACAAATAAGTTATTTTATTTGTTAATTTATCAATTTTAGAAATAAAATGTTAAATTTGTCGGCAATTTGTAGCAAACTAACACACCAGTAGCTACGGATTTCCTACAAAAACATATTGATTATAAAAAAACATTTAGTTTTGAAAATAAAATTTTACATTTGTCGATAATTTGTAGGAAATTGACAACGGTTCTTACAGATTTCCTACAAACTGAAAGTTATTTTATTTGCTATTTATCAAATTTAGAAAACGTATATTTTTAAAAAATAAAATTTTAAATTTGTCGAAAATCATTTAATTTTATTTGTTAATTATTAATTATAAAAATCATTTAATTTTATTTGTCAATAATTTGTAGCAAATGACCCTGGCTGAGGAATAGTTACGGGGGCGTAAAACAAAAAAATACGCTGATGGGGACCGACAAACTATGTGCAGTGCTTTACTCATTTACGACAAATAGTAAATAAAAAGGTCATTTACTCACTTACGATACGATACCATACCATACCATACGATAAGATATGATATGATACGATACCATACCATATCATACCATACCATACCATACCATACCATACCATAAGATATGATACGATACCATACCATACCATACCATATTACCATACCATACCATACAATACCCTACCATACCATACCATACCATACCATACCATACCATACCATACCATACCATACCATACAACACCATCCATACCATACCATACCATAAGATACGATACCATACCATACGATAAGATACGATACGATACCATACCATACCATACCATGCCATGCCATACCATACCATACCATACCATACCATACCATACCATACCATACCATTCCATATGATAAGATACGATACCATACCATACCATACCATACGATAGGATACGATACCATACCATACCATACCATACCATACCATACCATACCATACAACACCATCCATACCATACCATACCATACCATACCATACCATACCATACCATACCATACGATAAAATACGATATCATACCACACGATAAGATACGATACCATACCATACCATACCATACGAGACGACACGATACGATACCATATTACACGATACGATACCATACTACACTATACTATACGATACGATAATATACGATACGATACTACACTATCCTATACGATACGATACGATGCGATACGATACCACCACCATATCTATATTTCTTTGTCTTCGACAACCACCACTATCCATGTGTCTCATCATCTCCGACAATATCTCTGAGTTCCGATCTAGTTTTGTGAAGTTGTGGATTTCGGCGGTGGTGGGTTTTAGAAGGGTTCCCTTTGCAGTTATACTTGAAAAAGGAAATTCTTTGATTTATTAGGGTTTAGTAGCAATTAAATATGAAATTAGTGGTTTAGGATACACAGCAGGCGATAGGGAAGGGTGTTGGATGTAAGGAGGTAGGTAATGATGATGGGAGCAGACGGATTTGGGGCGTCGAAGGAGGTAGGTGATGATGGCTGGATTTGGAGTTGCGGTGGTGACGGTTGGATTTGTGGTTATGGTTGCAGTCGAACTTGGGGTTTTGGGATTTGGGGTTGCAAAGGGGTGCGTTTTTCAAGTGAGGTGATGGTGTTTGATAGTGGTGGTGAGGTGGTGGTAGTGGTGTCTGATGGTGCTGGTGACGACTGGTGGTTGTTACAAAAGGGAGAAAGAGAGATATACTGAGTGAGAGGAGGATGATGAAGTGAGGAATGTTTTTTTTAATGATTATAATGATAAACAATTAAATTATTTTTAAAGTTACTATTTACTAAAACACCCTTCTAATTACGTGTAAAATTACCAAATTGCCCTTATTTTTAACAAACATTTTGGATGTCGTTAGGGCGGGAAGTGAAATAGAGATAATCTTCATAGATCAGGGAGTAAAATGACTATTTTTAATGAATTAGGGCAAAAATCATTAAAACGACCAAAACACAGGGAGTAAAACTGTTGGGATCGAACCCTATCAGAGGAACAGATAATTAAAGCCAAAACTGGATCAGAGCAGTGGATCCAGAATAAGCAGATGATTACATACAAGTCTCTCCCCTTGAAAGTGATTTCAACACCTGCTGATCTCCTATCTGCTGATTGTGCAAACTACTGACCTACAACTGCTGCTCAAGTAAAGACCCGATGAAAGACTAAAGCCCTGCTGATTCAATCTACTGCCTTGAGTCAAGCACTGCTGATCCGGACAAGTGCTGCTGGGTTCACAGCAGTGGAAGGTTACAGCAGCTGGTCTATAGTCTGTTTTGTAAAGTAATGTAATAGCAGTAGTTAACATAGCAGTGTCTGTATAGATCAGAGGTTAGAGTTTGTTAGGATGTTAGATGTCACTTTCATGGTGACGTCAGCTAAGATGCTCAGTGGTTTGCAAGTGCCTATAAATAGTTCAGTACTTTGTACTGTTCTATTAGCTCTTTTGCATCATCATCTTCTTTGCACGAACAAACAACTGAGCTCTGGCTGAGGGGGAGTTTCCATTCATTCATCAATCATTGTAATCATTATTGAAATAAATTCAATCTTCCGATTTATTGTGAAAAGATGTTTGATCAAAGTATTAATCTCGTTTGATTGTATGCAAAATTTGTTTTCATCATAATTCTGCTGCACACTCATCCATCTTCATTTTAATTACAAACACAAAATACAATCAGAAACAAACTCAGATCCAACAATTGGTATCAGAGCTTGGACAGTCAAATTTGATTTAACAATCATTTTGACATAAATAGTTCAGCTCATAACAGTTGATACTGATCGTTTGTTCGTTTGTTGAAAAACAGAGCAAGGATTAATCACCATTAAAGTTGATTTCTCAGTGTCTGTAAAACAACAAGAATGACGTCACAATCTCAGGATGATAAAAACAACATCGGTTCGCTTTTTAAACCACCTATGCTAAAAAGAAATGAGTACAACATCTGGCAGAGGAGGATGGGTCACATCCTCGCTCAACAAAGCACAGGTTGTTGGAGGTCTGTCATCTATGGTCCCCACGTTCCCACAGTGCCAAGCGCTGAAGATGCTAAAAAGTTCGTTCCAAAACCAGTTGAAAATTATACCGAAACCGACTATCAAAAGTTCGAACTAGATGCTAAAGCGTTTAGCATCATAGCATCAGCGCTGCCCAATGAGATATATGCTGGACTGTTACACTGTAACAGTGCCAAAGAGTTATGGGACGCGCTTAAGGAACAGTTTGGGGGGACCGAAGAAGTCATAGAAAACAATAGGGAAATCCTGAACCAACAGTATGAAACATTTTGTTACGTTAAAGGTGAATCACTAACGCAACAATTTGAGCGTTTCAGTTGTCTCATCAGTGAACTGAGGCTTGTTAACACCACTTTTACAAACTCAACTCAAAATAGCAGGTTCCTCATGTCACTGCCAGAAAAATGGGACACCATAGCTTTTGTCACCCGAAACTCACCTGAATTCAAGGATCTGACCTTGACCCAACTTCACGGTCGACTCCTGACCTACGAAAGGGAGTTGAACCAGAAAAAGAGGTTGCAAGAGTCAGGAAAAGTTACTGATGATTACACTTTCGGTAACACTGCTCTTCTGGGTCAAGAAGAATCTGGGAGCAGTGGTAAGGATCAGGGTTATGATCACTTCATTGACATAACTGCTGGTGCAAATTTTAACAACCCTGATCCTCACTCTGCAAGTTATGCATTCACTGCAAACGAAAACCAGATGTCAGACAATCTAAGCTTTGAACTCAATGACTTACAGCATTTTGATCCCACTGACTTAGAGGAAATGGACATCCTGCACCAACTGGCTTTGCTAAGTGTTAGAACTAGCAAATTCTACAAAAGAACAGGGCGAAAATTCCCAGGTTTGCATGGGAATCTAAGGGTTGGGTTGGATAAATCGAAAATCAAGTGCTACAAGTGTAATAGGTTAGGACATTTCGCTAGGGAATGCAGGAGTCAAACTAATGGTCCCATAATCACTCACCCTAGCTCAAATCCTAGACCTCGAAATCAAGGCTCTGTGCACTATGCCTAGTATGCCCCAGCAGCTCAAGTGAACACTGCTCACTATGCTGTTGCCCCTGTGCCAGTGCACTATGTCCAAACTACTGTTCCACAGATCTAATATGTTCAAACCCCTGTCCCCCAGGCACAAGTGCAGCCTGCACCTCAAACCACTGCTCCAGCAGCAGTACAACCAGATCAACAAAGTTTTTTCACTCAAGGGTTTGTTGACTGGAGCAGTATGCCTGAAGACCTTAGTGATGAAAATTTTGCACTCTATGCTTCTAATGATTCTTCTCATAATGAATTTTGTTTGATGGCATTAGAGTCAATACAGGAGGGGGTTGAAACTGAGGAGGAACAGCTGAGTATTGAAACAGTGGATGAGGTTACTGAAGCAGTGGTTACTGCTGTGGCTGGTGAACTACTGTTGGGAGAAAGTTCAGGTACCCTGATTGAACCAATGACAGATCCATGGTCCGAAGAGGACAAAGAAGAAGAGAAGGAAGAAAAGGCTGGTGAAAAGAAGGTGAGAACTGATGATGAAGAGAATCATCAATGTGATTGTGCAATGATGGCTGCTGCCAAGGTATCTCCTCAAGTTCTTGAAAAACTGTGTTCTGACAATTGCATTATTGCTTTTGCTAACATCAAAGAGGTGAACGAAAACCTTAGGGATAAAATCTTAACTGATGAAGTCAAATTTGAAAGATCTCTAAAAGAACTTAAAAACAAATTGGCTGAAAAAGAGAAAGAGATTAGCAGCATGAAAGAAGAGCAGAGCATAACCAAAACTCAACTCCAAACTATGGTAGAAAAATACCAAGTTTGCAAAAAGGAGTTAGAGTCCACCCAGATCACATGTGAGAGATGGGTGGAATCATGCAAAGGGTATGAGGTTATGCTTGAAAAACAGATAAAAAGCAATGTGAAATTTGGGGTTGGTTATAGAAAACATGATGATGAAAACACTGCTTTTGGAAAATCTGTTCAAACCACTGATGTAACCACTGAGTTCATCCCCACAAACAAGAATGGCCAAGAAGTGAAAATCACTGACAAACTTGGTAACAAAATCACACTTGACAGACCAATGGGATCCTCTACTTTTGAGGAGCTTGAAGATTATCAGTTTAAACCAAAATGGTCTGATGAGTGTGATATTCTTGAAAATTTCAAGCCAATGGACTTTACATCAACTGATGGTGTTAAGGCTCCAAAAGCTAAAGTCATACCTCTCAAGGACATCCCAGCAGTGGTTAAAACCTCTGCTGCAAAGGAGTCTGAAAAGAGAAAGAAGAAAGAAAAAATTGATAACTTGTTTTGTGAATTCTGTGAGAAAAGGAATCATCCAACAAAATACTGTTTCCACTTAAAAGCTTATGATTTAAACAGAACAAGTATCATTGTTTCAGCTGAAAGTTGCATTGTTTGTGGTAAAACAAACCACAAAACTCAAGCTTGTGTGTATCTCAAAAACTTTGATGTGAAAAAGAATGAGTACATTGCTAAAACATCCTTGAGTCCATCATCATCATCATCATCTGTCAAATTCACCAAGAAACAACCACTGTTTGTGCCAGTTGAAACAGCTGTCACAAAACAGCTGAACCAAACATCTGTCAAAAGAGATGTTCAGGTTACTGATGCACCCCCTGCCAATCAGTTCAGAAAAGGCAAGGAAAAACAGTCTTACCAAAGGATTCCACACGTTTATGAGGCCTACAAAAGGCCCTCTAAACCCAGAGTGAACAGGCATCCTTTTGGTTACCAGCAGGTGATTGGTCAGGACCCACAACAGTGGTTAGAGAAGAACTGTCCTAAACAGTCCAAACCCCTGACCTAACCACTGTCCATCACTCTGCATCCATCCCAGACACTGTTGAGACCCCATCCAAAGCCCTGTTGGCTTTGGAGACCTTAATGAACTAATCCTTTTACTTCATGTGCAGGGAGCTTCTGCATGCTTTGATAGTCTTTGGTATGTAGATAGTGGAGGCTCCAGGCACATGACAGGATGTAAAGCCCTCCTCAAAGACTTTAAAATCCATGGAGGGGGTGATATATCCTTTGGGAATAATAGTAAAGGGAAAGTTCTGGGGTCTAGTACAGTGCAATCTGGAAATGTAAAATTTGAAAATGTCAATCTGATAGACAATCTAAAATTCAACCTTCTGAGTGTGTCCCAAATGAGTGACAAGGGATTTGGGTCATTCTTCACAAAAGATTGTTGTAGGATTGTTGGACCAGAAATGGTCAAAAAGATTGAAGCAATAATCAAAACTGGTCAAACTAAACTTGTTGCTCAAAGAAGTGGCAATGTTTATGTTGTTGATATGTCAAAAGAGTGTCCCAGAGCTGATGCCTGTCTATTCTCAGCTGCCTCTAACAAAGAGACAGAACTTTGGCACAGAAGGCTGGGGCACACAAATCTTAAGACAATCACTGAAATTTCAAAAAATGGTTTGGTGAGAGGTCTACCACAAAAATTGTTTTCATGTCCTGAACATTGCATTTCCTGTTTAAAAGGAAAACAACATAAAAGTTCTTACAAGTCCATTGAAGAGTCCAAAACAACCCAGTGTTTGCAAATGCTACACATGGATTTGTTTGGCCCAGTTCAAGTCATGAGCCTCAAGAAGAAAAAATATTGTTTGGTTATTGTTGATGACTTTTCTAGGTTTACATGGACTTTCTATTTACACTCAAAAGATGAGACTGCAGGCATTTTGCAAGACTTTGTGACACAGGTTGAAAAGCAATTTGACCTTCCAGTGAAAAGCTTCAGGAGTGACAATGGCACAGAATTTAAAAATAAGGAGTTGGATGCCTTCTGTGTGAAGAAAGGGATTGTAAGGCAGTACAGCATCCCTAGAACACCAAAGCAAAATGGGGTTGTTGAAAGAAAGAACAGAACTTTGATTGAGGCTGCCAGAACTATGCTTGCAGATTCAGGTTTGCCATTAACTTTCTGGGCAGAGGCAGTAAACACTGCTTGCTATGTCCAGAACAGAGTTTTAATAAACCCCAGGCACAAAAGGACTGCTTATGAAATTCTGTATAAAATCAAACCACTGATCTCATATTTCAAAGTGTTTGGCTGCCCATGCTTTATTTTGAACTTAAAAGATTCCATTTGAAAATTTGCAGCCAAAATTGATTGTGGTTATCATCTGGGATACTCAACCACTGCCAATGCCTATAAAGTGTTCAATACACGGACCAAGGCAGTGGAGGAGACTTTGAATGTTAAGTTCAATGAACTTTCATTAATGAAAATCCCAGCAAACCCTACAGATCTGTTTAATCTTGAAAAATTTACTTTTGAAAATACTGCTGTCAAGACTAACAGTGCAGGTTCATCAGAGGATACAACACCAGACTATGGGTATGAAATCATCATCCCTCAAAGGTCTGCCACAAAGGGAAAAGCACCAGCTGTTCAAAACAGTTGTCAAAGCTCAACCACTGCTACCTCAACAGTTGTTGACCAAAGTAGCCCATCCACCACTGCTTCCACATCCTCAAACACTGCTGACAAAAGTCCTCAAACAATGGATAAAAGTCAGCAGTTGTCCACTTCATTACCTCCTATTCCACCACCTTTTGAAGCCACTGCTGGGTCATCAAAGTCACCAGCAGTGGTTAGCTCAGATGATACACATTTGCAGCCTTCACCAACAAATGCCATCATACCATACCAAGGAGATTTAATCTTCTTGAGATCTCATCCACCTGATCAAATCATTGGCAACATCAATGAAGGGGTGCTCACAAGAAGCCAAACCCAAAACATTTGTCTTTTTGCTGGTTTTCTATCACTCCATCAGCCAGTCAAGTACCAAGAGGCACTGCAAGACAACAGCTGGGTAGAAGCCATGCAAGAGGAGCTCCAACAGTTTAAAAGACAACAAGTATGGGAGCTTGTACCACTGCCAGAAGAGGTTAGTCCCATTGGCACAAAGTGGGTCTTTAAGAACAAAACTGATGAAAGGGGTATTGTTGTCAAGAATAAATCCAGGCTTGTGGTTCAAGGTTACAGACAGGAAGAGGGGATTGATTATGATGAAACATTCACCCCTGTTGCAAGATTGGAAGCCATTAGACTATTCCTGGCCTTTGCTGTCAACCACAACATGAAGGTGTTTCAAATGGATATCAAAAGTGCTTTCCTCTATGGTACAATTCAAGAAGAGGTGTATGTTTGTCAACCACCAGGTTTTGAGGATCCATTTTATCCAGATCATGTCTACAGGCTGAACAAAGCTCTGTATGGACTGAAACAAGCACCAAGGGCCTGGTATGAAACTTTTTCCAACTTCCTACTCTCAAATGGTTTCAAAAGAGGTACCATTGATAAAACACTGTTTCTAAAATGGAGAGGGAAGGATTTAATGATTGTCCAGATTTATGTGGATGACATTATTTTTTGGAAGCACATGTAACTCAATGTGTGAAGAGTTTAGAGAACTCATGACAGCTGAGTTTGAAATGAGTGCAATGGGTGAACTGCAATGCTTTCTTGGTCTCCAAGTTCAGCAAATGCAAAATGGAACTTTCATTCATCAAAGCAAATATGCTAAAGAACTTTTGACAAAATTTGATATGAATGATTGTAAACCAAGCAGCACACCCATGGCAACAAATAAGCTTGTCATGTCTGATGAAAAGGATGAGCTGATTGACCAAACTTTATATAGAAGCATGATTGGGTCTTTACTGTACCTAACTGCATCTAGACCAGATATCATGCTTGCAACATGTGTTTGTGCAAGAAGTCAATCAGCTCCCAGAAAATCAAATCTCATTGCTGTAAAAAGGATCTTCAGATACATAAAAGGTGCTCCCACACTTGGTATCTGGTATCCAGCTAATGGGAACATCAAGCTTTCAGGTTTTTCAGACAGTGACTTTGCTGGATGTCACACCACAAGGAAGTCCACATCAGGAGGATGCCAGTTTCTAGGTGATTGTTTGGTTTCTTGGCAAAGCAAAAAGCAAGCAGCAGTTTCAACATCCACTGCTGAGGCTGAATACATTGCTGCTGCAAGCTGTACAGCCCAACTCCTGTGGCTTCAAAATCAGTTACTGGATTTTGGTATCACTGCCTTAAAGACACCACTCAGGTTGGATAGCCAGGCAGCAGAAAATATCATCAAAAATCCAGTTTCCCATTCAACCACCAAACACATCGACATCAGACATCACTTTGTGAGGGATTGCTATGAAAAAGGTTTGATTTCTCTGCATCATGTCCCAACTAAAGACCAGTTGGCAGATGTGCTCACAAAAGCACTTGATACAGCCACCTTTGAAAGCTTGGTCTCTAGAATTGGGATACTAAACATGGAATAACAAGCACCATCTTGTTTTTCTATGTATAAAAGCACTAAAATGTTTTCAGAAAATCAAAAATCCATCCTTAAAAATAGCTAAAAATGAAAATTTTCATTAAACTCCTTAAAAGTCTGCCATTAACCACTGATTGTTCAAAAGTCTGCTCTACTTCAAAAGTCTATCCACTGCTGAAAGTCAACCCCTGTTCTCTCATTCCTTTGATAAACTCTGTTGTTCAAAAGTAGTGACTTATCCACTGATATGCTATCCACTGATAGTGAAAATCATCCACTGCTTTCTTACCACTGCCTTCATCAGTCACTTTCATCAAAGTACTGTCCTTCACTTTCACCAGGGGTTGTCACGTGGGCAGTACATAGTGGTCAGACCTTTTGTAACGGCTGCCACGTCAGCATTCACTTTCTTCCCTATAAAATCCCTCACTCACCTCCAAAACAGGGTTTTACTGTCGAATTGAATTCTTAAAAATTCTCTTCTCAAAGCAGTTTTTCATCTCATCTTTCACAAATTTCTTCGATCATTCTCTTCAAAAATGACAAAATCGAAGTCATCTGCAAAACCCACATCCAAATCATCATCGAAAACAGCCTCTCAAAAGGCAATCTCCACTGAAATCCCACATAAACCATCTCACAATCTCCTGGGTCTTCTCACAAAACCAGGAACCACAAATGTTTTCGATTCCATCATTGACACCATGTCAAAATCAAAGTACAAAACTTTGTTCACCGTCGATGCACCAATCTATTTGGAGACCCAAAGGGAGTTTTGGAAGAATGCAACCCTTGAAAAACAAGGAGACATTGCAACCACCATACACTCTTCTATAAAGGGTAAAGATGTCCAAATCACTCCACAATCCATTTCAGAGGTCTTTCAACTCGATGATCAGGAAGGTAAAACTTCTTTCACTAAAAACGAGTTACAAACTGACTTCATTGAAAGAGGGTATGAAGCCACAATGATGAAGAAACTTACCTTACAAAAAGGTTATTTTCCTTCTGCAACAAGATTTTTATTTCATACCCTCCTACTATGTGTTTCAAATAAAACCACTTCTTTCAATGAAATCCCTTTAAAGATTCAAAATCTGGGATATGCAATTCTTCAAGAAGAAAATTTTAACTATTCTCGGGAAATTTTTAAAGATTTGGTTAATAATGTTGAAACAAAATCATTCTTACTGTTTCCAAGGTTTTTAAGTTACTATTTTGAAAAGAAATTCAGTAAGAATGATTTAGCAGAAATAAATCAAGGTGATTCTACTCAAATAAACAGTTTAACAACTGAAACATTTTCAAGAATGTTAGCACCTTGCAAAACACAAGCAGAGGTGCCTGAGCAGAATTTAGCAGCTACCACTGCTCCTCAGGTATCTGCTGCTGAGCCCACTGCTCAAGGTGATCAAAGCAGCAGACCAACTGCTTTGAAACCCACACCTACAAATCCCAAAAAGCCAAACAAAAAGAAAAATCAAAAACCCCCCAAACCAATCAAAAAGGCAACTCTGGAGGATGAGATACCAGAGCTAATGCCTGTGACAGCACAAATGTCATAAGAAACCACTGCTGCTACTTCCTCACAGCAGTTGGTACAAATATCTCAACCCATAACCGAAACTCCTCCTGCTTCTTCACAAAAAGATCAGGTTGTACACATTGGGACACCACATCATGATGCTCTGGAAACACTCGTTTCCATCATCCACAGCTCAACTCCCGGAGCAAATCCTCTTTCTTCATCAACCATCACATCCACCATTCCCCCACCAACTAAACTGCTGTTGGATGCAATTGATTTGAACCAGGCACTAACCAGTCCTTCTCAATCACCTATCAATGAGAATATACCTCAACAACTGACTGGGTCTGATGTATCAATCTTTGCTAACCCACCAACACAACCTGAGGAGGTTACACCCCTTGAGTTACAAGTAACTCTTGGTGGTAATCCAAGTGAAGCAGCCACTACAACTGTTGAACCCACTGGTTTACAGTTGGACAGTGGTTACATTAATAAGACTTCCTTGGAGGCAATTCCTTTTATAGCACCTCTGCCAACCACCAGTGGATTTATTTATCCTACTGGCAACATCAAAAGGTTGTCAAGTGTTGAAGGGAGAAGACCCCAGTACCAAGAAAAAAGGGCATCAGTGGTTAATGTTTGGAGTATACTCCCTACTTCTACCATTGATAAAACCACTGCTAGTGGGAAATCAGATGATCCCATTAAATTGGGTGATGGTTTAAAGTACCAGAAATTGACGGATCGTATTGAAAAGCTTGATAACTCTGTTGCAGAACTCAAAGATATGCTCCAACAGTTGTTACAAGTACAAAAGGTACAATCAACTGCTGTTCCATCTCAAGCAACTGCTCCACCAAAAGCACCTGCTACAAATGAGCTCTGGAATTTGTTTCAACCTTTTCTCCATCAACAAGCAAAATTAGCAGATCAGCAACATGAAAAACATGTCCAACAGCTGAGAAATGCAATGGAGTCAACGTTCAAGAACACTCAGGCTGATCTAAAGGCTCTCAAAACTCAGATCCTGCACACCACTGGCACTGCTCCTCCAAAAGTTCGCTTCATTTATCAACTTCCCCCAGATAATGCCAAAAAGGGGGAGAAAATTCAGGAGTGGAAAAAGAAGGGAATAGAGGATGGTCTCTACATTGAACCAGAAAATGCAAACATGACCAAACAGATCCCTTTGCCAGATGGAAGCAAGAAAATTGATGTGACTACAAATGCACTGGCAGAAGCAGTTGCAAGTGTAAAAAGGGATAGAGAGGCCAAAAGGAAAGCCAGGGTGGATTATCCGGATCAGGGTACTTCAGGGTCAAAAGATGATGAAAATCTTGTTGATGAAAAGAAGAAGCCAACAAGAAGAGTAAGGCTACCCAAATCCATTCCAACCAGACGTTCAAAGTCTGTTTCAAAACCACCACCTAAAACAGCTGTTGTAACTCCTGTTGTACCCACTACTGTTGGTACTTCAGTGGTTTCAACATCTGCTCCCACTTCAACACACACCACTTCAACACACACTACATCCACTGCTTTACCACCATCACCACCAAAAACAAAATTACCTCCTGCCAAAAGGCAGAAGACAGCAGTTGTTAAAACATCTGCTGTAAAGACAACAGTGGTTGGAACACCAGGTGTCTCAACAACTGTTAGTCAATCACAAACCACTGCCACTACATCCACCACCACTGTTCCATCCAAAACATCATCAACCCCTCCTCAAACAAAGAGGAGAAGGCTAATTCTCAAAGATGATGACACTTCACCACCACAAACATCTTCAAAATCTTTAGCTCTTGTCACAATTCCAAAACCTGTTCCTATCTCTTCAGTTCCAATGTGTAAGCCCTTACCTCCTGCAGGTGTTCAATTTCCTCTTGAACTAGCTGCTGTTAGAGAAGAAATAAAGTCTTTTTACTATGAGGATGACCCTGCCAAAAGGAGTTTGCCATCAATAAAAGGATATCCCTGGCCTAGAAATGTTGATGAATATTTGAAAATCAAGGCCAAGCAAGCAGAGGATATCTCAAAAAGAAACACACAAGGGAAATCAGACAAAGAAATTTCAAGAAACTATCAATATCTGCTCACACAGGTCAGATCCCTAAAACAATTTGCAAAAAATGTCAGTCAACAAATTTCAGAAAGAGCAGCTGAAACTTTGAAGAAAGACTACATTGAAAGCATCATGGCTCACAAGAAGTACAAAGGAGAGAGATACATGTACAAAGAGTGAACTGTTCCTGAACTTGAAGATGAAGCTGCAAGAATTCAAGACATGATAAAAAGGAAGGTCACTTATACTCCTCCTGACTGGGCAAAGTTTAGAAAGAATGTACCTGACAAACAGGTAGAACTGAAAAGAATGAAAGAGGAACTGGTTGCTGCTGAATATGGAAACAAAAGACAAGTTGCTAGATGAAAAGAAGATGTGGTCAGGGCCACCTACAAAAGGTTGGAGGAACTAAGAAAGAAAGATCCAAATGTTCCTCAAAAGCCTGACTATCCTGAAGCAGAGGTTTCAAAAAGACCAACAAAGCTGCAAATCAGGAGAGCCACTGCTCCAACTGGTGCTGCCATCTATAAAAGAAGGTCACACAAACAGTTGAGAGGTGAAACCATCCAAGAGATGATAAAAGGAGATGACCTTGTAAAAGAAGGCATAAAGAAAATGATCATAGAAACTCTTGGTTTGGATCAAACTGCAAATACTGCTCAGCCAGTTATGAATAGGCCAGCCTCACCAAATACCTCTGCAAATAAACATCTCCCAAGAAACCCACCAGGCTCAAAAATACAAAAGTGGGAAACTGACAAACAGACCTGCGTATTGACTTTGCTCAGGTCTGGTGGAGAAGTGGAGAAAATATCAAGGGAACAAGCTCTTGGCCTGAGTCTTGAAGATTTGCAGGATCTCCTTGATCTTCCACTTAGCAGGGATGATGAAGACACAGATGCCCTAGACTTTGAACTACAATTTAAAGGTCAGATAAGGGAACTGTTGATGAGGCAATAAAGAATTTCACAATAATGAAGAGTTTTGGCATTATCTGTTCCAGGGGGAGATTGTTGGGATCGAACTCTTTCAGAGGAACAGATAATTAAAGCCAAAACTGGATCAGAGCAGTGGATCCAGAATAAGAAGATGATTACATACAAGTCTCTCCCCTTGAAAGTGATTTCAACACCTGCTGATCTCCTATCTCCTGATTGTGCAAACTACTGACCTACAACTGCTGCTCAAGTAAAGACCTGATGAAAGACTAAAGCCCTGCTGATTCAATCTACTGCCTTGAGTCAAGCACTGCTGATCCGGACAAGTACTGCTGGGTTCACAGCAGTGGAAGGTTGCAGCAGCTGGTCTATAGTCTGTTTTGTAATGTAATGTAATAGCAGTAGTTAACATAGCAGTGTCTGTATAGATCAGAGGTTAGAGTTTGTTAGGAGGTTAGATGTCACTTTCATGGTGACGTCAGCTAAGATGCTCGGTGGTTTGCAAGTGCCTATAAATAGTTCAGTACTTTGTACTGTTCTATTAGCTCTTTTGCATCATCGTCTTCTTTGCACGAACAAACAACTGAGCTCTGGCTGAGGGGGAGTTTGCATTCATTCATCAATCATTGTAATCGTTATTGAAATAAATTCAATCTTCCGATTCATTGTGAAAAGATGTTTGATCAAAGTATTACTCTCGTTTGATTGTATGCAAAGTTTGTTTTCATCATAATTCCGCTGCACACTCATCCATCTTCATTTTAATTACAAACACAAAATACAATCAGAAACAAACTCAGATCCAAAAAAAACGAAAGTTTACTCATAATAATAATACTAATTGGTATATGTTTTCATTGGATCATTCCCCAACCATTGGATCACCCACCTTTTAGATCAGATTTTTGGATATGGACCCACTTTTTAAGCCCATTAATGAAAAATTCCCGCATCATTAACAGCTCAATCCCTCAAAATTTACAGTAATTTGTATTTGCCGCTCCTTATTCCCGCCCCTAATTTCTCACCCAACCCCTTATCTTCCTCCCACCACCATAGATTCCCCATTTTTGTTTTTTGTTGATAGGGCAAATTTTAATTTGAGCTTTTCTCTCCATCATCGGCGCTAGCGACTCTTAATCAGTTCAAGCAACGGTAATGAGTAACCAATACGCGAGCAGGAAACAACTGTGATTTTTCATAACGTTATTTTAGTTGGAGGAAGAAAATGACTTTGACTGTGATGATTATTGTAAGTCTCATCGTAACCCTCTCTGTTTCCCTATTGTCAGTCTGATATTTTTTCGATATTTGTGTTTTGATTGGTTACCTAGGGTTTTAGTTGTATTTTTTCAGTATTGGTGAGCTTGAGGTTTAATTTAGGTTGTTGTGGATGTCGTATTGTATGCCAGGCTCAAGAACTTTACTCGTCTACTATGCAGTCATGTTAAATCTTTTTGTATTGAGCTCTTGCCCTAGTTTTTCAATGCAGGTAATTATTAATGCTAATCTTTTTTATTTTGAATATGAAAGCTGAATTGCCATTGGAGTTTCCTGTACGATGCTATCATATACTATACAATACTACACTATAATATATTATACCTTATAGTATACCATACTATACTATACTATATTGTAAGATACGATATGATCATATACTATGCTACACTATACTATATTGTACTATATTGTAATATACTATATTGTACGATACGATCCTGTACTATGCGTAAGAGATGGGCTTTATGGGGGGTTATATCAAAATAGGGTGTAGTGGTAAGGGGGTTATATAACCCCTTCAATTACACATACATATGTATGTATAATACTTTGGATTATTAAAACTCTATTCACTATGTACTCAACCGAGAGTTAAATTGAATAAAACTTGTACTAAATCTCAGTTATTTGGCTTTATTTATTTTTTCATAAAAGAAGTTGCTATAAGTGGAGTCTCACGTGCTTTATATTTTATTTTTCATCATGTCTAGAGGGGGCAATCTTGACCCAAAGTCTTCCGAGTGAGTTAGTTTGGGTTACTTTTAAAATTGTATGGGTTGGTTTGGGTAAAATATTTTAACTAAATGGGTCACAATGGGTCGCTTGAAATTCTATCTTGTTATTTTCTGGTCAAATCGGGTCGACAACATTAAAGAAATGGGTCAATGTGGGTTAGTGTCTTAAAGAAAAGGGGCAGGTTTCGGGTCGGGACGAGTTTCGTACCGTTTTGACCCGTACCATTTCGACACGAACCGTTTCGCCGCGAACCGTTTCGAATTGAACCATTTCGACCCGTACCGTTCTAACCCGTACCATTTCGAATTGAATCGTTTCGAACTCTCGTCTATCCTAAGCTGCCCTAAAAAAATTAAAACTTCTATTATTTCCCTCCAACTTTCTATCCTAAGCTGCCCTAAAAAAATTAAAGTTTCCCTCTTAACTCTCGTCTCTCTCAAGTTTCCCTCACTCTCGTCTCTCTCATTCGCTTTCATCATTCTATGAAAATCATCATCAAAACAGGTTGTGTGGCTGTGCGTCTGCAGTTTTTTCCACGGATCCACCATACTTTGAGGTACGATATGTTCAATTTTTGGTTTCTTATATTATAACCCTAACCCTAGTTCGTCTTTTGGTGTTTCTCCTTAAAAATCATCTTCAACAGGTTGTGTTTCGGTGTTGCTGCAGTTTTTCCCATGATTTCAGCTTTTATATTAGGTACGATATGTTCAATTTTGAGCCTCTTATCTCATAACAATCTGTTTAATTTTTCGACATTTCCTTGACGCGATTTGTGCTTTGATTTTTCTGTGCCAATATCATCCATTATATAGTGTGAAATTAACTATTCATTTCTGAATTAGGTTAGTATTACAGCCGATTGAAGATAAAAATAAGAAAAGTCATTTTGTAAGATTCAAAGATTGGTTATTTTGATGTCTGGTACTCTGGTATAAATTATTTATAAGCTATAGCTTAGACCTTGTGCATGATGTAAATGGTAGTGCGACATGATATCCATGCTCATTGTTAAAAATAAGATTTTCCTTTTTATACATTTGGGTTAATACATTTCACAACAATAAATTAACTCTGCTAGGTAGATTAGATTTGTGTTATCTTGGTCTAATAATATCTGAGCCACATATTACAAAACATTAAAGTGGATGAGTATAAGAAAAGAGCAAGTGTGCATATTCTTAAATGAGAACAAGTCTCTAGTCTGATCATATCGCACATCTTAAATGAGAAAAAAAGTGTGCATATTTTTATTTTTTTATATTTTTTTGCCGTACCCGTATCTTGGATTTTTCAGTTTTGACGTTCCCCGTACCCATATCGTCCCCGTAACCCAGTCCTGTACCCGTTCCGGTGCTACATAGTCGATTCATTTTCACTTTTGATTCACCTTGACTAATCAAATTGACATTAAACTTGACCAGTATTTACCCTTCTACCTAGAATAGCTAACTTACTTGATTCTTGAACCTTTTTATCCATTGACTTGTGCATTAACTGAGAGAAAGGCTTTTCCAAATATGCGAAGTTATCAAGTATTTTGTTTGTTCATTTATATAACATTCTTCATTTTTTTTGCTGTAGCCTACAGATATGTTTAGACCAATTTGGCAATGTCAACTATTTACAAGTCTCAATAAAATGGCTTTAGAAGTTTCGATAAAATGGCTTTTGAAGTTTTGATCTAAACATAACTATTCAGATAATTCCACTATTATTTAAAGTTTTTATAAAAATGGCTTTTTCCAAGTATGTGAAATCACAGTTGTCTACAATATTTTTGCTGCAACTTGCATGTATGTTTAAATTAATGATTTTAATTTGCAAAGCAAAATTGGCTTAAAAATATATTTTGTATTTGGGCGCTGGGTGCTTTAAAAGTATAAATGTTTGGGTGCCTAAAAACCTTGAAGTTGCTATATAAATCAAAACTTTTTTTATTGAGTGGTGGCTCGTGTAACATCAAGCTCGAGCCTGAGCTCACTTTGGCTTGGCTCGACTCATTTACAGCCCTACTGCAGATAACTATTTTGGATAATAACTGTTTTAGGCACATCTTCACTTTAATGCTGAAACAAGGCCTCAAGATTCGGTAAGAATATACTGATTTCTATAGATACACTATTGACTGGTTATTTCTGTTTGGAAGTGAAGCTATTGAAGGCAGAAAATTGGCATCGGAATGGAAGAAGTTTAGCTCGAAGGAGTTCGGGATTACGACTTCTATGATCGCAAAGTCTACACGGATAGTTCTGAATGGTCTTAAAAGAAAAGGTAAACTTATTCAGTAGTTGAATTTTGGATGCGTTAGTAGAGTCTACTTTAGCTTTTGAGGATTATTATGATGTGTTTGTGTAGTTCAAGACTAAATATTTATGGGGTGCTTTTGACAAATCGTATTGCGCTTTTTTTATGTTGCAATTGATTCTGGAATTAGTGAAGGTAATAGTTTTTGAATTATTGTCATGTTCGAGAGTATCATTGATTACATTTTTTTATTAACGAGAAAGTGGGTCAGTTGTGCCTAGGTGACAAGTTTAATTTATATCGTGAAACAGGTTTGATTTTTTGGTAACTAACATTGAGTCGATACCAGTTAGCAGAATTCGAGGTAATGTTCTCACACAAATGATTTTTAAGTAATCTCTTTTTTTCTTGTTGATTTTTATTCTGAACTAAATATGCTCATTTTTATCCAGTTGACATACTACTTTGTGTTCTTGGAAACCTTTGCACTAAAACTGTGGAGGAATCCATAGCCTATGGTTCCGTCTATCAAGGTACTTTAAACCATACTAAAGATTTGTAATTCGAGGAATCGTTGAATGACATGTCTTTGATTAAGAAGTTTGAGTATTTTTATGCCCTGTTTATGTCCGTGTTTCCAAAGGTTACAACGATTTTGTAGTGGAACTTATCAAACCCAAAACATGTGATGATATAGTGATTTGTACCAAGTGCATTGGGATAGTGTACCTTTATCATATATACTTGTTCTATTATGACTATATCAGTTGCACGTTGAACCACTGTGAGGTGGGTAAAGTACGTGGAACCCGTCGCATAACGTGTAGCAAAAAAATTAATTACCTGTGGCAACGTGCGGGCATTCTCACTAGTTTATTATTAAATTCAGTGCTTTCTTAAACCATACCAAAGAGTTAATATCTAATATTAGTCTCAATCATTTTCATTTGAATAAAATTAAAAATAAGACTGTAAAAAATCAAAACTGAGTAAGGGAATAGTTCCATATCCTTTGTGATAATATAACATATATGAATTATGGTGTCACTTTTACCGGTTGATAATTTTCACTTGATAAAATTATAGGTCGCATACTCGCAACAACTTAAAGATTTGTATGGGGACGTGGATTGCGATGATTTAGACTTGTGGGAAAGTTTGCATCCTAAGTGTAAGGGTCGCAAGATGTTCGGGATAGGATCTTCTGATCCTGATTTTCTGGTGACCGAAAAAAATCATCTACAATTTGCGGTTCTAACGATGATGCCTGACGCTCGCAAGAGGTATCATTATTTATTCTTGTTATTTAGATAGCATAAACATTTTTAAGATAGTCCTATTAGTGAAGGTAATAGTTTAGGCTTTAAATAGGAAGAATGAGTTTGCTGATATGGGTTTCATATGGTCGTATTGAAGGTAGCTTGTTTGTGATTGATTGAGTACATTGCTGGTTGAATAGGTTTGTTATGGGCGGGTTTGGGTCACGAGTCAGAATGGGCCGTGCGGGTCAGAATGGATCGGGTCAGAATAGGTTATTTTTAAACAGGGTTAATTTGATTCGGGTTAGAACGGGTTCACGTCAATTTTGATTTGGGTCAGAAGGGTTCATTTTCCAGGTTTATTTGGTTTGTGTTAGGAGTTTTTACAAAATAAGCACGAGTCGAGATGATTTTTACCACTCATGTATAAATATGTTTAATAAAAGTAAAATTGCAAGAAAAATAAGGAATTGCGTACTTATAATACTTTTTAATAATTTATTAAAATAATAATTAAATACTAATAAATAACAACATTTTAATATGATATTTCATTTTTTTAATATGTATGTGTGTTTGTATTTTGTTATAAGGGATTTTTATGTTGTTAGTTAGATTTTTGTAGGGTTGTGTTGATCGACATGTTCGGGTTGATATGTGATGATTACGGTTTTATAATTTTCAGCTTCAAAAAGTTCAGGCGGAACTAGAAAGAGAGCGTGAGGCTCGACAAAACATAGAAGCCCGTTTCGAACTATTTCAACAAGAGCGTGAAAAAGAGCGGGCCGACCAAGACGCATGACGAAAAAATATGGAAGAAATGGTGAAAACATCGAAAAGAAGTAAACAAAGCTCTCGTTTTGTTAAGTATTGGAATGTTGGATTAGTTTTGAATCAAAAAAGTTGCTCTTAATTAGGATTTTTTTGTGTGTTTTGGAACTTTTGGAATGTTTTAGAATCTTGCTTGTTGCAAATGTTTTGGAATGTTTTATAATTTTGCTTGCTGCAATTTTTTTGGAATATTTTATATTTTGCTGCATTTTTTATACAAAAAATGGTTTTTAAAAATTCAGATTTGTTATTTTGTCACAAATCTGTCGCAGAAGAGTTTTATAGTTTGTAGGAATTTTGTCGTAGAAGAGTTTTATAATTTGTAGGAATTTTGTCGCAAGAACGTTTTTAACTGTTTGTAGGAAATTTGTAGCTACATTAAAAAATATATTTTTTAGTTGTAGGAAATTTGTCGGAAACTGATTTGATAACTTTGTAGGAATTTTGTTGGAAACCGTTAGTTTTGTAGATAATTCATAGCAAATTGTTTAGAGAAAATTTATAAATTTGTAGGAAACTTGTGGAAAGTTTTATGATTTGTAGGACATTTTGTCGCATGAAAGTTTTATAATTTGTAGGAATTTTGTCGCAGAAAAGTTTTATAATTTGTAGGAATTTTGTCGCAAGAACGTTTTATAATTTGTAGGAATTTTGTCGGGAAAATAAAAAATTATGGATATGTTTTTTTAATAATGTTATTAATTTTAAAAATAAAATATCATAAAATAATATAAAAAAGGCAAAAACGTGGAAGAATTGTCGGAATTTTGCAAGAAGAGCGATTTGCCAGTATTTTGTAGCAAATTTTGCGACGAGAGATTTTGTAGAAATTTTGTAGCAGATTTTGTCATATTTTTGTAGCTAATCCGATTACCCACAAGTTTATTTCCTATGAATTTTTTTGTAGGAAATTTGTAGGTAAGGCCAATTTCAGACAAATTTGCTACAAATTTGGTTGTCACAAACTTGGCAATTTTCTAGTAGTGAATGTATATAAAAAATATGTTATGTAGAAATAAATCTTTACACTTTTTCAATATTTTAGCAAGGAGTGTTCATGGCCCATTAGCCGCTTTTTACAAAAAAATGTGGGCTGAACCGCTAACTACGGTTTCAGAGAAAGACAAATCAAACGGCCAGGTTGCATCCGGTTTAGCGGTTTAACAGTTCGGTTTGGCGCTTTAAATTGTTTTTTATTTTAAGAATCATTAGTTTGTATCATAAAAAAGGAACGATAAAGGGAGAGCAAACTAATTCAAAAAATAGTTCCAGTTCAGAAAACGCCATGAAAAATGCCAATAAATACCCATTTGAAAACGCCATAAAACACCCGGTTCAATAAAAACACCATGAAAAAACCAGTTGAAAATGCCATAAATACACCAGTTCAGAAAACACGCCATAAAAACCCAGTTGAAAACGTCATAAAAAAGCAAAGTTGAAAACGCCATAAAAACAAATTTGAAAACGCCATAAAAACCCAGTTCATTTTTTTGAAAAGTATATCAATAGTATAGTCGTTGGAAAGATTAAAAAACGCTGAATTTTATGGTTTATGTTTTTTTAAATAATCACGTATAAAAAAATTATGGACGGTTAAATGTGATGGGGAAATGGCATGTGATTAGCATGTGCAACCTTGTTTGGATCATCCCATTTTACCCTCTTGATAGTTCTAAGGTTCCTAGTATCTACAAAAATGGCCCGCATCAAACTTAGCCACAAAGCACAAAGATCTTGTGGCTGAGAATCTTTCTCACCGTTTTCACACTTTAAGGCGTTTCTTCAGATCCTCTTGTTTCTATATATATATATATATATATATATAGAAACGGGATCAGGAGAAAACGCTCAAAACTGTGAGAACGGTGAGAACGCATCCTAGCCCAACACGTGGCGCAGGACATGATCAGGGTCCGAGGGGTTTTTTTGTCTTTTCAATATTCTTCTCCTTTCCCGATTTTCGCGTTTGACATGCTGCTTCATTTTTTGGCGTGCAAGATAATTTTGGCGTTATCTAGAATCATTAATTACTTGGCGTTTTACTGTTTTTCCCAGATTTCTTCTCGTTAATTTTTTTGGCGTTATGGCGTTCTCCATGTCATTTTTTTGGCATTCTGGGTCTTCTTGTTAATAATTGATTACCATAGATTAATATTTTATAAAATTACAATCATACGAAATCAAAATAAACTAATAGTCTTCCATGGATGGGATTACATCAGAGATGTACCCATCGCTTTGTTCATCACTTTCTTCAGATTCATCAACATCAAATTTTAGATTGGCGTATAACGCCATTAGCTCATCTCTTCTTTGCTGCAGCCTATTCTTGAATATCATTGCATCGTTGGATTTTGGATCGTTCGAAGGTGCTAAATCACATAGTTGTTCAATGAGAGATAGCCTCCATGTCTTCAACATTTCCTCCATTGGCAATGAATATTGCACCCCGTGTTTATAAGTCACTTCAACCGTTCATTCTTCTTCATGCATCACCAAACTGCTAAGTGTTGGTAGATGAGTATCGTCAATATCATCATCATCTTCTGCCGGAAATTTTCTCTTCAGTCTTTTTATTACAGTTCAGGTTCTTTCACAATCATTGGCCATTGGAACCCCAAGGGCCAGGATATCCCTCTAAACCCCTTCATTCATACCAAGCATGACTTTGATTGTCTTTACCTTCACCCTTCTCCTATCAGAGAACTTTCTGATGAATCGTTTCTCTTTCCTTTCAAACCTCCATGCAATAACCTAAGCCAGTTTTGAAGTTTTTGGCGTTTTGGACAATATGTGGCGTTTTTAGTCAATGTTTTTGGCGTGTTTGAGCTTGTGTTCTCATGGTCTTCTTTTATATTGACTTTTTTTTTCCCGCGCATCACAGGTAATTATGGCGTTTTGAAAAAGATAAATAAATTCAATTCCCCAAGTATTTGGCTTTCAATATAATAAATGTTAGTAATTATGTTTCCGTCGTTTCATTTTACTGTTTTTGCAGTTACCGTGTTTTGTTTTCAGATTAATCTGTTTTTATGGTATAACACGTCTAATCGTGACGGCTGTAATTATGGCGTTTTGTTTTCCAACGGTGTTTAGATAACGATGAAACTTTTTTTGTTTTATTTTCTTTGCACATTATTTTAAGCTTTTGTTTTAGAAATATTATAATAGTACTTATTCAAAGCAATTTTATTATATTTTGGCAGTTTTTGGGGCGTTTTATGGCATGATGGCGTTTTACAAGCATTTGCTCGTTTGGCGTTTTATTATATTTTTCATTATAGTATTAATGTACTTTGTTGTTTCTTAGCTGAAATTACATAACAAACAACAGATAAAGAAAATTTAAAAAAACAAATAGAAGCAATTTATGATATAAATCTTCAGTGTCATCGGTCTCTTTCTTCTTTTGAAACTACAAGAACTGTCTTCTTTTGAAAAACAAATAAATGGCGTTTTGGGTTTGGCGTGGTTTATTTTCTTTGTTCATGTTTTGAAGTGTCTTTGTGGATGTTGGAGACATAGATCGAACCCGTGTGGGTGGATGCTATCTGCCCGTCGTCTTCATTATAATCATCGAGGCCAAAGTAGCGTTTACACTGGGATAGGTCTCTTCTAATCATCCAAACCTTCTTGAAGAACAAAGAAGACAAAATGACATATGGGTGTCATCAGTCCTTCTTTCTTGAATTTTGTCCATCTCATCAGCAAAATCTTACTACACTCGCCTAACAAATCATTCAGTGAAGCTTCATGCAGAATATTACTGAGTATCAAAGAAAAGATGTTTACCATCGTTGTATTTTTTGGCGTTTTACATTGTTGATGCACAATGTCTAAAGCCTGCGTCTTTGTAATGCTATTTTAATGTATAGGGTCCAGATAGGTTATTTTGTGTTAGTACAGGGGGTAAAAGTGTAAATTTATAACTTTCATGTTGTAGGTCCGCTTTTGTGGCATGTGTCCACAAAAGCGAACCAGCTTAGTAGTCTGGACCGCTCTTGTGGACATGTCACATGAGCGGACCAGGATCCCTATAAATACCCCTTTGTAGTCCTTCATTTGTAACGTCTTCGGGAACTCAACGTCGAACTGCTGACCGTACGACAAGTGTTATCAAGTGAAGAAAAAGTATTTTAAGTGTGAATCTTCTGTTTCTACTCCTTTCTGTTACGTTTTTCTTTGTATCATACTGAAAATGTGTTTCCGCCACATCTTTAGTGAGACTGCTTAATTGCATTTTATACATCACAATTCTTTAGCGTACTGCACCTATCTAGCTGATGTACTATCATTTCCCTTTTATACACAAACTCATTTTTACTTTTTCAAATGTTTTTGGTTTTTATAGGTTTTATCATGTTTTTGTATTTTTCTGCAAACTATCAAAGAAGACATTTTGGTGTTATTACAACATGAAGATAATTCTCATTCTATGTGGGAAGCATTGAAATTGAAGTTTCAGGGAAGTGTGTCAATGATCAAGAATAAAAAGGCTTTATTAAAAAAGGAGTTTGATATTTTTACCGGTATGAAGGGTGAAACAACAAAGCAATTGCTCGATAGATATTGCCATTTAGTACTTGAAATGAAAAGATTAGAAATTGAAAAGAAAAATGATGAATTGGTTGATAAGTTGTGTGATGCATTACCATATGAAGAGTGGGGCACATATTTGATGTTGTTGAAAAGTCATTCAGATTTTGGGAATCTAAATCTTAGTGCATTCATAGAAAAGATTGAAGCTCAAGAGTTGGAGTTACTAAAAATCAGAAAGATGAACTCAATAAATGTTCAACAAGATGTATCTTTGTATTACAAAGGCAATCCTTCAATTTCAACAAATCAAAGTCCAAAAATACAGACAGGGTTCATTGTTGATAACACCTCAAGCGTTTCTTCAAACACTTCTCAATCTGGAAATTTTTCACCATTCGCGAACTATGATCCAAATTTCAAAGCTCAAGAGCAGTCTTCACCTCAAAGCTCTACAAGTTCAAATAATCAGGCTTATGTTTCTGGGGTACATTGCAACATCGCGGTGAATATAAAGAATGGAAACGAGATTACAGAAAAAGCCGCAAAACAGCACATAGCAATGCTTGCTTCCGTTCTAGAGGCTTATGAAGGATTAGTGGCGGGTAGGATTGGTAATCCTGATATGACCAAAGAGGATTACGACCAAATCGACCCGGAGGAGCTTGAACTGATTGATATAAAATGGGGCATGGCAAGTTTGGTTAGAAGAGCACAACGGTTTATGGAGATCACAGGAAGAAACAGTCTCTCAGGTCCTGATCAGAAGTTAGGGTTCGATAAATCGAAAGTTACGTGTTTCAAGTGTAAAGAACGTGGTCATTTCAAGAGAGAATGCCCGAATCGTGAAGTGAACAACCATCAGAACCCTTTCACAAAAGATTATTACAAGCAGGCAATCTATCATCGACCTAACCAACAACCTGTTATTCAAAGACCACAAATTGAGAATAAATCGGAAAAAGCAATGATCGTGAATCAAGACGATGAGAAGGTAGCTGCAGGGTTCAGCTGGGATAAATATATTCCCGGTAGCGATGGACAGGCAATGATGGCTGAAGTTGTGGAAATTTCTGAGATAGTGTCTGAACCGGAAACAGTTACTGAAGATGTTTCTGTAGTTGTTGAAGAGGTTTTTACTAAAAAAGCAGACAATTTTGAAGAAATAGCTGCTGAAGTTCATCAATCTCAATTTGAACAGGAAGTATTAGCTAGTTCGTTGAAATCTATCATGCCTCCTAAAATTTTTGAATCTTTTGCAGGTTTCTTTGAAGAACCAAGGACCGGATTGTGTCCAAGATATGACGAGAAGAAAGAATTTGTTGAAGAAATGATCGATGTGACAAAGGAAATGACCGAAGACACTTTGAAAGAAATTGCTGACAAGGCTCTCATGGCGAAACTGAGAGAGGTAGACTCAGAATCCGAGGAGTCTAAGTCTGTCAGTAGTGAGTCTGTCAAACGAGAGGAATCTGGAGTTCAAGAAAAAGAATCAGTCAAACTGTCTGAGTCAGAGTCGAAAAATGTCGGTAAACAAGAAGTAGAAATTGTTCATGAAGCAGAATGTGATGAAATAGTGGATTCAATATCTGAAACACCATGCCAAAAATGTTTACAACCGTGCATGGAGTGTCTTGAAAAAGACACTAAGTTTCAGGAATTGAAAGAACATGCTGATATGTTAAAATTTGATCTAGGACAAGTTAAAGAAGCATATGATACACTAGCCAGATCAGTTAAAATGATTAAAGAAGAAAGTGTTGAAAATGATAAAGCCACAAAATTTGCAAAAGCAACACTTTTTGATAAACAAGTGGAAGTTAATTTTCATATTGACACAATCGCATCATTAAAGAAAGAATTGGAATTAGCTAAAATTGAAAATGATCGAATTGATAAAAAAATTGATGAGTTATGTGGCTTCATCATATGTCCTTGAACAGATTGTTCCACAGCAGCCATATGCTGATCCGGTCTTTAACAGTGTTCCACCCCCAATGTGGAATCATTACACTCAAAAGTATCCAGATGGGGTGGAAGCTGCATTGAATCTCAAGTTGAAGACAATTGAGGATGAATTGCCTGAGAGCATTGATGTTACATTCTCTCCGTCCGACACTGATAATGAGTCACAGGTTATAAAGACCGTTGTTGACAAAGTGTTAGATGAAGAGAGTGATAACTCAGATTTTGAAACTGTGAAAACACATTTGGAAAGTTCCAGTTCTGAATGTGAAGATGAGGGTAATTTTTTGGAACGGTTCATACCGAAATCGGACAAGAGTGCGAATGATGATCCGATTATGGTAGTATACACTATGATTGGAACAGACAAACTTTACTCCGATTTCGAGTATCCTCTTCAGAATGTGAAAATTGAGAATGTTGAGAAAGTTTTCAAATTGGTTGAAATGAACATTGCTGAGGTTAATAACAAAGAATTTTTTTCAAAATCTAAAAAGTCATTTGTTACAACACATGTCAACAACTTTGGGAAAAAGGAATTGGAAGGTAATGGTAACAAGAAAAATGGTAACAACTTTAAAAACAAAGGAATTGGTTTTGAGAAAAAGATGGCTAAGAAGGTTGCCAAGCCAAAAGATAAAATGAATGATATTTTTGTTGTTGGACCAAGTGTGGATGATGAGAAGGAATACATTTTTAGTCAAAAAGCAGTTGATGATTTCAATGCGGCTAAGAAACTGAAAGTAGAGTCATTCAAGTCAACTTTTGTCGAGTATGACAAGAGAGTTTGTTATCGCTGCAATGAAATTGGGCACATGGCAAAACAATGCAAGAAAGTTTTCGAAAAACCTGTCATTAAACCTGTTGTTCAAAAACCTCAACCTAAGTCATCAATTGACAAAAAGGGTAAAAAACCAATGGTTTCACAAATCCGTATTTTGAAGAGGGGTGAATCGTTGAAGTCAGAAGATAAGCCGAAATCGACATTTGAGATTGGCGAATCTTCAAAGTCTCAAAAGATTTCAAAGATTTATCCAAAAACGAAAATTTTTGAAAATCAATTATGGGTTGTAAAATCAAAACCATCGGTCGAGGAGAAAAAGATGGAAAACATTTTGAAGAATGAAACAAGAGTTTTTGAAACTAAATCACAATCAGTTGAGGTGAAGAAAATGGAGAATGAGTTAAAATTTGATTCAAAAGCTTTTAATCCCACTATTCAAAATATTTTCGGAAAAATGGTTGACAGAAAAGTCAAAGGAGTAAAGGAATTTTATGAATCAAAGGTGGGTATTAATAATAATCATAAATTTGAGTTTGAACTTGACAAGTTTCTTGCAGATTTTGAGTCAGAATTTCCACCAATCAAAAATGAAGTAAAACCAAAAGTTAAAACTGATGTTCCGAACGTCACATTTGACTTTCCTAAGATTGATGAGAAGTGTGATGTAGTGTTTGGGAGTGTTTCAGAAGTCAAAAAGTCATGGAGTTCATTGTTTGAATAAATTTGTTATGATGTTTGCAGGGGCTGCCCAAGTCTATATTGTCAAAATGGATCATGGATAGTGGCGCTTCACGACATATGACTGGGACGCTTGCTTTGTTATATGATGTCAAATCTGTAAATGGAAGCTATGTTGGATTTGCCGGTAATCAAGGTGGAAGGATCGTTGGTCAAGGAACGCTGTCAAATGGCGTGATTTCTTTCGACAAAGTGAACTACATAATAGAGTTAACAAACAATTTACTCAGTATTTCACAAATCTGTGATAAAGATTTTAGTGTACATTTTACAAAAACTGAATGTGTGGTTTTGAAACCAGGGTTTAAAATCCCTGATGAGATGGTGTTGTTGCGTGCTCCACGGGAATATGATTTTTATTATCTTGGTATGAACATCGCAACACCAACAACTCATCAGAAACAGTGTTTTGTGTCAAAGACTAAAGCTACAGAAAAAGATTCAATAATGTGGCATCGTAAGATGGGCCACATTCATGTTCGCAAAATGAACTTTTTGGTACATAATGATTTAGTTGATGGTGTAAATTTGAAGAATTTTCACTTAAATGATGATTGTGTAGCATGTAAGAAAGGAAAGCAGACTCGGAAGTCACATCCATTGAAGATGGTGAATACAATCAGGTTACCTCTTGAGAGATTGCACATGGATCTCTTCGGGCCTGTCAATGTAAAGAGTATCAGCGGAGACTTATATTGCTTGGTGGTGACTGATGATTTTACGAGATTTTCTTGGGTAGTGTGCTTGGAACGAAAAGATCAAACTTTTGAATCTTTGATGGTGCTTTTCAAAAAGATGGAAACGGTGTATAAACTGCCAATCCGGAGGATTCGGAGTGACAACGGAACGGAATTTAAGAACAACAAGATGTACGAATTCTGTAACGAGAAGGGAATTCTTCATGAATTCAGTGCCCCGTACACACCACAGCAGAACGGCGTAGCTGAACGAAAGAATCGGACCCTGATTGAGACAGCACGTACAATGTTAGCCGATTCCAAGCTTCCAATCTTTTTCTGGAGTGAAGCAGTCTCAGCAGCCTGTTACACATTGAATAGAGTTCTCACTGTCAAAAAGTACAAAAAGACTTGCTTTGAGCTGTTGCACCGTTACAAGCCTAATCTTGAGTTTTTGGAGACATTTGGGTCTCCGTGCACGTTTATTGATGATAATGGTAAATTTGGAGCTAAAGCTAACGAAGGTTTCTTTGTGGGATATGCAAGTCCTTTGAAAAGAGTGTTTGTACCATGTCTGAGTAAGGTGATTCAAGTTCAACACGTGGATTGTCAGAAGCACACTTCATCACCACAACTTCCCGGACAAAGATTCCTGTTTGACTACGATAAACTCTGGGAGTCGTTTCATCTGCCGGTCGAGCCGAGTGAGGAGGAACTAGCTCTTATGTATCTATATCAGCAAACTATGTCAGAGGAGCAAATAACTAGACTGCTAGAAGTTTCTCAACCCACCGTGGGTACTCACGATGATGAAGCAGGACCAAGTGGAACAGTACACGAACCACCAGAGGAACCAGTTTCATCGTTTGACGAATCTGACGACTCAGAAGCGAAACCCGCTCCGACTTTTGACGAGGATACAACGGAAACTGAGGATCAATCCATTGATCTTATCGTTGATCTTAACATATCGAGTTTGGAATCGGAAGTGAATGTGCCTGAAAATGTTATGCCACGGAATTTATCTTATCACCCCTCAGAACAGATTATCGGTGACCTGCAAAGTGGTGTCAAAACCCGACATCAAATAGATCAAGCTCTTACATGTTTCTATTCATCTATTGCTGATATGCAAAAAGAAGTCTCATTAAAATGTTTTATTTCGCAGATAGAGCCCAGAACTTACAAAGAGGCATTGGCCGAGGATAGCTGGGTGAATGCAATGCAGGAGGAGCTGCAACAGTTCGAAAAGCTGGGTGTCTGGAGACTTGTCGATTTGCCACAAAACCAGAAGTTAATTAAGACGAAATGGGTTTTTAAGTGCAAGCGTGATGACAGAGGTGTCGTAGTGAGAAACAAAGCGCGACTTGTGGTTCAAGGTTTTAGTCAACAGGAAGGAATAGATTATGATGAAGTTTACGCACCGGTTGCCAGACTTGAAGCAATCCGGATTTTTCTAGCCTTCGCGTCATGGAAAGATTTCAAAGTATATCAACTTGACGTTAAATCAGCTTTCCTGTACGGAACGATTAAAGAAGAGGTGTATGTGGGACAACCGCCGGGGTTCACAGATCCACAACACAAAAACAAGGTGTTTCTACTGGATAAAGCGTTATACGGACTTCACCATGCCCCGAGAGCCTGGTATGAAACGCTCTCGACATACTTGCTGGACAACGGATTCACAAGAGGTACAGTAGATAGCACGTTGTTTATTAAAGAAAAAGACAACCATTTGTTGATTGTGCAGATTTATGTGGACGATATTATTTTTGGATCCACCAACGACGATTTGTGTAAAGAGTTTGAGAGAGTAATGAAGAAGAAGTTCAAAATGAGTTCGATGGGGGAGATGAAGTTCTTCCTCGGGCTGCAGGTAGAACAAATGCCCGACGGAATCTTCATTCACCAGTCAAAGTATGTAAAGGATGTGCTAGACAAGTTTGATATGACAGATTGCAGTCCTGCATCAACCCCTCTCGCACAGAACCATGGTATTTGTCCGGATGAACAGGGAGTGAAGATGGATGAAACGTTATATCGATCAATCATTGGGTCTTTAATGTATCTCACAGCTTCCCGTCCCGACATCATGTACCCGACATGTCTGTGTGCACGATATCAGTCGAATCCGAAGCAATCACACCTGACGATCGTTAAACGCATTTTACGGTATTTGAAGGGTTGCCCAAGCATCGGCTTGTGGTATCCTCGTTCGGGTGATTTTACCTTATCCGGTTTTGCTGATTCAGATTTTGGTAGCTGTAAACAGAACGCAAAGTCCACCACTGCTGGATGCTAGTTCTTCGGAACTCGGCTTGTTACCTGGCAGTGCAAGAAGCAAACTGCAGTTGCACTCTCCACGTGCGAGGCTGAGTACGTCTCAGCCTCTAGCTGTTGCTCGCAGATCCTCTGGATCCAACAGCAGATGCGCGACTTCGGTCTGCAATTCTTGGATACTCCGATATTTGTGGACAATGAAGCGGCCATAAATGTTACTAAAAATCCGGTTCATCATTCGAAAACAAAACACATTGAAATCCGTCACCATTTTATTCGAGATTGTCACGAAAAGAAATTAATACGGATTGAACACGTGGGCACCAATGATCAGAAAGCTGATTTTTATACTAAACCATTTGATAAAAAGAGATTTTATTATCTTTTGAAATTGAACGGGATGAAAAATCTGCAATCTGGGAGGGTTATTGAATGTGAAGCTGAGATGGGCGGCGATCTGACGTGAACCTTTGTCGTGTTGTCAATTTTGTTTGTACAGTTTATTTTCTGTTTTTCGATAAAAACAAAAACACAAAAATATGTTTTTCTTTTTAGGGGGAGATAGTTTGCAGAAAAATACAAAAACATGATAAAACCTATAAAAACCAAAAACATTTGAAAAAGTAAAAATGAGTTTGTGTATAAAAGGGAAATGATAGTACATCAGCTAGACAGGTGCAGTACGCTAAAGAATTGTGATGTATAAAATGCAATTAAGCAGTCTCACTAAAGATGTGCCGATAGGTTTTCACAAAATCAGTAGATCAGTTTGGGATATAAACATAAAATTTACCTGCGTCTACGTGGGGAACACCTCCAGGATATATAGGTAACCCCTGAAATCCTGTTTGAAGGGTCCCATATTCTGAGATACTAGGTCTTTATGCTTAGTGATATCTGGGGTATTATCCCGGGACTTCTGATTTTGCGGAAGCAATGGCCTAGTCCCCGGAGAATACTTTACGCTGCTTTGAAATATAAGCCTCCCCTCAGCATAAAAAATGATAACACATTGCAAAATGGTTAATCATGTGCTGTTGAAAAGAAGATCCCCAAAGGGGACCCACCAAAAGTCAAAGCCGTCATCTCTCTGCGTATCGAAAGATCGACCTGAGCTCTCACGGCCCTCGCAATTAACCTCTTACAGATATCATCTAGGTATACTCACCTGTAAGACTGAATACTGGGGTCTGGATATGGGAGTATATACTGAGGTGGGACACATGTAGATGTTTAAGTCCTAAAACCCTAATTCTGTATCCCGAGCAGATTGAAAGTTTTGTGAGAATTTAAGAGGATCAGTATATCGGCAATCTACGTGAATTGTTTAATGCTTAAAATGAAATAACAGCTTAACGGTATTTGTATCTCGTCGGCAGCTGATATGATCCTTTAACACGCTCACAAAAAGATTGTGTGTACAGCTTTCAGTTTATCTTGTAAAAAAAAAAAATCCAAAAAGATTTTAAATTTTCTCATTTTATTTTCGACAACTGACATTGGGAATTGGAAGATCAAAGCCTAAGTGAAGAACATGTCAGTGATTGATGAGGGATGGGTAAGCTGGAGATTGCTTTACTGTGATTGGTATATTGGTTGAAAGTTAAAATGTGTTTGAAAATTTGAAATGTTCAAAAGTTCATTCATTTGAACTGCTTTCAGAAGAAAAGTCAGCAAACTTCATAATTCGGTCAACCAAGGTCATTAACATGGACTTGGTGGACTAAGCAAGTTAACTAAGGTCATTAACTTGGACTTAGTTAACTAGGTGTGACGGTGTTTAATCTAAAAAGTGTCAAAATGTAAATTTTTGAAAACAACACCCTGATTTTGCTCATGTGTCATTAAGAAAATAATTTTGAAAATTAAAAGGTTTAAAATTTAATTGAAAAGAGAAAAGTTTAGTTGTTTGGATTCTTTATATAGTCAAATCTTTACAGGATTGTAAAAGAACTAGATTATCAATTCTAGACATTTAAAATGTCTATTCTTATAAATGTTTGAGATTTGCAGGTGAAAGTTCCAGATTAAGATCCCTATAGCAGAGTCTTAGGGGGAGTCTGAAGACGAGCTTGATACAAAAGGAAGCTTGTTGCTGGTAATCCAAGTGTTGATTCCAAATGCTTGGAAGATTGATGAAAGGGGGAGCATAGAGGAAGATAAAGAATGAGAAGATCAGAGTTGCGCTGAGAAGAAAGCCAAAACCGAGGGAAGAAAAATTCAAAGCTATCTGAAGGCCTACATTCAAGACAAAGACTGCGGCTTCATCCAAGGGGGAGTTTGTTGATGCACAATGTCTAAAGCCTGCGTCTTTGTAATGCTATTTTAATGTATAGGGTCCAGATAGGTAATTTTGTGTTAGTACAGGGGGTAAAAGTGTAAATTTATAACTTTCATGTTGTAGGTCCGCTTTTGTGGCATGTGTCCACAAAAGCGAACCAGCTTAGTAGTCTGGACCGCTCTTGTGGACATGTCACATGAGCGGACCAGGATCCCTATAAATACCCCTTTGTAGTCCTTCATTTGTAACGTCATCGGGAACTCAACGTCGAACTGCTGACCGTACGACAAGTGTTATCAAGTGAAGAAAAGGTATTTTAAGTGTGAATCTTCTGTTTCTACTCCTTTCTGTTACGTTTTTCTTTGTATCATACTGAAAATGTGTTTCCGCCACATTTTCAGTAAGCACTAGCTCTGATTGACTCACTCGAGAGGTCAAATCTGATCCTACATACATTGAGTTGTATTTTTTTAGAAACCATTGTGTTTTTTGTGTGTTTTTTTTGGTGTGATAAACGGAAGGTGGTGAGATGTTTCTATTTATAGGATTTTTTTTGCGCGCAGTTTAGGCAGGATATTATTTTTATAACAAAAAATGTAATTAACATTTATCCGGATGTAAGGTTTGGCGTTATATATTATGGCGTTTCACATTTTGTGGCGTTTTGTAGCCTGAGAGCTTAAATAAAAACACAGAAAAAAGTACGCAGTGATAAAATTGGCGTTTTGTATTTATTTGTTTATATTTCAACAGAGTTTTATGTGAGAAATGATGTTTTACCTTTTTTACCCTTAATGAAGCGTGTCCACGTAATAAAATTGATGTTATTTACGAAAACGGCACCGCACCAATCTAGTCCATAGATTGTTTTCATCGGACGATCCATAATCGTTCTCACACTTTCCACCATTTTCTCTAAATCCTGACCCTATATATATATATATATGTATGTGTATGTGTGTGCCTTTGTGTGTGATGTGGATATTAATATGTAATTTAACTATATGACAGATAATCTTGTTGTAGTTTAGCGGTAAGTATTTCATTTTTTGCTATAGAGATATAGGTTACAAATCACAACAATCTCACTTTTGAATTTTTGCGTGTTTTTTTATCCTTTTCAAATTGGACAGGCCTTGTAGGCCCAAAAAAAGTCCAAAGTCCAATTTTATTTAGTGGTCCAATACTATAAATAAGAAGTTATCAAACCCTACACAATGCACAATCATAAAACCCAATTCTCTTGTTGCGGCCGCCGTTGTCAACAACCCTAATTGGTAACTTCATTGCCAATGTTAGGAAAACAAGCGAGGTCATCTCAGGTAAGCATTTTAATCTTTGTTTCATCACTTCTATTTTCTTCTATTTTTGTTTTGAGTTATTATTCTGGCGAGAACCCTTCAATTTTATCGCCATTATTGATTTTGTTACAAATGTAGCATACTTACATGTTATCATTTTCATAGTGCAGGGATCTGAAGAACATATATCAATCCTTCATAACATGTTGATTGCTTATAGGATTATCTTGACTGCACATGGTAATGTTAAACATTTACGATTTTAAAATTTAAATTCAACCTTACACTAGGGGTTAGTTAGTTCGTCTATACTCAATCTGGGTTCTTGTTTGATACATGTGGTTTTATGATTTGTTATAAATATTTTCAAGTCATATTTTCAAGTATTACTTTTTATGTAATGAAATTTATGGTATATGATTTTTCCTTGCATCAAATGTTCAGCTAAAGATTATTGCATATAAATTGTTTTCCTTTTTTTACAAGGATTATAGAAACTAAGTAGTATTCTTACTATATATGCTATTGTCATATGTGAAATTGTGCTTAAATTGTGTGTTCCAATATTCAAATGTTGCCTTTTCGTATTAGATCATCAATTAAGAGTTAAAACTTTCTCCTTGATGGAGGAGAATATATACCACATTAAAACACTTCTCATATTTAAATGTTTTATTCTATTTCTTAATCTTTTATCATTATTATCTATTGTTTTGTTTGACCTACTTCACTAAGGGTGGAAAATTTTACTCCGCTTTTGGTCTAAAAAATGTGTGAGCCGCCTCTACATCTACCAGAACCATACCTATAAACATTTCATTTTTTCTTTTAACTTTTTTGTCATCTATATCTATATTATCTATAAACTACTATTTTTTTGTTTCTTCGCCTCTCTCTCTCTCCTAACTAATTATGGATGCTTATTTTTTTAATCAAAAATAGTTATTATATCATTAAACAAATGAATTCAATATGAATTTAATTATTAGTTAAAAATATATATTTTTTACTTTAAATATATTATGTTGGTTAAAATATTTAAAAAACTCTAATGTTGTTTCTTTTTTTAATGACGTGGACGCTGACTGAGCAATGACATGGCATATATGATATCCTTTTTAAACCCCTTAACCCTTTTAGCCCAAAATTAAATAACAAAGCCCTAAATATCATTGTCTTCATCATCTATAGGGAAATCCAAACACAAAAGGGGCAAAATAGATGAGTTCTTCTTCATCAACAGCATCCGTTCCAAAAAGAAGCCCACACAATGTTGTACTTCTACTTTGTTCTTCTCTTGAAAAAGGATGTCGCCCTTACATTTGTGACACGAGTTCCCACCACTCAAATTGTCTTGACCAGTTTGATAAGTCAAATATAAATAAAGGGAGAGAACAAACTAAGCTTGTTTGCCCTTTATGTTGAGATCCACAGGTGGACTGTAGTCAACCTTGCTCGCTAATTCATGAACTCCAAACCAAGAAATTGCTCACTTGGTACCTGTGATTTTGTTGGAAATTATCCTCAATTAAGAAGATTGGAGCAATGTAGACCCTAAATGTGAACTTGGGTGGAGAAGTTTGGAAGAAGATATGGAGCAACAAGACATGCTCAGCATGTAGTTTGATGACGATGATCCTGCTTAATTCATAGATGGTGTGTCTGATCTCGCTAGCCCGATTTGAGATTCTGATTACGAAATCTTTTTTGGTACTTTAGAATCAAATCTTGCATTTTTTTATTTGAATCTGATTTAGATGACACTAGTATATTTTTGGATGATTGAGACAACATATTTGACTGTGTGTTTCCTTATGGATGGTGTGTCTGATCTCGCTCGCCCGATTTGGGATTCTGATTACGAGATCTTTTTTGGTACTTTAGAATCAAATCTTGATTTTTTATTTGAATATGATTTAGACGACACTAGTCTATTTTTGGATGATTGTCACTGTGTGTTTCCTTGTATAGCTCACTAGGTTAGAATCCCGCGTGGGTTCAAAAATTTGTAAAAAAAGTAATGTTATATACCTAGTATTAAAAAAAATTAAATTATGTATTAAAAAACTTGTGTATTTCACGGGTTGAATAAAATACATTGTTATCTATTAACATATATATTTGTCAAGATCAATTTTTAAAAAACCGGTAAATACCGACCGGTTATACCGGTATTACCGTTTCCATATGTAAATCCGGTACGAAACACCTCGGTAAATAAGTTAAACGGCATAAGGTTTGTACCAGCGGTAAAATCTGGTATACCGGTTTGAAACGTAATCCCGGTACCGACCCAGGGTTATTTTAGTTTGGGTTGTTACTTATTTTTATTATATATGTTACTCATCTTACGTAATTTTTATATATTATGATTATTCGTAACTAAAAGTTCTTATTTAATATTGTATGAAACGAAAATAGTTATCCTCTAGTTGATAAGAATGGTGATAACAGTGAATTTCATCTTTTATGCGATCTAACTTGATGCATTCAACACTCAAATGGCTTAAACATATCGTACACTTTCATTTAAAAGAGCTTGTTTGAAAATTGAATGATTTTCTATTATCTTTTGGATTATTTTTTATTATGGATTTACTTTTGAATCATATTTTAATATGTAATCATGCATTTTTAGATTAACTTTTGAGTTGATGTTGTAATTTATGAAATTATAGAGTTAGCTAGTCAACCCGGTTGAACCGCTCGGTATAACATGATTTAACCGGTTGAACCATTTTTTAGCCTAATCCGGTTTGATTTAAAAACCGGTTTTTAAAACATTGGTCAAGATATATCTTTACAAAAATGAAATTTGGTGTGGCATTTATAAATCATGTTACATTAACTTTTAAAACATTTTTTTTTCTACTATGTATTAACTTTTTTTGTAGCTGATTAATGTTAATTAAACTAAATTACTGTTAGAAATATATAAAAATGAAATTTGGTGTGGCAATTATAAATTATGTTACGTTAATTTTTAAAACATTTTTTTTATATTATGTATTAACTTTTTTCTGTAGCAGATTAATGTTAATTTTACTAAATTACAATTAAGCATTGGAGTATACATTAACCCTCGTTAACTTCACCTAAGTGCCATATCACCTATCCCCCCCCCCCCCCCCCCCCCCTATTTCACTATGTCTTACTTCAAGGAAATGGTTTAATCCCACTAACTTTATCTAACCCTAATTTTAGTGGTTTTTGTTTTAAAAAAATAAAGAATAGTTAATTCAATATCTTAACATCCGGTAACATGTTAACAAATAACTCATTTAATACCTCTTAACACAAGGAGGGAGTGGTTTGCAATGCCAGTTAAAATGTCATGTCACACCATTAACACCCCAAATGTTAGAGTACACCCCATTGCCTTACATATATATAAAAATATTGATACATATTAAAAATTAAGGGCTAAAATTCGGATATTTTAATGCCACCTATATTTTTATTAATGACATATTTTATCATTCAAACCATCTAACCACTGAAAATTTTAAGAGATAACCCAGAGAAAAACAACTAGTGTCATTATTCTTTCATTTTTATAATATTTTAACAAACATAACTTTGAATTTGGTGATATTTAGAGATTTAAAGACAAGTTTTTAATCAACAAAATAACTTTATTTAGAGATTTTATAATTAGTTTCATATTAAATTTACTTGTTAATGAAAATATAACAAATATCAATAATTAAATAATAGTAATTCATAATTAAGAAGGAAAGAGAGATGCAAAAAAAAAAACCAAAATGTAAATAACTTACAATTGTGACAAATGTCTCTTATAATTTTCTTTTATTATATAGTATAAATATATATATATATATATATATATATATTTTTGGGGGAATTGGCCTGTAATAATCTCAACTAGAGGTCATTGGCCATTGACAGTTCCACCTTTAAATATTCCCCACAACAGTTTTTTACGGCTTTTGATCAGAACGACGATACGAGTCCATTAATGTAAAACTTACCTCGAAATGATACTCCAAACGATGAAAACGACGCTTTAATTTGAGTGTTTAAATTTCCAATTAACAATAATCAAGTCATTTGGAGCACCATTTCGAGGTAAGTTTTACATCAATGGACTTGTATTGTCGTTCCGATCAAAAGCCATAAAAAATTTGTTTGTAATTTGTAAAAAAACTTAACTCCATTAAGGTTTTTTTAACGGGGACCGGTGTAGGAAAAATAGGTGAAAGACGGGACTGGTGGGGGGAATATTCAAAGGTGGGACTGTCAATTGTGAGCACGTTGTAGGACCGTAAACGACTCCCGAACGATTGTGTAACGACACGTGTGATGTGCGGAATCCGTACACATGCGTGGACCGAACACAAAAACGAATAAAATCTATGATTCTATTGAATGTATAACAACGTACAAGCACTGTGAATCACCTTGATGACTTTCTCTCTCTAGACTCTTTCTCTAGGCTCCAAACTCCAAAAGATGCAAAAGATGCAAAAGTTCCAAAAGTCTCTAAAGACTAGCCTTAGCCTCCTATTTATAGGCAAGGCTCTAAGAGAAAGTTCCAAGTAATTACAATAATGCCACCTTGACTATCTCCTATATACTACACTATAAAACCATGTTTTCTTCTAATTTGTGCTACGATCTGATTGACGGAGGCGATAGACATTCATGCACTCACAGACTCCCCTTGGATATTAACGCCGTCAATCTCGTAGCGTCTTGTTTTTTCTCTCTCTCGGAGTCTTCTTGAAGGTTTGACATCTTCAGCAACCACAGACTCCCTCTTTCTCGAACAGACTCCCCGTGGATCTGTCTTCATCTTCAGTTGCTCCCCCTTTCGTTTAGACTCTTCCTTCAGGCTCCCCCTTTCGTTAAGCTTCCGTGCTTTTGGGATCGACACCTGGCTTTCCGATTACAAGCTCCCCCTTGCGATGAGCTCGTCTTCAGACTCCCCCTTAGACTCGGCTATTGGGATCGTAATCTGGTACAACATCTGCAAATCTCAAGAATTTAACAGTGAAAGCATTTTGAACATCCAGGATTGAAAACCTAGCTCTAAAAATCTTCTAATCAAGAAATCTTCTAATCAAGAACCTGGCTCTATTACACAAATATAACAATATGAATATATCCAGGATTAACTTGACTCTCCCCCCCTATCAAATTGCTTTATAGATTTGCCAATTTTAAGAATCCAAAACCTTCACGATTTATCATCCAAGTCCAATTTAATGACCTTGGAGATATCACAAACTGTTTTTGATTTTTGATTAAAAACTTCAAGTTTCAAATTAATGAACTTGTTTTATTCTCAGAAACACGTTCAGCATACTTAGATTTTGAAACTCAACATTCAGACATCGGTTGTCGAAACTAAAGTGAAAAAAAAATCTTTTTGTATTTTTTTCTGAAACATAAAGCAGTAAAGAAATATTTACAGACAATATTTTTGTTTGAGTTCGCGTTAGAGGATCATATCAGTTTATGACAATTCACTAGCACCGTTGAGCTTTTAACACTTTAAGTTCTAAACGATTCACATAAATTGTCAGTATACTGATCCTCTTAAATTTCACACAAATTTTAACTGTTTCAAGATACGAATTTAGTATTTTATGAACTTAAACTTATTCGCGTGTCCCACTTCAGAATATACTCCCGTATCAAAATTCCCTAGATTCAGTCTTACAGGTGAATATACTAATTTGATATCTGTTCTCTGGTTAGTACGAGACCTTGAGAGCTCAGGTATGAACTTCCGTTCAGTCAAAGAGATGAAGGCATGACTTGAGGTGTGTTCCCCTTGGGGATCTTCTTTACAACTGCACTTGATTCGTATCTTTTGATATTTTATCAATTTTTATGCAGAGGGTAAGCTTTTAAGTGCGTAAAGTATTATACGAGGTCTAGGCCATTGCTTCAGCAGTATCAGAAGACCAGGTATAATACCCCAGATATCAAACAGTATAAAGACCTAGTATCTCAGAATCAGGCAATCTCTCAAACAAGATTTCGGGGGTTACCCATATATCCGAGAGATGTTCCCCACGAGATAAGCAAGTATTGATATTTAGGTTTATATCTCGAAAACAATCTACTAAACGTGTAAAAACCTACTGGCATATCATCAGTGAGACCGTTTATCACATTTAACTTTCCATTTCTTTAGCGTACGGTGATTGTCTACTGATGTACTATCATTTCCTCTTTTTACACAAAACTCAATTTTGAATTTTATCATGTTTTTGGCTTTTTCAAATTTTTAGTCTTGTGAAATTAATCATGTTTGTTCAGCCGTGAGGGTTTCGGCATATTCAATCAACATTTTTTTAATTTTTGAATTTTTGACAAATTTAAAAACAAACAACAATTTTTTTCATTTTTCAATTTTTGACAATAGTAAAAACATATTTTTGGTTTTTAAATTTTTCAATTTTTAGGGTTTTTTAAAATATGGTTTATTTATATACAGAATGAACAAACTCCCTGTTTCAGTTTCAGGGTTCAGCAGCCTCCTTCTCTTGTGTCAGGCTGCTCCGATACTCCTCTTGCTGACATTCAATTGTCTTCGGGAGCACCTGCATATTCAACTATTTTTGATCATTTGAACAATGCAACCCAGACCTGTTTGACCTTGGGTATTGTCACACAATAAGAATCATTCAACTTCGGAAAATCTTTATCATTTTTCACAAATGTATTTTCATTCCGATTATCACTCACTGAAGCCTTTTGTTTCTTTTCCACCCAAGCTTGTCCTTTTGAAACATTTCTTTTGTAAAATCTTGATTCATTTTGATTATTTTGATTTTGAACAACTTTTGGTTTCCAAAACTGGTTTGGTTTTGTTGCATCAACAGTTGTTTTCCAACTTTGTGTTGTTCTAAATCTGGGTGTCACCGGTTTCCATGTTTGTTGTGAGTCAGCCTTTGACATTTTCGGCTTCCAAGTTTGCTTTGAGTCAAACGGCAAACTTGGTTGATTTCTGATTCACAACATCAGACTTCTTTTTCTCAACACCAACAGGTTTTGAATTTGGACACTTGCAAGCAAGATGTCCAGTTTGATCACATTTAAAACATGTTCTTTTTTAAACATCTTTAACCTGTGGTTGTTTCTTTTTCTTTTGAGCATAGAACTCTTCATTAGACTGTCGTCTAAATTGGAGTTCTTTCTCTTCTTCGGAACTTGTTCCATGAACAAAGTTCATCCTTTTCTGATAATTTGGCATTTCATTTCTTTTCCAATTCTGTTTCTTTTTATAACCCAACCCAGCCTTCATGTTTTTCTTTTTGTAACCAGGTTTGTTATAAAAAGTTTTGTGACATTTTCCAGCAAACTTTGCAATTTCGGATTTTTCAATTTCAATCAATTTGAACACTTTGTCAATCTTTTCTGAAATCACATTCTGGATTGGGAATTCAATATCTGAGAATAATTTGTCCGATCCAATCATGGTATAAACCAATCCTTTTGAATCATCATTCGTATTTTTCTCAGATTTTGAGTTTTTCAGATAACCTTCATGAAAACGACCTTCATTTTCATCCTTTGATTCAAATTTACCTGTTCAACTGACTCTTCTTTTAAAACACTTTCAACGACCTTACCTACCACCTCTGAATCACTAGAATCATCAGATTTGAAATAGGTTACGTCAATATTATCTGGCAATTGATCAACCATGTTTAAAGATTTTTCCACCTTCTCGTCATCATAGAATGTGAATTTTTCCTTAAACGGTGGTGGAACCTGATGATACTCTGAGCCAATTCCTTTCTTGTTTTACTCAGAAACTTTACCATCTGGTTTTAGATTGAAAATGCATTCAAGAACATATGATGAAGCGTGATAACTGTGTAACTTGTTGTTATCTTGTTCTAAATCAGCTATTTTACGCTTTAGCTTAGCAACATCTTCAATGTAAGAATTTACAACTTGTTGTTTTATTTCATATTGTCGCTTAAGCGTATCAGATGTTTCAGAACAATATTTCAATCTCGATTGAACAAGTTTCATTTAACTCTTCACGTCTTCATATGATTCTTTTGTTATATGATATGCAAGTTTTATTGAATCATATTGTTTTTTCATTTCTTGAAATATATTTTCTTTTTGAAGACACTCTTCAGTCATTTTTGAAACCTTTTCTTTCAAACTCTCATTTTCCTTTTCTAAACTCTTGCATTTTTGTGTCAGCTTTTCATCATTTTCTTTCAAAACTTTTTCTTTTCTAACATTTCTTTGCATTTCTCTTTGAAAACTTTTTCAATTTTGGTAAATTCTAAATCTCTTGTTCTGAATTTTTCATCTTTTTCAGTACAATCACTGCACGTTTCCATGCATTTCTTGCACTGTTCAACATTATTATTTAAAACTTTAGTAGATTCAATTGAAGTATTTACCTCAGTCGTTGGCACCTTGGATTTTTATGTCGTCTACTCTTTCTGTTCCTCGGCAACAGCTTTACCAGCATCATCTGCTTCAACCAATCTTTTCAACTTCACATCATCCTCTTATGTCTTCTTCAGATCATCTTCATTTTGATGTTCTTCAGTAAAAACTTCTTTTTCACTAATTGCTTCTTCTTCTTTTTCACCTTCACTCTTCTGTTCCTCAGCAGCCTTCTTTAAATCCTCAACCAACTCATCAACATTCTTCTTCATCCTCTCTCCATCTCTCTGTCTTAGACTAGCTGTCATGACATCTCTGATGATTTTATCCAACTTTTTCACATAGTCTTTATCTTTCACGACATTTGAATACTACTCGTCGGATAGAGGGATTACTGCAAGAACGTCGTTAAACACCACTTCTTTTCGATGGACAACTGGTTCACCTTTGTTGTTGACATAACATTCTCGTTTCTTGTCATACCTTCCATAATTCTTTGCTTCTTCATATTCTTTCTCCATTTCTTCGATTCAATACCCAACAATACATTTCTCTCTGTAAGTCTTCTCTTTCAGAATCTCTTCTTTTGTTTTCCTGACTTGTGCTGTGAACGCGTAACCAACAGCATCCTCTTCTGGAAGAACTTTACTCCAGTCAAACCCTTCATCATCTTGGATCACTATAAAAGCTCTTGAATTCTCTTTCTCAGAATTGTTTTCAATTAGTTTCATCCTTGATCGTTCCTCTTTGCTCCTGTGATAAATCGCTTTACGATAGTAATCGTCTTTAAAAGGATTAGCGGTTTCTTCAACAGCAGAGTTTCTGCATTCTCCTTTGAAATGACCATTTTGCTTGCATTTGAAGCAGGTCACTTTTGATTTGTCGAAGCCTAGCTTTGTTGATGGTCCACCGAGTGTTTGTCTTTCAGTTATTTCCATGAACCGCTGTGCTCTTCGAATGCAGCTAGCCAAACACCATCTCAGATCAATCAGTTCCATCTCTTCCGGATCTATCTGGTCGTAATCTTCCTGTGTCAGCTCAGAATTCCCAATTTTCCCAGCCACCAGACTTTCGTATGATTCCAGAATCGATGCTAGAAAACTCATTTGCTGTTTAGCTGTAGGATCGTGAAACGACCTAACGAGTCGATCAGAAGAGTGCTCAGACCGAATCAGAGGCGGAATTCATTGATTCGGTCTTTGTTTAGCTTGGATTCACTATTAAATGTCTCGTATATTGATTTCTGAACGTTTACAGGACTGGAGACACTTCGACAGCACCTCGGCGTCGGAAACTAGAACCTTACAACTGAACTCGTTTGAAGGCTATTTATAGGGAAGACCCTTCCGTTTGAAAGTAACATGATTATTTCAAACGGAACCTTCAAACGTGACCTCTCAAACGGCCATCTCTCAAACGGTTACATGTTCAACTATTACAAATGTTCAAACGGTCAACTATATAAATTCATATTCCATGATGTCACATGTGATGTCACATATGTGATGTCACTTGTGATGTCACCTATGTGATATCACTTGTGATGTCATGCTTGTTCAGATCTGCAACGAACCCGAGACTCGGCATAAGACGAAGACGACAGATGAATGCACCAACAGACTCCCCCTCAGATGTTGACGAGTCTTAAGTGTTGAGTCTTCGGATCTTCAGTCTTTATCAGTCTCTTCTCTTTCTTAGCATATACCAGAATCTTCTCTTTGGCTCTAACCTCGTCAGACTCCCCCTCTCATCATGATGGGATTGCCGTCTGGAATTAGCTATTACCTTGAGATCAATCCCTGGCTTTATCTCTGTTCAATTCATCTCCTACACAATTTTCTCACCACCACATAAGTTTTTACTTAAATCAATAAGAAAAACTTACTGGAAATAGTTACATCAAGTTCAAATTAATGACCCTGATTAACTAAACTTAATTTCTTTCTCAAAGCAAAATATTTCAATTTAGCACACACACTCCCAAACCAATTCATCTTGTTTAGCACTTGGAATTTTGAAAATCAGCTCTTCAACATCAGTTGTCGAAAATCTTTTTTGTATTTTTCAAAATTTATGCTAAAACACACTAAAATCTTTTTGTATTTTTGAATGTAAAGAAATGCAATAAAGAAATATTTACAGACAATATTTTTGTGAGTTTGTGTAAGAGGATCATATCAGTTTATGTGACCAATCACTAGCACCGTTAAGCTTTAAACATTTTCAGTTCTAAACGATTCACGTTGATTGACGATATTGTTGTCCTCTTAAACTCAATCTAAAAACTTTCGAAATGCTTACCGATACGTTAAGGTATATTAAGATAGCACTAAATTCTTATGGACCCCACGATTTCAGCATATCCCCTCATCATGCAATACACTAACTCAAGTAATGCCTTTAAACTTTATCGACTGTGATTTGTGCGAAAATAAAGCAGAATGTTTAAACATTAACAATCAGGTCGATACTTCCGTATACGCAGAGAAAGTCCAATGTTTAAACAAAATAAGAAAATAAAAATAAGTTGAAGTTGTTTAGGCTTTAACCACCAGGTCGATACTTCCGTATACGCAGAGGAAGTCCAAAGCTTAAACGAAACACCAAAGAAAATAAAGCAGAACGTTTAGGCAACAACATCCAGGTCAATACTCACGTATACGCAGAGGATGTCCGATGCTTAAACAAAATAAAGAAATAAAACAAGTTTAAATCTTTGCAAAATGAAATGCACAATCACAGTGACTTTTCAGCAAAGTTGTGAAAGTTCACAAACTTAACCAGTTTTATGTCTTTCGACAATCAGCGATTACTGAGTAGGCACACAATCAAGAAGGACAAAACTAAATACTATGCTTTCGACCATGTTTCCCACTAGAACTAGGCTTTTTCATTTAAGTTTGTATGGTTATTGCAAATCTACTAGTCTAGCTGAGCCTATCGTCACATTTTTAGTGAGATCGTTTATCACATTTTAACTTTACATTTCTTTAGCATGCTGTGACAGTCCAACTGATCTACTATCATTTCCTCTTTTTTTAGCAAAACTCATTTTTAAATTTTTCAATGTTTTTGACATTTTCAAATTTTCTAATTTTTTAAAAAATTTTACTCCCCCTAAAATCAAAATATGTCTCAATTTTGATTTTCTGGGAAAATTTGAAAACAAACTGTACAAGAAATATGACAACATGATGAGAATTACTTCAATTCTCCATTCACTTGGCATGAACAATCAGAACTCCCCCTGACAACAAAACATTTTCCCAAAATGATTTCAAAACACTTAAGTTTGTTTTAATCAAAATGGTTTTTCCGGAAAATTAGTTTTGTGAGTCATTTTTCAAACATGGGGATCATTCATCACCTTGTTTTCTTTAACCGCTTGTAAAAACTAACATTTTTAAGATCAATCCACAAACATCACTTGTAGAAAATCAAGTACAACTTAATGTCCCTGATTTACCACATGTAAGACGAAATATCACTTTCGTGGATTTCTCAAGAAATGTGCCGATTCATGTTCCACGCTTACCAACCTGGGAACTCCGGCAAGTCAGGTTTTTCTATTTAAACAGATTCACCCAAGCCTGACGGTCCTTGGGTGATTTCGAATTCTTGTTCAACAATGGTGGGAAGTTTGCATCATCCATTGTTAGACCAGAATTCTCATTTTTTACCTCAAGACATGGCTCTTCTGGTTTTACCATACCAGAATCATTGCCTGAATGTGGCTTGTCTGACTTTGATGAGCCAGATTCATCGCCTGAAGGTGGCTTGTCTGACTTCGACATGTCAGATTCATCGCCGACCATTTTCTTCTTCTTCTTTTCTTCTTTCGTCCTCAAATTTTGTTTTCTAATGTCAAACTGTCCAAACCACTCAACAGTTTGTCATTTTCAGATTTCAACTTCTCAAAATTTTCTTGCAAAACAAGAATCTGTTTATCATCAAATTGCTTCTCATCTTTCAACTTTTTGACTTCCAATGTCAAACTTTCCGCGTCTTTTACTAGTTTGTCATTGTCATCCTTAAAGTTGTCACATTTGGAGCAGACTGATTCAGAATTTGAAGATTCATTCTTCATTGATTCTTCATTCTTTGGATCTTGTTCTATCTCTATCTTATATGTACCTGCACCAAAGATTGTTACAAGATCAATAGAATTTCCATTATCATCAATATAACAGCCCTTTTTCATATCATATATCAAATTTCTTTTTGCTGCCCAACAAACATTGATTCTTTTGTTTATTTCATATATCACGCCTAAATTCAAATCTTCTAAATTCATTTTTATCTTATCCAACACATCTCTCTTCTTTTGATAAAGTTCATAATCATGATTTTTCAGTTTACTGATGAATTTATTCAGAGATAATTTTGAAAAACTTGAATTTTCTCTCATATTTTTCAAAAAAACATTCCATTCAGCAGGTAATCCATTAGCAAACTTTGATACCATTTCAGCTTCTAATATTACTATCTTGTTTTCTTTCAAATGGTCAATCAAACAATCAAATCGCTTTTCCAAATCATCCAATTTCTCATCTTCCTTACTCAGAAAACATTCGAAACGTTTACTCCAAACCTCTTTGGACAATTTCTGATAGGAACTACTGAAATATCCTCGATACCAATCATTTAACCTTTTAAGATCATGGTTTTCTTTTTCATCAAAAACCATTGCCATCTTTCAAACACAACCTGTTCAAACACCTAACTCTGATTGGGCCGATCAAGACAAATGGGTCGTCTAATGATTTAATGTTTTAACTATTGATAATATCCAACAATCTCAAGTATCCAATGACTATGATTGGGCCGCAAAAATCAAATAGACTTAGACTTTTAATGCTAAATCACATGTATCCATTTAATGACTTGACTGACTTGATCACGTGGATTGATCTCATGCAAATTCAGAATGAGATTTATATCATGCCAACACCATTAATAAACGAATTCACATGATTGGACCAAACACATTATCGAAACAATTATCAATATATTGAGAATATCAAGTGGCCGACACTTTTAATGCTTACTTAAATCTGATAGGACCCCCAAAACCACTAATCCGACAATTCAATTTAAAAGCTCTTTGATTGATGTTCTAATAAATGAGTCAATGAAATCACATGCAGTCTGATTGTATATTGTTCTAGCTGACAACTTTCAATTTACTTTTCACACTAATCGATGATGACCATCTCGGAAATGATTATCACATGAATCAACACGAACTATCACATGAACTCGAATATTACTGACACAATCATGTTGTTTATTTTCAAAGTTACTGACATTCGAATATTAATGAACTATCACATGCTCTTGTAAAATGATTTTCACAACTTGATTGTCTTTTCAAACGGTTCACATAACCCAAAGCACTATCATGTGAAAAACTGAAACACTTTTCAAACAGATGTTTCAAACGATCATGTTGAATTTCAAACAGTCAGGTTATGTTTCAAACGGCCAGGTCGGTTTCAAACAGTCAGAAGCAAATTTCAAATGGTCAGTGCAAATTTCAAACGATATGTTCAAACAGAACACCAGTTTCAAACGTAACAGTCCTGTTTTCAAACGATAGGATCAAATTTCAAACAGAAGGGTATGCATTTTCAAACGGGATGGCAATTTTCAAACAGAACACCTATGCTTCGTTCAAACGGAACCCATATTTCAGTCCTTTTTTATCACTTTTACTTCGAGTTTAGAGCTGAAACTTTCAAGGGTTTGTTAAAATACACTTTTACACATTCTGTGAAAGTTATATCCGATTTTAACCGTGAAAATTTATTCAGTTTTGAAAAGAAGGTGTAGAAATCAGAATATGCTAGCGAAAACGAGCTAAACGGTAAGAACTCTTCCTCCTGAGCTCTGATACCACTTGTAGGATCGTGAAACGACCTAACGAGTCGATCAGAAGAGTGCTCAGACCGAATCAGAGGCGGAATTCATTGATTCGGTCTTTGTTTAGCTTGGATTCACTATTAAATGTCTCGTATATTGATTTCTGAACGTTTACAGGACTGGAGACACTTCGACAGCACCTCGGCGTCGGAAACTAGAACCTTACAACTGAACTCGTTTGAAGGCTATTTATAGGGAAGACCCTTCCGTTTGAAAGTAACATGATTATTTCAAACGGAACCTTCAAACGTGACCTCTCAAACGGCCATCTCTCAAACGGTTACATGTTCAACTATTACAAATGTTCAAACGGTCAACTATATAAATTCATATTCCATGATGTCACATGTGATGTCACATATGTGATGTCACTTGTGATGTCACCTATGTGATATCACTTGTGATGTCATGCTTGTTCAGATCTGCAACGAACCCGAGACTCGACATAAGACGAAGATGACAGATGAATGCACCAACATTAGCAGCATTCATGCTCATTGCTGGAGAATTTTTCAGCTTTAATGCAATATTGCAGAGAATTTCTTCATATTCTTCAGAGTTTGATGTTGTTGACGATGAATGATATCCTGGATCGTAGCTTGGTGAGCTTTTCTGTGAGTCTTCCGTCTTTTCAACACTGTATGCAGTCTTTGGTGATTCACTGACTTTCACCGAAGGTACACTGCCTTTGTAGTAAAGACCGACATTCTGTTGATATGATGAGCTGCTCATCTTGCTTTGTTTTTGCAACTCAAGCTCATGACTCTCTATATTTTCTGTCACACCCCGACCACGTAAAACATCAAATCGTGGCGGAAACGTCGAGGAGTGTTGTAACAGAATTATTGTTCCACAACCATGGTAATTAAAATTACATTTTATTCAACAACCAAAGGCGGAATACATTCACTACAAAAAAAATGCCATTTAGTGGCACACACTTTTAATGGCACTTGACTTTAATGTCACTAATCTAGCTTTTAATGGCACATTGTGTATGCCATATATACTTGATACACATTTTTAGTGACATTTAACTTTTATACCACTAATATATGTTTTTAATGGCACTTGATGTATGACACTAGAAAGTTCTCCCTATTTAACTCTGTAACTTTGAGCGCTTCTATAATTTTTTTATGCCGCTAAAACCATTAAAATTTCCCGCCCATCAAATTTCCCATCCAATCAAATCTCCCTCTCATACAGAAGTTTGGAGTGTTTCTTCCTAGACCTTTACTAATTAGGTTTTTTTTTATGCCCCCACATTTCACTCCCACTCTTCGTCACTCCCTAACCGCCGTCTACCACTCAGATAACCTAACCTGATGTGTCTGGAGGTATCAAGCAGATTGAAGTTATTGGGGACGAAGCCCCTCTCACCTATCCCCCATCCTCTCTATCATCCGTCCTCTATACACTCATTACAACCTCGGAGGAGACTGATACTGGGTTTAGTTGGTAGTTGGTAAATTATTAATTATATATTTAAGATTTGGTAGTTGGTAAATTATTAATTATATATTTTAAGATTCATATACCTATCGTGCATAAGCTAATTATCTTAGGTTTATTTCTTTAATTGAGATATTTTTAAATTCGAATCATAGGTTTGGCTGAATTTGTTCTTTATTTTAATCTTGCGTTGGAAGAATCAACTATTCAAGAATGAGGCCTCTATTTCAATTTGTTCATCAATTCAGGTGAGCAATCTTGGATTTGGTGCTAATCATCTTTTTCTTTTCATGTAGAACTGTACATTGGTATGAATTTGTTTTTATTTTGTTTTTTTTTTTCATCCTACATACCCCCAAATAGTTAGATAAGATATCAACTGTATGAAAATAGACAATTGTAAATATGTGAGAATTGGTAATTTTATCATCGGGTCACAACCTGTTTGATTTGTAAACATATGAAAAGATTAATTTTAGAGTTTGAAAGTGATGAAGCTTTAATTTTACTGGAATTAGTGATAATCAATAGTGCAAGAACACTGTGGTGTGGTTCAGTTTGCTATTATGATGGATTAAAAAGCATGAGTTACCTTTTAAATTCTTCAAATTAATAAAGTATGCTTCATGAGTTGTATCTTGCATGTGCTTTGATTGTTCTAAGCATGCTTATAAGGTGTTCGATCAAATGCCTATAGCTTATTTTGAGATTATTATGTTATATCAACGATGGTTCCTCTTTCCTTTTGTGTTAAATCAACCCAATGCTTGCGAATTGGTACCGTCTACTTGAACAAACCCTAATTTTCATAACATCGCAAGTTCAAGAACTTGACAGATTTCACTACTTTTGCCGCTGACTATTATACCCACTACAATAAATTCAAGCATTAGCGGCGACACTTTTAGCGTCAACATCTAAAAGTCTTGATCCGGGACACGGGCTTTGCAATTGATCTGGGCCGTTGTTTGCTTAACTAATCGAAGGACTAGGGTTTATCCCTGAATAAAACATGTGTAAAAAAGCTCACACAACCAGTTTAGCGGCATTTTCCCTCTTTTCCCTCCAAGATGAAATCTGCACACACCACAACTCATCATCTCCACCGTCGCACCGTTGCACAACCTTGAGTCTGCCGGAGCATTGCCGCACCGCCTTCACTCTGCTGGAGCACCTCCATCTCGCCTGATTCTCCGACGCCACTTCGAAAACGGTACGAATATTCCAAATTGCTTTGTAATTTCAGTTGTTATGTTAGTAATTTGAGTAGATCTGTTGTTGATTTCATGATGTTTGACTGTTTTTTAGTCAAATACAAGCATGGTTAGGGTTGCAGTTCTGGGTGCGGGTTGGGTTGGGCTTTTTTTCAGAACACAAGGGTTGGGTCAGGCTATTTATACATGGCAGTAGATGTATTTCCAGTAGGTACCTAAGAGAAGTTAGATTAGGAGAAGCAGAGGTGCACAAATCGGGTTTTTGGCTCAAACTGGTTCGGTTGAAACCTTGTGGGGTTAGCTCAAAGAAAGTCAAACCCGGTTTTTGGTGAAATAGGTTCGGGTTCTGACCTGGCATTTTAGGGGAAAGGCTTGGGTTTGACCGGTTTGAAATCGGGTACTGGTTTGGTTCGGGCTTGACCAGCTTGAAATTGGTTAATGTTTTTTACCGAATCTGCGTGAAAACATAATGTTCATTTGTTATTTTGACATATAACAAAGAAGACAGTAATGAAACTGGGTAATGTTTTGACCGGTTTGTTTTGTTTTCATTTTTTCAACCTTTCATACTCATAGTCAAAGTCAATTAACCCGAACAAAAGTGATACTTTTTGAAACGTTTTTTTTTACCCAGACTCATTTTCACTCAGACCTGTTCCAAACCTAGTGTGATCTAATTCCATTTAACATGACATACAACCAAACCCGACTTGACTAGTCAGTTTTGGCACCACAAAGGATCCCATTGGAATAGACGTAGATGTCGTGCTTCGACGACTATATCTTTTCTCATTACATTTGCATCGAATAACTTTTTTTTGTAACTGGTTTAGGTTCTATCGTTTCGATTTGGTAACAAATTGGGGTACTAAGGGCAATGGACGTTAATTTTTCTGTTAAATCTAGGTAAAATGACCAATATACCCTTTTAAAACCACAAGGACCATTTATATAATTAGAACACTTTTTAGTTACAGGGACTGTTTTTGTAAATTTATTGTTTTATAACCAGATCATCCAGTTGAGTCACAACATCAGAAGTCATCTTGGAAAATCCATCTTTCCACGACCTCGGTGGTCTCGTGTCTCTGATCATATGTGTTTGGCAAACAGAATTGGCAAGTTCATGTCTTGTTTGGGCGTGATTGTATGCATAAAATTTTCTGAGTTGTTGGTTCCAATGGAACGTAGAATGATTGGTCGAATGCCTAAAATTTTAATTCAGTGATTAGTTTTTAAACTCGGAATTTCAAAGGCAACGAATTGCAGGGTCGCCAAACTTTAGAGAAGTTCTATTTTTATTAAAGATATCTACTAAAATAGTCCTTGTAATTAAATATAATCTATTACAAATATGGTCCTTCTAGTTACAAAAGGGTATTTTAGTCATTTTACCTGAATTTCACATAAAAGATAACGGCCGTTGGCCATAGTACTCCAAGAAAAGCTTCCAATTTCATTAACTTTACCTTTGTTTCTCCATCTTTTAAACCACCAGTTATACACAGGATGGAATAGTGAGGATCAAATGGGTTATCTGACATCCAGAACTGAGTCTTTTAAAAAAAAAATGGTGAAACAGAATTTACAAGAACATCAGGAACTAAACTTAGTTTATGAAAGCAACAATTATTTAAGCCTAATGCAAAATATGATAAAATTCTTGAATATAACCAGGCTTTAAAGCTGATCATCATAGTTTCATGATCAATACACTTTTACTCTATTATTTTGACATATTATCTTGCAGCTTTTATGAATTTCGGCACCTTTTTACATAAGTTTTAACTATCATTTTTTAAGTTTGAAATTGCGTGAGATTGCAAATAAAAACTAGGTTTCATTAGGTTACGAAACCCCTTGAGGCCAGGCTCTATTAGGTGCTGAAATATATCTTTTTGAAAACGGACCGATTGTTTTCGCCACTGGTATAGGTGGGAAGGGGTACATCTAGTAAAAACCTAGGTGACAGGGTAAGTTTAGCACAATCCACTGTGATGGTAATGCGGCTTTTACACCACCACCAACAGCTAGCAGGTAGATCGCAGAGAACATCAACACAGCTTTTTCTCCGCTTACTTTCTCACAATTTGCTGTTGGTAGAAAGATGTTACAAGCAGGTGGTTTCAGCTCCGGGTAGTGAGCTTGAGCTGTGAGTAATGCAAGCCGCTATTGGGAGAATTCTTTGTAGTGACCCCCGAGATCGAAGGAATTAAAGACTGAAAAGAGGAAGGTGAATAAGCAATTGGTGGTGTTGACTGAAACGACGACGTTATCAAGATAAATTATCACGATCTGTCTTTGAATTGGGTTTGTCTCAAAAATCTTATAATTAATGAAAAATTTTGGTTGTTGGGTACAAGTTATTACATATTTGTCTACAAGTTTTGAGCTTTTGCTTAATAGACCGGGCTTCACCTCATAGATCACATCTTAGTAAAGAATTCCAGGTTAGTCATTGATTTTTTTTTATAATATGAGTTGTTTGTTTTGTATTTGATCTCTAAAAGGTCAAATCGTTTTTTTATGCGATCTATTGCTCTCTCGGTTGACCTCCATTGCTCATCATGTTACATTTTTTTATGGGCAAACTGTATAGATAGGTAATCCGGTACCAACTTTGATTAACTTCTTATTTCGGATTTGTTTTCACTATACAAGGCAAGATGGGTGGGTCGGTCAGGGTAATGGTGTAACATTCTTCAAGTAACCAATAAAAATCGTGTAGATCTAAAGAGTGTCAACTTTGTAGCTTAATTTGGGAATTGGTATCCACTTAACATTATTCAGGTAACCGATGTCCTTTTTAACTTAACTAAATATATCTATGTTCTGACTTCTGATATCTGAAATGATTAATTTCTCTTCATATTGGTTCATATCTTCTCATGTCACCTCATTGATGATTTGTAGACCAATGAACTTCATCAATTGGCGCCATTTACTTTCTGCTTGATAGTCGCATTGGTTAGTTCCAATTCTCCTCAACACTCTGGCATAATGCTTTTGAATCTTGCATAGCAAAATTACTTTTACTTGTACCAGAGGGTAGCAAATTAAAATTTTCAAACTGTTTACTTGTGAAAAGGTCAACCTCTTATAAGTTTCATCTCGACTCTTGACTGGTCAAATGGGTAAAAAGCTAATTATAAAAGTGGTTGGGGCGAACGGGTCAAAAGTGTCCATAAAGTTTATCTTTATGATTAAAAACAGTAAAACCTTCTAATTATTTTCATTTACGAAGTGAGATTAATATTTTATTTACATGTTATAATCAATTAATCATATTTTATATATTCACATAAATATTATATAAATAAAAGTTGGGGTAAAAAGTATGTTGGTTGAATCTTACCCATTTTGACCTGTTACAGCCTCTACCCATTTTGTCACTTCTATATGTTATCTTATGATGATACACTACTGAAAATAGTTATAAGAATACCTTATTGTGCTTATAATGATAAGTTATCCTATTATTTCAGTGTAGTGACAAGTTGGGTATAAGCCTTGAACTGGGTAGTTTTGTTACTGGGTAATTTTGGAAGAATGATTTAGGTGCTTTTGTATATTGAAAGTACATTTTGAACGACTTTGACACGCACCCGCTGCAACGCGCTTGTATTCCCACTAGTATTATTAAATGAGTGTATTAGACCAAGCTTTGAGATGATGGTTTGATTAACATCTAGTTTACTTGGTCAGGAGGGAAGTAATCAATTAAGAAGGATGGCTTCATCCTGTTGACCTTCTGCCTTCTGAAACACAGATGAACGGGAACCAGACACATATTGATGATACTAAAAAAATTGAAGTTTTCAGTAGTTGCCTTTCACTCTATAATGGACACACTGGTTATTTATTTATTTATTTATTTATTTATTTTGTCTCAGCAAAATGTGCTTATTATGTGAACAGGCACATTCATTGCACATAAGCCTAGCAAAATGTGCGCGGTCGGGATCAAAACTTGTTCGGGACAAACTTGGTACTCGTAAAATGGGTTGTTTAGAAAAAGTATCAATTGTGTTCAGGTTCAAATGGGTCGTTTTAGTAAAAAAGTACATTGGCGTTGGGTGGTTTCGAGCCGTTCTAAGTTAGATGCTCCCGCGTGAGACAGTTCTTGCACGCACTCGGTTTCATTTTTATTGTGCGTTACCTTTTGTTTTCTGCTTATGCGCTGCGCCTCAGCACCGCCTTTTTGCGCCTCAACACCGTTTTTTCAAAAAAAACCCATTTTTGCGCCTAGGCTACCACAAGGCGCCATAGGTGCGCCTTGCTGCGCCCGAGCGCCTAGGCGCGCGCTTTTTGCGCTTTTGACAACATAGGACAATTGAGTAGTTCAAATTTGTGTCAATAGTTTTATTTAACCTTGCACTTTCACATTTCTGAAATTGCTTCAATTTCTTTTGTGCAGTTTATAAAACTCCTACTGTAAAAGAAGACCCTGGATTGTTGATTTTGTCATGGTTAGACTCTACTATGAAGGTGTGACTCAATTCAACAGTCAATACTCGTGTAGTCAATACCAAGTATGTACTCCCAACTCAACTTTTAATTTTATTGAACTTGATAAGTTAATAAAATTGATGACTTTTGGAACATACTTTTCATTAGAACATATTCTTAAGTACATGTTATAATTAAAGGGTTACTTGTGAAAAGTCTAAAAAAGAATTTTAATCGTTCAAAAGTTGAAATGTTAATTAAGATTGACACACTTTAACCATCTAAAAGTGCACTTTAGCCAACCCATTAACAACTCACTCCAGGTTATAATTTTCTTTTACGAAAAAGGTCTTGATCTGATTTAGATAATATAACAAGAAATAACCAAAACTGTCATAAGTTGTTGGAGGTAAAACATTCTGCATAAAATCGCATTAGCTAGATTCAACATATTCTAGAGTGCCTCACGTGCTTTATTAAACCAAGGTCTTGAATTGTTGATACTATTCTTTCGCATTACATTTCCACTGATTTCATGTTTTTGTGTCTTAGTTCTATGTTAGATGAAGTAAATTAGGTGTTTACAACTGAAGGAAACATTATATTCATATAAACCTAATCTTGTTAGTAGTTTATAAAAATAATCCTCTTAGAAATCTAACTTGTGATATTTTTAACAGGTAATTGTTAGTACCATTGCTTATAAAGCGTTAGCATGAGGATCATTTTACTTGTATGAAGATTGTCAAAGAGGTTCATGAAGTCAACGGAATTCGAGTTTTTATTCAAACATTTGTGGGTTGTTTTTTTATGTTTGATATTTAGACTTAATTTGACATTGATTATATATTTTTTTTTTTGCGAAATTTGGAGAAATTTGGAATATGTTTGGATAATGATCAAACTTTTTATTGAAGTGATGATATTATGATTTTTATATTCTATATTTGTATTTTAATTCTATATTGTAAATAAATAGTGATAATAATAATATACTAAACATATGTTGTGGTGCTTGTTAATGTGATTTTTGTGGCAAAATTATGTGCCACTAAAAGTAGTATGAATATTCAACTAAAAATAGTTTTTACCGACATAAAATTTGTGCCACAAAAGTTTCTTTTGTAATACTGTGGTAGAAACAAAAGGTGCCACTAAAAGCCTAAATATTTATAGTGGCACACTGAAAAGTGCCACTAAAAGGCTTTAGTGACACTGCTTCTAGTGGCACTTTTTTTGTGTGCCGCTCATTCTTTAAAGGGTTTTTAGTGGCACTTTATTGGCTTTTGGTGGCATTTTTTGTGTGTCACTGTATGGCATTTTTTTTGTAGTGATTGTTTCAAAACAAGAACCAAAGAGTACATTACATAATTAAACTAGTTCTATCTTTATTTTAAGTCTCTAAGGCACAGGTCCGCCCTAGTGTGTCACGAACATCCTAAGCAGCAGCTCCTGAAAACACATGTGAAAATAGGTACGTCAGCATAAAAATGCCTGTGAGATACATAGGTTTTATGAAAATAGGATTCATGACTTGAGTTTAAAGAAATGTTTTATAAAATTTAGTCATGAACCTTGTTAATTGTTTTGTTTTTATAAATCATTTGAAAAACGATAGCAAAATCAGATGATATGTATGTATAAAAGAGTAGTGTATGGTTAAAAGAATAACCAAGCAAAAAAAAAGAGTTTGTATAAACCAAGTTATTTGTAAAACAATGTTTATGTGAAAATGTGTTGTAAATGTAATATGTCTAAACTGAAGTGGTTTAAATGACGCTACGATTTGTAATATCATACAAACACTTATATATAGGAAGTACCAGCGGCGTATCCACCATGCTAGTATCATATTACACACGCCTCGTTATTTAAGTCACTCAAACCAACCAACAATGTAAAATATCCATGTTTAATCCAATAGTCAAATGTCATAGTATAACCCAAGTTAAATATAAATCATGTAATGTGTAAACAAAAGTTATGTATGGTAAGTAAAATGAGACTACTTAAACCACAAGTAAAAATGTACAAAACAAAGTATTTTGAATAAACCAAAAGTTATGTTTTGTAAAATAAATAATTAAATAGATGCTTTACTGATACAAACACTTATGCGGTAAGTTAACGCATACATTCAAGCCTTGAGACAGTAGGATAACCTTAGAGTAAAGATTATCAAAGTAAAATGTTTTCGGATTCAGTCATTCCTTACATCCAAACAAACCTAGGATGTCTGGAACGGGATTTGTCAAGTCCTATGGTACCATTACTTACTACCGAGCGGCGTAGCTGTAACAACCCTCGGTAAAACCGACGCCCTTATAATATTTTCGACAATCTGTTATATGTTAAAATACCCTTATATGTCTTGTATTACACCCCGTATGCGGAAACCGAGCCCAGAATAGATTATAACATATAAAATAAATAAAAAATAAGAAAAATAGAGTTGAGGCGGGCCGCATAGACCCACCCCAACATCTCACGCGGGCGGTATCAAGGCTAGAATAGACTCCGCTGAATTCTTTAGTTAAAGCGGGCCGCGTAAGAGTCTTTGTTAGTTGACGCGGGCCGCGAGAGATCGTTAAACGCGGAGACATCCGGTGCTGACACGTGTCGACATCGTGTCGAGTCTACAAGCTGACCCAGCCAAGCTATAGAGTTGACCAGGGTTGACGCGGGCCGCGTAACCCTGGCCTGTGCTTTACGCGGGCCGCGTGGTAGTCGGGTTTTGCAACTATAAATAGAACGCATCAGTTTTCGTTTTCCGTCGCTCATTCTCAATTCTCAATCTCGAATTTCTGAAGTTATAAGCATAATAGTTGGGTATTATACCCCTAATTAGCGAGGTTCTGCTCCGTTATAAGTATTATAACCCCAGTTTTGTAATAGTTACACTGCCCGATTGATTTAGGGTTCCGTAACAACTGTCGTGGTTCTGCCCGACGTAGTTGTTGGAATGCCGTCTCGGGGAGGGTATCATTAATAATTTCAAAGGGTTATGATACTAACCAATGTATATTTGTATAAATTATAGATTATATCCGGGAAACCCTTACGAGAAGCCTAAGATAGCAATGTGAGTTTATCCTCTTTTTGATAATCTTTTTGGTAATGTTTTACCAAACCATAAATGTTTTACCATGAAATTTAGCAATGATTGAGTCTTTGTAGTTCTTCAATTACTGCCAGTATGTTGGGGTTTTATATACAAAATGTACTACACTGTGAGTAGTAAGTCGAGGATGACAATACGTTACCATTGGACAATGAGTTAGCCAATGGGTAATATGACCCACAAGTCAGGGTTGACAGTACTAATGGAGTAATTGTGTTGACATAAATAATGTGATCGCTCTCAATACTGTTCACTGTGATTTTTTTATTGAAACTTGATTAAACTGGGATTCACTCACCAGTATTTCCGACTGACAAATGTTTTTAAAACACGTTTCAGGTAACCCAATGTGACAGCCAATTAGTAAAAAGCCAGCTGGAGAGCACTGAAGGCTTGGGAAAAATGTGGCTATAAAAGTTACCAAATAAACGGTGTTTTAAATTTAAATAAAATAGGGTTTATCCCTATAAATGTATTGTAATAAGAAATTTGGGTTTTACCCATCTGATTATTAATATTAAATGAGGTGGTTTTACTCTGATAAACATTTCCTAACTACGGTCCTGATGTAAATTCCGCTGCAAGATTAAATAACCCTGATACCACCGAAACTCTGTGATCGCGTCCGCCCGTTCCCGGGGATCAGGGATCGGGGGTTGCGACAGGAGGTGATATCAGAGCCTAGCCACTGGTCTGAGCCAAAGAAGTATTCTGCTGACACTTAAATTCTATATTTTGTGTTAGGAAATAAATTACAGAAATACGTGTATAACTGTAATTATGTGTTATGTGTTATTTGACTATTTGTTAGTTTTCAGTATGAGTGATCAAGGACCATCAGATGTGAATCGTCAGTTATCTGATTCACCTAGGAGTGAGGGTACATCATCACAGCCTGCCCTTTCGGGGTATTCTGCTGATCAGGAGGAAGGAATATTTGCCTTTAGAGCTCAATCTGAAGAGCCATTTTCTAATAAGAAACGAGGATGGTTCAGTAAAGAAGCTTTTGCTCGTAGAAAGAGAATGCGAAAATTGCAACAGCAAAGGGCTTTAGCAGCTATTAAGCGAGAGACAGATGCCCATACTCAAGATATGCTAAATAGAAGCCTAGCTAATTTCCATATCTTAGCTACAACTGTTGCTGACCCAAGTCTGGAACAACTAGTAGCCCCACAACCACAAAACCCAGAACAACCTATGGAGATAGAAAATCAGGAAAACCAAGTGGAGATGCACGACTTTAACCCAGAAGAAATCCCTAGGATGCCTGCACCGAACCCCCTAGACCCGAATTACGACCCCTGGTGGGACGATAATAGGGACTTTGTGCAACGTTACCCTATCCAGGATTATCTGTAACACCCCCAAAATACCACCTGCGGAAACTCCGCGAGGCGTGTTACTCATCAGAGTTCGAGCCACCAATCACATTGAACCAATGATAAATACTAAAATAAAACATGTTATGAATTACCAATAGAAAATGTCAAACATAAGGTTACTCCCAAAGAGTTGAGTAGCGGAAGCATATAATAAATCGTTTAACAATTGTTTCATAATAAATGTTCAAAACCAACGTTTCACTTATAAATTAATCCAAGAGCCTCGATCCATGACCACTCCAGCACTCCCAGATAGCAAGTCCACGTCACGAATTCTAATGACCTGCAAGCATGCAGACAAGTGTGTCAGACGACGCTGGTGAGTTCAAGGTTATGTTAATGTGTGTAGTTACCAGCTATCTGTTAAGTCAACTCATCATTTCGTTTTGAAATTGTTATGAACGTAGGAGAGTCTTATATATTGGAAGTGTGTCCAATATATACCATGGGAGTGTGCCCAATATAACCTGGGAGTGTGCCCAACCCCAATGCCCCTAACCAAGCATTGGTAATGATGTCCCGGTAACTAGTTACCCCAGTATTCCCTTTTGACACGTTTACCAGATATCCCAAACCACCGGGACGCATGCTTAGAGAAGTGCAATGAACTCACCTTGATTTGCTCGGTAAGATTAACTACTGGTTCACACTTAATCAGTCAACCCTAAAGTAGGCATGTGTACCAAAATCAGTTTGCGTTCATGAAGTTCACGTATAGATACAATCAATGATCACCAAGTAGTACATATCACATAATCGACATTGTACAAGTCATGCATAGTATTTAACAGCAGTTAACTAACTGGGTTAACTCTAACAGAAATAAACTAAGTTACTGTGCAAAGTATTCAAGTCGGCGAAACACAGGTTTGGCGAAACACTTTATTGACGAAACACATTCTGTTTCGTCGTTCCATCCGTTGACGAAACATAGTTCTGTTTCGTCAACTACACTTGGCGAAACACCCTATCTGTTTCGTGAACAGTTCTGATTCGTAAGCTAGTTTTAGTTACGTCAAGCATCAGTTACGTCAATCATGTCGATCAGTTACAGTGTCAACACAGAAACCCTAAGGATCATGAACAGCCGTTACCACATCAATCCGTAATCATACAGAAATCGCTCACCATCCAATCATCATCTAGTTAATACTTAAACCGTAAGTTATCTAAACGTATATCGATTCACAACGGTAACACGTATTCGGACGGTAACAAATCATCAAGATATCATTATCAAAAATCACGTATATCATACACAGATCTGATCTTAACGGCTTACCAATTCCTGATTCGGTTTCATGAGAAATTCATATATATATATTTATCAATTGAATCAACGGATTGTATTACAATATCAAACCCTATTCGACATCCTGACATGAACCCTAACATTCAACAGGTAGTGTCGGTTACAAACATACATCATCATAACAGAATCACAGTACAAATAAACACGTATACGGATGAAAGATCAATCAACAACACATGGATTTACTAACCGAGATGATGGTTTGATCACACAAGGATTTCCGATGAGTGTTCGTTTGCCGTCACACAATAGAGGGTTCTCTAGGGTTTTCTCGTTTTGTTAAAAATGTGAAACTGAACCCTTTTGCACGTGAATATACGCGAAATAACGAAATGGGCCCCTAATGGGCTTCGGTGAATCGTGGGCCGGCGAATCAGCTGGTTTCGTCGAAATGGGAATGACGAAACAGGCATCTGTTTCGTCGGGTCTGGTCTTGGCGAAACACTTTTGTTTCGTCGAGCTCATTCATGTGTTAACAGTTTAAGTTTTTCAAAAGGTTTCAAGTTATACAACCAAACACATAATCATGCAAACACACTATGTTTCATCATATCACCATGTGTATATTACAAGTCAACAAATCAAACAACTAAACAGTCAAAGTCAACGTGCATTTAATGCGAAAGTGGAAGTCGGAAACTCGAGTTGTCACATTATCCCCAACTTGAAAGAAATTTTGTCCCGAAATTTGATAAGCCATCCGCAACACGATGCGATGCTAATCAGGACAACTGTGCATTTTCCGCGGGTGTCACATCATCCCCAACTTGAATGGGAATTTCGTCCCGAAATTCACCAGTTACATGAGATCTAGAATTGCTAGGCTTGGTCTTGTCCTTGGGGAACAAATGTGGATACTTAAGTTCCATTTGGTCCTCGCGTTCCCACGTGAACTCCGGACCACGTCTTGAGTTCCAACGAACTCTCACAATAGGTATACGGCTGTGCTTACGAACTTTAACTTCCCGATCCATAATCTCAATTGGTTCTTCGACAAACTGCAACTTGTCGTCTATTTTCAGCTCTTGATATGGTACTACTAATGGGTCGTCAGCATAACACTTCTTTAACTGTGATACATGAAATACGTCGTGAACATTGCCCAGTTCAGTGGGTAACTCCAACCTATAAGCCACCTTACCGATACGCTCAAGAACTTTAAACGGCCCAACATAACGTGGATTCAGCTTGCCACGCTTCCCAAAGCGTACAACCCCTTTCCACGGTGAGACTTTCAGCATGACGCGGTCATTTACTTCAAACACTACTTCCTTGGCACGCTCGTCAGCATAGGCCTTCTGGCGGTCACGAGCAGCTGCCATACGTTCCCTGATTTTCACAATCATATCTGAAGTTTCGAGTACCATCTCAGGACCTGTGATCTGACTATCACCCACTTCAGCCCAGCAGAGAGGTGATCGGCACTTCCTCCCGTACAGTGCCTCAAATGGTGCCGCTTTGATACTGGTGTGGTAACTGTTATTGTAGGAAAACTCTACCAACGGCAAGTGCTTCTCCCATCCTTTCCCAAAATCAATAACACATGCCCGCAGCATGTCCTCTAATGTCTGAATAGTACGCTCACTCTGACCATCTGTCTGTGGATGATAAGCCGTGCTCATATCTAGACGTGAGCCAAACATCTTATGCATAGCCTGCCATAACTCCGAAGTAAAACGAGGATCTCGATCAGAGATAATAGAAGTCGGCACCCCGTGCCTAGAAACCACCTCTTTAAGGTACACTGCTGCGAGCTGCGAATACTTATCGGTCTCCTTGATTGCTAAGAAATGTGCTGACTTTGTGAGACGGTCGACAATCACCCATATAGTATCGTTCCCAGCCTGTGTTCTAGGTAACCCCGTAACAAAATCCATAGCGATCTGTTCCCATTTCCACATGGGTATCTCTGGCTGCTGGAGTAGACCCGAAGGCTTCTGGTACTCGGCCTTGACCCTAGCACAGGTCAAACACTTACCCACATAGGTGGCAATAATAGCTTTCATGTTCGGCCACCAATACAAAACCTTGAGGTCCTGGTACATCTTATCAGACCCTGGATGAATAGAATATCGTGACTTGTGTGCTTTGTCCATCACAAGTTCTCGAAGATTACCAAATGAAGGAACCCATATCCGTTCCATGAAGTAGTAAATATCGTCAGACCGTTGCTCGAACTTCTTCTTGTGTAAACCTCGTAATCCTTCAGCTTCGATATTTTCTTCCTTTAACGCTTCAATCTGAGCTGAACGAATCCGGGCAGGTAAATTAGAGTGAATAGTAAGCTGTAGGGCACGAACACGCTTCTGTTTCGGTTCCTTGCGACTAAGAGCATCAGCTACAACATTAGCTTTACCCGGATGATACTTGATAGCACACTCATAATCATTAAAAAGCTCAACCCAACGCCGTTGACGCATATTCAATTCCTTCTGGTCGAAAATATGTTGAAGACTCCTGTGATCGGTATAGATGGTACACTTGGTACCGTACAGGTAATGCCTCCAAATTTTCAACGCGAAGACTACGGCTCCTAACTCCAGGTCGTGTGTCGTGTAGTTCATCTCGTGTACCTTCAGCTGTCGAGATGCATAAGCTATCACCTTGTCTCGCTGCATCAACACACAGCCGAGACCTTGAATAGACGCGTCGCAATAAACTACAAAATCTTCAGTACCCTCTGGTAGAGATAAAATCGGTGCGCTGCACAACTTCTGCTTTAAGAGCTGAAAAGCTTCTTCCTGGTTCGATCCCCAAGAATAAACAACTTTCTTTTGAGTCAAGGCGTTGAGAGGCTGTGCAATCTTCGAAAAATCCCGAATAAAACGACGATAATACCCCGCAAGACCAAGAAATTGACGCACCTCCGAAGGATTCTTTGGTGCCGCCCAATTTCGTATAGCATCGATCTTGGCAGGATCCACATGAATACCCATTTCGTTAACGATATGCCCGAGAAAATGCACTTCCCGAATCCAGAAGTCACACTTAGAAAACTTCGCGTACAATTGCTCCTTCCTCAGGAGCTCCAAAATGAGACGAAGATGGCGCTCGTGGTCTTCCTTGTTCTTGGAGTAGATCAAAATGTCGTCAATGAAAACGATAACGAAGTCGTCAAGGTAAGGTTTGCACACGCGGTTCATGAGATCCATGAAGACTGCTGGTGCGTTGGTCATCCCAAATGGCATAACCAAGAACTCATAGTGACCATACCGCGTTTGAAAAGCCGTTCGAGGCACATCCTCCTCTCTAACCCGTACCTGATGATACCCCGACCTCAAATCAATCTTGGAATAAAAACTGGATCCCTGTAGCTGGTCAAACAAGTCGTCGATGCGAGGCAGGGGATAACGATTCTTGATCGTCACCTTGTTGAGCTCACGGTAGTCTATACACATACGAAAAGACCCGTCCTTCTTCTTTACAAATAATACAGGGGCTCCCCAAGGAGATGAACTAGGACGAATGAAACCTCGGTCCAATAATTCCTGAAGTTGGTTCGACAATTCTTGCAACTCTCCTGGTGCAAGACGATACGGAGCACGAGCAATCGGCGCCGCTCCTGGCTGAAGATCAATCTGAAATTCCACCTGATGATGTGGAGGTAAACCGGGGAGTTCTTCAGGAAAGACATCAGGAAACTCTCGAACAATAGGAAGGTCTTCGAGTTTCCTTTCGTCAGTCTGAGAATTAGTAACTAGGGCGAGAATGGAAGGATAGCCCTTTCGTAGAAAACTTAGGGCCTTCATGGCTGAGATAATACCTACTGTAGCACCGCTACGATGACCCTGGACCGATAGAGATTCACCACTAGCAAGGGGAATGCGAACGATTTCTCCTTGCAGAGAATTTCCGCCTGATATTTGGATAACCAATCCATTCCCACAACTACATCGAAGCTCCCGAGAGTGACAGGAAGTAGGTCAATGTCAAATACTTGACCTAAGAGATCTAATTTGCAACCCATGAGAACATGTGACGCTTCGATAGTTTTACCATTCGCTATTTCTACTATATGCTTAACAACAAGAGGCGTAGGACTCAATCCTAGACGTCTACTGAATTCCAAAGACACATAACTCCAATCGGCACCTGAATCGAATAAAATAGAAGCATACACACCATTTACTGAAAACGTACCAGTAACCACGTTGCCGTCGTTTCGAGCTTCACCAGCTCCAATAGTAAATCCGCGACCACGCGCCACGTTGCCCCCATTGTTGCCATTGTTGTTGTTGTTCCCAGCGTTATTGTTATTCGGGCGGTTGTTGTCGTTAGCGTTTTCATTTAACTGAGGGCAATCCCGCTTAAAGTGACCCTCGTCCCCACACTGATAGCACCCCTTTCTGAAGCCCTGGTTCTGCTGGGGTGGTTGTCCCTGCTGTCTCTGATTTTGCTGGTTCTGTTGCTGCTGGTGTTTGGGCTGTGGGGCCCTACAATCTTTGGCCTCGTGGCCCGCTTTACCACACCTGTTACATACCCGTCCACACTGCCCGAAATGATGATATCCACACTTGTTACACCGTGGCTTCCTCCCCACATATGAACCCTGACTTTGGCTACCTCCCTGGCCTTGATTGACAGAAGACGACTGGCTGATGCTGCGATTGCTATTGTTGTCTGGCCTTTTCTGAGTCTGACCCGCACTAGATGCTTTGTCGTAATTGTTCCACTTCCGCTTGTTATCATTAGCGGATGCAGTGGCAGTGGGTGCAGCAGCAGTAGTGGTTGAAACACGCGGTGGTAACGAGTTACTCTCTACCTCTTGATCCACAATCTTGTGGGTCAAACGGACAATCTGTGTTAAATCATTGAGATGGGCTGCAGTGACCAAATTCTTTACACGCGGAGGCAGCCCCTTGATGAATAACTCAATCCTCCGAGACATAGGCCGGGACAAATTCGGGCACATGTCGGCCAGTTCATACGATCGCTTCACATACGCTTCGACTTCAGATCCTACCATCTTCAAGTCATAATACTCATTTTCCAACTTCTGGATCTCATCCCGAGGACAGTACTCCTCCCTGATCAGTTCTTTAAAATCATCCCAAGTTGTGGCATTCGCTGCCTCGATGCCCAGCAACTGCACTTGGGCATTCCACCACGTTAGGGCACCATCCGCTAAGGTACCCGCAGCATATTTCACTCTGTCCCCAACGGGACAGTTACATATAGCAAACACGGACTCGGCTTTCTCGAACCATCTCAAGAGTCCCACAGCCCCTTCAGTCCCGGTGAAGGTCTGTGGCTTACAGTCCATGAACGTTTTAAACGTACAGACGGGCTGATTGTTCTGGGGATGCGCTTGCTGACCTAAAGGATGAAAGGAAACACATTACAGGAGTGAAAAGACGTGTATGCGACATAAGAGTAAAGAGTACTTGGTACATTCCGTACCAGCTTGATAGGCTGCTAAAGCCTCAGCCACACGGGTGTTGATTAGGTCAGTCAACTCAGCCTGAGTCATGTTAATGTTGCCACGTCCGTTTCCTCGTCCACTCATGATTCTATAGATAGAGATGAACCGATTCAGGAAATCGAAACGAGATAGAAATCAAGTATCATGTTGATATCTATGCACTACCAAGTTCACACATAATAAGGCAGAAACCTTCTCACACTTGATAAGCCTCACTGGGACTTGCATGCACCCCACGTTATTATTAAGTGTGCACCCATAATAATAAGGCAATTTGCATGCTCATCTCAGTGCCTCTTAGCTTGCGCTCGAAGTTTCCCCCGTTCACACAACACAACGATTGATATCACAAGTTTACAATTCACATAAGCCGAAGAGTAGTGTCACACTATCAAGTCACCATAGTATCAAGGGTATAGTTTCATGCAAGTTATGAGTGTGTGACTACTAAGGAAGTAATGCATAAACTAAACAGAAGACGAACCTTGTGATCTGGAGCTGAGTGTCATGATTGATTCTTCGAAGGTATTCGGTTATAGTCTGGTTTTATAAAACGTTTTAAAACCTAGTTCACTATAACCAGTGGCTCTGATACCAACTGTAACACCCCCAAAATACCACCTGCGGAAACTCCGCGAGGCGTGTTACTCATCAGAGTTCGAGCCACCAATCACATTGAACCAATGATAAATACTTAAATAAAACATGTTATGAATTACCAATAGAAAATGTCAAACATAAGGTTACTCCCAAAGAGTTGAGTAGCGGAAGCATATAATAAATCGTTTAACAATTGTTTCATAATAAATGTTCAAAACCAACGTTTCACTTATAAATTAATCCAAGAGCCTCGATCCATGACCACTCCAGCACTCCCAGATAGCAAGTCCACGTCACGAATTCTAATGACCTGCAAGCATGCAGACAAGTGTGTCAGACGACGCTGGTGAGTTCAAGGTTATGTTAATGTGTGTAGTTACCAGGTATCTGTTAAGTCAACTCATCATTTCGTTTTGAAATTGTTATGAACGTAGGAGAGTCTTATATATTGGAAGTGTGTCCAATATATACCATGGGAGTGTGCCCAATATAACCTGGGAGTGTGCCCAACCCCAATGCCCCTAACCAAGCATTGGTAATGATGTCCCGGTAACTAGTTACCCCAGTATTCCCTTTTGACACGTTTACCAGATATCCCAAACCACCGGGACGCATGCTTAGAGAAGTGCAATGAACTCACCTTGATTTGCTCGGTAAGATTAACTACTGGTTCACACTTAATCAGTCAACCCTAAAGTAGGCATGTGTACCAAAATCAGTTTGCGTTCATGAAGTTCACGTATAGATACAATCAATGATCACCAAGTAGTACATATCACATAATCGACATTGTACAAGTCATGCATAGTATTTAACAGCAGTTAACTAACTGGGTTAACTCTAACAGAAATAAACTAAGTTACTGTGCAAAGTATTCAAGTCGGCGAAACACAGGTTTGGAGAAACACTTTATTGACGAAACACATTCTGTTTCGTCGTTCCATCCGTTGACGAAACATAGTTCTGTTTCGTCAACTATACTTGGCGAAACACCCTATCTGTTTCGTCAACAGTTCTGATTCGTAAGCTAGTTTTAGTTACGTCAAGCATCAGTTACGTCAATCATGTCGATCAGTTACAATGTCAACACAGAAACCCTAAGGATCATGAACAGCCGTTACCACATCAATCCGTAATCATACAGAAATCGCTCACCATCCAATCATCATCTAGTTAATACTTAAACCGTAAGTTATCTAAACGTATATCGATTCACAACGGTAACACGTATTCGGACGGTAACAAATCATCAAGATATCATTATCAGAAATCACGTATATCATACACAGATCTGATCTTAACGGCTTACCAATTCCTGATTCGGTTTCATGAGAAATTCATATATATATATTTATCAATTGAATCAACGGATTGTATTACAATATCAAACCCTATTCGACATCCTGACATGAACCCTAACATTCAACAGGTAGTGTCGGTTACAAACATACATCATCATAACAGAATCACAGTACAAATAAACACGTATACGGATGAAAGATCAATCAACAACACATGGATTTACTAACCGAGATGATGGTTTGATCACACAAGGATTTCCGATGAGTGTTCGTTTGCCGTCACACAATAGAGGGTTCTCTAGGGTTTTCTCGTTTTGTTAAAAATGTGAAACTGAACCCTTTTGCACGTGAATATACGCGAAATAACGAAATGGGCCCCTAATGGGCTTCGGTGAATCGTGGGCCGGCGAATCAGCTGGTTTCGTCGAAATGGGAATGACGAAACAGGCATCTGTTTCGTCGGGTCTGGTCTTGGCGAAACACTTTTGTTTCGTCGAGCTCATTCATGTGTTAACAGTTTAAGTTTTTCAAAAGGTTTCAAGTTATACAACCAAACACATAATCATGCAAACACACTATGTTTCATCATATCACCATGTGTATATTACAAGTCAACAAATCAAACAACTAAACAGTCAAAGTCAACGTGCATTTAATGCGAAAGTGGAAGTCGGAAACTCGAGTTGTCACATTATCCCCAACTTGAAAGAAATTTCGTCCCGAAATTTGATAAGCCATCCGCAACACGATGCGATGCTAATCAGGACAACTGTGCATTTTCCGCGGGTGTCACATTATCCACCCATACAGAACATAGAAGCCTACCCAGGTATGGACCCTTTAGATCCCTATTACCAAGATGATTATATTAGGGAGATATTAGAGGATCCTTATCAATTTCATGAACTGTCACCCCCATATCAGGAACCCGCACCCCAGATTCCAAACCCATTCCGAGAACCTGCACCCCCAATGAGTACATAAAATGTTCAAGAACTTAGGACTTTCGGGGAGGAAATTTTAGAAAGCAGTGAGAGAATGCGTCAGGTGGGAGAGCGTCTCGTATGGAAATACGATGAGCGCAATATGGATTTTTGGATAAATCCATATCCTTGAATGTGAATGGAGGAAATGGTAGTAATAATAATAATAATAATAATAATAATAATAATAATAATAATAAAATAAAATATGTGTGTACGGATGCATATTATTATTAGTGTGATTCTATTTATGTTGGTATTGTAATTTCATTTCAGTACTAGTATGTAATAGACGCGTAAGTATATGAAAAGAGTATAGTAACAATGATCTACGTTTTTGGCTAGATTGTGTGTCATGTGATTAACTATATTAGATATTAATTGTGATATTAATATGGGATAAATGTTTAAAATTCAGATGGCCGATGAAGGAAATCAAGGAAATCTGAATAACGATAACCAGAGTAACATTAACGTGGTTAATGAAAATCCAAGCATCAATAACAATGGAAACCAAGTGGATAATAGTGCTATCCAACACATAGTAGCACAGGGAATTATAGATGCAATGCCATTTATTCTTCAAACTGTTAAGGATGCTGATAATAAAAGTAAGCATAGCAGTAAGCGACCCGTTGAACCAGAAAACAGTGTGAACAATGGACCTATACTTCAATTGCCTATTCCCAAAAGAAGAAGAACCATGCCTTATGGTTGTTCTTATAAAGAATTCTGGTCTTGTAAACCAATGGAATTCTCGGGCAACGAAGGGGCCATTGCTACCTTACACTGGATAGAAAAGACTGAGGCAGTCTTAAGAATAAGCAAGTGTGCTGAAGAAGATAAAATATTGTTTGCTTCTAATCTGTTTAAGAATGCAGCATTAGAATGGTGGAACACTATCCTCCAGACAAGAGGAAGTGATCAAACCTACAATATGGAATGGGAAGAATTTAAGAACAAAGTAGAAAAGAAATTCTGCCCACCCAATGAAAAGGAACAGATAGCAAACAAATTCCTAAACCTTAGGATGACTGGTGTGGATAGTAAGGGGTACACGAAATTATTCTTTGAATATGCCAAAATAGTGCCAACTCTTGCTTCACCAGAACCAATGTTAATCTCCCGTTATATTTGGGGATTAATTGGAGAGATTAGACACGTAGTCAAGGAGGCTAGACCTCAAACCATAGAAGAAGCTGTAGAACTAGCCAATACCTTGACAGATGAATTAATCTGTACTAGAGAAGAAGATCAGAGGAGGAACCTAACCCAAAGGCTTACACAAGAATTTCGTTCTGGAAATTACAATCGTAGGAATATGGGTTCTACATCTGCACCATACTGCAAGGTCTGCAAGAAAAAGCATTCGGGAAAATGCTCCATTCTCTGCAATTATTGCAAGATGCCAGGGCACAAGGAAGAAAATTGCAGGAAGAAATCCAGTAATGGATTGTGCTACAACTGTGGAGAAAAAGGTCATATCAGGCCAAACTGTCCGAAATTGACCCCAGCTGCAGACAACAAGAATACTAAAAATGCTAGAGCATTTGTTATGACTGCAGAAGAAGCCAAGATGATCCCAGACGTTATAGCTGGTACGTTTTTAGTTAATGATATATTTTCTAAAGTATTATTTGACTCTGGTGCGAACCAAAGTTTTATTAATACTTCGTTTTGCAAAATTCTAAATCAGTCATTAACTAAACTACCACAAGAATGTCTAGTAGAGACAGCTAATGGAGAAACCGTTAGGATTTCTGAAATCTTGCAGGGAGCAAGCATAGAAATTTTAAATCAGAAATTTCTAGCAAATCTATATCCCATGAATCTGGTAGGATTCGATATTGTTTTAGGAATGGATTTGTTAATAGCCAATAAAGACAATATTTTGTGTGATCAAAAGTCAATTCAAATAAATTCACCAAAAGGTAAAACGATCACAATTAAAGGAGATAAACCTTCTAGGTCCACTAAGTTCATCTCTGTAATGAAAACTGCAAGTTGTATAAGAAAAGGTTCTATAGTGTATTTGATTTCTATAATCACTAACACTAAAGGAAAAGAACTAAAAGATATTCCAGTAGTGTCACAGTTTTCAGATATCTTTCCAGAAGAATTACCAGGACTACCTCCAAACAGAGAAGTTGAATTCAGAATTCACCTGCTACCAGGAACAGCACCGATTGCCAAAGCACCTTATCGTTTGGCACCCGCCGAAATGCAGGAACTGAAGAAACAATTAGATGAATTATTAGAGAAAGGATTCATACAACCAAGTTCGTCGCCATGGGGAGCGCCAATATTGTTTGTTAAAAAGAAGGACGGATCAATGCGTATGTGCATTGCTTACCGTGAATTAAACAAGGTTACGATTAAGAATCGGTACCCATTACCGAGAATCGATGATCTGTTTGATCAACTGCAAGGAGCTCGATTTTTCTCTAAAATCGATTTAAGGTCAGGATATCATCAATTAAAGGTACAGGAAGAGGACATTCCTAAAACCGCTTTCAGAACAAGGTATGGCCATTATGAATTTACTGTCATGCCATTTGGTTTAACCAATGCCCCAGCTGCATTTATGGACATGATGAACCGAATATGTAAACCATATTTGGATAAATTCATAATTGTTTTCATAGATGATATTCTAATTTACTCTAAGAGTAAAGAGGATCATGCAAAACATTTGCACGCACTTTTAAGTCTGTTAAGAAAGGAAAAACTTTATGCTAAGTTTTCTAAGTGCGAATTTTGGTTAGAACAGGTGCAATTCCTTGGACACCTAGTCAATCATGAAGGAATTCATGTAGATCCAACAAAGATTGAGGCAATTACTAAATGGAAAACCCTTGAATCACCAACCGAGGTTAGAAGTTTCTTAGGATTGGCCGGTTATTATAGAAGATTTATTCAAGATTTTTCTAGAATAGCCATTCCTTTAACTAAGCTAACCTGTAAATCTGTTAAGTTTGAATGGGGATTAAAACAAGAAGAAGCCTTTAGAATCCTTAAGCAAAGATTAACTCATACACCCATACTAGCATTACCAGAAAGAACTGAAGACTTTGTAGTCTATTGTGATGCTTCTAGATTAGGTTATGGATGTGTATTGATGCAACGCCAAAAGGTTATATAGCTTACGCATCTAGACAACTTAAAAATCATGAAGAGAATTATTCAACCCATGATTTAGAATTAGGAGCTATAATTTTTGCTCTTAAGATTTGGACACATTACCTTTATGGTAGTAAGTTTACCATATTCACCGATCATAAGAGTTTAAGGTATGTTTTCAAGCAAAAAGAGTTGAATATGAGACAAAGACGTTGGATGGAATTTCTTAGTGATTATGATTGTGATATACAGTATCATGAAGGAAAAGCAAATGTAGTAGCAGATGCTTTAAGCCGAAAATATCATGAAAAGCCAAGAAGGGTACGTTCTCTTAAATTAAATCTACAAGTAGATTTAAATGATCAAATAAGAGAAGCACAAGAATCAGTAATCAAGGATGATTCTAAAAAATTAAAAGGTATGCTAAAAGAATTAGAACAAGGAACATATGGAATTTGGAGATTCCATGAAAAGAGAATGTGGATACCTAAATTAGGAAATCTACGTCATCGTATATTAGAAGAAGCCCATAAGTCTAAGTATACGATGCATCCAGGAAGTGATAAAATGTACCAGGATTTAAGGAAAAATTTCTGGTGGATAGGAATGAAGAAAGACAAAGCAGCCTATGTTTCTAAATGTTTAACTTGCTCACAAGTCAAAGCTGAACATCAGAAACCCTCAGGTTTGTTACAGCAATTAGAAATGCCGGTGTGGAAATGGGAATTGATAACAATGGATTTTGTTACTAAATTACCCAAAACCAAGAAAGGAAATGATACAATCTGGGTGATTGTAGATAGGCTAACTAAGTCAGCTCATTTCTTACCAATGAAGGAAACAATTAGTATGGAACAATTATCTAAATTGCAATGGGAACCAAGTTAAAATTGAGCACAGCTTATCATCCTCAAACGGACGGACAAAGCGAAAGGACAATTCAGACAATGGAGGACATGCTTAGAGCTTGTGTAATTGATTTCGGAGGTAATTGGGACGATCACTTACCTTTAATAGAATTTTCTTATAATAATAGTTATCACACAAGTATAAATGTTGCACCATTCGAAGCACTTTATGGACGAAAGTGTCGAACCCCAGTCTGTTGGGCAGAAATTGGGGAAAAGCAACTATCTGGACCTGAGATAGTGCAAGAGACAACCGACAAAATTATTCAAGTCAAGGAACGACCGAAAGCAGCACGTGATCGACAAAAGAGTTATGCTAATAACCGACGAAAGCCATTGGAATTTCAAATAGGAGATAAAGTATTGTTGAAAGTCTCTCTTTGGAAAGGAGTAGTAAGATTCATCGAACGAGGGAAGTTAAGTCCCAGGTATATTGGACCTTTTGAGATTATTAGAAGAATAGGACCTGTAGCCTATCAGCTACAACTGCCAGAGGAAATGGCAGGTATACATGATGTGTTTCATGTATCAAATCTCAAAAAGTGTTTAGCTGATGAATCACTGATAGTACCTCTTAAGGATATAGAGGTAAATGAACAACTCAAGTTTGTAGAAAGACCTCTACAAATTGAAGACAGGAAAGTCAAGAATCTCAAACGCAAGAGACTAGTTCTAGTCAAAGTGAAATGGGAGCTTGAATCAGAAATGCAAAAGAAATACCCGCATTTGTTTCAATAGATCTCGAGGACGAGCTCTAAAATAAGGTGGGGAGGATGTAACAACCCTCGGTAAAACCGACGCCCTTATAATATTTTCGACACTCTGTTATATATTAAAATACCCTTATATGTCTTGTATTACACCCCGTATGCGGAAACCGAGCCCAGAATAGATTATAACATATAAAATAAATAAAAAATAAGAAAAATAGAGTTGAGGCGGGCCGCGTAGACCCACCCCAACATCTCACACGGGCGGTATCAAGGCTAGAACAGACTCTGCTGAATTCTTTAGTTAAAGCGGGCCGCGTAAGAGTCTTTGTTAGTTGACGCGGGCCGCGAGAGATCGTTAAACGCGGAGACATCCGGTGCTGACACGTGTCGACATCGTGTCGAGTCTACAAGCTGACCCAGCCAAGCTATAGAGTTGACCAGGGTTGACGCGGGCCGCATAACCCTGGCCTGTGCTTTACGCGGGCCGCGTGGAAGTCGGGTTTTGCAACTATAAATAGAACGCATCAGTTTTCGTTTTCCGTCGCTCATTCTCAATTCTCAATCTCGAATTTCTGAAGTTCTAAGCATAATAGTTGGGTATTATACACCTAATTAGTGAGGTTCTGCTCTGTTGTAAGTATTATAACCCCAGTTTTGTAATAGTTACGCTGCCCGATTGATTTAGGGTTCCGTAACAACTGTCGTGGTTTTGCCCGACGTAGTTGTTGGAATGCCGTCTCGGGGAGGGTATCATTAACAATTTCAAAGGGTTATGATACTAACCAATGTATATTTGTATAGATTATATCCAGGAAACCCTTATGAGAAGCCTAAGATAGCAATGTGAGTTTATCCTCTTTTTGATAATCTTTTTGGTAATGTTTTACCAAACCTTAAATGTTTTACCATGAAATTTAGCAGTGATTGAGTCTTTGTAGTTCTTCAATTACTGCCAGTATGTTGGGGTTTTGTATACAAAATGTACTACACTGTGAGTAGTAAGTCGAGGATGACAATACGTTACCATTGGACAATGAGTTAGCCAATGGGTAATATGACCCACAAGTCAGGGTTGATAGTACTAATGGAGTAATTGTGTAGACATAAACAATGTGATCGCTCTCAATACTGTTCACTGTGATTTTTTTATTGAAACTTGATTAAACTGGGATTCACTCACTAGTATTTCCGGCTGACAAATGTTTTTAAAACACGTTTCAGGTAACCCAATGTGACATCCAATTAGTAAAAAGCCAGTTGGAGAGCACTGAAGGCTTGGGAAAAATGTGGCTATAAAAGTTACCAAATAAACGGTGTTTTAAATTTAAATAAAATAGGGTTTATCCCTATAAATGTATTGTAATAAGAAACTTGGGTTTTACCCATGTGATTATTAATATTAAATGAGGTGGTTTTACTCTGATAAACATTTCCTAACTACGGTCCTGATGTAAATTCCGCTGCAAGATTAAATAACCCTGATACCACCGAAACTCTGTGATCGCGTCCGCCCGTTCCAGGGGATCAGGGATCGGGGGCTGCGACAGTAGCCAATGTTAATGAATGTAGTTTAGTCCCGTTGTACAAACCAAATGTCATACCAAAAACAAACATGTAATGAAAGTAATGTACTAAGTATGCTAAGTTAACGTACAAAGCAGAAAAGTCATGTAAATCAATGTGCTAAATATGCTAAGTCAACATACATAGCAAAAGAGGATGTAATGTAAATCAATGTGCTAAACATGCCAAGTAAACATACATAGCAAAAGAAAATGAAATTATGTACTAATAGTGTACTAATAAACATAGCAAGTACATGATATGAAAACATGGAAAGCATGAAATTAACAAGTAGGCACATGTGTTTCACCCTAAAACATTTGGAAAACAGTAAAAGAGGGGTCACCCTAAAACATTTGGAAAACAGTAAAAGAGGGGTCTATGTACTCACTTGAGATTGCTCAATAGACTTTACATATCCACCAAGCAAAGCTAGAAGATTACGGAATCAAAAGGCACCTAATATAGGTAACTACATTAAATAACGGACCTATTCGGAGGATCCGGTAGCATGAGGGTTCGTAAACCAAATGAGTGTAGGAACCCAAGTAATATGGTTTAACAAAGCCTACATACTAAAACGAAACTTAACCTAAGTGCTTCCGACCCATCACGACCCGTTTAGGTAGCTTATGCTACTTTAACGCGTCGTTCGCGTAAAACGCGTTCGGACCGCCTAACTAGTCCTATGACAAGTAATATATGCCTTAACATGTCTAATATTGTTGCTAAATCAGTTTAAATGTCAAAAGTTATGTTACATATGCTTAAAATGAATTTTGGCGTAAAAAGGGCATTTTGGTAATTTACCTAAGGCATATATACTACCTATCATACAACTAACTAAACGTTGTGACCATAAGGTATAACCTCGGAAGGTTATTCCCTATACAACTATGGTCGCCTAACGTATTTGGTCGGATCCTAATGATCGACCAAATGGGTCGGGTTCGAAAGCATAAGCGATTGATTAGATCGCTTACCCTTACGAGCCTAGACAAGCACAAATCTAAAAGTGACGAGCTAAACATGCTAAAACATGTTTAGTTAAGTTAGAAAACAGGTTTTGGTATCAAAACAAACGGTTTTGATACCCAATAGTAGTTTGGTTACAAAATACGCACAAATACGCATTTTGGCCGAAACTACGACTCGTCACTAAGCCTAGATAACGTGGTAATCAGTACGTATAGTACTAGGGACTATAACCATCATGATTACGCTCACGTTATGAAGTTCAAACGAACTTCACATTGACCATAAACTGGTCAAAGCAGAAAGTCAAACGCAGTTTGACTTTCATGCTTGAAATACATGAAAAGCAAGAAGAGGACTTACAAAGGGTCCAAGAGGGAAGAATGATCAAGTATGCTCAGGTAGGTGGCCTCCACAAAGGTGGTTGCCTCCACTTAGAGCAGATTTGATCAAGGTGTGAAGAAATGAGTGAATAGAGCTAGCTATTTATAGGAATTTCATAACCATTAGGATCATTTCTTGGAGAAGAGGGAATGATCTTGGCCCTACACTTCATACCCACTGATTTGTGAACCCATGGGCATCCAAAACAAGCACATAGAATCAAAGAAACCAGGTGCAAAGGTGTGTACCAGTTAGATCAAGCTGGAAAACACTTCTGCTGGTCTGGGACCTGCTTACAGACCGCAAAGGACCCCCATACGGTCCGTATGGTGCCTGCAGACCAGCTAAGTTTGAGTTTTGGCAGTTTAGGTCCCTGTGCGCGTATGGTCGTGTTTTGGCACTTCTAATACCCGTCAAACCCATTTTTAAGCTCCCTAGGGATGTTAAAGCATAGGGAACATGAAACATGCTCAAAAATATGTCATGTTGGTTCGTTTGGCCGTACGGTTGCGTTGTTCGGTTAATTACGACGGAAGTCGTAACGGACGAAAAAATGATCTAAATTGCGCGACGAATGGATATTTGACAAGCCAATCACTAAAACATAATATTTTAATGATTACATAAATTTTTGAATGTCCGGATGTATTCGAAACGTAAGTTATGCGTGAAAATCCAAACTTATGCTCTTTTTGACGCTTTTATTCCCTGAATGAGCATAATGTTTATTTTAGCATACCTGTCACACCCCGACCACGTTAAAACAACAAATCGTGGTGGAAACGTCTGGGAGTGTTGTAACAGAATCATTGTTTCAACAACCATGATAATAAAAGTTAAGTATTATTGAATTAAAGTCTACATTGTCTTGGAATTTAAATAAAACATAACATAATAATTGTCTTTTAAGTCACTAAGGCCCGAGTCTGCCTAAGTGAAGCACAAACATCATCATGCATCAGCACCTGAAACACATGTAAAAATTGGTACGTCAGCATAAAAATGCCTGTGAGATACATAGGTTTTGTTTATGCAGGATTCTTGACTTGTAGTTTAAAAGAAGTGTTTAACAAAGATAGTCATGAACCATGTAAAATGTTTTCTTTTATAAAATCATATAAAAATCGATATGAAAATCAAATGATATAAAAGAATTATGCATGGTTAAATAAATAATCAAGTAAAAGTGAATTGTATAAAATATGTACTTTGTATAAAAATGTCGTGTCCTTGTAAAAAATGTTTCATGTCTTTTGTCAAGTGGCTTAGATAACGCAACAATGTGTAATACAATAAAAGCACTTATATATATAGGAAGTACCAGCGGCGTATCCACCATGCTTTTATCGTATAACACATAGCCCCGTTACATAAGTCACTTATCATTACCCAACAAAATGTCATGTCAAAATGTTTATGCATAAACCATGTTTAATGTCATGTGTAACATGTATTATGTATAACCAATAGAATGCATAGAAAGTAGGAAGACATCTACTTAAACTATGTAAAAATGCCAATGTGAAACATATGTCATGTACGGTGAATAAAAGAATCTACTCAACCCCGTAGGAAAAATGTACAAAACAATGTTTTTGAGTAAACCTAAGTTTAATTCAAATGTCATGTTTTGCAGAAACAATGCTTTATGATTACAAACATTTATGCAGTAATGTTAATCGCATACATTCAAGCCTTGCGACTGTGGGGACAAACCTTTAAACAAATTAAAGGTCCATCTAAGTTATGTATATCGGATTCTGTCATTCCCAACTTCCAAACAAACCTAGGAAGTCGGAAACGGGAGTTGTCGATTCCTATGGTACCATTACATACTACCGAGCGGCGTAGCTAATGTTAATAAATGTATTATTGTCCCGATTAAACACACCAAATGTCATAACCAATGTAAGCATGCTATGAAAACCATGTAATAGGTATGCTAAGTAAACATGCCTAGTAGAAATGTCATGTAAAACAATGCGTACATATGCTAAGTAAACATATGTAACAAATGTGTAATAAATCAATGTGCTAGCATGCTTAACATACATAGCAAAACATTGTGAAAGCATGTACTAAATATGTACTAAGTGAAACTAGCATGTTTATGTCACAAAAGCATGTAAAACAAGAAAGTAACAAATATGTACATGTGAATCACCCCAAAGTATTTGAAAACGGTAAAAGAGGGGAACTATGTACTCACTTGGGTTTGCTAATTAGTCTTGAGAATAAGACCAATTTAAGCTCCAAGTATCACGGAATCAAACGGCACCTAGTATAGGTAACTATGTTAATAAACGGATCCTAAATCGGGAGATAGGATAGAATGAGGTTCTATAAATCAAATGAGTATTTAAACTCATATGGTATGATTTAATAGACCTTACATTCTAATTTGAAAGTCTACCTAAGTGCTTTCGACCCATTATGGTAGTATAAGCTACTATAATGCGTCGTTAGCGTAAGACTATGTTCGGATGGTTAACTATGTGCTATGCCAAGTCTTACATGCCCAATTATGCCTAAACATGTTACTAAATCAGTTTACATGTCAAAAATATGTTCACATAGTCAAAATACGGATTTATGCTTCAAAAGGGCGTTTTGGTCATTTCCTATGGGCATACAAGCTAACTAGCAAATGACTAACCAATCCTATGTGATCATAAGGTATAACCTCAGGGGTTATTCCCTATATAACTATGATCACTAAGTAAGCTTGGTCGGATCCTAATGATCGACCAAACGGGTCGGGTTCGAAAGTCTAAACGGTTGTTTAGACCGCTTAACTAACGACCCTAAACAAGCACCAAACTATTAGTGACGAGTTAAACATGTCAAAACATGTTTAACCTACTGATTTGGTATCAAAACAATGGGTTTTGATACTCAAAAATAGTTTCGTTGCAAAATGCGTGCTAAAATGCATTTTGACCGAAACTTTGACTCGTTACTATGCCTAGTTAATGTGGTAATCAGTAGGTATAATCACTAAGGATTATAACCATTGTGATTACAATCACATTGCAAAGTTCAATTGAACTTTGACTTGACCAATTGACTGGTCAAACTGAAAGTCAAACACTGTTTGACTTTTTAAACTAGTAAGCAATAAAAGAATGAAAAAATGCTCACTAAGGGTCCTTGCTATCTTTTCTACTAAGAATAAACCTTCAATCAGATTAGGAAGCTCTCCAAAGCAGATGAGAAAGGAGAAATGAGAGAATGAGCAAGGATTTGAGTTGATGGACCAAGATATTTATACTTGTCATGAACTTGTGAGATCATTACATGTGGTTATTTGGCCACCAAGCAATAAATCACAGCCCTACAAGTGTTTAGTGACAGGTAATTATGCTTGGGAAGGTGTTAACTTGGTCCCCAAACAAGAAATATTGCATACAAGGTCCTCGTCTTGCAAAACAGCAGCTAAAACAAATTTTCTGTCGCTGGGGGTTCTCAGGCGGCCCGCGTAAGCATGTAGGGTAAGCTTACGCGGCCCGTGTGGCCAAGTTTGGCAGAATTGCATAATTGGTCCCTGAACTTGATTTGAGTTCATTTCAGCCCCTTTTGACCCCCGTTAAGCCATTTTCAAGGCTCTAAAAGGTCAATAAAGTTAAGAGGACTCAAAATATGCTCGGAAAACTCTCGGATGTCGGCTCGTTTGGTTGTACGGTCGCGTTGTTCGTTAAATTACGACGAAACTCAAACGGACGCGAAAACGAACCAAATTAAGCGAAGAATGGTATTTTTGCATGGCGGTCACTAAAATAAAAATATTTTAGTGTGTACAAAAATTTTGGATGTCCAGATGTGGTCAGAACGCAAGATAAGCGCGAAAATGCAAACTTACGCCGTTTTTGACACTTTTAGTCCCTGTAAGATCATGTAAGCATGTTTTCGCACACCGAACCTATCAAAGCTTATTTCTAAGCCACGTTTAGGTTATTTATGGTATGTTTAGATTATGATCAAGTTCCAGACTGTACGTTGCCTTACGGAACGGCAGACTTTTGCAGTTTGACACAAATAGTCCCTGTGAGCGAATAAACTTGTTTTTGCCATACCAAAGCCTTCAAAACTTATTTCTAAGTTATGTAAGGGTTATTTAAGGTATGTTAAGTTTATGTTTCTGTTCCGGAGTGTTTGTCGCATTAAACTGATTACGTTTACGCATCAGTTTGCGTATAACTTCCCAGAAAGCGATATAGAGTTCAAAATCGATCAAAAATCAACATGTGCATAAAATCAAACATAAATACAAACATTGGGATCAAAACACACTGTTTTATTAATATTGTATTGTTCAGAGTCTGTAAAATGATTATACAAGCACAGATGTCACAGTCTCCCCTACTTTAGGAAATTTCGTCCCGAAATTTATTTAGAGGAAACTTGTGAGAACAATTGCGGATATTTCGTCTTCATCAAGTCCTCACGTTCCCAAGTAAACTCTGGGCCACGTTTGGATTCCCAGCGAACCTTGACTAAATGAATCCGTTTGTTCTTCAACTGTTTAAATGTACGGTCCACTATCTCCACAGGTTTCTCAACGAAGTGCATCGTGTTATCAACACGAATTTCATCAAGTGGAGGTTCTTATCAGCTAAACACTTTTTGAGATTGGACACGTGGAATGTCGGATGAACATTTCCAAGTTCAGGAGGTAGCTCAAGTCTGTAGGCTACTTTTCCGACTCTTTCAATGATCTTGAATGGTCCAACATAACGTGGTGCAAGTTTTCCTTTCTTTCCAAATCTAAGCACACCTTCCAAGGGGATACCTTGAGTAGGACATGATCACCGACTTGAAATTCTAAAGGCTTGCGTCATAGATCTGCATAACTCTTTTGACGGCTTCTAGCTGCCTGAAGGTTATCACGAATCTTCTTGACCTTATCTGTAGTCTCTAGAATGAGTTCAAGTCCAGTAAGCTGAGCTTCACCTATCTCATTCCAGCAGACCGGTGAACGACATTTTTGACCGTATAAAGCTTCGAAAGGAGCCATTTTGATGCTCGTGTGATAGCTATTGTTGTAGGAGAATTCGATCAACGGTAGATGCGAATCCCAACTACCACCAAAATCGATCACACACGCTCTAAGCATATCCTCCAGTGTCTGGATTGACCATCTGTCTGCGGATGGTATGCTATGCTCAAATTAAGTTGGGTTCCCATGGCAGATTGCATGGTTCTCCAAAAGCGAGACGAGAATCGAGCATCTCTGTCAGATATAATGTTCAAAGGAACACCATGTCGAGATACAATCTCATCAACATATAACTTGGCAAGCTTGTCAGCAGATAAATCCTCGCGGATTGGCAAGAAATGTGCTGACTTTGTAAGACGATCAACAACAACCCAAATGGCGTCATGGCCTCTTTTAGTACGCGGTAACATGGTAATGAGATCCATAGAAATGTTTTCCCGTTTCCAAACCGGAATCTCTGGTTGCTCCAACAATCCAGAAGGATGTTGATGTTCTGCCTTAGCCTTAAGACAAGTAAGGCATTTGGAAACATATAAGGCAATGTCCTTCTTCATACCCGGCCACCAATACTGGGTTCGAAGATCCTTATACATTTTATCTGCACCAGGATGAATAGAATAACGAGACTTATGAGCTTCATCCATTAGCAAGCTGTCACACCCCGACCGCGTATAACATGCAACCGCGGCGGAAACGTCGGGGAGTGTTGTAACAGAATTAATTGTTTCATAACCATGGCATACAAAGTTGTATTTTATTTATCAACATAAGAATTACATTGTTTTAAACAGTAAATAAAGAGTTCAGAACATAATTAAACTAAGTCTATCTTCATTTTATGTCTCTAAGGCACAGGTCCGCCCTAGTGTCACAATCATCATCCTACGGAAAAGCTCCTGAAAACACATGTGAAAATAGGTACGTCAGCATAAAAATGCCTGTAAGATACATAGGTTTTGTGAAAATAGGATTCATGACTTATAAGTTTAGGAAAAATTGTTTAATAACAGTCAGTCATGAACCTTGTAAGTTGTTTTGTTTTGTAAATCATTAAAAGCAATGATATGTATAAATAAGAGAATAATGTAAGGTTAAATGAATAACCAAGTAAAAATGAGTTTGTATAAGATAAGTTGTTTTGTAAATCAATGTCTTGTGAAAAAAAGTTGTTTATGTAAAATGTAATATGTCAAATATTGAAATGATTTAAGTAACGCTACGACATGAAATATCATACAAACACTTATTTATAGGAAGTACCAGCGGCGTATTCACCATGCTTGTATTATATTACACACGCCTCGTTACTCGAATCATTTACCCAAACCAACCACCAATGTATTGTTCATGCATAATTCAATTGTCATGTGTTAATGTGTAAACCATATCAAAATGTCTATGCCCAATGTAAACCACCAAATGTGTATATCAATGTCAAAATGTTTATGTTTAATGTAGATCATGTAATGTGTAACCAAAATGTCATGTATGGTAAGTAAAATATATCAACTAACCCATATGTAAAATGCACAAAAACAAGGTATTGAAGTAAAACATAGTTTAAATCAAAGTTATGTTTTGTGTAACAAATGCATGCTATACTGATACAAACATTTATGCGGTATTGTGAAAATGCATACATCCAAGCCTTGAGACTGTGGCGATAAACCCTTAAACAAATTAAAGGTTTATCTAAGTTATGTATATCGAATTCGGTCATTCCTTCCAATCCAAACAAACCCAGGATTTCAGGAACGGGAGTTGTCAATTCCTATGGTACCACTACCTACTAACGAACGGCGTAGCTAATGTTAATGAATGTATTGTTCCATTGTAAACAACCCAAATGTCATAACAAAATGTAAGCATGTGATGAAAACAACTGTACTAAGTACGCACACAATGGGCATACATAGCATGAAATGTAATGTAAAACAATGTACTAAGTATGCACACAATGGACATACATAGCATGAAATGTGATGTAAAACAATGTACTAAGTACGCACACAATGGGCATACATAGCATGAAATGTAATGTAAAACAATGTACTAAGTACGCACACAATGGGCATACATAGCATGAAATGTAATGTAAAACATGTACTAAGTATGCACACAATGGGCATACATAGCATGAAATGTAATGTAAAACATGTACTAAGTACACACACAATGGGCATACATAGCATGAAATGTAATGTAAAACATGTACTACAATGTACTAACGAACATAGCAGGTATATGATGTGAAAACAGAAAAGCATGAAAGTAACAAGTAGGCACATGTGTTTCACCCCAAAACAGTTTGGAAAACAGTAAAAGAGGGGTCTATGTACTCACTTGAGATTGCTCAGAAGTCCTAAGATAACCACCAAGCAATGCTAGAGATCACGGAATCAAACGGCACCTAATATAGGTAACTATGTTAATAAACCGGACCTAAATCGGAGGATCGGATAGAATGAGGGTTCGTAAACCAAACGAGTATGGAGACTCGTGTAATATGATTTAACAAAGCCCACATACTAAAACGAAACTTAACCTAAGTGTTTGTGACCCATTATGACCCGTTTAGGTAGCTTATGCTACTTTAACGCGTCGTTCGCGTAAAACGCGTTCGGAACGCCTAACTAGTCCTATGACAAGTAAAATATGCCTTAACATGTCTAATATGGTTGTCAAATCAGTTTAGATGTCAAAAGTTATGTTACATATGTTTAAAACGAATTTTGGCATCAAAGGGGTATTTTGGTAATTTACCTAAGGCATATAAACTACCTATCATACAACTATTTAAACGAAGCGACCATAAGGTATAACCTCAGAGGGTTATTCCCTATATACTATGGTCACCTAATGTGTTTGGTCGGATCCTAATGATCGACCAAATGGGTCGGGTTCGAAGGTATAAGCGATTTATTAGATCGTTTACCCTTACGACCCTAGACAACGTGGTAATCAGTAGGCATAGTCTCAAGGGACTATAACCATCGTGATTACAATCATGTTGCGAAGTTCAAACGAACTTCTCATTGACCATAAACTGGTCAAGGCAGAAAGTCAAACAAAGTTTGACTTTCGGACTCGAAAAGCAAGAAAAGAACGAAGGAACACTTACAAAGGGTCCCCGAATGCTAATCTAGATCAAAATAGCTCAGGTATGAAACAAAGGTTTCAACTTAGAGCACATAAGATCAGATTCTTGTGAGGAAAAGTGAAGGGTGGAGGTGGGTATTTATAGTTTTTGGTTCACCGTTAGGATCATTTCTTGGAAAAGGGGGCACGATCTAAGCCGTACACTTGTTGGAAAGTTGTGGTAACTCATTTGCCATCCACCATAAGAGTTTGACACTTGGCACTTGGCCTTTGGAGAGTGTTAAGGGCTGTTAACAGCTGTAAAAAAACATTTTGCTGCATCTGGCCCCTACTTATGGACCTAGTTTGGCAGATTTACAGTTTCAGTCCCTGCAACCTCAAAACTTGGTTTTCGATGCGTTTTTTTGACACGTTTAAGCCCCGTTAACTCCATTTCAAAGCTCTAAAATGAAGTTAAAGTATAGGGAACTTAAAATGTGTTCAAAAATATCTCGGGTGTCGGTTCGTTTAGCCGTACGGTTACGTTGTTCGGTTAATTACGAAGGAATGCGCATAAGCGCGAAAAATGATCCAAATGGCGTGACGAATGGATTTTTCTTATGCCAAACACTAAAATAAAATATTTTAGTGCTTACATAAATTTTTGGATGTCCGAATGTATTCAGAACGTAAGCTATGCGCGAAAATGCAAACTTGTGCACTTTTTGACGCTTTTAGTCCCTGAATGACCCCAAAAGTTTATTTTAGCATACCGAACCCCTCAAAGCCTTTTTCTAAGCTATGTAAAGGATATTTATGGTATGTTTAACTTATGGTAATGTTCCGGAATGTTCGTTACAGTTCAAATTGGCATACTTTCGCAGTTTGTCAAGTTTAGTCCCTGTAAGCGAATTAACTTGTTTTTGCCATACCAAAGCCTTCAAAACTTATTTCTAAGTTATGTAAAGGTTATTTAAGGTATGTTGAGTATATGTTGATGTTCCGGAGTATTTGTCGCATTAAACTGATTACGTTTACGCATCAGTTTGCGTATAACTCTCCAGAAAGCGATATAGAGTTTGAAATTGAATAAAAGTCAAAACATGAAAAATGTAAAACACAACCAAACAAACATTGGGATCAAATAACATTGTTTTATTGATAATAGAACTGTTCACAATGATTACAAGCATAGATGTTACAGTCTCCCCTACTTGTGGAAATTTCGTCCCGAAATTTATTTAGAGGAAACTCGTGGAAAAAGATGTGGATATTTCACCTTCATTTGATATTCGCGTTCCCAAGTAAACTCGGGTCCACGTTTAGCTTCCCAGCGAACTTTGACCAAAGGAATGCGCTTGCGTTTGAGCCACTTGACTTCACGTTCCATGATTTCCACAGGTTTCTCACCAAATTTCAGTGTTTTACCAACACGAATTTCGTCAAGTGGTATGTGGAGGTTCTCATCAGCTAAACACCTCTTGAGATTGGACACGTGAAAAGTTGGATGAACATTTCCAATTTCAGGAGGTAACTCAAGTCTGTAGGCTACCTTTCCGATTCTTTCGACGATCTTGAATGGTCCAACGTATCTTGGTGCAAGTTTTCCTTTCTTTCCAAATCTGATCACACCTTTCCAAGGTGAGACCTTAAGTAATACTCGATCACCGACTTGAAATTCCAAGGGCTTGCGTTTTGGATCCGCGTAACTCTTTTGACGGCTTCTAGCTGTCTGAAGGTTATCACGAACTTTCTTGATCTTGTCAGTTGTCTCTAAAATGAGGGCAGGTCCAGTAAGTTGAGCCTCGCCGATCTCATTCCAGCAGACTGGTGAACGACATTTTCGACCATAGAGAGCCTCGAAAGGAGCCATTTTGATGCTGGTGTTATAACTGTTGTTGTAGGAGAATTCAATTAACTGAAGATGTGAGTCCCAACTACCACCAAAGTCGATCACACAAGCTCTAAGCATATCCTCCAGAGTCTGGATTGTTCTTTCAGATTGACCATCCGTTTGTGGATGATAAGTCGTGCTCAGATTAAGTTGGGTCCCCATAGCAGATTGCATGGTTCTCCAAAAATGAGAAGTGAAACGAGCATCTCTGTCAGAAATGATGTTCAAAGGAACACCATGTCAAGCTACAATTTCATCCACATAGATTTTTGCAAGTCTGTCAGCAGGAAAGTCCTCACGGATTGGCAAGAAATGTGCTGACTTAGTAAGACGATCAACGACTACCCAGATGGCATCATGACCTTTCTTAGTGCGTGGAAGTTTGGTAATGAGATCCATAGTAATGTTTTCCCATTTCCAAACTGGGATCTCTGGTTGTACCAATAAACCCGAAGGACGCTGATGTTCAGCCTTAACCTTAAGACAAGTAAGGCATTTTGATACGTATAAGGCAATGTCTTTTTTCATACCAGGCCACCAATACTGAATACGAAGGTCCTTATACATTTTATCTGAGCCAGGATGAATAGAATAACGAGACTTATGGGCTTCATCCATAAGCAAGGTACGAAGATCATCCTGGCTTGGGACCCACAAACGGTCCATGAAGTAATACGATCCATTGTCCTTCAGTTCTAGAGCAGGAGTTATGTGACAGGGAAATTCCTTATCCATCAATCCTTGTGAAACACAAGATTGTTGAGCCTGAGAAATGCGTGCTTGGATATCGGATCGAGCTTGAATAACAGATTGAACACGTACACAATGAAGCTTAGTACATTCCTTACGACTCAATGCATCGGCTACGACATTCGCCTTACCAGGATGGTAGCGAATTTCACAGTCATAGTCATTTAGAAGCTCCACCCAACGTCGTTGTCTCATGTTGAGTTCTTTCTGGTTGAAGATATGCTGAAGACTTTTATGGTCCGTGAAAACCACACATTTTGTACCGTACAAATAGTGTCTCCAGATCTTTAGAGCGAAAACAACTGCACCCAACTCAAGATCATGAGTGGTGTAGTTCTTCTCATGTATCTTCAACTGTCTTGATGCGTATGCTATGACTTTGTTCCTTTGCATCAGAACACAGCCAAGACCCAGTTTAGATGCATCGCAATAAACGACGAAATCATCATTGCCCTCAGGCAAAGTCAGAACAGGCGCGTCGCAAAGCTTCTGCTTCAAGTTTTGAAAAGCTTCCTCTTGTTTGAATCCCCAGTCAAAGGGTTTGTTCTTCTGAGTTAGAGCAGTTAGAGGAACTGCAATCTTTGAGAAGTTCTCAATGAAGCGGCGGTAATAACCCGCTAGACCAAGAAAAGAACGAACCTCAGTGGGAGTAGTAGGCGTATCCCAATCCTTAATCGCACTGATCTTGGAGGGATCTACATGAATACCTTGTTCGTTGATGATATGTCCTAAGAATTGAACTTCTTTAAGCCAGAATTCACACTTGGAGAATTTGGCGAAAAGTTGCTCTTTCTTTAGGAGTTCCAGAGTAAGACGAAGATGTTGCTTGTGATCAGCTCGCGTCTTAGAATAAATCAAGATGTCGTCAATAAAAACAATGACGAACTGATCCAAATAAGGTTTGCAGACCCTATTCATTAAGTCCATGAAAACAGCAGGAGCATTAGTCAAACCGAATGGCATGACTGTGAACTCGTAATGCCCATACCGAGTGCGGAACGCCGTCTTGGGAATATCTTCTTCATGCACCCGAAGTTGATGATACCCCGAACGAAGATTAATCTTCGAAAAATAAGAAGCACCCTGTAACTGATCAAAGAGATCATCTATGCGTGGTAGGGGATATCGATTCTTGATGGTAAGCTTGTTAAGCTCACGATAATCGATACACATCCTAAATGATCCATCCTTCTTCTTGACAAAAAGAACGGGAGCACCCCAGGGTGAAAAGCTAGGACGGATAAAACCTTTGTCAGAGAGCTCCTGAAGCTGCTTAGACAACTCTTGCATCTCAGATGGTGCAAGACGATATGGAGCTCTGGCAATAGGATTTGCACCAGGTACGAGATCAATGCGGAACTCGACTTGGCGTGCTGGGGGTAGACCAGGTAACTCTTCAGGGAAAACTTCAGAATAATCCCGAACGACAGGAATATCTGAAATAGACTTACCCTTGCCTTTATCTGCTGTAACATGAGCTAAGAAAGCCACATAGTTCTTCCACAGATACTTCCGAGCTTTAAAACAAGACATGAGCTTGAGTCCACCAGACGGTTTCTCACCTTGAACCTGTAGGATCTCGCCTGTCGAAAGCGGCACACGAACGATCTTCTCGAAACAAACTACCTCTGCGTGATGCTTGGATAACCAATCCATACCCACAATAACGTCAAAGCTTCCAAGTTGCATAGGCGTGAGGCTAATAGGAAAAAGATGATCGTTAAGGTTCAACTGGCAGTTGTGAAGAACAGAATCAAGAATAATGGGTTCACCACTAGCAACCTCTACTGTCAAAGGTTTACCTAGTTTCGTTCTAGACACGCGAAGTAATGGCTCAAAAGATAATGACACGAAACTCTTATCGGCACCCGAATAAAAAAGAACAGATGCAGGCTGATTATTAATAAAGAACGTACCGTTCACCACATTATCGTCCGCCTGCGCCTCTTGGGCATTCAAGTTAAAAGCTCGCCCTCGAGCCTGAGCCTGATTCTGGTTTGCATTCACCAATCTTGGGCACTGGTTACGGTAGTGTGTAAGATCCCCACAGTTATAACAAGCACCTGGTGGGTAGGGTGGTCGTGCAGCTTTACCCTGTTGCGGAGCAGGATGCTGAGCAACTTGTTGAGCCGGGTTCTGAACTGCGCGATTCTGAGCAAACCGACAAACATCGGCAAGATGACCTGACTTCCCACAGTTAGTACAGAAACGGAACTGATGTTGCGGCTGATGGTGACTGTTGCATCTATTGCACAAAGGTGCATTCCCTTAATAAGGCTTCTTTGCTGGAGGCTGTGCGGGTTGGTTGGGAGCTGCCTGGTTAGCTTGGGCAGTGACAGCATAGTTTTGGGAAGCCTTACGCTTCCTTGCCCTTTTCGATGAACCAGAATCCTTTCTATTCTTGTTTTGACCTTTCTTGCTATCCTCTTTGTCAGACGATTGTTTCTTGCCCTTGTCACCCTTCCTGTGTAACTTATTCTTCCGAATCTGCGACTCAGTCAATGTCGCTGATAACTCGATAGCCTGACGGAGTGTGGCAGGGTTACTACAAGTAATGATGTCTTGCACTGAGTTAGGTAGGCCATCGATGTACCTTTCGATAGCCTTGTCGAGTGGGGTAACCATTGTTGGGCATAGCAGACTCAACTCCTCAAACCTATCGGTATATGCCCTGTGCTCGCCACTATCTTGCTTCAAGTCATCAAACTCTTTCTCCAACGCTCGCTGTTCATGGCGAGGACAGAATTCCCTCATCATAAGGGCCCTAAGTTCAGCCCAAGTTTGTGCTAGAGCAACTTCTGCACCACGGTCTCTCATAACCCCGTTCCACCATGTGAGAGCCCTCTTCTGAAACACGCTCGAAGAAAACTCGACCTTGCGATTATCCGGACACTGCACGTGGCGAAAAGTATTCTCAATGCTCTCGAACCATTGAAGAAGCCCAGTCGCTCCTTCAGAACCACTAAACTTGAGTGGTTTAGCCGAGTTAAAATCCTTGTATTTGCATGGAGCATTGTTGTTGTTGTTGGCTTGGTTCCATTGAGCAAAGAGATTTGGAAATTAAGCAGCCATCTGCTGCGCAATAATTTCTGCCAGTTCGGCAGTCGCAATCAAATTGTCGCTTCGAGGAGGCATTCTAAAAGAGGAACATGAAAGGAAACGAGTGAGATGATTGGGTGAAAAGAATGAGATGAAACAAAATCAACAAAAGCAAAGATGGTGGTCATTCGTCCACATTACCAAGCAAACAAACGACACACAATGACTAATCAAAGTAAATGGATCAAAAATAATGTATCACGAAGACATGCTCTCCTATAAGTGAACACTCATCCCAAGAATTCCCAGGTAAGCACAACTGGTCTCGCGTCTGATGAGATATATACGAAGTGCTTGCCTAGACAGAAAACCCAGAATACAGGCATTCACTCTTCCAGTTTGCACGTGTTCACACTATTTAGAACCCAAAACTTTGACGAGATTTTGAAAATTTGAAGGCACAAGGCCAAAAACCAAACTAGAAGGGTTCAAAACCATATAACAGAGGGTTCAAAACCTTACAATAGAGGGTTCAAAACCTTGTAATAAATCATCCAAAAACAGAAGTTTGTTTTTCAAAAATCGTGTCGGAAAATTTTGGTTATTGTTTTGATAATCACCTAAGGATAGGTGATATGTATGTTTTAAGATCTAAACACAAGATAACTTTGTGTTAGGGTCCTAGAAAGGTTATAGTCTAGGTCAAAGAATTACCAATAACCTAATTCCCTATAACCATTGGCTCTGATACCAACTCTTCTGTCACACCCCGACCGCGTATAACATGCAACCGCGGCGGAAACATCGGGGAGTGTTGTAACAGAATTAATTGTTTCATAACCATGGCATACAAAGTTGTATTTTATTTATCAACATAAGAATTACATTGTTTTAAACAGTAAATAAAGAGTTCAGAACATAATTAAACTAAGTCTATCTTCATTTTATGTCTCTAAGGCACAGGTCCGCCCTAGTGTCACGATCATCATCCTACGAAAAAACTCCTGAAAACACATGTGAAAATAGGTACGTCAGCATAAAAATTCCTGTGAGATACATAGGTTTTGTGAAAATAGGATTCATGACTTATAAGTTTAGGAAAAATTGTTTAATAACAGTCAGTCATGAACCTTGTAAGTTGTTTTGTTTTGTAAATCATTAAAAGCAATGATATGCATAAATAAGAGAATAATGTAAGGTTAAATGAATAACCAAGTAAAAATGAGTTTGTATAAGATAAGTTGTTTTGTAAATCAATGTCTTGTGAAAAAAAGTTGTTTATGTAAAATGTAATATGTCAAATATTGAAATGATTTAAGTAACGCTACGACATGAAATATCATACAAACACTTATTTATAGGAAGTACCAGCGGCGTATTCACCATGCTTGTATTATATTACACACGCCTCGTTACTCGAATCATTTACCCAAACCAACCACCAATGTATTGTTCATGCATAATTCAATTGTCATGTGTTAATGTGTAAACCATATCAAAATGTCTATGCCCAATGTAAACCACCAAATGTGTATATCAATGTCAAAATGTTTATGTTTAATGTAGATCATGTAATGTGTAACCAAAATGTCATGTATGGTAAGTAAAATATATCAACTAACCCATATGTAAAATGCAGAAAAACAAGGTATTGAAGTAAAACATAGTTTAAATCAAAGTTATGTTTTGTGTAACAAATGCATGCTATACTGATACAAACATTTATGCGGTATTGTGAAAATGCATACATCCAAGCCTTGAGACTGTGGCGATAAACCCTTAAACAAATTAAAGGTTTATCTAAGTTATGTATATCGAATTCGGTCATTCCTTCCAATCCAAACAAACCCAGGATTTCAGGAACGGGAGTTGTCAATTCCTATGGTACCACTACCTACTAACGAACGGCGTAGCTAATGTTAATGAATGTATTGTTCCATTGTAAACAACCCAAATGTCATAACAAAATGTAAGCATGTGATGAAAACAACTGTACTAAGTACGCACACAATGGGCATACATAGCATGAAATGTAATGTAAAACAATGTACTAAGTATGCACACAATGGACATACATAGCATGAAATGTGATGTAAAACAATGTACTAAGTACGCACACAATGGGCATACATAGCATGAAATGTAATGTAAAACAATGTACTAAGTACGCACACAATGGGCATACATAGCATGAAATGTAATGTAAAACATGTACTAAGTACGCACACAATGGGCATACATAGCATGAAATGTAATGTAAAACATGTACTACAATGTACTAACGAACATAGCAGGTATATGATGTGAAAACAGAAAAGCATGAAAGTAACAAGTAGGCACATGTGTTTCACCCCAAAACAGTTTGGAAAACAGTAAAAGAGGGGTCTATGTACTCACTTGAGATTGCTCAGAAGTCCTAAGATAACCACCAAGCAATGCTAGAGATCACGGAATCAAACGGCACCTAATATAGGTAACTATGTTAATAAACCGGACCTAAATCGAAGGATCGGATAGAATGAGGGTTCGTAAACCAAACGAGTTTGGAGACTCGTGTAATATGATTTAACAAAGCCCACATACTAAAACGAAACTTAACCTAAGTGTTTGTGACCCATTACGACCCGTTTAGGTAGCTTATGCTACTTTAACGCGTCGTTCGCGTAAAACGCGTTCGGAACGCCTAACTAGTCCTATGACAAGTAAAATATGCCTTAACATGTCTAATATGGTTGTCAAATCAGTTTAGATGTCAAAAGTTATGTTACATATGTTAAAAACGAATTTTGGCATCAAAGGGGTATTTTGGTAATTTACCTAAGGCATATAAACTACCTATCATACAACTATTTAAACGAAGCGACCATAAGGTATAACCTCAGAGGGTTATTCCCTATATACTATGGTCACCTAATGTGTTTGGTCGGATCCTAATGATCGACCAAATGGGTCGGGTTCGAAGGTATAAGCGATTTATTAGATCGCTTACCCTTACGACCCTAGACAACGTGGTAATCAGTAGGCATAGTCTCAATGGACTATAACCATCGTGATTACAATCACGTTGCGAAGTTCAAACGAACTTCGCATTGACCATAAACTGGTCAATGCAGAAAGTCAAACAAAGTTTGACTTTCGGACTCGAAAAGCAAGAAAAGAACGAAGGAACACTTACAAAGGGTCCCCGAATGCTAATCTAGATCAAAATAGCTCAGGTATGAAACAAAGGTTTCAACTTAGAGCACATAAGATCAGATTATTGTGAGGAAAAGTGAAGGGTGGAGGTGGGTATTTATAGTTTTTGGTTCACCGTTAGGATCATTTCTTGGAAAAGGGGGCACGATCTAAGCCGTACACTTGTTGGAAATTTGTGGTAACTCATTTGCCATCCACCATAAGAGTTTGACACTTGGCACTTGGCCTTTGGAGAGTGTTAAGGGCTGTTAACAGCTGTAAAAAACGTTTTGCTGCATCTGGCCCCTACTTATGGACCTAGTTTGGCAGATTTACAGTTTCAGTCCCTGCAACCTCAAAACTTGGTTTTCGATGCATTTTTTTGACACGTTTAAGCCCCGTTAACTCCATTTCAAAGCTCTAAAATGAAGTTAAAGTATAGGGAACTTAAAATGTGTTCAAAAATATCTCGGGTGTCGGTTCGTTTAGCCGTACGGTTACGTTGTTCGGTTAATTACGAAGGAATGCGCATAAGCGCGAAAAATGATCCAAATGGCGTGACGAATGGATTTTTCTTATGCCAAACACTAAAATAAAATATTTTAGTGCTTACATAAATTTTTGGATGTCCGAATGTATTCAGAACGTAAGCTATGCGCGAAAATGCAAACTTGTGCACTTTTTGACGCTTTTAGTCCCTGAATGACCCCAAAAGTTTATTTTAGCATACCGAACCCCTCAAAGCCTTTTTCTAAGCTATGTAAAGGATATTTATGGTATGTTTAACTTATGGTCATGTTCCGGAATGTTCGTTACAGTTCAAATTGGCATACTTTCGCAGTTTGTCAAGTTTAGTCCCTGTAAGCGAATTAACTTGTTTTTGTCATACCAAAGCCTTCAAAACTTATTTCTAAGTTATGTAAAGGTTATTTAAGGTATGTTGAGTATATGTTGATGTTCCGGAGTATTTGTCGCATTAAACTGATTACGTTTAAGCATCAGTTTGCGTATAACTCTCCAGAAAGCGATATAGAGTTTGAAATTGAATAAAAGTCAAAACATGAAAAATGTAAAACACAACCAAACAAACATTGGGATCAAATAAAATTGTTTTATTGATAATAGAACTGTTCACAATGATTACAAGCATAGATGTTACACAAGGTGCGAAGATCATCTATACTTGGGACCCCTAAACGGCCCATGTAATAGAATATCCCAAAGTCTCTCAGTTCAAGCTCAGGATTTGTATGACACGGTAATTCTTTACCCATCAAGTCTTGTGTAACACAAGTATGTTGAGCCTGAATTACGCGGGATTGAATGTCTGATCGAACCTGAACACAATGAAGCTTGACACGTTCCTTACGACTCAATGCGTCAGCCACGACATTCGCCTTACCAGGATGGTAGCGAATCTCACAATCGTAGTCGTTTAGGAGTTCAACCCAACGTCATTGCCTGATATTTAGTTCTTTCTGATTAAAAATATTATGGAGACTTTTGTGGTCAGTAAACACTACACACTTTGTACCGTAAAGGTAGTGTCTCCAGATTTTGAGAGCAAAGACTACTGCACCTAACTCAAGATCATGAGTGGTGTAGTTCTTCTCGTGTACCTTCAGCTGTCTTGATGCATAAGCTATGACTTTGTTTCTTTGCATAAGAACGCAGCCAAGGCCTAAGTTGGACGCATCACAGTACACGACAAAATCGTCGTTACCCTCGGGCAAAGATAGGATAGGTGCATCATAGAGTTTCTGTTTCAAGGTCTGGAAAGCTTCTTCCTGTTTGGATCCCCACTCAAAAGGTTTGCTCTTCTTAGTTAGAGCAGTGAGAGGAATCGCAATCTTGGAGAAGTTTTCAATGAGCCGGCGGTAATAACCCGCTAGACCAAGAAATGAACGAACCTCGGTAGGAGTAGTAGGTGTATCCCAATCCTTAATTGCACTGATTTTGGCGGGATCTACATGTATACCTTGTTCGTTATCAATGTGCCCCAAAAATTGAACTTCCTTAATCCAAAATTCGCACTTGGAGAATTTGGGGAAAAGCTGTTCTTTCTTTAGGAGCTCCATTGTAAGACGAAGATGCTGTTCATGATCAGCTCGTGTCTTAGAATAGATCAAGATATCATCAATGAATACAATGATGAACTTATCCAAATAAGGCTTACAAACCCTAATCATCAAGTCCATGAAAACAGCAGGAGCATTTGTTAAACCGAAAGGCTTAACAGTGAACTCATAATGACCATATCGAGTACGAAAAGCAGTTTTGGGAATATCTTCTTCGAGAACTCGAAGCTGATGATACCCAGAACGCAGATCTATCTTTGAAAAGCAAATAGCGCCCTATAGCTGATCAAAGAGATCATCAATGCGAGGTAGGGGATATCGATTCTTGATGGTAAGCTTATTAAGCTCACGATAATCGATACACATCCTGAAAGATCCATCTTTCTTTTTCACGAATAGGACAGGAGCGCCCCAAGGGGAAAAAATTGGACGAATGAATCCTTTGTCAGATAGCTCCTGAAGCTGCTTAGATAACTCTTGCATCTCAGACGGTGCAAGACGGTAAGGTGACTTAGCAATGGGATTTGCACCAGGCACAAGATCAATGCGAAACTCAACTTGGCGTACAGGAGGTAATCCAGGTAAGTCTTCAGGAAATACTTCAGGATAATCTCGAACAACAGGGATGTCTTGGGTAGTCTTACCCTTGCCTTTATCCTCTACAACATGTGCCAAGAAAGCGACATATTTCTTTCGTAGGTATTTTTGGGCTTGGGTACAAGACATGAGTTTAACAGGTTTCTCCCCACGAACTTCTAAGATCTCACCAGTCGAAAGCGGAATACGGACAATCTTCTCAAAGCAAACCACCTCAGCATGGTACTTGGTTAACCAATCCATTCCCACTATAACATCAAAACTCCCGAGTTGCATCGGTGTGAGGTCGATAGGGAAAAGATGGTTATTAAGGTTCAATTGGCTGTTTCGAAGAACATAATCGAGTACAACGGGTTCACCACTAGCTACCTCTACTGTCAAGGGCTTTCCTAGTTTTGTTCTAGTCATCGAAAGCAAAGGCTCAAAAGCTAAGGACACAAAACTCTTATCGGCACCCGAATCAAATAGAATAGAAGCAGGATGGTTGTTAACAAGGAACGTACCGTTCACCACTCCGTTATCTGTGCGAGCCTCATTTGCATTCATATTAAAAACTCTACCATGAGCCGGTGCCTGATTTGCGTTTGCCAACCTCGGGCAGTTGTTTCTGTAGTGGGTCAGATCCCCACAATTGTAACACGAACCAGGCGAAAAGTGAGGTCGTGCAGGATTCTGGGCAGGGTTTTGCACAGCTTGGTTTTGAGCTGCCTGATTTTGGTTAGGAGCAAAACGGCAGGTGTTCGCAAGATGACCAGACTTGCCACAATTCATGCAGATGCGGCATTGCAACTGTGGCTGGTGGTGGCTGTTACATCTGTTGCACAGAGCTGCATTTTCAGCATACTGCCTCTTGGCAGCAGGTTGTGCAGCTTGATTCTGTGCTGCCTGATTTGAAGCAGCCTGATTAGTCTGAGCAGTGACAGCGAAATTCTTGGAAGCCTTACGCTTCCTCGATTTCTTGGAAGACTCAGCAGTCTTCTTACCCTTTTTCTCAGTGATGCTATCAGACTGTTTCTACTTCGTGTCACCCTTCGTGTGGAGTTTACCCTTTTTGACTTGCGATTCAGTAAGGGTTGCAGCTAGCTCAATGGCTTGTCGGACGGTAGTAGGGTTGCTGCCAGTGACAATATCCTGAACAGGATCTGGCAAACCGTCTATGTACTTCTCAATAGCCTTATCCAAAGGTGTGACCATTGTAGGATAGAGCAAGCTTAACTCCTCGTATCTGTCAGTGTAAGCCCGGTGTTCACCACCGTCTTGCTTCAAGTCATGGAACTCATTTTCAAGTGCCCTCTGCTCGTGACGAGGACAAAATTCTCTCATCATGAGGGCCCTAAGTTCCTCCCATGTCTGACCCAAAGCAACCTCAGCACCTCGGTCTCTCATTACCCCATTCCACCAGGTAAGGGCCCTCTTTTGAAATACACTCGAGGCAAACTCGACCTTACGGTTGTTCGGTCACTGAACATGGCAAAAGGTGCTCTCAAGACTCTCAAACCACTGTAGGAGCCCAGTTGCTCCCTCAGAACCACTAAACCTGAGTGGTTTAGCCGAGTTAAAACTTTTGAAATTGCACAGAGCATTATTGTTATTTTTGGCTTGGTTCCATTGAGCAATAAGATTGGGGAACGCAGCAGCCATTTGCTGCGCGATGATTTCTGCCAGTTCAGCATTTGGTAGCGGATTTGCGCGTCGAGGAGGCATTCTAAAAGAGGAAACATGAGAGAAAACGAGTGAGATGACGTGATGAAAGAAATGAGATATCAATAAAATCGACATAAAGTAAGGAAGGTGGTCATTTGTTTGTTACCACAAAGCAAACAAACAACACACAGCGATAAATCAAAGTAAATGAGTCATAATAATGTATCGCGAAGACATGCTCGCCTATAAGTGAATACTCACCCCAAGAGTTCCCAGGTAAGAGTGACTGGTCCGATACTACGGATTTGTACGAACACTCTAGCCTTAGACAGAAAACTCAGGGTACAGGCATTCACTCTTCCAGTTTGCACGTATTCACATTATTTAGACCCAAACTTTGACGAGATTTTGAAAATTTGGAAGGCACGAGGCCAAAAGAAATCATCTAAGGATAGATGATTGATTACAAAATCATCTTGGAAAATTGTGTTCAAGTTTTGGTAATCACCTAAGGATAGGTGACAGGTATTGTTTTAAGATCTAAACACAAGTAAACTTGTGTTAGGGTCCTAAGAAGTTATAGTCTAGGTCAAAGCATTACTAATAACCTAATTCCCTATAACCATTGGCTCTGATACCAACTCTTCTGTCACACCCCGACCTCGTTAAAACAACAAACCGTGGCGGAAACGTCGGGGAGTGTTGTAACAGAATCATTGTTTCAACATCCATGATAATAAAAGTTAAGTATTATTGAATTAAAGTCTACATTGTCTTGGAATTTAAATAAAACATAACATAATAATTATCTTTTAAGTCACTAAGGCCCGAGTCCGCCTAAGTGAAGCACAAACATCATCATGCATCAGCACCTGAAACACATGTAAAAATAGGTACGTCAGCATAAAAATGCCTGTGAGATACATAGGTTTTGTTTATGCAGGATTCATGACTTGTAGTTTAAAAGAAGTGTTTAACAAAGATAGTCATGAACCTTGTAAAATGTTTTCTTTTATAAAATCATGTGAAAATCGATATGAAAATCAAATGATATAAAAGAATTATGCATGGTTACATAAATAATCAAGTAAAAGTGAATTGTATAAAATATGTATTTTGTATAAAAATGTCGTGTCCTTGTATAAATGTTTCATGTCTTTTGTCAAGTGGCTTAGATAATACAACAATGTTTAATACAATAAAAGCACTTATATATATAGGAAGTACCAGCGGCATATCCACCATGCTTTTATCGTATAACACATAGCCCCGTTACATAAGTCACTTATCATTACCCAACAAAATGTCATGTCAAAATGTTTATGCATAAACCATGTTTAATGTCATGTGTAACATGTATTATGTATAACCAATGGAATGCATAGCAAGTAGGAAGACATCTACTTAAACTATGTAAAAATGCCAATGTGAAACATATGTCATGTACGGTGAATAAAAGAATCTACTCAACCCCGTAGGAAAAATGTACAAAACAATGTTTTTGAGTAAACCTAAGTTTAATTCAAATGTCATGTTTTGCAGAAACAATGCTTTATGAATACAAACATTTATGCAATAATGTTAATCGCATACATTCAAGCCTTGCGACTGTGGCGACAAACCTTTAAACAAATTAAAGGTTCATCTAAGTTATGTATATCGGATTCTGTCATTCCCAACTTCCAAACAAACCTAGGAAGTCGGAAACGGGAGTTGTCAATTCCTATGGTACCATTACATACTACCGAGTGGCGTAGCTAATGTTAATGAATGTATTATTGTCCCGATTAAACACACCAAATGTCATAACCAATGTAAGCATGCTATGAAAACCATGTACTAGGTATGCTAAGTAAACATGCCTAGTAGAAATGTCATGTAAAACAATGCGTACATATGCTAAGTAAACATATGTAACAAATGTGTAATAAATCAATGTGCTAGCATGCTTAACATACATAGCAAAACATTGTGAAAGCATGTACTAAATATGTACTAAGTGAAACTAGCATGTTTATGTCACAAAAGCATGTAAAACAAGAAAGTAACAAATATGTACATGTGAATCACCCCAAAGTATTTGAAAATGGTAAAAGAGGGGAACTATGTACTCACTTGGGATTGCTAATTAGTCTTGAGAATAAATCCAATTTAAGCTCCAAGTATCACGGAATCAAACGGCACCTAGTATAGGTAACTATGTTAATAAACGGATCCTAAATCGGGAGATAGGATAGAATGAGGTTCTATAAATCAAATGAGTATTTAAACACATACGGTATGATTTAATAGACCTTCCGTTCGGATTTGAAAGTCTACCTAAGTGCTTTCGACCCGTTTCGACCCATTATGGTAGTATAAGCTACTATAATGCGTCGTTAGCGTAAGACTATGTTCGGATGGTTAACTATGTGCTATGCCAAGTCATACATGCCCAATTATGCCTAAAAATGTTACTAAATCAGTTTACATGTCAAAAATATGTTAACATAGTCAAAATACGGATTTATGCTTCAAAAGGGCGTTTTGGTCATTTCCTATGGGCATACAAGCTAACTAGCAAATGACTAACCAATCCTATGTGATCATAACGTATAACCTCAGGGGTTATTCCCTATATAACTATGATCACTAAGTAAGCTTGGTCGGATCCTAATGATCGACCAAGCGGATCGGGTTCGAAAGTCTAAACGGTTGTTTTGACCGCTTAACTAACGAACCTAAACAAGCACCAAACTATTAGTGACGAGTTAAACATGTCAAAACATGTTTAAGCTACTGATTTGGTATCAAAACAATGGGTTTTGATACTCGAAAATAGATCCGTTGACGCATTTTGACCGAAACTTTGACTCGTCACTATGCCTAGTTAATGTGGTAATCAGTAGGTATAATCACTAAGGATTATAACCATTGTGATTACAATCACATTGCAAAGTTCAATTGAACTTTGACTTGACCAATTGACTGGTCAAACTGAAAGTCAAACACTGTTTGACTTTTTAAACTAGTAAGCAATAAAAGAATGAAAGAATGCTCACTAAGGGTCCTTGCTATCTTTTCTACTAAGAATAAACCTACAATCAGATTAGGAAGCTCTCCAAAGCAGATGAGAAAGGAGAAATGAGAGAATGAGCAAGGATTTGAGTTGATGGACCAAGTTATTTATACTTGTCATGAACTTGTGAGATCATTACATGTGGTTATTTGGCCAACAAGCAATAAATCACAGCCCTACAAGTGTTTAGTGACAGGTAATTATGCTTGGGAAGGTGTTAACTTGGTCCCCAAACAAGAAATATTGCATACAAGGGCCTGGTCTTGCAAAACAGCAGCTGAAACAAATTTTCTGTCGCTGGGGGTTCTCAGGCGGCCTGCGTAAGCATGTAGGGTAAGCTTACGCGGCCTGTGTGGCCAAGTTTGGCAGAATTTCATAATTGGTCCCTGAACTTGATTTCAGTTCATTTCAGCCCATTTTGACCCCCCGTTAAGCCATTTTCAAGGCTCTACAAGGTCAATAAAGTTAAGAGGACTCAAAATGTGCTCGGAAAACTCTCGAATGTCGGCTCGTTTGGTTGTACGGTCGCGTTGTTCGTTAAATTACGATGAAACTCAAACTGACGCGAAAACGAACCAAATTAAGCGACGAATGGTATTTTTGCATGGCGATCACTAAAATAAAAATATTTTAATGTGTACAAAAATTTTGGATGTCCAGATGTGGTCAGAACGCAAGATATGCGCGAAAATGCAAACTTACGTCGTTTTTTATACTTTTAGTCCCTGTAAGATCATGTAGGCATGTTTTCGCACACCGAACCTATCAAAGCTTATTTCTAAGCCATGTTTAGGTTATTTATGGTATGTTTAGCTTATGATCAAGTTCCGGACTGTACGTTGCCTTACGGAACGGCAGACTTTTGCAGTTTGACGCAAATAGTCCATGTGAGCGAATAAACTTGTTTTTGCCATACCAAAGCCTTCAAAACTTATTTCTAAGTTATGTAAGGGTTATTTAAGGTATGTTAAGCTTACGTTGCTATTCCGGAGTGTTTGTCGCGTTAAACTGATTACGTTTACGCATCAGTTTGCGTATAACTTCCCAGAAAGCGATATAGAGTTCAAAATCGATCAAAAATCAACATGTGCATAAAATCAAACATAAATACAAACATTGGGATCAAAACACACTGTTTTATTAATATTGTATTCTTCAGAGTCTGTAAAATGATTACACAAGCACAGATGTCACAACACCGAACCCCTCAAAGCCTATTTCTAAGCTATGTAAAGGATATTTAGGGTGTGTTTAACTTATGATCAAGTTCTGGAATGTCCGTTACAGTTCAAATCGTCATACTTTTGCAGTTTGTCGAATCTAGTCCCTGTAAGCGAATAGACTAGATTTTGCCATACCAAAGCCTTCTAAACTTATTTCTAAGTTATGTAAAGGTTATTTAAGGTATGTTAAGCATATGTTGATGTTCCGGAGTATTTGTTGCGTTAAACTGATTACGTTTAAGCACCAGTTTGCGTATAATTCTCCAGAAAGCGATATAGAGTTTGAAATTGAATAAAAGTCAAAACATGAAAAATGTAAAACATAAACAAACAAACATTGGGATCAAATAACTTTATTTCATTGATAACTGAACTGTTTACAATGATTACAAGCACATATGTCACATTTTCTATCAAAGCATCAAGAGTAATCGTATCATACAACACATCATTTTTCAAGATAAACACAAACGTTTGCCACTGATCAGCTCGTGGTAATGCTGCAATGATTTTATCAATGATTTCCTCACGGGTTTTTGTTATTCCAAACCTATCGAGTTCAATTTTAAGGTGACAAAATCTTTCAATCATTTTTCTTACAGATTCACCTTTTATACCATCGAACAAATCAAATTCCTTTTTAAGAAAAGCTATTTTGTTCTTTTTAATTTGTTTCCCACCCGCGGCTTTTACCCGTAAATCTTCCCACACTGATCTAGATGAGCCATCATGATTAAGCAATGCGAATATGTCCTTTCTAATCAACTGTTGGATTAAAGCAATCATTCGTTGTTCATACGAGAAATTCTTTTTATCGTCAACTGATAAGCTTTTAAGTGGGATCTCTTCGTTTTTATCATCAACTGGCCTGCTATAATTGAATTCCATACAAAACCAGCTTTCGTTCACATAAGCTTTGGCCCAGTTAATGAATCGTTCTTTCCACCATGTATAATCTTCAATACTGTCAAGTTTTGGTGGTTTCGAATTAGTTCCGTAAAAATTATCAAGATTAATGTTTTCAGTTATTGCTTTCGAAATGCTTTTCGGTGTGACAGTCGATGTTTCGGAAGATTCAGAAGTGAAGGCCTTGTAGAACGTGTTGTAAAACTCTTCAGCCATGACGTTTAATTCTTCGATTTTCTTTTTCGTGTAACGCACCTTGATTTTTTGACTCGTTTATCACCTGCAAACACAACAAATAAACAATCAGTTTTAGATGAACTGAATGCGTGAAAGTCCGTGAAATGTGTGACGATAGACTCGTGCCGAAGACTCGCGAACTTGTTCCAATGATGTTCGGATGAATTCTCGATCGGATGAACCTGATTGGATGAGGTCAAAGTTATTCGATCGGATGGCTTTTGACCGGATGACTTTGATCGAATGAAGTCACTTGGAACTTATTTGTATGAGATCACTGATCGAATGAATCTTCGATTGGATGAAGTCAACAATTTTCATCAACTATCAAAAGTATAGGATGGGGTCAACAGGTTTGGATCGAATGAATATCCGGTCGGATCACTTTTTCATTTCATACAGATCTTCATTCGGTCGAACGACCGTTCGTCAAATGTAATGACCTTTGATCAGATGACAATCCGAGACCTGACAACGAATTAATGGGCTGCTCAAATGACTCTAATGGACCGACTCACAATAATGGATTCAACCTTATTGGACCTTTAAACCCACTTAAATTGAAAACTATTGGACCTCCATTCTTGACAATAAGTTTCATTATCTCAAAACATCACATGAATTATCTTTTGAACTCATCGAATCATGTGAACTGGTCATATTACAATATGTTGAAATGATATTAGACCAACCTCTGTTACTGGGCTACACACATTAAATGAACCGACAACTTTTTCATTGTTTTAATTTAATTGGGCCACCAAATCAACGAACAGTGTAATCATATGGGCCGCTGTTGTCACACCCCCAAAATACCACCTAGGGAATGTCCCTGCTAGGCATGTGACGTACCAACAACGAGCCACTAATTACATTGAACCCATACAAGTTTATAAATAAAATACTCAATTATTAATGAAACATACCATCAACAAGTTTTAAATGAAAACCAACATGTTCAGCGGAAGCAAATAGTAAACCAAAGTTAAACTGTTTTAAAACCAATGTATAGTATCAAGAATCCAATCACATGAATCCCACCAGTCAACCCATGACCACTCCAGCTACTCTAGACAGCAAGTTCCAAATCCAAGACATCTAACGACCTGCGAGCATGCAACAAGTGTATCAGACAATGCTGGTGAGTTCATAGTTTTACGAAAATGTTGGTTACCAAGTGTTTAGTTAATCCATTGAATTTAATGTTGATAATATCCCGAATACAAGACGGCTCCTGATTTACATTGCCCTTTCTCCAATGCTCCTATCAAAGCATTGGTCATGACTAGGTCATTAGTTCACACCCGTCCTCTCAGGTACGGGGTGAGGGTGCCAAACCTAAGTAGCGCTACCAACAAACAAAGAGGAGTGAGAAAGGTATCAACCAATCATTCGACGCTGCGACATCCAATTTAGGGACGTTCGTACAAGCACCTAACACTCTACCCAGTTTGCTAGGCGTTCAGATGGGTGTACAGGTAATATTCGATAACATCGAGATTCGTAAGAATTCAGAGAGGAGTGAGAAGATCACGTTCAAGTAGGAGACAATCACTGCTATGACTCCTAAAGATTTGTTACGTTTCACACTGTTCGAATAACGGGACAGAACCCCTTTTCCACTTGTTAAGTCTCACTGGGACTCGCATGCACCCCACATTGTTATTATGTGTGCACCCATAATAATATTGTGATTTGCATGCTTATCTCAGTTCCTCCTAACTCATGTGAAATGGTTCCTCAAACTCAAATGTCAAACGGAGGTTGTCAAGGTAATAAAATCACAGAAATCCAAAGACTATGACATTGTCTGCTTTGGCAGCCAGCACGCTACTCACGGTTTTACAAAACGCGTCGTAAAGTAAGTAAGCAATTCACGCAATCATGCTATAGTGGCGAGTGTGTGTTCGTATGTTACATCATAAACAAACGTGTACTAGTCATGTAATGTATGCAACAAGTGAGAAAGACGAACCTTGCAATCTGGAGCTGAGTGTCATGGTCGTATTCACGTATTCAGAACTGTTCGGTTATAGTCTGGTTTTACAAAAACATTTTAAAACCAAGTTCACTATAACCAGTGGCTCTGATACCAAACTGTCACACCCCCAAAATACCGCCTAGGGAAGGTCCCTACTAGGCGTGTGACATACCAACAACGAGCCACTAATTACATTGAACCCATACAAGTTTATAAATAAAATCCTCAATTATTAATGAAACATACCATCAACAAGTTTTAAATGAAAACCAACATGTTCAGCGGAAGCAAATAGTAAACCAAAGTTAAACTGTTTCAAAACCAATGTATAGTATCAAGAATCCAATCACATGAATCCCTCCAGTCGACCCATGACCACTCCAGCTACTCCAGACAGCAAGTTCCAAATCCAAGACATCTAAGGACCTGTGAGCATGCAACAAGTGTATCAGACAACGCTGGTGAGTTCATAGTTTTACAAAAACGTTGGTTACCAAGTGTTTAGTTAATCCATTGAATTTAATGTTGATAATATCCCGAATACAAGACGGCTCCTGATTTACATTGCCCTTTCTCCAATGCTCCTATCAAAGCATTGGTCATGACTAGGTCATTAGTTCACACCCGTCCTCTCAGGTACGGGGTGAGGGTGCCAAACCTAAGTAGCGCTACCAACTAATACCTTGTTACCTCTCAGGTAACCAAACAACACAGAGGGACTTTAATGGTGATAGGATGAGTATATTATCCAACATTCCCGATTTACTCAAAAGACATATTCCTCTCAGGAATACCCATGATTTACCCAAAACCAATCCCTCTCAGGGATACCCAAAGACTGTCCCGACCACCAGGACGCATGCTCAAGAGAAACGAACTCACCTTAGGTTTGTTCGGTAAGATTAAAGTATGTGTTCCCAATTGGTCAATTTATCCCTATTAGGGTTACCAAGTTAGTCAGTTTCGTGCAAACATAACACATGTGATCTTTGCATTCATTACACAAGTTGCAAATAAGCAAACATATTTCATTACGCAAGTCATAGTAAGTATTCGAGTCCCACTTTCAATCACAACACAGGTACATATCATAACATGGCACATATTATCACACGAGTTATAACGAGTATTCGAGTTATATGTATCTTCACATCACAAACCCATATATCATAATGTCACACATTAACAGCTCACACCCCATTCACATAAATATGCATGTAATAACATTACCTCATAACGCTTTACAATCATTTTGGTTACAAGGATCTTGTATTGAAACCACATAAAACCCAACCAAAGTACCTAACCCGTTCCCCCTAATGTGCGGCCCACTTGATATCGGCCCAAAACAACCCAGCGGCCCACAAGATGTGCAGCCCGCTGAGTATACGCAGCCCCTAACACAGCTCTGGCCCAACCGGCTACAAGTATGATTTAATTTGCTTACATTGACCCAGTTACATCTAAGGCCCAATTAAAAACAAAACTGATGTGATTGTTGTTGGGCCCGAGGTCCAAACAGAACCCAATTACCCTTCTGTTCAACAATTAAAGCCAATTACCATTTACATTGCATAAGTCATTCGATCCTGTTTTACATCTTTGTTTACCCAATCATTGATTCATTATTTACCCTAACCCATTATTATGCAATAAACATCACCAGTTTAAACATGAAGTCCGAACATAATGATATCAGGATCGACTACATGGTACCTTATTCACATCATCAGATTATCATCTAATTTACTAACCAAAAATCCTAGAATTCATGCACATGGTTATAATTCAAACAATCTAAACTCACACATATGTATTTACATGTCATCGAGCATCAACAGGGCCAACATCTAATCCCAAAACCTTATTGCATATAATTCATACAAAAGATTAAAGTTTATAGGATTTCACATAACCAAGAACACAAAATCAACATGCATCCATAATTTATTAAATCAAGATTACACATAAACAGGATCATCAAGTAGGGATCAATATGAATATGGTTTCACTATCCGAATTACTCGATCCAAAGGAGAAAGCCTCGAGGGGGGGTTTCCTGCCGCATGTACGAATTGAGAGAAGTTGGGTTTGAATATGTGTTGCTAACAAGTTATGTAATTCCTTGTGTGTGTATATATTCTACACTAACCAGTCCCCAAACAAAACAATTGGTTCACTTGGGCTTCACCCAGCCCAACCATGATTTCGGTGTGTTTGGATGTATAAAATCCAACTAATGGGCCCACTATGACTCGATTGGACTTGTGTGACTTTGGGCCTAAGATAACCTATATGCGTGGGCCGAAGAAAGTTATAACTAGGAAGAGTGCGGCCCAAACGTATGCATGACCCAATCACACAATCAATCCAATTCGTTTACATTAGATTTAACAAGTACAAGTAACAAACATTCAACGCAACGTGTGGTAAAACGTAGCGTGAAAGGAATAGTAATACGCGATTAAAAGTTATGAGGCTAGGCGACAGTAACCTTGAATGTTCAAGTTGTCACATCATCCCTAACTTGAAAGAAATTTCGTCCCAAACAACAAGGTGTTAGATCAGGATGACTATGGATTTTCCTCGGGTACCACATCATCCCCAACTTGAAAGTGAATTTTGTCCCGAAATTCGTCAATGATGTCCAAGGTTGAAACCACTGTTTGAACAATTGAAGATACTAGAGCTTCATCCGATCATGGCGTTTCTACGTGAACTCCGGTCCACGTCTTGAGTTCCAACGAACACTCACGATTGGAATTCGACTAGGTTAATAAACCTTGACTTCCTGGTCCATGTGTTCGATAAATTCCTCCAGTAAAGGTATCACACGTGTTTCATCAGACAACCACTACCATAGATCCGAAACATAAATGACATCGCATACGTTACCCAATTCGTCGGGTAACTCGAGCTTGTAGGTTACGCTACCGATTCTTCCCAAACTGTTGAATGGTCCATCGTGACATCAGTTAAGCTCGCCATGCTTCCCAAGCATTCCACACCCTCCCAGGGTGAGACTTTCAACACGATACGATCGCCTACAGTGATCTTCCAGCGTTTCCCAAGTTTATCAGCTTTCCTGACGGTCACGCGTTGCCGCCAATCGACTCCCGATCCAAAAAACCTTCCCAAGAGTTTCGTGTACCGATCCTGGACCTGTAATTAAGTTGTCAACCATCTCAGTCTAACAAGAAGATTGGCATTATTGTCTATGTAATGCCTCAACAGAGTAGTCTGGTTACCAAACTAATAACTGCCGCAGTAGTACTCAACCATAGGTAAGAGTCCTTCAAATTTGCACCAAAGCCAGTCACACAAATGCTCGCAGCATGTCTTCGAGTGCCAGGAGAGTTCGTTTTCTCTGATCGTTTGTCCAACGGCGATAAGCAATGCTATGGTCACGTCAGGTAACAGGAGTTGGCACCTCGTGCCTAAAAGCCGCCTCTCTCAGAGGAACATTCACAACTGTAAAGACTCGTCAGTTTTCTTGATTGCAAGAAAGTGTGCTGGTAACTTGAGTCCATCAACGATCACCCAGGTGATAATGTTTCCGTTTCGAGTTGTAAGTAGACCAGTGACAAAATCCATGGCAGTCTGTTCTCATTTCCATATGGGTGTTTCTGGTTGCTGATACTTCACCTTGACTTTCCCACGAGTCAAACATCATTGGCATACATAGCTAGGTGGGCCTTCATACCCAATCACCAGTGCAAGATTTATAGATCCTAGTATCTCTCATCAAAACCCAGATGACTAGAATATCGAGGCCGATGTGCTTTGCTCAACACGTGTTCCCTACAGTAGTCGTATAGTGAGACCCACATTTCTTCCATGAGGTAGCGAATATCCTCCGACCTGCCAATGGTTGCTCCTCCATGCCCCGCATGGGTTTAACCTAAAAATTCTCTTCCTTCAGTTCTCCAGTTTGAACATAGCGAGTCTGATCACGTAGATTAGAATCGATAGTGAACTGCAAAGCTCGTGCACGTTCAGGTTTCACAGTCGTAAACATTCAAAAGTTTCATCCAGCGATGCCATCACATAATTAGCTCTCTCAAAACAAGGGTACACAGGAGGCCCTTGTGATCGGTCTAAATGGTGCAATTAGTACCGTCCAAGTAATGCCTCCATCTTAATTCCAAGGTTCATGGCTTCTACCGTAGGTTATGACTCGTGCAATTCTTCCTGTAAATCCACTACATAAACCATCACCTTCTCGTGCCGCATTGGCATGTAACTGGGTCTCTGCTTTGAATCGTCATGATATACCACTAGATCATTCGTACCCTCAGGTAAAGACGATACTCAGTACATTGTAGTGTTGAGTTTCAAAAGCTTGAAGAGACGTTCTCCTGTTCCGTCTCCCACGGATACACAGCACACTGCTGTATTAAAGAGGTTAGAGCTGCAAAATCCTTGAAAATCATGCGATGAATCTGCGATTGTATCTTGCGAAACCAAAGTTTCTAACAGAATGGATATTAGCGAGATCCGCGTGTATTCCCTCTTTGTCGGCTACGTGACCAAGAAAAGTATGTACCTCTCGAATCCAGAAGTTTCTCCTAACGAGACTTCATGTGTAGTGGCCCCTCCCTCGGGATCTCTAAGATAGGATACAAATGCCACCCATGGTGTTCCTTTCTCCTGGAAGTGATTCAGGACGTCCTCAATAAATACGGTCGATTCATGTGATCCGTAGAGCTGCTGGTGTGTTGTTTGTCCCAAAAGGTCACGGAATAATTCTTCCTGTGTCTCCTGACAGTGGCCGCATTGTGTTCGATTTGCCGTTTTAGGAATGTCCTCCCCTTGGACTTCCATCTGATGATAGTTTGCTCGTTCGTCAATCCTCGAATGGAAGCTTATCCTTCGCAACTGGTCAGCAGGTTGCCAATACAATGGTCGAGGCAAACAGTTCTGGATTGTCACCTTGATGAGTTCTCAATAGGCAGTACACATATGAAAAGGCCAATTTTCCCTAATATAACTGGGGCTTCCCCAAAGCGAAGAACTAGGTCCAACAAGACTCCTGACCAACAGTTCCTGTGATTGATTTTGACAGTTCTTGCGACCCTCCTGGTGCAAAACGGTGGAGAGTATGAGTAATCAGGGCTGCCTCTGGTGTGAGATCAAACTTAGATTATGCCTAACAGTTGTGAAAGTAAACCTGAAAGTTCCTTGGGTAGTACACCGGGAGAAATCTCGAACAATTGGTGGATCCTCGATCCCCTTTTCCTTAGCTTCATGTCAGTAACGGTTGTTATCGTAGCAGGGTAATCCCTCCGTAGACACTTCTGGGCCTTCATTGCTGACATGATGGTAATCTTTACACTACTCTGACACCTTAGGTCAGGCGACGATTCTCCAGTAGGGAGAGGGATACGCAAAAATTTTCTCCTTACTGGGTGTATCTGCGCGATATCTGGATAACCAATCCACACTAACTACTGAGTCGAAACCATCAAGGATAGTAGAAGGAAGTTCGATGTCGTACACTTGTCCCACAAGGTCTAGTTTGCATTCCAACGAACATATAAGGTTTCAATTGACTTGCCATCAGTCGATTCCACAACAGGTTGGTTTCAAGAAGTATCAGGGTTAAACAGAATAGGAACGAGGCGTTTAGTTACCAAGGACGTGCAGGCCACCACGTTGCTATAATCCCGGCATCGCTCATGCCAATCCTAAATGCCCTTCCACGAACATCATTTCCAGTGTTGTTGTTTTTGTTACAAGAATTTCCAGTACTACCGTCGTTCCCTCGGTTGTTGTCGTCTTGATTTAGCAGCAGCCAACCCACGTCGTAGGCACCTTCATCTCTATACTGTAGGCTACAATTACGAGCTCCTTGATGTTGCCATGATTGTTGCCTCTGATGTCGTTACTTGAAACGGAGCCCTACGATCCTTCACCAACCAAGTCCATCTTCTCACCTTCTGTGCCACGTCCTAACGTGCTTGTCAAACCCCGATATTTCCACGTATTACTGGTGGGCCCGGTGGGGAGTATCGTGACGTAGTCGATATCATCATAGTCAAACAACAAAATTTAAATGCACTGCGGAAGCAAAAGATGAATCACATCACAACCCGAATAAATAGTAATATCAAAGTATTACAACCGGACTGTAAAGGATCCACAGGCGGATCAAAAGATAAAAAGATCCTTGTTCAACAGACTTTAACATCTAAAGCTTGCAAGACTTGATTAATGATGCCAGGAGTAGTCAGCCTATTTCGTCTAGTACCTGCACTTAGCCTTTTTGGAAAATACGTCAGTTTACACTGGTAAATACAATTAACTGACTCATTTTGAAAATGTTTAATAAAATTAATTTGAATGCACACGACACAAAATATCTTTTATAACTTGGGACAATTATTTAAAAATAATCTTGTATACAGTTTTACTTATTTGTCGTCCGTCAGGGCCGGTTAGAAGAGCCGGACAAGATTAACTGACACGCCACAGGTATAATCCCCACAAGGTTGATTCCATTAAGTAGATTACCAGTTTTTACATAATGCAACTGTCAGGTGTATGCCTACACCCCGTGCTTAGGTCGTGGCCATTTCTTTGAATGATGCTAAGGATATCCGGGACATGGTCATTTAACCCCCAAAGGCCATACACCAAATAATACAGATTAAAACGAGTTATGTAAATACATTAATCACAATCTGATTTAAATGAGTACACACCCGACCAAGCGGTATTATTATAATACCGTATCCCAAGCCCGTATAGGGAAAATAAGTTAAAAGTATTTACCTGTAACAACTCTCACCAAAACTATTATTTCTTATTATATTTTGTCCAATAGGAAAACCTAATTAAGACCTCCAAGTAATCCTGCATAAACCCTAAAATTTTCAGAACAATAGGAATCTGGATCAGGGCCCCTAAAACTCAAAGGGGGTATTCCCTAATTATGTTTATCCATCGAAAACGGTTATAAAACACGTAAATTGAAAAACTGTCGACTCATCAGGGCTAAATAGGTGACAAAGCAAGCCTACCCTACTTTGGATTCCCCCGCGACACGCGACAGATCCCGAGGATCCTGTCACGACACGCGGGAGGTACCAAATGAGGGTATAAATACAGGGGCTTGGGACTTGATCAGTTTGCATGTTTCGACATTAAATTTCTTTACGTACGTTAAGTTATACGCTGTTTCATTCAAAAACACACATTGTCCTGAACCTCTGCTGCAATAACAGGGTAATAACTCGATCGCTGCTACGATTCAATGTCCGATCGATTGAAACTATCCAATGGATGTTTAAGTGCTGCCCACACTAGGGTTATGCTTTGTCATTCGTCGTGAATTCGATGGATGTTTAAGTATCACACTTTGTCATTCGTTGTGAGGGTTTAATCTCGTGAGTTATCGTAAATGATGTATTAGTTACTGACCTAGTTCGTGTGCATGTTATTAATTTAGGTTACAAGGCTAATCAGTATGCTTAAACCCTGTCTGTATTAAATCTGCAATGTGAGTTATTCTCTTTTATCAAATATTTTACAATACTCCATTTTCAAAAGTTATAATTACAGGGATTAAGTCGTGGTTATCTTGAATCACTGGCTAGTGGGGTATTGTGCACATTACTAATTTCTCACGGGTTAGGCTAATAAATCCTAACAGTGATAAACGTCACTACTTGGGGAAAGACCCAATAGTGGTATGACCATCGTCACCAGGTGACACGGCACCAGATAAAAATAAGATAAAAGCCATTGTAATTTCTCTTATGCTGTAATTTATAACCATGTGTCGTTTTATCAAATTTGAATAACTCGCCAGCATTTCCCCGCTGATAAAATATTTTTAAAAACATGTTTCAGGCGACCTGCTGTAAATCAAGGAAAGTGCTATGGAGCACTAACAAGCTTGAAGAGGTGGCTCAGTTAAAATGAATAAACATGTTTTATAAAGCAGGGAATTTATTTGTGAAATTCCTCTACTGTAAATTACGGGGTTTATCCCGCATTATGAAATAAAATAATCGGGCAATTCAAGTTTTAAAAGATCTTGTGAAAATCTTCCGATGTCGCTTTTAATAAATACCACGGGTTCCTGTCCCGCGGCTCCTGACCGGGTCAAACCGGGGCTGGGGACGTGGCAGGAAAAGGTGGTATCAGAGCCACTAATCGAGCCACTGATTTAAGCCTATTAAGTATTCAAATATACTTAAGTTTCCTGATTGCCATTTTGTGATTATGTGTTTTATTAACTGACTAATTGTTAGTTACACTATGGGTAAACAAAGACTCTCGGACATCTATCTTAAATTAGATAGTTCACCAAAAGAGAAGGGAAGTTCATCCCAAACATATTCCTCAAGATACTCAGTAGATACTGAGGAGGGAATATTTGTTCGTAAAGCACAATATGAGAAACCACTTTCTCCTAATAAAAGAAGTTTGATTATTAGAAAAAGTCAAGAGAAAATGAGGAAGAAGTCACAACCAAAGGAAGTAACAAATAATAAGGAAATTCAGGAAATAGGTGATAAACCACCATGGGAAGATGAGTTAGATGAAAAATGGGCAGATCTTTATATGTTAGCTACTGTAGCAGTAAATGTTAATTTTTAAATTACCAACACCCTGACTCAGTATTAGCACCTATATTATCCATAAGTCAGAAACTTTAATATTTTAGTGTACTAAAATAAATATTTTGTTTCAATAAAATGGATTATTAGATATTTGTAATTAATATTAAATTTTCTATTTTTGTGATTCTGTGAAAACTTAATGTACAAAATTTTAACCTAAAATTTGTGTGTTTCTTCATAAATGCTAAACAGCATGAATTAATTGTCTGAGGCCCTTGAGAATCTCAATTTATACCCAGTGAAAATAGAACTTTCTAGAGATTTTACTGGTTATTTGGCCGATGTGGAAGAACCCATGGAATTTCAAGCTCCACCTCCGGAAAAAGTAAAACCAAAGAAAAGAAGAAGATTTGTAGGATGGAGGCGTGTGCGCAGAAGGAAACCAGCAACAAGGAGAATTCCCAAGATAGAAAATCCCATGGATAAAGGAAAGGGGATCGAGATTGGGGAAAAGTTCAAGACAGGCAGGAATGGAAATTGGGGAAAGTTCTAGGCAAAACAAGGAAATGACATTTCAGGAAGAGTTAGATTTCATATTAGCAAGTTGTGATACCCTTAAACCTGTTAATGAAAATCTGTTCCCTTATCCTGCTGAAACCCAACTTCCAGTAAACTTGGAACTAGCCATCCCAGACCCTCTGATCCATACTCAACCTCTAGGAGAAATAGACGAATGGTGGACCAACGATTGGCAATTTCAAAGCCTTCTAAATAATCCTTATACCTTCTTCCCTCAATTTGACCCAGAACCTGCACCAAACCCGCCGATGAGCAATGAAAACTTGGCAGAACTCCGCCATTTTGGCGAGGAACTAATGGATGCAGGAAATCGAATCCGGGAGGTAGGAGAACAGATCTCCTGGAAATATGACGAGAGGGAGCGTCGTTTCTGAAAACGACAACTGATGGGATAATATGGAATAGTGGAAGCATATGTTTAATAATAATAATAATATAATAATTAAAATAAAACATGTAAAATTAAACAATAAAACTTGTGTAAGATAATCAGTTTATACGGAAGCATATTATAATATATAAAAATGGAAGTCGAGAAATTGACAATTTTGGCTATATATTTGTTTATATGATTATGTGCAAGTGTTTGTTATATTTGGTTGTTTCTTATTTTATACTAATCACTTATATATAAATTAATTACCAGATGGCACATGCTTGTAATCAACCTGATAATGAAGTGAATCAATCTGAGCATATCAATGAATATCAATTTCTAAATAGGCAATATATCGAGAATATCGTTGCTCAAGGGATAGCCAATGCTATTCCAGCAATACTTGCTACTGCTAGAAATCCAATCGAACCTCAACAAATTAGTCCTAGCAAACGCACACAAGGAGTTTCTTGCCTGTAAACCGGTTGAGTGTAAACGGAGGCGGCAACCATACTAATAATAACGACAACAATGGGATACAAGCTCCACTCCTTAATAAAATGAAAGCTGCAACACCTGGTTGCACTTACAAGGAGTTTCCTGCCTGTAAACCGGTTGAGTTTGCAGGTAACGAAGGGGCGACTGCTGCACTACGTTGGATAGAGAAAACCGAGGCAGTCATTACAATAAGTAAATGTGTCGAGGAAGACAAAGTGATGTACGCATCGCATCTGTTTAAAGAAGGGGCGCTAGAATGGTGGAATACAGTACTTCAAGCCAAAGGAAGAAACATGGCCTATGCCATGAATTGGGAAGAATTTAAAAGTCTGATAGAAAGAAAATTTTGTCCCGAATATGAAAAGGAACAAATGGCAAATAAGTTCCTGAACCACCAAATGGTGGATGTAGACTGTCGAGGGTATACTTCGACATTCTACGAATATGCGAGAGTAGTACCAACCCTGGCTTCGCCAGAACCGGTGCTTATTTCCCGCTATATTTGGGGATTAATTGGTGAAATTCGTGACATTGTCAAAGCTGCGAGACCACGTACAATTGATGATGCTGTGGAATTAGCTAATACCTTAACGGACGGGCTGATCCGCACAAGAGAAGAAACCCGGAAGAAGGATGTAGCCCAAAAGATTACCCAGAGATTCCGTATGGGTAATCGTAGCAATTTCAAGAGAAAAGGAACAGGGCAATCTTCTACTGGTCCATTTTGCAACACCTGCAAAAGGAAGCATTTTGGAAGATGCAAGGGGTATTGCAATTTCTGCAAAATTCCGGGACATCAAGAAGAAGATTGCAGAAAGAAGAAAGCAACAGTCTGCTACAACTACGGAGAAACTGGACATCAGGCCAGATTGCCCGAAATTGGTTAAACCAGCTAACAACAAAACCAAAACTACAGAAATAGCTACCAAGAAGAATGTAAGAGCCTTCCAGTTGACTACTCAGGAAGCAGAATTAATTCCGGACATGATAGCTGGTACGTTCTTAGTTCACAACGTCTATGCAAAAGTATTATTTGACTCTGGTGCAAACCAAAGTTTTATAAATACTTCATTCTGTCAAGCTCTTAATTTACCCTTAACCAACCTTAGGCAGATTTTTACAGTCGAAACAGCAGATGGAAATTCTGTTAAAATAGATAAGGTTTTGCAAAATACAAAGATAGAACTCTTAAGTCATAAATTTTCTGCAAACCTATTACCTATGAATCTAGCTGGATTCGATGTTGTATTAGGAATGGATTGGTTTGTAGCCAATCATGCTCAAATTCTTTGTGATAAGAATTCCATAGAAATTCATACACCCGCAGGAGAATTAGTGGTGATTACAGGAGATAAGCCACTGAAACCAATGAAGTTCATATCAGTAATGAAAATTGCTAATTATGAACGAAAACAAGGAATAGTGTATATGATTTCAGTAATCATTAACACTAAGGGTAAGGAACTTAAAGAAATTCCAGTAGTGTCAGAATACTCAGATGTATTCTCAGAAGAACTACCTGGATTACCACCTAACAGGGAAGTTGAATTTAGAATTCATCTAATTCCTGGAACTACACCGATAGCCAAGGCACCTTATCGGTTAGCACCCACCGAAATGTTAGAATTGAAAAAGCAGTTAGATGAATTACTAAGCAAAGGATTCATACAACCAAGTTCATCCCCGTGGGGAGCTCCAGTGTTGTTCGTGAAGAAGAAAGACGGTTCGATGCGAATGTGTATCGATTATAGGGAATTGAATAAAGTTACAATTAAGAATCGATACCCATTACCTAGGATTGATGATCTTTTTGATCAACTTCAGGGGGCTAGATACTTTTCTAAGATCGACTTGCGCTTCGGATATCATCAATTGAAAGTACAAGAAGAAGACATACCTAAAACTGCTTTCAGAACTAGGTATGGTCATTACGAGTTTACAGTCATGCCCTTTGGGTTAACAAATGCTCCTGCAGCATTTATGGACATGATGAATAGAATCTGTAAACCGTACTTGGATAAATTTGTAATTGTCTTCATTGACGATATACTTATTTATTCCAAGAATCAGGAAGAGCATTGTCAGCACTTGCATGCACTCTTAACCTTGTTAAGAAAGGAGAAGCTTTATGCCAAATTCTCGAAGTGTGAATTTTGGCTACAAGAAGTGCAATATTTAGGTCACATGGTGAATCACGAAGGAATTCACGTAGATCCCTCTAAGATAGAAGCAATTACCAAATGGAAGGTTCCGCAATCAGCAATGGAAATTAGAAGTTTTCTAGGGTTAGCCGGATACTATAGACGATTTATTAAGGATTTTTCCAAGATAGTTGTACCATTAATTAAGCTAACCTGTAAATCAGTTAAGTTTGAATGGGGACCTAAGCAAGAAGAAGCCTTTAGGATCTTAAAGCAAAAGCTAACAAATACTCCAATTTTAGCCTTACCAGAAGGAACAGAAGATTTTGAAGTATATTGTGATGCTTCAAAGTTAGGATTAGGATGTGTGCTAATACAACGCAAGAAGGTAATTGCGTATGCATCAAGACAATTGAAAAAGCACGAAGAAATTATACGACTCATGATTTAGAGTTAGGAGCCATAATTTTTGCCCTTAAGATTTGAAGAAATTATCTGTACGGAAGTAAATTTACTGTCTATACAGACCATAAGAGCTTAAGATATATTTTTGGACAACAAGAATTAAATATGAGGCAAAGGAGATGGATGGAAATCCTAAGTGACTACGACTGTGATATTCAATATCACGAAGGAAAAGCAAACGTAGTAGCTGATGCTTTAACTCGTAAGTACCATGAGAAGCAAAGACGAGTTCGTGCTCTTAGATTAAATCTACAGTTAGATTTAATGGAACAACTAAAGAACATTCAAGAAACAGCAATCAAGGATGATGTTGAAGGAATGAAAGGACTAATAAAAGAATTAGAGCAAGGAAATGATGGAATTTGGAGATTCCATAAGAAACGAATTTGGGTACCTAAATAGGGAGAATTAAGAAATAAGATCCTAGAAGAAGCCCATAAATCTAGGTATACCATGCATCCTGGTAACAATAAAATGTACCAAGATTTAAGAAATAACTTCTGGTGGATATGAATGAAAAAGGACATAGCTAGATATGTTTCTAAGTGTCTTACTTGTTCACAAGTAAAGGCAGAACACCAGAAACCTTCAGGTCTACTACAGCAATTAGAAATGCCTGTATGGAAATGGGAACTTATAACAATGGACTTTGTTACTAAGTTACCCAAAACCAGAAAAGGTAATGATGCGATTTGGGTAATTGTGGATTGATTAACCAAATCAGCTTATTTTCTACCCATAAAGGAAACCTTTAGCATGGAAAGGTTAGCCAAGTTGTATGTAGATGAAGTCGTATCCTTACATGGAGTCCCACTCTCCATTTTATCGGATAGAGATAGTCGTTTCACTTCCCATTTCTGGACAAGTTTCCAAGAAGCAATGGGAACCCGACTAAATCTAAGCACTGCATATCATCCTCAGACAGACGGGCAAAGTGAAAGGACAATCCAAACCCTAGAGGACATGCTTAGGGCATGTGTGATAGATTTTGGGGGAAATTGGGATAATCATTTTCCTTTAATTGAATTCTCCTATAACAATAGTTATCATGCAAGCATAAAAGCTGCCCCATTCGAAGCACTGTATGGACAAAAATGCAGAACTCCAGTTTGTTGGGCAGAAATAGGAGAAAGTCAATTATCAGGTCCTGAAATAGTACAAGAAACCACTGACAAAATCACTCAAATCAAGGAAAGACTAAAGACAGCTCGAGATCGCCAGAAGAGTTATGCAGACAATAAACGCAAGCCATTAGAATTCCAAGTTGAAGATAGAGTACTGTTGAAAGTTTCTCCTTGGAAAGGAGTAGTACGGTTTGGTAAGAAGGGAAAACTGAGTCCAAGGTACGTAGGACCCTTCCCAGTAATTCAATGAATGGGACCAGTTGCTTATCGCTTACAACTACCAGAAGAATTAGCTGGGGTACATGACGTATTTCATGTATCCAACCTCAAGAAATGTTTATCTGACGAATCTTTAGTAGTACCTCTTCAGGATGTAGAGGTAAATAAAAAGTTAAAATTTGTTGAAAAGCCACTGCAAATAGAAGATAGAAAAGTCAAGTTTCTCAAACACAAACGACTAGTGCTGGTTAAAGTCAAATGGGATTCAAGGAGAGGACCTGAATACACTTGGGAGTTGGAATCAGAAATGAAGCGAAAGTATCCTCACTTGTTCCATGAAGCGAAAGTATCCTCACTTATTCCAGTAAATCTCGAGGACGAGATTTTTATTAAGGTGGGGAGGATGTAATAACTATCACCAAAACTATTATTTCTTATTATATTTTGTCCAATAGGAAAACCTAATTAAGACCTCCAAGTAATCCTACATAAACCCTAAAATTTTCAGAACAATAGGAATCAGGATCAGGGCCCCTAAAACTCAAAGAGGGTATTCCCTAATTATGTTTATCCTTCGAAAACGGTTATAAAACACGTAAATTGAAAAACTTTCGACTCATCAGGGCTAAATAGGTGACAAAGCAAGCCTACCCTACTTTGGATTCCCCCGCGACACGCGACAGATCCCGAGGATCCTGTCGCGACACGCGGGAGGTACCAAATGAGGGTATAAATACAGGGGCTTGGGACTTGATCAGTTTGCATGTTTCGATGTTAAATTTCTTTACGTACGTTAAGTTATACGCTGTTTCATTCAAAAACACACACTGTCCTGAACCTCTGCTGCAATAACAGGGTAATAACTCGATCGCTGCTACGAATCAATGTCCGATCGATTGAAACTATCCAATGGATGTTTAAGTGCTGCCCACATTAGGATTATGCTTTGTCATTCGTCGTGAATTCGATGGATGTTTAAGTATCGCACTTTGTCATTCGTTGTGAGGGTTTAATCTCGTGAGTTATCATAAATGCTGTATTAGTTACTGACCTACTTTGTGTGCATGTTATTAATTTAGGTTACAAGGCTAATCAGTAGGCTTAAACTCTGTCCGTATTAAATCTGCAATGTGAGTTATTCTCTTTTATCAAATATTTTACAATACTCCATTTTCAAAAGTTATAATTACAGGGATTAAGTCATGGTTATCTTGAATCACTGGCTAGTGGGGTATTGTGCACATTACTAATTTCTCACGGGTTAGGCTAATAAATCCTAACAGTGATAAACGTCACTACTTGGGGAAAGACCCAATAGTGGTATGACCATCGTCACCAGGTGACACGGCGCCAGATAAAAATAAGATAAAAGCCATTGTAATTGCTCTTATGCTGTAATTTATAACCATGTGTCGTTTTATCAAATTTGAATAACTCGCCAGCATTTCCCCGCTGATAAAATATTTTTAAAAACATGTTTCAGGCGACCTGCTGTAAATCAAGGAAAGTGCTACGGAGCACTAACAAGCTTGAAGAGGTGGCTCAATTAAAATGAATAAACATGTTTTATAAAGCAGGGAATTTATTTGTGAAATTCCTCTACAGTAAATTACGAGGTTAATCCCGCATTATGAAATAAAATAATCGGGCAATTCAAGTTTTAAAAGATCTTGTGAAAATCTTCCGTTGTCGCTTTTAATAAATACCACGAGTTCCTGTCCCGCGGCTCCTGACCGGGTCAAACCGGGGTTGGGACCGTGACATTACCTGAGCAAATTTATACAATTTATCCCAGCCGTATACCACCAAGCAAGTACAGGTAGCTTTTACTGGGCTCCTAAATCTGGAACGAAGGTTTTTAATAACCTATTAGATTCCTAACGGGTCTTAATTAAGCCTAGACTTAGACCGATTAGTTTTAAAAGAAGATACGGTTCAAACGCATGATTAAGCGAAGACCGGATTAGAATGTGGTTTAGACCCGACAAGCTTGTATACTTGTTTAATATGGGTAAACTAAACACATTCTGGATTTTGAGATAAAGATGATAAGGTTTGACCCGTTTCGGTCAATTTATGCAAACTAGTTACATAAACCGAACCGAACGCGAACTATGCGTAACGGGTAACTATAAGAGTCATATGCAGGTTTCCTAAGTTAATATGCCTTAAATATGTTGAGATATCAGTAGGATACCTTCCATTATGCCCAAAATGAATTTAAACTCAAACTATTCCCCGTAGGGGTATTTTAGTCATTAAAAAGCTTTAAAAAGAGTTTAAACATAAATCTGAGTTTCAGGTCTGATATAATCAGCAAAAATATTTAATTTAATAGGTTATATCAGTAGGGTATTGCATATATGTGAAATTTATTAATTATAACCAAACTATGCACCGAAGGGGCATTTTGGTAATTTCACATAAGCTTTAAAGGTCAAAATTAGAATTCTGAGTTTAAAACTTTTACTTACTGTTTAATTATGAAAATTTACTTAAAACACCAGTAGGTATTAAACCTTATATGTTAAAATTAGTTTTAACTTATACTATGCGTTAAAAAAGCGTAAAAAGACGATTTTAAGCGATTTCTGGGTTTTATAAGAAAAGCTAATATATTTATTATTCCAAAAACCTTAAAATACTTTATTTATCATATAAGATCAGTAGAAAAAGGTTTGGTATCAAAATGATTTGTAAAACTCATTTTATAGGCCAAAAAGGGTAAAACCGACAATTACCGGATCAATGCTGTAATCCTAAGTTATGCTCAGCCTAAAAATAAATAAAAATCTTCAAAAATCCCAAAATATTATTTTATATCAGTAGGTAAAAAGTTTGGTATCAAAAATTGGGTTTAGATAGGCTATACGCTAATTATGCCGTTATATTAATAAAAAGCTTTTAATTTACGCTAATGAGCATAACTCCTAGTCTAGACCTTAAACTGATGTGAAGATTTAGGGACATGTTTATATTTCAGAAATAAAGTTTTCTATTCTTTCACATTTTCAAAAATATCATTTTAAGGTTAAAATGGCATAACGGTCAACATTTAGGCATATAACGGAAACATGCATATGAATCGGATAACTAATGAACCAAGTTGTATAATCCCAGAGGGTTATACTAACATGAAACCTGGTCCTCATAAAGCTCTAAGGAATTTCTAAACTATGCTCTAATGGGTCAGAACTGAAAGTCAAAGTAAAAGTCCACTTATGATACTTTCGGTTCCGAACCGAGCATAAACTGAAAATTGTCGGGTTGAACATGTTTAGAGATGTTCTTACATTAATTACCAATTTATATTAGTGATAAAACAAGTTGCATGGCTTCTATATTGCTAATTATGCATTTATTTGAAAATTAGCTTTCTGTTGACTTTTTAAGATTAACTTTGACCCGACAATTGACCTAGTTAGAGTGTGAATCAGAGAGTACCCTTTTAAGGGATTATTACCCACATAATTACCAACTCATAGGTACTTTCAATTTGAGATTTGACTGGAAAAATTGTGATTGATCACGAAGTCAAACCTTAATTACGACGGTTTGACTTTAGGCTAATAAACTAAGTAAAACTGAATTAAGGAAGGTTAAGGACACTTACTGAAGTCCTAAGCACAACTAATGTTCCTTAGAGAATGACCTTGAGCTCCAGGAGTCTTCAGAAACCAAGTTAAAATGATTTTTGAGTATGTGAACCATGAACTAGCAACAAGAACACCTTATATAGGAACTTTGATTGCACAAGATCATTCCAAATGTCCCTATTGTTGCTACCAGATGATCACAAGTGTCCTTATGCATGTAAAACCAGCAAAACATGCCCCTAGAATCAAAAAATGGTAAATTGAGGCGGTGTAACAGGCTGAAACAGCCACCTGTGATGTTTTTCTGTCGCTGGTAGTCCCATGCGGCCCACGTAAGACATATGGGAGTCTTACGCGGCCGGTATGGCTCCCAGCTTCAGGTTATAAAGTTTTCAGCTTTTGCACTTTAGGTCCCTGGTCCTTCCAAACTTGATTTTAACATGGTTTATTGCACTTTTAACCCTCTAATTTGACTTTTAAGGACCCCAAGTCATAAACCAACTTTGTTAAGTCCCCGGTTACTCATATGATCACCGAAAAGTCTTAAATTTCAACGTTGATGCTTGTAATCCCTCATGTACGAATGTTATCATAACCTTCTCATACTTTATCGAAACCTTGTGAAATTTTTATCACTTATTCTAGTGAACATAATTAATCGTTACAAACCTTCGGGTTTACTAAAAGGTCACTCAGAGGTATAAATTAAACATGTTGACACATTTAACCCCTGTAGTTTGTAATCTCTCACTTTCTTCCACAATTGGCTTTGTATGATCCATAATTCATTCGTTTAAGGGTATAAACATCGTGTAGGGTTATTGAAAGGTATATTTATCCATTGTTGACACTTTGAATCCTTATACACACGTAGATTCTTCGTTTGTCAACTTTTGTCCTTCAAAGTTAATCTTTTATACGTTTAAAGCTCATGACATGTGTCGATATTATATTGGACATGAAATTACGAGGTGTTACATCCTTACCCCCTTAAAAGAAATCTCGACCTCGAGATTTACTGAAATAAATGAGGGTACTTTTCTTTCATTGTGGACTCTATCTCCCACGTGTACTCGGGACCTCTGCGGGCATCCCATTTAACCTTTACAATTGGCACATGCTTCCTTCGAAGCTTCTTAACCTGTTGATCCTCGATCGACAAAGGTTTTTCTACAAATTTCAAGCTCTCATCTATGTGCACATCCGTATGTGGTATGACTAGCGATTCATCGGCTAGACATTTCTTCAGATTGCAGATGTGGAATACATTATGAATCCCACTGAGCTCTTCAGGAAAGTTTAACTTGTAAGTCACTGTTCCGACACATTCGATGGTCTTGAATGGCCCTATATATCTTGGGCTTAGCTTGCCTTTCTTGCCAAATCGCATCACCCCTTTCCAGGGTGATACTTTAAGTAACACCTTGTCACCTACCTCGAACTTTAGAGGTTTATGCCTCTTATCTGCGTAGCTTTTCTGCCTATCCCTGGCAGCTTTGAGACGATCTCTTATCTGCACAATCTCGTCAGTCGTCTCCAGGACTATATCAGGTCCTATCAGTTGGACATCTCCAAATTCTACCCAGCAAACGGGCGTTCTGCACTTCCTTCCATACAAGGCTTCAAATGGTGCAACTTGGATACTTGAGTGATAACTATTATTGTATGAAAACTCGATCAGTGGAAGATGATCATCCCAACTTCCACCTAGATCAAAGACACAAGCTCTTAACATATCCTCCAGCGTTTGAATTGTTCGCTCGCTTTGACCATCCGTCTGATGATGATATGCTGTGCTGAAGTTTAATCGAGTGCCTAGGGATTGTTGAAAGCTCTTCCAAAAATGAGACGTATATCCCGTATCCCTATCTGAGATAATAGATACTGGCACTCCGTGGAGAGATACAATCTCGTCCACGTATAGCTGAGCTAACTATCTAAGCTGTGTGTTTCCTTAATAGGTGAGAAGTGGGCTGACTTAGTCAACCTATCCACTAGTAATTTACCTTTAAATCCTGGTACATCTTGTCATTTTCAGAATGAACTATATACTGGGAGCCATGGGCTTCCTGAAGAATCACATCTCGAAGCCCTCCATAAATTGGAACCCATATTCGTCTGTTCAATCTTAGGATTCTATCCTTGCCATATGCTAATCGTTCATCAGTGACTCCCAACTTTTCATTAGGATAGTTAGCTTTTAACACAGCTTCCTTTTGAGCGGCTAACAATCTTTCATTTAGACTGTTCTTTAATTCAATGCTCTTAGCATTGATTCTAATGGGCTTATCCTCCATAGCATATTTGGGGCCTCTCCAAGCTCCCAAGTTAACCTCTATAATAGGTACATGTATCCTTTTTGGAGCTTCTTAACCTGTCGATCCTCAATCAATACAGGTTTCTCATCCTATCATAAATCTGCATATCATTATGTGATAATTCTTCTCGACTTATTGGTGAAACACATCCTTAAATCATTAGTATGTAATGCATTGCGAGCTCCGCCAAGCTCCTTAAATAGGTTTTAGCTTATAAGCTATATGATCTTGATACATTCGATTCCCTCGAATGATTCTATATATTCAGAGCTTAACTAGGCTGATAATTAACAAATTGGCACACCCTTCCAGGGTGATATCTTTTGTTGAATCTTACTCCTTCACAAGAACTTAGGAGGGTTGCTACTATCATTAATCCTTGATTTTCTGCCAAATACTGGCAACTTACAGATGATTATGGATTTGTATGATCTTATTCGCTGTTTCCAAGGCAACTTTCAGATCCTGATAATTGGACTTACCAATCTTTTGTCTAACAATAAATGTTTAACATTTCATCTATACAAGGTCCCCAAAGGAGCAGCCTTGATACTTACATAACAATTATTATAAAAAGCTTATTTTAAGGTGAGATGGTTATTCCAACCATTGCTTAAAACTAATTTTAAGGAATAGCTAATCCTTACAGTTAGCCCAACAAATCGACGATCCTGGGCAACTGATGGTGATTCTTAATTGTTGCCTAATTAAGGTTGCGGTAATCAATGCATAAGCAAGATGAACCGTCTTTCTTATTTAACCATACCGAATTCTCAGAATATTGAGTTAGGCTTTATGAATCCTCTATTTTAAAACTCACTTAACCCAGATTTCGATTATTCGATAATCAACATGGAGTCTTTACAATACTGTAGCCCTAAGCGGGATGTTAATCTTAACTCTACTCGCCTCTCAGGAGGTAAACAGGGTAGACTTTGGAGAAGATAACCAAGACACAAGGAGGTTACAGAGATTTTCCAAATCTCGGGCTCCAGTTCATCTACCATATTTTGTGTCAGATAAGTGACACATTTATGTTACGAGTCCATGAATTCCTTAATCGAAGACATTTACTTGGACAATTCCATTCTGGATATCTTCTTTGAATACCATTAGTTGACTTTAGTACCATATGACCATTGGGATTTCCTTGCGGTTCCATGCATTAAACCTCCATACTGATCAGGCATGAAAGCAATCTATGAAACTTATTAAGATACATCAATCCTCATGTGGCGCTTTTGTCATACCGTCCGGTATTCGTAATCGATAGAGATCAAAGAGATATCAACTACGTATGCTGACGTACTACATCTAGTGAAAGGATGCTTCTAGAATTCTACGACTGAAGTTTTCTGACAGGAACAGAAGAAATGGTTCTTATGATTTCGCCTGTAAGTTTTACCTTACACTTAACCTATGGGGTTCTTACGAAAAAATTTCTAAAAGTTTGCAAAGCTTATGGTCTTATGAGAGACTCAGCTGCACCTGAAACCAAATGTAACTCCTAGCAATAAAATCATAATAAGGGATTTATCTGGTGTCATTATTAATGTGAACTGCCTCTAATCATTCATCAGAAGGGTTAAACGGCTCCATTCTTAATCCTTTTAAACTTAGCTGTAAAATCTTTGACAAATTTTAGGGCAGTCTTAGTTTTGACTGGTTATTTCTTAATCTATAACGTGGGTAGCTGAGGTAGATCCATAATGGATTTATAATAAGCAGGCTTTGAAACCCTAATGTGCCCTCTCATTGTCGTTGCTAACCACCAATAATTATTTTCATTAAGCTTAGATTTTGGGTAAATGGAATAGGGTACTATCTCAGCCAATGAATTAAAATTTGTAACATACTGTCGACAGTCTAGAACTTTTATGGTGAGAGTCAGAAAATTCTTATTCCATCTTTTTCCATTTCGTGATGCGGATAATAGGTTTTTCTAATAAGGTCCTTAAAACTTGGACCATCCCATATTGTATAAGAGGATCTTTCTTGTGGACTTCATTAATGTCCTTACTAATTAAGGGTATTGCCATCGAATGACTGTGATGCATACCTCACCGTGTCCTTTCCAGCATAACTGCTGATACACCTAATGGTTTCTACTTCATCCAACAATTTCCCGCAATCGATGGCCCCTTTTTACTATTGAAGTCTCTTGACTTCCAAGAGACGAAGTACTTTTAAGTACATCCAAAAAGAATGGGGCTCCTTGCCATATATGATTTTGTTTAGTTTATTCTTTGCATATGAAGTCTGAGTAAAGCTCTTCTCATGAGCACCGACATGTGTTTTAGAGCAAGCAGAATTCGGCTCCTTGAACCTTTTCATGACTTTTCTCGTAGCCTTCCTAATAGCTGCGTCAATTACAGTTTGGAGATTAACTCCATTAACATTGAGGTTCACATTTGATGCACCATTAACATTTGTCGCATCTCTAGCATCGCGACTTTTGTTTGACTCTTCTGAGTTTTCCATACTCGAAGCTTGGTATTAAATACCATTTTCAACAAGTGCTTAGGCAATCCGTACCATGTATCTTCTTGAATTGCCAAAAGGCTCACCATAAGGAGTCTTGATAACTACTTGCTTCTTATCACAGACAATATGGGCTTGGTTATAAGACGACCAATCCAGTCCTATCGCTATATCGAGTCCCTCTAATTTTAACGGAAACAAGGACAGCAGAAAAGAATGATTCCTAATGGATATAAAACATCCATCTAATATTGCTGAAGCAGTCTCTGAGGTACCATCGGCCAATTCTACTTCATACTTAACGCTTAGAGTTTTAACAGGCAGATTTAATAATTTACAGAATATTTTGTCTACGAAGGACTTATCTGTACCCGAATCAAATAATACTCTAGCATGAACGTCATTGATCAGGAAAGTACCTGTTGTGACATTGTTATCTTGAACGGCCTCTTGAGCATTCATTTGAAAGACTCCAGCTTTGGTCTTCTTAGCCTCTCCAGGCTTCTTGGTTTTATTTGGGCAATTAGTTTTGATGTGCCCTATTTCATTACAACCATAGCAGGTTGCGTCCTTTATGTCTTGGCACTCCAAAGTTTTGTGCCCTTCTTTATTACAGATTCCACAAGGCTTAGCTTGTGACTCTAAAGTGCATTTCCCTTCAGTCGCCTTCTTTGGGCAGCGGGTATTTATGTGCCCCTTCTCGCCACAACCATTGCATGTGGCGTCCTTCAAGTCCTTGCATTCATGGGTCTTGTGATCCATCTCCTTACCGATGCCACATCCCCTGGTCTGTTCATGGAAACATTTTCCGAAGTGCTGCTTCCCGCAGGTTTTACATTTGGGTTTTGCCTCATTTGGCTTGGACTGGTTTGAACCGGCCTTACCCTTTTTGTAACCCTTATTTGGGGTATTATCGCATTTTTGCTTATGATTCTTTAATACTCGGTCCACGGCTGTATCTAACAAAGCCTGTAACTCAGCGCCCGTTAAGTTCAGTCTTGTATTATTATCCTGATCAATTGGATGATTGTGGGCTTCATATGAATTAGCCATGGTGAAGCTTTGAAGGCTACAGACCAAGTAGTAATAATCTGTTTAATTATATAGTGAATTGTCGAATTTGATGATTAAATAGCCATGGTACAAATAAACCATATAGGCCAATAGATAGTATTAAATTTATTTGATTATGTTTTGCCTAGGTTTTTAAATAAACCATCTTTGGCTTTTAAACGGAATATAATCCTTCATATTTATTAGACAGGGGACATAAGTCACGACTATCAATGTCGTACCGACATTTTATATAGCACAAAGGCTTGTTCCAAAGGACTTTTTGATGGCACAGAGGCCTTGTCACTAGGGAAATTTTAAAACATGATAAATAATCCTTTGGATCGGAAAATTTTCATAGTTCATTGCCTTTTGGAAGGAAGTTATGAAAAACTATCTTTGTTATGATTACATCTTTGCCCGTAGGCATACATCTTAAATGGATGTTTTGATGTATACATCATGTTCGACGTTTATTAGCCATGATTCCTATTAATCATTTAGGCTAAATAAGGAGTTTGGAACTCCCAATATAAAGATGACAATTGTGATTTTATCGCATCACTGTTGTCAGGAATATTAACAAGGATTTGAATCTTTTGAATAGGTTTTACCATCTTGGCCATGTCTAAAATGACATGTGGCTAGGTTTTACCTTTAAGATTATTTTTAATATTTAACGCAGAACAATCCTACATTGAGATGTTAATAAGGATCTGAATCTAATTGAGGAACTACTATCTCGGCCCTGTCTTAAAATGACACATGGGCTAGGTCTTGTTCTTTTTAGATTTTGCCATTTTATTATAATGGTAGATCTTATAAAAGGAATGTTATTTTTTATTTATTTCATATATTATATTCATATATAATGAAATTTAAATAAAACATTCCAATGATTTCAAAAGAGGTATAGAATTGCCCTAAACGGGGCTTGAAGGAAATAATGTTATCCACGAAGGGACTGAAAGATAAGTGTGCCCTTATAAGGACTTACTAAGGAAACGAACTTTAGCAAAAGGAGTTTCTTCTTTATTTTATTTCTGAATGTTTTCTCCTTGGTTGGACGTTTATCCTAGTCGCAGTACGAAGCTCGGCCTTTCCTAGGCTTCGAATGGGGAGAATTTCCATTACGGCTTCTTTGCTTGGCGACAAATTAACAATATATAGAACTGAAAGCAATAATTCTCCGAATAGAGATGAGAGTATTCCTATGTTAAGTCTAGACTCAGAAGGTCAAGGAATGTGCTACTGTGTCATTGAGATTAAACACAAAAGGCTGGTGTTTAATTCACTCAATGTTGGCTCTGATACCAACCTGTCACACCCCGATATTTCCACGTATTACCGGTGGGCCCGGTGGGGAGTATCGTGACGTAGTCGATATCATCATAGTCAAACAACAAAATTTAAATGCACAGCGGAAGCAAAAGATGAATCACATCACAAACCGAATAAATAGTAATATCAAAGTATTATAACCGGACTGTAAAGGATCCACAGGCGGATCAAAAGATAAAAAGATCCTTGTTCAACAGACTTTAACATCTAAAGCTTGCAAGACTTGATTAATGATGCCAGGAGTAGCCAGCCTATTTCGTCTAGTACCTGCACTTAGCCTTTTTGGAAAATACGTCAGTTTAACTGGTAAATACAATGAACTGACTCATTTTGAAAATGTTTAAGAAAATTAATTTGAATGCACACGGCACAAAATATCTTTTATAACTTGGGACAATTATTTAAAAATAATCTTGTATGCAGTTTTACTTATTTGTCGTCCGTCAGGGCCGGTTAGAATAGCCGGACAATATTAACTGACACGCCATAGGTATAATGCCCACAAGGTTGATTCCTTTAAGTGGATTACCAGTTTTTACATAATGCAACTGTCAGGTGTATGCCTACACCCCGTGCTTAGGTCGTGGCCATTTCTTTGAATGATGCCAAGGATATCCGGGACATGGTCATTTAACCCCCAAAGGCCATACACCAAATAATACAGATTAAAACGAGTTATGTAAATACATTAATCACAATCCGATTTAAATGACTACACACCCGACCAAGTGGTATTATTATACTACCGTATCCCAAGCCCGTATAGGGAAAATAAGTTAAAAGTATTTACCTGAGCAAATTTATACAATTTATCCCAGCCGTATACCACCAAGCAAGTACAGGTAGCTTTTACTGGGCTCCTAAATCTGGAATGAAGGTTTTTAATAACCTATTTATTAGATTCCTAACGGGTCTTAATTAAGCCTAGACTTAGACCGGTTAGTTTTAAAAGAAGATACGGTTCAAACGCATGATTAAGCGAAGACCGGATTAGAATGTGGTTTTGACCCGACAAGCTTGTATACTTGTTTAATATGGGTAAACTAAACACATTCTGGATTTTGAGATAAAGATGATAAGGTTTGACCCGTTTCGGTCAATTTATGCAAACTAGTTACATAAACCGAACGCGAACTATGCGTAACGGGTAACTATAAGAGTCATATGCAGGTTTTCAAAGTTAATATTCCTTAAATATGTTGAGATAACAATAGGATACCTTCCATTATGCCCAAAATGAATTTAAACTCAAACTATGCCCCGTAGGGGTATTTTAGTTATTAAAAAGCTTTAAAAAGAGTTTAAATATAAATATGAGTTTCAGGTCTGATATAATCAAAAAAAATATTTAATTTAATATGTTATATCAGTAGGGTATTGCATATATGTGAAATTTATTAATTATAACCAAACTATGCACCGAAGGGGCATTTTGGTAATTTCACATAAGCTTTAAAGGTCAAAATTAGAATTCTGAGTTTAAAACTTTTACTTACTGTTTAATTATGAAAATTTACTTAAAACATTAGTAGGTATTAAACCTTATATGTTAAAATTAGTTTTAACTTATACTATGCGTTAAAAACGCTTAAAAAGGCGATTTTAAGCGATTTCCGGGTTTTATAAGAAAAGCTGATATTTTTATTATTCCAGAAAGCTTAAAATACTTTATTTATCATATAAGATCAGTAGAAAAAGTTTTGGTATCAAAATGATTTGTAAAACTCATTTTATAGGCCAAAAAGGGTAAAACCGACAATTACCGAATCAATGTTGTAATCCTAAGTTATGCTCAGCCTAAAAATAAATAAAAATCTTCAAAAATCCCAAAATATTATTTTATATCAGTAGGTAAAAAGTTTGGTATCAAAAATCGGGTTTAGATAGGCTATACGCTAATTATGCCGTTAAATTAATGAAAAGCTTTTCATTTACGCTAATGAGCATAACTCCTAATCTAGACCTCAAACTGATGTGAAGATGTAGGGACATGTTTATATTTCAGTAATAAAGTTTTCTATTCTTTCACATTTTCAAAAATATTATTTTAAGGTTAAAAGGGCATAACGGTCAACATTTAGGCATATAACGGAAACATGCATATGAATCGGATAACTAATGAACCAAGTTGTATAATCACAGAGGGTTATACTAACATGAAACCTGGTCCTAATAAAGCTCTAAGGCATCTCTAAACTATGCTCTAATGGGTCAGAACTGAAAGTCAAAGTAAAAGTCCACTTATGCGACTTTCGGTTCCGAACCGAGCTTAAATTGAAAATTGGCGGGTTGAACATGTTTAGACATGTTCTTACATTAATTACCAAGTTATATTAGTGATAAAACAGGTTGCATGGCTTCTATATTGCTAATTATGCATTTATTTGAAAATTAGCTTTCTGTTGACTTTTTATGATTATCTTTGACCCGACAATTGACCTAGTTAGAGTGGGAATCAGAGAGTACCCTTTTAAGGGTTTATTACCCACATAATTACCAACTCATAGGTACTTTCAATTTGAGATTTGACTGGACAAATTGTGATTAATCACGAAGTCAAACCTTAATTACGACGGTTTGACTTTAGGCTAATAAACTAAGTAAAACTGAATTAAGGACACTTACTGAAGTCCTAAGCACGACTAATGTTCCTTAGAGAATGACCTTGAGCTCCAGGAGTCTTCAGAAACCAAGTTAAAATGATTTTTGAGTGTGTGAACCATGAACTAGCAACAAGAACACCTTATATAGGAACTTTGATTGCACAAGATCAGTCCAAATGTCCCTATTGTTGCTACCAGATGATCACAGGTGTCCTTATGCATGTAAAACCAGCAAAACATGCCCCTAGAATCAAAAAATGGTAAATTGAGGCGGTGTAACAGGCTGAAATAGCCACATGTGATGTTTTTCTGTCGCTGGCAGTCCCAGGCGGCCCGCGTAAGACATATGGGAGTCTTACGCGGCCGGTATGGCTCCTAGCTTCAGGTTATAAACTTTTCAGCTTTTGCACTTTAGGCCCCTGGTCCTTCCAAACTTGATTTTAACATGGTTTATTGCACTTTTAACCCTCTAATTTGACTTTTAAGGACCCCAAGTCATAAACCAACTTTGTTAAGTCCCCGGTTACTCATATGATCACCGAAAAGTCTTAAATTTCAACGTTGACGCTTTTAATCCCTCATGTACGAATGTTATCATAACTTTCTCATACTTTATCGAAACCTTGTGAAATTTTTATCACTTATTCTAGTGAGCATAATTAATCGTTACAAAGCTTCGGGTTTGCTAAAAGGTCGCTCAGAGGTATAAATTAAATATGTTGACACATTTAACCCCTGTAGTTCGTAATCTCTCACTTTCTTCCACAATTGGCTTCGTATGATCCATAATTCATTCGTTTAAGGGTATAAACATCGTGTAGGGTTATTGAAAGGTATATTTATCCATTGTTGACACTTTGAATCCTTATACACACGTAGATTCTTCATTTGTCAACTTTAGTCCTTCAAAGTTAATCTTTTATACGTTTAAAGCTCATGACACGTGTCGATATTATATTGGACATGAAATTACGAGGTGTTACAGTGCTACTCACTGTGCCGGTAGTCTCACCTTCCACACTATAATTATTTGTCATTGCTTATGTCATGTTTGATTCGTAAGAGTCGATTCCCCTAAGTTGCTGACTAAGGTTAAGAATTCAATTGGAGTCATTTCGCTGGTGTTCGTTTTTGATAATCAGGGTAGTCCAAATACTAAGGTTGGTAAAGTACTACGCTCCTCCTCTTGACTATCGATGTTGCAAGTTGTTTGAGTAATACACGGTCTATTGCGGGAGTGTTGCAGAAGTGATCGCACTTCGGAGTCTAAGACGTCAATACATAGAGTTCCAACAAACAAAGAGGAGTGAGAAAGGTATCGACCAATCATTCGACGCTGTGACATCCAATTCAGGGACGTTCGTACAAGCACCTAACACTCTACCCAGTTTGCTAGGCGTTCAGATGGGTGTACAGGTAATACTCGATAACATCGAGATTCGTAAGAATTCAGAGAAGAGTGAGAAGATCACGTTCAAGTAGGAGACAATCACTGCTATGACTCCTAAAGATTTGTTACGTTTCACACTGTTTGAATAACGGGACAGAACCCCTTTTCCACTTGTTAAGGCTCACTGGGACTCGCATGCACCCCACATTATTATTATGTGTGCACCCACAATAATATTGTGATTTGCATGCTCATCTCAGTTCCTCCTAACTCATGTTAAATAGTTCCTCAAACTCAAATGTCAAACGGAGGTTGTCAAGGAATAAAATCACAGAAATCCAAAGACTATGACATTGTCCGCTTTGGCAGCCAACACGCTCCCAGCGTCTGCCCCTCACGGTTTTACAAAACGCGTCATAAAGTAAGTAAGCAATTCACGCAATCATGCTATAGTGATGAGTGTGTGTTCGTATGTTACATCATAAACAAACGTGTACTAGTCATGTAATATATGCAACAAGTGAGAAAGACGAACCTTGCAATCTGGAGCTGAGTGTCATGGTCGTATTCACGTATTCAGATCTGTTCGGTTATAGTCTGGTTTTACAAAAACGTTTTAAAACCAAGTTCACTATAACCAGTGGCTCTGATACCAAACTGTCACACCCCCAAAATACCACCTAGGGAATGTCCCTGATAGGCGTGTGACGTACCAACAATGAGCCACTAATTACATTGAACCCATACAAGTTTATAAATAAAATCCTCAATTTTTAATGAAACATACCATCAACAAGTTTTAAATGAAAACCAACATGTTCAGCGGAAGCAAATAGTAAACCAAAGTTAAACTGTTTCAAAACCAATGTATAGTATCAAGAATCCAATCACATGAATCCCTCCAGTCGACCCATGACCACTCCAGCTACTCCTCTCAGGTACGGGGTGAGGGTGCCAAACCTAAGTAGTGCTACCAACTAATACCTTGTTACCTCTCAGGTAACCAAACAACACGGAGGGACTTTAATGGTGATAAAATGAGTATATTATCCAACATTCCAGATTTACTCAAAAGACATATTCCTCTCAGGAATACCCATGATTTACCCAAAACCAATCCCTCTCAGGGATACCCAAAGACTATCCCAACCACCGGGACGCATGCTCAAGAGAAACGAACTCACCTTAGGTTTGCTCGGTAAGATTAAAGTATGTGTTCCCAATTGGTCAATTTATCCCTATTGGGGTTACCAAGTTAGTCAGTTTCGTGCAAACATAACACATGTGATCTTTGCATTCATTACACAGGTTGCAAATAAGCAAACATATTTCATTACGCAAGTCATAGTAAGTATTCGAGTCCCACTTTCAATCACAACACAAGTACATATCATAACATGGCACATATTATCACACGAGTTATAACGAATATTCGAGTTATATGTATCTTCACATCACAAACCCATATATCATAATGTCACACATTAACAGCTCACACCCCATTCACATAAATATGCATGTGATAACATTACCTCATAATGCTTTACAATCATTTTGGTTACAAGGATCTTGTATCGAAACCACATAAAACCCAACCAAAGTACCTAACCCGTTCCCCCTAATGGGCGGCCCACTTGATATCGGCCCAAAACAACCCAGCGGCCCACAAGATGTGCAGCCCGCTGAGTATACGCAGCCCCTAACACAGCTCTGGCCCAACCAGCTACAAGTATGATTTAATTTCCTTATATTGACCCAGCTACATCTAAGGCCCAATTAAAAACAAAACTGATGTGATTGTTGTTGGGCCTGAGGTCCAAACAGAACCCAATTACCCTTTTGTTCAACAATTAAAGCCAATTACTATTTACATTGCATAAGTCATTCGATCCTGTTTTACATCTTTGTTTACCCAATCATTGATTCATTATTTACCCTAACCAATTATTATGAAATAAACATCACCAGTTTATACATGAAGTCCGAACATAATGATATCAGGATCGACTACATGGTACCTTATTCACATCATCATATTATCATCTAATTTACTAACCAAAAACCTAGAATTCATGCACATGGTTATAATTCAAACAATCTAAACTCACACATATGTATTTACATGTCATCGAGCATCAACAGGGCCAACATCTAATCCCAAAACCTTATTGCATATAATTCATACAAAAGATTAAAGTTTATAGGATTTCACATAACCAAGAACACAAAATCAACATGCATCCATAATTTGTTAAATCAAGATTACACATAAACAGGATCATGAAGTAGGGATCAATATGAATATGGTTTCACTAACCGAATTACTCGATCCAAAGGAGAAGGCCTCAAGGGGGGGGGGGGTTTCCTGCCGCACGTACGAATTGAGAGAAGTAGGGTTTGAATATGTGTTGCTAACAAGTTACGTAATTCCTTGTGTGTGTGTGTATATATTCTACACTAACCAGCCCCCAAACAAAACAATTGGTTCACTTGGGCTTCACCCGGCCTAACCATGATTTCGGTGTGTGTGGATGTATAAAATCCAACTAATCGGCCCACTATGACTCGATTGGACTTGTGTGACTTTGGGCCTAAGATAACCTATATGCGTGGGCCGAAGAAAGTTATAACTAGGAAGAGTGCGGCCCAAACGTATGCATGACCCAATCACACAATCAATCCAATTCATTTACGTTAGATTTAACAAGTACAAGTAACATGCATTCAACGCAACGTGTGGTAAAACGTATCGTGAAAGGAATAGTAATACGCGATTAAAAGTTATGAGGCTAGGTGACACTAACCTTGAAAGTTCGGGTTGTCACAGCTGTAATGATCACATGCAATTGCCGACATTCAATTTCACTGATTTATTCTATTGGACCGCATATAAAAGAATCTGATTACTATTTAATTGATATTAGATCACATGGGCCGCAAAACTTGACATTAAAAATTGATTGGCCTGCTGCTTAGAAGTTCAGATGTGTTATCAGATAGCTGTCGAATGAGTATTAACAAGTGACGAGTGAGTATTCGTTCGGATTGTCGTTCGGTCGAATGACCGTCCGAGAGTTATTATGTTACTTTATGTGATCCGATCGGATCACCTTTTCTCTTGATCGGATGATAATCCGAGAGATGTTAATATCATGTTATCCGAACGGATCACTTCTCAAACAATCGAATTGTCCGGATAGTCATCCGAACGGATGGCCATCCGGGTGAACAATATGAACAGTAACAGCAACAAATTTCATACTTTTTCGGCCCGAAAAACCTCGATTTTTCACAAACTACTTGGAATTAATTTCTGAAAATTTGTAAGGTTGTAAAGTGATGATTTTCGCACAATATGTCAAAATTTCAGCAAATTTTGTTGGTGCATCCGTCTGTCGTCTTCGTCTTGTATCGAGTCTTGTATAGAATTGTTTAGATTAGGGCACGAAATGTTGATTTCCCACGAAATAGACATGACATTTTCGTGGGGAATCAGAAAATTGTCATTTCGTGGGGAATCAGAAAATAGCACTTTCGTGGGGAATTAGAAACACTATAAATAGGAGAGTTATCATGTCATTTGGTGGGGAATCAGAATATTGTACCGAAGTGCTGCCGGTATTTCTTGTGCTTGTAAATGTCATTCAATCAATAGAAAAATAGTTTAAAGTGTATTGCTTGCTGAATTGAACTTGGTTTCTTAGTTTCCGCCTCTGAAACTGAGATAAACTCTTCTGATCGACTCATTCGGGTCCCAAATCGATCCTACAAGTGGTATCAGAGCTCAGGAAGAAGAGTTCTATACAATTTAGCTGCGATTTCTGTTTCTACACCATTCTTTTTCAAATTAAACATCATTTCATGGTCAGAATCTGCTCAATTTCTCACAACTGGCTCGGAATCATGTATTAACAAAGACTTGAAAGTTTCAAGTTAAAATTCGATCTAAAACTTGAAATTTTTGACCTTTCGCTCGAAACTGTTTTCGGAAAAGATGACATCAGCTTGATTTCGCTCGAGATTTGATCTTGCTTCCGCTCCAAATTGGATTTCAGCTTGATTTCGCTCGAGATTTCTGCTTGATTCCGCTCCAGGTCAGCTCCAAAAGGTTGATTCCGCTCGAATCTGTGATTCAGCTCCAAAGTATTGTGCTGATTTCGCTCAAAATTATTTGGTGATTCCGCTCCAAAACACTTGGTGATTCTGCTCCAAACTATTGTCGTGATTCCGCCCCAACAAAATTACTTTGTGATTTCGCTCCAAACCACCTTTCACTTGAACTGTTTTTCACGAGAAAAGTGCATCGTGTATTGATCAAGACATGCGGCCCAATAGATTTTAAGAAGTGTCAGTTGTTTTTTTTTAGTCAAAGTTGCATGTGAGTTGGTCAGTTTGCATGTGATCTGGGAATAACAAATCATCGGTTTAATAACATTTGCATTAATCAAAAGCTAGCAGCCCACTACATGTCATCGGCCCAATCAAGTGAAGTGTTGTTGTAGGCCCAATCAGATTTATTGCATATTTGAATTTGTCGGACATTGTTTACACATATTCATAAGTTGCATGTGATTGCTGATAAGTTCAAAATCTCGGTAATATCATTTTGTATAAAGGTGGTCGGTCACTTACATCTCGGCCCAATGAAAAAGTCTTGAAAGTTAGTTACATTCAAGAATTGCATGTGATCATCAAATAGTGCTTGTCGGTTAAGTGGATGTGAGGTCCAATTGGAATTAAGTTGATAGATAATATTGTCGGCTATTGAATGAAGTCCAGTGAACATTAATTGTATATACAAGGTCCTCGGCCCAAGTATCATCATCATTAACGGCCCATTCTCTCAGTTTGCACGATTTGGAGTTTAGTCAGTCTCCGAGTCTTCAACACGAGTCCTAGATCAATTCAATCGTCATACACATTTCACATATTCAGTTCGTTTAAACTGATCATTTGTTTTTGTGTTTCCAGGTATTTTCACAAGGTAAATGCCGGTGTTTTTACAAGGTGATATAGCTCATTTGAAAAACCGAATCATGGACGAGGAATTCTACAACTCATTCGCTACTCTGGTTACTCCAATTTTTCTTGCACAGAACACGATGTTGGAAAACGAAACGGGAACAATGCAAAAACCGCCCAAACTAATAAACATCGAAGAATATAAGGGTTGGGAAGGCCGTTTCGAGAATTGGGTGCAAGCTAACTATCTTGATGCATGGGAATGTGTCGAAACAAAGTATGTGAGGCCGTTAAATGAGGATGAAGAGGAGATTGCCATCAAGGATATGAGTGCGGATGACAAAAAGAAATACAAGAATGAGAAAATGATGCTAAGTCTGCTACAACAAGCTGTAAAAGAAGACATCATGGTGTTATTACAACACAATGGAAGTTCTTATTCGATTTGGAAAGCTTTAAGATCAAAGTTTGTTGGTAGTCAAGAAATGATAAAGAACAAGAAGTCACTTCTAAAGAAAGAGTTTGATTTGTTTAGAGGTTTGAAGAATGAGAGCACAAAGCAGATTATAGAAAGATACTGCAATCTGTCAGTGAATATGAGGAGGGTAAGCATCAACAAAGACAATGAAGAGCTGATAGAAAAATTAGCAGATGCGTTACCACACGAAACTTGGGGCACATATCTGATGATGCTCATAAACAAGAAAGGATTTAACACGCTAACTTTGAGTAAATTCATCGAGAAGTTGGAAGCTCAAGAGATGGAACAAAGAAAGATTGTTCGAATGAAAGATTTCGATGGTGAACAAGACATCGGGTTGTACTACAAAGGAGGGTTGAATGAGAAAACAACCAACTTGTCACCGAAAGTTGAAACCGCATACAATGCAAAGAATTCATCTGGTAGTTCATCAAAAGGATCAAACAGCAACACGAGTTTCTCATCATTTCCATCTTTTGATCCGAACGTTTCAACAACAAGAAATGGCAAAAAGCTTCAATGCAACATTGTGTTGAACATTGAAAATGATCAGGAATATTCTGAAGAGTTAGCAAAAAGCCATATGTCTTTATTGGGAACTGTTCTTGAATCTTATGGTAGTTTTGTTGCAGGTCGAATCGGGAATCCAATGCTGACAAAGGAAGATTACGACCAGATCGATGCTGAAGAGATGGAGCTGATGGACATAAAATGGTGTTTGGCCAGTGTGTTGAGGAGAGCTGAGAAATTCAAGCAAATCACTGGAAGAGATGATCTTCGTGAGGCTGGTGTTTCTACTTTAGGTTTTGACAAATCTAAAGTCACTTGTTTTCGATGCAGGGAGAAAGGACACTTCAAGAGGGAGTGCACCAATCGTGAGGCAAGTGGAACTCAAAATCCGTTTAACAACAACAATGATTATTACAGAAAAGCCATTTACCATCAAGTTGCTCAACAACCACTTCAACAACAACAACATCAGGCACAAACTGCACACGGAAGGAATGTGATTGAAGATTCTGGAAAGAGAGCTTGTGTGGTTAATCAAGATTATTTGAAGAGAAATGATGGTAGTGCCTTGATAATAGATCAAGATGATGAAAGATTACCTGAAGGTTTTAGCTGGGAAAATTTCACATGGGATGATTATGTTCCTGATCAAGCTACAGCTCACACAGCTTTTGTTGCCAGAATGGAAGAGGATAGTGATGATGATCGTGAGTATTGGTCAAAGAAAATGGCAGATCATTTCAAAATGATGGAGGAAAGTGACAGTGAAGATGAAAAAGCTAAAAAGAAAAAGGTCAAGACTCCAGTGAGCAGTGATGATGAGGATATTCCGGTGATCAAGAAAAAGGTAAAGGAAGTACCAAAGTTTAAAGTTGGTGAAGATGTTGATGCAAAAAAGATTCCAGTGAAGTGTGACAACTGTGAAGTTATAAAACAGCAGAACAGCACACTGATTTACAACTTGAACAGTTTGAGGGAATCGTATGATGTGTTGAACAAAGCAATGAATCAATACAATCAAACAAGTGAAGAACAGGCAACAGCGATGAAAACACTTCAAGGAGCTTTCATGATAAAGCAAAAAGTAGTGAACAACTACATTGAGAAGTGTGTTGTGCTAGAACAAAAGCTGGAGTTGCAAAGAATTGAGACAGAAAGGGTTAATCGTTTGTTGAAAAGCTACTTATGTACTTCTTATGTCATTGACATGATATATCCGACTGTTGAAGGCATGAAGGCATTTGAAGAGGATGAAGTAACTAAAGAAAAGAATGCTGAAAAAGTCTCTGAACAAAGGACTCCAGAAGAGAAGACTGAAAAGAAGAGTGACACAAAGAAAAAGACTGACAAGAAAAATTCTGGTAAGAAACAAGATGTCGGTTACAACAAGTGTCCACCCCCGCTAGAAAATGGATATTTGCCCAGAAATCCAAATTCTGAAAGAGTACAAAAGGCTACAAATTTACAGTGGGAGTCTGAGTCTTCAGTCAATCTGCCAGAAAATATTGATGTCGTTTTTACATCGTCTGACACTGATCAACAATCTCAACTGATGAAGATAGTGGTGGATCATGTGTTAGATAACGATGAAACAGAGGAGTCAAAGTCGGAGTCCGTGTCAGAGTCAAAATCTGAGTCCAGCACTCCGGGTCAACAAGAAAAACAGGGCAAAAGAGTTTACAATAAAGAATTTCTGTTATCAAAATCTAATTTGAATGACGAAACATTCAAGGTTGCATATACATTGAATGATTCCGACAAATTATATTCTGATGAGGAATTTCCAATAAGAGGTGTAAAAACTGAGATGATAAAAAAGGTTTTCAAACTTACAGAAATTGACATTTCTGAAATAAAAGATTTAAATCTTACTAATAAACCTAAAAAATACACCTCAAGAGTACAACAAAGATTAAACAAGAAAAAAGGTTACAGTTCTGGTTCTGGTTTTCACAAGAAACCAAACCCTAACCGTAATTTCAAAAAGAAAGGTCTTGGATTTACTCCAACAGAAAAACAGAAAAATGAAAAATATGTTCGTGATTTTAAAGCAAAAATGACATTTGTTTCAGGAACTAGCTCTGAAGAGGAAGAAAAGAAAGAATTCTGGAGGCAGTCAAACAGTGATTTCCTTGCAAAGAAGCAAGATGACATGAAGAAGATGGCTGAGCAGAAGAAAGATACGAGAACCTGTTTCCAATGCAACAAAGTTGGACATATTGCCAGGGAGTGTTCAAAGGCAATACAATCAAAACAGGGAGTATCACGTAAACTAAAAGAAAAGGTGGTTGAGTTTGAACCACCAATTGACAGAACTAAATTGTTTAAAAATTCAAAATTTGAAATTGGTGAATGTTCAAACAAGTTTTACAAGAAAAGAGCTAAATTTGACAACCAGAAATGGGTTGTTAAAAGGTCTGGTGATAGCTCTAGCAATGATTCTGATAGGTCGAAATCAGAGGAGCTATCTTCTGGCGATGAATCTGATTCCACAAAATCAGATGAGCCACAGGTTGTTTCAAAAGGAGAAAAATCAGTTCTGACTGTGGATGATGAAAATTTTCCATCACTTCGGACTGAAAATTATAAAAAGAAAATTGGTAAAGTTGAGATTTCAAACGAATTTTATGATGACAAAAAGGTTTTTGATGTTGAAAAGGCCTTTAACCCCACTGTGAAACACATTTTTGGTAAAATGATTGATCGAAAAGTCAAAGGGGTTAAAGAGTTCTATGAGAAGAAGACGAAGAAAGATAAAGTTGAACCATCCCTGGTTTGTGACTGGGATGGTACATACTATGAACAGTAAGTCTCTGGACTTGCCGGAGCTCCCAGGTTGGTAAGAGTGGAGCAGGAATCGGCATCTATCTTTCTTGGTTGGTAATTTTACAAGTGGTACAATTGGTAAAGAACAGGTGATATCATTTAAATTGTTAGTTTTCTACAAAGTATGAGTGGTAGGAAAACCTATAAGAGGTTGAAGAAGGTTTACACTTACAAGTGGTAAAATCAAGGACATTAAGTTATACTTGCATTTTCCTATAAGTGGTTAATCAAGGTCATTAGGTTGAACTTGATTGGGCCATACATTCATGTGATGTTTGATGACATTGTGATGAATCAAACCCCAAATTTACAAGTGGTAAAATCAAACTTATTTTCCGGAAAAACCATTTGATTAAAACAAACTTAAGTGTTTTGAAATCAATGGGAAAATAGTTTGTTGAAAGGGGGAGTTCTGATTGTTTATGCTTAGTGGATGGCGAATTGAAGTGATTCGATATCAGTTGTCACGTTATTGTACAGTTTATTTTCAAATTGTTCTTACTAAGTGGGTCAAGAGCTCATTGGTTTTCAAATTTCCTGAAATGTGTTTGCATTTTAGGGGGAGTAAATTTTAGAAAATCCAAAAACATTTGAAAATTTTGAAAAAGACAAAAACATGATAAAATGAAAAATGAGTTTTGTGTCAAAGAAGAGGAAATGATAGTACATCAGTGGACTATCACAGCATGCTAAAGAAATGGAAAGTAAAAATGTGATAAACGGTCTCACTGATGATGTGTCAGTAGGTTTTTGCACATTTAGTAGATTGTGACGAGATATAAATCTAAAATTCAAACTTGTTTATATCGTGGGGAAACATCTCCCGGATATATGGGTAACCCCCGAAATCTTGTTTGAAAGGTCCCTCTTTCTGAGATACTAGGTCTTTATACTCAGTGATATCTGGGGTATTATCCCGGGACTTCTGATTTTGCGGAAGCAATGGCCTAGTCCCCGGAGAATACTTTCTGCTTGCTTGAAATATAGCGCCGCCCTCAGCAAATTGATGAAACAATAAAATTGATAGTCATTGCTGTTGTAACAAAAGATCCTCTAAAGAGGACACACCAAAATTCGAAGCCGTCATCTCTCTGCGTATACGGAAGTATCGACCTGAGCTCTCACGTCCCTAGCATTATAACCCCTTACAGATATCATCTGTGGTATACTCACCTGTAAGACTGAATATTGGGATCTGGATACGGGAGTGTATTCTGGGTGGGACACGCGATTAAGTTTAAGTGCTTAAGACATTAATATCGTATCTCGAAGCAGTTGAACTTTGTGTGAGAATTTAAGTGAACCAGTATACTGACAATCTAAGTGAATCGTTTAGAACTTAAAATGTTTAAAGCTTAACGGTGTTGGTGATTTGTCTCAACAACTGATATGATCCTCTTATACAAACTCACAAAAATATTGTATGTAAATATTTCTTTACTGTATTTCATTCTATTCAAAAATCCAAAAAGATTTCAGTGTGTTTTAGCATAAATTTTGTAAAATACAAAAAGATTTTCGACAACTGGTGTTGGAGAGCTGATTTTCAAAATTCCAAGTGCTAAACATGATGAATAGATGGTTTGGGAGAGTGTGTTGTTTTTGAACATAAAAGTGATATATCTTCAAGTGGTTCATCAATGATTAACATGGTAAAATCATTCTTTGATTGTATTATTCCTGCAAGAGGTTCATTAGATGGTGAGATTGTTTTACAAGTTATCATCAGAAAATTTATTTTTGGGTAGAGAATGTGCAGGTTATTTGAATGATAGAGAGTCAGGTTCCGATACCTGAGGACTGTGTGATTTCAACATGCCAGACTACGATTCCAGTATATTGAAAGGGGGAGTCTGAAGACATCCGAGTAGAGATTGTTCGTGAGGAGTTTGTTGATGATAGAGAAAAGAGAAGATAAAGATTGAAGGATACTTACAGCGTCAAACATTTCAAAGAAAAGAAGCCCAAAGGCTGATAAAGACTGAAAGTGCGAAGACTCGACACTGAAGACTCCGTCAACATCTGAGGGGGAGTTTGTTGGTGCATCCGTCTGTCATCTTCGTCTTGTATCGAGTCTTGTATAGAATTGTTTAGATTAGGGCACGAAATGTTGATTTCCCACGAAATAGACATGACATTTTCGTGGGGAATTAGAAAATTGTCATTTCGTGGGGAATCAGAAAATTGTCATTTCGTGGGGAATCAGAAAATAGCACTTTCGTGGGGAATTAGAAACACTATAAATAGGAGAGTTATCATGTCATTTGGTGGGGAATCAGAATATTGTACCGAAGTGCTGCCGGTATTTCTCATGCTTGTAAATGTCATTCAATCAATAGAAACAATAGTTTAAAGTGTATTGCTTGCTGAATTGAACTCGGTTTCTTAGTTTCCGCCTCTGAAACTGAGATAAACTCTTCTGATCGACTCATTCGGGTCCCAAAATCGATCCTACAAATTTTAACTGTGAAAACCTCGTTAATTTTGCGTTTTTGTGTCAAAAAGTGAAGAAAATGAGTAGAGGAAGAATTTAAACAAATCTGATGCGAAAATGGATCTAAATCTGATGAAATCACGTCGATTCTTGTGAATTTGATCCGTGCAATCGAGCTCCTGCTCTGATACCACTTGTGAGCGCGTTGTAGGACCGTAAACGACTCCCGAACGATTGCGTAACGACACGTGTGACGTGCGAAATCCGTACATGTGCGTGGACCGAACACAAGAACGAATAAAATATGTGATTCTATTGAATGTATAACAACGTACAAGCACCGTGAATCACCTTTATGAGTTTCTCTCTCTAGACTCTCTCTCTAGGCTCCAAACTCCAAAAGATGCAAAAGTTCCAAAAGTCTCTAAAGACTAGCCTTAGCCTCCTATTTATAGGCAAGGCTCTAAGAGAAAGTTCCAAGTAATTACAATAATGCCACCTTGACTATCTCCTATAAATTACACCATAAAACCATGTTTTCTTCTAATTTCTGCTACGATCTGAATTGACGGAGGCGATAGACATTCCTGCTGTCACACCCCCAAAATCCACAAGCGGAGTATCACCGCAGGGAGCGTGACTGACCAGGATCAAGCCACCAATCATATTGAAAGATATAAGTAAGTAAATAAAACCCAACACAAACAATATAATTGGTGTCAAACAATTTAGCAAAGTCTAAGTTAACAGCGGAAGCATTAAGTTCAAAACCAAAATATAAGTTTAAAGTTTCATAAAGTTTCTCATGAACACACAGCGGTTCATGTCCCACAACGACTCCTTCTCCAATGCAAGCTCCAGCAAATAACCTAACAACCTGCAAAGCATGTAGTACCGTATCAACAAAAATGTTGGCGAGTTCACAGTTGGTTGTCTGTTTTAATGTTGTTCCAAAAACCATAAGTTGTTAAGTTGTTTCGAAAACCAAAAGTTATCCAGTTCCATGTTCCCATAACCATATACCGTAGGGGCTACCCCATGTTGTAAACCACTAGACCCGTTACCATATAGACTACTGACTTAAGTCATGTTTGAATGCCCTGCGTCAATGTCTATCATCATTGACTAAGTGCCCAAGTACATTAGTCCACTCCCGTCCTCTGCGGCACGGTGTGAGACTTGTCAGACCTAATAGCGCTATTTAACTAATGACCCGTTCGCTAATGGCCTGGCGATTAATCGATATAAAAATGAGGGACTTCATGATAGAGTTGTTTTCTAGTAAGTTTAAGGTTGTCCTACGCAAGGAGGACCGAGGGAATACGCAGGTTGCATCCCACCCAAGGGGGTAGTTGTTGTTCCTTAACCCATTCCCAAACCACCGGGAATCCCATGCTTTGTAGAAAAGTGTGAACCCACCTTTGGTTGCTCGGTTTAACTCTTAAAAATAGCTAACAGTCAAGGTCGGTCAATCACATCCTAGTATGATTTCCAGTTAGTCCATTAGTGGTTTCAAATAGGGCACAAAGTTCCTACACGCAACTACCACATAACAAGCACTCACTTTAACAGTTCACGCCCATATATACATTCCACCTATAACTACTCAAGAGCAAGCACACGATACTTCACATAACACTTTCATTGACATATAACAAATTGGATCATTATCAGATAACATAACCGACATTTAGACACGCAAATCACTACTTATATTGTTTCAGCTTTAACATCCAAAACTGGGTTGTTTTCGGGTATTTTAATAAAATATTTAACTTGCTCCAAAAATTTCCAAAATTTTATAGAATGTTCTAAACGGTCCACTTCATATTGTGTAAAAATCTCGGGACTCAATTTCTTACCAATTATGTTATAAAAATCATTTACCGGGCTGCAGTCAGATTCGTCACTTTCTGACTGCAGTCCACGGAAAAATTCATTTAAAATTAATTGTAAGTCCGATCGACAAAATTCCAGTTGGAGATTTACTACGGCAACCGTGGGCATCTACCGTACGAATTTCTTGACCTAACTCTATCCAGATTTCAAGTTATGATGAAAAACATAACACACATATTCTACAGAAAAAACATAGCTTTTGCTGCTGTACAAAACGGATCTTTAAAAATAGCAAACGACCTCAGAAAAATAAGATTCCAGCGCCATTTGAAGCGTTTTTCGAAAATGTATAATTTAGACTTCAGAAAATCAATTTTTCGATTTATAATGGTATGTTTACGGCCAACTGAAGTTGGCTGTTTTCATCAATCAGCATTCTGTTTTGCAATAAAACGACACCAAAACGCGTGTAAACGATCCCAACCCTTCCTAATAACAACCAACAGCAGGCTAATCATCAATTACCATCTAACCATGTCAATAATCACAAACCCTAGATGTAACACATCATGATTTTTCACAAAAACGTAGCCAATGATCATTTATGCATACATTTCATCGATTAATTCAACAAATCGCATACCCAATCGAAATAAATCATGCAACAACAAAACCCTAGCATGTCAACTAAAAATTACAGCCATGTTTCTACAAAAATCACACCATGAATCACAATCCAAACAAGAATACTAACCTTAGATCGGAGAAAAGGATTAACGAGGAATAGAGAGGCGACAAGAAGCTGATTGCGAACAGGGGGAGCTGCTACTGCCATCGCACGACCAATGGGGAGGGTAGGGTTTCAATATTTTTTTTAACTCATGCATATACGTACATACAAATAGAAGGGTGTTTGGGTCTTGTGGGTCGAAAAGGGAAGGAGTGGGTTGGGCTCATGTTTCGAGCAAGGGGGTATGGGTGGCAGGTTAGGCCGGTTATAGCGCAAGGGGGAAGGGGTCGGTTTGGGTTGGGTTTACTAAGTGGCGGTCTTGCGAGTTACACGAAATAATTAATTAAAATGTTTCGTTTCGCAAACTATCATACTAAAATGTTTCGTTTCTCAGAAAGACGCGTAACACAATACTTCGGTTTCATGTAATTCACATCACACATTACCAAGTTCGTAATCATTCAAGAAAATAAACAAACAACACATTCAATTCATATACGTACGTTTAATTACAAAGTAAAGTGAAACGTAACAAGGATTTATACGAGTTGTCACACCTGCACTCACATCAATGACTAATGACCTCTAGTTGGGATTATTACAGGCCAATTCCCCTATATTTTTAGTATAAAATTCTAATGAGTAAATTACGCTTTTAGTCCATGTCATTTATGTCATAATACAAATTCATTCTTATTACAATTTTAACGGATTCAATATCAATGACACTGTTTACTTTCAGAAATAGTCCCTACACTCACAAAGTTAGCTTTTTATCTTAAAAAATATTTCAAAATTCAAATTTTCGATTTTATGTTATATGAACTTCCCCAATATATGCTACACGGTAGGTGATGATTCCATATGAAACTAGTGTAATTGTTTATGTAATCTACGACACGGTGACCAAAAGTCCAAAACCCATCTAAATAATGTGATTAGCGACATCCTAACCATACGCCGTTTAAAAATAAATAAATAAGTTGTGATTAGCGAAGTCAGAGACTGTTGTGGATGATCATGTTTGGATTTACCATCCAGCGGCTCCAAAAAAGAAATGGCCTCAATTACAAGCTGACGTTTGGACTATTTATATCAACCTGGTTTCGTTTGAAATTCGAAACCCTGACTTTATTTTTTTTTCCTTGATGTTCACATGGTGCATGATGAAATCGAGGTAACATATGGGGATGTGGCTCAGATCGGTGCCCACGGTAATTTTGAGTTCGGAGGAAAGGACTTGGTCAGCAGAGAAAGAAAATGGGCCTTTGGTTAACTTTATGTATGTTGCTAACGCAAAGTCGCTAAGGATCTAAATGAACACTAGCCCTTGTAGCTGCAGAGGCCGGATTCATAAAAAACTGTAAATCAATTATCAAATTCGTAATTTGCCCCAAACCAAATAAAAAAAAAGTACATGGGTAACTAACTCAAGGGCCAACTGTTGTGTAGGGATGTCAAAAATACCCGAGCCCGACGGGTATGCCCGAAACCCGACACAAATGGGACGGGTATACCGAATACCCGATGAGTATTGGGTCGGGTATGGGATTAGTTTTAAAAAATTTCACGGGTATGGGTCAGGTACGGGATTAGGTGATATCCGACCCGATTATATTTTTATTTTTCATTAACCTTTGTCTATTAGTGATTTATTTTAGTATTCCTAATGTGAAAAAATAATTTTTCTTTTAGTATATATATTTGATATAATATTTATATTTTGTATGTTGTGAATTATATACATTACATATAAGTTATAAGTATTGTAAAGTTATTATTAATTTATGATAAAACTATATGTATGTAATGTACATTTTTAATTTATAATAGTAAAAAAAATGGATTCGGAAATAAAACTTTACACTTTTTCAATATTTTGGCAAGGGGTGTTCATGGCCCCGTTAGCCACTTTTTACGATAATTGTGGGTTGAACTGCTAACGACGGTTTCAGAAAAAGACAAATCTAACCGGCCAGGTTGCATCCGGTTTAGCGGTTTAACAGTTCGGTTTGACACTTTAAACGGGTTTTTTTTCAGAATCATTAGTTTGTATCATAAAAAAAAGTACCGATAAAGGGTGAGGAAAATAATTCAAAAAATAGTTCTAGTACCTTGTCTTCCAATCCTTGAAAGAGGGTTATAGGGAAAGAAAAGTGATCAACAAAATTGATAGGTGATCTCACAAGAATTCTTTTTCACCCCATGTTGCAATGTTAATAAAAAAAATTCAGCTAATAATTCATGTACACAAGTTGAGATACGTAAAAGCCATTGCAATACAGGAGTGAAAGTAAATAAATAATAATTACCAACAATACTATCCAAGTCATGGGACTCAAATTTGTGAGTTTCTTCTTTCAGCAACTTCAGGTCCGCTATCTGTTTAAGACCGTTACCATATGTTAAATGCAGTGGTGACAAGTTGAGCGGGTTAGATAACGGGGCAAATTATAAAACAAATGAGCACTTACACCATATAGAGAAGCTCTAGCCTTAAAAGTATTCTTGAATGCAAGTGCAGCCAATGTTGTGTAACCACCAGCAGAGCCTTCAAAATAATTGGTGCGGGTGACGCTAGGAATGATGACAACTGTATGACTGTTACGTTTTCTGTAAACAATTTCACTTCTGTTTTATTCGATTCTAGTGCCAATTGGAGTCTCGTGACTTTGAAGTTCCTAGACAGTTAGGATTGACGCCAACCCCCCTTTTGGAAACCAAACACATTGAGGAATTGGCTGACGCTCAGCCGATTGAAGCATCCCATATTTATGTTGGGTGCAAACTCAATTTTCTAGGTCAAGTGTTTGACACTGATCTCTTTCTTGTTAACCTTGGTAGCTTTAATGTAGTCATTGGTATGGACTGGTTGACCAAACATCGAGCAGAACCTAACACTCATTTATTCAAAACTGCTAAACCTAACACTAATAGGACTAGTGAATTTCGGGACGAAATTCCCTTTCAAGTTGGGTATGATGTGGTACCCGAGGAAAATCCACAGTCATCTTAACTCACCATTTCATTTTTCTGAGACTACTTATCAAATTTCAGGACGAAATTTCTTTCAAGTTGGGGATGATGTGACAACCCACAACTTCAAGTCACTAATTTAACCTAACCACGGTTAACTTAAGTTATACATTCATAGCACTGCATTTAACTAGGGTTAGTTAAATGAGTCTACGTTGGTAATTCGGGGAATTACCGGAACACACACATGATAATTCTCGAACATTGACAACCGCCGCAAATAATAATTATAAACGGATGGCTTATACGAAATTTATGTGTTGCATGACAAATACGTGAACTGTATGCTTTAATTGTAAATTACATGATAGTATGTGGTTTTTGTGTAAAAGTTATATTATTAGGGGGTGTTTAGAGTAATTGTGAAACTATAATAAACTACTCAAAACCCTAAGTTCTCGATAACTTCTCTATACGCATTTTTACACTCTCTAATCATCTCCAATCCTCCTTCAATCACTCTTGGCTTCACAAGTTCACACATCAATTCTTGACCTTCAATTCATCTAGATTTAACCAGAGGTAAGTGTTTATGATTGCATGATATGTTGTTAATCTTGTTCCTTTGATTTATACAAACCCTAGATATCCAAACAACTGATTGTGTGTGATTGTTTACGGCAATGAATACGTAATTGTTAGACAAATGATTGTGCAATGATCGTTTGTTGTTTGTGGTATGATATCACTGTTAGATTGTTTGATTTGATGCCTGACATGGTAGATTTCTATGCATTTGGGGGGTTTCTGTTCATAGAAATCTTGAAGAATGAAAATTCTGATTGTTGTCAGACTTTGTGAAGTCACAAAGTTATAATGTCCGCACTTGTAGTTTCTTTGAAACTGTCCGCACTTGTTATCCCAAGATGTGTCCGCATTTGTTAAAAAGGAATAGATGTTCGTACTTGTTTATAAAAGAAGTCCGCACTTAGTGTATAATGTTGGGTCCGAATTTGTGTATCTTATACACTTCCAAACTGGTGCAATATGTGAGGTCCGAACTTACAAGCCTTGTTGATGTCCGCACATAACTTAGTTGAAAAACATCCGCATATGTGTTGCCTCAATGTCCGCACTTAATGTTCTCTTCATGTCCGCACTTATGAAATTACTTATGGTCGTACATAAGATATCATAACAGTCCGTACTTGTGGCTTATTTAGGTCCGCACATAACAATCATTTATTTATTTAATTAAGGCCGCAAATGTGATGTTGGTTTAAGGTCAGTACATGTTTAACTTCGAAGGGAGTCCGCACATATTTGCTTTGAAAGGTTGTCCGTATTTACATTATAGTGTCCGTATATATGCATCTAAGGGTCCGAACTTGTTAGCATGGTCAGGGTTATAGTGTCCGCACATATGCATCACTCGGTATAAACTCAAGTTGATTTACACTTCGGCGTAAATTTTGTCGAGTCAAATATAATATGTTTTTGTGCTTTTTATGTGCGTTTTCAGTTGGCGTACGTTTTTGACGTAAATTTTGTTCGGAAACGAGTGCAGTCAAATATAATATAATATGTTTTCGTTAGACATTATAAATTCGAGTTACTTTACGTTTCGACGCCGCGACAACGAGTGGGAGAAATTTACTAGTTAACTCTATTACAAAACTCATATATCATAGCTACCGATAAATACGTAAGCTCATATTATTGCAAGTTGTAATAACGATACCATTATGAATCCTCTGGATTAATTATACTATCTAGATTCTTTTTGTTTTCCTACAACATACTTAGATATTTAATAAATACATATAAAAACAAAAAGAATCTGAATCTTAGTCAATAAAATAGAATGAATGGGGTTCTCATATTCTAAACTTTTTAAGAAAATCCACATGCGTAGATTTGTTTATGTTTTTTATTGTGTTAAAAACGTTTATCAAATCTACAATATTTAACATTTAGTTTCACGTGGTAAATAGATGATTGAGTATGCATGAATTATATCATGTTTAGTAACACTATTTATAACGTTTTGAATTTTAATATCCATCTAAACTTATTATATGTAGAAAGAATATGGTGTTCCGATTTCTTAATCAATGAAATGACGTTGATGGTTACATAGACTCACGACACTAAGGCTACATGGTATGGTGCCCATCCTCCCTTGGACGATGATCCGACACCTAGGCGCCACATCATAGTCCTCCCAATGATGGTCCATCCCACAAAACTAGTGGAAATTGGAGGATGGTCCTAGATGATCCTACCCCACCACTTTTATATTTTTTATTTTTTTTTAATCTTCTACTTTTTTTAACATTTAACAAATAAATTAACAAAATATTTTAATTAATATTAAAAACATTACATAAACTTAAAAAAAAAACATAGACTTAAAAAAAACATAGACTAAAAAAAACATAAACTTAAAAAAAATCCTAATATATTAAAAAAAGCTATTAGTCTTCGTCCTGCATGTGGTCGTCTGGTTCGTTTTGAGCGTTGTTCCAAATGTACTCCACCAAGTCCGCTTGTAGGTTATGATGTGTGTACTCGTTACGTAGAGCGAACATGTTCAAATCTTGTTGTTCCCCACTAACCGGAACATAATTTCCGGTAGACGCGTTTTCGTCGTACTCGCATATCGCTCTACCTTCGTCTTCAATGACCATGTTATGAAGGATGATACAAGCGTACATAATGTGTCATAACCTTTTTGGTGTAGCCGAACGTGCTGGATGTTCAATGATATGTCATTTTTTTGTAGAACACCAAAAGTCCGTTCAATATCTTTTCTCGCACCCTCTTGATACTTCGCAATTTTTTTTCTTTTTTCGTCTGTCGGGTGCGGAATAGTTTTAACGATTGTCGAGTACGTTGGGTATATTCCATCTGCTAGGTAGTAACCTCGCCTGTATTCCACCCCCGAAACCGTAAAACTTGTGTCTGGACCTGTTCCCGCCACTACATCGTCAAATATCTGTGACTGGTATATGATGTTAAAGTCATTGAGCGAACCAGGTAGACCAAAAAAAGCATGCCAGATCTAGAGATCTTGTGACGCAACAGCCTCTAGAATAATAGTCGGATGTCCATGATCTCCCCTAGTATACTGACCTTGCCAGGCAACTGGACAGTTCTGCCACGGCCAGTGCATGCAATCAATGCTCTCGATCATTCCTGGGAAACCATGTCTCTGTTCGTGTGCTTGATATAATTTTTGAGCGTCGTTTGCGTTCGGTCTCCGCAGGTATCTCTTGCTATATAATTTGACAACCCATTCGCAAAACTTGTGCAAACATAGACGTGCGGTTCTTTTGGACATCATTAAATACTCGTCTAATGCATCCGGTGCGTAACCGTATGCCAGTTGGCGAATGGCCGACGTACATTTTTGTAAATTAGTAAAACCCCTTTGCCCCCTAGCGTCGTATCACATTGTAAAAAACGGATCAGACTGGGCCATGTCGCTTGCGATACGTAAAAAAAGTCGACGACTCATGCGGAACCGACGTCGAAACATCTCGTCTGTGTACACGGGTTCGTCGGCAAAATAATCGGCTACTAGTTTATCGTGGGCGGCTATATATTTAAAACCAAAAATAAATTAAATTAATTATAAAATACATTTTCAAATCTATATAAAACATATGGAAAAATAGTAAAGTACCTTCTTGGTCTTGGTTTAATTTTGCTCGTCTAGTTAGCCGTTGGGACGACTCTTCATCACCTGCCATGAAGACCTTAGCCGCGTTCATAATCATGTTTTCTATAAATGCGTCATTCTCTTCCGAAGATGATGAATACCATGTAGACGAAGAAGATGAAGAAATGAAAGAAGGTGAAGCCATGGTAATTTTTTAGAGAGAGATGGGGTGGTAGTTGGTAAAAAATGATATAAAAATGTTGAGTTTTTATAAAAAGGGAAGAAGGTTTATAAAATATGAGAGAGATATGAGATTGTAGTGGGTGAAAAGTTGTGAAAAATGGTGTAAAAGATGTGAAGTGGGAGTGAATTTGGTATTTATTTTAAAAATAGCCGTTGGTTTTTAAATTAAAAGTTGAATTTAATTTTTTTTTATATCAACGGTCATAACACATCTCGGTCCCCACATCATTTTTGTCTTTTTCTGCCCGTCTCAAACGTCTTCATATCGACGGAGAGGATGGTGTATTAGTGTATGCACCACTACAAACATATTTGAATTAAAACTAAGATTATTTATTAGGAATATTGGATTTTAATAATCCTAACTATTTTTTGTTGGTTGCTAACAATCTCAACTTCAAAAATAACAACTCGCAGTCTCAACTATTAACATATTGGTCTTCCATGGACCCTGACTAACAGAACCCTAACGCTGTTAGACTCCGGTCGTCGAAAAAACGTTTTTAGCCAGAAAACTCATTTTTTGCCAGAAAACTCAACCTTTTCATCTCAAACCTCTTTATAGCCTTATTACAGACCTTTAGAAACCTTTTTCTAGTAAAAGTCATAACTATTGAGGTCGCTGGAAAATTCCTTTCTCGTTGGAAAACTTCTGTTTGGCCAGAAAACTCAACATTTTCGCCCCAAACCTCTTTGTAACCTTAGATCAGACCTTTAGGAACCTTTTTTCTGGCCAAAAACGTTTTTCCGGCGACCAGAGACTAACAGCGTTAGGGTTCTGTAAGTCATGGTCCATTGGAGGCTAATACGCTAATAGTTGGGATTGCTGATGGTTATTTTTGAAGTTGGGACTGTTAGCGGCCAATGGCGAATAGTTGGACTTATTAAACTCCAATATTCCTATTTATTATCCATACTATGTTTAAAGAATTTGAAGCACAAAACTATGACTTCATAAAACTAGGAATTGTACATGGTTGTTGCACCCAAATCTATCAGGGACGGCCCAAGCCCAGGTATTTTGAGGCTTGAGCTTTGGGCCTCCAAATAAACAGGGCCTCCAGCTTTAAAAAAAAAATAGTAATAATTATATATGATATTTGGGTTGGGTTGCGATGGATAGTATTGATGTATAGCAGATTTGTGGGGGCGCTGCATATGGAGTATTGTATTTGGGCAGCAATTGTGATTTACTCAAATTTTTTTGAGGTAAAAGGCCTCTAGTTTTACTTCGCTTTAGGCCACCAAAATGGTTGAGCCGGCCCTGAAATCTATTTAGAGAAACGCCTAGAAGAATCAAACATTTGATCGAGGACAATGACGAGGACCATAGCAATGGCAGGATCGATAGATGGTTGTACCACCAAAGCAAAAACATCTCCCCCAAGTGCCACCCCTCCTTTGTCTTCTTTCCTCCTAATTTCAGCAACACACCGGTGCTTGTCATCATACACCATGCAGGACTTTTGAGCATATGATCCTTGGATCTCATAGATCACATTTCTTTTGTTCCTGTTCTTTGATGATCCTACTGTGCTCACATATGCTAGTGACTTGGTGTTTAAGACATTCACATGTTTGGTCACTGAAAATCGGGGATTTACACTTTCACCATCATAGACAAGAAAATTGTCTGCTAGGCTTAACATCTGGGGATAATAAATCATATCACTAATCAGTTTGTGTACAACTTTAAGATGATTTTTTTATGAAAGTTATTACAGGTGTAGAAATAAATATACCTTGCGCCTAACGGTGTGGAGACTGCAGCCTAACGCATCCATGAGAACAATCTCCCGGTTTCCTTTCACGAAATAGTTGTCTACTCGAAATGCAAGATTTCCATTGGAGTTGTACACTGTAAACCCGTCGCAACTGAAGATCAAAGACTTCTTCCACACCGTCAAGACGATAGGATTCTTAGTGTTTACAACTGGAATGATGGTCTCACTCTCAGAATAAACCTTTGCCATGAAAAAGCACTTGAGAATGCCTTTGAAATTTTGGACGATGGAAGTTTAGGGTGGGACTCGAGAGATATTTTATAGCAACTATACTACAAGGTATATATCCCATTCAACGAACACTTTTAAGGGGATGCTTAAAGCACGTGATGCTGCATAGTTATAGCATAGGTTTTATTATTTTTTTTATTTTTTCTTCATGCATAAACACGTGAAACATAATAAAGAATTTGGGTACCACGAACTACATAATAAATTGAAACTATTTAACATATTGTTAATGTTTTAATCACTAGCCAAGCTTTTTTTTTTTTCTTATTATTATGCTATTTTCTTTTTGACGATGGTACATGAGATTGAGTTTGCACTGTTGATCGAATATTTTGTAAATAATTCAAAATTTTCATATAATCATGTTTATATAACTTCCTAGTTTATATAATGTATCCAGATCTTGTACAAGATTTTGTAAATAGTTCAAAATTTTCATACAATCATGTTTATTTAACTTCCTAGTTTATATAATGTATCCAGATCTTGTACAAGAGTCTTCTCTTGTACGAAGGATAGGTGAGAATCCCAGCCATTGATCTACCAAGATCAATGGCTCAAAACTAGGAATGACATTTTTGTAATTACGATGTTCAAACAATTGAAGAAACAAATGCAGAAAGGGTATTCTGATCCTTTCCCCTTGATTTTCAAGCAACTATAACTTTTTCATACGCTAATATATTTTTTTGAAATTACACCGTATTAACGAGCATTTCATCCATTTTAATTCGAGCAGTCTATTGCTATAGTTTTCTTTAAAAAAAATTACATGATTTTTTAATACCCATTACGTGATTATGAAAACCCAGCATGACTACGTGATTTGAATACCTATTACGTGATTTCATTATAGTATGTGAAACCTCACTAAGTGATTACGTAATTACATAAAAATAGCTGACTATGTATTATTACGTGACTACATGATTTTGAATACTAGTTTCGTGATTACGTGATTTCATAATAGAATTTTATGTGATACCACACCGAGTGATTACGTAAAAACAAAAATATGTAATACATAATATTTCATATGTAATACCTAATATTTCAGGTCTAAACATGTATTAAAGATAAATTTTATACAAAACATTAGACAAATCAATCTATAATAACCACATAATGTTGTATATTAGAGATTCAATCATGTAATAAAGCATAAAACAATCAAGTTCTTATTATTGAATATGTAATCATGTAATAGCATAATCGTAATAACATCAGTTATAGCAAATCATATTGAATGTATAATCAAGTAATGGATTTATATTGAATGTATAATGACGTAATGCTTTATGTTGAATGTGTAATCACGTAATGTGTATTCAAAATCACGTAGTCATGTGTTGGGTATTTAAAATCACGTAATCACGTAATAAACTAATGGGTATTCAAACTCTTGTATTTTTTAAGAAAACTATAGCAATATGTTGCTCGAATTAAAGAGAATGAAATGCTCGTTAATATGGTGTAATTTTTTTTTAAAAAATATTAACGTATGAAAAAGATACAGCCGTTTGAAAATCAAAGTAGGGAAATTGTTTAAGTGAGAAAGGACTAAATTACCTTTCAAGCCAAGAATACTTGTCCTCCTTTCAACCTCGCGTATGCTTCGTACCAATCTTCTCTTATGTACAGGATCCATTCTCTTTATATGATATAGCAAAGAGATAAAAATGAGTACGGACCAAAATGTTTTAGGCTTATAGCCTAAGAAAAAAAAAAGCATATGTTCAAACCCCATATACTACGGGTATATTTTGAGGGTCACGATGATAAGAAACGGAAAACGTTGAAGACAATACTAGAGGGTTTATAGTTCACTCAAAATCAGATAGGTTTATTAGCTCGTAAATGAATTGGTGGCCTGTCGTATGAACGTGTGGTTCTCGATTTTACTTAGGACCAAGAGGTCTAGTTTGGCTTTCTAAATACAGCCAATTATGATCACGTACATGATTTTCGATATTATATAAATTTTAAAAAAAAATCTTTATTATATGGCATAAATTTTTGGTTATTTATGAGTTTTCCCTTTCACTATGACTTGGTTTTAACTAGAATACAAATGGAGTTGGTATGGTGGAGTGAAAATACAATTAAATAAAAACATTGGTATTAAAATTACAAAACATTTCTGATAATAGCAATGGCCTATAAACCACAAGGACCAAAACCGTCATTTACTCAAGTATTTTTATTAATGAAACTAGTTGATTTTCCGCCCGCGCGTTGCAGCGGGGACCTAATGTCTGTAAAACGCGTGTCGGCAACGGCAAGCAGATACCGAAAATCAAAACATAAATAACAATAACGTGGTAACGATAGTCACTCTGTCCCAAAAAAAGCGAATTTAAATAAACTAATATATAATAATAGGACCCCACACGTCCTACACGTTGGAAATTCAGTTGTTTTCAGTTTAGTTATTACAATGCTAACATGTTGAAATATGGATGAACTCGGTACCGGTAACGGCACCGAGAGTACCGATCCGAAAAATCATCAAAATTAGGTACCTGCACCGAAAATGTTCGGTACGATACGATATGGTATGGTATGGTATTTGAAGTTAAAAATCAGTAAATACAGGTATGGTGCTAGACCGGTGTCGAACCGAAAATAACGATTCTGAAAACGCCAAAAGGTGGGTACCAAATTGGTACCGAAAATGATTGGTATAGTAAATTTGGTACCGATACGATACCGGTTTGATTACAGGATTTGATACGATTTGCTCATCAATAATCTAAATATCCAAGTTAATTTTACATGCTACAATTCATTCATTGTGGGAAAAAAAACAAAATAAGTTATTGTGTATATAAAACCTCAATCAAACGAAATACAGTTTACTTACAGTGTGTATGAAAAGTAATCTACACGGTGCAATTACTTGTGTTACTACAGGATTTGATGACCGGTACCGAAAATACCGTTACCGAAAATCCCCAAAAGTGGGTACCGGTACCGATTATACCTGGTACGGTACGGTTCGGTCCCGGTCGGTACTGGTACGGTACCGGTATTTGAGGGTAAAAACCGGTGAATACCGATGCCGAACCGATACCGAAAATGTCAAAAGTCGATACTGATTCAGTACCAAAAATATACCCGATTTGGTAAATTTGATACCAGTACCGGTACCCGATACCATTTGCTCATCCCCTTGATGATGTTACTATTCATTGGATTGTGTATGACAAATAATCTAAACTGGTGCAATTACTTGCGTTGCTACAGGATTTGATGAGCTCGGTACCAACGGGTACCGAAAATACCGTTACCGAAAATCCCCAAAAGTGGGTACCGGTACTGAATATACCTGGTACGGTACGGTACAGTTCGGTACTGGTATGGTACGGTTCGGTGCCGGTACGGTTTGGTGCCGGTCGGTACCGGTATTTGAGGGTAAAAACCGTTGAATACTGGTGTCGAACCGATACCGGTTCGGTACGGAAGAGATACCCGGTTTGATAAATTTGATACCTTATTGCCCCATTTGATTTTAATTTTTAATGCAATATGAAGTTTACTGTTCAATTCGTTCCATTTTTAATATAAGGATAATGACTGAGACTTCCAAATACACAACGTATCCTAGGATTAGATTATTTGTCCCATAAATATTATGATTATTTTATTAATATTGAGAAGACAATTGATTCCACGATTAATGGTACAAATCACGGTTTTTTTAATCTAACTAAAACTAAAACTCAATGAAAAAAAAATTTTGGTTGACCAATTACGTAAAAACAAAATATGTAATACATAATATTTCATATGGAATACCTAATATTTCAGGTATAATCATGTATTAAGGATAAATAATATACAAAACATTAGCCAAATCAACGTATAATACCCACATAATGTCGTATACAAAAGATTTAATCGCGTAATAAAGCATAAACAATCAAGTTTTTATTATTAAATGTGTAATCACGCAAGAAGCATAATTGTAATAACATTAGGTATAACAAATCATATTAAATTTATAATCATATAATGGATTTATATTGAATGTCTAATGATTTGTGTTGAATATGTAATCACGTAATGGGTATTCAAAAATCACATAATCATGTGTTGGGTATTATAATGGGTACTATGTATTCAAAATCCTGTAAATTTTTAAAAAAAAAAACTATAGCAATAGACTGTTTGAATTAAAGAGAATAAAATACTCGTTAAGATGGTTTATTTTTTTAAAAATAATTTAACGTAGAAGAAAGTTATAGCCGTTTGAAAATCAATTGAGAAACTAATTCACTTAAGAAAAGACTAATAACATTTATCACTCCCTCCTAGGGGTGTGCATTAACCGAACCGTTAACCGAAACCAAACCGAACCGAAATTAACCGAAATCGAATTAACCGAAAGTCGGTTAACGGATATTTTTTTTACCATCGGTTAACCGAAATTAACCGAACCGAACCGAATCATTATTTTTTTATATATTTCTAGCTTTTATACATCTATTTCATGTATTTCATGTTTTATACTTTCCTTTCATGTAATAATACCTCTATTTCATTTATTTATACATTCATTTCATTTATTTATGCCTTCATTTCATTTATTTATTTATACCTCCATTTTATGTATTTAAACATCTATTCATGCATTTGTACCTCCATTTCATTTATTTATACATTCACTTCATGTATTTATACATCTATTTCATTTATTTATACCTCCATTACATGTATTTCTAAGCAAAAAAAATTAGCCCTTGTTTGAATTGGTTATTCACCAAAAATTAACCGAACCGAACCGAAAACCGACAAATTAACCGAATTAACCGAACCGATTAACCGATGACTTCGGTTACGGTTACGGATATTGCTAATAACCGAACCGAACCGTGCACACCTCTACTCCCTCCTGCAGTGCGTATGATTGTATAGAAACTAGTAGGTGCCTCGCCCACGTTGCGGGGCGTTGGCCGAATAATTCTCAATCCATTAAAAAAAAGACTACTATAATTTTACTATGAAAAAAAAACGATGATAAGACCGTAATTTTGGGCTCAGGGCAAAACTGTAATTTTTCAGGACTAATGAGTCAGTGTTAGGCAGCTAGAGTTATGCGCCGCCCGCGTTGCGGGCCGCTAAACTGAGTATTTCTTAGGTTAATAACATGTACGCCTTTATGTCGGTTAGTTATACATGCTATCTATAACACGATATCAAAAAAGATACATCAAGTTAACCAATTAAAGAAAAACAGTACCATAGTTATGATAAAAAATAATTAACTAAAACGATGACAAGCGTGTAATTTAGAGTTGGGGGCAAAACAATAACTTTTCAGGACCAATTAGCGAGTGGTAGGCAGCTGTTTGGCGTGAATAAAAACAAAATTAAGTCAACAAAGTAAAATAAAACACTACCATGGTTTTGCCAAAGAAAAAAAAACGATGGCAAGTGTGACAACCCGACTTTTCAAGGTCTCTATCCGATTTAATACGTATGTGCTAAGTATGTTTAATAATGATGTTGAGGTGCAATATAAGTGTTATTTGTGATATGTATTGTATGTGTGTATACGTTTACATAGTTGAATTTTGTTTAATTATTCAAAACATGGAACATTGCCTAACACCCCTAGTCGAAAACCAATACCCCATGAAAACACCTCATGGCCGAAAACACCTTATGTGTTTTCGTCCACCATGTTGCCAACAAAAATAAGTTGGGCTTTGGCCCATTAGTAGTATGTTTAATGTTTTGCTCTCGACCTATATACGTATGAGATAAATCGCAAAACCCTAGACTTCCCTTTTGTGCGACGGCAGTATCTAGACTCCCTCCTGTTTGTGTTTGCATCTCGATTAAGCAGATCCTAGGTTAGTAATTCTTGCTATTCGATCTCATGTTTGCGTGATAATGATGGATCTTATAGTATTAGTTAATTGTTTCTTGGACTGATCATCTATATGTATGCGTTGAAGTTGTGATGATTTTAATTATAAGCGAATCAGGTTTTCCCTATGCTAGAAGTCACGTTGATAATGGCTTTCATGTAATCATGTGCATGTGAGTGTGCATCGAATTTAGTGTGCATCAGTGCATGTAATTAGACCTTAAATCGGCCCAATCATTATATTATATTCAATTTTGGTTGTCATATTATCACATGAAAGGCTCCACGAATTGGAATTTAATTTGTGCATAGAAAAGTCAACTGTGTCAGATCCACTAACTCGGTTCATTGGAATTGTAATAAGTTGATGTTCGGTCAAATAGCAGCTTGAAAACAAGCTGCACTTGTCGGCTATAGGTGATTATTTTAATGATGATTTTTAGATTTGCATGATGATTGGATCTTGATTGTTAAACTAGTGGGTTCAGTAGGTGATTTTTAAGCGTAATAGATTGTATATTGTCAGGATTACATTCTTGTGATGATCGATGATGTTGATGACGGCTGTTAGCAATGATTAGGGTTTATGTGTTAATATTTTGTAACTAATATGTTGTTACGACGTAACGGACTTCATGACGAAACCGAATCATGGCGAAATAGATCCGACGAAACAAATGTGTTTCGCCGGAATCAGTCTCGACGAAACGCATGGCGAAACAAGGGTGTTTCGCCGATGGGGTAATTCACACAGTAATCTAGTTAGATTCTGTTGAAGTTAACTGAATTAGTTAACTGCCGTTAAGTGAAAAGTATGAATGGTATGATTTTGAATACGTGATCTGTGCTATTTGGTGATTTAATATGCATGCATGAACTTCATGAAGATGAAACTGATTATGTATACGTGCGTACTTTAGGACGTGATTGATTAACTGTGAGCATACCTTAGCATACCGAGCAAACCAAGGTGAGTTCACATTTTTACTAAGGCATGGGATTCCCAGGGTATGGGGATGGGGATTGAAGGAATGAGATTTGAATAGATACTCGTACTTACACTGTTACTAGACTATCAACCATCGTCCTCGGATGCGCAGGATACATACGTAAAACCTACGTATACTTGTACTCATCACTGTCCTCAGGTTGCGAAGGACACTCACGTAAAACCTACGTGAACTTATACTCACTACTGCCTCGGTTGTGTCAGGCACTTACGTAAAACCTACGTAAACCCCCGCGTACCCCTGTCCTCGGTTGTGAAGGACACTTACGTAAAACCTACGTAAACTTTGTACGTACTACTGTTCTCGGTGAGAAGAACACTTATGGTTACAAATAGTCTAGTGTATATGCAAACATGGGAAGCCCCCACTAATAGAACATACTATCGGCCTAGTAGCGCCACATGTTATGAAACAAACTTACTATTACGAACTTACTTACTGTGAACTCGCTCAACTAGTTGTTGACTCTCTGTTACATGGCTTGCAGGTCGTTAGGTATACATGGAGCTTGCACTGGGAGGCGCGTTCGTTGTGGACAAGGATCGTGAATGCTTGATTAGACATTATGTCATTACACACTTTATTTATGTTGGGCTTTTACTCATATGCTTCCGCTAAACGTTGAATTTATACTTATGTTTTGAACACCTTTCATATGGATTGGTTTGGTTACATTTACTGTTACTATTACATTGTTCTATATGATTGGTGGCTTGATCCTGGTCAGTCACGCTCCCAAGCGGTGATACTCCGCGTGTGGATTTTGGGGGTGTGAAAGATTGGTATCAGAGCCATTGGTTATAGAGAACTTGGTTTTAATATGGGGAAAACGTTTTAATTAAAACCAGACTATAACCAGTACAGTGCTCAACGATCCACAACGACGCCTCGCTCCACGTGCAAGACTCAACATCCTAGGTAATATGGTACATGTTTTATTGCCTACTTGCTAGAATTACATAGAACTTTGCTCATGGTATGCTTAGATATACATAACCCTTATTGCTTGAGAATACTTGTGTGCTCACTCTCTTCTGTCATCGCACTATTCGTGAAACTCTCTTACTTATGTTATCTTTGCTATGAAGATCATGGCTGGACGTATTAACATGACACAAGCCCAGTTGACGGCTCTCATTAACGAACAAGTTGCTGCGGCGGTTGCAGCCGCACAAGCAGGAGGTATACCCTGCAGTTGTAACTCACACTAGGATCATTAGATCCTACATTCCTAAACCAACTCTTGTGTTTAACCTTGTCCTGATTCTTATACACAACAGGTCAACCACCTGTTTGCACCTTCAAGACTTTTATGGACTGTCGTCCAACTACTTTCAGCGGCACTGAAGGAGCCGTAGGTCTCCTCCACTGGTTTGAGAAACTAGAATCTGTGTTCGAAATGTGTGAATGCCCTGAGGCACGCAGGGTGAAGTATGCTACCGGTACTCTCGAGGGTTTAGCCCTCACATGGTGGAAAGCTCAGGTCCAAATGCTGGGGTTGGTTGCTGCTAACGCCACCCCATGGAACAACTTCAAAGAGATGATCAAGGAGGAATATTGCAGTCGTGACGACATTCATAAGCTGGAAGTCGAGTTCTTCAACCTCAAGATGACGGGGTCAGAAATTGAGGCGTTTACAAAGAGATCAAATGAGCTTGCATTACTGTGTCCTACTATGGTGGACCCTCCAATTAAGCGTATCGAACTTTATCTTAAGGGTCTAGTGCCAGAGATCCAAAGTCATGTAACTCCAGCAAACCTTGCCACCTACCAGCAGGTTGTTCAGTTGGCTCACCGTCTCACTGATCAGGCGGTGGAGCAGAACAGGTTGCCTAAACGTCTCAGCGCTACTACTACCGCTACCACTTCAGCTACTCCTGCTACTCCTAGTGATAACAAGAGAAAATGGGAGGGGGATTCCAGCAAAGGTTCAGCTTCAGTTCAGTCCCAAGTTCAGCAGCGAAAGACTGACAACTATCAGAGCCCTAGTCAGCAATCTTCGGGCAATCACAGGCAGGGTGGTTATCGAGGGAACCTCCCAAGGTGCAACAACTGTAACAGACACCACAGTGGCCAGTGCAACAAGGGTCGCTGTCAGAGGTGCCTCAGGATGGGTCATGAGGCCAAGGATTGTAGGAGCCTGCGGCCTGCTAATCAGAATCAGCAGCAACAACAAACACCGCAGAATCAGCAACAGGACAACAAAGGATGTTTTCATTGTGGCGCTGAAGGTCACTTCAAAAGACACTGCCCTCAGTTAAACCGGAACCAGAACAATAACAACAACAACAATAACCAAGGCAACGGAAACAACAATGGGGGAAACAACAACAACAATGGTGCTAGGGGTCGTGCTTTTGTGATTGGTCAGGGTGACGCGAGGAATGATCCCAACGTAGTTATGGGTAAGTTTCTTCTCGACAACTTTTATGTTACTGTATTGTTTGATTCGGGTGCGGATACAAGTTATATGTCTCTAAAAGTTAGTCAAATGCTTAAACGCGTGCCAACACTTTTGAACACCAAGCATGTCGTAGAGTTAGCTAACGGTAAAAGTTTAGAGGCCACACACGTAGTTCAGGGTTGTAATCTTATCCTCGCTGGTCAGACTTTCTCTATCGATCTCATTCCTATAACTCTGGGTAGTTTTGACGTCGTCATTGGTATGGATTGGTTATCACAACAACAAGCAGAGATCTTATGTAAGGAGAAGATCATTCGTATTCCTCGTTCTGGCAAAGAACCTCTCGAAGTTCAAGGCGACAAGAGTGGTGTCGTGAGTGGCATCATATCCTTCTTGAAGGCACAGAAGTGTCTGTGAAAGGGCCACACAGCTATATTAGCACTCGTTACTGATACATCGAAGAAAGAGAAAAAGATTGAGGATATTCCTGTGGTACGCGACTTTCCTCAAGTGTTTCCTGAAGAGTTACCTGGGTTACCGCCTCATCGCCAGGTCGAATTTTAGATCGAGCTAGCTCCAGGAGCAGCATCCATAGCTCGAGCACCTTATCGCTTAGCTCCAATTGAACTGGAAGAACTATCTAAGCAATTGCAAGAACTGTTGGAAAAGGGTTTCATTCGTCCTAGCTCTTCGCCCTGGGGAGCTCCAGTATTATTTGTCAAGAAGAAAGACGGCACCTTCCGCATGTGCGTAGATTACCGTGAACTGAACAAGGTGACCGTGAAGAATCGCTATCCTCTTCCACGAATCGACGACTTGTTCGACCAGTTGCAAGGGTCGAGCTATTACTCGAAGATTGATCTGAGGTCAGGCTACCATCAACTGAGAGTCCGGGATGAGGACGTCTCCAAAACAGCATTCAGAACTCGCTACGGCCATTACGAGTTTCTGGTCATGCCATTCGGGCTAACGAACGCGCCTGCAGTTTTCATGGATCTTATGAACAGGGTGTGCAAACCTTACCTTGCCAAGTTCGTCATTGTTTTCATCGACGACATCCTGATCTACTCGAAGAATCAGGAGGAACACGAGCATCATTTACGACTTATTTTGGAACTTCTTCGAACGGAACAGCTATACGCCAAGTTTTCAAAATGCGACTTTTGGCTTCGTGAAGTCCATTTCCTAGGCCACGTGGTAAACAAGGATGGGATTCATGTTGATCCGTCCAAGGTAGATTCGATCAAGAACTGGCCTGCACCTCGCACACCAACAGAAATACGCCAATTCTTGGGTTTGGCGGGTTATTACAGACGGTTCATCAAAGACTTCTCAAAGATTGCACAGCCGCTTACATTACTGACACAGAAAGGTGTTGTTTATCGTTGGGGTAATACACAGGAAACAGCGTTTCAGCACTTAAAGGATAGACTTTGTAGCGCACCTATCCTCTCATTGCCTGAAGGCACGGACGATTTTGTAGTCTACTGCGACGCATCCATCCAAGGTCTTGGATGTGTGTTGATGCAACGGGATAAAGTCATTGCTTATGCTTCGCGCCAACTTAAGATTCACGAACAGAATTACACTACACATGATTTAGAGCTGGGAGCTGTTGTCTTTGTGCTCAAGATATGGCGACACTACCTATATGGCACTAAGTGCACCATCTACACCGATCACAGGAGTCTCGAGCATATATTCAAGCAGAAAGAGTTGAACATGCGACAACGTAGATGGGTCGAACTGTTGAACGATTACGAATGTGCTATAAAGTACCATCCGGGCAAAGCTAATGTAGTGGCCGACGCCCTCAGTCGAAAGGATACTACACCTAGGCGTGTGCGAGCACTACAACTCACTATTCAGTCTAGTCTTCCTTCACAGATACGAGATGCTCAGGTAGAAGCATTGAAACCAGAAAACGTCAGGGCTGAAGCCCTACGCGGCTCAAGGCAACGGTTAGAACAAAAGGCAGACGGCGCCTACTATGTAACAGGACACATTTGGGTCCCACTCTACGGCAACTTACGCGAGCTTATAATGGATGAAGCTCATAAGTCTCGCTACTCAGTACATCCTGGTTCGGATAAAATGTACCACGATATCAAAACTACATATTGGTGGCCTAGCATGAAAGCTCACATAGCAACATACGTTAGCAAATGCTTGACTTGTGCGAGAGTCAAGGCGGAATACCAGAAACCATCAGGCCCACTCCAACAACCAGAGACACCACAATGGAAATGGGAACAAATTTCCATGGATTTTGTTACTGGCCTACCTAGATCTCAGCGTGGGAATGATACTATTTGGGTGATCGTGGATCGACTCACAAAGTCTGCACACTTCCTAGCTATTAAGGAAACAGACAAGTTCTCTACCTTAGCAGACATCTATTTAAAAGAAGTGGTTTCAAGGCACGGGGTGCCAACCTCTATTATCTCTGATCGTGACGCACGTTTTACTTCGGAACTGTGGCAAGCAATGCACAAATCTTTTGGTTCTCGTTTAGACATGAGCACAGCTTATCACCCTCAGACGGATGGGCAGTCTGAGCGCACTATTCAAACTTTAGAAGACATGCTTCGTGCGTGTGTAATCGATTTCGGCAACGGCTGGGAAAAACATCTCCCGTTAGTGGAGTTCTCGTACAACAACAGCTACCACACCAGCATTAAAGCTACTCCATTTGAGGCATTGTACGGACGTAAATGCCGGTCACCTCTTTGTTGGGCAGAGGTGGGTGATAGTCAAATCACAGGTCCAGAACTCGTAGTTGATACTACAGAAAAGATTGCTCAGATACGACAACGCATGGCGGCAGCACGTGACCGTCAGAAAGCATACGCCGATAAAGACAGAAAACTACTCGAGTTCCAAGTTGGGGATCGAGTGCTACTCAAAGTTTCACCCTGGAAGGGTGTTGTTCGTTTTGGCAAACGAGGCAAGCTCAATCCACGATACGTTGGACCATTCGAAATCATTGAGAAAATAGGCAAAGTGGCCTACAGACTGAACTTACCAGCTGAACTCAGTGCAGTTCACAAAGTCTTTCACGTGTCGAATCTGAAGAAGTGTTTGTCAGATGAGACCCTCATAGTTCCTTTGAAGGAGCTCACTATCGACGAACAGTTACATTTCGTCGAGGAACCGGTTGAAATCATGGACCGGGATGTTAAGGTCCTCAAGAACACGAGAATCCCTCTTGTACGAGTTCGTTGGAACTCCCGTCGCGGCCCAGAGTTCACCTGGGAGCGTGAAGATCAAATGAAACTTAAGTATCCCCAGTTATTCGGAACCAATGCAACTACTACTGAGGCTGAAGCTACTACTGCAGAATTTCGGGACGAAATTCCAAATCAACGGGGGGATGATGTGACACCCCAGGAAAACCAGTGAACGATACAACTTACCTAGCTTCCTCAGTAACCGCATGCTAAATTTCGGGACGAAATTTCTTTCAAGTTGGGGATAATGTGACAACCAGACTTTTCAAGGTCTCTATCCGATTTAATACGTATGTGCTAAGTATGTTTAATAATGATGTTGAGGTGCAATATAAGTGTTATTTGTGATATGTATTGTATGTGTGTATACGTTTACATAGTTGAATTTTGTTTAATTATTCAAAACATGGAACATTGCCTAACACCCCTAGTCGAAAACCAATACCCCATGAAAACACCTCATGGCCGAAAACACCTTATGTGTTTTCGTCCACCATGTTGCCAACAAAAATAAGTTGGGCTTTGGCCCATTAGTAGTATGTTTAATGTTTTGCTCTCGACCTATATACGTATGAGATAAATCGCAAAACCCTAGACTTCCCTTTTGTGCGACGGTAGTATCTAGACTCCCTCCTGTTTGTGTTTGCATCTCGATTAAGCAGATCCTAGGTTAGTAATTCTTGCTATTCGATCTCATGTTTGCGTGATAATGATGGATCTTATAGTATTAGTTAATTGTTTCTTGGACTGATCATCTATATGTATGCGTTGAAGTTGTGATGATTTTAATTATAAGCGAATCATGTTTTCCCTATGCTAGAAGTCACGTTGATAATGGCTTTCATGTAATCATGTGCATGTGAGTGTGCATCGAATTTAGTGTGCATCAGTGCATGTAATTAGACCTTAAATCGGCCCAATCATTATATTATATTCAATTTTGGTTGTCATATTATCACATGAAAGGCTCCACGAATTGGAATTTAATTTGTGCATAGTAAAGTCAACTGTGTCAGATCCACTAACTCGGTTCACTGGAATTGTAATAAGTTGATGTTCGGTCAAATAGCAGCTTGAAAACAAGCTGCACTTGTCGGCTATAGGTGATTATTTTAATGATGATTTTTAGATTTGCATGATGATTGGATCTTGATTGTTAAACTAGTGGGTTCAGTAGGTGATTTTTAAGCGTAATAGATTGTATATTGTCAGGATTACATTCTTGTGATGATCGATGATGTTGATGACGGCTGTTAGCAATGATTAGGGTTTATGTGTTAATATTTTGTAACTAATATGTTGTTACGACGTAACGGACTTCATGACGAAACCGAATCATGGCGAAATAGATCCGACGAAACAAATGTGTTTCGCCGGAATCAGTCTCGATGAAACGCATGGCGAAACAAGGGTGTTTCGCCGATGGGGTAATTCACACAGTAATCTAGTTAGATTCTGTTGAAGTTAACTGAATTAGTTAACTGCCGTTAAGTGAAAAGTATGAATGGTATGATTTTGAATACGTGATCTGTGCTATTTGGTGATTTAATATGCATGCATGAACTTCATGAAGATGAAACTGATTATGTATACGTGCGTACTTTAGGACGTGATTGATTAACTGTGAGCATACCTTAGCATACCGAGCAAACCAAGGTGAGTTCACACTTTTACTAAGGCATGGGATTCCCAGTGTATGGGAATGGGGATTGAAGGAATGAGATTTGAATAGATACTCGTACTTACACTGTTACTAGACTATCAACCATCGTCCTCGGATGCGCAGGATACATACGTAAAACCTACGTATACTTGTACTCATCACTGTCCTCAGGTTGCGAAGGACACTCACGTAAAACCTACGTGAACTTTTACTCACTACTGCCTCGGTTGTGTCAGGCACTTACGTAAAACCTACGTAAACCCCCGCGTACCCCTGTCCTCGGTTGTGAAGGACACTTACGTAAAACCTACGTAAACTTTGTACGTACTACTGTTCTCGGTGAGAAGAACACTTATGGTTACAAATAGTCTAGTGTATATGCAAACATGGGAAGCCCCCACTAATAGAACATACTATCGGCCTAGTAGCGCCACATGTTATGAAACAAACTTACTATTACGAACTTACTTACTGTGAACTCGCTCAACTAGTTGTTGACTCTCTGTTACATGCCTTGCAGGTCGTTAGGTATACATGGAGCTTGCACTGGGAGGCGCGTTCGTTGTGGACAAGGATCGTGAATGCTTGATTAGACATTATGTCATTACACACTTTATTTATGTTGGGCTTTTACTCATATGCTTCCGCTAAACGTTGAATTTATACTTATGTTTTGAACACCTTTCATATGGATTGGTTTGGTTACATTTACTGTTACTATTACATTGTTCTATATGATTGGTGGCTTGATCCTGGTCAGTCACGCTCCCAAGCGGTGATACTCCGCGTGTGGATTTTGGGGGTGTGACAGCAAGATTGCAATTTTTAGCGGAGGTAAAATCGTAATTTTAAAATGAAGGTAAAATAATATTTTGAACTGAGGGCAAAACCATTTTTTTTATTTTGGAATGGGGGCAAAATCGTAATATTTTAGCTGCGGGCAAAATCGTAAGACCAACCAGTTCACAAAACTATTCCCTATTACGTCAGCAAACTGGCAAAATCGTAATTTTAAACTGGGAACCAAATCGTAATTTGGCATGACTCTAGCTGAGGGCAAACTCATAATTTTATTTTGAACTGGGGGCAAAATTGTATTTTTTAACAGAGGACAAAATCGTAAATTTAAGCAAGGGGCAAAAGCAAAAATTTATTTTGATTCGAGGGCGAAATCGTAATTTTACACCTGGGATAAAACTGTAATTTGGCATCATCTATAAATAACTATTATATGGAAAAAAAAAAACACAAAAGTCAACATGGCCGCCCAAAGTGGCCAACCATTCGAAAAAACTATTACTTGCTTACGTATGCATCTTCTAAATGTTAATATGTATAATTATGTCTTGTAGATAATCCTTTCTCCTAATATAATAATATTACTTTATCGATTCTAAAATACTCAAAAACATTTGGATACTAAATACCATTAAAAGAAAACTATTACAATTTCACATCATCACATGTGTGTTAAAGCTCTATTCAAACACCCCCTAAAAGAAAAACCAAACAAAAATTCAGATGTATGATATGTCGTAAATAGAAAAAATATTTTCCAAGTCCCATTCAGACTCAAATGAGCATAAAATTATTGCCAACTTCCATAATACTATTAGATCAAGAAAACTGCTTAAAAACTTGTGTAATAGTCAATTTATATATATGTGTAACAACTTATTACATATATGTAAAAAGTACTAGTTTACATATATGTAATCATATAAAATATTATGATAAAATTACTCTTATGATGTATGTAATGATGAAAATACATATAATTAATGATAAAGTTATCCTAAATATAAAAATATATAAATAAAAAGATTGTTTATTAGGAGTTCTGTAAATATTTAGGGTTCTGAAATGATCCTCACCCTATATATATATATATATATATATATTACCAAGTACTATAAAGAATTAACCATTCAATATGAAAAAAGTCTAAAGTCTCCAATTCGAGAAATCAAAGCCAGCGATGAAGATCAAGAGTATATTAAAAGATTTTCAGATTGCAAGTCTCCGGAAGATATTTTAAAATTAGTCAATGAAATTCGACAGTCTCCATCTCCTTCAAAACACTCATCCCCGGAGACTGAAGTTTTTCAAGATTCCCAAGACCCATATGATTTGATGTAAAATATATATATATATATATATATATATATATATATATATATATATATATATATATATAATACATATAATAATCATTGTTCTTTGTTCTTTGGCCGACAAAAGATGGTGAAAGAAAAGAAGGTACATATAATTCTACAAATGGACAATCTACTTTTCTTATTTTCAAAAGGTGGTGGCCAATAATTCTATAAATGGATACAAATGGACAATCTACTTTTTTTATTTTTCAAAAGTGGTGCAAATAATTCAACAAAGAGACAAGAAACATGGTGCAAGTAATTCTCAAAATGGACAAACAACTTTTCAACAAAAGCCATTTCATACGGAAACTCTTTCAAGATTCAATTATGAAGATCCTTTTATTTCATCTATATAAAAGGAAGGATAATCAAGGAAGAAAGACACACCTTTTCTTACATCTTTTCTTATGTATGAAAAAATCCTCAAACCCAAAACTTGTATTATCAACTTCTCTATGTTCAAGATCTTTAGATTTTCAAATTATAGTTGCTCCTCCCGATTGTAAGGAAATCAATTGTAATCAAGATTTTCAATCAATAAACTCAGGTATATTTTAAATTTATATCATGGTTGTTTATGTTGTCATCTCTTTAAATTAATTCATATTGTCTTCATATATATATATATATAGTGTGAGGTTCATTGGGGAACACTAAAAAAGTGGGGAACAGTGGGGAACCGACTCAAACGAACTCCGATTGGACTCATTCCAGCGGCGTTGGAACCGACTCGTCGAACCCTAACTAGGATCTCTTAACCCTAAATCATAACCCCTAAACCCTAAATATATTAGGGTTTGGCTTTTAGGGTTTAGCTTTAGGGTTTAGATTTAGGGTTTAGGGTTTAGCTTTAGGGTTTAGGCTTTAGCTTTAGGGTTTAGCTTTAGGTTTACCCTTTAGGGTTTAGCTTTTAGGGTTTATAGTTTAGATTTTACGGTTTAGCTTAGGTTTTAGCCTTATTTTTTAGCTTTAGGATTTAGAGTTTAGGAGTTAGGATTTAGGGTTTAGGGTTAATAGATCTTAGTTAGGGTTCGACGAGCCGGTTCTAACGCTGCTGGAATGAGTCCAATCGGAGTTCGTTTGAGTCGGTTCCCCGCTGTTCCCCACTTTTTTAGTGTTCCCCAACGAACCTTCCCCTATATTATATATATATATATATATATATATATATATATATATATATATATATATATATATATGTAGGGGACCGCTAAAATGAGAACCACCTCCAGTTGTAAGAACCACGAGAACTTTTTGATCCGGGGCGAGTTGGACCAAAAATTTTTTTCATAAACGTAGATGCGTGTATTATAAACACATTTGTAAAAAAAAATTCAAAAACTACAAACTTGTGGTGCTCAAAACTACACACACGACATTTTTGTTTTAAATTTTTTTTTTAATTTACGGTACCCGTAAACACAAACTTGGGGTGCTCAAAACTACACACACGACATTTTTTTTTTTTTGAATTTTTTTTTTACAAATGTGTTTATAATACACGTATCTACGTTTATGAAAAAAAAAATTGGTCCAACTCGCCCCGTACGGTGTAGTTCTCATGGTTCTTACAACTGGAGGTGGTTCTCATTTTAGTTGTCCCCTATATATATATATATATATGTGTGTGTGTGTGTGTGTGTGTGTGTGTGTGTGAGAGAGAAAGTTTAAAAGTGTGAGAAATGTGAGAAATATTGTGGAGATGACATGTGTCCTAAATCTAAATTAATTTAAAAGGGTAAACAAGTAATTTTATCATTAATTCAATTAATTAAAAACTTCCCATAACCGCCACCTTAATTATAGGAACTGGATTTTTTTTTTAAAATCTCTATAAACACCATTCAGTCAGTATATAACATCAATTAGCAAGTATATAACACCATTCAGTAAGTATATAACACCATTCAGCAAGTATATAACCTCATTCAGCATGTATATAACACCATTCAGCAAGTATATCACACCATTCATGGACTAAACATCTGATCGAAACATATTTTTTTCTCTATATAAGTATAGCAATATGGTACTCATATTAAAGATAAAAAACGCTCGTTATTATGGTGTAATTTTTTTTTTTTAAAAGTTACCTATAAAAAGTTATTGACGTTTAAAACAGACGGGGGAGGTTACATGTGCATTAATGTTAGTTTCTTAATTTAAAAATGTTAAATTTACCTATATACCCTTAATCTAGAAAATTAATATGTTTAATAGTAAACATTATTTACAATTTTGTCATTATGATCTCAACCATTAAATCAAAGATCTAATGTTGTAGATTCTTTCTTACCTTTCTCACAAAAAAAAAACATTTTTTTACAAGAACCTATATATATATATATATATAGGATAAGGATCATTACAGAACACTAATTATTGCGAGAACAAAAATAATAACTCTAAATCACTAAATTTTGGGATTTAAGGTTCATATTTCTAAAATTTTATGTTTCTTACATTCATATGTGTATTATATATACATAAAAAAATCATATATTTAGTCTACATATAACCTACATATGTGTAGGTTATTTAAAAAGTTAAGATTTTCATATTTTGTTTTAAATTCTAGTGTGAGAAACAATAAATCTTACATTTATAACATTTTCATTTACTTTTTAGGTTTTTACGATTAAAAAAATGAGTGATTCATTTTGTTCTGTGTGTTCTCGCGATATTTAGTGTATATATATATATATATATATATATGGAGGAGCTCATGCGAGAACCACCATTATTGTGAGAACCGCGAGAACCAATGTGAACACAACCTAAAATAGCTAAAAAAACCTAACCCCCACCCCCCAAAAACCTAAACCCCCCCCCCCCCCACCCCAAGCTAAAATGTTTAAAACTAAACCCCCAAAAAACCTAAAAAAATCTAAAAAATCTAAAAGTTTTTTTTTTTAATATTTTTTATGTTAAAATCGCTACTTTTAGAGGCAAAAAAAAAATTTTTTTTTTTTAAAAAAATTTTTTTTTTTTTTTTTTGCTTCGAAAAGTAGCGATTTTTTTATAAAAAATATTAAAAAAAATTGTGTGATTTTTAGCTATTTTTAGCTATTTTTTGTTGTGTTCACATTGGTTCTCGCAATAAAGGTGGTTCTCGCATGAACCTTACCCTATATATCTATACTAATAAGCATATATATATATATATATATATATATATATATAGGGAGAAGATCATGCGAGAACCACCTCTTATTGCGAGAACCGCGAGAACCAATGTGAACACAACCAAAAATGCCTAAAAATAGCTAAAAATCACACAATTCCGCGAGAACCAATGTGAACACAACCTAAAATAGCTAAAAAAACCTAAAAAAAATTAACCCCCACCCCCCCCCCCCCCCAAAAACAAAAAAAAAACCTAAACCCCCCTCCCTCACCCCCCAAAAACCTAACCCCCCCCCCCCCCCCCAAAGCTAAAATGCTAAAAACTAAACCCCCAAAAAACCTAAAAAACATCAAAAAAAAATTGCTACTAAAAGTAGCGATTTTTTTATAAAAAAAAAAAAAGAGTAAATTACAAGTTTTGTCCTTTATTTTTGTCCCAAATTTCAGGCGCTGTCCTTTACTTTTAAAATTGATGAGTTTTGTCCTTAATGTTTCCAAATCGTGCATGTTATGTCCTTTAGGGCAAACCCAGTTAATTTTTTTGTTAAATCTGATCATGTGCAAGGCACATGAGGGCATTCTTGTCATTTGACATTTCCAGGGGCTAGTTTGTAAATAACTTTTATTAAAGGGCCATGTTGTATAACTTAAAAACAAAACATCATATAAACAAACTCTCTCTCTCTCATCTCTAATCTGATTCATCTGAAACCCTATTTCATCTCTTCTTTCTCTCAAACAACAGAAGATGCAGGTGGTTGAGGTGGGTTAGGTGCGGTGGTGAAGGCACGGCGGTGGTGGTGGGTTAGGTACAGGGTGGGTGAAGGTGCGGCGGGTTAGGTATGGCGGTGGTGGTGAGTTAGGTGCGGTGGTGAAGGCACGGCGATGACGGTGACATCACCGTCGCTCTGTTCCTCCGTCTTCTCCAGCGACATCACAGTTGCTCTGCTCCTCCGTCTTCTCCGGCGACATCACATACCGAAGGTCCTCAATTCAACGGTAAATCGCTCTAATTCTGCCCAAATTTCTTTGATCTATCAGCGGTTGTGGATGGGGTGGCCGGTGGTGAGTTTATGGTGGTGGTTGCTGATTTGGGTTTGGGTTTCAGTGGGGGTGGTGGGTTTAATGGTGTTTGTTGCAGGTTGGGGTTAGGGTTTCAGTGGGGGTGGTGATGGTGGAGACGGTGGTGGTAGTGTGGTAGAAAGAAAGTAGTTGTGGTGGCGGTGGGTGAAGGTGGTAGTGGCGGTGGTGTGTTGATGGAGGTGGTGGGTGGTGGGAGGTGGCGGCAGGTGAGAGAGAGAAGGCAGAGGATTGGAAGGGGTTTTGACAAGGGTGTTTGGTGGAGGGTGGTGGTGACGGTGACGGTGACGGTGGAGGGTGGTGGAGATGGCGGTGAAGGCCTGAAGGGTTGTGGTATATATATATATACACTTATAATAATAATAATAATAATAATAAAACTAAAATTATTTTGTTTTATTTTTTAATAATACTAAGTAAACAGTGTAAAAAGACTAAAATACCCCTGGGTGACCAGATTTAACTAAAAAAATTAACTGGGTTTGCCGTAAAGGACATAACGTGCACGATTTGGAAACATTAAGGACAAAACTCATCAATTTTAAAGGTAAAGGACAGCGCCTGAAATTTGGGACAAACATAAAGGACAAAACTTGTAATTTACTCAAAAAAAAATTGTGTGTGTTTTTAGCTATTTTTAGGCATTTTTTGTTGTGTTCACATTGGTTCTCGCGGTTCTCGCAATAAAGGGTGGTTCCTAACGGATCTTTGTCCTATATATATATATAGCAAACCTAACGCATTTAACTATAACTAGGATCATTCACATAATTATCCTAAAGACATCCAAACCTAATGATACGGATCGGAAGCGTACTCAAATGGCTCAAGAACAATCGATTAATCAAAGACGATAAGCGAACCGAAAGGTTCAAGAACAACGTTCTTTTTATAATAATAAACTCAAAAACTGATCAAATAATAAACCCTAAATCCCCTTATATAGGTAAGGAAACTAAATAATTCAGAATCATAATATTAGGAAACTAAATAAAAAAGATTACGAAATTATAATTCAAATAACTGATAAAAATAATCTCCAAATTAATATCCCCGCATCATACTCCCCGTCTTCGAAAAAAACTCGTCCTCGAGTTTTGCCTTCGGATCAAAGCCACCTGGATCAAAAGGAACATCAACCCGATTCCCATTTATTATTGTTATCACGACTCGCCTAAACATCTTAACTTCACATGTCGTATCGCCTAACTGACTGGTGCCACCTAGGTCGAATGGAGTATTGGAACGCATCTTGTTCACTCGCGAGTCAAAATCTAATTCACCCATCTTTGGCCCATCCGCTAGATCACTATAATTCTCTGGCCCACTCGTTTGTTTAACTTCTACACATGTTTGGGCTACAAGCTTTGAATGAAGTGGATATGCATTATGTTTTGAACTATTTAATTTGCAAGGTGCATTTATACTCCCACCATTATAATGATCCAAGGCATTATCTTTGTGTTGCTCTCCCATAGAAAGTCTACATGAACCACCATTCATATTACTTAAATATAATGGACCAGTAAGATTATATGGAATTTTACAATTTTTCGTGCATGAATATGGCTCCACTGAGTCGTTTAAATCTATGGCATCTTTTTCAAAGATATCATCCTCATGCACATGCACATGATCGCACATTCCAACAATATCACCTACATAATTGGCAATATTAATCTTTTGAGTATTCAAATTATCTCCTTTCAATTGAAATCCCATAACTCTTGTGTCAACATTCGATCCCAAAATTTCCCTCGGCATAAAATACGGGATTACAAGCGAAGCTACTACCGCCGAACGAGTACCACCACCATCTACCGCCGAACCCAATTCGTCATCCGGTAAGTTCCGATCACCACCGGTAACCAAAGAATAAACCACTACATACACATAAATTTTTTTTGCAAACATACCTGCGATCTTCGGACTCAAGGAATTCTCATTCAATCTCACGACTTCATCGAAACCACAACGATATGAACCACCGGTTGCCCAAGCATACCACACATCATCCTCATACTCATCAAATATGGGAGAAGAATCATAGATAAGGTCAGGATCCTCGTTGCCTCGGGCGGCGAATCTACGGGGATGATAACCATCACATGATTCACGAAAGTTTTCATGGTCCACAATCTCGTTGCCTCGGGCGGCGAATCTACGAGAATGATCACCATATCCTCGCGGACTAAAAGGAACTCCGTCGTTGCCTCCGGCGGCGAATCTACGAACGAAAGTTTCTTCTTTTCCACGTTGAGCCATTTGAAAACCAAAAGCTCTGATACCAAATGATACGGATCGGAAGCGTACTCAAATGGCTCAAGAACAATCGATTAATCAAAGACGATAAGCGAACCGAAAGGTTCAAGAACAACGTTCTTTTTATAATAATAAACTCAAAAACTGATCAAATAATAAACCCTAAATCCCCTTATATAGGTGAGGAAACTAAATAATTCAGAATCATAATATTAGGAAACTAAATAAAAAAGATTACGAAATTATAATTCAAATAACTGATAAAAATAATCTCCAAATTAATATCCCCGCATCACCTAACACTTTAGGATGCAAGATAATTATCTAATCAATTAACTAGAACATGATGCTTTCCAATAATTATCAAATCATAATCACATTTAATGCTAGATAATTATCTAATCAATTAACTAGGACATAGTAATTTCAAATAATTATCAAATCATAATCACATTTAGTAATCTATAATTATCCACTTCTTAAAACTCAACTTGAGCATTGCAAGCCAAATCAGTTTCATTGTTCAGAATTCCTAACATTTTTAAATTATGATAGATAGTTCACCATTTAAGATGAGCATTAGAGTTATTACGTATTTAAGTGTATTATAACCCAAGAAAGAACTGTAGTTAATAGGTTCAAATAACTAGAGAAACCTAGATGAACCACTAAACTGAAAAGATTTAAACGGATTCAAAAGACTTATAATAAAATCAAGTGGAAGAATTTGACATTCTTTTGTTTTCTTTGATAAGAGTTGAAGAATCACAAATGAGATTTGACGCACATATATATACATAAGTTGATTAGCGTAACAATACAATAAACTGATATCTTAAAAGCACTTCAAATACCCAATTTGGAGGATTCGTTGACCGTTTAAAAAAAACGCTTCAAAAACCGATGTTGAAAAAGTCAAATTCAGCAAACCGGCCCAAATTCCTTTTATCGCAACCCAGTTAAAATTTGGTGCATGCATACTAAATTAGAGTAAATTATTGCTTTCGTTCTTGAACTACAAAAATTACAGAAATCATCCTTTACGTTGATATGTTTCACTTTTCTTCCTTTTATGCATATTAGTTGTAATTATAAATATAAGATTATATTTATACTATATTATAATACATGAGGGAAGGATTCCCAAAAGTTAAGAACTTCTTCCCCCATTATTTATAAATAAACCCCTAGAATGAGGGTAAAGTGGTCTTTTAAACCATAATTATTTTTTAGTCCCTCAATCTATTACATTTAAATCCTTGACATTTAACATAATTATGGGTAATTAGTTACACTCCCCCCCCCCCCCCTCTTTAATTCTTTAATGTATTTCTGCGATATCTTACAACCCGTAATGTTTTAAAAAAATCCGAAGGTACCATGACGATCAGCACATTTTTTTAAACGTTTCGATAGTTGTCTTTTTTAGTTTCGCCGTGCGTTCATAAAGTACAAATAGCCGATGCGTAAATGTACAATTGATTAAAGCCAACATTTGTTTTTTACCCAAGCCAGCTTTGACCATTACCTAGCTACCGTACATTAACATTTGTTTTTTTACCTAAGTTTTTTTGTTTTGAACGACATTAATAAACTAAAATATTCCCTAATTTTACTTGTACAGAGTCAGTTTGTTGTGGCATGTTTAATATAGTATAGATAAAACTCACAACAAACTTCCTATTAAACATGCCACAACAAACTAAACAGGATATGTACATCTTATTTTAAAAACTTAAAACTCACAACAAACTTCCTAAATAAATGGATGACCAATCTAAAACTAAACCGTAATGGACTACTATAAATACATAGCAAACACTCACAATTCTACATTTCTATTGCTAAACAGATTTAAAATACGGAGCCAGTTCTGAATTCACTTGATGCCAAAAAACAAGCATGCGATATTGAAAAATCTAAGGTCGGTTCTATGATAAGTTTTGTTATATCGCAATAATGAATAATTGTTTTCTTTTATTTACTTTTATGTGAATACTAACTTATTTGATTTTTCAGATTCAACACACTAATTTAAACACCTCAGTTGTCGAACAAGCTTTTGTTAGTTTTTAAGTAATATTTTCGCTTATAATCTTTTATATTAACAAGTTCGTTATGTTATTATTTGGTGTTTTATTGTAGGATGATGGAGATAATAGTGTTGAAATTATTTCTTATGGTGCAATGTTTAGTCCATACAAGTCTAATCTTCAACGTCAATTTAGTAAAGAGGTAATTTTAAAATTTAGAGTAAACTGCCATTTTGGTCCCTGTGGTTTAGGAACTTTTGCCATTTTAGTCCAAATGTTAAACTTTTTAAATCTGGGTCCCTGTGGTTTCACTTTTATTGCCATTTTAGTCCAAAATTAAGAGTAAACTGCCATTTTGGTCCCTGTAGTTTCACTTTTATTGTCATTTTAGTCTAAATCTCAAACTTTTTGGAACAGTCAAAAAAAGTGGGATTTTGAATTTTGGACTAAAATGGCAATAAAGATGAAACCACAGGGACCCAGATTTAAAAAGTTTAAGATTTGGACTAAAATGGCAAAAATGTCCAAACCACAGGGACCAAAATGGCAGTTTACTCTAAAATTTATTTAATCTTTTTTAAATTTTTTTATTCAATATTTGTTTTTTTATAAAATTTATTTAATCATTTTTTAACTATTTTATTAAATTTTTGTTTTTTAAGGATCGGAAGTATGAGAATCAAAAGAAAAGATCTAAGAGACTCTCTGAATGGAAATGGGTCGAGGTTATAAATTTAGATGATTCTGAGGACGATGAGAAAGAAGATAAATTAGATGATACTGCTGATTCGAGCACAAACAAGAAAAACGGATCAAAAAAGAAGAGAAATTAGATGAAATATATCAAGTGTTTTTATGTTTTTTTTCATTTCCAGTTGTTTTTGTTTGATCTAGACTATCCCATGAATAATAAAGTTTATTTTATATTTGAAGTTTATGTTTTGTGTTATTTTATTGCACTTATAATTTACATCTCGATTGAACTAATATACTTTTGTCATTTGTTTAGTATTTTTTATTAACAAACGAATCTTTACATGTTTAAAACAGTTTTGCTATACTATATTTATTATTAATTTTTATAACAAAACAAAACTTTGATATTTAGTAGATAGAAGATAAACTATGTTCCAAAATTTTAGGAATTATTTAATACTAATTTACGATATTAGTAGATAGATAGTAAACTATATCCCAAAATTTTAGGAATTATTTAATACTAATTTACGACATTTATTTAATACTAATTTACGATATTAGTAGATAGATAGTAAACTATATCCCAAAATTTTAGAAATTATTTAATACTAATTTACGATATTTAGTAGATAAATAGTAAACTATGTCCCAAAATTTTAGGAATTATAAGTCAACTAATTAGGACCTCCAAGTTAATTATATGGGATGAGGCATCGATGGCGAAACGTCAGGCGATAGAGGCAGTTGATCGAACATTGCAAGACATTATAGGTGTTAGGCTCCCATGTGTAACACATATGACATATATCCACCACAATAATGTTATCATATACAAATAAGAAAACTACCAGCAACGAGTGCCGCAATCCAAAGTGTCGCCCCCGCCGCATCGCGCGGGCACCCTACTAGTATATGTTAAATACCCAAACAAAGTAAGACCACAATCAACATATGGGCCGATCATGGACCAACAAAACGATTCTGTAAATTGAAGAATATGTTTGGTATAACGACCGGGTTGTACATTGATCGTCCAACCCACTTAAAATTTAGAGGGACAAACACAAACTGTAAGATCACCGTCGGTTCCACAGCCCAACCAGTCTTTAAAAAAAAACATTTACTGTAAATATTATTACATAACAATATTGTTCAAAAAGGTTAACTTTCACTCTGAAATTAACATGTTTTCATTTAGCCAAGAGTTTTGAGTGATATTTAACCAGTTTGACTTTGCTTGTTTGACCCAAAGAAAAAAACATAACATGAACCAATTTAGGAAAATAGGCCAAAAATGTCACCTCTAAGCTAGTGAAGTGCGAAAAGATACAAAAATACATACTTCTTAGTCGAAATTATCAATCTTGATGGGAACGATTTCGTCTGCAACCTTAAAGTGTCCCACTAAACGTGCGAAAAACACCATTTGTTGTTCAAGTGTGAATTTAATGTTTTCGGCCTGCACACATATTACAGTAACCAAGTTACTTTTACCAGAAAATTAAATAAAAATAAAAATAAAAAACAAAGACATTTTATATATTTCTAACCTTACGAAAACCATGCTGCTCCCCTTCATACTCCACTAAAGCAACTGGCAATCCTTTTGCTTTCAGTGCTTGATAAATTTTCCTTGCTTGATCAGGAGGTACAACCTGTAACACAGCATACATCGATTCATTATGATATATACAAGAACTACAAGATATAGATATAAATTTTCCACTTTTTCCATACTTTAGCAACCAGGGGTGTTCATGAGCCGGTTTTGACGGAAATTCTAGGCTGAATCACTTGCTACAAACGACACAAAAAACCTGCCGCGTTGGTTGGTTTTGGGGGTTTGGGGGGGGGGGGGGGGGGGGTGTTCATTTCGGCATTTGGAACCAACTTTTTTATTATTTTCTTTTCAAAATCATTTGTTTGTATTACAAAATTTAAAACTATAAAGAAGGCTCATGATGGTTATAACTGTTTATTCCAAGAATGGAAAAAAAAAACCATAAAAAATAATAAACGTTAAATGGTCGTTCATTACTAAAAAAATTAAAACTATAAAGAAGGCTCATGATGGTACTAACTGTGATTCCAGAAATAAAATTTAAAAAAAAAACATAAAATAATAAACGTTAATGGCCAGTTCTAACGGGTTCCAGGCTCCAAGCTGCCAAAAGCGATCAGTCAACCGAACCATACCGACCGACTTGCTTCGGTTTAAACAGTTCGGTCGGTTTCAACTGTTTATAACGCAAAGTTTTACCACGGTGAACAAATAATTTAAAAAACGCTTCCAATACCTTGTCTTCCAATCCTTGAAAGAGGATTATAGGGCAAGAAAATTGATCAACAAAATTGATAGGTGATCTCTCAAAGAATTCTTTTTCACCCCCTGTTGCAATGTTAATATATCATCAGCTAGTAATTCATGTACACAAAAGGTTCAGATAGATGAAAACCATCGTAACGTAGGAGCGAAAGTAAATGATAATTACCAACAAGATTATCCATGTATCGGGACTCAAACTTGTGAGTTTCTTCTTTCAACAACTTCAGGTCAGCTACCTGTTCAAGATGGTTACCATATGTTAAACATAGCGGTGACAAAATAAACGAAAAAAAATTCAACCGGTCATTATTAATAACTGAGTACTTACACCATATAAAGAAGCTCCAGCCTTAAAAGTTTTTTTGAATGCAAGTGCAGCCAATGTTGTGTAACCGCCAGCAGAGCCACCAGTGATGCATAGTCTTTCACCATCTGCCTTTCCACTATCCACCTGTACAAAAAGAAAACAGGAAAAAGAAAAACGAATATCAGCACAACTTGAAAACAGGCAAATACATGTGACCGAATGGTTATTTTGTAAGGATTAAATTTGTGGTAAAATACCAAGAACTGAGCGCAACTGCAACAATCGTTAACGTCAACTATACCCCAGCGCTTCAATAGCCTTTCACGAAATGCTCTACCATAACCTTCAAAACATGACATAATGCAATTTTAGTAGCAAATATATGAGTTAGTTAATGATTTTAAGAGTAGTTAGAACTTAGAACCATGCTGAAGACAAAATATCGAAGGAGCACTTTCGTCCAACTCTTAAAACATTCTTAACAATTTCTGTGTTAAATACAATTACAAAAGGTATGTTATTACAATAACCGATTAATTGTAAAATCAAGTGATTTTGTTGGTGTATGCTTTAAGAATAGACTTTGGTCAACTGATGACCCGTTTGACTCATTTTCTTTTCAGCTACTACTTTTATCCATAGGTAAAAAAATGTAACCCGATTTGACCCGTTAACAAGTAGATGGGCCAAAGATGGCACTTTTACAGAAGACCTATAGGTCACATAGCCCAAGTGCCCAACATATACTAAACTATAAACCCGAATTTATTTATGCGACTACGGTATCATTCTAAACTTCAACCATAGTTACCTAATTCGCGGTTCGCTCCGGTACGGGTACGTGGTTCGGGTACGCGATTCGCTAGTGGTGACGTTTTCGGTACGGAGGGGGGTAGGTTCATTTCGGTACGAACCGGTACAGTGTACCATAGAGTTCGGTTCGGTGTACACAGATTAAAACATAAATTGAAATTGAATAGGAGTAGAAATTGATGTAATTTGGTTAAATGTTATATATATAATGTTAATTTATACTTTTTATGTATAAGTTTATAAGTTTAAGGATCAAACTTAAACTAGTGAAGATAGAGGGGGGTTAAATGTTTAAATACACAAATTACTTTTACACTTTTTATGTAAAAACTATAAATTTTAGGGTTTAAATGTAAACTAAAAAACATAGAGGGGTTAAATGTTGAAATAACCAAACTTCTTTAAACCTAAAAAGCCTAAAACAACCTGATAACACACAACGCAGCCGCTGGTCTTCTTCTTCCCCTTTCTTCCTGTTTCCCGCCTAAAATAGCTATGGATGTTGTACACCAATCGATTCTTCCTGTTTCCCGCCTAAATTCGTCAGGGATCACTGTACCTAAAACGATTTAGAACGGCGTACCAGTTCAATCGGGAACGCAGATGAACCAGAAACGGATCGCTGTACCAGTTCAATCGGGAACGCCGAACCAGTTCAATCGGGAACGCCGTACCACATCGTTCCGGTACGCTAGCGAATTGCGATTTGGTACACCGCGATCCAATACGTGGATCGTGGCATCATGAGCGATTTAGGTAACTATGACTTCAACATACCGGTACTTCCACCATAATTCACATCCACGAAAGCCCAACCACGACTAGTCCAAAACTGTACATTAAGATTTAAGATTCCACGTGTCTCGGCAGTAGGTCCTCCTGTTCATAGAAAATGTGAAATACACAGTAGGTCATTATTTGATCAATTGATCCTTATCCTATATGAATATAAAAACTATGTGTGCATGCATGTATGTGCACAACTACACGTGAATTTAATAAAAATGGAAAAAAAAACAGTTACCATGACTCTTTAACAGTAATGGAGGTTTTTCGTCTTGACTGGCTTGATAAATGGGATTCGTTGGTGGATAATAGTATGCATATGCCACTTCACCAGGGACTTCTGTTGGAAACTCGATAAATTCTGGAGAGCTAAAGTATGATTTGTATTCTGAAATAGTAGGTGAAGAGGACCAAACAATCTTGAAATCAACTACTTTTGATGCCTGCTCATCTAAAGACACCTGTCCCCCACACACAATCAGTTCACATCAATTATAAACAATGGTTTGATGATATAAATCTATTGATAAACTTAGAAAGGGGGTGCTCCGGATTTGCAAGTTGGAACTAATTATCTAAACAATAATGCTTTGATGTTTGAAAGAAAAGAGGTTATACTTCTGATTTAGTGAAAGGCTTTTAGTGGGTGTTTAAATAAGCAATGTCGAAAGTTATGAACAGTAGGAATAGTACCTTAGCTATTGACATCGGGTGGACTCCAGATGCCCCTTCAACATACAGACATTTTACACCTGAAGTCTATGGAAAAGAATTGATAATTATTAATAATAATATTAGATAACCCCAGTGACAACCGACAACCAAGTCAAAAAAAAAACAAGAACCGTCAAGAACAAGGTGTACTGAGATTACAATATTCATTAAATCTGTGAAAGGACTCTCAAGGACGGATAATGTGCTCTTATTTTTGTCCACAATTGCGAGATATGACCTTCCTTTCTGCCTGCGCGTCATAAAATTTTAATCAAATGAAATGGAACGAAAAGGTTTTAAAAATAAAATGATGAATGTAAAACAACACATAACCTGTAAGTGCAAGCAATTAAGTTATTTTGCTCCTTAATAATCTCATACGAGTTCATACCAAACACCCATAATGGTCTTGCAAATTCAGCCTCTAATGAATATATTGGCGCCACCGTATTATCAGATTCAACCTGTTATTTAAGAAATTGATTATTATTGAATATACTAGGTAACAACAGATACACAACCACGACATAAATAACAACATTTTTCGAGAATTACCCATCTGTGAAGATTCCAAAATCCACTTTTTCTGTCAGTGATGAAGAACAATTCCCCTGCAGTACGTAAGATGCTAAAATGATTAAATAATGCACCTGTAAACCCCCTCATGAGATTACAGATTTTAGTAACTTTCTACACAAGGTATAAAAATATATAAATATACAATAGCATAATATTTGAGGACCTGATTCACATTTAGAGTTACAAAAGTGTACATTTTGTCATGAATAGAGAGTACACTTTACCTTCATCAGACCATTTTGGTTCAGTTGGAGATTCTACTATTGCAGAATCACCTCCTGCCACACATACACGTTTATACACATCTCTGCACAAATAAATGTAATTAGCATAATCGAATGTATGAGAAACATAATGGACAATAATAAAGAAGGACGAGATGAATTATAGCATGGCAATAACTTTCAAGGAACCAGACGTAACACAGAGGTTACACAGTCATTCAAACTATAAAGCATTATAATTTGAAATAATAACTCAAAAAAACAAAGCACTATGTTTACCCAGTATCAGAAATATAGCCGACCCAGAGTTGTGATTTATCCCATGGCATGTTCGGATGGCTCCATTCAATCCACGCCAGCCTTTTTCCAGAAGCATCCAGTCTCGGGAATGCATAAAAATCATTTCCTCCAACTAATACTTTTGGTTCTGCGTGTCACCATAAATGACAAAAATGGCTATTTAGTATTTACCATCAAAAGTACAAGATAAGGGTTTGCACCGAGTGCGTAACATAGAGACAGCATCTTCATCCCATTTGATTATGAAAATAACGATTCCATGTGTGTGTTTTATTTCAGCAAGGTTAATAAAAATAAGCCAAAAGGGGAAGCGGTCAAATGGGACAAACACGTCAAACAGGTTTGAGTCACCCTAAAGCCTATTTTAATGTATACAACCTCCTAGATCATTTTATTCACAAACTTATATTATTGTTGTAAAATTATCGCTTTTGAAAAATGTATATCACTGCAAAAAATACTTAGAAAAGATATGGACAAAAGTGTTTGTGGCTTAACCCAACCGGATCCATTTTAACAGATACCAAAAAAACTGCCTGTTTTATACACATGTTTTGGCCAGTTACCCAACCTCCCAGACCCATAAATCTAGGGGTGACCTTCGTGTTTCGGGTCCGGTTGTTCGGGTTTTTGGCTAGGAAAAAGTAACCCGATAACCGACTCATTTAAAATTCGGGTTGTTCGGGTTTGGGTTATTCAGGTTCGGGTTAGTTTGGGTCGGGTTGTTCGGTTTTCAGGTTTATATGTAAAATTAAAAAAAAATCATTTTTTTTTCGCAAAATATCATCAAATATATCATGTTGTTAAAAAAATATTATCACAATTCAAACATCATTTAACAATATGGTATGATAATGTTCAAAAGTCCCAAATCTTAATGTTTCAAATATAAAACACTCCAAATCAAATCGCATCTATAAAAAAGACAATAATGTTCGGGTTTATATTCGGGTTTCGAGATTTGGGTTTTTCAGGTCGGGTTGTCCGGGTTTTTGGTTGGGAAAAAGTGACCCGATAACCGACCCATTTAAGGTTCGGGTTGGTTGGGTTTGGGTTATTCGGGTCCGGGTTTTTCGGGTATTCTCTAATTCGGGTTCAGGTGGCTTCGAATTCGGGTCGGGTTTCAGATAAAAAAGGACTGCCCTACGCAAATCCTGCCACCTCTAGCAAAACTAAATGACTCAATACTCAAGACCAGAAAACAATTGAAACAAAAATTGAGAACACAATCGCTAACCATACCTTGAATAGTGTTACCACCAAGTTCTATCGATGCGATGCTTGTGATTGCATCCAAGCTACTTTCACGTCGGTCTAACAGAAATAAACATGACAATATTTAGTGGGATAAATGGTTGAAAGGGTATATAAAAATTGTGGGCACAAGATAAAAAGAAGTACCTTCCATAACAGTGATAAACCGATTAAGTGATGTATCAAAAACTCCATCCGCATAGCTCACCAAAGGTCCACCATAATCAGGGGTAAGTGGCGCAGGTGCTGAATCTACACTTAAAAAATACCAAAATTTACTAAACTCTAGATACATGAAAAAAAGTTGGTACAGTTTGACTTTTGTGATCAAGTCAAAACTATTCATTTTGACATTTGAAAACAAGAGGCACCTTATGATTTATGTCATACACACTTTTCTAATGAGTAATGCCAATTGATATCCATTAACATTTTGGCAACATTAATCTGATATAATATCAGATTAATGTGATAGTTATTAGGTCAAACCTTTTGAATCAGTAGATTGCTTGTAAAGCCTTTGATCTTTGTAATTCGAGAAAACAACAGTGTCTCCTGAAATTGAAAAGGCACCACCACCGTACTCTTGGGCAACTGTACGGACTGAGAATTCTTTCGGTGTTACATCAACAGCTTCTTTGTTTTCGTCTTTATCCCCTTTAACTATAACCAATCGACTATAGAACAACAAATTACATTAATTAGATTTTTGGAAAATAACAAAATCAACATTTTACCAATGAATCTATCCACAGTCGCCTATGGTACAACAAATTACAGTAATCAGGTTTTCGGAAAATAACTATAAAACATCATCTATGAAACCGCAACAAAAAAAGCAAATTACACTAACTAGGAGTTCGGAAAATAACTAAGTTAACATTTACCAGTAATTCTATCAGCAATCGCCAACAAATTACGGTAATTAGGTTTTCGAAAAGTAACTATAAACGATCGTCTATAAATCCGTGATAAAACAACAAACTACAATAATTAGGTTCTTTGAAAATAACTAAATCAACAGTTTATCAATAACTCTATCGGTGATCAGCTATGAAACATCAAATTACAATAGTTAACTTTTGGAGGATAACTATAAGTGATCGTCTATAAAACCTCAATAAAACAACAAACTGCAGTAACTAGGGTTTCGGAAGGTAACCAAATTAATATTTTACTGATAAATCTATCAACAATCGCCTATGAAACAACAAACTGGAGTTATTAGGTTTTCTGAAAAAAAACTACAAATGATCATCTATAAAACCGCAGCAAAAAACGAATTACAGTAATTCGGGTTTCGGAAAATAACTATATTAACATTTTACCAATAAATCCATCAACAATCACCTACGAAACAACAATCTACAGCAATTAGATCTTCGTAAACGAACTAAACTTACATTTTACCAATAATCTATCAATTATCGCCTATAGAACAACAAAATCTATCAACAAACGCCTACGAAACAACAAACTACAGCAATTAGATCTTCGTAAACGAACTAAACTAACATTTTACCAATAATCTATCAACTATCGCCTATAAAACAACAAACTCTATCAACAATCACCTATGAAACAACAAATTACACTAATTAGGGGTTCAAAAACTAACTAAATCAACATTTCACCAATAAAACACCAAACTACCAAAATTAGGGCTCGTAAAATCATCGATTAACATTGACCTACCCGGCTTCAGTAGGACGTGACTCAAGCCAAAACAGGCGACCGTGAGAGTCAACGGCGGTGCCTCCGAGGCCTTTGGAAGCTCCGGAAACGACGTCGGAGGTGATCGGAGAGTGCCAGGAGCCGTAGGGTGCGGTGGTCTTGTGGTCCGGTGAAGATGATGCCATTGTTGTGGTTGTTGTTATGAGTTTTCTGGAGTGGCGATAATGATAATGAAGACGGTGTGTTGTGATGAAGAGTGTGAGGTTTGATAAGGATGGTGAATGTGATAAGATGGAGTGGCGACTGGTGGTTATGGCGGCGGTTGTGATGGCTGAAAGTGCCATTTATTGGTGGAAATATTCAACTTTCATTATTGTGTCTTGTTACTTGTTCAATATGTTGCTTGAAGAATAATGTGATGTTTCCTTAAAGAAAATATAGAGAATATTGTGCAAGTAATACTTTTTTCTTGTGTGCAAGTCACTTGTAAGGATTTGTTGTGTTGTGCTTTTATGCTTGATATTGTAGTGTCTCACTATGTGGTTGTAGTTAAAGGGCGTGTAGTCTAATCCTACGAGGAGTGGAGGGATTTTGGTTGGGGGCATTGCTCGACACGTAGCGAGGGTGAGATTCACAAGTTTTATGATGAAAGATGAGGGGTATGGTGTGGCGTGGCTTAGTTTGGTTTGGCCAGTCATGTGAATTTTTAATTAAAGTAGTCAACCAAAGCCAGTCATATTGAACCAGCCAGCCAAGTCACCCTGCCCCTGCCCCGCCCCACGCCAAGCTGAATACCCACACCAAAGGGGCAACGCTATGCCCAACGCAACGCCCCACTCCCCACAGCCTAATGGTAATGGTATCAAGGTATGCACATGGTGGTGCCTCTTTCAATGTGGTTGAGGGTTCAAGTCTCATGGTGGACAATATATAGATTTAGGAACGTGATTAAAGGGTGGGTGTGTTTGTCGTTCTAATAAAGTAGACTCGTGTAGCTATCTAATAAAAAACATAACACCTCAATCAGATCAAAATATGACTTTGTATAATTTATGCTAAAGTTACTAATTTCAACATTGAAGTTTTACCCCAATTCGAACATTTTCATTGCTCAAATAATGAAGTTCCTTCTCCGCATGTTGGAATATATGGCCTTTCCTGAAAAGTGGATCTGTTGGATTAGTGGCTGCCTGAAGTCGGGATGGGGCTCTGTGTTAGTGAATGGCTCTCCTACTCCTGAATTTAAATACAAAAGGGGGCTAAGACAGGGTGACCCAATGTCGCCCTTTCTTTTTATAATAGCAATGGAAATCATTAATATTTTTATGAAAAGGGCTATGGCTGCGGAGCTGTTCCTCGGCTTCCAACTCCCGAATAACGGTCCTTTAATATCTCACCTTTGCTACGCGGATGACGTTCTTTTTGTTGGGGAGTGGACGGATAAAAACGTGGCGACGCTTAGCCGTATTCTGAGATGGCTGTATTTGGTGACGGGCCTTAAAGTCAATTATCATAAGAGTATGCTGTACGGCTTCGGAGTCAACGAGAACGAAAAGATGCGGTTAGCAAGTAGGCTGAATTGCGAGGTCGGTTCGACACCTTTCACATATCTTGGGATTCCAATCGGAGTCAACATGAAAAGAGCAATTTTTTGGGCTCCGGTAGTGGAAAAATTCAAGGCGAAACTTTCAAAGTGGAAGGCCAGGCACCTTTCATTCTCCGGTAGAGTTACTTTGGCAAAATATGTGCTAGGCAGTCTCCCTTCGTACTACTTATCTCTGTTTGTGGCCCCCAAATGCATTCTTAGCAAGCTCGAGAGCATCCGCAGAGATTTTATTTGGGGATTTTCGGATTCTTATAAAAAACTTAGATGGGTTAAGTGGGATGGTTTGCTGAAATCTAGAAAAAGAGGCGGGCTGGGTATTGGGAGTTTATCAGATTTTAATAACGCGATGATTACCAAGTGGTGGTGGAGATTCAAGTCGGATCCGGATCAGTTATGGGCCAAGGTAATTTTGCCTATTCACAGCTCCAATTCGAATAACCTGTTAATCCCTTTGAAAAGATCAGTTAGTTCCGGGCGTATGGAGAGATATACGCAAAATTGATTCGGTTTTGCTTAAAAAGGGTATTGTTTTGGATAATAATCTGATTGAAGTCGGGGGCAATTGGAAGTGGCGGACATCGTCGGATCAGCCGTTCTCGGTTAAACAGGTCAGACAGGACTTTGAAGACGCGAAGTGGGTCAATATGCCAAATGATCCGGAGTTTGTGTGGAACAGTTGGGCTGTGCCGAAAGGAAATCATCTTCTCTGGAGGGCCCTCATCGGTAGAATAGCCTCTAGAGAGGGGTTGGCTCGCAGGGGCATTCCGATCGCTAATGTTGGTTGTCCCCGTTGTGGTCTCGATGTGGAAAGTCCAGACCATATATTCCTTAACTGCTTGTGGTCTAGATCTATCTGGTGGAACATTTTGGCTTGGGTTCGGATCAGTTTTCCACATAACTGTCCGTCTTTCGTGGATTTTGTGAAGAGAATTAAAGAAAGCCCGGGTAGCATTATTTGGAAGCGTCTGGTTCATACCATCATCATTGCTACGACTTGGAGAATTTGGAGTGCGAGAAACGAGATGGTTTTCGAAGATAAATTCATCCCTATTATGAAGTCGGTTGAATTTATCAAAGAGGACTCGTTCCTTTGGATTAGCAATAGAGCTAAGATAAAGAAGCCGGTTTGGGATAATTGGATTCGTTTTGATGTTTTAGACCTGTTGTAAGTCGGTTTCTTTTGTGTTTTTCTTGTCCTTGTTTTGTTTCGTTTTGTTTTGTTTCCCAGTTTCTTGCTGGCTCTTTATATATATATATAAAGTGATTCGCCGTTCAAAAAAAAGCATTTGCAGCCATATGAGCAAGGATTTTTAACATGTTATTTGGCTCTAATGGTGGAGAGCCTTTCAACCTCCACTTTAGTCCAATAACCCATAAGAGTTGGTTTGGTCAAGCTTGAGCCCATAGTTTAACTTCACTTTTTAGTCAATATAATTAACCTGATTTTATAATTATAAAAAAAAGTAAAAAAAGGAAAATAAGTTATAATTTTTAATGAAATATTTACGGTTATTTGGATGTTACGTACAAAATTATAAGAGATTGTATAAATATGCAACACATGTATGGGTTATTATGGACATTAGCACCTAGTGTTAACGTATTGTCACTGCTGGTGAAAGGCTATTCATGAAATCTTTGTTGCAATTGATGTCCCTTGATAGCCATTGACGAAGAAGGCACAAATTACACCACCACATAAGTTGTCGAGGTAGAGCAAGTGAGCAACACCACCCATAATGACCACATCACCAACCCTTGATCATCGAGAGCACTCCCTCGTTAATCAACAACACGACCACCAACGCCACATATGAATATATTGATCAATGGATGGCGGATATGGAAAAAAGGCTTTCGATATTGGAGGTTCATGTCAGAGATTAGATCACCGTGTTGATGTAAATGCATTATTTTCAATCGATTAAACACTTTTCGAAATTATCTATATTAAAATGATTTTCCTTTCACTTCCTTTTGGTTTGTCTCCCCGTTTTATTATCTTCTTTTCACTTCCTTTTCTTTTCTCATAGTTTTAAGTTACATTTTTTTTAATAATTCAACCAATCCAAATTGTTTTTATTATGTTTATTATTTGAGTCGGCAGTAGCATTTGAGTTAGAATAGAAGTAGTGTTTTGAATAGAATTAGGTTAAGTTAGTTTAGTATGTATTACACAGGTTGAACAATTTAAACTATATAATAAATATTTCTTGTAAACACGGGTTAAACAATTTAAACTATATTATAGATATTTCTTGTAAATGCAAACCAATGAAATATACAAATTAACATAAATGAGTTAGTATAAAGATGATGTAGGCTGGTATTATAAAATTCATCAGAGAAGCATGTGATCAAACTATTCTTAAAAATAATACAAAAAATAAATATATTATATAAAACTTATTATTATTGTATTTACGTATTACATTTTTATACTATAAATAAGCAATTTTTTTTTTGCATTATTAGTTGTACCATGTGCATGAGGTGATTTTCAAAAATAATCTTCTTTATTTTTCATTTTCATTTTTCATCTAAAGTTCTTATCTTTTCATTTTAACTTTTTTTATTCATTTACTTTTAACCTAAAGACTTTCATGTTTTACAATTTAACCTTAACACTTTTTTATTTTCAACTTTAGTCCTCTATATTTTTCATCTTTTGCAAGTTTTTTGTTCTACGTTTTGTTCAAAATTTGGCGAGTCAACACGCTGCAACGTGTGTGTATGGTTCAATGTTTTTTGTCTGCTTTTCCTATTTGACAGACTCGTCGCAACACGTCTATTATTCTTCGTTTAACAAGTTCGTTCTAACGTGTGGGTCCTAAATTGACTTAGTTTTTTCTTTCTACGTTTTACGTTTCAATCTAATTTCTTCGCATTAACATACCGCAACGGGTGTGCATGATTCAATGAATTTACGTCTATTTTTTCGTTCAGAGTTATTTTTACACACGTGTTTAACCTATTAAATTTTTTACTAAAAATAATTTGTTTCAAGTTTACCCCCCCCCCCCCCTATACTTCTTTTACTTAAAAAAAACTATTTTTAAGTGCATATTTTTATGTACGTGTCGGTATGATATGTACGTTTTGGTATAAAAATATAATATGCTTTTGTTTAAAAAAACATTTTTACGTCCATATTTATATGTATGTTTTGGTATAAATTCGAGTTGGTGTATGTTTCAACGTAAACTTTTTTTGGGAAATGAGTGAGGTCAAATACAATATGATTCCTTGCTTATTATATGAATGTTTCGCAAATTTTGTTTCGAATCGAGTGGAGTCAAATTGTGGTTTCTTTTTTTCTCTTTATTTCCAAAAGTTCTAATTAATCTCTTTCGATTATACATGTCAGTTTTTCTGTTATACGTGTTGTCACACCCTGACTTTTGCGGAAGCGTGTTTTGGTGTGACTTGCTTAATATCATTGCATTCAACCATAACAAACATCTATATGATAAAACCATGATGTCATCCATAAATTAAGTTTCGAAATATTACAATCGTCATTGATTAACCACAAACCAAAGCCTCAATTTCTAGTTACATTTAATGAGAAATAAAAAGTTACAATTATAATTCGCACATTACCGAAAATAATTTTATTCCAAAAAATACTCACATAATTCATAAATCTCTATTTGTTTGTATACGACATTACATCTTTTATTCAAAACTTTACCATCTCTATCTAGAATTAGTAGTTTTACCCCGTCTCTACTTTTAATTCTTGATAATGCCACATACAATTAGAACATAAATAATACAAATAGCAGTGATAATAATGATATTAATAAAATAATTGTTATAAACCAGACATTTTAGGCCCAATCCATTACTCATGGGCTTTAGGGTTTATAGTTATATTTATCTATATATTTGTCACACCCCCAAAATACCACATGTGGTAACCCCGCTAGGCGTGTGACGTACCAGGATCTAGCCACCAATCACATTGAACTAACCATAAGATGTTTAACAAAATTCCCATTCATTAAATAAAACATTCATAAAATGTAATCCAAGTTAAATAGTGACAATGGAAGCAAATAATAAAACATTGTTCAATGTTTCGAAAACCAACGTATGCGAAATCAGTAAACAAGTCTTGTAATACAAGCAACACGACCCATGACTACTCCAACCATCCAGATAGCAAGTTCCTCATCCAAAGCACCTAACGACCTGCGAGCATGCAACAAGTGTATCAGACAACGCTGGCGAGTTCATAGTTTTACGAAAACGTTAATTACCAAGTGTTTAATCCAGTTTGTTAACAAATCCAAAAGTATTGTTGATAATATCTCGTTACTGAACAAGACGGCTCCTGATGTATGTTTTTCCCGTTCCCTAGTGCTCCTATCAAAACACTGGGCATGATTGGGTCATTAGTTCACACTCGTCCTCTCCGGTACGGGGTGAGGGTGCCAAACCTAAGTAGCGCTACCAACTAATATCCCGTTACCTCTCCGGTAACAAAAAGATGGGACTTAAGAGTGATAGGGTGAGAGTATTATCCAACATTCTAGTTTTGACCCAAAAGACTTATCCCTCCCCGGGATACCCACTGACTGTCCCAACCACCGGGACGCATGCTCAAGAGTAGTGAACTCACCTTTGATTTGCTCGGTATGTTTAATTACCCGTCCAAGTTGGTCAACCCAAACCCTACCGTGGTTACCAAACAACATCAGTTACACAACCATTCACGTCACATATTTGCACACAGTAAATCACATATTGTTACACAGATTGTTTTTATCATAAAATCATTGTATGGCATGTTTTTATCATAAAAGATTGTTTTTATCACGTCACATATTTGCACATAGTAAATCACATATTGTTACACATACGAAAGGACCCATCCTTCTTCTTCACAAACAAAACTGGGGCTCCCCAAGGTGAAGAACTGGGTCGGATGAAACCTCTATCCAACAGTTCTTGAAGTTGGTTTGACAGCTCTTGCAACTCTCCTGGTGCAAGACGGTAAGGAGCACGAGCAATCGGGGCTGCTCTTGGCATAAGGTCAATCTGAAATTCCACCTGGCGATGCGGAGGTAAACCAGGTAGCTCTTCAGGAAACACGTCAGAAAACTCACGAACAACTGGAAGGTCCTCGATCTTCCTTTCTTCAGATTGCGAATCGGTGACAAGAGCTAGAATAGCAGGGTAGCCCTTTCGTAGACACTTCTGGGCTTTCATGGCTGAGATGATGTCGACCATGGCACTACTATGATGACCTTGTACCGATAAAGATTCTCCACTGGGGAGAGGGATACGCACGATTTTCTCTTTACAGAGAATTTCCGCTTGATGCTTAGACAACCAATCCATGCCAACTACTACATCAAAACTCCCAAGAATAACGGGGAGTAGGTCAATGTCGAACACTTGACCCATGAGATCAAGTTTACAACCAAAAAGGACATGAGAAGCTTCAATCAATTTACCATCAGCTAATTCTACTACATGCTTATTTACAAGAGGTGTGGGAGTCAACCCTATCTGATGACTGAACCCCAAAGACACATAACTCCAATCGGCACCAAAGTCGAATAAAACAGAAGCAAATATGTTATTTACGGAGAACGTACCAGTCACCACGTTGCCATCATTTCTGGCTTCTCCAGCTCCAATAGTAAACACCCTCCTGTGCGCACCTTTCCACCATTGCCCCCATTGTTGTTGTTTCCGTTGTTATTGTTCCCATTGTTGTTGCCACCAGCATTCTGATTTAGTTGAGGACAGTCTCGCCTGATGTGACCCTCGGCTCCACATTGAAAGCATCCCTTATGATTTCCATGGTTTTGCTGGGGTTGTTGTCTTTCCTGCTGTTGTGGCTATTGCTGTTGTGGGGTGTGATGCTGCTGCTGGTTCGGAAGTGAAACCCTACAATCCCTGGCCATATGCCCCACTTTGTTGCACCTGTGACATAATCGGGTACACGGCCCCCGATGGTGATAGTTGCACTTATTGCACTTTGGTTGTTTCCCCGCATAAGAACCCTGACCCGAGCTGTTGCCCTGGCTTTGATTAACGGAGGACGACTGACTGAAATTGCGATTGCTGCTATTGTCTGGCCGCTTTTGTGACTGATTCGAGTTTGCCACCTTGTCTACATCATTCCATTTCCGCTTGCTATCAGTTACGGGCGGAATAGTTGTGGTTGTAGCAGCAGTAGTGGCAGAAACACGCAGTGGTAGCGAGCCACGCTCCACCTCCTGATCGGTGATCTTGTATGCTAAACGGATGATCTGAGGTAGATTGTTAAGGTTTGCAGCAGTGACATAACTCTTTATAGCTGGTGCTAGGCCCTTGATATACAACTCAATTCGTCGAGGTGGGGGTCGAGACAGGTTAGGGCACAAAATTGCTAGTTCATGAGATCGTTTCGTATACGCCTCGATCTCAGACCCTTCCATCTTCAAATCTTAGTACTCGTTCTCGAGCTTCTGAATCTCATCACGAGGACTGTACTCTTCCCGCATCAACTCCTTAAAATCATCCCATGTCATTGCATTAGCCATTTCGATGCCCAACATTTGCACCTGGGCATTCCACCAAGTTAAGGCATCATCCTCCAAAGTGCCTGTAGCATACTTCACACGGTCCCCATCGGGACAATTACACATAGCGAACACTGACTCAGCCTTCTCAAACCAACGCAGTAACCCCACAGCCCCTTCAGTCCCACTGAACGTCTGTGGCTTACAATCCATGAATGTCTTGAATGTGCAAGCTGGCAGATGGTTTTGATTTTGATTCGCTTGCTGACCTAATGGACGAAAGGAAATACAACACAAGGGTAAGAGTTGTGTACGCGACACAAGAATAAAGAAGATTTGGCACATATCGTACCAGCTTGATAGGCTGCCAAAGCCTCAGCCACACGTGTGTTAATCAAATTGGTCAGCTTAGCCTGGGTCATCGCAATGTGACCACGTCCATGACCTCGTCCGCTCTTGATTCTATATAGGAGAAAGAGAAGGGATAAGAGTCGAGATAAGGTAGGAGCCAAACTCACAACGATTTCTACAGATTACAAAGTACATCAGACAACAAAGCGGAACCCCTTTCACACTCGTTAGATCTCACTGGGACTCACATGCACCCCTCATTATTATTATGTGTGCACCCATAATAATAATGTGATTTGCACGTTTATCTCAGTTCCTCCCAACTCATGCTAAAAGGTTCCTCAAGTTCTCACCACAAGACAAAACACCACAAACATAAACCACGGAAATCTAACGGAATATAGGACTGTGACTCTCTATCAATCATATAACTCAGGTAAATACACATGATTTCAGTCTGAAATGTTAAGTGTGTGCAATCGCATGAAACATTGTACAATAGTGTATACTAGATATACTATGCAATAAGTAAACGAGAGACGAACCTTGCAATCTGGAGCTGAGTGTCATGGTCGCTTTCTGAACTGTTCGGTTATAGTCTGGTTTTATAAAAATGTTTTTAAAACCTAGTTCACTATAACCAGTGGCTCTGATACCAAACTGTCACACCCCCAAAATACCACATGCGGTAACCCCACTAGGCGTGTGACGTACAAGGATCTAGCCACCAATCACATTGAACTAACCATAAGATGTTTAACAAAATTCCCATTCATTAAATAAAACATTCATAAAATGTAATCCAAGTTAAATAGTGACAGCGGAAGCAAATAATAAAACACTGTTGAATGTTTCGAAAACCAATGTATGCGAAATCAGTAAACAAGTCTTGTAATCCAAGCAACACGACCCATGACCACTCCAGCCATCCAGATAGCAAGTTCCTCATCCAAAGCACCTAACGACCTGCGAGCATGCAACAAGTGTATCAGACAATGCTGGCGAGTTCACAGTTTTACGAAAACGTTAATTACCAAGTGTTTAATCCAGTTTGTTAACAAATCCGAAAGTAATGTTGATAATATCTCGTTACTGAACAAGACGGCTCCTGATGTATGTTTTGTCCGTTCCCCAGTGCTCCTATCAAAACACTGGGCATGACTGGGTCATTAGTTCACACCCGTCCTCTCCGGTACGGGGTGAGGGTGCCAAACCTAAGTAGCGCTACCAACTAATACCCCGTTACCTCTCTGGTAACAAAAAGATGGGACTTAAGAGTGATAGGGTGAGAGTATTATCCAACATTCTAGTTTTGACCCAAAAGACTTATCCCTCCCCGGGATACCCATTGACTGTCCCAACCACCAGGACGCATGCTCAAGAGTAGTGAACTCACCTTTGATTTGCTCGGTATGTTTAATTACCCGTCCAAGTTGGTCAACCCAAACCCTACCGTGGTTACCAAACAACATCAGTTACACAACCATTCACGTCACATATTTGCACACAGTAAATCACATATTGTTACACAGATTGTTTTTATCATAAAATCATTGTATGGCATGTATCAGTACTCACTTCTCATGTTAGGCCATATCCCATGTGATTAACACAAATCAGCACATCATTAGACAAATGTTCTAACCATACCAGACAAGTCAAGTTTCTTGTTCTTAGTCCATATTAATATCATGCAACAAGTAACTTTCATAAACACAAGTGTACACCAAGCATAAGCATCGCAATACCGTTTACCAGTCTATTCTGCCCAAGGCACGGCGAAAGACCCAGGCAACGAAATACCTAGTCTTTTGTCGGGGTTACATGCGGCAAAATACTCATTCTTTCGTCGGGGTTACATTCGACGAAATACTCAATCTTTCGCCGTGACTAGGGATGACGAAAGATCATGCAGATTCATCAAGTTCAAATAATAACTGCTAACACGTTTTCTAGCGGGGTTAATGGATCAATCACCAGTTTCTTTACCAGTTCTACAAACCCTAACTACTTGATCAATCATTTACTACACGGGACATAACAGTTTCCTTTAACATGCCATTCTAATCAATACTAATCATTGAAATACCATGATCATCTTACCAACCCTAATGATAAACAATTATCGACCACCCAATCATAGCAGTTTTGTCATATAAATCATTGACCCTACCATCAGATGCTTGTCTATCATGAAATCAATTCATTACACGGCATCTACCAAACCCTCATACGAACAATATTGCATACAACCCATTCAATTCCTAACAGAGCAGTTACAATATTTTTGTGAACCCTAATCATACACAAAATTACAGCATCAAGACTACATCGAACAACAAGGTTAACACTAACCGCGATACCGAAGGGTTGTGATAGGTCGAGATGGAACGAACGCCTCGAGGTTTCGTACTGCCGTCGCACAGAGAATAGGGAGAAGAGACTCTAGGGTTTTGTCTACGTATCTCGGTTGCAAGGGTTATAAAATTACATAGAGCTTAACAGTTGGGCCACGAAGTGGATTGGGCCGAAGCCCCTCCATGATGAAAGATATGCCTCGGCGAAAAACCACATCTTTCGTCGAAGCTATGGACAGCGAAAAACCCTATATTTCGTCGAGGTGAACTTGTACCAAAGAACCTTGTATAATTAAATCTTAATTAAACCGTAAATAATTATATTCGACACCACACATACAACTACCAAACATAACACATAAATTATCAATCATTCACATAACAACACTCGACATAGAATCAATGATGTGTATGGAAAAGACCTTGAAATCTCGGATTGTCACAATATTGTAATGTTGAATAGAATGAAGAAATACAATTCAGTTTTATCTCTATTTCTCTTTGGTTTTTATCACGTTATCAGCACGAGACTCTCCGCTGAGATTTACCGGCCATCATATCAAATCGTTGCTGTAACTTGCAACGGGTAGCAGTGCCACATCTTGAATAAATCTTCAGTCCTTCATAATCCTGGTACACATCATCACAATCTCTCATATATGTTGATTATATGCTACCATGTATACATCTGCATCTCAAATAGTCGATACATCAATTTATATATAACTCCACCGGATTTTTTTTCCAAACATAAAAGCGGTCATTGCCGCCCCACACAAATGAAAAAAAAAGGAAAAACTTACTGAAATCTTTCTCCGGCGATTGCCCTCAACCAAATACGAATGTGATTCATAAGCTCCAACCCTTGCCAACTATCTTTAAAATTCGTCCCCTTATTCTGCCGTCAAACTCCTTGCTTTTCGGAAACAATAATAATCAAAAACCTCCACTGAGGTTATCGAAAATAATATTTTGATTTCTCCCTGATGTTGACGGCAATAAATAGGATCCACCTTTTTGTTTTTGTCCAATATATTTTTGCACTCAATGTAGTGGGCTGGCCTTTGTGCCTTCTGTTTCTCTTCGATGAACTCCCCTCACAAAAAAAAAATTATGTAGCAACCCACTTTTAATATCATCATGACATTTATAAATAATAGTCAAAAGAAACCCAATATCATGTCTTTTACAAAAATAGTGATTCTGTGGGTAGAAACAGGGTGGTTTTAAAATATATGTGTTAAAAAATATTTTGATCGATAGTAATTGTTATCCAACTGTCCTCTATTACATATCAATAATTATTATTTAATATTAGTTTTGATCGAATATTTTTTAAATTAGAATGACACTTTTTAGTACGAATATATAGTGGGATACTATTTGAATTCCAAATTTAACCCAATATAATATTACCAGACAACCACATTACAGGATACAAAATTCATAAAAGACTTTATTTTCCTTCTCTATTTTATAAACATACTTAAAGTTTAGAACCTGCAGTTCTAGCAAAAGAGAACCCGAAGTTCTCATACAATATACATTTCTTGGAAGGCTTGTTTTTAAAATGCCTTATTCTTTCCTTTGTAGATAATATGTCGAACTTATCAAAACTTGAATTTACCGCACTTATATTAATAATATTATATCATAAAAAATACAAACTCATCACTACATATGAAAACTGTCTGCATGTATAAAACCCGAAGTTCTAATTATAAAGAACCTGAAGTTCTCCTACAATGAATATATTTTATATTGCGGCTCAATTTTAAATCCTTGATTTTTTCATAAAACGTCAAAATTATCAAAGCGGACGATATTCTAAATTGATATCATGTCTTATGGTCGCGGAGCAAAACAACAAGCTCCTACTACAAAACCATCAATCGCGACCCGCCGGTGCAAGCCCATTCCCTGAAGCGAATGTGGCCAGTTATCAAAGCGGACGAGGTAGTGGTAGAGGTCGCGGCCCCAACAGAGGTCGTGGTCGTGGTCGAAGACGGGGATATACATGGCATCGAGAGTCCCAGAACACTAAAAAATAGCTGTGGTGAATCGAGTCGACATAATACGGGGCGACCTTCAAAAGGGAAAAGTAGCGGGAACCAAAGCAACATTTGTTATAAATGTGGGATGTCAAACCATTGGTCCTGCACATGTCGCACCCCTAAACACCTCATTGAGGCATATCAACGCATTTATTATAAACTCTTGCAATGTTTCATTTTACTTCTTTGAATTAACTTTTATTTATTTTTATTTCCTGAAGAAATATGTATACTAGCTCCAGTAGAGCTATTATTGGTGATGAATGTCTGGTAGATAGCGGGAGTACTAACACTATTCTCAAAGATATGAAATTTTTCTCTGAGTTGTCTCCGGCAGAGACACCGATTAGTACTATATCTGGTGTCAGTAATCTTATAGAAGGCTCTGGCAGAGCACACATAACATTATCTTCGGGTACCCAATTAACTATTGATAACACATTATTTTCTAGTAAATCCAGAAGAAATTTACTTAGCTTTAAAGATATTCGAAAAAACGGTTACCACCTAAAAACAATATTGAATATCTTCAAATTACTTCAAACAAAAATGGCAAAGAAACAATTGTTGAACAATTAGAAGCCTTATCCTCTGGATTATATTGTACTAATATCAATCCTATCGAATCATACATGGTGAGTAACCAAAAGCTATTAGATAAAGACACATTTAATATATGGCACGACCGTCTAGGTCACCCTAGTAGCATAAAGATGAGACGAATAATCAAAAGTGCAACCGGGCACCCTCTTAAAAACTTAAAAGTTTTGCTACCACAAGATTTCTCATGTGCAGCATGCTCTTTGGGCAAACTTATAACTCGGTCATCACAAACTAAATTGATACATGAAACCCCATCATTTTTAGAAAGAATCCAAGGTGATATTTGTGGGCCTATTCATCCTCCGTGTGGACCATTCCGCTATTTCTTGGTCATAATAGACGCATCCTCAAGGTGGTCAGATGTGAGCCTTTTAGCTACTCGAAATGTAGCATTTGCCCGACTTTTAGCTCAAATCATACAATTGAGAGCCAATTTCCCTGACAATCAAATTAAAAACATCCAGATGGATAATGTGGGAGAGTTCACATCTCAAGCTTTTAATGACTATTGTATGTCAATTGGGATCAATGTTGAACATTTAGTACCTCATGTTCACACACAAAACGGTTTAGCTGAATCTCTGATTAAACGATTACAAATAATCGTTACACCACTCTTAATGAGATGCAAATTACCATCTTCTGCATGGGGTCATGCTATTTTGCATGCCGCTGCACTGATTAGATTGAGACCAACTGCTGATCACGAATACTCCCCATTGCAACTGGTCTCCGAACGAGAACCAAGTTTGTCCCACCTTAGAATTTTTGGTTGTGCGATATATGTACCAATACCGCCACCACAACGTACTACAATGGGACCCCAAAGAAGACTGGGTATCTATATTGGTTTTAACTCCCCGTCCATAATTAAATATTTAGAACCAATGACGGGAGACATGTTTACAGCACGGTATGCTGACTGTCATTTTGATGAAACAATGTTCCCAGTCTTAGGGGGAGATAAGGACAAAGAAAGACTGGTAACACAAGAAATAACGTGGAATGCATCATCGCTATCAAATCTCGACCCCCGAAGTGGTCAATGTGAATATGAAGTCCAAAAGATTATACATTTGGAAAGAATAGCAAATGAATTACCAGATGCATTCACGGACACGAATAGAGTGACAAAGTCACATGTACCAGCATCAAATGCACCTGCTCGAATTGAAGTAATCCCAGAAGCGATTACTATACAACGAAAGTGTGGGAGACCAATCGGTTCCAAAGGCAAAAACCCATGGAAACGAAAAGAGCAAAGTAATGCAGTTGGTGAAAATTCACAAAAGATTATAAGTGAAACCCCGGTATAGGTAAATGTCCCAGAAGAGACAACTATGAATCTAGAGGAAAATGAAGTTTCAGAAGAAACACCGGTACCGAACGAAAATGAGATCTCTATTAATTATGTACAAGATAGTACAATGTGGAACTGGAATAAAACACGTGTTGATGATATATTCGCATATGCTATAGCAACGGATGTAATCAATGAAAATGATTACGTACCTAAAACTTTAGAAGAGTGCATGCACAGAAATGATTAGCCAAGATGGCAAGAAGCCATAAACGCCGAATTGAATTGGCTCGAAAAGCGACATGTTTTCGGACCTGTAGTCCGAACTCCCATAGACGTCAAACCAGTAGGTTATAAACGGGTGTTTGCAATAAAGAGAAATGAAAAGAATGAGATTGTACGATATAAGGCTCGACTTGTAGCACAAGGGTTTTCCCAAATCCCAGAAGTTGATTATTGTGACAACTGTCAAAAATCCAGGTATCCGTACAATCAATTAATCATGATTAGTGCTTAATGATTGTGCTGAATTGTAATTAACTGCTTTCTGATTTCTGTTTAATACATGCATTTGCATCACATATTGTTTAATGTCATATCATTACTGCATGAAAGCTTTATTGCCGCAAATGATGCCTTAAGTACAGTTAAGCATAGTTATTTGATAAATCAGGAAAATGCTGACAGAACTCAGCACATAGACAGACAGTGCATTTAAACACACGATGAGCCAGAAATTAAGTATGACTCTAGTATAGTGTGTAGGAAAGTAAATGTAAGGCCCTATAATGGTGTAGGTTTATGCCTATCTTTATCAAACACAAATATAGGCTATTGGGCTTAGCCTTGTAGTGGGTTAAATAGTAATGGAATAAGCCATGTGGGCTAATTAGTGATTTAGGCTTGTTTGGTTAGTAATATTGTGCATGTGGGCCTGGCCCAGTCTGTAACTAGGTCACCCTATGTAACTATAAATAGGGTGAACCTAGTTCATTATGAGGTTAGACATTTTTTAGAGGTTCCTTAGTATTTTCGAATTCTTGTTAAGTGTACCAGACGGTTCTCTAGAAACCGTGTGCACTTTGGTTAATCAATCAATTGTTTGTTCTTGTTCTTCTACACTTTTCTCAGTATTCCGCGCTTTGATTAGTGTTTGATATCCGATTGTAGTGATTCTGGACTTACAATTGGTATCAGAGCCTAAGTAGTCTTGCGAAGGCTCGGTTTTAATCGGATATTTTTTTGAAGATCGAAGAACACGAAGAACGGGTTGAAGATTTGGAGAACAGTTCAAAAATTAGTGTTTTGATCTGTTTTGGTAAAATAGTCAAAGTGTTTGCATATTTTTCGAAGGTTATTGGTGGAAATAAATCAAAGAGATTGATTTTCTAAATTTATCCTTGATTTACGAGATTTCAGTTCGTGCTTCTTCCAAATATAGACATCTTGTGCGATTGGAAAGTCAAAGTGTGCAACAACTTTCTCTTGTGCGACTGAAACAACTTGTACAATCCAACAACTCCTTGTGCGATTACAACATTCTAATCTTGTGCGACTGAATTTCCGTCTTGTGCGATTACGAGATTCTTGTGCGATCCAATAAGTTGATCTTGTGCGACCGAACCATACTTGGCTTGTGCGATTGAAGTGACATCAACATCAAAGTTGTGCGACTGTGATTCTCCATCATCAACACTCATCATCTTCTCCATTCGAGTTCGTTCAATCATCAGCACACCGATACCGATTCTGCAAACCGACACCGTTCACCGTATGATCATCGCCGATAACAACCATCTCCGACCACTTGATACACCTCAACCACCTATCACCGTGCAAACCATCGTCATTGTCTCCATCGATCACCACCACCACATCGTTAACCTCCACTTTCAGTAACATCTCCGACAATCTGATTATCATTACCTACTCCGACGATCAACACACCGTTCTGTTTGGAGTTCTCGAGACCACCGTGCCCGACAACCACCTGAACTCAACCTGAACCTCACATCGTCGGTCGTCTTTATCCGCGTCATCATCGTTTCACCACCGTAGCACCTCACTTCGATCATCAACCATCTCCAAGCACTGTCATTCATCGCTCTTACAATTGTTCGGGACGGCTGAAGTTTTGTTTAAGTTTTAGGGTTTTGGTTACGGTTAAAACGTAGAAGACAAAGTTTTTTTGTGACAGTTTGTTCGGCGTCGGGAATACAAGGAACTTTAACAGTTTTGATTATGACATTTATCATTCCTTGTAGTCTTTAAGGATTTGATATTATATATATCATTAATAATAATATTAATAATAAGTATTACTTAATTAAAAAAAGGTTTTATTAATTAAAAAAAAGGGAGTTTGGTTATTGTTTGGTGATAAATTTTGATAGGTTTGGAGGCGCGGTACAGGAAGCTGGTTTGTGCATTTTCAAAGGGCTTGAGTTAGCGAGTACACGGGTTCTCGGTTTAGGTTTGTGTTGAGGAAATAGTGTACGTGATCCTACGTGTGCACATTTTCAGGGGATCACATTTTCGGGGGATCACATATTCGGGGGATCATACTTTCGGGGGATCACAGTTCAGAATCTAAAAATGTCTTCTAAGAGAGAAGTGCTTGAGCAGGAATTTCAAGGATTCAGATATTCATATGGTGAATCTATAGAAGCACTTACAAGCCGGTTTGCTGAATTGCTCTCTGAAATGGAGAAGGCAGAGATGGTGGTGTCTACTCGCATGAGCAACAGCAAGCTTCTAGATGTTCTAAAAAGGATTCCAGATCAGGCAAACTGTAGTTGGTTTAGAAATGTTAATCAGATAATTGTGACAACCGACTGCTACTGTTACAAAATGAAGCCGGATGAGCTGATCTCACTCATCAAATCATATAACAATGCTGACAAGCAGTCTACTCAAGGCAACACATCTGATGCAGTTTGCTCACCCACTCCTACTTCTACTGCTCCATTTCCTGGTGCAGTTTGCTCATCCGCTTCTAATGCAAGTATTCAAATTCATGACTTCACTCCCATTCCCACTGAGGTATGTGTAGACGATGTTTGTTGTACTGTAAAATGTAGAGAGAAAGTAAAAGGTTTTAAAGAACAGGCTCAATCGCTTTCTATGCAACTTCAATGTACCAAATCCAGTAGCTACGAAGTTAAAAAGAAACTGGATGGGTATAAGGAAGTGGTAGAGGCTCAAAAACGTGACATTTGACAGTTGCATAGTGATCTAAGCGAAGCAAAATGTCGATATCTCCACTTCAAGGAGCTATCTGAAAAATTAACTATTGAATTAAACGACTTAAAATCGACTTTCGAAAATACAGAATTTAATTTCAAAAAATTTGATGTTTCAAGCGAAAAGGTCGAAAAGAAGATAAATCAACAGTTAAAGTATAGCAAAAAAGAAGTGAGGAATAAAGGATTAGGATTTGTATGCGTACCTCCACCATACAATCACAATTACACCTCTATTCCTATGACTGAGGAGGAGATAGCCGACTTGCCTGAAATGGAATATGGGAAGCCCGGGGATAGGAAGGTTGAGCCTGTTAAGCCGAAGAAAGTCAAAATCACAAGGCCAGATAAAACTGAAATTGTTCTAGAAAAACATGCATTTGATAAAACTTTCGTGAAACCTGCTGACGTTTTAAAGCAAACCGAGACTCTAAATTTTGAGAATAATGCGAATATTGACAAACATTTTCAAGTATTAGATAATACTGTGTCAAGTTTTTCTCAAAATTCACCTGAAGTACAACAACAAGAGAAAGAGTCTAAAACAAAATTTTTCAATCTTGAGTTTGCTATGTTGAATGAGTTTGTTGAATGGTCTCGCAAACAAACTAAGTCAACTATTTCATCTGATTCGTCATGTGACTCCTCGGAGACAGCTAACTGTGAAAAGTCAAAGTTAGCTGATTCAGCCGAGTCTAGTAACGAATCACCTGAAATAGTTGAATCAGAACAAACAATAGTAGCATCTGAGCCACCTGCTCCATCTGACTCCAAATGTGAATCACCTGAAGCAACTGATTCTGATAAATTGGAATCAGTTGAATCTAGTGAATCCAGCTGTGAGTCTTCTGAAGTAGCTGACTCAGCAGCAGAGGATTCAGCAGAGCCACTACAAAAGGAATGTAACTCAGGTGGTTCAGCTGAATCAACCAGTGAAACTGTGACTGAGCCCAAAACATCTGAAGTTGAAATAACAAGGCCAGTCCCTGATTTTAAATGTGTGAATGTTACTGATGCCTCTACTTCATGTGCAGATGAGGTAATAGTAGAGGATTGGGTTGAGGATGATGATGTTGTTTGCCAAAAGGGTAACGATGTTTGTTCAAAAACATCAAATTTGTCTGCTGATGCCCCTCCATATGTGAGAAAGGCTGTTTCTGAGCCAGCTTTGAGAGGCCCTTCAAACAAATATGTGCCTCCAAAGCAAACAGTTAGAAATGAAAATGCTAACCCTAAAAGTGAATGTGCTAACTGTTGCAGACAGGGACATAAGAAGCAGGGTAGAAAGGTTTAAAAGTCTGCAAACAAATCATCCAACAAGCCTTATAACTCAAATCCAGCATCAGTTGGATGGAATGGATCGGGATATGCCCCTTATGTAAAGAGGCAGACTTGCTACAACTGCGGCATACCCGGTCACATTGCAAGAAACTGCACACATCGTCCCTACGTGCCGTATTATACACAACATCAGAAGGTTACACCAAGGGACAGATCTTATTCTAAGCCAATGAAGGTTGAAAAACCAAAGGCAATGATGAATAAGCATCCCCAGGTTAAACCATCTGATGGAGACTGGAATGCTGCTAAAACAAAATGAAAACAAGCTTTGAAACCAAAACAAGTTTTGAAAAACAAAAGGTTGAAAAGCAGAATGTTTTGCCCAAGGCTCCTAAGAAATTAGAGAAGCCTAAACAAGTTTGGAGGGCAAAACACAAAGCAGCGACATCACCAGTCCTTGAATCTAAAGGGGGCATGTGCTTTCGAGAAGTGTCTTACGTTGATGCTTCTGGAATACCCAGGACCACGATGGCCTGGGTACCAATGTCTTGCTAATCTCCTTACTTTTCAGGGACAACCAATGAGGAGCTGTTGACAATCCTTGGATGTTGATAGCGGTTGTTCCAGAGACAAAACGGGTAACATTTCACTGTTGCAAAATGTATATTTCTTTACAGTTGATATGTTTCGTTTGAGGAGATAAGAGAAGTAAGTAAGACAGGATCAGCAAAAAGGTACAAAATCTGAATTTCATGTTCGAATTTTGATATTGATTAGTCTAATGATGGAACGGTTAAACAAAAACAACAAAAATATTTTCATTTTCTTTTGTGTTTCTCGTTGTACATATGTTTTCGTTTGTCAGGTAAATTTGCACGTAAGATTTACGCACAAATTTAGGGGGATATCCAGAGATATCTGTAAATCTAGAAAATGAGAAAATACAAAAACATTCGAAAAACAGAAAAATCAAAAATATTTTGTTGCACAAATGGGAAATGAAATAATTTCACTATGTGGATTAAAGCTGACTCGTGTAAGACCAATATTGAAATGGTCTGACTCTAGAGCGATATGTTGGTAGGCTTTATCCTGATGGCTGGATTGTTTGACTGGTTCTGTGCAGAACACTAAAATTATTCTATGACCTCGGGAAATAACGTCACTTGGAATTAGGACATGGCTATTTGAATGCGTGTGTAACGTCCCGATACACACAATTTCGTTCTAGTTCTGAAATCTTTTATGTCCAACTCGTGTATCTCCTCTGTTTTGCGTGAGCAAAGACTTGGAAATGCTAGGCAACAACAGCTTATGCTGCATCCAGATACATGCTGACCTAGCTGTACGTTGTCGCGCTATAGATCAATTACACCCGAAAGAGGCCCTCTAGTGCCCAAAAGAAACCCGAAAAAAAAACCTATAACAAACTGAGAAAACTCATTTGATCTGTATATTATATCCATCTCTGCAAATGATCTATTCTTTTCTCTCCTCAATCCAGTCCCAGTCAAGATTTTAGAATCCTAGAACGGGCTTGTGAAATATGTGGTAGGGAAACTGCATGTATGATAGCGTGTTCTGATTAAAAATTCCGGGATTTGATCGTGATTGAATTGAGTGTTCATATCAATTAAAATGAAAACATGATAAATCAGTTGCAGACCGTCATTTGAAAAAGGCCTAGGGAGATAAGTTTAAGTGGACAAATATACTGGCAATCGCTCGGATCACCCAAAGTAAATTAGTGTTGATATGTGTAGTTTGTCCTGAAACACTATGATTTGATCCCATTGCAAATTGTAATTGTATATTAGTTTCTTTGTTTATTTGTGTTTTAGTTTAAATTGTTAGTTTTTATAAAATCAAAAATCCAAAAATAGAGTGCTTATTTGTTTTATTAAAAATTTTAACCGTTCTTGAAGATTTGATTGATCATCATAATTTGAAAGAAATTTGAATTGTAAAATCCGAGTACAAATACTTGGATGTACCGAGTGTTCACGTGGTATTTCCCTCTGTTGCACATAAATGTTTGCTTATGAATTTCTGAGTATGTGCAAAATTTAAAATTCAAATCAAGAAACAGGGGTTGTTGAAGGTTGATATGCTGTTGGTTGCTGACAAAGCCTGAAGCATCACAACAACAAGATGTGCCTAAGTCAGAAGCACCAGATACAAGTCATCTGACAGTGATAGTACATTTGAAGAGGTACCTGTGAACCTGCTTGAAAGAGAAGACACTGATAAAGAAAAGAGTTGATAAGAATCCTCCTCTTGCATTCTTTTCAACAAGATTTTTCAAGCAAAGCTGATCGTGATTTAGAAGAACAAAGAGCCCAATTTTTAGAATGAAGACATGAAGCATCTTCCCACATGATGAAGACTGCAGTTTTATAAAGACAGCATAAACCTAGGGGGATATTGTAAAGCCCTATAATGGTGTAGGTTTATGCCTATCTTTATCAAACACAAATATAGGCTATTGGGCTTAGCCTTGTAGTGGGTTAGATAGTAATGGAATAAGCCATGTGGGCTAATTAGTGATTTGGGCTTGTTTGGTTAGTAATATTGTGCATGTGGGCCTGGCCCAGTCTGTAACTAGGTCACCCTATGTAACTATAAATAGGGTGAACCTAGTTCATTATGAGGTTAGACATTTTTGAGAGGTTCCTTAGTATTTTCGAATTCTTGTTAAGTGTACCAGACGGTTCTCTAGAAACCGTGTGCACTTTGGTTAATCAATCGATTGTTTGTTCTTGTTCTTCTACACTTTTCTCAGTATTCCGCGCTTTGATTAGTGTTTGATATCCGATTGTAGTGATTCTGGACTTACAGTAAGGATCATAAAACTGCCTTCCTAGAGATAGTTTAAGTGCCGGAAAGTGCCTAAAACTCACCCCAAAGTGCCGAATTCAGCAACATTCAGCAATTTAACAATCTAATATTATGCAGAAATATGATTAAATGGTCCTGAATGCTTTCCTAAGTGTCGGGAATCAAAAGTGTCACAAAAAGATACATAAAGCACACTAAACTACAAGGATTAGCACCTTAACAAACCAATAACCAACCGAACAACCGGACACTACCCGAAACATCAAATTTACACTAGAAGCACTATTTTAACATTACCAAGCTAGTTATGGTCCTCAAACATCATAACACCTCCTAAAAATATCTACTAACTAGAAAGCCTAACTAATACTTGGATTTCAACTTATAAGTAACTAATCTAGTTAAACCTATACCTAGACCCCCCACCTATAATCGGCCAACTAGGCATGGCCCACTCAAGATTTTATTTTGATAATTTATTAGATCTTGCCTACACTTTCCTAAACATAATATCTAATGGAAGATTTTGTGAAATGGATTATAAAAAGACATAAGGGATCATCACTTTCATTCTTCACAACATAACCAACACCACCCATCTTCTCCTCCTCATTCCCTCACCTCACGGCCACACATCACCACCACACTACCTCCATTTTCGACCTTCTTCCATACATTCCAAGGTGATCTAGAGGTGTAAGAAGCTAAGTTAGGAAGCTTGGAGGCCTTGAAGCTTGAAGAACCTCTCTTGTTTGCTTTTATCCACTTGTTTTCTACCCTTGATGATCCCTAGCCTTGTGCTAGTGGTAAGAGTCTTGATCTTGCTAGTTTACTTCTATTTTAAGTGGTTAAAGAAGAATCATAATCAAGAACTTAAAGAACACTAAAGATCATAAGAAATAAACATGAACATAAGCATGTTTAATGAAGAAACTAAGTTGTTATTGTGTTGTTTTGCTTATTGATCATTGATTGTTTGTAGAAATGATGTTGATTGATGTGTGCAAAATGCAACATATAAATTACATCAATTGTGGCATAAAACTAACCCTTTTTTAGTACTAATGTTGGAAAAAGTGTGTTTTTGTCTTCCTTTTGTATTTTCAGGATTAAATGAGCTCAAATTAACAAAAGAAGCAAAAAGGCAGCTAAATCTAACATAAATACAAGAAAATGAATAAACGTGGCATGCCCGACCTCCCCGAAAGCATCTTCCCAAGCAAAACAAGAGAGCAGATGGCTGAACACGCCCCGTGCTCAGTGAGCACGGGGGCGTGCCCAAGTGTCAGCATAAAAGACAAAGTTGTAGAAGCTTCCATCGCCCACCACGGGGCCGTGCTCAGCGGACATGGGGTCGTGGTCAACTATAAGATTCGCAGAATCCAGGCAAATCTTGATAGTACAGATATGCTTCTGCACACGGGGTCGTGCCCAGCGGACACGGGGCCGTGGTCAACTAATGCAGACAAAAGCAATTAATGAAGACAGAGAAGAGGATGGACAAGGGGCCGTGCCCACTGGACACGGGGCCGTGCCCGAGCTTCTGTTCAGCCTATAAATAGGAGTGCTTGGTTCAAGCTCAAACCATCCCTTGGCACACCACCTCTCTCACACTTCACCCACCACCCACCACCACCATAACACCATCATCCACCACCATCATCCATTGTCCATCATAGAGTGTGTGAGTCGTCTCGGGATCCAAGATTGATCGTAAGAGTTCTTGACAATCAAGGCCATGTTTGCCTAAGTCTCTTACATCACTTGGTGAAGACAAAGTGTCTAGTGTAATACTTTTTATTTTTAATCTTTTCGCACTTTTTAATTGGTTATGTATTAATGACTTTAATAACTAGTTTCTTATGTTGAAGGTGATTCTTCCTTATCGTTTGTCCGTGGTGTCTTGGCATTATTTTACTGTCTATATAAAATAAAAGATTTTCACCATTCATATCTCCACGGTCTATATGGAGGTATGTTGGCTACCTGGTCGGGGGTTAAGGGAACGGTTTGGTAAGAGTCTTGCCATTGTTCAGTGTATAGATCCTGCAAAGGACCTGGGTCAAATTTAGTAGGACCTCCTTCAATACTTAACGGTATTGGATGGCGGGGGTCCAAACTCTTTGATCCCCTCATAAGTTAAACTACTATTAAAACTTTAACCCGGCTACTTAGGACTGTATCCTTGCTGACTCGGACTACTTAGCCGAGGGTAACGTCGCCTTCAAAAGAGGGGCCTACCACATTATGCATTAATAACTTAATTAATTATCTTTCAATAATTCGACCCTTTAGGATTGTATCCTTGCTGACTCAAACTACTGGGTTGAGGGTAACGTCACCTCCAAAAGAGGGGCCCACTACAATAACTAAGATAATCTCTTAAATAGTGCAAAAATGTGGAAATAATCAAAGGTTACACTAAACACGAGTCGGAGCCAAGTGATTCATCTTGTCTATCTGTTTTACTTTTATTTTTATTTTCAGCATTTTAGTTAGCTTTTATTTTCTTAGTTTAAAACCTTTTTTCTAAACTTTTGATTTGATTAGACGTTGAGGATAAACCGGTACTAAAAGCTCTTGTGTCATTGGACGACCTCGGTATCTTACCAACACTATACTACGCTCACGATGGGTGCACTTGCCCATATGTGTGTTTAGTGTTAGTAAATATCGTGTTTTATAAATTTAAAACTTGGCTAAAAAAGTGTTAAAAAGGGCTTAATTTATACATTAAAAACTAACGACACTTCACACGCATCATTGATCATCATAAGATCTTGCTAGATCATGATTAAAAACATAATCTAGCAAGATGAGAAAGTAGAAATGTTGTAGGATGATGGATCATCCACACATGAATCATGAACATGAAAGTATACTTTGATTTCTTGAAAAATAATGATCAAAGTAAGTTATTAATCATGTAGATCTAAAGATTTATGAATGATCTTTCAAAGAAACCAAGTTAAAAATATGAGTTTTATTAAATCTTGGTTCTTCAATAAACAAGTCTTATTTTTAGTGGTTAAACAAGTGTAGAAACACTTGTGTAACAAGAAGAATGCGTAAAGAAATATTTTTAGAAAATATGATTTGAAGTTGTAAACATCTAACTTCTTTAAAAATGAAGTTTTTAAAGAACTAATCACATTTTAAAGGGTAACAATACTTACTAAGAACACTAGTAAGTTACTACAAATTTTTACAAATATTCAAGTTCATGAAAGAGTAGAAAATGCATGATTTTTGGCAAATTGGTAAGTAAAGGTTGTTTATTATTGTTGGTGGATTGATTGTGATGATTTTTACAAAAGAAAATGATATGCTTGAAAGCATGGAAACCTCCATTTTTAGGGGAAACTATGGCAAAATTTTCTAAAAATATAAACACTTAGAAAAATATTTTCAAACAAATATTTACAAGTGTATTTAAACCAAGAGTTTGCTACAAAAACTTTGCCATAATTTTTTTTACAAAAATACAAATATTAGAGGTTCATTTTCATAAATAAAAGTGACGAAATATGTATTTAGGAAATATATATTTAGAGGACACAATGTGTATGATTATTTGTATATTTTGTGTATTAGTTATATTATTTTAGGACTTGAAATAATATAACACATTAAAATACCAAGAATTACCATCCAAAGTATTACCAAAATTCCAAGAAAATAAATATACAAGTTATACACAAAAATATTAGCGAAATCGAACTATGGAATAAGGCTTACAAAATATTCCGGAATTTATTCACAAAGTATATTTTGGTAAATAACATTTTGGACACCAAGGAAGTAAAAATATGATCTTTACAATTACTCCAAAAATACAACATATTTTTTGCAAGGAAAAATATATTATTTTTGGCAAGTATGAATTATATATTTTTCTTGAAATTTTTAGAAGATATATTATTTTTAAGAAATATATATTTTCTTGCACAAACATGAAATACAATATTTATGGATGAAAGATACATTTTCTCAAATAAATATGAAACATATCATTTATGGAAGAAAAATGAGTTTAAATATATTTTCTAAATTGGACTTGAAAATATATTAATTTTTGAAACTTATGAGAAATTACAAATATTTTTGCCCAAAGAAAAATTTTAAATAATTTTTCTAAATAATATCCCTTAAATATATATTTTGGAAATATATATATTGAATCTCTATTAAAAATAATATTCCGGAATAATTTATATAAAATTTAGTATGAAGAATACTTAATGAATTCAATAAAAATACGTATTCCCGTACGTATAAATACACACCGGAATACGACCCCGAGATAAGGCAAAAATATACAAGTGAAAGATACCCCCATCCTTGGGAAGGATATACATGTATAAATACCGGAAGTGTATCAAGCCAGAAATATATTATTATTCCAAATATTTAATAAATATAATTTAATTTAAAATATTAATTATTTTAACAAATGATTATAAAATTCGGAATAATATCAAAGACACCAAGAGAATCGTAACTCAAAGACATTAATACTAAGTCAAGGCACGGCCCGTTCGTCTAATAGATTAGTACGTTGTAGGTAGTCGTGTTTATCCGAATAGCTTGAGTTACGGTGATTGAAGACGCAAACCTGTGAGTTCATGTTCCCCCTTTTTCTTTTAACTGTTTTCGGTTTTATAACTTCGGGGGTGAAGTACATGTTTCGGATTGTTTACAAACGTTTTATACTTGGTATGGTTAGCTAAGGAAGGGTACTGCTAGATCATGTGAGTGGTGGGTATAACGCTTAAGACCATTAATCCTCATTGTAGGACCGAGGGACATGAGTGATAGATCTATTTGGGTGTAGCGAGCCCCACCCATGAGTCCGTCGAGTGGATCATGTGGTGACTATGTCTTATTGGCAAAGTCTGCTAGGTTTGAGTTTTCCAGCATTACGCCACAAATATTAATGTATTAGCTTGTCACACCCCGATATTTACACGTATTACCGGTGGGCCCAGTGGGGAGTATCGTGACGTAGTTGATATCATCATAGTCAATTATCACAGTTTAAATGCACAGCGGAAGTCTAACGGGTCTTACTTAAGTTTAAACTTAGACCGGTTAGTTTTAAAGAAAGATATACGGTTCAAAACACAAGATTAAGCGAAGACCGGATTAGAATGTGATTTAGGCTTAAAATATTTTATTTATCATATAAAATCAATAGCAAAAAGTTTGGTATCAAAATGTTATGTAAAACTTACTTTATTAGCAAAAAGGGTATAACCGACAATTACCGAATCAAAGCAAGAACCCTATGCCATGATCAGTTTAAAAATAAATAAAATCTTCAAAAATCCCAAAATATTATATTACATCAGTGGGTAAAAGGTTTGGTGTCAAAATCCGGGTTTAAATAGGCTTTATGCTAAATATGTCGTTTAATTAATAAAAAGCTTCCAAATTACAATATTGAGCATAACTCCTAATTTAGACCTCAAACTGATGTCAAATTTTTAGGACATGTTTATAAATCAGTAATAAAGGTTTTTGTCCTCTCACATTTTCAAAAATCTCGTTTTAAGGTCAAAAGGGCATAATGGTCAATATTTAAGAAATTAACGGAAACATGCAAATGAATCGGATAAATAAGGAACCATGTAGTATAGCCTCAGAGGGTTTTACTAACTTATAATATGGTCCTAAAGAAACCTTAAGGCATATCCAAAACAAGCCAAATCAGGTCAGAACTGAAAGTCAAAGCAAAAGTCTTCTTTTGCGACTTTCGGTTCTGAACCGAGCCTAAACTCAGAATTGTCGGGTTGAACATGCTTATACATGTTCTTACATTATTTACCAAGTTATTTTAGTGTTAAAACAGGTTCCATAGCTTCTACATTACTAGTTATGAATTTATTTGCAAAATAGCTTTCTGTTGACTTTTTAATATTAAGTTTGACCCGACAATTGACCAAGTTAGAGTGATAATCAGGGGGTGCCCTTTTAAGGACTTATTACCCACATAATTACCAACTCATAGCCACTTTCAATTCAAAAAATGACTGGACTATTAGTGATTAATCACTAAGTCAAATCTTAACTACGACGGCTTTGACTTTTGGTCATTACGCTAATAAAACTTGAACTAGGAAGGCTAAGAATGCTTACAAAGGCTCTTAGCATGAATTAGGAGCTGAAGGAAACTTGCTTTAAGTCCAGAGAGCTCCAGAGAGTGAGTTGTGAATAATTTTTGAAAGTGAGCACATGAACTATCAAACAAGAACTCTTATATAGGAAATTCAAACTCACAAGATCAATCCAACAAAGTCTACAACTGATTCCTGATCATCCCAGGTGTCCCCTATGCATGTAAAACCATTGGTACAGTCCCTGAATTCGAAAACCACCATGCAAAGGCGGTGGAACTGGCTGTACAGGCATCTGTCCAATTTTTCTGCACCTGGCAGTCTTACGCGGCCCGCGTAAGACTTGCCTTATGGCCTACGCGGCCCGCGTGAGGGTCAGATCCGGTCACCAAGTTTCAAATATTGCAATTTTAGTCCCTGGTCCATATAATCTTTATTTAACTTGCGTTTATTGCACTTTTAACCCCCAAACTTGATTTTTAAGGGTCTTGAATCTTCAAACATTTAACAATAGGCCTTTGGTTAGTTACGAGGCCACCCGAACGGTCTTGAAATGCAATATTAACGCATTTGGCCCTTATTACTTGTAATTACCGCTTTGCTTATTTAAATGCGCCGAAACTCCACGAATTTAATATCCGTTATTCTTGGGATCAAAATAAATTATCATAATGTTTTTGGGATCGTTAAAAGGTCATTCAGAGATTACTTCCAACATGTTGACACTTTTAACCCCGATGTTTCATAAGACCCCTATTTTTAACACAAACGCCATCCAATGTTCGATAAATTATTCGTTAAAGAATACGGACGTCATGTGAGGTCAATCAGAGGCACTAGAATGGCATGTTGACACTTTGGATCCCTTTATTCATATATTTACATTGTTTTACAATTTCAATCCCGCTATATCAAACCATTACACGTTTAAAGTCCATGACACGTGTCTTCATAATATTGGTCGTGATTTTACGAGGTGTTACATCCTCTCCCCCTTAAAAGAAATCTCGACCTCGAGATTTACTGGAATAAATAAGGGTACTTCTGTTTCATCGTGGATTCAACCTCCCACGTGTATTCGGGACCTCTACGGGCTTCCCATTTAACCTTCACAATCGGTACGTGCTTTTTTCGAAGCTTCTTAACCTGTCGATCCTCGATCGAAAAAGGCTTTTCAACAAACCTTAAGCTCTCATCAATGTGCACATCCTTATGTGACATGGTTAGCGATTCATTAGCTATACACTTCTTCAGATTGCAGATGTGAAATACATTATGGATTCCACTGAGCTCTTCAGGTAGGTTTAACTTGTAAGCCACTGTTCCGACACATTCGATGATCTCGAATGGTCCTATGTATCTCGGGCTTAACTTGCCTTTCTTGCCAAAACGCATTACCCCTTTCCAGGGTGATACCTTAAGTAGAACCTTGTCACCTACCTCGAATTTTAGAGGTTTACGCCTTTTATCTGCGTAGCTTTTCTGCCTATCCCTGGCAGCTTTGAGACGATCTCGTATCTGCACAATCTTATCTGTCGTCTCCAGGACTATGTCAGGTCCTGTTAGTTGGACATTTCCAACTTCCGCCCAACAAACGGGCGTCCTGCACTTTCTTCCATACAAAGCTTCAAAAGGGGCAGCTTGAATACTCGAATGATAGCTATTATTATATGAAAATTCTATTAATAGAAGATGATCATCCCAACTTCCACCTAAATCAATAACACAAGCTCTTAACATATCCTCCAGCGTTTGAATTGCAAGCTCACTTTGACCATCCGTCTGAGGATGATATGCAGTGCTGAAGTTCAATCGAGTGCCTAGGGATTGCTGAAAGCTTTTCCAGAAATGCGATGTATACCTCGTATCCCTATCAGAGATGATAGACACTGGCACTCCGTGAAGAGATACAATCTCGTCCACGTACAACTAAACTAATTTATCTGAGCTGTGTGTTTCCTTAATAGGTAAGAAGTGGGATGACTTAGTCAGTCTATCTACTATAACCCAAATAGTATCATTTCCTTGTTTTGTCTTCGGTAACTTAGTGATAAAATCCATAGTTACCATTTCCCACTTCCAGATGGGAAGTTCAGGCTGTTGTAGCAAACCTGACGGCTTCTGGTGTTCTGCTTTAACTTGAGCACACGTCAGAAATTTGGCCACATAAGTGGCTATAGATTTCTTCAAACCTATCCACCAGTAATTTGCCTTTAAGTCCTGGTACATTTTGTCACTTCCAGGATGAACAGAATACTTGGAACTATGGGCTTCTTGAAGGATCACGTCCCGAAGTCCTCCATAGATTGGGACCCATATTCGTCCATTCAATCTCAGAATCCCATCCTTGCCATATGATAACTGCTCGGCAGTTACTCCCAACTTTTCATTCTGATAGTTGTCTTCCAATACAGCTTCCTTCTGAACGGCTAACAATCTTTCATTTAAGTTGTTCTTCAATTCAATGCTCTTGGCATTGATTCTGATGGGCTTAATCCTTTCTTTTCTGCTCAAGGCATCGGCGACTACATTCGCCTTGCCTGGATGGTATCGAATTTCACAATCATAATCATTCAGTGTCTCCATCCATCAACGTTGTCTCATGTTCAGCTCCTTCTGATTAAACAGATGCTGAAGGCTTTTGTGATCAGAATAGATCACACATTTGGTACCATATAAATAATGCCTCCAAAGTTTTAGTGCAAACACAACGGCACCCAATTCCAAGTCATGGGTGGTGTAATTCTTTTCGTGCACCTTTAATTGTCGGGAAGCATAGGCAATGACTTTTCCCTTCTGCATTAGCACACATCCCATGCCAGTGTGTGATGCGTCGTAGTAAACCACAAATTCTTCAATCCTTTCAGGCAATGTCAACACAGGTGTATTGCTTAGTTTCTGTTTTAAGAATATCAAAGGATTCTTGTTGCTTAGGACCCCAGTCAAACTTGATATTCTTGCGAGTTAATGAAGTTAGGGGTGTAGCAATCCTTGAAAAGTTTTCAATAAAACGCCTGTAATATCCTGCCAAACCTAAGAAGCTATGAATCTATGTGGGCGTCTTCGTCTCTTGCCAATTCATGATAGCTTCAATCTTAGCAGGATCCACCTGGATACCACGCTTACTAACCACATGTCTAAGGAATTGGACTTCGCGAAGCCAAAACTCACATTTTGAAAACTTTGCGTAGAGCTTTTCTTGCTGAAGTAGTTTAAGAATACAACCAAGGTGCTTCTCATGATCAGCCTGGTCCTTTGAATAAATAAGAATGTCATCAATGAAGACGATGACAAACTTGTCCAAGTAGGGTTTGCAAACACGATTCATGAGATCCATGAATGTTGCTGGTGCATTAGTGAGCCCGAAAGGCATCACTAAGAACTCGTAGTGACCATAACGAGTTCTAAATGCAGTCTTATGCACATCTTCAGCTCTAACCTTCAGCTGATGGTAACCTGACCTTAAATCAATCTTGGAGAAATAACTTGCCCCTTGTAATTGATCGAACAGATCGTCGATCCTGGGCAATGGATATATGTTCTTGATTGTAACCTTGTTTAGCTCTCGATAATCGATCCATCCTTCTTCTTTACAAACAGAAACGGTGCTCCCCAGGGAGATGAACTAGGTCGGATAAAACCTTTTGCCAACAAATCATCCAGTTGAGTCCTCAACTCTTTCATCTCAGTCGGTGCTAATCTGTAAGGTGCTCTTGCAACAGGTGCTGCTCCAGGAATAATGTCGATCCTGGACTCCACTTACCTATCTATTGGTAAACCAGGTAGTTCTTCAGGGAATACTTCTGGGTATTCAAAAATGACAGGGATGTCCTCAATCTTGGGCTTTGGTTCATCAATAGTTACATGTGCCATATAAATGACATAACCCTTCTTCAAACACCTTGACGCCTTAAGCATAGATGCTCATTTAGGCAACCCATACTGAGTATCTCCTTGTATTGTGAGTGGCTCACCATACGGAGTCTTGATAACCACTTGTTTCTTGTCACAAACGATCTGGGCTTGGTTATGAGATAACCAATCCATGCCAATCACTATGTCGAAACCAGCTAATTTCAAAGGAAGCAAAGACAATGGAAAGGAGTGGTTCCTAATGGATATAAAACATCCATCTAACACAGTTGAGGCAGTTTCTATGGTACCGTCGGCCAATTCTACTTCATATTTTATGCTTAGGGTTTTAACAGGCAGATTTAATAACTTACAAAACTTATCATCAACAAACGATTTATCCGCACCCAAATCAAATAATACCCTTGCATAAACGTCATTGATAAGAAAGGTACATGTTATCATGTTGTCGTTCTGGATTGCTTCTTGAGCATTCATCTGAAAGACCCGAGCGTTGGTCTTTTTACCTTCTTCAACCTTCTTGGCATACTTTGGGCAGTTAGACTTTATATGCCCCTTCTCGTTACAGTTGTAACAAGTCGCATCTTTTATCTTCTTACAATCCAACGTTTTATGTTCAGAAGATTTACAGATCCCACAAGCCCTAGGCTGCGATTGGGGTTTTGATTCATACCTGCACTTTCCCAGATGGCGTTTCTTGCAAGTTTTGCATTTGGGCTTCTCACCCAATTGTTGGTCATCCTTCTTAAATCCTGAACTCTTCTTGTGATCAGAGTTCCCCTTATGCTTCTTATCTGAACGGTGTGAGTTATTATCCTCACGTTTCCACTTTCCCACATCAGAATTCCTAAGCGATCTCTGCCTGGCCGCATCAAGGGTAAGAGATAATGACAAATCAGCTATAGACCTAAAGGTAGTAGGTCGAGACGCCTTCACACTAGCTTTGATCTCCGGGGCTAAACCCCCAATGAAACAGGCTATGCGTTTTGGTTCCGGTGTCACCAAGTAAGGAACCAATCTAGACATGGTATTGAAACCGGTAAGGTATGCCTGGTAGTCTAAATTCTTCATGACCAAGGTCAAGAAGTCAGTTTCAATCTTCTCAACTTCATGTTGAGGACAGTAATTCTCCTTGATTAACGCAACAAACTGAGCCCATGTCAAGTTGTATAACGGAATCTTCCTAGTAGCTTGGATTAAGGACCTCCACAAGCTAGAGCCTTTCCCTTGAACGATTGTGAAACATACTTCACAATATCTTGTTCCGCACATCCACTAATATCAACCACCGTATCTATCTCATCTAGCCACGTCATGCAATCAATGGCTCCTTTTTCCCCAGTGAAATCCATGGGCTTGCAGGAGACGAAATACTTATAGGAGCAGGTCTTTGTACGTGGCCCTTGATCGAATACAATCTTCTTAGGCGGAACACTATGTTGATTTGAGGAGTGTTGAGCATCATCCTTCTTTGACTCGTGATTTTTTGAAGGTGGCTTACTATGAGCCTCAAAATGAGTCTTAGGGTGTGATTTAGAATGAGGTACTGATAAGGTCTTGCTCCGAGTACCACTTGATTCATTAAACTGCCTATCCATGGCCTTGGAAACAGCATTATCAATTAGTGCTTGAAGTTCCGCACCAGTTACGTTGATCTTGGTAGTATCATGATTCTCCCTCGGATGACTGTTGACTTCTTCTGATTCTGCCATGTAGCTTGATTGCTACATAAAATGATGACAATGATTTATTTAGAGGTCTATTATGGAATTGTCTTTTATGGAAATTTATTAGCCATGGTATTAATAAACCATAATGGTTAATTTATTAAGCATATTCATTCAGGATTTTCAATATAATTATCCTCAGTTATAATTCATTTAATATATTATAATGGCACAAAAGGCCAAGTCACAAGGACGATTTAAAATTTAATCCATGATCTTATAGGATTGAGGCATTAGGGCTTGAATCATAGTTCATCACCTTTTCTTGACAGAGAGTCGTAGACTACAACTGTCTTTTGTCTTATATGACAATGAATATGGCCCGTAGGCCCTACACCATAAATGGATGTTTAAATGATAAAGAAAGGAATTGGAAGAATCCAATATAAGGATGACTTACGTGATTTTATCGAATCACATTTGCCAGGAGTGTTAACATGTTTTCAGATGTTAACAAAGATTTTGAATCTTAATAAGGAACTACCTTCATGGCCCTGTCTTAAAATGACACATGGGCTAGGTTTTGCCTTTAAGATTTTGTTTAATAATGGCAGATCTTATAAAAGGAAGGATATTTTTATTTATTTCATATATTATATTCATACATATAATGACAAAAATGAAAATTTTAAATTAAACATTCCACTAAAATTAAAAGAGTACATAATTGCCCTAAACGGGACTTTAACTGAAATAACTTGCCCATACAAAGGCTAAAATGAAAAGACAAGTCCTCACAGGGACTAAGTACATAAATAGATGTCCACGCAGGGACTTAATTAAAAATTAAGGAAATATAAACAAACAAACAAGGAATCTCAATGGTCCCTTCTATTCTTCCCCTTGATTAAATTTGCCAAACCCTTAAGAAATCCCCGGTGGCTTCTACGCTCTTCTTGAACCTCCCGCTCCACCTGGCTGAACCTTTGAAGAATCTCCTGCTGCTGCGGTGGTTGGATCTGTGGTTGCTGCGGCTGCTGCTGCTGCAGAGGTTGAGGAGGTGGCGGGTATTGATACCCATAGGCCCGGTACCCAGTCTGATATGGGGCTCCGTAGGGCCCTTCAGGATGAAGAGCATTGTAGTTTGCCGCTACAAGGGATGGGTTAACATCGAGGGCATTGTAGTAGTTATAGCCAGAATGGCCTGGCTTCTCGAAAGGGTTATACGCCACTGCACCGGCGTATGAAGGTATTGAGTTATCAAAACCCATATGTGGTGGTGATGGTGGTGCGACTGGCGCGGAGTCCACCTCGAAAACAGGGTTTGAAGGCCCTCCCATCTGCGGGTCTTCATATAGTGGCGGGTAGTGATTGCCACTGGAGGGTTGAGGGGTGCTGAAACGAAATTCCCCTCGCACGGACATCCGTGCATTTGATCTTCTCCGCCTCGGTGGCTCAGGAAGCGGCTGCTGCTTTGGCGGCGGTGGCGGTGGCGGAGTGACCGCCTGAAAGCGCGAATCCTCAAAGGGATCCTGCTGCTACTGAGGTGCTAGGTTAAAAGGGGGAGTGAACTCCCAAGGGTACGAGGCAAACCTTGCTTCATAGTTGTCGGGGCCTCGGTATGGTGAACCGTGAAAGGACGATCCATCTGAAATTTCGATGGGATGCGTCGGAGTCCCACTCGGTGGCATCTCCGAATCGGGGTCATCATCCATATCCATAGCGTGGTCACCGGAGAAATGATCTTCAGGTCCCAATGGGTTAAAACCCACTGGTGCTTGCACCTGATTTGCCGGATTGAACCGGCTCTGAAAGTAAGGGGTCGGATCTTCAAAGGCACGGTGTGAACCCGACCGCTGCAATGGCAAGTAGGAGTGGCGAGAATGTTCGGACTCGTTGCCTTGATGGAGCCCGAAGGAATCATGGTACGAAGGTGAGGAGCTGAGCGAGACAGAACGCCTCGCAGGCTCTAAGTATGTCCTATAGTCTTCTTGGGGACTCGTGCTCATCGTCACTGATGGAGTTCGCAGGTGTGATGGCCCGGCTTCATGGTCTTGGCTGGTGAAGATTGGGGCTTTACCGCCTCTTCCTCGTCCTCTAATACGCGGTGGCATCTTCTGTTCCTGTCAATACAAACAAAAGAAAGACAAAGGAAAACAATAAAGGACAAAATAAAAGATTAGGATTAGTCCTAAGTCCTTTGCCTAGAGTCGGAAGTCAAGGAATGTGCAACTTTGTCATTGAGATTAAACACAAAAGGCTAGTGTTTAATTCACTCAATGTTGGCTCTGATACCAACCTGTCACATCCCGATATTTCCACGTATTACCGGTGGGCCCGGTGGGGAGTATCGTGACGTAGTTGATATCATTATAGTCAATTATCACAGTTTAAATGCACAGCGGAAGTTTAAAGTAAAAAATTACAAACCGAATGAAAGTATCATGAGTATTACAAACGGAAAGAAAAAGGATCCACGGGCGGATCAAAACAAAAGAAGATAATTGTTCAACAGATTTTTAAGTGACAAAGCTTGCAAGACTTTTATTTATTCACTCAGGAGTAGCCAGCCTATTATGTGACAACTCGGAATTTAGAACCCTTCACTGTATCTGGATGTAACATGCTTGAACGTCATGTGTTTATATATTAGTAAATAAAAGTTCGTGATTATCTTGATGTGCTATGTGTTATTAATGTGTACGTATAAAGAATTGTTTTATACAAGTATGTATGTAGTGAACCAGAACAAAAACACAAGGACCCGACTCGAGACCGCTTGGTCTCGAGTGAACAGTAAAATGGTGGGCCGGTTGGGCCATGCACCTCTCGAAACCCAAAACCAAGTATAAAAACCCCAAGCCCACACTCACTCTCACACACTCCCCTCCACACTCTCCCTCTCTCTCACTAAAACCCTAAGTCTCAACATCCTTCTTCCCTCATTCTCTTGGATCAATCGGCAACAACAAGGAGACTCGGTCAAGCTCACCATCATCGCTCGGACACTCCATTTTATTCATCTTCTTTACTATCTTGGTGCCTTTTCACAACCGGTTAGTGTTTTTAGATGCTCACTAAGTGTTTATGTGAATAATGGTGTTACTTGCTTTGATGAATAGCATGATGAATGTGTTATGAATGTTGTTCGAGTCTAATAAAGGCGTTTGTTTGGTTAGTGGTACTCATGTCCATGTTTGATATGCATATCTTTATATGATTAGGAATGTTGAAGTGATTTGATAATTGTGACACTAGTTGATAGTAGGATGTGTATTTAATAGCATGAAAATGGATGAATGTTAATGATAAATCTTGTGCAAGCATGCTAGTATTGATTGTATATGCTAGATTCAGGAGCCGATGATGATATTGACTTGAGTTCATGCTAGGAGGGATTGTTTGATAAATCATGGTTGCAAAATGATGAAAACCCTAGATGAAGAACTTGTTGAATGTGATATGAATATTTGAAAATTGCTATGTTTGATCCAATTGATTAAGGTTTTAGACAAGAAAACATGTTGATGCATTTTGGTTGGATAGTACACAAGATCATGAAATGGTAATCCTATTGGTTAGTACAATTCTGGGCAGATGTTCTAGAAACAGCAAGTGTGCGAGTCGAGACCTCCGGTTGCGACTCGAGACCATCGAGTGATAACTCCAGACCACGGATCAACGACTCGAGAGCATAACAGCAGACATCAGGGACTCGAGACCAGCAAGGTCTCGACTAGAGATCTTGTGATTTCGACTCGAGACTGGACTCGAGACCTCAGAGGTTACGACTTATGTACGCACTACTCGAGACCAGATGTCCATGACTCGAGACCTCCCGTTGCGACTCGAGACCGCGTGATCTCGAGTAGAGACCCCCCGGTCTCGACTGGGCTGCTTATCTTTGTTATTGGGCCGAAGTGTATGGATTACTCGTGCTTGTTACTGTTTAAGTGGGATATGTGTTAAATGTTACTGTTTAAGAACTTGGACAGGCCCAATAACGTAGAGAATAAATATATGTCATGTATGCTATGTGTTAGATACCTGTAGGATTTACGTGACTTCTTTACACCCAAACCTGACCTATACTAGTAACCATATTAGGACGTCATGACCAGCATACTTAACCGAGTAAACTAAACTGCCGAGCAACCCAAGGTGAGTTCACACTTTCCACAAAGCATGGGATTCCCAGGGGTTGGGAATGGGGTTAAGGAACATGGATTCCTTGTCCTTTATTGGGTAGGACAATGCTGGTTCAGGAATATAATTCCTCGTCCTCTTGGACAGATAACTTTCACTAGACCAAAACTCTATCACGAAGTCCCTCCTTCTTTTATATCGACTTAATCGCCGGGCCAATGGCGAGCGGGTCATTAGTTAGATAGCGCTATTTAGGTTTGACAAACCTCACACCGTGCCGCAGAGGACGGGCGTGAACTAATGGATCTGGGCACGTCAATGATGATAGACATTGACAGTTCAGGGCACATAAACATGACTACAATCAGCAGTCGATATGGTAGCGAGTCTAGTAATAAACATGGGGTAGCCCCCACAGCCGTAGAGCCAGATAACTAAACATGGGGTAGCCCCCACGGCTGGATTGCCAGAGTAATTGGGTTAAACAAATCACGTTTTCAACCATGGGGTAACCCCCACGGCAGGATGCCAGATAAAGGAAACTGTTTTAGAAACAACTTAAAATGAACACCCAACTGTGAACTCGCTCAACATTATTGTTGACTCGTTACTACATGCTTTGCAGGTCAATAGGTACTTAGCTGGAGCTTGCATGGAGAAGAGTCGTTGTGAGACATGGACAGCTGTGTGCCATGTTAAACTCTGAACAATTGAACTTATGTCTTGGTTTTAAACGTTATGCTTCCGCTTTCAACTTAAACTATGTTTTGTTTGGACACCAATTATTTTGGTTGGATTTATATAATCACTTACATGCTTGTTCAATATGATTGGTGGCTGGATCCTGGTCAGTCACGCCTCCAAGCGGTGGCACGCCGCAGGTGGATTTTGGGGGTGTGACAGATTGGTATCAGAGCCATTGGTTATAGTGAACTTGGTTTTAATAAGGGGAAAAAGTTTTATTAAAATCAGACTATAACCTGTATAGTGCTCTACTATCCACAACGACGCTTCACTCCACATGCAAGGCTCGACATTCTAGGTGATATGATCTATGTATATATTGCCTACTTGTTAGTTACATAATGCATTGCTCATGGTACGCTTGGTTAGTATAACTACTGTTGCTTGAACACGTGTGTGCCTACCCTCTTCTGTCATCGCATTTTCACGAACCTATCTCACTCATGTTTCCCTCTTATATGAAGATCATGAGTGGACGCGTTAACATGACTCAAGCCCAGCTGACGGCACTGATTAACGAACAAGTTGCTGCGGCACTTGCAGCTGCACACGCAGGAGGTATATCCTGCAGTCCAAACTCATCCTAGGATCTTTAGATCCTACTCTCGTGAACCAACCTTTGTGTTAAACTCTGTCCTTTCTTTCACCCACAATAGGTCAACATGCTCAGCCACCTGTGTGCACCTTTAAAACTTTTATGGACTGCCGACCAACTACTTTTAGCGGCACTGAAGGAGCTGTAGGTCTCCTCCACTGGTTTGAGAAGCTCGAGTCAGTCTTCGAAATGTGTGAATGCCCTGAGGCTCGCAGGGTGAAGTATGCTACCGGTACTCTCGAGGGTTTAGCGCTCACGTGGTGGAACGCTCAGGTTCAAATGCTGGGGTTAGTCGCTGCTAACGCCACTCCATGGAACAACTTTAAGGAAATGATCAAAGAGGAGTATTGCAATCGTGATGACATTCACAAGTTGGAGGTAGAGTTCTACAACCTCAAGATGACGGGGTCAGAAATCAAAGCGTACACGAAAAGATCGAATGAGTTGGCTATTCTGTGTCCTACTATGGTAGACCCTCCCATCAAACGCATCGAACTATTTCTCAAGGGCTTAGTGCCAGAAATCCAAAGTCATGTGACTTCAGCTAACCTCGCCACCATCCAGCAACTGTGTCATTGAGATTAAACACAAAAGGCTAGTGTTTAATTCACTCAATGTTGGCTCTGATACCAACCTGTCACACCCCGATATTTCCACGTATTACCGGTGGGCCCGGTGGGGAGTATCGTGACGTAGTTGATATCATTATAGTCAATTATCACAGTTTAAATGCACAGCGGAAGTTTAAAGTAAAAAATTACAAACCGAATGAAAGTATCATGAGTATTACAAACGGAAAGAAAAAGGATCCACGGGCGGATCAAAACAAAAGAAGATAATTGTTCAACAGATTTTTAAGTGACAAAGCTTGCAAGACTTTTATTTATTCACTCAGGAGTAGCCAACCTATTCTGTGACAACTCGGAATTTAGAACCCTTCATTGTATCTGGATGTAACATGCTTGAACGTCATGTGTTTATATATTAGTAAATAAAAGTTCGTGATTATCTTGATATGCTATGTGTTATTAATGTGTACGTATAAAGTATAGTTTTATACAAGTATGTATGTAGTGAACCAGAACAAAAACACAAGGACCCGACTCGAGACCGCTTAGTCTCGAGTGAACAGTAAAATGGTGGGCCGGTTGGGCCATGCACCTCTCGAAACCCAAAACCAAGTATAAAAACCCCAAGCCCACACTCACTCTCACACACTCCCCTCCACACTCTCCCTCTCTCTCACTAAAACCCTAAGTCTCAACATCCTTCTTCCCTCATTCTCTTGGATCAATCGGCAACAACAAGGAGACTCGGTCAAGCTCATCATCATCGCTCGGACACTCCATTTTATTCATCTTCTTTACTATCTTGGTGCCTTTTCACAACCGGTTAGTGTTTTTAGATGCTCACTAAGTGTTTATGTGAATAATGGTGTTACTTGCTTTGATGAATAGCATGATGAATGTGTTATGAATGTTGTTCGAGTCTAATAAAGGCGTTTGTTTGGTTAGTGGTACTCATGTCCATGTTTGATATGCATATCTTTATATGATTAGGAATGTTGAAGTGATTTGATAATTGTGACACTAGTTGATAGTAGGATGTGTATTTAATAGCATGAAAATGGATGAATGTTAATGATAAATCTTGTGCAAGCATGCTAGTATTGATTGTATATGCTAGATTCAGGAGCCGATGATGATATTGACTTGAGTTCATGCTAGGAGGGATTGTTTGATAAATCATGGTTGCAAAATGATGAAAACCCTAGATGAAGAACTTGTTGAATGTGATATGAATATTTGAAAATTGCTATGTTTGATCCAATTGATTAAGGTTTTAGACAAGAAAACATGTTGATGCATTTTGGTTGGATAGTACACAAGATCATGAAATGGTAATCCTATTGGTTAGTACAATTCTGGGCAGATGTTCTAGAAACAGCAAGTGTGCGAGTCGAGACCTCCGGTTGCGACTCGAGACCATCGAGTGATAACTCGAGACCACGGATCAACGACTCGAGAGCATAACAGCAGACATCAGGGACTCGAGACCAGCAAGGTCTCGACTAGAGATCTTGTGATTTCGACTCGAGGCTGGACTCGAGACCTCAGAGGTTACGACTCATGTACGCACTACTCGAGACCAGATGTCCATGACTCGAGACCTCCTGTTGCGACTCGAGACTGCGTGATCTCGAGTAGAGACCCCCCTGTCTCGACTGGGCCGCTTATCTTTGTTATTGGGCCGAAGTGTATGGATTACTCGTGCTTGTTACTGTTTAAGTGGGATATGTGTTAACTGTTACTGTTTAAGAACTTGGACAGGCCCAATAACGTAGAGAATAAATATATGTCATGTATGTTATGTGTTAGATACGTGTAGGATTTACGTGACTTCTTTACACCCAAACTTGACCTATACTAGTAACCATATTAGGACGTGGTGACCAGCATACTTAACCGAGTAAACTAAACTGCCGAGCAACCCAAGGTGAGTTCACACTTTCTACAAAGCATGGGATTCCCAGGGGTTGGGAATGGGGTTAAGGAACATGGATTCCTCATCCTTTATTGGGTAGGACAGTGTTGGTTCAGGAATATAATTCCTCATCCTCTTAGACAGATAACTTTCACTAGACCAAAACTCTATCACGAAGTCCCTCCTTCTTTTAAATCGACTTAATCGTCGGGCCAATGGCGAGCGGGTCATTAGTTAGATAGCGCTATTTAGGTTTGACAAACCTCACACCGTGCCGCAGAGGACGGGCGTGAACTAATGGATCTGGGCACGTCAATGATGATAGACATTGACAGTTCAGGGCACATAAACATGACTATAGTCAGCAGTCGATATGGTAGCGAGTCTAGTAATAAACATGGGGTAGCCCCCACAGCCGTAGAGCCAGATAACTAAACATGGGGTAGCCCCCACGGCTGGATTGCCAAAGTAATTAGGTTAAAAAAATCACGTTTTCAACCATGGGGTAACCCCCACGGCAGGATGCCAGATAAAGGAAAATGTTTTCAAAACAACTTAAAACGAACACCCAACTGTGAACTCGCTCAACATTATTGTTGACTCGTTACTACATGCTTTGCAGGTCAATAGGTACTTAGCTGGAGCTTGCATGGAGAAGAGTCGTTGTGAGACATGGACAGCTCTGTGCCATGTTAAACTCTGAACAATTGAACTTATGTCTTGGTTTTAAACGTTATGCTTCCGCTTGCAACTTAAACTATGTTTTGTTTGGACACCAATTGTTTTGGTTGGATTTTTATAATCACTTACATGCTTGTTCAATATGATTGGTGGCTGGATCCTGGTCAGTCACGCCTCCAAGCGGTGGCACGCCGCAGGTGGATTTTGGGGGTGTAACAGATTGGTATCAGAGCCATTGGTTATAGTGAACTTGGTTTTAATAAGGGGAAAAAGTTTTATTAAAATCAGACTATAACCTGTACAGTGCTCTACGATCCACAACGACGCTTCACTCCACATGCAAGGCTCGACATTCTAGGTGATATGATCTATGTATATATTGCCTACTTGTTAGTTACATAATGCATTGCTCATGGTACGCTTGGTTAGTATAACTACTGTTGCTTGAACACGTGTGTGCCTACCCTCTTCTGTCATCGCATTTTCACGAACTTATCTCACTCATGTTTCCCTCTTATATGAAGATCATGAGTTGACGCGTTAAGATGACTCAAGCCCAGCTGACGGCACTGATTAACAAACAAGTTGCTGCGGCACTTGCAGCTGCACACGCAGCTGCACACGCAGGAGGTATATCCTGCAGTCCAAACTCATCCTAGGATCTTTAGATCCTACTCTCGTGAACCAACCTTTGTGTTAAACTCTGTCCTTTCTTTCACCCACAACAGGTCAACATGCTCAGCCACCTGTGTGCACCTTTAAAACTTTTATTGACTGCCGACCAACAACTTTTAGCGGCACTGAAGGAGCTGTAGGTCTCCTCCATTGGTTTGAGAAGCTTGAGTCAGTCTTCGAAATGTGTGAATGCCCTGAGGCTCGCAGGGTGAAGTATGCTACCGGTACTCTCGAGGGTTTAGCGCTCACGTGGTGGAACGCTCAGGTTCAAATGCTGGGGTTAGTCGCTGCTAACGCCACCCCATGGAACAACTTTAAGGAAATGATCAAAGAGGAGTATTGCAATCGTGATGACATTCACAAGTTGGAGGTAGAGTTCTACAACCTCAAGATGACGGGGTCAGAAATCGAAGCGTACACGAAAAGATCGAATGAGTTGGCTATTCTGTGTCCTACTATGGTAGACCCTCCCATCAAACGCATCGAACTATTTCTCAAGGGCTTAGTGCCAGAAATCCAAAGTCATGTGACTTCAGCTAACCTCGCCACCATCCAGCAAGTTGTTCAACTGGCTCACCGTCTCACGGATCAGGCGGTGGAGCAGAACAGGTTACCAAAGCGCATAGGTGCTGCAACTACTTCAGACGTCCCTAGTGACAACAAACGGAAATGGGATGGAGCTTCAAGTAAGGGTTCGACTTCTGTTCAGTCTCAGTCTCAGCAGAGAAAGACTGATGACTACAAGAGCCCCGGCCAGCAATCATCTGGTGGTCAAAGTCATGGTGGGTACAAGGGGAATCACCCCAAATGCAATCGCTGCAACCTACACCACAGCGGGCCATGCACCAGGGGTAACTGTCATCGGTGCAACAAGCCAGGTCACGCCGCCAAGGACTGCAGAAGCTTATACCCCGCAAACCAGAATCGTCAACAACAAGCCCCTCAGAACCAGCGACAGCAGCAACAGCAGCAAGGTATCAACAAAGGGTGCTTTCAGTGTGGACCTGAAGGCCATTTCAAGAGAGATTGCCCCCAACTGAACAGGAACCAGAACAACAATAACAACAACAATAACAATAATCAGGGGAATGGTAACAATGGGAACAACAACAACAACAATGGTGCCAGGGGGCGGGTGTTCGTGATTGGTCAAGGTGAAGCAAGGAATGACCCCAACGTTGTGACGGGTAAGTTCCTTCTCGACGACTTTTATGTTACAGTTTTATTTGATTCGGGTGCCGATACTAGCTACGTGTCACTAGAGGTTAGTCAAATGCTTAAGCGTATTCCAACACCTTTGAAAAACAAGCACACTGTAGAGCTAGCAAATGGTAAGAGTTTAGAGGCCACACACGTAGTCAAGGGTTGTAAACTTGTTCTTGCTAACCAGACCTTCTCTATCGACCTTATTCCTATCGTCTTGGGTAGTTTCGACGTTGTCATTGGGATGGATTGGTTATCCCAACACCGAGCAGAGATTCTTTGCAACGAGAAGATTGTTCGTATTCCTGGTTCCGGTGATGAACCTCTCATGATTCGTGGCGACAAGAGGGGTGCTGTTGAGAACATCATCTCTTTCCTTAAGGCCCAGAAGTGTTTGAGAAAGGGCCACACCGCTATTTTGGCTCTCGTTACAGACACCTCGAAGAAAGAGAAGAAGATAGAAGATTTTCCAATTGTACGCGACTATCCTGAGGTATTTCCTGAGGAACTACCTGGTCTTCCGCCTCATCGCCAAGTCGAGTTTCAGATTGAACTAGCTCCTGGAGCTGCGCCTATAGCTCGTGCACCTTATCGTTTAGCTCCCTCAGAGTTGGAAGAACTCTCTACGCAGCTACGAGAACTCTTGGATAAGGGTTTTATTCGTCCTAGCTCTTCGCCTTGGGGAGCTCCAGTTTTGTTTGTGAAGAAGAAAGACGGTACCTTCTGAATGTGCATCGACTACCGTGAACTCAACAAGGTGACGGTGAAGAATCGTTATCCTCTTCCGCGTATCGACGACTTGTTCGACCAGCTACAAGGGTCGACCTACTATTCAAAGATTGATTTGAGATCGGGATATCACCAACTGAGAGTCCGAGAAGAGGATGTCTCCAAAACAGCCTTTAGAACTCGTTATGGACACTATGAGTTTTTAGTCATGCCTTTTGGGCTGACAAACGCACCTGCGATTTTCATGGACTTGATGAATCGAGTGTGCAAGCCTTACCTGGACAAGTTCGTTATAGTCTTCATCGACGACATCCTGATCTATTCTAAGAGTCAGGAGGAACACGAGCAGCATCTACGACTTATTTTGGAACTCCTTCGAACGGAACAGCTTTACGCAAAGTTCTCGAAATGCGACTTCTGGCTTCGTGAAGTCCATTTCCTAGGCCATGTGGTAAACAAGGATGGGATTCACGTTGATCCATCCAAGGTAGACTCGATTAAGAACTGGCCTGCACCTCGTACACCAACGGAAATTCGCCAATTCTTGGGTTTGGCAGGTTACTACAGGAGGTTCATTAAGGATTTTTCCAAGATTGCACAGCCTCTCACCTCACTAACGTAGAAAGGGGTTGTTTATCGATGGAGAAATGCACAGGAATTAGCATTCCAGCATTTAAAGGATAGACTTTGCAGCGCACCTATCCTTTCATTGCCAGAAGGCACAGACGACTTTGTGGTTTACTGCGACGCATCAATTCAGGGTCTTGGTTGTGTACTGATGCAGCAAGATAAAGTTATTGCGTATGCCTCACGCCAACTTAAAGTTCATGAAAGGAACTACACTATGCATGATTTAGAGCTGGGAGCTGTTGTTTTTGCACTTAAGATATGGAGACATTACCTATACGGTACAAAGTGCGCCATTTACACCGACCACAGGAGTCTCGAGCACATCTTCAAACAGAAGGAACTGAACATGCGACAACGACGATGGGTCGAGCTACTGAATGACTACGAATGCTCGATCAGGTATCACCCGGGCAAAGCCAACGTTGTGGCTGACGCCCTCAGTCGAAAGGACACCGCGCCTAAGCGCGTGCGAGCTTTACAACTCACTATACAGTCTAGTCTTCCTTCCCAGATATGAGATGCTCAGGTGGAAGCATTGAAACCAGAAAACGTCAGGGCTGAAGCCCTACGCGGCTCAAGGCAACGATTAGAACAAAAGGAAGATGGTGCATACTACGTAACAGGACGCATTTGGGTCCCACTCTATGGAAACTTACGAGAGCTTGTGATGGATGAAGCACACAAGTTTCGCTACTCGGTACATCCTGGTTCGGATAAGATGTACCACGATATCAAAACTACGTATTGGTGGCCTAGCATGAAGGCCCACATAGCAACTTACGTCAGCAAGTGTTTGACTTGTGCGAGAGTCAAGACTGAATACCAGAAACCCTCAGGCCTACTCCAACAACCAGAGATACCACAATGGAAATGTGAGCAAATTTCCATGGATTTCGTTACTGGCCTGCCAAGATCTCAGCGCGGAAATGATACTATTTGGGTGATCGTGGATCGACTCACAAAGTCTGCACACTTCTTGGCTATCAAGGAAACGGATAAGTTCTCCACTCTAGCAGAAGTATATCTCAAGGAAGTTGTCTCGAGGCACGGGGTGCCCACCTCCATTATCTCGGATCGTGATGCACGTTTTACTTCAGAGCTATGGTAAGCAATGCACAAATCCTTTGGCTCACGATTAGACATGAGCACAGCGTATCACCCTCAGACGGACGGGCAGTCTGAGCGCACTATTCAAACCTTAGAAGACATGCTTCGTGCATGTGTAATCGACTTTGGCAACAGCTGGGAAAAACATCTACCACTTGTGGAATTCTCGTACAATAACAGCTACCACACCAGCATTAAAGCTGCTCCGTTTGAGGCATTGTACGGGCGTAAATGCCGGTCACCTCTTTGTTGGGCAGAGGTGGGGGATAGTCAGATCACTGGTCCAGAACTTGTGGTAGACACAACCGAACGAATTGCTCAAATACGACAACGCATGGCGGCAGCTCGTGACCGTCAGAAAAGCTACGCCGATAAGGACAGGAAACCACTTGAGCTCCAGGTTGGGGAGCGTGTACTACTCAAAGTTTCACCCTGGAAGGGTGTGGTTCGTTTTGGCAAACGAGGCAAACTTAACCCACGATACGTCGGACCTTTTGAAATCATCGAGAAAATAGGCAAGGTGGCCTACAAACTGAACTTACCAGCAGAACTCAGTGCAGTTCACAACGTCTTCCATGTGTCGAATCTGAAGAAGTGCCTGTCAGATGAGACCCTCGTAGTTCCTTTGAAGGAGCTCACCATCGACGAGCAGTTACGATTCGTCGAGGAACCAGTTAAAATTACGGACCAGGATGTTAAGGTCCTCAAGAACACTAGAATACCTCTCGTTCGAGTTCGTTGGAACTCACGTCGCGGCCCAGAGTTCACCTGGGAACGCGAAGATCAGATGAAACAAAAGTATCCCCAACTATTCGCAAACAGTACAACCACTACTGAGGCTGAAGCTACGGAATTTCGGGACGAAATTCCAGATCAACGGGGGGAGGATGTGACACCCCAGGAAATCCAGGAAAACCATACAACTTAACTAGCTTCCTCAGTGAGTACTTACCAAATTTCGGGACGAAATTTCTTTCAACTTGGGGATAATGTGACAACTCGGAATTTAGAACCCTTCATTGTATCTGGATGTAACATGCTTAAGCGTCATGTGTTTATATATTAGTAAATAAAAGTTCGTGATTATCTTGATGTGCTATGTGTTATTAATGTGTACGTATAAAGTATAGTTTTATACAAGTATGTATGTAGTGAACCGGAACCAAAACACAAGGACCCGACTCGAGACCGCTTGGTCTCGAGTGAACAGTAAAATGGTGGGCCAGTTGGGCCATGCACCTCTCGAAACCCAAAACCAAGTATAAAAACCGCAAGCCCACACTCACTCTCACACACTCCCCTCCACACTCTCCCTCTCTCTCACTAAAACCCTAAGTCTCAACATCCTTCTTCCCTCATTCTCTTGGATCAATCGGCAACAACAAGGAGACTCGGTCAAGCTCATCATCATCACTCGGACACTCCATTTTATTCATCTTCTTAACTATCTCGGTGCCTTTTCACAACCGGTTAGTGTTTTTAGATGCTCACTAAGTGTTTATGTGAATAATTGTGTTACTTGCTTTGATGAATAGCATGATGAATGTGTTATGAATGTTGTTCGAGTCTAATAAAGGCGTTTGTTTGGTTAGTGGTACTCATGTCCATGTTTGATATGCATATCTTTATATGATTAGGAATGTTGAAGTGATTTGATAATTGTGACACTAGTTGATAGTAGGATGTGTATTTAATAACATGAAAATGGATGAATGTTAATGATAAATCTTGTGCAAGCATGCTAGTATTGATTGTATATGCTAGATTCCGGAGCCGATGATGATATTGACTTGAGTTCATGCTAGGAGGGATTGTTTGATAAATCATGGTTGCAAAATGATGAAAACCCTAGATGAAGAACTTGTTGAATGTGATATGAATATTTGAAAATTGCTATGTTTGATCCAATTGATTAAGGTTTTAGACAAGAAAACATGTTGATGCATTTTGGTTGGATAGTACACAAGATCATGAAATGGTAATCCTATTGGTTAGTACAATTCTGGGCAGATGTTCTAGAAACAGCAAGTGTGCGAGTCGAGACCTCCGGTTGCGACTCGAGACCATCGAGTGATAACTCGAGACCACGGATCAACGACTCGAGAGCATAACAGCAGACATCAGGGACTCGAGACCAGCAAGGTCTCGACTAGAGATCTTGTGATTTCGACTCGAGGCTGGACTCGAGACCTCAGAGGTTACGACTCATGTACGCACTACTCGAGACCAGATGTCCATGACTCGAGACCTCCTGTTGCGACTCGAGACCGCGTGATCTCGAGTAGAGACCCCCCTGTCTCGACTGGGCCGCTTATCTTTGTTATTGGGCCGAAGTGTATGGATTACTCGTGCTTGTTACTGTTTAAGTGGGATATGTGTTAACTGTTACTGTTTAAGAACTTGGACAGGCCCAATAACGTAGAGAATAAATATATGTCATGTATGCTATGTGTTAGATACGTGTAGGATTTACGTGACTTCTTTACACCCAAACCTGACCTATACTAGTAACCATATTAGGACGTGGTGACCAGCATACTTAACCGAGTAAACTAAACTGCCGAGCAACCCAAGGTGAGTTCACACTTTCTACAAAGCATGGGATTCCCAGGGGTTGGGAATGGGGTTAAGGAACATGGATTCCTCATCCTTTATTGGGTAGGACAGTGTTGGTTCAGGAATATAATTCCTCATCCTCTTAGACAGATAACTTTCACTAGACCAAAACTCTATCACGAAGTCCCTCCTTCTTTTAAATCGACTTAATCGTCGGGCCAATGGCGAGCGGGTCATTAGTTAGATAGCGCTATTTAGGTTTGACAAACCTCACACCGTGCCGCAGAGGACGGGCGTGAACTAATGGATCTGGGCACGTCAATGATGATAGACATTGACAGTTCAGGGCACATAAACATGACTATAGTCAGCAGTCGATATGGTAGCGAGTCTAGTAATAAACATGGGGTAGCCCCCACGGCCGTAGAGCCAGATAACTAAACATGGGGTAGCCCCCACGGCTGGATTGCCAGAGTAATTGGGTTAAACAAATCACGTTTTCAACCATGGGGTAACCCCCACGGCAGGATGCCAGATAAAGGAAACTGTTTTCGAAACAACTTAAAATGAACACCCAACTGTGAACTCGCTCAACATTATTGTTGACTCGTTACTACATGCTTTGCAGGTCAATAGGTACTTAGCTAGAGCTTGCATGGAGAATAGTCGTTGTGAGACATGGACAGCTGTGTGCCATGTTAAACTCTGAACAATTGAACTTATGTCTTGGTTTTAAACGTTATGCTTCCGCTTGCAACTTAAACTATGTTTTGTTTGGACACCAATTGTTTTGGTTGGATTTTTATAATCACTTACATGCTTGTTCAATATGATTGGTGGCTGGATCCTGGTCAGTCACGCCTCCAAGCGGTGGCACGCCGCAGGTGGATTTTGGGGGTGTGACATATTCCGCCTAGTACCTGCACTTAGCCTTTTGGAAAATACGTTCTGTTTACACTGGTAAATACAATTAACCGACTCTTTTGAAAAGTTGTTTAAGAAAATTGATTTAAATGCACAAGGCACAAATATTCCTTTATAACTTGGGATAATTATTTAAAAATAAACTTGTAAAAGAATTATATGTTTGTTATACGTTCAGTAGCCCGAGTTGAACATCGGGTTAAACATTAACAGACACACCACATAAATAAACCCACCGCGAGTTATTCTCGAACAAGCGGGCATATTATTTTACATACGCACCGGCAGGTGTATGCCTACACCCCGTGCTTAAGTCATGGCCATTTCAATGAATGAGCCGAGGATATCCAGGACATGGTCATTAACCCCCCCCCCCCCTCCCAGGCTTAAAACAAACAAAACAGATTAAACGGGTTATCTCAATGATTTAACCTTCATATGATTAAAAATTCAATACCCGACCAAGCGGTATTTTTATATACCGTACCCCAAGCCCGTATAAGAGAAAATAAGTTAAAAGTATTTACCTGAGCAAAATATTCAAATTTATCTCAGCCGTATACAATCAGCAAGTGCAAATATCTTTTACTGGGCTCCAAAATCTGGAACGAAGGTTTTAATAACCTATTAGATTCCTAACGGGTCTTACTTAAGTTTAAACTTAGACCGGTTAGTTTTAAAGAAAGATATACGGTTCAAAACGCAAGATTAAGCGAAGACCGGATTAGAATGTGATTTAGACCCGACAAGTATGGAGACTTGTATAATATGGGAAAACTAAACACATTCTGGATTTTGAGGTAAAAATGATAAGGTTTGACCCGTTTCGGTCAATTTATGCAAACTAGTTACATAGACCGTACCGAATGCGAAAAATGTATAACGGGTAACCAAATGAGTCATGTACAGGTTTCCTAAGTTAATATGCTTAAAATGTGTTACGATGTCAGTAGGATACCTTCCATTATGCCCAAAACGAATTTAAAATCAATTTATGCACCGAAGGGTATTTTGGTCATTTTTAAGATTATAAAAGAGATTAAATATTAATCTGAGGTTCTGGTCTAAAATAATCAGTAAAAATATTTATTTTTGTAAGTCATATCAGTAGGGTATTGCATATATGTGAAATTTATCATTTATAGCCAAACTATGCGTTGTAGGGGCATTTTGGTCATTTCACATAAGCTTTAAAGGTCAAATTTGGAAATCTGATTTCAAAAATTTTTTCTTACTGTTAAAGTGTAGAAATTTACTTAAAACATCAGTAGGTATTAAGTCTTATATGCCAAAAATGGTTTTAACCCATACTATGCGTTTATAACGCGTAAAAAGTCGGTTTTAGGCGATTTTCGGGTTGTATGAGGAAAGCTGAGATTTTTATCAGTCCAGAAGGCTTAAAATATTTTATCATATAAAATCAGTAGCAAAAAGTTTGGTATCAAAATGTTATGTAAAACTCACTTTATTAGCAATAAGGGTATAACCGACAATTACCGAATCAAAGCAAGAACCCTATGCCATGATCAGTTTAAAAATAAATAAAAATCTTCAAAAATCTCAAAATATTATATTACATCTGTGGGTAAAAGTTTTGGTGTCAAAATCCGGGTTTAAATAGGCTTTATGCTAAATATGTCGTTTAATTAATAAAAAGCTTCCGAATTACGATATTGAGCATAACTCCTAATTTAGACATCAAAATGATGTCAAATTTTTAGGACATGTTTATAAATCAGTAATAAAGGTTTTTGTGCTCTCACATTTTCAAAAATCTCGTTTTAAGGTCAAAAGGGCATAATGGTCAATATTTAAGCAATTAACGGAAACATGCAAATGAATCGGATAAATAAGGAACCATGTAGTATAACCTCAGAGGGTTTTACTAACTTATAATATGGTCCTAAAAAAACCTTAAGGCATATCCGAAACAAGCTAAATCGGGTCAGAACTGAAAGTCAAAGCAAAAGTCTTCTTTTGCGACTTTCGGTTCCGAACCGAGCCTAAACTCAGAATTGTCAGGTTGAACATGCTTAGACATGTTCTTACATTATTTACCAAGTTATTTTAGTGTTAAAACAGGTTCCATAGCTTCTACATTACTAGTTATGATTTTTTTTTGCAAAATAGTTTTCTGTTGACTTTTTAATATTAAGTTTGACCCGACAATTGACGAAGTTATAGTGATAATCAGGGGGTGCTCTTTTAAGGACTTATTACCCACATAATTACCAACTCATAGCCACTTTCAATTCGAAAAATGACTGGACCATTAGTGATTAATCACTAAGTCAAAGCTTAATTACGACGGCTTTGACTTTTGGTCATTAAGCTAATAAAACTTGAACTAGGAAGGCTAAGAATGCTTACAAAGGCTCTTAGCACGAATTAGGAGCTGAAGGAAACTTGCTTTAAGTCCAGAGAGCTCCAGAGAGTGAGTTGTGAATAATTTTTTAAAGTGAGCACATGAACTATCAAACAAGAACTCTTATATAGGAAATTCAAACTCACAAGATCAATCCAACAAAGTCTACAAGTGATTCCTGATCATCCCAGGTGTCCCCTATGCATGTAAAACCATTGGTACAGTCCCTGAATTCGAAAACCACCATGCAAAGGCGGTGGAACTGGCTGTACATGCATCTGTCCAATTTTTCTGCACCTGGCACAGTCTTACGTGGCCCGCGTAAGACTTGCCTTATGGCCTACGCGGCCCGCGTGAGGGTCAGATCCGGTCACCAAATTTCAAATATTGCAATTTTAGTCCCTGGTCCATATAATCTTTATTTAACTTGCGTTTATTGCACTTTTAACCCCCAAACTTGATTTTTAAGGGTCTTAAATCTTCAAACATTTAACAATAGGCCTTTGGTTAGTTACGAGGCCACCCGAACGGTCTTGAAATGCAATATTAACGCATTTGGCCCTTATTACTTGTAATTACCGCTTTGCTTATTTAAATGCGCCGGAACTCCACGAATTTAATATCCGTTATTCTTGGGATCAAAATAAATTATCACAATGTTTTTGGGATCGTTAAAAGGTCATTCAGAGATTACTTCCAACATGTTGCCACTTTTAACCCCGATGTTTCATAAGATCCCTATTTTTAAAACAAACGCCTTCCAATGTTCGATAAATTATTCGTTAAAGAATACGAACGTCGTGTGAGGTCAATCAGAGGCACAAGAATGGCATGTTGACACTTTGGATCCCTTTATTCATATATTTACATTGTTTGACAATTTCAGTCCCGCTATATCAAACCATTACATGTTTAAAGTCCATGACACGTGTCTTCATAATATTGGTCGTGATTTTACGAGGTGTTACATAGCTACACATTAATTGATATGTTTCCTTGTCGCTTTCATACCGGGTTTTCAAGTACATACAAACATACTTTCAAATGTTTCAAAGGTTTATTCACAAACACACACATGAACTCGCTCAACTTTTGTTGATGATTTCAAACTACATGTATTTCAGGAAATTAAGTATGGATCTGGCGGGCGTTGGAGTTTACAAGTCAAGTCTCTAATAAAAGGTGTCATCCGAGGTCGAAGGGTTTGGGTTATGTATTTTATCTTGGATAAGATACATGGCTTGAAACATATATTCCGGTACATTTGTGGGACACAAGACTTAGGTCTTTTCTATCAAAAAGATCAAAAGTCCCAGCTTGTTGGGTATGCAGATGCCGGATATCTATCAGATCCTCACAAAGCAAAATCTCAGACAGGTTATGTATTCACATACGGCGGCACAGCAATTTCTTGGAAGTCAACTAAGCAAACACTTACAGCAACATCATCAAATCATGCCGAATTGATAGCACTATATGATGCTGGTCGAGAATGCGTGTGGTTGAGATCAATGATTAATCACATACAAGAAGCATGCGGATTAGAACAGGTCAAGAAGGAGCCGACAATTATTTATGAAGACAATGCTACTTGCATAGCTCAGATCAGACTAGGTTATATCAAGGGTGATCGAACAAAGCACATCTCACCAAAAATTTTCTCAACATATGACTTGCAGAAAGAAGGGGAAATTGATGTTCGCCAGATTAAGTCAAGTGAAAATCTAGCTGACCTGTTCACGAAATCTTTACCCAGAAGCAGTTTCGAGCAGCTATCACACAAGATCAGTCTTCGTAGATTGAAAGATGTTTGTTGAATTCAGGGGGAGAATTATACACGCTGTACTCTTTTTCCCTTAACTAAGTTTTGTCCCACTGGGTTTTCTTAGTAAGGTTTTTAATGAGGCAGCATAGCTTATCCAGTAGTATCAGTTTATTTATTCAGGTCCTGAAGTGCCTATTTAACATCATCCTGAAGTATGTTGTTAAACTGTGTATAATTCTAAATGTCTGAGGGGGAGTGTTATAAACCATACATTTTAGGCCCAACCCATTACTCATGGGCTTTAGGGTTTATAGTTATATTTATCTATATATTGTATTGTTGAATAGAATGAAGAAATACAATTTAGTTTTATCTCTATTTCTCTTTGGTTTTTATCAATAATAATATTTTTTTGTAGAACGTATATTAATAGTTATATTAAAAAATATAATATTTATGTATAACAAGATTAAATATAAATATAAAGTATACCAACCTTAATAAAATATAATCAATTAGAAATTACAGACATAAATATACAGTAACATTGGGTATTGAGTAGGGATGGCAAAAAAGCCCAAGCCCGATGGGTATACCCGAAACCCGAAAATATGGGCTGGGTATACCCGAAGCCCGATGGGTATGGGCCGGGTATGGGCTTAAAAAGGGAAAAAAATTCGGGTACGGGTACGGGTATGGGATTTAGTGATACCCGCCCGATACCCGGCCCATTTACCCGAATAATACCCGAAATAATCATATTATAAATTTCCATACACATAAACTTACTACACGCACTTATTACTATAGGACTAGTTCACCGTGTCTTGCTTCAGTCTCTTTTAAATAAATACTTGTCATTCTATCCGATGACTATGACTATCAGATTGTTTCTGAACTCCATATTTTGGTTGAAACACATTTTGGATGTTGTTTTTAGCAAGTGTAGTCAGTTATGTATTTTCTTTTTGCGGTTGTCTTGGATGAGTTGTCCAAGTTGATTCAGGAGACAGTTCCGTGGTGCATGCTTTTTGCAGACGATATTGTGTTGGTTGCAGAGACTAAACAGTGCCTGAACGCGAGGATAGAGGAGTGGCGAGTAGCTTTAGAGGGCAAGGGCCTAAGGATTAGTCGATCTAAGACTGAGTATCTACACTGTGATTTCAGCGATGTAGCCATTGACGATGAAACCCAAATCACCATTGAGGATCAATTGGTCCCGCAGGTAACTAGATTTAAGTATCTGGGGTCGTTTGTACAAAGAGATGGTGACATAGATAGTGATGTAACCCATCGCATACAGGCTGGCTGGTGTAGATGGAGGGCAGCCAGTGGGGTATTGTGCGATAGGAGGTTTCCAACTAAACTAAAGGGGAAATTTTACAGGGTAGCAGTTAGGCCAGCTATGCTTTATGGAACAGACTGTTGGGCTACCAAGAAGACACAAGCGCGCAAGATGGAGGTAGCAGAGATGAGGATGTTGAGGTGGATGTGTGGACATACGAGGTTAGATCGGATAAGAAATGAGGTTTTTAGGGAAAGACTAGGAGTGGCTAGTATAGCGGAGAAGATTAAGGAGGGGAGATTGAGATGGTTTGGGCATGTGAAGCGGAGGGAAGCGACGGCACCGGTTAGAGTAGTAGAAACTCTTACTGTGGAGGGGAGGAGAGGAAGAGGCAGACCCAAACTGACATGGGATGAGCAGATTAGGCATGATTTACTAGAGTTGCATCTTTCTGAGGACATGGTCCACGATAGGACTTCGTGGAGGCGTAGGATTAGGGTTAAGGATTTCTAGATGATATTGCAGTAAGGTCTTAGGTGTTTTTAAGGGACGTAGGCTTTTCTTTTCTTTAAGGAACTTTTCCGGTGATTGCCTTCTTGTGTTTATGCCCTAATGATGTTGTATGCTATTATACATGATTTCCATTGTGTTAACGCCCAAATGATGTTGTATGCCATTATACATGATTCACATTATATTGTGCCACTCTTATCATTTTCTTGGTATGGGCGACTTCTTATTTCTGTATTCTTTCTATATTCTTTGACTTGGTGTGTTGGTTTCCTGTTCGTTTTCGAGCCGAGGGTCTCTCTGGAAGCAGCCTCTCTATCCCTATGGATAGAGGCAAGGTCTGTCTACATCCCACCCTCCCCAGACCCTATAAATAGCTCTGCTATTTGTGGGATTTACTGGGTATGGTTATGGTTATGGTTATGATAGTCAGTTATGTATTACCTCAACTCTTCAACTTATGTTTAACTAGGCAGTAAGTAACATTTTGGATGTTGTTTTTAGCAAGTTCTAGTCATTTATGTATTACCTCAACTTTTTTTTTATTCAGCAATGAAATAGGCTAAACTGCAGTTTTTGTTGGCTACTACATACTCTTTTTTTAGGTAATATAGATGAGGAAGGAGAAGGGATTATGGACTATTATGGTTCCAATACACAAACACATGTTGATAGTAATCAACATAATCAAGAAGATCAACAAACAACCACAAATCAATCTCAAGAGCAAGGGAAACGAACTCATGAAGATTCTATTTTGTCCCAACGGGTATTTTTTAAGAAATTAACGGGTATACCCGATACCCGCGGGTATGCCCGATACCCGACGGGTAACGGGCCGGGTATGGGACACAGAATTACAACCGGGTACGGGCCTGGGATTACCAATACCCGGCCCAAAACCGGCCCATTGCCATTCCTAGTACTGAGATGCTTTAAATAGTATGGAACGGTAAGATTATGATAAAGATGGGATAAAATAAAAATATAGGTAAATGGGAACTTGATCATGTGATTTAAAAAGAATATATTATTAATGACCAAAAATTTTAAAAATAATAAAAGAAGAAACTATATGATGGAGTGATAATATCCTTTTATTGGTAGTTGGCAATTAACATGGATGTAAATTTCAAAGACATTCAGAAAAGGTATTAAAAAAGAGTATCGAACTGAGAGTATTATCTTGAATGTTAAAAGAAAAAGATGTAACATGAATAATAACAATTTACGAAATTAATTTCATTGAATGTATTATTTGAAGATTTGAAAAGTTGTTATCGAGATTTCAGGATTTTTTTTTTTTACGAAATTATTTTCATTAAATGTATTATTTGAAGATTTGAAAAGTTGTTATCGAGATTTCAGGATTTTTTTTTTTTTTTTTTTTTTTTTTTTGAATTTAGGATTAACTATGAAACTAAAGAGATTGTGTTTTAAGCGGAAATATAGAATTCTAGACAGTCTCGGTGATTGTCATGTGTCTTAATCTGATTTACTTTATTATATGTATAGATATAGATTAGGTTGTTTTTCCAATTGTTCGTAAGTTGATATTAATAATAAAAAGAAAAGTTTGTTTTTTTTTCTTTTGGTGCCTACTGTGTTCGATTGAACATCAAGACTTGTTTATACAACCTTTATTTGTTTGTTCAAGGGTGTTAAGCAAAAGTTTTAATTGGAGTTGCGTTCTTGATTCACTTGTGTAAACGACCTCAGATTTAACACTTACCATATCACACCACTTTAGATCTACAATCACCATTTTTATAAACTCAACTGCTTTTGTATATATGAATAACCGAGCAAAAGTTAAAATTGCATAAAAATATTTGTTAGACTGAGTCACTAAGAGGACCAATACCTAATTCATCTTCTATCTCATCCGTATCTTCAAACAGTTTCATAAACCGAGCCTGATCTTGCTGTCGCTTTCGCTTCTGCCAAATCTTGTATGCAAGAAGTAATCCCATGATCAATAGTACAGTAGAAGACACTACACTTAAACCAATGATTATTATCATAGACCAGTGCATTCCATTTTCTTTTTCATGAGAATGAGAGTCATTTTCTTTATCTGAGCTCTTGGGTGCGCCTGCAAAAAGTCAAACGTTCGATAGTTAATAGATTGTTAGATAAGTCGAGTCATGTTTGATCTCTAACGGGTCACAATGGTGAATGGTGAAAGTCTAGTAAAATGTATGTTCAAATAACACAACTTTTGATCATATTTGACACACTAAATATTTAAAATATTTTAACATACATACGTTCGGGTCAACCCGGTCCAATCCATGTCAACCCAAACCAGAAAGGTGGTTCAGGGTTCAGACTTCAGATGAATCCTCTTAATGGGTCAATTCGAGTTATGATTTATTTCTAAGGGTTAAAATAAAAAAAATAAAAACTGAAAAAGAAACGGGTCAAAATCCACCTTAATCAAAACATAGAACATTATTAAAAGAGTAAAGTACACGGATGGTCCCTGTGGTTTACCAAAATGTTGGATTTGATCCCTAGCTTTCCAAAAGTACAAGGATGGTCGCTATGTTTTGCACTTTGTAACGCATTAAGTCCCTGACTTTTTTCAAAAGTACATGGATGGTCCCTGTGGTTTGCACTTTGTAACGCAGTTAGTCTCTTAACTTGGACATGCTAAAACCTTTACATTTGTTGGCTAGGGACTAAATGTGTTACAAAGTGCAAACCACAAGGACCATTCGTGTACTTTTAGAAAGCTAGGGACCAAATCCAAAATTTTGGTAAACCACAAGGACCATCCATGTACTTTACTCTTATTAAAATAACATAATTCTTCTGAATCATATTTGACACGCTAATTAATCGTAAGAACTTGAATATTTTTGGACAAAAGGTGTTAAGGGGACAACCCAACCTGACCTGTTTTGAGCCGCATTGTTTATGTACCCGGATTGCCCCATTAAATATAAATAAACATGTACATGATATGCATATACGCAATACCTTTTTTTACACACTCTTTACAAACAAACGTTGCATTAAGTTCCTCGTCTTTGGTGTGAATGTACAGACCATCATCAGAGTTAAAATCATCAGGACAGAATTCCCACTCGTCAAACACATCGTCAGATTTAATAAGCCTCTCTTCATAAAATCCACATCTCTTGCATTTTATACTTTTGAAATCCACAAGAGGCTGAAAATATTAAACAATAAATAAACAAACAAACACATAAACCATATTACAAATATATCATGCCTTAATGAACTTGTTAAGTCTGAATCATATAAACTTTGATGAATCAAAAGACAACAAATAATCATATGCTTATGAACAGTGGCGAAGCTTGAGATTTCCGACGGGGGGGTCGAAAACGTATATACCCAAAAATTTCTATACGAAAAGCACATATATTACACTACGAGAATTACCATTATCTGGATGCATTACACGTTAGTGTCCATGTCAGACAATTTTTATCTATATAGCCATAAAATACGTGAAATTATTTCGCGTAACACTTGAAATGCCTTGGAATGTACAAACAAGACCCATTATTTAGGGGTTGTTTCGCAACTTCTGAATGGGTAAGTGTTGAAGCAGTAAGAGGTCTGAATCATTAAGAGCCAGCATAATGCTTAACTGTTTAGAGGCAAATGTCTGACCAATTCAGATAAGCCATTCAGACTCACTATAATGCTTAACCATTCATAGTCAAATGTCTGAACCATTCAGACATCTGCTCACGAAACAAACACTCTGAACCATTAAATGCTTAACCAGTAAGATGTCTGACCCATTAAGAGCTGAAACAAACAACCCCTTTTTTTACTTATACGCAAAATTCCTTTATACTTTATTTTCACAAAAAATGTGGGTCGTGTTTGTACATCCCTATGCATTCTTGATGATAGTAGATACCGCGTATCTCATGGCTATAAGACCAGGAGTCACCCACCAAGGGCGTTTACACCGTGCTGGCTCGCTAAAGAAGGGCGCCAAACCGTTTACTCACATTTTTTTTATATAAAGGAAAGATTATAAAATAATTGTGTTATTAGTTAAACCACTACACATAGTCTAACTCCACCCAAAAAGTGTTCATTTTTGTGATTTTTTTTTCTTACATTTGATTAGATTATGAATACCTGAAAAGATTCTTCATCCCTGAAAGTATATACAGTGTGTTTCTTCTTCACATCCTGCAAAACAGTCTTCTTCTCCCCTTTACATTGAAAGTAAACTTTCGGCGATGACGATATCCACGCATGAGTTGTATATATTTCAATAGAATGTAGTGTCACAACTGCTGATAACAAAACTTCTACAAAAAAAAAAAAAAAAAAAAAAAAAAAAAAAAAAAACCAGCCTAAATTCAACAAACACAAATTCAAATCTTTATATAACATTCAATTATTATTCAAATCAATAATAGAAAAGCTAAATTAGGTTGATTATAGATAAGAAATTAAGAATTACCCGGAAAACAAAAGAGGAGAATGATTGAAACCCTAGAAATCGAACGACTCGCCATTGACGCGATGAAACACAGATCAATCGGCCATTGAAATTATTATAATTATTCTGATGATGATGATTATACGAGATAAATTAGGGAAATGTTATTGAATAGATCAATTTCTTCGACCTAACGGTCCTAACGTACGGAATGGGAAGTCACGTGATTAACACGTGATTATGGTAAGAGGAGTGGAGAAATGGAGGGAAAGTTAGTAATATGTTAGTTAGAGTTAATGGTACAAACGAGCTGAGAGCTACTCAAGATTGGTTTGAGAAAAAACTCGAAACGAGTCGAGCTTTATTGAGCCCGAGTCGAGCTTAAAGCCCGTTTATTTATCGAGTCCGAGCTCGAGTCTGGCATGTGAAGCTCGTTGGGCTCGTCGAGCTTTAGTGTAAACGAGCCGAGCCAAGCCGAGCTTATTTAAACTTATTTACGAGCCCACCCCGAACATAAAAATAAGCTTATTTAGTAAAGGAGACCGAGCCCTAGCTTCACTTATCGAGCTCACGAACCTAAAAAGTCTATTATTTTTATTTAATATATTAAATAACAGATAATAAACGAGCTGGAGCTCAAGTTTAAGAAAATACCAACAAGCCGAGCTCTAGCTTTGAAAAAATGCTCGAATTAAGATGAGCTTGAGCTCTCATAAGTTAATTGAGCTCTCATAAGTTAATTGAGCTCGAGTTAACGGTAACGAGGGAGGTGTTTTTTTCGTTTACGACTCTGGTGAAACCGATAAAACCTTTTATGAAAGACATTGTCGACAACAATAAGATCAAAAGGTCAAATAGTATTTGTCTCTAGTGGGATTGCATTGTTGTTATTGATCAGCGATAGAACGACACACTATAGGTTTCATATTCCTTTCAATCATACCGAGGATTCAGTTTGTTATTTAAAACCAGACAATTGTGTGGCTAACTTACTTCACGAGGCGAAGTTGATTATATGGGATGACACACCAATTGTCCATCAAACATGCATTAAAAGCGTTTGATAAAACCATACAATTGTGTGGCTAACTTTCTATCAGTTCTCAAATCCCATTTGAAGGTAAGGTTAGGTGCTGCTAGTATTTTAAGAGGTAAAATGTCTGCAGTCCTGCAGACATCTGTAGAAGAAGAGGTGGACCAAACTTTTGCAGTATGCAAGAAGAATACTGTTTGTTTTTTAACGTATGTAGACTTCTAAAATAAACCAGTGGTGGTTGTGGTGTTGGACATTGGTGGTGGGTGGTTGTGGTGGTGATGGACGGTGGTGGGTGGTGGTGTTTAACCCTTCTGCAGACCTTAGAAGATCTAAGAAGTGGTTGGGTCAAGTCTGCACCAAGAAGAACTCGTGTAAAGGTTTTTTAATGAAACGTCTTCGGAAAAACAAACAGTCTGCATGTGACAATGTCTGCGCGGCGAAGATAGAAGAGACTGCGCAGATCTTTTTTAGAAATCAAACACCACCTTAGTGTTTTTTTGTGAGGATTTTAGACAATTTCTTTATGTTGTTCAAAATGGTCGAAGACAAGATATTGTGAACGCCTCATTAAGTTCATAATATCTTTGGAGTAAATGTACGTTGCTAAGGTTAACCAAAAAGCCATGAGGTTAACCATTGGAAGTTCTGCTCTTATAACAACCCTCCAAAATATTTTCGACGCCCTAAAATATATTAAAATACCCCAATATGTCCTAAAATATACCCCGTATGTGAAAACCGAGCCCAAATACTTTTATTTTTATAAAAATTATATAAAAACAAGTTTTATGGTCTCTCGCGGGGCGCGTAGCCTTTGGCTACTTCTTACGCGGGCCGCGACAACTCAACCACCAGGTCGCACCCAGTGCTGCCACGTGGCACAACGCGTGTGAAGGCTAGTGTGATGACTGGGCCAGGCTAGGGCCTACCAGCCTACTACGCGGGCCGCGTAGACCTTGGCCGGAGTTTACGCGGGGCACGACAAAACCAGAATCAGGCCCTATATAAAGAGGCCATCGGCCTTCAGTTTCGATCGCTCATTTCTTTTCTTTCTCACGAATTTCTGAAGAAGTAAACATAATTCTCGGGTATAATACCCCCTAATTAACGAATTTTTTCCCCATTGTAAGTATTATAACCCCGGTTACGTATTAGATACGCTGCCCGATTGATCCAGGGTTCCGAAACGGTTGTCGAGGTTCTGCCTGACGTAGTCGTTGGAATGCCGTCTAGGGGAGGGTATTACTAATGTAAATATTGGGTTATTATACTGTAACAACCCTCGGTAAAACCGACACCCTCATAATATTTCCGACACCCTAATATATTTTAGAATGTCCCAATATGTCTTTAAATACACCCCGTATGTGATAACCGAGCCCGAAATACGTTATAGTATTTAAAATAAATTAAAAACAAGAAATATTAAGTTGAGGCGGGCCGCGTAGGACTTCACCCCAACCTCACGCGGACGGTATCAAGGCTGAAACTTGATTCCGGTGAAATTATAAGTTAAGGCGGGCCGCGTAAGCTCACCTTAACTCTTACGCGGGCCATATGAGATCATCAAACGCGGAGACACCCTGAGCCGACACGTGTTGACATCGTGGCGGACCTACATGCTGACCCAGCTAAGCTATACGGTTAACCAGGGTTGACGCGGGCCGTGTAACCCTTGTCTGTTCTTTACGCGGGCCGCGTGGAGACCTGATGTTAGCACTATATAAGCAGGCAACGGGTTTTCGTTTTCCGTCGCTCACAATTTCATTCTCAATCACAATTTATGTAGTAGAGTTATAATACGCGGGTATTATACCACCCTAATTAGCGAGGTTCTGCTCCGTTGTAAGTATTATAACCCCAGTTTCTTAATAGATACGCTGCCCGATTGATTTAGGGTTCCGTAACAACTATCGTGGTTCTGCCCGACGTAGTTGTTGGAATGCCGTCTCGGGGAAGATATCATTTATATTCTTTAAAGGGTTATGATACTAACCAATGTACATTTGTATAAATTATAGATTATATCCAGGAAACCCTTACGCGAAGTCTAAGATAGCAATGTGAGTTTATCCTCTTTTTGTTAACCTTTTTGGAATGTTTTACAAAACCTTAATTGTTTTACAATGTGATTAAGCAGTGATTGAGTCTTTGTAGTTCTTCAATTACTGCCAGTATGTTGGGGTTTTGTATACAAAATTTACTACTTGCGAGTAGTAAGTCGGTACGACAGTACGTTATAATTGGACAACGAGTTAGCCAATGTGTAACTTGACCATAGCCACAAATCCGGTCGAGTGGCAAATACTGAATGAGTAATTGTGTAGAAATAAACAATGTGATCGCTCTTAATACTGTTTTAGTTGATAAAATGTTTCTTGATTAAACTGGGATTCACTCACCAATATTTCCGACTGACAAATGTTTTTAAAACACGTTACAGGTAACACGATGTGACAGCCAATTAGTAAAAAGCCAGCTGGAGAGCATTGAAGGCTTGGGAAAAATGTCACACCCCCAAAATCCACATGCGGAATACCACCGCTTGGAGGCGTGACTGACCAGGATCCAGCCACTAATTATTTTGAACGGTTTAGTTATTATTACAAATAATTGTCTAATTAGCGACCAATTTAAATTTTTTTCAAAACATAGTTTAAGTTTGCAGCGGAAGGGAAAAGAGAACATGTCGTAATTTAAAACCACAAGTTGTTCATATGAAACTTACGAACCACGCACTCCATCCGATTGCAACGTCCGTCCATTGCTGTATCGAGCAACCTGCAAAGCATGCAGTAGAGTGTCAACATAAAGTTGGCGAGTTCACGAGTTTAGTGTTTTCCAGTTTTATTTCCAAAAACTTGTTTTAACCAGTTAATTTATCCGTTTATACATGCGATGGGGAGCTACCCCATAAGTAAGCGACTAAACTGTTTTTACAATACCGAATACTATTCATCCGTACGTTTCCGTAGAGTGCCCCGTTTGTCAATGTTCTATCATCATTGACGGTTGCCAGAGTACATTAGTTCACGCCCGATCCCATACGCGGGCACGGTGTGAGGTTGGTGAGACCTAAATAGCGCTATCAACTAATAACCCGTTCGCCTGACCCCGGCGACTAATCGGTATTAAGAAGTGAGGACTTGAGTGATAGAGTTTTGTTTAGTGTTGCTTGTTGCATCCAGTATAAACAGTAATTAACTAAAAGTTCCCAGTAACAAGGGAAGTAAGTAAGTTTGTTCCCAGTAACAAGGGAAGAAAAGTAAGTTTGTATCCCTCACAAGGGGATAGAAATACCGTATCCCGCACAAGGAGATAGTAAGCAATCCCAAACCAGGAAAAGTGTTTTGTTCTGTTTCCCAATCCACCGGGAACGCATGCTTTAAGTAAAAAGTAGTGAACTCACCTTTGCTTTGCTCGGTAGTAAATTTACTCGTGTTAGGTTGGTCAACCATACCCTATTATGGTTATACATATTTATTAGGTCCGTATGCAAGTAGTGTCACGTATAAGTTACACGTATCTAGCATGTAGCACGTAAATCCACATTTCATATAATACACATACTTTGCATAATGTACAGTAATTGTAACAGTAACACGTATCATACCAGCATGCATGTTATTGGGCCTATTCTAGCGTATGAACAATTAATCAACATCAGTTAGACATCAACAGTCAAACAACAACACTAGTATATAGTCCAAAACATCAGTTTGTGCGGCCCAACAACTAAGCAGAGTAGTCCAGTCGAAACTGGATAGTCTCGACTCGAGACTATGAGGTCTCGAGTCGCAACCGCTGGACTCTAAGTCGAAATCAGCAGGTCTGGAGTTGTGAACATTTGAGTCGTAACCGTAGAGGTCTCGAGTCGCAACTGATGCAGGTTCTGGTCTCGAGTCGCAACCGGACTCGCAAACACGGTCTCGGTTCATGCTGTTTTGGTCTCGAGTCGCAACCGGACTCGTAACTGTGGTTTCGAGTCATAAGGTTTGTGTGCCGATCACGTGTGGTTTCGAGTCGCAACCAGGTGTTTGCGACTCGCAACCGATGTCGCAACCGAGGGATTTCGACTCATCATGTGGCGGTCTCGATTAACAAAAACTGTGGGATCTTAGAACCTTATCCATTTGTACGATCCACTCACATTTCAAATATATTCATGTTCCTAAATCAAACGAATAAGACAAAAAGTACATGGTGCACATAATTTTTGAATCAATCACTTGGCACTATATCTTCTTTCTCTCACTTATGCATTCCTAAATTGTACCTTGTGTATATAAGCTTGTACCACCATGAAAACACAGTAACAATATTCAAACAAAAAAAACCCAGTTCATCAAAACTTCAAAAACCCAGATCCTATTTATGATAGCCATGTTTAACAGACAATCATCATCATCGTTTCTCAAGCTAACTAACAGGGATCATTAACAACAACTAACAAGATAATCATTATCATCATCATACGAAATGAATAATCAGACATTATTGTATTCAACATTTCCAAAACCCAGGTTCGTTAAATCAATTATATCAAGAACTCTAGCATGTGAACCTTTAGTCAAATTATATCTAACTGGTGGTTATTTAACGTGAACAGTCATCTAGCCAATATCATCAAGCATGCATGGCCAGGTTGTACGTTGGGCTTACATACTTGTACACACCATTAAAGCACATAACAAAGCTTTTAAATAAGAAAACCCAGGTTCTTTATTTACTACAGCTGCTAAACAATAAGAGGTATTTATCATCATCCTATTCTCCAATATTCAATCAAACACATGACACATCGATATCTAATAAATATTTAAGCATGCATCGATCACTTGTACCCTGTGCAACACAACTTGTACCCACCAAGAACATTCAAAAGAAACCCAGATTCGAATGGAATAGTGCATTAGCCTAAGTCTACTTTGTATATTACTAGCTCACGTTTACAACTACTTGATCTTGTGAATAAAGATGATGAACATATGAAAAGCACTCTACACAGTCATCATAACAAGCAATTGTTCAAACATGGAAACCCAGATTTCCTACTCGGATTCAGAGTGAACATCAACCATTTAAAACCCAAGTTTCTTCATGATTTTATACTCCTATTCACAGAGCCCTTTGATGATTTTTAAGAAACAGTTGTGACCTCAGCACTATCATCATCCTCACATAAACCAGACAATCATTTTTCATTTAAAATCATTCAAATATGCATGTAAGGTTGTACACACCATGAAAGCATGAAGTCAAGCTTTTAAACATCACTCAGCAGATTCATACGGTTTGACAAATCAAGCATACAATTTAAAGGCGGCGTTCTAACCTGGTTCCGGGTTCGTAACGGTGTGTGTTGGACAGAGAAACAGAGCTCCGAGCAGTGGAGACCCGAGCCGCCGCTGAGTGATCGGAGCGTATGGAGGTTATTGAAGGTTTAAACGGAGGTAGAGAGTTGAGCGCGCAGTCGGAAAGGAATTCTCCGATGATGGCGGAATAGGTGTTGCAGGTTTGCTTTAGAAAGTTGAAGTTTTAGGAGAGAGACTGAGGTGAAAGAGATGTGACGGCTGATTGTTATGTAGGGTTTTTATTAAAAAATGAGGGTGGGGTTTTATAAAGAGTATATATATAAAGTGTAGGGTTTAGGTTAATTAGGGAGTGGGGCTTGGGCCTAACCCATGTGTATGGATTCCAAATTCAATGTCTAGCTAAAACAAACAGGCCCGATTAAAATTAACTAGTTGCGTAATTAAATAAATCGTTCGTCGCGTGTTACAAAAATCCGATAAACAAATAATAAAAATAATAATACTAAAATAGATTACCCCTCTCGACGATCACGGTCGAGAGTACGGGTTGTCACATTCTCCCCATGTTACAGGAATTTCGTCCTCGAAATTTAAGCTAAGAAATACGATTCGCTCTAAATGTATACATAGACTCCATTACCATACGTAGATACAAGCAGTCTCACGAAAGTCCACAGAACGAATATGCGAGCCACATAACACATACAGTCACATAGCATTAGATTCACAGAGTTAGTACGTATCTCACATAGTACAGATTCTCACAAACTTAACTATAACATCCAAGAAACGTACAGGAAAACCCGAGGTGTCACATTATCCCCAAGTTCAAGAAATTTCGTCCCGAAATTTAGCACGCAGCCACTGTCAAGCTAGTGTGTTTAAACTTTTGCGTAGGGTGTCACATCACCCCTTGTTGGTTTGAAATTTCTTCCCGAAATTTAGCGGTAGCCTCAGTGCTGGAAGTAATGTTTGCAAACAACTGGGGATACATGCGCATCAGCTGGTTTTCCCGTTCCCAGGTAAACTCTGGGCCATGGCGTGAGTCCCAACGAACTCGGTCTGTTACTCCACGCTAGAGGGCTTTGATTTCTTGATCCTTAATCTCAACCGGTTCCTCAACGAAGCGTAGTTTGTTGTTGATCACGAGTTCCTAAAAAGGAATAACGAATGTCTCATCTGACAGACTCTTCTTCAGATCGGGTATGTGAAAGACGTTGCGTACCGCGTTCAACTTTTTCAGGCAGGTTTAGTCAGTATGCTACCTTTCTGATCGTTTCGATACCTCGAACGGTCCAACATATCACGGATTAAGCTCGTCTCGTTAGCCATAATGTACCATACCCTTCCAGGGTGAAACTTTAAGCAGAATCCAGTCTCCGACTAGGAATTCTAGAGGTTTCCTACGCTTATCCTCGTAGCCTTTCTGACGGTCTGGAGTTGCCGTCATGCGTTGTCTGTTCCGGGCAATCCCACCTGTAGTGTCAAGTGCAAGTTCTGGGCCGGTACTTTGGCTTCCGCCCAACACAGAGGTGACCGGCATCTGCGTTCGTGCAATGCCTCAAATGGTGCTGCCTGAATGCTAGTGTGGTAGCAGTTGTTGGGAGAGAATTCTACAGAAGGGAAGTGTCACTAGTATCCAAGGGTCGATAACACATGCTCTCAGCATGCCTTTGAGTGTTTGGATGGTGCGGTTGGCCGGACCATCAGTTTGAGGGCGATAAGTGGTGCTCATGCCTAACAGTGCGCCAAAAGTCTTTTATGTACAGTCTTGTGACGAATCGGATGCAAAACGTGGGTTACGGTCAGATATAAGAGAAGTTGGCGCCCCGTGCCTAGTATCTACTTTTATCAAGTAGATGGTTGCAAGTTCGAAAACTTGTCGGTTTCTTTGGTCGCGTGTCGTTACCGGTAGACATTTCATCAATGCCTCGGACAGGATATCATAAGATAGGAGCACCTCATAGATTATCTTTCAATGGCTGGAGTGGCAGATTATTGTGCATCTCCCAAATGTTAGGCGATACCCTTCGAGTCAAAATCGTGAGGGGGTTGCGTATACGGTCGAGAATTGCGGGCGTTGCGACGTTAAAAGTCGCGCGTTGAAAACTTAGCGCAAGGCGATTTTGCGTCGTAGAAGTACCAGGGTAGAGCGTAGGAGTCGTCCCGATTCCCACTGGTTTTTGGAATAGGTTCGGGCGTCGTCGAAAGAAACAAGTGTCAAATCTTGACAGGATGAAATAAATTCGAGTGTCGTAACTAGGTGTTGATCGTATCGAGTTTCGAAGAACAGTGCTTGCGATACCCGTTACCCCTGGGGTATCCTTGGTTCGTTGCTCCAACGAGTAATATTTGTAGGAAGAAATTCGTCCAAACGGAGATTTGCGCAGAGCAGAGTAGGATAAGGATCATGGAATCCGTGAAACACAATACGAGTAGCGAGACAATGCAAGGAGGGTAATCAAAATCGATGCGTTCAACTTGAGGCAAAACATAAAGGCTTTGGGGTTGGCAATAGAGATTTATCTGATGTTGATGAGGTAGTTGGTTGTACACAAGCTATGGGCGTTTAGAATAAGGAACGTCGCTTGCTGATGAGGGGTGTTATGTCGACGTGGTTAGCGTAAAATGAAATAGCTAGAGAGGGATGGTCGTCGTGCGGGTCTGTAGGTTTCAGGGTCTATTGAGGCATCTGGCAGGATGTGATTTCTCAGGTCGGTAGAAGATCAAGTTTGAGTGGGTTGTTCTAAGTTGTGCAAATGAGTTTGAAATAGCGCTTGCGTCGTCGAGGGGGTTTCGATGTGAAATTGCAAAAATAGGTCTTTGAGAAAGTAGGATTGAAGTAACACGTTGCTAAATTTCAAGGACTAAAAAGTTTGTCGACTAAAGGTCGAGGTTGTTGAATTCACTAACTGATGAGAGATCTGGTCAAGGTTTCTATACGAAGAAACGTGGATGTCGTGATAAAGAAACGATAGGAGCGGGGATACCATCTGAGCAATAAACGCGAATTCGTACGAAAGCTAATGAAAGGATTCACGGAATCAGAAAAGTCATCGAGGAATAATGGTTCCAGCAAATGGAGGATAAGGTAAGCATCTAGGTCACCGTAATCGTCGGTGGGTCGACTGGCTCGTGTCGTTGTCTTGCCACGCCTTCCAATCCGCTGGTTTGTAAGAAAGATATCACCTCACTGAGTTTTGGGGCGTGCTACGGTATAAGGTTCAACTCGAATAAAGATTTACCATGTAACGAGGAATTAGGGAAATGACTTCGTGGTCGATGGAAAATTGATACGATTGCTGGCAGTGCAATGAGAAGTATACACCACGCATGCTTTTCGTGTTCGAGACGTGCAAATAGAAACCCGAAAAGTGTAGACTTACTAGAATGCTTCAAGAATCCAGGTGATCGATCGGATGAGAGAATGAGTCTCAACACTCAAGTCGGGAAAAGAAGTACGTGAATACAAAGGATGTGAATGACGTTGTCAATCCTACTAATCTTGGCTAGTTGCTCCACACATGAAGCCAAATCGTTGTGCCACTGCGCCATAGCAGTTTGTTTTCCCCAATAATGGGTGATTTAGGATTTGCTCTCCTTCGTCGTTTTGCCCTCGAAACTTCTTCCTAGGATCCGCAGCGGGCTCCTAGAGGTTCATCGCGTCGATTTGTTCTAGCCCATAACGGAAATCGGAAAGAAAATGCGTGGGCGAGACAGTTAGGGACAACTGGTTCCTTGCCCTCAACGTGTCGTGATTTCGAATCAAGGTTAGGAGATTCCACTCTCGCTTAGCGCACATCAGGTTTGCGTAGTTTTCGTACGATTCACAGTACTGAATACCAACTATACAGCTACGTATTTACGCACATATGCTACATATATACATACACATTTATACATATATTTGTGCACAAGTAAATGCCGATGACTAAAATTACCATGTGAGTACCTAAGTCTGACGAACCTTGCAATCCGGAGTGTGGTGTCGTTGTGGTTTTTATTAAGGAACGGTTATAGTCTGGTTTCCATATAAAAACATTTTTCATCTTAAAAATATTTTATATCTTAAACCTAGTTCACTATAACCTATGGCTCTGATACCAATCTGTCACACCCCCAAAATCCACATGCGGAATACCACCGCTTGGAGGCGTGACTGACCAGGATCCAGCCACTAATTATTTTGAACGGTTTAGTTATTATTACAAATAATTGTCTAATTAGCGACCAATTTAATTTTTTTTCAAAACATAGTTTAAGTTTGCAGCGGAAGGGAAAAGAGAACATGTCGTAATTTAAAACCACAAGTTGTTCATATGAAACTTACGAACCACGCACTCCATCCGATTGCAACGTCCGTCCATTGCTGTATCGAGCAACCTGCAAAGCATGCGGTAGAGTGTCAACATAAAGTTGGCGAGTTCACGAGTTTAGTGTTTTCCAGTTTTATTTCCAAAAACTTGTTTTAACCAGTTAATTTATCCGTTTATACATGCGATGGGGAGCTACCCCATAAGTAAGCGACTAAACTGTTTTTACAATACCGAATACTATTCATCCGTACGTTTCCGTAGAGTGCCCCGTTTGTCAATGTTCTATCATCATTGACGGTTGCCAGAGTACATTAGTTCACGCCCGATCCCATACGCGGGCACGGTGTGAGGTTGGTGAGACCTAAATAGCGCTATCAACTAATAACCCGTTCGCCTGACCCCGGCGACTAATCGGTATTAAGAAGTGAGGACTTGAGTGATAGAGTTTTGTTTAGTGTTGCTTGTTGCATCCAGTATAAACAGTAATTAACTAAAAGTTCCCAGTAACAAGGGAAGTAAGTAAGTTTGTTCCCAGTAACAAGGGAAGAAAAGTAAGTTTGTATCCCTCACAAGGGGATAGAAATACCGTATCCCGCACAAGGAGATAGTAAGCAATCCCAAACCAGGAAAAGTGTTTTGTTCTGTTTCCCAATCCACCGGGAACGCATGCTTTAAGTAAAAAGTAGTGAACTCACCTTTGCTTTGCTCGGTAGTAAATTTACTCGTGTTAGGTTGGTCAACCATACCCTATTATGGTTATACATATTTATTAGGTCCGTATGCAAGTAGTGTCACGTATAAGTTACACGTATCTAGCATGTAGCACGTAAATCCACATTTCATATAATACACATACTTTGCATAATGTACAGTAATTGTAACAGTAACACGTATCATACCAGCATGCATGTTATTGGGCCTATTCTAGCGTATGAACAATTAATCAATATCAGTTAGACATCAACAGTCAAACAACAACACTAGTACATAGTCCAAAACATCAGTTTGTGCGGCCCAACAACTAAGCAGAGTAGTCCAGTCGAAACTGGATAGTCTCGACTCGAGACTATGAGGTCTCGAGTCGCAACCGCTGGACTCTAAGTCGAAATCAGCAGGTCTGGAGTTGTGAACATTTGAGTCGCAACCGTAGAGGTCTCGAGTCGCAACTGATGCAGGTTCTGGTCTCGAGTCGCAACCGGACTCGCAAACACGGTCTCGGTTCATGCTGTTTTGGTCTCGAGTCGCAACCGGACTCGTAACTGTGGTTTCGAGTCATAAGGTTTGTGTGCCGATCACGTGTGGTTTCGAGTCGCAACCAGGTGTTTGCGACTCGCAACCGATGTCGCAACCGAGGGATTTCGACTCATCATGTGGCGGTCTCGATTAACAAAAACTGTGGGATCTTAGAACCTTATCCATTTGTACGATCCACTCACATTTCAAATATATTCATGTTCCTAAATCAAACGAAAAAGACAAAAAGTACATGGTGCACATAATTTTTGAATCAATCACTTGGCACTATATCTTCTTTCTCTCACTTATGCATTCCTAAATTGTACCTTGTGTATATAAGCTTGTACCACCATGAAAACACAGTAACAATATTCAAACAAAAAAAACCCAGTTCATCAAAACTTCAAAAACCCAGATCCTATTTATGATAGCCATGTTTAACAGACAATCATCATCATCGTTTCTCAAGCTAACTAACAGGGATCATTAACAACAACTAACAAGATAATCATTATCATCATCATACGAAATGAATAATCAGACATTATTGTATTCAACATTTCCAAAACCCAGGTTCGTTAAATCAATTATATCAAGAACTCTAGCATGTGAACCTTTAGTCAAATTATATCTAACTGGTGGTTATTTAACGTGAACAGTCATCTAGCCAATATCATCAAGCATGCATGGCCAGGTTGTACGTTGGGCTTACATACTTGTACACACCATTAAAGCACATAACAAAGCTTTTAAATAAGAAAACCCAGGTTCTTTATTTACTACAGCTGCTAAACAATAAGAGGTATTTATCATCATCCTATTCTCCAATATTCAATCAAACACATGACACATCGATATCTAATAAATATTTAAGCATGCATCGATCACTTGTACCCTGTGCAACACAACTTGTACCCACCAAGAACATTCAAAAGAAACCCAGATTCGAATGGAATAGTGCATTAGCCTAAGTCTACTTTGTATATTACTAGCTCACGTTTACAACTACTTGATCTTGTGAATAAAGATGATGAACATATGAAAAGCACTCTACACAGTCATCATAACAAGCAATTGTTCAAACATGGAAACCCAGATTTCCTACTCGGATTCAGAGTGAACATCAACCATTTAAAACCCAAGTTTCTTCATGATTTTATACTCCTATTCACAGAGCCCTTTGATGATTTTTAAGAAACAGTTGTGACCTCAGCACTATCATCATCCTCACATAAACCAGACAATCATTTTTCATTTAAAATCATTCAAATATGCATGTAAGGTTGTACACACCATGAAAGCATGAAGTCAAGCTTTTAAACATCACTCAGCAGATTCATACGGTTTGACAAATCAAGCATACAATTTAAAGGCGGCGTTCTAACCTGGTTCCGGGTTCGTAACGGTGTGTGTTGGACAGAGAAACAGAGCTCCGAGCAGTGGAGACCCGAGCCGCCGCTGAGTGATCGGAGCGTATGGAGGTTATTGAAGGTTTAAATGGAGGTAGAGAGTTGAGCGCGCAGTCGGAAAGGAATTCTCCGATGATGGCGGAATAGGTGTTGCAGGTTTGCTTTAGAAAGTTGAAGTTTTAGGAGAGAGACTGAGGTGAAAGAGATGTGACGGCTGATTGTTATGTAGGGTTTTTATTAAAAAATGAGGGTGGGGTTTTATAAAGAGTATATATATAAAGTGTAGGGTTTAGGTTAATTAGGGAGTGGGGCTTGGGCCTAACCCATGTGTATGGATTCCAAATTCAATGTCTAGCTAAAACAAACAGGCCCGATTAAAATTAACTAGTTGCGTAATTAAATAAATGGTTCGTCGCGTGTTACAAAAATCCGATAAACAAATAATAAAAATAATAATACTAAAATAGATTACCCCTCTCGACGATCACGGTCGAGAGTACGGGTTGTCACAAAAAATGTGGCTATAAAAGTTACCTAATAAACGATGTTTTAAATTCAATAAAATAGGGTTTGTCCCCATAAATGTATTGTAATAAGAAACTTGGGTTTTGCCCATGTGATTATTAATATCAAATATGGTGGTTTTACTCTGATAAACATTTCCTAACTACGGTGCTGATGTAATTTCCGCTGCCAAATTTAAACAACCTGATACCACCAAAACTCTGAGCTCGCGTCCTCCCGTTCCCGGGACAGATAAGGGATCGGGGATTGCGACAGAAGGTGGTATCAGAGCCTAGCCACTGGTCTGAGCCAAAGAAGTGTTCTGCTGACACTTAAATTCTAAATTCTGTGTTAGGAAATAAATTATGGAAATACGTACATAACTGTATTTATTTGTTATGTGTTATTTGACTATTTGTTAGTTTACAGTATTAGTGATCAAGAACCCTCAGACATGAGTCGTCAGTTGTCTGATTCACCTAGGAGTGAAGGTACTTCTTCACAGCCTGCCCTTTCTGGGTATTCTGCTGATCAGGAAGAATGAATGTTTGCTTTTAAAGCTCAGTCAGAAGAGCCATTCCCTCATAAGAAACGAGGATGGTTCAGTAAGGAAGCCTTTGCTCGTAGGAAGAGAATGCGAAAGTTGCAACAACAAATAGTTCTAGCAGCTGCTAAGCGAAAAACAGATGCCCATACACAGGATATGCTTAATAGAAGCCTAGCCAATTTCCATATCCTAACTACTACTGTTGCTGACCCAAGTCTGGAACAATTAGTAGCACCCCAACCACAACTATCAATCCCAGAACAACCCATGGAGATAGAAAACCCTGAAAACCAAGTGGAGATCTTTAACCCAGAAGAAATCCCTAGGATACCTGCACCAAACCCCCTAGATCCAAATTACGACCCCTGGTGGGACGATAATAGGGACTTTGTGCAACGTTACCCTATACATGAAGACACGCCCATACAGAACATAGGAGCCTATCAAGGTATGGACCCTTTAGATCCCTATTACCACAATGATTATATTAGGGAGATCTTAGAAGATCCTTACCGATTTCAGGCACTTTCACCCCCATATCAGGAACCCGCACCCCAGATTCCGAACCCAGTCCTAGAACCTGCACACCCAATGAGTGCATAAAACGTCCAAGAACTTAGGACTTTCGGTGAGGAAATTTTAGAGAGCAGTGAGAGAATGAGACAGGTGGGAGAGCGTCTCATATGGAAATACGATGAGCGCAATATGGATTTTTGGATAAATCCATATCCGTAATGTGATGGAGAAAATAGTAGTAGTAATAATATAATAAAATAAAATAAAATAAAATAAAATATGTGTGTATGGATGCATATTACTATTAGTGTGATTCTATTTCTCTTGGTATTGTAATTTTATTTCAGTACTAGTGTAATAGATGCATAATAGTATATGAAAATAGAGTAAAAGTCGCAATGATCGACGCTTTTGGCTAGATTGCGTGTCATGTGATTAACTATATTAAATTATTATCTTGTGATATTAATATGGGGTAAATGTTTAAAATTCAGATGGCCAACGAAGGAAATCAAGAAAATCTGAATAATGATAACCAGAGTAACATTAACGTGATTAATGAGAATCCGAGCATCAATAACAATGGAAACCAAGTGGATAATAGTGTTATCCAACACATAGTGGCACAGGGTGTAACACCTCGAAAAATCACGTCCAATGAAGTATTGACACGTGTAATAAACCCTAATGAAGTCAAACGTTGAATTCAAGGGACTAATTTTTCGAAGAATCGAAAAACTTTGATTATGAAAGAACTGGAAGTATTATCATACCTAAAATAAGTTTCTAATTAACCTTTTATGGTTTTATATTCACAAATGAGCCACTTGTTAATCAAGTGTAGCCTTTTATGTAATTAATTGAAAGTTTGCGCAGAAAAGGGTTAAAAGCGTCAACATGTTAATTCTTACCTCTGAGTGACCTTTTAACAAACCGAGAGCCTCATGATATTTTATTATACTCTTGGGATTTGCCAATCATTGGCCATCCAAGGCTTTTATGCCTAAAAGTGAAGTTACGCGCAACTTTGCAAGTATAAGGGACTAGAAGTGTCAATATGTTTAATTATACCTCTGAATGACCTTTTATCGAGCCCGAAGCATTATGATGTTTAATAATACTTTCAAGAATGCCTAATATGGATTAGATGAGGTTTCAATACTATTAATCGATGATATACACAAGTTTGCGCATTAGAGGGACCTAAAGCGTCAAACTGTTAAAGTATACCGATTCGTATGTTATCGGACCTTCCGGAATATGACCATGAGTCAAACATACCCTATTTATACTTCTCATAGCTTAGATATAGGCTTAGAGGTGTTTGGTGCGCAAAAATAAACTTTTAAGTCATGCAGGGACTAAAAGTGTCAAAAAGCGCACAAGTTTGCGTTTACACGCATATCTTACATTCTGAATATTCCCGGACACCCAAAAATTTATGTAAGCACTAAAATATTTTATTTTAGTGTTTGGCTTTATAAAATTCCATTCGTCGCGTCGTTTGGATTGTTTTTCGCGTCCGTCTGTGTTTCGTCGTAATTAGCCGAACAACGTGACCGTACGACCAAACGAACCGACATCCTACATATTTTTGAGCATGTTTCATGTTCTCTATGCTTAGGCATCATTATAAAGCCTTAAAATGGTTTAACAGGCCTTAGAGGTGTCGGAAATGACATTTGGAAGTTCAGGGGCCAAACATGTCGACTTTTGAAAGTTTTTGGTGGCTGCCCACGTCCTTGCGCACCGTAAAAATTTTACCTTGCGGTGCGCAAGCATCTCCCAGATGCAGAAACTCGTTTTTCTTGGCTATTCAAGTCCATTAAACGACTTATGGAGATATTTATCAATTCCATGCGCGTCCCCTACTGATTTTAGAGCTTAGGGGCACTTGTTATTGATCTAGATCATTTCATAGACTTAGTTGTCATCATCTAATGGATCAAAAATCACTATAAAAGGCCATTGTTTGCAAACATTTTTGATCATCCATTCCATCTGCAATTGTGGGACTTTCTGGAGCTCAAGAGCAGACACCAAGCATCCCTAATCGTGATTAGGACTTTGGTAAGCACCCTTGACCTTCCTTGATTAAGTTTTGCTTAGTTATTAGCCTAAAAGTCAAACCATCGTAATTAACGGTTGACTTAGAGATTAATCATTAATGGTCCAGTGATTAGTCGAATTGAAGGTAGTTATAAGTTGGTAATTATGTGGGCATTAAACCCTTAAAAGGGCACCCATTGATTCCCACTCTAACTAGATCAAATGTTGGGTCAAAGTTGTTTAGAAAAAGTCAACAGAAGCTTAATTTGCAAATTAACATGTAATTAGCAATGTAGAAGGCATGTAACTTATTTTATCACTCATATAACTTGGTAGTAAGTATAAGAACTGATCTAAGCTTGTTTAATCCGACAATTTTCTGTTTAGACCCGGTTCGGAACCGAAAGTCGCAAAACTTTGACTTTTGCTTTGACTTCAGTTCTGACCCGATTTAGATAGGTTTAGAAATGCCTTAGGTCTTCCATGGGACCAGGCTACATGTTAGTATAACCCTCTGTGGTTGGATCGTTGATTGTCCGATTCGTTTACTCGTTTCCGTTAAATGCCTAATGTTGACCAATATGCGCTTTTACCCATAAAACGAGAATTTTGGATATGTTAAAGGACAAAAATCTTTGTTACTGAATTATAAACATGTCCCTAAATTTTCACATCAGTTGGAGGTCTATAACAGGAGTTATGCTAAAAAGCGCGATTAAGAAGCTTCTTGTTAATTAAACGGCGCAATTAGCATAAAGCCTATCTAAACCCAAATTTTCGACACCAAACCTTTTACCCACTGACGTAATATAGTATTTTGGAATTTTTGAAGATTTTTAATTATTTTTAACCTGCTCATAACCTACGGTTATGACCTTGATTCGGTAAATACCGATTTTACCCTTTTCGTTCATAAAATGAGTTCTACATGATATTTTGACACAAATCCAATTGCTACTGATTTTATATAATAAATAAAGTATTTTGAACTTTATAAACTGATCAGAAAACTCAGATTTCCGGTATAACCCGGAAATCGCTTAAAACGGCTTTTTTTCGCGTATTAAACGCATAGTTTGAGTTTAAAACCATTTTGTCATATAAGACCTATTACCAACTGATATGACCTATTAAAATAAGTTATTTTACTGATGTATTCGGACACGAATCTCAGAACTTCATTTAAACTCCTTTTAATCTTTAAAATGACCAAAATACCCCTACGGGGCTATTTTGAGATTAAACTCGTTTTGGGCATAATGGAAGGTATCCTATTGATATCACAACATATTAAAGGCACATTAACTTAGGAAACCTGTATATGATTCACTTGGTTACTCGTTACGCATTTTTTGCGTTCGGATCGGCTTATGTAACTAGTTTGCATGTATTAGCTGAAACGGGTCAAACCTTATCGGTTTTACCCCAAAATTCAGAATGTGCCTAGATTACCCATATAAGGCAAGTCTTCAATCTTGTCGGGTCTAAATCACATTCTATTCCGGTCTTCGCCTAATCGTGCGTTTGAACCGTATAATTAACCGGTCTAAGCTTAGGCTTAATTAAAGACCCGTTAGCATTCTAATTGGTTATTTATACCATCATTCCAGACTAGAGCCTTCCGGTAAATTGTACCTACGCTTACTTAAGTGAATACGGCTGAGTTATTATAATTCTTGCTATTTAAGACAGGAGCTAGCTCAGGTAAATACTCTTAACTTATTTTCCCTATTACGGGCTTGGGATACGGTAATATAAATACCGCATGGTCAGGTATGGGATTCAAAGACCAATAAGTCGGGAAATCCAAATAACCTGTTTTAATTCGTATTGCTTGACTGAAACATTGGGGATTAATGCGACCGTGTCCTGGATATCCTTGACTCATTAAATTGCAATGGCCACGACCTAAGCACGGGGTGTAGGCATACACCTGACAGATGCTATATGTTTATTAATTAATTATACCCAATAAGGGATTCCCAATAAGGGAATAGTGGTGTGTCGGTTAATCATGAACCGGCATAGAACCGGGCCCCGTATGTAGAGCAAGTTATGTAAAACTGATAACATGAAATATAGTTTGTCCCAAGTATAAAAGATTAATTTTGCCTTGTGCATTTTAATCAAAGTGTCAAAACATCTTCGTGCCTTGAGCACCTAAACCAATTTTCACAGATATTTTCAAATGAGTCGGTTGAGTGTATTTACCAGTGAAAACTGACGTATTTTCAAAAGTCTTAGTGACAGGTACAAGTACGTAATAGGCTGGAAGCTGCTCAGGACGTTAATAAGGAATCTTGCAAGTTCTAGGCGTCTAAAGTCTGTTGAACAATATTTATGTTTTAAGATCCGCCTGTGGATCCTTTACTTTCCGTTGTAATACTTGATATTACTTTATATTCGGATTGTAATATATTCATCTTTTGCTTCCGCTGTGAATTTTATATATTGTGTTGTTTGACTATGATGATATCAACTACGTCACGATACTCCCCACCGGGCCCACTGGTGACACGTGGAATTCGGGGTGTGACACAGGGAATTATAGATGCAATGCTATTTATTCTTTAAACTGTTAAGGATACTGATAATAAAAGTAAACATAGCAGTAAGCGTCCGATTGAACCGGAACACAACGTGAACAATGGACCCGTATTTCAATTGCCTATTCCCAAAAGAAGAAGAACCGTGTCTTACGGTTGTTCTTATAAAGAATTCTGGTCTTGTAAACCAATGGAATTCTCGGGCAACGAAGGGGCCATTGCAACCCTACGCTGGATAGAGAAAACTGAGGCAGTCTTAAGGATAAGCAAGTGTGCTGAAGAAGATAAGATATTATTTGCTTCCAATCTGTTTAAAAATGCAGCACTAGAATGGTGGAACACTATCCTCCAATCAAGAGGAAGTGATAAAACTTACAATATGGAATGGGAAGAATTTAAGAACAAGGTAGAAAGTAAATTCTGTCCACCCAATGAAAAGGAACAGATAGCAAACAAGTTCCTAAACCTTAGGATGACTGGTGTAGATAGTAAAGGGTACACTAAGTTATTCTTTGAATATGCTAGAATAGTGCCAACTCTTGCTTCACCAGAACCAATGTTAATCTCCCGTTATATATGGGGATTAATTGGAGAGATTAGACACGTAGTCAAGGCAGCTAGACCTCAAACCATAGAAGAAGCTGTAGAACTATCAAATACCTTGACAGACGAATTAGTCCGTACCCGAGAAGAGGATCAAAGGAGAAACCTAACCCAGAAGTTGACTCAAGAATTTCGTTCTGGAAATTCTAATCATGGGAAAAATATAGGTTCTACCTCTGCACCCTACTGTAGGTATTGCAAAAGGAAGCATTCAGGAAGATGCTCCATATACTGTAACTTTTGCAAAATATCGGGACACAATGAAGAAAATTGCAGGAAAAAGGCTAACATCCGGATATGTTACAACTGCGGAGAACAAGGCCATATCAAGCTTAATTGCCCGAAATTAGCTCCAACTCCAGATAACAAGAATACTAAAAGTGCTAGAGCATTTGTTCTAACTGCAGATGAAGCCAAGATGATTCCAGATGTTATAGCTGGTACGTTTTTAGTTAATGATGTTTTTGCTAAAGTATTATTTGACTATGGTGCAAACCAAAGTATTATTAATACATCATTTTGCAAATTTCTAAATCAGTCATTAACTAAACTACCACAAGAATGCTTAGTAGAGACAGCCAATGGAGAAACCATTAGGATTTCTGAAATCTTACAGGGAGCAAGAATAGAAATTTTAAATCAGAAATTTATTGCAAACCTTTATCCCATGAATCTGGCAGGATTTGATGTTGTTTTAGGAATGGATTGGTTAATAGCCAATAAAGCCAGTATTTTATGTGATCAAAAGTCAATCCAAGTAAATTCACCAAAAGGTAAAATGATCACAATAAAAGGAGATAAGCCCTCTAGGTCCACAAAATTCATCTCTGTGATGAAAACTGCAAGTTATATAAGAAAAAGGTTCTATAGTGTATTTGATTTCCATAATCACTAACACTAAAGGAAAAGAACTAAAAGATATTCCAGTAGTATCTCAGTTTTCAGATGTATTTCCAGAAGAATTGCCAGGGCAACCTCCAGATAGAGAAGTAGAATTCAGAATCCATCTAATACCAGGAACAACACCGATTGCTAAAGCACCTTATCGTTTGGCACCTGCAGGAACTGAAGAAGCAATTAGATGAATTGTTAGAGAAAGGATTTATACAGCCAAGTTCATCACCATGGGGAGCACCGATACTGTTTGTTAAAAAGAAAGACGGATCAATGCGTATGTGTATTGACTACCGTGAATTAAACAAGGTTACGATTAAGAATCGGTATCCATTACCGAGAATCGATGATCTGTTTGATCAACTACAAGGAGCTCGATTTTTCTCTAAAATTGATTTAAGGTCAGGATATCATCAATTAAAGGTACATGAAGAGGACATTCCAAAGACCGCATTTAGAACAAGGTATGGTCATTATGAATTTACTGTCATGCCATTTGGTTTAACCAATGCCCCAGCTGCATTTATGGACATGATTAACCGAATATGTAATCCATATTTGGATAAATTCATAATTATTTTCATAGATGATATTCTCATTTATTCTAAGAATAAAGAGGATCATGCAAAACATTTGCACGCACTTTTAAGTTTATTAAGAAAAGAAAAGCTTTACGCTAAATTTTCTAAGTGCGAATTTTGGTTAGAACAAGTACAATTTCTCGGACATGTAGTCAATCATGAAGTAATTCATGTGGATCCAACAAAAATCGAGGCAATTACTAAATGGAAAACCCCTGAGTCACCAACCGAGGTTAGAAGTTTCTTAGGATTGGCCAGTTATTATAGAAGATTTATTCAAGATTTTTCTAGAATAGCCATTCCCTTAACTAAGCTAACATGTAAATCTGTTAAGTTTGAATAGGGATTAAAACAAGAAGAAGCCTTTAGAATCCTTAAGAAAAAATTAACCCATACACCCATACTAGCATTACCAGAAGGAGCTGAAGACTTTGTAGTCTATTGTGATGCTTCTAAATTAGGCTATAGATGCGTATTAATGCAACGTCAAAATGTTATAGCTTACGCATCTAGACAACTTAAGAATCATGAAGAGAATTATTCAACCCATGATCTAGAATTAGGAGCTATAATTTTTGCTCTTAAGATTTGGAGACATTACCTTTATGGCAGTAAGTTTACCATATTCACTGATCACAAGAGTTTAAGGTATATTTTCAAACAAAAGGAATTGAATATGAGACAAAGACGCTGGATGGAGATGCTTAGTGATTATGATTATGATATCCAGTATCATGAAGGAAAGGCAAATGTAGTGGCAGATGCTTTAAGCCGAAAGTATCATGAAAAGCCAAAAAGGGTACGTTCTCTTAAATTAAATCTGCAAGTAGATTTAAATAATCAAATTAGAAAAGCACAAGAGTCAGTAATCAAGGAAGATACTGAAAAGCTAAAAGGTATGCTAAAATAATTAGAACAAGGAACAGATGGAATTTGGAGATTCCATAAAAAGAGAATGTGGATACCTAAATTAGGAAACCTACGTCATCGTTTACTAGAAGAAGCTCATAAGTCTAAATATACGATGCATCCAGGGAGTGATAAAATGTACCAGGATTTAAGGAAAAATTTCTGGTGGATAGGAATGAAAAAGGACATAGCAGCCTATGTTTCTAAATGTTTAACATGTTCACAAGTTAAAGCTGAATACCAGAAACCCTCAGGTTTGTTACAGCAATTAGAAATGCTGTTGTGGAAGTGGGAATTGATAACAATGGATTTTGTTACTAAATTACCCAAAACAAGGAAAGGTAATGATACAATCTGGGTGATTGTAGATAGACTAACCAAGTCAGCTCATTTCCTACCAATGAAAGAAACTTTCAGTATGGAACAATTAGCTAAACTATATGTAAATGAAATTGTTTCTTTGCATGGAATTCCTTTATCAATTGTTTCTGATAGGGATAGTCAATTTACCTCTCATTTTTGGTCAAGTTTCCAAAAGGCAATGGGAACTAAGTTAAAGCTAAGCACAACTTATCATCCTCAAACGGACGGACAAAGCGAAAGGACAATTCAGATAATGGAAGACATGCTTAGAGCTTGTGTAATCGATTTCAGAGGTAATTGGGATGATCACTTACCTTTAATAGAATTTTCATATAATAATAGTTATCACACAAGTATCAATGTTGCACCATTCGAAGCACTTTATGGACGAAAGTACCGAACCCCAGTCTGTTGGGCAGAAATTGGGGAAAAGCAACTATCTGGACCTGAGATAGTAGAAGAAACGGCCGACAAAATTATTCAAGTCAAGGAACCGACGCAAACCCTTGGAGTTTCAAGTAGGAGATAAAGTATTATTAAAAGTCTCTCATTGGAAAGGAATAGTAAGATTCATCAAACGGGGAAAGCTAAGTCCCAGGTATGTTGGACCTTTTGAGATTATTAGAAGAATAGGACCTGTAGCCTATCAGCTACAACTGCCAGAGGAAATGGCAGGAATACACGATGTGTTTCATGTATCTAATCTCAAAAAGTGTTTAGCTGACAAATCACTGATAGTACCTCTTAAGGATATAGAGGTAAATGAACAACTCAAGTTTGTAGAAAGACCTCTACAGATTGAGGACAAAAAAGTCAAGAATCTCAAGCATAAGAGGCTAGTTCTAGTCAAAGTGAAGTGGGAATCCAAAAGAGGACCTGAATACACATGGGAGCTTGAATCAGAGATGCAAAAGAAATATCCGCACTTATTCCAGTAGATATCGAGGACGAGCTCTAAAATAAGGTGGGGAGAATGTAACAACCCTCGGTAAAACCGACACCCTCATAATATTTCCGACACCCTAATATATTTTAGAATGTCCCAATATGTCTTTAAATACACCCCGTATGTGATAACCGAGCCCGAAATACGTTATAGTATTTAAAATAAATTAAAAACAAGAAATATTAAGTTGAGGCGGGCCGCGTAGGACTTCACCCCAACCTCACGCGGGCGGTATCAAGACTGAAACTTGATTCCAGTGAAATTATAAGTTAAGGCGGGCCGCGTAAGCTCACCTTAACTCTTACGCGGGCCGTATGAGATCATCAAACGCGGAGACACCCTGAGCCGACACGTGTCGACATCGTGGCAGACCTACATGCTGACCCAGCTAAGCTATACGGTTGACCAGGGTTGACGCGGGCCGCGTGGAAACCAGATGTTAGCACTATATAAGCAGGCAACGGGTTTTCGTTTTCCGTCGCTCACAATTTCATTCTCAATCACAATTTCTGTAGTAGAGTTATAATACGCGGGTATTATACCACCCTAATTAGCGAGGTTCTACTCCGTTGTAAGTATTATAACCCCAGTTTCATAATAGATACGCTGCCCGATTGATTTAGGGTTCCGTAACAACTGTCATGGTTCTGCCCGACGTAGTTGTTGGAATGCCGTCTCGGGGAAGATATCATTTATATTCTTTAAAGGGTTATGATACTAACTGTTATGGGTCATTTTCTGAGCCTATATATCCTGACTAATATTTTGCTTTTGATTGTTTACTTGTGATCAGGATACCGGATCAGGATATTGGTAACATCCTGGTGCGATATCCTGGTATTAATTAAATAATCACGTACAGGTTAGAAGTTGTGGGTCGCTAACGGTCGAATGGACCTCTTCTCCTTAAGACTCGGGCAAACCAGTTACATGAGAGACGTTGAACCCGAAGGACCAGGTCTACAACGTTCAAGTAGGGAATATCCGCCGAATCCCGGTTTAGTAGGATAGTTTGTTGAATTTCTTTTACTATAAATAGATGGGGCGTATCAGATTAAGGCACGCAATTTTTTACACACACTTTGCTCTCTAGCTTCTAGCAAACACTACACAAACACTTTTATTCGAATTACCTTGTAACACCTAGTTGATCCGCATCACATCCTGCACTGTATCCTGATATTCGATATTCGAAGTAATAGAAGAACAAGGCAGCCGGTGGCGGAGCTTGACCAAAAGTTTCAAGGGGGCGTAAAGTAATGGGACCCAATTTTTTTTTCCTATTGTTATGTTTCGGGTCGGGTTGGCTATTCGATTCAAGTCGGGTCAAATTATAATAGTTCCAAATAAAACCAAGTGTATATTTACCAAACTACCCATCATTTATATACAAAGTTTATAAATATTTAGGATATACAATTTAAGAAAAATAATCAGGGGGGTGATCCTATATAATTTTAAATTTTTTGGACGAAAAATCGGAACTTATACACTTCTAACCGAAACATTGGGGTGGGCGGGTGCACCCCCAGGCACCCACTATACTTCGCCAGTGAAGGCAGCTGCGATTGTCAGCTCCCGAGGTTTTGTGCCGGCGATCTAGATTGATCAAGGGCTTTCCTTGTACATCTCGTGTCACCCTTTACATTTTTGCTCATTGTTTGATCATAGATACAGCTCTATATCTTGAGCCGTATCCTGAAACTGTTTTTGCAAATAATTTGATTAACATATTTTCGACACTTGTTTCTAGCACACTACCTCACTTAACTAATTTGATCACTTAATTGCTTCGGTAATTTTTGACCAAAACAATTTGGCGCCCACCGTGGGGCAAGTGGTGCTATTTTTACTAAAAACTTTAGTAAAATCATTACTCGGTTTTCTGTTGTCAAAACTTTTTACTACATTATTTTCAATGGCCTCGAGATCAAACATGAGCTCTTCCACCATGTCTGCTACAACCTCTGCAACAATTGGTTCGCTGCTTCCACTTCCTCCTCCAAGAATGCAAGCCTCTTCACAAGGAGCTGAAAGTCATGTGGCTCGGGATGTTATTCCCGCTCCCGGTACCCAGGGATCTGGTCCTGTTTTGGCTTCTAATGACGAAATTCTGAATTTGTTTGGTAGTGTACAGGTACAGATGAGGCAGCAGCAGGAAAGTAATCGGATGTCGATGAGAGAGATACAACTCTTGAAATTCGGCCCAAGGACGCCTGCGGAAGAAACTGTTACTCCCTTGCAACCCAGGGCTTTGAACTTCAGTTCTGCAGTTTATACTGAAGATAACCGCGGGAATATCGTGCCAAGCCATTCCCAGAATCATACTCCTGAGATACCCTCTTCAATAAGAGTATCAACCGTGAGAAGCTCAGGATATGGCCAGAATCCCCATACTGGTAATGTATCTAATAATAATAACACTCTTGCTACTAATGGTGTTGGATCTTTGCAGGATGCAGGTATGGCGTCAATATTTACTAGGGAGCTTCAAAAGCTGAAAGACATGATATCCAGTGTGCCTGGAGTGGTCCAGCCAATTCCAGAAGTATCCCAAGACAGTCACAGGATATCCCGGTTTGCGCATCCTATCTGTGATGCTGAAATCCCGAAAAGATTTTAAACCCCCAACATGAAACTCTATGATGGAACCACGGATCCTGAAGAGCATATCGCCCAGTATAGGGAAAGGATGGAGATCAACCCTATCCCTCCAGATCTCAAGGAAGCATGTCTCTGCAAGGGTTTTGGTTCTACCTTGACAGGATCAGCCTTAAAATGGCTGTTAAATGTTCCTCCTCACTCAATTACTTCGTTTGCTCATTTGGTTAATTTATTTAATAGTCAGTTTTCTTGGAGCCGGAGTTTTGAGAAACTAACCAGTGATCTTTACAGGATAACTCAAGGACCTCAGGAATCCTTGAGGGATTATGTGAACAAGTTTAGTCGGGAATCCTTGGATATCCCACATCTTGATATTGCAACAGCTGTGCAGGCTTTTAAGATGGGATTACAAAAAGATTCTCAGTTTTATCAGGATCTTGTAATGAATCCCTGCAGGAATCTCGACGAAGCTCGTAACAGGGCCTTGAGATATATTCGCTTGGAAGATGACAAAAAGATGCAAGAGAGGATGAATTCTACCTCAACCTATGAATCAACCAACAGGAAATCAGAATCCTCATATAAACCATATCGCTCTAAGCTATATGGCAGAAATGACAACAAGAAAGTGAATGTTGTTGAAGACGAGGATCCTGAAGAATATCTTGAATTATCTGAATATTGCTTTTCTGTTAACATATGATGTGTGCAAAATGTAACATATAAATTACATCAATTGTGGCATAAAACTAACCCTTTTTTAGTACTAATGTTGGAAAAAGTGTGCTTTTGTCTTCCTTTTGTATTTTCAGGATTAAATGAGCTCAAATTAACAAAAGAAGCAAAAAGACATCAAAATCTAACATAAATACAAGAAAAGGAACAAGACGTGACATGCCCGACCCCACGACAGCATCTTCCCAAGCAAAACAAGAGGACAAAAGACTGAACACGCCCCGTGCTCAGCCAGCACAGGGGCGTGCCCAAGTGTCAGCAGAAAAGACAAAGTAGTAGAAGCTTCTATTGCCCACCACGGGGCCGTGCTCAGCGGACACGGGGCCGTGGTCAACTATAAGATTCGCACAATCTACGCAAATCTTCATAGTACAAAGATTCTTCTGCACACGGGGTCGTGCTCAGCGGACACGGGGGCGTGGTCAACTAATAAGACAAGCTGCATTAAATGAAGAAAGAGAAGGATGTGGACACGGGGCCGTGCCCGAGCTTCTGTAGCCTATAAATAGGAGTGCTTGGCTCAAGCTCAAACCATCCCTTGGCACACCACCTCTCTCACACTTCACCCACCACCCACCACCACCATAACACCATCATCCACCACCATCATCCATTGTCCATCATAGAGTGTGTGAGTCGTCTCGGGATCCAAGATTGATCGTAAGAGTTCTTGACAATCAAGGCCATGTTTGCCTAAGTCTCTTACATCACTTGGTGAAGACAAGTGTCTAGTGTAATACTTTTTATTTCTAATCTTTTCGCACTTTTTACTTGGTTTTGTATTAATGACTTTAATAACTAGTTTCTTATGTTGAAGGTGATTCTTCCTTATCGTTTGTCCGTGGTGTCTTGGCATTATTTTACTGTCTATATAAAATAAAAGATTTTCACCATTCATATCTCCACGGTCTATATGGAGGTATGTTGGCTACCTGGTCGGGGGTTAAGGGAACGGTTTGGTAAGAGTCTTGCCATTGTTCAGCGTTTATAGGTCCTGCAATGGACCTGGGTCAAATTTAGTAGGACCTCCTTCAATACTTAACGGTATTGGATGGCGGGGGTCCAAACTCTTTGATCCCCTCATAAGTTAACTACTATTAATACTATAACCCGGCTATTTAGGACTGTATCCCTGCTGACTCAGACTACTTAGCCGAGGGTAACGTCACCTCCAAAAGAGGGGCCTACCATAATTTGCATTAATAACTTAATTAATTATCTTTCAATAATCCGACCCTTTAGGATTGTATCCTTGCTGACTCAAACTACTGGGTTGAGGGTAACGTCACCTTCAAAAGAGGGGCCTACTACAATAATTAAGATAATCTCTTAAATAAGTGCAAAAGTGCGGAAATAATCAAAGGTTACACTATACACGAGTCGGAACCAAGTGATTCATCTTGTCTATCTGTTTTTCTTTTTATTTTTATTTTCAGCATTTTTAGTTAGTTTTTATTTTTTCTTAGTTTAAAACATTTTTTCTAAACTTTTGTTTTGATTAGACGTTGAGGATAAACCGGTACTAAAAGCTCTTGTGTCCTTGGACGACCTCGGTATCTTGCCAACACTATACTACGCTCACGATGGGTGCACTTGCCCATATGTGTGTTTAGTGTTAGTAAAATATTGTGTTTTATAAATTTAAAACTTGGCTAAAAAGTGTTAAAGGGCTTAAAATATACACCTAAATATATATATAACACTTCACACGCATCAAGTTTTTGGCGCCGCTGCCGGGGACACAAGGATTTTAAGAAAGCTTAAAATCGACGGCCTAATCAGTTTTTCAAAACCTTTTAACGCGCGCATTTTTTTCTGCATTTTAGTTTAGATTTGCATTTACAGTAACCTGTACACGGGGCCGTGTTCACTGAATACGGGGCCGTACTGCACATTTTCATAAAAACACCCAGTAACAGTAGCTTGAACACGGGCCGTGCTCACTGAACACGCCCTCGTGCTCAACAAAATCAGTAAATTTAATTAAAATGCCCAGATACAGACCCTGAACACGGGGCCGTGCTCACTGAACATGGGGCCGTGTCCAGCCTCTGTTTCCGTTTTTATTTTTGTTTTCTGATCTCGAGACTTGGTTGTGGTCTGCTGAGTGATTCTTATGGAACAATACTCTGGAGGTTACAACTACACCTATGAGGAGGATGATTACAGGAGTAATTATTGCACTAATTGTCGTAACCCACACTCGGTTCAATATAATCACTCATATCAACCATCCAATTCATACACCTACTATGAGGAGCCCAGGTATGAGCCATCAACTTCATACACATCATATGAAGACCAAAGGTATGAACCTCCTCCCTCATACTCATATTTTGATGAACCAAGGTATGAGCCTTCATACTCATACTTTAAGGAACCAAGATATGAGCCACCACCTTCGTATGCTTATTATGAGGAACCATGGCGTGAACAACCCACCTCATATGAGTATTATGAAGAACAAAATTACGACCCTTATCCATCATATACTTACAATGAAGAACAATGGTGTGAACCATCTACTTCATATGGGTATTATGAGGAACAAAGGATCGAACAACCGGATTCAAGCTTTGAAAATCCCGATTCTTTTTCTATAACCGAAGTGACCGATAGGATATTAGAACACCTTAGAGTTATCGATCTCTATATAAAAGAATCTCGCGCAAGGGAAGAGGAGTCCCGCGCAAGAGAAGAATTAATTAAAGAAGAGATAACTGAAAGTGTAAAAATGGAAGAACAAGTAAGTGAAAACCCGACACATGAGTTAAACAACGAAAAATGTGAGTCCGACAACGTTAAAATTCAAGAAGAGTCTAATCTTGAAGAAATTAATCTCTTGTCACCTTCTTTTGAAAATCATTGTTTAGTACCCACTCATGCTAAGTTTTTAAAAGAGTTAAACACTAACACTAAAATTGACGAAACGGTAAGTGTTAAGTTAACTAATGATCAAACCTCACTAATAAAAGAAGACCCATTTGAAATTAACATTACACCGGTTCCATGTTTCTTTCAAAATTCGTTTATTAGTAATGTCACAATCGATAAAGATCTTTGTGTTAACATAATGCCTAACTACATTTTCGAAAAATTAAGTATTAGTGATTTTTCTCCACTTCAAATACCCATTTTTCTATCCAATCGGAAAGTAATAAAATCAATCGGTGTAGTTGAGGATGTATTGGTTCAAACAAATCAAATGGTAATCCCGACCGACTTTGTCATCCTCGATGACGCTCCTCTAATGTTGGGACGACCATTTGTAAAAACTCACGAAGCCTTGAAAAACCGGAAGTTCAACAATCTACCTCTTCAATTAGGGGCATTTAAAAGAAGTATCGATCTCGAACGGTCAATGAAATATCCTTTCGGCAATAATGACCCCCTAATTGAAGATGAAGATGAACCACCCGATATAAGTGAAGAGATTGACCACTTTGTTGAAGAAGAGGTCGCCATAGAACAAACTTTTAAAGTTCTTGATCAAAACGAGCAACCAAATAAGGAGTCTCCTAAAGACCCACCAATTGAGCTCAAAGAACTTCCAAAATGTTTAGAATATGCTTTTCTAGACAAAGATGGTAATTTACCTGTAATTATTTCGTCAAAATTAGATAGCTCAGAAAAAGAAAAATTAATTAGTCTTTTTAAAAAACATAAAAACGCAATAGCTTGGAAACTTGTAGACATAAAAGGAATTAGTCCTTCCATGTGCACACACAAAATTTTAATGAATGATGACTACAAATCGGTAATACAACCACAACGTCGAGTAAATCCAAATGTTCAAGAAGTGGTTAAAAACGAGGTCATCAAATTACTTGACGCCGGACTTATCTATCCTATCTCCGATAGTCCTTGGGTGAGTCCCGTTCAAGTAGTTCCAAAGAAAGGAGGTATGACGGTGATAACTAACGAAAAAAATGAATTGATACCCACGAGAACCGTCACAGGATGGAGAGTATGTATAGATTATAGACGATTAAATGAAGCTACAAGAAAAGATCACTTTCCTTTACCCTTCATTGATCAAATGTTAGAAAGATTATCCGGTCATAAATTTTATTGTTTCTTGGATGGTTTTTCAGGTTACTTTCAAATCCCGATAGCACCCGAAGACCAAGAAAAGACAACTTTCACATGTCCCTATGGAACTTTTGCTTATCGATGCATGCCGTTCGGTCTGTGTAATGCCCCCGCAACATTCCAACGTTGCATGGTGGCCATTTTCCACGACATGATAGAAAAGACAATGGAAGTCTTCATGGACGACTTTTCTATCTTCGGTGATTCATACGACCAATGCCTTGATAACCTTGAACGAATGCTATCCCGATGTGAGGAAACTAACCTCGCCCTTAATTGGGAAAAATGCCATTTCATGGTAACGGATGGAATAGTACTCGGTCACAAGATCTCAAGCGAAGGAATGGAGGTGGATCGAGCCAAAATAGACACCATTTCTAGATTACCACCTCCATCCTCCGTAAGAGCTATCAGAAGTTTCCTAGGGCATGCCGGATTTTATAGGCGGTTTATCAAAGACTTTTCAAAAATTTCTAGGCCTCTAACAAAATTACTTGAAAAAGATGCTCCTTTCATCTTTGACAAGGATTGCAATCAAGCATTTCTAACCTTAAAGGAAATGTTAGTCAATGCACCTATCATGATAGCGCCTGATTGGAAATTTCCTTTCGAAATCATGTGTGATGCTAGTGACTTTGCAGTTGGAGCTGTCTTGGGACAAAGAAAAGAAAAGCATTTCCACCCAATTTATTATGCTAGTAAAACACTAAATGATGCACAAGAAAATTACACAACAACTGAAAAAGAATTACTAGCTGTGGTATTTGCTTTTGATAAATTTCGTTCTTATCTTGTTCTTTCTAAAACTATAGTCTATACAGATCATGCAGCCATTTGATATCTCTTCAAAAAGCAGGACGCAAAACCACGTTTGATTCGGTGGATTCTACTCCTCCAAGAATTTGACATTGAAATCAAAGACAAAAGAGGAGCAGAAAACACCGCAGCAGATCATCTTTCGCGCTTAGAAGACCCAGCTTTGGAGGCAACCAGGGACGAGCAAATCAACGAAAAATTCCCGACTGAGTCCCTAGAAATGGTGGAATATAAGGAAGAACCATGGTACGCCGACTATGCTAACTACCTAGCTAGCGGTATAGTCGCAAAAGGTTGGCCACATCATCAAAGAAAAAAATTCTTTGCCAATGTGAAACACTATTTTTGGGAAGATCCATATCTTTTCAAAATGTGTGCCGACCAACTCGTCCGACGATGCGTACATGGTAGCGAAGCACGAAGAATTCTCCACCATTGTCATGAAGGTCCATACGGAGGGCATCATGGTGCCGCTAGTACCGCACAAAAGGTATTTAATTCAGGATTTTATTGGCCGACCATTTACAAAGACGCCCAAAGTCTTGTCAAGACATGTGATGCTTGCCAAAGAACAGGTAATATTTCTTCCAAAAATGAAATGCCACAAAATGTCATTCTTGTTTGTGAAATTTTTTATGTGTGGGGACTCGACTTTATGGGACCTTTCCCACCATCGAAAGGAAACAAATATATACTTGTGGCAGTAGACTACTTTTCTAAATGGGCCGAGGCGAGGCACTTCCAACGAATGATGGAAGAGTCATGGTAAGATTTCTGAAAAAATTATTCTCTCGTTTTGGCACACCTAAAGCATTAATAAGTGATAGAGGTACCCATTTTTGCAACCATCAACTTGAAATTTTTTTAACAAGATATGGGGTCTATCACCGGGTCTCAACAGCATATCACCCTCAAACAAACGGACAAGCCGAAGTGACTAATAGAGGTTTAAAACGAATACTTGAAAAAACCGTAAGGTTAAATAAAAAGGAATGGACAGATAAATTAGATGATGCTTTATGGGCTTTTCGAACTGCTTATAAAACAACAATAGGTACAACCCCATATAAGCTAGTCTACGGAAAAAGTTGTCACTTGCCAGTAGAAATTGCACACAAAGCCTACTGGGCAATTAAAAATGTAAACTTAGATTTAGAATTTGCTGGTAAAAATTGATTTTGTCAATTAAATGAATTAGACGAGCTTAGGAATTATGCATACTCAAACTCTGAAATTTATAAGGAAAGAATGAAAAATTTGCATGACAAACATATTAAACCTAATGAATTTCGAGTAGGAGATCTAGTTCTTTTGTTTAATTCACGACTTCGATTGTTTCCTGGTAAATTAAAGTCTAGGTGGTCAGGACCTTTTTCCATCACCCATATTTTCCCACACGGTGCAGTAGAAATTAAATCTCGAAATGGGCCTCCATTCAAAGTCAATGGCCAACGGCTAAAACTCTATCAAGGATTCATTGAGGATGAAGAGGAAGAGATCTCGCTTCAAACGGTGGAAGAATGAAACCAACATCATACCTGGTAAGTTACGAACGATTGGGACGACATCTAAGGCGGTAAGTTTTCTAACCAAAGCTTATGGGAAACAAGGGCACTCACACGAGCACTAAAAAAACTTTTTTTAAAAACTTTGCTCGGCACGGGGCCGTGTCCGCTGGACACGGGGTCGTGTCCGCGCTGCAGTTGGGATATATCCCCTTTTTCATAACAGTTACAACATTCCACACGCCCCGTTTCCCCGAAAAAGCTCTGGTTCCAGGCGATTTTCCTCAGATTTTCGACATCTCCTTTTGTTCTAACAACGTCAAGGTATGATTCTTACATCATTAGTAGTTAGATTAGTTACTTGCATGTAGTTAAAACACCAAAAATTTGGGGAAAAATCTAGGGTTCTTGAAGTTCATCCGGATCGAACCTCAATTTTTTTTAGATTTGTTTGCATTTAGTTAGATTAGTGTTAAGGGAAGTAAATACACTTGTATTGTTCATAGATTCGCCCGATTTCTCACAAAAACCCCAAACCCTTGTTCTTGAACCAAAAAGGATAAAATTGATAGGGTAAACGGGTTATTTTGGGAAAACGGCGCTTGGGGTTTCAATTTCGGGGAAAACCGCATCTATTGGACCAAAAATTTTCAAGTTTTCGAAACCGGGTTGAAAAATGGAATTTTTGTGTAACAGACGCCTGGACACGGGGCCGTGTCCGCTGAACACGGGGTCGTGTCCAGCCCACTGTTTGCAGTTTTGTCCGAAAATACTACTGTTTCGTGCTAACTTTTGGTGTATTCTTTCAGATGGCAAGGAAGTTCACAAGGTTTAACGCAAACGAGCTCGATGCTAGGGCTAGATACGAGATACTTCAAACAAGGCCGGAGGAATACCCGAGGCAAGCATGCACGGAACTGTTAACTATGGTGAATCAAATCGACCGTTTCAACAACATTGTCACGGGACCACTAAGAGTCGCTTTAACAACTCGACTCCTTTCTGTCCACGAATGCACTTTGGAATTCTATAGCACCTTCACATTCAACTCAAGGTGCGACCCATTCGACAATGATGGGGTAGCATTCCGATGCGGCGGAACTAGGTATTCGATCTCTATGGCACAATTTGGGTCGATTGTCGGGTTGTATGCGGAAGAGGATGCGGGAAACGAGGAAAATACCGGAGGGATGCGAGAGATAGACGAAAACGATCGCCAAGCCGCGTGGGCTCAGATTGGTGAAGGGTACTACAATCCGAGCAGCACGAAGAGCACGAAGTTGAGGGACCCGCTATACCGATACATCCATAGGCTCCTCGGCTACTCTCTTAGTCAAAGGCATGATAGCGGCGGCGTCGTTGGTTTAAGAGATCTTGTTGTCCTCCACTGTATCCATAACCGCAGGCCGCTCGATGTTCCATTCCTCATGCTCCGAAACATGCATCATAACCGCCTTGCAAGTGCACGACCCCTATCTTCTTTGGGGGATGGGTGTACCGTCTCTTCAGGCACTTCACCCGCATACCTAGGTCATTTGAAAGGAGCCCATGGTTGGGTAGGGTAGATATACACATCTGCCGCTCAATGAACCTAATTTATGAGGCAAAAGACGGGACGGTAAGCTTTCAAAGGATGCAAGGTCTTGCATGGAACCCGCAAGAGGCACTTGTCCTTCACGCTCCACAACATCATCAGTATCAGTACCAACCCCAAGGTGATCCGGGCCAATCCTCCTCAGGAGGCGGTTTTCCTAATTTCCAAAGTTTGCATGATTTGTTGCAGGAAAACCTTATGTGCACCAGGAACACCTACAACATGGCGAGCAACACGTACCACCGGGTTGGAGCTATCGAGAGAAACATATCCGATATTCAAGATGATATTGGATATATTCGGGACCACATTGCGGACCATGGAGGGGATGATGATGATGAGGACATGGATTAGGCGGGATGAGCGAAGGAAGAAGCGGTTGTTTGGTAATTCCCCAGGTTAACCTTTTCTAATCTTGAACAATTTAAGGCATGCGTGCCAAGTGTTGAAAAATTTACTTTCCCTAACTTCTTTTATTTTCTGCATTTATTTTTCTTTTAACTTTGACATGGATGTTGAACTTGGTAAAAATTAGGATGTTTGCTATGGTGTGGTATAGTGTTTATTAATTAAGCAGGTACATACGAGGCTTAGAGTACTAAGCACTAGTACTACTAAGTCTGGGACATGAGAACCGAAGAGAGAAACCTGTTTTTCAACCTTGCAGATTGTCCACACGGGGTCGTGTCTAGCCGACACGCCCCCGTGCCCATTTCCCTGAACCTGCTGTTTGTTTTAATTCTGCAGACTTTGACAGACACGGGGTCGTGTCCATCCAACACGCCCCCGTGTTCACCTTCTGTAAGTTTTCGTTACTGGCACCTGAGCACGGGGTTGTGTCCACTCAATACGGGGTCGTGCCCAGGTAACCAGTAACATAAAATTTTTGCTTTTTCGCACCTTTTACACATTCAATCAACCTAAAAACTTATTTTTGGGACACATTGAGGACAATGTGTAATTTAAGTGTGGGGGGGGGGGGGGGATGCTAAAACCTTGAATCTTGCAAGTCCTAAATACTAGCCTTACACAAAACTCTATTGGAACCGCTAATCACCCCAAATTTTTTCAAAAATTTTCATTTTTTTACTTGTCTAAGTTTAACTTGGGAATTTCAAGTTCTAAAAAGGTTATATTTTTACGAATTTACAACCGATAGCGTCGTGATAAAAAGAACCGACATAAGAAAATTATGAAAAGGCATGACAAGCTTAGTTAAAATTTGATTATATATACTTGACCACATAAAAAACTCATTCCCACAAAAGTGAGTTTTGAGCCTTTATTGAGCATACAAATACATATCTTTAAACTAAATGCTCATTTTTCGTTTCTTGTGTGAATAGCCGCTTGGTTCTTACGACTCTAGAACTTGCCATGACGATACATTCCCGGTCCTTACCAACTTAAACCCAAGTAAGTAAATGATGGAGGCATTAGGACTAACTTTTTTTTTCTACACCATTATTTTTCTTTTTTTTACCACCTACCCAAAATCCCCCTAGTTAGCCCCTTTGAGCCTAAACCTTTTCATTTCATAACCCAAACCAAACACCCTTTCACCCACCAAAACCTTTTTCAATTTTTTTTAACCCTTTGTTTTAGTAACAAGTTCGGTTTTTCGTATGACTCTTCAAAAAAAAATGTGTGTTGATGATGAAGCAAAAGAAAATAAACAAACAAGTTCATCAAAAATAACTTTGTTTGAATAATAGCTTCATCAAAATAAAAGTTAAAAATAAAATAAAAAGTCTTACGAAAACCGACGTTTGTTACGCTTTTCGCCATTTTTCTACTAACCACTAACCCAACCACCTACCTTTAACCCAAGCCTAACCCTTCACCCACAAAGTCCTCTTGATATTTACAAAGGTATATAAGTTAAAAAGGAGGAGGATTGATTGCTTGGCAAGCTTATGGTAGGAGTAAGTTCCATGCCGCTCTCGAGTGATCCACAAAAATACATTTTCGGCCGAGTGTTGAGTGATCCCCGTGAGGTATGTGAACTTGTATATTACCCCAGGCTATTAGATGTGAGTTTCCTGCCACCAATAATGAAGCAGAATATGAAGCTTTAATTGCAAGATTAGAATTGGCTAAAAGCTTGAATATCAAGAATTTGCAAGTATATGTTGATTCTTTGTTAATTACTAATCATTTTAATGGATCATATGCAGTTAAAGGTGAGAAGTTAATCGAGTATATCGAAATTCTCAAAAAATTAGCAGGATATTTCGATATTTTTACACTTGAACAGGTACCAAGAGAGGATAATGCTGAAGCTGATGCCTTGGCAAATCTGGGATCATCGGTCAGGATACCGGAAGGAACCCGAATACCAATATTACATATCCTATATCCTGCGATGAATCCTCAGGATAAGGAAGTAATAAGTATTCAGAATCTTGATGGTGAGTATCCCGAGCGGGATCCTAAGTCCTGGACGGCTCCAATCATGAGATGTCTCGAGGAAGGACACATTCCAAAGGATGAGAACCCTAAGGCCTTCAGAATGAAGGTATCACGATTCACTATTATAAATAATGTTTTGTATAAGAAATCTCTTGCAGGACCATATCTGAGGTGCTTGGAGGATCCCGAAACCAAAGAAGTGCTTCAGGATATACACGAAGGGGATTGTGGTAACCATACTGGGGGCAGGTCATTGTTCTCGAAAGTATTAAGAACAGGATATTATTGGCCAACAATGAGGAAAGATGCTGCAGAATATGCTCGAAGATGTGATGCATGTCAAAGACACAGTAACATATTACATCAGCCGGCCGAACCACTTTATCCTATAACTTCCCCTTGGCCATTCATGAAATGGGGGATGGATATAGTAGGGAAATTACCAAAAGCTCCAGGAGGAAAAGTCTTTATGCTGGCAATGACCGATTATTTCTCTAAATGGGTCGAAGCTGAAGCATTTGTTCAAGTTAGAGAACAAGAAGTGGTATCTTTCATAAAAAGGAATATCCTGACTAGGTTTGGAGTACCAGCTGAGATAATTTGTGACAATGGATCTCAGTTCATCAGCAAAAGAACCACTGATTTTTGTAAAAGTTGGGGAATTAAGATGATCACGTCAACTCCGGTACATCCTCAAGCAAATGGGCAAGCAGAATCCTCGAATAAGATAATTGTCAACAACTTGAAAAGAGACTAGGGGCTAAGAAAGGAAAATGGGCGGAAGAGTTACCCTTTGTTTTGTGGGCTGATAGGATGACGGTGAAGAGTTCAACTGGCCAAACCCAGTTTTCCTTGGTGTTTGGAGCAGAAGCGGTGATCCCGACAGAAATGGTGATACCTACAGCGAGATCCAACCTCCGGGATCCTGAGCGGAATCCTGAAGTCCTATGTCAGGAACTGGATACTATTGATGAGTCAAGAGATGCAGCAAGGCTAAGGATGGCAGCATATCAACAGAGGATATCTAAAGCATATAACAAGAATATAAGAACTAGGAGATTTCAAGTTGGAGATTGGGTATTGAGAAAGGCTTTTCAGAATACTACTAATCCTGCTGATGGAAAGTTGGCTCCAAAATGGGAAGGACCCTATGAGGTTGAATCAGAATCAGGAAAAGGAGCATACCGACTCAAGAATATGGAGGGAGATATGCTACCGAGATCCTGGAATGCTATACATCTAAAACTCTATTTCAAGTGAGTATGGAAGTTAAATTCTAACTCAGGATGGTATGGATTTTTTCTCTTTTATTAAAATTTTGATATTATTTACTGTTTTGAACTCATTACTGACTTAGGCATCGGAGGGGTGTTAGCCAAGCTAACACCCACTTTAACTTACGGTTGTTTTGCAGTATATGCTTCGAGAAATAGCATCAAGATATACACTCAGGATACTTCGGAAAATTAGAGGATTGGCCCCCTCTCTCACGTTTAAGGGATCCTAATCCCTTCACAGGTTTAAAGGTATTCACCTTTTTTCCGAATTGGGTTTAAACACCCCGCCTGGAGCACAAGTTATTCGGGAATAGTTCAAGGTGGCGGGACCAATTCATGTAAAAGTGGCTGACAATTTCATTACTATTGGCTATATCCTGAATCCTAAAGGTATATGAGGATTGATCACCCTCTCTCACGAAAGGGTATTTTCATACTCTCTAAGGTTTGAAGGTTTTCACCTTTCTAAGTCTTGGAGTTTATACACTCCCGCCTGTAGCGCAAGAAAATTTGGGATTTTCCCCAGGATATTAAGGATTTGTCTCCAGTATATTTTTAGGTTTTACCCCTATAACACAAGAATTGTCTAAGCAGTTGGAACTAATGTTCAAAAATTTTCTAAAGTGTTTAAAGACTTCATGCACAGGGGACATTCCTTCTAAAGCAATTATGTGAAGCTCAAAAGATCAAAATTGGGTTAAGTGTCTCGGACTGGGGACATCTTAGCACGAGAAGTCGCAAAAGGGGTTGGAATTTAATACTAGGGTTACACTCAGTTCCTGGTATGATCTTTCCTTTGTAAACCTTACATGAATTTTTTAAGAGTAAACTGCTAAATTCGTCCCTGAGGTTTGACTCAAAATGCTAGATCAGTCCAAAATCAACTTTGTTTGCTAAAACAGTCCCTGAGCCTAGTTTCATTTGCTATTTCAGTCCAATTAATAGGAGTTGATTGCTAAATTCGTCCCTAAGGTTTGACTCAAAATGCTAGATCAGTCCAATCATTTTCCCTTCATTGGACTGAAATAGCAAATGAAACTAGGCTCAGGGACTGTTTTAGCAAACAAAGTTGATTTTGGACTGATCTAGCAATTTGAGTCAAACCTCAGGGACGAATTTAGCAGTTTACTCATTTTTTAACTCTGATTAAGGCTCAAATATCCTGAAAAGGATATATCTTTAGGATATATCTTCAAAATGTGTTTTTGGGATACGTTTCAGGATATTTGATTGAAATATTTGGGAAATGATACTTGGATTGAAAATCAAAACTTTGATCAAACAAGTGTTGTCAAAACAGGTTTTAGAAAATAGACTATCTTTTATTCTTTAAAAATTTTGTCTAAAATTGTTTGGAAAATTTATGAAGGTCTTCGTAATATATCACTGAGTATATTGATCAGGATATTTTCAAAAGATAGTTGCACAAATTTTGCAAAGCTAAAATCTACACTAAGAAATGCATGACAGAAATTAGAAGGCAATAGCAAAGCAACTGAAAGATGAAATTGTCTGAAATAAGCAATACCAGTTGGTAACCAAAGGCTTCATCCTAAAACCTAGGACCCATCCGCCTTCGGCTATCAAGTTGTTTTAATGCAGAAATAGAAATTGTTCATAGGACAAGAAATAAAATTGTTCAAACATAAGCATAACTCTCGAATTTAAGGGAAATGAGGTTTAGGAGGCAGCGCCTTCTTCGTTCATGGCATTTTCAGCAGCATCCGTCTCGGGATCAACCTGAGCTTCCCTCTCAGCATCAGTTGGTTTTTCGACTGCCTTTGAAGATCCTTCAGCTGCAGGTTTAGCAGAAGTGCCACCGAGACTCTTCAGCTTTGTTTCCCAGGCATTGATGTCCCAGGAAGGACATTCTAAGCCCAGTGCTTTGGCTTCGTGGGCCATCTTTAGCCTGTCCTGGAGAAGGGAAGTGATGACAGAACTTTTAAGGCTTTCCCGGTAGCTGATCATATCTTGTTCATGTTGAGCATGGGCAGCATCAAGATCGTTTTGAGCCTGGAGAGCAGCTTTGCTGAGAGCGGCCTGGTGTTCTTGGGTCATAGCCTTGAACTTGTCCTCGTAATGCCGAGATTTGGCGGCTGCAATCATACCCTGATCAAAGATGGTGACCTCAGCTTTCTTCAACTTGGATTCAAGCGTCTTGTTGAGCCCACAGGATTCCTGATATAAGTGAACCAGACGTTCGAGACCCTGGAAATTAAAAGGACAGGTACTGGTTTTGTTAAATACTTATAAGCAATATAAGGTGCAGGATATGGCTCGAGGATATTAACCTGGTTGAGAAAAGAAGTCATGAATCCGCTTGCCTCAATGAACCCGTGATTCTCATAGGGGAATGTATCAGAGATAACAGGAGAATCAGGCTCTTTTCTTTTACGAGAACTTGAACTCCGGGGCTTAGTAGCTGGCGAAGGTTTGGGAATGATGATGGCCTTGGAGCTGCTGGGCTTGGATGAGGTCGTGGCCTTAGGACTAGGTTCCTTCTTGATCTGGACCTGATCAGAATAACTGTCCAGCTCATCAAGGTCAAAAACCTCAGGGATCTTGGCTGGTGCTGCATAAAGGGAAAAGTCCTCTATCCTTATTATTATTCATTATATTATTGCATTGATTAGTCATTTCAAAACTAACTCTTATCAGACATTTCGGATGATGAATATTGGCTGGAACTCGGGATATGTGTGGTAAAACTCCTGTCACTTGCAAGCAACTGGTAAATTGCTTTGATCCTTTTCTCAGATTCTGCGGTGGGGGGAGCTACTTCCTTAAAATTCACTGCGAAAAATATCAAATAAAAAGATGTTAGCACAAGATAAAAAATTAGAAGTACATGGGGACATTCATGATCCTACCAGTGGTTAACCACTCCACCGGAAGACTAGCACCCTCACGAATGGAGTCTCGTTTGACAAAGAAGAACTTGCGTTGCCATCCATCTTCGTTTTTGGTGGCTTTAAGAACAAGGGGTTTGCTGGAAGTTGAAAAAAGCAAAAACCGACTGGAACCGTGGGATCAGAGGCGGTAAGCGATTGGCATATCTTCGATGCAAAGGTCGGGATAGTGAAGGTTTTTTATTTGGATAAGTACAATTAATACCCTCCAGACCATGGGCATGGTTTGGGCAAAGGAAATACCGGTAGTCCGGAAGAATTGCATCATAAATTCGGGAAAGGGGTACCGGAGACCTAGCGAGAAAGGGTATGCCGGGAAGCAGACCTAATCAGCGGAAGAAACGTCCGATCGAATTGATCGATCAAACGGTCTGAAGACCGTGCCATCGGGGAAAGTACCGGAAGCTCTCAATGCTGCAATGTCCGCGTTATCAAAAGCACAGATCTCCTTCTCGGGATTTTTAAGAAGATATTGCTGGATAAAGGTCTCAGATGATTCGCCGGTTTGAGAAAAAGTTCTAGTAGCCATTGCAAGTAAAGGAAAAGAGATTGACATGAAATGAATAGGAAGTAAGGAATTACCTGGAGACTCCGTTGATGATATCTGCTTTTCAAACAAGAAGAGAGAAGATATAGGAGCATTGTAGATGTCCATCGAGTTAAAAGCGCGTTGGAAGTTGTATGGTGTAATCTTGGCCGTCATCTCGATTTAATCGCCTTGATTCGCGAGATAGGGTTTTTGAAATATATCCGTTGGATTGGTATACCAACAGATATATTTGGGGACAATTGTTATGGGTCATTTTCTGAGCATATATATCCTGACTAATATTCTGGTTTTGATTGTTTACTTGTGATCAGGATACCGGATCAGGATATTGGTAACATCCTGGTGCGATATCCTGGTATTAATTAAATAATCACGTGCAGGTTAGAAGTTGTGGGTCGCTAACGGTCGAATGGACCTCTTCTCCTTAAGACTCGGGCAAACCAGTTACATGAGAGACGTTGAACCCGAAGGACCAGGTCTACAATGTTCAAGTAGGGAATATCTGCCGAAACCCGATTTAGTAGGATAGTTTGTTGAATTTCTTTTAATATAAATAGATGGGGCGGATCAGATTAAGGCACACAATTTTTTACACACACTTTGCTCTCTAACTTCTAGCAAACACTACACAAACACTTGTATTCAAATTACCTTGTAACACCTAGTTGATCCGCATCACATCCTGCACTGTATCCTGATATTCGAAGTAATAGAAGAATAAGGCAGCTGCGATTGTCAGCTCCTGAGGTTTTGTGCCGGCGATCTAGATTGATCAAGGGCTTTCCTTGTACATCTCGTGTCACCCTTTACATATTTGCTCATTGTTTGATCATAGATACAGCTCTATATCCTGAGCCGTATCCTGAAACTGTTTTTGCAAATAATTTGATTAACATATTTTCGACACTTGTTTCTAGCACACTACCTCACTTAACTAATTTGATCACTTAATTGCTTCGGTAATTTTTGACCAAAACACTAACCAATGTACATTTGTATAAATTATAGATTATATCCAGGAAACCTTTACGCGAAGTCTAAGATAGCAATGTGAGTTTATCCTCTTTTTGTTAACCTTTTTGGAATGTTTTACAAAACCTTAATTGTTTTACAATGTGATTAAGCGGTGATTGAGTCTTTGTAGTTCTTCAATTACTGCCAGTATGTTGGGGTTTTGTATACAAAATTTACTACTTGCGAGTAGTAAGTCGGTACGACAATACGTTACAATTGGACAACGAGTTAGCCAATGTGTAACTTGACCATAGCCACAGATCCGGTCGAGTGGCAAATACTGAATGAGTAATTGTGTAGAAATAAACAATGTGATCGCTCTCAATACTGTTTTAATTGATAAAATGTTTCTTGATTAAACTGGGATTCACTCACCAGTATTTCCGACTGACAAATGTTTTTAAAACACGTTACAGGTAACACGATGTGACAGCCAATTAGTAAAAAGCCAGCCGGAGAGCATTGAAGGCTTGGAAAAAATGTGGCTATAAAAGTTACCTAATAAACGATGTTTTAAATTCAATAAAATAGGGTTTGTCCCTATAAATGTATTGTAATAAGAAACTTGGGTTTTGCCCATGTGATTATTAATATCAAATATGGTGGTTTTACTCTGATAAACATTTCCTAACTACGGTCCTGATGTAATTTCCGCTGCCAAATTTAAACAACCTGATACCACCAAAACACTGAGCTCGCGTCCGCCCGTTCCCGGGACAGATAAGGGATCGGGGATTGCGACAGAAGGTTTACAATACGATTAAGCAGTGATTGAGTCTTTGTAGTTCTTCAATTATTGCCGGTATGTTGGGGTTTTGTATACAAAATGTGGAACACGTTACCATTGGACAAAGAGTTAGCCAATGTGTAATATAACCCACCAGACAGGATTGACAGTACTGAATGAGTAATTGTGTAGAAATAAACAATGTGATAACTCTCAATACTGTTAGTGGATAAAATTCTTCTTGATTAAATTGGGATTCACTCACCAGTATTTCCCACTGACAAAAATGTTTTTAAACGCGTTTCAGGAAACAAAATGTGAAATCCAACTAGAAGCCAGCTGGACAGCACTGAAGGCTTGGAAAAGTACCTAAATAAAAGAAGATGATTTATTAAAAAATAGGGATTTCCCCTAAAGAATGCTTGTATTGAAAACTTGGGTTTTATCCCAATATGTTTAATATTATAAAAGTGTGGTATTTACTCTGATAAACATTTCCTAACTACGATCCAGATGAAATTTCCGCTGCCAAAATGATAAACACCGATACCACCAAAACTGGTCTCGCGGCCGCCCGTTCCCGGGACAGATAGGGGGCGGGGGTTGCGACAGAAGGTGGTATCAGAGCTAAGCCACTTATTCAGCCACAGAAGTGTTCTGCTCACACCAAGATATTATTCAAATTGTTAGGATATTAATTATGGAAATACGTGTATATCTATATTTTATTGTTTTGTGTTATTTGACTATTTGTTAGTTTACAGTATGAGTGATCAAGGACCCTTAGACGTTTTATCGTCAGTTGTCCGATTCACCTAGAAATGAAGGTACCTCTTCCCAGCCTGCCCTCTCTGGGTATTCAGCTGACCAGGAAGAAGGGATGTTTGTATTTAAGGCTCAGTCTGAAGAGCCATTCCCTCAGAAAAAGAGAGGATGGTTCAGTAAGGGAGCACACGAGCGTAGGAAGAGAATACGAAAGTTGCAACAGCAGAAAGTCCTAGCAGTCGCTAAGCGAGAGACAGATGCCCATACACAGGATATGCTTAATAGGAGCTTAGCCAATTTTCATATCCTAGCGACCACAACTGCCGACCCAAACCTGGAACAACTAGTAGCCCCACAACCCTTACGTTTGTTCCCCACTCAGCCGATGGAGATAGAAAACAACCCCGAAAACCAAGTCCAAATGCATGATTTCAACCCTGAGGAAATACCTAGGATACCAGCCCCTATGTAACACCTCGAAAATTCACGTCCTATAATGTGTAGACACGTGTCAAATGTTTAAACGTGTGAAAGAAATATTACGAAAGGACTAAAGTTGACAAACATGGAAAGTATGTGAATATACGTATTCTAAGTGTCAACTGTGAATAAATATAATGTACATTAACCCTACACGATGCTCATACCTTCAAACGAATAAATCATGGATCATACGAGGCTAAAAGTGAGAGAGTTCAAACTACAGGGACTAAATGTGTCAACATGTTCAATTTATACCTCTGAGTGACCTTTTGACAAACCCGAAGCTTTGTAAATATTAAATATGCTCACGAGAATGCATGATTTAAATTTCGTAAAGTTTCGTTAAAGTATGAGAAAGTTATGATCAAATTCGTGTGCGAACGGTTAAAGCGTAAACGTGGAATGTTAGGACTTTTCGGGTGACAACGAAGTTACCGGGGGGCCTAACAAAGTGGGTATATATTTTAAAGCCTTTCTAGATCAATATAGAGGGTTTACAATGCAAGAAAAACAAGTGCCCGATCAAATTTTGAAGAGCCAAGGATCAAATCGCAAAATATCACAAAAGCTGATCAGGAGGGCCTAGCGCGACGCGAAGGGGGTCCTAGCGTCACGCTAGGGGTGCCCAGCTCCGGAAATTGTGAGTCTTGCCTGCTGAGTGCAATCTGATCGATCCCCATCTGATTTTCCACATCCCTTGGCCCCTAAAACACCCCCTAAGCCTCTAGGACACATGTTGCAAGCTTGTGGTCAATCCTAGACTTGGTTGTCAACATGTTATGGTGTGTATCACTAGTATATAAGGCCTTCAATGTCTCATTCATTCACCATTCCTTGTCTGAGCATTTGTGGAACTTCCAAGCAGCCCCCTTGCCTTCCTAATCATCCATTAAGCACTTGTAAGTACCCTTAACCCTTCTAAATTCAGTTTTGCTTTGTAATTAGCTTAAAAGTCAACATATCGTAATTAACGGTTGACTTCGAGATTAGTCAATAATGGCTCAGTCATATCTCGAATTAAAAGTAGTTATAAGTTGGTATTTATGTGGGTAATAAAACCCCAAAAGGGTTTCCCCTGATCACCACTCTAACTAGTTCAAAGGTCGGGTCAAACATGTACTTAAAAAGTCAACAGGATTCTTAAATTGCAATTTATGCATGATTAGCTATCTAGAACATATACAACCTATTTTAACCTTAATATGACTTGGTAATAAGTGTACGGACTTGTCTAAACTTGTTTGATTCAACAATTTTTAGTTTAGGATCGATTCGGAACCAAAAGGCGCATAGTTTGACTTTTGCTTTGACTTCGGTTCTGACCCGATTTATGTAGGTTTAGACATGCCTTAAAGTTCCATTAGGACCTAGTTACATGTGTGTATAACCCTCTGTGTTTATACCACTTGAAACCTCGTTTGTCCGACGTTTCCGTTAATTGCTCATATGTTGACCGTTATGCCCTTATTACCTTAAAACGTAATTTATGGAAATGTAAAAGTGTAGAAACCTTAAATACTAATATATAAACTTGTATGCAAAGTTTGACATCAGTTTGACTTGTAGATTAAGAGTTATGCTCATTATCGCAAAACTAATGCTTTTTGTTAATAAAACGGCGTAATTAGCGTATAGCCTAGTTAAGCCTACTTTTTGGTATCAAACTTAATACCCACTGATGTAACATATTATTTTGGAAATTTTAAAGATTTTTAATTAATTTTAGGCTGAGCATAACTCATAGTCGTAGGCTTAATCCCGTAATTGTCGGTTTTGCCCTTACGGGCCATAAAATGAGTTTTACTTATCTAAACGACTCCAAACCTTTTGCTACTGATCACATATGATAAATAAATTATTTCAAGCCTTCTGGAAATATAAAAATATCAGATTTAAGTATCAAACCCGGAAATGGCCTTTAATCGCCTTATTTAGCGTTTTTAACGCATAGTATGTTTTAAAATCATATTGAACATACCCGGGTTGATACCTACTGATATTTTAGGCAAATTAAAATATTTTAACAGTAAGAAAAGGTTGATTAACTCAGACTCCGGTTTTGAGCTTTTCGGCTTATGTGAAATTACCAAAATACCCCTACGGGGCATAGTTTGGTTAAAAATGATAAATTTCACATATATTCTTTAACCTACTGATATAACTTATCAAATTGAGTATGTTTGCTGATTACATCAGACCTGTAACTCAGTTAAACATTTAAACTCTTTTACAAATTTTAAAATGACCAAACTACCCCTACGGGGCATAGTTTGTGTTTAAATTCATTTCGGGCATAACGAAAGACATCCTACTGATGTCACAACATATTTGAAGCATATTAACTTAGGAAACCTGTATATGGCTCTTACGGATAACCGTTACGCTTATTACGCGTTCGGTTCGATTTATGTAACAAGTTTACATAAATTAGCCGAAACGGGTCAAACCTTATCGGTTTTATCTCCAAATCCAGAATGTGTTTAGTTTACCCATATTATACAAGTCTCCAAACTTCTCGGGTCTAAATCACATTCTGTTGCGGTCTTCGCTTAATCGTGCGTAAAACCCGTATTTCCTTAAGACTAACCGGTCTAAGCTTAGGCTTAATTAAAGACCCGTTAGCATTCTAATTAATTATTTATACCATCATTCCAGACTAGAGCATTTCGGTAAATGGTACCTACGCTTACTTAAGTGAATACGGCTGAGTTATTAGATTCTTGCTATTTAAGACAGGAGCTAGCTCAGGTAAATACTCTTAACTTATTTTCCCTATACGGGCTTGGAATACGGTATAATGATACCGCTTGGTCGGGTATTGAATGTTTAATCGGATTGTGATTAAATTATTGAGGTAACCCGGTTTAATCTGTATTGTTTGAAATAAAAGCCTTTAGGGGTTAATGACCATGCCCTGGATATCCTTGACATCATTGTATTATAAAATGGCCACGTCTTAGGTACGGGGTGTAGGCATACACCTGACAGTTACTAAGTAATAACGGTATCTCACTCTCTTGTGGGCCTATACTTGTGGCGTGTCTGTTAATCTTGACTCGGTTTCTACATCGGGCCCTGAACGTATAACGAACATGTAAATCTGTATACAAGGTTATAAATATAATTGTTCCAAGTATAAAAGATTAATTTTGCCTCTGAGCATTTTAATCAAACTGTCAATATATTTTGTGCCATGTGCATCCAAACCAATTTTCAATCATTTTTCAAAATGAGTCGGTTGAGTGTATTTACCAGTGAAAACTGACGTATTTTCCAAAAGGGTTAAGTGACAGGTACTGAACGTAATTGGCTGGAAGCTCAGGGCGGTTCTAAGGAATCTTGCAAGTTCTAGGTGCCTAAAGTCTGTTGAACAAATGATATGTTTTAAGATCCGCCTGTGGATCCTTTACTTTCCGTTGTAACACTGGATAGTACTTTATATTCGGAAATGTAATAATATTTATCCTTTGCTTCCGCTGTGCATTTATATATTGTGTTGTTTGACTATTATGTTGCCAACTACGTCACGATACTCCCCACCAGGCCCACCGGTGACACGTGGAAAGTCGGGGTGTGACAGGTTGGTATCAGATCCAACACTGAGTCAATTAAACACTAGTCTTTTGTGTTTAATCTCAGTTACACAATTGCACATTCTTGAGTCTAGACAAGAACATAGGACAAATTCTAATTTGTTTTTGGAGTCCTTTGTTATTTTGCTGATTAAGCTCTTGCATGGGCAAATCAATTTTTATTAGAAGTCCCGTTTAGGGCAACCATATACTTGTTAAATTTTTAAAGGAACGATTATGTTTAAATTATCATTCCTATATTATAAGATCTACCATTATAATAAAATGGCAAAATCTAAAAGGACAAGACCTAGCTTCGGGTCATATTAAGACCGGCCAAGATGGCAGTTCCATAATTAGATTCAGATCCATATTAAACACCTCAATTTAGGATTGCTCTGCGTTAAATATTAATAAGAATCTTAAGAGTGAAACCTAGCCTTCGGGTCATTTTAAGGCCGGGCTATGATGGTAAGACATGTTTAAAAGATTCGAATCCCTGTTAACATCTGTAAATATGTTAACACTCCTGGCATGAGTGATTCGTTAAAATCACACACGTCATTTATATATATGGATTCTTTAAAAAGATCCCTAACCCAACTTAATGATCTCTGAATCATGGGTTTGGATCATCAATTAAGACGATCATACTTTGACCATATATTGGTAAAATAATGCCTACGGGCTATAATGTATAGTCCATTTGAGACATTGACATTTGATCTTTATGATTCCTTGTCTATGGTGGTGAGCTACGCTCAAGCCTATTAGTCTGTGTGACCAATGCGATCCTGACTACTATCATCAAATGAAGATGATCATATAATAAACATCCCTTAGAAGGAAAATGCCTACGGGCTATAGTTAATGCCCTCTGAGACTAAAGACAGTGGTAGCAATGACTCCCTGTCAGATAAAGGTAATGAACTAGGTTCAAACCTAAATGCTTTGATTCTCTGGAATCATAGCGCATAATTTATAAATGTCCTTGAGACCAGGCCTATTGTGCCAGTATACCTTAATGTTTTGATTCTTTGAAATCATAGGTTAAATAAAAATGTCCACGAGACTAGGCCTTTTGTGCCACAAATAAAACTGTTATTGTTTTATAATTAGGATAAATTATTATAGAAATCCTAAATAAATATGATAAATAAATTAACCAAATGTGGTCTCCGTTTACCATGGTTAACGAATTACCCTAAGGGGCAATTCCATAATAAACTCCCAAATAAACTATTGCCCTTGTTTTCTGCAACAGTTAAATTGTAATGGCTAACTCAGACGAGGGTAATAGTCATCCAGCGGAGGTTAATAATGACGCCCAAATAAATCTAACGGGTGCGGAATTGAAAGCGATCATAGACGGCGCTGTTACACAGGCTTTGAAAAGGCAGTACGAAGAGTATAGTAGGACCCTATCTACACAGCCTTCAAAGCCTAAAACACACTCTGAAGCTCACAGCAAGCCACCTCCCAAGAAAGATGATCCCAAGAATGGAGATGACGATCGTCGCTCCTCGAACCATCACAGTGATCCGTCTCAACAAATCATACTGAATAAAGGACCCCGTGATAAGGGCTGCTCCTACAAGTACTTTGTGTCATGTAAACCCCGGGATTTTACAGGGGAGAAAGGAGCCATTGACTGTATGACATGGCTGGACGAGATGGATACTATTGTGGATATCAGCGGATGCGCTGAGAGGGATGTAGTGAAGTATGTATCCCAATCATTCAAGGGAGAGGCGCTAGCGTGGTGGAAGGCTCTCATTCAAGCTACTGGGAAGATCCCACTTTACAACATGTCATGGGAACAATTTGTTGCTCTCATTAGGGAGAACTACTGCCCTCAACACGAGGTCGAAAGAATTGAATCTGATTTCTTATCATTGGTGATGACAAACTTAGATTGTCAAGCTTACCTCACCAGTTTCAATACCCTGTCCAGACTGGTTCCTTACCTTGTAACACCAGAGCCCAAGCGAATTGCTCGCTTCATTGGGGGTTTAGCCCCAGAAATAAAAGCCAGTGTTAAGGCTTCAAGACCTACCACATTCAGGTCAGTGGCAGATCTGTCGCTATCTCTCACACTCGATGTGGTTAGGAACAAGGCTGCCAAAGTCTTGGAAGACGGAAAGCGTAAAAGGGAGGATGAGAATTCCCATCACTCCGATAGGAAGAGGAACTCTGAAGATAAGAAGAGTTCTGGGTTTAAGAGAGTCAGCCAGCAGTCGGGAGAGAAGACCAGGTGCGAAACCTGTAAGAAATACCATCTTGGGAAATGCAGATTTGAATCTCAGCCTCTACCGTGTGGAATTTGCAAGTCTAGGGAACATAAAACCCTGGATTGCAAGAAGTTGAAAGATGCAACCTGTTATGGTTGCAACGAGAAGGGGCATATCAAGACCAACTGCCCTAGGAATCAGAAGAAGCCCGAGTAGGCCAAGAGAACAAATGCACGAGTTGTCAGGATGAATGCCCAAGAGATGGTGCAGAATAATAATAGTATAATATGTACCTTTCCTTATCAAGCAGTTTATGCAGAAACTTATTTAATACTGGCACATATAAATATATTATGAATGATAAAGGTTGAGAACTGTTGTCTCCACCTGATTAAGACTCCGGTCATTTAATGCACGGTAGGAAGTGACCGATGTTACTTTAGAAAATGCTCCAACAAATCCTATATTGATATTTAATATCTATTAGAAATCACTCTTTTCTAATACCCTTATAGCAAACTTTTGGTTGCATACATAAGGACTCAATATAGTGATAAAAATCGATTGGTTGCCTCGAAAAATCAAGCCCATATCGTGGGTGATAAGAAGCAATTAATTATCAAGACTACTTATGAGACAACTCTCATAATTACAGGTATCTGTACGAGTAATTAATATTAAACAAAAAAAATGGTGGAACTGGCCGTCCCCGGAATCGAACCTGGGTCTAGGCCGGCCGCACCCTTTCGCGCGCCTAGCCAACTGAGCTAGGTGCCTAGTTTGTGAAACTTCCATTATTGATTAAATATAAGCACTTGTACAATAAATTTCCTTATCATTTATCAATAATAATTTCTGCTAAGTTTCCTGTTTTTAGTACAGGCAATAATAAATATTCATGAACCATAAACTTAGCAAAAAAAATTTTATCATCCACAAGGTATAACTACCAAGGAAACCATAGTAACCGATTCTTATAGATCGGCAAGGAATCCTTCCGAAAATCTAAGAGCACTCTTTCTTTGCATAGAGTACGACAACATATGTTATTTTAATTATTTTTCTCATTGTTTTCTATCACCTGCGAATGCCAAACTATGTTTAATTAAAGTGTCATATGAGGATTGGCGTATCCTAGTGTGTCCCATAGATTATTTCCATGTCTGATCAGCATGGAGGTTTAATACATGGAACCCCTGAGATATCCCAATGGTCATATTGTACTAAAGTCGACTAGTAGTATTCAAAGAAGATATAAAAAAAAATGGAAATTTTTTTTTTTTTGTAAATGTTCCCGACTAAGGAATTCGTGGACTTATAACATAAAGGTGTCACTTATTTGACACGAGTAATGGTGGATGAACTGGAGCCTGAGATATGGAAAATCTCTGTAGCCTCCTTGCAATCTTGATTATCTTCTCATAAGTTTTCCCTGCTTACCTCCGGGAAGGCAGGTAGAATTAAGATTGTATCCCGCTGTGGGCTGGAGTATTGTGAAAACTCCATATTGATTATGGAATAATCGAAACCTTGATTAATTAGGTTTTAAAACATAGGCACATAAAGCCAGACTCAATATTCTGAGGGTTTTATGTTATTAAATAAGAAAGACGGTTCATATTGCTTATGCATACATGCCGCAACCCTAATTAGGCAACGATTAAGAATTGCCATCAGCTACCCAGGATCTAAGGGCAAACTATTGGTGGATAGGCTTGAAGAAGTCTGTGGCCACCCATGTAGCAAAATGCTTGACATGTGCGCAAGTCAAAGCCGAGCATCAAAAACCGTCAGGTTTGCTACAACAGCCTGAACTTCCTACGTGGAAATGGGAAATGGTAACTATGGATTTTATTACCAAGTTACCCAAGACAAGGAAAGGAAATGATACGATATGGGTTATAGTTGACCGACTGACTAAGTCAGCTCATTTCTTACCCATCAAGGAGACTTATAGCTCCGATATGTTAGCCCAGTTATACGTTGATAAGATTGTAGCCTTACATGGCATACCTGTAGCTATTATCTCTGACCGGGATACTAGGTACACGTCACATTTTTGAAAAGTTTCCAACAATCTTTGGGCACACGTTTGAATTTTAGTACGGCTTATCATCCTCAGACTGACAGTCAGAGTGAGCGTACTATTCAAACGTTGGAAGACATGCTGCGTGCATGTGCGATCGATTTGGGAGGTAGTTGGGATAAGAACCTACCATTAATCGAATTCTCCTACAACAATAGCTACCATACCAGCATCAAGGCTGCGCCTTTTGAGGCATTATACGGTAGAAAGTGTAGATCGCCAGTTTGTTGGGCGGAAATTGGAGATGTCCAGTTATCAGGACCAGAGACAGTGTTCGAAACAAGGGACAAGATTGTCCAGATTCGTGACAGTCTCAAAGCTGCCCGGGATAGGCAGAAGAGTTAAGCTGATCCTAAGCATAAGGATTTTCACTTCGAAGTAGGTGACAAAGTCCTACTTAAAGTGTCACCCTGAAAAGGAGTGATGCGGTTTGGTAAGAAAGGCAAGCTAAGCCCGAGATACATAGGACCTTCCGAGGTTATTGAACGTGTCGGGACAGTTGCCTATAAGCTAAACTTACCAGAAGAGCTCAGTGGAATTCACAATGTGTTCCACATCTGCAATCTGAAAAAGTGTTTCGCTGACGAATCACTGGTTATACCACATACAGATGTGCATATTGATGAGAGCTTAAGATTTGTTGAAAAACCTTTGTCGATTGAGGATCGACGGGTTAAGAAGCTTCGAAGGAAGCATGTGCCTATTGTTAAGGTCATATGGGATGCCCGTAGAGGTCCCGAATACACGTGGGAGGTTGAATCCACGATGAAAGAAAAGTACCCTTACTTATTTCAGTAAATCTCGGGTCGAGATTTATTTTAAGGGGGTGAGGATGTAACACCTCGAAAATTCACGTCCTATAATGTGTAGACACGTGTCAAATGTTTAAACGTGTGAAAGAAATATTACGAAAGGACTAAAGTTGACAAACATGGAAAGTATGTGAATATACGTATTCTAAGTGTCAACTGTGAATAAATATAATGTACATTAACCCTACACGATGCTCATACCTTCAAACGAATAAATCATGGATCATACGAGGCTAAAAGTGAGAGAGTTCAAACTACAGGGACTAAATGTGTCAACATGTTCAATTTATACCTCTGAGTGACCTTTTGACAAACCCGAAGCTTTGTAAATATTAAATATGCTCACGAGAATGCATGATTTAAATTTCGTAAAGTTTCGTTAACGTATGAGAAAGTTATGATCAAATTCGTGTGCGAACGGTTAAAGCGTAAACGTGGAATGTTAGGACTTTTCGGGTGACAACGAAGTTACCGGGGGGCCTAACAAAGTGGGTATATATTTTAAAGCCTTTCTAGATCAATATAGAGGGTTTACAATGCAAGAAAAACAAGTGCCCGATCAAATTTTGAAGAGCCAAGGATCAAATCGCAAAATATCACAAAAGCTGATCAGGAGGGCCTAGCGCGACGCGAGGGGGGTCCTAGCGTCACGCTAGGGGTGCCCAGCTCCGGAAATTGTGAGTCTTGCCTGCTGAGTGCAATCTGATCGATCCCCATCTGATTTTCCACATCCCTTGGCCCCTAAAACACCCCCTAAGCCTCTAGGACACATGTTGCAAGCTTGTGGTCAATCCTAGACTTGGTTGTCAACATGTTATGGTGTGTATCACTAGTATATAAGGCCTTCAATGTCTCATTCATTCATCATTCCTTGTCTGAGCATTTGTGGAACTTCCAAGCAGCCCCCTTGCCTTCCTAATCATCCATTAAGCACTTGTAAGTACCCTTAACCCTTCTAAATTCAGTTTTGCTTTGTAATTAGCTTAAAAGTCAACATATCGTAATTAACGGTTGACTTCGAGATTAGTCAATAATGGCTCAGTCATATCTCGAATTAAAAGTAGTTATAAGTTGGTATTTATGTGGGTAATAAAACCCCAAAAGGGTTTCCCCTGATCACCACTCTAACTAGTTCAAAGGTCGGGTCAAACATGTACTTAAAAAGTCAACAGGATTCTTAAATTGCAATTTATGCATGATTAGCTATCTAGAACATATACAACCTATTTTAACCTTAATATGACTTGGTAATAAGTGTACGGACTTGTCTAAACTTGTTTGATTCAACAATTTTTAGTTTAGGATCGATTCGGAACCAAAAGGCGCATAGTTTGACTTTTGCTTTGACTTCGGTTCTGACCCGATTTATGTAGGTTTAGACATGCCTTAAAGTTCCATTAGGACCTAGTTACATGTGTGTATAACCCTCTGCGTTTATACCACTTGAAACCTCGTTTGTCCGACGTTTCCGTTAATTGCTCATATGTTGACCGTTATGCCCTTATTACCTTAAAACGTAATTTATGGAAATGTAAAAGTGTAGAAACCTTAAATACTAATATATAAACTTGTATGCAAAGTTTGACATCAGTTTGACTTGTAGATTAAGAGTTATGCTCATTATCGCAAAACTAATGCTTTTTGTTAATAAAACGGCGTAATTAGCGTATAGCCTAGTTAAGCCTAGTTTTTGGTATCAAACTTAATACCCACTGATGTAACATATTATTTTGGAAATTTTAAAGATTTTTAATTAATTTTAGGCTGAGCATAACTCATAGTCGTAGGCTTAATCCCGTAATTGTCGGTTTTGCCCTTACGGGCCATAAAATGAGTTTTACTTATCTAAACGACTCCAAACCTTTTGCTACTGATCACATATGATAAATAAATTATTTCAAGCCTTCTGGAAATATAAAAATATCAGATTTAAGTATCAAACCCGGAAATGGCCTTTAATCGCCTTATTTAGCGTTTTTAACGCATAGTATGTTTTAAAATCATATTGAACATACCCGGGTTGATACCTACTGATATTTTAGGCAAATTAAAATATTTTAACAGTAAGAAAAGGTTGATTAACTCAGACTCCGGTTTTGAGCTTTTCGGCTTATGTGAAATTACCAAAATACCCCTACGGGGCATAGTTTGGTTAAAAATGATAAATTTCACATATATGCTTTAACCTACTGATAAAACTTATCAAATTGAGTATGTTTGCTGATTACATCAGACCTGTAACTCAGTTAAACATTTAAACTCTTTTACAAATTTTAAAATGACCAAACTACCCCTACGGGGCATAGTTTGTGTTTAAATTCATTTCGGGCATAACGAAAGACATCCTACTGATGTCACAACATATTTGAAGCATATTAACTTAGGAAACCTGTATATGGCTCTTACGGATAACCGTTACGCTTATTACGCGTTCGGTTCGATTTATGTAACAAGTTTACATAAATTAGCCGAAACGGGTCAAACCTTATCGGTTTTATCTCCAAATCCAGAATGTGTTTAGTTTACCCATATTATACAAGTCTCCAAACTTGTCGGGTCTAAATCACATTCTGTTGCGGTCTTCGCTTAATCGTGCGTAAGACCCGTATTTCCTTAAGACTAACCGGTCTAAGCTTAGGCTTAATTAAAGACCCGTTAGCATTCTAATTAATTATTTATACCATCATTCCAGACTAGAGCATTTCGGTAAATGGTACCTACGCTTACTTAAGTGAATACGGCTGAGTTATTAGATTCTTGCTATTTAAGACAGGAGCTAGCTCAGGTAAATACTCTTAACTTATTTTCCCTATACGGGCTTGGAATACGGTATAATGATACCGCTTGGTCGGGTATTGAATGTTTAATCGGATTGTGATTAAATTATTGAGGTAACCCGGTTTAATCTGTATTGTTTGAAATAAAAGCCTTTAGGGGTTAATGACCATGCCCTGGATATCCTTGACATCATTGTATTATAAAATGGCCACGTCTTAGGTACGGGGTGTAGGCATACACCTGACAGTTACTAAGTAATAACGGTATCTCACTCTCTTGTGGGCCTATACTTGTGGCGTGTCTGTTAATCTTGACTCGGTTTCTACATCGGGCCCTGAACGTATAACGAACATGTAAATCTGTATACAAGGTTATAAATATAATTGTTCCAAGTATAAAAGATTAATTTTGCCTCTGAGCATTTTAATCAAAGTGACAATATATTTTGTGCCATGTGCATCCAAACCAATTTTCAATCATTTTTCAAAATGAGTCGGTTGAGTGTATTTACCAGTGAAAACTGACGTATTTTCCAAAAGGGTTAAGTGACAGGTATTGAACGTAATTGGCTGGAAGCTCAGGGCGGTTCTAAGGAATCTTGCAAGTTCTAGGTGCCTAAAGTCTGTTGAACAAATGATATGTTTTAAGATCCGCCTGTGGATCCTTTACTTTCCGTTGTAACACTTGATAGTACTTTATATTCGGAAATGTAATAATATTTATCCTTTGCTTCCGCTGTGCATTTATATATTGTGTTGTTTGACTATTATGTTGCCAACTACGTCACGATACTCCCCACCGGGCCCACCGGTGACACGTGGAAAGTCGGGGTGTGACACCCTAATCCCTTAGACCCAGACTACGATCCGTGGTTTGATGATCATAGGGATTATGTGCCACGCTACCACCTAAACGACGAACCCATGCCGAACTTAGCAGCCTATCCAGGTCTGGACCCTCTAGATCCCTACTACGATAACGATGAATACATTAGGGAGATCTTAGAGAATCCGTACCCTCAGGAGGAGCCCATGCCCCAGTACCCAGACCCAGTACCAGTACCTGCACCCCCAATGAGTGCAGAAAATGTATAAGAGCTCCGAACTTTCGGAGAAGAGATTTTAGAGAGTAGCGAGAGGATGAGGCAGGTAGGAGAGCGACTCGCCTGGAAGTACGACGAGCGCAATATGGATTACTGGATGAATCCATATCAGTGAAGGTGATGGTAGAGATAATTAATATATATATATATGTGTGTGTGTGTGTGTGTGTGTAATAATAATATATGTTGTAGTATAGACCACTTTGTGGTTAGCGATGCATATTAGTATTGTAATTTTTAATTTCTAGTATCGGTTTGTATTAGAAGCATACTATATAAGAAAGAGTAAGTCGCAATGCTCGACGCTTTTGACCAATATGTGTGTTGTGTGATTGTTACCTAAATTATTAATTATTTTGTGATATTAATAATTGGTAAATGTTTAAAATTCAGATGGACAACGAAGTAAACCAGGAAAACCAGAATAATGATAACTAGAGTAACAATAACCCGGATAATGAAAACCCGAACAACAACAATAATGGAAACCAAGTGGATAACAGTGCCATGCAACACATAGTGGCACAAGGGATAATAGATGCGATGCCATATATTATCAAAACGGTTAAGGAAGCAGAAAATAAAAGTAAACATGATAGCAAACGACCCTTTGAACCTGAAAAACAGCGTAAACAATGGACCCATACTTCAAGTGCCCATTCCCAAAAGAAGAAGAACCGTGCCTTATGGTTGTTCTTATAAAGAATTCTGGTCTTGTAAACCAATGGAATTATCGGGCAACGAAGGGGCCGTTGCATCTCTACGCTGGATAGAAAAGACTGAGGCAGTCTTAAGAATAAGTAAATGCGCGGAAGAGGATAAGATAATGTTTGCTTCCAATCTGTTTAAGAACTCAGCACTAGAATGGTGGAACACTATCCTCCAGTCTAGGGGAAGTGATAGAACTTACAATATGGAATGGGAGGAATTTAAAAACATGGTAGAAAGGAAATTATGTCCTCCTGATGAAAAGGAACAGATAGCAAACAAATTCCTAAATCTTAGGATGATTGGGATAGATAGTAAGGGTTATACTACATTATTCTTTGAATATGCCCGAATAGTACCAACCCTTGCATCACCTGAACCAGTATTAATCTCCCGTTACATCTGGGGATTAATTGGGGAGATTAGGCATGTAGTCAAGGCAGCTAGACCTCAAACCATAGAAGCTGTAGAACTAGCAAACACCTTGACAGATGAATTAGTTCGTACACGAGAAGAGGATCAAAGGAGGAACCTAACCCAGAAGCTTACCCAGGAATTCCGTTTTGGAAATCCTAACCGTGGGAAAAATGTAGGTTCTACCTCTGCACCCTAATGCAAGTATTGCAAAAGGAAGCATTCTGGAAGATGTTCCATATACTGTAACTTCTACAAAATATCGGGACACAAGGAGGAAGATTGCAGGAAAAAGCCTAACAACAGGATATGCTACAACTGTGGAGAACAAGGTCATATCAAGCCTAACTGTCCAAAGCTAGCTCCAGCCACGAACACCAAGAATACTAAAAATGCTAGAGCATTTGTTCTGACCGCAGAAGAAGCAAAGATGATCCCGGATGTGATCGCCAGTACGTTTTTAGTTAATGATGTTTTTGCTAAAGTATTATTTGACTCTGGTGCGAACCAAAGTTTTATTAATACTTCATTCTGCAAACTTCTTAATCAATCATTAACTAAACTTCCACAAGAATGTCTAGTAGAGACAGCAAATGGGGAAACAATTAAAATTTCTGAAATCTTGCAGGGAGCAAGAATAGAAATTCTAAATCAGAAATTTATTTCAAGCCTTTACCCCATGAATCTGGTAGGATTTGATATTGTGTTAGGAATGGATTGGTTAATAGCCAATAAAGCCAGTATTTTATGTGATCAAAAGTCAATCCAAGTAAATTTACCAAGGGGTGAAAATATCACAATTAAAGGAAATAAAATCTCTAGATCCACAAAGTTCATCTCTGTGATGAAAACAACAAGTTATATGAGAAAAGGGTCATTAGTGTATTTAATTTCTATAATCACTAACACTAAGGGAAAAGAATTAAATGATATTCCAGTAGTATCCCAGTTTTCAGATGTATTTCCAGAAGAGCTACCAGGGCAACCTCTAGATAGAGAAGTTGAATTCAGAATCCATTTGATACCGGGAACCGCACCAATTGCCAAGGCACCTTACCGTTTGGCACTCACAGAAATGCAGGAACTAAAGAAACAATCAGATGAATTGTTGGAAAATAGATTCATACAGCCAAGCTCATCGCCATGGGGAGCACCGATTTTATTCGTTAAGAAGAAGGACGGATCAATGCGTATGTGCATTGACTACCGTGAATTGAACAAGGTCACGATTAAGAATCGGTATCCATTACCAAGAATCGATGATCTGTTCGACCAGTTGCAAGGAGCACGATTTTTCTCTAAAATCGATTTAAGGTCAGGATATCATCAATTAAAGGTACATGAAGAGGACATTCCTAAGACCGCTTTCAGAACAAGGTATGGCAAGTATGAATTTACTGTCATGCCATTTGGTTTAACCAATGCCCCAGCTGCATTTATGGACATGATGAACCGAATATGTAAGCCATATTTGGATAAATTCATAATTGTCTTTATAGATGATATTCTTATTTACTCTAAAAGCAAAGAGGAACATGCAGCGCATCTGCACGCACTTCTAAGTTTATTAAGAAAAGAAAAGCTTTATGCTAAGTTTTCGAAGTGTGAGTTTTGGTTAGAACAGGTACAATTTCTTGGACATCTAGTTAATCATGAAGGAATTCATGTAGATCCCACCAAGATCGAGGCGATTACCAAATGGAAAACCCCTGAGTCACCGACCGAGGTTATAAGTTTCTTAGGATTGGCCGGTTATTATAGAAGATTTATTCGATATTTTTCTAGAATAGCCATTCCCTTAACTAAGTTAACCTGTAAATCTGTTAAGTTTGAATGGGGACCAAAACAGAAAGAAGCCTTTAGAATTCTTAAGCAAAGATTAACCAACGTACCCATACTAGCGTTACCAGAAGGAACTGAAGATTTTGTAATCTATTGTGACGCTTCTAAATTAGGTTATGGATGTGTGTTAATGCAACGTCAAAAGGTTATAGCTTACGCCTCTAGACAACTTAAGAATCATGAAGAGAATTATTCAACCCATGATCTAGAGTTAGGAGCTATAATTTTTGCCCTTAAAATTTGGAGACATTACCTTTACGGTAGTAAGTTTACCATTTTCACCGACCATAAGAGTTTAAGGTATGTTTTTGGACAAAAGGAATTGAATATGAGACAAAGACGCTGGATGGAGATACTTAGTGATTACGATTGTAATATCCAGTACCATGCAGGAAAGGCCAATGTAGTGGCTGATGCTTTAAGTCGGAAATATCATGAAAAACCAAAAAGAGTACGTTCACTTAAGTTAAATATGCAAATAGATTTAAATGAACAGATTAGAAAGGCACAAGAATCAGTAATCAAGAATGATACTGAGAAGTTGAAAGGAATGATTAAAGAATTAGAACAAGGAATAGATGGAATTTGGAGATTCCATAAGAAAAGAATGTGGATACCTAAATTAGGAAACCTACGTCACCGTATATTAGAAGAAGCCCATAAGTCTAAATATACGATGCATCCTGGAAGTGATAAGATGTATCAGGACTTAAGGAAGAATTTCTGGTGGATAGGAATGAAAAAGGATATAGCAGCATATGTTGCAAAGTGTTTAACTTGTTCACAAGTCAAAGTTGAACATCAGAAACCCTCAGGTTTATTGCAACAGTTAGAAATGCCTGTTTGGAAATGGGAATTAATAACAATGGATTTTGTTACTAAATTACCCAAAACAAGAAAAGGTAATGATACAATCTGGGTGATTGTAGACAGGCTAACCAAGTCAGCTCATTTCCTACCAATGAAAGAAACTTTCAATATGGAACAATTAGCTAAATTATATGTAAATGAAATAGTTTCATTACATGGAATTCCTCTATCAATTGTTTCTGACATATATAGTCGTTTTACCTCACATTTTTGGACAAGTTTCCAAAAAGCAATGGGAACCAAGTTGAATCTAAGCACCGCTTATCATCCTCAAACGGACGGACAAAGCGAAAGGACAACTCAGACAATGGAAGACATGCTTAGAGCTTGTGTAATTGATTTCGGAGATAATTGGGACGATCATTTACCATTGATAGAATTTTCTTATAATAACAGTTATCACACAAGTATCAATGCTGCACCATTCGAAGCACTTTATGGACGAAAGTGCCGAACGCCAGTCTGTTGGGCAGAAATTGGAGAAAAGCAACTATCTGGATTTGAGATAGTACAAGAAACAACAGACAAAATCATTCAAGTCAAGGAACGACTGAAAGCAGCACGTGATCGACAAAAGAGTTATGCAGATAACAGACGAAAACTATTGGAATTTCAAGTAGGAGATAAGGTGTTATTGAAAGTCTCTCATTGGAAAGGAGTGGTAAGATTCATCAAAAGGGAAAAGCTAAGTCCCAGGTATGTTGGACCTTTTGAGATTATTAGAAGAATAGGACCTATAGCCTATCAGCTACAACTACTAGAGGAAATGGCAGGAATACATGATGTATTTCATGTATCTAATCTCAAGAAATGCTTAGCTGATGAATCACTGGTAGTACCTCTTAAGGATATAGAGGTAAATGAACAGTTAAAGTTTGTAGAGAAGCCTCTACAGATTGAAGACAGGAAAATTAAGAACCTCAAGCACAAGATTAGTTCTGGTCAAAGTGAAATGGGACTCCAAAAGAGGACCAGAGTATACATGAGAGCTTGAATCAGAAATGCAAATGAAATATCAACACTTATTTCAGTAGATCTCGAGGACGAGCTCTAAAACAAGGTGGGGAGGATATAACAACCCTCTAAAATATTTTCGACGCCCTAAAATATATTAAAATACCCCAATATGTCCTAAAATATACCCTGTATGTGAAAATCGAGCCCAAATACCTTTATTTTTATAAAAATTAAATAAAAACAAGTTTTATGGTCTCTCACGGGGCGCGTAGCCTTTGGCTACTGCTTAGGCGGGCCGCTACAACTCAACCACCAGGCCGCACCCGGTGCTGCCACGTGGCACAATGCGTGTGAAGGCTAGTGTGATGACTGGGCCAGGCTAGGGCCTACCAGCCTACTACGCGGGCCGCGTAGACCTTGGCCGGAGTTTACGCGGGGCGCGACAAGACCAGAATCAGGCCATATATAAAGAGGCCATCGGCCTTCAGTTCCGATCGCTCATTTCTTTTCTTTCTCACGAATTTCTGAAGAAGTAAACATAATTCTCGGGTATAATGCCCCCTAATTAACGAAGTTTTGCCCCATTGTAAGTATTATAACCCCGGTTACGTATTAGATACGCTGCCCGATTGATCCAGGGTTCCGTAACGGCTGTCGAGGTTCTGCCCGACGTAGTCGTTGGAATGCCGTCTCGGGGAGGGTATTACTAATGTAAATATTGAGTTATTATACTAACACGTGTACATTTGTGTAATTAATAGATAAATACCAGGAAACCCTTAAAAGAAGTCTAAGACAACAATGTGAGTAATCTCCTTTTTGTAAATTTGCTTTTACAAAACCTTAAATGTTTTACAATACGATTAAGCAGTGATTGAGTCTTTGTAGTTCTTCAATTATTGCCGGTATGTTGGGGTTTTGTATACAAAATGTGGAACACGTTACCATTGGACAAAGAGTTAGCCAATGTGTAATATGACCCACCAGTCAGGATTAACAGTACTGAATGAGTAATTGTGTAGAAATAAACAATGTGATAGCTCTCAATACTGTTAGTGGATAAAACTCTTCTTGATTAAACTGGGATTCATTCACCAGTATTTCCCACTGACAAAAATGTTTTTAAACGCATTTCAGGTAACAAAATGTGAAAGCCAACTAGAAGCCAGCTGGAAAGCACTGAAGGCTTGGAAAAGTGGTTATAAAAGTTACCTAAATAAAAGAAGATGTTTTATTCAAAAATAGGGATTTCCCCGAAAGAATGTTTGTAATGAAAACTTGGGTTTTATCCCAATATGTTTAATATTATAAAAGTGTGGTATTTACTCTGATGAACATTTCCTAACTACGGTCCTAATGAAATTTTCGCTGCCAAAATGATAAACACCGATACCACCAAAACTGGTCTCGCGGCCGCCCGTTCCCGGGACAGATAAGGGGCGGGGATTGCGACAGCTCTGATATGGAATTTTTTTTTTTTTTTGCAAAATGGTTGTTGGACTTTGATGAGGGAAATGTTGGTAGTACTAATGATGGAGATGCAACAATTAAAATAACACACTATATTCTAATTAATGACAGTCTGCCCCATTCACAGTTTAATTGATTTCGTTTATCCCTCAATTCTCCAAAACAACAACAATGAAAATTACTTTGTGAGAGGGCTATACTTGCGCCTAAAAACGAGGTTGTGCACGAGTGACGTGGTCGCTTGTTGTGTGTGCTGGCTTGATCGATGGGTTACATGGTGGCACATCGGATTTGCTATCTAATAAAAAAGAAGCTGCTTGACACTTTGCATATAGAGGAATCGATGATGCAGGGTCGAATGCCATAGTTTGGTTGGCGTGCAAACTTTAATCAAGTTGAAATAAAAGATACTATAGCTATAAATCAAGTCTGATTATAGCTTGCATGGATATCGAATTCAAATGGATTGTATTAATAATATTGCACACTCTATCGAACCACTCCTTGCCCAAACTCCACCATAATTGAATTGAAAGTGCTCCATCAAACCACTTTTTGCAGTTGTGAATTCAGAGAAGAATCCACTATCATAGGTAGCGGATCCTAGTCATAATCCACATCGTGGCATACTCCTTCCACCAAACACACTCCATGGTGCCATGTGATTTAGATATACTATTTCAGAATACTGATCCCAATCACCCTCAACATCTTCGTCCATCTTGTCATCCAGCTCATCGGCTTGCCCAATCAGACATTGGATCCAAACAATCTGACTGCACGGAACCATCAAAAGCAATTTAATGAGGCCCATACACACCTATCACACTCTTTCCTGCGACGCCTACACCAAAATGCAAAAACAAAAAAAAAATCTGGTAAGGAAGACAAGAAAGAAATATCTGGTAAAAACCTTGGGCTAAAACTGCTAACAAATAAAAATGATCAACCTTTAGAAAAGAAACCCTTAAAACTTAAAGGTGCTTAGATGGAAGAGGCTAGATAACTAAGGAAAGGTCGGTAAGAACCTTCAGCTAGAATCAAACCTGTTAACACATGTGTAGGAGAAGAGAAGGCGAATGCTTTACTTTTGTGTTTTAACCATAAAAACTATTATATGACATATGTTGTATGTGACATATTAAAAGAAGTTCAGGCAATGGCCCACTTAAAGGGGTATCTACGTGATAGAGAACACAAACTCTTCTAACCGCATAACATATTAATTTAGCAATATCATACTCAAATTAAATAAAATAAAATGCTCGTTTTTATTGTGTAGTTTAAAAAGAATGTTAAGGTATGAAAAAATTATTGTTATTTAAAAACCGTGAGGGTAACTGATTTTAAAATTAACAATATATTTTGAAGGATTGTATCATCTATATTAAAATTTGTTTTAGTAAAACTCTTAAAATTATATAATTTTTTTTTATTTTTGCTGTAAAAATTGTGAGGGCAACTGATTTAAAAATTACTAATATATCTTAAAAGATTGTAACAAATGTATTAAATTGTATAAGTTAAATGCATACAATAAATAGGATAAAAAGCATCTAATAATGATTATTTATTTTTTTGTGTGGACTTTGCCCTAGCTACTTTACACCAACCCACTTTAGTGTATAGCTTGATCCCATTTTTTCATCCACCACCTAACTTTTCTTTGAAGTAAACTAAATTTTAGACTTTTAGTCATCGACACCTCCTTTCTCATCGCCATTTTCAATAGAAGCAAAGCCATTCGAACACCTCCCATATAGTCGCGATTCACAAGTACTCAGCTAGACCGATGATGTATGTTGTTCATAGTCTAGTTATCAAAACACTAATTTTATAAACAATTCATGATAAAAAAACAGAGAAAAAACACAACTTGAAATTAGGCCATGATTGTGATTTCGTACTTAGAAACGCGACTTGTGATCAAATGACCACCAATTCACTGCATATATATAGAGCCGTCTTTGAGGGTGTGTAGGGTGGGCGACTACACAAAGGCCATGTTCTAGAGGGGGCTAAAAATTTGTTTTTCTTGTTTAGGTAGCATAGGTTGATTAACAAATATAAACTTAGTGTAAATTTCATGTCTTAGAGGGAGACCAATAACACAATAACGATCTAGTTATTAATCAACTAATCTTTAAAACCCAAATACCCAATACCCATTTAGTCCTTCTAAACACTTAAAATAATAACTTAGATAACAATTAAGGGATCCATTTCTCATGAACGGTTCTGACTACATACACGTCGCGTGTTAGTGAAAATATTTCATTCATACGAGTATATTTGTTATTTTGTGTAGCGAATAAATTCTTAAAAAAATAATGCAAAACCTTTTTTCTTTTGAAAACAATTTGGATGTTTCAAAACAATTTTGTTCGCTAAAAATAAAAAAATCACAAGAGCACAAGAGAACACACGAATACATAAAAACAAACACACGTAAAAGCATATACCCATAGTCAAACATTTAGTGATGTGTTATTTATAAGAGACAAATCGTTTAACAACCTAAAACATACACGAATAATATTCACCACTTGTGGCCTAGTGGTAAGGTGACGGGTGTTTCAATGGAGACTCAAGTTCAATCCTCACTTGTGTCACTTTGGTGGATAAGACAATGATAGATAGAGCCTAGCCTCCTTGCAGAGGTGTCAGACTCTATCCTGAGCCCACCCAGGTTTTTGTCCCACCGTGTATTACACCAGAGAGTTCTGCTCTTGTGGTGGCACAACGACTGTCAAGTGGCAGCCGACTGTATGGTTTCCCGGGGGAACGCCCAAGCCAAACTCTGAAGCCAGCATGAGCACGGTTAAGACAACATAGTCTGACCGAAGTAGGGCAACGAGACCCTTCAGTATGGGGAGTGCTGTAGCCTAATACAAGAAAGTCGCTCTTAAAAAAAAATACACGAACATGACACTTGTACATTTTGTTACAAGTATCTTTATTCTTTACTAATTATATATACACTTAAAAGGCCAATGAAGCCTAGCTCAATTGGTGAAAATTGGGGGAGCTAGAGCGGAGGTCAAGTGGAGGTTGGGGGTTCGACTCTGGTCGAGCGCGTATTTACCACTTATGGAGTGATTTACCTATATAGGGTTCTAAGGACTTGTTGGGCCTCGGCCCAGCCCCGTAGGCCTGGTAAATCGATACCGTTCTAAAAAAAAATATACACTTAAAAGGCTATGTCGGTGGGCCAATCCGACATAGCCAAGTGTAGCCTTCTGATTGCCCACAACAATTTAATGCCTTTAACCTTTGACTTTTATGATTTACGTGTTTAATCCTTCTACTTTATCTTTCATAATATACGCATTTAGTCCCTCAATTTAATAAATTTTAATCCTCATTAGTTAACTTTGATTATATACATGTTTAGTCCATCTACTTTAACTTTGTCTATATACATGTTTACTCACTCTACTTTTACTTTTATTCAGTTAAGTATTTTACGGTTTCGCCTTTTAGAGTTTTTTATTCTCCGTAGCATGATGAACCAAAGACAATCCAACTAAACAATATTGTTTCCGCTATAGGTATTATTGGAACCAATATTTTTTTTTCTTTTAGTATTTCGTTGGTTAGTGTTTTTTTTCTTTTTTGTGGTTTGTTTTTTTGCTTATAACATTTAATTTTCAGCATTGACTCTTACAACCTCTTAACTTTCTAAATACTTTTTAACCAACTTTTACGTCTTTATTTTTATTTACGTGTCGATATAAACTTTGATTTATATTTCAACATATTTTTTTTGTCTTCTGTCAATTTGTAGCATTCACACTGACAACCTTTTTACCTTCTAAATACTTTTCTGATCGAGTTTTCCAGCCGATGTAAGACACATGTCGACATAATTTTGTATCGAATCAAAAATCGGTTTGCCCCGCCGCGAAGCGCGGGTGTAATACCCTAGTTAAATATAAAATCGTAATCGCATATCCATTTTAAATATTTTTTAATAATTTTCTTACAATTATTGCACAATCATGATATTCAAAAATATTATTAATTCAGATAAAAACAAAATAAAATATTTTTAGACAAAAACAAAATAAAATATTAAGACATGCAACACACAACAACACATATAATAATATATTCAAATACGAATATAACGTATTGGCACCCAACATTATTAAATTAAACTATTCATCATAATATTCTAACAGTCAAACCTACCTAAAACGCTCTCATGACTCCTTCAATTCAGCTTCTTTCAATTCTTGGTAACGCCATAGCTTCCAAGTTTCAATCTTTTTACTTTCTTTCTCTAACAAACACTAAAATACAAAACCCCATTTGTTTTTCTTCAAAAAAAAAGCTAGTATTCATCGCCGATATTTTGTTTAATTCTTGGTTTTTCTTGAAACTGCCGGCTGAGGTTGTTTAACTACTTTATTTTCATCAATTTTAATGTTTTTTCTTTGAGTTTAATCTGTTTTTGATCAGTGGATCATCATGTTTATTTCATAGAAACAAATTCTTGATTACTATACCCCACCCATCATGTATGCCCTCCACCTGTTTGTTAAAAAGCCCCACTCAGTTGGGTTTTTTTTTTTTTTTTTTTTTTTTTTTAGAGTTTGGATAGTTTTGAGTTGAATAATGTTGCTGATATGTAGTTGTGGTCTGGGTAATTTTTAGTTGTGATTTATGAGAGCTTTAAGTCTTTTGATGTGTTTGCTTGTTTATATAATTATATGTTTTCTTTTTCATTTTTGGTTATGAATTTTCAGGGAACGAGGGGTTAATCGGTCTTCGTTTATGGATAATACGAAGTCGTATCAACAGAGACGAGGGAGTTTCGCCCCTCTATCGCCAACACAAATGCTCTGGTCGAGTGAAAATGGTACAAGTAACAAAGATGACAAAGACAAAGGTGTTAATGTGCAAGTTGTTCTGCGTTGCAGGTCTGTTTCGAGTAGCGTCATCGTATCTTTCTTTAAGTTGACATAAATGAGAATCTTGGGTTGGAGCATCCATAGTTATTAGTAGCACTATAGCGAATAGCGTAGCACTCATGTGTCGTTATTTGATTTTGGCGCCTACATAGCGGGCAAATAACGGAATTTTAGGATTTTTTGTTTTTTCTTTTTCCGCTTTAATGTAAATAGCGGGATTTTATAGGTATAAAATAGCAGGATTTTAGGTTTTTTGTTAAGCATACATATAAAACAGCGTATAAAACAACTTATTTGGATATAATATACATTTAAAATATTTCTATTTTTTTTCTATTGTGTCGTTAAACATAGAATAGCGCCTGCTATTTCATGCTATCGCTACGTAGCGTATAGGTAGCTTGTCGCTTTCAATAACTATGGGAGCATCGGCGAATCTGCGGACTGGCATGCCTAGAAATCTTTTTGTAGTGTTTTGTAGCTTAAAATGGTAATAAATTACATGTAAGATGTGGCATTATTGACCTATTTACTTAAAAATGGGTCGCTGTTGCATCTGAAACTGTAAAAAAATTTCGATAAAGTGAACAGGTCAAACAGGTTGAAATCTGTTTCAGTTCTGCTGAAAAAATGACCGTTTTGCCCATCTGGATAAGTATATATTTTGTAGTGTGCCTTGAGACGAAGCTTGTTATCGTCTATAACAATAGGATGCATTTATAGATAAAAAGCTCTTTATCATTGTGAAGTTTCTCAATATTCAATAATGTGCGGTTTTCAGGCCACTTAGTGACGATGACGTGAGGGCAAAGACACCTGCTGCGGTTACATGTAACGAGGATAAACAAGAAGTAATTGTTACTCAAAACACGGGTAACAAGCAGTCAGATAAAACGTTTTGTTTCGATAAGGTACGTTTTTTAATTCATGTTTGTGTAAATATCTAAAGCTTGATTGACTTCCATTTTAATTCTGATTATAGATATATTTGTTTGTATAGGTGTTCGGTCCGGGCACAAAACAAAAGGATTTGTATGATCAAGTGGTTGCTCCGATAGTTAAAGAAGCTCTTGAGGGCTACAATTGGACGATTTTTGCTTATGGGCAAACGGGTACCGGAAAAACTTATACAATGGAAGGTGAAGGTGGAAAAACAAAGGTATTACTCTTGCTAAAAAATACAATACTTTGACTCTTGAGGTTAAATACACCGCATGTTAAAATTTGAATCTGTTTAACAATGTTTTTTCCACATCCAATCCTTCGTTATAAACACTTATGTCATTGTCAGTTTTCCGTTTCCTGTTTAAAAAATCAATATAAGGTTAGAAAATTTTCCTGTTGACTTCAAAGTCAACCATATTTATTGGTACGGGTTGGGGAGACCAGCATCCACTTTTTGTCCAATTTCAAGACTGTTTTATATAATACTCAGGTTACAATCACGTGTATTATACTAATAGAATAAAATATAATGTAATTTGTTAACATATACAACCGTCAAGATATGTACTTAAAAAAATCAACATTGATGTGACAGTTATATTTTTTGTTAAGTTAATTTTTTAATAAATGTGATTTAAAAGGTTTTATGCATTAAGAATACACTTTGGCGAATTCAATCCGCTCGACCTATTCCTTCTTAGCTAATTGACCCGTATGAGATATAACGTATTTTTTTTCCTGCTGTTTGTGTCAGAATGGAGAGTTTCACGAGGACGTTGGAGTTATTCCAAGAGCCGTTGAGCAACTTTTTAACACTCTCGAAGCTCAAAACGCAGACTACAGCATGAAAGTGACGTATATCGAGCTCTATAACGAGGAAATAACAGATCTTTTAGCTCCTGACGAAAAGTCGAAAAAACACATATCTTTAATGGAAGACGGGAAAGGTGCGGTTTTCATGCGAGGGTTAGAAGAGGAACTCGTATCTAGTGCAGATGAAATATACCGAATCTTGGAAAAGGGTTCGTCAAGAAAACACACAGCTGAAACACTTATCAACACACAGAGTAACAGATCGCATTCGTTATTTACCATCACTATTCAAATTAAGGAAAATACTTCAGATGGGGTGGAGATAATCAAATGTGGAAAGCTAAATCTTGTGGATCTTGCTGGTTCCGAAAATATATTACGTTCTGGTGCAAGGGAGGTATGTTATAGTTCCATGATACTGGATATGGCAAATTGGGCGGGTCGGTTGGGTAACCCGCGTAAAACGGATGGTTTTTTGGAATAGTTAAATGGGTCTGGTTGGGTATGCTAAAACACCTTTTGTCCCGTCTGTTTTTTATAAGAGTGAGGTTTGGCCGGTTTTGCGACTTTCCTCCAAATGTTTTTTCGCATATGGATTCAAAAGGTTTGAAGTCTTGTCATTTTCATCCGACCCGTTAACGCCATCCATTTTTAACGTTAAGCCTGGGGTATTTTTCGTCCTTTTACCTAACTTAACGTTAAATATGTAAACATAGAGGTAAAAGGACGAACATACCCCTGAGTTAACATTAAAAAATGGATGGAGTTAACTGGTCGGATGAAAATGGCAAGATTTCAAACCTTTTGGATCCGGATGTGAAAAAACAAACCTTTGGACGAAAGTCGCAAAACTGGCCAAACCTCAGGGACGAAAATGGCATTTTACTCTGTTTTTATTGGTTATAAATTGTTGGTCTGTCAAGCATAGTTACAAAAACTATATCATTTTAATAATAATGAGATATTTTGAATCAAATTACCTACGAGTGTTTGTGCACTAAAAGTACACCTGGCCGACCTTTGACCCAATTGAACAATCTGACCTTTTTTTAAGATATGATATTTTTATTTTTTATTTTCTCTATTCGACCCGTTAGAGTCAAAACATAACCTCATTCGACCTGTTTTCAAGTAAACTTGTTGAACTTACTCGATACTACAAATGAGAGTTTTAACTTTTGAGGTCAACCCTTTGACTTCATCTTCATGGCCAGGGAAGAGCAAGGGAAGCCGGTGAGATCAACAAGAGCTTGCTTACTCTCGGGCGTGTAATAAATGCACTGGTCGACCACTCGGGACATGTTCCATACAGGTGACAATTTTTTACTACAAACATTACAATATTAATTGTTCAATGCAAATTTTCATAATTAATTTACGGTAAACGTAATACTTACAGGGATAGCAAATTAACAAGGTTGTTAAGAGATTCATTAGGAGGGAAAACAAAAACATGCATAATAGCTACCGTGTCACTTTCTATCCACTCCCTTGAAGAAACACAAAACACGCTGGATTATGCGTACCGCGCTAAAAGCATCAAGAATAGACCAGAGGTTAATTTTCATTTCTTGAACATTAAATTTTGAGTAGTTTTAATTAGGGGTGTGCGTGGGTCGGTTTTGGGCCAAAATCATAACCATAACTGATCAGTTATGGCGATTTCGATTAATCGGATTTGAAGGTTATAGCGGGTCGGTTAACCGTAGATTTATGCCTAGCTAAAAATAGCTCGATTCTTTTGACGATGGAATAAATTGTTATTACACAATTCTATATATTAGTATATTACATAGTATTAGAAAATACAAATAATCTATTATATTAATATTGTTTATTATCGAATATACAAACAAAACGCTACAATATAATCCATAAATTCAAACGAACATTCAACCAAGATGATATGATATAACCCATAAAATCTTACAAACGTTCAACCAAAAACATCATATATTGGAAAAAAAACGATGGAGACCAAAATCCGACAAAGATTTTACTACATGTCTGTTCGGGTCGGTTTGGTTATGGCGGGTATGGAAACACTGATAACCATAACCGGCCCGCTACTTTGGGTTTTCGGAAAAGCAATTAACCTATCCACCGGTTTTTATGTGGTTCGGTTTTGTCGGTTAATTCGATTTTTTGCACACCACTAGTTATAATATTCTTTAATTTCTCCCATCTATCATAAATTTCAGGTTAATCATAAGGTGACAAAATCAGTAGTCGTTAAAGAACTCTACACGGAAATCAACAGTCTCAAGCAAGGTAAAATAAACATTTAATTTCTGTTGGTTGTTGAGATTAAATTATTGCATAACTTTATGCTTTCTTTCTCATTAGAACTGCATGCCACGAGGGAGAAAAATGGCATATATGTTGGTTGTTGAGATTAAATTATTGCATAACTTTATGCTTTCTTTCTCATTAGAACTGCATGCCACGAGGGAGAAAAATGGCATATATATACCGCATGATCGTTACCTGAGTGAAGAAGCTGCCAAGAAGGTTTACCTCTATATTAAGTTTGAGCATTTTATATACCGCGTGATCATTACCTGAGTGAAAATGACCATTATGCCCTCACGTAAGTGGCACGTGTTAAAAGAGTTAACGGAAAAAATTAACTGGGTTAGGGCAAAAGGACACCGCCTGATGAGAAACTGTAACATAAAGGACATCCGGTGTAATTTCGTTAGTTAAAGGACAATGCCTGCAATTTTGCTCAAACTTAAAGGACGTAAAATGCAATTTACCCTAATTTTAATTTCCATAATAAGGTTGTATTGTTTGGCACCACACATCTTAAGATGAAAGAGTTGCATTATATGACTTCATAAATAGTTTAATGAAAGTGTTTTTACTAGTATTCAAAATAATCGGTAATATGTAATTATTACATATGCAAATTGGATATATTTTTAACTTGAAAATTTTCTGAAATGCAGTTGTGTATGTTTTTAACATTTTCATCGTTTCTTGTAGGAAATGGCTGAGAAATTAGAACTAAAAAGTAAGGTAAATATACCTATTTTTTCTTACTATATGCCACTTCTCATCATAGTATTAAACACTGAAAAATTAAATTTTCATAGGAACTATTGAATCTTCAAGAACTCTTCTTTTATCAACAAAAGTTGACTACAGAATTAAGTCAACAACTTGAAAACACTCAGGTTAGACTGCTGTTTTTTTTTGTAGTCCTAAAAAGTATTTATCTAATGCATACGGTTCTCAACTTCAGAGAGAACTCCAGGAAAGCAAGAAAGATGTGACGGGGCTAAACCATAAATTAAAACAGTCGAATGCGATGATAAAAGAGAAAGAAAATCTTATACTCAATCTTCTTGGATCTGGTTAGTTAAGCTACGGTTTTAAGATGGAAGTGAAAATTTTGACTCATGTACTTAAGAATGAGTTTATTTCGGTTATTGTTTATAACTATGGGTTAAATCAGGGGAGCTAAACGGGTCGTGTTCGCGGGTTCAACCCGACCTGAAAATTTTAGATGAACCCGAACACGACCCGAACCCGGAAATTGTGTCATACATATGAACCCGAACACGACCGAATATTCGCGGCCGGGTTGACCCAAACACAGCCCATTCAACCCGGATTTTTTTTTCCCAAATTAATATATTAAAGTTAAAATTTACTAAAAAACACACAAATGTATATGATACAATTATATTTATATTATAAAATTATATGTCAATTTCTCTTTTTAAGTTATAATTATGGCATAAAATACACACCTAATTTAATTTATGACATAAAACATATTGTAAAAAATATAATATAATATAAATGGGTTAAACGGGTCAAACCGCCAACCCAACCCAACCGAGTCGACCCGAAACCGACCCTTTTAGTTAAACGGGTTCGTGGGTTCAACTTGAAACTGACCCGAACCTGTTTAGACTAAACCCAAACCCGCGAATTTTGTGTTAGGTCCGTGTCGTGTTTTTGGGCATGTCAGAAATTCACACCCCTTGGTTAAATTAGTATAAATAGCTAAATGGAAACTGGTCAAATGATCCAACTGCTTGAAAGCCACTTAAAGTGCTTTTGAATGCGTACGGTCTCCAAAATCTTTTAATTTTTGCAATATTAATAACATAGCTTTTGCAATCTTACTTAACCGCAAGTTATTTATATATGAAAATGAACCAAAATGGTTATTTAAAACAACCAGTTTATATAAAGTAACAAGCAACTTCCAAATTAACTAACATTTTTTACTATATTGAAGAAAAAACACTCACTGAAAGAGCGGTTGAGCTACATAGTGAGCTTGAGAATGCAACATCAGAGGTATCCAGCTTGTTCGCGAAAATCGGTTTGTATCAACTTTTTCAAAAACATTGCCCCTTTTACGGTTTTTGATTTAAGAACTTGCAATGATATTGCTTCTTATTTTCTATGTGATAGAGCACAAGAACCACATAGAAGAAGGAAATAAAATGCTAATCCTGAGCTTCCAAACACTATTAGCTCAACATCTTGACGTTCTTCACCAGATTATCGTTTCTTCTGTAACACACCAAGAGCAACAACTAAATGCAATCGAAGAACATATGAAATCGTTCTTAAATGAGCAGGACAAGGTAGACCATAAAACATATTTATCTAACTTACTTATAATTTAGTTCAACTTACTAATATAAAACCATTTTTTATCTACTTTAATGGGTCAAATGGGTGATATCAAAAAATTATCCAAAAAGGAATTTGGTCAACTGGTTCGAAAGCATATTATTCCGAAAGTTAGGTAACTATCAAAATTTTGGATTTGGTTCCTAGCTTTTCAAAAGTACACGGATGGTCCCTGTGGTTTGCACTTTATAACGCGTTTAGTTCTCAACTTTTTTCCAAAAGTACATGGAAGGTCCTTGTGGTTTGCACTTTGTAACACATTTAGTCCCTAACTTGGATCTGCTAAAACCTTTAGATTTGTTGGCTGGGGACTAAATGCGTTACAAAGTGCAAACTACAACACTCAACAGGGACCACCTATGTACTTTTAGAAAGCTAGGGACCCAATCTAAAGTTTTGATAAACCACACCGTGTACTTTACTCTTTTTTAATCATACTGAACACACAAAGTCTAAATTTCTTAAACAAACAGTATTGCGGGTCAATCTAACCTGATTTGACCCGCGCGAAAGTTGCATGTTTTGACCCAACCTGCCTGACCCGCCCACATGTAGCTTTGCACATGCTTATGTAAGCACTTTAAAACGTATCTATATATTTAGTCAAAATAAAATTTACAAACTCAATTTACTCAATTTATGTTTGGATAGGCTAATGAAGAGCTTCAAATGCGCGTAAAAAAGGTTAAGGATGTATTTACCGGTGGAATTGAATCTCTGGCTGAACTAGCTACGGAGTTCAGTGGCCATTCAAAGACAGCATTTGACAACATAAATTCGGAAGTTGTTGAGCATTCATCTGCCCTTACAGAAGTGAGTAAGCTAAATCTTCTTCAATAATGTTTTCAAGAGAATAATGGACTTAATATTGTATAATGTAATACAGTTGATTAGAGGAGCTTCAGTCAAAGTTGGTGACATACTTGTTGATTTGCATAGTAACCTTAACGAACAAGAGCAAAGTATATCTTCATTTTGGCAACAACAGCATGAGGTACATCATTAGCTATAAGTCAAATGTCTAAAATTCTTTTGATTGTGACAGATATCAAACGTTTGTAGATTTGGGTTGTATTTTATGTTCCAACAGGTTTAAAAGGTAATATTTTAACTGTTAGCTAAATATGAAACGTGTTAAAAAATCATCTAAAGTGTATATAAAATTTAAATCCATACAAACTCCTAAATTGTTTTTTTTTTTTTTTGTAGAAACAAGTGGATTATTGTTTCAATAGTATAGCTTTTATAATCATATCTAATACATTTTGACCCATAAAAAATGTATTAAAATATATAGACTAATTTTAATTTTAAACGTATCAAAATAAAAAAATATATGGGAGGGGGTTGGAGTGTTAACATTTTAAGTTTACTAATCAATAAGATATAAAAATATGGGAAAACAAACAAAAATTATACATATAATGCTTTTAATATATATGCCTTTCGGGTCTTTAAAATATCAGAAAAATAAAGATAATACATACAGATATATGTGTAATATATTTTTTTATTATTTTTGTTTTTATTGTTATCAATATTTGTAAAAAATAATAAAAATGAACGAGCCGGCTGGAGTTTGCTCGAGCTGGCTCGGACATTTTACGAGCCGAGCTCGAACTCAACTTTTCAACTTGATAAAATAAACGAATCGAGCCGAGCTGGCTCGTTTAAGTTTGAGCTCGAGCTCAACCTCAACCTGGCTTGGCTCAATTTCAGACCTAGTCACATTACGCAAATTTTTATGTTTGTTTTTGTTTTTGTTTTGGTAACCAGAGCCAGTTGAGAGCATATCAGACAACTCAATCGGCATCTAGTATTACTGTTAACTTCTTCAAGACTCTGAGCAAGGATATTTTCACAGTGATTCAAACAGTGGAAGAAGCACGAACTATATACGACCAGAAATTAAGTGAATTCAAGAAAAAGTTTGAGGTTTTTCACACTCCATTACATAAAAAAGTTCCCACTTTTTATCTTTATGTTGTAAAATAGTTATTACCGTCTTAATTTTCTTTTTTAGGACTATGCCGATGCTGAAGACAAACAACTGTTGGACAAAATGGCAGAACTTTTAGCAAATTCAAACACTAAAAAGAAACAGATGGTGTTCAACTTTTTTCTTTTATTTTTTGTGATCTTTCTTTTATTACCGATTTTTACAAAACGTAGATTAATTTGTTGCTATAATTATAGGTTCAAACCGAACTAGATGATATTAGCAGTTGTATTGGCAGCAAAACCTACACGCTTCATACCAAGATGTCAAACATGCATGCTCTCACTTCCTCCACAGAAGACGAATTTACAAGTTTCGTGGGAAAAATAAAGAAACATTATGATGAGGATGGAAACTCGATCCAGAATGGGAAGATTGGTTTGACATCCATGCTCCAAAGCTGGTAAAAAACCTCTCACTATAGCAAAATATATTATGGTTGTAAAATCGCTAGACGCTAGTCGGTTGGTGGGGTACTGACTAGCGATTAATCGGGGTTAATCAGGATTCATCGGATCAGAATTAATCGGATTGGGATTTTTGTATGTAATTTTCAGTTTTATATGTATACATATCCATTTTTATAGGTAAATATTTTAAGTAGACATGTTTTAACTTCTCCTCTACCCATTTTTTAAGTATACATGATTTATCGCCGGAATCTACATGGTTTGGTTGGATTCTGGCTGAAATCGCCGATTTTTGGCCGGCTGACTAGGGCCGACTACCGATTAATGAATGAATCAGTGACCGGCCGACTAGCGATTAATCACTGACTCGTCGACTAGTCCCAATTTGTACAACACTATATATATGAACTTAATAATCTTTTTACTTCAAATGAAAAGGATAACCAAGGCAAGAATGGGTGATCAACATTGGAGGCAAGTCCAAGAATCTCTAAGCAGATTACAAAAAAGACATATAGAATCTGTGGATTCCAAAATCAAGTAAGTTTAAAAAGGCTACTCATTTGACTTTGCGATCACAATTACTGTAAGAAACTCAGCATTTGTGTTTGACTGAACGACAATTTTGCCCATGGTTTCAGAAGTTGCTAGGCTACTAGGGAGTTGCGTGTACTCGGACTTGTTAAATTATAAAGAAATTTGTTTTCGGGAAATTTTATGTATGTCAAATATCATAAGGTTACTAATATTTATAACAAAATACGTGAATATCAATACAAATAAAAAATACATGTCCAAATACTAAAGTATTTTAAAAATTGATATTCATCTGTTGAAAACGATACTCATTCTTTGATATAATAAACATAGGAATTATGTTTTTTTTAAGTCAAACTTGGCCTGAGTTCACCTACTAGATCCGATTCTGGCCGAGGTTGACCGCGTTTGATCGATTCCGAGTAATTAGGTGGGGTTGAAGAAAGCCACCTCGGCAGCCTACCTTGTAGCGATTACTCAGTGGTACCCGGCCTCCGAGACCTTGTTTTACAACATTTTCTGCCAAAGTTTGAATTATTATCCTTTCGTTTATTTCGTCTTCTAGGTAGTTAATTGTAGTTACCGAAAGAAAAATATTAAAGCAAAAGAACATGTCCATGTTTCGACTTTATTTGTTTGACCTCAACATGCCAACTAAAAATAATTTGTAACTAAAATCGTTTCTTTCTTCCGGTTTTCAATTGTTTTAAACACGTTTTCTGAATGCAGGGGTGCCCTCGAAACCAACCAAACGGTTTACACTAGGTTTTCATCCATGGCTTCGTCAACACTTGAAGAAGTAGATATTGCACAAAGTGGCTCTCTCACATCCATTGAATGTAAGACATGATATTCCAAAAATAATAATGATTTCCCATTGGGGTTGCCGGATGTCAACTGCAACATTCAAAAATTGCAAAATTTTCAAGTTCAAAGTACCCAAGTTCGCATAAGTAATGACAACAAAAATACTTGTGGGGCAAAGCATGCCGGTTGGGTAATGGGTCAAAACGGGTGACTTTATGTGCGAGCCAACATGTTGGCTTGTTGGGGTCAGACAAACTCATCCCTTTTTGTAAATAGTTAGCATAGTGAAATATGATTAAGAAAATTATATTGTTATAATAATAATAATGTACTTACTTTTAAAATCCAACAAGATAGGACACTGTAAACATTTAAATGCATGCTTTGCAAATTTAACCGGTTTAACTTGTTCGATTCATTTGGCGTGTTTCATTTGTAGTATTTTTTTTTTTTATAAAATAACCCTTTTGCCTTGATATTAATTAATACAACTCAAGCTGTGACCTGTTTCCATATATATTTCTTTTTACAGATCTATTGAGGTTTAATCATGAAGAAAATGAGGGGATAGATTCCCGAACAAGAATTTCTCGTGATGCTATGAAAGTTATGGAGACTGCTCATTCTGACAAAATAACCGAGATCACGAAAGATGTTGAAAAGTGCTTGATAAATGAATACATGGTAGTTAAATATTAAGAAACTGCAATTTTAGTTTAGTTATTATAATATACCTTTGATCAAATTTCTATGTTAGGTAACCAAAGTCTTTACCTAAAATAGACCATCAAAGTTTAAAAAATACAGTGAAAATGATGACATGGCTGCTGACTCGAGAAGTTTGACCATGTTGACTTTTTGAAATCTTGGAACCTTGATGGTTACCTGAGATGGAAATTTAATCAAATAGGTTAACTTTTATGCAATTTGCATGAAATATAATTTTGTATTGCATCTTTTTCATTTGCAATAAACAGGTGGATGATTCTGTGTTCTCAACACCAAATGTTTGTAAATTGTCAAACAAAGTCAACACAGAAGAATTCAAAACTCCACCATTTGAGGTTTTGATGGATGCATTTAGAAAAGCCCAATCAGGAAAACAAGAAAATGGGGATTTAAATGCAATTTCTATTGGAGCTATTGATGGAAGAGATCTGTAGGTATAATTATTCCTTTTTTTTTTCTCAATTTTTCGTTTGAGTTAATTACTGTTTTCGTCCCTGTGGTTTGTCAAAAATCACTATTTCAGTCCATTAGTTTAAAAATTGTGATTTCAGTCCCTGTGGTTTCACTTTCGTAACCATTTCAGTCCACCTCATAACCATTTCAGTCCCTATACTTAACAGAATAATGGATTGAAATGGTTACGAAAGTGAAACCACAGGGACTGAAATGGGTACGAAAGTGAAACCACAGGTATTGAAATCGTAAATTTTAAACTAATGGACTGAAATAGTGATTTTTGACAAACCACAGGGACGAAAACAGTAATTAACTCTTTTCATTATTTGTTAGAAGCTACTCAAGAGCAGACTCAACATAGACGTTAACAAGATCTTGATATGATATGCTACGATATGAACGTATTTAATGTAAGTATAGATGTTTCATAGGACAAATACGGATCACTTAATTTGCTGGAATATATGTTCATAACCGGAGTTTAGCATGATATCGTCGCCAAAGATTTTGTTTTTCTTCGTAGGGTGTTTGGGATTGTTTATTAAAATCGCCTATCTTTTTTTCCAGAAATTTTTAATCTTTATAGATAATAAAGCAAAATGATTTTCTAAAATCAATTATTGGTATAATGAGCTCTATAATTTTTTCTACACTTGAATAAATGTTGATGCCCAAAACCATTTTATAAATTTTGGTTCTATTGTTTCAATTTTCAAATGTAATTGCACAACATCCAACAAGTTACAAACATATGCCAATGATTGTATGGTAGATATACCAAGTTAGTTGCAAATCCTGAAATGCTACTACAATAAGGGACATGCAAGATGTAAAAAACTTGATACCTCACATGTAAAGGGGAAGTGAAAAACAACACGTAAAACACTGGACTTCTCACACATGTATAAAAAAACAAAACGTAACCATTTTAAGTTTTTGAAAGGTTTAGTTTGGGTGTAGTGGGCTAACACCCATGCTGACTAGACAGATATGGGGCATGATACACCTCTCCTGATGGGCGTGACTGACTTACAATATTTGTGAGCGATAACCTTTTTCCCTTGTCTTTTCAGCCAATGAGATGGTTATCGATCATGCCTTTTCTTTAACATTTTTTTAAAATTTAGAGTAAACTTCTGTTTTGCTCCCTGTGGTTTAGTCACTTTAACGGTTTTGCTCCAAACCTTTAAAAATAGCCATTTTGCTCCCTGATGTTTCGGTTTTTTGCCAGTTTGCTCCCCGCCTCTAACTCCATCCAAATTGTTTGTGTTTCCATTTTGCTCCCTGTAGGGAGCAAACTGGCAACAAAACCAAAACATCAGGGAGTAAAATGGCTATTTCTAAAGGTTTGGGGCAAAACCGTTAAAGTGACCAAACCACAGGGAGCAAAACGAAAGTTTACTCTAAAATTTATTTGGTTTAAATATAATTTTAGTGGGTGGTGCAAGTGAAACCATTACATAAGTTTAGTGAAAAAAGTGAATGAGTGCCCCTGCCTACGTGGCAGTGACAGTCACATTTTCATTTTTTAGTTAAACAACTACACATGGTCTTATATGATTGGTTGGTAGACAACATTGAAAAACAAGTTACTTTGAAAAGACAAAACCACTCGAAATTACCCTAATCCGTCTCTTCATAACAAAATTGACACAACCAGAAAATTTTAAAGATTGTCCTTTTGTGACAATACTTTGATTATTTTTTTTCGGATAGAAAATGTAAATATAATTGACAATAAAAAAATAATGTTTTGCTACAAAACTAGTAGACAAGGAGACTAACTTCTGAACCCAACATGTAATTTGGTATTTCGGTCTCTCATTGGGTTCACAGTTAAACAATATATGCCCATAACATGTTGCATATGACCGGCCACTCCAAATATTTTATATTTTATATATTTTAATATAGAAACAGTTTAGTCACATTTGTCTCATATAAAACATGATTTTTTAAAACACAAAAAATATATGTATAGGTATATGATATAAATTCAATAAACGACAACTACATGATAAAATTCTGATAAAAGTACATGTAGTGTACCTAAAATGGAAACCAATCTTTCACATATTTATTTATATATTAAAAAATAAAATTAATATGAGTTATATTGCTCTAGATAATATATAGCCGGTCTATAAGAAAATAAAATAACATAAAAGGCATATTTGTAATTAATCAAAGCTTGAGTTTTGGTATTGAAGCACTAAAACTATATTCTAATGTTATATAAGTTTGAGTAAAATGCAAAAATGGTCCCCGAGTTTATGTTACTTTTCCCACTTCACTCCAAAAATGTACCTTTTATATCTAGGTGCATGCGGTTTCATTTTTGTTATCATTTTCATTCAATTGGCAAACTGTGTTAAAATTTTATGTTAACTTCTCTCATTTTTGTCGTTTTCCTTATTTAATTAAAATATATTATGGCATACAATGACAATTATATCATTTATTTAAATGAGGAAAGCGACAAAAAAGAGAAGTTGACAGAAAATTCTAACACAGTTTACCAATTGGATGAAAGTGGCTACAAAAATGAAACTCATGGATCTCGATACAAAAAGTTTCAGTTTTGGAATAAAGTGTCAAAAGTGGACTAAACTCAGGGACAATTTTGACATTTTACTCTATAAGTTTTTAACGACCGATGTATGATTTATTTTAAATTTGACTTAAACTTTATTGTTTTAGTTAGACCGTGTGTTATGGTTTCACGTCCAGGGCATGAACTATCCGACTCAGCCTTAGAAAGCATTAACATTACTAAACAAAGCCTCGACTTTTGTATTGAATCTCTAAATCTTTTTCTTTCTCATGACAATACGATTCAACGTCTTATACAATACAATTCAACGTCTTATATGGTATAGTTTATATGACGTAAAACAATATTTATGGGTTTTAAAAGTTATATAAGTTTATAAGAATCTCGATAAGATATTTAATAATACTTTGAACCAACTAATGAAATGGATGGGAGTTTGATATCTTATTTGTCGATCCATGACATAGTCTTCTTCTATATCGTCATATAATACACTGACATAAATGTTGTAACATTTTTTTTTTATAAATTATGTGAACCCATCATGCATACCCAAGTCATTTATTTGTATTTTGATCTTTGAAATTTATATCTGAAACAAGTTGCATATTTTTATCGTTAGTGACCTTCTTGGTTCTTATGCATTAGAAGAAGAACAAAGCCTCCGAAAATGTTCGAAAATCTTTAGGCTTTGTGCGAACAGAAAATACGGACCCCTTAAATATAAATTATTATTAAAAAGAATATTAAAAAAATTAAATATATGAAAATGAATTAATGTTATTTGAAGCAAACATCAATCATTTAATGTAAGTTGACAAAATTAGTCAATTAATGTCATTTGCATTTAATAAATAGATAAGAAACAAAAAGAAAAAAAAAACTAAGGATGCTGGGATTAGAACCAGTGTCTTCTTATTATTAAAGAGACTTTCTAACCACCAAAGCAAATGCTTTAGGATAATATTTTTCCCATTCATTACATATATATTCTAACTTATAGTGTAAAATTAATACAAAAAAAAAAAAAAAATGGGCCCCCGATGAGTTTGGGCCCTAAGCCATCGCCCATCCCGCACACCCTTCGGGCCGGCTTTGAACAAAGGGACTTGTGAGTGTCATGGGTTTGTAGGTACAAAAGGTCATCTTTCATGGTGACATAGGACAAAATAAAAGGGGTGTTCGTCGAGTGTTATCAAATCGAAATCCTAATTAGAACGAAAAATATTGTTGAAAACTCAAGTTGAAACATAACCGAAATCAAATAAGCCGAAGAGAAAGAATACAACATCTATAAGACTATTACTTATTTTGAAATAATCCTCAAACCAAAAATATGACGAGCGCCTACAGACGCCCGTTTTAGCATACAAGATCATATTAAATAAAGTTAGAAAAACTAGAAATGGAAAAATTAATAATCAAGCCAAAACAACCCTTTGAAATGGTTGTAAATTATCTTATTTAAATTCAAATTAACGCATAAGAAAAATCATGTTATATCACCATTTTTATTTTTGAGAGTTCAACAAATTTGAATATGTTAATTGTGTTTCACTAGGGTTCACATTATGAAAGTTTTCAATGCGGGTTATCGTAAAGTAATTGACAATAGATAAAGTAGCTTACCCAACTTATATGTTAGATTTTCTTATTATTGACATGAGATTGAGTATACATTGGATATATCCTAACTCAAAATAAAGTTATATTACTAACAATACACCTTTATATATACATGATGATACATATGTGTGTATTTTACTAAAGGGATTGCTAACAATTATTGCATTTCTTTTTAAACAAATGCATGGCGGCCCTGAAGGTGGGCGGGGATGACCACCGGCCAGAGCCCGATATTTCGAAGGGTACGTTATTTTTTTAAAAAACTCCGACATGTATATGTAAAAATAAATAAATTAATAGGGTATATCTATACAAACACCAACATATGCCCACTTACAAAACTATTTTTATGGTTTAGATTAGTTATTAGCCCATTGACATTAGGTTTAGACCTTTAGTGAGCCCAATACCCAATTTCATTAAGACCTAAGGGCATGTTATTTCGAGCTTGAACATGATACATGAATTCTCAGGGTCGTTCCTAAACAAATGTTTTCACTTGATTATCTCCTATAGGCTATAGCACAAAGGAATTACTAACATTTATTGCATTTCTTTTTAAACAAATGTTTTCACTTGGTTATCTCTTGTAGGCTACAGCACAATTCTCTTGTGATCTCAATGAGTTAATTGAAATACTATTCAAATAAGGGTTTTGATACAAATGATTGTAGTTAGGGGTTTTTATATACTTAAATGGCCTTTAAGTCTTTAACTAACGATCATCAACCACTCAACATAATTAACCATAACAATATGGTAACATATTCTATACTAATAAACAAAAATCCTTTTTGGACACGTGTCATTCTCTGGTAATTTCTCACCCTTATTTTCTTATTTATCTCTTTTATTAAATAATAATAATAATAATATTAAACATCAATTTAACTAAATCTATTTATCTCTTTTGTTTAATTGATATTTATCTCTTTTATTAAATAATCATAATAATAAACATCAATTTAACTAAATCTATTTATCTCTTTTATTTAATTGATTTCTTTTTTAACTCTAAAGTTTCAATCTTTGACAATTTAAGTCTAAAGTTTCAATCTTTGGTATTTTAACCCCTTTGATTAATTTGTTTTTTCACTTCTAATTCAAAAGTTTTCATATTTTGCAATTTAACCCCTTTTAATTTGTTTACTTTCAATCCAAAACTTTTCATCTTTTGCAATTTACTCTCAACATTTTTTTTTACTTTCAACTTTAGTCTTTTATATACTTTTCATTTTTCATAAGTTCTCCGTTTAACGTGTCGTTCTAAATTTCTGACTTAACACGCTGCAACGTGCGTGTGGGGTTCAACGTTTTTTCATCTATTTTTTCCTGTTTGACATGTCCGTCGCATCGCGTCTATTTTCCCCCATTTGATAGGTCTATCGCAACGTGCGAGTCAGAGATCGACTTAGTTATTTTTTTCTCGGTTTTACACACATGCTCGTGATCATGTGAGAAACATTTGCCTTTCATCTAACATGATATTTAACTATTGAATCCCCGCCGCATTGCGGCGGGTGGTAAATCTAGTATTTATACATAAAAAAATCATCCTTAAAGATCGTTTTTCTCTAAGATTTATCGTTATCAAAACTGGTTAATATATATTGCTTTTTTACATATTTAAGGTAGTGTAGATCATGGGTGAGGGTTAGAGATAACTTTTTTTTGAACGACAAATTTCTTTTAATCTCTGTCGACTGTAGGAACTGAACCCAAGACATCACTCTCCCAATGTGGGTGAGAGATAACTTTTTTATTTGAATGAGAAATTTCTTTTAATCCCTGTCGTCTGTGGCTGTGGGACTTGAACCTAAGATCTCCCCCTCCCAAGGTGGGTGAGAGATAACTTAAACCAAGTCAACTCCAAAGCCAAAAGATAAACCCATCATGCACATCTATCATCACTTATTCACTTTAACATCTTCTATACATCTTGTTGATATTTGGATTCGAGTACGCACAACTCGGCTCACTCCTTCTCTTGTATAAATTTATACTAGTTTCTTGTATAAGCCTTCACATGAGTGTTTTTCGGGTTGGTTTTCAACAACTGAAATTATATATTGAAAATTATGAAAAGGAATTTGAGTTCAAAAAACCGATTCGAATTCCATTTGAATTTAAGTTGTTTCAAATAAACCAGATTTATAAGAAAAAGTCAGAAATATATATAGTAGTAAAAATAATACATACATATACTTTCTTTTAGATAAAGAATATAAAGTTAATTACTGTTTTCGTCCCTATGGTTTATCAAAAATCACTATTTCAGTCCATTAGTTTAAAAATTACGATTTCAGTCCCTGTGGTATCACTTTCGTAACCATTTTAGTCCCTGTGGTTTCACTTTCGTAACCATTTCAATCCATTTATTCTGTAAGTACAAGGACTGAAATGGTTACGAGGTGGACTGAAATGGTTACGAAAGTGAAACCACAGGGACTGAAATCGCAAATTTTAAACTAATTGACTGAAATAGTGATTTTTTGACAAACCACAGGAACAAAACAAGTAATTAACTCTAGAATATATAACCTGAACTCGGAATTTCGTTTTGAATCAATTTGAAAATTACTAATTCAAATCTATATATAATAAATTGAAAAGTGAATGAATAGTAGATCTATATATAATTTAAAATTAAAATTAAAATTAGAATTAGAATAGATTAGAATTGTAACATCATTAAGAGATGAGCAAATGGTATCGGGTATAGGTACCGGTCTTAAATTTACCAAACCGGTGTATTTTCGGTACCGGTTCTGCACAGGTATTCACCGGTTTTTACCTTCAAATACCGGTGCCGTACCAGTACCGATCGGTACCGAACCGTACCATACTAGGTATATTCGGTACCGGTACCCACGTTTGGAGATTTCGGTAACGATATTTTCGGTACGGTTGGTACCGAGCTCATCAAATCCTGTAGCAACGCAAGTAATTGCACCGTATATATATTACTTTTCATACACACAGTAAGTAACTGTCTTTTGTTTGAATGAGATTTTATATACACAACAACTTATTTTGCTTTCTTTTTTGTCTTTTTCTGTAATGAATGAATTGTAGCATGTAAAATTAACTTGGATATTTAGATTATTGATAAGCAAATCGTATCAAATCCTGTAATCAAACTGGTATCGTATCGGTACCAAATTTACTATACCAAATCATTCTCGATACCAATTTGGTACCCACCTTTTGGCGTTTTCAGAATCGTTACTTTCGGTTCGACACCGGTCTAGCACCATACCTGTATTTATTGATTTTTACCTTCAAATATCATACCGTATTGTACCGAGCATTTTCAATGCCGGTACCTAATTTCGATGATTTTCCGGATCGGTACTTTCGGTGCCGTTACCGGTACCGAGCTCATCCATATTTTAACGTGATAGCACCGTAATAACTGAGCTCCTCCATATTATAACGTGATAGCACCGTAATAACTGAATTGAAAACATTCGAATTTCCAACGTGTAGGACGTGTGGGTCCTATACTTACCACGCCATTTTATTTATGTTTTGATATTCGGTATCTGCTTGCTATTGTTGACACGCGTTTTGCAGTCATTGGGTCCCCGCCGCAACGCGCGGGTGGAAAATAACTAGTTTGATTCAAAAACCGAGTTCTAAATTCAACTTTGCTCTAGATATTTTAGCTACATATGAACACCATCATAAACCTACAAGTGAGGGCAACCTCTAGAAAACAAATTGACCAATTAAACAAAAACTCAAATTAACCACATACACATTAGCTAATAATGGCTAAAAACATGGATTACTATTCAACCCAAAGTAAATAAAAATTCCAAACTCAACCTAATCATGACCCACAAAACCAAACCCACAATAAAAATCCCAAAACTTAATAAACAAAACCAAAAGATTATTCATTTATTCAATCCCATTGTTGAAATTTAAACCCTAATCACCAACAACTTCTAAAGTTTCAATCTTTTTGTAAACCCCATCATCCTCCATAATAATCTTGAAAATCCCAATTGACAAAAAACTCCAAAACTTTTGTTTTCTACATCTGATCCATGAACAAAACCTGTCACAAAATCATATTTTGTATGGGTTTTACAGCTAAGGATGTTCTTGAAAGGGGACAAATAAATGAGAATTCTAGATGAACCAAAAAGCAGGTTCACGGTATGTACTTCAAGAACACATCTCCATATTCTCTGAAAACCATTAAAGATCATTGCTTTCTTGTCTTTTGAGTTAAATTAGGGCTTTTTTGGCTATTTTGACCCATACCCATTTCAACCCATTTGCATTTCTTGACATTAATGGTGTCTACCTCATTTAATATTTGTGGGTATTATATATTTTCAAGAATCTTGGTTGTTGAGGTAGAACAAGAACATAAGCACAAGTTGGAGCTAAGGTTGACTTTAGGTTTGATTCTTGATCTTTATTTGAAAAACATGACCTTTGCTGGCTCTTTTGGATGATAGGTTTGTAACTTTGTATGTGGTATGCAAATTAGAAAGCATTGGTGTTGTTTTGAATGATATATATATACATATATGTATAGTTCTATGTCGGGTAATAGTTACTTAGATATGGTCAAACCCTGTTGGAAAGGGAGACTAGGAGGGGTGCAAAATGGAAGAACAAATGGGTTGTTGTGGTACAAGGATTTGGGGAGTCATGTGAGCGGTGAGTTTTCGATGGCGGTTGTTCAAGCCAACAATTTGTTGGAGGATCAAAGCCAAGTTGAATCGGGCCAATTGTGTTCGTCGAAGAACGGGATTTATGGGACGTTTATCGGTGTCTACGATGGACATGGCGGGCCGGAAACGTCAAGGTTCGTGAATGAACATTTGTTCTCCAATCTTAAGAGTATGTTACTCATTCTTTATATTTCATGTTTTTTTTTTTTTTTGTAATTTTATTCAAGGATGATCCCATATGAATTTGTATCTATGCAGTTAATGCGGTAAAATATCAGTAATTTTAATATCATGCCGAATTTATATATAGTAATTTAACTCTAAAAATTCAGTGATATATCGGTCAATATTGCCGATAATATCAGTACCGATATTCTGACCAATATTTGACACCGATTTTTACGCGGAGACTGATAACCGATATATCACCGATATTAATTACATAGATTTATATATGTTGATTTCGATCAATTTTCATTGTATTTGTAGAGTTTGCATCTCAAGATGAAGAAATGTCCGCGAATGTCATAAGAAAATCTTTCTTGAAAACCGAGGAGGAATTTATCTCTCTTGTTAGAGATCAATGGTGTACGTGCCCGCAAATTGCATCGGTTGGCACGTGTTGTTTGGTGGGAGTTATTTGTAACGGGTTGATATACATTGCAAATGCTGGGGATTCAAGGGTGGTATTGGGGAGATCAGAGAGAGGAGGTAGAGGAATCTCGGCCATTCAGTTATCCGAAGAACACAATGTAAACCGCGAGCCTATACGAGATGAGCTTCAGTCGTTACATCCTGAGGATCCAAAGATCGTGGTTATGAAACATAACGTTTGGCGTGTTAAAGGGCTAATTCAGGTATTTCCACTTAAATTTGCGCGACCGAATTGAATTTATTAAGTGGTGGCAAAAGGGAGGCTAATTGTTTATAGGAACCGGGTAGTGTTGACCCGAAACACTTTATGTCTAGAATTTACATGTAAAGAGTTTGTGTCTCAATTATTGTTACAGAAGATTTAAAGGTCTCATACAGTTACTTAACTAAAATTCTGAGGCTTTTGAGTTAATTTAATTTAGAGGTGGAAAACTGAATAACTCAATGTTAATGTTTTAAATACCGGTATAAACCGGCCGGTAATATTGGTTATACTGGATACCAGACTTGGCCCCGGTACGTTTAAGGCCGGTAAAACGAGGAGACGGCATAAGGTCTAAACCACGGGTAAATCCAGTTATACCGGTTTAAACCGTCAAATTGGTTTACAAAATGTTCAAAATTGATTTTTAAATTTGAAAAAATCCGATATTTTGGTACACTCTAATGACATAAACCTATTGTACAATTTTATTTAAAAAGCATTGTTGGAAAATTGAGTACGTTTGGATTATTTTTTTATTATGAAATCATGTATTTTTGGATTATTTTCTGAGTTAAAGTTGTATATTATGAAACTATAGGGTTAACTAGTCAACCCGGTTGAACCGCCCGGTATAACCTGGTTCAACCGGTTAAACCATTTCTAAGCCTAATCCAATATGGTCTAAAAATCGGTTTTTAAAACATAACCAACATTAAGCGAGTATATGTGAAATTTGCACATCTTATTTCATTTAAAATGGAAATGATGTGATTGTATTCATGATATTTTAGGTCTCGAGATCGATAGGTGATGCATATTTAAAAAGTCCCGAGTTCAATAGAAAGCCGCTTTTGCCAAAGTTTAGGCTTGCGCAACCGTTTTCAATGCCTATCCTTAGTCCCGAGCCTTCAATCTCCATACATGAAATAAACTCGAAAGATGAGTTTCTAATATTTGCATCTGATGGTCTATGGGAGCATCTTAGCAATGAAGAAGCCGTTAATATCGTCCATAATTACCCACGTAATGTAAGTTTATAATCTCTTTGCCTTCTTTCATCATACTTTAGTTTATTCGGTTCCTGATGTCGAATGTTTGTTCATAACCCAACACCACACGACCCGTTTACTAAATGGGTTAGACGGGTCAACACGTTTACTAAATGGGTTAGACGGGTCGACCCATTTAGTCACAAGCCTAAACCATTTATTAGATCCGTGTTATGTCAGGAATTGCCACCACTAGGGATTGGAGCCCGTAAAGTTCTTTTTAAGTTACTTCTATCCAAAATACGCAGGGCCCGTTACTTCGTGTGATGTGGGACCCACTTTACACGTATTGCACATGCCTCGACTAACTTTCAAATTTTCGGGTTTTTTTGTTTGCAGGGGATTGCACGGAAACTAGTTAAGGCGGCCCTTCGCGTAGCAGCAAAGAAACGAGAAATGAGATATTCAGATTTGAAGAAAATCGAAAGAGGAGTGAGGAGACATTTCCACGACGACATTACAGTTGTGGTTGTTTTTCTCGACCCGTCTTTAATGAATATCAGTTCAAGTTTCTCTATAAAAGGAGGCGTTGGGCTACCCGCCCCTAACAAGTTCTGCATGTAGATTCGGACACATAGCGCAACGGTTATTGTGTTCTTCGAGTCTGTTTAATATGGGAATCGAACCCATTTGCTCAACTTTTATGCAATTTCGATTCGAATATGTAAAAAGATTCTATTTGGATTGTATTTTGATTTACAATAAGTTTAGTTGTTTACCCTTTAAAGTGTATTAAGGATATGGGGTATGAGGCTTGGGTTGGGGCGTGGGTTGGGGGAAAAAGCCCAAGCCACCACCCCGGGTGGGCTTGGGTTGGGGCGTGGCCCTTGGGGCTTGGGTTTCAAGCCGGGCGTGGGGCGGGGGAGCAAGCTGACATGGCAGGCTGTGAATGGCCCATTCAAACTAGCCGTTGGGGGCTACTTTAAAAAAAAATTTCCTTTATGAAATATTTTTCTCACACAATATCAAACACATAAAACACAATCTTGCCATGAGTTCTTCAAGTTATAGTGAATCGTCATCATCATCTGACGATGGTGTGGAAATATTTCTACAAACGATCGCGGCGGTGGTGAAAGCTATCGTGAAAGACGAAGACGATGAGGAAAAGACTCAACAACCAAAACGGAGGAGAAGGTACATCGCTCGTGAACAACACACCGCTAACGATTTGTTGATAAGCGATTACTTCTCAGCGGAACCTAAGTATGATGAAAAAATGTCTAGGCGTCGTTTTCGTATGAGTAGAAACTTATTTTTAAGGATATCTAGAGATCTTGAGGAGAAGTATGTTTATTTCCAACAAAAACTCGATGTAACCGAGCAATTAGGATTTAGTACGTGGCAAAAGGTCACGGCCGCACTTAGGCAGTTAGCGTACGACAATAGTTCGGACATTATGGATGACTATTTAAAAATGTCTGCACGTGTAGCTAGAGAAACTCTTCACAAATTTTGTTCGTGTATTCTAGAACTTTATAGGAAAAGATATTTGAGAAAGCCCTCCTTCAGTGACATGCAACAAATATTGGAACATCACGCAGATTATCATGGGCTACCCGGGATGCTAGGTAGTTTAGATTGTATGAAATGGCCTTGGGAACTTTGTCCTACCGAATAGCAAGGCGCTCACACTAGTGGATTTCACGGGATGCCAGCCATCATGCTTGAAGCGGTTGCGTCCCAAGATCTTTGGATATGACATGCGTTCTTCGGTATGCCAGGTTCACATAATGATATTACCATCATAAACCACTCGCCCCTTTTCAATGATCGGGTAAATGGTATGGGACCCAAATGAACTTTCTTTGTAAACGGGGTTGAGTACGTGTACGGGTACTACCTAGTTGATGGGATTTACCCAGAGTGGGGGGTTTTCGTAAAATCGTTCACAAGACACGGTACCACATATCCAAAAAGATTAAAGTTTAACATGGTCCAGATAGCTGCATGTAAAGACGTCGAGCGAGCATTCGGTGTTTTGAAGAAAAGGTGGCGAATATTGTCAATGCCTTGTCGACTATGGGACAAGAATCAGATTGGAAACGTGATGTACACATGTATCATTCTTCACAACATGATTTTGGAGGATGAAGGTATAGCGGTCGTTACCTACTATGATGACGATGACCCCCAACCAGGTAACGTAACAGACGAAGATAAAGCGGCAAATGAATTTATGATAAAGTCAAGGGATATACATCACAACCTTCAATCTGATTTGATGGAACATGTTTCAACGATTCCTGGGTTTGAAATCGACGAAGAAGACGAAGACGACGAAGAATGATAGTTTTTTATTTTGATAATTATTTTGTATGTTTATTTTAATAATTATTTTGTATGTTTATGTAGTTTTTGGTTATATATATAGATTAAAAAAAAAGCTGATGTGGCTTGGCCACGCCAGCCAAGCCACGCCCACCATACCCCCTTCAAAGTGGGTTTGAGACTTGAGTTTTGAAATTACACGCGTCAACCGATGCCCCAACCCAAGCCCCATCATACCCCACGACCTAATAATTTGTTCACAACCTCTTAAACCGGATTCTTAAGGAAAAAACCAAATTATTGTTCTGGTTTCATGTGTTATCTAAAAAAAATCTAATACATTGTCTTTACTACCTAGATTTGGTAAATGACTGTCTCAACCCCCGTCCCCTAGTCACATAGAAATGGGCGGCCGCGAGCCAGTATCAGTGGTATTGGTGTTTATCAGTTTGGCAACGGAATTTAAATAAGGACCGTAGTTAGGAAATATTGTATCAGAGTAAAATACCACATTTTTATAATATTAAACACATAGGAAATTCTCAAGTTTCTATTACAAACATGTTTGTAGGGATAAACCCTATTTTATTGAATAAAACATCTTCTTTATTTAGGAAACATTTATAGCCACTTTTCCAAGCCTTCAGTGCTGTCCAGCTGGCTTCTAATTAGCTTTCACATTTTGTTACCTGAGACGCGTTTAAAAACATTTTGTCAGTGGGAATTATTGGTGAGTGAATCTCAATTTAATCAAGACAGGTTTTATCAGTTTGCAGCATTAAGGGCGATCTTGCAATTACATTTGTTTATTTTTCTACTTTAATTACCACCCATGGTATTGTCAACCCGACTTGTGGTCATGTTACTACACACAGTGTAGTAACAAATTTTGTATACAAAGCCCCAACATACCGACGATAATTGTAGAATACAAATACTCAATCACTGTTAAGTATAAATTAAAACACTTGAGGTTTTGTAAAAACAGTTTGCAAAAAGGAAATTACTCACATTGCTATCTTAGGTAATTTCCTGTGGCTTCCTGGTTATAATCTATAAATTCTAAATAATGCACACGCGTTAGTATAATAACCCAATTTTACATTAGTTATACCCTCCCCGAGACAGAACTCCAATGATTACGTCGGGCAAAGCCTCGACAGCCGTTACGGAGCACTAGATCAATCGGGCAGTGTATCTAATACGTAAACGGGGGTTATGATACTTACAACGAGGCAGAACTTCGTTAATTAGGCGGGTAAAATGCCCAGGTATTACTTCTACACTATAGAAATTGAGAGAGAATTTTGAGATTTGAACGACGGAAACTGAAGGCCGATTGATCCAATTTATAGGATCTGATTTTGGTTTTCTCGCGGCCCGCGTAAGAAACAGAAGGGGCCTTCGCGCCCCGCGACATAGGGTACGTAGGGCCTAGCTTGGCCCGGTGACCGCTATAGGCTCGACACGCGTATGACACGTGGCGGCTCCGGGCCTTGCCTTATGTCCACTCGCTCGTGGCCCGCGTAAGATGAAGAGCAAGTCTTCGCGGCCCGCGTGAGACTATAAAAATTGATTTTTATTTAATTTTTATAAAAATAAAGGTATTTAGGATCATTTTACGTATACGGGGTGTATTTTTGGACGTATAGGGATGTTCTAAATATATTAGGGGTGTCGGAAATATTTTAGGAGTGTTGTTATATCCTCCCCACCTTGTTTTAGAACTCGTCCTCGAGGTCTACTAGAACAGGTGTGGGTATTTCCTCTGCATCTCTGATTCAAGCTCCCAAGTGTATTCTGGTTCTCTCTTGGAATCCCTTTTCACTTTGACTAGGATTAATCTCTTGTGTTTGAGGTTCTTGACTTTCCTGTCTTCAATTTGTAGGGGCTTCTCTATAAACTTTAGTTTGTCATTTACCTCTATATCCGTAATAGGCACTACTAATTATTCATCGGCTAAGCACTTTTTGAGATTACATACATGAAATAGATCATGTATTCCTGCCATTTCCTCTGGCAGTTGTAGCTGATAGGCTACAGGTCCTATTTTTCTAATAATCTCAAAAGGTCCAACATACCTGGGGCTTAGCTTTCCCCTCTTGATGAATCTGACAACTTGTCACACCCCCAAAATCCACATATAAAAGCTCTTAGTCTTGTGTTGCGTTTCCATGTAACTCGACCCATGACCACTCCAGCTTCCCAGACGACAAGTTCCAATGTTATGCACCTAAAGGCCTGCAAGGCATGTAACAACGAGTCAACAACAAAGTTGAGCGAGTTCACAGTTGGTGTTCATTGTTAAGTTGTTTCAAAAACCAGGAATTCATTTGTAAGTTGTAAGTTAATCAGTTTACCCTGTTTCCCAAACATATCCATAGTTGGTGGGGGCTTCCCCATGTTAACCACTAGACCTGTTTACCATATCGACCACTGACTAAAGTAAGTTGGTGCCCTGACGTCAATGTCTATCATCATTGACTAGTGCCCAGATCCATTAGTTCACGCCCGTCCTCTGCGGCACGGTGTGAGGCTTGTCAAACCTAAATAGCGCTATCTAACTAATGACCCGCTCGCCATTGGCCCGACGATTAAGTCGATATAAAAATGAGGGACTTCATGATAGAGTTTTTGGTCTAGTATCCGTGTTTTCACCCTTCAATAAAGAGGGTGTGTACGAAATCCCCAAACCAGGAGATTACGCAGGTTTCGATTATATTCTTATCGCATGTTGTCACCCTTCAATAAAGAGGGTGTGTACGTGTCCCAAACCAGGAGATCACGCAGTTTCAGTTTAAATCCTTTACCCATTCCCAACCCTTGGGAATCCCATGCCTTGTGAAAAGTGTGAACTCACCTTGGTTTGCTCGGTATGTTATGTCATGATATTCACAGTTGGTCATCCAGATCCTCACGTGGTTACCAATGATAATCAGATTCATGTATATTTATACATTCAAACCACGTACTTAACAGGTTGCATATACCATAAGGGTTATCATATAACACATAACAGATGTTCAAATCACATACAAGTTCACATTACACGTTATGGTTTCACAAAATCACCTAACAATTAGTTTGTCATTCATAAATTGTGCGATTCTATCAAGAGTGTGTGGTCTGTTACAAGTGTGCGATCCATTTTATGTTTGTGGCCCGCTGACTAGTGTGTGGCCCATATGCTCAATGCATAGCCTAAATAAACACCCGGCCCACATAGGTGTGCAACCTGATTGAAGTGTGCGTGTGGTTTCAGCATGCCTTTAATTATGGGTCCACCATAACCACCCATGATTTCCTCCTTCATTAAATTATTTTAAGTGACAATAATTAACAACTAGCACCCACCCAAAACCGATTAAACCATTACAAAATTGTAGTCCATTGGTCCCAATCATCTGTTTGTTTATTATGAGCAATGTTCAAAACAAACACATAACAAAACAAGCATATAACAGTTTCTAAAAGAACAATCATCTTGCATACTTAATTTCAAATAATAACAAGTCATCAGTTAGCAATTTCATGCATACACACACAAACAAAATACCCATCATACATCACAAACCGTCTACTGGTCTCGTCTGTTTACTCCCACGGCGAAACACCAAAGCACGTGACGAAACACTACTATCTTGCGTCGGGTTTGTATGTGACGAAACACCACCTGTTTCGTCGAGGTCACATGCTTCGTCGAAGTCACGTGTTTCTTCGGAGTGCATCACAGATCCGCCGCCTAACCCAACTTGCCGTCATTCGGCAAATCACAAACAACTTCAACAGTTTCGTTAATTTGTTTAGTATCATCGTTGTCGCACAGGTTAATGTATGTCCCCTAACAATTACTTATCATCATACCAAAACCATGCTCACATCTGTTATGATCTATTAGTGTTTTATGTACATACAATCCTAATTACTATCCATCAGCAAGAAGGAAACAATCCACTTTAGTGTCCTGTAACAATATAATGTACAACCCTAACAAGCATCATAAGAAACACAATAGTCAATCATTGTTCACTAACCGAAGGGTGAAGAGTGGTGTTCGAGTGCACGGGTTTCGAAGGGGAAGGGGTGCTTCCTGTCGCCGATCACCACGAACGAAAGGTGGTTGTCTGCGTCTGCCATACGGTTACGAAAAGGTAGAAGAGAACTAGGGTTAATTTATGTGATAATTACGTGATATCAATAATGGCCATGCACTTAAACGAATATAAGAGCCTCTACCATTACTGGGCCTGATTTTTGGGCCAATTATAAAGAAACTAGGCCAGCTCATGCGTGAATTAAATGAGGGACTTCTAGTGAAGCGTATAGGGTCCCTGGCCCAATTAGAATGAACCAATATTCAATATTGTCGGCTCATTATATCTAGTGGCCCATGTGCTGCATGTGAAAAATTATTGAGTGGATTGCATGTGTCTATTGTAATTGTCTGATATAAGTGCTTATGAGGTCCAATTAAATCATCAAGATTAAAAGAGTTGTCCGCATTTGTATAGATTGTGTGGCTCAACATTCTAGTTTGTATGAGAATAAAAGTGACGGCTACAAGTGATTAATAATAGGGTTTATCGAGTTGTTTATATATTGATTTTTATGCCGAATGAACCAGTGGTAGAGAATCGGCTAGGTGGTTAAACACTAAACCAGAAATTGTGCTGATGTTCAACCGATGATTCAACTTTACATTTAACTTTTAATCATACATTATTCAATCATATAACACCACACATACAATTGTCAAACACAACACATAACACACAACTGTTAACACATAACACATAACTGTTGGTCATTCACAAAACTACACTTGACACCACATGAATCAAATTGTGAAACAGGATTGCGAGATCAATGATAGTTAAATGATAGTTAAACGGAAAGGCCTTGAAATCTCGGGTTGTCACACAACTCCTATCCAATGAGAGACTTTTAACAATACCTTATCTCCTACCTGAAATTCCAATGGCTTTCGTCTGTTATCCGCATAACTCTTTTGTCTATCGCGTGCTGCTTTTAGTCATTCCTTGACTTGAATAATCTTGTCCGTTGTTTCTTGTACTATTTCTGGTCCAGACAATTGCTTTTCTCCAATTTCTGTCCAACAGATTGGAGTTCGGCACTTTCGTCCGTAAAGTGCTTTGAATGGTAAATGATCGTCCCAATTTCCTCCTAAATCAATTACATAAGCTCTAAGCATATCTTCCATGGTCTGAATTGTCCTTTCGCTTTGTCCGTCCGTTTGAGGATGATAAGCTGTGCTTAGATTTAGCTTGGTTCCCACTGCTTTTTGGAAACTTGTCCAAAAATGAGAAGTAAAACGACTATCTCTATCAGAAACAATAGATAAAGGAATTCCATGTAATGAAACTATTTCATTTACATATAATTTGGCTAACTGTTCCGTACTGAAAGTTTCCTTCATTGGTAGGAAATGAGCAGACTTGGTTAATCTATCTACAATCACCCAGATTGTATCATTACCTTTTCGTGTCTTGGATAATTTGGTAACAAAGTCCATTGTTATCAATTCTCATTTCCATATTGGCATTTCTAATTGTTGCAGCAAACCTGAGGGTTTCTGACGTTCAGCTTTGACCTGTGAGCAGGTTAGACACTTGGCAACATAAGCTGCTATATCCTTTTTCATTCCTATCCACCAGAAGTTCTTTCTTAAGTCTTGATACATCTTATCACTTCCAGGATGTATCGTATACTTAGACTTATGGGCTTCCTATAATATTCGGTGGCATAGGTTTCCTAGTTTAGGTATCCATATTCTCTTTTTATGGAATCTCCAAATTCCATCTGTTCCTTGTTCTAATTCTTTAATCATTCCTTTTAATTTCTCAGCATCGTCCTTGATTACTGATTCTTGTACTTTTCTAATTTGTTCATTTAAATCTACCTGTAGATTTAATTTAAGAGAACATACTCTTCTTGGCTTTTCATGATACTTTCGACTTAAAGCATCAGCAACTACATTAGCTTTTCCTACATGATACTGGATATTACAATCGTAATCACTAAGAATTTCCATCCAGCGTCTTTGTCTCATATTTAATTCCTTTTGCCCAAAAACATATCTTAAACTCTTATGATAGGTGAAAATGGTAAACTTACTACCGTAAAGGTAATGTCTCCAAATTTTAAGGGCGGAAATTATGGCTCCTAATTCTAGATCATGGGTTGAATAGTTTTCTTCATGATTCTTAAGTTGTCTGGATGCATAGGCTATAACCTTTTGACGTTGCATCAACACACATCCATAACCTAACTTAGAAGCGTCATAATAGACTACAAAGTCTTCTGTTCCTTCTGGTAACGCTAGTATGGGTGAGTTGGTTAATCTTTGCTTAAGAATTCTAAAGGCTTCTTCTTGTCTTGGTCCCCATTCAGACTTAACGGATTTACAGGTTAACTTAGTTAAGGGGATGGCTATTCTAGAAAAATCTCGGATAAATCTTCTATAATAACCGGCCAGTCCTAAGAAACTTCTAACCTCGGTTGGCGACTCAGGGGTTTTCCATTTAGTAATCGCCTCAATCTTTGTGGGATCCACATGAATTCCTTCATGGTTAACTAAATGTCCAAGAAACTGTATCTTTTCTAACCAAAATTCGCATTTTGAAAATTTAGCGTAAAACTTTTCTTTTCTCAGCAAATTTAGGAGTGCATGCAGATGCGCTGCATGTTCCTCTTTACTTTTAGAGTAAATGAGAATATCATCTATAAAGACAATTATGAATTTATCCAAATATGGCTTACATATTCGGTTCATCATGTCCATAAATGCGGCTGGGGCATTGGTTAAACAAATGTCATGACAGTAAATTCATAATGGCCATACCTTGTTCTGAAAGCGGTCTTAGGAATGTCCTCTTCCTGTACCTTTAATTGATGATATCCTGAGCGTAAATCGATCTTAGAAAAGACTCGAGCTCCTTGCAATTGATCAAACAGATCATCGATTCTCGGTAACGGGTACCGATTTTTAATCGTGACCTTGTTTAATTCTCGGTAATCAATGTACATACGCATTGACCCGTCTTTCTTTTTGACGAATAGGATCGGTGCTCTCTATGGCGATGAACTTGGCTGTATGAATCATTTCTCCAAAAGTTCGTCCAGTTGTTTCTTCAACTCCTGCATTTCTGCTGGTGCCAAACGGTAAGGTGCTTTGGCAATTGGTGCTGTTCTGGGTAGCAGATGAATTCTGAATTCGACTTCTCTGTCTGGCGGTAATCTTGGTAGTTCTTCAGGGAATACGTCTGAGAATTGAGATACTACGGGGATATCTTTCAATTCTTTTCCTTTAGTGTTAATGATTATAGAAATCATATACACTAATGACCCTTTTCTTGCACAGCTTGCTGTTTTCATCACAGAGATGAATTTTATAGATCTAGTTGGTTTTTCTCCTTTAATTGTGATCTTTTCACCCTTTGGTGAATTTACGTGGATTGACTTATGATCACATAGAATACTGGATTTATTGGTTACTATCCAATCCATTCCTAATACAACATCAAATCCTGCCAGATGCATTGGATAAAGATTTGCAATAAACTTTTGATTTAAAAATTCTATTCTTGCTCCCTGCAAGATTTCAGTAATCTTAATGGATTCTCCATTCGCTGTCTCTACTAGACATTCTTGTGAGAGTTTAGTTAATGGTTGATTAAGAAGTTTGCAGAATGAAGTATTAATAAAACTTTGGTTTGTACCAGAGTCAAATAATACTTTAGCAAAAACATCATTAACTAAAACGTACCGGTAATCACGTTCGGAATCATCTTGGCTTCTTCAGCTGTCAGAACAAATGCTCTAGTATTTTTAGTAGTCTTGTTGTTCATGGCTGGAGCTAGTTTCGGACATTTCGGCTTGATATGTCCTTTTTCTCCACAGTTGAAGCACACTCCATTACTGGGTTTCTTCTTCCTTGTGTCCTGGTATCTTGCAGAATTTACAGTAGGTGGAACATCTCCCTGAATGCTTCTTCTTACAGGCCTTGCAGTAAGGTGCGGAGGTATAACCTACGTTTCTCCCACGATTGGAATTTCCATAGCAAAATTCTTGGGTAAGTTTCTGAGCTAGGTTCCTCATCTGGTTCTCTTCTTGCACACGTACTAATTCATCAGTCAAGGTATTTGCTAGCTCTACAGTTTCTTCTATAGTTTGTGGTCTAGCTGCCTTGACTACATGCCTAATCTCACTGATTAATCCCCAGATGTAACGGGAGATTAATACTGGTTCTGGTGATGCAAGGGTTGGTACTATTCTAGCATATTCAAAGAATGTAGTAGTATAACCCTTACTATCTACTCCAGTCATTCGAAGGTTTAAGAATTTATTAGCTATGTGTTCCTTTTCATTGGGAGGACAGAACTTCCTTTCCACCATATTCTTAAATTCAGTCCATTCCATATTATAGGTTCTGTCACTTCCCCTAGATTGGAGGATAGTGTTCCACCATTCTAAAGCTGAGTTCTTAAACAGATTGGAAGCAAACATTATCTTATCCTCTTTTGTACACTTGCTTATTTTTAAGATTGCCTCCGTCTTTTCTATCCAGCGTAGAGCTGCAATGGCTCCTTCATTGCCCGAGAATTCCATTGGTTTACAAGACCATAATTCTTTGTAAGAACAACCATAAGACATGGTTCTTCTTCTTTTTGGAATGGGCACTTGAAGTAATGGTCCATTGTTTACACTGTGACTAGGTTTAGTAGGTGGTCGTTTACTTCCACTATTACTTTTATTATTATCCGCTTCTTTAACCGTTTTGATAATATATGGCATTGCGTCTATAATCCCTTGTGCCACTATATGTTGAATGACACTATTATTTATATGGTTTCCGTTATTATCGTTATTCTGGTTTTCTTGATTCACTTCGTTGTCCATCTGGATTATAAACATTTACCAAGTATTAATATAACAAAACAATATTTAATGCGAATAATCACACAACACATCGATCCAAAATCGTCGTCATTGCGACCTTTACTCTATTTTATATATACATCTATATCTATTATAAATACAACTGGAATTGAAAATACAATTCTAGTATGCATCAGTAGCTATAGGATTATCTATTTTAGTTGATAATATTATTTATTATATATATATATATATATATATTCAAACTTACACACACACACACACACACATATATATATATTATTACTACTGATAGGGGTTCATCCAATATTGCATGTTGCGCTCGTCATATTTCCAGACGAGTCTCTCCCCTATCTGTCTCATTCGTTCACTTCCTTCTAATATCTCCTCGCCAAAGGTGCGGAGTTCTTGCACATTCTCAGTGCTCATGGGTGGTGCGGGTGCTGGTATCGGGTCAGGGTATTGTGGCATTAGTTCTTCGTAAGGGTATGGGTTCTCTAGGATCTCTCGAATATACTGGTCATTATTCCAGTATGGGTCTAGAGGGTCAAGGTCTGGGTAGGGTGCTACTGGGTTTGGCATGGGTTCGTCTTGTGGGTGGAGTTCTGGGTAGCTCATATAGTCGTCAAACCATGGGTCATAGTCTGGGGGATGGGGTGCTGGTACTCTAGGGATTTCAGCTGGGTCAAAAGTAGGTGCCGGAATTTGGTCGCCTGGGTTGGGCTCGATGTCCATGGGTTGGGTTGGAAATAAGGGTAGTGGCTGAGGTGCTATGAGTTTTTCTAGGTTCGGGTCTGCGGCTGTGGTAGCTAGTATATGGAAATTGGCTAGTCTCCTATTGATTATGTCCTGAGTTTGAGCGTTCATTTCTCTATTCGCGGCTGCTAAAGCTCGCTGCTGCTGAAGTTTTCTCATCCTTTTTCTACGCTCGTGAGGTCCTCTGCTGAACCATACTCTCTTCTTGGGAGGGAATGGCTCTTCAGATTGTGCTTTGAATACGAAAATCCCTTCTTCGGTGTCAGCCGAATACCCCGAGGGGGTAGGCTGGGAAGAAATTCCTTCGTCCCTAGGAGAGCTGGACAATTGACGATAAGCGTCTGAGGGTCATTGATCACTCATACTGTAAACTACCAAATTGTCAAATATCACAAAATAATAATATACAGATATGCACGTAATCATGTAGATTATTTCCTAACAAAATGGATAAAATTTTGGTGTCAGCGGAACACTTCTGTGGCTGAATCAGTGGTTGTAGCTCTGATACCACCTTCTGTCGCAACCCCCGTCCCCTAGTCACATAGGAACGGGCGGCCGCGAGCCAGTATCAGTGGTATCGGTGTTTATCAGTTTGGCAGCGGAATTTACATCAGGACCGTAGTTAGGAAATATTGTATTAGAGTAAAATACCACATTTTTATAATATTAAACACATGGGAAATTCCCAAGTTTCTATTACAAACATGTTTGTAGGGATAAACCTTATTTTATTGAATAAATCATCTTCTTTATTTAGGTAACTTTTATAGCCACTTTTCCAAGCCTTCAGTGCTGTCCAGCTGGCTTCTAATTGGTTTTCACATTTTGTTACCTGAAACGCGTTTAAAAACATTTTGTCAGTGGGAATTACTGGTGAGTGAATCCCAATTTAATCAAGACAAGTTTTATCAGTTTACAGCATTGATGGCGATCTCGCAATTACATTTGTTTATTTTTCTACTTTAATTACCACCCACGGTACTGTCAACCCGACTTGTGGTCATGTTACTACTCACAGTGTAGTAACAAATTTTATATACAAAACCCCAACATACCGACGATAATTGTAGAATACAAATACTCAATCACTGTTAAGTATAAATTAAAACACTTGAGGTTTTGTAAAAACAGTTTGCAAAAAGGTTTACAAAAAGGAGATTACTCGCATTGCTATCTTAGGTAATTTCCTGTGGCTTCTTGGTTATAATCTATAAATTTTAAATAATGCACACGCGTTACTATAATAACCCAATTTTACATTAGTTATACCCTCCCCGAGACAGAACTCCAATGACTACGTCGGGCAGAGCCTCGACAGCCGTTACGGAGCACTAGTCAATCGGGCAACGTATCTAATACGTAACCGGGGGTTATGATACTTACAACGAGGCAGAACTTCGTTAATTAGGGGGGTAAATGTAAGACCCTTGCTATTATTTAACAGTTTTCTTATGGTTTACGAAAATAAATATGTAATTATGGATACACATATATTGAAAAATATGGGTTTATTAAAACTTTTACAATTTAAGAACAATACAACGTAATGTAATTGAGTTCGCCATTTAAAAATAACGACGAAACTATGTGCGGAAGCTTGTAACTGCATAGTGTTCGGTTCACTTCATTGCTTGATCGACATCCGGATGGTAGCTACATTCACCTAACATCAAAAACCAACTTAAAGGTTAGTTTTGATAACTTAAAAACAAGTATAAACAAGTTCCATAACTTTTTATCTACAAGACCGTTTCGCGTAATTTTTTTTCCACGCATCCGTAATTAAATTATGAATCCGTTTATCACCTCGGTTTGCATAAAAATCTGATTTATAAGCAAACGACTTAAAAATCATTTGTGTGATTATTTGACCCGTTACTTTTAACATCATGCTACAAGTTTATTAACAATATTCATTGCTTATCGTTTTTACCCATTCCGGGCTTGCCAAAAATTAGCATTTTTTGCTTCCATTACAAGGTTTGTATTCGTGTTTACATTCACCGGTTTATTTTGAAATTTTCCAACACTTAGCCAATCTTAATCACTTGCTTTATTTTGACCCGGTTAACGGTTTTTATGCATTTAAGCATCAATTTCACTCATCTCTTTTCGTACTTCACATTTTTACATTTAAGATGTCTACTTATGTTTCACCACAACTATTTTTGTGGTGAATTAATACAATAAACCGATTATCCCGAGTATTACTTTTCGGTTAGTCATTTTACTAAAAAGACCTATTCTTAGGCATTTGACCCACGAAAGTTTATGCCTATATTCTTATACGTATCAAAAGGGTTACATAATCATAATACAAGTTCCTAAACAACCTCTAGGGTTCGTTTGCCCGGTTTACCCAACGAGGGCTTTTTGGTCAATTTTAATCCTTCATTTTACAATGAAGGACTTTCGCTAATTAATTGACCAAGAATCGTATGTTTAACTAAAAGCTTGTTTATGCGTACCTGGCTCGGGTCAACATATAAACTCGTTTTATACCTTGCTTTTATTAGCCGCTACTTTATAACGACGCAATTATCCACTTCCGGTTCACTCCTGTGAACATACGACTTAACAACCAACGTTAGTCAATATTGTCAAATGGTGTTATCATCACCATTTGACCCGTTTGGCCTATATGACCAAACATTCGAATTTGTTTCAAAGCATGGTTTTTAACTACCTATTTCGGATTTTACCACAAAATTTCCTTTTTCTTAGGGGCTGTTTGGTAGCCTCTGAATGGTCATTAAGAGGCTACTTCTTAATGGAACCATTAAGAATTTACCATTCAGATGTTACCTCTTAACCATTCAGACTTGAGGTTACCTCTTATTCATTCAGAGGTTTTAAACCATTAAGAGGTAGCATCTGAATGGTCATTAAGAGGCTACCAAACAGCCCCTTACATATTTAACCCATTTTGGCTTAAGCCGTGGGTATCCATTTAATCTCAACTTACATTTAGTCATCACGTGACTAAATTACCCTTTTTACCCCTTTTCCCATTTCTAGTTACGCTATTAGGTAACTTTAAGAAAACTTATAAATTCTTAGTCAATTCATGACTAAATTACCATTTTGCCTCTTTTTACCATTAACCATGGTTTTGATCGTTTTTATTTGTTCCGACTCATTTCGGTTCTTGTCGGAACCCATTTTTTTTTAAAACATAATCCATTGTCATATTTATCACCTATAAAATAAACACGTACACTTAAATTGGGTGTAAGTTTTACTTACCTTGCATCATTGCGAGCTTCATACTTGAAGTTGTACCCATTTGACCCGTTCATTTCTAAGCTCCTACCTAGCTTGTCACAGTCAAACTACCATATCATATCCACAAGATGATTAGATTAGTCAACCATTAACATGACCATCACACCTTATGGATTCACACACTTATTCATCAAAGTATGCTATTTATTCAATAACTATTTTTTTTTCCATAATTATTTCCATTCACTAACCGTTTGACCCGTTAGTCAAGTTACTTATACAAACTAGTTAGTAAGTGACTTTGAACACTTTAAGCATGTCATATAAAGTGTTATTTGTTCCTAACAATAAATACTTCATGACTAAACAAGTATACGCAATCATATGTCTTTTTCCGGATTAATAATAACATTATTAATGTGCAGCGATTTTCTATTCAGCTGCTGTAATCGACCATTATGACCCATTTAAAATCCGAACTAGATTAACATGTTCAAAAATCGATCGTAGAAAACTTCAATACCTTCGCAAGCATATAAGGTACACCTTCTAACGAATTTTCTATGATTTTTATAAAATCAGCATAGCAACTATATTTTCATTTTTCAATCAGCTTTTAAGTTTTCTGAACAGCAGTTTTAATTCACATTTTTGACCTATTTAACAACCACATTTGTTTCTTATGATTAAAAACAGTAAAAATTTACTTCATAAGCTTTCCGAAAAGGTATAGAACACCCAAATCGGATAAACGGTTGATTTTATATGATTTTTTTAAGATTAGTCAAAATCCATATAAAAAGCTACGGAAATCATGTTTAGGGTCCTTTCAAATTCGACCCAAACCATCAAATGCAACCCATTTCCATGGCTATAACCCTTATTAAACTCTTGGTAATGGTTAGAAACCTATAACACATTGATTGTAGGCTAAGAGATGTCAAAAACAACATCTATTTCAAGCAGACATCATATGAATCCTAATTTTACCATCTTCTTAACTTCATCTTTTTCAAATTAAGAACTAGAACTAAAATTAACATATATTCAAGTTCTATTTAGTGATTCTCATACACCATCATATTTAAAACCCGTACTATTCCATATCACACGAAGTTAGTCAAATTAGCCAATTACGTGTTTCTTTCATAATTTCAACATATAAACATTCGTTTAGGCATTTTAACAAGCACCTAGCGGGCACGATTTCTATACCTCTTATTTAGTTCATGGCTAATCTTTTTAACCAAGTTTCAATCATTAAATCAAACCCTTAATTCTAGCATTCATAAGCAATACCAAGACTTGTATCATAACATCAATTCTACACTATTTCAACATTGAAATTCAGTGTTCATCACATAACTACAACACCCACTTAACGCATGTATGGGTAATTATCAATTTCATAATTTTCATCACTAATTCAACAAGTTATTGACTAGGGTTTACTCCTAGACATGTTTTCATTACTAATTTCATCTAAATATCAATCAATCAAGTTCAGATTTTGATTTCTCATGTTCATCAAAATTCTAAGATGTAACCAAAAGATGAAATTTAACATACCTTGTGATCCCTTCACTTAGGTGATCACTAAAATAAGCTTGGATTTCGATTTGGGACTGATTTGGCCTTCCAATTGCTTGATTTTTGGCTAGTTAGGGTTTGGTTGAAGGAAACTTGTTCGCCCCCTGTGTAATCTACGACCAGAACACACACCAAGTGTGTGTTTTGGGTTTTTAATTTTTGTTTTAATAATAATTATTTTTCTCACTTAACCCTTTTAGTCCCTCTAGTTTCTAAAAGTTATAAAAAGGTTACTATATCAAGTTCCTTCATTATTTTAAAACACTTAACTAACTAGGTTGATATTCCTAGTTACTTAGTGGGTCCTGGGAGTTATAACCCGTTTTATTTTAACTTCCGTTAACTCGGGCTTCTTATAAACTTACTTCTTTTTTTTAAAGCATTTATTCTCCTTTTAATTAATATTAGGATTATTTGTTTAAATCCTAATATTCACCTGGTTAATTTTACCACTAACGGTATTTTACCCGTTCATTAATATTAACGTGGTTTGACTATCAAACCTGTTTTCGGGGTGTTACAGTAAAATGCCCGGGTATTACTTCTACACTATAGAAATTGAGAAAGAATTTGAGATTCGAACTACGGAAACTGAAGGCCGATTGATCCAATTTATAGGATCTGATTTTGGTTTTCTCGCGGCCCGCATAAGAAATAGAAGGGACCTTCACGCCCCACGACATAGGGTATGTAGGGCCTAGCTTGGCCCGGTCACCGCTATAGGCTCGACACGCGTATGACACGTGGCGGCTCCGGGGCTTGCCTCATATCCACTCGCTCGCGGCCCGCGTAAGATGAAGAGCAAGTCTTCGCGGCCCGCGAGAGACTATAAAAATTGATTTTTATTTTATTTTTATAAAAATAAAGGTATTTAGGGTCATTTTACGTATACGGGGTGTATTTTAGGACGTATAGGGATGTTCTAAATATATTAGGGGTGTTAGAAATAATTTAGAAGGGTTGTTATATCCTCCCCACTTTGTTTTAGAACTCGTCCTCGAGGTCTACTGGAACAGGTGTGGGTATTTTCTCTGCATCTCTGATTCAAGCTCCGAAGTGTATTCTGGTTCTCTCTTGGAATACCGTTTCACTTTGACTAGGATTAATCTCTTGTGTTTGAGGTTCTTGACTTTCCTGTCTTCAATTTGTGGGGGCTTCTCTATAAGCTTTAGCTTCTCATTTACTTCTATATCCGTAAGAGGCACTACTAATGATTCATCGGCTAAGCACTTTTTGAGATTACATACATGAAATAGATCATGTATTCCTGCCATTTCCTCTGGCAGTTGTAGCTGATAGGCTACAGGTCCTATTTTTCTAATAATCTCAAAAGGTCCAACATACCTGGGGCTTAGCTTTCCCCTTTTGATGAATCTGACAACTCCTTTCCAATGAGAGATTTTTAACAATACCTTATCTCCTACCTGAAATTCCAATGGCTTTCGTCTGTTATCCGCATAACTCTTTTGTCGATCACGTGCTGCTTTTAGTCGTTCCTTGACTTGAATAATCTTTCCCGTTGTTTCTTGTACTATTTCTGGTCCAGACAATTGCTTTTCTCCAATTTCTGCCCAACAGACTGGAGTTCGGCACTTTCGTCCATAAAGTGCTTCGAATGGTGCAGCATTGATGCTGGTATGATATATATCATCATCATTATCGTCATAATAATAATAATAATAATAATAATAATAATAATAATAATAATAATAATAATAATAATAATAATCGGTACAATGCTTAATTAGAACTCACTCACCTCTTTATCTTTTGGAACAGGTAATCCATCGAAGAGTACCATAGCTCTAAACAACTAAATAAACAAATCGAATTTGAAATACGTCACAACAACAACTCTAAATCCTGCAAGTAAACAGCAGATCAATTATACGCGAAATGCAATCGCGTTTGTACAGAAAAACCCTTTGACGAACAGAAAGGAATATTAGTGATTTTTTACCAGAAAATCGTACAAAGATAGTTGTGATCGGAAGATCTGGAGGGAGAACCGATACCTCAAAGCAGTCAATATCCCCTTCTTTGCATGGTTCCCTTCTTCATTGGATGTCAATTACTGACAAATTACAGTGATTTCCAGGCTTTAAATTTAGGGCTTAGTTAGGATTAGGGTTTACTCATACGGTGGTTGCGGGAATTGAAGACGGTATGAGAATGGAGGTTTGGTGGTCTGCCGAGGTTTTCTCTGATGACTTTGTCAAACCGCCATGAAAGAGTGTGTAACCAAGATTCGTGGTTTAAAAGGGGGGAACGTGGCGTGGTAATGGTTTACATGTGTGGTTCTGTAGCGTATAATCCCCTAAACTCAAAATACAAACAATAAAAGTATAGAAAACTATTAAAGCTGAATTTGTAATCCACCATGCACAAACATGTTAAAAAATTATAGTATATAATACCCAAGCTAAACTTCTATTGTCTACAATGCATACATGGTTTGCTTCAAGTCAACTTGTTAAATAGTTTGAAGTGAAAGTTAATGATTTGTTTCAAAACCTTCAAGCTAGCTCAAACTTAAAATAACTCTCAAATAAGACAAATAAATAAAATTGATATGCTAAGTACAGGCTTTGTTTCACATGCATTGTAGATTTTTACTGTATACAACCTTATAACAAAGGTCTTATGACAGAGAATAAAAGTAATAAATTAAGTCATTTTGAATTTAACCTGAAACAAACAAGAATTTATTTAGATTAAAGGGGAAATGGACTGTATCACCCTTAACTATGCAAAATTGGCCAATAGCACGCCCAACTTTCAACTTGGCTCTCACCACCCCCAACTTAATACTTTGGTTGTCCTGTCACCCCGTCGTTAACTAAACACTAACTCAGTTAGTTTTTTTTATCCTACGTGGCTAAATTTTGATGATGTGGCTTGTTTTTTATGACGTGTCATGCTGAGGTGGCCAATTATTTTTAAAGAAATCTATATTTTAATTGTAATTAATATATAAATCTCATTTTAAAAGATCCAGGATTAAACAAACCCTCTCTTCTTCTTCTTCCCAAACACGCACAAACCTTCAAACCCTAATTCCTCTTAAAACTCCAAATCCCCCAACCAATTCCTCTTCAATCTCTGCAATTTTGACCAAAGAACAACAGTCAAACCCACCGATGCCTATATAGAAAGAGAAATCGATGCTACTGACGAGAGCAAGAGAGAGAAACAGACCGAGCATGATCGATTACGACACCTCAACGTCTCCATCTTCATCGTTTGATGATCAATCGGCTCACAGATCTGCCATCACTTGATATTTCGACGTTATCGGACCGAATGAACTTCTGAATTGAAGGAACTGAAGGTGAATTTGACACGATTTGCAGGTTGTTGCAGCGGCTCGAGGTGGGAGTGGTCGCCGGAGGTTGTTGCAGAGCAAAATCAATCGGAGATTTGAATTGATTGAAATCTGAGTATTTTGTTCATAACTCATCACACTTATCGATTTGAATTGAATTACAAATTATTTGAGCATCATGTTTGAGTTCAGATCTGAACTGATTCTTGTTTGATTGAGAGAACAGATGACGAAAAGAAAAGATTTTGAAGTGTTCATAGATTGTTTGATTTAGTTCAGATCTGATTCTTGTTTGATTGAGTTCAGATCTGAACTGATTCTTGTCTTATTCTTGTTTGTTTGAGTTTAGATCTGAACTGATTCTTGTTTGATAATCTGTTTTGGTTTAGCAATCAAAAGAAAAGATTTTGAAGTGTTGATTATCATAAACAGAACATCCATATGTGTATCAGTTTGTTCATAGATTGTTTTGATGCACTAAACAGAATCAAAACTTTGAATCATTTTCGAAACATCATGAACCGAGCATCATTTCAGATCTGAATTCAGTTGAAAAAGAAGTAAATTTGCAGGTTGTGAATTGATAAAGACAAAGCGAAGGAATATGTGTTTGTGTTGAATTAGGTTTTTATATTATGTTTACAGAGATGTTAAATGGTGAGTCCACGTAGGCTGTCCACCTCATCATCCCCATGACACGTAGGATTAAAAACCTAACTGAGTTAGTGATTTTTTAACGAAGGGGTGACAGTGACACCAAGTTGTCGAGTAGAGGGTGGTGGGAGCCAAGTTGAAAGTTGGGCGTGCTATTGGCCAATTTTGCATACTTAAGGGTGATACAGTCCATTTCTCCTAGATTAAATTCAAACCCTAAAGAAACGTTTCTTTAGTAATATTTCATTCTAGTGCTTTATTATATAGATATACTAGGTTAGAGCCCCGTGTATTACACGGGGTTAAGTCAATAAAATATAAAATTATTAAATAAGCAACAAAAAAATACAGAAACATTAAAAAAATACTAAATAATTAAAAAATTCATAAAGTGAATATTTATAAAGAAAAATAATAAATAACTAAAAAACAATAAGCGGAAATAATCTCATTTAACTACTATCAACATTTTCTTATTTTAAAATATTTACCTTAATATCTCTGAACTTTAAATATATATATGTTAAAGTAATCAATTTTTTTTTTGTTAAATTAACCTTCCTACAATATCAACCCTTACCTCAAACATATTATGACTTATACTAATATTTTTTTTATTTAAACCTTGCCAAAATATAATTTTTACGAAAGTGTTTTTATATTAGATTTATAATGATTATATCTTTGAATTACTTTACCATCAAATAGCCATTATTTCAAATATAATCTAATTTTAAGCTTTTAATCATGAAAATATATTTAAATTCAAACCATGACTATTTATAAATATTTAAATTCAAACCACGACTATTTAAACATGATTATCGGTTGATATCTAAAAACGGTAAATAGACAGTTTTCATTATTGAATCGTATAATACACAAGACTATAACCTGGTTTTTAACAAAATGACAAAGAAAATAAATAATAAGAACCAAACTGTATATACAATTTCTTAAAATAAGCTAACAAACAATAAGTAAAAAACCAAAAATTAATTATGCCCTCCGATCAAAGTGTCTTGTGCAATCCTTTAATATTAAATTTAATATTTTATATACAGATGGGTAGTTATATGGTGTATATATTTGCTTTCAGTTAAATGAAAGACCAGAAGAGGTTAAGACCATGGTTGTAAAACAAGGTTTCTAAGGCCGAGTACTCCCCGAGTAGTCTCTACAAGGTAGGCTACCGAGGCGACTTTCTCTAACTCCGCCTAATTATTCGGAATCGATCCAACGCGGTCAAACTTGGCCAAAATCGGATCTAGAAAGTAAATTCGGGCTGAGTTTGACTTAAAAAAATAATAAAACATAATTTATATGACTATCATATTAAATAATGAATATCATTTTCACGTATTTTGTTATAAATATTAGTAAATTTATGTTATTAGACATGTATTTAATTTCCGAAAACTAATTTCTTTATAATTTTACATGCCCGAATACTCCCTGAGTACTCTCCGCCTATGCCGAGTACTCTCAACTCCCCGGTCGACCGACTAGGGAGCGCCTAACGACTTTTGCAACCATGGTTAAGACCCAAAAATTAATTATTTAAATATTTTGAAGGCGTCATCTTCCTCGTTCAAGCTCATCACCAGAAGCGGAATAGAGTTGCCGCCGCTTACCGGAAAATTCTCGTATTGGTTCTTCACTCGTAATCTAGAGATACAAAAAAAGATGAATCATAAAACTGATGAATTAGATTATAGAAATGACAACAAAACCTGACAATATCTCGATGACAACAATCTAAAAAAACTCTTACCTTTATGAAGATCGCCAATAGAATATGATAATGCATGTCGAGATATTCGGAAAAAAAATCATTAAATTGTTTACTCTAAAAAAGGAACCAATAAGCATGGTCGGCTCAAGCATTTTGATGGCCAAGCTAACTCTAAAAGTGTGGCCCTCAAAACATACTTTTAGACCTTTCAAATGACCCAATTCATAAAATTTGATAAAAAATGACATGATTTAACTGTGTTTATATAGAACTATCGAAGCATCAATATTCAATATAAATAACTAAATAAAGAAGTCTCAATGTTAACAACTAAAATTATAAGACACAACATATTGAAGAGTGACTGTTTTAAAGTTGACAAATTTGTGATTCCAAATATTTGAGACACTGCTGACTATTATTATAATACATAAGAACGTGGGGTATGGGGCGGGGGGTTTGGGCGTGAGTTGGGGGAAAACGCCCAAGCCACCACCCCGGGTGGGCTTGGGTTTGGGCGTGGCCCTTGGGGCTTGGGTTTCAAGCCGGGCGTGGGGCGGTCTAGCCAAGCTGACATGGTGGGTTCTCACTGGACAAACCAAAGTAACCGTTGGGCTAGCCGTTGGCCAACGGCTATCTTTAAAAAAAATTATTTTTCCACTATAAAACTCACATTTTTCTTCCATTTTTTACCACATTCAACCACATCTTCTATAATCATCTCCAATTCTCCTTCTACAAAACGAAAAAATGCATCCTCATAACCGTCCTTTTGACCCGACCAACCCTTATGCATTCCAAGAAAATAATCATAGCCCACCACCCATTCGTCCAATGCCTCGTCCATTTTTGATACACTCTTCTATGCCCCAAGAAGCGAGTTATGCATCGTATCTTGGGAATTGTTTGTTTACTAACTTCCCACACACCGATGATGCGATACCTACCCCGTTTACACAAACGCCCATCAACCTTTCACCAAACTCCATCGACCTTTCACAAAACGAAATCGTCCCCGAAACTCAACCACCCAACGATGGTCCTTCCGCATCAAAACCCATGAAAAAGAGAAGCCATAAGAAAAAAACCGAGGGGGATAAAGCACTTGAAACCGCTAAGCGAAAACAACTAAAATGGACCGTTCCTGAAGAACTTGCATTGGCGAGGGGTTGGTTTCAACAATCTCAACATGCAACTTTAGCTATTCTTAAACTTTGTTTATATTAATGGTTTTTTTATATAACTTTGTAATATATTAAATTTTGTTTTTATAAAAATAGGAAATTCTCAACATCGAACCCATTTGTGGCAAGGGGTTAGTAGAGTATTCCATGAAGAATTGGGAAGAGAGGTTTATCGTGAAAACGATAGCTTATCCTCGAAGTGGACCGAGATAAGCGGCCAACTTACAAAATATAGTGGTTTTTTAAATAAAGCAAAACAAAACCCAAAAAATGGTGAAACCGAAGCCGACATTGTGATGAATGCATTGGTTCAATTCAAGACAAATGTGGGGACCGACTTCCGTTTCATGCATTGTTGGGAGATTTGTAAGTTCCATTCAAAGTGGTCGAATATCCCCAGTGGTAGCGAAAGTGACACGTCTTCCAAAAAGTCAAGGGCCTCGTCCCAAGCCCAATCTGATGCACGAGATCAAGAGTTTGAGGACCTTTTGGATGATTCGCCAAGCCTAAACCGGCCAGAGTATGGAAGAGATGCCTCAAAAAGACGTGCTCAAAAATCAAGATCTGATACGGCATCGCCTTCAACTGGGAGTTCGGGCTTGCGTAGGGGAATATACAGCGACCAGTTGGATGACATTTCAGCCAAGTTAGATACATTCAACGTCTTCCAACAACAAAGGGCCGAACAACGAAAGAGCAAAGAAGCTAGAGATGCCGCTAGAGATGCTAGAGATGCCGCTAGAGATGCCCTGAGACAAAGCCGTGATGATTTGAAATTGCTATCCCAGCCGATTGATCACCTACAGGGTGACGAGTTACAAATAGTGTTGGAGATGAGAGAAGAGATAAAAAACAAATATAAACATTAGGAATTGGTTTTTATGTAATTTTCTTTAATTAAAAATATTAAAAAAAATTAAATTTGTTGTTTAACAAACAACCCACCGGTCAGCCCAGCGAAGCCCACCAATCCCACGCCCCAAACCCCCGCCCCACCATACCCTGTTAAATGTGAGTCGCCCAATGTCTGCCCCCCAAGCCACGTGTCACCAAATGCCCCAACCCACGCCCAACCCCCGCCCCACCATACCCCACGGTCTAACTACAAATTCATCAACCTACAAATGGAATGTACAAGAAATCCACAACAAACAATTGAAATTACAAAAAAAAAAATCTACAAAAAGATGAGGATTAAGTCCATCTAAAAGAATATCTCAAAATTTAATTACCTATGAAGAACAACAAAACCCTTATCACTCGCAAAAATCCACGCATCCAATTGCATCACAAAGCTGCTTGAGAAATTTTACCCATGAGCCAGCCCTGCGAATAAGAAGTGATTATAACCAAATCAAGACAACCAAAGAAAAAAAAACTATTATCTTGAAGATCTACACCAGAATGACATAATAAATGCATAGATGGTTGGAAAAAAAAAAACAAAAGATCAAGTTTAACAAAGCAAACAATAATGAGCGATAATGTTGGGTACTACAAAATAACCAAATCAGATAAATATGAAATCGGAAGATATGGAGTAGATCTAGAGGTTTGGTGAAGAAAAGGGTTTATGAAAGAGGAGTGAACAATGAGAGATTTTTGGCAGATTTTTAGGAATAGAAGGTAATTATGATTTAAGCGGGAAACAAAATTAGAGAGTGGTTGAGAGACTGCCATGTGTCCTCAATGGAGTTTCTTTTATTATATGTATATATAAGACTTTTCTTTTGCGATATATTGATGATACTATTTATAAATCTATGATACGAAATACATAGCTATCATGTAAGATTTTATATTATCATAAAAAAATTCACCCAGTTGAAAAACACAATAATCAGAATCAATAACACAATGTATAGAAAATCCAAATATCACACCATCTTCATTGTGTCATACATTGTGTTATAGAGTATGATAAAAACACAATCGACAAAACCCAAATTAACATTGTATTATAAGTTTTGATAATAACACAATATATGGAAACTCTAGTAAAGACCAAAACCCAGTTGAAAGACATAATGAACATAACCTTTAACACAATGCAAAAAAGAGAAAAACCCCATTAAAATTGAAAATTTTTATTTTATTTTTATATAGCAATATTATACTTATATTAAAGATAAAAAACGGTCGTTATTATGGTGAAATATGTTTAAAAAATGCCGTATGAAAAGTTATGAACATTTTAAATTGATGAGGAAATTGACATGTGCCTTGCATGTGTAGAGAAAAAGTCATTGAATGTAGGATTCTTTTTATGCCATTTTATTGTTTTCTTTTCCCTAAAATTAATTTAAACCCCTAAATCTAAGATAAATGGACTAAAATCCATCTTACCCTTCTTAGTTTGGCCTTTGTATTTGATCCTAATCCACAAATAATTACTAGACAAATACCCAACATATAACGAGACATGTTTGGAACACAATATTACAATCAGGGTATATCATGAGGGGTAAGAATCCAATACAAAATGTCCTTAACCTAGAAAGTGTAGGAAATTGGGTTAAACGAACTATGATTGATCTCATTGGCATTTTTGTGACCCCTTCACATATGCGGCGAATGCCAAATTAATTGATGAAATTAGTTTAAAGAAGAGGGGCGGCCAAAGTGAGCATAGTTTAGTTCTTCGATGGATCATACGATGTAGAGGTGTACAATTTTTTTTAGTAAATTACAAGTTTTGTCCTTTATGTATGTCCAAAATTGCAGACGCTGTCCTTTGTCTTTAAAATTGATGAGTTTTGTCCTTAATGTTTGCAAATCTTGCACTTTATGTCCTTTATGGCAAACCCAGTTAAATGTTTTTGTTAAATCTGGTTACCCATGTTAGGACCGGTTTGACTCCGATACGATTGCTAAACGAAAGTTCGACGTGCGGAATCCGTGAACTATCGAGACCGAAACACACAAGATGTAATATAAACGTGATTCTATTGATAAATCTGAAACGTACAAAGAACCTTGAATCACTTGGAGTACTTTCTCTCTCTAGACTCTCTCTCTAGAATCTAAGCTCTCCAAATCACAAATGTGCAAAAGTCTTCTTCAAGCTAAATCATGATTTAGCTTGAATGGTATATATAGTGGTGTTGATTTAGCTTGAAATGACACATGCTACTTTCAAGCTAAATCATGATTTCCCTTGAAATGACATGTGACACTTTCAAGCTAAATCATGATTTCCCTTGAAATGACATGTGACACTTTCAAGGTAAATCACCACTTTCAAGCTAAATTATCTTATGCACTGATAATCCTATTACATGATACAAGACGAAGTCAATAGACATAGTGCACTAACAGACTCCCCCTTGGATATTGACGAAGTCTTCAGTGACTATTCTCTGTTAGGACACCTTCTTCAGTCTTGATCATTCTGTATCACTTAGATTGTAACATTGTACGCATCCATCACTCTCTTCTTCTATCAGCTTCAGGCTCCCCCTTTCATCAAGCTTCCGTGCTTTGGGATCGACACCTAGCTTTCCATCTACAAGCTTTTCTTTGTTTCAAACTTGTCTTCAGACTCCCCCTTAGACTTTGCTTCCGGGATCGTAGTCTGGACTATCATCTGCAATTTCTCAAACATTTATGAGTAACAGCATTTTGAATTTTCAATCAATCTCTCTAATCCACTCCCCCTATCAACAAACAGTATAGATTTAGCAATATTAAAGAATCCAACTCCCTCACAGTTAATCATCCAAGTTCAAGTTAATGACCTTGGAGATATCACAAACTGTTTTTAAAATTTTTGATTTTAAATTCAAGTATCAAATTAATGAACTTGTTTTATTTTCAGAAACACAATCAGCTTACTTAGATTTTGAAACTGAGCATTTCAGATATCAGTTGTCGAAAATAAAACAGAAACAAAATCTTTTTGTATTTTCTGAAAATATAAAGCAATAACGAAATATGTACAAACATATTTACAGACAATATTTTTGTTTGAGTATGCGTTAGAGGATCATATCAGTTACCGACAAGTCACAAGTACCGTTGAGCTTAAAATCACATTATGCATTAAACAATTCACTTAGATTGTCGATATACTGATCCACTTAAATTTTCACACAAATTTCAACTGATTCAGGATACGAATTAGATGTCTTATGAACTTAAACCTATTCATGTGTCCCACCTCTTGAATATACTCCCGTATCCAGAATCCCAATAATCAGTCTTACAGATGAGAATACTACAATGATATCTGTACATAAATTAGGTATGCGAGGGCCGAGGGATCTCAGGTCGATACTTCCGTATACGCAGAGAGATATCGGCTTCGACTTTTCGGTGTGTCCCCTTTAGAGGATCTTTTTGCTTACAACAGCAGCGACTATCAATTTTATTGTTTCATCAGCATGCTGAGGGTTTAATGCTGCTATGTTTCAAGCATTGCAGAAAGTATTATTCGAGGACTAGGTCAGAACTACCGTTCAGCAGAAGTCCCGGAATAATACCCCAGATATCACTGAGTATAAAGACCTAGTATATCAGATTATGAGACCTTTCAAACGAGATTTCAGGGGTTACCTATATATCCAAGTAGTGTTCCCAACAAAATAAGCAAGTTTGAATTTAGGTTTATATCCCGAAAAAGTTTACTAAATGTATAAAAATCTACCGACACATCCACGGTGAGATCGTTTAACACATTTAAACTTTCCATTTCTTTAGCGTACTGTAACCGTCTACTGATGTACTATCATTTCCTCTTTTTACGCAAAAACTCAATTTTTGAATTTTATCATGTTTTTGGCTTTTTACTTTTTCAAATTTTCAAATGTTTTTGTATTTTCTAACAATATTACTCCCCCTAAAATGCAAAACCATTTAAAGAAAATTTGACAACCAACACTGATAGCTTTGTCTCGCCATCCATTTTCTGCTTATCATGTTCTGATTTGCAGAAAAAATACACTTTAAACAGAAAATATAACGTACCCCCATGATTTACAACACATTGATATTTTACAGTTTGAAAACCGTTTTTCAATCTGATGAAAGTAATCATGTTTGTTCAGCCGTGAGGGTTTCGGCATATTCAATCAACACTTCCCCTTACAACAAACTATTTTCCCATAATGATTTCAAAACACTTAAGTTTGTTTTAATCAGAATGGTTTTTCCGGAAAAATTAGTTTGTTTACCCATCACTTGTGAGTTCGGGGTCATCTCGTCACCTTGTTCTCTTTTAACCATTTTGAAAATGTAACATTATTAGGTCAAACACCACTATCACTTATAGAAAATCAAGTACAACTTAATGTCCTTGATTGACCATTTGTAAGACGAAATATCACAGTTACCATCCTGTGAATTTCTCAAGAATGATGCCGATACCTGCTTCACACTTACCAACCTGGAAGCTCCGGCAAGTCAGGAATTCAACCAACAGATTTTGACACCCAAGCCTGACCAGCCTTAGGCGCGTTTTGAGCTTTTCTCTTTTCTTCATAAAATTCTTTTGCTCCTTTTACCTTTCCATCAGCCATCTTGCTAAAAATATGTTTAACATTGCTATTAAACATTTTTCCAGCATCAACACCTTTTGATTTTAGGTTTGCGGCTTGTAATGGTGGAAAGTTCTCATCATTCATTAATGGAACTGTCTCTTCCTTCTTTACCTCAACTTGTGGCTCATCTGATTTTGTGGAATCAGATTCATTGCCCGAACTTGGCTTGTCTGATTTTGACGAGCCAGATTCATCGCCAATGACTTTCTTTTTCTTCTTGTTCTCTTTTGTCCTCAGATTTGCATCTGAAGAATTCGATTTACTTGACTTTGCCGTCGAGTGAATCGATTCATCAGAACTTTTATTCGAACCAACTGGTGAACCCGAAGACAAAATCTTCTCCAAGTATTCTCTCGCCTTCTTCCTCAGTCTGTCTCTCTGCCCCTGTGAAAGCTTTACTTTCTTTTCTTGAACTTTAGGTTCTTGAACCTTCTGTTCTTTGGGCTTGACATTGACTGATTTCTTTACCGTTCTCTGAGATTCAACCCTTGATCTTCCCATCGATCTCCTTGGGCAATCTCTGGCAATATGTCCTCTGATATTACATTCAAAGCATCTTCTTGTTTCAAAATTCCAATTTTGGCAGTTAACAGCAATGTGTCCTCTCACACCACAGGTGTAGCACACTCTGTTATCGTACCATCCACTTCTATCAGTCCAAACCTTCAGATCATAACATTGTTTGGCTTGGTTATAGTCATTTCTCCTCCTCAATGCTAGATTTGTCTTTTGAGCACTGTGGTCAAACCTGCACCACTTATTGCCAACAATTTTAGAGTTTTCATTTTTCAATTTTTGTGATTTTTGATAATGATTGGATGATTTATCTGATGAGCTTTTATTTTCACTTTTAGAATTTTTCAAATTTTTATCTTTTTGTTTCTGTTCTGCATTCTTCTTAACATGTTTTTGTTTAGAACATTCACCTGTTTCAGTAGATTGCAAAACCGTATTTTTAAATTTTTCTTGTAAATCTAAAAATATTTTTCTTTTCTTTTCTTTTTCATCATCAGATATTTCATCACAATTTTCAATTTTGACTTTGTCAAAATTTGTGACATTGTCACTTATTGGATCAGAATTGATCGGTTTTGGACAAACATATGATGCAGAAGTCACAAAACTTTTCAATTTGTTTTCTAAATCAGCAATTTTCTTTCTATTACCTTCGGCTTCATGCTCAAGTTGAATGATTTTATCAAGATGGGAATTTATCGCACATTGTTTTTCGAGATTATTTTTACCAAAAATATCTCTCTCATCTTCTAAAATCTTTATCTGACTTTTGAAATCATTTTCAAATTTTAATCTTTCATTTTCAAACTCTTTTTCTTTTTCTTTCAAAATCTTTTTATCCAATGTCAAACTGTCCACATCACTTAACAGTTTGATATTTTCAAATTTTAGTTTTTCACAGTTCAAGCGCAACTCTAAAATCTGTTCATCATCAGCTTTCTTCCCATCTTTCAAAGTTTTGTTTTCCAATGTCAAATTCTTCGCATCACTCAAGAATTTGGCATTATCTGCTCCAAGTTTATCACATTTTGGGCACTTTTCATTCATCTTTTCAGCATCAGCTTCTTTCTTTGTTTCCATCATATATGTTCCTGCACAAAAGAGTTTAACGAAATCAAAAGGATTCATACTTTCATCAATATAACATTTCCTTTTAATATCATATTTCAGAATACTCTTTGTTGCAAGACACACACGAATTCTATTATCAATTTCAGTAATTACATCCAATTCCAATTTTTGTAAATTCTTTTCTATTTCGGTCAAAAATTCTTTCTTTTTCTTATTTTCTTTACGAAATTCTCCATTAACCTCATTAAAAAACTGTTTTGGATAAAGTTCTTGAAAAAAATCTTCCCTTTTTAGCTCAACCAAGAATTTATCCCATTTAGCAGGTAATGCATTTGCCAATTTCGATATATGTTCATCATTTGATATTCTAATATCCTTGTTTCTCAAACTATCCATTAAAATTTTAAACCGTATTTCCAACTCATCCAACGTTTCATCCTTTTGACACATGAAATATTCAAATCTTTCAACTAAAACCTCCTTTTTCTCAAAAGAAGAACAACAAGTCCAATTATTTATTCTTTCAAATTTAGTGTTTTCCAGTTCATCAAACATTTTGAATTCTTGGTATTTGTGCCTTGTAAATCACCTCGAATCACCTGCAAACAAACAAACACAATCAGTATACACAATAATATCCTGAAACAGACTGATACACTGTTGACGTGAAATAATCTCGACACGAAATTTCACTTTTCAAGCGAAATAAGAAATTCAATCGAAATCACTTGTTGAACAGTTGAAGCGAAATCAACTGTTTGCCTCTTGAAGCGAAATCAACTATTGGTCTCTTGAAGCGAAATCAACTGTAGACTAGTTGAAGCGAAATCAACTATTTATCACTTGAAGCGAAATCAACTATTTATCACTTCAAGCGAAATCCCCAATGATCAGTTCTGAAGCGAGATCAGCACTTATACTGTTCAAGCGAAATCCGATATTACTGTTTCAAGCGAAATCCCAAACTAATGCTTTGAAGCGAAATCTGATGTTAGGTACTATTTCAAGCGAAATCAAGTCCAAATCATCATGTTCAAGCGAAATCTTGCTGTATGTTACGAAATCGGACAGAAAAACTTGAAATTCTCCTAAACGACAACGAATTTGAATCTGAAACTTGGTAGGATTGTAGATCCACTGTTTTCGCACAATATACTTAAAAATCAGCCGATTCGGACCGTTAAATCCCGTTCAATTTGTCAAAAATCCATAGAAAATGTGAAAGAAAGAGTAGATGAAGAAGAAAAAGTGCAATTCAGATCTGAAAACGTTGTAATCTGGTACGAATCTTGTTGTTTAATCAACGCAATCGAGCTCCTGTTCTGATACCACTTGTTAGGACCGGTTTGACTCCGATACGATTGCTAAACGAAAGTTCGACGTGCGGAATCCGTGAACTATCGAGACCGAAACACACAAGATGTAATATAAACGTGATTCTATTGATAAATCTGAAACGTACAAAGAACCTTGAATCACTTGGAGTACTTTCTCTCTCTAGACTCTCTCTCTAGAATCTAAGCTCTCCAAATCACAAATGTGCAAAAGTCTTCTTCAAGCTAAATCATGATTTAGCTTGAATGGTATATATAGTGGTGTTGATTTAGCTTGAAATGACACATGCTACTTTCAAGCTAAATCATGATTTCCCTTGAAATGACATGTGACACTTTCAAGGTAAATCACCACTTTCAAGCTAAATTATCTTATGCACTGATAATCCTATTACATGATACAAGACGAAGTCAATAGACATAGTGCACTAACAACCCAAGGGCAAGTTGGTCTTTTTGCCTATATAATCAAAATTATTTTAATAAAAAAAGGAAAATAAATTTAGAAAACAAATATTATATTATCACCTGCTTTCTCCCTCTACCCCTTTCTCACCCTCTCTCTCTCTCTCTCTAGATATCAGCCAAGAACCATAGCCACCACCTCCCTCACAGCGACCACCACCGCCACCGCCCTCACAGCCGTCCACCCTCACCGCCAACACTCCTGCACCACCGTCATCAGAGCACACCACCACAATCTTCTTTTTCTCCGACACTCTTGCACCATCATCAGAACACCGCAACCTCCATAATATCACCGCCATAAAAAAACCCTAGCTTCGTAGATCGGAAAGATGGTGGTGGTTAGGGTTGGGGGTTTTTCGTAGATCTGGACGGTAATGGTGGTTGAGTTAGGCGGTGGTGGCGGAGTGGGTTGCAGGTGGATAATCGAGTGTGGTGGAGGTTGAATCGGGTGTGATGAAATCTGAACGGTAGTGGTGATTAAAACACTTAATTTACCAGTTTCAAAACATTTCAAAACATTCAAACAGTTCATACTTTGTGTATTTGTTCTTCAAGTTCTCATATCTGAATCTGAGATGAAGAGTTATTGATGTTGTTTTGTTGTTCGTAAAGAAAAGATAATAGAAAGAAAAAGTAGAATATCATTTGCAGGTTGCGTTTGTTGTTGTTCATCGAAAAGAAGATGATGTTAGATTGATTTAAGTGTTAGGAGAAGCAGAGTTTTCATTGACTTGAGGTTGAATATTTGATTGATTCATTAAGGGTGATTTCGTAAGAAGAAGGGGGCTTGATTCGGTGGAGTCTGGTGGGATGGTGGTGGTGGCGGCGGTGGAGGTCATGGGGTGGTGGTGGCTGTAGAGGTCTGGTGTGCAGTGGGGAGTTTTAGAGAGAGGTAAGTTAAGAGAGAGAGAGAGAGAGAGATATGAGTTTACAAAATAGTCCTTGAATATTAATTATTTACAAACCAGTCCCTAGAAAGATAAAATGACAAGAATACCCTCATGTGCAAAGCACATGGTCAGATTTAACAAAAAAAATTAACTGGGTTTGCCATAAAGGACATAACGTGCAAGATTTGCAAACATTAAGGACAAAACTCATCAATTTTAAAGACAAAGGACGGCGCCTGCAATTTTGGACATACATAAAGGACAAAACTTGTAATTTACTTTTTTTTTTTATAAAAAAAACGTTCCGGTTTTTAACCGAACCGGTTTTTTTCTTCAAAAACAAAAACCGGTTTTTGGAACCAAAAACAGTAACCGGTCCAACCGGTTCGGTTTTTAACCGGTTTTGGCCAAAAAAAAAAAACCTGGTTTAAACCGGTTTCAAACATCAAGAACCCTAACCGCTACACAAACCGCTGGTCCGGTTCGGGTTGGAACCGATTTAAAAAAAAAAACGGTTTTTAAAAAAACCTGTTTTTTTTAACACCTCTAATTATACACTTGCGCTCGTCTTTACACTCATCTGAACCCAAAAACCTGTGCATCTCACATTCATCTACCCCTCAACTCCATACAAACCATACAAATACACCATGAAATTAGCTTCAATAATCCAAAATGGGATGCAACCCCCGCTCAAAATCGATGTGGGGTTGCTTAAATTCACTTCAATTTCAACTTCCAATCAGTTTCCCAAATGGGTTAACCTTCAACTCACTAATTCTCCCAATCTTGCTTCAGGTAGTGTTAGTGTTTGAATGTTTGATGGTGATAATGAATTGATGATAAGATACTGGTTAAATATTTGTGATTGAAATATTGCACTCCAGGTGTTTGTAGAAATGCGTGGCTGAGAAAGTTGCCTGTTGTGCGTGCTAAAGGAGTTGAACAAGAAGAAGAATCTGTTTCTGCAGGTGAAAGTTTGAATCTTGTAGTTTTGTTTTATGTGTGGAAGTGTTTGTAAGTAGAAATTGGTGGTGTGTTTGAAAATGATTATAGCAATTTATAATAGTAGAAGGGCTTGGCTAAACAAAGACTACTGACACACTCATACGGGCCATATGACAGGAGAAAATGGTCATATGGGTTGAATGAGGTGGTGTTGCCACATCACACGACCCATATAACCTGTTTGACTGACACCTAAATGACTGATGTGACCATTGACAAAGTGATGCTCCTCGTGATGTGACAGCAGGCATGGTGTACACTTTTAGACTAATGGGTATGGGGGCCGGCTGAGGCCCGGCTAGGACCGGCGCCGGTCCCCCACACCATCCCCCTCATGTCCGGCCCGGCTCATTCGGCCCCCCACAGCCGATTCAGCCGATCCTCTCTCATCTCTCTATACACACATACATCTATACATACATACATATATATATATAAAGGGGTTCATCCCCCACCCCCCTAGGTTCATCCCCCACGAGCCGATCCTACGTGGCGCCTACGTGGCGGCTCATCCCCTCCGAGCCCATCCTCACCATACCCTTTAGTCTTAGGGGTGGTGTTTGTATAGCATAGCCCTAATAGAATTAGATAATCAGTAGTTTTGTTTTTATCTCAATAATTGGCTGTTAGAGCAACTTTTCTATGCATAGTGTGATTATTTTGACATTGGATGATCAGAAAGTTGAATGATAAACAGTTTTATTGAAACAATCAAAACTGAATAACTGATTATTGCGACTACAGTTTACATACACATCGAATTTCGTTTATGCGGAAAGTAGCCATATGACTTGGTTTAAATTCATACGATTTAAATCAAAGTCAAGAAACAATTACTAGGAAGCTAACTAATCACTAGATTAACCATGCAGGATCATGGTTTTAAACTTTGTGTTTGGCTTCTAGAAGTATGAAGTGTCTTATTTCAAGACTAACCAATTTTCTAGTTATAAACATGTGCTTCCAATCGTATAGTATTCTAGATCCGATACTGAACAAAGATGAAAACTTTAGCAAAAGTAGGTCAAAAAAATTATAATTGTTTTTGTATGGTATCTATTTATGAAAGAAAGTATTGCATTTGTTTTTTTTAATGGAAAGAGGGTTAATCTTTTTTATTTTTCCCCTTTATTATAAACACTCACTATTTGTTGCACAACATAATCCAAAAGCCATCTCATTATAGATAAACATATTGAAGAAAAGACCAAAGATCTTGAAAACTATAAGACGTCTGCCAAAACCGTAGCCTTGTGCGTAAGTATAACTAACTATAAGTTTAAGTTCATAAAGTTTTATTTATTCTCATTTAAGGTCCAAACTAACTAGTCTTTTCATTGTTTTAGGTCTTCTCAGCTGTGGCATTTGGTGTCGGTGTGGGATTAAAAGAGGGAGTCGGCAAGGCTTCCGAGTTCTTTGCGGGGTATGAGCTTGAACATCTTTTATTTTGCATATGAAAGGATTTTAATCACTTTAGTTATCTTTTAGGTAGGGCTGTAAACGAGTCAGGCAGAGTCGAGCCAGGGTGGGTTCAAGCTCGAGCTCGAAATCAAACGAGGCAGGTCAGCTTGGCTCGAGCTCGAGCTCGAATTTAAACTAGCCTAAGAATGAGTTAATGAACCGAACCATGAGTCGAGCTGAGATTGGCTTGGTTACAAAGTGAGCCGGCTCAGCTCAAGTCCTTTTCAAATCGAGTTTTTTTAGCTAGCTTTTTTTGAGCGAGCTACAAGACGAGTTGTGAGCTGCTAGCTTTTTGAACAACCCTACTTTTAGGTATGGACTCAAGTTAATTACCGCATGTCCCATGAAAATTGCAATGTTAGCATGTTGTTCAACAGAAATGTTTGACTATTAGTCAAATGCATAAAATAGTCTTCCATGATTACCAAATGGAGAATTTGTGCACTAAAAATAGTAGCAATAATGGATTGTAACATTGGCAAATGGGCAAGTATGCATTTTTTTAGTGTGAAAGTTTGGCGAAATAAAAAAAAAGGTGCAATTTTCAAGGGATGACTATAACGGCAAATGTGTAAATTTTCTTAACTAGTCTTATCGCATCGGCAAAAAAATTGTTTTTATTTGTAATTTAATTAATAACTAATATATTAATTATTTAATTTTCAAATTTTTGCAATAAAATAATGGTCCAGTTTCTAGAAACAAAGAAATAAATAGTAGGTGGTAAACACTTACTTTGAGTGACTTTCAACCATTCAACTTTTCACCCTTTTTCTTTTAGCTAGTTTTTCTTCAATTTTACCCATTTGATCATTTAGCCATACACTATAACCCGCATTGGCCTATATTCATATAAATGGGTTGAAATTTGATCCATGTAGACATCTAAATAATAGTTTCACTTTCAATTTTCATGTGATGGTGGATTTACATATTTTGCTTCTATTCCTGCCAAGCTCTCTTAGGTTCTTATACTCTATTATTTTTTATTTGCGATTCACACAGGTACTTGCTTGAACAAAGCTTGTCTGTGGATAATCTTTTCGTCTTTGTTTTGATATTCAAATACTTTAAGGTGCCACTTGCTTATCAGGTAGACTTCTATGTGTATTCTAAAAGTTACTTTAAAATATTTCTCGAAAGTTATTTAAGTTTCGGATTTTGTATATTTCTGTTATCTCTTTATTTGTTGTAATTGTGATGGTGTGATCACAGAATCGGGTGCTTTCATACGGCATTGCCGGTGCAATAATCTTCCGTTTGTCATTAATACTTCTTGGAACAGCGACCCTTCAGGTAATTTCTTGCATTAAATAACATTCCATATGTCTCATGAATATTGCAAAATTTGACTCGTAGTAAAATGTCTTAATTACCCTTCAATAATGACAAACAAGATAATCTTATCGACCCAGATTAATATCTTGATTTATATGAAAAGTTGATGATGGTGAGTAGTATTTTTTGACGGAAAAGCCGAAAGAGGAAGTATTGTAATCTACATGGGACATTCCACAATGTTAATACTTAATTGTTTTAATTTTCATCTCTACATAAAAATGTTTTTGTTGTCATGTATGTTAAACTTTTCATCTAAACGTTTTAGAGGTTTGAGGCGGTGAACTTGCTACTGGCATCGATACTTCTTTACTCATCCTTTAAGGTACGGTTTCTATTCGTAATTACTTCTATGAAGAATATTACTAAAAAGTACTTATGATCACATCAACGTTAGTATTGTAAATCACACAGAGTAAGTAATATTATTAGATATGATAATTTCCATCTATTTCTGTAGTTGTTTTTTGCTGGTGAAGACGATGACGACGATCTATCAGACAATTTTATCGTGAAGACATGCCAAAAATTCATTCCAGTAACATGTAATAATTTCTTTGATGTTTATTTGAATTGTTCGTTTATATGGACAAAAAATAATTTAACACATTTGTCCACTAGTTGTGGAATAACTTGTTACATGAAGGGTAAATCTGGTATTTATCTTATTTGTTTTTTTTCATGGTTTGGCAGCTGCATATGATGGCAATAAGTTCTTTACAGTCGTGAATGGAGCTTGGAAAGTAAGTAATAGATATCCGTATTTTTTTGTTTGTTAACGCTGTTAAAAATACATTTGTAAAAGTTAAAATAAGAGTTTTGACCCATTTGACCTGTTTGAGAATATTGGTCAAACACAACCCAAATCAACCCATTTATAAGTAATTATAGGGGTGCAAATGAGCCGAGCCGAGCCAAGCCCAGGCTCGAGCTTGGCTTGTTGGTAGTTTCTCAAGCTCGAGCTCGTCTCGTTTATAATCTATTAATTAAAATATTAAATAAAAAAGATATAAATAATAGACTCGTTTAGGCTCGCGAGCTCAATAAGTGAGGCTCGGGCTTGTTTACTAAACAAGCTTATTTATAGGTTCGGGCTCGGCTCGGCTCATTACTAGACAACTTTAAATAAGGGGTAAATGTTTAAATATTAACAAAAACTAATATTACACTAAGGCTTGATAAGGCTCGACGAGCCTGACAACCTTCACATGCTAGGCTCGAGCTCGGGCTCGATAAATAAACGAGCTTTATTTTAGGCCCACGCTCGGCTCGGGCTCGATAAGGCTCCTTTTGAGCTTTTTCTCGAGGCGATCTCGGGCGGCTCGGCTCGTTTGCACCCCTATAAGTAAACAGGTCAAAGGGCCACCTCTGACTGTAGATAATAACTATAAATCTTTTTTTGATTCATATTTTGAATCGAAAGTGTCATGTTGAATTGTTTTTTACATGGTTTCTAACAGGCATCAAACATTTTGGGCAGGCTACACCTTTGCTTCTAACCGTAGCAGTCATCGAACTCAGTGATATAGCATTCGCTGTATGGTTGCTTCTTCCCAGACTCCAAACGTAACATTTATTAAATATATTAATGTTACAATTCAAACTCGTTTACTTTATCAATCTTTATCAGGTGGACTCTATACCAGCAGTTTTCGGTGTGACAAGAGATCCCTTCATTGTTTTCTCGTCTAATATGTTTGCCATATTAGGTAAAAACCTGAGTTTAAGGAAACCGGAACGGGTCGTGTTTACGGGTTGGCAGGTTCAACCTGACCTGTACCGAAAGTTTTAGACGAACCCGAACACGACCCAAACCCGAACCCGAAAATCATGTCATACATATGAACCCGAACATGGCCCGAATATTCACGGGTTGACCCAAACACGACCCGTTCAACCCTTTTTTTTCGCAAATTAATATATTATGATTAAAATGTTACTTAAAAAAAGCACAAATGTTTATAATAAAATTACATTTTAATTATAAAATCTAAAGTCAATTTCTCTTATAAGTTATAATTATGGCATTAAATGCACACCCAATTTAATTTATGACATAAAACATATTGTAAAAAATAAAATATAATATAAAAGGGTTAAACGGGTCAACCCGCCAACCCGATCGGGTTGACACGAACCCAACCTGTTTAGCTAAATGGGTTCGCAGGTTCAAGCTATAAATGACCCAAACCCGTTTAAACTAAACCCAAACTCGCGAATTTCGTGTTAGGTTTGTGTCAGAAATTCACATGGTTGACTTCTATCTAACTGGTCAAAGATAAATTCTTGATATAGTTTGCGTTTGATGCAGGTTTAAGGTCTCTATATACACTGATTTCCGAAAGCATGGGAGAGTTGGAGTATTTACAGGTGAGTTTTGGAACATAATTATATTCTGAAATGTTTACTGTTAGAATGGCATGTTTGCCCCTACCAATGCTCCTCTATTTTGTCAATAGGCATTTTTAAAAGTTGACTGATGGTCAAACAATCCCCTTAAATTTTTTTTATCAAGTAAAAGTTTGTAAATTTCAAGTAGGGTATGGATTTAAATTACTAACATTTTACCATTTTTGCTATCAGCCTGCCATTGGCATAGTTCTCGGCTTCATTGGATTCAAGATGATCCTAGATTTCTTCGGTGAGTATCTCTATGATTCGGTTCTTTCGGTCATACTAATGTGAAAAATACGATTAGTAAAGTTATATTTTACAATAATGTTAGAGCTTTATTTTTGACAAAGCGATTTAGGACCCTTTGCCCATTTATGTTTTTGTGCAGGGTATCACGTATCGACTGAAGTTTCTCTCGGGTGTGTGGCAACTACTCTTAGCGCCGGGGTTCTGCTGAGTCTATTTAAGAAATCAGTTTAGCATTAAGAGATTTATGCTTGTTGGGGAAAAACCCAAAAGTTGTTTTGTTCTTTTTATACCTGAAAGAAAATATAAAAAAGTAGCAATTAAGTTAATGCTCAATTAAATAAAATAGTTAATAAATCTTTACTTTTAGTGACAGTTAAATTAATTTTATTTTTGAAAAAAAATAATAAACCCTCCAGAAGTTGAGTTATAAATGCATTTACTTCCAATTCCATGGGTGTGATGAAAACAAAAGTGAGGGTTTTGTCCAAACACCTTAAGAAGTGATGTTATTGACTACAAATTTAGCCTTAAGAGATTTTAGAACTCACATTGGAGATCTTAATGCATATCCTATTTTTAAAATTTAAAGAAAAATATGTAACATAATAAATAAAAATACATCCCATTATTTAAAATAGTGAAGATATTGAGATGCCACAAATCTTCAAATATATAGCCCCACTTTTCATTCTTTATATGCATTTGTTTACAAGTAATTGTGAGTGTAGGAAAGAAATCAATCAATCATACCTAGTAAAATCGAGCAAATAGCAAAGCTATTGGGAGAGTGTAAGAAAGAAAAAAAGAGTTAATTGCCATTTTAGTCCCTGGGATTTGTCCAAATTTGCCATTTTAGTCAAAATAGTTTTTTTTTTCGTCTCTGTGTCCCTGACTTTTCCCTTTTATTGTCATTTTGATCACATACCCTAACTCCATCCAAAAACCACATTTTTAACAAGGGGTATTATGGGGATTTTCATTTTAAATCTTTTCAATTGCCATTTTGATCCAATTTTAAAAAATCAAAAAAATTCTAAAAAATCCAAAAAATTATAAAAAATAAAAAAAATTATAAAAAATAAAAAAAATCATAAAAGTAAAAAAATTCTAAAAATAAAAAAAAACTCTAGAAAATAAAAAAAATCTAAAAAATCCAAAAAATTCTAAAAAATCAAAAAAATCTAAAAAATAAAAAAATCTAAAAACTCAAACAAACATATTTTAAAGTTTCAAATTCAAAAGATGACGATTATTCCTCATCCAGACGAATATATTTTTCAAGTTTTATCTATTTTGTTGAGTGAATGAGTGGTCATGATAAGATATAACGCCATTTATCCATTTAAAAAAACAAATTTCATTTTAAGTTGACATCTTTCACAAACATTCTTACATTTCCACATTAATTATCACCCTTTTGGCCTTTTTATATATGTTTTCATAGCAAAACTATTTATTACAATAAAATTTTGATCTTTAGTTTTGTATCAATTAATATAATTTACTAAATATAAATATCATGAAATATAAATTTTATAAACTAAAACATAACATGGATGTTCGTTAGTTAGTGGTTCTATCTCATCATGCCCACTCATTTACTCAACAAAATAGATAAAACTTGAAAATATATCCGTCTGGACGAGGAATATATCGTCATTTTTTGAAGTTGAAACTTTAAAATATGTTTGTTTGAGTTTTTAGTTTTTAGATTTTTTTTTATTTTTTTTATTTTTAGAGTTTTTTATTTTTTGATTTTTTAGAATTTTTTGATTTTTTTAGAATTTTCTGATTTTTTAGAATTTTTTTGATTTTTAGATATTTTTGATTTTTATGATTTTTTTAAGAATTTTTTTGATTTTTTAGAATTTTTTGGATTTTTTTAGAATTTTTTGATTTTTTAAATTTTTTTTTATTTTTTTAGATTTTTTTTTATATTTTAGAAATTTTTTGATTTTTTAGAATTTTTTGGATTTTTTTTTTGATTTTTTAGAATTGGATCAAAATGGCAATTGAAAAGATTTAAAATAAAAATTCCCAAAATACCCCTGGTTAAAAATGAGGTTTTTTGGATGGAGTTAGGGTATGTGATCAAAATGACAACAAAAGGGAAAAGTCAGGGACCTAAAGGCGAAAAAAAAAACTATTTGGACTAAAATGGCAAATTTGGACAAATCTCAGGGACTAAAATGGCAATTAACTAAAAAAAAAAATATAATATGTCATTGTGTTTTCCATATTATTCCAAGCTTTTAGTTTAACAAACTCCCTCCATAGATATAATCTATGCGTGAATCGCCCTTACATGAAACCATACCCATTTGAACCAACATAGAATTCGATAGGACCTGACACGAACCGGCCATGAATTCCAGCCCATACCCAATCGACATACACCAACATAGACTCTGCCATGAAACGAACATAGGATCCGGCATTAGAACAAAACCATTTGACCCAACATTAGAACCATATATAAACATATACCTTAAACCAATATACAGTCCAACATATAACCATATAGTCCCATGGATCCAACATATAACCATATGAGGTGGATTAGTGTACCATTGACCCTAATGCCGGCTACAAATGTTCAAAATCAACTTGTATAATGTTCAATTTCAAGTAGACTACATCGATCATTAATCAAGATGAAGTAAAATCGAAGTTACCTGTGACCACTTGTGTATCCATCACCGCTTCAACAGAAAAAACCATGGTTGGGTCAGTGGGTAACTTGGACCTACTGAATCCGTTAGATTTATTGGCGGAGGATTAAATGCGTTACAAAGTGCAAACCACAGGGACCATTATGTACTTTTAGAAAGGTAGGGACCAAATCCAGAAATTTGGTAAATCACAAGGACCATCCGTGTACTTTACTCTAAAAGATGACCCACAATAACATTCAGTAATAATCCAAACTATGAAAACTTTGAAGCCATTAGTTATTCTTTTTGGCAGTGATTCAGGGGTTTTATACATTCAAATACACTTTGGGCAACTTTCTACCCATTTGACTCATTTCGTTTTTAGTTTTTTTTTATATCACCTCTTTGAGCGTTAATAGACAAAAAAGCGCTTGAATCGGCCCATTTATAAGTAAATGATTTTAGACTTCCGTATCTAAAATATGTTTTGATTTTGGCTAGTTTTATTTTTGTCATCTGGTAAGAAAGCAATGCTATGCATGTTAGTTTATATCTGTCACAAATTTCAACACTTGTTTTGACATATAGGTTGAGGAACGTGTTTATTGGTCAAATGTCTAAAAACCCTTAAATCTTAAGGGCCAAAAACTAACACCATTAACATGTATGTGTAATGATGACAAATAGGCAACTGGCAACTTTTATCTTGAAGTTTTACCCTATGGCCATGCGTAGTGGAAAGGTGTATTAACAATGGTTCTTGAAAGTCCGTTAATGGCGATTTGAGAGAGAATTAAGAGAAGGAAAGTTGTTATTTCATTTCATTGGTAACCCTATACTATTAGAAAGTATCTCTTTTATACCCAAAACACTCAACTAACTGAACCAACATACAACTAATCCAACTGACCGTTGACTTATTGACTATTACTAATAGAACAACCAGCTTAGCTCACATTAGCACACATCAAAAGGGGGTTATGGGGCGCTATAACCCTCCATAACGCCCAGAACACCGCCCCTGGGCGTTATGGGGCGCTATGGAGGGGGGTTATGTGGCGAGGCGCTATGCTCATCATGGGAAGAGGGGGTGGGTGTTATGTTTTGTTTCTCTTACACACATATATACATACATATATATCTATATTGAAGGGTGGGGGGTGGGGGGGGGGGGGGGGTTATGTTGGGCCGTTGGGGTAAAGGGGGTTATGGGGGATTATGAGTACACAAGGGCTAAGAAGGACTCATCAGTTAATATGACATGTACCAAAATAAAAATTTATGCATATTTAGTAGGAAAGTCTTTATTGGAAATGTCTAAAATACCCTTCAATCCTTCATTACGTTGAGTGTATATTTCATATGATATTCAATGGTATATATAGATTTTGTATATTTCATAGTCGTTAAAAGCTATCGCCTCTTGCACGGCCCCTTTTTCAGGCGAGGCGAGGCAATTGCGCTTTAAGTCGAGGCAGTTGCACTTTAATTCTCCCGGTGATGATTCAGGCTTGGATTCCGGCGCGATTCCTAGATTCCTGAGAGTTACCGGCCAAATTCTCTAAATTCCGGCAAAATTCCAGCCAAATTTCTACTTTTATATAAGGAAAACTATTTTCTACACTGATATATTAATATTTTAGAACTTTTGTACTAATAGATGATATTATATATAATAGGTTTTTTTTATTTTATCTGTAGAATATTATTAATTTTCTAATACGTAATATATTTTTTATTTCTTTTCATGGTGCGTTTTTCTTCTCAGGCGTGCGCCTAGGTCCTAGGCGAGACCTATGCGCCTTGAGTGCGCCTAACGGCTAACGCCTTTAATAACTAAGATATATTTGATCTAAAACTGCTACAGGTGACAAGATGGGTGGGTAGGTTAGATCGAGTAGCGGGTCAAAAAGTGTTCTGATTTAAATGGGCCATCTGGCGTGGAGCGGGTGGGTGGGTTGTGCATGGTTTTTAGAACATGAAACATATCATATATACAACCATTTAAGTAATCACTTTCTTAATGTTCCCTAGCATTACATTTAATTATCAATTTTAGACCAAACTATTGAAACTAATGTCATGAAGATTTTATATCTATCATACATAAACATTATATATATGCAAATTTGTGTTCAGACAAAAATTTACTATTTTTTTTGTCCAGCTGTGTAAAAAATAAAAAAATAATGGTTCCCTTATAAATTTGCATGCACATGCATACACGTAATTAATCTATAAAACATTGCATGGAGGTGTGTTTTTACACGTGCACTCAATTATATTTGAGTTACACTTTTGTTTTTTTGACAAAATTAAGGTCAGAAATTTTAGGAAAGTTGTTTCAGACAAAACATCAATCACCACAAAGGGGATCCATCACCTTTTGAAAAAAAAATTAGGGTTGTTTGTTCTTCAAGAATGTGAATTTGGGATCATTAGTTTGATTATGTTGGGTTCTTTTTCCATTTTATCGCGCTAAAATGTGATAATATTATATCTCAGATTTGATGAGGATTGAGACATAAAGGCAATATATGGATTAATGTATGTTTGTACGTCGGATTTGGATTATTTAGCTTGGATCAGTTTGATAACTTGGCTGGATTTAGCGCAGACAAAAAGCGCGTGGAGTAGGAATCATAGATCTAAGTTTTCACTGCAAATTTTGGGATGGTGGTTTGAGCATAAACTCAGTGTTCATGTTTAATTTGAAGCGATATGGGAAGTAGAATTGTTAATCTTTATCAAGTATGTTGTTATCCTTGTTGAGTAAGAGAACTTTACGGGCCGATTTCAGGTATAATCTCACTTGTCTTTTTTTTTTAATTAAAAGTGATACATTCATGATCATCAAGCAAGGGTGAGTATTAATGCAACAATTACATTATAATACTTGGGAGTTAACTGAATTAACAGGGATGCATATGGATTCACTGTAAGGCCTCAGTACCTTGAGACATTCAAGGAGTTTGATATTATCTATAAGGTAATGATCCTAGCTATTATAACTTTGTGAATGTTTCTTTTAGAACAAGATTTAAAAAATACTTGTTAAACATAAACGGTTTATGGTTTAGGGTCTAGGGTTAGCTGTTGTCTCGTTTAACCTAGAAAAAATCATCTCAAACGTCATCAACAAACTCGAATTGAGTGTAGGTTTTACTAAATTCAAATAGGCCTCGATATCTCTTGTGAAAGGTGAATCGTGCACGGATTACCTTCAGATTAAAATATTTCGATGGTACAGATCGAAAGTTCAACCAGATAATTCTTAGAGAGTGACAAGAATGAATAGTGCAGATTTGTTATGAGCCCCCTGGACCCCTGGGTTCGTTGGTGCATGAAATAAGAATAGTCATGAACGAGCATGTGCTACACACCTCCTAACGCGTATCAATCTATATTCTTGTATCCCTTTGGTCACAAGCAAACCCCGCTCATATAAAAAAATAAACACGATGACACTAAAATTACCACTATTGGGTGCGATATGCATGTATCTGTACAAATTTGTTTGTATTGACAATATTGTTTGTTCATATTAGTTAGACTTGCTTTATATGTCAGAATGAGGAAGATGAAAGGGCAATAAAATGGGCAGTCTTTCTTGAGCAGTATTCCGAACTTGGTCAACCGAACTCATCTACCAAGTCTGATGCTGAAACTACAGAACATAAACCTGAAACTATCTTGGAACCGAGCGGAGATGAAAATGTTTCAAGTGACAACAAACCGACACATGATGATCAAACCGAGAGTGTCCTTGAAAACGTGGTCTCAGAGACACCAAAAACAAAGAAACCCGTGGTGCAAAATTGGGCTGAAGTCAGATCGTCTCTAAACGCCATTGAGCATGTGATGTGTCGTCGTGTTAAAAATAAGATTAACAATAAAAATGATCCAAAAAGCAGTCATGAAGAACATCTTCAATCTATTGAAGAGGATGAACCTGCAAGTGAGGTTTCTAAAAAGGAGTTGGCTAGTAATGAGGAATTAGATTTGTTTCCTTGGAAAGAATTGGAGTCGCTTGTTCGTGGAGGTGTGCCAAGAGACCTTAGAGGAGAGGTGCGTTTCGATACCTCATAAACTGTATTATACCTTTAGTAGAGCCGGCAATTTCAACCCGTTTACTTTTTGGGCTGTCAGCTCTGTTTATTCTCTAACGGGTCAATGGGTAATATCAGAAACTAAAGCTAAGAAGAAACAAGTAAAATGTTTTGAAAGTTGCTTAAAGTGTATTCTTAAGGCATACAACCTTCTAAAGTGGTTTACTATAAAAAAAACATATTCCTTTTGTAATAGTATAGTTTTTGTAAACATATTATTATCTCTATCTTAAAAGCAAATGTCGGTGGCTTTTATTCCACCGACCCTCCACTTTTCACAAAAAGACGAGGCCGCCCCCAACATTGCGAAATGATATTTTTAACCCCTGCTCCATACAAAATGATAAATCCACCCCCAACTTTGCGAAATGACATTTTAGCCCCTGCTCCATTTTACCGTCACCCCCTGGACGTTCAACGTTTGCATTTTTAACTCTCTTTGCTCTTCTTTTGCGTTTTTACCCAAAGTTTCACCACATTGCAATTTTCGTCCCTTGGCTTTGCAAATGTCAACGTTTAATCCCTCAAGTTTCAAATATTCCAACTTTACCCATGTACCATATATAATATGTGTTTTTAACCTATTGTTTTCTTTAACGATTTTCGTTCGCTAATTTCTTTTTTAAAGTACTAATTTGTCGTTAACCTCCTTGAGTTTCAAAACTTTCGACTTTACCCCTTTCATTTGTTTACTTGTTTTCTTTTTCAGGCGTGGCAAGCCTTTGTTGGTGTGAAAGCACGTCGGGTGGAGAGTTATTACCAGGACTTATTAGATGGCGGTGATGCTAGTAGTGATGGAAGTTCTGGGAGACTTCCGGTTCCGGAAATATGTAAAAAACAGATTGAAAAGGTCATTAATATCATTTTTTCTTTTACACGGATAACTTTTTTATCTTCTTATGGACTAATCTTTTTTACCAAATGCAGGATTTACAACGAACATTTCCGGGTCATCCTGCATTAAATGAGGAAGGTAGAAACTCCTTGAGGCGCTTACTTTTAGCATACGCTCGGCACAACCCTGCTGTTGGCTATTGTCAGGTAACTTGCTGATTAAATATCTTAGTTTACCTCATAAAATATATTCATGTACTCTTTGACAATATATTTTTTGAAACTTTTTACTAGAAAACCATGGTATGGTATGGATGTTTGTAATTATTTTGAAGTAACCTGTGTAGGGAATGAATTTTTTTGCTGCAATGTTACTACTGATGATGCCCGAAGAAAATGCCTTTTGGTACGTATTCGCTAGCTTATTCTATGTTACAAGATACTATAACGTCATCGAAACTGTTGGTATCATCGTCATCGGAAACCCAGGACCATTCGGAACGGATGGTGTTGTGACCGCACTCACAATCGTTTTCATACAACCCACAATAATCACAGTGCATCATTATGAATCGAACAAAAACAAACTTCTGAATGATAATAAAAACTAACCGAATAGAACTTGATCGAACTTGAACCTTTGAATAACAATAACTTGTAAATACAGAAACTTTTAACGAACTGACTGAACAAAGAACAAGGGATTTGCAGCCGGCTTTATACGTAGTGAACGGGTACGTCTCCAAACGTCACAACGTTTCACAGATGGATGTGTTGGTTCCATGATAACCGCTCAAGCGGTTATTTACTTTGAAACGTACCGGTTCATCAAGCTTTCGGCCCAACCCGCTTGTTCTCTAATCATTTACATAACCTAACTGGACTTGACATATCGTTCGACCCACTAGACTTGGCCTCCGGCCCAAATACATAATATAAACATAAAGACAGTTTTGACCCATTACTTAACTAAAACAAATAATAAACGATACCGGCCCGAACACCGTTTTCGGATGGACTTGATTATTGATCTTCATTCACCGCCCTAAGCAAGAACATCCGAATCTCCGGCCGTGATCACTCCTTGCGATTGTTGGTGACCTCTATCTTGACCACCACTTCGTCGTCGCTTGATTCGTCGAGCCAACCGCAATTGTTGCTTGAATTTCCAGCCATGCCAGCTTCCTTTCTCTCACGCTCTTTCTTCATGTAGTCGAAGTACCACTCGACTAGTTCCAAGTAATAGATGTAGGCGACTTTCATCTCGTATGCATCTTCCGGTTCGTAACCGTACTTGGCCGCAATCACATCCCACATGTTTTTCTCCATCACTTCTTTGAACCCTCCGTTGTGCTTCACGATGCGGTGTAACAATATGAGACTAAGGTCTCGGCCATCGATCAATTCTGGCAGCATTGCTTTCTCACATACAATTCCGAGAAAATCCGAAATAAACCAAATCAAGACTTCTTCGAACGGTGCATCGAAGAACCTTTGGTGTTTCTTTATTTCCTCGTGCAATGTAATAAGATCTCCCGGTTCCACACAACTTTCCATAATCTTGTTTCTTTCAACGACGTCCTCCTCGAGTTGTGAGAGAATTAACGCTCGTTCCCGAAGCGTTTCTCTTGATTGATGCGGGTTATCTTTCTCGCCTTCAATGTAAATCAAAAGTGCCTTTTTCGCTTTCTTGGAATACACAACTTCCTTCTTTCTAACCTTTGAATGTTCACCGTACACTTTCTTCTTGTTTCTTGCTTTCTCGGATTCCCTTTCGTAGTATTCACCCAAACACTCTTGGAATTCTTTCTTCTCCTTCTTGTAGCCGTTGTCAATGCCAAGATTATCGTAGAACGCATTGAGATAATCTTGTTCCAAATCGAATTCCGACTTGTCTTCATAAATGTCGAACCCTTTCGATCGACAACCAAACATTTTCTTTAACACACACGTATCTCCCATGGTAACCGTTTCTATCCCTTGAAACAAGAGTTGTTCTAGACTTAAAACATTCTTGTCTAGACTTGGTGCATAACTTACGCACGGGATCGTCTTGTCTTTGCCGTCCACCGGCACTCTAACTTCTCCTATTCCATGCACAAACGAAAAATCCTTTCTACTTTCGTTTGTCACAACCCCAAAGTGTCTCTTAAAACACTTAAACATATTCCGGTTTCCCGTCATATGTGTTTTGAACGTAGGATCAACAACCCATATTGAATCCCATTTGCCACCACAAGTATCTTTCACAACATAATCACTTTCAATTGGTAACGGTGATAACTTGATATACTTACTTGGGCAAATCGATGCGATATGACCGAATTCCTTGCACTTGAAACACCGGATCCCCGGTTTCCTCGGCCTACCCACTGGTGCATTTGATTTCTTACCGGACTTCTTCACGAATCCCTTTGGAACCATTTTCCTTGGAAACTTCTTCACCGGTGATTTCCCGGTTCGCATGGTTGGCTTCCCCTGCGCGTACTCATCCTCTTCCGCCGCCCGGCCGCACTTTCCACTACGAACAATAACATCTTCACCGTGATCGGTTTCCACCGATTTTCCCTTGTCTCCACAAACCCGGTTCCCATCTTGATCACAACTCCTTCCGGTTCCTGTTAAACCTTTGGCTCTGATACCAATGTTGGTATCATCGTCATCGGAAACCCAGGACCATTCGGAACGGATGGTGTTGTGACCGCACTCACAATCGTTTTCATACAACCCACAATAATCACAGTGCATCATTATGAATCGAACAAAAACAAACTTCTGAATGATAATAAAAACTAACCGAATAGAACTTGATCGAACTTGAACCTTTGAATAACAATAACTTGTAAATACAGAAACTTTTAACGAACTGACTGAACAAAGAACAAGGGATTTGCAGCCGGCTTTATACGTAGTGAACGGGTACGTCTCCAAACGTCACAACGTTTCACAGATGGATGTGTTGGTTCCATGATAACCGCTCAAGCGGTTATTTACTTTGAAACGTACCGGTTCATCAAGCTTTCGGCCCAACCCGCTTGTTCTCTAATCATTTACATAACCTAACTGGACTTGACATATCGTTCGACCCACTAGACTTGGCCTCCGGCCCAAATACATAATATAAACATAAAGACAGTTTTGACCCATTACTTAACTAAAACAAATAATAAACGATACCGGCCCGAACACCGTTTTCGGATGGACTTGATTATTGATCTTCAGAAACTATATATTTGGCATCATTGATGAACCTGTAGGCATATTAATTCAACTGAAACCATTTCAGGACTTTGGTTGGCATGATAGATGATTACTATGAAGGATACTTTACAAAAGAGATGATAGAATCACAGGCTTGTCTTTCAAATATTCTTGGATTTTCCAAATATATTTATTCTGGATTCTATAAAGAGTTGCACAGACATATATTATTTGTTTCACTTGCTGAATAAGTACTCTTTTTATTCAGGTGGATCAACTTGTTTTTGAAGATTTATTGCGTGAACGATATCCTAATCTAGGTTTCTTCACCGCTGATTCCTGTTGATTTTGTTTACTAATAAATTTATAAAAATACAATTTCTCATCCATGCTATTTTTGTTATATAGTCAATTATTTTGATCACTTGGGAGTACAGATGGGATGGATATGCGGACCGTGGTTTCTTTCCATCTTCGTACATATGATTCCATGGGAAAGTGGTGAGGCTTATTCTATTTTGGTCTATAATTTACAAGGAAAAAACAGATTTAAAAAATAACTTTCATGAGTAGAGCTGCAAACGAACTGAATGACTTGTTCGTGTTCGTTTGTTAAGGAAATACTTGTGTTCACGAACAGTACATGAATACTTACTGAATGAGATTTTATGTTCGTGACTGTTCATTAAGGAAATTAACTTGTTCGTGTTCGTTCGTTATTTTTAGGTACCGAAAACAAACGAACATTCATGAACACACACAAAAACAAACTAGCGTTCATGAACACAAACGAACACAAACAAGTATTCATGAACATAAACGAACACAAACAAAAACAAACAAACAAACAAACGTTAATGAACGTAACAAACACAAACAGACATATATTAAATTTCGAATAAAATCGGCATCACAAACATTAAATGGATCCACCACTAATGAACATATATATATTAATAAAAATTAAAAACCCCATAGACAAATGAACACAAACAAACACGTTATCGAAAGTTCACGAACATAAATGAACGAACACGGCCTCTGTTCATGTTCATTCATTTAACTAACCTAATGAAATTTCTTGTTCGTGTTTTTCATTTATTAAACGAACGAACACAAACGAATTTCCTGCGGAACGGTTCATGAACTGTTCGCTGAAAGTTCGGTTCGTTTGCAGCCCTATTCAAGAGTAATTGTTCAGGAATAATGATTGTGTTGTTTTACCTTCAGTTCTACGTGTTTGGGACGTGATTTTATTTGAAGGAAACCGAGCGATGCTATTGCGAACTGCATTGGCTTTAATGGAGCTCTATGGTATTGAGATTCCGTTACACTTATAATTTTTATTCATTTTGAGTGCTTACAAGTAGATAACAACTTCTTGTAGGTCCCGAGTTAGGTAACGCGATGGATGCTGGTGACGCTATCATTTTATTACAATCGCTACTCGGTTCAACTTTTGACAGCAGCAATCTAGTTGTGACTGCTTGCATAAGTTTCATGGACGTAACAGAAGACACATTACAGCAACTCAGAGCTAAACATAGACCAGATGTGATAGCTGCAGTCGAAGAAAGACTTAAAGGGGAACACTTAAAGAAAAGTTCTAAAGGGCTGGCTAATAAACTTTATAGCTTCAAACATGAACGCGAGCCACTTACGCGTGAACTTAGTATAAAACCAGGGGGCCGTGATAAAAGATTGGACAAAGATTCTTCAGATCTAATGTCACCGCTTAAACGCGATGAACCTTTTAATACTGAACCCATAAATGCAGAAGTAGACTCTCTTCCAGAAATTCAAGATCAGGTAGCTCACTATTTCATCTTTTTAAGAGCTTAATAATTAATAAGTATAGCCTATTTGAAATGTGTTGTGAAGAAAAATAGCTGAACACCAGTAGATGAAGTTCGAGGTGGCAATATGGATGGTTAGATATCGAGTCAAAATAGGTTGGATTTGCAACGGGTCAATTTTAGTACGGGTCAAGTGAGCAAGGGTTGCAAGATGGACATACCTTTTTTGTCCATTTTTAAGTTGGTTTAAAGTTCAAATCAGTGGGGGCCGGACTCTAAGAATCCAATATTTTACACTACAATTTTTTTTCCAGAAATTTTCGGTAAAATTAACACTACGAAGCGAAAAGCCCGCCTGCTGACCCCTATAATCCTCCGCCCTTACTGTTATGATCCTGCTTTCTAGCCATTGAGTTTATATGATTCTGGTTCTTCGTCAGTTACTATATTTGGTACTTTTTTTCTATAACGATTCACTCCAGCATCTCACGGGTGGTTGTATGAGTTATATTTACTTATCAATAGCGCGTTGGCATAAAAGGCTCCCAGTGTTTACATAATTTCTTACATGTACAGGTTATATGGTTGAAGGCCCAGTTGTGCTCAATGCTAGAGGACAAGAGATCTGCTACGGTTAGGTTAGTTTCGGAAAGTTTTTATTTTTGTTGCAGCGACAGGTATAATCTCCTTATGCTGACAATCTGGATGCTCACATATTTGCAAGATGGTTTAAGTAAAAATGTTGAAGTAAATATATGGAGTGGTGAGTATGGTTATCAGGGCTTGAGGTTGTGCGATCACACGACCTGTAGAAACTCAAGACGACCCTTATGGTTATCTAGCGTAGTAGGAGGGTTTGCAACTTCTGATTGTGCACATTCATGTTTTAATGTCTAGAGGTGGCAAATTTGACCCATTTGCTTATGAATGGGTTAATTTGCTTTATGTTCTTTTCTTCTCAACATTGGTAAAATAAAAAAAGTTTTGCAATGGGCTAAACTGGTTGAAAGTTACAAAAGTCTGTTTTTTATGCATACAACTTCCTAAAGTCCCTTTGATTGAAAATTTAGATTATTATGGTAATAATGTTGTTTTGTAACGGTTGTTAGCACGTTTAATGTTTATAAACAGATTTTTAAAATGAACAAAGTTTGTTTGTTAGTCAACCCAAACCCAACCCGATCAAACATGTTTTAACCAGCTTGATCCGCTCATATTGCCACCTCTAGGAATATCTCCTTTTTGGCATAATATTCTGTTCAATTCATTTTGTTATGTTCAATTCAAATGTACTTGTGCCTTTCTAGAGCTGAGGAGTTGGAGACAGCACTTATGGAGATGGCCCAACAAGATAATAGGCTGGAATTAAGCGCAAAGGTATTCCCGCATCATATATTTTAAAACTGGAAGTTTTAAATTATTTAGAACAGAGGTGTAGACTGTAGTTACTTGTAAGCGTAGTTGTCAGTTGCAGCTATAGCGCGCTACGTAGCGTATAGGTCATAGCGATAAATAGCGACATTTTTATTTTAATTTTAATTTTTCATTTGTTATCTCATCTCCACTGCTTGATACCTCAGCTTTGGTCTTATAACATGTATTTTTTTTGTATTTTCCTCGTCTGCACTGCTCGATAACACGTATTTTCATGTTTCTCTACTTTATCGCTCATGAAATAGAGAGCATTATTTCGTCGCTATTGCTATGTAGCATATAGATAGCTTATGATTGTAAGCAGAGGTGACAAAATGGGTGGGTCAGGCACGTTGGGTTTGGTTCAAACGAGTAATTTTTTATGAGGTTTGGTCAATCAAAAACACATTCTGTCCAAAGTTTGTTAATTTGTTTTTACCAATATTTAGCTAGTGTGCCAAGTATTATATTATAATAGCAAAAATCTTTTTTATTTAGTAAAATGGTTTACGGCTTTTTATACGTTAAAGATGCACTTTGGGTGACTTACAACGTGTTTGATTTCTCTTAAGCATTAAATATGATTCTTTCCACCATCTGTTTTTCTAGAAAAATTATGAAAAAAGTTACTTACGATTTCTGATCATGATTCAGATTGAGCGTGTGGAACAAGACATGTCTGAGCTGCACCAACTTCTTGCTGATAAGAAAGAACAGGAAAAAGCAATGCTTGAGGTTCAAATATTTATATTCTTTTATTGTGGATTTTATAACTTATATTTAAACATTTAACTACAAATTTTGTATATCAAGATCATTGCATATCATATAACACCATGTGTTATTAATGTAGGTGCTAATGAAAGTTGAGCAAGAACAGAAAATCACAGAAGATGCCCGTATATCTGCCGAACGAGATGCAGCTGCTCAGAGATATTTAGTGAGCGTACTTGAGGTACCTTTACAACCCATTTACTTACAAATTGATCATTACAAGATATGCTTTAACTCTAACGTGGTCAAATAATAAAAGTTAGCTTAAAAGGATAACACGCCATATGGGTCAAACGGGTTGAAAGTCACTTAGTGTGTTATTCTAATGTAATTTCTGGATCATTTCATATTCATTGTGCACACAGCTTGAGTATTCAACATGAATAATCTCTTGCGAGGAAGATTTTTTTTTAGATCACTAAACGTTTATTTTGTTTATATGCAGAAAAAATATGAAGAAGCTATGACTTCACTTGCTCAAATGGAAAAGCGGGTTGTAATGGCAGAATCTATGTTAGAGGCAACATTGCAATATAATTCTGGCCAAGTTAAAGCGCAAGCAGCGCCTGCAGGGTAAATGCATTTTTCTTTTTGGAGTTAAAACATGATTGATTTTCATATCAATCACATTGCTATCATATTGTTATCTGTTTACTATTTTTCATAATGAATTAACTAGAGGTGGAAATTTTGACCCGTTAACTTTGGGTTAAGTTTTACCTCTAATGGATCAAACGTGAATTTAGGTTCCTGTAACGGGTCAAATGGGTTGAAAGCTATTGCCTAAAACTTCCTAAATAATATTATTATCAGAATAATACAACTTTTATAAAAATTAGGATAAAAATTGTTTCGGGTCAACCAAACTTGACTAGTCTGTACAAAATCCGAGCCTGTTTTGACCCGTTACCCAAACCACCAAAACTTAAAGTAGCAAAGTTGAAATATGTTTATTTATAAGTGTTTGTATGTGCATACATATATTGGTGCTCATTGACCACTCTGTTGACTGACTTTTGTCAATGCTGTATAGGAACACTCATCCCGAGTCTGCGAAAGACAACAACACAACAAAGAGGACAGGCATACTTTCATTCGGACTAGGTTGGCGTGATAAAAACAAGGTTAGTATGTATTCTTGACTAATATTGTGAGCCTGTCACTATTACAAACATAACGATTACACCTGGCAAAATGGGCGGGGCAGTTAACGGGTCAGAACAGGTGGATAGGGAGGGCAAGTAGACTTATTATTATTATTATTATTATTATTTTTTATCAATCTCTAGGGGTAAATTCACACAATAGTAACCAAGTTTCCCAACCGTCAAACTGAAGTCACTCAAAGTATTTTTGTTCCTCTAAAGTCGCTCAACTTTCACTAGGCGTTATAATATTGTGATCTTTTTACGCCTTTGAATATACTTAAGCAGGATTTCAACTTGTTCGAGGCGTCAATTATATACAAACTGGTCAATTCTGGTAGCATTTTACTGTAACGGGTCAAATTTAGAGGATTAGCTAACAACTTGAAACAAGTCAAAAGGGGCCTATGGTTTATCCCCATGCTTACAATGTCCTATATAGTTCTATTTAAAAAAAATGTTATGTTATCACTTTTATGGTACAAGTTTCAATCCCTTTTCACTCACATGTTAAAATATCCAATTTGACACACATGACACAACCATTTTGACCCGTTATCCAAACTGCGCATTTACTATATTTCGCTACTTTTTTGTGAAAGCGTTTGAAGAAATAGTTTGACCAAAGCAAACAGTGATATGTCATTATGTTTGCAGGGAAAACAACCAAATGATGAAAGTAAAACCAATGAGACATCAGATGCAAGTGATCAAGATTAGGTATTCTTTCATCAGTCAATACAGAACCTTAGTGTATTCATCGATTTTCGGGTTTTATGTCTTACTGATTCTTGGAAACACACTAATTGTGGGATTGTTGTTTATTGTTTTACGGGCGAATACATTATGTAGATTCGAAATTGCGGTTTTGTGTATTTACCGGTGGATACACTACATGTGGATGATATTCACAAATTTAAAACGATTTTCTAGTTTTTTTTAAAGGCCAACGGATAAAAGGCTGGCTATCCGAGGTAAACCAATGGCAAAAGGCGACACCATACGCTCGCGATTGCAGACAACACTGGGTAGCCCAAGCCCACCATCTCCAGTTTTGAGGAAAACCCGCCAACCGAAGGCATGCTAAGTTAAAACCTGGTTGGGATCTAATTCGAACTTGAGACCTCTGTCCGTCTTCTGCCTAAATCTTCACTTACCCTCCAATGCCGGTTAAGCTCTGGCTCATTGGCAAATTTTTTTCTAGTTTTAAATGCTTCTAAATATAGGGTTAGGATATAATAGGAAGTTTATTTGGCTAAGAAGGCTAGGAAGTGATCTTGACCATCCATTTAGTTAATCAAGGGCTAACATTAAATGATGGAAATTGAAGGGAAGAAAAGAGGCGCGTGAGTTTGTTTAGGGGCATTCTAATCAATCCAAGGCAATAGTTTCTCTCTCCTCCAATTCCCCCTCATTTTTTAAACGTTAATAACTTTCATACGACATTATTTTTTTTTATAAAAATTTGCACCAAAAAAACGAGCGTTTTTTTTTATCTTTAAAACGAGTATACTATTGCTATATTTTCGAATTTTTTTTTGAAAACCCAGTTGCGTAAAACGTAATGGAAAAAAAAAACGTAAAAAATGACATTTTTCTAAAATGCAATGCACCAAAAACACAAAGAAATGTCTTATTTGTAAAATGCAATGGCCAGAAAACACAAAGAAATGTCTTATTTCTAAAACGCAATAGCCTAAAAACACAAAAGAAAGTGTACTTTCTAAAACACAATGGACTGAAAACACATAAAAATGTGTTTTACCTAAAATGCAATGCGCCAAAAACACAAAGAAATGTCTTATTCCTAAAACGCAATGGCCAGAAAACACTTAAAATATCTGTCTCCTAAAACGCAATGGACTGAAAACACATAAAAAAGTGTTATACCTAAAACGCAATTAACAAAAAACACAAAGAAATGTCTTATTTATAAAACGCAATGGCCAGAAAACACTTAAAAATGTCTCATTCTAAAACGCAATTGCCTAAAAAAAAGAAAGCGTTCTCTGTAAAACGCAATGGACTGAAAACACCTAAAAATGTGTTTTTCTAAAACGCAATGGCCAGAAAACACATAAAAATGTCTTAGTTCTAAAACGCAATGGGCTAAAAACACCAAAGAAAGTGTTCTCTCTAAAACGCATTGAACCAGGACAATAGTTTTGTCTGTGCTGTGAATTGTCTGAACCAATGCAGTTTACGAATGCAGTTTTCCAGAGCCAATTTACGATCTTGGCGGGGGTCCAGGGGCGGCAGCTCAACCCCAGCCAGGGGCTGCCGCCCCTGGGACCCTGCTACAAGGGGCTGCCGCCCCCGGACCCCCGCCAAGATCGTAAAACGCAATGACTAAATCAAAAACCCAGATCGTGAAAATGAAATTAAAGAATTTCTTACATGGATCGAAGCCGATTTCTTCAACGATTGACGAAATTTGAATGATTGAAACACTTATCAACGATTGAATCGAACGGATCGAGTGATTATCTTCAAAATCACGGGAAAAAACGAGATTATGAATGAAATTAAACTGGGTTTTCTTCAAAAAAAAAAAGCTGAAGAACACGTTGATCGGGTGTTTGAATCATTGATTGATGACGAAAATCGCACTATAATGTAGTGATTATTGAGATAGTAAGTGAAGAAAAGGTTGAAGATGGTGGGTTTTGAAAATGGTGGGTTTTGAAGTTACTGGGAGAGAGAAGAAGGAAGAAGAAATGATTGAATTGACTAAAATAGCATTTCTCTTTATTTTAAATTTTGTCACATGTCATAATTCTATTGCTTCATATTCTTTCTAGCTAAAATAAACTTGCTATTTGATGCCCACCCTTTAAATATATTAAAAAAGTAATGATTATTACATGCGGTAAATTTGTAAATGAGTTGAATGCAAATATTTAATAAATTGCATACTACAAAGTTACGAAGCACGTGAATCACGAAATGGCTTTTGTGATGAACAAATATTGGCCACATTTGATATTCAAAATTACATAATTTTAACATAGGGTAACGTTATTCTACTAATACTCTTAAAAATAAGAAATGTATAATAATACAATGGATCACAAAATATAATACAAAATCGAGCAAAATATAACATAATACCAAAAATATAACACAATGTCGAAGAAAAAAGACACAATGACGCAAATATAGAAAATACACAATGATAAATAAAAAGACACAATGATATAAGTAAAAAGTATAAAATCTATAAGTTAAACATCTAAAAACAAAAAAAACTAATATCTCGCAACGTAGAGTTCGATGAGACGGTTCTAATGCCGCTTGAATGAGGTCAATCAGAGTCTGTTTGATACCCTTCTTACGATTTCTTATTTTTAGGAGACTTTGTATTTAATCCTAACCCGTAAATATATGATCATTTAATCAAGTTGTAGTCCTAATATAGTAGGTTCGCCCCGGCTCAACAACAGTGGCGAAGTTTGAGATTTCCGACCGGGGGTCGAAAACGTATATACCAAAAATTTCTGTAAAACCGGTGGTCAAAAACGTATATACCCAAAAATTTCTATACGAAAACTATATACTCTCCACTACTGAACGAAAAGTTCGGGGGGTTAGCCGTCCCCTCCCGCCCCCACAAAGCTACGCACTTGCTGAACACAATGCATAGTAATGAACTATGTAGTTCATCCGTCATGGTAGATTTCTTTACATCATGAGACAAGTTTGTTTGGTGTTTTGTTGTGGTACATATTGTGTACGAGTTAAAGGTGATTCATTGAGTTTTGTTGTGGTACATATTGTGTATGAGTTAAAGATGATTCATTGAATGTTCATAGAAGAAGTGATACACCGAACCAAATGCTTTAGATTAGATGTTATTGAAAGTAATACATGAAATAATGAACCTTTGTGCTAAGAACATTATTCCATATATAAAGAAGCAACTTTTTAGTGCATCATGAGTTGTACATTGTGCATTGGGCTTTTTTCAAAAAAAAAACCCTTGATTTTTAAGTTTTAATCCAAAAGTTTTTACCTTTTGCAATTTTAACCCTACATAATTTATTTTTTTAACTTTAACAAAAAACTTTTCATTATTTGCAATTTAACATCACAACTTTTGTCACTTATACTTTTCATCTTCCGCAAATTTTCGCTTTACGTATAGTTCTAATTTTTTCGAGTTAATACGACGCAACTTGCATGTGTGGTTCAACGTTTTTACCTCTATTTTCCCATGTTTGACAGGTTCGTCGCAATACGCATACCCTAGGTCGAGTCATTGTTGGTGGTCGATGACGGTTGTGTGACATTAGTACTATTTGACACCGTTTTACGCCCCGCCGCAACGCGTGGTGTGCTTTGGAGGTTTTTCAAAGAAAAAATGGTTATGCATATGGTTGTCGTACCGTTGGCTTTGGGGGTTTTCCAAAAAAAATTGATTTTTTTTTTTTACTTTTCGCCCAAAAGTATTTCATAAATTACTTTTAACTCAAAACTATTTGTTTTATTACTTCTAACCCAAAACTTTTTATCTTTTGCAATCTATCCTCATAAATTTTATTACTTTCCACTTTGGTCATATATAGTTTTCATTTTCCACAATTTTTTCGCTTTAGGCTTGGTTCTAAATTTTGTGACTTAACACATCGCAACGTGCGTCTTTGATTTAACGTTTTTACGTTTCGTTCTAAATTTTGTGAGTTAACACGACGCAACGGGGTAGCCCAGTTGGCCAGCCTCACCCGCCCTCAGCCCTGAGGTCCCGGGTTCGAATCTTGGCAAGCTGTAAATCGCCCCAAGGTTTGGCTCGGTGGGTATTAACCGCCAGGCAGCTATGGGGCTAAGCTAGCTTGTGGAGTGGGTTCACTCCAGCGGCCGGGAGGTCCGTGCAATAACCCCCCCCCCCCCCCCCCTAACGTGCGTGTGTGGGTGAACGTTTTTACATCGTCTATTTTTTCCCCGTTTGACAGGTTTAACATAACATGCGGGTCCTAGATCGACTTAGTTATAACTAAAAAATACCCACCGCATTGCGGCTGGTCGCAATCCTAGTTAAACTTAAAGAGCATCCACAACGTTATATAAGTTTTCAAGCCTTACAAATTGTCATCTTAGTTGCCACATCAAGATCCAAACCTCATTCAAAAACATATATTGCTCTCACAACATTATAAATTTCAAACATCCCTTAAAATATTAAATAACAAATTTATAAATATATACAAGGATCAAATCAAATACAATGGAAAAAGATGTGTGCAAGATGTGTGCAAAGGATAAATATATACAAGGATCAAATCAAATACAAAGGAAAAATATGTGTGCAAGATGTGTGCAAAGGATAAGAAGGAATACGGAGGATTGATATACTAATTCAATGGTTGAGATTATGGAGTCCCAAAATCTAAGAATCACGTAACAAAAACAAGGGCTAAATAGGCAAAAAAAAAAGGAATAACCATTATTGTTGACTTTTAAATTAACTTCTCTCGCTTTTATATAAACATATAAACGTCTACAACTATTTCATATATTAGTATTTAAAAAACAACCCACACCAATGAGCATTTTATTATCTTTAATTTGAGTATGAGATTTGTATAGTTTTTTTTTAATATAAAAATATATATTTTTAACGAGTCATGCTATTTACACAAGGCCAAAATTATTTTCACACCTCAAAGCGCCGCACTTTGGCCATAGCGCGGCGCTTAGCTCGACAAAAGGTGACTTGATTGACGTTTGAGACATGAGTTACTGTTTGAGAGACATAAAGCTGATTACGAGGTTTGTCGTTAACCCTAAGCACCGCGCTTTGGCCATAGCGCGGCGCTTCGACCCCAAATTTTCCCTTATAAAAGCAAGCTGCTGAGACAGTACCTTTTATGTTCGAGACATAAAGCACTCAATATGTTGTTTACAAACATACGGGGGTTTTGTTGTTTGTCGATTTCCAAATTACTTGTGTTTCTTCAAAATAACGCGTGGTTTTGCTGTATTAGTTACGTGTCTTGAAAAAACGATGTCGTGGTTAAGCAACTATCTTTTCGGTCCATATTCTGACGAGTCAGTTGTTCCTGATTCTTACGAGGGGACCGCTATTTCTGACTCGTATAAGAAACCGGTCTCGTCCAACTTGAAGGAGGCAGAGGTTGTATCTGGCATTCGTTATCGTGATAACACGGTGACGCTGGATTTGAATACCCCTGTGGAGGACCCTTACGCACAACAAGGTTATTCGAATTTCGGTTACGGTGGCGAGCACAACTTTGTACAGCAGGAGTGTTATCCAAATCACAGTTACAGTTGTCAACAGAGCTTTGAACATCAAGTCTATTCGGACCTCGGTGACGATGGTGAGCCGGAGAATGTGTCTGTTGACGAGGAAGGCTGTTACCCGGTTACATTTTCGTTTGATACAACGCAGACCTTTTGCGTCACGTAAAGAGTTGGTGCGTTGGGTACAAGACACGGCAAAAGACAATGGTTACCTCATTGTGATTAAGAGGTCGAATAAAAGAGGAGAGAATTACAAGATTTGGTTTCAATGTACTTTTGGTGGGGAGCATAAGAGTATAGCTACACAGAGGAAAACGGGTAGCAAGAAAATAGGCTGCCCAACGAGTATACTTTTGCAGGACGAGCAGGTATCGAAAATTACATGACGATGCCTGAGACGGGGTTTCTTATTGCCCAACGATACGGTGTGATTGTTCATACCTTCGACATTCGTGGGAACGATACAATTTTCCCTCTGCTGGGCGGGCCAAACGAAGCTGAGCAACCTCACCTGGTGGTTGCGGTTGTGTTCGTCGACGATGGGCATTTCATACATGTAGAGCTTGGAGGATGTTATCCAATGCCTCCCCCAAACCTACTCCGGACAGCGAACAGAACAGAGCTCGCAGCAGCCTGGCATACATTATACAGGGATCAGATCAACACGTACGAAAAGCTTACGTATCGTCCCCCTGACCTTAATGTAACCCCATATGTTCAATATGTATGTTAAATGTGTTTAATAATAATTACGTTTGTGTTTGTTCAATATATGCGTTACATCACGTTAAAAACCGAATGTCACCGACACGACCCAATCAGATTCAATACGCACTTGTACGACCCAAAATGACAATATACATCATAATACTACAATTAATGAAAAAATACGTCATGTACATGTACGGTAGGCGGCTGATACACATAACAGTACTCATAGGAGTACTTGTGCTTTCAAACCAAAATGATACGATATAATGGAATAAGACATCACACGTAACCGATTTGATCCGGAACTTGCAGTATAGTCCATATATATTAAAAAATTATGTATAATGGAAAAAGCGTAAAATTTAGACTATTATCGACGCGTTTGTGAATTAAAAACAATTTTTAAAAATTTAAAAAAGGCCCAAAGCGCCCCGCTTTGACCTAAGAGGGGCGCTTTGCCCTTAAACATGAACGGAAGCGCCCCGCTATGGCCAAAGCGGGGCGCTTTGGTCCCTCGTTTAACCTGAAGCGGGGTGGCTTCTCCCCCATTTCAACACAAAACACAAACACACACACAAAAGGTGCGATTACACACACTCAACTCGCGATCGTGTTTTTCCAGATTTCAAACGCTATTAAGTACGATCGAACTTCATTTATTGTTTTGGTTCAATTTTTATGTTTGATTTTGCTTTGATTTGGGGGGTTTTGATCAGCTGGCTGGGTTCTGTTTTTTAGAACGAAGAACCAAAGCGCCGCGCGGAGGCTAAAGCGGGGCGCTTTGGTTCATGTTTAATTTTTTTTCTATTATTTATTTATTATTTGTTTATTATTTATTTAAATTGTTTAATAATAGTATTTGTTTATTATTTTTTATTTAATATTATTTGTTTATTATCTTTTATTTAATATTATTTGTTTATTATCTTTTTTTAAATTGTTTAATAATATTATTTGTTTATTATCTTTTATTTAAATTGTTTAATAATATTATCTGTTTATTATCTTTTAAACGTGCAGGGATGGATTCCGATGGCGAGATTGAGCATATGGACGCTGAGGGAGAGGTGGGAGAGGAGGGACAGGAGGGACAGGAGGTATGTCCGTACCTGCAGTTTCCGCAGGGGTCACGGGCGGCGAGGAGATCCGCTAGGTTGCGCACCATAGAGATTGGGGGACATGTAGGGATAGACTGGGACCTGCTGGAGACCGTGGGAGAGGCCGCGCGGACGCGTGATATAGTTGGACTAGATACTCCTTGGTCGCGCCTATTTCAGATAGCGATGGAGGACTCGTACCGTGAGCTTACGGTCGAGTTTCTTTTTACGTTTACATACAGGCCGCATCCGGCGGATTACGTGGAGGACCCGGATTTTCCAGTCCACGAGGTTACATTCCGTCTCGTCGGTCAGCAGTTTCAGATGAGTGTGCGGGAGTTTGCTGTCCATACAGGTTTGTACACAGAGCCCGAGCTTGATACTGATTTATATACGCAGGGGGTTAGGGCGATGGACAGGTAGACGCTTATTAGTTTCTGGAGGGCCATTTCCAGGGTTCCCTTTGTGAAATCCTGGAAAAAGGCCACCACTATTAGAGACCACTTGTACCGATACCTGCACCATATTATCGGGTCATCTATCGTGCCGCGGGGTACCAGTAGGGAGAAGGTCAACCTCAGTGACCTTTTCTTTCTATACTGCCTACTTCGCGGCCAGACCTGCGATCTAGCAGGCTGCCTGGCAGATTACTTTGCCACAGCATACCACCGGCAGCTCCGCGGGAAGCTGCACAGTGGCTCATACATCACCGCCATTGCACGCTCGCTAGGGATCGTGCCCGAGAGTGATCCGGAGCTGTCCGCGCCGATCCCGTCGACTATGTTGGGCCGCGCATCAGTATCTAGCATGCAAATCACCCGTACCTTTGATGTTGGTCTGAGGTTTAAGGGCTGTGATGGGCTGATTTGGCATCCGGAGGTGTTGCCGGAGGTCATCCCGGTTGTTATTGAGGTGAGGCCTGGAGTGTTAGCCCCTCCTCATGTTCAGGAGGCCGCTCGGCAGGCTCAGCTACAGGCTCTGGGCCTCGATCAGTACCTGGGCCAGCCTCAGGATCAGGCTCAGGCTCAACCTGTATTCGAGGATCCGGCTCAGGAGGAGCATGTCGAGGAGATCCCGGTACCACCAGTTCAGCCAGCTCCTGAGCCGCCACAGTACCCGCAGCACGTTTACGCTGACCTGCCTCCGGCAGCGCGTGAGGTGGCTCAGGACTTCGACCGGCGCCTCAGACGCCAGGGCGCACGCATTGACTGGATCGTCGAGACGCTCGTTGCTCTACGAGAGCTCGCTGGGTTGCCTCCACTTCCCCTCCCACCGTCCCCACCGCACGAGGATTAGTACCTTAGTTTGTTTGTTTAGTGTTTTGTTATGTATTATGTACTCAGTTGTACCTTTTTGTTTTGTATGTACAAACTGATATATATATTGCAGTTAATCTTCTATTTACATCACGTTGGTTTTGGATTGTTTACGTTTAATTCTTATGGCTTTCTGTACATTTTATTTAACGTGTTCGTTTAATTTAACAAAATAAACTAGGTTAACAGTTTATAAAGACGCACTTATATTTTATACGTTCTATAAAAATAATGACGTAAAAAAACGTAATTATAAAACAACTATGAATTATATGTAATACTAATATTTTATAATAATAATAAAACTCAAATACAATTTTTCCTTAAAAAAAACACTACCAAACTAACCCACATCCCACCTATTTAAAAAAAAACAACACAAACTCATCTCCACTGGCCATTTGTCTTTTTGTACACCCAAAGTGCCGCGCTTTGGCCAAAGCGGGACGCTTTGGGATATAGTCAACAGACACTATATCCCAAAGCGTCCCGCTTTGACCAAAGCGCGGCGCTTTGGGTGTGCAAAAAGACAAATGGCGTGTGCGAATAGACCAGACCTTTTTAACATTATACGGTTACATACCATCTCATGATTGATGGATTATGCAGGGTATAGGGTGCCACTCTTTTATGTGGTTTGTAAGACCATTGGGTATGGGGAGGATAGTCTCCAAAGGGACTATCCTCCACATAAGCGTCACGTAAGTATAGGAGGAGGACCCTCCCTTTGGAGACTATCCAAGGTGTGGTGGATGCTCCTCCTTCATTTTTTTTATTATCATTTATTTGATTTAATTAATTAATGAAAACAAAGTAAATAAAAATAAAAAAGTTACATTTAAATAAAACCTAAAAAAACAACAACCTAAAGTTACATTTAAATAAAAAAAAAACACCTAAAAAAAATAAAAAAAAAAACACACTTAAAAAAAACCTAAAGTTACATTTAAAAAAAACTACACCCCCCCCCCCCACTCCATTTTTTCCTAATTTTTCCTTCAACATTTGTAAAATGGGACGGTCTTCCGGTGGATATTCGCTAAGGTCGGTGGTCATTATTTTCCATTCCTCCAACTCCTACGCTTCTTGTTGCTTCTTTAGCTTCTCCTCGGCTAGTTTTTTTTTTCATCTTTACTTTCTCGGTTTGCGTGTCGTTAAAGATTTCATTGAATGATTTCAAATCGGCCATAACACCTTCCAACCTCGAACCACCACCACTTCCTGATGCGGCTTGTTTCCTTTTTTCAGCGGCTATTTTTTTACTTTTGTCCCTTCCTGGGGGACGTTCTCCATATTCAATCGGCTCCTCATATTCGGGCTCGTCGTTGATATTTATTTGGCAACGATCGGTTGAGCCTCCAACGCTATAAGTTCCTGACTCGGAAGTTTTAGACCGTTTCGTTGCTCGTTTCGAGTGTGCAACCTCATTTTGACATCCCTTCCATTTTGGTTGATCCTTTACAACTAGCCAAGCACGGACATGTGGGAAAGGAGATTTGCTCTCATTTTCGTATAAACGCACCGCTTCATTGAAAACATTTTCGTGGTTCCACCCACTCGGTTTGTTGGCGAGCGTTGTGTTATAAAACCCACAAAAGCGTTGGATCAACGTATTCATTTTGCGCCACTTCGAGCTGATAGAATCAATGGTTCTGTACTCGCCTTGTTCCATAAGCCCGTGGAATATATCAAGGGCTTCTTGCCAAAACGAATCGCTTAGTTGATTGATACCTACAAGTTAGTAACAATAATAATAATATTTTGTAAGAAAAATATAGTGTACAAATAAATATTTAATAACAACAATAATAATATAATGTACAAATAATATTTAATAACAATAATAATATAACAATAATAATATTTTACCGATTATAGGAGACGTTGAAGAGTTAATATATGCTTTCGCCAACGCCTCTTCCTCAATTTTTGTCCATTGTTGTTGTTGTTTGGCCGCTGCGTCTTCCTTTTTACCCTTTCTCTTTTTATTTTTCTTTTTCTTTTTTGAAGGTTCAGGTTGCGTTTCTGGCACAACCTCTACCTCATCATCTTGTTCCTTGATTTGTGTTCGAGGTGCTTGTGGCATGTTGTGTTGTTGCATTTGATATGGGTTGAACGGCATGTTGGGTTGTTGCATTTGATATGGGTTGAACGACATGTTGGGTTGTTGCATTTGCATTGGGTTGAACGGCTATTGGTTGAAAGCGTTTGGCATTTGTTGGTAACCCGCAAAAGCGTTGTCCATTACGGGTGTGTAGCCGGATGACGAAAACGGGTGTGAACTTGAGTTGGGATTATTTGGGTTGTAGGGATCCTTATTTTTTTTAAGGTTGGGAGAGGTTTTTTTTTTATAAAAATGGGAGAAAAGTGGAAGTATTTTGGTAAAAAAGTTGGGTGAAAAGGGGTTGGGAGAGGTTTTTTTATAAAAATGGGAGAAAAGTAGAAGTATTTTGGTAAAAAAATAGGGTGAAAAAGGGTTTAATTTATAGTGGTGGGGTGAATTTTTTATTTTCTTTTAAAAAGTATGCAGGTTACCGTTTGGGGGGCCCACCCCATTCAAAGTTCTTGGCCCGTCTCCATCGTCACAATTGTGACGGAAGTGACTCGACGCCCCTAAGGGGGCCGGTGTGCGACGTGGCTAAAGGGGAGGACGACCCTGAGCCGAAGTCCATACCCAATGGTCTAATTACCCCATTATATGTGTACGCGAGAGATGTGAAAGTGGGGGCCCACAAACTTCACCTACGATGCATGTTGTCTGAAAAGGTGAGTTTTGAATTTTTCAAACGAGCTCTACGTCACCAAGTTGGGGATGTTTTCAATGTTATTTTTTTAAGGGTGACTTTCAATATCTACATGGGCCATTGGTCACCAGGTCCCCGTTAAGGACGGTTACCCGCCAGCCCAGCATTCTCAGACGCGATGTTCGATTGGGCCTCGGCTGCCGCTCTGACTGACCTTCGCTCGGAAACCATACTGCCCCCACACGAGAGACTCGCTGGGGTAACAGCTGGGTAAAACCGGGTTGCCCTCAGGACCGCACCATGCCTCGGTAGGAACGATTTCAATGTTATACACATTTATCATACCTTGTGGGTCATCAAAACTATTGAAAATATGTGGATCACAAGAGTGGAAGGGTTCACATTCTATCTCGGCACACGGTGACGAAGCTTAAGATTTCTGACCGGAGTAAAAATCGTATATACTAAAAAAATTATAAAACCGGGGGTCGAAAACGTATATACCTAAAAAATTCTATACGAAAACTACATACCAAACACTATTGAGCGAAAAGTTCATGGGGTGGAGCGCCCCCAACCCCACAAAGTACATCTTATGCAAATTGGGTGCATTTAGATTAGCCACACAAATTATGTGACACATGTTATATTTGTATTTTGTTTTTCTGATTTTAAAATCCTATAGTTATAAAATAAGGGTTCTTTTTAAAACGTCTTCACAAATAGGATTCGAGTACTTGAAAATTTTATTTATTATTATTATTATTATTATTATTTTTATTATTTTGTCGATTTTTGTTTAACAATAAGTTTAGTTTTTGCCTGATAACGTATTAGTATAATATTATTTAAAAATATAAATAACCAACATTGTTCTATTTTCTTTCCATGTTTCGACTTAAATTTTATTAAAAATCGAATTGTATTCAACATAACTTATTTTTGGATGTGGCAATATAAAAAATATGTTATTTTGTGTACTACACGTTTTCAATTAAATTTATGTCCAGAGAAAAAATTAAACTTTGTATTTTGGTTTTTAAATGTTAGATATTATATTTTATTAAAGAAAAACAAAATTAAATGTTATTTAAAATTGGAAAAGTTGAAAAAAAAAACTTTATATTTTATTTTATGGATATTCTTGTTGTGAAGTGTAGGAATCCCATGTGTAAAAATGTTTCAACCCTGACCCTTTATGTCAGCACAAACCTTTTAAGGGGTAAACTGCAATTTATGTCCATGCGGTATGTTGTTAGAATCAATTTCCGTTCTTATTTTTGAAATAATGGACATCCGAGTCCTTATCATTTGTTTTTCGTTACACTTTGCGTCCTTCTGTCAAGTGGTCATTAGTTTGACCGTTTGTTGAAATGGCATTTTGGTAATCTCGTAACCATAACATATTGAACCCCTCTTGATTAAAACCCCCTAACACTTTGCGTTCTTCACCACCACCACCACCACCACAAACACCACCGTCCACAACACATGTATACACATTCAAGCTGCCATCTTTCCATCTTCTTCCACCTTATAATCAAAATTCAATCACCAATAATCAGAGACTTTTACAAATTGCAATGTAACTAAACTAACATAATTTGGACCCATATCGTTCACATCTTGAAATGCTCTTCAAATTGGTGGCTTGCTGGAGTCACCCTTTTCAAGCCCCACAACTGCAAAAGACTGAACAAAAGTCAAATACCCGTCAATGTGGGGCTAGCTCACTTGGTGGATGCGTATCTCTTAGAGGAGAGGTTTCAGGTTCAGGTTTAATCCTAAGCAAAGGTGAATAATTTAGATTTATTCTGTGTAATATAATAGGAGTAAACATTGCCATTAAAAAAAGGCGAGATGCCCCAAGTATATCATTAAACACAACCCAATTCAATTTGCATGACACTTGGATTTGAAAGATCAATTACATTATTTATTCTTTTTTCAAACACGAATCGCTATCTCGAACCAATCTAGAACCTCTCGACCAATTCTAGTTCAATATTTATTTTTCTCATATGTCATAGGTTATCTAGGATATCGAGTTTATTCGACGCTTTCATACTTACAACTAGTGTGATATCGTTCGGTATCTTCGCAAACTGTGAATATTCATAGCCTCATTTTCATTTTATGTTTTGGAGTGTATCATGTATTCAAATTCAATTTTTTTATTTTCAACCATGCGAATTCGTTCAAGTCTATGTGTTAGTTGCGCTATGTGTTAAACTTATTCTATCATTTGTGTTATTCTAGCATTTGAGTTATTCTAGCATTGATTCATGCTTTGATCATTAACAACACCAAGCCTAAGGAAGTAGATAATAGCGCTATTGGATTGACCACCCGCCCAAAGGCATTTGGATATCGAAACCGATTTATTTGTGTCAATAGGTTTGATAAATGCAACATTCATTTATTCATATATGTTTAACTTATATTATGGACTTATGATTCACTACTTTATTTCATGCGTGTCAAAACCTAAGTTTACTCATCAACTTTTTAATTGACCTTTTTTATTTTATACGTGATACATGAAATGCGAATTGAGGTGTATACAAGTTTGGTGATTCACATAAGAAGTATGGACTTAGTTTAAAATAAATGAGACAATATTATTTTATGTTTAGTTATGTTTTGTTTTGTTTAGACAATTTGTTACATGTACTGGATCGTTCAAATTGGGTATGATTAAATGAATATCACCTTTTAAATAGTGATATGAGCTATGAACAACTATACTCCCCTGCATATTCTGTCGTCCATTGGGGTGTTACAAGTTAAGTTTGCCATTTGTTTAAAACTGAACATCCGTTTTTTAACAACAAATGTTACTCCTTTACATCAATAATCCTAAACTATTTGATCTACCCAGGTTTAAACTTAGAACCTCTGCTCTAAGAGGCATGTGCCTCCACCAAAGGGCTAGCCCCACATTTGCATTTGTTACATTTATATAACTAATTTCTATAGACACGTGAAATTGCAAAATTCTTTTTTCATGTTGGACATAATTTTGTACGTTGCATTGGCCAATCGCCTAAAAGTTGGTCCACAACATATGTATCATGCTTCTCGATTCTAAAGCCTTTTGTATTAGGGTGTACGGTGTGGTGATCGGTAAAGGGTGGCAAACCCCTTTACCGATCGGTAAACACCACCGCCAACAAGTGTTTAGTCACCAAAGTTTGCCAAATCGGTGGTGGCATGCCGAATCGGTGAGGGGAGGGAGGTGAGAGAGAGGGTATTGTGGGGTGGGGTCCAATCCAATCTCAACCAATCACACCTTTTTCTTTTTTTTTTTAAATAGTTTACCACTTCACCAAGTGTCTAAACCATTGCCAACACTTTTCACCAAAGTTTAAACACTTTTGACTGATTGACATGGCGCGCTCTGATTGGTCGGTTTTTTGGTTTGCCACTCAAAGTGTTTAACCACTCCCTATACTTAGACTAAAGGGTATGGTTAGGATAGGCTTGGATGGGTTGAGCCGCCACGTAGGCGCCACGTAGGCGGCTCGTGGGGGATGAGCCTCCATCATATTTGAGGGGGATGGGGCCCCACCTCATTATTTTATAATTTTATAAGTTTTAATTTATTAACTTAATAAAAACTTTAACAAAATTAAAAAATACAACATAAAACAACATAAATAATTTCATTTCATAACATAAAAAAAAATTACATTTCCTAAAAAAAAAAAATTACCGAAAAAAAAAAATAGATTTCCTAAAAATAAAAAAACAACCTACGACGACCATTTTTTCATCACTTCTTCCTTCATCTTCTGATAAACCACTCGTTCCGCCTCCGGAACCGAGTCGAGATCCAACCTCATAATCCTAAAATCTTCCGCTCGAGCTTGGTCGGCCGACACGGTTTTCTTGTGAGTGTATTTTTCGGCCGCGAACTGTTTGAACTCACGGAATTCGTTTATCAAGTCGTCCATTTTCTCCGATGCCTTCGAGCCGCCCCCTCCACCTGAGCCGCCCCCTCCACTCGAGCCGGCCCCTTTGCGCTTTCCGGCCGCCTCTTTTTTTGCTTTGTCCCTCCCAGGGGGACGTTCCGCCTCGTGAATGGGCAACACGTCCTCGTCATATTCCGGGTCGTCGTTTATGTTGATTTGACAACGACCGGTGGAGTCTCCCGCACTATAACTTCCGGACTCGGAAGTTTTAGTCCGTTTGGCGGTTGCTACCTCATTTGGAATCGGCGCCCATTTTTGTTGATTCTTTACTACGTTCCATGCTCGGAAGTGCGGGAAAGGCTTTGCATTTTGAGAGTCCCACTTAGCGATAGCAAGGTTAAGAAAGTCCGTCTCGTTACTCCCGCTAGGAGGATTCATACGAATTTGGTTATAAATTGCGTTAAAGTTATTGATGGTCTTGCTCATTTTACGCCACTTGCCCGAGACGGCTTCTACATCACGATCCGAGCTATGCTCCATAATCGCATGAAATCTAGCCGTTGCCTTCTTCCAAAAACTATCACCCTTTTGATTGTTTCCTACATTTTAAAAAACAATGCATTAGTAAAAATAAAAAATATAAACTTTTAAAAAATTTAAAAAAAATTTAAACTTTCGTTCATACCGACTATCGGGTTAGTAGAGGACTTAGTAAACGCCATTGCTAGCGCCTCCTCCTCTACTTTCGTCCACGGTCTCCCCTGTTTTCTCGAACCGCTTTTTGACGCGGTTTGGGGTACGTTTTCAACCTTCTTCCCCTTCCCCTTGTTTTTTTTTCGGTTGAGCTCTTGCGGTGGCGATTCGGGGACGACTTCATCATCATCATCAAGGTTAACCGGTTGGGAAGTTGGCGGTTGCGCTTGGAGTTGTTCAAACGAGTTGCGTTGCATCATTTGTTGTAGCGCTTGGTATTGTTGGAGTTGTTGAACTTGAGACATTTGTGAGAATGCGTTGGGTGTTTGTTGGAAACCCGAAAAAGGAAATTGCGGAGCACCCCATGAATTATCCATACTCGGATTGTAAGCGGGAGTCGAAAAAAAGTTAGGTTGGTTCGGGTTTTGATTATTCGGGTTGGGGTTGTTCGGGTTGGGGTTGTTTGGGTTGAAAGGATTCATGATTTAGAGAAAAAGGTATAAAAAATATGGAGTGTTTTTATAAAAAAGGAAGAGAATTGGAGAAGAATGGGAGTAGAAAGGATAGAAATGTATAAAAATGGTTGAGATATTGGGTATTTAAATTGAAAAATGATTTTTTTTTTAAATAGCCGTTTGGGGGTAAATGGCAACGGATAGTTTCAAAGGTGGGGCCTCGACTGAATCGGCGCATGTGGGACGTTTGGGCCGGGCCGGGGCTAAGGGGGGCGGTGTGGGGGCTCGGCGCCGGACCAAGCCGGGGCTAGCCGACCCCCATACCCATTAGTCTTATTAGATTCACTGTTTAGCATTATTAGAATTCACTGTACACAGTACACAATTTCATTTTGACTAGACTTAGACTGAGGGGAGTGGGGCTACCCAAGGAAGGGCGACTTGCGCCATGTGGCACCATGTCAGCGTGAAGGAAGTTGGGTAAAAAAGTGGGGGTGGTGTTCATGGCAACTTACTGTTGAGGTGGCATGTTGTGATTGTTAGTTGGGTAAAAAAGTGAAGTAAGGCCAAGAAGGAAGTTGGGTAAAAAAGTGAAGTGGGCGACCTATACAAGTTGGGCAGGCCAAAATTTTCAAGGAGGTTGCCATAGGGGGCGGTGTAGCAGGCAATTTGGGGGCGACTTGGGGGTGGGAGTCGCCCCACTCCCCTCAGTCTTAGTTACATATTATTAGATTCACTGTACACAGTACACAATTTCATTTTGACTAGACTTAGTTACATAGATAGTCCCCTTACGGGCGGGTGGATTACCGAGTTTTCCCCAGAATTGGTGGTGGACTTGGGTTACTCTCGGAGTAGTCCGTTTGGTCTAGTGGGTTCCCCGAGAGTGCTCGGGATTGATTCTGTTGGCCATTAAAAAAAAAAAAAAAAAAAAAAAACTTTATCAGATTACTAATCTGGTCACCACCACCATATCAATGCATCAGATTGACATCCCCACTTGAACCTACAACTCCGGTTGGACCACACCACTTGAAACAACTCGTTTTTTACCACTACCAGCTTTGCCCCTTCAAGTCTACCACTTCAAGTCTACCAAATCGAGATTCTTTAAAATCTGAATCTAAGAATAAAAGAGGAGATTCTTGCAAATGACTAATAGAAATGCTTGAAATTAAAGAACTTTAGTCGCCGACGCAAGAACTCCCATTGACTCCGCTGATTCTTGTGGGGAGACTAAGGTTCAATACTTGAAAGGTGTAAGTATTTAAGAGAAAAATAGTCATTAAAAAAAACGAACAATATCAAAGCAAAACCTCAGTTTTTGTTGGGATGTATCAAAGCCCTTTGATTAGAGATGATAATAGGGTTGGATTAACGATGAAATTTTGCAATAAATATATATGTTTTATTTTTTTAAATAGTTTTTATATTAATACGAGTAATTTACACAAACAGTCGTTTTATTTTTTAAATAGAGTTAATTATATAAATGGCCTCTTTGATTATAAAAGGGGATTTTAGGCGTTCTACCTAAAGTTAACAAATATTTAATGCCTATTAGCCTCAATACTCCAAAGTGTTACAAAATAAATATCATGAAACCTGGCTAAACTTGCAACTTTAAATCCTTAGATCACCCTAAAGATATTATGCGAACTGGATCACATGAACAATTTGTGTAATTAACTCTTGTATAAATTAAATTGTGTGCAACTTTAAATCCTTAGATCACCCTAAAGATATTATGCGAACTGGATCACATGAACAATTTGTGTAATTAACTCTTGTAAAAATTTGCAACTTTAAATCCTTAGATCACCCTAAAGATATTATGCGAACTGGATCACGTGAACAATTTGTGTAATTAACTCTTGTAAAAATTAAATTGTGTGTTTATACGGTGAATCGAATAAAAACTATTATTTAGAAGTGTGAGAAGGACGGTACTTGCAGATAACACATGGCATGCTACTATATATATAGGAGAATGATCCGTTAGGAACCACCCTTTATTGCGAGAACCGCTAGAACCAATGTGAACACAACCAAAAAATAACTAAAAACATCTAAAAAACACCCAAAATTTTATTTTTTACTATTTTTTTTTGGAAAAATCGCTACATTTTGTCAACAATAAAAAAAATCGAGTAACAGTTATCCATGCACATGTGCATTTGTATCGTTTCTTTGACAAATTCCGTAATTCATTACAAATATCAGACAATTGCACTTTCATTTTCACTACTATTCATAATACACTACTTTTACATTAACAATAATAGAAATGCACATGTGCATATATATGTATGAACTTGTTATAACATTAACAACACTAGAAATGCACATGTGCATCTATATATATGAATGTGTTATAACGTGTTTTAGTACACCACTTTGAATACACATTCCCTTTCATCTACCATACCATCCATACTACACTACCATTACCTCCTACCATCTGTAATACAATACCATTGCTTTTTACCATCCATAATACAATATTATTACCAATAATTCATATTATTATATGTACATCAACACCCTTTATACCATCCAAACAACATATTACATCATAAAGTGACAAATATAATCAAACCATCAACCACTACATATAACTAACCAAAACACATGTATATGGGCCTACTTCATCATTTAAAATCACAAACTTTTTGTACCAAACCACCTTATTTCATGTTGATACATATAAATGCACATGTGCATTTCTAATATTGGTAATGTAAAAAGTAGTGTATTACATATGGTAGTGTAAATGAAAGTGCATTTTTCTACTACTGGTAATATATTATGGAATTTGTCCAAGAAATGATACATATGCACATGTGCATCCATAACTGTTACTCGAAAAAAAAACATTTTTTTGTAACAAAATATAACGATTTTTATTAGAAAAAATACTAAAAAAAAAATTTGTGGGTTTTTTGGATTTTTGTAGGTATTTTTTTTGTATTCACATTGGTTCTCGCGGTTCTCGCAATAAGGGTGGCTCTCAAATGAACCTTACCCTATATATATATATGTGTGTGTATATATATATATAGAGAGAGAGAGAGAGAAAGAGAGAATTTTACCTTAAGTTAACATAAATAGTAACGTTAGTTAGCCTCAATACTTCAAAGTGTTACAAAATAATAATCACGAAACCTGAACTGTTAAACTTGCAAGTTTAAGCCCTTAGATCACCCCAAAAGTATTACGTGAACTAAATCACATGAAAGAATTTGTGTAATTTTCTCTTGTCAATGTTAAATTGTGTGCGTATACGGTGAATCTAATATAAAAGATTATTTACAATTGTGAGAAGGACGTTACTTGCGGATAACAAATAGCATGCTACAATATATATATATATATATATATATAGGATTAGGTTCAAACGTGAACAAAATCCCAAGAGTAAACTGCGTGAACTGATCTGGGCCCTTGATTTTTATGATCTTGAGATTAAAGTGAGTGGCATGATGCTAATTATTTGGTTAATTTTTTCCATTTAATTAAATACAAAAAGGGTATATGTGTAATTTCAATCTTAAATTGATTGCATAAATCTCTCACAAATCAAGTAATCAATTATCCTCTTAAACTGATTGCATAAATCTCTCACAAATCAAATCAAGGATTAGGAAAGATATAACTTAATTCAATTATTAAAATAATTATTTGTTTAAATGAGATGTACACATGTGTATTCTGATTTTGCCCTCTTTTTAATGCGATGTACACATGTGTATATCGTCTGTTTTTGTGATATCTCGGAATTTTTTTTGAATTGAATGTTGATGTACACATGTGAATTACTGTACACATATGTACGATGCTGAGTACATATGTGTACTGTTCTAATTTATATCCAAGTACACATATGTATACCGTTGAAATATAAAGGTTACGTTGATCTTAATTCAATTATTAAAATAATAATTTAAATCTAATTTAATTCAATTATTAAAATTAAATTAGGAAAGATGAATTTAAATTAGGAAAGATGTAACTTAATTCAATTATTAAAATAATAATTTAAATCTAATTTTTTATATAATTACAATCCTACCCTTAACAACTAAAAAGGAAATCAAGGGTCCATATATGTTCACGCAGTTCACTCTTGTGAGGTTGTTCACGCTGGAACCCTACCCTATATATATATATATATAGGGTTGGGTTATATGGAAAACCCCATCTTTTTTAGAAAACCCTGAAAACCCATTCTCATCCATTGATTGTCTTTCATCCAAGAAGATCTATGGCTCTCCTATTTTGTGTGTATATTAGATTTAAATATAATCAAAGAAGGGCATTTCTGGTAGAACAAAAAGACTTTTTGGTATTGGAAATGACAAACCCCACTTATGTAGTACTAGTATCATCATCTCTCTCCTCTTTCTTCTAGTCAGATCTTTCAAAACACTATTATCTCTCTCCTCTTTCTTCATCATGTGAAAGAGAAAAGCTTCGTGGTCTTCAATGGTGATCTGGTGCATGCTTGTGTATTTGGAAATGGCTACAACCAGCTATTCCGCTGAACCAAAATCTTCATTTGAAGATAATTTCAGCATCACGTGGTCTGAAAATCATTTCAAAAACTCTGAAGATGGTCAGATCTTCATTTGAAGATTGTTGTTTTAGAGAGAGAATGACGGCAGGATGAAGGTTTTTAGAGAGAGGAATTTGTTGTTTTAGAGAGAGAAACAACAATCTTCATCATGTTCATATATAAACACCAAGAACACACATACAAATGTGTGAGAGAGAAGAAGTTTGAAGGTGGTAGGCGAAGGGATTTCTTTTATGTTACATTTGTGTGGTAAAAGGGATTTCTTTCCTCCTAATTCATACAGTAGGTATTTAATAATAATATATATGGCAGTAGGTTTTTGAATACAAGTTAATTTCGTCCATTCTTCTGTAAACCATGAATGCCATTTCAAGTACATAAATGGCCGGTTTCATATTATACCTTACATGCTTGAATAGTTTGAATCGTTCAATTTCATTTTACCCATTTCACCTTTTTTCTTTTCAGCCGATTATAGAATATGGGTTTTGAAACACGAACACCAAGTATAATAGTTAATAGTTATGTCTGGTTAACGACTTAACGATTATCTTATCTTTTTGTTATTAGGATGGTGATGGATACACGGGAAACAAGATCCAATTCTCGGGACCGTTGGTTTCGTCAAACGTGGATCAGATGCTTAAGGATCATGACCATGTTTATGTTACAGCACAACACAACTAACACGTTTTATAGTTTGAACTTCAGGACATGCATGTGTTACATGTGACATGAAACCCATGTACAACGTAACACGTGTTAGTGCTATGTATTTTTGTTTACTAGTAATATGTAATGTGGGACTCTTCTTGTTTTCTCTAGTACACGAGGTTAAAACGGTCTAGACTTAACACATTTTCTGTTGGAGGCGCCCGTATTTGTACCTCTACTGTTACAGTTACTATTGAAGTTTATGCATCCATTCTGGAAGTCTTAACACATGTTATAATAGATGCTTAACACACGTTATATCAGGTTTACTCTGTTGTTATTAAGTTACTATTGGAGTTTATTCATCCATTATGGAAGTCTTTACACACGTTATAATAGATGCTTAACACACGTTATACATTTCAGTCGCTTAACACATGTTACAGTATGTATATACACATCATGGTGTTTTGGAAACCAATAGCTTATACATGACACCATGTTAGGTTAAACCAAGATTATAACAGAGGGTTAACACATTTTATCCCAGGTATACGGTGTTACGATATTAACTTGTATGTTCCATATTAACTTGTTCACGTGTTACGATCAGTATATGCACATCATAGTGTTTTGCAAACCACTTTCATATACATGAATACAAGTCGGGTTACAACAAGATTATAATGGATGCTTAACACATGTTATCATATGTATACAAGTGGGGTTACAACATTACGATATTAACTAAACTCACCATTAAACCCATCGCCTCCGTAAACTGTTTTCACCCTTATCACATGTTAAGCAACTACATGTTCCAAACAGACAGTATATACACATCATGGTGTTTTGTAAACCACTAGCTTATACATAAATACATGTCAGGTTACAAAAAGATTATAACAGAGGCTTAACACATGTTATAAATCCCAAAATGTGCACAACAAATGACCCGTTTCATATTATATATCCCAAAATTACCGGTACATGAGTTACCATGAATGGCTCGTTTCATATTACACGTTACATACTAACTTGTACATTTATTACTTGTACAAGTGTTATGCTCAGTATCCACATTATCAGATATTTTAAACATCAACAAAAATAAATAGATATTACTTGTTTTTTTTTAAATTAACAAAGGTTAACACACGTTATATGTCATTCTAACGGGGGCTTAACACATGTTATACATGAACACATGTCAGGTTACATCATGGTGTTCTGTTACAGCACAAACCACTAACACATGTTATAAATGAACTAGAGTTCTTTCCAAAAAAATGTGACTTCTTCAAGGTCCCCGCATTAACGTCGCCTACATCCATCCAGCTTGTCAATTGAATATCTTTATGGGTCTGTTTCTGTAAATCAAGCAACCCATTCGGTGATGTAGACATTCTTTCGATGTCTCCAGCAAAGCAACTTCTTCTGTAAACCAAAAAAAATGGACGAAATTAACTTGTATTAAAAAACCTACTGCCATTTCACCTTACATGCTTGAATAGTTTGAATCGTTCAAACCATGAATGCCATTTATGTACTTGAAATTTCCAAAAAGTTACATTTATGCGCTCCTTTATAACACATGTTAGAGGTTCATGCTGTAGGATAACACTCTGATGTAACCTGATAGGTTTTGCAGGCCTAACATGTGTTAAGCTTTCCGTTCGAATGATAGATAACACGTGTGGGCTTCGAATATAACAAATGTAACACATGCATGTCCAGAAGTTCAAACTATAACACATGTTACTTGTGTTGTGCTGTAACATAAACATGGTCATGATCCTTAAGCATCTGATCCAAGTTTGATGAAAGCAACGGTCTCGAGAATTGGATCTTGTTTCTCTTGTATCCATCACCATCCTAATAACAAAAAGATAAGATAACCGTTAAGTCGTTAACCAGACATAAGTATTAACAAATTCATAACCATGGTTTTTTCATTCAACAAGTGTAACGACTGAAAATGAGAAAACAACATCAAATAAGGACACAAATGAAGATAATCACCTAAACATTAACAGACTAAATACGAACATTAACGGTCTATAATTTGTAATATATATGAACATTAATGGTTGTTCGTGGTTCACAATAACGGTAGGAAAAGAAAAAAAAGTACTGAATCAAACAAGTATTATAATTGGTGTTCGTGTTTCAAAACCCATATTCTATAATCGATTGAAAAAGGAAAATAAACTACTGAAGCAAAGAAGCAAGATAAAAACGTGACCATTATTAGACTTGTTGTTCGTGTTTAACATTAACTATTGGAAATATTCAACACTGTAATTTGTAATCTATAATATGCATTTCTGATGGTGTAAAACACGTTAACGGACTAAATACAAACATTAACCATTGTCGAACACATCATCGTTGCCAATGAAGCAAAATAAAAACGTGACCATTGTAGAACAAACCTGGAACATTATCTTCATTGTAGAACACATCATCGTTGTCAATGAAGATGTTTTGGGTTTTCATGGTCGAGCACATCAGAGTATCCTCCGTTTTCCTTTAGATCTACCATTGTTGATGGATGCTCCATAGTGCATTAATGGCGGATCTAGTGTGAAATGAGTGGTTTAAGAAGATTAACATATTTTGAAAAAAAAACTTGTTAATTTGAAATAAAGTAAACAAAATGGAGGATGATGGGTGAGAATGATGTGATGGGTGATAGTGTCAAATCAGGTTGGTCAAAATATCTTGGGAGTGGGGTATGAATATGTAAATTTACCAATATGCCCTCAAAAGCTAAAAAGGATATGAAGGTGGCTGGGACACGTGGCAACATGTAGGCCATTAGATGGGTTTTCAAAGTTTTCTCAAAATAAGGGGTTTTCTCCCTATCATTACCCTATATATATATATATAGGGAGAAGATCATGCGAGAACCACCTCTTATTGCGAGAACCGCGAGAACCAATGTGAACACAACCAAAAATGCCTAAAAATAGCTAAAAATCACACAATTTTTTTTTAATATTTTTTATATAAAAATCGCTACTTTTTGAAGCAAAAAAAAAATTTATTTAAAAAATAAAAAAAAAAAATTTGCCACTAAAAGTAGCGATTTGAGCATAAAAAATATTAAAAATTTTTTTTTTAGATTTTTTGAGGGTTTAGTTTTTAGCATTTTAGCTTGGGGGTGGGGGGGGGGGGGGTTAGGTTTTTTTTAGGTTTTTTGGGGGTTTTAGTTTTTAGCATTTAGCTTGGGGGGGGGGGGTTAGGTTTTTTTTTTTTGGGGGGGGGGGGGTGGGGGTTTAGGTTTTTGGGGGGGGGGGGGGTTAGGTTTTTTTTAGCTATTTTAGGTTGTGTTCACATTGGTTCTCGCGGTTCTCGCAATAAGGGTGGTTCTCGCATGATCTCATCCCTATATATATATATATATATATATATATATATACTAGTAGGGTGCCCGCGCGATGCGGCGGGGGCGACACTTTGGATTGCGGCACTCGTTGCTGGTAGTTTTCTTATTTGTATATGATAACATTATTGTGGTGGATATATGTCATAAGTGTTACACATGGGAGCCTAACACCTATAATGTCTTGCAGTGTTCGATCAACTGCCTCTATCGCCTGACGTTTCGCCATCGATGCCTCATCTCATATAATTAACTTGGAGGACCTAATTAGTTGACTTATAATTCCTAAAATTTTGGGACATAGTTTACTATTTATCTACCAAATATCGTAAATTAGTATTAAATAAATATCGTAAATTAGTATTAAATAATTCCTAAAATTTTGGGATATAGTTTACTATCTATCTACTAATATCGTAAGTTAGTATTAAATAATTCCTAAAATTTTGGAACATAGTTTATCTTCTATCTACTAAATATCAAAGTTTTGTTTTGTTATAAAAATTAATAATAAATAAAGTATAGAAAAACTGTTTTAAACATGTAAAGATTCGTTTGTTAATAAAAAATACTAAACAAATGACAAAAGTATATTAGTTCAATCGAGATGTAAATTATAAGTGCAATAAAATAACACAAAACATAAACTTCAAATATAAAATAAACTTTATTATTCATGGGATAGTCTAGATCAAACAAAAACAACTGAAAATGAAAAAAACATAAAAACACTTGATATATTTCATCTAATTTCTCTTCTTTTTTGATCCGTTTTTCTTGTTTGTGCTCGAATCAGCAGTATCATCTAATTCATCTTCTTTCTCATCGTCCTCAGAATCATCTAAATTTATAACCTCGACCCATTTCCATTCAGAGAGTCTCTTAGATCTTTTCTTTTGATTCTCATACTTCCGATCCTTAAAAAACAAAAATTTAGTAAAAAATTTAAAAAATGATTAAATAAATTTTATAAAAAAACAAATATTGAATAATTTTTTTTTAAAAAGATTAAATAAATTTTAAAATTACCTCTTTACTAAATTGACGTTGAAGATTAGACTTGTATGGACTGAACATTGCACCATAAGAAATAATTTCAACACTATTATCACCATCATCCTACAATAAAACACCAAATAATAACATAACGAACTTGTTAATATGAAAGATTATAAGCGAAAGTATTACTTAAAAACTAACAAAAGCTTGTTCGACAACTGGGGTGTTTAAATTGGTGTGTTGAATCTGAAAAATCAAATAAGTTAGTATTCACATAAAAGTAAATAAAAGAAAACAATTATTCATTATTGCGATATAACAAAACTTATCATAGAACCGACCTTAGATTTTTCAATATCGCATGCTTGTTTTTTCACATCAAGTGAATTCAGAACTGGCTCCATATTTTAAATCTGTTTAGCAATAGAAATGTAGAATTGTGAATGTTTGCTATGTATTTATAGTAGTCCATTAGGGTTTAGTTTTAGATTGGTCATCCACTTATTTGGAAGTTTGTTGTGAGTTTTAAGTTTTTAAAATAAGATGCACATATCATGTTTAGTTTGTTGTGGCATGTTTAATAGGAAGTTTGTTGTGAGTTTTATCTATACTATATTAAACATGTCACAACAAACTGACTCTGTACAAGTAAAATTAGGGAATATTTTAGTTTATTAATGTCGTTCAAAACAAAAAAACTTGGGTAAAAAACAAATGTTAATGCACGGTAGCTAGGTAATGGTCAAAGCTGGCTTGGGTAAAAAACAAATGTTGGCTTTAATCAATTGTACATTTACGCATCGGCTATTTGTACTTTATGAACGCACGGCGAAACTAAAAAAGACAACTATCGAAACGTCTAAAAAAATGTGCCGATCGTCATGGTACCTTCGGATTTTTTTAAAACATTACGGGTTGTAAGATATCGCAGGAATACATTAAAGAATTAAAGAGGGGGGGGGAGTGTAACTAATTACCCATAATTATGTTAAATGTCAAGGATTTAAATGTAATAGATTGAGGGACTAAAAAATAATTATGGTTTAAAAGACCACTTTACCCTCATTCTAGGGGTTTATTTAGAAATAATGGGGGAAGAAGTTCTTAACTTTTGGGAATCCTTCCCTCATGTATTATAAAATAGTATATATATATATGATTTGGTTCAAGAGAAAATTCCTTCCAACTTAGAGAACTTAGGAACCTTTTTCAACCCAAAAGAACATGCCACATCACTAAAAGGAGATGAAAACCGGAAGGGTAATTTCAACATTTTACATGGCTGTTTTCTCTCTCTCTTCTCACATGTTACAACAGTCATTTAATATCTCTCCCCCTCTCTCTCTCTTTTCTTTTTAAATCATTGTTGGATCTAAGAATATATGCTTGTGTGTGTTTTTTTATAAAAACTGTTTAACAATTTAAATGGTTATTAATACAAGTAAATAATAAACATATCAATCAAACAGTAACTAGATTTGTAAGGAATGATTGTATAGTGATTTCTCATTACTGAATTCAGCAATACATCATAGCACAGAGATCACTCCCCCTCACCAGGTGAACTCTCTCTTGCTATAGCCTTTATCTCTCTAGATTCCGAAATCTAAGATATTTAGTTGTAAGAGTTTACAATTATATCATTTTACATCTCTATATTTAGTAAGAGGAAAGAACTGTCGGTGACGTCACCATGAAAGAGACCCAAAACAACCCTAAAAAAGTGTGACTACCAGCAGTTTGCAAAACTACTGGACATAAAGCTAAAACAACTTAGAAACATAAACTACTGGAAGTGCATATGAAACTGCTAGGTAACCAAACTACTGGAGGAATCTAGTACTTTTGGTTTCCAGCACTTCTGTTTGTTGACTTGTTAACCATCACTTTCATACTTCAACTTTTTGTCTTGAAAATCCAACTCTTTTAAGCACATTAGTTCTTCTTCGAGATGTTTGGTGGTTATTTGTTGAAGCTTTCAAAAGGGGGAAAACCATACTTGATGATGGCAAAATCCTTATTCTTTAGGCTAAGGAAGATGGATCATTTGGGTTTTGGCTTTCATCATCAACAGATCTTGTATAACCCAATAATCTCCCCTAGATATGCTGATGCCAAAATCACACTTATTTGTATGTCTTTTATCATGGTCACTGATGGGTGGTCCATGGGACAACCCTTAATGATGTTAAAAGACGAGTTTATCCCTCACTTGATCGCGTAATTATCTTGAATTAGATGACTACAGTTGCTTATGTTTCAGGTACACTTTGGAGCTTAAAATGGACAAATTGCTGCTGTGGAAGGACTGGAGTGGAACAGGTCAAGAATGGAAGGAAAGAAGAAACAAAACAGAAGAATCAGGGGTCCACCGTACCACAGTAGTCATCTACCGTAACAAATTGAAGTCTACCGTAACTTACGGTAGGTACCGTAAGTTACGGTAGAGGCTGCGGAAAAAATGTAACTGCCTCCATTAAACTGTTTTTGGGGGGTGTCTTTTCACATATCTCATCATTGAACGTTTTCTCTGCATATTGGGGGCGATTTTGGCTAGTTCTTATTGGTTCCAAACATTTCTAAACAATTGGTTTGTGTTTTCGATTCATATGAACATTAATCGTTGTGTGATGATGATGTACCAAGTCATGAGTGGCTAAACTTGTGGGGATCATCCTAGATGTAAGGTTTGCTTTTGAAACACTATGTTTGTGTTTGAATTTCTAGAATAATAACTTTGAATGCTTGTTTGAGTCATTATGGTGTTTGAATGTTTGTTTGTAAAGTGTTGATTTTTGTTTGATGTTAATCTAAACCATACGTTCTTGGTGCCATTGGCAATCGAGATATCATGGGAGGGATTAGGGTTGGATAATTGTCAATTGATCATCGGGTAACAACCTCGCATCTTATAATCCGAGTACTTAATTCCCTTTCATCACAAACAGATAATCAAACGCGAGCCATGTCTATGTGGTTCTTTCTAGTTAAGCATAAACATTAGTGTGGATTAAAACCTGAAATCTAGGATGGTCGTTTGTTCCTAATCTGTTTACAAAACCAATCTTTGATTTGCAATTTATTTAGTTAATATTAGTTCTTAAAACCAAAACAATCAACTCTTGATTTTAATTTCTGCAATTGTAGTTTAATTTTAGTTAAAGTGCAAAGCTACATAATCGACATACTTTCCACAAACTCCCTGTGTTCGATACCCATTTGCCACTATCTATTAGTTGTAATTTGGATTAAATTTGCGTGTACTACCACATCACGTCAAATTTTGGCGCTGTTGCCGGGGAGTAGTGCGCAGCGTGTGTTAATTTAGTAGTTTTTTTTTTTTGTTATTTTTGGGTTTACCCTGGTTGTGTTTAGTGTGCAGGTACTTCAGGTGTATGCATAATAGAGGCTCTCACAAGTCATCACCACTATCGTTTGATCCGGAAATTGAAAGAATGCTAAGGCAAAACAGAGTTTTACTAAGAGAGATCAGAATTATTGGCTCACCCACTTCACCCATTACACCGAGAAACATCATGGAAGAAACACAAGTACCACCCACAACGGGTCAAACGACCTCATCATTCATACATACTTCCACACAACCATCACCAAACACCACCATACCTAATACCATTACAAATCCTACCCCAACTCATGACACTGCACCAACCAACACCACGTAACCGATTACTACTCAAGTTGAACCCAATCTTACCTTTAGCCCCTCTACCACAATACCACCATTTTCACACTTCTTTCCCCCAACTACGGGTCAATCATCCTCTACTTACACAATAACACCCAATTCAACCATTGTCCATGCTACTTCTACATTTAGACCATCGAACCAATCGGGTTTTCAATACTCAACTCTTCCCTTTGGGCAATCTTCGGGTATTCAAGGGGATGGATATGATGATGGTTATGAAGAGGATTTTAGAGGGTACGAAAAAGAAGGTTTTTACTATGGGGGATGATGGAGGATAATTGGGACCTCAAGGAGGAGCGGGTCAACAAAGTCAACCGATTCAACAATTTCAAGACATGGGTAGATTACCGGTTGGAGTACAACACATTAGACCACAAGGGCCACAATTGCAATGCCCTACACCACTACATCAAGTGCGTCCTCAAAATACGCAACCCCAATTTCAAAGACCGATTCAACAACAACCGCCAATGCATCAATATCAATATCAACCACTATTTGCTCCTCAAGGACCCATGCAAGGGCCAATGGGTCAACCAAGACCACCATTGGGTACCCCTCAAAGACATCATCGGGAAGTAGTATGGGGAATTGAAGCTCACTTCCGGCCTATTATCACTAACAATCCTTCGCCGGTAATGATTCCTCATCGTGCGGATGGAAGAACTTTTGAAGTTAGAACAACCGCCCTCCAATGTCTACCAAAATTTAAGGGGTTAGCAACGGAAGAACCTTATTTCCATTTGGAGACGTATGATTCTATTTGCAACACCATTGGAGGTCAAGGGTTCTCTTCGGATGATGTCAAGTTAGTTCTCTTCCAATTCTCGTTGGAAGACAAAGCAAAGAGATGGTTTCATACTTTACCCTCTGCGTCGATTTTTACATGGGCCGATATGCAACAGATTTTCTTGGATGAATATTACACCTCTCAAAAAACTAATGATGCAAGGAGAGGTTTGAGAAGCTTCCAACAACAATTGGGGGAAATGTTTCATGAATCGTTTGAAAGGTTCAATATGATGCTAAGGAATAGCCCTCATCATGGGATCCAACTTTGGGAGTTGTTGAATGCATTTCATGAAGGGTTGAGTTCGGAGGATGCACGTGATTTGATGTCGATTACTAACGGTACATTCGGTACCAACTTTGAACATGTCGATTGGGCATTTTTAGAGCAAATGGCGGTGAATTCCAAGAGGAAAGCCCGATATTCAAGACGGGCAAGGCATGTGATACAAAGGCCGCAAGTGCATGGAGTAGAGAGTGGCAATGTGCAAACCACGAATCAAGTGTACAACGTGTGCACTAATTGCAACGAAATAGGCCACACGACGGAAGTTTGTGTAGTGGGGGTGGTTGATGAGCAATTAGAAGAAGTAAATGCAATTCAAGGGGGTGGTCGTAATTTCAATATGAACTCCAATACATACCACCTCGGGTTACGAAACTGTAACACCCCAAAAATATAAAACTTTATATTAGGATTATAAAGTTTTAAATAAACAAGAATTAATTAACTAGGAAAATTATAACCTAGTTAACTATAAGTCTAGAAATAACTTGAAATAAGGTTAGAATAACCGAAACTAAATGTTAAACAAAAGTGGAAGGGCCAATGTTGTTAAACTTGAAACTATTATTATTAGTTTTAATCAAAAACAAAACCAAACACCTCAATTGAGGTCTCTGGTCGATCAAGAACAGGAGGGGGCGACACCCTCACTCTCAAAACCCTAACTTCTACTAAACTATCAAATTGAAGGCCAAAATCAAGTTGAAATCGAAATCTGAACATAGAAGCGTGATCACCTCGACAAAGGGATCATAAGGTATGTCGAATTAGGTCATTTTGATTCGATTTAAAGTTCATGCATGTGATTGAAATCGAGTGTAGAGCTTAATTATGTGTTGTAAACATGAAATTGGAAGTGATATAAGGTTTAGGGACTAACCCTAGATGATTTCTTGATAAATTCTTGCATGATAATTGTAAGGATCAAAATCACCATAGTGGGTGACTAATATGTTAGTGGAACTTGATAAACACTAGGATTAAAACTCTTGTTCTAGCGTAAACTAAAATTATGAGGAAGTCTCTAAATTGTTGATGTTAAAATATGGACATGTAGTCTAATTGAAGTTAATTATGGTGATAAACTCAAGTCATGAACTTGGTTTAGATTATGTAGAAATCTGACCCGCTAGGTGTTTGATAAAACGCCTAACTGAGGGCTAAAATGTTAGAGGTTGGGTAAAACGCAGATTTGAATATGATTAAGAAATAATGCGTTAAAGTTTATGAAAGAGTTCTAATCTTGTTATGAATTGAACTCTTTAGGCAAGGAATCTGGAACGTCAAGTGGACACGCCGGAGGTTATACACACGGAAAATGTGTGCTTTAAAGGTACGTGGCTTAAGTCCCGTTAAATTATGTGTAAATGTTTGGGTTTGTTGTGTAAATAATGTTGAAGTGTAAGGGATGCGTTTGATGCGTCGTTAAAGTGGCGAAGTACACTCGACCATCAAACGGGTCAAAGTAAAGACTTGGAATTTAGTTTGGCTTGTCAATAAAGTGATGGTTTTCACTAAATAGCCAAACGGGTCAAAATGATGCTTTTAAAAGAATCAAGAGAGTAGAGACTTGAAAGTCTCATACTTCGTTAAATGGTGGATTGTACCACACCAATGAATTGGTTATATTAATCTAAGTCTAAGAATCCGGGAATTCGGGTCAAACAATAGAAGTTAAATAAAAGGGTCGCTTGAAACGGAATGCTTGAATTCCAAAGAAACAAGTATTTAGCCCTAAGGGAACGCAAAGCCATAGAATGGCACGAATGCACCAAATTTACGAGCCCGGGAAATTGGGTAATTATGTCTGAAAAGTCTTATGAATTGAAAAGTGGTGTTATGCACTTACACTAATGGGTTGGATAATTGAAATAAGGAAATTGTGAGCCGATTGTCGGTATCTCGGTTTCCGCGGTGTGAAATTCACATGGTTGGATCCGTATTTTTATTACGGAATCATAGGAAAAAGAATCGGTTAAAACGGACTAGCGAGTGAAAAGTTATGACCTTTTAAAGTTAGAATTTTGACAATTTTCAGAGCTGGGTAAAATGCAGATCCAGAAACTGGACCTGCTGGAAAACGTACTCCCCCGCGCCACGCGGGGGAAACTCAAGACTCTGGCGCGACACGCGGAGCCTCCCGTGCCACGCGACAAGGCGAACTGATCCTGGCGCGACACGCGACAGGATATGTTTTGAAATTTTATTTTTATTTTGATAATTTGACACTAGAACTCGTTTATATGCATTATAATTATGTCAAGACTAACTTTTAAAATGGTTTTGGCCGTTGGTATGGTTGGGGCCTTCCCGAATGGTGATCAAGTATGATATCAAGAACCGAACACGCATTTTGAAGTTTCCGCGTTAACCTAACTTTGTTTAGACAATGATTTTGATGTAAACGAATTGTTAATCATGTTTTGAAGGTTTAAACTAGTCGGTAGTTGACTAGTAGAAGTTACTTTAAACTTTGTTTTGGTACTTAGCATGAATATGTTGGTCGATAAATATAAAAATCTTTTGTAAAATGTAAATTTTAGTATAAATCTATATAACTTATTAGTGAACCTCATTATCATAAAAAGGGTGTTACAAGTTGGTAATCAGAGCTCAAGGTTGTTAACAAGTGTGTTCGGTTCAAGCTTGATCAAACATTCGGTAAGAGTTAATTGTTCTAAAGTAGAGTTACTAAGTATAAAAAGGGAAATAATGAATAGATATGCATGGGAAGAGCGTGTTAACACACTCAAACCCGGAAAGTGCATTAAATAAGAACGGTGAAAACAAGTTATGAACTTGAATAAACCAAAGTAAATAAACCATATGTCATAGATGAAATGTTTAACGCTTAATGCAAACATTTCAGTTAAAGATGACGGATAAAGGTAATGATGATGCGGTTCCAAGAGTCACCGAGCAAACGAGAGAAGTGATTGTTGAGGAGGTAGGAAAAGCAATCGAAAACAGTTTGTCGGGTTTCATCGACAAAATCCAAAACACGGTATTATCAGTGGTGGAAGAAAGAATCAAGAAATTGGAGGATAATACCAATTTAGCAAAGGAGAAGTCGGGAGGACGAAAATCTTGTTCTTATAAAGAGTTCATGGCGTGTAAACCGCCAATCTACAATGGGGAGGTTGACTCGATAATATGCCAATGGTGGCTAAGTGATATGGAAGGAGTATTTGAAAGGACCCATTACGATGAGGATGACTACGTGGCTTATGGCACGGGTCAGTTAAGGGGCCAGGCGAAAGATTGGTGGGATAACAAGAAGAAAGAGATCGGAAGTGAAGCGGCTAAGGCTATGACATGGGACGAGTTTAAGACGCCGTTTCTTAAACATCATAGTCCCAAGGCAGTCATTAACAAAATCAAGGAAGAATTTATGCAGCTTCGACACAAGGGTGAATCTATCGATAAAATCAAGGGAACATTCATGGATAAAATGAAGTTTTGTGATGATCTGATAACGAATGAAGAGCAGAAAATATATTATTATTATAATATGCTGAGCGCCGAGTATAGGGAGTTTATGACTCCTTCGAAGTACGAGACTCTCACTGAGATTATAAACGTTGCTCGGGAACGGGAGATAGAGTTGAAGAAACAGATTGAGAGAGGCGAAAGAAGGGCGCAGGTAGTCAATCCAAGCCCGACGAAAAAGGCATGCACGACCGAATCCTCAAAGAAACAAGAAGGAAAAGGCGGGTCATCAAGCTGCAAGATATGCGGGAAAGGGCATAAGGGTGAGTGCCGGTTTAAGGACAAGCCGTGTCCTATTTGTGGGAAAACAGGGCACACGGCTGCGTTGTGCCCGGGGAAGGTGTCGGTGTGTTACAAATGTTATCAGTCGGGTCATAAGAAATCTGAGTGTCCGGAATTGATCGGAAAGAAAGATGACAAGGATACACGTACTGAGACACCAAGAGCAAAAGCAAGATCCTTTCAGTTAACGGCAGCCGAGGCAAAGGTGGAACCCGATGTGGTTTCAGGTATATTTGCTATAAACTCAATTCCCGCACATGTGTTATTTGATACGGGTGCGAATAAATCCTTTGTTTCACATGGATTTATTCGACATCCTTCTTTTGTACTAACAAAATTGCCTATGCCATTAGAGGTAGAAATAGGTGATAACAAAAGTTTCCTTGTATGTGATGTATGTCGAGATTGCAAAATAAGCGTTGATGATGAGGAATATTTAATAGACTTGATCCCTATGTCAATGGGAGAATTTCAAGTAGTGGTAGGGATGGATTTGTTATCCCGACATCATGCAAAGGTGATATGTTTCCGCAAGGAGATAAAATTGACATCTCCAAGTGGAAAGCAAGTTACCATCTATGGCGAAAAAGGGGGCAGTCCCGTTATATGCTCAATATTAAAAGCTCACAAACTTATGAGGCGCGGACGTAAAGCATTTATGATGTACGCAAACGAACCTAATAAAGAGACGCCGAAGATTGAAGACGTACCAGTGGTACGTGAATACGCTGAAGTATTTCCGGAAGATTTACCGGGAATACCGCCAGAACGGGAGGTAGAGTTCGGAATTGAATTGATTCCGGGCGCGAAACCTGTGGCCAAGGCCCCGTATCGGCTCGCGCCATCAGAATTGCAAGAATTGATGTCCCAAATCCAAGATTTGCTTGACAAGGGATTTATTCAGCCTAGTGTGTCTCCATGGGGCGCACCAGTATTATTCGTGAAAAAGAAGGACGGGAGCATGCGTATGTGCATTGACTATCGGGAGTTGAACAAACTCACGGTAAAGAATCGATATCCGCTTCCAAGAATTGATGACCTGTTTGACCAACTACAAGGTGCAAGTTGGTTCTCCAAAATCGACCTTAGATCGGGGTATCATCAGTTGAAAGTCAAAGAGGAGGATGTACCGAAAACAGCCTTCCGCACACGGTACGGACATTACGAGTTCCTCGTGATGTCCTTCGGGTTAACTAATGCACCCGCGGCTTTCATGGGCCTTATGAACCGGGTTTGTAAACCCATGTTAGACAAGTCAGTGGTAGTGTTCATTGATGACATCTTGATATATTCAAAGAATGAAGTAGAACACGCAAGTCATTTGCGTGAAGTGTTGGAGACGCTCAGGAGAGAGAAATTGTATGCGAAATTCTCGAAGTGTGCCTTCTGGTTACGGGAGGTGCAATTTCTTGGGCACATCATTAGTGCAAATGGGGTGTTAGTAGACCCATCGAAAATAGAAGCTGTGGCAAGATGGAATCCACCGAAAAATCCTTCAGAAATCAGAAGCTTCTTGGGGCTTGCGGGTTATTATCGGAGGTTCATGCAAGATTTCTCCAAAATCGCTATGCCATTAACCAAATTAACCCGTATGGACGAAAATTTTATTTGGGGTGAAGATCAGGAAAGGGCGTTTCAAACGCTTAAGGAGAAACTGACTCATGCACCGGTATTGTCATTACCGGATGGAACGGAAGATATGGTTGTTTACTCGGATGCATCGCTTTCGGGACTTGGCTGCGTTTTGATGCAACTAGGCAAGGTTATAGCCTATGCCTCGAGGCAGCTAAAGACTCATGAAAAGAAATACCCTACACACGACCTCGAGTTGGCAGCAGTGGTGTTTGCCTTAAAAATATGGAGGCGTTACTTGTATGGGGTAAAATGCACTATCTTTACCGACCATAAAAGCTTGAAATATTTCTTCGATCAGAAGGAATTGAATATGAGAAAGAGGCGGTGGTTAGAAACGGTAAAAGACTTTGATTGTGACATACATTACCACCCCGGGAAGGCTAATGTAGTGGCGGACGCGTTGAGCCGAAAGACAGACTATACGCCTATTCGAGTGCGGACGATGCAACTAATTGTGACATCGGGTTTGCTTGAGCAAATCCAAAAATCTCAAACTGAAGCAATGAAGGAAGAAAATGTGAAGAAGGAGAGAATAGTTGGTCAGCTAAAAGACTTGACAGATGGTAACCAAGGGTTGAAAACTCGATTCGGAAGGATATGGGTTCCAAATATGTGTGGGGCCAAGGCGCTTTTACTTGACGAGGCCCATAAATCTCATTATTCGATACATCCGGGGGCGACCAAGATGTATAATGATTTAAAACAAAACTATTGGTGGCCCGGAATGAAAAAAGATATTGTGAAATATGTGGAGAAGTGTTTGACTTGTTTGCAAGTCAAAGCGGAGCACCAAAAGCCATATGGTAAGTTGCAACCATTGGACATCCCAGTTTGGAAATGGGAACAAATCACAATGGATTTGTTGACCAAATTGCCCAAAACCAATCGCGGGTTTGATGCTATATGGGTAGTCGTGGATAGACTGACGAAAAGTGCTCACTTTATTCCGATTCGTGAGACTTATACATCCGAGAAGATGTCGGAGGTGTATACCAATGAAATCATAGCACGTCATGGGGTACCGATATCCATTGTGTCAGACAGAGATACTCGGTTTACTTCGAAATTTTGGCGTGAATTCCAAGAACAAATGGGAACTAAACTGTTCATTAGCACTGCTTACCATCCACAAACGGACGGGCAAAGTGAGAGAACGATACAAACGTTGGAGGATATGTTGCGGGCTTGCATTATCGACTTCGGGGGTAGTTGGGATGTTTATCTACCCTTAGTCGAATTTTCATATAACAACAGTTATCACGCGAGCATCAGAATGGCCCCGTATGAAATGCTATACGGCAGGAAGTGCCGAACCCCGGTGTGTTGGGGAGAAGTGGGTCCACGAGGACTAGCTCCTACTGATATAATCCGAACTACAAATGAGAAGATCGACTTGGTCCGAGCTCACCTAAAGGCGGCTCAGGATCGACAAAAATCGTACGCGGATAAACGGAATAGACCGATTGAATTTTAAATCGGCGATAAAGTAATGCTAAAAGTATCGCCATGGAAAGGAATTATACGGTTCAGAAAAAGAGGAAAGTTGAGTCCGAGATTTATTGGGCCATTCAGAATCACTGAACGGGTTGGTAAGGTAGCATATCGTCTTGAACTACCCGAGGAGTTAAGTGGAATTCATAGCACATTCCATGTGTCACATCTCCGAAAATGCTTAGCAGATGAAACCGCTCGTATCCACTACGATGATATCGATGTGGATAACAGCCTCAACTATGCAGTAAAGGCAATTGCAATTTTAGATCGTAAAGAGAAGAGTTTGAGGAACAAAGTAATTAACCAAGTGAAGGTTAAATGGGAACACAGGAAGGGTGCGGATACCACCTGGGAATCCGAAGAAGAAATGCAACGGCTCTACCCTATATTATTTGGTACGTAATACGGTTTCGGGGATGACACCCTTTTAAGGGGGGTGGACTTGTAACACCCCGAAAATATAAAACTTTATATTAGGATTATAAAGTTTTAAATAAACAAGAATTAATTAACTAGGAAAATTATAACCTAGTTAACTATAAGTCTAGAAATAACTTGAAATAAGGTTAGAATAACCAAAACTAAATGTTAAACAAAAGTGGAAGGGCCAATGTTGTTAAAATTGAAACTATTATTATTAGTTTTAATAAACAACAAAACCAAACACCTCAATTGAGGTCTCTGGTCGATCAAGAACAGGAGGGGGCGTCACCCTCACTCTCAAAACCCTAACTTCTACTAAACTATCAAATTGAAGGCCAAAATCAAGTTGAAATCCAAATCTGAACATAGAATCGTGATCACCTCGACAAAGGGATCATAAGGTATGTCGAATTAGGTTATTTTGATTCGATTTAAAGTTCATGCATGTGATTGAAATCGAGTGTAGAGCTTAATTATGTGTTGTAAACATGAAATTGGAAGTGATATAAGGTTTAGGGACTAACCCTAGATGATTTCTTGATAAATTCTTGCATGATAATTGTAAGGATCAAAATCACCATAGTGGGTGACTAATATGTTAGTGGAACTTGATAAACACTAGGATTAAAACTCTTGTTCTAGCGTAAACTAAAATTATGAGGAAGTCTCTAAATTGTTGATGTTAAAATATGGACATGTAGTCTAATTGAAGTTAATTATGGTGATAAACTCAAGTCATGAACTTGGTTTAGATTATGTAGAAATCTGACCCGCTAGGTGTTTGATAAAACGCCTAACTGAGGGCTAAAATGTTAGAGGTTGGGTAAAACGCAGATTTGAATACGATTAAGAAATAATGCGTTAAAGTTTATGAAAGAGTTCTAATCTTGTTATGAATTGAACTCTTTAGGCAAGGAATCCGGAACGTCAAGTGGACACGCCGGAGGTGATACACGCGGAAAAGGTATTCTTTAAAGGTACGTGGCTTAAGTACCGTTAAATTATGTGTAAATGTTTGGGTTTGTTGTGTAAATAATGTTGAAGTGTAAGGGATGCGTTTGATGCGTCGTTAAAGTGGCGAAGTACACTCGACCATCAAACGGGTCAAAGTAAAGACTTGGAATTTAGTTTGGCTTGTCAATAAAGTGATGGTTTTCACTAAATAGCCAAACGGGTCAAAATGATGCTTTTAAAAGAATCAAGAGAGTAGAGACTTGAAAATCTCATACTTCGTTAAATGGTGGATTGTACCACACCAATGAATTGGTTATATTAATCTAAGTCTAAGAATCCGGGAATTCGGGTCAAACAATAGAAGTTAAATAAAAGGGTCGCTTGAAACGGAATGCTTGAATTCCGAAGAAACAAGTATTTAGCCCTAAGGGAACGCAAAGCCATAGAATGGCACGAATGCACCAAATTTACGAGCCCGGGAAATTGGGTAATTATGTCTGAAAAGTCTTATGAATTGAAAAGTGGTGTTATGCACTTACACTAATGGGTTGGATAATTGAAATAAGGAAATTGTGAGCCGATTGTCGGTATCTCGGTTTCCGCGGTGTGAAATTAACATGGTTGGATCCGTATTTTTATTACGGAATCATAGGAAAAAGAATCGGTTAAAACGGACTAGCGAGTGAAAAGTTATGACCTTTTAAAGTTAGAATTTTGACAATTTTCGGAGCTGGGTAAAATGCAGGTCCAGAAACTGGACCTGCTGGAAAACGTACTCCCCCGTGCCACGCGGGGGAAACTCAAGACTCTGGCGCGACACGCGGAGCCTCCCGCGCCACGCGACAAGGCGAACTGATCCTGGCGCGACACGCGACAGGATATGTTTTGAAATTTTATTTTTATTTTGATAATTTGACACTAGAACTCGTTTATATGCATTATAATTATGTCAAGACTAACTTTTAAAATGGTTTTGGCCGTTGGTATGGTTGGGGCCTTCCCGAATGGTGATCAAGTATGATATCAAGAACCGAACACGCATTTTGAAGCTTCCGCGTTAACCTAACTTTGTTTAGACAATGATTTTGATGTAAACGAATTGTTAATCATGTTTTGAAGGTTTAAACTAGTCGGTAGTTGACTAGTAGAAGTTACTTTAAACTTTGTTTTTGTTCTTAGCATGAATATGTTGGTCGATAAATATAAAAATCTTTTGTAAAATGCAAATTTTAGTATAAATCTATATAACTTATTAGTGAACCTCATTATCATAAAAAGGGTGTTACACAAAACCATCCTAATTTCCGTTATGGAAACGCGGCGAACCAAACTAACCCAAACTTTCAAGGAGCTCAAGGTAACTTTGCACCTCGTCAACAATACAATTAAGGCAACTATAGAGGTGGAAACAATTATGGTTATCAAGGGCAATTTCAACAAATGGGTCAAAGTGGTTCGGGTCAAAATTCGTCAAGCGGGAATGAAGTCATGGATATGCTTCGGGCTATGCAACAAGACATGCAAAAACGGAATCAACTTGACGAAGTCCGGATGCAAAAGGATGATGTTCGTGACAAGAGTATTCAATCACTAACAACCCAAATGGGTCAATTGGCAACCGACGTGGCGGAGTTGAAGAAAAGCAAAGGTCAACTTCCTAGCGACGCCAAGGTAAATCCTTCCCATGGTTCGTCACGAGGTAACAATGTTAATATTAGTCATGTTAGTGTGTTAAGAAGTGGCAAAGAATTTAAAGCCAATTTGTCACCGGGTTTGGTTGAGGATGTCACGGGTAATGAAAGTGATGATGAAGTTTCACCGGTTAAACCTAAAAAATCAAATGTTAAAAAACAGGGGTTGGGTGAAAAGGAAAAAAGTGAAAAAGATGAAGGTGAACCGAGTCAAGTCCCGTTTCCGTCGGCTTTACTTGACCCGGGTAAGAAAAACTTTATTGCATCAAGAGGTCCCCAAAAAGAAGAGTTGTGGGACATGTTCAAACAAGTAAAAATTAACCTTCCATTACTTGATGCAATAAAACAAGTACCCGCATATGCTAAATTTTTAAAAGAGTTATGCACACAAAAAAGGCAACAAAAGAAGAAAATGCCTAAGCGGGTAGACTTAACCGGGCAAGTGAGTGCGGTTTTGAAAGGGGAGCTTCCTCCTAAGCTCCAAGATCCGGGCACGCCATTAATAAATATACAAGTTGGCAATTTTCAAATGGCAAAGGCATTACTAGATCTTGGAGCCGGGGTGAGCATTTTACCGGGGGCCTTATATGACCAATATGACTTTGGTCCGTTAGCAAGGGTAGAGACAACAGTTGTTTTGGTCGATTTGTCTCATAAGCTACCTCGGGGGATGGTTCAAAATGTGATTGTAAAAGTTGATGAGTTTTATTACCCGGTTGACTTTTTTGTCTTGGACTACTCTTCTGCGGACCCAAAACAACAACAAAATGTCATTTTGGGTCGGCCATTTTTGAGCACCGCGCATGCTGTGATCGATTGTAGATTTGGTACAGTCGATATGACTTTTGGAAACCAGAAAATGCGCTTGAATGTTTTTACTAACAATTCTAATGCTGTTGGTGTTGATGATTGTTTTATGGCAGATTTAGTCGACGGATGCAACCCGTATGAGTATGAGGAGGATGGCATAGATGTTTGTCTTCGTGATTTTTCTGAATAGGTACATGCTTGTGCACTAAGGGTTGAAGAGAAAAAACAGGATGCTATGGCTTAAAGGAAGGTCGACCGCCATGGACTCACCAATTTGAAAGTTTACCGGTGGAAATAAGCTCGGGTACTAAACCATCATTAGAAGAACCACCAAAGTTGGAGCTCAAAGAATTACCAAGCCATTTGAAGTATGCTTTTCTAGGGGATAATGACACATTACCGGTCATTATTTCCTCTAATTTAGAGATGGCGCAAGAACAAGCCTTATTGGAAGTTTTGAAAGAGAACAAAGGAGCTATCGGATGGACGATTGCCGATCTCAAAGGAATTAGTCCATCAATTGATATGCACAAGATTATCACCACCGAAGATGCAAAACCGACAAGAGAAGCTCAACGGCGATTGAATCCGAACCTAAGGGAGGTAGTAAAGAAAGAGGTAATTAAATGGTTGGATGCGGGAATTATCTATCCGATTTCGGATAGTGCTTGGGTAAGTCCTACCCAAGTTGTGCCTAAGAAGGCCGTCATTCAAGTAGTCAAGGATGAAAATGGGGAACAAGTTGCCACCCGACCGGTTACCGGGTGGCGTGTTTGTATTGACCACCGCAAATTGAATGCCGCCACTTCTAAGGATCATTTCCCGCTACCTTTTATTGACCAAATTATTGAAAAATTGTCGGGTTAAAAATATTACTGCTTTTTGAACGGGTACTCGGGTTACAATCAAATAGCAATACACCCGGATGACCAACACAAGACCACCTTCACTTGTCCATATGGTACCTTTGCCTTTCGGCAAATGCCATTTGGCTTGTGCAATGCACCTGCAACTTTCCAACGATGTATGATGAGTATTTTCTCGGACATGGTTGGAGAGTCGCTTGAAGTGTTTATGGATGACTTTTCAATTTTCGGCACTAGTTTTGAATCGTGTCTCAACGAATTACAAAAAGTTTTAAAAAGATGTGTTGAGAAAAATTTAGTGCTTAGTTGGGAGAAAAGTCATTTCATGGTGCAGGAGGGAATTGTGTTAGGCCATGTATTATCGGAAAGGGGTATGGAGGTGGATAAGGCAAAAATAAGGGTAATATCATCTTTGCCACCACTGAAAAATGTTAAGGGTGTAAGGTCATTCTTGGGACATGCGGGTTTTTATAGACGTTTCATTAAAGGCTTTAGTGTTATCACTAAACCTTTATGTAATTTGTTGTTAAAAGATGTTCCATTTGACTTTACTGACGAATGTTTGCAAGCATTTACTGTTTTGAAGGAACATTTGGTCAAGGCTCCCATCTTGCAACCACCGGATTGGTCCAAGCCATTTGAAATCATGTGTGACGCAAGCGACACTACAATTGGTGTAGTTTTGGGTCAACGAGTTGACAAAAACCCGGTGGTAATTTATTATGCAAGTAAGACTTTATCCGAAGCGCAACTAAATTACACCACAACCGAAAAGGAGTTACTAGCGGTGGTGTATGCTTTGGATAAGTTTCGTTCGTATATTTGGGGGAGCAAAGTGGTGGTATACTCGGATCATAGTGTGGTCCGGTATTTGATGGAGAAGAAAGACGCGAAGCCCCGTTTAATCCGGTGGGTGTTGTTATTACAAGAGTTTGATTTAGAGATCCGAGACAAAAAGGGGAGTGAGAACGTAGTAGCGGATCACTTGTCTCAGATCCCGGTGGAAGGAATTGACGATTTGAGCGAGATAAATGAAAGGTTTCCCGATGAGCAACTCCTAGCCGTATCCACTTTTGTTGCACCGTGGTATGCTCACTACGTAAACTACTTAGCCACGGGTGCCATTCCAAATCATTGGACCAAGAAGCGAAGACAACAATTTATGGTCCAAGTGAAGCAATACATTTGGGATGAACCGGATCTTTTCAAGATAGGGTCGGGTCAAGTTATTCGGAGGTGTGTGCCCGAAACGGAGGTGTTGGAAATCTTGACTCATGCCCATTCATCCTCATGTGGAGGTCACTTTAGCGGGCATAAAACGGGTTATTGGGTTCTCTCATGCGGGTTTTATTGGCCCACAATTTTCAAGGATGCGTGTGAGTTTGCAAGAAATTGCGTAAATTGTCAAAAGATGGGAAGCATTTCAAAGAGGGATGAGATGCCATTGCAACCAATTTTGGTTGTGGAAATATTTGATGTATGGGGCATTGACTTTATGGGTCCCTTCCCAAATTCCAACGGGTTTTTATACATTTTAGTGGCGGTGGATTACGTTTCGAAGTGGATTGAGGCTATTGCAACACGAACAAATGACCATTCAGTTGTTTGTAAATTTGTTCAATCCAACATCTTTTCCCGTTTTGGTATTCCGAGAGTCATCATTAGCGACGGTGGTTCACATTTCAAGAACTTTAATTTTGGGAAATTGTTGAAGCGGTATAGCGTGAATCACCGGATTGCCACACCTTACCATCCGCAAACTAGTGGACAAGTCGAAGTGTCCAACCGTCAAATTAAAGAAATTCTCATGAAGACGGTTCGTACGGATAGGAAGGATTGGTCGAGCAAGTTGGATGATGCGTTGTGGGCATACCGGACGGCCTACAAAACTCCAATTGGCACAACACCTTACCGGATGGTGTATGGAAAGGGTTGTCATTTGCCAATGGAGTTAGCTCATCGGGCACATTGGGCAATCAAGACGGTGAATGCGGATTATGATGAAGCGGAAAAGATGAGGAAGTTGCAATTAAGTGAAATTGAAGAAATTAGAGACGAAGCGTACGAGTGTGCATCGGCTTACAAAGACAAACTCAAAAAGGTACATGATGCAAAGTTGAGGAAGAAAACCTTTGAAGTGGGTCAAAAGGTATGGTTGTATAACTCAAGGTTAAAGATGTTTGCGGGCAAACTTAAAAGCAAATGGATGGGCCCATATGTCGTTCGGCGAGTCGGGAGGTTGGGTGATGTAGATATCCAAGATGAGCAAACCAACAAACAACAAACGGTGAATGGCCATCGGTTAAAGCCATACTTGGAGGGAAACGACATCAACAACTTGGAGCTAGACAAAGCGGGCTACATCCTACGCCCGGTAGATGATGAACAAACATGAGAGGCCCAGGTTTGGTAGTGTAAATAGTTAGTATTTTATTTTATTTTGTTTTGTTGAGTTTGCACATTATCGTGTTCGTTTGAAGTCCGTGTTTGAAACAAGTGTGGGGACATTCGGGTTACGAATAGTTCTAGCATTGTGTTGAGGACAACACGGGACTTTCGAGGGGGTAGGGTAATTTTTCCATGTTTTTGAAAAATTTTAAAAACACAAAAAAATTGAAAAAACTAAAAAAAAATATAAAGAAAAACATTTAAAATCGGAAATTTTGGCAAATCAGGAAGGCCAAGAGGCCACCGTAATTTACGGTATACACCGTAATTTACGGTATACACCGTAAGTTACGGTGGAGTTGAAAAAGGTGTGGGTTTACGGTGGAAACTTACTGAGTTACGGTGGGAATTTAGTGCCAGGAGCTACTGTAAATTACGGTGCCTACCTGGCGGACTGAAAGGTCGCTCCGTGTGCAGCAGTTATAAAAAAAAAAAATAATAAATCAATTCCTCACGTGAACCTTCCCCCCATCCATATGATTTCTATCCTATCTCCTCCATACATCATATTCTTTCACTATCATAAAACCCCACAAAATCTCCATAACCCTACAACCTTCTTCAACCTTCCAAGCTTCATAACTCTTTCAATTCTTGGTCAAATCAAGTGAAATTTAGGTCTATCTTGACTAATTTTTCACGTACTTGCTGATTTTGAGAAGAGATTTGTGAGAAAACATCAATTTCTTCACAAACCCTAGGGCTGAAAATTTTGGGGGGTTTTGAAGTTCTTGTGTTACTTGTGTTCTAACATCTTCAAACTAAGGTATGTGATGTTTATTTGTTAGTTTTGATGATGCATTATGAAGATAAAGGTTATTTGTGCTACTTATTCATACACACTTGCTTGTTCATAGTTTTTTTGTCATGAAACTTGTTACTTGATCATTGTAATGGTTGTAGATGTAGGATTGATGCTAAAGTAGTGAACTTTTGGGAACCTCTACATTGTAGAGGCACCATGCCCAATTTTTGAAGAAATAATTTATAAAATTTTTGTTCACTAACATCTACGACCATAGTAATAAGCAAGTGTGGGGATTGTTGATGAAAAGGGGCTGACTTTTTGTGTTTGGTTGTGTTGTTTGTTTTGCAATGTGTGTAGGAAAATGGTAAGAACGAAGGAAAGAGCGGGAGCTAGTTCGTCTTCTTCAAAAGGCAAAGGCAAACAGCCGGAACAACAACCAAATAAGAGGCAATATTTGGGTAGAGTTAGTGAGAGTGAAAGTGAGGAGGAAGAGATGATGGAGTTGGACCCGGCTGACAAGCCACTATGGGAATCGGGTCCTTTAGATGATCAGCCGAAGGAGTGGCAGCCGACACTATTTCATGATCGAATGAACCGATTAAAAAACAAGGCTGCTGCGTTTATCTGTGAGAGGGAAGTTAGAGAGGTTGAGTTTGGACCGTTTAATGTGTTTGCCCAGTTTCGCGCCTTAGGATGGGAGGCGGCTCTAAGTTGTTACGACAAGGACAATAAAAACTTGTTTATGGACGAGATTCAAGAGTGGATGGCGACTTTACAATGCAACAAGTATGATAGGCCATCGCAGATGAAGTTGACAGGCGAGGTTAATGGGATCAAGGTGGAAATGTCATTTGATACACTACGGAAATTGGGGAAATACGACAATCTACCTGCTCGTGATTACATGATCCCTATTCTTGATGATCTGTTGATTAAACCGGAGAAGCATCCGAGGTGGAATGATATGTTAGCGGCTTTGTTCTTGCCCGGTACTTATAGTGGAATCTTGTACCGGAAGAACTTGAAGATTGAAGCAAAATTGCTGCTAACGATTTACATTTTGAATGTCATTCCACGAAGAGGAGATAAGGAACAGGTGAGGTATCCGGAAATACCCGTCCTTTATTCGTTGCTCAATGGGTTTCCTCGCTTTCCGATTCGGTATTTGATCATGAATCATCTTTGGATTTGCCGAAACAAAGTGGGGAGGAGCATTATCCCGTATTGCTGAATTATTACGGGATTGTTGAAGCAGTTTAAAGCGATCACATCGGAGGATAGAGGAGCAATGAAAAGGCACAAGCCTTTTGATATTCAAAAGATGGGTATTGGATGGACCTACACTCAATCGGAAAGTTATCACAAGCACAAATCGGAGGGTCAGAGATGGAGAGCATTGAAAGTTGATGCAAGAGCTCTTTTACCGGGTGAAGAGGATGAACCGGAGAGTGATGCGGAACCTCCGAGTGGTGATGAGCACTATGCGGATGAGCCTCACGGTGAGAATGTGGATGTGGGCCAAGGGGGCCCAAGTAGGAGATATGGTGGTGCTTTCTATGACTACACAGAGCGCTCATACGAGCCGAATTGGGCATACGAGGGTACTATGCAAGAGGTTATTGAGAACCAACGTCCTCCGGCACCCGTTTTTGATTCATGGTCGGGTTCGGAGCGTACTTTTTTTATCACCAAACGATGATGAGTGATAGTATGGAGCGAGCCCTAAAGCACAACTTTGATCGAACCGAATCATGGAACCGTGCGCGTGCTTACTCCCATGAGTTAAAGATGAATAACCGATATGAAGATGATCAAGCCCGAAGGATGCATGCGGATTCGCATGCTGGGCGGCCCGTGGTTGTGGATCCACCTCCGGTGGATTATGCGTCTCTACCACCATATGACGGTAGTGTATCGTATCCAACCCCGCCGCTCCATCATTCACAGTGGCTAGACCCGCGTCAACAAAAAGGAGCTTCGCAACAAGGTGGAAGTGGTAGCGCCGCATTTGCTTTCGGAGAATGGAACGAGATGATCTCTTCCATTTTCGGGCCTCCTCAACCGCGCTACTATTAGTCAGGTCGTGCTCCTTCTTGTATATTTGTGAATAGTTGTTGGTTTGTTATGTTTATGGTCGGGTGGATGGGTGGTGTTAGTTTGTGTTGTTATGTTTCGGGTTGGGCGAGTTGGTGGTGTGATGTTTGAAAAAAAATATAAAAAAATATAAAAGGAAATACCAAAAAGAAATTTGTGGTTTGAGTTTTTATGAACTTTTGGGTGATGTTAAAGAGCTTAAGCGATCACATCTTCTCAAAACCGTACATTGGGGTCAATGTACCCCAAGTGTGGGGATGGGGATAAATTTTGAGGTTTTTGAAAAATTTTTAAATCAAGCAAAACAATGTGAGAAGTTGAACATTTTGGACTAACCCCGAATAATGCACCGGCAACCCTTAATACCCTTTGTTCTTGGTGAGAGTTGAAGCCACGCATGTAAATAAATAATACTTGTCTTTGATGAGAGTGGCAACGGGTGGGGGTGCATTAGAACTTGTGCCTTAATACGGTTTGAGTCCTTAGTTGAATGTGAATGTAAAAAGGATAAGGGCAATTAGGTAGCCTCGTCTTGGTGAGTGCGAGTGTGGGATTGGGGGGGGGGGGTTGGACCTCATTAATTATATATATGAGCATGGTTGCGAGAGGGGCGGGGGTTTGGACATTTAGTTGCCCATTTTGTGCCTAAAGCCTATCGTTTGTTACCCCCTTAGCCAGTTTCCTAAAAATTTACCCGACTTAACCCGGTCTTATAGTGTTAGTAGTTGTTTTAGTAGTGTGTAGATATGTTTGATGTTATGTTGAGGGTTGCTTTGATAGTGTTGTTTGCTTTGAAAAAAAAAGAGAAAAGAAAAAAAAAATGAATGAAAAAGCAATGAAAAGAAAAAAAAGAGAAATGATGTTTAGTTGTCTTTTACATAGAAGTTTAAGTTGGTAGTTGTTTGTTTGTTTGTTTCATTGTGTAATAAAAGACCAGGTAAAGTTTTTCGCTACTTCATATATATTCCATTTCCTACCCATTCGCCTAGCCTCGTTATATCCTTAGAGCCCCTTTGATTTGCATTCATATTTGGCACTTGTAGGAGGAGGACCGATTTAGGTACAAGCCTATAGTTGTGAACCTCCCGTTTGCCTTTTGTGTGTCTAGCTTACAATTGCTAGTGCTTACTTGTTGCCGAGAGGAGAGATATAGAGAGGGGTGTGTTATTTTGGGTGTTAAGAACGGGTTAGTAAAAGGACTACATGTTTATGCTTGGTTTATTGACGTGATGTCGTGGTCACAATCAAATTTAATCCAATTACTACTAAGTAGATAGCGGTAAGTGGGTATCGAACACAGGGAGTTTGTGGAATATGTGTTATTTGAGAATTTATCTAGATTAACTAAATTAGACTAATTGCGAGAAAATAAAATTCAAGAGTTGGGTTGATTGGATTGGTTTCTTTTAAAACTAAGATTACTAATTAATTTGCAAAATGAGAATTGAGTTTGTAAACAATTTAGAGACAAATGACTATCTTAAGTTTCCGGTTTGCTTCGACGTTTGTGCTAACATTCAACTAGAAAGAACTACATAGACATAGTTCATGTATGACCAATTGCAGTGATGAAAGGGAACTAAGTACTCAGATTCCTAGAACGTGAGGTTGTTACCCGATGATCAACCAACCCTTACCCAAACCTAACTTTACCCATGATATCCCGATTGCCAACGGCACCAAGAACGTATGGTTTCTAATTAGTTTAGCATAAAAATTAATACTTTACTAACAATCAATCATGCACCATAACAAACAATTCAAATAGAAAGTAATTGTTATTCTAGAAATATAAAATAAAAGCACAAAGTCTTACACAAACCTTCAACCCAAGATAATCATCAAGTACTTAGCCACTCATGGCTTGAACAAACATCATGACAAAAGTTTTAATGTTCAATAAGATCACCCACAACAAAAACTAGATAAAAGATAGTTAAAAAAAACTCCTGATAAGATCTCCGAAGTCTCTAAAAATACTCTCTAAATTCGTTCACCAAGCCCATGTAACCGAAAACACATGATTAGACACCTTAACTCTTCATCAAATGGTCATTAAATGCGAAGGTTACAAAATGGGATTGATTAGAGACATAAAAACCCATCAACTTGACCAATTAATGTGTAAGTTACCTAAACTCTCAAGTCGGTGCCAACAAAAGATGTCTGCCGCCCAAAAAAATGTTCCATAATATTGATGATGTATGTTGACCAAAAACCCACTAAGTCACATGATGTCATGTCGGTGTGTGTTGATCTTCAAAGCCTTCTCTATCTCCGTTAATATGATAATATATATGATGATAATTGATGTGTGTAAAATGCAACATATAAATTACATCAAATGAGGCATAAAACTAACCCTTTTTTAGTACTAATATTGGAAAAAGAGTGTTTTTGTCTTCCTTTTGTATTTTCAGGATTAAATGAGCTCAAAAACGCAAAAGAAGCAAAAAGACAGTTAAATCCAACATAAATACAAGAAAAGGAACATTAGTGGACTGCCCGAACCCTTAACGGCACCTTCCAAAGCAAAATAGAGAAGGCAGAAGGCTGAACACGCCCCGTGCTCAGCCAGCACGGGGCCGTGCCCAAGAAGCAGCAGAAAAGACAAATCCATAGAAGCTTCTATTGCCCATCACGGGGCCGTGCTCAGCGGACACGGGGGCGTGTCGAAAGTACAGCAGGCGCATTTATTGTAATTGCGAATTACAATTAATGAGGAGAGAGAGTGTCAGACGGACACGGGGCCGTGCCCAGCGGACACGGGGCCGTGTCCAGCTCTCTGTTCAGCCTATAAATAGGAGTGCTTGGATTCATTTCATCTCATCCCTTGGCACACCACCTCTCTCACACTTCATCCACCACCCACCACCATCACAACACCATCATCCACCACCATCATCCATTGTCCATCGTAGAGTGTGTGAGTCGTCTCGGGATCCAAGATTGATCGTAAGAGTTCTTGACAATCAAGGCCATGTTTGCCTAAGTCTCTTACATCACTTGGTGAAGACAAAGTGTCTAGTATAATACTTTTTATTTCTAATCTTTTGCACTTTTTATTTGGTTTTGTATTAATGACTTTAATAACTAGTTACTTATGTTGAAGGTGATCTTTTCTTATCGTTTGTCCGTGGTGTCTTGGCATTATTTTACTGTCTATATAAAATAAAGGATTTTCACCATTCATATCTCCACGGTCTATATGGAGATATGTTGGCTACCTGGTAGGGGGTTAAGGGAACGGTTTGGTAAAGGTCTTGCCATTGTTCAGCGTTTAGAGGTCCTGCAATGGACCTGGGTCAAATTTAGTAGGACCTCCTTCAATACTTCGCGGTATTGGATGGCGGGGGTTCAAACTCTTTGATCCCCTCATAAGTTAACTACTATTAATACTATAACCCGGCTACTTAGGACTGTATCCCTGCTGACTCAGACTACTTAGCCGAGGGTAACGTCACCGCCAAAAGCGGGGCCTACCACAATACTGCATTAATAACTTAATTCATTATCTTCCAATAATCCACCCCTTTAGGATTGTATCCCTGCTGACTCAAACTACTGGGGTGAGGGTAACGTCACCTTCAAAAGAGGGGCCTACTACAATAACTAAGATAATCTCTTAATTATGTGCAAAAGTGCGGAAATAATCAAAGGTTATACTAGATACGAGTCGGAACCAAGTGATTCATCTTGTCTATCTGTTTTCATTTTATTTTTATTTTCAGCATTTTAGTTAGTTTCATTTTTTTTTCTTAGTTTAAAACATTTTTCTAAACTTTTATTTTGGTTAGACGTTGAGGATAAGCCGGTACTAAAAGCTCTTGTGTCCTTGGACGACCTCGGTATCTTACCAACACTATGCTACACTCAACGATGGGTGCACTTGCCCATATGTGTGTTTAGTGTTAGTGAAATATCGTGTTTTATAAATTTAAAACTTGGCTAAAATAAGTGTTAAAAAGGGCTTAAAATATACACCTAATATAAGTAACACTTCGCACGCATCAAGTTTTTGGCGCCGCTGCCGGGGACACAAGGATTTTGAGAAAGTTTAAAATCGACGGCCTAATCAGTTTTTCAAAACCTTTTCAAAACGCGCGCACATTTTTCTGCATTTTAGTTTAGTTTGCATTTACAGTAGCCTGAACACGGGGTCGTGCTCATTGAACACGCCCCAGTGCTGCATATTTTTAGTTAGATACCCAGATACAGAGTCTGAACACGGGGCCGTGCTCGCTGAACACGCCCCCGTGCTCAACGTGACCAGTAACTTTAATTAAAACGCCCAGATACAGATCCTGTACACGGGGCTGTGTTCACCAGACACGGGGCCGTGTCCAGCCTTCTGTTTCAATCTTTGTTTCATTTTCTGGTCCCGAGACTCAATTGTGGTCTGTTGAGTGATTCTTATGGATCAATACTCAGGAGGTTACAACTACACCTATGATGAGGATGATTATAGGGGTAATTATTGCACAAATTGTCGTAATACACGTTCGATTCAGAATAATCACTCGTATCAACCATCCAATTCATACACTTACTATGAGGAGCCCAGGTACGAACCATCAACTTCATACACATCCCATGAAGACCAAAGGTATGAACCTCCTCCCTCATACTCATATTTTGACGAACCAAGGTATGAGCCTTCTTACTCATACTTTGAGGAACCAAGATATGAGCCACCACCTTCGTATGCTTATTATGAGGAACCTTGGCATGAACAACCCACCTCATATGAGTATTATGAAGATCAAAATTATGAACCTTATCCATCATATGCTTACAATGAAGAACAATGGTGTGAACCATCAACTTCATATGGGTATTATGAGGAACAAAGGGTCGAACAACCGGATTCAAGCTTAGAAATTAATGATTCTTTTTCTATAACCGAAGTGACCGATAGGATATTAGAACACATTAGAGTTATCGATCGTTGTATAAAAGAAGCTCGCGCAAGGGAAGAGGAGTCCCGCGCAAGAAAAGAATTAAAAAAAAAAGAAGAGATAACTAAAAATGAAAAAATGGAAGAACAAATAAGTGAAAAACCGACACATGAGCTAAGCAACGAAAAAGGTGAGTCCAATAACGTTAAAATCCAAGAAGAGTCTAATTTTGAAGAAATTAATCTCTTGACACCTTCTTTCGAAAATCATTGTTTAGTACCCACTCATGCTAAAGAGTTAAACACTAACACTAAAATTGACGAAACAGTAAGTGTTAAGTTAACTAATGATCAAACTTCGCTAATAAAAGAAGACCCATTTGAAATTAACATCACACCGGTTCCATGTTTCTTTCAAAATTCGTTTATTAGTAATGTCACAATCGATAAAGATCTTTGTGTTAACATAATGCCTAACTACATTTTCGAAAAATTAAGTATTAGTGATTTTTCTCCACTTCAAATACCCATTTTTCTATCCAATCGGAAAGTAATAAAATCAATCGGTATAGTTGAAGATGTCTTGGTTCAAACAAATCAAATGGTAATCCCAACCGACTTTGTCATCCTCGATGACGCTCCTCTTGTGTTGGGACGACCATTTGTAAAAACTCACGAAGCTTTGAAAAACCGGAAGTTCAACAATTTACCTCTTCAATTAGGGGCATTTAAAAGAAGTGTCGATCTCGAACGATCAATGAAATATCCATTTGGCAATAATGACCCCCTAATTGAAGATGAAGATGAACCACCCGATACAAGTGAAGAGATTGACCACTTTGTTGAAGAAGAGGTCGCCATAGAACAAACTTTTAAGGTTCTTGATCGAAACGAGCAACCAAATAAGGAGTCTCCTAAAGACCCACCACTTGAGCTCAAAGAACTTCCAAAAGGTTTGGAATATGCTTTTCTGGACAAAGATGGTAAGTTACCTGTAATTATTTCGTCTAAATTAGATAACCTAGAAAAAGAAAAACTAATTAGTCTTTTGAAAAAACACAAAAATGCAATAGCTTGGAAACTTGTTGACATAAAAGGAATTAGTCCTTCTATGTGCACACACAAAATTTTGATGAATGATGACTACAAATCGGTCATACAACCACAACGTCGCGTAAATCCAAATGTTCAAGAAGTGGTTAAAAACGAAGTCATCAAATTACTTGACGCCGGACTTATCTATCCTATTTCCGATAGTCCTTGGGTAAGTCCCGTCCAAGTAGTTCCAAAGAAAGGAGGTATGACGGTAATTACTAACGAAAAGAATGAATTAATACCAACAAGAACCGTCACAGGGTGGAGAGTATGTATAGATTATAGACGATTAAATGAAGCAACAAGAAAGGATCATTTCCCTTTACCCTTCATTGATCAAATGTTAGAAAGATTATCCGGTCATAAATTTTACTGTTTCTTGGATGGTTTTTCAGGTTACTTTCAAATCCCGATAGCACCCGAAGACCAAGAAAAGACAACTTTCACATGTCCCTATGGAACTTTTGCTTATCGACGCATGCCGTTTGGTCTATGTAATGCCCCCGCAACATTCCAACGTTGCATGGTAGCCATTTTCCATGACATGATAGAAAAGACAATGGAAGTCTTCATGGACGACTTTTCTATCTTTGGGGATTCATATGACCAATGCCTCGAGAACCTTGAACGAATGCTATCCCGATGTGAGGAAACTAACCTCGCCCTTAATTGGGAAAAATGCCATTTCATGGTAACGGAGGGAATAGTACTCGGTCACAAGATCTCAAGCGAAGGAATGGAGGTGGATCGAGCCAAAATAGATACCATTTCTAGATTACCTCCTCCATCCTCCGTAAGAGCTATTAGAAGTTTCCTAGGGCATGCCGGATTTTATAGGCGGTTTATCAAAGACTTTTCAAAAATCTCAAGGCCTCTAACAAAATTACTTGAAAAAGATGCTCCTTTCATCTTTGACAAGGATTGCAATCAAGCATTTCTAACCCTAAAGGAAATGCTAGTCAATGCACCTATCATGATAGCACCTGATTGGAAGTTTCCTTTCGAAATCATGTGTGATGCTAGTGACTTTGCAGTTGGAGCTGTCTTGGGACAGAGAAAAGAAAAGCATTTCCACCCAATATATTATGCTAGTAAAACACTTAACGGTGCACAAGAAAATTACACAACAACCGAAAAAGAGTTACTAGCTGTGGTATTTGCTTTTGATAAATTTCGTTCTTATCTTGTTCTTTCTAAAACTATAGTCTATACAGACCATGCAGCCATTCGATATCTCTTTAAGAAGCAAGACGCAAAACCACGTTTGATTAGGTAGATTCTACTCCTCCAAGAATTTGACATTGAAATCAAGGACAAAAGAGGAGCAGAAAATACCGCAGCAGATCATCTTTCGTGCTTAGAAGACCCAGCTTTGGAGGCAACCAGGGACGAGCAAATCAACGAAAAATTTCCAACTGAATCTCTGGAAATGGTGGAATTTAAGGACGAACCATGGTACGCCGACTTTGCTAACTACCTAGCTAGCGGAATAGTCGCAAAAGGGTGGCCACATCATCAAAGAAAAAAATTCTTTGCCAATGTGAAACACTATTTTTGGGAAGATCCATATCTTTTCAAAATGTGTGCCGACCAACTCGTCAGACGATGCGTACATGGTAGTGAAGCACGAAGAATTCTCCGCCATTGTCACGAAGGTCCATACGGAGGACATCATGGTGCTGCCAGTACCGCACGAAAGGTATTTGATTCAGGATTTTATTGGCCAACCATTTACAAAGATGCCCAAAATCTTGTAAAAACATGTGATGCTTGCCAAAGAACAGGTAATATTTCTTCCAAAAAGGAAATGCCACAAAATGGCATTCTTGTTTGTGAAATTTTTGATGTGTGGGGACTCGACTTTATGGGACCTTTCCCACCATCGAAAGGAAACAAATACATACTTGTGGCAGTAGATTACTTGTCTAAATGGGCCGAGGCCGAGGCACTTCCAACAAATGATGGAAGAGTAGTGGTAAGATTTCTGAAAAAATTATTCTCTCGTTTTGGCACACCTAAAGCTTTAATAAGTGATAGAGGTACCCATTTTTGTAATCATCAACTTGAAAAAAATTTAACAAGATATGGGGTCTATCACCGGGTTTCGACAGCTTATCACCCTCAAACAAACGGACAAGCCGAAGTGACCAATAGAGGGTTAAAACGAATACTCGAAAAAACCGTACGGTTAAATAGAAAGGAATGGGCTGATAAATTAGATGATGCTTTATGGGCTTTTCGAACTGCTTATAAAACAACGATAGGAACGACCCCATATAAGCTAGTCTATGGAAAAAGTTGTCACTTGCCAGTAGAAATTGCACACAAAGCCTACTGGGCAATCAAAAATGTAAACTTAGATCTAGAATTTGCTGGTAAAAATCGATTTTGTCAAATAAATTAATTAGACGAGCTTAGGAATTATGCATACTCAAACTCCGAGATTTATAAGGAAAGAATGAAAAATTGGCATGACAAACATATTAAACCTAATGAATTTCGGGTAGGAGATTTAGTTCTTTTGTTTAATTCACGACTTCGATTGTTTCCTGGTAAATTAAAGTCTAGGTGGTCAGGACCTTTTTCAGTCACCCACATTTTTCCACACGGTGCAGTAGAAATTAAACCCCGAAATGGGCCACCATTTAAAGTCAATGGCCAACGGCTGAAACTCTATCAAGGATTTATTGAGGATGAGGAAGAAGAGATCTCGCTTCAAACCGTGGAAGAATAAAAACATCATGCCTGGTAAGTTACGAACGATTGAGGCGGCTAAAAAATAAAGCGGTAAGTTTCCTAAACCATAGCTTATGGGAAAAAGGGGGGCACTCACACGCGCACAAAAAAAAAAAAAAAAAAAAGCTCGGCACGAGGCCGTGTCCGCTGGACACGGGGCCGTGTTCGCGCTGCAGACGGGATAAAACCCCTTTTTCAAAACAGTTTCTTCATTCCACACGCCCCGTTTCCCCACAAAAGCTCTGGTTCCAGGCGATTTTTCGCGAAACTCCAACGTCTCTTACCGATCTAACAACGTCAAGGTATGATTCTATCACTCTTAGTAGTTAGATTAGTTACTTGCATGTAGTTAATACACCACAAATTTGGGGAAAAATCTAGGGTTCTTGATGTTCATCCGGATCGAACCTAAAATTTTTGCCTAAATCTGCTTGCATTTAGTTAGATTAGTGTTAGGGGAAGTAAATAAACTTAGATTGTTCATAGATTCACCCAATTTCTTACAAAAACCCCAAAACCCTTGTTCTTGAACCGAAAAAGACAAAATTGATAGGGTAAACGGGATATTTTGGGAGAAACGGTGTTTAGGGTTTCATTTTCGGGGGAAACCGCACCTATTGGACCAAAAATTTTCAAGTTTTCGAAACCGGGTCGAAAATTGAAGTTTTTGAGTAACAGACCTCTGGACACGGGGCCGTGTCCGCTGGACACGGGGTCGTGTCCAGCCCGCTGTTTGCAGTTTTGTCCGAAAACACTTCTGTTTCGTACTAATTTTTGGTGTATTCTTTCAGATGGCAAAGTTCACAAGGTTCAATGCAAGTGAGCTTGATGCAAGGGCAAGGTATGAGGTTCTTCAAACAAGACCCGAAGAGTACCCAGGAGAGCTTGCACGGAGCTGTTAACCTTGGTAAACCAGCTGCACCGATTCAACAACATTGTTACGGGACCACTAGCTATTGCATTAAACACTAGGCTTCAATCAGTACATCAATGTACCATGGAGTTCTACAGTACCTTCAACTTCGATTCAAGGTGTGACCCATTTGACAATACTGGGGTTGTATTTCGGTGTGGAGGAACAATGTACTCGATATCCATGGCACAGTTTGGAGCCATAATAGGTCTATATCAAGAAGAGGAATCGGGAAACGAAGAAAATACCGGGGGATTACGAGACTTGGAGGTGAATGAAAGACAAGCCGCATGGGCTCAAATCGGTGAAGGAATCTACGACCCTCGTAGCACCAAGAGTACAAAGCTGAGGGATCCGCTCTACCGTTACATTCACAGGATCCTCACCTACTCTCTAAACCAACGACACGACAGTAGTGGTGTTGTAGGGTTGAAAGATTTGGTTGTCCTCCACTGTATCCACAACCAAAAGCCTCTTGATGTTCCGTATCTCCTGTTGAAAAACATGCATCTCAACCGCCTTGCTCGAGCTCCAACACCTATCTTCTACGGAGGATGGGTGTGCCGTCTTTTTAAGCATTACACGCGAATTCCAAGAGCCTTTGAAAGAAGCCCATGGTCGGGACGAGTTGACTACCACATTTGCCGGGCCATGAACTTACTCTATGAGGCGGAAGACGGAACAGTGAGTTTCCAAAGAACGCAAGGCTATGCATGGAACCCACAGGAGGCCCTAGTTCTTCACGCACCACCTCCCCACCACCAGTATCCACCCCATGGTGATCCGGGTCAATCCTCCTCACAAGGAGGCAGTTTTCCTAATTTTCAAAGCTTACATGATCTTATGCAGGAAAACCTCATGTGCACCAGGAACGCCTACAACCTCGCCAATAACACATACCAACGGGTCGGAGCTATTGAACGCAACATCAACGATATACGAGACGATATCGGCAGCATCCAGGAGTACATGGCGGGGCATGGGGATGGAGGTGATGATAGCGATGAAAATATGGATTAGAGGGTTTGGAGGAGCAGGAGCGGGTTGATGGCGAGCCCACAGGTTTAAGTCCCTTTATCCATCGAACGATTGGTGGCCTGCGTGCCAGAAGTTGAACAATTTACTTTCCTTAAACACTTTTATTTTTCCGTTTTATTTTTCTTTTACTTTATGCTTGGAACAATTAACTGTGGTAATGTAGGATGTTTGTACTGCTTGGTGTGGTATTCAGTGTTGAAACAGGTACAAACCAAGGCTTGGGGTGTTAAGCCTCAGCACTTATAGGGCTAGGATGGAAAAACCGGAGAAAGAAACTTGTTTTTCAGGCTTTCAGACTGTCCACACGGGGACGTGTCCAGCCAACACGCCCCCGTGCTCACCTCCCAGACCTGCTGTTTGGCTTCTGTTCGACAGGATTTTGTTAGACACGTGGCCGTGTTCAGTGGACACGGGGCCGTGTCCACCTTCTGTAAGTTCTTGTTACTGGCCGTGCCCGGATAACACGGGGCCGTGTTCAGCGCCCAGTAACACAAATTTTTGCTTTTTAAACACTATTTTACACATCTAATCAACCTAAAAAAATATTTTTGGGACACATTGAGGACAATGTGTAATTTAAGTGTGGGGGGGATGCTAAAACCTTGAATTTTGCAAGTCCTAAATACAAGCCTTATACAAAACTCTATTGGAACCGCTAATCACCCCAAATTTTTTGCAAAAATTTCATTTTTTTTTACTTGTCTAGGTTTAACTCGGGAAATTCAAGTTCTCAAAAAGGTTATATTTTTACAAATTTACAGCCGATAGCGTAGTGATAAAAAGAACCAACATAAGAAAATTATGAAAAGGCATGACAAACTTATTTAAAATTTGATTATATATACTTGATCACATAAAAACCCATTCCCACAAAAGTGAGTTTTGAGCCTTTATTGAGCACGCAATTACATATCATTTGACTAAATGCTCATTTTTCGTTTCTTGTGTGAATAGCCGCTTGGTTCTTACAACTCTAGAACTTGCCATGACAATACATTCCCGGTCCTTATCAACTTAAACCCGAGTAAGTAAATGATAGAGGCATTAGGACTAACCTTTTTTCATTTCTACACCATTATTTTTCTTTTTTTTTACCACCTACCCAAAAATCCCCCTAGTTAGCCCCTTTGAGCCTAAAACCTTTTCGTTTCGTCACCCAAACAAAAACCCTTTCACCCACCAAAACCTTTTTCATTTTTAACCCTTTATTTTAGTAACAAGTTCGGTTCTTCGTAAAAAAAAAAAAAAAAAAATTATTTTTGATAATGATGAAGCAAAAAAAAAAAAAAAAAAAACAAAAAACAAACAAGTTAATCAAAAATAACTTTGTTTGAATAAAAGCTTCATCAAAATAAAAAGTAGCAAAAATACGAAAACCGACACTTGTTACGTTTTTAGCCCTTTTTCTACTAACCACTAACCCAACCACCTACCTTTAACCCTAGCCAACCCTTAACCCACAAAGTCCTCTTGATATCTACAAAGGTATAAAAGTTAAAAAGGAGGAGGATTGATTTCTTGGCAAGCCTATGGTAGGAATAAGTTCCGTGCCGCTCTCGAGTGATTCACTAAAAATACACCTTCGGCCGAGTGTGAGTGATTTCCCCGCGAGTTATGTGAACTTGTATATAAATAGAATTTTAAAAGGGAATGTTATGCCAAAATAAGTAATTTCTTTTATAAACAGTTCTAAATAAATCATTACGAATAGGAGTGTAAATAAATAAAAAAATAAAACCCAAAAAGATCTTGGAAATCCCGACACTCTACGACAAGCCCAAAACCTTCTCTTCTACCTATTCCATTTGGGAGTGTAAGCCACATATTAAAGAGTTTTGCTTGAGGACAAGCAAAAGTTCAAGTGTGGGGGTATTTGATGTGTGTAAAATGCAACATATAAATTACATCAAATGAGGCATAAAACTAACCCTTTTTTAGTACTAATATTGGAAAAAGAGTGTTTTTGTCTTCCTTTTGTATTTTCAGGATTAAATGAGCTCAAAAACGCAAAAGAAGCAAAAAGACAGTTAAATCCAACATAAATACAAGAAAAGGAACATTAGTGGACTGCCCGAACCCTCAACGGCACCTTCCAAAGCAAAATAGAGAAGGCAGAAGGCTGAACACGCCCCGTGCTCAGCCAGCACGGGGCCGTGCCCAAGAAGCAGCAGAAAAGACAAATCCATAGAAGCTTCTATTGCCCATCACGGGGCCGTGCTCAGCGGACACGGGGGCGTGTCGAAAGTACAGCAGGCGCATTTATTGTAATTGCGAATTACAATTAATGAGGAGAGAGAGTGTCAGACGGACACGGGGCCGTGCCCAGCGGACACGGGGCCGTGTCCAGCTCTCTGTTCAGCCTATAAATAGGAGTGCTTGGATTCATTTCATCTCATCCCTTGGCACACCACCTCTCTCACACTTCATCCACCACCCACCACCATCACAACACCATCATCCACCACCATCATCCATTGTCCATCGTAGAGTGTGTGAGTCGTCTCGGGATCCAAGATTGATCATAAGAGTTCTTGACAATCAAGGCCATGTTTGCCTAAGTCTCTTACATCACTTGGTGAAGACAAAGTGTCTAGTATAATACTTTTTATTTCTAATCTTTTGCACTTTTTATTTGGTTTTGTATTAATGACTTTAATAACTAGTTACTTATGTTGAAGGTGATCTTTTCTTATCGTTTGTCCGTGGTGTCTTGGCATTATTTTACTGTCTATATAAAATAAATGGTTTTCACCATTCATATCTCCACGGTCTATATGGAGATATGTTGGCTACCTGGTAGGGGGTTAAGGGAACGGTTTGGTAAAGGTCTTGCCATTGTTCAGCGTTTAGAGGTCCTGCAATGGACCTGGGTCAAATTTAGTAGGACCTCCTTCAATACTTCGCGGTATTGGATGGCGGGGGTTCAAACTCTTTGATCCCCTCATAAGTTAACTACTATTAATACTATAACCCGGCTACTTAGGACTGTATCCCTGCTGACTCAGACTACTTAGCCGAGGGTAACGTCACCGCCAAAAGCGGGGCCTACCACAATACTGCATTAATAACTTAATTCATTATCTTCCAATAATCCACCCCTTTAGGATTGTATCCCTGCTGACTCAAACTACTAGGGTGAGGGTAACGTCACCTTCAAAAGAGGGGCCTACTACAATAACTAAGATAATCTCTTAATTATGTGCAAAAGTGCGGAAATAATCAAAGGTTATACTAGATACGAGTCGGAACCAAGTGATTCATCTTGTCTATCTGTTTTCATTTTATTTTTATTTTCAGCATTTTAGTTAGTTTCATTTTTTTTCTTAGTTTAAAACATTTTTCTAAACTTTTATTTTGGTTAGACGTTGAGGATAAGCCGGTACTAAAAGCTCTTGTGTCCTTGGACGACCTCGGTATCTTACCAACACTATGCTACACTCAACGATGGGTGCACTTGCCCATATGTGTGTTTAGTGTTAGTGAAATATCGTGTTTTATAAATTTAAAACTTGGCTAAAATAAGTGTTAAAAAGGGCTTAAAATATACACCTAATATAAGTAACACTTCGCACGCATCAATAATGTTTTCTTTTAAAACCCCCAATTAATGTTCACATGAATATGGCCCCTCAATTTGTCTGCATGTGCCGCCCAAGCCACCAAAAGAAGTCCACATGCACTATCAATTTGTTAGATGGAATTAATAATTATTCCAAGTGAAAGATCAGCCAATCATGAATTACTTCCTGCCCAAATTTGTCCAACATGTGCGTGTATACCATTGGGCTTCCCCAAAGTGTCTCCAAGTCTGCCAATGAAATTCAACAAGCCCACAAGTGCCGTCCACCACATTGGCGGCCCAATCAACAGAATGCAAGTGCCCTCTTATCTAACCGTCAAAGTCCAAAAGTCAACATATGGCGCCGTAACCTATGGTGCCAGCCGTAGGCTACGGCACCCATTTAAACCTTACGGCCCTAATACACTGATCTACGACGGCTACTTTTGACAAAAGTAGGGGCCGTAACCTACGGCTGGAGCCGTAGGCTACGGCACTGACTGAAGTGTTTCCTTATTTTCCTAATTAAATCCTTGTTCGCTCCAATTCTTGTTTCACCACTTCAAGTTCCCGTTCAATCTTCATAAAACCCGTATCTTATGCCCATTATTACCTGCAAATCCCAACGACTAGTGGTTACCAAGTTCAAGCAATTAACCGGATAAAGTATGGTATTTTAGTCTATTTAAAGGCCTTAAGGGTTGTCCTACGGACCACCCGTCATTTATGTTGATCGTTTATTTTGGAAATGGTTTTGATGAGTTGCTTGGGACAAGCAACGGTTAAGTGTAGGGATGTGACGGGTGGTCCATGGGACAACCCTTAATGATGTTAAAAGTCGAGTTTATCCCTCACTTGATCGCATAAGTATCTTGAATTAGATGACTACAGTTGCTTATGTTTCAGGTACACTTTGGAGCTTAAAATGGACAAATTGCTGCTGTGGAAGGACTGGAGTGGAACGGGTCAAGAATGGAAGGAAAGAAGAAACAAAACAGAAGAATCAGGGGTCCACCGTAATTTACGGTGGCTACCGTAAATTACGGTAGCCCCTGAAACTCCCAGATTCCACTGTACCACAGTAGTCATCTACCGTAACAAATTGAAGTCTACCGTAACTTACGGTAGGTACCGTAAGTTACGGTAGAGGCTGCGGAAAAAATGTAACTGCCTCCATTAAACCGTTTTTGGGGGGTGTCTTTTCACATATCTCATCATTGAACGTTTTCTCTGCATATTGGGGGTGATTTTGGCTAGTTCTTCTTGGTTCCAAACATTTCTAAACAATTGGTTTGTGTTTTCGATTCATATGAACATTAATCGTTGTGTAATGATGATGTACCAAGTCATGAGTGGCTAAACTTGTGGGGATCGTCCTAGATGTAAGGTTTGCTTTTGAAACACTATGTTTTGTGCTTGAATTTCTAAAATAATAACTTTGAATGCATGTTTGAGTTATTATGGTGTTTGAATGTTTGTTTGTAAAGTGTTGATTTTTGTTTGATGTTAATCTAAACCATACGTTCTTGGTGCCGTTGGCAATCGAGATATCATGGGAGGGATTAGGGTTGGATAATTGTCAATTGATCATCGGGTAACAACCTCACATCTTATAATCCGAGTACTTAGTTCCCTTTCATCAGAAATAGATAATCAAACGCGAGCCATGTCTATGTGGTTCTTTCTAGTTAAGCATAAACATTAGTGTGGATTAAAACCTGAAATCTAGGATGGTCGTTTGTTCCTAATCTGTTTACAAAACCAATCTTTGATTTGCAATTTATTTAGTTAATATTAGTTCTTAAAACCAAAACAATCAACTCTTGAATTTTAATTTCTGCAATTGTAGTTTAATTTTAGTTAAAGTGCAAAGCTACATAATCGACATACTTTACACAAACTCCCTGCGTTCGATACCCATTTGCCACTATCTATTAGTTGTAATTTGGATTAAATTTGTGTGTACTACGACATCACGTCAGTCACCCATCTTGACCTCAGATAAAAGTTCTCCGAACATGATCATCACATCTTTTAATCCTTAAGTGCTTGGAAACTCACAATCCCAGAGTTAGGGAAGATTGAAAGCAACTCTTTGGACCTTAGAAGAAGAACAGAGGCTCGTATCTCTGTTTACAAACAAGTGAGAGATGTGGAAAACCTTTAATCTTCAAACCTCTATCAATACATGATTCATCGGACCTTTAAATTCATGACTAGGAAATGACTTCTTGATATTTATGAATGATTTCCTTTGAGTAAGTCCATATTCTTGTGAAGTGCTTGATAATTCTTTGCTTCCCCTATGATTGGTGAAAGGTTTTTAGAAGGTATCAGATAAAATTTATGGGGTAGGTAGAAATTTGAAACACTGGCTTTTCTTGGAAGTTTTCCAAATTCTTTTTTTGTTCTTCTAATAATTGGTTTGATAAGCGTTGACAGAAGTTGGATAATGCACATATTCTCCCCCTTTTTAGTATCAGCAAGCAAGGTAGTGCAGAAATATAGGTTGGAGAATATTCTTAAGAATGACTTTCTATGCCTGATGGTTGTTGTTAAGTGATTAGCAATTTAGTGGATTCAATTCCCTTTTGTATGGAGGCCAGTTGTTAGGTGTATTCTTGGCTGAGTTGGACTTAAGCTTGAGGCATATTGGGCAAGTAGTACTAATGCAACACCACTGGCAGCGACCCTTAATATCGGAAGAACTCGTAAAATTAAAATAGATAAGAAAGGAAAAAAATTACAATGAACGAAAAGCAGACGTAAAATCGTTGAATCACTCACACCCGTTACAGTGTGTTAATGTGAAGAATTAGACAAAAACATAACTTGTAAAAAAAATAACTAAGTTGATTTAGGACCCGTCCGTTGCGTCGAACCTGTTAAACGGCGAAAAATAGATACGTTGCGACGGTGCTGTCAAATATGAGATAAATATACTAAAAAACGTTGAACCCCACACACATGTTACGACGTGTTAATTCACAAAATTTAGAACGAGTCGTAAAACAAGAAACTTGCGAAAGATGAAAAGTATGGGGACCAAAATATTAAATAAAAAAGGTGTTGGGTTAAATTGTAAAAGATGAAAAGCTTTGAGTTAAAATGCAAAAGATGAAAACCTTTAGGCTAAAAATGATTTTTTTTTTTTTTTTTGAAAAATTTCTCATGCTTGGGGTTCATCATCAAAAAACAACATAATGTTGGTCATTTACAGTATAGAAATGTTAAATATAATACTATTAAAAAAAATCAAATAAATGCATGTTGCAGTCTATTGCGTTGTCGCCTATAACGGTGTGCAATTCTCGCTAAGCGTTGATCTCTACGTCAATAGTTGGTAACATGCTCTAAATATTTTTTTTTTTGTTATGAACAAATTTGATACCCCAAATTATTCAAATATCATCAAATTCTATATTATTATTTATATTAATTGTTAAAAACCTATTATAGCACCTCCAACGGTGTATGAATAAGCATCTGGGGCTCTATAATTTGGGGAATACGATAGCCTAATACAAGAAAAGTCGGCGTTAAGAAAAAAGATGTATCGATCAGTAAAAATAATACTTAGACCACCTGTAGTGGGGCGGTATTTTAAAAAAAAATTGAAAAAAAAAACGTCCGGAAACGCCCCCACCCCCATTACGGTAGGCGTTATTTAAAAAAAAAATAAAAAATTGAACTTTGGCGTTTTAATAATAACGCTAATATGCAAAGCAAGTGGCCAATGGGAGTGTTTGCTTTTTCTTTTGCATGTGTCCAAGGTTTGACTAGCCAATCACCAACTGTTTGTTTTTTTTTTATTGATTGGAAGGGGCATTATTAGGCATTATTCCCACTACGCCACTTTTGCAATAACGCCCCATGCTGACTGGGATGACACATGTCGGATAATGCCCTATGGTGGGGTGGGGGCATTATTTTTCTTAACCACTAGGGGGTGGTCTTACAATGATTCACTTATTTGAGTGACGTGAACAGGTAGAAATAGTGAGGGTGTCTCCTACGTACTTCACACCATTATAAATCTACCGGTTACCAAAATTCATATCACCATAACAAAGCTAACTAACCAGATATGTCTCAACAAACCACCACCATTCCATTGACATTCACCGTCCGGAGACATGAGCCGGAGCTCATCGTTCCTGCTAAACCGACACCTCGAGAACTGAAGCCTCTCTCCGACATTGACGATCAAGGCGGCCTTAGGTTTCATATTCCACTTATTCATATTTACCAAAGCAATCCAAAAATGGGAAACAAGAATCCGGCAAGTGTGATCAGGGATGCGTTGGCTAAGGCGTTGGTGTTTTACTATCCGTTCGCGGGCAGGCTAAAGGAAGGTCCAGGGAGGAAGCTTATGGTGGATTGCTCGGGCCAGGGTGCGTTGTTTATCGAGGCGGAGGCGGATGTTACGCTGAAGCAGTTCGGGGTGGAGCTTCAGCTGCCGTTCCCGTGTAGGGAAGAGCTTCTTTATGATGTTCCTGGCTCCAGTGGCATTCTTGATTCACCATTGTTGTTGATTCAGGTAAAACTTCATGTTGGCTAATCCTATAGAAAAAAGTAAGAAAGTTGTAACAAAGTTCTAGTTTCAAAACTATTAAAAGAATGCATGTAATTTAGGCTATGGGGTATGGGGCTTGGGTTGGGGGAAAACGCCCAAGCCACCACCCCAGGTGGGCTTGGGTTGGGGCGTGGCCCTTGGGGCTTGGCTTTCAAGCCGGGCGTGGGGCGGTCTTGACATGCTAGCTGGCTGCCTCCCATTCGCTCACCCCGCCATGTCATAGCGGCCTTTTGAAATTTTGAATTTTAAATTCAAACGGTTTGGGGGAAAACCAAACCGCAACCCGGGTCTCCCAACAACCCCTATAAATGTAACCCCCAACCCACTGGTCCCCCCATCCCACGAACCCGTTACCCCACTGGCCCAAGCTCGATCCTTTCAAGGCTTACTACGAATCCGTTCCGAGCGGCGAGTTAAGCCACGAGGACCGGGTGGCGGTGGCAAACATAGAGTTTCGAGGCAAAGAGCGAAATGCGTTCGACAAGATCGCCCTTTTTGAAATTTATCTAACGCTCTAGGTTTGTTATTTTGTAATTTTTAGAAATTATGTAATTTTTAGGATTATGTAATTTTTAAAATTTTAATGAAGTTGTAGGTTTTTTTTATAAATGTTGTGTGAATTTTATAAATTTTTTGTATTTTTTTTTGACAATCTGCCACGCGGTGCACCCAACCCAAGCCCAACTCACGCCCCGCCATACCCCGCGGACACGTCACTAGGCGGTGGGGGGGGGGGGTCCCATTCTACGTGTCAACAAATGCCTCAACCCAAGCCCAACCCAAGCCCCACCATACCCCACGATCTTAGTTTTGGGACAATCATCAAAATTTGAATGTTGACCAAGAAAAAAAAAAGATAGGGATTTAAAAAGTAAACATATTCAAAACCAACCCATTCATAAAACATTATATAAACAAAGTTGGCTAATGATTAAGGAAGGGTCCCTTTATTTCCACACCCCCTATTTTCTTATTTTCATATCTCTAGGTGTATGTATAGAATGTTGTTGCAGAAAAATAAATGCAATGAAATGTTTTTTTTTGTTTTACATGTATACGGCCAGTATAACATAATACGAGCCGTATACAATTTGTATACGAGCAATATAATGTTATACGACCAATGTATACGAGCCGTATAACATTATACGAGCAATATAATGTTATACGACCAAATGTATACGGGCCGTATAACATTATACGAGCATTATATACGGCCGCCCTAAAAGCTTATCTCACATGGTGTATACGGGCAGTATAAGATTATACGGCCCGTATACATTTAAAATAAACTGACAAAGACTGCTTTGTCAGTTCATTTTATTCTATACGGCCGTATAACCTTATACGGCCCGTATACACCATGTGAGAATAAGATTTACCATGTGGGATTATTAGGACCCTTAAGGAAACTAAAATTTAGCTGACATAAAGGTCCGTGGCTTCACAAAACAACTAATCTAATAGTTACACTTGTAAAGTGTCGGCTTCAACTGATGGTAATGGAGCCGACATTGAAAAGGGTCTCTTTAGCCGTAGGCTATGATAAAGCCGACTCTTTTAGCTACCGACACTTTACATGTGTAATTCTTAGGGGCTGTTTGGTAGCATCTGAATGACATTAAGAGGCTACCTCTTAATGAAATCATTTAAGAGTTTAACAAAGATAATGTAGAAGAATGTGATATGTGATGGTTTACCATTCAGATGTTACCTCTTATCCAGTCAGACATAAGGTTACCTCTTATTCATTCAGACATAAGGGTCACAAATAATTTCATTAAGAGGCAGCCTCTGAATGGATTAAGAGGCTACCAAACAGCCCCTTAGATTGCTTGTTTTGTTTACATGCTCTACTTTTTAATGTTTTTAGTGCCGGCTAGAATAGAGCCTCTTTAGCAAACTTTGCTAATTTGGCGTTTTCAGGAGGGTTGGTTTTGAATATATATGTTTTCAAATGCAAAAAATAATGCCTATTTTGTAATGTTTTTGGATCAGTATGTCTATTTTGATGATTTCTCATTAATTTTTTCTAGAGTAAACATCCGTTTTGCTACCTGTGGTTTGATCACTTTAATGGTTTTGCCCCAAACCTTTAAAAATAGCTAGTTTACTCCCTGATCTATAAAGCCTTTCATGATTTCACTCCCCACCTCTAACTCCATCCAAAATATTTGTTAACTAAAAGGGTATTTCAGTAATTTTATAAATAAAAGCAAGGGTATTTCAGTAATATATAACACATAGATACACTCTCAGTCTCTCATCTCACTGTCTCTTCTCCATCACAGAACCATCTCTCTCTATGCTCTCTCCCTCTTCACCATAACCAGCCACCACCAGATCACCACCAACAGCCACCATCCCCACCAACTCTACACCGACAAGAAGCGCCACCATCATCACCGCCAGTGACCCTCACCGCCGCCGTTTCATATTTGACTGCATTCCTCACTTCTTGTTGAACTTTCTTCAATGATTTAGGGTTTTTAATGAAAAGTCATTGCCCAGATCATTGTCGAAGAACTTGTTTCTGTCCCGGCCGACAAGATTTTCTACAAAACGGAACCAACATAGTTATAGCACCATTGATTAAATCTGAAATTAGAGATGAAAGGATTTTGCTTTTTTTATATTTCTAGGAGGTGTAGGATGTTTTTCAGATCTGTTTTTTCTACGGATCTGATCCAGATCTGTTCATCTATATCGACAACGATGGCGTGGAACACTACTAGAAAAATTAAAATTTCTGACACCATTTTCCGTAGGAAATGCGTCACAACTTGCGATTTTCTACGAATTTGTGACGAAATACGTATGTAGGAAAACCACTCGTAGGAAACTGGTTTCTTACGCATTTTCCTACCCATTTCTGACAGAAAAGGGCTGTCACAAATTGCTACACATTTTCTACGCATTTTCCTACACATTTTCTTCCGTTAAATGGGTAGGAAAATGCGTAGAAAATGTGTAGCAATTTGTGACAGCCCTTTTCTGTCAGAAATGGGTAGGAAAATGCGTAGAAAATGCGTAAGAAACCAGTTTCCTACGAGTGGTTTTCCTACATACGCATTTCGTCACAAATTCGTAGAAAATCGCGATTTGTGACGCATTTCCTACGGAAAATGGTGTCAGAAATTTTAATTTTTCTAGTACTGATGTATCTTTTTAAAAACACTCAAGTTGTTAAATATAAGAAGTTAGTTACTCTAATATCTTTTATAAATATATGTTTTTTTTTATAATAACAAACTATAGTATATATAAGAGCATACGTAGTGGGGCGGTATGCCCTTTGATAGCGCCGGAATAGCGCCGTGAACACCAAAACCACCGGCGCCATGTTTCAGAAATTTGGGGGAGGCGCCATTATTATCGCGGCGTGAGGGAGGGAGGTTATCAAGCTTGGACCAATCAAAAAAAGGTTAATGTTTTTATAATTATTTAATAAAAACGAAAATTAATAATTAGGTATTGATGGGTATGGGCTTTATGACTACGGGCCCCATAACGCCCACCCGTACACGTGGCGCGCCACTTGTCGCATAACGCCCACAAAGGGGCGTTATGACTACGCATGGCCTAATAGTTGGAGGTTCATTGTTCACCAATCACTTCATAGTTAGGAAAATCGTCCTTACAACAACTTAAATTTTGTTTTTTTCCATACTATAATAGGTATTGCCAACAAACTATCAGTGTTAGTGACATAACAGATGAAAGAAAACAGAAAGTTACACCAGACTAAATTTGCAATAAAAGTCGAATGAACTATCAAACTCCATTGATGTCACTATACAGAACTGCCTTAAATCGAGACCCACAAGTATGAATCGACTTGTTACTTGAAGCCGCCACCGCCGTCCACCGCCCGCAGTTCTCCGACGTGGCTCCGGCCGGCTCCACCGCAGCCGTCGTCACCCGAACCACCACCATCGACACCATAACATCGTCATCATCATAATTATCTTCAACTGCAGAACATCCCCGTCATCCTCATCTCCGATGAAAAGAAAAACGGCCGGTGCCGGTAAGAACGAGAGAGTTTGGGGTTGTGTGGCGGTAGTTCAATTTAATTTATATATTAAATAATAAAAAAGTTAATATCTTTAAGAATCCCGTGTATTGTACGGGTTGAGTAAATTTAATTTTATATATTAAATAATGAAAAAAGTTATAAAAGAACATGAACAGAGGTAACGTTCGCCTTAAACACTATTTATTATCGTTCTAATGCTTGTTTTGCGAGAAATTAAAAGCCGTAAATCACGTGTTTATATGGTAATAATAAAATATAGTAATAATAAAACTAGTTGCCTCCACTGAGTCTGAACCAAGCCACTACCACTACTGTCGTCTTTGACCGGCTGAGTTGAAGAAGCTTGATATTGACCAGGTTAACAATACATATGTATAACACGGGTATAGACAGATTGACCCGCGTTAAATCTGACATGAACCGAACCGTGACCCGAGCCGAAACAAAACCGGAACCATCATGAAGTGTAATTTAAACAAATAATTTTCCATCACAAATGTGTAGCAAGTTGCTACACATTTCCTACACAATAAATTTTCCATCACAAATGCGTAGCTAGTTGCTACACATTTCCTACACAATATGGTAATGAATTTTCCATCACAAATGCGTAGCAAGTTGCTACACATTTCCTACACAATAAATTTTACATCACAAATGCGTAACAAGTTGCTACACATTTCCTACACAATATGGTAATAAATTTTCCATCACAAATGCGTAGCAAGTTGCTACACATTTCCTACACAATAAATTTTCCATCACAAATGCGTAACAAGTTGCTACACATTTCCTACGCAATAATTAATAATAATGCTGATTAAACATTAAAATATAATCTAAGTATAATAATAAATAATTCGTCATAAATGCGTAGCAAGTTGCTACGCATTTCTGACGCAACAATTAATATTTAAATGAATTTAACATATAAATCTAATTCCAACAAATAAATAATGGTTCCGTCGGAAATGCGTAGCAAGTTGCTACGCATTTCTGACACAATACTTAGAATTAGTATATTTGTCATTATTGTGTCACAAATTACCCAAAAAAATCAAGGTCTTCTTTCCGTAGGAAATGCGTAGTAAATGTGTCAGAATTTGTGACGCATTTTTTTGCGTAGGAAATTTCCGTAGCAAAATGACCACTTTTCTAGTAGTGGAAGTGGTGGTGGCTTCCAAAAGGTATAAGAGAAAGAGAGAGAGATAAGGAGAAATGGTGACGGCGATTCGTGCAGGTGGTGGTGTCTAATGGTGATGGCGGTTCGTGGAGGTGGTGGTGAAATTGATGTTCGATTTTTTTAGTTTGCTGTTGAAGAATTGTTTTATTTACTACATAGTCAAAGCATGTGATGATGATAGTGGGGTGGTTAGAGAGAGAAAGAAATAAAGATGGTGGTGGCCGGCTCCGATTTCAGGTGGTGGCCGCCGACTGGGATGTTGATGGTGGTGGTCGGCTGGGATGGAGATGGTGGGGGCTGGTGGTGGTGGCTAGGGTTAGAATGGGTGATATAAAAAATAAATAAATAAGAAATGGATTGGATTTTTGTAGGTAATATAATAAATAAATAATAGAATATTAATATGTAAATTTACTGAATTACCCTCACTTTGAACTGAAAATACAAAAGTGCCCTTACTTTTAACGACAAAAATGAACAGAGTTAAGGTCGGGGAGTATATTAGAGAATCAATAGAAACATCAGGGAGTAAACTGGTTATTTTTAAAGGTTTGGGGCAAAACCGTTAAAGTGGCCAAACCACAGGGAGCAAAACGGAAGTTTACTCTTTTTTCTAAATAACTTTAAGACAAAAAAATCAAATATAATACCCTTATCATACAAAATGTACGAATAGGATGAAAATGTAAAAAAAATGCGGTGGAATTTTCGTAATTATTTACTCGTAGAATAATTATCAAAATTACTCTACAAATGATCTTGTAGGGTAATTTAGATCTTGTAGAGTAATTTTGTAAAATGTTCTTGTAGATAATTTTGATCTTATAAAGTAATTTTGTAGAGTATCATAATTACTCTACAAATAATCTTGTATTGTAATTTTGATTTTGTAAGGTAATTTTGTAGAGTATCATAATTACTCTACAAATGATATTGTAGAGTAATTTTGAATTGTATGTTATTTGATAAACTTGCAGAGTAATTTTGATACACTTGTAGAGTAATTTTGATTTTGATAATTACCCTACAAGATTATAATTACTCTACAAGATCATTTTTATGGTAATTTTGATAATTACCCTACGAGCAAATAATTACGAAAATGACGCCGCGTTTTTTGGCTTTTTCATGTCTTTCGTACGTTTTGTACGATAAGGCACTTTGTACTTTAACTTAACCCTAGCTTTAATTGCTTTATAGTTTAAAGTATTTTTGATGGCTTTATGCACAAGTATAATAACTTAATTTTAAGATTTTTTATTTGATTTTATGCATTTGACATCAATAGATAAATGGAAAATTATGAATAAGAATCTAAATACATACAATTTTGAACTTTAATACAATGAGATCATCAAGAGGTTACTTAGTATAGCAGAAAGTTCACTTTAAAACTATTTTCTGTTTGAAAAAGTTATGTTCGATACAAAATTAAAAGTTTCCGTGAATTAAATCATGACAAAATGTCTTTGAAAAAGTTAATCTTTGTAAAAGAACACACAAACATATACACGTGACTACGTATGGCCACATAAACACGCACATAAAAACATACAAGTGAACACAGTTGACGGTCCTTACATAACCAGTCATCCATAATATCAAACAAATCATTTTCGTCTTTGGTAAATTTACCAAGGGCTATAGTCATCGTAATCCTCCTATTCAACTACTTCTGTGATGGGCCTGGAAGGGGGGGGGGGGGGGCATGTCAAGTATCAGCTTGGGACCATGTCTTCTTAGGACTATTCTGGATGTACAATTCAATTTCAGTAGTCATATTTCATTTCAGCATGTAGTGATATGTTTTAAATGACAAATTGGTTTAAAATCCACCGACACTAAATTCACTATTTCCATCAATTTTGATTGACAGGTGACACGACTATTATGTGGAGGTTTCATCATTGTTGTACGATTTAATCATACCATGTCCGATGCATTCGGATACATACAGTTTTTGACAGCATTAAGTGAAATGGCAAAAGGCGCATCCACACCGTCGACATTGCCTGTTTGGCAAAGAGAGTTGTTTTGTGCAAGAGACCCACCGCGTGTGACATGCACGCATCACGAGTATGATGAGGTGGTAGACACCAATGGTACAATCATCCCATTGGAAAACATGGAAACTAGGTCATTTTTCTTTGGACCAACCGAGATTTCAGCCATTCGCAGGTTCGTTCCAAGACACCTCACACGTTGTACCACATTTGAGGTCCTAACAGCTTGCCTTTGGCGATGTCGTACAATCGCGCTCCAACCAAACCCTGAAGATGAAATGCGCGTGATGATCATAGTCAACGCTCGTTTAAAGTTCAAGCATCGGATCCCCGTAGGATACTATGGAAATGCTTTTGCCGTCCCGGCTACCATTTCCAAAGCTCGAGACCTATGTAACAAACCGCTAGGACACGCATTAGAGCTTGTGATAAAAGCCAAATCTGAAGCAACTGAAGAGTACCTGAAATCCGTCGCAGATCTAATGGTTATCAAAGGACGACCAAACTTCACAACTGTTGGAAACTTTATGGTGTCAAATGTGACACGTTCTGGATTACATGAAATTGATTTCGGGTGGGGAAAAGCGGTCTATGCAGGGCCTGATCACCATATTGCTGGTTTCTATACACGTCATATAAATCATAAGGGCGAGTCTGGAATCTTGGTACCCATATGGTTGCCAAGTGTTGCTATGAAGAGATTTGTCAAAGAGCTAGATAAGATGTTGGCGCGAGACGATAACGATGATCATGTTAACCCAAAACACGTAGTTGCAAATTCCAAACTATAGTTTCCTGTTATGATTCGACAGGTGATCATACAAACAAGCTATTTAGATGTGGTTTTCATAATAGAAATGTTAGAAGTTTATATGTATGAACTAAATAATTGTAAGACTCATAAGTCGGTTATGTATTGTATAATCTTATTTCTAAATAATCAATCAACGTTTACTTCCAAGTTACATATGCTGAAGGTTATCAATAACAAGAAAATAGGAATCAATGTGATCAAGAATGCCTATTCTACATGTTTGGTGTCAAACAAGACTGCAAGTCTTCAACTAAATTTGAGGTTATAAGGTTGAAATGAAAATAAAAAAAAGTACAAAATGATATTACTTAATTTTAAAATGTAAGACGTTGATAATTGGCTTCAGTTCTAGACCGCAAAATCTGAGAACTAGTTTTTGAAACAAACCAAACCAAAACCCATTTTCTTAGAGACTTTAGAACCAAGAACCGAACTGGATATAGCTGGTCCGGTCCGAGTTTGATTCTTAACTGATGGACTTGGAAACAAAAAAGATGAATCAAGGTATATGGTCGATCCATGAATATTTCAGGCACAACACCACGAGAAATATTCAACTCTTACAAGCTTCTATAGCATTGTTTGAAGAATCTCGCTTGGTTTGCTTCCATTCACAATTATCTTTAGCTACATGCTTTAATCCAAACCTATTTTCAACCATTTCCCAAACCACACATTTTGACGCCTCACGAAGAATGGTTTTCAATATTAAATTTATTGCTATCTTTTAACTCTATCAACTAAGGATAAAAATAGTAAGAACAGATTTGTGAAACTAGGCTAAAATCTCATGTATTACACGAGTTGATAAATGAATTTAAAACATTATTTTCTTTCAAGGGTATCAACTTTGATTTTTTAAGCCCTTGTTTTTTTTTTTTTCATTCTTACCATCCAACCACATTATTATCTGAAAATTTTTAGAAATTAAAAAAAAGTTACCATCATTATTCTTCATTTTTTAATATATTAACCAACATAATTTTGAACTTTGTAAAACTTCTAAATAAAAAATACAAGTTATTCAAAAAATTAATAACCACGTAATAGGTATTCAAAATCATGTAATTTTTTTAAAGAAAACTATAGGCTACTCGAATTAAAAAGAATGAAATGCTTGTTGTTAATACGATGTAATTTAAAAAAAAAAATATTATCATATGAAAAAGTTATAGCCGTTTGAAAATAAAGGGGGAAAGTGTATAAGTGAGAAAAGACCAGAATACCTTTTCTCTATTTATTTAATCAATTGTTTGAACCTTATATTTACGAAAATGCCACCACCTAGTTTTGAACCATTGATCTTGATCTTGTGAGATCAATGGTTGAGCTTGTCTCCTACACTTCGTACAATAATTCTCTCTTCTACATGATCTCTTATCGTTCAAATATATATTTATAAACTATTTTCCCTGTCCAGGTTTAAACGTGGAACCTCCACTCTAAGAGGCATGTGCCTCTACCAAGGGGCTAGCCCCACATTGGCATTTGTTCCATTTATATAACTAATTCCTATAGATATGTGAAATTGCAAAATTCTTTTTTTTCGTTTTGGACATAATTTTGTACGTTGCATTTGCCAATTTCCTAAAAGTTGGTCCACAACATGTGTATCATGCTTCTCGATTCTAAAGCCTTTAGTATTATTAGATTCACTGTACACAGTACACAATTTCATAGATAGTTCCCGTGATTTAGCCCAAGCAACACCTTTGGAGAGTCTAAGGCCATGGGGTGTACCTTGACATCTAGGGTGTTAACGATGAGATGACATGTTAAACGATATTGCAAACCACTCACTTCTTGTGTTAAGAGGTGTTAAAGTGATTATATGTTAACGTGTTAACATGATGTTAAAAGATTGTCTTAATTTGTTTTTCCTTTTTTACACCCAAATCATTAAAAGTTTTTACACTCATACCATTAAAATAATAAAGTTAAAGGGGATTAAACCATTTCCTTGATGTGAGTTAAGTGAAATGGAGAAAAGTAAGTGATGTGGCACCTAGGTGGTGTTAAAAAGAGTTAAAGTATACCTCAAGGACTAAGGGTTTAAAGCTGCAAATTTAGGTTTCGTGGTTTATATTTTGTAACACCACCATCACCACTTGAAACAACTCGTTTTTTACCACTGCCAGCTTTGCCCCTTCTAGTCTACCAAATCGAGATTCTTGAAAATCTGAATCTAAGAATAAAAAAGGAGATTCTTGCAAATGACTCATAGAAATGCTTGAAATTAAAGAACTTCAGTTGTCAACGCAAGAACTCCCATTGACTCCGCCAATTAAATCAAATCAAAACCTCAGTTTTTGTTGGGATGTATCAAAGCCCTTTGATTAGAGATGATATTAGGGTTGGGTGAACGATGAAATTTTGCAATAAATATATATGTTTTATTTTTCTTTTCTTTTTAAATAGTTTTTATATTAATATGAGTAATTTACACAAACAATGGCTTTTTTTTTTAAATAGTGTTAATTATATAAATGGCCTCTTTGATTAGGCTGGAGGGTGTGGGGGCGCCACCCTCGCCAGCTGGACACCTATAGCGCCCCAAGGCGCTATCGAACCACAACTCAGGCGCTATGGCGGGGCGCCATTGAAGGCTCGCCACCATGGTAACGAGCTCGAAAGGGCTTTATCAGGTGGGGCCCATGTAAATTCACCAATGAAATCTTTTTATTCTTTTTTAATTTTTATTAATAGGGGGGCTCCATCCACACCATGTAAATTAAAGGGGGCTCCATAGGTGAGGTGGATCCTAGGTGGCACTGACGTGGACTTGATAAAGCCCATGGAGCTCCAACCACACCCTATAGCCTTATAAAAGAGGATTTTGGGCATTTTACCTAAAGTTAACAAATATTTAACGCCTATTAGACTCAATACTCCAAAGTGTTACAAAATAAATATCATATTATCATGAAACCTGAACCGCTAAACTTGCAACTTTAAATCCTTAGATCACCCTAAAGATATTATGTGAATTGGATCACATGTACAATTTGTGTAATTAACTCTTGTCAAAATTAAATTGTATGTTTATACGATGAATCAGATAAAAAACTATTATTTAGAAGTGTGAGAAGGACGGCACTTGCGGATAACACATGGCATGCTAATATATATAGGAGAAGGATCCGTTAGTAACCACCCTTTATTGCGAGAATCGCGAGAACCAATGTGAACGCAACCAAAAATACCTAAAAAATCTAAAAAACACCCCAATTTTTTTTTTACTATTTTTTTTTTTGGAAAAATCGCTATATTTCGTCAATAATAATAAAAAGTTTAAAAAAAAATTCGAGTAACAGTTATACATGCACATGTGCATATATATCATTTCTTTGACAAATTCTGTAATTTACTACAAATATCAGACAATTGCACTTTCATTTACACTACCATTCATAATACACTACTTTTTACATTAACAATAATAGAAATGCACATGTGCATCTATATGTATGAACTTGTTATAACATTAACAACACTAGAAATGCACATGTGCATATATATATATGAACATGTTATAACGTGTTTTAGTACACCACTTTGAATACACATTCCCTTTCATCTATCATACCATCCATAATACACTACCATTACCTCCTACCATCCGTAATACAATACCATTGCTTTTTATCATCCATAATACAATACTATTACTAATATTTTACTTTATTATATGTACAACAACACCCTTTATACCATCCAAACAACATATTACATCATAAAGTGACAAATATAATCAAACCATCAACCACTAGATATAACTAACCAAAACACATGTATATGGGCCTACTTCATCGTTTAAAATCACAAACTTTTTGTACCAAAACACCTTATTTCATGTTGATACATATAGATGCACATGTGCATTTCTAATATTGGTAATGTAAAAAGTAGTGTATTACATATGGTAGTGTAAATAAAAGTGCATTTTTCTACTACTAGTAATATATTACGGAATTTGTCCAAAAATGATACATATGCACATGTGCATCCATATCTGCTACTCGAAAAAACAAGTTTTTTTTGGTAACCAAATATAGCGATTTTTATTAGAAAAATATAAAAAAAAAATTGTGGGTTTTTTGGATTTTTTAGGTATTTTTTTGTGTTCACATTGGTTCTCGCGGCTCTCACAATAAGGGTGGTTCTCAAATGAACCTTACCTTATATATATATATATATATATATAGGGTAAGGTTCATGCGAGAACCACCTTTATTGCGAGAACCGCGAGAACCAATGTGAACACAACCAAAAATACCTAAAAAAACCTAAAAAAAAACCTAAAAAAACCTAACACCCACCCCCCCCCCCCAAAAAAAAAAAAACCTAACCACCCCCCCAAGCTAAATGCTAAAAACTAAACCCCCAAAAAACCTAACCCCCCCCCCCCACCCAAAAACCTAAACCCCCCTCCCCCACCCCCCAAAAACCTAAACCCCCCACCCCACTGTAACGCCCCGCTCTTTTGTACTTTCCATTTATAGAAAGTTTTGTTCGTATTTCTATTTTTGAAAACCTTGTATTCTTGTAATCGTTCTTTCTTTGTAATCATTGTAAAACCGAGACTTGGATCATTAATGAAACTCGTATTCTGTTACAAATATGTTATACACACTCTATATATGCTCGTATGTTCGTTTGTAAATCGATTGTTGATTATTCATTATTCTTGGAAACTAGGTGCTAAACTTGCTATTATTTAAACTCGTGTTATATATGTATTCCATTCATGATTGAGCATTTGAATTGAGAAACAATTTGGTATTTATTCGGGATGTTCGCGAACTTATGTTAAACAAATAAACACGTGACATTTATATTTCATGCGAAACTTATGCTTAGTCATATTCAATTTACACTTGGGCATACTTTAGAACATGTTACATATGCCTAGGAACACTAATTTAATCATAAAATCCGTATTAGGTGACATGGGAATAAGTTGCAATTCGTTAAAACGTAAAATAAAAATTTTGTGCTTCTGGTCCAGGCTTACGGACCGTAAGCCTCTACCCTTACGGTCCGTAAGGGGTGTCTGGGCGGACAGAATTCGCAGCAGCCCGCGTTTTTGCACGAAATCCCACTTTCTTAACCCCTCCAATCAGCTCTAATCCACCTCTAATCACCTCCAATCATCCCTAACCTCTTCCCCTATAAATACAACCCTTCTCCAAGCATTTTTACACTTTCACAACTCTCTACAACTCACAAAATACTCTCAAATCTCTTGCAAATTCAGTTTCTAGACAGATTCATACTCTTGCACTAAAGTGAGTGTAACTTGCTCATTTCTTAACCAAATCACTTGGTTCTTCTTCCTACTTCTATGGATAATCTTGGGGTTTGATTCCTTGGTTTCTCCTTGGAGAAATCAGACCTGGAATTGCCCTAAATATGTCTGTAAACTTTCTGTTTTGTTTATACTCTTTCAAAACTTGTTTAAACTTATCAAGACTCATCTCAAGATTATGTACTAATGCTCACAACCCTTCCTATGGTTGATTAGGTGTTAGAAACATGTTTGAGACATCTAAATCAGAGGTTAAACCTCAAATATTTTCTGTTTTGTTTAGGGTATTTAACCTATAAGTCATGTCAAGCTTAGACCTTGATGAATGAGTGATTATGGAACAACTTGGGTTGTCCAAACATAAAATCCTCACATGATTTGATGATTTCTCTTTAGTTAGGTTGTTTATATTATTGTACTAATCCTAGTTCGTGACCCTCCTTGGTTGTTTTTACATCAAGTGAAGCGGTGAACATTCAAGGGGTTCCTAAACGGAAGCTTGTTCTTCCTACCCCATACATGACTTCCATGATAACTCGAGGTGCCTAAATGAGGATTCTAATCTTCTACCTCCTACATGAATTATTGGACTAAATATTATGTAACCTAGATATATATATACTCATTCGAACCTTTAATGTTGAACTTGTGTTTATATGTTAAAGTAGTAGAATATCATCTAAGACTTTAAAACCTTGATATGATTCTAATGGGTGTACTAACCATGAAATACAATATAACCCTAGTGGTTACATAGTGTCATATAAGAGTTATAAGTTAAAGATGATTATTTTTAATATCATACTTTATGTTATGTTAAACTCCAAATTTATAATCTTCCGTTAAACGCCAAACTCACACACCTATATTTCCTCGTGTAGAAGGACTAGGTGCTCCAAACTAATCCATCCACCAACTCACTCGCGGGATTTCAAGTAGGGAAGCTTGCAACCACCGTGAGTATACTCGATCCTTTTTTCCCCTTTACACTTTGGGATGCAACATGTATAACTATGCAAACAACTTTTAAACTCAATTAAACTTACTCTATCCATGATTAAACATGAAACTAATGTGACTTACTTGTTATTCTCGTATGCTATATGAACGATTTGGAACGTTATATGCTCATTAACTTTGCTCGCCCACCTTAACAATTATAGCGCTATAGGATTAACGCCCCGCCCGTTATACTTTTGGGTATTGTTAAGTTAAACATTACCACCCCGCTAAACTATTGGGATTAGGCTATTTTATGCGTTGTATTCTAGGGTTTGATCATATTGTACGCCAAAAATTGCATACTAGTAATCACATATTATGAATCATGTTGGATTTGAGTTTTTATTCTATTATGCTATGTAAACAAACTTGTATACTCGCCTTTGACTTTGCATTGAAACTCTATTTTAATACATGTTGCAGGTTAAATTGTTGAAGTATGTTGAAAGATGAAACAAGTATAGGGTGGACTAGATACACACCTACAAAGCGTTTATCTTTTAATGTTATGTTATTTGTTGAAACAATGTTGTATTTCGTTTTGATTATTGTATGACAATTTAGCACTTGCAATGAAATTTGAATTTAATTAAATATTGTCACATAGTGTTATGAAGTCTCTAGCAATCTATACACACTTCGTCTCATCCCGATGTTTCCGCCATCGGTTGGGGTGTGACAGATTGGTATCAGAGCCATAACTTTAGGGAATTAGGAAAATTGCCATGCTTTTGCCCTAATCTATAGTTTTAGGAATTTTGCCTCTTATGTGTTGTTTAAAACTTTTGTACTCTACCATGCATGATTCCTAGCTATACTTCTTGTTGATTAAATTTATATGCCTTTCCTAAGGTTAACATGAATACACTTTGTCTATTTGTATACTCTTGTAACACAAACGGGATAACTTTACCAAAATAGGCGTGAAACCCACAATTTAGTAAACGACTCTCATTCTACCTTAAACTATTTTTGAACGAAATTACACCATTAAGCTAGGAGTGAAATCCACAACTTAATGGTAATTTCCATTTCAACTCTTGTGGACTCTTGTCATAGTTTCGAAATTTTATTTGACCCGACAAGTACCAACCACATTTAGGGTACGAAATCGTCAAGTTAGGGGAGAAACCCGCATCTCGTCGATTAAGTCCCATTCCTCGATTTTCAATCTCGCCAAAGTCCCGATTGTTTCAATCAATTAGAGATGTGTAGTAACCGGAAGGGTAAGATACCGTTAATCGCTTCTCAACGAGAGTATCTTACCTATAGGCCAAAGCACGTTTTCTCTAATTCGAAAGAACTTTCGACCCACTTTGGAATAGTCGACGTTTCTCTACCCGAAACAATCCTATGTTTTATTGAGCCTTTCTTTTATGTATCTCAATTTATATGTGATTTTATACTTGAACGTTCGTTCTTTTCAAATTTTGGTTTACTCCCCCCAAGCTAAATGCTAAAAACTAAACCCCAAAAAAACCTTAAAAAAACCTAACCCCCCACCCCACCCCCCCCCCCCACCCAAAAACCTAAACCCCCCTCCCCCACTCCCCAAAAACCTAAATCCCCCACCCCAAGCTAAAATGCTAAAAACTAAACCTCCAAAAAACCTAAAAAAATCTAAACAAAATCTTAAAAAATCAAAATAAAATCTAAATTTTTTTTTTAATATTTTTTATGTTAAAATCGCTACTTTTAGTAGCCAAAAAAAGTTTTTTTAAAATTTTTTTTTTTGGCTACTAAAAGTAGCGATTTTTGTATAAAAAATATTTAAAAAAAAATTTGTGTGTTTTTTAGCTATTTTTAGGCATTTTTTGTTGTGTTCACATTGGTTCTCGCGGTTCTCGCAATAAGGGGTGGTTCCTAACGGATCTTTGTCCTATATATATATATATATATATATATGGAATTTTACCTTAAGTTAACATAAATATTAACGTTAGTTAGCCTCAATACTTCAAAGTGTTACAAAATAATAATCACGAAACCTGAACCGTTAACTTGCAACTTTAAGCCCTTAGATCACCCCAAGGTATTACGTGAACTAAATCACATGAAAGAATTTGTGTATTTTTTGTCAATATGTTAAATTGTGTGCGTATACGATGAATCTAATATAAAAGATTATTTACAATTGTGAGAAGGACGTTACTTGCGGATAACAAATGGCATGCTACAATATATATAGGATTTGCTTCAAGAAAAAATTCCTTCCAAGTTTGAGAACTTAAGAACCCTTTTCAACCAAAAAGAACATGGCACATCACTAAAAGGAGATGAAAACCGAAAGGGTAGTTTCAACATTTTACATGACAGTTTTTTCTCTCTTCTAAAGTCATTTGATATCCTTCTCTCTCTCTCTCTCTTTCTCTTTCTCTCTCTCTCTCTCTCTCTTTTCTTTTTAAATCATTGTTGGATCTAAGAGTGTGTGCTTGTATGTGTTATTGATAAAAACTGTTTAACAATTTAATTGATCATTAATACAAGTAAATAATAAAAATATCAATCAAACAGTAACTAGATTTATAAGGAATGATTGTATAATGATTTCTCATTACTGAATTCAGCAATACATCATAGCACAGAGATCACTCTCCCTCACCAGGGGAACTCTCTCTTGCTATAGCCTTTCTCTCTCTAGATTCTGAAATCTGAGATATTCAATTGTAAGAATTTACAATTATATCATTTTACTGTTCTATTTATAGTAAGAGAAAAGAACTGCCGGTGACGTCACCATGAAAGAGACCCTAAACAACCCTAACAAAGTATGGCTACCAGTAGTTTGCAAAACTACTGGACATAAAGCTAAAATAACCGAGAAACATAAACTACTGGAAGTGCATAAGAAACTCCTAGTAAACCAAACTACTGGAGGAATTCAGTACTTTTGGTTTCCAACACTTCTGTTTGTTGACTTGTTGACCATCACTTTTGTAGGATCGAATTCGGACCTAAACGAGTCGTGTAGAAGAGTTTTTCACCGAAACAAGAGGCGGAAACAAATGTTTCGATGTAATTCAGTACGTATTCACTTTAAACTGTCGAAATATATTGATAGAATGACGTTTACAACCTGTCGACACTTCGGCAGCACTTCGTGGCTCACCGGAAGACAACACCTAGAACTATGACTGAGATTCCGCTCCAAGGCCTATATATACTACATGTGATTTCGCTTATGTGTACATGACACATAAGCGAGACCTTACAATTGCCATAAAAGCGAAATTAACATTCTGATATATGAGCGAAATCTCCTAGGACACATGAGTGGAATCCTATTCTTGACATATGAGAGGAATCGGAAAATAACATATTTACCGAAAACAAACTTTAACTATCTAATCCTATTTGTCTTATATGTGATGATGTCATTGATGACATCACTTTGATGATGTCATGATGACATCATGCTTGAACATCTTCGCAACGAACTGAGACACGACTGAAGACGTAGACGACAGACGGATGCACCAACAAACTCCCCCTCGGATGTTGACGGAGTCTTCAGTGTCGAGTCTTTGCATCTTTAGTCTTTATCAGTCCTCTCGAACTCTTTGAAGTGTCTGACATTGTAAGAATCCTCAATCTCTATCTTCTCTTCTCTTTTCATCACCAACATACTCCTTCCTTAAAGTATCTTCAGACTCCCCCTTTCAATATACTGGGATCGCAGTCTGGCTTGATGAAAACACAGAGTCATCAGGTATCGGAACCTGACACTCTATCTTCAGGTTCAAGATTGAAACCTGGCTATACCTGCACATGCTCTACCCAAAAATAAATTTTCTAATGATAACTTGAACACAATCAGACATCACTCGAAAATATCACAAAAATGATCTAACATTTATAGTCTCTGAAGAACCACTTACAGAAGTATTATTTTCATTTTCAAAACAACACACTCTCCCAAACCATCTGTTCATCATGTCTAGCACTTGGAATTTTGAAAATCAGCTTTTCAATATCAGTTGTCGAAAATCTTTTTGGATTTTTCAAAACTTTATGCTAAAACACACTAAAAATCTTTTTTGAAATTTTTGAATGTAAAGAAATGCAGTAAAGAAATATTTGCAGACAATATTTTTTTTTGGGAGTTTGCGTAAGAGGATCATATCAGTTTCTGAGACAAATCACCAACACCGTTAAGCTTCATTACATTTTAAGTTCTAAACGATTCACTTAGATTGTCAGTATACTGATCCACTTAAATTTTCACACAAAGTTCAACTGCTTCGAGATACGAGATTAATGTCTTAGATACTTAAACTTAATCGCGTGTCCCACCTCAGAATATACTCCCGTATCCAGATCCCAATAATCAGTCTTACAGGTAATTATGACATCAATGATATTTGTATATAAATTAGGTAATGCGAGGGCCGAGGGATCTCAGGTCGATACTTCCGTATACGCAGAGAGATATCAGCTTCGACTTTAAGGAATGTCCCCTTTAGAGGATCTTTTAGCTACAATAGCAGCGACTATCAATTTTATTGTTTCATCAGCATACTGAGGGTTTATGCTATGTTTCAAGCATTTGCAGAAAGTATTATTCGAGGACTAGGTCAGAACTACCGTTCAGCAGAAGTCCTGGAATAATACCCCAGACATCATTGAGTATAAAGACCTAGTATATCAGATTATGAGACCTTTCAAACGAGATTTCGGGGGTTACCCATATATCCGAGAGATGTTTCCCCACGATATAAGCAAGTTTGAAATTTAGGTTTATATCTCGTCACAATCTACTAAATGTGCAAAAACCTACTGGCACATCATCAGTGAGACCGCTTATCACATTTTTACTTTCCAATTCTTTAGCATGCTGTGATCGTCCACTGATGTACTATCATTTCCTCTTTTATACAACAAAACTCATTTTTCATTTTATCATGTTTTTGACTTTTTCAAATTTTCAAATGTTTTTGGATTTTCTGAAATTTCTTACTCCCCCTAAAATGCAAACACATTTTAGGAAATTTGAAAACAAACTGTACAATAAAATGACAACCGATATCGAATTACCTCAATTCGCCATTCACTTGGCATAAACAATCAGAACTCCCCCTCAAACTATTTTCCCATTTAGATTTCAAAACACTTAAGTTTGTTTTAATCAAATGGTTTTTCCGGAAAATAAGTTTGAATTTACCACTTGTAAAGTTAGGGATGTGGTTCATCATTTTGTCTTCAACCACTTGTAGAAAATCAAGTACAAATTAATGTCCTTGATTTACCACTTGTACTAAAAACACAATCAAATACACAGAATGATGCCGATTCCTGATCCACGATTACCAAATTGGGATCTCCGGCAAGTCCACAGACTTACTGTTCATAGTATGAACCATCCCAGTCACAAACCAAGGATGGTTCAACTTTATCTTTCTGCATCTTCTTCTCATAGAACTCTTTAACCCCTTTGACTTTTCAATCAATCATTTTACCAAAAATGTGTTTCACAGTGGGGTTAAAGGCTTTTTCAACATCAAAAACCTTGTTATCATCATAAAATTGGTTTGATATTTCAACTTTACCAATTTTCTTCTTAAAATTTTCAGCCCGGAGTGGTGGAAAATTATCATCATCCACAGTCAGAACTGATTTTTCTCCTTTTATCTCAAACTGTGGCTCCTCTGATTTTGTGGAATCAGATTCATCGGCAGAAGATAATTCCTCTGATTTTGATCTATCAGAATCATCGCTAGAGCTTTCATCAGCTTTCTTAACAACCCATTTCTGGTTGTCAGATATGGCTCTCTTCTTGTAAAACTTGTTTGAACATTCACCAATTTCAAATGTAGAATTTTTGAAAAGTTTGATTCTGTCAATTAGTGGTTCAAACTCAACCCTTTGTTCTTTCAGTTTACGAGAAACTCCCTGTTTTGACTGTATTGCCTTTGAACAATCTTTGACAATATGTCCAACATTGTTGCATTTGAAACAGGTTCTTGTTTCTTTCATCTCTTCTTGCTTCTTTGCAAGGAATTCTTTGTTCGATTGCCTCCAGAATTCTTTCTTTTCTTCCTCTTCTGAGCTAGTTCCTGAAACAAATGTCATCTTTGATTTAAAATCACGAACATATTTTTCATTTTTCTGTTGGAATAAATCCAAGACCTTTCTTTTTGAAATTACGGTTAGGGTTTGATTTCTTATGAAAACCAGAACCAGAACGGTAACCCCTTTTCTTGTTTAAACGTTGTTGAACTCTTGAGGTGTAAGGTTTAGGTTTACCATTAAGATTTAAATATTTTATTTCCGAAATATTAATTTCTGGTAGTTTGAAAACCTTTTTGATCAATTCAGTTTTGACACCTCTTATTGGAAATTCCTCATCAAAATATAATTTGTCAGAATCATTCAATGTATATGCAACTTTGAATGTTTCGTCACTCAAATTAGATTTTGATAACAGGAATTCTTTATTATAAACCCTTTTAACTGAAGACTTTTGACTGTTGACTGTTGAACTCGAACTTTCAGAACCAGACATTGACCCTGACTCTGATTTTGACTCTGAGTTTGACTCCTCAGTTTCATCTTTATCCAACACCTGATCGACGACTTTCTTTATTAACTCGGACTCATGATCAGTGTCAGATGATGTAAACACGACATCAATATTTTCTGGCAAATTGACTGACGACTCCGACTCCCACTGTAAATTTGTTGCTTTTTCGACTCTTTCCTGATTTGGATTCCTGGGCAAATATCCATTTTCTAACGGGGGTGGACACTTGTTGTAACCAACATCTTGTTTCTTACCAGAATCCTTCTTATCAGTCTTTTTCTTTGAGTCATTCTTCTTCTTGTTCTTCTTTTCTGGAGTCTTTTCTTCAGTCACTTTTCCATCATCATTCTTTTCTTCAGTTACTTCATCCTCTTCAAATGCCTTCATGCCTTCAACAGTTGGATAAATCCTGTCAATGAGTTTCGATTCTTTGCAGTTCCAGTTTCTGTTCAAGAGCAGCACACTTCTCAATGTAATTGTTCACCACTTTTTGCTTCGTCATAAAAGCTCCTTGAAGTGTTTTCATCGCTGTTGCTTGTTCTTCACTAGTTAAATTGTATTGGTTCATTGCTTTGTTCAGTACATCATAAGATTCCTTCAAACTATTCAAGTTATAGATCAGTGTACTGTTCTGCTTCTTCACAGCTTCACAGTTTTCACACTTCACTGGAATCTTCTTTGCATCAACTTCCTCATCAACTTTGAACTTTGCAACTTCAACCTTTACTTTCCTTTTGATCACTGGAATTTCTTCATCATCACTGCTCACTGGAGTCTTGACCTTTTTCTTCTTCTTCTTTTTAACCTTTTCATCTTCACTGTCACTTTCAGCAATCAGTTTCATATCAGCTTCGAATTTTCTCTTCCAATATTCAGTATCATCATCACTGTCCTCTTCAACTCGAGCTACAAAAGCTGTGTGAGCTTTAGCTTGATCAGGAATATAATCATCCCAAGTAAAATTCTCCCAGCTAAAACCCTCAGGTAACTTTTCGTCATCTTGATCTATTATCAAAGCACTACCATTTACTCTCTTTAAAGAATCTTGATTCACTGCACAAGCTCTCTTTCCAGAGTCTTCAAAAATTTGCATTCCATGTGCAGTTTGTGCTTGATGTTGATGTTGTTGAGACGGTTGTTGAGCAACTTGATGGTAGATGGCTTTTCAGTAATAATCATTGTTGTTGTTGAAAGGATTCTGAGCTCCACTTGCTTTGCGATTGGTGCACTCTCTCTTGAAGTGACCTTTCTCCCTGCAACGAAAACAAGTGACTTTAGATTTGTCAAAACCTAAAGTAGAAGTACCAGCCTCACGAAGATCATCTCTTCCAGTGATTTGCTTGAATTTCTCAGCTCTCCTCAACACGCTGGCCAAGCACCATTTTATGTCCATCAGTTCCATCTCTTCAGCATCGATCTGGTCGTAATCTTCTTTTGTCAGCATTGGATTCCCGATACGACCTGCAACAAAACTACCATAAGATTCAAGAACAGTTCCCAATAAAGACATATGGCTTTTAGCAATTTCTACTGAATAGTCTTCATCATTCTCCAAATTCAGTACAATGTTGCACTGAATCTTTTTACCATTCTTTGTTGCTGAAATGTTTGGATCGAAAGACGGAAATGATGTGAAACTTGTTTTGTTGTTTGATCCTGATGATGAATTTTCAGAAGAATTCTTGACATTGTAAGCAGTTTCTATTTTCGGAGATAGATTTGAAGACTTTTCATTCACTCCTGCTTTATAATACAACCCAATATCTTGTTCACCATCGAAGTCTTTCATTCGAATAATCTTTCGTTGCTCCATTTCTTGAGCTTCCAACTTCTCAATGAACTTGCTGAGTGTCAAACTGCTAAAACCTTTCTTGTTTCTGAGCATCATAAGATATGTTCCCCAAGTCTCAAAGGGCAAAGCATCAGCAAGTTTTTCGATCAACTCTTCATTGTTTTTCTCAATACTCAATCTCTTCATGTTAGCAAGCAAATTGCAGTATCTTTCGATAATCTCTCTTGTACTTTCATTCTTTAATTGGCGAAACAGATCAAATTCTTTCTTTAGAAGCGATTTCTTGCGTTTAACCATTTCTTCACTACCACGAAACTTTGACCTTAAAGCTTTCCAAATTGAATATGAAGTTCCATTGTGTTGTAAAAGCACCATAATATCTTCTTTTACTGCTTGTTGAAGAAGACTTAGCATCATTTTCTCATCTTTGTATTTCTTTCTAGCATCAGCGCTTAGATCTTTTATCGGAACAGGCTCTTCATCATCATTCATCGGTCGAATGTATTTTGTTTCGACACATTCCCACGCATCCAAGTAGTTAGCTTGTACCCAATTTTCAAAACGACCTTCCCAACCTTTAAATTCTTCTATGTTCATGAGTTTGGGCGGTTTTTGCATTGTTCTTGTTTCGTTTTCGAGCATTGTGTTTTGTGCAACACTGATCGGAGTAACCGGTGTAGCGAATGCGTTGTAAAAATCTTCGTCCATGTTTCTTCGAATTTTCAAATGAGCTTTATCACTTCGTAAAAATTCCTGTCGAGTACCGGTCGACAACAAATAACACACAATCAGTTTAAACGTTTATCAATTATCTGAAAGAAACTGTTACTCGAACTGGTGACAATTTTGAGCGGATTGAAGGTTGACACACTTGAGAGGACTGATATGACCCGGATCGAATTCAATTGACCTGACCCTTCGAAATTTTTGAACTCCAAATCGTATGAACTGGACTTTATCACGCGATTTAACCACACAAAACGATCTGACTGACAAATGTACTGATAAAACCGTGCGAACCGACTAAACTCCAAACCTTGTGACCTGATTACTCAAACATCTTGAACTCACACAAACACTATGAACTAATTTGCACATAACCTGATCGACTAGCACATATAACCAATATATCACAAACAATTTTTAATCACACAATGCATTCACAGCACAAACAAAGAACTTCATTTGAATATATGCACACCTTGGGCTGCTACAAAAACACATGGGCCGTTTTTTTATTATGTATGTCAAAAGATAAGTGGGCCTCTTGATATGTATGAACTAATGTCAAAGACTTATCACATGTATCTGTCAACAACACATGCATATCGAAAACACAAATCAACTTTCACTTTTATTGGACCACATTTAGAAATCAACAAAAATCATGTGAATAACTCGATTTAATATTCAGAAAATGTCGAATCAATTTAATATCTTTTAAGTCTCATTTGACTAACACCTATTTAACCGACAACTAATTGAACTGTAAACATGAACTCCATATTTATAACAAGATCACATAACATGGAAGACAAAGTAAATGCTAATCTCAATTTTTATTGGACCTCTAAAACATTCACATGACTTGTAGTCCCAAGACAATTTATGAATCAGAAGTTCACGTGTAACCCATTTGCCACAAATAGACAATATCAACACCTGTTACTCTATAACTCTCAACTGAAACAAAAATGATCACGTGTAATGATGTACCGATATAATCACATGACAAAGCTGACAATTTTCAATTTACTTTTCACACTAATTGATGAACTTTCAAGTGATCGATTTTCAGATCAATGATGAACAGAATCAGACTTTGGTTACTATGATCAGAATCAAAGTATCACTATAAGCAAAAACTTCAAAGAGTCTTAATATCAGAATCATGGTGACCGAATAAGCGGAATCAACAAAGTACATATAAGCGGAATCAAAGTGTTCATATGAGCGGAATTAACATGTTCTGATTACGTCACTTTTTTTACGAGTTCACATGAACGAAACCTCGAAAAATCTAAGATCTAAGTCGAATTCAATTCTGAAAATCACAAGGATTAGTTACTTCATAATTCCGAGCAAGATGTGAAAAACTGAACCGATTTTGACCGTACAAAGTTTTGATTTTCGAAAAAGAAAGATGTAGAAATAGATTTTCCAGCTGAATTGTAGAAAACTCTTCTCCACTGGCTCTGATACCAATTGTAGGATCGAATTCGGACCTAAACGAGTCGTGTAGAAGAGTTTTTCACCGAAACAAGAGGCGGAAACAAGTGTTTCGATGTAATTCAGTACGTATTCACTTTAAACTGTAGAAATATATTGATAGAATGACGTTTACAACCTGTCGACACTTCGGCAGCACTTCGTGGCTCACCGGAAGACAACACCTAGAACTATGACTGAGATTCCGCTCCAAGGCCTATATATACTACATGTGATTTCGCTTATGTGTACATGACACATAAGCGAGACCTTACAATTGCCATAAAAGCGAAATTAACATTCTGATATATGAGCGAAATCTCCTAGGACACATGAGTGGAATCCTATTCTTGACATATGAGCGGAATCGGAAAATAACATATTTACCGAAAACAAACTTTAACTATCTAATCCTATTTGTCTTATATGTGATGATGTCATTGATGACATCACTTTGATGATGTCATTGATGACATCACTTTGATGATGTCATGATGACATCATGCTTGAACATCTTCGCAACGAACTGAGACACGACTGAAGACGTAGACGACAGACGGATGCACCAACAACTTTCATACTTCAACTTTTTGTCTTGATAATCCAACTCTTTTAAGCACATTAGTTCTTCTTCGAGATGTTTGGTGGTTATTTGTTGAAGCTTTCAAAACGGGGAAAACCATACTTGATGATGGCAAAATCCTTATTCTTTAGGCTAAGGAAGATGGATCATTTGGGTTTTGGCTTTCATCATTAACAGATCTTATATAACCCAATAATCTCCCCTAGATCTGCTGATGCCAAAATCACACTTATTTGTATGTCTTTTATCATGGTCACCCATCTTGACCTCAGAGAAAAGTTCTTCGAACATGATCATCACATCTTTCATTCCTTAAGTGCTTGGAATCTCACAATCCCAGAGTTAGGGAAGATTGAAGGCAACTCTTTGGACCTTAGAAGAAGAACAGAGGCTCGTGTCTCTATTTACAAACAAGTGAGAGACGTGGAAAACCTTTAATCCTCAAACCTCTATCAATGCATAATTCATCGGACCTTTAAATTCATGACTAGGCAATGACTTCTTGATATTTATGAATGATTTCCTTTGAGTAAGTCCATATTTTTGTGAAGTGCTTGATAATTCTTTGCTTCCCCTATGATTCGGTAAAAGGTTTTTAGAAGATATCAGATAAAATTTCTAGGGTAGGTAGAGTTTTGGAACACTGGCTTTTCTTGAAAGTTTTCCAAATTCTTTCTTTTGTTCTTCTAATAAATAATTTGATAAGTGTGGACAGAAGTTGGATAATGCACATATTCTCCCCCTTTTTGGTATCAGCAAGCAAGGTAGTGCAGAAATATAGGTTGGAGAATGTTCTTATGAATGGTGTGTAGCTCCCATACTGGTAATGAAGAGGTGGTTATACTCTCACTGTAGTTTGACTTTCTATGCCTGATGGTTGTTGTTAAGTGATTGGCAATTTAGTGTATTCAATTCCCTTTTGTACGGAGGGCAACTGTTAGGTGTATTCTTGGTTGAGTTGGACTTAAGCTTGAGGCATATTGGCCAAGTAGCAGTAATGCAACACCACTGGCAGCGACCCTCAACATCGGAAGAACTCGTAAAATTAAAATAGAAAAAAAGGAAACAATTACAATGAACAAAAAACACACTTAAATTCGTTGAATCACTCACACCCGTTACAATGTGTTAATGTGAAGAAATTAGACAGAAACGTAAAATGTAGAAAAGAACAACTAAGTTGATCTAGGACCCGTCCGTTGCGTCGTACCTGTCAAACGGCGAAAAATAGACACGCTGCGACGACACTGTCAAATATGAGATAAATATACTAAAAAACGTTGAACCCCACACACATGTTACGACGTGTTAATTCGCCAAGCGTCGATTTCTACGTCAATACTTGGTAACATGCTCTAATTTTTTTGTTATGAACAAATTTGATACCCCAAATTATTCAAATATCATCAATTTCTATATTATTATTTATATTAATTGTTAAAAACCTATTTACAGTGGTTTCATTATTTAATACTTATTAGAGCACCTCCAACGGTGTACGAATAAAGCATCTGAATCTAAGATGACAACTAACTCGAGGAGATAGGGAGGTAGGAGATAATTCAAAATAGGGAGAGGGATTTGCATTTGGAATTTCGGATGAAGTGAGAGAAAAACGAACAAGTTTGCGAGGAAGAAGCGAGGAGAGATGAGGGACAAACAAATGAAAAAGGGAAAGAAGAGTGATGTGATGGAGCACATAAAGGACATGTTTGGTATGTAGTTTTTAGGAGCCTTTAGTCTCTAAATTTAAACTTTTAAGAAAAAGCTTTACTTAATAAAAACCTTGTTTGGTTAAAGGAGCTTGAAGCTTTTAGGTTAGAAGCTTGAATCTTTTAGTTGAACGCTTCTACTAGTAGCGTTTAGAATGAGCTAAAAACTTTTAGGGAAAAAATGACTATTTTAACCTCTAAAGATAATGAACTTTTTAGTTATGTTCATTTTGGTCATTTTATACATTTTATTAAAAGGTTCAGCTACTCTGTCAAACACCTAAATATATCTAAAAAGCTACAGCTACCAGCTTCCACCATCAGCGCCTTTTGCCAAACATACCCATAGACACCGTTGCAAATGCTTGTCACATGTTAGGAAAAATTTCAGTTTTCGTCCTTTATGTTTATAGGTAGTTGCAATGGATGACCTTTACCTTTAATAATTACAGCCACAGTCCTTTGTTTGGAAAACTCACTACACCTTAGGTCCTTTAACACTAACTTGGTTAAAATTTTGAGTTAAGTCTGATCAATCAAGGGTAAATTAGTCATTTTACCACCATATCTCAAACTCTTCTTTTACATCATTTCCCTACCCTTTTCTTCTTTCACCATCACCGCCACCACCATAACCATCAACACCACCAAATTTGTTGCCACCACAACCACCGCCAAATCCGCCGCCACCAACACCAGATCCATCACACCACAACCTCCATCTAGTTCGTGACTTAACCACCACACTTCATCTAGCTCGTACTCGAATATTCAACCAATTCCCCAAATCAAAACACCACCATCAACCATCGCTTTGATTCTTAATGACCATCATTCCGGCTTCATTTACTCGAATATTCAACCAAACAAGTTCAATTTCAACACAAAATTTAGGGCTCAAATACGTTACCGGGGAGTGCCGGAGGTGCTGTTGAGAGTGGTTCGGTTGATCGGTGACAATGATGTGGAGGGAGTGTCGGAGAGGTTGTTGACAGTGGTTAGGTTGATACCGGCGTTACTTCCCGGTGAGAAAAGGTGGGGGTTTCTTGATGAACCGGAAGTTGAGCAGATCGGAGGTAAACGTCTACAATAGTTTCAGATGTATGGGTTTGGGTGGTGGTGGTGCTCGTGGTTGTCGTGGTGGTGGTAATGGAGATGGGATATGGTTGTGCTTTGAATCTGCAGGTTTATGTTGTGCACCACAACAACAACAAAAAACCCCCCAATTTCTATGCGATAATCTTAATACTCAATCTCCAGATCCTCCTTTTTTATTTTCATCTTCTAATTTTGGTGCTTTTTCGCTTTTATCATCAAATGCGATCCTGAATCATCTGCCTTTTTTGTGAATTTTGATCCAAGGTTTTCCTTAGGGTTCTTTGATGTAAATTTATGAGAGAGATGGCTTTGTGTTTTTTATATATACTGTATATTTTTTTAAAATCTGATTTCTTTTATTGTTTAAATTTATTTTAGATAAATAAATGAATAAAATTACCAGTTTACCCTCATGTGCAAGGCACATGCCAACTTAACTGAATTTTTTTAACAAGGTTAGGGCCAAAGGACGTAAAGTGTAACGAGTTTTCCAAACAAAGGACTGTGGATGTAATTATTAAAGGTAAAGGTCATCCATTGCAACTACCTACAAACATAAAGGACGAAAAGTGTAATTTTTCCCACATGTTATTAATCAACAATTCAACACGAGCTGCTTTTAAATTGTATAGTAACTCAATCAATTAAGTTAAGATGAATCGATCAGTAGCCTTCAATTTGGAGCAACGGGGCTCTATAATTTGGGGAATGCGATAGCCTAATAAAAAAAATCACTGTTAAGAAAAAAGGGGTATCGATCAGTAAAAATAATACTTACAATGATTCACTTATTTGAGTCACGTGAACATGTAGAAATAGTGAGGGTGTCCCCTAGCTACGTACTTCACACCATTATAAATCTACCTGTTACCCAAATTCATATCACCATAACAAAGCTAGCTAACCAGATATGGCTCAGCAAACGACCACCACTCCATTGACATTCACCGTCCGGAGACATGAGCCGGAGCTCATTGTTCCTGCTAAACCGACACCTCGAGAACTGAAGCCTCTCTCCGACATTGACGATCAAGAAGGCCTTAGGTTTCATATTCCACTTATTCATATTTACCAAAGCAATCCAAAAATGGGAAATAAGAATCCGGCAAGTGTGATCAGGGATGCGTTGGCTAAGGCGTTGGTGTTTTACTATCCGTTCGCGGGCAGGCTAAAGGAAGGTCCAGGGAGGAAGCTTATGGTGGATTGCTCCGGCCAGGGTGCGTTGTTTATTGAGGCGGAGGCGGATGTTACGCTGAAGCAGTTCGGGGTGGAGCTTCAGCAGCCGTTCCCGTGTAGGGAAGAGCTTCTTTATGATGTTCCTGGTTCCAGTGGCATTCTTGATTCACCATTGTTGTTGATTCAGGTAAAAGCTTATGTGGGTAAAACCCATAGATAAAGTAAGAATGTTTATAAGTAATTTAATTTTGGAATAATCATCAAAATAAGAATGTTTTTTAACCAATCAATTGGAGCACTCACATATCAATTTTGTATGAGTGGGTTGTGAGTGAAGAATTGAGAAAATGCTATTGTTCTTCTGTATATTTGGGGGACATTGTTCATCCCTATTATTTTTTTTTAATAATTTTTGAAAGTGCTATTGAGTTGAGGAGAGGAAATGTAATGATAAATGTATAAAAACGTATTGTTTAATTAATTGATTAAGAAAGAAACTATAATGATTTTTTGTATCATTATATAAATGGAGATAGGGGTTTTTATATTGAGTTGAGTATGCGCGTAAATCAATAAACAACGAAGGCGAAATGAGATTTTCTAGGTGTAGTTTCAGTAAAACTTGATGCGATTTACATTCACACGTCAACAAATTCTGAGAGATTGATCAAATTTGAGAGAATTCGCAACAGATTTCATTTGATTGAGAAGCAATTTGGAGGGGCTGCTAGTGGTGGTGTTTGCTGAGGGTGAGAGAGAGAGGAAGGAAGTGGGGGATTTGTTATAAAGAGGGAGAAGTGGTGTTTGCTGGATATGGTGGTGGTGGTGGCGATGGCTGGGATATGGTGGTGGTGGTTGTGAAGGTTGGTTTAAGAGAAAGAGGGAGAAAGAGATGGCTGGGAGAAAAGATGGGGTTTTATATATAAAAAGTGAAATTACCAATTTACCCTCATGTGCAAGGCACATGTTGTGACTTAACTTAAAATTTTAACCTTGTTAGTGCTAAAGGATGAAGAATGTAACAAGTTTTCCGAATAAAGGACTGTGACTGCAATTATTGAAATTAAAGGCTATCCGTGTCAATCCAGTAGGACGAAAAGTGTAATTTACCTTAGAAAAAAACATTTGTTACATCTAGCCCATTGGGCTTTAAAACATTTGTTACATCTAGCTCATTGGGCTTTACTAAATTATGCAGCAGATAGAAAAAGGGTGCCCTAATTTGATGGTTAGAATGTGAATGCTCTTAGTTGGTAGCTAAACATAAGGCTCTATCTTATTCGACACACACAAAAAAATGTTCCTTAGCCATCGGCTAAGATAGAGTTGGCTCCTTTAGCCGCCTACCAAAATTGTACATATCCGAATGAATCCTTAGGTTCAATTCTCACTAACGACAAGATTAAAGGAATTCACCTTGCAAAAATATATAAATGTGACTACATATGGCCACGTACATATGAACACGCACCTAAAATGGCCATACATAGGAACACGCACATAAAAGCATAAAAGTGAACACGGTAAAACATGTAGTGATATGTATTAAATGATAAATTAGTTAAAAATCCACTAAAATGACTTATTTATATCGTTTTTCAATTGATAGGTGACACGACTCTTATGTGGAGCTTTCATCCTCGCTGTACGATTTAGTCATACGATGTGTGATGCGTTCGGATATGTACAATTTCTCACAGCATTGAGTGAAATGGCAAAAGGCGCATCCACACCATCGACATTGCCTGTTTGGCAAAGAGAGTTGTTTTGTGCAAGAGACCCGCCGCATGTGACATGCACGCATCACGAGTATGATGAAGTGGTAGACACCAATGGTACAATCATCCCATTGGAAAACATGGAAACTAGGTCATTTTTCTTTGGACCAACCGAAATTTCAGCCATTCGCAGGTTCGTTCCAAGACACCTCACACATTGTACCACATTTGAGTTCCTAACAGCTTGCCTTTGGCGTTGTCGTACAATCGCGCTCCAACCAAACCCTGAAGATGAAATGCGCATGATGACCATAGTCAACGCTCGTTTAAAGTTCAAGCATCGGATCCCCATAGCTCGAGACCTATGTAACAAACCGTTAGGACACGCTTTGGAGCTTGTGATGAAAGCCAAATCTGAAGTCACCGAAGAGTACCTGAAATCCGTCGCAGATCTGATGGTTATCAAAGGACGACCCAACTTCACAACTATTGGAAGCTATATTGTGTCAGACGTGAGACGTTCTGGATTATTTGAAATTGATTTCGGGTGGGGAAAAGCGGTCTATGCAGGGCCTGATCACTATATTGCTGGTTTCTATACACGTCATATAAATCATAAGGGCGAGTCTAGAATCTTGGTACCCATACGGTTGCCAGGTGTTGCTATGAAGAGATTTGTCAAAGAGCTAGATAAGATGTTGGCGCGAGACGATAACGATGATCATGTTAACCCAAAACATGTACTTGCAAATTCCAAACTATAGTTTCCTGTTATGATTCGGCAGGTGATCATGCGAGCAAGCTTTTTAGATGTGGTTTTCGTAATAGAAATGTTAGAAGTTTATATGTATGAACTAAATAATTGTAAGACTCATAAGTCTGGTTATGCATTGTACAATCTTATTATTATTATTTCTACATAGTTAATCAACGTTTACTTCGAAGTTACATATGCTGAAGGTTATCATAACTAAAAAAATAAGAATCAATGTGACCACGAATGCCTCATGTTTGGTGTCAAACAAGACTGCAAGTCTTCAACTAATTAAATTTGAGGTTTTAAGGTTGAAAATAAAAAAAAAAGTGCTAAATGATATTACTTAACTTTAAAATGTAAGACGTTGATAATTGGTTTCAGTTCTAGACCGCAAAATTTGAGAACTAGTTTTTGAAACAAACCAAACCAAAACCCATTTTCTTAGAGTCTTTAGAACCAAGAACCGAACCCGATGATGGTCCGATCCGAGTTTGATTCTTAAGTGATGGACTTGGAAACAAAAAAAACAAGATGAATCAAGGTATATGGTCGATCCATGAATATTTCAAGCACAACCCCGCGAGAAATATTCAACTCTTACAAGCTTCTATAGCATTGTTTGAAGAATCTCGCTTGGTTTGCTTCCATTCACAATTATCTTTAGCTACATGCTTTAATCCAAACCTATTTTCAACCATTTCCCAAACCACACATTTTGACGCCTCACGAAGAATGGTTTTCAATATTAAATTTATTGCTATCTTTTAAGTCTATCAACTAAGGATAAAAATAGTAAGAACAGATTTGTGAAACTAGGCTAAAATCTCATGTATTACACGAGTTGATAAATGAATTTAAAACATTATTTTCTTTCAAGGGTATCAACTTTGATTTTTTAAGCCCTTGTTTTTTTTTTTCATTCTTACCATCCAACCACATTATTATTTGAAAATTTTTAGAAATTAAAAAAAAGTTACCATCATTATTCTTCATTTTTTAATATATTAACAAACATAATTTTGAACTTTGTAAAACTTCTAAATAAAAAATACAAGTTATTCAAAAAATTAATAACCACGTAATAGGTATTCAAAATCATGTAATTTTTTTTAAAGAAGACTATAGGCTACTCGAATTAAAAAGAATGAAATGCTTGTTGTTAATACGATGTAATTTAAAAAAAATATATTATCATATGAAAAAGTTATAGCCGTTTGAAAATCAAGGGGGAAAGTGTATAAGTGAGAAAAGACCAGAATACCCTTTCTCTATTTATTTCTTCAATTGTTTGAACCTTATATTTACGAAAATGCCACCACCTAGTTTTGAACCATTGATCTTGATCTTGTGAGATCAATGGTTGAGCTTGTCTCCTACACTTCGTACAATAATTCTCTCTTCTACATGATCTCTTATCGTTCAAATATATATTTATAAACTATTTTCCTTGTCCAGGTTTAAACGTGGAACCTCCACTCTAAGAGGCATGTGCCTCTACCAAGGGGCTAGCCCCACATTGGCATTTGTTCCATTTATATAACTAATTCCTATAGATATGTGAAATTGCAAAATTCTTTTTTTTCGTTTTGGACATAATTTTGTACGTTGCATTTGCCAATTTCCTAAAAGTTGCATTGGTCCACAACATGTGTATCATGCTTCTCGATTCTAAAGCCTTTAGTATTATTAGATTCACTGTACACAGTACACAATTTCATAGATAGTTCCCGTGATTTAGCCCAAGCAACACCTTTGGAGAGTCTAAGGCCATGGGGTGTACCTTGACATCTAGGGTGTTAACGAAGAAATGACATGTTAAACGATATTGTAAACCACTCACTTCTTGTGTTAAGGGGTGTTAAAGTGATTATATGTTAACATGATGTTAAGATTGTCTTAATTTGTTTTTCCTTTTTTACACCCAAATCATTAAAAGTTTTTACACTCATACCATTAAAATAATAAAGTTAAAGGGGATTAAACCATTTCCTTGATGTAAGGTAAAGTGAAATGGAGAAAAGTAAGTGATGTGGCACCTAGGTGGTGTTAAAAAGAGTTAAAGTATACCTCAAAGCTTAAGGGTTTAAAGCTGCAAATTTAGGTTTCGTGGTTTATATTTTGTAACACCACCATCACCACTTGAAACAACTCGTTTTTTACCATTGCCAGCTTTGCCCCTTCTAGTCTACCAAAACGAGATTCTTGAAAATCTGAATCTAAGAATAAAAAAGGAGATTCTTGCAAAATGACTCGTAGAAATGCTTGAAATTAAAGAACTTCAGTTGTCAACGCAAGAACTCCCATTGACTCCGCCAATTAAATCAAATCAAAACCTCAGTTTTTGTTGGGATGTATCAAAGCCCTTTGATTAGGGGATGAGGGGTGGTTCACTAGTGATACATTCTATCACTCCCATTGTCCAATAAAATCATGCCATGTTATCAACCAAATTTCTATCACTAGTGATAGAAATGTAGGAGAGGTGGTCACCATGGTAATTTTATCAAATACATATTCAAGTGAATGTGCACGTGTTATCCAAATACATGACCCAAATACATGCAAGCCTTATCCAAATACATGCAGATCAGAGCCTTATCCAATCAACTCGCAGCATTCAATATTTTCAACGCGTGATGAAAATAACGGTTATTGATTTCGTGGAAATATAACGTGTGGACGTTTGGAGGCGGGGTGGGATATAACGCGTTATTGTTGGTGGCCGTGATAGTTTAACGCACCGCCCCGGGTGCTCTTAGAGATGATATTAGGGTTGGGTGAACGATGAAATTTTGCAATAAATATATATGTTTTATTTTTCTTTTCTTTTTAAATAGTTTTTATATTAATATGAGTAATTTACACAAACAATCGCTTTTTTTTTAAATAGAGTTAATTATATAAATGGCCTCTTTGATTATAAAAGGGGATTTTGGGCATTTTACCTAAAGTTAACAAATATTTAACGCCTATTAGACTCAATACTCCAAAGTGTTACAAAATAAATATCATATTATCATGAAACCTGAACCGCTAAACTTGCAACTTTAAATCCTTAGATCACCCTAAAGATATTATGTGAATTGGCTCACATGTACAATTTGTGTAATTAACTCTTGTCAAAATTAAATTGTATGTTTATATGATGAATCAGATAAAAAACTATTATTTAGAAGTGTGAGAAGGACGGTACTTGCGGATAACACATGGCATGCTAATATATATATAGCATAAGGATCCGTTAGGAACCACCCTTTATTGCGAGAATCGTGAGAACCAATGTGAACACAACCAAAAATACCTAAAAAACACCCCAATTTTTTTTTACTATTTTTTTTTGGAAAAATCGCTATATTTCGTCAATAATAATAAAAAATTAAAAAAAAAATTCGAGTAACAGTTATCCATGCACATGTGCATATATATCATTTCTTTGACAAATTCCGTAATTTACTACAAATATCAGACAATTGCACTTTCATTTACACTACCATTCATAATACACTACTTTTTCATTAACAATAATAGAAATGCACATGTGCATCTATATGTATGAACTTGTTATAACATTAAGGCCAATTGGATTATAACACCTTTAACTTTGAAGAATTGGCCGATAACACCCGCAACTAACATTTTGATCTGTGACACCCCAAACTTTTAATTTTGTTTGTCATTTCACCACTCAGGTAAAAAATCAGTAACTGAGTTAGTTTTCAATCCTAGCTGGCATCATTAATCCTACATGGCACGAGTGACGTGGCTAACACATGTTATAAGAAGCAAAATCCTGAAAGCTGGCATTGTTATTCTGTTCGTTTTGGAGGGAACGATCAAGGGTGACGTGACCTAGCTTCTCAAAATCAAGTTTAAACTCCGATCAAGGTACGATTTCACATGAACTAGTAGCTTATGCAATGGGGGAAACGATTGATGTTATGCTTTGGTATGGTGGTTACATTGAGTTAGGTTTTGGTGTACCACAGTATGTTGGGGGTGCATCTAGGTTAATTAAAGTTGATGTAGACCACATTTCATACTTTGAGCTAGCAGATTATGCATTGGAAACAAAATGCTATAAATCAAGGAACTTTCATATGTATGGGTTGGATGCGGATGATGGTGAAATTAGGCATTTTCGTGATGATAGAGATGTGTTGGAGTTGGTTAAGAAGGTTTTTAATTGGAGTGAAACATTTATGGAAGTATTTGTTCAAGAACGTCAATTGAGTGCACCTGAAGCCCACTCCAGTTCTAGGCCAATTAAACATGTTACCCAGCCCAGTAACCCTGTTTCCTAGCCCAGTAAACTTGAAGCCCAATCCAGTAAACTAAAAGCCCAATCTTCTAGGGTTTCCCCTGGATGCAGCTCAAACTCAATAGGTAAGCAAGCAGACGAGGACAGTGAAGATAGTGAGTTTAGTGTGGAAGATGAAGAGTCAAATTCTGATGATCAAGATTATGATGAAGTAGTTGAGACCAGTGATGAAGAGGAAGCTGCGGATGATGTACTTGGATTAGAGTCAGACAAAGAGGATGTTGAGTGGAGACAGTCACAACATGCAGTTAGAGAGGCAACCAAGATAGATTTGGAAGCCAAAAAAAGTGCTTGATGTGGTAGTACATGAAAGACAAACAGAGGGTAATTTGCATGAAACTGAAGATGCAAGGGTAGATAGAAACAGTAGTTACGAGGAATCTGACGGGGACATTTTAACACCTGGTGATAGTGAGGATGATGATATCAGGGGTAAGAAGTACAAGGAAGCAGCCCCATCTGTAGGTGAACATACAAATTGGAAGAAATTTATTTGGAAGGTGGGAATAAGGTTTGCATCAAGGGAGGCCTTTAAAGAGGCAGTGAGGCAGTACTCAGTAGCTAATGGTAGGAACTTGTACCTTGCAAAGAGCGAAAAGACTGCATGTGGCCGTATTGTTGTCAATTGTGTTAAAGGTTGTTCATTCTTTAGACTTTGTTCACTTCATAAAGGGAAATAGTGTTACTTGGTAAAGAGAGTGAAGAATATACATACCTGCCAAAGAAACATGGTAAAGAATAGACAGCTAACTGCAATGTTCATAGCTAATGAGTTCCTGCAAGTGTTTAAATCCAAGCCCAACTGGTCGGCTAAGGAAATCATATTGGCTGTAAAACATAAGTATAAAGTCATAATCACCAAGTGGCTGGCCTACAAGGCTAAAGCATGTGCCCATAAAAAACTTCATGGATCAATGAGGGATCATTATAGCAAAATTGGTGCATACATGGAGATTTTGAAAAAAGTAAACCCAACATCAACTTTGGTGCTTGTTACTGCACCACCAGGTTTCATTAACTTAGATCCCACAGCCACATGTGAAACTTTTTTCAGACTCTTTGTGTGTTTTGATGGTGTGAAAAGAGGATTTCTAGCTGGATGTAGGAAGGTCTTGTATGGTCACAGAGGTAGAATGGCCATTCTGCATATGTATGGTAAACAGGTCTGCACATGTATGGTCACAGGGGTAGAATGGTCATTCTGCATATTCTGCACACTTGTTTTGGTCTGCATATATGGTCACAGGGGTAGGATGGTCATTCTGCATATTTTGCACACTTGTTTTGGTCTGCATATATGGTCACAGGGGTAGAATGGTCATTCTGCATATTCTGCACACTTGTTTTGGTCTGCATATATGGTCACAGGGGTAGAATGGTCATTCTGCATATTCTGCACACTTGTTTTGGTCTGCATATATGGTCACAGGGGTAGAATGGTCATTCTGCATATTCTACACACTTGTTTTGGTCTACATTTATGGTTTCAGGGGTAGAATGGTCATTCTGCATATTCTGCACACTTTTTTTGGTCTACATATATGGTCACAGGGGTAGAATGGTCATTCTGCATATTCTGCACACTTGTTTTGGTCTGCATATATGGTAGTTGTTTCAAAGGGCGGTTTCAAATGGTCTGCACACTTGTTTTGGTCTGCATATATAGTAGTTGTTTCAAACTGTGGCTGTATTGTTTTGGTCTGCACATGTGGTTTCAAATGGTCTGCACAGTTTTGGTCTGCACATGTGGTTTCAAATGGTCTGCACAATGGTAGTTATTTACTTTTTTTCAAAGTCAAAGTCTCTTGTGGTCATAGGGGTTTTGGTCTGCAATGCACATATGGTACATTCATTCATGTGTTCAAATAAAGACATCCAAGCCCAACTTCACATATAGTTTTAAATAAAGACTATATTCATTCATGTGTTCAAAGAATGTACAATAAAAAACAAGTTAAATTCGATACACTACGTAAAACAACATGCCAATGGTAACAAACAAACTAAAGACAAACTGCTGCTTCAACATGAATGCTTTCGCACAAATTTGCCGTTTCAACATATTGTACTCTTGAGATAGCAAGTTGTTCCGCAATTGCAAATTATATTCGCTGCCGGTCATAACATCACTTCTTGTAACTGCACTTGAGCTGCAAGTTGAATGAACTTCGAATAATTTATCGAAATCTTTTTTCCACATAAAGAACTTGCAGTCGTCTCGCTACAAACCAACATCATGTCGTCAGTTCAAAAACAAGTTAAATTCAATACACATGGATACACAGGACTTACCGGCCATTGTGAGCAACCGTAAAATTCAGCACCACATCGAACACTTCTCCTTCCCGCTACGCGAATAACAGCTCTGATCTCGTGATGACAATACAACTTCCCATCCATGTCCACCTTGAATATTTTAGGGATTCGGTTCGTATTACTTGAAGAGTTGGAAGAAGTAAACATGTCGATCAGCCAATAAGTTGAAGAACAGCTCTGATCTCGTGATGAGCAAATTAGGGTTTGGATTTGGGTCGATTCATGCATATGAGCAAATTAGGGTTTCCCAATTGTTTGTGCATGGTTAATTGTCGCAACCCCCGATCCCTTATCTGTCCCGGGAACGGGCGGACGCGAACTCAGAGTTTCGGTGGTATCAGTTTGTTAATTTGGCAGCGGAAATTACATCAGGATCGTAGTTAGGAAATGTTTATCAGAGTAAACCACCATATTTAATATTTATAATCACATGGGTAAAACCCAAGTTTCTTATTACAATACGTTTATAGGGATAAACCCCATTTTATTGAATTTAAAACATCGTCTTTTAGGTAACTTTTATAGCCACATTTTTCCTAAGCCTTCAGTGCTCTATCTCCAGCTGGCTTTTTACTAATTGGCTGTCACATTGTGTTACCTGAAACGCGTTTTAAAAACATTTGTCAGTGGGAAATACTGGTGAGTGAATCCCAGTTTAATCAAGAAACATTTTACCAATTAAAACAGTATTGAGAGCAATCACATTGTTTGTTTCTACACAATTACTCATTCAATACTGTCAATCCTGACTTGTGGGTCATATTACACATTGGCTAACTCATTGTCCAATGGTAACGTACTATCATCACGACTTACTACTCGTAGTAGTAAATTTTGTATACAAAACCCCAACATACCGGCAGTAATTGAAGAACTACAAAGACTCAATCACCGCTTAATCATATTGTAAAACATTTAAGGTTTTGTAAAATATTACAAAAAGGTTAACAAAAATTGGATAAACTCACATTGCTATCTTAGACTTCGCGTAAGGGTTTCCTGGGAATAATCTATAATTTACACAAATGTACATAGGTTAGTATCATAACCCTTTGAAAATATTAATGATACCCTCCCCGAGACGACATTCCAACAACTACGTCGGGCAGAACCACGACAGTTGTTACGGAACCCTAAATCAATCAGGCAGCGTGTCTATTACGAAACTGGGGTTATAATACTTACAACGGGGCAGGACCTTGCTAATTAGGGGGTATAATACTTGAATATTATGCCTATATCTTCAGAAATTCGCTTAAGAAAGAAAAGAAATGAACGAGGAATACTAAAACCCGATGCCTGCTTATATAGTTGCTGAAACTGGGTCTCACACGGCCCGCGTAAAGGATAAGCAGGGCTTACACGGCCAGCGTCGTAGCCGAGTAGGGTTTAGGTGATCCGGGTCATCGCCTAGACTTGCCACGATGTCGACACGTGTCGGCCTCTGGTGTCTCTGCGTTGTTGATCTCACACGGCCCGCGTAAGATTAATATGGAGTTCACGCGGCCCGCCTGAAATTAAGAAATCAGATGGAATCAGGTTCTAACCTTCATACCACCCGCGTGAGTGTTGGGGTGGGTCTACGCGGCCCGTCTCAACTTAATATTTCTTATTTTTAATTATTTTTAAATGTTATAACGTATTTCGGGCTCGGTTTTCACATATGGGGTGTATTTAAAGACATATTGAGAAACTTTAAAATATATTAGGGTGTCAGAAATATTCGAGAGTGTCGGTTTTACTGAGGGTTGTTACATCCTGCCCACCTTGTTTTAGAGCTCGTCCTCGAGATCTACAAGAACAAGTGCGGATATTTCCTTTGCATTTCAGATTCAAGCTCCCATGTGTACTCAGGTTCTCTTTTGGAGTCCCACTTTACTTTGACCAGAACTAATCTCTTGTGCTTGAGATTCTTGACTTTCCTATCTTCAATTTGTAGAGGCTTTTCTACAAATTTGAGTTGTTCATTTACCTCTATATCCTTAAGAGGTACTATTAGTGATTCATCAGTTAAGCATTTCTTGAGATTAGATACATGAAACACATCATGTATTCCTGCCATTTCCTCTGGCAGTTGTAGCTCATAGGCTACAGGTCCTATTTTTCTAATAATCTCAAAAGGTCCAATATACCTGGGACTTAGCTTTCCCCGTTTAATGAATCTTACTACTACTTTCCAAGGAGAGACTTTCAATAATACTTTCTCTCCTACTTGAAATTCTAAGGGTTTGCGCCGGTTATCAGCATAACTCTTCTGTCGATCACGTTTTGCTTTTAGTTGTTCCTTGACTTGAATAATCTTGTCGGTTGTTTCTTGCACTATCTCAGGTCCAGATAGTTGCTTTTCCCCAATTTCTGCCCAACAGACTGGGGTTCGGCACTTTTGTCCATAAAGTGCTTCGAAAGGTGCAACATTGATACTTGTGTGATAACTGTTATTATAAGAAAATTCTATTAAAGGTAAGTGATCATCCCAATTACCTCTGAAATCAATTACACAAGCTCTAAGCATGTCTTCCATTGTCTGAATTATCCTTTCACTTTGTCCGTCCATTTGAGGATCATAAGCTGTGCTTAGTTTTAACTTGGTTCCCATTGCCTTTTGGAAACTTGACCAAAAATGAGAGGTAAATCGACTATCCCTATCAGAAATAATTGATAAAGGTATTTCATGTAAAGAAACAATATCATTTACATACAACTTAGCTAATTGTTCCATACTGAAAGTTTCCTTCATTGGTAAGAAATGAGCTGACTTGGTTAGCCTATCTACAATCACCCAGATTGTATCATTGCCTTTCTTTGTTTTGGGTAATTTGGTAAAAAAATCCATTGTTATCAATTCCCATTTCCACACTGGCATTTCTAATTGTTGTAGAAATCCAAAGGGTTTCTGGTGTTCAGCTTTAACTTGTGAGCAAGTTAAACATTTAGAAACATAGGCTGCTATGTCCTTTTTCATTCCTATCCACCAGAAATTCTTCCTTAAATCCTGGTACATTTTATCATTTCCTGGGTGCATCGTATATTTAGACTTATGGGCTTCTTCTAATATACGATGACGTAGGTTTCCTAATTTAGGTATCCACATTCTCTTCTTATGGAATCTCCAAATTCCATCTGTTCCTTGTTCTAATTCTTTTAGCATACCTTTTAATTTTTCAGTATCTTCCTTGATTACTGATTTTTGTGCTTCTCTTATCTGGTCATTTAAATCTACTTGCAGATTTAATTTAAGAGAATGTACCCTTTTTGTCTTTTCATGATACTTTCGGCTTAAAGCATCTGCCACTACATTTGCTTTTCCTTCATGATACTGGATATCACAATCATAATCACTAAGCATCTCCATCCAGCGTCGTTGTCTCATATTCAACTCCTTTTGCTTGAAAACATACCTTAAACTCTTATGATAAGTGAATATGGTAAACTTACTACCATATAAGTAATGTCTCCAAATCTTAAGAGCAAAAATTATAGCTCCTAACTCTAAATCATGTGTTGAATAATTCTCTTCATGATTCTTAAGTTATCTAGATGCGTAAGCTATAACCTTTTGTCGTTTAATTAATACACATCCATAACCTAATTTGGAAGCGTCACAATAGACTACAAAGTCTTCAGCTCCTTCTGGTAATGTTAGTATGGGTGTATGGGTTAATCTTTGCTTATGGATTCTAAAGGCTTCTTCTTGTTTTAATCCCCATTCAAACTTAACAGATTTACAGGTTAGTTTAGATAAAGGAATAGCTATTCTAGAAAAATCTTGAATACATCTTCTATAATAACCAGCTAATCCTAAGAAACTTCTAACCTCAGTTGGTGATTCAGGGGTTTTCCATTTAGTAATTGCCTCGATCTTTGTTGGATCCACCTGAATTCCTTCGTGATTGACTAGGTGTCCAAGAAATTGTATCTGTTCTAACCAAAATTCGCACTTGGAGAATTTAGCGTAAAGCTTTTCCTTTCTTAATAAACTTAAAAGTGCGTGTAAATGCTTTGCATGATCTTCCTTATTTTTTGAATAAATGAGAATATCATCTATGAAAACAATTATGAATTTATCCAAATATGGCTTACATATTCGGTTCATCATGTCCATAAATGCGGCTGGGGCATTGGTTAAACCAAATGGCATGACAGTAAATTCATAATGGCGATACCTTGTTCTGAATGCGCTCTTAGGAATGTCCTCTTCCTGTACCTTTAATTGATGATATCCTGACCTTAAATCGATTTTAGAGAAAAATCGAGCTCCTTGTAGTTGATCAAACAGATCATCGATTCTTGGTAATGGGTACCGATTTTTAATCGTGACTTTGTTCAATTCGCGGTAATCGATGCACATACGCATTGATCCGTCCTTCTTTTTAACAAACAGTATTGGTGCTCCCCATGGTGACGAACTTGGCTGTATAAATCCTTTCTCTAACAATTCGTCTAATTGTTTCTTCAATTCTTGCATTTCTGCAGGTGCCAAACGATAAGGTGCTTTGGCAATTGGTGAGGTTCCTGGTATTAAATGGATTCTGAATTCAACTTCCCTATCTGGAGGTTGCCCTGACAATTCTTCTGGAAATACATCTAAAAACTGAGATACTACTGGAATATCTTTTAAATCCTTTCCTTTAGTGTTAGTGATTATGGAAATTAAATACACTATACAACCTTTTCTTATATAACTTGCACTTTTCATCACAGAGATAAATTTTGTAGATCTAGATTATTTATCTCCTTTAATTGTGATCGTTTTACCTTTTGGTGAATTTACTTGAATTGACTTTTGATCACATAAAATACCGGCTTTATTGGCTATTAACCAATCCATTCCTAAAACAACATCAAATCCTGCCAGATTCATGGGATAAAGGTTTGCAATAATTTCTGATTTAAAATTTCTATTCTTGCTCCCTGCAAGATTTCATAAATCCTAACGGTTTCTCCATTAGCTATCTCTACTAAACATTCTTGTGGTAGTTTAGTTAATGACTGATTTAGAAATTTGCAAAATAATGTATTAATAAAACTTTGGTTTGCACTAGAGTCAAATAATACTTTAGCAAAAACATCATTAACTAAAAACGTACCAGCTATGACATCTGGAATCATCTTAGCTTCATCTGCAGTCAGAACTGTTGGGGCATCTATTGTCTGTTAACTTCGTCTTAATCGAGTCTTATGTCTAGATAGGATAAACGAGTGCACAATAGTGATTGAATTAGGGTTTGATTGTGGTTTAGGAGGTAATTTCGTTTGAAGGAGGATTGGACATGTTCAAACGAAATCACCACATGTAATTTCGTTTGAACAGGTGTGTGACATCCTTCAAACGAAATAGCAAGGTCTATATATAGGGTTGCACATGTTCATTTTCATATGGAATTACTAGTGTGTGTTTGAGAGCTGAGGTGCTGCCAAATTGTAATCAGACTTGTAAAAGCTCAGTAAATCATCAATAGATAAAGATTAAAAGGAAACAAGCTATTTGACGTCATATACATTGATTCCGCCTTTGCAAATGATGATGAACTACTCAGATTGACTGTTTAGGGTCACCAGACGATCCAACAAGTGGTATCAGAGCTCAGGACGAGGAGTTCATACCAAATTCAGCTTGATTTTACCGGATTCTCACACTTCTACCCTTTCTTTTCTGATTTGAACAAGTTTTCACGGTTGAAATGGCTTAAAACTATCACATATCAATCGAAACATAGTGTTAACTAATTCTTGAAAGTTTTGGACCAAAATTCGACTTAAAACTGATAAAAACCTATAATTTCGTTTGAAAAACTTTGCGAATATGCTGATGTCATACTGATCTCGTTTGAAATACCTGATAATTTTGTTTGAAAACATACAATTGACCTGATTTCGTTTGAAGGTTATGGGTTATTTCGTTTGAATCGGGTATATCGTTTGAAATGTATGGCTGATTTCGTTTGAGAGTGCACTTAGGTGTAATTTCGTTTGAAGTTATACAAGAACAGTGATTTCGTTTGAACCAAGTGTTGTCTTAAACGAAATAAGGGATTTCGTTTGAGAAAGTACTATTCCGTTTGAAGCTATATCGTTTGAGTGGGAATTTTGTTTGAACAATTCCTCTTAAACTGATTTCGTTTGAAACAGCAACTTTTCAAAAATTCAAAAACATTTCTAAGTGTTTGTTGAACATTTCAGGTACGTGAAGATGGATGATTTCAATCCATTCTGTGATATCTTTGCTTTTGCTGGAAACGGTGGAGATTATAATTCAAACGACACATCGAACAACACAAATGAGAAAGCTCCGAGTGCGAAAAAGACTACTTCAGATACATTAAGTGTTGAGAGTGCGTATGGGACGTACAACAAACCTCCAAAGTTGTTGGCGATAGAAGATTACAATAGGTGGGCTACAAGATTTGACGAGTGGCTTCAAGCCTTTGCATATCAAAGCTGGAAAAGTTTAAAGATTGGTTACGTTAAAGGAAATCGTTTGGGTGAAAGTCTAACAGATACTGATGATGTTGAAAGATATATTGCTGAACAAAAGTGCATCGCGTTGATTCATCAGTCTGTGAGAGATGATATAATTTCACTGATTGAATATGAAAATTCAAAGGATCTTTGGGAAAAACTGAGGGTTAAATGTGTAGGCAGTGCAGAAATAATCAAAAACAAAAAGAAACTGTTAAGAAAAGAGTTTGATTTGTTTGGTTGTTTAAAGAACGAGTCTGTTTCCAAGATGATTGAGAGATTCGGGCATTTGAAATTGGAGCTGGCAAGACACAAGATTGTATATACTCAAGAAGAGTTGGTTGATAAATTGTTCGACTCGCTGCCGAATGAACAAGATTGGCAGTACTTTGCATTAATGTTGAAGAATACAATCAAGTCTGGAGATTTGACAGTGGATCAGCTTATTGAAAGACTGGATAGTCACGAGTTGGAGATCAAGAAATCTAACAAAGTCAACAACACATCTTATCAGCAGAATGTGGAGTTGTACTACAGAGGGAATTTACCAAAGACTGGTTCTCCAAGAACAGCATTTTCTGCAGAGAATTAAAAAAATGTAAATCAAGAAACTCCTCACAGTGGTTTTCATAGTGGTTCTTCTTCAACAAATCCAAGCCAATCTGCATCAAAGAATCTGTTCCAATGTAACATCGCTGTGGATCTGAAGAACGCTCAAAATTTTAGTGAAGAGTCAGCAAAACAGCAGATGGTGTTCTTAGCATCGGTGTTAGAATCGTACGAGAGCCTCGTGGTAGGCAAGATTGGAAACACCAATCTGACTATGGAGGACTATGATCAAATAGATCCTGAAGAGATGGAACTGATCGATATCAGATGGTGTATGGCCAGTGCAGTTCGACGAGCACAACGATTTATGGAGATTACTGGGAGACATTCAATTGGCGGACCTTCCACCAAATTGGGTTTTGACAAATCAAAGGTCACATGCTTCCGATGTAAACAAAAAGGACACTTTAAACGTGAGTGTCGTATTGCTCCTGCTGATGATACTGCAAATCCATTCCGTGAAGATTACTATAAAAGAGCAATCTACCATCAAAACAAATCTGAACCCCCCCAGAATGAAGCAGCTTAAAGATACCCCCAAAGAAAAATCAAGAGCTCTTGCTGTCATTCATGATGATGAGGGTTACAATTGGAGTGATGTGTTACCGGAAGAAGATGCAGTAGGGTATGCGTTTGTAGCAAAAGAAGAAGAAGTTCCTTTCAAAGATACAAGAACTGAAGATCAAAAATACCAAGCCAGAAAGCAGAAAGCAGAATTCAAGATGATGAGGTTATCTAGGATGTACAGTGAGGCTAAGAGAGCAAAGAGATGGGATGCTGATAGAGAGTGTTATCTGGACCCTCAAGGAAACATTGCTATTGATGCAAAAACTCTAAGTATAGAAGCTTTCATTGAGGAATTTGCTGAAGAAGAAGAATCCTTACAGAGAGAATGGTGGGGAGGTGGAGAAGAGAAAGAAAAAGAGAAAGAGATAGAGAAAGAGTCGCAGTCTAAGAAGATTGACAATGGGATTATCGATACTTCTCAAGAACTCATAGCTGAAAACTTGGGAAAGATGGCTGACAAAGTGCTTGCTGTAAAAGAACTTGAGGTAGACTCTAAGTCTGAATCTGAGTCTAAAAGCAAGGTCAGTCCAAACAGTTCAACAAGTGAGACAGGTAAGAAAGTCAAAGGTGATAGTGACTGCAAAAGTTGCAAGAAAAACTGCAAGTTTTGTAGTACACTTGCTTACTCTAGTAATGCAAAGATTGAAGAACTGACAAAAAGAGTCAGAAAAGTTGAAGATCAGATTCTAGATCGTGATAAAATGCTAAAAGCTTCAAATGATCGAGCTAACAAGTTAAATGATAAAATTGAAAATGATAAAAATGTAGTAGAAAAAATTAAGAAAGAAAATGAGAAATTGGTTCTTGAAAATCGTAAAATTTCAGAAAATTTTGACAAATTAAAACGAACGGTAAAAGATTCTGATGAACAAACAGTAAAACCAATAAAGAAAATGAACATTTAACTGTCGTTCTCAGACACAAAGAAGAGCAAATTAACCAACAACTGGATGAGATTGCTAAATTGAAGCTTCAGTTTGAAGAAGCTAAGATTGAGAATGAGCGTATCAATATGAAATTAACCAGTTACAGCTCCGCAAGCTTCGTTTTGCAACACAATGTTCCCAAACCCATCGGGAAAAACAAAGCAGGCGAAGATGTTTACTCGGATGGAACTGGGGTTGGGTTTCATCAGGTTCCACCGCCAGTGTTAAACAATTTCTCAAAGAAAAAGTCCGGGTTGGTTAATGATGAAGATGAAATGAATGAAATAAAACTTCCAGAGTCAATTGATGTTACATTTTCTTCATCTGAAGATAGTGTTCAAACTGATATTGTGAAAGGCATGGCTGAAAGTGTTTTGAAGTCTGATAGTGATTCAGTTGAGGATGAAGAGTGTTTTCTGAACAATTACATTCCGAAACCAAAATCCAAAAACAACTTAAGTGATGAACCGGGTCTTGTGATGTACAAGATGGCTGGATCGGATAAGTTATATTCGGATTCTGAGTTTCCTCTGGAGAATGTTAACATGGACAAGTTGAAAAATGTTTTCAAACTGGTTGAAATTGATTTTTCTGAAGTAGAAGGTTTGAATCAGACAAAGAGGCAAATGAATTTTGAAAAAGATAAGGCTTACTACAAGAAACCTGTTGTTCCACCGCGTTTTTATAACAACAATCGAAACAGATGGTCGGGTGGTTATCAGGGTGGTAAGAATTATCAGAAAAAGAATGTTCAAAACAAGAAGTTTGCTGAGAAGAAAATGTTTGTGTCAAGTTCGAGTTCACTTTCTGATGAAGAATCTAAGATTTTTTTGAAAACAAATGAAGAATTTTTTGAGAAAAAAGCATCGCAGCCTCACTCTGAAGGCACAAGTCGGGTAGTTGACACCCGAACATGCTTCAAATGCAATCAAGTTGGACATATTGCACGAAAGTGTACCAACTTGAAGCCTAAAACTGAAGTTGTAATGAATTCAAGAAAGAAAGATGATGTGAAGGGAAAAGCTCCATTGGTTGTTGAGAAAAAGGTTTTGAAAAATGACAACACCAAAATCAAAACTGAACATGTTAAGAATGTGGTAACTAAAAATAACAAGTTTTACAAACGGGTTGCATCGCCTCAACAAGCATGGAAGCCAAAATCAGAGAAACAAACTTCAACTCCACAAGAGATGAAGAATGTTCCAATGAAAATTCTTAAAAAGGAGATACAAAAAGAAAATATTCCAATTTCTTATGAAGATTTCATCAAAGAGAATGTTTCTTCAAAAAGGGTTGCAAAAGATGAAATGGAAGATAAATTGGAAATGAATGATAAAAATTTTCCACCCTTAAAGTCGGTTGTAAAGTGTGTAGATGAAGTTAAGTTACCCGAGTCTGATGAGGCTTGGGCAGCTTATTTCAACTAATCATATTCCTATTTGGTGCAGGAGCTTCCAAGATCCGTTTCACGGTGGATTATGGATAGTGGAGCTTCTCGGCACATGATAGGGAAAACAACCCTGCTGTACGATGTCAGAAATTTCAATGGTGGTTATGTAGGTTTTGCAGGTAATCAAGGTGGTAGAATAGTTGGTGAAGGAACGTTATCCAATGGGATTGTTACGTTTGAAAGAGTTAACTATATCGCCAAGCTTGAAAACAATCTTCTGAGCATATCTCAGATCTGTGATAGGATGTATACTACTCACTTCACAGACAAAGAATGTTTGATCTTGAAACCAGGATTTGTTGTTCCTGAAGAATGGATTATCATGAGAGCGCCAAGAGTAAATGATCTGTATGTATTGGACATGAGTGTAGCAACAACAACAACGGGTCAGGCACATTGTTTTGTTTCTAGAGCAACAGAAAAAGAATCACAGTTATGGCATCGGAAGATGGGTCATATTCACCTGAGGAAAATGAATCACCTGGTGCATAACGATTTAGTTCTTGGTGTTCATGTGAAAGGATTTCATCTTGAAGGGGAGTGCATTAGCTGCATCAAAGGCAAGCAGAAGAAGAAATCACATCCTCAAAAGAAAGTCAATTCAGTTTTGAGACCTTTAGAGAGACTACATATGGATCTGTTTGGTCCAGTAAACGTCAAAAGTATTACAGGGGATCTCTACTGTCTAGTGGTAACGGATGATTTTTCAAGGTTTTCATGGGTTTCATTTCTGAAGTCGAAAGATAAGACGTTTGATAGTTTGATGGCGTTGTTCGGAAAAATTGAAAATTTGTATCAAAGGCGTATCAAAAGAATCAGAAGTGATAATGGTACTGTGTTCAAGAACAACAAGATGGAAGAATATTGTGATGAGAGAGGTATATTGCATGAATTTAGCGCACCTTACACTCCGCAGCAGAATGGAGTAGCCGAAAGAAAGAACAGGACGTTAATTGAAACGGCTAGGATGATGCTTGCTGATTGAAAGCTACCAATAAATTTTTGGGCAGAAGCAGTATCCGCCGCATGCTATACACTCAACCGGGTTCTCACTGTAAAGAAATTCAACAAGACATGTTTCAAGCTGATCAACAATCGGAAACCGAACCTGAAGTATTTAGAACTGTTTGGGTCTCCCTACACAGTTCTAGAACCTTCTGGAAAGTTTGGTGCAAAGAGCTTTGAAGGAATTTTCGTGGGATATTCTAGTCCATTGAAATGAGTCTTTGTTCCAAGCTTGAAGCAGATCATTGAAGCACAACATGTTGAGTGTCAGGGGTATACTAGGCCGTCTCAGAATCCCGGTGACTCATGGCGTTTTAATTACGATAAATTGTGGGATTCGTTTGACATGGAAGAAGAAAAAGAAGAAGAAGATTTCTTTGACGAGTTGAATATTCTAAGAGAGTATGAAGAATCGCAGGAAAGGTTCCCAGCTGAGTGTTTAAGTCGACCGCGACAAACTTCAAATGACCATGAAGCAGGTCCGAGCAATGCTGGAGAACATGATGATATCCAACAAAATGAAGTTGCTCATGATAATCAGACGGCACAGAATGATAATCAAGAATCCGAGAACATGCTAGTATTTGATCGTGGTGATTCAGATTCTGAGGGGGAGCAAATTCAGATTTCAAGTCAAACAAACCCTGTCAGTGAACAAGGTGCAAATCAGAATGTTACTAATCTGGAAGGCGAGGTAGATGTTTCAGGCGAGGTGATGCCAAGAACTCTTTCATACCATCCAGAGGAGCTAATCATTGGAGAATTGTAATCAGGCGTTCGCACTAGACGTCAAATTGACCAAGGCCTTACTTGTTTTTATTCTACAGTAGCACCTTTACAAACTGAGTTTTCACTTAGTTGTTTTATTTCGCAGATCGAACCACGTACATATAAAGAGGCACTAACTAAAGATTCTTGGGTCAATGCTATGCAAGAAGAGTTGAGTCAGTTTGAGAAGTTAGGAGTGTGGAAGTTAGTAGACTTGCCTGATGGTCAAAGGTTCAAGTGTAAGAGAGACGATAGAGGAGTTGTTGTTCGTAACAAAGCTCGACTCGTAGTCCAGGGTTTCAGTCAGCAAGAGGGTATAGATTTCACTGAAGTATATGCTCTGGTTGCTCGATTAGAAGCGATCAGAATCTTCCTGGCATTTGCATCTTGGAAAAACTTCAAAGTATATCAGTTAGATGTTAAATCGGCATTTCTCTATGGGAAGGTAAAAGAGGAGGTATATGTCGGACAGCCACCGGGCTTCACCGATCCAATCCACAAAGACAAGGTCTATTTGCTAGACAAAGCGCTGTATGGTTTACACCAGGCCCCGATAGCTTGGTACGAGACATTGTCTCAACACCTGCTAGCCAACAGCTTCATTCGTGGAAAAGTGGATGCCACTCTCTTCACCAAAGAGGTCGACGATCATCTTCTGATTGTTCAGATATACGTGGACGACATCATATTTGGGTCAACAAATGAAAATTTGTGCAAAGATTTTGAAAAAGTTATGAAGCAGAAATTCGAAATGTCATCGATGGGATAGATGAAATTCTTCTTGGGATTTCAGGTTGATCAACTGCCTAAGGGAATATTCATACATCAAACGAAGTACGTTCATGATATCTTGGAGAAATTTGGGATGTCAGGTTCTACTCCAACTTCCACCCCATTAGCAACGAATCTTGGGATAAACCCTGATCTCACCGGAGAGAAGGTAGATGAAACGATGTATCGTTCCATGATCGGATCGCTGATGTATTTGACAGCTTCAAGACCCGATATTATGTACCCAACCTGCCTTGCAGCAAGATTTCAATCTAATCCGAGAGCATCGCACATGGTAATCGTCAAAAGGATATTACGTTACCTTAAAGGAACTCCATCGTTGGGGTTGTGGTATCCAAAAGATGGTGAATTCATGCTCGAAGGTTATTCCGCTTCAGATTTCGGATGCTACAAAGTCAACGCTAAATCAACAACACCGGGGTGCCAGTTCTTTGGATCTCGATTGGTCACCTAGCAATGCAAGAAGTAGACCTCTGTGGCTTTATCCACATGTGAAGCGGAGTATGTATCTGCTAGCAGCTGCTGCTCTCAGATCTTGTGGATCCAGCAACAGATGCGCGACTACGATTTGCAATTTTTAAACATCCCTATCTTTTTTGATAATGAGGCAGCAATTAACATTACTAAAAATCATGTTCATCACGCTAAAACGAAACACATTGAAATTCGTCATCACTTCATTCGAGATTGTTTCGAGAAGAAGTTGATACGAATTGAGAAAATCCACACTAACGAACAAAAAGCTGATTTACATACCAAAGCATTTGACAAAACTCGTTTTCAATATTTGCTAAAATTGAATGGTATGAAGCTTTTATCGGTGTTGGAGGAGATTCTTGGCGTTGATGAAGGTACCACTGTAGATGATGATGTTGAGAAGCAATCTGCAATGGTTTGTCGATTTTTTACTAGTTTTGGTATTTAGGGGGAGAGTATAGGGTAATATTTTCAGAAAAATACAAAATCAATAAAATTGACAAAAATACAAAAACATGAGATATTTTCAAAATCCAAAAACAATAGAAAATCTGAAAAAGAGCTTGTGTAAAAAAGGGAAAATGATAGTACATCGGTTTGACAGTTACGGTATGCTAAAGAAATGGAAAGTTTAAATGCGTTAAACAGTCTCGCTGATGATGTGCCGATAGGTTTTTGCACATTTAGTAGGTTTGTTCGGGATATAAACCTAAATCTTTACTTACTTATTTCGTGGGGAACACTACTTGGATATATAGGTAACCCCTGAAATCTTGTTTGAAAGATCCCTCTTTCTGAGATACTAGGTCTTTATACTCAGTGATATCTGGGGTATTATTCCGGGACTTCTGATTTTGCGGAAGCAATGGCCTCGTCTCCGAATAATACTTTCTGCATTGCTTGAAATATAGCATCGCCCTCAGCTAAAAATGATAAAACATTGAAAAATGCTAATCATGGCTGTTGTAAAAAAGATCCTCTAAAGGGGACATACCAAAGTCGAAACCGTCATCTCTCTGCTGCACGGAAGTTCTGACCTGAGCTCTCACGGTTCTTCGCAATTTAACCCCTTACAGATATCATCTGTGGTATACTCACCTGTAAGACTGGATATTGGGATTTGGATACAGGAGTATATTCAAGAGGTGGGACACATGTATGAGTTTAAGTTCTTAAAACACTTAATCTGTATCCTGAACAGATTGAAAATTGTGTGAAAATTTAAGTGGATCAGTATATCGACAATCTAAGCAAATTGTTTAATTCTGAGTACGAAATTAAAGCTTAACGGTACTTGTGACTTGTTGAATAGCTGATATGATTCCCTAACACACTCACCAAAAATATGTTTGTAAATAGTTTAAATTTTATGCATTTTATTTCTGTTATTCATTTCTAGTTTAGAAACTTTATTCAAAATCCAAAAAGATTTTTCATTTCTGCTTTATTTTCCGATAAACCAAAGTGGAAAGCTGATCTTCAGATTCAAATTGAAGCAGATGCAGGAAGTTTCAGGACTGGATGATGAGTCGTGAGCTTAACATGATAAGTTTGTAATTGTTGAAAACTTAAAGCAAGTTCATTAATTTGAAACTTGTAAATTTTCAAAAAATGTTTGAACAAAAAGTCAGTATGATTTATCTCAGGTCAACCAAGGTCATTAAGTTGGACTTGGTAGATAAATTGAGTAATCAGGGTCATTAACTTGGACCTGAATACTTAAGTTGATTGCTTAACACTGAAGGTTAAAAGGTAAGTTTGGATTGAAACTGTTATTGTCATATATCTTATATTTAGGTAGAGATTATGCAGGTAACAGGAATCCCCATGGCAAAGAAAGTGTCAAAGTTTGAATCAGAATTTGAGCCCTAGCTTATCGAGAGGGGAAGTCTGCGAAAGGGGGAGTCAGAATTCCGGATCAACATTCAAAGGGGAAATTGTAGATTAAAGTTTGAAGATAAAGATTGAAGAAAGCATTTACAATGTCAAGACAATTTGGAAAGAGACTAAGACTAAAGACTCGACTCTGAAGACTTCGTCAACATCCAAGGGGGAGTCTGTTGGTGCATCTACTGTCTGTTAACTTCGTCTTAATCGAGTCTTATGTCTAGATAGGATAAACGAGTGCACAACAGTGATTGAATTAGGGTTTGATTGTGGTTTAGGAGGTAATTACGTTTGAAGGAGGATTGGACATGTTCAAACGAAATCACCACATGTAATTTCGTTTGAACAGGTTTGTGACATCCTTCAAATGAAATAGCAAGGTCTATATATAGGGTTGCACATGTTCATTTTCATACGGAATTACTAGTGTGTGTTTGAGAGCTGAGGTGCTGCCAAATTGTAATCAGACTTGTAAAAGCTCAGGAAATCATCAATAGATAAAGATTAAAAGGAAACAAGCTGTTTGACGTCATTTACATTGATTCCGCCTTTGCAAATGATGATGAACTACTCAGATTGACTGTTTAGGGTCACCGGACGATCCAACAAGAATAAATGCTCTAGCATTTTGAGTATTCTCGTTGTTTGTAGTTGGAGCTAATTTCGGGCAATTAAGCTTGATATGACCTTGTTCTCCGTAGTTGTAACATATCCTATTATTAGCTTTCTTCCTGCAGTTTTCTTCCTTGTGTCCCGATATTTTGCAAAAGTTACAGTATATGGAGCATCTTCCTGAATGCTTTCTTTTGCAATTCTTACAATAAGGTGTAGAGGTAGAACCTAGATTTTTCCCACGATTAAAATTTCCAGAACGAAATTCTTGTGTGAGCTTCTGGGTTAGATTTCTCCTTTGATCTTCTTCTCGGGTACGGACTAATTCATCTGTCAAGGTATTTGCTAGTTCTACAACTTCTTCTATAGTTTGAGGTCTAGCTGCCTTGACTACGTGTCTTATTTCCCCAATTAATCCCCAGATATAACGGGAGATTAATATTGGTTCTGGTGAAGCAAGAGTTGGCACTATTCTAGCATATTCAAAGAATATTTTAATGTATCCCTTACTATCCACACCAGTCATCCTAAGGTTTAGGAATTTGTTTGCTATCTGTTCCTTCCCATTGGGTGGGCGGAATTTCCTTTCTACCTTGTTCTTAAATTCTTCCCATTCCATATTGTAAGTTCTATCACTTCCTCTTGATTGGAGGATAGTGTTCCACCATTCTAACGCTGAATTCTTAAACAGATTAGAAGCAAACAATATCTTATCTTCTTCAGCACACTTGCTTATTCTTAAGACTGCCTCAGTCTTCTCTATCCAGCGTAGGGTTGCAATGGCCCCTTCGTTGCCCGAGAATTCCATTGGTTTACAAGACCAGAATTCTTTATAAGAACAACCGTAAGACACAGTTCTTCTCCTTTTGGGAATAGGCATTTGAAGTACAGGTCCATTGTTTACACTGTTTTCGGGTTCGATTGGTCGCTTACTGCTATGCTTACTTTTATTATTCGCTTCTTGAATAGTTTGAATAATAAATGGCATTGCATCTATGATTCCTTGGGCCACTATATGTTGAACGACACTATTATCCATTTGGTTTCCATTGTTATTGAAGCTTGGATTCTCATTAACCACGTTAATGGTACTTTGGTTATCATTATTCAGATTTCCTTGATTTCCTTCATCGGCCATCTGAATTTTAAACATTTACCCCATATTAATATCACAAGATAATATTTAATATAGTTAATCACATGGCACACAATCTAGCCAAAAACGTCGATCATTGCGACTTGTACTCTATTTTCATATACTATGCGTCTATTACACACTAGTACTGAAATAAAGATTACAATACCAACAAAAATAGAATCACACTAATAGTAATAGGCATCCGTACACACATATTTTATTTTATTATATTATATTATTATTACTATTACTGTCTGCTCCATCACATATATGGATATGGATTTATCCAAAAATCCATATTGCGATCATCGTATTTCCATACGAGACGCTCTCCCACCTGTCGCATTCTCTTACTGCTTTCTAAAATTTCCTCACCAAATGTCCTAAGTTCTTGCACGTTTTCTGCACTCATTGGGGTGCAGGTTCTAGGACTGGGTTCGGAATCTGGGGTGCGGGTTCCTGATATGGGGGTGAAAGTGCCTGAAATTGGTAAGGATCTTCTAAGATTTCCCTAATGTAGTTATCATGGTAATAGGGATCTAAAGGGTCCATACCTGGATAGGCTCCTATGTTCTGTATAGGTGTGTCTTCATGTATCGGGTAACGTTGCACAAAGTCCCTATTGTCGTCCCACCAGGGGTCGTAATTTGGGTCTAGGGGGTTTGGTGCTTGTACCCTAGGGATTTCCTCTGGGTTAAAGTCATGCATCTCCACTTGGTTTTCAGGGTTTTCTATTTCCATGGGTTGGTCTGGGATTAGTGGTTGTGGGGCTACTAGTTGTTCCAGACTTGGGTCAGTAGCAGTTGTGGCTAGGATATGGAAATTGACTAGGCTTCTATTAAGCATATCCTGTGTATGGGCATCTGTCTTTCGCTTAACGGCTGCTAAGGCTCTTTGCTGTTGCATCTTTCGCGTTCTTTTCCTACGCGCAAAGGCTTCCTTACTGAACCATCCTTGTTTCTTATGAGGGGATGGCTCTTCTGACTGAGCTTTAAAAGCAAACATCCCTTCTTCCTGATCATCAGAATACCCAGAAAGAGCAGGCTGTGAAGAGGTACCTTCACTCCTAGGTGAATCAGACAAATGACGACACATGTCTGAGGGTCCTTGATCACTCATACTGTAAACTAACAAATAGTCAAATAACACATAACAAATAAATACAGTTATGCACGTATTTCCATAATTTATTTCCTAACACGAAGTTTAGAATTTAAGTGTCAGCAGAACACTTCTTTGGCTTAGACTAGTGGCTAGGCTCTGATACCACCTTCTGTCGCAACCTCCGATCCCTTATCTGTCCCGGGAATGGGGGAACGCGAACTCAGAGTTTCGGTGGTATCAGTTTGTTAATTTGGCAGCGGAAATTACATCAGGACCGTAGTTAGGAAATGTTTATCAGAGTAAAACCACCATATTTAATATTTATAATCACATGGGTAAAACCCAAGTTTCTTATTACAATACGTTTATAGGGATAAACCCCATTTTATTGAATTTAAAACATCGTCTTTTAGGTAACTTTTATAGCCACATTTTTTCCCAAGCCTTCAGTGCTCTCCAGCTGGCTTTTTACTAATTGGCTGTCACATTGTGTTACCTGAAACGCGTTTTAAAAACATTTGTCAGTGGGAAATACTGGTGAGTGAATCCCAGTTTAATCAAGAAACATTTTACCAATTAAAACAGTATTGAGAGCGATCACATTGTTTATTTCTACACAATTACTCATTCAGTACTATCAATCTTGACTTGTGGGTCATATTACACATTGGCTAACTCATTGTCCAATGGTAACGTACTGTCATCCCGACTTACTACTCGCAGTAGTAAATTTTGTATACAAAACCCCAACATACCGGCAGTAATTGAAGAACTACAAAGACTCAATCACCGCTTAATCATATTGTAAAACATTTAAGGTTTTGTAAAATATTACAAAAATGTTAACAAAAATTGGATAAACTCACATTGCTATCTTAGACTTCGCGTAAGGGTTTCCTGGGAATAATCTATAATTTACACAAATGTACATAGGTTAGTATCATAACCCTTTGAATATATTAATGATACCCTCCCCGAGACGGCATTCCAACAACTACGTCGGGCAGAACCACGACAGTTGTTACGGAACCCTAAATCAATCGGGCAGCGTATCTATTACGAAACTGGGGTTATAATACTTACAACGGGGCAGAACCTTGCTAATTAGGGGGTATAATACTTGAATATTATGCCTATATCTTCATAAATTCGCTTAAGAAATAAAAGAAATGAACGAGGAATACTGAAACCCGATGCCTGCTTATATAATTGCTGAAACTGGGTCTCACGCGGCCCGCGTAAAGGATAAGCAGAGCTTACGCGGCCCGCGTCGTAGCCGGGTAGGGTTTAGGTGATCCGGTCATCGCCTAGACTTGCCACGATGTCGACACGTGTCGGCCTCTAGTGTCTCTGCGTTGTTGATCTCACGCGGCCCACGTAAGATTGAGATGGGGTTCACGCGGCCCGCCTGAACTTAAGAAATTAGACGGAATCAGGTTCTAACCTTCATACCGCCCGCGTGAGTGTTGGGGTGGGTCTACGCGGCTTTTCTTGAAAGTTTTGTGAAGTGAAATTTTATATGTACGCGGAATTTGTCCTATGATTCTTGAGTAAGTCCATATTTTTGTGAAGTGCTTGATAATTCTTTGCTTCCCCTATGATTTGGTAAAAGGTTTTTAGAAGATATCAGATAAAATTTCTAGGGTAGGTAAAGTTTTGGAACACTGGCTTTTCTTGAAAGTTTTCCAAATTCTTTCTTTTGTTCTTCTAATAAATAGTTTGATAAGTGTGGACAGAAGTTGGATAATGCACATATTCTCCCCCTTTTTGGTATCAGCAAGCAAGGTAGTGCAGAAATATAGGTTGGAGAATATTCTTATGAATGGTGTGTAGCTCTCATACTGGTAATGAAGAGGTGGTTATACTCTCACTGTAGTTTGACTTTCTATGCCTAATGGTTGTTGTTAAGTGATTGGTAATTTAGTGTATTCAATTCCCTTTTGTACGGAGGGCAGCTGTTAGGTGTATTCTTGGTTGAGTTGGACTTAAGCTTGAGGCATATTGGCCAAGTAGCACTAATGCAACACCACTGGCAGCGACCCTCAACATCGGAAGAACTCGTAAAATTAAAATAGAAAAAAAGGAAACAATTAAAACGAACAAAAAACACACGTAAAATCGTTGAATCACTCACACCCGTTACAATGTTTTAATGTGAAGAAATTAGACAGAAACGTAAAATGTAGAAAAGAACAACTAAGTTGATCTAGGACCCGTCCGTTGCGTCGTACCTGTCAAACGGCGAAAAATAGACACGCTGCGACGACACTGTCAAATATGAGATAAATATACTAAATATACTAAAAAACGTTGTACCTCACACATGTTACGACGTGTTAATTCGCCAAGCGTCGACTTCTACGTCAATACTTGGTAACATGCTCTAATTTTTTTTTGTTTTTTTGTTATGAACAAATTTGATACCCCAAATTATTCAAATATCATCAATTTCTATATTATTATTATTTATATTAATTGTTAAAAACCTATTTACAGTGGTTTCATTATTTAATACTTATTAGAGCACCTCCAACGGTGTACGAATAAAGCATCTGAATCTAAGATGACAACTAACTCGAGGAGGTAGGAGATAATTCAAAATAGGGAGAGGGATTTGCGTTTGGAATTTCGGATGAAGTGAGAGAAAAACGAACAAGTTTGTGAGGAAGAAGCGATGAGAGATGAGGGACAAACAAATGAAAAAGGGAAAGAAGAGTGATGTGACGAAGCACATATAGGACATGTTTGGTATTTAGTTTTTAGGAGCCTTTAGTCTCTAAATTTAAACTTTTAAGAAAAAGCTCTTACTTAATAAAAACCTTGTTTGATTGAAGGAGCTTGAAGCTTTTAGGTTAGAAGCTTGAATCTTTTAGTTGAACGCTTCTACTAATAGCGTTTAGAATGAGCTAAAAACTTTTAAGGAAAAAATGACTATTTTAACCTCTAAAGATAATGAACTTTTTAGTTATGTTTTTTTTAGTTATGTTCATTTTGGTCATTTTATACATTTTATTAAAAGGTTCAGCTACTCTGTCAAACACCTAAATATATCTAAAAAGCCACAGCTACCAGCTTCCACCATCAGCGACTTTTGACAAACATACCCATAGACACCGTTGCAAATGCTTGTCACATGTTATTAATCAACGATTCAACACGAACTGCTTTTAAATTGTATAGTAACTCAATCAATTAAGTTAAGATGAATCGATCGGTAGCCTCCAATTTGGAGCAACGGGGCTCTATAATTTAGGGAATGCGGTAGCCTAATAAAAAAAATCGCTTTAAGAAAAAAGATGTATCGATCAGTAAAAATAATATTTGTTGTGAAACTAACCTAATAGCAAAACAATATAGTAGAGATGAAGGGAGAAAGGGATTGCTATTTTATTAATAGGTATAATTTACAATGAGATACAATAGTGGTATATATAGGTGTACAAAACTTGGAGAGAAAGCTAATCTATTTTTGGTGTTGATAACCATATTAATAATAAATATATTCATAACACTCCCCCTTGGTTATCAACATAATACGCTTGATGCTACCTCGTTAAAAACCTTGCTAGGAAAACCCGGTGGGACAAAACCATAGCTAAGGGAAAAAGAGTGTAGCATGTAATGCGCATTAGTCCTCCCTGATACTTCTAGATCAGGCATGTTGCCTTATTAAAAACCTTACTAAGAAAACCCAATGGGACAAAACTTAGTCAAGGGAAAAATAGTGCAACTTAAATAAGTCTCCCCCTCATTTTAACATGTATCCTTTAAGTGACGTGTGTCCATCTCTCTTGAAAGTTGATCAAAGATTTTGTAGTCAATGATTTGTCACTTGATCCCTTAATGTGCAATCCTTTATGTTGAGCAATGTTGTATAATCTTCTAACAAGACTTTAGGTGCCTCCTTCCAAAAAATATCATATGTCCACAACTGTGTTTAGTTACAATCCTGCATCTACAAGACTAACCAAACTTGTTTTGATGTGTTAGTAAAATATAATCAAATACCGTTTATACCTGAAATATTTCGTTGAACTCATTCCAATTTCTTTTCGCTTGACAAAGATTATATTATGACAATAAGCTCAAGTAAAAGATATTATAACCATACATAGCTAGCAAAACATTTTTAGTGCACACATGCATTTAACGATGGTACTTCTAGAATGAGAATCTCTACTTTGGTAGGAGATGATAATAGGCATTTCTTATAACAAATGACTTAACAACCTTTAACATAATTTAATGTTCAACTATGTCCATACTAAAATATCCCAACATCATCTTCTAGATGTGCTTGAGGGATTGATAAAATATAATTACATATATACTCGAACTGCAGTTCGAGTAATAATTAGATCATGCCAAGGTCATTAAAAAAAATCTCCCTATAAAAGCTCGACAGTTTCTCTCGATGATGCCTAAACATCATCACTGTAAACTGCGATTATAATGAACTTTTAAAAGTAGAATGCTGATAAAACATGACTAATTTAATCAAACTTATATCTCTCTTTATGCGAATATCTCGAGTTGTACAACACTCGACTCGACTATTTTAGTCCATACATATTTTGTCAACTTCATATAGTATGCTCTTGAGGTTTTGACATTAATGCTTCTAGCATTATCAATCCATGAGGGAATTTGTTCCAACTTATCCAAATATGCACGTGCTTTCACTCTTTAGAAGTTTTGCTACAAAACATTTGCCCATTTAACACATAGATATCTATATCATATGAAAAAATGTCATGAACACTTGCTTTTATCTCCGAAATCCACATTGTACCATGCGTGTAAACTATTTATTGAGATATCACAATCACCGGGTATAAGTTTTCTATGTATGTTTCTTGATGCACAGGTATTACATCATTAAGATGTTTCAATTAATCTTATAAGCACTTAAATGCTTTACGATACTCATCGGGATTTCCAATTATATTCAACGTATTCAAATATGAATTTGTATACAACGATCATATCGTTCTCGAGAACTCATTTTACATGATTTTTGATAATTCAAATCCTTGAGGGACTTTCATGTAAACTTTTAGTATCAAGTGATACATAACATTCATAAGACGCATATCAACTCTCTCTTTATATTACCAGACTAATAAAATATTGGAAAGCCATTACATCCACCACTAGAGAATGTGTCTCAATATAATCAATCATGGGTTTTTGCGAAAATCCTTGTGCACCATATTTGCCTTATCTCATTTAATTTGATTTTCACATGATTCGCATAAAAGACCCATTAATATCCAACATACTTTACAAATTCAGTTGTATGGACTGTTGGTCTGAAAACTTTCCATTTCATTAGAGAATTTAAATCTGCCATACTTTACGTCTTTCGATTTTGGCCAATCATTTATATATTTTCATTCATAGGCAGATCTTAATCTTGATCCTCGTCATTTCATCATTTCAAGCGCTATATTATATATAAAAGTATAACGACGTCGATTTTGTTTCGATTCCATACATATCTTAGACATGATACAACATCTCGAGATCTCTTTATTTTCAGGTACATGTGGTTCTTCTTGAACCATCATGTCTACTGTCTTTCCAGAAGATTTTATTACTATAACCTCGACTTGACCATCTTAATTACTTGCTCCAATTTTCGAGGAATTGTATTACTGGAATCGACTAGTCTACCACGCTTCAGGCGTGCAATAGACTCATTAAAAAAATATATGGTTGTCTTTCTGGGACACACATATAACTGGAGCATAAGCAGTTGATTATGTGACTTGCTTAGTCACTCTATTTAGGTCAGTGAACTTGTCTGGTAATTTTGTTCTTTAATATTGGTAAATGGATTATACTTTAAACTTCTAGTTCATAGTTTATAGTCTGAGGATCAAGATGACATTATAATTCATTTAACTTTTCACTTTTCAACTGCTTGTTATCTCCCCCTAATGTTGGGAACATTCATTCACTAAAGTGAAAACCAATGAGCCATAAACAAATTTCTCACTAATGGCTTTAAGTATCCAATCATAGACAATTATTTATACCCAACATATTCTCAAACTTTTAGAAGTCTCATCTTTGTGCCGTGTGGTGGATGAGTTTCAATATATGTCGCACAACCAAAGATAATCTTTGATGAGACATCTTTGGTTCCTGACCAAAAACCAAATGTATGGGGAGAACTATAACTTATTGGCTTGATGTGAATTAATGGTACTATATGTAAAATTACATGTACCTAAATGAAATTTTGCTCCCCTCATGATCATTGGCTTTGTAATCAATAGTATACGTTGAGTGATCATCTCAACAATAACACTTATTCCAATGATCATTAATAACTTGGGAATCAAATTCGTTATTACCAAATAAATATACTAATTTGGATTAATATGCATGCTATCACATTAGCTAAGCCACAATCACACAAACTTCATGTTGTGGATTTGATAACCATTTAGACGATGCATCGATTTAAAACACTACATGATATCATACATATCCTTTAATCACTTCCAGAATATTTAGGGCTACACACCCTACTTTAGTTGGCATATACTTAACTTCCCTTGAGAGAAAATATAACACGTGTATGTATGAAGAAGAATGTTTGGTTCGTCAATACATTTCACATGATCATTGACTCGGTGTGGTCTAACCGGTCATGCCAATTAAATATCATGATCATAGACTTCTAGCTTATGATCATAATGTATTACTTACACTTTGTGTTTTGTGTACATTGTTTGTGTAATAAACATATAAAATATGAGAGAAAGTCATATTATCATCCCAAACTTTCAATGATATATTCTCATATGATTACTCCCTTTATGGCCACCTTTGGTGGTCTATCTAATTATTACCAGGACCATTATTACAATTCTCATGGTCGATCTCATCATTAGAATTTTCTTAACTATGTCCATGATCACAATGATCATATATATATTCACCTCATGGATCAGAGTAAAACTAAACAAGTTTCATGATTTTCAATTATTTTATACGGATATACAGTCACTGCAAACCTTTAATAGCCTTTTAATGATATTGCTACTTCGGGAGCATATCTAAGGTTTGACAAACAAAATTTGTTTCATTCGATTTTCCCTTATAAATAAAGTTCTCTTCACATAACATCAATTCAGAAGTAATTACAAGGCCGGGTCATATAAGATTTGTCAATAAAAAAATATTATGACCTTATACAAGCTGATAATGAGATTTAAGGAGTATCGCATTTTGGGTGCCATGTCTAAGTGTATTATACTATTTTCATGCGAGATATTATAAACCACAATCTTGGTTTAGTTGTTCTATTGGATACGTCTTTCTATATAAATTAATGTTTACGTATAGAACACAAAATATACCATTGAATTAATATACAATGTAATAAGATGTCAACTTATATAACAATTTATAATAAAAACTACTTTAGGGAACAAAATATTCTTTCTCATCAATTACAAGCAAATATATATAATCTATGGTGGTAATCAATCATAAAAATTTGCTACTCTACTTTTTAAGCTTTAACAAGTATCTCTGTGAAGTTCCCATATAACATATGGATTGATTTTGAGAAATGTATCGTCATTTACAAAATTATCTTTTGTTACACACGTATACATGCATTCAAATCTTTTCCATTCATAAACTCTACTGATTATTTAAAAGTTCATGAAATCATATTTTTTCATCACTTATAAGCAAGTATAGATAATGTACGCATTAACATACCAGAGTATAACCAATCAATTAACATACCAGAGCGTAACCAATCAAAAGTATATCTTATATAAATATTTACCCATCTACATTTAAATATAAACAAATTTCCCCATAAGTTCCTTGATGTTTTAATAACATATGATTATATATGCCAAAACAGTATTTTTAATTCCTTAAAAGATTGTAATTAAATATGATCATGATTGTATATGCAATAACAATATTATAGAGTTAAAATGACTAAAAATTAGAAAAGGATGCCATTGTTCATCACATAATTTACAAACAAATTAGTTTATGATATACTTTGCATCACAAATAACCTATTTAATATTATATGAATATTATAATAAATGCTACTTCACACTAGAAATATTATATTGAAATATATATATATATATATATATATATATACACATATATATATATGCTCATAATTACTAACAAATATGTATACTTTATATAATATTTTAACTTTCATTTATTTACAAATGTATGACTAATGGCCGGATGATAACATGCTCAACTTATGCATCAAATTCATTCGGCCCATGTAAGAACAACCAAATAAATAAAAATAATAATATACTTGTATTTTGTCATAGTAGTTGTTAAAGCGAATTGTATTGACCGACAAACTTTTACGTATCTCTTAGTCAAAAAAACGTTTTATAGATAATCAATATTGTTATAAAGCTATATTAATAACAATAGTAAATTAGTAATAATTAGACCTTCCAAAATAAAAAAAAGTTATACCATCGTTGTATAGAAACATATTTTTTAACGAATTATCATAGTTATGAAATATATTGGTAACATGAAATTTAAACCAGAGTACAATAAGATATAATTTGACAAAAGGTATAATTAGTTTATTTAGGGTTTTAATAAACCACTAATTTATACCAAACTAAATATCCCAGTAATCTTTGACAAAACAATTATTGAGTTATACGATTATATATGAGTTAAATCATGTGTAGATATTTGTGATCAGAATTTAGAAATATATGTTTTGGTGGGCAAATATAAAGAGGGCCTGATCTATCTAGAAAAATAATAATTAAGCCCATTTAATATTTTGACTTAGTTTAACCGACTTTGGTTTTCTTTCCCATCTAGAAAACCTTTATGTTGTCGGAGATCACCCAAACCCTTTTGTGGTTTCCAAGTTACCACTAATGTTAACGATTATCTATATTAAATTAGTTAAAATCGAAGATGTACCTCACTCGTACCCCAAGATGTCAGGATGAAAAACTTCAATGAAGCTGTCGAAGGTGGACATGACTAAGAGATGATGATGAGCGGCATCGATCTTTGGCCATGGTAGGTTTGCTTGCGTCATAAGAAACGAGCGAAGGGATTAGGGTTTCGGGGAGAGCATTTTCGTGCTGATAACGTGTTGTGAAACTAACCTAATAGCAAAACAATATAGTAGATGTTGGGATTGAACCCTATCAGAGGAACAGATAATGTAAAGCCAAAACTGGATCAATGCAGTGGATCCAGAATAAGCAGACGTTTACAGATGGTTCATGCAAATCTCTCCCCTTGAAAGTGGCTGTGTATCTGCTGACCTCCTATCTACTGATCTTACTAAGTGCTGATCTACAACTGCTGCCCAATGTCAAAGACTGATGGAAGACCAAAGCTTTGCTGACTCAATCTACTGCCCTGAGTCAAGTACTGCTGATCCGGACAAGCACTGCTGGGTTCACAGCAGTGGAAGAATGCAGCAGCTGTTTATGTGTCTTTTATGTATTAGATTGTAATAGCAGTAGTTAGTACATCAGTGTTTGTATAGATCAGAGGTTAGAGTTTGTTAGGAGGTTAGATGTCACTTTCATGGTGACGTCAGCTAAGATGCTCAGTGGTTTGCAAGTGCCTATAAATAGCTCAGTACTTTGTACTGTTCTATTAGCTCTTTCACCACATCGTCTTCTTTGCACGAACAAACTACTGAGCTCTGGCTGAGGGGGAGTTTGCATTCTTACATCAATCATTGTAATCGTTGTTGAAACAAATTCAATCTTTCGATTCTATGTGTAAAGATGTTTGATAAAAGTATTTCTCTCGTTTGATTGTATGCAAAGTTTGTTTTCATTTTAAATTCCGCTGCACTCTCATCCATCTCCATCTTAATTACAAACGAAAAATACAATCAAAAAGAAACTCAGATCCAACAATTGGTATCAGAGCCTGGACAGTCAAATTTGATTTAACAATCATTTTGACGTAAATAGTTCGGCTCGTTACAGTTGATACTGATCGTTTGTTCGTCCGTTGAAAAATAGAGCAAGGATAAATCACCATTAAAGTTGATTTCTCAGTGTCTGTAAAACAACAAGAATGACGTCACAATCTCAAGATGACAAAAACAACATTGGCTCACTTTTTAAACCACCTATGCTAAAAAGAAATGAGTACAACATCTGGCAGAGGAGGATGGGTCACATCCTCGCTCAACAAAGCACAGGTTGTTGGAGGTCTGTCATCTTTGGTCCTCATGTTCCTTCAGTGCCAAGCGCTGAAGATGCTAAAAAGTTCGTTCCAAAACCAGTTGAAAATTACACCGAAACCGATTTTCAAAAGATCGAACTGGATGCTAAAGCGTTTAGCATCATAGCATCAGCGCTGCCCAATGAAATATATGCTGGACTGTTACACTGTAACAGTGCCAAAGAATTGTGGGACGCACTTAAGGAACAGTTTGGAGGTACTGAAGAAGTCATAGAAAACAATAGGGAAATCCTGAACCAACAGTACGAAACGTTTTGTCATGTTAGAGGTGAATCACTGACTCAACAATTTGAGCGGTTTAGTTGTCTCATCAGTGAACTGAGGCTTGTTAATACCACTTTTACAAACTCAACTCAAAACAGCAGGTTCCTCAGGTCACTGCCCGAAAAATGGGACACCATAGCCTTTGTCACCAGAAATTCACCTGAGTTCAAGGATCTGACCTTGACCCAACTCCATGGTCGACTCCTGACCTATGAAAGGGAGTTGAACCAGAAAAGGAAGTTACAAGAGTCAGGAAAAGCCGTTGATGATTATACATTCGGTAACACTGCTCTTTTGGGTCAAGAAGAATCTGGGAGCAGTGGTAAGGACCAGGGTTATGACCATTTCATTGATATAACTGCTGGAGCTAACTTTAACAACCCTGATCCTCACTCTGCAAGTTATGCATTCACTGCTAACGAAAACCAGATGTCAGATAATCTAAGCTTTGAACTAAATGATTTACAGCGTTTTGATCCCACTGATTTAGAAGAAATGGACATTCTGCATCAACTGGCTTTGCTAAGTGTTAGAACTAGCAAATTTTACAAGAGAACAGGGCGAAAATTCCCAGGTCTGCATGGGAATCTAAGGGTTGGGTTGGATAAATCGAAAATCAAGTGCTACAAGTGTAATAGGATGGGACATTTCGCTAGGGAATGTAGGAGTCAAAATACTGGTCCCATAATTACTCATCCTAGCTCAAATCCTAGACCTCAAAACCAAAACACTGTGCACTATGCCCAATATGCCCCAGCAGCTCAAGTGAACACTGCTCACTATGCTGCTGCCCCTGTGCCAGTACACTATGTCCAAACTACTGTTCCACAGATCCAATATGTTCAAACCCCTGTTCCCCAGGCACCAGTGCAGGTTGCACCTCAAACCACTGCTCCAGCAGCAACACAACCAGATCAACAAAGCTTTTTCACTCAAGGGTTTGTTGACTGGAGCAGTATGCCTGATGATCTTTGTGATGAAAATTTTGCACTCTATGCTTCTAATGATTCTTCACATGATGAGTTTTGTTTGATGGCACTAGAGTCAATACAGGAGGGGGTTGAAGCTGAGGAGGAACAGCAGTGTTTTGAAACAGTGGAAGAGGTGATTGAGGCAGTGGTTACTGCTGTGGCTGGTGAAGTACTGTTGGAAGAAAGTTCAGGTACTCTGATTGAACCAATGACAGATCCATGGTCCATAGAGGACAAAGAAGAAGAGAAAGAAGAAAAGGCTGGTGAAAAGAAGGTAAGAGCTGATGATGATGAAGATCATCAATGTGATTGTGCAATGATGGCAGCTGCCAAGGTATCTCCTCAAGTTCTTGAAAAACTGTGTTCAGACAATTGCATAATTGCTTTTGCTAACATCAAAGAGGTGAATGAAAACCTTCGGGATAAAATCTTAACTGATGAGGTCAAATTTGAAAGCTCTTTAAAAGAACTTAAAAACAAATTGACTGAAAAAGAAAAAGAAATCAGCTGTTTAAAAGAAGAGCAAAGTATAACCAAAACCCAACTTCAAACTATGGTAGAAAATTACCAAGTTTGCAAAAAGGAGTTGGAGTCTGCCCAGATTACTTGTGAAAGATGGGTGGAATCCTGCAAAGGATATGAGGTTATGCTTGAAAAACAGAGAAAAAGCAATGTGAAGTTTGGGGTTGGGTATAGAAAATATGATGATGAAAACACTGCTTTTGAAAACTCTGTTCAAACCACTGATGAAGCTACTGAGCTTATCCCCACAAACAAGAATGGCCAAGAAGTGAAAATCACTGACAAACTTGGTAACAAAATCACACTTAACAGACCAATGGGTTCCTCCACTTTCAAGGAGCTTGAAGATCATCAGTTTAAACCAAAATGGTCTGATGAGTGTGATATTCTTGAAAATTTCAAGCCAATGGACTTTACATCAATTGATGGTGCTAAAGCTCCAAAAGCTAAAGTCATACCTCTAAAGGATATCCCAGCAGTGGTTAAAACCTCTGCTGCAAAGGAATCTGAAAAGAGAAAGAAGAAAGAAAAAATTGATAACTTGTTTTGTGAATTCTGTGAGAAAAGGAATCATCGAACAAAAGACTGTTTCCACTTAAAAGCTTATGATCTAAACAAAACAAGTGTCATTGTTTCAGCAGAAAGCTGCATTGTCTGTGGGAAAACAAACCACAAAACTCAAGCATGTGTGTACCTCAAAAACTTTGATGTGAAAAAGAATGAGTACATGGCTAAAACATCCTTGAGTCCACCATCATCCTCATCATCTGTCAAATTCACCAAGAAACAACCACTGTTTGTGCCAGTACAAACAGCTGTTACAAAACAGCTGAACCAAACATCTGTCAAAAGAGATGTTCAGGTTACTGATGCACCCCCTGTCAATCAGTTCAAAAAAGGCAGAGAAAAACAGTCTTACCAAAGGATTCCACACGTTTATGAGGCTTACAAAAGGCCCTCTAAACCCAAAGTGAACAGGCATCCTTTTGGTTACCAGCAGATGATTGGTCAGGACCCACAACAGTGGTTAGAGAAACACTGTCCTAAAACAGTTCAAACCCCTGAACTAACCACTGTCCATCATCTTGCATCCATTCCAGACACTGTTGAGACCCCATCCAAAGCCTTGTTGGCTTTGGAGACCTTAATGAACTAATCTTTTTACTTCATGTGCAGGGAGCTTCTGCATGCTTTGATAGTCTTTGGTATGTAGACAGTGGAGGCTCCAGGCACATGACAGGATGTAAAGCCCTCCTGAAAGACTTTAAAATCCATGGTGGGGGTGATATATCCTTTGGGAATAATAGTAAAGGGAAAGTTCTGGGGTCTGGTACAGTGCAATCTGGAAATGTAAAATTTGAAAATGTCAATCTAATAGACAATCTAAAATTCAACCTTCTGAGTGTGTCCCAAATGAGTGACAAGGGATTTGGGTCATTCTTCACAAAAGACTGTTGTAGGATTGTTGGACCAGAAATGGTCAAAAAGATTGAAGCAATAATTAAATCTGGTCATACTAAACTTGTTGCTCAAAGAAGTGGCAATGTTTATGTTGTTGACATGTCAAAAGAATGTCCCAGAGCTGATGCCTGGCTGTTCTCAGCTGCCTCTAACAAAGAGACAGAACTTTGGCACAGAAGGCTGGGACACACAAATCTTAAGACAATCACAGAAATTTCAAAAAATGGTTTGGTGAGAGGCCTACCACAAAAATTGTTTTCATGTCCTGAACATTGCATTTCCTGTTTAAAAGGAAAACAGTATAAAAGTTCTTATAAGTCCATTGAAGAGTCCAAAACAACCCAGTGTCTGCAAATGCTACACATGGATTTGTTTGGCCCAGTTCAAGTCATGAGCCTTAAAAAGAAAAGATATTGTTTGGTTATTGTTGATGACTTTTCAAGGTTCACATGGACTTTCTTCTTGCACTCAAAAGATGAAACTGCAGGCATTTTGCAAGACTTTATAATACAGGTTGAAAAGCAATTTGACCTTCCAGTAAAAAGCTTCAGGAGTGACAATGGCACAGAATTCAAAAATAGGGAGTTGGATGCCTTCTGTGTGAAGAAAGGGATTGTAAGGCAGTACAGCATCCCAAGAACACCAGAGCAGAATGGGGTAGTGGAAAGGAAGAACAGAACTCTGATTGAGGCTGCCAGAACCATGCTTGCAGATTCAGGTTTGCCTTTAACTTTCTGGGCAGAGGCAGTAAACACTGCTTGCTATGTTCAGAACAGAGTTTTAATAAACCCCAGGCACAAAAAGACTGCCTATGAAATTTTGTATAAAATTAAACCACTGATCTCATATTTCAAAGTGTTTGGCTGCCCATGCTTTATTTTGAATTTAAAAGATTCCATTTCAAAATTTGCAGCCAAAATTGATTGTGGTTATCATCTGGGATACTCAACCACTGCCAAGGCCTACAAAGTGTTTAATACACGGACCAAGGCAGTGGAGGAGACTTTGAATGTTAAGTTCAATGAACTTTCGTCAATGAAAATCCCAGCAAATCCTGCAGATCTGTTTGATCTTAAAAAATTCACTTTTGAAAATACTGCTGTCAAGACTAACAGTGCAGGTCCATCAGAGGATACAACACCAGACTATGGGTATGAAATCATCATCCCTCAAAGGTCTGCCACAAAGGGAAAAGCATCAGCTGTTCAAAACAGTTGTCAAAGCTCTACCACTGCTACCTCAACAATTGTTGACCAAAGTAGCCCATCAACCACTGCTTCCACATCCTCAAACACTGCTGACAAAAGTCCTCAAACAGTGGATAAAAGCCAGCAGTTGTCCACCTCATTACCTCCTATTCCACCACCTTTTGAAACCACTGCTGGATCATCAAAGTCCCCAGCAGTGGTTAGCTCAGATGATACACATTTGCAGCCTTCACCAACCAATGCCATCATACCATACCAAGGAGATTTAATCTTCTTGAGATCTCATCCACTTGATCAAATCATTGGCAACATAAATGAAGGGGTGCTCACAAGAAGCCAAACCCAAAACATTTGTCTTTTTGCTGGTTTTCTATCACTCCATCAGCCAGTCAAGTACCAAGAGGCACTGAAAGACAACAGCTGGGTAGAAGCCATGCAAGAGGAGCTCCAACAGTTTAAAAGACAACAAGTATGGGAGCTTGTACCACTGCCAGAAGAGGTTAGTCCCATTGGCACAAAGTGGGTCTTCAAGAACAAAACTGATGAAAGGGGTATTGTTGTCAAGAATAAAGCCAGGCTTGTGGTTCAAGGTTACAGACAGGAAGAGGGGATTGATTATGATGAAACATTTGCCCCTGTTGCAAGATTAGAAGCAATTAGACTGTTCCTGGCCTTTGCTGTCAACCACAATATAAAGGTGTTTCAAATGGATATCAAAAGTGCTTTCCTCTATGGTACAATTCAAGAAGAGGTGTATGTTTGTCAACCTCCAGGTTTTGAGGATCCATTTTATCCAGATCATGTCTATAGGCTAAACAAAGCCTTGTATGGCTTGAAACAAGCACCAAGGGCCTGGTATGAAACTCTTTCCAACTTCCTACTCTCAAATGGTTTCAAAAGAGGTACCATTGATAAAACACTGTTTTTAAAATGGAGAGGGAAGGATTTAATGATTGTCCAGATTTATGTGGATGACATTATTTTTGGAAGCACATGTAACTCAATGTGTGAAGAGTTTAGAGAACTCATGACAGCTGAGTTTGAAATGAGTGCAATGGGTGAGCTGCAATGCTTTCTTGGTCTCCAAGTCCAGCAATTGCAAAATGGAACTTTCATTCATCAAAGCAAATATGCTAAAGAACTTTTAACCAAATTTGATATGAATGATTGTAAACCATGCAGCACACCCATGGCAACAAATAAGCTGGTCATGTCTGATGAAAAAGATGAGCTGATTGACCAAACACTTTATAGAAGCATGATTGGGTCTTTATTGTACCTAACTGCATCTAGACCAGACATCATGTTTGCAACATGTGTCTGTGCAAGAAGTCAATCAGCTCCCAGAAAATCAAATCTCATTGCTGTAAAAAGGATCTTCAGATACATAAAAGGTGCTCCCACACTTGGTATCTGGTATCCAGCTAATGGGAACATCAAGCTTTCAGGTTTCTCAGACAGTGACTTTGCTGGATGTCACACCACAAGGAAGTCCACATCAGGAGGGTGCCAGTTTCTAGGTGACTGCTTAGTTTCTTGGCAAAGCAAAAAGCAAGCAGCTGTTTCGACATCCACTGCTGAAGCTGAATACATTGCTGCTGCAAGCTGTACAGCCCAACTCCTGTGGCTTCAAAATCAGTTGCTGGATTTTGGTATCACTGCCTTAAAGACACCACTCATGTTGGACAGTCAGGCAGCAGAAAATATCATCAAAAATCCAGTTTCCCACTCAACCACCAAACATATCGACATCAGACATCATTTTGTGAGGGACTGCTATGAAAAAGGTTTGATTTCTCTGCATCATGTCCCAACTAAAGACCAGCTGGCTGATGTGCTCACAAAAGCACTTGATACAGCCACTTTTGAAAGTTTGGTCTCTAGGATTGGGATGCTGAACATGGAATAACAAGCAACATCTTGTTTTTCTATGAATAAAAGCAACAACATGTTTTCAGAAAATCAAAACTCCATCCTTAAAAATAGTTAAAAATGATTTTTTTTTCATTAAGTCCTTAAAAGTCTGCCATTAACCACTGATTGTTCAAAAGTCTGCTATACTTCAAAAGTCTGTCCACTGCTGAAAGTCAACCCCTGCTCTCTCATTATTTTGATAAAATCTGTTGTTCAAAAGCAGTGTCTTATCCACTGATATGCTATCCACTGATAGTAAAAATCATCCACTGCTTTCATACCACTGCCTTCATCAGTCACTTTCAACAAAAGTACTGTCCTTCACTTTCAACAGGGGTTGTCACGTGGACAGTACATATTGGTCAGACCTTTTGTAACGGCTGCCACCTCAGCATTCACTTTCTTCCCTATAAAATCCCCCACTCACCACCAAAACAGGGTTTTACTGTCGAATTGAATTCTTAAAAATTCTCTTCTCAAAGCAGTTTTTCTTCACATTTCTTCACAAATTTCTTCGATCAATCATCCTCAAAATGACAAAATCAAAGAAATCTTCAAAACCCTCATCCAAATCATCCTCGAACACAGCCTCCCAAAAGGCAATCTCCACTGAAATTCCACATAAACCATCTCACAATCTCCTGGGTCTTCTCACTAAACCAGGTACCACCAACGTGTTCGATTCCATCATTGACATCATGTCAAAATCAAAGTATAAAACTTTGTTCATCGCCGATGCACCAATCTATTTGGCGACCCAAAGGGAGTTTTGGAAGAATGCAATCCTTGAAACACAAGGAGACACTACAACCACCATAAACTCTTCTATAAAGGGTAAAGCTGTCCAAATCACGCCACAATCCATTTCAGAAGTCTTTCAACTCGATGATCAAGAAGGTAAAATCTCTTTCACTAAAAACGAGTTGCAAACTGACTTCATTGAGAGAGGGTATGAATCCACAATGATGAAGAAAATTACCTTAGAAAAAGGTTATTTTCCTTCTGCACCCAGATTTTTATTTCATACCCTCCTACTATGTGTTTCAAACAAAACCACTTCTTTTAATGAAATCCCTTTAAAGATTCAAAATCTGGGATATGCTATTCTTCAAGGAGAAAATTTTAACTATTCTCGGGAAATTTTTAAAGATTTGGTTAATAATGTTGACACAAAATCATTCTTACTGTTTCCAAGGTTTTTAAGCTATTATTTTTCAAAGAAATTCAGTAAGGATGATTTAGCTATAATAAACCAAGGTGATCCTACTCAAATAAACAGTTTAACTACTGAAACTTTTTCAAGGATGTTAGCACCTTGCAAAACACAAGCAGAGGTGCCTGAGCAGATTTTAGCAGTTACACCTGCTCCTCAGGTATCTGCTGCTGAGCCCACTGCTCAAGGTGATCAGAGCAGCAGCACAACTGCTTTGAAACCCACACCTACAATCACCAAAAAGCCAACAAAAAGAAAAACACAAAAACCACCCAAAACCCTCAAAAAGGCATCTCTGGAGGATGAGATACCAGAGCTTCTGCCAGTGACAACACAAAAGTCACAGGAAACCACTGCTGCTTCTTCCTCACAGCAGTTGGTACAAATATCTCAACCCATAACCAAAACTCCTCCTGTTTCTTCACAAAAAGAACAGGTTGTACAAATAGGGTCTCCACATCATGATGCTCTGGAAACACTCGTTTCTATCATCCACAGTCCAATGCCCGGGACACATCCTACTTCTACACCAACCATCACATCCACATTTCCCTCACCAATAAAACCACTGTTGGATGCAATTGATTTGAACCAGGCATTATCCAGTCCTTCTCAATCACCTATTAATGAGAATATACCTCAACAACTGACTGGGTCTGATGTATCAATCTTTGCTAACCCACCAACACAACCTGAGGAGGTTACACCCCTTGAGTTACAAGTAACTCTTGGTGGTATTCCAAGTGAAGCAGCCACTACAACTGTTACACCCACTGGGTTACATTTGGACAGTGGTTACATTCATAAGACTTCCTTGGAGGCAATTCCTTTTATAGCACCTCTGCCAACCACCAGTGGATTTATTTATCCTACTGGCAACATCAAAAGGTTGTCAAGTGTTGAAGGAAGAAGACCCCAGTACCAAGACAAAGGGGCATCAGTGGTTAATGTTTGGAGAATATTCCCTACATCTACCACTGATAAAACCACTGCTAGTGGGAAATCAGATGATCCCATTAACTTGGGTGATGGTTTAAAGTACCAGAAATTGACGGATCGTATTGCAAAACTTGATAACTCTGTTGCAGAACTCAAAGATATGCTACAACAGGTGTTACAAGTTCAGAAGGTACAATCAACTGCTGTTCCATCTCAAGCACCTGCTCTACAAAGGACACCTGCTACAAATGAGCTCTGGAATAAATTTCAATCTTTTCTCCAACAACAAGCACAATTAGCAGATCAGCAACATGAAAAACATGTCCAACAGCTGAGAAATGCAATGGAGTCAAGGTTCAAGAACACTCAGGCTGATTTAAAGGCTCTCAAGACTCAGATCTTACACACCACTGGCACTGCTCCTCCAAAAGTCCGCTACATTTATCAACTCCCAGAAGATAATGCCAAAAAGGGGGAGAAAATGAAGGAGTGGAAACAGAAGGGTATAGAAGATGGTCTTTATCTTGAACCAGAAAATTCAAACATGACCAAACAGATCCCTCTGCCAGATGGTAGTAAGAAAATTGATGTGACAATAAATGCACTAGCAGAAGCAGTTGCAAGTGTGAAGAGAGATAGAGAGGCCAAAAGGAAAGCCAGGGTGGACAGAATGGATCATCAAGATCAGGGTACTTCTGGGTCAAGGGATCATGAAAATCCTGTTGAGGAAAAGAAGAGGCCTACTAGAAAAGTAAGGCAACCCAAATCCATTCCAACCAGACGTTCAAAGTCTGCTCAAAAACCACCATACAAAACAGCTGATACAGCAGGAGTTACACAAACTACTGCTTGCCAACCAGTTGTCCCATCAACACACACCACTTCAACACACACAACATCCACCACCTTACCATCATCACCACCAAAAACAACACCTGCTGACAAACAGCAGAAGACATCAGGTGTTATAACATCTGTTGTAATGACAACAGTGGTTGAAACACCAGTTGTTTCAACAGCTGTTAGTCAATCACAATCCACTGCCACTACATCTACCACCACTGTTCCATCCAAAGCATCATCAGTCCCTCCTACAAAAAGGAGAAGACTAATTCTCAAAGATGATGACAATTCACCACCACAAACATCTTCAAAAGCTTTAACACTTGTCACAATTCCAAAACCTGTTCCTCTCTCTTCAGTTCCAATGTACAAGCCCTTACCTCCTGCAGGTGTTCAATTTCCTCTTGAACTAGCTGCTGTTAGAGATGAAATAAAATCTTTTTACTATGAGGATGACCCTGCCAAAAGGAGTTTGCCATCAATAAAGGGATATCCCTGGCCTAAGAATGTAAATGAATACTTGGAAATCAAGGCCAAGCAAGCAGAGGATATCTCAAAGAAAAACACACAAGGGAAATCTGATAAAGAAATTGCTCAGAGAAGTCAATATTTGCTCACACAAGTCAGATCCCTAGAGCAATTTGCAAAAAATGTTAGTCAACAAATTTCTGAAAGAGCAGCTGAATCTCTGAAGAAAGACTACATTGAAAGCATCATGGCTCACAAGAAGTACAAGGGAGAGAGATACATGTACAAAGAGTGGACTATTCCTGAACTTGAAAATGAAGCAGCAAGAATTCAAGACATGATAAAAAGGAATGTCACTCACACTCCTCCTAACTGGGCAGAGTTTAGAAAGAATGTACTTAACAAACAGGAAGAGCTGAAGAGAATGAAAGAAGAACTGGTAGCAGCTGATTATGGAAACAAAAGACAAGTTGCTAGATGGAAAGAAGATGTGGTCAGGGCTACTTACAAAAAGTTGGAACAATTAAGAAAGAAAGATCCTTCAGTTCCTAAAAGGCCTGACTATTCCAAAGCAGCGGTTTCAAAAAGACCACCAAAGCTGCAAGTCAAAAGAACCACTGCTCCAGCTGGTGCTGCCATCTACAAAAGAAGGAGCAAAAACCAGTTTAGCATGGAAACAATTCAAGATCTGTTAGCAGGAGATGCCATTGTAAAAGCAGGCACGGAAGTAATGATAAAAGAAGATCTTGAATTGGAACAATCTGCAAGTGCTGCTCAGCCAGTCATGAATAGGCCAGCCTCTCCAAATACTTCTGCAAATAAACATCTCCCAAGAAACCCACCAGGCTCAAAAATACAAAAGTGGGAAACTGACAAACAGACCTGCGTATTGACTTTGCTCAGGCCTGGTGGAGTAGTGAAGAAAATATCAAGGGAACAAGCTCTTGGCCTGAGTCTTGAAGATTTGCAGGATCTCCTTGATCTTCCACTTAGCAGGGATGATGAAGATACAGATGCCCTAGACTTTGAATTACAATTTAAAGGTCAGATAAGGGAGCTGTTGATGAGGCAATAAAGAATTCCACAAATAATGAAGAGTTTTGGCATTATCTGTTCCAGGGGGAGATTGTTGGGATTGAACCCTATCAGAGGAACAGATAATGTAAAGCCAAAACTGGATCAATGCAGTGGATCCAGAATAAGCAGACGTTTACAGATGGTTCATGCAAATCTCTCCCCTTGAAAGTGGCTGTGTATCTGCTGACCTCCTATCTACTGATCTTACTAAGTGCTGATCTACAACTGCTGCCCAATGTCAAAGACTGATGGAAGACCAAAGCTTTGCTGACTCAATCTACTGCCCTGAGTCAAGTACTGCTGATCCGGACAAGCACTGCTGGGTTCACAGCAGTGGAAGAATGCAGCAGCTGTTTATGTGTCTTTTATGTATTAGATTGTAATAGCAGTAGTTAGTACATCAGTGTTTGTATAGATCAGAGGTTAGAGTTTGTTAGGAGGTTAGATGTCACTTTCATGGTGACGTCAGCTAAGATGCTCAGTGGTTTGCAAGTGCCTATAAATAGCTCAGTACTTTGTACTGTTCTATTAGCTCTTTCACCACATCGTCTTCTTTGCACGAACAAACTACTGAGCTCTGGCTGAGGGGGAGTTTGCATTCTTACATCAATCATTGTAATCGTTGTTGAAACAAATTCAATCTTTCGATTCTATGTGTAAAGATGTTTGATAAAAGTATTTCTCTCGTTTGATTGTATGCAAAGTTTGTTTTCATTTTAAATTCCGCTGCACTCTCATCCATCTCCATCTTAATTACAAACGAAAAATACAATCAAAAAGAAACTCAGATCCAACAGTAGAGATGAAGGGAGAAAGGGATTGCTATTTTATTAATAGGTATAATTTACAATGAGATACAATAGTGGTATATATAGGTGTACAAAACTTGGAGAGAAAGCTAATCTATTTTTGGTGTTGATAACCATATTAATAATAAATATATTCATAACAATATTTACAATGATTCACTTATTTGAGTCACGTGAACATGTAGAAATAGTGAGGGTGTCCCCTAGCTACGTACTTCACACCATTATAAATCTATCTGTTACCCAAATTCATATCACCATAACAAAGCTAGCTAACCAGATATGGCTCAGCAAACGACCACCACTCCATTGACATTCACCGTCCAGAGACATGAGCCGGAGCTCATTGTTCCTGCTAAACCGACACCTCGAGAACTGAAGCCTCTCTCCGACATTGACGATCAAGAAGGCCTTAGGTTTCATATTCCACTTATTCATATTTACCAAAGCAATCCAAAAATGGGAAATAAGAATCCGGCAAGTGTGATCAGGGACGCGTTGGCTAAGGCGTTAGTGTTTTACTATCCTTTCGCGGGCAGGCTAAAGGAAGGTCCAGGGAGGAAGCTTATGGTGGATTGCTCCCGCCAGGGTGCGTTGTTTATTGAGGCGGAGGCGGATGTTACGCTGATGCAGTTCGGGGTGGAGCTTCAGCCGCCGTTACCGTGTTGGGAAGAGCTTCTTTATGATGTTCCTGGTTCCAGTGGCATTCTTGATTCACCATTGTTGCTCATTCAGGTAAAACCTTATGTGGGCAAAACCCATAGAAAAAGTAAGAATGTTTATAGGTAATTTAATTTTGGAATAATCTTCAAAATAAGAATGTTTTTTAACATATCAAAGATAAAGATATCCAAACCAATCAATTGGAGCACTCACATATGAATTTTGTATGAGTAGGTTTTGAGTGAAGAATTGAGAAAATGCTATTGTTATATTTGGGGGATATTGTTCATCCTTATTAATTTTTTTAATAATTTTTGAAAGTGCTATTGAGTTGAGGAGAGAAAATGTAATGATAAATGTATAAAAACGTATTGTTTAATTAATTGATTAAGAAAGAAACTATAATGATTTTTAGTATATAATTATACAAATGGTGATAGGGAAATAGTTGTGAATGCTTTTGGAAAACACCATATAAATATAAATAAAGTGGTCTAAGAGGCTAAAATTTAGTCAAAACAAATATTCGTGGGTCTATAAAATAGTCAAGTAAATAACTACACCTGTAAAGTACTGACTTCATCTTAGTCGGTAGCTAAAGATAAGGCCCTATCTTATTCGTCACAAAAAAAAAAAAAAAAAACTTTTTAGCCATTGGCTAAGATAGAGTTGGCTCCTTTAGCCGCCTACCAAAATTGTACATATCCGAATGAATCCTTAGGTTCAATTCTCACTAACGACAAGATTAAAGGAATTCACCTTTCAAAAATATATAAATGTGACTACGTATGGCCACGTACACATGAACACACACCTAAAATGGTCATACACAGTTTGAAGAAGGACATTGCCGTGTACGTCTCCAAGTGTCTCACCTGTTCGAAAGTCAAAGCCGAGCATCAACGACCTTCCGGTCTACTCGAACAACCTGAAATCCCCGTTTGGAAATGGGATAGCATTGCGATGGACTTCATAACTAAACTCCCTCGTACACCCTCTGGTCACGATAGCATTTGGGTGATCATCGATCGTTTGACCAAGTCCGCTCAATTCATTCCTATTCGTAAAGATTTCAAGGTTGAACGACTTGCTCGCATCTATACCGATGAAGTCATACGACATCATGGTATTCCCCTCGACATCATTTCTGATCGCGATGGTCGATTTACTTCGCGTCTTTGGCAAACCTTTCAGTCCGCTATGGGTACTCATTTGAATCTCAGTACGGCCTTTCATCCTCAAACGGATGGACAGACTGAACATACTATCCAAACCCTAGAGGACATGCTTCGTTCTTGTGTCATCGACTTTGGTGGTAGTTGGGATGTGCATTTACCCTTGGTCGAGTTCTCGTACAACAATAGCTACCACTCCAGTATTAAAATGGCTCCATTCGAGGCATTGTATGGTCGCAAATGCCGATCTCCTTTAAACTGGCACGAAATTGGAGATAAACATTTTACTGGCCCTGAGATTATACAAGAAGCGACAGATAAGATTCACCAAATCCATGATAATCTACTCAAGGCTCGAAATCGCCAAAAGGTCTATGCTGACAAGGGACGCAAACCAATGGAATTCAACGTTGGGGACCATGTTCTACTCAAAGTATCTCCTTGGAAAGGAGTGGTTCGTTTTGGTAAAAAGGGAAAACTTGCCCCTCGCTATGTTGGTCCTTTCAAGATAATCGAAAGGATTGGTAAGGTGGCTTATCGAATCGATTTACCACAAGAACTCAACAACGTTCATCCAACGTTTCATGTCTCAAATCTAAAGAAGTGTCACGCTGAAGAAGGACTTCATGTTCCTCTCGAAGATCTCCAAATCAATGACACTTTGCATTTTGTGGAAAAACCCGTCAAAATCATGGATCAAGGGGTCAAGTTATTGAGGCGCAGTAAGATTCCTATCGTCAAGGTTCGATGGGAAGGAATTTCCTAAAGGAGGGGAGACTGTAACACCCGGCTCTTTTGTACTTTCCATTTATAGAAAGATTTGTTCGTATTTCTATTTTTGGAAACTTTGTATTCTTGTAATCGTCCCTTCCTTGTAATCATTGTAACACCGAGACTTGGTCATTAATGAAACTCGTATTTTGTTACAAATATGTTATACACACGTTATATATGCTCGTATGTTCGAATTGGTAAATCAATTGGTGTTAAATCGTTATTCTTGGAAATTATGTGCTAAACTTGTAATTAATCTAAACTTATGCATAAAACGTGTTTTGAACGTAAACGATACTTACATACGACCCTCGTACGCTTAATTATACTTGGTTTATACTCCTCATACTTGGATTTATCTCAAACTATGCTTTTGTGGCAAATATAGTCCTTAAATGACCTAAAAACACCAAAATAACAACTCTAGGGGCTGAATATTTGAAACTTTAATTCCGGAACCTTAAGTTGAGGCGGCCCGCGACAAGGTCCCCTGAACCTTTACGCGGCCCGCGTGGACCTCAAGTCTGCAGAAAACACATTCAGTTGCGTTTTGACGCGAATTTGCACGAAATCCTAAGTTCTAACACTCCCCAATCACCTTTAATCCACCTCTAAACACCTCCAATCACCTCTAACCCTTTCCACTATAAATACACACCTTCTCCAAGCATTTTTACACTTTCACAACTCTCTAATCCTCTCAAATTCACTCTCAAATCACTTGCAAATTCAGAATTCGGACAGATTCATACTCTTGCACTAAAGTGAGTATAACTTGCTCATTTCTTAACGAAATCACTTGATTCTTCTTCCTACTTCCTTGGATAATCTTGGGGTTTGATTCCTTGGTTTCTCCTTGGAGAAATCATACCAGGAATTGCCCTAAAAATGTCCATAAACTTTCTGTTTTGTTTTAAGTTCTTCAAAAGCTTGTTTAAACTTATCCAACTTGTGTCTAACACATCTCACACCTATGTCCTAATGCTTACAACCTCTCTTGTGGTTGGTTAAGCTTAAAAACAAGGTTGAGACACTTGAAATCAGAGGATTAAACCTGATAATTTTTCTGTTTTGTTTAGGGTATTTAACCCACAAGTCATGTTCAAGCTTAGTTCTTGATGTAGAGTGATTATGGAACAACTTGGGTTGTCCAAACATACAATCCTCACATGATTTGATGATTTCTCTTTAGTTAGGTTGTTTATATTATTATACTAATCCTAGTTCGTGACCCTCCTTGGTTGTTTTTACATCAAGTGAAGTGGTGAACATTCAAGGGGTTCCTAAACGGAAGCTTGTTCTTCCTACCCCATACATGACTTCTATGATAACTCGAGGTGCCTAAATGAGGATTCTAATCTTCTACCTCCTACATGAATTATTGGACTAAATAATATATAATACTTAACCTAATTATATATATACACTCATTCGAACCTTTAATGTTAAACTTGTGTTTATATGTTAAAGTAGTAGAATATCATCTAAGACCTAGAACTCCAAGTATGATTCTAATGGGCGTATTACCCATGAAAACATTTTAACCATATTGGTTACATAGTGTCATACAAGGGTTATAAAGTTAAAGATGATTATTTTCAATATCCTACTTTATGTTATGTTAAACTCCAAATTTATAATCTTCCGTTAAACGCCAAACTCACACACCTATGTTTCCTCGTGTAGAAGGACTATGTGCTCCAAACTAATCCATCCACCAACTCACTCGCGGGATTTCAAGTAGGAAAGCTTGCAACCACCGTGAGTATACTCGATTCCTTTTTCCCCTTTACACTTTGGGATGCAAAATGTATAATTATGCAAACAACTTTTAAACTAAACACACTCAATCCTTGATCAAGCATGAAACTAATGTGACTTACTTGTTATTCTCGTATGCTATGTGAACGATTTGGAACGTTATATGCTCATTAACTTTGCTCGCCCACCTTAACAATTATAGCGCTATAGGATTAACGCCCCGCCCGTTATACTTTTGGGTATTGTTAAGTTAAACATTACCACCCCGCTAAACTATTGGGATTAGGCTATTTTATGCGTTGTATTCTAGGGTTTGATCATATTGTACGCCAAAATTGCATACTAGTAATCACACATTATGAATCATGTTGGATTTGAGTTTTTATTCTATTAAGCTATGTAAACAAACTTGTATACTCGCCATTGCTTTTGCATTGAAACTCTATTTTAATACATGTTGCAGGTTGATTATTGAAGTATGGATGAATGATGAAACGAGTTTAGGGTGGACTAGATACACACCTTTAATCTATTTATCTTTTGATGTTATGTTGAAATTTGAACAATGTTGTTATCTTTATTTTAAATGTTGTATGAATATTTAGCACTTGCAATGAAATTTGAATTTAATTAAATATTGTCACATAGTGTTATGCAGTCTCTTGCAATCTATACACACTTCGTCTCATCCCGATGTTTCCGCCATCGGTTGGGGTGTGACAAACACGCACATAAAAGCATACAAGTGAACACAGTCAAACATGTAGTGATATGTATTAAATGATAAATTGGTTAAAAATCCACTAAAATGACTTATTTATATCATTTTTCAATTGATAGGTGACACGACTCTTATGTGGAGCTTTTATCCTTGCTGTGCGAGTTAGTCATACCATGTGCGATGCATTCGGATATGTACAATTTTTCACAACATTGAGTGAAATGGAAAAAGGCGCATCCACACCATCGACATTGCCTGTTTGGCAAAGAGAGTTGTTTCGTGCAAGAGACCCGCTGCGTGTGACATGCACACATCACGAGTATGATGAAGTGGTAGACACCAATGGTACAATCATCCCATTGGAAGGGTGAGGGTATTGGTACATCCCCCAAAAGTAGTGACACACCCCCCCACCCCCAGCAGCCCCGTATAAGGCAATGAGGGTTGTATAGGGGTTGAGTGCAGTAATTATGTCAGAAAAAGTAAAGCTATACGCCCCTCATTGCCCTATGAGCGGTGTATAGAAAGGTGGTAGTTGGAGCATTAAACCCTATACGTCTCTCATTGCTTTATACGCTGCTCATTGGTACTATATATCTATGAATTTAAGGTATATTGCTGACAAGAAAGCTGAGTTCAGACTGAAAAGGCTGAAAAGGTGATCCGCATATACGCGCTCATGGCCCTATACACTTCGTATTGTTTCGAATTTTTTCCCTTTACCCCAAGCTTACGGGATTCATGTAATACAAATGTTCAAAAATCCCAAAAAAGTGATGAAAATGAAAAAAATTTTCAAATAAACGGCCTGGTTAAATTAGATTCGAATCACGATGTCAAATTGGGACTTTGGATATTTTTTTGGTGAAAGTTCGAATGAGTCATACGTCTCCGAAAGCGTTTGGTTACCCGACGTTGATCAAGGTGAGGAGGAGGTGGTTTCCGTGCGTCGTTGTGATGAAGGGAGTGTGCGGCCCGTGATGCCTGATTTGAACCAGGTAAAAAATTCATATTGTCGTTTGGTTATTTTAGTCTAATCATTAAGTTGTTTCAGGTCATAGAGGAGGCGGGGCCATCTTACGTGGCCCAAAGCTATCCGCAACACGCATACGGGACTTACCATTCCCATCAGGAAAAACAACACAAGAAAAAGTCCGAGGAAGGTGCTTTTGACTTCGAGGAAGACGATAACGAAATCGAGAAAGGTGTTACACACTTCGAGGAAAGTGATCAAGACGAGGACGATGGTGGTGGCGGGGACGATGGTGGTGGCGGTGACGATGGTGCTAATGATCCTAAAAAACAAGGAAAGGTATAACATAATCGTCACTTATGTGTTATTCGTTATGTATAATTGTAACATTCCTATTTTTATTATATAAGAATTATAGGTTTACCCACTAGTAACTAGTAACTAGTTTATTTTAATATAAATATTCAACTCAAATAGTTTTAAACACTATTTTATAAATAGTTGGTCGAAATATTATATTAATTAATTGGCTTGTATATGGGTGACCTTTCTAATAAAATAAAAGTATATAAAAACTTATATTATTAGACGGGTAGATTATGGGTAAGTTGACTGTAAGAAATATTAAGTACCTAGACGGGTCCAGGAACCATTTAATAATTAAACTATAAAAATACATTACATTTAAACCTACTCCATTTTTAATGAAACTTGGTTCAAAATGTAGACAAAAATATACTCGTTCTAATGACATATTCATTATCTTATAAAACACTATATTAACTAGAATATATAAATTAATAATAATAACTAAAATTTAATTTGAGAAAGCTATACAGATCCATAGATTTCGAAATTTTATGAACTGCCATTTTCTAACATGTACAATAAAATAATAAAATAATTATTAAATCTTATCTCAACATTCAAAGATAAGAATGGTAATAGATACATGTCTATATGGAATTTCAAAATGTCTGCATGGATGACAAATAAATTTCATATGTGTCTTGATGAGTGAATACCCTTTTACTATAAATATGAGACAATTCAACATCATCATTCTTACATTTCGATCTCTGTTTCTCTCTCTCTCTCTCTCTATATATATATATATATATATATATATATATATATATATTCATATTTTTATTTTATTTACACTATAATAATAATAAAAGTCCTGTTCCGTTTTAAGTATTTTAACTCCCGATCACTGCTACCCTTTCCGATTGATCTGAACCCATAACACATGTCAAGGCTCTGCCTGACTAAGTTCGTTGGGGTTCTGTCTTGTGACATAGGGATAAGGTTGAATGAGGGGTAGTATACTTAACATAATTACAAAAAATATATTTTATATATAGCTCAGAAATTATACCACAATTCTACCAGGAGGTTTTCTAGTTCAACCCTAAAGTTACAAAGCGAGTCCATTCTCTTTTCTCACTATTTTATTCCCTTTTTGTCCCAAACCATAACAACTCTCATCAAAGGTCCTATTTATTATTTTAATTGCCCAAAAAGGAAACCTTAGTTAAGACCCCTAAGTAATCCTACATAAACCCTAAAGTTTTCAGAACAATCAGAATCAGAATCAGGGCCCCTAAAACTCAGGGGGGGGGGGTATTTCCTACTTGACAATTATCCTCATAACTCGTTGTCAGAATTGAATTTCGAAAATCCGTCGACTCAGCTAAGCTAGTTAGACACGTGGCAAGCCTATGAGATAAGGTGGACCTCCGCGTCACGCGAAGCCCATAGGGGGACCCCTCGCGTCACGCGAGGGGGTCAAAATCTCAGTATAAATAGAGGATGTTGGGACTTGATTTCTGGAGTTGGAACGACGTTAAAATTCGTCTTACACTTCGAGATATAGTCCGTTTACTACCAAACACACACTAGCTCGAATTCTGCTACGATACCGGGTATTAACTCGATCGCTGCTACGATTCAATGTCCGATTGATTAAAAATATCCAATGGATGTTTAAGTGCTGCTCAAACTTGGGTTATGCTTTGTCATTAATCGTGATTCCGACAGGGTGTTTGATTACCACCCGAACTCGGGGAATACTCTGTCATTCGTTGTGAATCCGATGGATGTTTAAGTGATTGCACTTTGTCATTCGTTGTGAGGATTTTAATCTCGTGAGTTATCGTAAATGCTGTATTAGTTACTTTCCTAGTTCGTGTGCACTAGGTTACAAGACTAATCAATAGGCTAAGCTCTGCCTGTATAAATCTGCATGTTTATAATGTGAGTCATTCTCTTTTTATCAAAATGCTTTATAAATTCTTAAATATTTTCAAAGTTATAATTACAGTGATTAAGTATTTGTAATCACCAATTTACAGCCGGTATGTGGGGTATTGTGCACATTACTGCTGTTTTATCACTTTAGGTGGGCGAGCCTAAAATTAGTGATTTTCGTCACTATTGGGTGACAGGACCCAATAGTGGTATGACCATAGTCACAGATCCGGTCGAGTGACAAATACTGTGGGTAGTTGGTTGATATCTGAAACAATGTAATCTCTCTTAATACTGTAAATTATAACAAAAGTGTCATTTTAGTAAAATGAATGAACTCACCAGTATTTCCTGCTGACAAAACCTTTTTAAAACGCGTTTCAGGTAATTACAGTAGATTGGAGTAAGAGATGGATATGGCACTGAAAGGCTTCAAGAAGTGGCTTATTTTATTAATTAAATCAAATTAGGAAATATTGTTTTATGTAATCAAATTTATTTTTATTAAAGCTACCATTGTAAAACATGGGTTTATCCCATCTATTTAATAAATAAAATCCGGTGTTTTCTAAACTCTGATATTTTTCCTAACTCACGGTCCTGATGAAATTTCCGCTGCAATATTTTTTCAAAATAATCACCGGTACCACATGGCTGTTCGCGGCTCCCGATTCCGTCCAGGGTGGGTCGGGGGCCGTGACAGAAGGTGGTATTAGAGCCACTGATTTAAGCCTTTAGGTGTTGTGATAATAATACCTAAATTTATATAAAAGAGTTAGGAGATTGCTATTAACTGGTAGCACACATGATAGCATTTAGACTTGAACTTAAGAAAAGATGCCTTAGTATCAGCTTCAAGATAAGCTAAATACTTGTGTAAATAAAGTATGATGGATTTTGGTATGCTGTAAAAATGACGATTAGAACATTGCAGGCAATAGCATTTGATTGCTATTAATTCTTGCTTATTGATATTACTTGGTCTAGAATAATATATGTTATGGGAATACAAATTTCCCTAATTCCAGATAAAAGCCTAATAAAAGAGGCACTTTTAAAAATACTATTTATGGGAAATATAAAATTTTCTCCGACAAGACTGGGTATGGTGTAGCAGACTCTCCAGCTTGTCCGGATATATTGAGGTTACCTCTCCGGCGCGAACCGGATAAGACAGGGTATATAATATGTCAAACAAGTGACAAGATTTCCCTAAATAGTATCATAACCTGATATCTGACTTGTTTTTGGAAATATGAATCTGTTAAATACATTAACCTTATAGAGGGTATGTATATTACAGCATGTGAAATATTTGATTATATAGATATGTATATCTATACGGAATTCCAAAAGTCAATTAAGAATAAAGCACAAGCATCTGTGTCTAGATTTCTTTATCAGGAATTTCTTTTCCGATATCAAACATTATTTCGTTTGATCATCTGTCTCGTAGCTCGTATGACAAAAAAAAAAATGGAAACTCATTAAATTGGGACACCATTAAAAGTATAAGAATTTCCAATGCGTTACCATAAACTATTAACGCAAGTAAGAAGCATGTAAGGTTGTGCTAATGCACAAGAAAACACATAAAACTTAAATTATACGTCCATAGACATCGAAGTATATCACATACAACTTCCAAGGCAAGACCTTTGGAAAATATAAATTGGGAACGATGACACCAATGATAATTCCGTCAGTAGAAGAACTACTAATTAAAAAGCAGCATTTTGCCACGTGATCTTATAAACGACATGAATCTCGCTGAGGTACGTTGGAACAAGATTTCACAACCATCGGTGCACAGTCTAATCAGAGTCATAATTTTTATTACTGAAAAAGGAGTCACATACCTTTGCAAAATTTCCTATTTCATTTTATTCGACATTCCCTGGTAATGTCACTTAACAACGATTATTACATGAAATTCCAGATAAAGTTCTTATATTTCTTTTTCTAACTTCTGCATATAATGAGTGACTTTCGTGTTTCTACTTCCTCTAATGGTCATCATACCATGAGGATTTCTTTCATAGTAGTGAATATTTATCTATTTCATTTCTTGGTAAATTCACACGTTATACATGCACTGTTTGTTGCGCATGTGGTTCATTCGATTTTTGAAGACCACTTGAGGACTTCATTCTAATTTGTCATTTTATCCAAACTCAAATATCATTTCGCTATATTTAATTTTTACTGTAAACCGCATTATTGCAAAACGATGACTCTCTGATATTGAGTCAAATGAATTTTGTTAAACAATTGATGTGAAAAAATTTATATTTTTATATATATGTGTAAAAATTATGTTGAGGTATACTTTCATTTAAGTTTAGGTTTAAGTTATCTATTATTAATAATTTTATTATTAGTAATAATATATTAATAATAGTAGTGTTAATATTTTTTTAAGTACTAAGGTTATTGTCAAGGGCAGGTATTGGATAGCCTAGCCTTAGTTAGGCATGGACTGATCACCTATGCTTAAACAAGGCAGCACTAACCAATATCCAACCATGATAATGACTAGTTAATAAAAATATATATACTTTGTACTGTAAGGAGAAAACATATTTCATAAAACAATACAAGAATTAGAGGGACGAATAAAGTTATCTAAATAACTGTCTAAGTAATCATGGACAAGACATTTTATACTTATAAGTAATTATTCATCTTGTTTAATATTCCACAACTATTAAATACTTATAGAAGTATTAAAAAAAAGATTTTATAATATATGTATTTTAATATATTAAAATATCAAATGTTATTTACTTAAGCCAATATTTAAGTATGTTTGATATTAAAATAAACATTTATTATTTTACTTTTATGATTTGAAGTATCTTATTTTGTAAAATCTTATAGTTAAACATACTTGATTTTAATATGATAATCGTGAGTTCTAGGATATTTTGATAAACATATTAATAAAACATATATCATTATTTTGTCAAAATTACTGATGTAGGGTAAAATACACATAATTGTCCCGTGTAAATTGTATAATTATTGTAGAGGTTTTATTTATTTTTTATTTAGTTTTTGTGTTATTTTATATTATTTGGTGGTGGGACAGGTTCTGTGCAAATGGAGCGAAAACGAGTAATATGGAAATGACCTGCTAGTTGGCTAGAGTAGAATGCCAGTGACCGGAGTAAAATTGGCGCTATTTTCTGTGATTGGACCGAGCCCGCTATCTGTATAGAATAAGATTGTTGCTGACTTGATTATTGCCAATGCCATCATGGGCCGCCAAAAGTAACAAATTCCAACCATACATGTTCACGTGAACTTTAAGGAATTGTCTTTTTATTTGGGCTTTGAAGCAAGGATTAGTGCATTATAATAAAACCCTAATGGAATTAAAGAGATAGATATAAAGGAACGTCAGACGCACGGTGGGGGTTGGCATGATTGAAGGACGGCTGGAACGAAAAAAGAACAACATCAGAGCCGCACGAATTCAGAGAGGGACGCAGACGGCTGAAGGCACGAAGAAGACATCGGAGAAAGAAGAAGCGATCATAAAGGCTACACAGTTGGCGATCAGAAGAAAAAAGGTTTATTGGATCGAGCTTCAAGAGTGGGATTTAAGATTCGGGTCGATTAGGCAACGAGTTATTGTTCGGTTTGTTTTTACTTTTTGTTTTCAAACTTGATACTATGACTTCTTTGTTATTTGAGACTTGTTTATTATTTTCGTTCTTGACTATGTTCCTTGGCTAATTTTCTAAACTACCTAGGTTAGATGATAGTTTGATCAAGTTTGGATTTTTAATGGTTATTTATTGTTCGTTTATGGATTGATTTTTGAAAGTAAAGTGTTTTAGGATTTCTGATTTGGTGCATATGCGTATTTACTTCTGATTGTTGATTATTTGCTGTTTCACATAGATTCTGATGAATGTCTTTCATATAAGGGATTTGTGTTGATTATTTGCATCCTCACGGGTTCGGGTGATCTTAGGGTAAATTGGCCAATAACCCTAGAAACAGTAATTAAAATAGGCAAATTGGATTTAAATAATCCCAACTTGCTCAATTTGGCCGATAATAATCCCAACTCAGTTATTGGCTGATAATAATCCGAACTGGTCCACTTTTGGCCGATAATAGTCCGCCGTTAAAAATAGCTTAACGGAGTTAAGCTTTCTTCCGAATTACAAACAGATGTTTTATGGATTTTGATCAGAACGAGGATACGAGTTGATTGATATAAAATTTATCTCGAAATACTGCCCCAAACGACGAAAATGGTGCTTCCATTCGGGTGTTTAAACTTCCAATTAACAAAAATCAAGTCGTTTGAAGCACCGTTTCGAGTTAAGTTTTACATAAATCGAATCGTATCCTCGTTCTGATCAAAATCCATAAAACATCGGTTTGTAATTCGGAAAAAAGCTTAACTCCGTTAAGCTATTTTTAACGGCGGACTATTATCGGCCAAATGTGGACCAGTTCGGATTATTATCCGCCAATAACTGAGTTGGGATTATTATCGGCCAAATTGAGCAAGTTGGGATTATTTAAATCCAATTTGCCATTAAAATACAGTTAGAATTAAGTATTCTGCTTAACTTGTCGCTGAGAGGCTCGAGTTAGTTATTAGGTCGCAGTGCAGTATATATTTAAGTTAGGTTTTGAGAGAAATCGATCTTATTTCCCTAATTGCATTTGTGTCTAGTAAATCAAGTCAGAACCTAGAATTGCCTTAGATTATCGCGCTGAGAGGTAGATAGTCACATTAGGGCACTTTTAGAATCGTTAGAGGACTGAGAGGAAGTCTAACAGTCGGTATTCACAACAGCCTTGTAGGGTTTCCTAGGTTTCTTCCTGAGAAGGGTCGGGAAGTCTTAGCATTGAAATACCTTAAGGTTTAGTATTTTACGATCCCGGCTCCATACAACAATAATACCATTAGAAGTCCATTCCTAGTTAAACTGGATTCAAGCCTAGGTAGTCGTCAATCTTATCTGAATCAAGCCTTAGCTCTATTTTGTATTAGTCTAGTTCTTAGTTAATTAATTAGTTTAATATAGATTTCCTTAGTTTCCGTAACCCCCCCCCCCCAAACAACAAAACAGTTAAGTATAGTTAGGTTAGAGTCAGTCTAGTCAGAGTCTAGTTAACGTAGTCAGTAGAGTCTCGTGGGTTCGACACTCGGACTTGCTTAGGCTATACTACATTGACCGGTACACTTGCCGGTTGTGTGGTCTAGGTTTAGAGAGTCTTAGTTATAAATTTAAAACTTAGAGTGTCTAGTTTAGGGTTAAAATTAGTTAATTTAATTAGACCACTTTTAGCACATCAATTACCACGGGTTTTTGTTAGGAAACTTTATTTGTAAGTATTGAAGAAAAACACAATCTACTGGATCTATGAAGAGATCATAGTCCTGAAGATCACGAGCTAGAAAAAGATGATCAGATGGGACAACCGGAATACAAAGCATCTACTTCAAAGAATCACAAGTTGATCAAGAGCTGAATCGGATTATCAGAAGAGGTCATTTCTGATGGATCTATCATCAGTATCTGATGATTCTGATCATCAAGAATTTTCTGATGATTTGTTCATCAGAATTTCTGATGAAGTGGGTTATCAGAATTTCTGATGAAATAACCCACTTGTCTGAAATTGGCTCTATCCTGCCACAATTACCGAAGCAAGTTGACATTAAATGATATCATGATGAAAAAGGCAACCTGAACGTTGGAATCAATGAATATGTCAATTGGCTACTTTTTGCAGGAATTATTGTATGAATAAACAATTGTTTATTCATACACCAAGCCGTCTATAAATAGAAGGCTAAACCAGGAGAAGCAAAGTGAGTTTGAAGCTTATCATTCACACATACATCTAAACTCCATTGCTCTCTCCCCCACAGAATTCAAGATTCGTTTGTATTAGATAATAATCTTACAATCACCTTGTAAACCATTTTGTTTCAAAGTGATATAAACTTGATAATTCTGTAGGTCTTGTTTCTTGAAAGTCTGATTTCCATTTCCGCACATCTTTTTCACATCTACTGAAATCACTTGCCATATTACGTGAAAAGAAGTTGTTTTGAGCCTGAACTGGGTCTTACAATTGGTATCAGAGCAGATTGAATAAACTATTTTCAAACGATCAATCGCTCATCTTCTTTTCTCTAAATATGGCCAGCTTTCAATCCTGGAATAATGCTTTTAACATTGGTTCTATGTCTAAACCTCCGACTCTGGTCAGAGAGGAATACCCCCAGTGGAAAATCGGGATGCTCAATTTCTTTAATGGTCATGACCGAGCTCTGTTTCAATCCATTGAAAGGGGTCCACATACACCAATGACTGATATACCTGCTATTCCAGCAACTGACCAATCACCAGCAATCCATGCCTCCCTCGCTCCCAAAAGAGAAATAAACTAGAGTGAGGAAGACAAGGACCTGGTGGCTGGGGATGAAAGGGCTAAGTCACTTTTAATTATGGCCATCCCCAATGACATATTTTCACAAGTTGATGCATGTGCATCAGCTAAGGAAATATAGGATCAGTTGGAAAATCTTTGTGAAGGAGGAGAAACGATGAGAAGAAACAAAAGAACAAATAATATCTCATCTTATGAAAGGTTTAAAAGTTTGCCAAATGAAAGGTTAAATGATACATATCAAAGATTGACAAAACTTTTAAACGAGCTAAAGAAATTTGGTATAACAAAATCAAATGATGGAAGAAACATAAAATTTCTTGATGCCCTTCCTAGAGAATGGAGAAGTCTAACCATGACTTTATCATCAACCTTAGAACTAGGAAACATGAGTCTTCATGACTTATACAGCATCTTGATCCCCAGAGAGGAAGAAATATTTGAAGAAACCATTCAAAGAGGGGGATCTTTAGCTCTAATCTCAAACTCACAAAGATCAACAACAACAAATGATCCACAACCATCAAACAGTAAAAACTTTGAAACTTCTGATGCATCATCAGACTTTTCAGCTTTTGCTGAAGCAATAGCACTGCTCACCAAAACATTTGAGCAGAGGTTGAGGGGAAGTAACCAGAGATACCAGAGGAGTGACAGAGGAAGGTTGGATGGAAGATCTAAAGAAGAGTTTAGATCTAAGGATAAAGAGAAGGTTGAAGTTGTGTGTTACAAGTGCAAGCAAAGAGGTCATTATGCATCAGAATGCAAGACCAAAAAGCTGAAGGATGTTGCCTATTATGAGAAAAAGCTTGAAGAAGCAAAGAAGCAGCAACAAGTAAGCTTAATTGCTGGAACAGATACATGGTTATCTGATGATTCTTCTGATGATGAAGAAGAAGAATTGGCAAATTTTTGCCTCATGGCACTCTCTGAAGGACTACCAGAAACTTCAGAACAAAAGGTAAATTTAGACAATCTTGATCTTGAACACACATTAAACAAGCTCATGTCAGATTTTCTAAATCTGCAAGAAAAACATCAATCAGATATTAGAAAATCTGATGAGTTGCAAAGGACTTTGAATAAAATTATACTTGAAAACCAACATCTTATAGAGGACACTTTAGATCAAAGAGCAAAAATTGAGTTTTATGAAAATGAAAGAAAAGATCTTTACAAGAAAATCAATGACAAAGAAATCAACGTAAGAGGTTTTCAACAGGCTAAAGAATTCATAAATTTTATTGAGTCCACACCAAAGAACAAAGGAGAGGGTTTAGGCTATACAAGTACTACAAGATCAAATAGAAATAAACCCACTATCTTTGTAAAAGCAACTCATCAGATTTCTGATAATTTAGTATCAGAATCTGAATCTGAATCTTGCCAATCAATCTGTTCTGAATATCCTTTTGACAAACCAAACTTCAGAACAAACAAGAGTGAATGCAGTCAAGAATCTGTAAAAACTCCAGAAGCAGTTCACTCATCTTTTCAAAATTATCCAATCATTCCATCACAAGAGGAACTATCAGAAAATTCTGATAACTCTTGTATGTGTGTTGACATACTGAAGCTTGTCCAACACCATCTTCAAAAGAAAAATGTAAAATCTGTTAGTGGCTCAGCATATAACAGAGTTTCTGATGCAAAACCAAGAAGAAATAAAAACAAAATGTTTCAAATTTCATCAGAAACAGTACCCAAGCATGCCTGGGTACCAAAAACTAGGGGTGTGCAAAAAACCGAATTAACCGACAAAACCAAACCGAAAAAACCGTACCAAATAAAAAACCGGTGGGTCGGTTAATGGTTTTTTTGAAAACCGAATGTAGCGGGTCGGTTATGGTTATCAGTTTTTCCATACCCACCATAACCGAACCGACATGTAATAAATCTTTGTAGGATTTAGGACTTATACCATATTTTTAATATTTGATATTTTTTACTGAAGATTTTTAGTACTTATTGGTTTTTCATATCATTCTGTGTTTTGGTTGAATGTTTGTTTGAATTTATGGAATGTATCATATCACTTTATTTGAATATTTGATAATAATTGGTATTAATATTATAGATTATATGTATTTTTTAATACTATGTAATATACTAATATACTAATGTATTTTTTTGGTCAAAACCGACCCAAACCGACCCATGCACACCCCTACCAAAAACCCTCTAATCATTCCATTTCTGGACCATCATGTGCAGCAGATCTGGTATTGCGACTCGGGAAGCTCCAAGCACATGACTGGAGACAGGAGCTTACTCAGCAACTTTGTTTCAAAGCTGGGTAGAATGGTAAATTTTGGAAGGATCATGGGATATGGTTGCATAAAATATGGATGTTTGACCATAGAGAAAGTAGCCTATGTTGAAGGCTTAAAGTATAATTTGCTGAGTTGTGGTCAATTCTGTGACAAAGGTTTTCAGGTAACCTTTTTACCAGAAAAATGCTTGTTAATAGGTATAGATGATAACAAAATTTATTTAAGTGGGAAAAGAATAAGAAAATCAATCTACTATTTTGACTTCAAAGAAGAAAGTGAACATCCAAAATTATGTTTATTTTCAAAACATAACAAAGGTAGTAGTTGGTTATGGCACAAAAGGCTTGCTCATTTAAATTTCAAAAACCTAAGCATTTTAGCAAGCAAAGGTCTGGTAAAAGGATTACCTTTGATATCCTCAAAGAAGGATAAAATTTGTGAAGCATGTGAAATGGGAAAATCCAAAAGAAGCTCACACAAATCAATTTATGAGTCTTCTATTTCACAAAATTTGGAACTTTTACACATGGATTTGTGTGGACCCATAAGTACAGAAAGTTTTTTCTAGAAATAAATACATACTAGTAATAGTGGATGACTTTTCCAGGTACACATGGGTAGAATTTTTGAGAAAGAAGAGTGAAACTCCTGATCTGATCATTAATTTTATTAAGAAAATTGAAAATCTGTTAAAACTAACAGCGAGAAGGATCAGATCAGACAATGGAACAGAGTTTAAAAATGCAAAAATTGAGAATTTCTTAGGAAGTAAAGGAATTTCTCATGATTTTTCTGCTCCAAGAACACCTCAACAGAATGGTGTGGTTGAAAGAAGGAATAGGACCTTGGTAGAAGCTGCCAGAACCATGCTTGCTTATGCTAAATTGCCAACTCACTTTTGGGCATAAGCTATAGCAAATGCATGTTTTACACAAAACAGATCCATAATCAACAAAAGGCACAACAAAACACCTTACAACATTATAAATGGAAGAATACCAAGTATAAAATTTTTGCATACATTTGGTTGAAGATGTTTTGTTTTTAATGATTTTGAAAGCCTTGAAAAATTTGACAGAAAAGCAGAAAAAAGCATTTTTCTTGGTTACTCCTTGTCCTCAAAAGCATACAGAGTTTCTATTCTCAACACCAGGACTATCAGGGAAAGTTTGTATGTCTCATTCGATGACTCATCAGAAACAGAGGTTTCTGATGAGTACATAAAAGAAATAAACTTTTCTGACAAACAAGAAAATTATGAACATCTCTTTGAAATATTAAATGAAGATTTCCTAGAATATGATAATGCCTACAAAAATAAATCAAAAGATTACTCATGTTCTAACCCTGCAGATCAAGTATGTAGTACATCAGAAATCCAGATTTCTGATACTTTTCAGACAAGTGTAGCACCTGATCAGGGGGAAACTTCAAATCCATCAGAACCAATAACGTTTCACAACAAGTTAAGATGGATCAAAGGACATGTTCATTCTGACATCATAGGCAATCCTGCAGATGGTGTCAGAACAAGATCTGCCACTGCACATGAGTGTGCATTTTCTGGGTTCTTAAGCAAGATAGAACCCAAATCTGTCAAGGAAGCTCTAAATGACCCAGACTGGATTCAAGCCATGCAAGAAGAGCTTGATCAATTTGAAAGGAGCAAGGTATGGGATCTGGTACCCAAGCCAAAGGACAAATCTGTCATAGGCTCAAAATGGGTGTTCAGAAACAAAACTGATGAGAAAGGCATAATCACCAGGAACAAAGCAAGGTTAGTGGTCAAGGGTTACTGTCAACAAGAAGGTATTGATTATGACGAAACCTTTGCACCAGTAGCTAGATTGGAAGCTGTAAGAATTTTTTCTTGCTTATGCTGCATCTAAGGACTTAAAAGTTTATCAAATGGATGTAAAATCAGCTTTTCTGAATGGTAAAATTGAGGAAGAAGTTTATGTGCATCAACCAGAAGGCTTTGTTGATCCAAAATTTCAAAATCATGTTTATAGATTAAACAAAGCATTGTATGGGTTGAAGCAAGCTCCTAGAGCCTGGTATGAAACTTTATCAAACTTCTTACTCAATTCTGGGTTTACCAAAGGAACTATTGACACCACTCTTTTTCTCAAAACACACAAAGGTCATACTTTGCTGGTCCAGATATATGTTGATGACATTATCTTTGGATCAACAAATGAAAAATTTTGTGACAAATTTCAAAAATTGATGACCAGCCACTTTGAAATGAGTATGATGGGTGAGTTAACCTTTTTCTTAGGGTTACAGGTAAAACAAAGAATTGATGGAATATTTTTGAGTTAATCAAAATATGTGAAAACAATTCTACAAAAATACTCACTTGAAAACTGCTCTGTTTCAAAAACTCCCATGGCAACAGGGAACAAGTTAGATTCTGATAAAAATGGTATAAGTGTTGATATTAAAACCTATAGAGGGATGACAGGATCACTGCTTTATTTAACTGCAAGCAGACCAGATATCATGTTTGCAACATGTTTTCTGGCCAGATATCAATGTGATCCTAAAGAATCCCATCTGAAAGCTGTAAAAAGGGTTTTTAAATATCTCAAAGGCACATCAGAAATTGGACTCTGGTATCCTAAGGATACAAACCTTGAATTAATTGCATACACAGATGTAGATTATGCAGGGTGCAAAATTGACAGGAAAAGCACATCTGGTGCCTGTCAACTTTTGGGAGAAAAGTTGGTATGTTGGGCGAGCAAGAAACCAAACTGTGTTGCCACATCAACAGCAGAATCAGAATATGTAGCAATAGCAAGTTGCTGTTCACAAGTGTTGTGGATGCAAACTCAACTGAAAGATTATGGAGTAACTCTGACAAGAATTCCAATTCTATGTGGCTCAAAGAGTGCAATTGCAATCACTGAAAATCCTGTTCATCACTCAAGAACCAAACACATAGATGTCAGATACCACTTCATAAAAGATCATGTGGAGAAAGGTAACATTGAAATGAATTTTGTTCCAACTGAAAATCAAATTGCTGATATCTTTACAAAACCTCTTGATGAAAAGAGACACAATTTTTTAATCAGCAAACTAGGCATGGTTAATCTAAATGATGAAGATTTCTCAGAAAACTCAAAAACACAAATTGAAGACCAACTTGTTGAAAATCAAAATTCTGATATTCATAGAACAAATCAACTAGTTTCTGATAAAACAATCCATCAATCTGATGGAACAAAAGAAAATCTGATGAACTATCAATAAATGATACTTTATCAGATATTCTGAAGGAATATCAGAATATCTGGTAAAAGCACCAGAAGTTCTGATATAAAATCAGAAATTATGTTTGAAACATAAGGATAATTTGTAAAAATACATCCTCATGCACATTCCACATATTGTAATTACTTATTTTCGTGTTTTTTTTTTGTTGTTGTTTGTTTTGTTTTTTTTTTATTTTATTTAAAAAAAAAAAACAAAAAGGGGGAAAAGTAACATGCATACTGATGGAGTTCCATACAGCTGTAATAATCAACCGTCTCATTTTCTTTTCAGTTTATTGTATTTCATTTTTATGCATGCAACGTCATTTCTTCATAAGGAACTTAAATGTGACACGTAGGCACTAGAATCATTAGGAGCTATGAATATAGATGCCTAGTCATTAAATGCTTATTCACACATGGGGCTTAATAGACTGTCAAAATCACTGTTACACTCACTGTTACATTCACTAGGACAGATATCTTCTTAATTGAAGAGAAAAAGGTTGGCTGTTAACATCACTTTCACCTATAAATCTTAACAACCTGAAAAGAACATTTGTAACAAAAACCAGTTCTTCAACAGCCTTTCAACAGTTTTTTTTCCTTATAAAAAATGGGTCGCCCAAAATTGATGAAAGCCACTCAATTCCCTCTTCCGTTTCACAGACTTCACAATCTTAGATTAAGATCCAACTTGGAAGGACCTGCATGGGAGGACTGCAGGTTTGTGTACAATATGATCATGCGAAGTCCTCTAGGCTTTGCTGTGTCATCACATGTCACCATATATCCAAAACTTCTCCAAGAGTTTTGGTGGAACTCTCAAATGATTTTTGGTGGTACTTCCATGTGGATTGAAAGTGAGGTCATGGGAGTAAAAATTACTCTAAAAGAAGAAACAATCAGAAATGTCCTCAAACTGGGTGATGATCATGAAATCCAACTTCTGGAAAAAGCAAATGTGCAACAAACCTTGACTGAAATGGGCTATCACACACTCAACTCGTCAAGGGCCATTAGCAAATCTGGTTTTATACCACCTTTCTAGTTTTTGGTAACACAGCTAAGTGTCTGTTTTTCCAAGAAAATTGGACACTTCAATGAGCTGTCGAATAGGATGATGTAAGTGGTGCATGCTGTGATACAAGAAAAACCTTTCAACTATGCTAAGTTTCTAATGAGAGACCTAGAATCAAACATCCACGACCGTCAACCCTTTCTGATTTACCCTCGATTTGTTACCAAGGTGATCACTAGTCAGCTGGACTTTGGGGGAGTGAGAAGCTGCTATTCAAGAGCTGAGCTGGTACTTCAAGAAAACATTAGTGAAGCCACCTTGACACCATCAACAAATCACACCGGACGAGTAACCAGTCTTTGGTTATATGTGAAGTGCATGTTCAATGTGTTAGAAGAGGAGGAGGAGTAGTTTTCTTTGTTTTATGTTTTGTTTTCATTTAACATGTTTGTTTTATGTTTTCTTTCAACAGGTTTGTTTTAATTTTTTTTGGTAAATAGATCTAGGGGGAACTAACACAACTTAACTGATAAAATCAAAGAAAATATGGTGAATTACACATGAATACTGACAGAAGTTAGTAGAACTCAAAATCTGAGGATCAATCAGAAAAACTGATCATTCAACAGAAAACTGTGAAAATTCTGATAACGAATCAGAAAATCATGTTTTGTTTTGAAAAACCAGAAAGTTTAACATATCATCAGAAAAACAATTCTTTTAATCTTATTTAATTGAATTTATGAAAATCAAAATTTTTAAGAAAAAGATTCTTTCTAAATTTTTTTCTGAGGACTAGAACAAGCTATATATACCTCTGGTATATCAGAACAAAGTTGTGGAGTTCAGAACTGCAAGACTACAATGTAAGTAAAATCTCAGAACTCTACTTATTCCCTCTCATCTAAAAAAATTATAATGATATATATATATATATATCATTATGTGATATATATATATATATCATTATGAGAAATATCTGAGGAGACACACAAAGGGTTTCGATTGGACCTTTTAAAAAGGGGTCCCACATAAAGAAAATGTGCAAGTTGGAAACTAGTGTTTATCTGTAAAATTTTTGAAGTTTTTAAGTATCTTTAAAAAGATATACATTAAATTAGAGATAAATCAAAGGTTTTTCAAAAACGGTTGTTTTATTAAAGGATTAAAACATCTTAAAGGTGTCATTAATCACCCTGAACTCAAACAACCCACGACAAACACTCAAAAATCTCTGTCGATACACCCTATAAATACATCATTCAAAAACAGAGTCTTTCTTCTTCAACTTTCAAATTCAAAACCCTAAAACCCTTTTCCAAAAACAAAACCCAAATTCTCAATGGCTGCTGTCAACATCAACATACCTCAAATTAAACACTTAGTTCCTTTCATCACTGAAGATGAATTTCTTCCATTAAAGAGCAACAATGAAGCAATGAATGATAACATCGAAGAATATGATATGAAGTGTCAAATTCTCATTGAATTTCTAACAAGATGTCCGATAGCTCAAGCTCTTACAAAGAACAGAAAGGTACCACAAGAACTCATACAACAAGTTGTAAAAACTCTCAAAATGTCAAGTCAAACTGAGCTAACCGCACATGTATGGGGAAATATCTTCATTAAAATTTCACCAGAAAAGATAAGGGAATGTTTGGAGCTACCCTTACATCAGAACTTTGAAAAGTCACCAGAAAGAGAAGATATGTTTTCACAACTTGATGCTGTAATGGGATACAAAAGAAAGATTTCAACAATCAATAAATTCAAGAGAAACAAGCTACCTGCCTTCTGGCAAGTTTTAATGGAAATTCTGAACAAGTGTCTATCGTCAAAGATTGGAGGTACATATCAGATAAATATGAACATTCTAACAATCATGTTCAGTCTAATTAATGGATTGAACATTGATTATGGAGCAGAAATATTTATTCTGATCAGGAGATCAATTCTGACCAAAGTTGGTAGAATAGATTCACATCTACCCTTTCCAAGATTTCTATCTATCATAATTTCTGATGCTTTTCTGAAAAGAAACATGGCATTACCAGCATCAGAAAATATGTAATAGGATGGGACATTTCGCTAGGGAATGTAGGAGTCAAAATACTGGTCCCATAATTACTCATCCTAGCTCAAATCCTAGACCTCAAAACCAAAACACTGTGCACTATGCCCAATATGCCCCAGCAGCTCAAGTGAACACTGCTCACTATGCTGCTGCCCCTGTGCCAGTACACTATGTCCAAACTACTGTTCCACAGATCCAATATGTTCAAACCCCTGTTCCCCAGGCACCAGTGCAGGTTGCACCTCAAACCACTGCTCCAGCAGCAACACAACCAGATCAACAAAGCTTTTTCACTCAAGGGTTTGTTGACTGGAGCAGTATGCCTGATGATCTTTGTGATGAAAATTTTGCACTCTATGCTTCTAATGATTCTTCACATGATGAGTTTTGTTTGATGGCACTAGAGTCAATACAGGAGGGGGTTGAAGCTGAGGAGGAACAGCAGTGTTTTGAAACAGTGGAAGAGGTGATTGAGGCAGTGGTTACTGCTGTGGCTGGTGAAGTACTGTTGGAAGAAAGTTCAGGTACTCTGATTGAACCAATGACAGATCCATGGTCCATAGAGGACAAAGAAGAAGAGAAAGAAGAAAAGGCTGGTGAAAAGAAGGTAAGAGCTGATGATGATGAAGATCATCAATGTGATTGTGCAATGATGGCAGCTGCCAAGGTATCTCCTCAAGTTCTTGAAAAACTGTGTTCAGACAATTGCATAATTGCTTTTGCTAACATCAAAGAGGTGAATGAAAACCTTCGGGATAAAATCTTAACTGATGAGGTCAAATTTGAAAGCTCTTTAAAAGAACTTAAAAACAAATTGACTGAAAAAGAAAAAGAAATCAGCTGTTTAAAAGAAGAGCAAAGTATAACCAAAACCCAACTTCAAACTATGGTAGAAAATTACCAAGTTTGCAAAAAGGAGTTGGAGTCTGCCCAGATTACTTGTGAAAGATGGGTGGAATCCTGCAAAGGATATGAGGTTATGCTTGAAAAACAGAGAAAAAGCAATGTGAAGTTTGGGGTTGGGTATAGAAAATATGATGATGAAAACACTGCTTTTGAAAACTCTGTTCAAACCACTGATGAAGCTACTGAGCTTATCCCCACAAACAAGAATGGCCAAGAAGTGAAAATCACTGACAAACTTGGTAACAAAATCACACTTAACAGACCAATGGGTTCCTCCACTTTCAAGGAGCTTGAAGATCATCAGTTTAAACCAAAATGGTCTGATGAGTGTGATATTCTTGAAAATTTCAAGCCAATGGACTTTACATCAATTGATGGTGCTAAAGCTCCAAAAGCTAAAGTCATACCTCTCAAGGATATCCCAGCAGTGGTTAAAACCTCTGCTGCAAAGGAATCTGAAAAGAGAAAGAAGAAAGAAAAAATTGATAACTTGTTTTGTGAATTCTGTGAGAAAAGGAATCATCGAACAAAAGACTGTTTCCACTTAAAAGCTTATGATCTAAACACAACAAGTGTCATTGTTTCAGCAGAAAGCTGCATTGTCTGTGGGAAAACAAACCACAAAACTCAAGCATGTGTGTACCTCAAAAACTTTGATGTGAAAAAGAATGAGTACATGGCTAAAACATCCTTGAGTCCACCATCATCCTCATCATCTGTCAAATTCACCAAGAAACAACCACTGTTTGTGCCAGTACAAACAGCTGTTACAAAACAGCTGAACCAAACATCTGTCAAAAGAGATGTTCAGGTTACTGATGCACCCCCTGTCAATCAGTTCAAAAAAGGCAGAGAAAAACAGTCTTACCAAAGGATTCCACACGTTTATGAGGCTTACAAAAGGCCCTCTAAACCCAAAGTGAACAGGCATCCTTTTGGTTACCAGCAGATGATTGGTCAGGACCCACAACAGTGGTTAGAGAAACACTGTCCTAAAACAGTTCAAACCCCTGAACTAACCACTGTCCATCATCTTGCATCCATTCCAGACACTGTTGAGACCCCATCCAAAGCCTTGTTGGCTTTGGAGACCTTAATGAACTAATCTTTTTACTTCATGTGCAGGGAGCTTCTGCATGCTTTGATAGTCTTTGGTATGTAGACAGTGGAGGCTCCAGGCACATGACAGGATGTAAAGCCCTCCTGAAAGACTTTAAAATCCATGGTGGGGGTGATATATCCTTTGGGAATAATAGTAAAGGGAAAGTTCTGGGGTCTGGTACAGTGCAATCTGGAAATGTAAAATTTGAAAATGTCAATCTAATAGGCAATCTAAAATTCAACCTTCTGAGTGTGTCCCAAATGAGTGACAAGGGATTTGGGTCATTCTTCACAAAAGACTGTTGTAGGATTGTTGGACCAGAAATGGTCAAAAAGATTGAAGCAATAATTAAATCTGGTCATACTAAACTTGTTGCTCAAAGAAGTGGCAATGTTTATGTTGTTGACATGTCAAAAGAATGTCCCAGAGCTGATGCCTGGCTGTTCTCAGCTGCCTCTAACAAAGAGACAGAACTTTGGCACAGAAGGCTGGGACACACAAATCTTAAGACAATCACAGAAATTTCAAAAAATGGTTTGGTGAGAGGCCTACCACAAAAATTGTTTTCATGTCCTGAACATTGCATTTCCTGTTTAAAAGGAAAACAGTATAAAAGTTCTTATAAGTCCATTGAAGAGTCCAAAACAACCCAGTGTCTGCAAATGCTACACATGGATTTGTTTGGCCCAGTTCAAGTCATGAGCCTTAAAAAGAAAAGATATTGTTTGGTTATTGTTGATGACTTTTCAAGGTTCACATGGACTTTCTTCTTGCACTCAAAAGATGAAACTGCAGGCATTTTGCAAGACTTTATAATACAGGTTGAAAAGCAATTTGACCTTCCAGTAAAAAGCTTCAGGAGTGACAATGGCACAGAATTCAAAAATAGGGAGTTGGATGCCTTCTGTGTGAAGAAAGGGATTGTAAGGCAGTACAGCATCCCAAGAACACCAGAGCAGAATGGGGTAGTGGAAAGGAAGAACAGAACTCTGATTGAGGCTGCCAGAACCATGCTTGCAGATTCAGGTTTGCCTTTAACTTTCTGGGCAGAGGCAGTAAACACTGCTTGCTATGTTCAGAACAGAGTTTTAATAAACCCCAGGCACAAAAAGACTGCCTATGAAATTCTGTATAAAATTAAACCACTGATCTCATATTTCAAAGTGTTTGGCTGCCCATGCTTTATTTTGAATTTAAAAGATTCCATTTCAAAATTTGCAGCCAAAATTGATTGTGGTTATCATCTGGGATACTCAACCACTGCCAAGGCCTACAAAGTGTTTAATACACGGACCAAGGCAGTGGAGGAGACTTTGAATGTTAAGTTCAATGAACTTTCGTCAATGAAAATCCCAGCAAATCCTGCAGATCTGTTTGATCTTAAAAAATTCACTTTTGAAAATACTGCTGTCAAGACTAACAGTGCAGGTCCATCAGAGGATACAACACCAGACTATGGGTATGAAATCATCATCCCTCAAAGGTCTGCCACAAAGGGAAAAGCATCAGCTGTTCAAAACAGTTGTCAAAGCTCTACCACTGCTACCTCAACAATTGTTGACCAAAGTAGCCCATCAACCACTGCTTCCACATCCTCAAACACTGCTGACAAAAGTCCTCAAACAGTGGATAAAAGCCAGCAGTTGTCCACCTCATTACCTCCTATTCCACCACCTTTTGAAACCACTGCTGGATCATCAAAGTCCCCAGCAGTGGTTAGCTCAGATGATACACATTTGCAGCCTTCACCAACCAATGCCATCATACCATACCAAGGAGATTTAATCTTCTTGAGATCTCATCCACTTGATCAAATCATTGGCAACATAAATGAAGGGGTGCTCACAAGAAGCCAAACCCAAAACATTTGTCTTTTTGCTGGTTTTCTATCACTCCATCAGCCAGTCAAGTACCAAGAGGCACTGAAAGACAACAGCTGGGTAGAAGCCATGCAAGAGGAGCTCCAACAGTTTAAAAGACAACAAGTATGGGAGCTTGTACCACTGCCAGAAGAGGTTAGTCCCATTGGCACAAAGTGGGTCTTCAAGAACAAAACTGATGAAAGGGGTATTGTTGTCAAGAATAAAGCCAGGCTTGTGGTTCAAGGTTACAGACAGGAAGAGGGGATTGATTATGATGAAACATTTGCCCCTGTTGCAAGATTAGAAGCAATTAGACTGTTCCTGGCCTTTGCTGTCAACCACAATATAAAGGTGTTTCAAATGGATATCAAAAGTGCTTTCCTCTATGGTACAATTCAAGAAGAGGTGTATGTTTGTCAACCTCCAGGTTTTGAGGATCCATTTTATCCAGATCATGTCTATAGGCTAAACAAAGCCTTGTATGGCTTGAAACAAGCACCAAGGGCCTGGTATGAAACTCTTTCCAACTTCCTACTCTCAAATGGTTTCAAAAGAGGTACCATTGATAAAACACTGTTTTTAAAATGGAGAGGGAAGGATTTAATGATTGTCCAGATTTATGTGGATGACATTATTTTTGGAAGCACATGTAACTCAATGTGTGAAGAGTTTAGAGAACTCATGACAGCTGAGTTTGAAATGAGTGCAATGGGTGAGCTGCAATGCTTTCTTGGTCTCCAAGTCCAGCAATTGCAAAATGGAACTTTCATTCATCAAAGCAAATATGCTAAAGAACTTTTAACCAAATTTGATATGAATGATTGTAAACCATGCAGCACACCCATGGCAACAAATAAGCTGGTCATGTCTGATGAAAAAGATGAGCTGATTGACCAAACACTTTATAGAAGCATGATTGGGTCTTTATTGTACCTAACTGCATCTAGACCAGACATCATGTTTGCAACATGTGTCTGTGCAAGAAGTCAATCAGCTCCCAGAAAATCAAATCTCATTGCTGTAAAAAGGATCTTCAGATACATAAAAGGTGCTCCCACACTTGGTATCTGGTATCCAGCTAATGGGAACATCAAGCTTTCAGGTTTCTCAGACAGTGACTTTGCTGGATGTCACACCACAAGGAAGTCCACATCAGGAGGGTGCCAGTTTCTAGGTGACTGCTTAGTTTCTTGGCAAAGCAAAAAGCAAGCAGCTGTTTCGACATCCACTGCTGAAGCTGAATACATTGCTGCTGCAAGCTGTACAGCCCAACTCCTGTGGCTTCAAAATCAGTTGCTGGATTTTGGTATCACTGCCTTAAAGACACCACTCATGTTGGACAGTCAGGCAGCAGAAAATATCATCAAAAATCCAGTTTCCCACTCAACCACCAAACATATCGACATCAGACATCATTTTGTGAGGGACTGCTATGAAAAAGGTTTGATTTCTCTGCATCATGTCCCAACTAAAGACCAGCTGGCTGATGTGCTCACAAAAGCACTTGATACAGCCACTTTTGAAAGTTTGGTCTCTAGGATTGGGATGCTGAACATGGAATAACAAGCAACATCTTGTTTTTCTATGAATAAAAGCAACAACATGTTTTCAGAAAATCAAAACTCCATCCTTAAAAATAGTTAAAAATGATTTTTTTTTCATTAAGTCCTTAAAAGTCTGCCATTAACCACTGATTGTTCAAAAGTCTGCTATACTTCAAAAGTCTGTCCACTGCTGAAAGTCAACCCCTGCTCTCTCATTATTTTGATAAAATCTGTTGTTCAAAAGCAGTGTCTTATCCACTGATATGCTATCCACTGATAGTAAAAATCATCCACTGCTTTCATACCACTGCCTTCATCAGTCACTTTCAACAAAAGTACTGTCCTTCACTTTCAACAGGGGTTGTCACGTGGACAGTACATATTGGTCAGACCTTTTGTAACGGCTGCCACCTCAGCATTCACTTTCTTCCCTATAAAATCCCCCACTCACCACCAAAACAGGGTTTTACTGTCGAATTGAATTCTTAAAAATTCTCTTCTCAAAGCAGTTTTTCTTCACATTTCTTCACAAATTTCTTCGATCAATCATCCTCAAAATGACAAAATCAAAGAAATCTTCAAAACCCTCATCCAAATCATCCTCGAACACAGCCTCCCAAAAGGCAATCTCCACTGAAATTCCACATAAACCATCTCACAATCTCCTGGGTCTTCTCACTAAACCAGGTACCACCAACGTGTTCGATTCCATCATTGACATCATGTCAAAATCAAAGTATAAAACTTTGTTCATCGCCGATGCACCAATCTATTTGGCGACCCAAAGGGAGTTTTGGAAGAATGCAATCCTTGAAACACAAGGAGACACTACAACCACCATAAACTCTTCTATAAAGGGTAAAGCTGTCCAAATCACGCCACAATCCATTTCAGAAGTCTTTCAACTCGATGATCAAGAAGGTAAAATCTCTTTCACTAAAAACGAGTTGCAAACTGACTTCATTGAGAGAGGGTATGAATCCACAATGATGAAGAAAATTACCTTAGAAAAAGGTTATTTTCCTTCTGCACCCAGATTTTTATTTCATACCCTCCTACTATGTGTTTCAAACAAAACCACTTCTTTTAATGAAATCCCTTTAAAGATTCAAAATCTGGGATATGCTATTCTTCAAGGAGAAAATTTTAACTATTCTCGGGAAATTTTTAAAGATTTGGTTAATAATGTTGACACAAAATCATTCTTACTGTTTCCAAGGTTTTTAAGCTATTATTTTTCAAAGAAATTCAGTAAGGATGATTTAGCTATAATAAACCAAGGTGATCCTACTCAAATAAACAGTTTAACTACTGAAACTTTTTCAAGGATGTTAGCACCTTGCAAAACACAAGCAGAGGTGCCTGAGCAGATTTTAGCAGTTACACCTGCTCCTCAGGTATCTGCTGCTGAGCCCACTGCTCAAGGTGATCAGAGCAGCAGCACAACTGCTTTGAAACCCACACCTACAATCACCAAAAAGCCAACAAAAAGAAAAACACAAAAACCACCCAAAACCCTCAAAAAGGCATCTCTGGAGGATGAGATACCAGAGCTTCTGCCAGTGACAACACAAAAGTCACAGGAAACCACTGCTGCTTCTTCCTCACAGCAGTTGGTACAAATATCTCAACCCATAACCAAAACTCCTCCTGTTTCTTCACAAAAAGAACAGGTTGTACAAATAGGGTCTCCACATCATGATGCTCTGGAAACACTCGTTTCTATCATCCACAGTCCAATGCCCGGGACACATCCTACTTCTACACCAACCATCACATCCACATTTCCCTCACCAATAAAACCACTGTTGGATGCAATTGATTTGAACCAGGCATTATCCAGTCCTTCTCAATCACCTATTAATGAGAATATACCTCAACAACTGACTGGGTCTGATGTATCAATCTTTGCTAACCCACCAACACAACCTGAGGAGGTTACACCCCTTGAGTTACAAGTAACTCTTGGTGGTATTCCAAGTGAAGCAGCCACTACAACTGTTACACCCACTGGGTTACATTTGGACAGTGGTTACATTCATAAGACTTCCTTGGAGGCAATTCCTTTTATAGCACCTCTGCCAACCACCAGTGGATTTATTTATCCTACTGGCAACATCAAAAGGTTGTCAAGTGTTGAAGGAAGAAGACCCCAGTACCAAGACAAAGGGGCATCAGTGGTTAATGTTTGGAGAATATTCCCTACATCTACCACTGATAAAACCACTGCTAGTGGGAAATCAGATGATCCCATTAACTTGGGTGATGGTTTAAAGTACCAGAAATTGACGGATCGTATTGCAAAACTTGATAACTCTGTTGCAGAACTCAAAGATATGCTACAACAGGTGTTACAAGTTCAGAAGGTACAATCAACTGCTGTTCCATCTCAAGCACCTGCTCTACAAAGGACACCTGCTACAAATGAGCTCTGGAATAAATTTCAATCTTTTCTCCAACAACAAGCACAATTAGCAGATCAGCAACATGAAAAACATGTCCAACAGCTGAGAAATGCAATGGAGTCAAGGTTCAAGAACACTCAGGCTGATTTAAAGGCTCTCAAGACTCAGATCTTACACACCACTGGCACTGCTCCTCCAAAAGTCCGCTACATTTATCAACTCCCAGAAGATAATGCCAAAAAGGGGGAGAAAATGAAGGAGTGGAAACAGAAGGGTATAGAAGATGGTCTTTATCTTGAACCAGAAAATTCAAACATGACCAAACAGATCCCTCTGCCAGATGGTAGTAAGAAAATTGATGTGACAATAAATGCACTAGCAGAAGCAGTTGCAAGTGTGAAGAGAGATAGAGAGGCCAAAAGGAAAGCCAGGGTGGACAGAATGGATCATCAAGATCAGGGTACTTCTGGGTCAAGGGATCATGAAAATCCTGTTGAGGAAAAGAAGAGGCCTACTAGAAAAGTAAGGCAACCCAAATCCATTCCAACCAGACGTTCAAAGTCTGCTCAAAAACCACCATACAAAACAGCTGATACAGCAGGAGTTACACAAACTACTGCTTGCCAACCAGTTGTCCCATCAACACACACCACTTCAACACACACAACATCCACCACCTTACCATCATCACCACCAAAAAGAACACCTGCTGACAAACAGCAGAAGACATCAGGTGTTATAACATCTGTTGTAATGACAACAGTGGTTGAAACACCAGTTGTTTCAACAGCTGTTAGTCAATCACAATCCACTGCCACTACATCTACCACCACTGTTCCATCCAAAGCATCATCAGTCCCTCCTACAAAAAGGAGAAGACTAATTCTCAAAGATGATGACAATTCACCACCACAAACATCTTCAAAAGCTTTAACACTTGTCACAATTCCAAAACCTGTTCCTCTCTCTTCAGTTCCAATGTACAAGCCCTTACCTCCTGCAGGTGTTCAATTTCCTCTTGAACTAGCTGCTGTTAGAGATGAAATAAAATCTTTTTACTATGAGGATGACCCTGCCAAAAGGAGTTTGCCATCAATAAAGGGATATCCCTGGCCTAAGAATGTAAATGAATACTTGGAAATCAAGGCCAAGCAAGCAGAGGATATCTCAAAGAAAAACACACAAGGGAAATCTGATAAAGAAATTGCTCAGAGAAGTCAATATTTGCTCACACAAGTCAGATCCCTAGAGCAATTTGCAAAAAATGTTAGTCAACAAATTTCTGAAAGAGCAGCTGAATCTCTGAAGAAAGACTACATTGAAAGCATCATGGCTCACAAGAAGTACAAGGGAGAGAGATACATGTACAAAGAGTGGACTATTCCTGAACTTGAAAATGAAGCAGCAAGAATTCAAGACATGATAAAAAGGAATGTCACTCACACTCCTCCTAACTGGGCAGAGTTTAGAAAGAATGTACTTAACAAACAGGAAGAGCTGAAGAGAATGAAAGAAGAACTGGTAGCAGCTGATTATGGAAACAAAAGACAAGTTGCTAGATGGAAAGAAGATGTGGTCAGGGCTACTTACAAAAAGTTGGAACAATTAAGAAAGAAAGATCCTTCAGTTCCTAAAAGGCCTGATTATTCCAAAGCAGCGGTTTCAAAAAGACCACCAAAGCTGCAAGTCAAAAGAACCACTGCTCCAGCTGGTGCTGCCATCTACAAAAGAAGGAGCAAAAACCAGTTTAGCATGGAAACAATTCAAGATCTGTTAGCAGGAGATGCCATTGTAAAAGCAGGCACGGAAGTAATGATAAAAGAAGATCTTGAATTGGAACAATCTGCAAGTGCTGCTCAGCCAGTCATGAATAGGCCAGCCTCTCCAAATACTTCTGCAAATAAACATCTCCCAAGAAACCCACCAGGCTCAAAAATACAAAAGTGGGAAACTGACAAACAGACCTGCGTATTGACTTTGCTCAGGCCTGGTGGAGTAGTGAAGAAAATATCAAGGGAACAAGCTCTTGGCCTGAGTCTTGAAGATTTGCAGGATCTCCTTGATCTTCCACTTAGCAGGGATGATGAAGATACAGATGCCCTAGACTTTGAATTACAATTTAAAGGTCAGATAAGGGAGCTGTTGATGAGGCAATAAAGAATTCCACAAATAATGAAGAGTTTTGGCATTATCTGTTCCAGGGGGAGATTGTTGGGATTGAACCCTATCAGAGGAACAGATAATGTAAAGCCAAAACTGGATCAATGCAGTGGATCCAGAATAAGCAGACGTTTACAGATGGTTCATGCAAATCTCTCCCCTTGAAAGTGGCTGTGTATCTGCTGACCTCCTATCTACTGATCTTACTAAGTGCTGATCTACAACTGCTGCCCAATGTCAAAGACTGATGGAAGACCAAAGCTTTGCTGACTCAATCTACTGCCCTGAGTCAAGTACTGCTGATCCGGACAAGCACTGCTGGGTTCACAGCAGTGGAAGAATGCAGCAGCTGTTTATGTGTCTTTTATGTATTAGATTGTAATAGCAGTAGTTAGTACATCAGTGTTTGTATAGATCAGAGGTTAGAGTTTGTTAGGAGGTTAGATGTCACTTTCATGGTGACGTCAGCTAAGATGCTCAGTGGTTTGCAAGTGCCTATAAATAGCTCAGTACTTTGTACTGTTCTATTAGCTCTTTCACCACATCGTCTTCTTTGCACGAACAAACTACTGAGCTCTGGCTGAGGGGGAGTTTGCATTCTTACATCAATCATTGTAATCGTTGTTGAAACAAATTCAATCTTTCGATTCTATGTGTAAAGATGTTTGATAAAAGTATTTCTCTCGTTTGATTGTATGCAAAGTTTGTTTTCATTTTAAATTCCGCTGCACTCTCATCCATCTCCATCTTAATTACAAACGAAAAATACAATCAAAAAGAAACTCAGATCCAACAGTAGAGATGAAGGGAGAAAGGGATTGCTATTTTATTAATAGGTATAATTTACAATGAGATACAATAGTGGTATATATAGGTGTACAAAACTTGGAGAGAAAGCTAATCTATTTTTGGTGTTGATAACCATATTAATAATAAATATATTCATAACAATATTTACAATGATTCACTTATTTGAGTCACGTGAACATGTAGAAATAGTGAGGGTGTCCCCTAGCTACGTACTTCACACCATTATAAATCTATCTGTTACCCAAATTCATATCACCATAACAAAGCTAGCTAACCAGATATGGCTCAGCAAACGACCACCACTCCATTGACATTCACCGTCCGGAGACATGAGCCGGAGCTCATTGTTCCTGCTAAACCGACACCTCGAGAACTGAAGCCTCTCTCCGACATTGACGATCAAGAAGGCCTTAGGTTTCATATTCCACTTATTCATATTTACCAAAGCAATCCAAAAATGGGAAATAAGAATCCGGCAAGTGTGATCAGGGACGCGTTGGCTAAGGCGTTAGTGTTTTACTATCCTTTCGCGGGCAGGCTAAAGGAAGGTCCAGGGAGGAAGCTTATGGTGGATTGCTCCCGCCAGGGTGCGTTGTTTATTGAGGCGGAGGCGGATGTTACGCTGATGCAGTTCGGGGTGGAGCTTCAGCCGCCGTTACCGTGTTGGGAAGAGCTTCTTTATGATGTTCCTGGTTCCAGTGGCATTCTTGATTCACCATTGTTGCTCATTCAGGTAAAACCTTATGTGGGCAAAACCCATAGAAAAAGTAAGAATGTTTATAGGTAATTTAATTTTGGAATAATCTTCAAAATAAGAATGTTTTTTAACATATCAAAGATAAAGATATCCAAACCAATCAATTGGAGCACTCACATATGAATTTTGTATGAGTAGGTTTTGAGTGAAGAATTGAGAAAATGCTATTGTTATATTTGGGGGATATTGTTCATCCTTATTAATTTTTTTAATAATTTTTGAAAGTGCTATTGAGTTGAGGAGAGAAAATGTAATGATAAATGTATAAAAACGTATTGTTTAATTAATTGATTAAGAAAGAAACTATAATGATTTTTAGTATATAATTATACAAATGGTGATAGGGAAATAGTTGTGAATGCTTTTGGAAAACACCATATAAATATAAATAAAGTGGTCTAAGAGGCTAAAATTTAGTCAAAACAAATATTCGTGGGTCTATAAAATAGTCAAGTAAATAACTACACCTGTAAAGTACTGACTTCATCTTAGTCGGTAGCTAAAGATAAGGCTCTATCTTATTCGTCACAAAAAAAAAAAAAAACTTTTTAGCCATTGGCTAAGATAGAGTTGGCTCCTTTAGCCGCCTACCAAAATTGTACATATCCGAATGAATCCTTAGGTTCAATTCTCACTAACGACAAGATTAAAGGAATTCACCTTTCAAAAATATATAAATGTGACTACGTATGGCCACGTACACATGAACACACACCTAAAATGGTCATACACAGTTTGAAGAAGGACATTGCCGTGTACGTCTCCAAGTGTCTCACCTGTTCGAAAGTCAAAGCCGAGCATCAACGACCTTCCGGTCTACTCGAACAACCTGAAATCCCCGTTTGGAAATGGGATAGCATTGCGATGGACTTCATAACTAAACTCCCTCGTACACCCTCTGGTCACGATAGCATTTGGGTGATCATCGATCGTTTGACCAAGTCCGCTCAATTCATTCCTATTCGTAAAGATTTCAAGGTTGAACGACTTGCTCGCATCTATACCGATGAAGTCATACGACATCATGGTATTCCCCTCGACATCATTTCTGATCGCGATGGTCGATTTACTTCGCGTCTTTGGCAAACCTTTCAGTCCGCTATGGGTACTCATTTGAATCTCAGTACGGCCTTTCATCCTCAAACGGATGGACAGACTGAACATACTATCCAAACCCTAGAGGACATGCTTCGTTCTTGTGTCATCGACTTTGGTGGTAGTTGGGATGTGCATTTACCCTTGGTCGAGTTCTCGTACAACAATAGCTACCACTCCAGTATTAAAATGGCTCCATTCGAGGCATTGTATGGTCGCAAATGCCGATCTCCTTTAAACTGGCACGAAATTGGAGATAAACATTTTACTGGCCCTGAGATTATACAAGAAGCGACAGATAAGATTCACCAAATCCATGATAATCTACTCAAGGCTCGAAATCGCCAAAAGGTCTATGCTGACAAGGGACGCAAACCAATGGAATTCAACGTTGGGGACCATGTTCTACTCAAAGTATCTCCTTGGAAAGGAGTGGTTCGTTTTGGTAAAAAGGGAAAACTTGCCCCTCGCTATGTTGGTCCTTTCAAGATAATCGAAAGGATTGGTAAGGTGGCTTATCGAATCGATTTACCACAAGAACTCAACAACGTTCATCCAACGTTTCATGTCTCAAATCTAAAGAAGTGTCACGCTGAAGAAGGACTTCATGTTCCTCTCGAAGATCTCCAAATCAATGACACTTTGCATTTTGTGGAAAAACCCGTCAAAATCATGGATCAAGGGGTCAAGTTATTGAGGCGCAGTAAGATTCCTATCGTCAAGGTTCGATGGGAAGGAATTTCCTAAAGGAGGGGAGACTGTAACACCCGGCTCTTTTGTACTTTCCATTTATAGAAAGATTTGTTCGTATTTCTATTTTTGGAAACTTTGTATTCTTGTAATCGTCCCTTCCTTGTAATCATTGTAACACCGAGACTTGGTCATTAATGAAACTCGTATTTTGTTACAAATATGTTATACACACGTTATATATGCTCGTATGTTCGAATTGGTAAATCAATTGGTGTTAAATCGTTATTCTTGGAAATTATGTGCTAAACTTGTAATTAATCTAAACTTATGCATAAAACGTGTTTTGAACGTAAACGATACTTACATACGACCCTCGTACGCTTAATTATACTTGGTTTATACTCCTCATACTTGGATTTATCTCAAACTATGCTTTTGTGGCAAATATAGTCCTTAAATGACCTAAAAACACCAAAATAACAACTCTAGGGGCTGAATATTTGAAACTTTAATTCCGGAACCTTAAGTTGAGGCGGACCGCGACAAGGTCCCCTGAACCTTTACGCGGCCCGCGTGGACCTCAAGTCTGCAGAAAACACATTCAGTTGCGTTTTGACGCGAATTTGCACGAAATCCTAAGTTCTAACACTCCCCAATCACCTTTAATCCACCTCTAAACACCTCCAATCACCTCTAACCCTTTCCACTATAAATACACACCTTCTCCAAGCATTTTTACACTTTCACAACTCTCTAATCCTCTCAAATTCACTCTCAAATCACTTGCAAATTCAGAATTCGGACAGATTCATACTCTTGCACTAAAGTGAGTATAACTTGCTCATTTCTTAACGAAATCACTTGATTCTTCTTCCTACTTCCTTGGATAATCTTGGGGTTTGATTCCTTGATTTCTCCTTGGAGAAATCATACCAGGAATTGCCCTAAAAATGTCCATAAACTTTCTGTTTTGTTTTAAGTTCTTCAAAAGCTTGTTTAAACTTATCCAACTTGTGTCTAACACATCTCACACCTATGTCCTAATGCTTACAACCTCTCTTGTGGTTGGTTAAGCTTAAAAACAAGGTTGAGACACTTGAAATCAGAGGATTAAACCTGATAATTTTTCTGTTTTGTTTAGGGTATTTAACCCACAAGTCATGTTCAAGCTTAGTTCTTGATGTAGAGTGATTATGGAACAACTTAGGTTGTCCAAACATACAATCCTCACATGATTTGATGATTTCTCTTTAGTTAGGTTGTTTATATTATTATACTAATCCTAGTTCGTGACCCTCCTTGGTTGTTTTTACATCAAGTGAAGTGGTGAACATTCAAGGGGTTCCTAAACGGAAGCTTGTTCTTCCTACCCCATACATGACTTCTATGATAACTCGAGGTGCCTAAATGAGGATTCTAATCTTCTACCTCCTACATGAATTATTGGACTAAATAATATATAATACTTAACCTAATTATATATATACACTCATTCGAACCTTTAATGTTAAACTTGTGTTTATATGTTAAAGTAGTAGAATATCATCTAAGACCTAGAACTCCAAGTATGATTCTAATGGGCGTATTACCCATGAAAACATTTTAACCATATTGGTTACATAGTGTCATACAAGGGTTATAAAGTTAAAGATGATTATTTTCAATATCCTACTTTATGTTATGTTAAACTCCAAATTTATAATCTTCCGTTAAACGCCAAACTCACACACCTATGTTTCCTCGTGTAGAAGGACTATGTGCTCCAAACTAATCCATCCACCAACTCACTCGCGGGATTTCAAGTAGGAAAGCTTGCAACCACCGTGAGTATACTCGATTCCTTTTTCCCCTTTACACTTTGGGATGCAAAATGTATAATTATGCAAACAACTTTTAAACTAAACACACTCAATCCTTGATCAAGCATGAAACTAATGTGACTTACTTGTTATTCTCGTATGCTATGTGAACGATTTGGAACGTTATATGCTCATTAACTTTGCTCGCCCACCTTAACAATTATAGCGCTATAGGATTAACGCCCCGCCCGTTATACTTTTGGGTATTGTTAAGTTAAACATTACCACCCCGCTAAACTATTGGGATTAGGCTATTTTATGCGTTGTATTCTAGGGTTTGATCATATTGTACGCCAAAATTGCATACTAGTAATCACACATTATGAATCATGTTGGATTTGAGTTTTTATTCTATTAAGCTATGTAAACAAACTTGTATACTCGCCATTGCTTTTGCATTGAAACTCTATTTTAATACATGTTGCAGGTTGATTATTGAAGTATGGATGAATGATGAAACGAGTTTAGGGTGGACTAGATACACACCTTTAATCTATTTATCTTTTGATGTTATGTTGAAATTTGAACAATGTTGTTATCTTTATTTTAAATGTTGTATGAATATTTAGCACTTGCAATGAAATTTGAATTTAATTAAATATTGTCACATAGTGTTATGCAGTCTCTTGCAATCTATACACACTTCGTCTCATCCCGATGTTTCCGCCATCGGTTGGGGTGTGACAAACACGCACATAAAAGCATACAAGTGAACACAGTCAAACATGTAGTGATATGTATTAAATGATAAATTGGTTAAAAATCCACTAAAATGACTTATTTATATCATTTTTCAATTGATAGGTGACACGACTCTTATGTGGAGCTTTTATCCTTGCTGTGCGAGTTAGTCATACCATGTGCGATGCATTCGGATATGTACAATTTTTCACAACATTGAGTGAAATGGAAAAAGGCGCATCCACACCATCGACATTGCCTGTTTGGCAAAGAGAGTTGTTTCGTGCAAGAGACCCGCTGCGTGTGACATGCACACATCACGAGTATGATGAAGTGGTAGACACCAATGGTACAATCATCCCATTGGAAGGGTGAGGGTATTGGTACATCCCCCAAAAGTAGTGACACACCCCCCCACCCCCAGCAGCCCCGTATAAGGCAATGAGGGTTGTATAGGGGTTGAGTGCAGTAATTATGTCAGAAAAAGTAAAGCTATACGCCCCTCATTGCCCTATGAGCGGTGTATAGAAAGGTGGTAGTTGGAGCATTAAACCCTATACGTCTCTCATTGCTTTATACGCTGCTCATTGGTACTATATATCTATGAATTTAAGGTATATTGCTGACAAGAAAGCTGAGTTCAGACTGAAAAGGCTGAAAAGGTGATCCGCATATACGCGCTCATGGCCCTATACACTTCGTATTGTTTCGAATTTTTTCCCTTTACCCCAAGCTTACGGGATTCATGTAATACAAATGTTCAAAAATCCCAAAAAAGTGATGAAAATGAAAAAAAATTTCAAATAAACGGCCTGGTTAAATTAGATTCGAATCACGATGTCAAATTGGGACTTTGGATATTTTTTTGGTGAAAGTTCGAATGAGTCATACGTCTCCGAAAGCGTTTGGTTACCCGACGTTGATCAAGGTGAGGAGGAGGTGGTTTCCGTGCGTCGTTGTGATGAAGGGAGTGTGCGGCCCGTGATGCCTGATTTGAACCAGGTAAAAAATTCATATTGTCGTTTGGTTATTTTAGTCTAATCATTAAGTTGTTTCAGGTCATAGAGGAGGCGGGGCCATCTTACGTGGCCCAAAGCTATCCGCAACACGCATACGGGACTTACCATTCCCATCAGGAAAAACAACACAAGAAAAAGTCCGAGGAAGGTGCTTTTGACTTCGAGGAAGACGATAACGAAATCGAGAAAGGTGTTACACACTTCGAGGAAAGTGATCAAGACGAGGACGATGGTGGTGGCGGGGACGATGGTGGTGGCGGTGACGATGGTGCTAATGATCCTAAAAAACAAGGAAAGGTATAACATAATCGTCACTTATGTGTTATTCGTTATGTATAATTGTAACATTCCTATTTTTATTATATAAGAATTATAGGTTTACCCACTAGTAACTAGTAACTAGTTTATTTTAATATAAATATTCAACTCAAATAGTTTTAAACACTATTTTATAAATAGTTGGTCGAAATATTATATTAATTAATTGGGTTGTATATGGGTGACCTTTCTAATAAAATAAAAGTATATAAAAACTTATATTATTAGACGGGTAGATTATGGGTAAGTTGACTGTAAGAAATATTAAGTACCTAGACGGGTCCAGGAACCATTTAATAATTAAACTATAAAAATACATTACATTTAAACCTACTCCATTTTTAATGAAACTTGGTTCAAAATGTAGACAAAAATATACTCGTTCTAATGACATATTCATTATCTTATAAAACACTATATTAACTAGAATATATAAATTAATAATAATAACTAAAATTTAATTTGAGAAAGCTATACAGATCCATAGATTTCGAAATTTTATGAACTGCCATTTTCTAACATGTACAATAAAATAATAAAATAATTATTAAATCTTATCTCAACATTCAAAGATAAGAATGGTAATAGATACATGTCTATATGGAATTTCAAAATGTCTGCATGGATGACAAATAAATTTCATATGTGTCTTGATGAGTGAATACCCTTTTACTATAAATATGAGACAATTCAACATCATCATTCTTACATTTCGATCTCTGTTTCTCTCTCTCTCTATATATATATATATATATATTCATATTTTTATTTTATTTACACTATAATAATAATAAAAGTCCTGTTCCGTTTTAAGTATTTTAACTCCCGATCACTGCTACCCTTTCCGATTGATCTGAACCCATAACACATGTCAAGTCTCTGCCTGACTAAGTTCGTTGGGGTTCTGTCTTGTGACATAGGGATAAGGTTGAATGAGGGGTAGTATACTTAACATAATTACAAAAAATATATTTTATATATAGCTCAGAAATTATACCACAATTCTACCAGGAGGTTTTCTAGTTCAACCCTAAAGTTACAAAGCGAGTCCATTCTCTTTTCTCACTATTTTATTCCCTTTTTGTCCCAAACCATAACAACTCTCATCAAAGGTCCTATTTATTATTTTAATTGCCCAAAAAGGAAACCTTAGTTAAGACCCCTAAGTAATCCTACATAAACCCTAAAGTTTTCAGAACAATCAGAATCAGAATCAGGGCCCCTAAAACTCAGGGGGGGGGGGGTATTTCCTACTTGACAATTATCCTCATAACTCGTTGTCAGAATTGAATTTCGAAAATCCGTCGACTCAGCTAAGCTAGTTAGACACGTGGCAAGCCTATGAGATAAGGTGGACCTCCGCGTCACGCGAAGCCCATAGGGGGACCCCTCGCGTCACGCGAGGGGGTCAAAATCTCAGTATAAATAGAGGATGTTGGGACTTGATTTCTGGAGTTGGAACGACGTTAAAATTCGTCTTACACTTCGAGATATAGTCCGTTTACTACCAAACACACACTAGCTCGAATTCTGCTACGATACCGGGTATTAACTCGATCGCTGCTACGATTCAATGTCCGATTGATTAAAAATATCCAATGGATGTTTAAGTGCTGCTCAAACTTGGGTTATGCTTTGTCATTAATCGTGATTCCGACAGGGTGTTTGATTACCACCCGAACTCGGGGAATACTCTGTCATTCGTTGTGAATCCGATGGATGTTTAAGTGATTGCACTTTGTCATTCGTTGTGAGGATTTTAATCTCGTGAGTTATTGTAAATGCTGTATTAGTTACTTTCCTAGTTCGTGTGCACTAGGTTACAAGACTAATCAATAGGCTAAGCTCTGCCTGTATAAATCTGCATGTTTATAATGTGAGTCATTCTCTTTTTATCAAAATGCTTTATAAATTCTTAAATATTTTCAAAGTTATAATTACAGTGATTAAGTATTTGTAATCACCAATTTACAGCCGGTATGTGGGGTATTGTGCACATTACTGCTGTTTTATCACTTTAGGTGGGCGAGCCTAAAATTAGTGATTTTCGTCACTATTGGGTGACAGGACCCAATAGTGGTATGACCATAGTCACAGATCCGGTCGAGTGACAAATACTGTGGGTAGTTGGTTGATATCTGAAACAATGTAATCTCTCTTAATACTGTAAATTATAACAAAAGTGTCATTTTAGTAAAATGAATGAACTCACCAGTATTTCCTGCTGACAAAACCTTTTTAAAACGCGTTTCAGGTAATTACAGTAGATTGGAGTAAGAGATGGATATGGCACTGAAAGGCTTCAAGAAGTGGCTTATTTTATTAATTAAATCAAATTAGGAAATATTGTTTTATGTAATCAAATTTATTTTTATTAAAGCTACCATTGTAAAACATGGGTTTATCCCATCTATTTAATAAATAAAATCCGGTGTTTTCTAAACTCTGATATTTTTCCTAACTCACGGTCCTGATGAAATTTCCGCTGCAATATTTTTTCAAAATAATCACCGGTACCACATGGCTGTTCGCGGCTCCCGATTCCGTCCAGGGTGGGTCGGGGGCCGTGACAGAAGGTGGTATTAGAGCCACTGATTTAAGCCTTTAGGTGTTGTGATAATAATACCTAAATTTATATAAAAGAGTTAGGAGATTGCTATTAACTGGTAGCACACATGATAGCATTTAGACTTGAACTTAAGAAAAGATGCCTTAGTATCAGCTTCAAGATAAGCTAAATACTTGTGTAAATAAAGTATGATGGATTTTGGTATGCTGTAAAAATGACGATTAGAACATTGCAGGCAATAGCATTTGATTGCTATTAATTCTTGCTTATTGATATTACTTGGTCTAGAATAATATATGTTATGGGAATACAAATTTCCCTAATTCCAGATAAAAGCCTAATAAAAGAGGCACTTTTAAAAATACTATTTATGGGAAATATAAAATTTTCTCCGACAAGACTGGGTATGGTGTAGCAGACTCTCCAGCTTGTCCGGATATATTGAGGTTACCTCTCCGGCGCGAACCGGATAAGACGGGGTATATAATATGTCAAACAAGTGACAAGATTTCCCTAAATAGTATCATAACCTGATATCTGACTTGTTTTTGGAAATATGAATCTGTTAAATACATTAACCTTATAGAGGGTATGTATATTACAGCATGTGAAATATTTGATTATATAGATATGTATATCTATACGGAATTCCAAAAGTCAATTAAGAATAAAGCACAAGCATCTGTGTCTAGATTTCTTTATCAGGAATTTCTTTTCCGATATCAAACATTATTTCGTTTGATCATCTGTCTCGTAGCTCGTATGACAAAAAAAAAATGGAAACTCATTAAATTGGGACACCATTAAAAGTATAAGAATTTCCAATGCGTTACCATAAACTATTAACGCAAGTAAGAAGCATGTAAGGTTGTGCTAATGCACAAGAAAACACATAAAACTTAAATTATACGTCCATAGACATCGAAGTATATCACATACAACTTCCAAGGCAAGACCTTTGGAAAATATAAATTGGGAACGATGACACCAATGATAATTCCGTCAGTAGAAGAACTACTAATTAAAAAGCAGCATTTTGCCACGTGATCTTATAAACGACATGAATCTCGCTGAGGTACGTTGGAACAAGATTTCACAACCATCGGTGCACAGTCTAATCAGAGTCATAATTTTTATTACTGAAAAAGGAGTCACATACCTTTGCAAAATTTCCTATTTCATTTTATTCGACATTCCCTGGTAATGTCACTTAACAACGATTATTACATGAAATTCCAGATAAAGTTCTTATATTTCTTTTTCTAACTTCTGCATATAATGAGTGACTTTCGTGTTTCTACTTCCTCTAATGGTCATCATACCATGAGGATTTCTTTCATAGTAGTGAATATTTATCTATTTCATTTCTTGGTAAATTCACACGTTATACATGCACTGTTTGTTGCGCATGTGGTTCATTCGATTTTTGAAGACCACTTGAGGACTTCATTCTAATTTGTCATTTTATCCAAACTCAAATATCATTTCGCTATATTTAATTTTTACTGTAAACCGCATTATTGCAAAACGATGACTCTCTGATATTGAGTCAAATGAATTTTGTTAAACAATTGATGTGAAAAAATTTATATTTTTATATATATGTGTAAAAATTATGTTGAGGTATACTTTCATTTAAGTTTAGGTTTAAGTTATCTATTATTAATAATTTTATTATTAGTAATAATATATTAATAATAGTAGTGTTAATATTTTTTTAAGTACTAAGGTTATTGTCAAGGGCAGGTATTGGATAGCCTAGCCTTAGTTAGGCATGGACTGATCACCTATGCTTAAACAAGGCAGCACTAACCAATATCCAACCATGATAATGACTAGTTAATAAAAATATATATACTTTGTACTGTAAGGAGAAAACATATTTCATAAAACAATACAAGAATTAGAGGGACGAATAAAGTTATCTAAATAACTGTCTAAGTAATCATGGACAAGACATTTTATACTTATAAGTAATTATTCATCTTGTTTAATATTCCACAACTATTAAATACTTATAGAAGTATTAAAAAAAAGATTTTATAATATATGTATTTTAATATATTAAAATATCAAATGTTATTTACTTAAGCCAATATTTAAGTATGTTTGATATTAAAATAAACATTTATTATTTTACTTTTATGATTTGAAGTATCTTATTTTGTAAAATCTTATAGTTAAACATACTTGATTTTAATATGATAATCGTGAGTTCTAGGATATTTTGATAAACATATTAATAAAACATATATCATTATTTTGTCAAAATTACTGATGTAGGGTAAAATACACATAATTGTCCCGTGTAAATTGTATAATTATTGTAGAGGTTTTATTTATTTTTTATTTAGTTTTTGTGTTATTTTATATTATTTGGTGGTGGGACAGGTTCTGTGCAAATGGAGCGAAAACGAGTAATATGGAAATGACCTGCTAGTTGGCTAGAGTAGAATGCCAGTGACCGGAGTAAAATTGGCGCTATTTTCTGTGATTGGACCGAGCCCGCTATCTGTATAGAATAAGATTGTTGCTGACTTGATTATTGCCAATGCCATCATGGGCCGCCAAAAGTAACAAATTCCAACCATACATGTTCACGTGAACTTTAAGGAATTGTCTTTTTATTTGGGCTTTGAAGCAAGGATTAGTGCATTATAATAAAACCCTAATGGAATTAAAGAGATAGATATAAAGGAACGTCAGACGCACGGTGGGGGTTGGCATGATTGAAGGACGGCTGGAACGAAAAAAGAACAACATCAGAGCCGCACGAATTCAGAGAGGGACGCAGACGGCTGAAGGCACGAAGAAGACATCGGAGAAAGAAGAAGCGATCATAAAGGCTACACAGTTGGCGATCAGAAGAAAAAAGGTTTATTGGATCGAGCTTCAAGAGTGGGATTTAAGATTCGGGTCGATTAGGCAACGAGTTATTGTTCGGTTTGTTTTTACTTTTTGTTTTCAAACTTGATACTATGACTTCTTTGTTATTTGAGACTTGTTTATTATTTTCGTTCTTGACTATGTTTCTTGGCTAATTTTCTAAACTACCTAGGTTAGATGATAGTTTGATCAAGTTTGGATTTTTAATGGTTATTTATTGTTCGTTTATGGATTGATTTTTGAAAGTAAAGTGTTTTAGGATTTCTGATTTGGTGCATATGCGTATTTACTTCTGATTGTTGATTATTTGCTGTTTCACATAGATTCTGATGAATGTCTTTCATATAAGGGATTTGTGTTGATTATTTGCATCCTCACGGGTTCGGGTGATCTTAGGGTAAATTGGCCAATAACCCTAGAAACAGTAATTAAAATAGGCAAATTGGATTTAAATAATCCCAACTTGCTCAATTTGGCCGATAATAATCCCAACTCAGTTATTGGCTGATAATAATCCGAACTGGTCCACTTTTGGCCGATAATAGTCCGCCGTTAAAAATAGCTTAACGGAGTTAAGCTTTCTTCCGAATTACAAACAGATGTTTTATGGATTTTGATCAGAACGAGGATACGAGTTGATTGATATAAAATTTATCTCGAAATACTGCCCCAAACGACGAAAATGGTGCTTCCATTCGGGTGTTTAAACTTCCAATTAACAAAAATCAAGTCGTTTGAAGCACCGTTTCGAGTTAAGTTTTACATAAATCGAATCGTATCCTCGTTCTGATCAAAATCCATAAAACATCGGTTTGTAATTCGGAAAAAAGCTTAACTCCGTTAAGCTATTTTTAACGGCGGACTATTATCGGCCAAATGTGGACCAGTTCGGATTATTATCCGCCAATAACTGAGTTGGGATTATTATCGGCCAAATTGAGCAAGTTGGGATTATTTAAATCCAATTTGCCATTAAAATACAGTTAGAATTAAGTATTCTGCTTAACTTGTCGCTGAGAGGCTCGAGTTAGTTATTAGGTCGCAGTGCAGTATATATTTAAGTTAGGTTTTGAGAGAAATCGATCTTATTTCCCTAATTGCATTTGTGTCTAGTAAATCAAGTCAGAACCTAGAATTGCCTTAGATTATCGCGCTGAGAGGTAGATAGTCACATTAGGGCACTTTTAGAATCGTTAGAGGACTGAGAGGAAGTCTAACAGTCGGTATTCACAACAGCCTTGTAGGGTTTCCTAGGTTTCTTCCTGAGAAGGGTCGGGAAGTCTTAGCATTGAAATACCTTAAGGTTTAGTATTTTACGATCCCGGCTCCATACAACAATAATACCATTAGAAGTCCATTCCTAGTTAAACTGGATTCAAGCCTAGGTAGTCGTCAATCTCATCTGAATCAAGCCTTAGCTCTATTTTGTATTAGTCTAGTTCTTAGTTAATTAATTAGTTTAATATAGATTTCCTTAGTTTCCGTAACCCCCCCCCCCCCCAAACAACAAAACAGTTAAGTATAGTTAGGTTAGAGTCAGTCTAGTCAGAGTCTAGTTAACGTAGTCAGTAGAGTCTCGTGGGTTCGACACTCGGACTTGCTTAGGCTATACTACATTGACCGGTACACTTGCCGGTTGTGTGGTCTAGGTTTAGAGAGTCTTAGTTATAAATTTAAAACTTAGAGTGTCTAGTTTAGGGTTAAAATTAGTTAATTTAATTAGACCACTTTTAGCACATCAATTACCACGGGTTTTTGTTAGGAAACTTTATTTGTAAGTATTGAAGAAAAACACAATCTACTGGATCTATGAAGAGATCATAGTCCTGAAGATCACGAGCTAGAAAAAGAAGATCAGATGGGACAACCGGAATACAAAGCATCTACTTCAAAGAATCACAAGTTGATCAAGAGCTGAATCGGATTATCAGAAGAGGTCATTTCTGATGGATCTATCATCAGTATCTGATGATTCTGATCATCAAGAATTTTCTGATGATTTGTTCATCAGAATTTCTGATGAAGTGGGTTATCAGAATTTCTGATGAAATAACCCACTTGTCTGAAATTGGCTCTATCCTGCCACAATTACCGAAGCAAGTTGACATTAAATGATATCATGATGAAAAAGGCAACCTGAACGTTGGAATCAATGAATATGTCAATTGGCTACTTTTTGCAGGAATTATTGTATGAATAAACAATTGTTTATTCATACACCAAGCCGTCTATAAATAGAAGGCTAAACCAGGAGAAGCAAAGTGAGTTTGAAGCTTATCATTCACACATACATCTAAACTCCATTGCTCTCTCCCCCACAGAATTCAAGATTCGTTTGTATTAGATAATAATCTTACAATCACCTTGTAAACCATTTTGTTTCAAAGTGATATAAACTTGATAATTCTGTAGGTCTTGTTTCTTGAAAGTCTGATTTCCATTTCCGCACATCTTTTTCACATCTACTGAAATCACTTGCCATATTACGTGAAAAGAAGTTGTTTTGAGCCTGAACTGGGTCTTACAATTGGTATCAGAGCAGATTGAATAAACTATTTTCAAACGATCAATCGCTCATCTTCTTTTCTCTAAATATGGCCAGCTTTCAATCCTGGAATAATGCTTTTAACATTGGTTCTATGTCTAAACCTCCGACTCTGGTCAGAGAGGAATACCCCCAGTGGAAAATCGGGATGCTCAATTTCTTTAATGGTCATGACCGAGCTCTGTTTCAATCCATTGAAAGGGGTCCACATACACCAATGACTGATATACCTGCTATTCCAGCAACTGACCAATCACCAGCAATCCATGCCTCCCTCGCTCCCAAAAGAGAAATAAACTAGAGTGAGGAAGACAAGGACCTGGTGGCTGGGGATGAAAGGGCTAAGTCACTTTTAATTATGGCCATCCCCAATGACATATTTTCACAAGTTGATGCATGTGCATCAGCTAAGGAAATATAGGATCAGTTGGAAAATCTTTGTGAAGGAGGAGAAACGATGAGAAGAAACAAAAGAACAAATAATATCTCATCTTATGAAAGGTTTAAAAGTTTGCCAAATGAAAGGTTAAATGATACATATCAAAGATTGACAAAACTTTTAAACGAGCTAAAGAAATTTGGTATAACAAAATCAAATGATGGAAGAAACATAAAATTTCTTGATGCCCTTCCTAGAGAATGGAGAAGTCTAACCATGACTTTATCATCAACCTTAGAACTAGGAAACATGAGTCTTCATGACTTATACAGCATCTTGATCCCCAGAGAGGAAGAAATATTTGAAGAAACCATTCAAAGAGGGGGATCTTTAGCTCTAATCTCAAACTCACAAAGATCAACAACAACAAATGATCCACAACCATCAAACAGTAAAAACTTTGAAACTTCTGATGCATCATCAGACTTTTCAGCTTTTGCTGAAGCAATAGCACTGCTCACCAAAACATTTGAGCAGAGGTTGAGGGGAAGTAACCAGAGATACCAGAGGAGTGACAGAGGAAGGTTGGATGGAAGATCTAAAGAAGAGTTTAGATCTAAGGATAAAGAGAAGGTTGAAGTTGTGTGTTACAAGTGCAAGCAAAGAGGTCATTATGCATCAGAATGCAAGACCAAAAAGCTGAAGGATGTTGCCTATTATGAGAAAAAGCTTGAAGAAGCAAAGAAGCAGCAACAAGTAAGCTTAATTGCTGGAACAGATACATGGTTATCTGATGATTCTTCTGATGATGAAGAAGAAGAATTGGCAAATTTTTGCCTCATGGCACTCTCTGAAGGACTACCAGAAACTTCAGAACAAAAGGTAAATTTAGACAATCTTGATCTTGAACACACATTAAACAAGCTCATGTCAGATTTTCTAAATCTGCAAGAAAAACATCAATCAGATATTAGAAAATCTGATGAGTTGCAAAGGACTTTGAATAAAATTATACTTGAAAACCAACATCTTATAGAGGACACTTTAGATCAAAGAGCAAAAATTGAGTTTTATGAAAATGAAAGAAAAGATCTTTACAAGAAAATCAATGACAAAGAAATCAACGTAAGAGGTTTTCAACAGGCTAAAGAATTCATAAATTTTATTGAGTCCACACCAAAGAACAAAGGAGAGGGTTTAGGCTATACAAGTACTACAAGATCAAATAGAAATAAACCCACTATCTTTGTAAAAGCAACTCATCAGATTTCTGATAATTTAGTATCAGAATCTGAATCTGAATCTTGCCAATCAATCTGTTCTGAATATCCTTTTGACAAACCAAACTTCAGAACAAACAAGAGTGAATGCAGTCAAGAATCTGTAAAAACTCCAGAAGCAGTTCACTCATCTTTTCAAAATTATCCAATCATTCCATCACAAGAGGAACTATCAGAAAATTCTGATAACTCTTGTATGTGTGTTGACATACTGAAGCTTGTCCAACACCATCTTCAAAAGAAAAATGTAAAATCTGTTAGTGGCTCAGCATATAACAGAGTTTCTGATGCAAAACCAAGAAGAAATAAAAACAAAATGTTTCAAATTTCATCAGAAACAGTACCCAAGCATGCCTGGGTACCAAAAACTAGGGGTGTGCAAAAAACCGAATTAACCGAACCATAACCGAATTAACCGACAAAACCAAACCGAAAAAACCGTACCAAATAAAAAACCGGTGGGTCGGTTAATGGTTTTTTTGAAAACCGAATGTAGCGGGTCGGTTATGGTTATCAGTTTTTCCATACCCACCATAACCGAACCGACATGTAATAAATCTTTGTAGGATTTAGGACTTATACCATATTTTTAATATTTGATATTTTTTACTGAAGATTTTTAGTACTTATTGGTTTTTCATATCATTCTGTGTTTTGGTTGAATGTTTGTTTGAATTTATGGAATGTATCATATCACTTTATTTGAATATTTGATAATAATTGGTATTAATATTATAGATTATATGTATTTTTTAATACTATGTAATATACTAATATACTAATGTATTTTTTTGGTCAAAACCGACCCAAACCGACCCATGCACACCCCTACCAAAAACCCTCTAATCATTCCATTTCTGGACCATCATGTGCAGCAGATCTGGTATTGCGACTCGGGAAGCTCCAAGCACATGACTGGAGACAGGAGCTTACTCAGCAACTTTGTTTCAAAGCTGGGTAGAATGGTAAATTTTGGAAGGATCATGGGATATGGTTGCATAAAATATGGATGTTTGACCATAGAGAAAGTAGCCTATGTTGAAGGCTTAAAGTATAATTTGCTGAGTTGTGGTCAATTCTGTGACAAAGGTTTTCAGGTAACCTTTTTACCAGAAAAATGCTTGTTAATAGGTATAGATGATAACAAAATTTATTTAAGTGGGAAAAGAATAAGAAAATCAATCTACTATTTTGACTTCAAAGAAGAAAGTGAACATCCAAAATTATGTTTATTTTCAAAACATAACAAAGGTAGTAGTTGGTTATGGCACAAAAGGCTTGCTCATTTAAATTTCAAAAACCTAAGCATTTTAGCAAGCAAAGGTCTGGTAAAAGGATTACCTTTGATATCCTCAAAGAAGGATAAAATTTGTGAAGCATGTGAAATGGGAAAATCCAAAAGAAGCTCACACAAATCAATTTATGAGTCTTCTATTTCACAAAATTTGGAACTTTTACACATGGATTTGTGTGGACCCATAAGTACAGAAAGTTTTTTCTAGAAATAAATACATACTAGTAATAGTGGATGACTTTTCCAGGTACACATGGGTAGAATTTTTGAGAAAGAAGAGTGAAACTCCTGATCTGATCATTAATTTTATTAAGAAAATTGAAAATCTGTTAAAACTAACAGCGAGAAGGATCAGATCAGACAATGGAACAGAGTTTAAAAATGCAAAAATTGAGAATTTCTTAGGAAGTAAAGGAATTTCTCATGATTTTTCTGCTCCAAGAACACCTCAACAGAATGGTGTGGTTGAAAGAAGGAATAGGACCTTGGTAGAAGCTGCCAGAACCATGCTTGCTTATGCTAAATTGCCAACTCACTTTTGGGCATAAGCTATAGCAAATGCATGTTTTACACAAAACAGATCCATAATCAACAAAAGGCACAACAAAACACCTTACAACATTATAAATGGAAGAATACCAAGTATAAAATTTTTGCATACATTTGGTTGAAGATGTTTTGTTTTTAATGATTTTGAAAGCCTTGAAAAATTTGACAGAAAAGCAGAAAAAAGCATTTTTCTTGGTTACTCCTTGTCCTCAAAAGCATACAGAGTTTTTATTCTCAACACCAGGACCATCAGGGAAAGTTTGTATGTCTCATTCGATGACTCATCAGAAACAGAGGTTTCTGATGAGTACATAAAAGAAATAAACTTTTCTGACAAACAAGAAAATTATGAACATCTCTTTGAAATATTAAATGAAGATTTCCTAGAATATGATAATGCCTACAAAAATAAATCAAAAGATTACTCATGTTCTAACCCTGCAGATCAAGTATGTAGTACATCAGAAATCCAGATTTCTGATACTTTTCAGACAAGTGTAGCACCTGATCAGGGGGAAACTTCAAATCCATCAGAACCAATAACGTTTCACAACAAGTTAAGATGGATCAAAGGACATGTTCATTCTGACATCATAGGCAATCCTGCAGATGGTGTCAGAACAAGATCTGCCACTGCACATGAGTGTGCATTTTCTGGGTTCTTAAGCAAGATAGAACCCAAATCTGTCAAGGAAGCTCTAAATGACCCAGACTGGATTCAAGCCATGCAAGAAGAGCTTGATCAATTTGAAAGGAGCAAGGTATGGGATCTGGTACCCAAGCCAAAGGACAAATCTGTCATAGGCTCAAAATGGGTGTTCAGAAACAAAACTGATGAGAAAGGCATAATCACCAGGAACAAAGCAAGGTTAGTGGTCAAGGGTTACTGTCAACAAGAAGGTATTGATTATGACGAAACCTTTGCACCAGTAGCTAGATTGGAAGCTGTAAGAATTTTTTCTTGCTTATGCTGCATCTAAGGACTTAAAAGTTTATCAAATGGATGTAAAATCAGCTTTTCTGAATGGTAAAATTGAGGAAGAAGTTTATGTGCATCAACCAGAAGGCTTTGTTGATCCAAAATTTCAAAATCATGTTTATAGATTAAACAAAGCATTGTATGGGTTGAAGCAAGCTCCTAGAGCCTGGTATGAAACTTTATCAAACTTCTTACTCAATTCTGGGTTTACCAAAGGAACTATTGACACCACTCTTTTTCTCAAAACACACAAAGGTCATACTTTGCTGGTCCAGATATATGTTGATGACATTATCTTTGGATCAACAAATGAAAAATTTTGTGACAAATTTCAAAAATTGATGACCAGCCACTTTGAAATGAGTATGATGGGTGAGTTAACCTTTTTCTTAGGGTTACAGGTAAAACAAAGAATTGATGGAATATTTTTGAGTTAATCAAAATATGTGAAAACAATTCTACAAAAATACTCACTTGAAAACTGCTCTGTTTCAAAAACTCCCATGGCAACAGGGAACAAGTTAGATTCTGATAAAAATGGTATAAGTGTTGATATTAAAACCTATAGAGGGATGACAGGATCACTGCTTTATTTAACTGCAAGCAGACCAGATATCATGTTTGCAACATGTTTTCTGGCCAGATATCAATGTGATCCTAAAGAATCCCATCTGAAAGCTGTAAAAAGGGTTTTTAAATATCTCAAAGGCACATCAGAAATTGGACTCTGGTATCCTAAGGATACAAACCTTGAATTAATTGCATACACAGATGTAGATTATGCAGGGTGCAAAATTGACAGGAAAAGCACATCTGGTGCCTGTCAACTTTTGGGAGAAAAGTTGGTATGTTGGGCGAGCAAGAAACCAAACTGTGTTGCCACATCAACAGCAGAATCAGAATATGTAGCAATAGCAAGTTGCTGTTCACAAGTGTTGTGGATGCAAACTCAACTGAAAGATTATGGAGTAACTCTGACAAGAATTCCAATTCTATGTGGCTCAAAGAGTGCAATTGCAATCACTGAAAATCCTGTTCATCACTCAAGAACCAAACACATAGATGTCAGATACCACTTCATAAAAGATCATGTGGAGAAAGGTAACATTGAAATGAATTTTGTTCCAACTGAAAATCAAATTGCTGATATCTTTACAAAACCTCTTGATGAAAAGAGACACAATTTTTTAATCAGCAAACTAGGCATGGTTAATCTAAATGATGAAGATTTCTCAGAAAACTCAAAAACACAAATTGAAGACCAACTTGTTGAAAATCAAAATTCTGATATTCATAGAACAAATCAACTAGTTTCTGATAAAACAATCCATCAATCTGATGGAACAAAAGAAAATCTGATGAACTATCAATAAATGATACTTTATCAGATATTCTGAAGGAATATCAGAATATCTGGTAAAAGCACCAGAAGTTCTGATATAAAATCAGAAATTATGTTTGAAACATAAGGATAATTTGTAAAAATACATCCTCATGCACATTCCACATATTGTAATTACTTATTTTCGTGTTTTTTTTTTGTTGTTGTTTGTTTTGTTTTTTTTTTATTTTATTTAAAAAAAAAACAAAAAGGGGGAAAAGTAACATGCATACTGATGGAGTTCCATACAGCTGTAATAATCAACCGTCTCATTTTCTTTTCAGTTTATTGTATTTCATTTTTATGCATGCAACGTCATTTCTTCATAAGGAACTTAAATGTGACACGTAGGCACTAGAATCATTAGGAGCTATGAATATAGATGCCTAGTCATTAAATGCTTATTCACACATGGGGCTTAATAGACTGTCAAAATCACTGTTACACTCACTGTTACATTCACTAGGACAGATATCTTCTTAATTGAAGAGAAAAAGGTTGGCTGTTAACATCACTTTCACCTATAAATCTTAACAACCTGAAAAGAACATTTGTAACAAAAACCAGTTCTTCAACAGCCTTTCAACAGTTTTTTTTCCTTATAAAAAATGGGTCGCCCAAAATTGATGAAAGCCACTCAATTCCCTCTTCCGTTTCACAGACTTCACAATCTTAGATTAAGATCCAACTTGGAAGGACCTGCATGGGAGGACTGCAGGTTTGTGTACAATATGATCATGCGAAGTCCTCTAGGCTTTGCTGTGTCATCACATGTCACCATATATCCAAAACTTCTCCAAGAGTTTTGGTGGAACTCTCAAATGATTTTTGGTGGTACTTCCATGTGGATTGAAAGTGAGGTCATGGGAGTAAAAATTACTCTAAAAGAAGAAACAATCAGAAATGTCCTCAAACTGGGTGATGATCATGAAATCCAACTTCTGGAAAAAGCAAATGTGCAACAAACCTTGACTGAAATGGGCTATCACACACTCAACTCGTCAAGGCCCATTAGCAAATCTGGTTTTATACCACCTTTCTAGTTTTTGGTAACACAGCTAAGTGTCTGTTTTTCCAAGAAAATTGGACACTTCAATGAGCTGTCGAATAGGATGATGTAAGTGGTGCATGCTGTGATACAAGAAAAACCTTTCAACTATGCTAAGTTTCTAATGAGAGACCTAGAATCAAACATCCACGACCGTCAACCCTTTCTGATTTACCCTCGATTTGTTACCAAGGTGATCACTAGTCAGCTGGACTTTGGGGGAGTGAGAAGCTGCTATTCAAGAGCTGAGCTGGTACTTCAAGAAAACATTAGTGAAGCCACCTTGACACCATCAACAAATCACACCGGACGAGTAACCAGTCTTTGGTTATATGTGAAGTGCATGTTCAATGTGTTAGAAGAGGAGGAGGAGTAGTTTTCTTTGTTTTATGTTTTGTTTTCATTTAACATGTTTGTTTTATGTTTTCTTTCAACAGGTTTGTTTTAATTTTTTTTGGTAAATAGATCTAGGGGGAACTAACACAACTTAACTGATAAAATCAAAGAAAATATGGTGAATTACACATGAATACTGACAGAAGTTAGTAGAACTCAAAATCTGAGGATCAATCAGAAAAACTGATCATTCAACAGAAAACTGTGAAAATTCTGATAACGAATCAGAAAATCATGTTTTGTTTTGAAAAACCAGAAAGTTTAACATATCATCAGAAAAACAATTCTTTTAATCTTATTTAATTGAATTTATGAAAATCAAAATTTTTAAGAAAAAGATTCTTTCTAAATTTTTTTCTGAGGACTAGAACAAGCTATATATACCTCTGGTATATCAGAACAAAGTTGTGGAGTTCAGAACTGCAAGACTACAATGTAAGTAAAATCTCAGAACTCTACTTATTCCCTCTCATCTAAAAAAAAATTATAATGATATATATATATATATATCATTATGTGATATATATATATATATCATTATGAGAAATATCTGAGGAGACACACAAAGGGTTTCGATTGGACCTTTTAAAAAGGGGTCCCACATAAAGAAAATGTGCAAGTTGGAAACTAGTGTTTATCTGTAAAATTTTTGAAGTTTTTAAGTATCTTTAAAAAGATATACATTAAATTAGAGATAAATCAAAGGTTTTTCAAAAACGGTTGTTTTATTAAAGGATTAAAACATCTTAAAGGTGTCATTAATCACCCTGAACTCAAACAACCCACGACAAACACTCAAAAATCTCTGTCGATACACCCTATAAATACATCATTCAAAAACAGAGTCTTTCTTCTTCAACTTTCAAATTCAAAACCCTAAAACCCTTTTCCAAAAACAAAACCCAAATTCTCAATGGCTGCTGTCAACATCAACATACCTCAAATTAAACACTTAGTTCCTTTCATCACTGAAGATGAATTTCTTCCATTAAAGAGCAACAATGAAGCAATGAATGATAACATCGAAGAATATGATATGAAGTGTCAAATTCTCATTGAATTTCTAACAAGATGTCCGATAGCTCAAGCTCTTACAAAGAACAGAAAGGTACCACAAGAACTCATACAACAAGTTGTAAAAACTCTCAAAATGTCAAGTCAAACTGAGCTAACCGCACATGTATGGGGAAATATCTTCATTAAAATTTCACCAGAAAAGATAAGGGAATGTTTGGAGCTACCCTTACATCAGAACTTTGAAAAGTCACCAGAAAGAGAAGATATGTTTTCACAACTTGATGCTGTAATGGGATACAAAAGAAAGATTTCAACAATCAATAAATTCAAGAGAAACAAGCTACCTGCCTTCTGGCAAGTTTTAATGGAAATTCTGAACAAGTGTCTATCGTCAAAGATTGGAGGTACATATCAGATAAATATGAACATTCTAACAATCATGTTCAGTCTAATTAATGGATTGAACATTGATTATGGAGCAGAAATATTTATTCTGATCAGGAGATCAATTCTGACCAAAGTTGGTAGAATAGATTCACATCTACCCTTTCCAAGATTTCTATCTATCATAATTTCTGATGCTTTTCTGAAAAGAAACATGGCATTACCAGCATCAGAAAATATGTGGAAGACAGAAATTATGAAACCTTGGAATGCTGCAGGGTCTTGGAAGTCAGATTATGATGTACCTGCTCTGACAGAAAAAATGATGAGTATGATACCAGAAGAATCACCATACAGAGCAGAATACCTGAAAATGTTGAATAAGAAGTCTAGAAGAAAAGGAGTTTTTGAACAAGTGTCCTCTATGGAGCACGATGCACAGGAGTCAAGCACACCAAGAATGGAACAGCAGGATGAATCTGATCCTGATCTAGCTGATAAAGATATAAATATGAATCTTGTGGCTCTCATCATGCTGAAGACTCACACATTGGAGAAACAGGTGCACAACAGTCTAAAATAAACATATTTTATGATTTTGAGAATGATTCTGATGAATCAATTCAAGGAAAACATGAAATCTTACTTAGAGATTCTATTTCTTCAGAACAAGATGTGAGTAAAACAAAAGACTCATTTTCTGAATCAGAATCTGAGGAGGAAAATGTAGTAACAACAGGTGGAGATCAGCCTGCTGATCAAGGAAACCTGGATGACAAAACAAAAAGTTTCTCAACAACTCATGGAGAACCTGAAAAGGTTCAAGGAAATGAGGAAATCCAGAACTTGAATTTGTTTCAATTTTCTGGTGAGGATATAGGGATTTTGGATTAATCCAATCCTTTTAATCTTAAAACAGCAGAGAATGTGTTTTCTACTGGTGTTAGAAGAGAAACACCTGTTGTTTTTCCAATTTCCCAAGAACATCAATCTATGTCACCTAAACAATTTCAAAAAGAACCTGAAGATGAAGCTGCTACCGTGAAAACAGCAACAGAAGAAAAACTTGATCTTATACTAAAAGAAATCAGAAATCGAAAGTCAGAGATCAAGTTTTTGTCAGAAACTGTCAAAGCTGTGCAAAAGCAAACTGAAGACAATACTGCAACTCTCAACAAATTGCAAAAATCATCAGAAAACAAAGAAAGCTCATCAGAAATTGAGAAAGCTATCAAGGAACTGAATGATATCAAGAAAAAGATGGCTGAGGGTGCAACTGCAGGAGAAAGCTCAAGTTCAGGGAAGTTTCTTGAAGAAATACAGTTCCTCAGAGCCAACAACAGCAGCATGACTGAGGCTTTTGAGAAACTGTTGATGGAATTAGCTGCACAAAGAAATCAAGAAAATCAAGAGTTCCAGAAAGTGAAGAAACAAGAGGAAACAAATACTCAAGCTCTTACTAATGTTCATCTGTTAGTTAAGAGATTGCAGTATAATGTTGCCAGACTAGCAAATATTGATCTTCATGAACTGAAAGCCCCAATTCCACAAGAAAGACAGGCAAGAAGATCAGAAATTTCTCAACAACAACCAGAAATTGTTCAACAAGATCAAACCAAACCAACAGAAACCTCAACAGCTCAAAAACAGAAGCAACCCATGGGTCCACCTCAAGATAAACAGAAGATACTCATGGGTCCTCCACCAAATGTCTCAAAGCCACACACATCAAGGGTACAACCAAAAGATCATGTTCCAGTACAACCAGTTTCTACAACCATCACAGGAGAAACAGAGGTGAGCATAATGATGGATACAAAAGAAAAGAGAAGAATGGAACATGAAGTGACTTCCTCAAAAAGGCCAAGAAAAGAAATGATAGAAGATTCAGAAGGGAACATCAGAGAAATGGAAGTGTTAAAAGGTGATTTACACACTATTATGTACCCTGAAGAACATCTAAAGAATTATTATTGGAAAGGTCCAGAAGACAACCCAAAGAGATCACTCTCTCCACTGAGCAAAGGTATTGTTGAAAACAGAAACAATGGAGGATGGGTAATTTTACTGATGCAAATCTGGCTGATGATATTCACCCATTGGGAATAGTCAAAATGAAGAATATCATTGATGAAATGAAAGGTAATTCAGTTATAATCAGAAGAGCCCTTGAAAGTCTCAAAAGTGCAGGAGCAAAGTTATACAAAAGGGCTGCACTGGCAGACTTTGATCTATGTATCAATTTTGAGTACAGCAACAAAGTGCTAATACCACCTCAGAACACTTCAATCCCAGCTGAAATTGCTTCTAAACTATTAAGAACTGGAGCAATCTTTGATCAACCAGAAATGAGTATAGTCTTCAAAGATGCTAATAAAGAGAAAGCTCTGTTCAGAATCAGTGATATATGCAGGTATTCAAATCAAACTCTGAAATATATAAAAAACTGCATGAATGAAAAACAAGAGCAGCTCAAAAAGAAGGGAAATAACAATGAAAAGCTGAGAAAAACAATTGAAGAGTGCATTGAAAATTTGATGGAAGCAAGAGGATGGTATAAAGAAATGTACAAAGAAACTCAAAAGGCAATTGACGACAAGAAAAGGCTGAAACATGGAGACAAATACAGAAGTGGAGTGAAGATCAACTAAAGATTTAATAAGATTAAATTTCCTGTTTATGAACAATATTTTAACAATGTCTGATTTAGGGTTGGTTTGACTATGTTCAATGTTTCTGAACTTATTTGTTTTTGAATTTTTCTTTCAAAGAAAGTTGTTTATGTTTGATGTAGAGGTAGTTCATTTTCTTACAATACTTAGGGGGAAACTGTTAGGAAACTTTATTTGTAAGTATTGAAGAAAAACACAATCAACTGGATCTATGAAGAGATCAAAGTCCTGAAGATCACGAGCTAGAAAAAGAAGATCAGATGGGACAACCGGAATACAAAGCATCTACTTCAAAGAATCATAAGTTGATCAAGAGCTGAATCGGATTATCAGAAGAGGTCATTTCTGATGGATCTGATGATATTTCTGATGAAATATCATCAGTATCTGACGATTCTGATCATCAAGAATTTTCTGATGATTTGTTCATCAGAATTTCTGATGAAGTGGTTTATCAGAATTTCTGATGAAATAACCCACTTGTCTGAAATTGGCTCTGTCCTGCCACAATTACCGAAGCAAGTTGACATTAAATGATATCATGATGAAAAAGGCAACTTGAACGTTGGAATCAATGAATATGTCAATTGGCTACTTTTTGCAGGAATTATTGTATGAATAAACAATTGTTTATTCATACACCAAGCCGTCTATAAATAGAAGGCTAAACCAGGAGAAGCAAAGTGAGTTTGAAGCTTATCATTCACACATACATCTAAACTCCATTGCTCTCTCCCCCACAGAATTCAAGATTCGTTTGTATTAGATAATAATCTTACAATCACCTTGTAAACCATTTTGTTTCAAAGTGATATAAACTTGATAATTCTGTAGGTCTTGTTTCTTGAAAGTCTGATTTCCATTTCCGCACATCTTTTTCACATCTACTGAAATTACTTGCCATATTACGTGAAAAGAAGTTGTTTTGAGCCTGAACTGGGTCTAACAGTTTTGATATTTTAAAACTATCTATATTAATTTATTATTTTACTTTTATGATAACATAAAAGGAAAAGGTATTTTTGATCAAACATTTTATTGCTTGATTAAAATCGTCTTAAATTATGTATTAAGACAATAAATACACTAACTCTATTGTCTTTTCGTGTATCCTTGCAATTCACTCATCTCAGCACATTGATTTTCTCATATCATAATTCAATAGTTGACAAATCATTTTCATGCCTTTATTTCATTTTGAACCTGTCGATTCTAAGTCTTCCTTAGATGCCAATCAAAGTAAGCTTTCTTTTAACAAAGAATTTTATTGATTCTAAAAGTCCTTCACATTCATTTTAAAAATCTATTGATCATATATCTTTTAGCTTAAACCTAGTCACTTTGGAAATTATATCATTTCATCTCATTCGGTTGTCATCGATTTTTTGATCTAATTCAGTTGAACCATTAAATCCTACTTATTGTACAACTCGTATTCACAAAATTTGATATTTTAATTTTGTGTCAACTACTTTAATATTGTTTTATTGACTAAAATATGACATAAGCCTAAAAAGAAATATCGTAACCCAAATCTCGAGGACGAGATTTAAAACAAGGTGGGGGAGAATGTAACATTCCTATTTTTATCATATAAGAATTATAGGTTTACCCACTAGTAACTAGTAACTAGTTTATTTTAATATAAATATTCAACTCAAATAGTTTTAAACACTATTTTATATATAGTTGGTCGAAATATTATATTAATTAATTGGCTTGTATATGGGTGACCTTTCTAATAAAATAAAAGTATATAAAAACTTATATTATTAGACGAGTAGATTACGGGTAAGTTGACTGTAAGAAATATTAAGTACCTAGACGGGTCCAGGAACCATTTAATAATTAAACTATAAAAATACATTACATTTGAACCTACTCCATTTTTAATGAAACTTGGTTCAAAATGTAGACAAAAATATACTCGTTCTAATGACATATTCATTATCTTATAAAACGCTATATTAATTAGAATATATAAATTAATAATAATAACTAAAATTTAATTTGAGAAAGCTATACAGATCCATAGATTTCGAAATTTTATGAACTGCCATTTTCTAACATGTACAATAAAATAATAAAATAATTATTAAATCTTATCTCAACATTCAAAGATAAGAATGGTAACAGATACGTGTCTATATGGAATTTCAAAATGTCTGCATGGATGACAAATAAATTTCATATGTGTCTTGATGAGTGAATACCCTTTTACTATAAATATGAGACAATTCAACAACATCATTCTTACATTTCGATCTCTCTTTCTCTCTCTCTATATATATATATTCATATTTTTATTTTATTTACACTATAATAATAATAAAAGTCATGTTCCGTTTTAAGTATTTTAACTCCCGATCACGGCTACCCTTTCCGATTGATCTGAACCCATAACACATGTCAAGGCTCTGCCTGACTAAGTTCGTTGGGGTTCTGTCTTGTGACATAGGGATACGGTTGAATGAGGGGTAGTATACTTAACATAATTACAAAAAATATATTTTATATATAGTTCAGAAATTATACCCAAAATTCTACCAGGAGGTTTTCTAGTTCAACCCTAAAGTTACAAAGCGAGTCCATTCTCTTTTCTCACTTTTTTACTCCCTTTTTGTCCCAAACCATAACAACTCTCATCAAAGGTCCTATTTATTATTTTAATTGCCCAAAAAGGAAACCTTAGTTAAGACCCCTAAGTAAACCTACATAAACCCTAAAGTTTTCAGAACAATCAGAATCAGAATTAGGGCCCCTAAAACTCAGGGGGGTATTTCCTACTTGACAATTATCCTCATAACTCGTTGTCATAAATGAATTTCGAAAATCCGTCGACTCAGCTAAGCTAGTTAGACACGTGGCAAGCCTATGAGATAAGGTGGACCTTCGCGTCACGCGAAGCCCATAGGGGGACACCTCGCGTCACGCGAGGGGGTCAAAATCTCAGTATAAATAGAGGACGTTGGGACTTGATTTCTGGAGTTGGAACGACCTTAAAATTCGTCTTACACTTCGAGATATAGTCCGTTTACTACCAAACACACACTAGGTCGAATTCTGCTACGATACCGGGTATTAACTCGATCGCTGCTACGATTCAATGTCCGATTGATTAAAAATATCCAATGGATGTTTAAGTGCTGCTCAAACTTGGGTTATGCTTTGTCATTAATCGTGATTCCGACAGGATGTTTGAGTACCACCCGAACTCGGGGAATACTCTGTCATTCGTTGTGAATCCGATGGATGTTTAAGTGATTGCACTTTGTCATTCGTTGTGAATCCGATGGATGTTTAAGTGATTGCACTTTGTCATTCGTTGTGAGGATTTTAATCTCGTGAGTTATCGTAAATGCTGTATTAGTTACTTACCTAGTTCGTGTGCACTAGGTTACAAGACTAATCAATAGGCTAAGCTCTGCCTGTACAAATCTGCATGTTTATAATGTGAGTCATTCTCTTTTTATCAAAATGTTTTATAAATTCTTAAATATTTTCAAAGTTATAATTACAGTGATTAAGTATTTGTAATCACCAATTTACAGCCGGTATGTGGGGTATTGTGCACACTACTGCTGTTTTATCACTTTAGGTGGGCGAGCCTAAAATTAGTGATATTCGTCACTATTGGGTGACAGGACCCAATAGTGGTATGACCATAGTCACAGATCCGGTCGAGTGACAAATACTGTGGGTAGTTGGTTGATATCTGAAACAATGTAATCTCTCTTAATACTTTAAATTATAACAAAAGTGTCATTTTAGTAAAATGAATGAACTCACCAGTGTTTCCTGCTGACAAAACCTTTTTAAAACGCGTTTCAGGTAATTACAGTAGATTGGAGTAAGAGATGGATATGGCACTGAAAGGCTTCAAGAAGTGGCTTATTTTATTAATTAAATTATATTAAGAAATATTGTTTTATGTATTCAAATTTATCTTTATTAAAGCTACCATTGTAAAACATGGGCTTATCCCATCTATTTAATAAATAAAATCCGGTGTTTTCTAAACTCTGATATTTTTCCTAACTCACGGTCCTGATGAAATTTCCGCTGCAATATTTTTTCAAAATAATCACCGGTACCACATGGCTGTTCGCGGCTCCCGATTCCGTCCAGGGTGGGTCGGTGGCCGTGACAATAATGTTTATTAAATTTTAGACAATTTTGATTTTGTATACGTGTTATTCATTATGTATAGGTTTATTAGAAGGGTGCCTATTAGAATTTAGACAAAGTGGATTTTGTTTACGTGTTATTCGTTATGTATAATTTTTATTAGATTTTAGACAATGTTGATTTTGTATACGTGCTACTCGTTATGTATAAGGTTTATTAGATTTTAAACAAATATAGTTTTAAATTACCGTTGTTTCAGGTATTTGCGACACTTCACGAGTTAAAGAATTGGGCTTACAAACAGAAATTGCAAAAGGTTACGTCATTGTGACCCAACGAACGGTAACAGAAGGCGAAGATTCGTCAGCAACGACAGTGAAGATATGGTTGCAATGCGACCATGGAGGCACATGCAAAAGTAAAGAAACAGTTCGGCGTTCTGGTAGCAAAAAGATTGGGTGTCCTTTTAAAAGGATAGGGAAACTAGACGCAAGTAGTGGCAATTGGAGCTTAGTGGTGAAGCAAAAGGATCATAACCATGAGCATGCGGTATGTCTCGAGGGTCACGCGTTTGCGAGAAGGTTGACTCCAGACGAAGAATCATTGGTAGAGAGACTTTATATTCAAAACATGGAGCCTACGAACATACATTTAACCATAAGAAAACAAAACCCATAGAGCGTGTGCATTCTATGAGACATACAAAACGTGATAAAAAAAGACTAAAGTCAAAATGTACGGTGATCGGACTCCAATGCAGATATTGGAGCAAATGTTGCATGAAGGAAGGTATGTTTACCACACCTGGGTGAATCCCGAAACAAATGCGGTCGAGGAGGGTTTTTTTGTTCATCGGTACTCGTACATATTGTGGCGTACTTTCCCACATGTGTTGATGATTGATACCACTTACAAAACGAATGAGTATAGACTTCCGTTTGTTCAAATTGTGGGTGTGACATCGACATACAAGTCGTTTTGTGTCGCTCATGCTTTTATCTCTAAAAAAACAGGATAACTTCTTGTGGGTCCTACAGAACCTCAAAGGATTGTTGGTAGAGGGTATGGAACCGCACGTGATAGTAACAGATTGCGATAAAGCTTTGATGAATGCTTGCGATAAAGTATTCCCAAAAGCATCCAAATTGTTATGTAGGTGGCACATCTCACAAAATATTCTAAAACACAACAACGCAAAATTTGCAACGGCTGAAGAATGGAAAATATTCAAGCTTTCTTGGTCTCGATTGTGTAATTCTCCCACTGAGACGCTATACAATTATAACTTTGAGCGGCTATATACGCGACTGACTAACGACTATAGATCAGGTACATATTATATTACTTCACATTCATTCGTGTATACACACATACATGTAACCTCCCTGAATTTTATATACGCAATTATATTTTACAAACTATAGGGTCCTATTTTGACATTTTGTGAAACTATAAGTTGAGGGACTTGTTTGTCATTGTTTGAAACTTGCTTTAAAACTGGTTAAAACCAAATCCAGGGACTAAACTGTCATTTATTGAAAGTTATAGTCTAGGGGTTATTTTGACATTATTTAAAAGTACAAAGTATTGGGCATAAAATGTAATTATTGAAATCTAAAGTATAAGGGTTGAAATTGCCTTGTTTGAAACTTATTTTAACTCTAAAATCTTAACCGAGTTAAATGTTGAATAAGAAATCCTTTAAAAAAAATTAACTTAGTTAACTATGTTAATTAAAATAACAAAAAAGGGGGGTTTCTTGTATAACCCGCCCCTTAGCAAAGAACGAACCCACACCACTCGTGTAAAAACACCCCTTCTTTACCGGTTTATCCTCCATTAAGAGCTGATTGATACCCTAACATTAGTTCTTTTATACACTTCTTAAAATCCAACCTGGCACACACCTTTTATTTTATTTTTACGTTTTTTTATCACTTTTATAAAAACTAACATTTTTATAAACTCATATACATCAAACCTGATTTACTAAAAATATAAACTATAATTATTTCCGGTTTTATCTAATTATTATGAATTAAGTTAGTTTTAATCTTATTAAATTCATTAAAAATAGTAAACTATTTTTATAAAACCTGAAAATTTTTATATAATTATTTTAACATCAGAATGATGTTTGAAAATATAAAATTGATATTTTTCCCAAAATTTGATTTTTAACCAATTTAATCCAATAATTACATAGTTTTATTTGTTTAATTAATTATTTAAAAATAGTTAGTTTATCAGAAAAAGTTTGTTTCAGCCTTTGGTCGGGGTGTTACAATACAAACATTACAAATCATTATATTCTGTTTTTTAGGAGTTTTGGACTATTTGTATACTGTCTGGCTACTACCCTATAAAGAAAAGTTTGTTTCAGCCTGGACTAACACAAGCCCTAACTTTGGTCAACATACAACCAACAGAGTTGAAAGCCAACATGCTAAGTTTAAGAGATACCTTAAGGGGCCAAACAGCTCGCTCCATAGACTTTTGTGACTTGTTGACAGAGTTGTAGAGTCACAACGCATACAAATAAACCTCACTTTTCAGGATAGTTGGTCCTTGAAAATGGGGGACCACATGATATCATTCTTTGATAACCTACGTGGTAATGTTTCCCTGAAAGCATTAGATTTGTTGCTTGTGGAGAAGAAAAAGATACGTACGTTGCTCGCAGTATGGGGGACTTGTGGTCACCAGCTTTTTACGAGTTGTGGGTAGCCATGTGCTTGTCAGATGGAGTGGTGGGAAAATACAAGTAATAAAAACAGGCTTCATTCGCTTATTCTACTTCATATGAATACCCACCCCCCTTCATTTCTAACTATTGTTTTTAAAATACAGATTGCAAAATTCCTCTTGCCGTCGTAGACAAATTCTGGATAAAACTAGATTTCAATGCTGAAGAACTTAAGGAAGATGATAATAATCTTCAGGAGGAAATGGACAGAGTCATGCAACAACTGAAGGCACAACCACAGATAGTGTTAAAAAGTATGTTGTCGAAGATAAAGGAGGTGGTGAATCCAAGTATGACTGACCATCAACCGCCTGAGGTACAACAAGATACTCAGGGGCGCCCAACCTCTAAAGCACAACAAAAAAAGAAGGAGGAGGTTGCGAGACGTAAAGATACCCAGTTCGAAGCAAAAGGAAAAATCCAAAAGAAGGGCGATGACACTCAAAAGCCAGCAGTGCAACGCAGTCGTTCAAAGAAAAATAAGGCTAAAAAGAAAGTTGAAATTATAGATGAAGATTTTCCACTGTTGGTGGGGGATAGGTACATCAACAATCATTTACCTATATAATATCCTACGTATTTCCATACATACATTTTCCCTGATAAAGATTTTCCACAATATATTTTCCAATTACAGGTACAAAAACATGATCGATCGTTTTAAGGACTGGCTTCCATCTATGTATCGGAGATACATAACACATATGGAAGATGCCCAGCCTGACGGTAACTGTGGGTTTCGATTGGTGGCTATGGGTTTGGGGTTGGACCAGAATGCTAGGATGTGGGTCCGCCAAGAGCAACTGGATGAGATGTTCATTAACAAAGACCGGTGGTGGCCTAGTCTTGACTCTTTTGATCCGGGATTTTACACTACAGTATATCGATCAATAAACTTGTTGCACGTGGAACCTGCACCAATGGCATGCTGGATGTTCTTGCCATACGCCGGATTGTTGGTGGCTAAAAAAATTGGTGTGGTTGTTCAACATTTAAGCAATGGTGTTTGTTAAACATACTTTCCCATGTTTGATGGTCCGGCGGAGGGCCATTCTGTTCTTTCGATTGCCTATGTGGTAGATGGCCATTTCATCATGGTTAAGTTAACGGATGATGGTCCGATGCCTCCACCGAATGGACTATGGAATATGTATCGAAGTACTGATGTAACACCCCGAAATTTATTATGAAGGGAGTAAAATGAATTAAATTAAAAGTCCCAACTTGGTTGGTAAAATGTGTGTAAATAATTAGTTAGTAATAGAAATGCTTAATTAAATCAAAAACATAACTAGAGGGGGTAAATTGGTAAAGCTCTAAAGTGAAAGTATTAATGTTTAACAAAACTCAAAAACACACATTTCTGATGTGTGGGGAGATCTAACAGAACAAGGAGAAAAGGGGGTTCAACCCTAGTTCTTGAAACCAGCCAAATCAAAGAGAATTTCATGGAAATCGAACTGCATGGGCTAAGAATTTCGACCATCTAAACCTATCTATTGAAGTGGTAAGTTCAATTTCTTGAAATCATGACTTGTAGGAAGTGGGTTATGATCCAATCTCGAAATTTTGCAAGAGATTGTATAGATTAGAGTTAGGACTCCTCTATAGAACAAGAATCATGTATGCTTATGTGTGAATTTGATTATATGAAAAGCTAATTGCATAACCCATTGATATGAATAATTAGAGGTTGAAAGGTGGGAATAATGGATAGGAATCATGTGTAGGATTGACATGTGATGATGTTGTAGTACTTGAATCTTAAGCAAATTAAGTAGGACAAGAGAATATTATGAACTTGATTAATTGTTGATGAACTTTGAAATGAACTAGTAGGAATTATGCTTTAAAAGCTTGTACTTAGTGTCCCGCAAATGCGAAACCCGCCAAGTGTTTGATGAAATGCTTGAAAGAATAATTATGTGTAAATTGGAAAATAATGGAATGAAAGTTGGGGTACTAAACGAATGAATGAATGTGTTAATATAGGCATGAAGGAAGAAGGTTCAAGTACTAAGAAATCGGAAGGCTCACAAGATCGAGGTATGTTCCGTTTGCATACAAACTTTACTTAGATTTTGCTATTAATTACGAGATACAATTCTTTGTTATAATGATTTACGGAGGTTAATAAGTAGATAGCAAATCCCTTGAGGATTTGGTTATGTTAACGAAGGTTATGACAAGTTATGCAAATTGACTGGTTCGAGTTGAACAAGTCAAGTAAGAATAAAGGTTCCACCTGTTTAGAATGGGTGGTTATGAATGCAACCACAAATGTGGTAAGTATGATGTTCAATCCGTTAAACGGATAGAACGAAAGATGTATGTCGAAAGCAAATAACCCGATGTTATCGGGTCACAAATGGTATGCTTCAATCTCAACATGAGAGTATATGCTATACCCATTAAAATGGGTAACCAAATGCGTAAGGAAAACGAAAGTATATAAATAAAGGAACGAAACTAAATTTTGATTATTGTAAGTGGAATAAATTTAAAGACTAACTTCTTAAAGTTTTGTTGTTGAGTGTAGGTAAATCCTCATTTTAGGCGACTTGGCAATTTGGGGCAAGCACGTGCACATATTATGACATACCAGGCGCTTCCGCTAGTTTGTATTAATGTTTTAGGTCAAACGCTTGTTTTATTTTCGTACACCCTTAGTAGTAGTTATACTTTTTAAACTTGATATTATGGTTTTTAGTCGTGTCTAGTATAAACGGGTCATGGGCATTATCGTATCGGTGTTGTATAAAACAGGGATGCACTCGTCTTACGGACGGGTCATGCCCAAATTTTGTTAAAATTATGTGCTAATGTTGTTAATGGTACAATCTTTAAATCGTGAAAAGTTTGGATATCTTAAAAGTTTATGTTTCTAGCGTCTTTTGGATGTCATTTCTATTAGACGCAAATGCGGGTCTTACAACTGAAGCTATGGAGTGGGAGATAATGTACATGTCTCGTCTTTCACAGGGTAAGAAGTTACTTCGTAGTAATAGAAGTGTTCGAAGAGACTTTATTAACTTGTTGTAGGTTCTCGTTGTAACACGTAAAACTGTTTAATCGTATTATTATGTGTTTATTTTTTTTTAATTTACATTCTATTATCTTTCGAATATAGTGTAAGCAACATTTATTTTATAAAAACTGTTAATTACATTGTTTTATAATGTAAAAACACTTATTTACAACACTATTTTTATTAAAAAAGGCATCATATGCAGCATATTGGGCAATGAGAGGTGTATACCAACCTCTATATGCCGCTCATAGCACAATAAGCGGCTACTGGTAGGCAATCTATAAGCCGCGTATTGGCCAATGAGGAGTGTATACCAACACAAACAACTTTTCAACTCACTAAAGAGGGAAAACTAGATCAAAATCAATTCAAACACACACACACACACACCAAAAACACCCACAACTCTCTCCAGTATGCCATTTCTATCCCGTATCAAACCATACGGTGCGAATTTTCACAATAGGTTAGTAACATCTTCAGCTTTCCTTTTTGTTATTGTTTTTTACGGTTTTTTTTTCTGAAATATTTTGGTTGTGGTGTTTGGCGGTAGAGGTGTTTGACGGTGGTGGTGGTTGTTTGAGTGGTTTAGGTTAGGACGGTGGTGGTTGTTAGAGTGGTTGAGGTTAGGGCGGTGGTGGTTGTATCTATGGGTTAGGGTTTGACGGTGGTGGTTGTGGGTTGGCTGTGGTGGTTGTGGGTTGGCTGTGGTGGTTGTGGGTTGGCTATGGTGGTTGTGGGTTGTCGTAATTTTATTAATATTTTGACAAAATATTAACTTTTAATTGTTGCAGATATGTCGTCAGATGAGGAACAACAGGCACCAAATGTTGGTCCGGTATTCAATCCAATGGCCGGGGGTAATTGTGAGCAGTACGATTTTTTAGACTTCCCCAGCGCAGTACGGAATACAGACGTTTTGCCAAGTTCCGGGGTATGAGAGTGAGGCAGCAGAGGGCGTTGTGTTGGGACGCGTTACGAGAGTGTGGCGAGGAGCAGAGGGCTCGGGGTATAATCGGGGAAAATAACCCGTGGGATCGTATGTTTTTTCTTGCGGCTGGGTCCTCTTATAGGCCTATGATTGTGGAGTTCCTCTCCACGTTCATCTATCGACCACGGCCTGCTGCGCAGCCTAACTCAGATATGGACGATCCAATGGTGGAACCACCCCCTGCTGAGGTAACTTTCGGTTTATTCGGGGAGCGACCTAATATGTCGCTACGTCAGTTTGCTTTGGCCACCGGATTCTACACTGATGAGGAGTTCATTCAGTATATTTATACCACCGCGATCACATCTATTCCTGATGATCAGTTGCTTGCTTGGTGGCCCACCCTCTCTGATGTACCCTTCGGTAATAAGGCCCGTGTCTCGTTGATTCCTGACCCACTCGTTCACTACATACACCGTTGCATTGCCACGTCGATATCTGGCGTGGCAAAAGCAACGAGTGGGTCACGAAAACCGACATGTTCTATCTTTACTGTTTATTCACGGGGACGCCGTGCGCCCTCCATCGCTGCCTGGCGGAGTATTTCGCCTCATTTTCCCGACGTCAGAAGCGTGGCGGATTGCACGGAGGGGCGTTCATCACGCGTATTGCCCAGCATTGCGGTCGGTATTTTCCATTCATCGGTGAGTTGCCACCGCCTGCCCCTTTCGAGTATTTGGGTATTAGGACGATGAGAGGGATGAACTTGGCGGTGAACTTTCCGGGCATTGGTTATCGGTTTGTCGGTTTGGACGATCAGATTTTCGTAGCCTAGCCGTTAGTACATCAACATCTGCTGGAGGCTGCGGTGGTGGATATGCCTCATGTTGTTGACGAGCCTATTGAAGAGGGTGACGTCGAGCCTGAGGTTAAGCAGGGGCATCCGCAGGAGCCGCCACAGCATCCTCGGCGCATCTATCATGCGGTGAGGTTGCCTCAGTACACTCAGCGTCTCCTCGAGAGGCTTATGGTGGGTCAGACGGCTGTGATGGGGGAGGTTGGCGTTGCAGGATCGGCGGATGGACCGGATGGAGGATATGATGGAGTGGATGATGGCTAGCGAGGCTGATAGGCGTACCGAGGCGGGGTTGCCGGTTCCAGACCCGCCACAACCACGAGTGTATCCGGGGTCCAGCTCGGAAGTCGGCCCGTCCGGCACGCAGGCAGGCCCGTCTGACACGCAGATGCAGTTGACATGTTATGATAGTGGTTCTGATGACAGTGACGGGGAAATGGCTTAGGAGTAGTATTTATCTGTTTCGTTTGGTTGTATTTTGGGTTTAATGTGGTTGTACGAACAAATATTTATTCCTCTTTTGTTATTTATGTTTAGTTGTATGCCCGGTTGTTTTTGTATAAACGTTTAATCATTTATCAGCATGTATGGATGGTAACATGTTTAATCTTTTATCAGCATCTATGTTGGTTTTTTTGGATTTTACAGCTGTATTGTCATGTTTATAAGGTTCATTGCTTTTTCAATCCGGGTTCCATAGGTATTGGGATTCTTATAACGAATGGGTATATTGGTCTTTTAAAAAAATGCTAAGCATATGCAGAAGGGGTATAAACGGTTATAAGAATTTCAGGGACTGGATTTGAAAAATTAGAATTACAGTTAGTTTTTACTAACTGAGCAGGGACTGTTCTTGTGCAAAACAAACCTCAGGGATTAGATTTGAAAAATTAGAATTACACAAATAAAAAAGGGAGGGGTCCTTCTGTATCGAACCGGCCTCCCCAAGGTTTCGAACTCGCACATTTTGCATAGAACACACAAGCCTTAACCAGTTTATCCTCCTGTACAGTAGCTGATAAATTGGTTATAGTATATCCATTATACACTTCACTCAGGGACTGGATTTGAAAAATTAGAATTACACAAATAAAAAAGGGAGGGGTCCTTCTGTATCGGACCGGCCTCCCCAGGGTTTCAAACTCGCACATTTCGCATAGAACACATAAGCCTTAACCAGTTTATCCTCCTGTACAGGAGCTGATAAATTGGTTATAGTATATCCTTTATACACTTCATACGCTTTAACTTCGTCTTCAAACCCAACAACTCCTATAAGGTGGTCATTGAACCATACGGCTCTCATTGAACACAAACACTTTCCCAACTTCAATAATGGGGTAAACTAGATCTAAAATTTGAAAACTCACACATTAAAACACCAAGAACACACACACAAACGCTCTGGAGTACACGATTTTCACAAGACAAACTCTGGACCACACGATGAAGGTTAGTTTGTATTCCAATTTTATTGCTTAATCTTCAACCTTCTTTTTTTTTGGTTTTATTTCCGCCGTTTGTGGTGGTGTTGGGTTTAACGGTGGTGGGGGATTGACGGCGGTGGGGGATTGACTGTGGTGGGGAATGACGGCGGTGGTGATTGACGGCTGTGGTGGTGGTGGTGGTGGTGGTTGTGGTTGTGGTGGTGGTGGTGATTGATGGCTATGGTGGTGGTGGTGGTTGTGGTGGTGGTGGTGATTGACGGCTGTGGTGGTGGTGGTGGTTGTGGTGGTGGTGGTAGTGGTTATGGTTGTGGTGGTGGTGGTGGTGATTGACGACTGATGTGTTGCAAACGCATCTTATTTTCCTTGTGTATTTTGTATATTATTTTAATAGTTTAGAGTCATTCTTATAATATCTAGACATATATTTTATTATTTTATTATTGTTACAGGTCCCGGTGCGAAAAGGAATAAAAAACGAGCTTAAACGATTAATGCACGAAGAATCGGGAAATATTAAATAAAGCTGAAAGATGGAGGGCTGAATTGAAATTAAAGAAAAGTTGCTAAAAAAATAACTCATGAAAGCCAAGGGATAAAAGGTGCATATTTGTTGAAACTTAATTAATTCACCACTAGAAACAATGGTGCAAATGCACGTTGGAATTTTTGTGCATAAGACAAAAGTGGTTTGGCCCATTCACCATACATATTCTTGGTTATAATTTTCCAAGTTCCAACTGATGGCATTATATTTGTTGTTTGGGCTTTGGGAGTCGCATGGACATGGAGCAGGGTAAGTTTACGTGAAGTGGGAGTATCCCTATTATTATTGATTACTAGTTGGGAACCTGCGCATTGCGGCGGAATAGCCAATTAATGTGATATTACCATAGTGCCAGTCTCAAATCCTTTATATAGTATAGTAAACGTACACGCACACTACGACGGGGCGATGAACCGTGAAAATACATAGAAACTGACACTATATCATTAAAATATAGAACACATTAAGAAAATACATATAACTGGGACTTTATGCATGGGTTAATTTGGGTTATTTTGTTTTTTTCTCAACCTGTTAGAATAAAGAAAATAGCAATGGGCTAAACGAGCTTAAAGTCACCAAAAGTCCTTTTGATTGAAAAAATGTAACACTAACCCAACCTGAGTAAACATGTTTTAGCCTACTCGACCCGCTCATATTGCCACCTCTAGGAATATCTCATTTTCGTTAGAAGTATTATTATTATTATTATTAAACTTTAGATATGTTATATTATTCGAATATGTATTTATGATATGTAATTAGGATGATAACTTATGTGATTAGGATGATAAGCGGGTTAACATTCAAACTCAACTGTCAAGGCAGTTACCCGCCAAGATTAACCGCCAAATCTGTGGTTTATATTGTTGATTACCGGCAAACTTTACCGGTTATCAAGACAGTTTCATCACAACCGAAATTGTCCAAGAAACCTGTTCACTTTCTGCATATTTTTTCTTGTATCGATCAAATTACTGCATATTCAATGCAGACACAAAACTTTCCGCTGCCTATGATTCTGCCGTCCAACATAGTGGTATCAGAGCCACTACAAGAATCAATGCAGAAATTAAACCGACTGCAACCATCATGCCTTGTCAACACTGCGTTGATGAGAAGAACCAAAAAAAATCGACGAATCCCTCATGAAAGATTATGCTACTACTGCCACTTGCCGGGACACCAAATTTATATGCGTAAGGCCAAGGAGAACGACGAAGCGACGCAACTGATCAGACAAGCAATCAATGCCGGGATCAGAAAGCAAGAGGATGATGTGCATTGCCAGAGTGAAATGATTGTCACCGGGACTGATGGTGGACAATGGGGAGAAATCTGGTATGTTAATCCAACGTTTAAACATCACTTTGCTGGTAATCTCGATGTTTTCAAAAGGGTAAAACATATAATGGGTGTCGAAATTAAACAAGATCCGGAATGAACAATTTCTTGTTTATTCGAGGGGTGGGAACGGTAGAGATGAAAACTGGGAACGATAAACTGAATATTCATAGTGTATTCTATTCACCGGATATAGACCGGAATGTACTAAGCCTTGATCAGTTAACACTTCAAGGGTTCACGGTTAGAAAATCCGGTGATACATCTAAAATATATCCCATGTTTTCATCTCTGGTGGTGAATACAATAAACGAAGTGACTGGGTTGACGAAGGAGGAGGAATTGGGTTTAAACGAGAAAAGAAGGCTGCGAGATATGTGTGGTATAGATGATGAATTCAAAAATGATTATTTCAATTCTTATTTCGAAACACTAAATGTTTCAAACCAAGATGAGAATGATTGGAATCGAATGATCTTAAAGGCATTAGAATTCCATGAATTTGCTGATTGCAAAGCCTTGATAAACATGCTTGATGACCGAGAGTATGTATTCAAGTACAAGGTTGATCTTCAAAAGAAATTTGAAGAAATGGTGCGATGGTTTCTGAATGGATACTTGGTGATCACTTCAAGACCAGTCCCTCCCCACTCTCCGGATCAAAGAAAGATTGATCTGTTAAGCTTGTACATACTGGTAGCGAGAGATGGCGGATACCATGAAGTAACCACTGAAAACACGTGGCCTATTATAGCAAAAGATCTAGGATTCGAATATCAAGATGGAGATTTTATGAGAATCATAAACGCCATGTATCTTGATGTTTTGGAATATTACTATAAGTTCAAATCGGTGCAAGAAGAGGTACATGTGAAGGAAGTGGTGAATGGTGATGCTGGTTCGTCTCAAGGCAGTCACAGGAGGACAAGAAGTGCAAGAAATGTGCGTGATGTTGATGTTGTTGCAGGTGATGATCATGAAGCTGCTGGTTCGACAAAATATGCACTGTTTACTTGGAATGGATGGGAAGATGACTGGAATTTGCACAAGAGAAGGAAGAGATTCAACTTCAACCACATGAAGAAAGCCGTAGAAGACGCGAATCGGAGTGTTATGCAGCAAGCTTCTAACATAACTAAAGTTTAAGGGGGTTGTGTTAGAAGTATTATTATTATTATTATTAAACTTTAGATAAGTTATATTATTCGAATATGTATTTATGATATGTAATTAGGATGATAACTTATGTGATTAGGATGATAAGCGGGTTAACATTCAAACTCAACTGTCAAGGCAGTTACCCGCCAAGATTAACCGCCAAATCTGTGGTTTATATTGTTGATTACCGGCAAACTTTACCGGTTATCAAGACAGTTTCATCACAACCGAAATTGTCCAAGAAACCTGTTCACTTTCTGCATATTTTTTTCTTGTATCGATCAAATTACTGCATATTCACAATTCATAATTCATAATCATGTCTTCGACTGCAAACACAAAACTTTCCGCTGCCTATGATTCTGCGGTCCAACAATTTTTGACATAATATTCGGTTTAATTCATGTCCTTCATATACCAATGTGTCTATGACAAATGTACTTGTGCCTTTCTAGAGCCGAGGAGTTGGAGACAACACTTATGGAGATGGCCCAACAAGATAATAGGCTGGAATTAAGCGCAAAGGTATTCCCGCATCATATATTTTTTAAAACTGGAAGCAAAATTATTTAGAATCGAGGCGTAGTTACTTGTAAGCAGAGGTGACATATCAGGTACGTTGGGTTTGGATCAAATGTGCAATTTTTGGTTAAGGTGAGATGAGGTTTGGTCAATTAAAAACACATTTTATCCGAAGTTTGTTTATGTATGTATGCTTACGAATATCTAGTGTGCCAAAAATTATATTATAATAGAAAAAATATTTCTTATTTAGTAAAATGATTTACAATTTTTTTTATGCATTAAAGAAGCACTTCGGGTGTCTTACAACCTGTTTGATTTCTTTTAAGCGTTAAAGATGATTCTTTTCACCAGCTGTTTTTCTAAGAAAGTTGCGAAAAAGTGATTTAAGATTCCTGATCATGATTCAGATCGAGCATGTGGAACAAGACATGTCTGAGCTGCACCAACTTCTTGCTGATAAGAAAGAACAGGAAAAAGCAATGCTTGAGGTTCAAATATTAATATTCTTTTATTTTGGTTTTTGTAATTTATATTACGTCAAGAACATTTCATATCATATAACACCATGTGTATTTAATGTAGGTGCTAATGAAAGTTGAGCAAGAACAGAAAATCACAGAAGATGCCCGTATAGCTGCCGAACGAGATGCAGCGGCTCAGAGATATTTAGTGAGCGTACTTGAGGTACCTTTACAACCCATTTACTTACAAATTGATCATTACAAGATATGCTTTGACTCTAACGGGTCAAATAATAAAAGTTAGCTTAAAAGGGTAACACGCTTGAGTATTCAACATGAATAATCTCTTGCGAGGAACCACTAAACGTTTATTTTGTTTATATGCAGAAAAAATATGAAGAAGCTATGACTTCACTTGCTCAAATGGAAAAGCGGGTTGTAATGGCAGAATCTATGTTAGAGGCAACATTGCAATATAATTCTGGCCAAGTTAAAGCGCAAGCAGCGCCTGCAGGGTAAATGCATTTTTCTTTTTGGAGTTAAAACATGATTAATATTCATGTCATTCACATTGCTACCTTATTGTTATCTGTTAACTATTTTTTAATGAACTAACTAGAGGTGGAAATTTTGACCAGTTAACTTTGGGTTAAGTTTTACCTTTAATGGATCAAACGTGAATTTAGGTTGCTGTAACGGGTCAAATGGGTTGAAAGCTATTGCCTAAAACTTCCTAAATAATATTATTATCAGAATAATACAACTTTTATAAAAATTAAGATAAAAAATGTTTCGGGTCAACCAAACTTGACTAGTCTGACCAAATTCGAGCCTGTTTTGACCCATTACCCAAACCACCCATATTGGCACCTCAGCAAGAAGAATGTTTTTCGAATTCAAAATTTATATTTTAACTATTTAAGGCTCTATCAATCAAGGATAGAATATATGTTAAATGCAACGGAAATACATGTGTATCAAAGAATTTCGTTACGGACATAAAATATATAAAACAAAACTTTACATCTATCAAGAGCTGTTTTACCAAAACTTACTTGTATTGGTGCTCATTGACTACTATGTTGACTGACTTTTGTCAATGCTGTATAGGAACACTCATCCCGAGTCTGCGAAAGACAACAACACAACAAAGAGGACAGGCATACTTTCATTCGGACTAGGTTGGCGTGATAAAAACAAGGTTAGTAAGTATTCTTGACTAATATTGTGAGCCTGTCACGATTACACCTGGCAAAATGGGCGGGGCAGTTAACGGGCCAGAACAGGTGGATAGGGAGGGCACGTAAACTTTTTTTTTTTAATCAATCTTTAGGGGTAAATTCACACAATAGTAACTAAGTTTCCCAACCGTTAGACTAAAGTCACTCAAAGTATTTTTGTTCCTCTAAAGTCGCTCAACTTTCACTAGGCGTTATAATATTGTGATCTTTTTTACGCCTTTGAATATACTTAAGCAGGATTTCAACTTGTTCGAGGTGTCAATTATATACAAACTGGTCAATTCTGCTAGCATTTTACTGTAACGGGTCAAATTTAGAGGATTAGCTAACAACTTGAAACAATTCAAAAGTGGCCTATGGTTTATCCCCATGCTTACAATGTCCTATATAGTTCTATTTAAAAAAATGTTATGTTATCACTTTTTTGGTACAAGTTTTGTAATCATATCCAATACTTAAATTATTTACAAAATACAACCCCTTTTCACTCCCATGTTACACAACCATTTTGACCCGTTATCCAAACTGCGCATTTACTATATTTCGCTATTTTTTTTTTGTGAAAACGTTTGAAGAAATAGTTTGGCCAAAGCAAACAGTGATACACAACCACTTAAGACACCTAATGATTTTGCTATTTTTGTAATGTAAGACCCTCCCATGAGACTTCTCAGAGGATTTGTTTGTTGACAAAAAAAATATGTAGCAAGCTCGTGGGCAATATTACAAGGAACTTGCTCAAAAATACTATGCAGATGGAAAAGTTCGGTTGAACTAACCCTTTGTTGATTATTCTTGCGCCCCGTGATAGTGTTGGCTAAAACACGGTGCATATATCGATAACGAGGGTCTGTGAAGTTCATAGAATTATTGTTGCCACACCACTCTTTTGATGAATGGCATCGCCAATATTCTGTCATTTCCACAGATGAATAAGAGGTTGATGGCTCCGTAAAAATGGGTTGTTTAACTTCTTCATCTGTATATATGCCCAGATGAACTGCGAATTCTGTTAATGACATATTATGAGGTTGTCCACAAAGTCGAAAATGAATGGATTCATTCGGTAAGACTTTATTATGTTTGAAATAGAAAGTGGACAAGAACTCATATACTAGTTCATCGTATGACGGTTCTAGGATGTCGAAGAAACAGTGCCAGGGCGTATTATGTGGTAGTAATCCTGCCAGTAAGAATACAAATTAAAGTGTGTATCTAAGCATCCTACTAGGTTTCATGCATCACCAATATCATCGCTAAACCTGCAACATGTTTTAAAAAAGCACAGTTCAATACAAAAGTATTGGCAAGTACACTAGTTTTAGACACGTGGCAAATGTATAAAAGTATTTTCAATCCACCATAGCATTTGGTATACAAGGTCAATCTATCATGTATAACAATATGTTAACTCTAGTGTCCACTAGTATTTAGCATCCCTCGTTACAAAAGCAACGAGACCGTTATAGAATAAAGACTTAACAAAACCCCGCCGGGTGGTGTGCTACTCCTATAGCGCTATAATTGTTTAAGCCGAGTTAACAAGTAGTAAGAATTCGAGTATGAACTTAAGCATAACAAAGCATGTATAAGGATTTATTGAAAAAAGCATGTTTGTGAATCGTGAATTTTAACAAGTAAAACATGTTGCACCCAAAGTGTATTAAAAGTAAAATGGGTCAAGTGTACTTACGGTTTCTCAAAGTTGTTCCTTTGGTAATCCCGTGAAGAGTTGGAGGTTCAAAGCTTCCTTAGAACACTTAATGTTTTATTTAGAACTCTTCGAGTTCTCGTCCTTGCTTGGAAGATTTTAAGAGAATTAGAGGGGTTGAGAGAAGAATGGTTGGAACATTTAGTGTTCTTTTAGAATTCTTTGAATTCTTGATTTAGAGAGATTAAGAGAAGATTGATAGAAGAATGGTGTGAAGAAAATGGTAGGAGAAGGTTGGTATTGTAGGTCCCGAAATCTGAGGATCGATTACGAACCGAATCACTTGTTTATAGTAAACACGGTTACGTGTGCGGAATCCACGTAACTATGCCAAATCAAACATATATAGCATAAAATAACAACGGATTAATCAATGAAACACAATCTATTGATTAATGGGATAAGAACCGATTACAACTGATACAAACACAGTTCAGACGGAATTTTGGCAGAGTTTTGTTACTATGGTCTGTTTCTCATCTCTCTTAGTTCAAATGAAACAGAACTGTTGTTTATATAGCCCCTGGACCATTGATATCGACGAAACACACAAGTGTTTGACGAATCTGAACATGGGCCAGACATTGGGCCTGGAACAGCCCAATATATGACGAATCAAGGTCTGATTCGTCAGTTCATGACGAATCAAGGTCTGATTCGTCATGACCTTCAACGAAACAGAATTTTGATCATTGGCCTGTTTCGCCATGAAGTGTTCCGACGAAACAGGTCTGTTTCGTCGAGGACTGCAACTGTTGTGGTTGTTCCTGTTAACAGACAGCAACAATCAGCAACACATATAAACATAGTAATGACAAAACTACCCTTTAATGCAACATGCATTGTTCATAATACATTACATACCAAAAGAGACAAATAAGTTGTACACAAGTAGATAGGAGGATATCTGACTTGGTCAACATAACATACAGACTAGATAATTAATAAAAGACCATATAAATTACATCGTTAAATAAGACTAGTTACAGACACTAAAAATGCAACAACAAACTCCCCCTTGTCTGTTACTCGTCTTTGGTCTTCTAATCTTCCATCAGTGTTGTTCGGACCACGTACTGCCCGAATGAATACCCCTGTAGTAGCAAAAACACGCTACTAACTGAAACTTTAACGCTTGACGTGCATCTTGGTCTTCATAGAAAATATCATGACGATATAATCTTCCAATATCAGCTTCAGACATGTTGACGATCCACATCGGATCCAACATCCTGTAGTTAGCACGACCATCTCTGAACACAATAACAGCTTCATGAGTATCCGAGTCGTAGCACCACAATGCCATGTCTTCCAGAAAATCTTGCTTCATAGGCATCAATGGGATTTTATCTACTACCCTCGGAGGCTGATATACAAGTTTATATCTGCAAGTGTTGGTGTCCGGATCAAGAGTAAACTTGATCGGTTGATAAACAGGAAATTGTGGCTTGTAGGATTCATCCTTCCAGCCTGACTTCTTGTTTACTTTCACCAGACGCTCAAATAAAGTAGCGCCATCGTATTTTTCACGATTGATAAGCTGAAGCCTTGTCAACGCAGAGACATCATAAAATGGCAAGGAAAGAATGCTCAGTAGTGAATTGAAATACATAATTCCATATTCACGTTTAATAGCAATGCAGTGAATATCTTTAACAAACATCCAGCACAAAATCCTTCCACTTGGCTTCTTCTCAAATTGCAGATAGTCTACTTGAACTTTTTCAGGTAACGGCTTGGACACTTTGGATAAAAACTGTTTTCTCCATTCAGCAAAAGCATTTGTGTCTTTTTCAGATGAATTCCGATTCTTCAAGTGCTCGTCTATGTCATCAATGTTTTCTTTCATCCAATTTTCATCAAATGATGCAAATTCAGTACCATCTTCTCTGACATAGGTTGATTTTGGAGCTTCACCTTCAACTACAATTTCATCAATCTCTTCAACATTCGTTGTATCAGTCTCAGTAGACATTTTGTCTATCTCAGCATCATCTACTTCTCTCATAGATTGTAAAATACTCAATTGCTCCGGAGAAAGATCTTCTATCAACTCCCCTTCTTCAAGCAACTCTCCTGTAAATGGATGAACAGCTTGTAGAGCAATATCAGCACTGCTAAATATAGAAGAAGTACCTTCTATCTGTTGTACTTTTCCAGTAGATGTTCCCTGAGATGATTCAACAACGGTAGGTTGAACTGTAACAACTTCAGAAGCAAGTGTGGTTGGTTGTTTCTGTGATGTACCAGAGGTATCAGGATTTCCTTGATCTTCTGTATCATCATCCTTTTTCTTTAACACCTCTTGTTGTTTGCAATGATAGTCCCACAGAATGGCAAGCCTTCTCTCTTTCTCTTCATCAATAGCCTTCAAGCGAGCATTTTCAGCTTTAAGCGCATCAATTTCACCTTGTTGTCGCTCTATAACTGTTTGCTGTTGACCAACCATTGACTTTAACTTGTTAATATCCACAGATTGTTTAAGTTGATCATGCTTCGTGAGATTTCCAAAATGAGATTGCCTTTGAAGACGATCAGCAGCCGCTTCAAGTGTAGAAAACAGATAGTTAATCTTTTCATTTTGAGAAAATCCAGCAAATGTCCTATGACGTTCAGCACTGATTTCTGAAGTAGTTGCCCTGATAGCTGAAGCCATAGATCTTATAGGAACTTCCTGAGGACCAACAGATGGAGTAGCAGTAGCTGGTGTAACAACTGGAGCAACTGGAGTTTCTGTAGCTGAAGTAACTACAGTAGGAATTTCTTGCACAGGCTCCTGAGGAATAGATTGTACAGGCTCCTGAGCAATAGATGAAGACTCCTGAGGCACAGATTTCCGAGTATAAGTACTCAGATATCTCCTAGGTTTCTTCTTTTGTACTTCAACAGCTTTCTCTGCTCTTCTTTTTGTTCTCCTTTCACCTTCAGGATCTTCTGGAACATACTCTGGATCATCCTTTGTTCTAATCTTTCTATACCTTCTTACTCCACGTATATCAATATACATTTCATAACCAGGTTCAACTAAATGATCACTAGAACTCGAATCGGTTTCATCATCTCCACTTGCTGATGAACTACTATCTGATGTACCAGAAACAGCACCCTTGCTTGATGTACCAACAGCAGTACTAACAGCAGTACCAACAGCACCTGCATCACCTGCATCACTATCTCCACCACTTTCATCATCATCACTACCAGATTCATCTGAATCAATTGGGTCAGGACCAAATTTTTCTATCCTTAACCTTTCCAACTCAGGTTCTTCATTGTCTGATTGGCTATCTTCATGACGCCATTTGTCATTTGCAGGAGCAACATAATCAGGATTCACTAGAGCTCCAAAAAGCTTCTTTGGAGGAACACTTTCTTTGTATCTTTTGGCAGCCATAGTCTTGATTGGTCGTAAGGAATTGAAATTCATTGCCTCTATTTTCAACAGATCATTTTCATCTTTAGGAAGGTCTGGATGCTGAACATTCATTATCATTTGCAGAAACCGTGGATACATCCAAAACTTGTTCCCTGTGGTTCTACTACCAGTCCTTGTCATGTTCTCTTTCATGTTGCTGAAAATGTACTTCGAAATGCTAAACGGTTTGTTTAACACCAAAGCAACCATGAAGCCAACAAGATCATCTCCCGCCATATCATATCCAGATCGTCTATTACTGAGACACTGAATAAGAACATGTAATAAAAACTTGTATCTTAATGGAAGATCACCTTTGTTGATTTGTTTGACGAAAAGATCTCCTATACATTTCATCCTTAGTAAACAGCCTCGCGAACACATGATTGGTATTGAATATGGTGCATTCGGTTGATCTTGTAATTGAAGAACTTGATTCAATATCTCCGGAGTAACAACGACATACAGATCATTAACACGACCTCTGATAATATCCTTTCCATCGATTTGAACGACGTTTGCAGAATCCCAGAACGCCTTAATGAGAGATTTGTAGACGGGTGTCGAGTATGTAACAGCATAATTGATACGTGACTCCCTGATCCACTTCGTCATGTCTTTAAATTCAACGAGCTTGTCTTCCGGATCCAAATATGCAACTTGATTATGGCGTTTTTCTGACATAATCTCTTCTTCGGTTTTGTTTTCTTTCTTGATCGCCTTCTTGCGTTTTCCCTTTTCTTGCTGTGCTTTAGGAGCCATCTGTACATGAAAATGTCCAGAATAAGTCATAATTTATATAACATAGCATTTAGACATGTATGAATACACTTTCATGTATTCACATAACAGATAACTGATTTAAACATGTCTACTGTGAACAAACAGCAACATCAGAAAACTGCTAAGGCATTGACGACGAAACAGAGTATCAACGACGAAACAGAACTTGAACGACGAAACAGAGGGTTGACCATTTGACTGGTTTGATTCGTCGACTTTTTGATTCGTCGAGTCTATTTAGTTCCTTTCTGATTCGTCATGTTTGATTCGTCGTCTGATTCGTCGAATATTTGATTCGCCGGAATTAGGGTTAAATCAGATTCGTCAATTTGGGGGTTTTCTCAGTTTCGCCGTATTGGGTTTAAACAAACATCAGATATAAACATTTACACATTCAATCAACATCATTTATACCCAACCCATTTATAAACACCTATAAATGATTTTCCGGACAAAAACCTTTGTATAAACAGATAATACCATTTTCAAAAACAAACCCCTGTTTTTGTGATAAAAACCCACTAACAAATCAAAGCAAATCAAACATAGATAAACCTATATCTATCAGATTAGAATGAAAACATAAGAACATGCAACAACAACACCTATATAATCAAAGAAAACAATGTTTTCAAAGGGTTTCGGATGAAAAACCGAACGGTTCAAAGTGTTCGGAATGTAAATCAGTACATGTTTCTACCTTTGAAGTTTGTAAAATTTTGATTAAAAACAGATGATATGAGCGATTTTGCAGAGAAACCGTAGGTTTGGGTTTTGGTTGTGTGAAGAAGAAGATAACTGATGTTTTGAAAAAGTGAACAAGTGGGACCTATATATATACTGCCTTGTCTCGACGAATCAGAGGATTCGACGAAACAGAAATGGGCCTGGCGAAACAGAACTTTGGGCTTGAACTTGGGCCTAAACTTTAGCCCATGACGAAACAGAATTGGGCTCCTGTGATTCGTCGTCTGTTATGACGAATCAGATTTGATTCGCCGACTAAGGTCTGATTCGTCGACAATTGTGATTCGTCGACGCTTGTGATTCGTTGACAAGTCTGTTTCATCAACATATTTTTCAAAACAACAACACCCAGGCTGGAAATATTTTGCAGTCAAAACAGTAACACAGGCTGGAAATATTTTGCAGTCAAAACAGATTATGAACACAATTCCATTCAGTTTGAATTTTCAAATGCAAGAACGTTTTTATGAAGAAGGTTTCAGGCTTCCGGTAGAAAACACCAAGCAACAACTTCGGCTTAATCAAAAACGAACTTTACACAAATATACTAAAAACAAATTTAAAGCATGGTAAACTAAATGAAAATGCGGAAAACTGGTAAAAACACTAAACAACTGTACAAGTGCAATCTTTTTGCGAATCTCAAGGACAAGGAATCATACCAGCTTACGGTCTTAGTCAACATGATTTTGATTCTGTTTAAAGCTCTGGATAAGTATACTACCTCGATTATCGGTATTGTGGTCCACATAAGCTCAAACTGATCAGACATAATCATAATTTAAGAGATACGATTAACGGTAAGGATTATACTTACAAGTCGATGTAAATCCACTCACGACACATTCCCGTATCAAGGTATGCACGAGAATTCATCTTACCGGTGAGTATACCGATTATCATCTGTTTGACCGTATAAAAATGTGAGAGACTCACTTATTTGATTGAAAACAAGTCCTATGTGATAAAATCACTTATTGATGAGGAACTTGATTTTCAGATGCATGAAGGGCACAGGAGCAAGTCCGTGAACAGGTCAGTACTTTCGTACAGCAGAGAGACGAACTTGACTCCCGCAAAGAATCTGTGATAAATTATCACTTATTTTGTTTGGACATGTGATTGTTGATCACTTATTGAGGTCGAATGCAGTATGTACACGTATGTATAGTATCATGGAAGATCTTAGACTTCGTCTCCGTTATTTTTACGGTTTGAAACAACCATGATACCCAGATGATAAGCAGCATAAAGACCGAATATTTCAGATCTCGACAATCTCTCAAACGAGATTTCGGTACTAAGACCATATGCCAATGAGCAGTTCCCACCTGACTTGAAGTCTGTTAGGTTTGTATCATCCTGCACATTTTAGTCTGATTGTGAGCCTACCGATACATCTTATATAGAGCTGCTTAACATTTTTCATTTTGCATTTCAGTTCGAAGAGGTTTCAACAGACCACTGATCTACTATCATTTTCTCTTTTTCTCGCCAGGAAACTCATTTTTGTTTTTCTATTGTTTTTGCGCTTTTGAAATTTTTCACTGTTTTTGAATTTTTCAAAGTTGGAATTACTCCCCCTAAAATGCAACAAACTAAGATAAATTTAAAAGACACAAAGAAAACTACAAAAACGATTTTCCGATGTCGGTTAACTCATGGTTTTACCTCGATGCCGTTTACCAAAATTAATTTAATCAGAAATGATTTATCGAATTTTGGAAAAAATCAGTTGGCACGTCGGTAAGCAGTGCGGACCATGACAACATTGTCTGGCCAAAGAGTGCTACGAGAGAATAACAATTTATAAAGCAGCTTAAATATCGACAAGTAAAGGAGAGATTAGAAATTTAAAACCGTATCCTGCAACTGCTTCGTGCATTGCAAGGAATCTGAGCGCTCTCCCAAACTGGATATCCACCCGGTGTGGATTTCAAAGTCGATTTTGTAGCTACTGAGAAATCTCTTCACAGCAACAAGATCATAAACCTTTGGGTCCGGCTGGTCTTCCACATTGCACCAGCGAAGGTCTTTGTCTTTCTCTTTGAGAAGTAGTGTGCGGTTGTTCAATCCATGCCAAGGCATCCGCACACCCGGTTGGTTTGTTCAACAAACACATTTTCTTCAATCACAATTTTGATTTGAATCTACCCTGGGGACCCGATCAAAGCCTTGAACAATCACATTTTGAAATGATTTTTATTATGTCGAGGCTTTCAATCTCTTTCGACAGACACTTCTGTCTTCTTTTCTTTTTCTCTCCATCAAAGGCAACCACTCCTAGAAATAACAATATCTTGGAGCTTTGAGTCGCCTATCTTGTGCATGGACACTCCATTATCAACAATCTAATGACTATCGATAGTTCCTCCTGGAACATCCTGCACACTCACTCAGAGATTAGTTGGAGAGGGGGACCCAAGCCTTCACAGACTTGGGTCGTCCGTCATCATCGAGGATTGTGACATCCATTTCCCGATGATTCGGAATAGATTGAGCTCCCCCTGAAACATTTACCGATTTTGGTTTCCAAATCTGTTTTTGTTTTTCATATTTAACATTTGATTCAACAGATTTTGTTAGGACAACCTTCGGTTTTAACGCCTTTTCAACCTTTTTGACGTTTTGACGTCGTTGTTTTGTTTCTTGTTCTTTAACAGTTCTTTTATCATGTTTTGGTGAAACAGGACGACGTTGTGGGTGAACCTTTTCAGGTGGTGCTCTTTCTACAAAATTTGGTTTGGGCGAGTTTGTGCAGTCTTTAATGATATGCCCAAACTTCCCACATTTGAAACAAGTTCTCCTTTCAACAAACTTAGGAGAATTTGATCGACGACCAGACGTAGAAGTTGTAGACCCAGAGGTACTAGCTTCACACCCATTTGTGTGTTGAGTGTAATTGTTATCATTATTACGTTTTAAAATTTTTACTTGTACAAAATCAGTGTTTGACTTGTTTGCAAAAGTCTCAATTTTATCTGTACCCCTCGATTCCACAAATTTGACATTGCTGTTTTTCTTCTGATAACGAGCCTCTTTTGTTTCAAATTTTGAGTTAGAAACATTTGGCAATTTAGCTCGTTGATCTGATTGTTTACCTTTAGAAGCAATAGGTTGTTGCTTTGAAAGTGATTTCTGATTTCCAAATTTCTTTTTGATTTCAGCCTTAGGAATTGGATTACATTGAGTCACAATAACTCCCGGAATCGACTTTTCCAAAAACTTACTTGTATTATTTTCAAAAACATTATCAATCGATGATGGATTGACATTTTAATTGGAAAATCATTATCTGAATAGATTTTAGAATCACCAACCAAAGTGTACAACACAATTTTACTTTTAACGGTAGACACAGGATCTATCACTTGTTGAACCACAGGTTGAACATCAGGGGTAGGAGGATCACACAGAATATGATTCTCAATAGGAACTTCTACTCCTTTAAGTTTATCAAGTGATTTATCCTGATTACTCACATCTGATTCAGGTTCATCATCCGACGACTCATAGTCCTCAATGGTGGGAGGACCTTGTTTCGTAGATGTTGAATCTTTTTGCTCAGAATTTGTACTTGGAGAATTGTCCGATTTGAACCCTAGGCCAGTAGTAATTTCCTCATAATCAAGAGGCACACTGGATTCAAACCGTGGCATTTCTTCTTCATCAGGCATATAAGCATAATTATGTCTCAAAGGGGGCGGACACTTCTTATACCCAACACCTTTCTTGTTTCCCTTTAGTTGTTGAACATCAATAATGTGATCGAGCACAAATCGGGAGTTAGAGTAACTCTCCAATTTTTGCTTGATTGCATCATGCTCGCATTTAGCAATGGCTAGTTCCTTTTTGGTTTCCTCAACAATGTTAATGTAATCATTTATACTAACTTGTTTATGATAAACAGTTTTTGTCACTTCGGAAACATTTTTCTTTAGAGTTTCAATCATAGATTTAAATTCTTTTTCGTTTCGAACTAAAGCCATATTCGCTTCTTTGCATTTAGCCATTTCAACAACTAAACTCTGATTGTGAATATGAATCATATCCCATTCAAGCTTTATTCTATCAAATTCATTTTTCATATACTCACAATCTCTACAGTTGATAAGAATTTCAGATTTTACCTGACTTGTAGAAGCTGAGACATTTGCCATAAAGGAAGTCTCAGAAGAGAAAGATCCATCTTCAGTGAGAATCTTCTCCATTTCTTCTGATGTCGCATCAGCTTTCTTGATCAAGTCAGATTTCTCGTTAGCATCATTCGACAAATTATCAGCTTCAGAATCCATTCCCTCCTTGACGTCTGATTCTGAACTGTAATAGCTTCCTGAAGATTCACCATCGCTGACATTCTTGACAACTTCAGCATAAAGCGCAGTTCTTGTTTGATCACTGTTTCCTAACGGTATGGCCGAACCACAATTGACAGTAGGTTTAGGAAAATAGGCACTTGGATCGAAAACCGGTGGTGGAGCTGATTGAGGAAACGGAGAAGAGTTTGTATTTGATACAAACGCCGTTTGTAACTTTGGTTGCCGCAGACTAGCTGACGGGTCAAAACCTCCTCCAGAATAAGCCTGAGGTTGAGTAGTAGCAATTCGTTTTGCTTTCCGAATTTCTTCATCATTCTTGTGTTCCAGCTTCTGTACGAATTCATAGATATTAACCGTATCCAGAACGCCCATATGCTTTAGAAGCTCGATGAATGGACTCCACTTTGGAGGTAGAGCATCAGCAAACCGTGCAACCATTTCCTGTTGAGATGCAAGAATACCAAAATAATACATTTCACTCATCAAATGATAATAACGAGTAGTTATATCATTTAGGGTTTCATTCTCTAAGAAATGAAATGATTCGAATTTCTTCTTCAACAGATCATGTTGTGTCTTTCTTTTCGCTGCATTTCCTTCACCTCTTGCTACCAAGGCATCCCATAACGCTTTCGTGCTTGTACAATAGCCGAATTGATGATAGATGTCTTTGTGAAGTGATTGTGTGAGAATTGCAAACGCCTTCTTCTCAAGATCATACGCTTTCTTGTCGTCTTCAAGCATATTAGTAAAACTCGCTTCAGTTGATGCTGCTGCTTCGAGGGCAAGGTTGCATTCAGTAGTGAAACACGTCCAAAGTTCTGTGTTTTGCCCTAAAACATATGTGTGAAAACGACCCTTCCATGACGGATAGTCATTTATGTGATTCAGCTTTGGCGGGCAATTGTTGCTTCCCGTTTCGCTCTCACTTATCAAAAGATTTTGAATACTTTGATTCTGGTTCGTCACCAATGCCCATTGACTAGCACTTATAGATTTCTCACCAAAAACAATCTTTACCCACGCGGCTGCCGAAGTCCGATCTTCACCTGGTCTCGGTTCCATACTCCAATCCGAAGGGCTAGTGCAACTCATATTTGATGTATGTATGAGAAAAACTGATCAAATACTTGAACACACAGTGTTAACCCACTTTTGTAAACCTTCTGTTAAAAATTGATAAGATACTTGACGAAACACTTGTAAACCTTCAGTGAAAAATTTAATTGGGAAACCAAAAAAAAAAAATACTGATCCACGAAATATGTATTTTTGCTAAGCCCTCCTTCACGGAAAAATATTATGTATTTTGTAAATACAAGCTCACAAAGTATTTGAGCCTATTTGCAAACCCACAAATAATCAGCCCAATCTTGAAGTGCAATAAATTATAACAATAATTTATAAGTCAACAAAATCATCCCACTATCGATTGTCTTCTTTTCTTTCTTTTATACCCACCACCAAAGAAAATAGGCCCAATCTTGTTTTGTTAGCATATAAGCATTTTGGGTCCAACAAAAAGGAAACCTAGTCTGCCAAACACATGATATGTCGACATCAACATGCTGCAGCAGCCAACAATAGCATTTAATGACCTTTGTCTTGTCTGTTTACTGCTCCTTCTTCGATACAACAAGCAGCCAAAAATCTCTTCCAAAACCTTTCTTTGTATTTTTTTTTTAAAGGTCGACGAAACCGAAGAAGTGTTAAGCGACGAAACGGATTTTTAATAACCTCCGACGAAACAGAATTGTAGTTGTGATGTCGACGAAACACTTGAATAGATAAGGTTGTAATGTGAGATATTTTCAGAGAGCCTTATCTTGTTTCTGACACATAGCCACACTTTTCAACCTTCACAGAATACTCATCATACTTTGAAGACACAATTTTCAAACTAAACATCATGCCATGAACACATTTTTCAAACAAACAATATTATAATCAATTTTAATTCAACAAACAATTCAAACAAACTACAATCAGATCAAACGTACAACAAATGAAGAACACTTTGAATATTTCTGAAGAACACGATGAATATTTGAAGATTCCGGTGACCGAATAATTTTCCGAAACACGATTTTGCTTAAAACTTTCAACGAAAACTAAAAGCAAACATGTAGAAATGCAACATAATAATAAGGTTTTCACTAAAACTTATAGCAAAACAACACTTCAAACACTGATTTTCAGCAATTATTTCCAGAAAATATGAAAATTTTTAAGAATGAAATCTGAAAAATCACAATAACACACTTGATAAAAACCCAAACTTGTTTGGTTTTAAACAAGGAAAAGAGCCAAGGCTCTGATACCACTTGTAGGTCCCGAAATCTGAGGATCGATTACGAACCGAATCACTTGTTTATAGTAAACACGGTTACGTGTGCGGAATCCACGTAACTATGCCAAATCAAACATATATAGCATAAAATAACAACGGATTAATCAATGAAACACAATCTATTGATTAATGGGATGAGAACCGATTACAACTGATACAAACACAGTTCAGACGGAATTTTGGCAGAGTTTTGTTACTATGGTCTGTTTCTCATCTCTCTTAGTTCAAATGAAACAGAACTGTTGTTTATATAGCCCCTGGACCATTGATATCGACGAAACACACAAGTGTTTGACGAATCTGAACATGGGCCAGACATTGGGCCTGGAACAGCCCAATATATGACGAATCAAGGTCTGATTCGTCAGTTCATGACGAATCAAGGTCTGATTCGTCATGACCTTCAACGAAACAGAATTTTGATCATTGGCCTGTTTCGCCATGAAGTGTTCCGACGAAACAGGTCTGTTTCGTCGAGGACTGCAACTGTTGTGGTTGTTCCTGTTAACAGACAGCAACAATCAGCAACACATATAAACATAGTAATGACAAAACTACCCTTTAATGCAACATGCATTGTTCATAATACATTACATACCAAAAGAGACAAATAAGTTGTACACAAGTAGATAGGAGGATATCTGACTTGGTCAACATAACATACAGACTAGATAATTAATAAAAGACCATATAAATTACATCGTTAAATAAGACTAGTTACAGACACTAAAAATGCATCAACAGGTATTTATAGGTGAAGAAGGTGGTAAGTGATTGGTGGAGATAATAATAAAAAAAATGGAAAAGGTAAATAAATAAAATAATTATAATGGAGAGTCGAGGTGGAAAAGGTGATTGAAGGAGGTGGAAAAGGTGATTGGAGAAGAAAAGAGGTGGAAAAGTGTTTGGTATAATCTTTGGTATTTATTGAGTATATAATATGTATAAATGCATAATTCAAGTATTGTAGATGTACGTATAAGTAATTATACGTCAAATCACAATGTACACGTATTTAAAATACGTATTTACGATTGTTTGTTTGTAAAAATTAGGTACGAGTTTGCGTGTAACGCCAATGTATCAAGTTTGCACATAAATGGAATGAATGTATGATATGTTTAATTTAAAGTATAATTCATGTATAATGATCAAGTTTTATTACGATCAAAACCTCGGATTACAATGGTCGAATACGAATACAATACGAATACAATGGCTATACGATTACAAAAATGTGGAGCGTTACAGTCTCCCCTACATTAGAAAATTTCGTCCCGAAATTTATTCGAAAGAGACCATAGAATGTAATTGTAAGGATTGAATAGATGAGCAAAGTGTTAGTTTCTAGAGCATCGTGTGGTGTTGATAGTTTTTTTTTTTTTTTTGAAGAATCTATGAGCATCATTGTGTGTATAGAGATTGTTTTGCATATCACTATATTATACAAAGTTTGTAATAAAAATTTGATAGTCTATTATGATGTGAACAAATTTACATTTGAAATAAATCATGTAATGATTCAAATTCACACTCAGAATTATAAGGTGGTGGAGGTGGTAGAGTCAGTTGCATCTGAGCAGCTAATTGTCTTTGCATGTCTTCCAACCATTTATTTATTTCTGTCAGCCGTTTTATTTGTTGAGACAAATTTCGAACCTGATCGTTTAACCTAGTCACTTCGATTCCCATTGAATCTGGAGGTAGGTTCAATTGAGGCACCGTCCTTGGGCCTGCTATATCAGTTGATGGCAGTTGTTGTTCTACTTCGTTTAATAGTTACTGGAAAAACTGTGGCTGTAATGGTGATTGCAAAAATGATTCCGATGCTAACTGTTCTTGGAACATGATAGTTACATCAAACAAAGTTTCTTGCGTCGTTGAATCCTCCTCGAAAACTAATGGTGAGAAGCTTTGTAAGACGTTCGGTGTTATTGGTTAGGATAGGTTTGTTGTAATATGTTCTTGTATGTGTGGCAGCTGTGGTTGCAGATCAAATCGATAAAAAGACGATTGAGGAAGCTGCAACAACGATTGTTGTAAATTTTATGTGGAGGTACTTTCTAAGATAACTGGAGCTCCCTCCGACTGGAATGGTTGAGTTGGTGTATAAATATGAACAGGGGTTAGCCTAATGGTGTTAAAATTTACAATCCCAGGTGCCTTTGGTGGAGATAATCCTTGAATAATCTGATCACTTAAGACACCTAGTGATTTTGCTATTTTTGTAATGTAAGACCCTCCTATGAGACTTCTCAGAGGATTTGCTTGTTGACAAAAAAAATATGTAGCAAGCTCGTGGGCAATATTAAAAGGAACTTGCTCAAAAATACTATGCAGATGGAAAAGTTCGGTTGAACTAACCCTTTGTTGATTATTCTTGCGCCCCGTGATAGTGTTGGCTAAAACACGGTGCATATACCGATAACGAGGGTCTGTGAAGTTCATAGAATTATTGTTTCCACACCACTCTTTTGATGAATGGCATCGCCAATATTCTGTCATTTCCACAGAGGAATAAGAGGTTGAGCCTCCGTAAAAATGGGTTGTTTAACTTCTTCATCTGTATATATGCCCAGATGAACTGCAAATTCTGTTAATGACATATTATGAGGTTGTCCACAAAGTCGAAAATGAATGGATTCATCGGTAAGACTTTTAGTATGTTTGGAATAGAAAGTGGACAAGAACTCATATACTAGTTCATCGTATGACGGTTTTAGGATGTCGAAGAAACGGTGCCAGGGCGTATTATGTGGTAGTAATCCTGCCAGTAAACCACTGGAATCAAACATTTCCATTCGATGCCAATCAATACCGCTAATAGTATAAACTTCAAGATCCTTGAGTTTTCGATACCTCTCACGAGTGGGTAAATCAGTAAACCGAAGGAATGGATGAATTTCTGCTGCATTTGAAGATTCAGCATATGCTACTGGGAAATTTGCCATTTGAATATTGGGTTTTGTTGAACTAAGAAAAGTTTTGGTATGGGTTATTTTGGGTATGTGTTGAGTTATATCAGAAGTTGTAGTTCTTGTGTAGATTAGCTCGAGTAGTGAGTCTCTTATATAGATAAGGAAATTTCGGCTTACACCATATGATCGGTTAAGGTTTCCATGATACGTTTTAAAACAGTTTACTGTAGTTAGTTTGAAAATTTGAATTTGAAAATGTATGATCTCGAAAATAATTTGAATTTTGAAAATTTGAATTTGAGAATGTATGATCTTGAAAATAATTTGAATTTGAAAAGAGGGGATTGTATCGTATAAAATTGATAATAGTAAAACGTAGGTTTGATTAAAACTTGAATTGTTCCAAAATGGAACTTTGACTAAACCGAAATAAACAATAGTCCTTTCGAATTAGGGGAACGTGCTTTGGCCTATAGGTATTTTGTACTCTCATCGATAGTCCCCAGGTAGGCAACACTACAAAAAAATGCCATTTAGTGACATACAAAAAGTGCCACCAAAAAACTAAAAAATGCCACTAAAGACCTCTGTAAGAATGAGCGGCACACAAAAAAAGTGCCACTAGAAGCTCTGATGCTAAATCCTTTTAGTGGCACTTTATCAATATGCCGCACAAAGTTTTTGGGTTTTTAGTGGCACTTTTTTAATCTTTTTAGTGGCACTTTTTTATCTGATGCACAAAGTTTTTGTGTTTTTAGTGGCAGTTTTTTTTGCCACAATATAAAAGACTTTTGTGCCACAATTTTTATGCCTTTAAAAAGTAATTATAATTACATATCCATACTCATTTCAATTATTTCTAGTTAAATATATATACAATTTTTTGTGGAACATAACTTTTCTACAAAAATCACATTATTTACAAATATTAAAATAAAAGTTCGATAAAATTGTAAATGTTGAAATCATACTAGTATAACTTCAACAATAACTTCGATCCGAAACATAATTCAAATGTTAGCAAAATATTGTGTAACAATATTGTGTAATAATAACATTCCAAATTCCAAATGTTTACACAATGAATCTAAACGTTCTTTTTGGTGATACTTTCATTGTCTTAGAACTTAGCTCCGAAGTTTCTCATGATATCTACCCTACCCTGCCATCATCAACCATATAAACAAGGATTAGTATTGATTCAAAAAAATCTAAAAGTTTTTTAATTTAATAAATTCATTGTTCTTGATTTAAAAGAAAAGAAAACATGTATAAGAAAATGGGAAATTACCTAAACACATTGAACTAGATTATACAACAGTTTAGTTGTTGGAATCATACCTTTGGCTACTCGCGCAATCTTTTTAACAAAACCAGTTGAAACGAATTTATTCTTTCTGTTGATGACAAGGAGTGACAACCCTGCTTGTAAAATTTACCAGCCACTTGAAGTATCCAAAATGAATAAGTATCCAATCATGTTTATTTGGTACACATTAGTGTTTATGTAGCTTAACCTGTAGTAATAAGTGAAACAATAGGTCAATTTATTAATTTAAATGAAGCCTAAAGAAGTATGTTTATGGAATATGTGGATTAATTATTCAACATCAGTTAGAAATTGAAAATCCAAATGAAATACTGTAAGGAAATATGCGATAAGCTAAGGGTGCGTTTGGTTCGAAGATTTACCTACGCAAATTGGGTTCTTTGCTTATAAATATCACCCTGCAAGGCTGCAACGCATTTCAAACGGGTCACTTGCAAAACTAAAATTTCATTCTAGAGCTGGAATCTATCAAAATATTTAAATGTAAGTAAACAACAGTTAATTCGTCAACATAAAGCTTTTTGATGGCATATACATTGGCTGTAGTTTTCTTATTAAATACTACTACTAAAATCTACAGTTGTGAAATACATTAGGAAAAAAAATAACATTAAAAGGGATGTAAATTGTATAAAGAGCAGGGTACCCATACCTCACCAATAGCACCATTTCCTATCATGGTGAGTAGCTTAAAATCAGGAAATCCCACATCAATAGCTAATTTGAACTGAGATAGCTTCTATGCGACCTCTATCATGATTACCTTATTGAACCCTACAATGACAAGCCAAGTGCGAGTTCTGGGGTAATTGAATGTGACATGATGCACCCAAACAACCATAAATATGTTTAGTTACACAAAATACCAACCAAAAGGTTATTTGAGCATGTTTAATTGACCCAAATAATGAACACTAATACATAGTGAGATAGAACAAAGTACCTTATCAGAGGTGTGAGTGTGGAGGTGGAGGTTGACAGTGGAGATGGTGTTGTTGATGTAGGTGGCCTCTGCTGGGGGAAGATGCAGACGGGTGTTCTACTAGGTCTTCGATTGAAGACAATACCGACGCCCTAGTGTTTGATTAGGGCTTATAGAAGGTGTTGGGCTAGGTTAGGGATTTGAAGGTGGCAAGCAATGGTTATTGTGGTGATGATTGTGGTTAGCAGAGGTGGGGGACAAATTATGGAAGAAATCCTAAAGTAGTCAGTTGTGACGGGTGGGTAAAAGCAGCAACCAAGCAACATTCAACCCTGGTGTGCGTTACCTGAAATACCAGTGAATGGAAAACAATCATTAATGCACTGTAAAAACTCATTATTCAACAGTTCTTCTCAAGTTCTATCATGTACTAATCTCACGAAAAAAATGCTTCCAATCATTTAAGCAGATTATATATCTAGTACTTGCAACGAACTGCTCCAAGCCAAAGGGATAAAGTGTACTTACAATGCTCACTTAATCAAACCAGCACAATGATAACTGTTGTGAAGATAATATAGATAACATATTGTTATCAAATGTTGAGCACAAGTGGATGAGCTTTTTTATCCACTATGATCACATGTGCATCCCATCAAATATTTCACCATCTTCCTCATAGTAAAATTTATTGATAGTTAATTCCTTAATCCATGTGGGTCAAAAGTAGTGGGTAGTTTATGTAAATAGTTAATAGTTAGTTTATGTTATAATTAGATTAGTTAGTAAAGTGTGAGGACCGGAAGCAACAAAATGAAACTTTATAACCTACATGTTTTGGATCGACACATCCAAGGGACGCATCCCTTCTCTGATCAACGACAGAAAACAAGAACACAGGGACGCACCCTTTCATCATCGATTGAGAGCCACAAGATCAAAGGACACGTCTCTTCATCAAAAGACACAACGGTTCAGACACACCTCCTCGATATGTATAAATAGGGTTAGATATTTCTATTGTAAACATACTCATACATTCAGAAATCAAAATACTAGTTTGTTTATTATTGTTCTTTATTACTTTGTTCATCATCAAGAAGATCTGGGCAACAGTGGTATCAGAGCCAAAGGCTCGAATCGAAGACACGTTCTCAATCAGCGAAAATTGATGTTCGAATCGCAGACACGTTCTCAATTAGAGGAAATTGATATTCTAATCGAAGGTACGTTCTCAATTAGCGAAAATTGAAATTCGAATCAGTGTTCTCAATTAGCAGAAATTGAAATCCGAATCCGGTCAGTTCCGAAGTTCGAAATCAGAAACAAAATTTTTAAAGGAAATCAAAATTTGTTCTGGTGTGGTGTATCACAAAGGAGGCGTGAACAGGAGTTTGTTTTTTTTTGAAAATCAATTGCAATCCAAGTTTGACTTTTTCAAACTTGATTATTTAATCGTTTACTCACAATTGGAAGGGTTGTTGATTGGTATCTCTGCACGAAACCAAAAATAAATAAAGCCAAGGGTTGGCTGGTAAAAGTTCTACAATCACAAAATAATAACCAAGTGGGTTATTTAATTAAGTTGGTGGTCACTGTTTATAAGAAATACCACCAGATTTGAGTGGTGTTTTTGGTACATCATTAAACAAGGAAGTTTGCATTACAAGATCAAAAGAGGACAGAATCACGATAAGAGAAGTCGAAATCACGTCGGTTCGCAAATTCCAGGTTCTACGTTCTATTTTTCTTGAATTTATATAAGATTTAGAAATTGGTTTGATTCCACGTTAGAAAGTTAGTGTGAATTTTTGGAATCATAGACTTCGGTTTTAGGAGAAAACCAAAGTTTAGAAAGTGAAAATTGTTGGAAAAGAAATTATGGCGGATTCAGGAGGAGCCTCTCCGTCAAATGCGGTAGTAATTAAAGAGAGTAGTTCGTTTTCCCCGTTTCAGTGTCCTATCTTAAAGTCTACAAACTATACGGTATGGGCAATCCGTATCAAAACCATACTTAGGGAAAACGGATTATGGGAAATGATAGAACCAAAGGAAAATACGCAAGCAGATGAAAAGAAGGACATGACGGCAACTGCGTATCTATTTCAAGCACTACCGGAAGATATGATAATACAAGTTGCAAGTTGCAAGAGTGCAAAAGAAATTTGGGATGCATTAAAGACTAGGCACGTTGGTGCAGATCGAGTGCAAAAGGCACGTCTTCAAACGCTCAAAACAGAGTTTGAGATGTTAAAAATGAAGGAGGAAGACACTATCGATTCGTTCACTGCAAGACTAAATAGTATTGTCACGAGGGCAAGTGGTCTTGGATCAACTTTTGATCAACCGACTTTAGTACGGAAACTTCTAAGTTCTGTACCAAGAAGGTTCGTTCAAATTGTTGCAACCATTGAACAATTCGCCGATCTTGAAACAACGACGCTAGATGAAACAATCGGAAGATTGAAAGCTTATGAAGAAAGGACCAATCTGGTGGATGAAAACCTGGTAGATGATCAAGAGAAACTTATGTTTACACGACGCGACAAGAACTATGGTCGTGGAAGGCGTTTTGGAAACGATGGACAAGGAAGGTTCAATTCATCACAAGGCAAGTGGCGTGATGAAAAGTTTAGACAAGAAGAAAGAGGCGGAAGTATCTCGCGTGATGATTCCAAGAACAAGGACGAAGGTTATGATAGGAGGAATAGAAACCCTAGATATCAAAATCACTTCAAGAAAGATATGAGAGAAGTGGAGTGTTACAATTGCCATGAGTTTGGACATTATGCCTCTCAGTGCCCGAAAGCAAAACAAGCACAGGAGGAATCACACTTGTTAGAAGAGGACGTGGAACCAACACTCTTGATGGCAATTACAGAAAAAGTTCAGAAACAGAAAGTGATATGAAAAGAGAATTAGAATCTTGGAAGTTTTATATGCTCCAGGATTTTGAAATAAAGAAACAAGAGTTCGACACTGAGATGAAAAACAGAGAAATACAGTTTGAAAGGCAAATGCATGAAAGGGAAACATCATTTGCAGAAAATATGAGCAAAGAAATTGAAAAGTTGAAGTCAGAAAGCATACAGTTAGAGACAAACAAGAGATGCAAGGAATGCGAAGAGATATCATCCAAGAATGAATTATCACCAGAGAACAACATTGTCAAAGATGACAAATCAAACTGCAAGAACAGGAAACATGAAGTAGTTCGTGATATACCATCTAAAGACGAACCTGACAAAGACATAGAAGATGACACGCATGTTAAAGATGGTGATATTCAAACGTGTGAAGACATCAAAGAATTTGCTCATGTTCAAAACAAAGTTCGTGTTACAATTGTTGGAGAATCAGATCAAGAAGTCAAGCAAGTGACCAGTAGAAAACCGAAGTTTAAAGACAAGGATTCTCCACAACAAGTTCATGATAAAGATGGAGAAGCACATGATGGCAATCAAGACATGGAGAAAGACCAAGGTGCAAGGAAAGATGTTCAAGGCATGGATTAAGAAATTAAGGGGGAATATTGATAGTTAATTCCTTAATCCATGTGGGTCAAAAGTAGTGGGTAGTTTATGTAAATAGTTAATAGTTAGTTTATGTTATAATTAGATTAGTTAGTAAAGTGTGAGGACCGGAAGCAACAAAATGAAACTTTATAACCTACATGTTTTGGATCGACACATCCAAGGGACGCATCCATTCTCTGATCAACGACAGAAAACAAGAACACAGGGACGCACCCTTTCATCATCGATTGAGAGCCACAAGATCAAAGGACACGTCTCTTCATCAAAAGACACAACGGTTCAGACACACCTCTTCGATATGTATAAATAGGGTTAGATATTTCTATTGTAAACATACTCATACATCCAGAAATCAAAATACTAGTTTGTTTATTATTGTTCTTTATTACTTTGTTCATCATCAAGAAGATCTGGGCAACAAAATTTGTCCCCGTGACTCAGCAAATTGCTTCAACAAAAATAAATCCTCAACATAACCACTGGAAAAACTCAGCATGAGAACCAGCTTGTACAAGATTTGATCTGCCAAACATGTAAAGAGTTCATGAACTTTAGCACCATGAATAAAAAACATTCCAGGTAGAATAAATAATATTGTAATTTACATCTTGCAAGTTTATTGATGAAATAGTATATATAAGTTCCTTTTAAAATACTGCTAAGGCACTACCTTACAACTTCTTTGAAGTGGTCTGTACATTCCTTGCAAAGATATATGTGAGTTATTATTGCCACTTGTGTATAACTTCAGTGACATCATACTACATATATCTAATCAAATAAGTAAACAATGTGTTATATATGATTACAAAAAGAATCCAGCATCTTCCTAATAAAAGCGATGTAGGAGCTTTTTATGCATGTAAACATACACTTCGAACGACTTTCATCCATTTCACATATTCAACCCATTTAAGGCGTTTTTTAGTTAAATTTAATAGCGCAACCCATTTGAGTAAAGATGTAAATTTTTATTGAAAGACTATTGATTGCGCCAGGACTTACGAGTATGAGTATGCGTAGCTCAAAAAATTGCAAGAAATAATACAACCACACTTTCTTACCACCGACAAAAGAGAGAATTTATTAATCTAGAAAAGCATTACCATCTTGTGTAAGATCTTAAATATTCGCACGATGTCTGTCTAAGTTTGTAGAAGCTGATCTTCTAACCATAGGCATGTCATTTTAACATAACTAACTATAGATAGTCCTCAATTATGCCTTTGTAGGATCGATTTGACCGATCAAATGAGTCAATTTGAGTGAATACACACTATTTAAGTGGCGGAAACACCTAAACAGTTTAGAATCAGATAGAATGGAGTAGAAAATAGAAGATTATCACTTTAATACTTATTTCTCATTAAAACATTCACTTGACAAAATGGCAGCAGTTCGGTACAACTTTTCAGAACGCGTACCAAATGAGAAAACAACTAGCCTATTTATAGACTACAGATTTCGCTTGGAATGATATCAAGCGAAATCTCATCCCATGATTTCGCTTGAGCTAAACATTAAGCTCTTTCAAGCGAAACCTATACATTCTAATCTTAAACTTACATTTTAACTCTTATACTAATCGAACTTGACATATTTAGACCCCTAGACTAAGACGTAGGCTTTAGACATCGTGTATCAACACCCTTCAACCACTCTGATGCACTAGGATAAGCAATGTGAAATAGTCCACAAGCATAAACTCTAGCACTAAACCATTCACCAGCTACCAGCTACTCTATTGCAACCAAAAAGAAAAAAGAAAACTAACAAAAACTCCAACTAAGCAAGAAAAAATAGAATAACTTTTCAGTTGGAGAGCTAACTTATCTCGGCTACCCACTATGGATCCATTGAAGCTTGCTGAGTTGAAGTTAGTTGTGCATTTAAACAGTATATAACTTTTAAAAAATCAAACAAAAAGCAACAAATATCGTGTTTCAAATAAAAAATTGTTCGATTGGAGAGGTAACTTATCTCGGCTACCCACTATGGATGAATTGATAAAAAGAAGGATCATGTTTGGTCCGAACTGTTGCCTTTGTGCTCTTCGATTCGAGCATCGGTGGACCACATATTTACGTCTTATTGTGTAGTGTCTCTTATATGGGCCATATGGCAGGACATAAGCGAATGGTGCAAGACTTAGCTGATTATACTTTCACATTGGAGGATTTGTTCGGGTTTCCCAAACATGTAGCAGGTAGCGAGATGAAGTAGAAAGTTGTCCAGTCTATTATTCTTGTCGCTTGCTGGTATATATGGATAGTGAGAAACGATCACATATTTTCCAGCTAGTAGAAGGTTTTGGCCCTTTTTAATGAAGTTACCTGTTCAAAGACAAAAATCCATTTATGTATTTCATCGAGCACTTGGCGTGCATCAAATAATCATGACCTTAATCCAACGCTAGTAGTAAAATTAAATCCTAAGCTAAAATATTATCATAATATGTTCCTCACTTCTAATACATATTTCATAACAACTCATCCAGAATGCTGCAGAAGTAACTCGATGACAAAATTTCAGTTCAATTTTAGTCAAAAAGAGCATTTATAAACTTGAAATGACTTCACATATCAACAATCAAAGAACTTAACCCAAAATCTTTAACTGCTACTTTATCGAACCTAAAAGTAAAGTCACACGTAGAGAATCAAAGAACTTAACATTTACCAAAATAATCAGCAATTAAATTGAAGCATAATCATCAGCCATACTAAATTAGCAATTATTAAAATGTTCAAAATATTGACATCCCTCATCAGCAAAAACTTTGAGTTAGGTACCAGTTTTTCATAATATTGGTATGAAATCAGGCCTCCAGTAACATGAAGTAGCTAATTCTATATTAGATTTGATTTATGGTTAAATAAATATAAACTATGACTAAACAACACACACCCTTGGTTTAAAAAGCAAGAGGTGCACAAAAGCGACATGGAATAAAACCGAGGCGCGAAGCACAAAAGCGGCGGGCTTTTCATACCCGACGCACAAGCTAATTATATATATTTCTTATGTATCCCATATATATCACATAGGTTTTTAGCTTTTTCTACCCAAAATAAAGCTATAAGTAAGGTTTTTCTATAATTTTAGCTGCATGTACAAGCCAAAAAAACCCAAGGTACAATAGTTAGATGCATAAAAATGCATCGGGTACGAAAGTTGCGCACCTCAGGCCAAAAAAGCCCAAAAAATCCCCAAAAAGCGCGTCTTTTTCGCACTTCTTGTAATTACTCTATGCGTTGAGCAAAAAAGCCCCAGGGTGTGCGCCTTGTTGTGCCTCACTCTTAAGCGCACCTAAGGAGGCGCTTTTTATAACCAAGCACACACCTTTAGCATATCAAAGGTTACCCTACGAAATTTCATATTTGCATTTCATTAGTATTTGAGAATTTAAATATACCAATAATCAACAGAACCCACATAAACTTAATGTTTTTTTGTAAACGATAGCTACATAAAATACTTATTTCATGTATGTATTCCACTAATTATCTATAAATTTCTATTTTCTGTGAATTCAACCCTACTACTTTTCAGAACTAAGATAACTACATTAATAAATTGAATTATTTTGTAACTAAATGAAATTATTTAAATTTTTATACACCTAGATTAATTATTATTTTTTAACTTTGAAAGTTATAACAAATAGTAAACTGACCCTAAAAACCCCATGAGTAAAAGAGGTGAGAAATTGTATGTAGAGTTTACCTTAGACCCACATCGTGTATAGACAAAAAAGAGAAACGACCGTGCCATCCAAGAAGATTCAACTATGGAAGCTATGAACAAATATTGTAGATCGATTTCAAATACCTTCTAACCTACACAAGTAATGAAACTTTAAGAATTAGGGCACCAAATAAGATAAAACAATAAATCCTCTTCAACCTAAAATCTGTAGGGGCTGTTTAATGAAGATGAAGGGTTGTTGAACGAGCATGAAGGGGCCTTCTCAATAAGTAGTGGTTCAAAAATTTTGAAATTGTTAGAGAGGCAGCATGACAAACAGATCGGAGTAGTGGCCTTGTGTGTGGGGGATTTGAGAGGAGAGAGAGAGGAGAGGAGAAGAGAGGTTAGGGTATAGAATGAAGATATGGTGGGAAAAAAAATTAGGGGTGAAAATAATTACAGGTACAGGAGGGAAACCAAAAATTTTCAAAGGGTATCAACTTTTAAGGTGGGAAATTTTTAGTGTCACATATAAAATATATAAAGTGCCATTAAAAACTAAAATAATGGCTTAATAGCTAAATGCCACTAAAATTGTGTGCTAACAAAGTATGACATACCTAAAGTGGCACTAAAAGCTAAAATTAGTGACACAAAATTTAAGTGCCACTAAAAGTGTGTGCCACTAAATGGCATTCTTTTTGTAGTGCAATCTGGTCCATTAATTTGGATTTGTACCAATTGCCAGCCTAGACAGGACGTCCCGACTACCGGTACTTACCCTTCCAGTTATTGCACGTTTCCATTTGGTCGAAAATTTGAAACTTTGGCGAGATTTATGAAAAATTCAAGGAGTAGAACTAGTCGACAAGGTGCGGGTTTCACCCCTAACTTGACGATTTCGTATCCTGAGTGTGGTTGGTACTCGTCGGATCAAAATTTAATTTCAACACTTTGACGAGGGTCCACTAGAATTTTGGAATTTGAATTTCTCTATCAAGGTGAGGATTTCACTCCTAACTTGATGGTGAAATTCATGTAAAAAGGAAAAGTAGATGGATCGAGAGTTGATCACCAAATTGTGGGTTTCACGCCTATTTTGGTGAAGTCGTCTCGTTTGTGTATGATACGAGTGATTTCGAGTTTTAGTATAAACGAGTAAAATGACGTATGTTCGAAATAATAATAACAAGTATAAGCACATAAAACATTTCAAGAAAATAACACGTAAGGGACATTTCAAGAATAGCACATAAAAATGTTTCATAAAAGTAGCATGTGAAGCAAGTATGGTCAAATTTGGTGCTTAACTATAGACTAGGTCAAAATCATGGCAATTTTCCTAATTCCCTATAGTTATGGCTCTGATACCAATCTGTCACACACCCCAACCGATAGCGGAAACATCGGAGTGAGACGAAATAGATTGCTCGAGACATCATAACACTAAATTGTGTTAAGTATTTAAAAAGTAAATTTCATTCCATTTCTAAGGGATCAATTACAACGATTTGAAGCAAATACAACATCATAAGTATTGAAATACAATGCAATAAGAATACAAATTAAAGTGTGTATCTAAGCATCCTACTAGGTTTCATGCATCACCAATATCATCGCTAAACCTGCAACATGTTTTAAAAAGCACAGTTCAATACAAAAGTATTGGCAAGTACACTAGTTTTAGACACGTGGCAAATGTATAAAAGTATTTTCAATCCACCATAGCATTTGGTATACAAGGTCAATCTATCATGTATAACAATTTGTGAACTCTAGTGTCCACTAGTATTTAGCATCCCTCGTTACAAAAGCAACGAGACCGTTATAGAATAAAGACTTAACAAAACCCCGTCGGGTGGTGTGCTACTCCTATAGCGCTATAATTGTTTAAGCTGAGTTAAGAAGTAGTAAGAATTCTAGTATGAACTTAAGCATAACAAATCGTGTATAAGGATTGATTGAAAAAAAGCATGTTTGTGAATCGTGCATTTTAACAAGTAAAACATGTTGCACCCAAAGTGTATTAAAAGGAAAATGGGTCAAGTGTACTTACGGTTTCTCAAAGTTGTTCCTTTGGTAATCTCGTGAAGAGTTGGAGGTTCAAAGCTTCCTTAGAACACTTAATGTTTTATTTAGAACTCTTCGAGTTCTCGTCCTTGCTTGGAAGATTTTAAGAGAATTAGAGGGGTTGAGAGAAGAATGGTTGGAACAGTTAGTGTTCTTTTAGAATTCTTTGAATTCTTGATTTAGAGAGATTAAGAGAAGATTGATAGAAGAATGGTGTGAAGAAAATGGTAGGAGAAGGTTGGTATTTATAGGTGAAGAAGGTGGTAAGTGATTGGTGGAGATAATAATAAAAAAAATGGAAAAGGTAAATAAATAAAATAATTATAATGGAGAGTGGAGGTGGAAAAGGTGATTGAAGGAGGTGGAAAAGGTGATTGGAGAAGAAAAGAGGTGGAAAAGTGTTTGGTATAATCTTTGGTATTTATTGAGTATATAATATGTATAAATGCATAATTCAAGTATTGTAGATGTACGTATAAGTAATTATACGTCAAATCACAATGTACACGTATTTACAACACGTATTTACAACACGTATTTACAACACGTATTTACAATACGTATTTACAATACGTATTTACGATTGTTTGTTTGTAAAAATTAGGTACGAGTTTGCGTGTAAGGCCAATGTATCAAGTTTGCACATAAATGGAACGAATGTATGATATGTTTAATTTAAAGTATAATTCATGTATAATGATCAAGTTTTATTACGATCAAAGCCTCGGATTACAATGGTCGAATACGAATACAATACGAATACAATGGATATACGATTACAAAAATGTGGAGCGTTACAGTCTCCCCTACATTAGAAAATTGCGTCCCGAAATTTATTCGAAAGAGACCATAGAATGTAATTATAAGGATTGAATAGATGAGCAAAGTGTTAGTTTCTAGAGCATCGTGTGGTGTTGATAGTTTTTTTTTTTTTTTGAAGAATCTATGAGCATCATTGTGTGTATAGAGATTGTTTTGCATATCACTATATTATACTAAGTTTGTAATAAAAATTTGATAGTCTATTATGATGTGAACAAATTTACATTTGAAATAAATCATGTAATGAATCAAATTCAGACTCAGAATTATAAGGTGGTGGAGGTGGTAGAGTCAGTTGCATCTGAGCAGCTAATTGTCTTAGCATGTCTTCCAACCATTTATTTATTTCTGTCAGCCGTTTTATTTGTTCAGACAAATTTCGAACCTGATCGTTTAACCTAGTCACTTCGACTCCCATTGAATCTGGAGGTAGGTTCATTTGAGGCACCGTACTTGGGCCTGCTATATCAGTTGATGGCAGTTGTTGTTCTACTTCGTTTAATAGTGACTGGAAAAACTGTGGCTGTAATGGTGATTGCAAAAATGATTCCGATGCTAACTGTTCTTGGAACATCATGTTTTCATCAAACAAAGTTTCTTGCGTCGTTGAATCCTCCTCGAAAACTAATGGTGAGAAGCTTTGAAAGACGTTCGGTGTTAATGGTTGGGATAGGTTAGTTGTAATATGTTCTTGTATGTGTGGCAGCTATGGTTGCAGATCAAATCGATAAAAAGACGATTGAGGAAGCTGCAACAATGATTGTTGTAAATTTTATGTGGAGGTACTTTCTAAGATAACTGGAGCTCTCTCTAACTGGAATGGTTGAGTTGGTGTATAAATATGAATAGGGGTTAGCCTAATGGTGTTAAAATTTACAATCCCAGGTGCCTTTGGTGGAGATAATCCTTGGATAATCTGATCACTTAAGACACCTAATGATTTTGCTATTTTTGTAATGTAAGACCCTCCCATGAGGCTTCTCAGAGGATTTGTTTGTTGACAAAAAAAATATGTAGCAAGCTCGTGGGCAATATTACAAGGAAATTGCTCAAAAATACTATGCAGATGGAAAAGTTCGGTTGAACTAACCCTTTGTTGATTATTCTTGCGCCCCGTGATAGTGTTGGCTAAAACACGGTGCATATATCAATAACGAGGGTCTGTGAAGTTCATAGAATTATTGTTGCCACACCACTCTTTTGATGAATGGCATCGCCAATATTCTGTCATTTCCACAGAGGAATAAGAGGTTGATGCCTCCGTAAAAATGGGTTGTTTAACTTCTTCATCTGTATATATGCCCAGATGAACTGCGAATTCTGTTAATGACATATTATGAGGTTGTCCACAAAGTCGAAAATGAATGGATTCATCGGTAAGCCTTTTATTATGTTTGAAATAGAAAGTGGACAAGAACTCATATACTAGTTCATCGTATGACGGTTCTAGGATGTCGAAGAAACGGCGCCAGGGCGTATTATGTGCTAGTAATCTTGCCAGTAGACCACTGGAATCAAACATTTCCATTCGATGCCAATCAATACCGCTAATAGTAAAAACTTCAAGATCCTTGAGTTTTCGATACCTCTCACGAGTGGGTAAATCAGTAAACCGAAGGAATGGATGAATTTCTGCGGCATTTGAAGATTCAGCATATATGCTACTGGGAAATTTGCCATTTGAATATTGGGTTTTGTTGAACTAAGAAAAGTTTGGCTATGGGTTATTTTGGGTATCTGTTGAGTTATATAAGAAGTTGTAGTTCTTGTATAGATTAGCTCGAGTAGTGAGTCTCTTATATAGATAAGGAAATTTCGGCTTACACCATATGATCGGTTAAGGTTTTCATGATACGTTTTAAAACAGTTTACTGTAGTTAGTTTGAAAATTTGAATTTGAAAATGTATGATCTCGAAAATAATTTGAATTTTGAAAATTTGAATTTGAGAATGTATAATCTTGAAAATAATTTGAATTTGAAAAGAGGGGATTGTATCGTATAAAATTGATAATAGTAAAACGTTGGTTTGATTAAACTTGGATTGTTCCAAAATGGAACTTTGACTAAACCGAAATAAATCAATAGTCCTTTCGAATTAGGGGAACGTGCTTTGGCCTATTGGTATTTTGTACTCTCATCGATAGTCCCCAGGTAGGCAAACTGGTCCACTAATTTGGATTTGTACGAATTGCCAGCCTAGACAGGACGTCCCGACTACCGTTACTTACCCTTCCAGTTACTACACGTTTCCATTTGGTCGAAAATTTGAAACTTTGGCGAGATTTATGAAAAATTCAAGGAGTAGAACTAGTCGACAAGGTGCGGGTTTCACCCCTAACTTGACGATTTCGTATCCTGAGTGTGGTTGGTACTCGTCGGATCAAAATTTAATTTCAACACTTTGACGAGGGTCCACTAGAATTTTGGAATTTGAATTTCTCTATCAAGGTGAGGATTTCACTCCTAACTTGATGGTGAAATTCATGTAAAAAGGAAAAGTAGATGGATCGAGAGTTGATCACCAAATTGTGGGTTTCACGCCTATTTTGGTGAAGTCGTCTCGTTTATGTATGATACGAGTGATTTCGTGTTTTAGTATAAACGAGTAAAATGACGTATGTTCGAAATAATAATAACAAGTATAAGCACATAAAACGTTTCAAGAAAATAACACGTAAGGGACATTTCAAGAATAGCACATAAAAATGTTTCATAAAAGTAGCATGTGAAGCAAGTATGGTCGAATTTGGTGCTTAACTATAGACTAGGTCAAAATCATGGCAATTTTCCTAATTCCCTATAGTTATGGCTCTGATACCAATCTGTCACACCCCAACCGATGGCGAAAACATCGGAGTGAGACGAAATAGATTGCTCGAGACATCATAACACTAAATTGTGATAAGTATTTAAAAAATAAATTTCATTCCATTTCTAAGGAATCAATTACAACGATTTGAAGCAAATACAACATCATAAGTATTGAAATACAATGCAATAAGAATACAAATTAAAGTGTGTATCTAAGCATCCTACTAGGTTTCATGCATCACCAATATCATCACTAAACCTGCAACATGTTTTAAAAAGCACAGTTCAATACAAAAGTATTGGCAAGTACACTTGTTTTAGACACGTGGCAAATGTATAAAAGTATTTTCAATCCAACATAGCATTTGGTATACAAGGTCAATCTATCATGTATAACAATATGTCAACTCTAGTGTCCACTAGTATTTAGCATCCTTCGTTACAAAAGCAACGAGACCGTTATAGAATAAAGACTTAACAAAACCCCGTCGGGTGGTGTGCTACTCCTGTAGCGCTATAATTGTTTAAGCCGAGTTAACAAGTAGTAAGAATTCTAGTATGAACTTAAGCATAACAAAGCATGTATAAGGATTGATTGAAAAAATCATGTTTGTGAATCGTGCATTTTAACAAGTAAAACATGTTGTACCCAAAGTGTATTAAAAGGAAAATGGGTCAAGTGTACTTATGGTTTCTCAAAGTTGTTCCTTTGGTAATCCCGTGAAGAGTTGGAGGTTCAAAGCTTCCTTAGAACACTTAATGTTTTATTTAGAACTCTTCGAGTTCTCGTCCTTGCTTGGAAGATTTTAAGAGAATTAGAGGGGTTGAGAGAAGAATGGTTGGAACACTTAGTGTTCTTTTAGAATTCTTTGAATTCTTGATTTAGAGAGATTAAGAGAAGATTGATAGAAGAATGGTGTGAAGAAAATGGTAGGAGAAGGTTGGTATTTATAGGTGAAGAAGGTGGTAAGCGATTGGTGGAGATAATAATAACTAAAATAATTATAATGGAGAGTGGAGGTGGAAAAGGTGATTGAAGGAGGTGGAAAAGGTGATTGGAGAAGAAAAGAGGTGGAAAAGTGTTTGGTATAATCTTTGGTATTTATTGAGTATATAATATGTATAAATGCATAATTCAAGTATTGTAGATGTACGTATAAGTAATTATACGTCAAATCACAATGTACACGTATTTAAAATACGTATTTACGATTGTTTGTTTGTAAAAATTAGGTACGAGTTTGCGTGTAACGCCAATGTATCAAGTTTGCACATAAATGGAACGAATGTATGATATGTTTAATTTAAAGTATAATTCATGTATCATGATCAAGTTTTATTACGATCAAAGCCTCGGATTACAATGGTCGAATACGAATACAATACGAATACAATGGATATACGATTACAAAAATGCGGAGCGTTACACATATCATGTACTTGTTATATTTATTTAAAATAGAAAACTTGTTTTTGTATAAAAGTTTGCTAAAACGATTAATATTGCAAAAAATGTTTGTTAAAAAATCCCTTATATACGCCCCATATAGGCCTATACGTGTCATATATGGGGCATGGGTTATATATGAGACCTATTCGAGGGGTCCTATACGCCCCATATAGGCCTATACGAGACATATAGGAGCAGTTAAACCAGAACTGACATGAGTCAGACACTGAATTTGATTTAACCCTATACGCCTCGTATAGGCCTATACGTGGCATATACGAGACAAAGGGTGTCTAAATAGGCAGTTAGGGTGTGTGGATAGTTTGAGCCTTTTAATATAGAGTAACCTTATTCTATAAATACTCTTAAAAATAAGAAATGTATAATAATACAATGGATCACAAAATATATCATAAAGTTGAGCAAAATATAATACAATACCAAAAAATATAACACAATGTTGAAAAAAAAAACACAATAAATCACAAAAAAGACACAATGACGCAAATATAGAAAATACACAATGATAAATAAAGAGACACAATGATGTAAGTAAAAGTCTAAAATCTATAAGTTAAACATCTAAAAGCAAAAAACTAAAATATCACATCGTAGAGTTTGATGAGACGTTTCCAATGTCACTTGAATGAGATTAATCGGAGTCTGTTTGATACTCTTCTTACGATTTCTTAATTTTAGGAGACTTTGTATTTGATCCTAACCTATAAATATATGGCAAATTGGATTTAAATAATCTCAGTTTTCTCAATTTGGCTGATAATAATCCCAACTCAGTTAGTGGCCGATAATAATTCGAACTGGTCTACTTTTGGCCGATAATAGTCTGCGTTAAATATAGCTTAACGGAGTTAAGTTTTTTTTTTTCCGAATTACAAACTGATGTTTTAGGGCTTTTGATAAGAACGAGGATACAAGTTGATTGATGTAAAATTCACCTTGAAATACTGCCCCAAATGACGAAAACGGTGCTTCAATTCGGGTGTTTAAACTTCCAATTAACAAAAATCAAACCATTTGAAGTATCGTTTCGAGGTAAGTTTTACATAAATCGACTCGTATCCTTGTTATGATTAAAATCCAGAAAATATCAGTTTGTAATTCGGAAAAAAGCTTAACTCCGCTAAGCTATTTTTAACGGCGGAGTATTATCGACCAAAAGTGGACCAGTTCGGATTATTATTGGCCAATAATTGAATTGGGATTATTACCGGCCAAATTGAGAAAGTTGGGATTATTTAAATCCAATCTGTCTAAATATATTATCATTTAATTAAGTTGTAGTCCTGATATAGTAGGTTTGCCCCGGCTCAACACAATGCATAGTAATGAACTATGTAGTTCATCCGTCATGGTAGATTTCTTTATATCATGAGAGAAGTTTTGTTTGGTGTTTTGTTGTGGTACATATTATGTATGAGTTAAAGGTGATTCATTGAGTTTTGTTGTGGTACATATTGTGTATGGGTGTTCATCGAATCGAATAATAAATTTTTGAATTATTCGAATTTTTATTTATTTTACATGAATTCGTATTCGATTCGATTAGTATTTGAAACTCGAATTCGAATAAATACGATTTAGTTCAACTTCACCCTAAACGATAAATTATTTTACTTTCATTTTTTGAAACTACAACAAATAATTATATTCAACATAAAATATAATAATCTGCAAAACTTGACTATCAATATGTCAAAACACCAAAATTTAAAATATAGGTTGGTTACTGGTAGCTACTTAAGTTAAGTAAAAAATTAGAAATAAGTAGTATAGACTATTTTTCAGTAGGATTTATAATGCTATGAATAATAAACTTATCACTTATGGAGGTAATTCATACTTTAGCAAGTTTAGAAGTTATATGTGTGTGTATATATGTTTGTGTGTGTAGGTAGAGGATCCTGTAAAAAGTGATCAAAGTGTGAGAAGTGTATTATAACACTATATATAATATTATAAAACACCATATAAACACCGTATAACAATATGTAACACCATATAATACCATATAACACTATGTAACACTATATATCATTATATAACAAATATAACACTATAGGTTGTCTGACAGCATGTCTATGATAGATGTATAGTGTTATATTTGTTATATAATGATATATAGTGTTACATAGTGTTATATGGTATTATATGGTGTTACATATTGTTATACGGTGTTTATATGGTGTTATATAGTATTATATATAGTGTTATAATACACTTCTCACACTTTTGGCCCTTTTTACACTATCCTTACCCTGTGTGTATATATATATATATATATTAAAAAAATATATATATTAATTGAATTCGAATTTTGAATCGAATCAAATTGAAAATCATTAATTCGCATTCGATTCTAATTCGATAACCGGATTCAAATACGAATCAACTTGAATTCCAACCTTTTTAATCGAATTCGAATCGAATCGAATTTTGAATCCAAATCGAATTCTGAACACCCCTAATATTGTGTATGAGTATAAGTTAAAGGTGATTCATTGAGTGTTCATAGAAGTGATACACCAAACCAAATGCTTTAAATTAGATGTTATCGAAAGTAATACATGATACAATGAACCTTTGTGCTAAGAACATTATATAACCATACAAAAAGTAACTTAGGGTACCTTAGGCTAACTTAATAGTTGTGTCTCTTCACATCACACCCTTAAACAAACATGTCCCAATATACCACAACTCAAACCAACATGTCCCAATATACACACCCCTTTAATAAATTTATTTGGGTTATGTCCCATTTTTTTAAAAGTCACACCCTTTACTTCATTTTACTCACACCCTTTCATTTTATACATAAGTGCCTCTCGCATATGTGCTTGATTAAACTCTTTAAATGAACGAGGCATACTTGAACCAACACACGGGCATAAGAATCAAAAATTCAATGGTTTATATCACACCCCTTCAAAAAGTCACAACTCTTCAATCTATTTTTAAATATGTTGGAAATTTTAGTGAAAATGAGTTTTTCACCAAATATTTTGGACATCAATAATATTTATATATGTGTTGTATAAATAATTATTTATGGTTTGTGTTTAAACTATGTCCAAATAGAGTTAAGATGAATGAGATATCGAAGCTTGAAGTTGTATGTTTGGAACAAACAAAGATGAATAAAATGGATTAGTTTTTGCATGAAACCAATCATCACACCTGTTCAATCTTCCATTGTCGATCTATTCGCATGGAATCATCACTTCCACTTATATTATGCATATATGATATACTCAAACCTACCCATTACTGACGTAACCACAATATGCAGAACATGCATAATTAAACAAAGGTGTCCACATGAACTATCGCACCGACACACTAATAAACGACATAAAATCAAAGGGTCACACCCTTTCAAGGTACTACACAACCGGAAAGTACCGATGCACCGTTCTGACGCACCATTTTAACTGGAAAGAAACCGATGCACCGTTTAAAGTTGGCAGTTAAGTTACTACACACCCGGAAATTAACGTCACACCATTTGAACCCGAAAGTAACTAAAGCATTGTTCCGACACACCGTTTGAAAAAAAATAAACAAACCAACACTGAATCGTTGTATCGTTTCGTTATTAATATAATAATCCAGATTATTAACCACTATAGTCACTTATGGCATCTCTCCGAACATGCAACCGTCGTATCCGTACATATCATCGCATCCCCTCCGAACAACAACCGTCAGATCCCTTCATACTTGTAGGTCCCTATCTCGAGGATGAGATAAAACCTTTTCCTTGTTATATCAAACACACTAGCGAGTGCGGAATCCAAGCTAGCATGCAACCGAGAATGTATACGAGAACAAGCACAAACACAACACACAAGATTCACCGATTAACACCACATGTATTAATACGAATGAAGGGTCCGGTTACAAGCTCAATGTTTACAGATATGTTCTATAAACTCTCAAAGTGTGTGTGTGCTTTCAACAGAATGCTCTCTCTGTTTCTCTTGTGTCCACTCCTTCTTTTCTGTCTATCGTGTCTCAGTTGAACACAACACACTACATGGGTATTTATACCCGACACAGCTAACATGCTCGAAGGATAGGGAAATCTGGTCGAAGGATCATCTATCGACCAGAAGGCTACCGAAAGATCCATACATACCTCGAAGGATGATATCCTTCGAGGTCCATCTGTATCTATCGAAAGTTTATCTTTCGAGGTCATCGAAGGATACAAACCATCCTTCGATGACATCCTTCGACACAAGCATGTTACCCACAATGTGTTAACTGTTTGGCCAAGTCTATCCAGGAGGATGGTTGACTTGGTCAAACTTACATCAAACTTACATTAAAGACATCGTTTTGTATCATGACGAAATACAGACAAAGTACAGACACAAGTGCACCAACAAACTCCCCCTTGGCTGTAGCTTTGTCTCGATCTTCGTGTCTTCAAGTCTTCAAGGCCGAGTCGAACCAAGCCGAGTCGCGTCCACACAAAGTGCATCAACAAACTCCCCCTTGGACGCTACTCGTGATGGTTCGTCTTCTATGTCTTTCATGTCGGAGGATCTTCAAAGTCTTCACGCGTCGTAAGCAGAAAGTGTATCAACAAACTCCCCGTTTCATGTAGAAAGTGTGTTGACAAACTCCCCCTTAGATTGAACTCTCCATTGAGTCATGCTCGTGAATCTTTTGACTTGTCAATTCTTCAGATCCTTGTGGTGTTGGTGAAGGGACAGCGGCAACTCGATCATTTTATCCTTTGAGTGCCTCCACTTCGTGTCTTCATTCCAAACCTTTTTCATCGAACATGTTCTCCTCGCCTTTAGCATCTGCACATGCAAGAAAGCTAAACGCATAATGAGAACAACCGCTTGGAATATAGTTAACATTTAAACTAATGACACATATGAGATCAAATCTCAATCAAACACCAACCGACAGCAGTTTGAAAGTTTAGAAAAATATTCATTTTAATCCTTTAACTTTCAAAACTCGTTAACTTCGACTGTTTATGAAGATGCAATTGTTTTCCAGCTTACGATCGGGATTTTGGGTAGGATAGACTCGAGTTCCAACGTCGGTCAATCAAAAATAAACTTGAAGAAAAATCCTTTTGGATTTTATAAAGTTTAAATTAAAACACACCTAAAATCTTTTTGAAATTTTCATTTTTCAAATGTAAAGATGGAAAGCAATAAATAAATATATACAAAGATGCATTAAATAAATATTTACAGACATTCTTTTTGCGAGTTTCGAGGGTAAGAGAATCATATCAGTGTACGGTCATGCCAAAACGCTCTTGTTTTTCAATTAGTTAACATTAAAATAAGCATCCTATAACAATTATCGGTATTGTTGTCCACATAAGCTCAACTTATCATTTGTAATCATGGCGAGGGGATACGTTAAGGTATGATTTATACTTACCGACCGGTGTTCATCCACATCACGACACATTCCCGTATCAAGGTATGCACGAGGGTTCATCTTACCGGTGAGTATACCGATTATCATCTGTTTGACCGTATATGATGTGAGATTCTCACTTATTTTGATTTTGAAAACAAGCCCTATGTGATATAATCACTTATTGATGAGGAACTTGGTTTTCGATGCATGAGGGCACAGGAGCAAGTCCGTGAACAGGTCAGTACTTTCGTACAGCAGAGAGACGAACTTGACACCCGGAAAGAATTTGTGATATATTATCACTTATTTGTTTGGACATGTGATTGTTGATCACTTATTGAGGTCGTATGCAATATGTACACGTATGTATGGTATCATGGAAGATCTAGACTTGCGTCCCCATTATTTTTTTTTTTGGTAAAAGATACAACCATGATACCCAGATGATAAGCAGCATAAAGACCGAATATCTCAGAACCTCGGCAATCTCTCAAACGAAATTTCGGTACTAAGACCATATGCCAATGAATGGTTCCCACCCAGTCTTCAGTCGATTTAAGTTTATATCACCCTGCACACTTTAAAATGATTGTGAGCCTACCGATACATCTTATATAGAGCTGCTTATCGTTTTTCATTTTAAGTTTAAAGAGGTTTGGTCAGACCACTGATGTACTATCATTTTCTCTTTTGCCCGCCAGGAAACTCATTTTTGCTTTTCTATTGTTTTTGAGTTTTTGAAATTTTTCAATGTTTTTGGATTTTCAAATTGGATTTACTCCCCCTAAAATCAACAAACTAAAATAAATTTAAAACACAAAGGTATTTACAAAAATGATTTTCCGATGTTGGTTAACTCATGTTTTACCTCAATGCCGTTTACCAAAATTAAGTTTTAATCAGAAATGATTTAGCAAATTTTGGAAACATAATCAGTTGGCATGTCGGTAAGCGGTGCGGAACAAGACAGCATTGTCTGGCCAAAGAGTGCTGTGCGAGATAGTAATTCACAAAGCAGCTTAATAATCGACAAGTAAAAGAGAGATTAGAATTTTAAAACCGTATCCTTCAACTGTTTCATGCATTGACAGGAAACTGAGTGCTCTCCCAAACTGGATATCCACCCGGTGTGGATTTCAAAGTCGATTTTGTAGCTACTGAAATCTCTTGACAGCAACAAGATCAGAAACCTTTGGTCCGGCTGGTCGTCCACATTGCACCAGCGAAGGTCTTTGTCTTTCTCTTTCAGAAGTAGTGTGCGGTTGTTCAACCCATGCCAAGGCGTCCGCACACCTGGTTGGTTTGTTCAACAAACACATTTTCTTCAATCACACCACGAAGAAATGTACACTGCACGTTTATCTTGTAGATTGAACTTCAGACGTGCTGCAGGTGCGTACATTTTGATTTGAATCTATCCCGGGGACCCGATCAAAGCCTTGAACATTCACATTTTGAAATGATTTTCATTTTGTCGAAGCCTTTCAATTTCTTTCATCAGCCATTCCTTTTTCCTTTTTCTCTTCCTCTCCATCAAAGGCAACAATTTCTTCTGTCGCCTATCTTGTGCAAGGATGCTCCACTATCAACAATCTTACGACTATCGAAAGTTCCTCCTGGAATATCCTACACACTCACTCAAAAATTAGTTGGAGAGAGGGACCCAAGCCTTTGTGGACTTGGGTCGTCCTTGATCATCAAGAAAAGTGATTTCAATCACTTGATGATTAGGAAAAAGAACCTGCGGTGCTCCCCCTGACTGAATTACCTGTTTTTGTTTCCAAGCTGTTTGTTCTTTACCAGTATTTGCATTAATTGTTTTAGCATTTACTGGTTTTACAGTTTTAGGTTTTGCTTGAACAGGTTTTTCTTCTTTGACCTCTGATTTTAAGGCATTTTCAATTACCTTTTGATTCTTTTGTTTTAACTTCTTTTCCCTTTCTTTCAAGACACGTGGATCTTGTTTCGGGGGAAATGATCGTTTTTGGTAATTGGTTTCTTGGGGAGCACTTGTTTTTGTCTTCAACTTTTGCAGGTATGGACAGTATCTTACAATATGCCCAATTGTGCCACACTCAAAACACATTCTCCGCTCTACAAACCTCGGAGAAACACGTTGATGACCAGACTGAGAACCAGACAATGAACTTTGTGATCTAGACGAGCTTGGACCTAAATCACATCCGTTGGTGTGTTGGGTGTAATTATTCTGATCATTTCGTTTTAAAATTCTAACTTGTTTTATAAAATCAAGGTTAGATTTATCCTGAAATGTTTCAAGTTTGTCTGAACCCGTGGATCCAACAAAGTTCACTTTCGGTTCTCGTTTCTTAACAGGAGCTCTTTTGTTTTGCACCCATTGTTGTTGAACCTTAGGTGCTTGAACATTCTTGTTTTGAGCCTTCTTTCCCTGTCCCTTACCCTTTCCGGAGTTGACTTGTTGTTTTCGCTCAACTGTTGGTTTTTGGTTTCCGTATTGTTTTCTAATTTGTTCACACGGAATTGGATCACATTGAGTGACGGTAACTTTGCCACTTTTGTTTCCCAAAAACTTGTCAGTACATCCTTCAAAAATTTGCTCAATTAAATCTTGATTTACATTTTTAATTGGAAAATCTTTGTTAGAGTAAATTTTATCATCTCCTTTGAGCGTGTACAACAAGTTATTCTCTTCACTTGTAGAAACAAGGGACTCCATTGGTCTTGACATTTCAGTCTTACTCGGTTTCACTGGTGGATCACACAGGATGTGATTCTCAATTGGAATATCTGTTGTAACCGAGTTAGACTGTTGTTTCACAATTACTTCAGATTCATCATCCGAAGAATCAGCATCCTCAACAATGGGAGGACTCTGTTCCTTAACACATGATGAATCTGTCACATTCTCAGATTCAGATTCAGTTTCAGATTGGCCCGAGGATGATGTACCAGTTGTGAACCCGAGGCCTGCTGCAAAGTCATCTAGACCGAGTGGCACAGTAGGTTCAAAACGGGGCATATCCTCGTCATCAGGCAATTTGGAGTAATTGTGATTCATTGGGGGAGGACATGATTTGAATCCCATACACTTCTTATCCCCCTTTTTCTTTTGAACATCAATAATGTGATCCAATACATAGCGGGAATTGGAATAACTTTCCAATTTCTGCTTGATTGTTTCACATTCACATCGAGCGGTGGCCAATTCTACCATCTGCTTTTCAATTGTGTCTATAAGATCATTGTTAGCATGTTGTTTTCGCAAAACAGCTTTTTGTAATTCTGTAACATCATGTCTTAATGACGCAATTGTGGTTTTAAATTCCTTTTCATTTCTGGTTAAAAACACGTTAGCTTCAGCTGCTTTAGAAAGGTTTACAATCAATTCTTGATTGTGTTTGGATAGGATTTCAATCTGACCTTCCTGTTCAGCATATTTAACATTTAAACTATCACAATTTTCACAGCTAACTACAGTGGGTTCATCGACACATACCTGACCTGATGAACTGTCGACATTAGCCATAAAGGCTGAATGGAGAGAAGACGAAGAGTAAGCAGCTTGATCCATCAATTTAGATCTTCTTTCAGTTCCTGCTGCAGCTTCTTTCAAAAGCTCATCAATATCTGCATCGACTGACGCACTTGATGTCACATCCACATGATCATTTCCTGAAGTGGAGGATTCTTCATCTGAGCTTCCACTATAACCAGAACTGTCTTCATCTCCAGAAGATGCAACACCATTGGTGGAAGATTCTCCACCACTGGCGTGCTTTAAATCCTTTACGACTTCAGCAAAACATGCTGTTCCACCATTTCCTCCTTCTCCAAGCTGAAGCGACCAATCACAACCCTCATCTATTTGAACCAATAACCCCCGGTTGGTATTTGATGACCCTGCTTGGCCTTGGTTGTTGACAGGTATCAACGTACGAACATTGTTCCTGTTATGGTTCTGCTGGTTGCCTTGATTTCTGAAGGGGTTTTGGTTTCCATGCTGAGCTGGTCTTGTGCATTCCCTTTTGAAATGACCCCGTTCACCACAGTTAAAGCACGTTACAGCTTGCTTGTCGAACCCATACTTGGTGTCTTTCTTGCTTTCCAAGTTGGTTCTCCCCGTCCTTTCCATAAACTCCTTTGCTCTTCGAATTGCACTAGCAAGAGCCCATTTGATATCCATCATTTCAAACTCTTCTTTATCCACTTGCTGATAATCTTCATTGGTTAGATTGCTATTCCCAATCTGACCTGCGATCAATCCACTATAAGCACTAACTAAGGTATTCAACATCTGCATATGCTCCTTGGCTACTTCGACACTGACTTTGGAAAAGTTGGAAGTGTCTAGTCTGACTGTGTTAGGATTGGAAGTGGTTTGAAAGTTTGAAGAGCTTCCATAAAACCCTTGCTGTTGCGGTTGTTGCTGCTGAGCTGTCGGTTGCACATTCGGTCTAGAAAACATCGTGTAAGCTGAAGGATCAAACTAATCTGTTGTTGAAGGTCCGGTGTTAGAGATGAAGGCTGTTTGAAGCTTCGCATGTTGAGAGGCTGGTCTTTCTCCACTGATACCTCCTGCAATCCCAAAGTACATTTCTGGATTTTGAGGAGTTTGTGTTCTTTTTGCCTTCAGCTTTTCTTCTACATCCTTATTCTCCAATTTTTGAATCAACTCATAAACGTTGATTGTGTCTAGAACACCATTTTCTTTGAGAATTTCAAGATAACTACTCCACTTTGCTGGTAAGCTATCAGCGAATCTCTTCACCATTTCTTGTGGAGTGGCAGTGACTCTAAAACCAAACATCTCGCTCAACAAGTGATGAAACCTTGTAGATAACTCTGCCAAAGTCTCATTCTCCATACACGTGAAACCTTCAAACTCTTTCTTCAGTAATTCTTGCTTGATCTTTCTAGATTGAGCATTTCCTTCACACCGTAACGTGAGCATATCCCACAAGCTTTTAGTAGTAGTGCAGTAAACAAACTGGTGGTAAATGTCTTTGTGAAGAGCTTGTGTGAGAATCATGAATGCCTTCTTTTCTAACTCAAATTTCTTCTTATCATCATCAGACATAGTGCTGTAAGTTTCTGGATTAGATCCTGCAACTTCCAAATCATGGTCAAATGCGGTGAAGAAGCACATCCATAGATCTTGACCTTGCCCCTGAACATAAGTTCTCAGCCTTTCTTTCCACCATCCCCAATCATTAATATGATTTAGTTTTGGCGGCTTTGTGCTTGTACCAGTCTCACTATCGTTCTGCATCATAGATTGAATGCTGTTGCTTTGATTTGTGACCAATGCCCATTGATTTGCAGTTATCATTGCAGCTTGAGGTGGGACAATAGCCTGCATCCATGCTTTGCTGAAATCTGACGCAGATTGTGTAGCGGATGATTGCGTAGCTGATGATTGTGGAGTTAGAGTCCACGCGGATGGGTCCCACTGACCGTTTGTTCCCATTTTATAAAAATTAATATATTAAGTGAAAATTGATTTAAAAATGAAAACAAGTTTTCTCTTTAAAAAAAAATTAATTTTCACAAACTATGTTAATATTTCGAATGATAACAACCAGCCGAAGGATCTTGATCGAAAGACCTGAAAAACACAAACTGTTAGACTTAAACAAACAAGGATCGAAAGATCAACACCTGTTCGAAAGATCAACAGGGTTCGAAAGATCACTGTTGAGTTTCGAACAATGTTTTCGAAAGATTCTCCAACGAAGGATCCTTATCCTTCGAAAATGTACTGTAGACCGAAAGATGAACACTGAAAGATGACTTCGAAAGACTCCCCAGTCGAAGGATCCTTGTCTTTCGAAAATGAACAGAAGACCGAAAGATGTATGTTTCGAAAATATTCCTTGGACCGAAAGATAAGTCTCACACTTCGAAGGATGCTCGAAGGATGACTATCTGTCGAACCTCCTTTGGTCGAAAGATGATCTTTCGACTTCGAAGGATATCTTTCGAACAGCTCTGACACGGTTGACAAAGGGTGACAGGTTGGTGAAAAAGGTGATGGGTTGGTAAATCTTTCGGCAGAAAGTATGGTCAGACCATGCTTTTCTGCAAAAACAGATTTTGTATGATTATTTTAATCAGTTCCCCCTATCCAATACACCAACAACTTTCGAAAATAACTAAACAAGATCAAAAGATGTAAACTTTGAAGAACACTTGAAGATATTATGAACACAAAGGGTTTTCCGGTAAAACTACAAACTTCCGAACAAGATTTAAACCGGATAAATAAAGTTTTTCAGAAAAATACAACTTTTCAAAACCCGAAAAACACCCAAGAACACCTCGGTTTTAACAAGGAGAAGAGCCAAAGCTCTGATACCACTTGTAGGTCCCTATCTCGAGGATGAGATAAAACCTTTTCCTTGTTATATCAAACACACTAGCGAGTGCGGAATCCAAGCTAGCATGCAACCGAGAATGTATACGAGAACAAGCACAAACACAACACACAAGATTCACCGATTAACACCACATGTATTAATACGAATGAAGGGTCCGGTTACAAGCTCAATGTTTACAGATATGTTCTATAAACTCTCAAAGTGTGTGTGTGCTTTCAACAGAATGCTCTCTCTGTTTCTCTTGTGTCCACTCCTTCTTTTCTGTCTATCGTGTCTCAGTTGAACACAACACACTACATGGGTATTTATACCCGACACAGCTAACATGCTCGAAGGATAGGGAAATCTGGTCGAAGGATCATCTATCGACCAGAAGGCTACCGAAAGATCCATACATACCTCGAAGGATGATATCCTTCGAGGTCCATCTGTATCTATCGAAAGTTTATCTTTCGAGGTCATCGAAGGATACAAACCATCCTTCGATGACATCCTTCGACACAAGCATGTTACCCACAATGTGTTAACTGTTTGGCCAAGTCTATCCAGGAGGATGGTTGACTTGGTCAAACTTACATCAAACTTACATTAAAGACATCATTTTGTATCATGACGAAATACAGACAAAGTACAGACACAAGTGCACCAACAAACTCCCCCTTGGCTGTAGCTTTGTCTCGATCTTCGTGTCTTCAAGTCTTCAAGGCCGAGTCGAACCAAGCCGAGTCGCGTCCACACAAAGTGCATCAACAATATTTATAAAAACCACCCTCAATATAACTCAGCCACAATAACGAATGAAGGCAACGACGTATCTCTCCATTCGCTGGATAATAAAGATCCAAAGCACATCACTTGGTTCATGATTCATGAGGCTGCAATTCAATTCGATTGATTGACGAGATTTCGATTGTTTGTAGTGAGTGTACCAAAGTGCTGAGAATGCGAAGTGGGTTCGTTGACCACCAGGAGGGAGAAGGCCATGCTAGCGGTTGTGCATCGGAGGGGGGGTTCTCAGCCACAACCACCAAACTGTAGTGACGGTGAAATGGTGAAAAGTTTGGGATGAGATGATCATTTTATGTTGCAAAGCCTATTATAAAAAAAATCTAAAACGAATCTCACTTTTAGGGGGGTCGGTGTGATCTCGGTAAGTGGCTTCGGGGAAGAAGTTTACCGAGTGGGGAATGATCGCCGGCCCTAATTTTTTTTTTAAATTCTTTACCACTCTCTAGGTGTTTGAAATTGAAATTGTGCCTATTATGAAACTTATTCAAGAAATACATTTGTTTGCAATTGATTTTTTTTTCAAGAAACACCTCTTTGTCTATTATTGTCAAATGGGTTTTCTTATCAACAACTAACCACATGTCTTGCCCCATCTTTTGATATGATGCCTTTTAAGTGGCTGTTTGGTAGCCTCTTAATGACCATTCAGATGTTACCTTTTAATGGTTTAAAACCTCTGAACGAATAAGACGTAACCTCAAGTCTGAATGGCTAAGAGGTAACCTCTGAATGGTAAATCATCACATGTCACATTCTTCTACCTTCTCATTGGTAAAATTCTTAATAGTTTCATTAAGAGGTAACCTCTGACCATTCAGAGGCTACCAAACAGCCCCTAAGTTTTAAGAATTACAAATTTGTTTTAGGCGAAAATCGCATAAAAATTTGCTACCAAGTTCAGTTTTGTGGTATTTTGTTGTTGGATTTTGTTATTATTTTCATAAGAATTGAAAATTAACCCACTTTGTATGCAGTTTGTGAATAGAATAGTCATATTAAAATAAGTCATTTTCAACACCCCACTGCAACGTGCGGGTTAGCGTCAACTCGTTTAATTAAAAAATTAAATATGTCAACTCTAACACGACTTATTTAATTAAGTTGGTTAAACAAATTTAACCCAACACGACTTGTTAATTACACATGTCAAAGATAGCAACTAAAAAAATTTTTATTCACGTTTTGTGGTTCAGATTTTGTCACGATTCCTAGTTAAACTTAAAGAGCATCCACAACATTATAAGTTTTCAAGCCTTACAAATGGTCATCTTAGTTGCCACATCAAGATCCAAACCTCATTCCAAAACATATATTACTCTCACAACACTATAAATTTCAAACACCCCTTAAAATATTAAATAACAAATTTATAAATATTTACAAGGATCAAATTAAATACAAAGGAAAAAGATGTGTGCAAAGGATAAGAAAGAATACAGAGGATTGATATACTAATTCAATGGTTGAGATTATGTAGTCTCAAAATCTAAGAATCACATAACAAAAACAAGGGCTGAATGGGCAAAAAAGGAATAACCATTATTGTTAACTTTTAAATTAACTTCCCTCACTTTTTATATAAACGTCTACAACTAATTCATATGTTACTATTTAAAAAAAAACCCACACCAATGAGCATTTTATTATATTTAATTTGAGCATGAGATTTGTATAGTTTTTTAATATAAAAATATATATTTTTAACATGTTAGGTAATTAGACTACAGGGTATAGGGTGCCACTCTTGTCCGTGGTTTGTAATTGCCCCATTATGAGAGAGATGTGAAAATGGGGGCCCCACAAACTTCACCTACGATGCATGTTGTCTGAATAAGTGAGTTTTGGATTTTTCAAAATCACCAAGTTGGAGATGTTTTCAATGTTATACACATTTATCATACCTTGTGGGTCATCAAAACTATTGAAAATATGTGGGTCACAAGAGTGGAAGGGTTCACATCCTTTCTCGGCACACACTGACGAAGCTTGAGATTTCTGACCGGGGTCGAAAACATATATATCTAAAAAAATTATAAACCGGAGGGTCAAAAACGTATATACTTAAAAAAATTCTATACGAAAACTAAATACCGGAAACTAATGAGCAAAAAATACATCTTATGCAAATTGGGTGCATTAGATTAGCCACACAAATTACGTGACACATGTTATATTTGTATATTTTTTCTAATTTTAAAATCCTATAGTTATAAAATAAGGGTTCTTTTTAAAACGTCTTCACAGATAGGATTCGAGTGCATCATCTGGTCTTCCTGTTCCCAGGTAAACTCTGGGCCACGGCATGAGTTCTAACGAACTCGAACTATAGGTATCATGCTACGCTTGAGGGTTTTGATTTCTCGATCCATGATCTGAACTGGTTCCTCAACAAAGCGTAGTAGATCGTTGATCGTGAGTTCCTTAAAAGGAGCAATGAGAGTTTCATCTGACAAACACTTATTCAGATTTGACACGTGAAAAACATTGTGTACCGCACTCAGCTCTTCAGGCAGGTTTAGTCTGTAAGCTACCTTACCGATTCTCTCGGTAATTTCAAAAGGTCCAACGTATCACGGATTAAGCACCCCTTTTGCCAAAACGCACCACACCTTTCCAAGGTGAGAATTTTAGTAAAACCTGGTCCCCGACCTGGAATTCTAAAAGTTTCCTACGCCTATCAGCGTAGCTTTTCTAGCGGTCACGAGCCGCCGCCATTCGTTGTCTAATCTGGGCAATCTTTTCTATGGTATAAGTACAAGTTCTGGGACGGTGATTTGGCTTTCGCCAATTTCCGCCCAACACAAAGGTGACCGACATTTACGTCCATACAATGCCTCAAATGGCGCTGCATGAATGCTAGTGTGGTAACTGTTGTTATAATAGAATTCTACCAAAGGTAATTATCGTTCCCACCCGTTTCCAAAGTCTATAACACATGCTCTCAGCATGTCTTCAAGTGTTTGGATGGTACGTTCAGTCTGACCATCAGTCTGCGGCTGATAAGTAGTGCTCATGTCTAAACGTGAGCCAAAGGATTTGTGCATAGCCTGCCACAAATCAGACGCAAAATGTGGGTCACGATCGAAGATGATAGAAGTTGGCACTCCGTGCCTAGCGACTACTTCTTTCAAGTAGATGGTTGCAAGTTTAAAAAATTTGTCAGTTTCCTTGATTGCGAGGAAGTGCGTAGATTTGGTTAAACGGTCTACGATCACCCAAATAGTATCGTTTCCGCTTTGAGACCTTGGTATGCCGGTAACGAAATCCATGTAAATCTGTTCCCATTTCCACGTTGGCAACTCTGGTTGCTGTAGTAATCCTGACGGCTTTTGATATTCGATCTTGACTCTAGCACAAGTCAAGCACTTGCTAACGTACTTAGCAATAATAGCTTTCATGTTAGGCCACAAATACAAGGCCTTAAGGTCGTGATACATATTGTCAGAACTGGGATGTATGGAGTAGCGAGACTTGTGCGCTTCGTCTATCATAAGCTCTCGGAGGTTTCTGTGAGACGAAACCCAGATTCGTTCCATGAAATAGTGTATGTCATCGTTCTTGAGTTCAAGCTGCTTTTCCATGCGCCGCATGGATTCAGCTAGAAGGTAGGGGATGTGCGACTAGTAGACGGTGTGCGGGATAAAGAAAATTGGCCGCGCACATTGATTTAGAACGGTTGGGGAAATACTAATAATACGAATAATATTAATTGACATATTAATCACATATTACACATAACCATATACTCAACTCATCAGTCATCAAATATATAAGTCTCGCCTATTAAATCCACATAATCGTAACATAAAATTGATAAAAAGACGATTGAGGAAGCTGCAACAATGAGTGCTGTAAATTTTATGTGGAGGTACTTTCTAAGATAACTGGAGCTCCCTCCGACTGGAATGGTTGAGTTGGTGTATAAATATGAACAGGGGTTAGCCTAATGGTGTTAAAATTTACAATCCCAGGTGCCTTTGGTGGAGATAATCCTTGGATAATCTGATCACTGAAGACACCTAATGATTTTGCTATTTTTGTAATGTAAGACCCTCCCATGAGACTTCTCAGAGTATTTGTTTGTTGACAAAAAAAATATGTAGCAAGCTCGTGGGCAATATTACAAGGAACTTGCTCAAAAATACTATGCAGATTGAAAAGTTCGGTTGAACTAACCCTTTGTTGATTATTCTTGCGCCCCGTGATAGTGTTGGCTAAAACACGGTGCATATATCGATAACGAGGGTCTGTGAATTACATAGAATTATTGTTGCCACACCACTCTTTTGATGAATGGCATCGCCAATATTCTGTCATTTCCACAGAGGAATAAGAGGTTGATGCCTCCGTAAAAATGGGTTGTTTAACTTCTTCATCTGTATATATGCCCAGATGAACTGCGAATTCTGTTAATGACATATTATGAGGTTGTCCACAAAGTCGAAAATGAATGGATTCATCGGTAAGACTTTTATTTTGTTTGAAATAGAAAGTGGACAAGAACTCATATACTAGTTCATCGTATGATGGTTCTAGGATGTCGAAGAAACGGCGCCAGGGCGTATTATGTGGTAGTAATTCTGCCGGTAAACCACTGGAATCAAACATTTCCATTCGATGCCAATCAATACCGCTAATAGTAAAAAACTTCAAGATCCTTGAGTTTTCGATACCTCTCACGAGTGGGTAAATCAGTAAACCGAAGGAATAGATGAATTTCTGCTGCATTTGAAGATTCAACATATGCTACTGGGAAATTTGCCGTTTGAATATTGGGTTTTGTTGAACTAAGAAAAGTTTGGGTATGAGTTATTTTGGGTATGTGTTGAGTTATATCAGAAGTTGTAGTTCTTGTGTAGATTAGCACGAGTTGTGAGTCTCTTATATAGATAAGAAAATTTCAGCTTACACCATATGATCGGTTAAGGTTTACACGATACGTTTTAAAACAGTTTACTGTAGTTAGTTTGAAAATTTGAATTTGAAAATGTATGATCTCGAAAATAATTTGAATTTTGAAAATTTGAATTTGAGAATGTATGATCTTGAAAATAATTTGAATTTGAAAAGAGGGGATTGTATCGTATAAAATTGATAATACTAAAACGTAGGTTTGATTAAAACTTGGAATGTTCCAAAATGGAACTTTGACTAAACCGAAATAAATCAATAGTCCTTTCGAATTAGGGGAACGTGCTTTGGCCTATAGGTATTTTGTACTCTCATTGATAGTCCCCAGGTAGGCAAACTGGTCCATTAATTTGGATTTGTACGAATTGCCAGCCTAGATAGGACGTCCCGACTACCGGTACTTACCCTTCCAGTTACTACACGTTTCCATTTGGTCGAAAATTTGAAACTTTGGCGAGGTTTATGAAAAATTCAAGGAGTAGAACTAGTCGACAAGGTGCGGGTTTCACCCCTAACTTGACGATTTCGTATCCTGAGTGTGGTTGGTACTCGTCGGATCAAAATTTAATTTCAACACTTTGATGAGGGTCCACTAGAATTTTGGAATTTGAATTTCTCTATCAAGGTGAGGATTTCACTCCTAACTTGATGGTGAAATTCATGTAAAAAGGAAAAGTAGATGGATCGAGAGTTGATTACCAAATTGTGGGTTTCACGCCTATTTTGGTGAAGTCGTCTCGTTTGTGTATGATACGAGTGATTTCGAGTTTTAGTATAAACGAGTAAAATGACTTATGTTCGAAATAATAATAACAAGTATAAGCACATAAAACATTTCAATAAAATAACACGTAAGGGACATTTCAAGAATAGCACATAAAAATGTTTCATAAAAGTAGCATGTGAAGCAAGTATGGTCGAATTTGGTGCTTAACTATAGACTAGGTCAAAATCATGGCAATTTTCCTAATTCCCTATAGTTATGGCTCTGATACCAATCTGTCACACCCCAACCGATGGCGGAAACATCGGAGTGAGACTGAGACGAAATAGATTGCTCGAGACATCATAACACTAAATTGTGATAAGTATTTAAAAAATAAATTTCATTCCATTTCTAAGGAATCAATTACAACGATTTGAAGCAAATACAACATCATAAGTATTGAAATACAATGCAATAAGAATACAAATTAAAGTGTGTATCTAAGCATCCTACTAGGTTTCATGCATCACCAATATCATCGTTAAACCTGCAACATGTTTTAAAAAGCACAGTTCAATACAAAAGTATTGGCAAGTACACTAGTTTTAGACACGTGGCAAATGTATAAAAGTATTTTCAATCCAACATAGCATTTGGTATACATGGTCAATCTATCATGTATAACAATATGTCAACTCTAGTGCCCACTAGTATTTAGCATCCCTCGTTACAAAAGCAACGAGACCGTTATAGAATAAAGACTTAACAAAACCCCGTCGGGTGGTGTGCTACTCCTATAGCGCTATAATTGTTTAAGCCGAGTTAACAAGTAGTAAGAATTCTACTATGAACTTAAGCATAACAAAGCATATATAAGGATTGATTGAAAAAAGCATGTTTGTGAATCGTGCATTTTAACAAGTAAAACATGTCGCACCCAAAGTGTATTAAAAGGAAAATGGGTCAAGTGTACTTACGGCTTCTCAAAGTTGTTCCTTTGGTAATCCTGTGAAGAGTTGGAGGTTCAAAGCTTCCTTAGAACACTTAATGTTTTATTTAGAACTCTTCGAGTTCTCGTCCTTGCTTGGAAGATTTTAAGAGAATTAGAGGGGTTGAGAGAAGAATGGTTGGAACACCTAGTGTTCTTTTAGAATTCTTTGAATTCTTGATTTAGAGAGATTAAGAGAAGATTAATAGAAGAATGGTGTGAAGAAAATGGTAGGAGAAGGTTGGTATTTATAGGTGAAGAAGGTGGTAAGTGATTGGTGGAGATAATAATAAATAAAATAATTATAATGGAGAGTGGAGGTGGAAAAGGTGATTGAAGGAGGTGGAAAAGGTGATTGGAGAAGAAAAGAGGTGGAAAAGTGTTTGGTATAATCTTTGGTATTTATTGAGTATATAATATGTATAAATGCATAATTCAAGTATTGTAGATGTACGTATAAGTAATTATACGTGAAATCACAATGTACACGTATTTAAAATACGTATTTACGATTGTTTGATTGTAAAAATTAGGTACGAGTTTGCGTGTAACGCCAATGTATCAAGTTTGCACATAAATGGAACGAATGTATGATATGTTTAATTTAAAGTATAATTCATGTATAATGATCAAGTTTTATTACGATCAAAGCCTCGGATTACAATGGTCGAATACGAATACAATACGTATACAATGGATATACGATTACAAAAATGCGGAGCGTTACACATATCATGTACTTGTTATATTTATTTAAAATAGAAAACTTGTTTTTGTATAAAAGTTTGCTAAAACGATTAATATTGCATAAAATGTTTGTTAAAAAAACCCTTATATACGCCCCATGCAGGCCTATATGTGTCATATATAGGGCATGGGTTATATATGAGACCTATTCGAGGGGTCCTATACGCCCCATATAGGCCTATACGAGACATATAAGACTAGTTAAACCAGAACTGACATGAGACAGACACTGAATTTGATTTAACCCTAGACGTCTCGTATAGGCCTATACAAGGCATATACGAGACAAAGGGTGTCTAAATAGGCAGTTAGGGTGTGTGGATAGTTTGAGCCTTTTAATATAGAGTAACCCTATTCTATAAATACTCTTAAAAATATGAAATGTATAATAATACAATGGATCACAAAATATATCATAAAGTCGAGCAAAATATAATACAATACCAAAAAATATAACACAATGTTGAAAAAAAAACACAATAACTCACAAAAAGACACAATGACGCAAATATAGAAAATACACAATGATAAATAAAAAGACTCAATGATGTAAGTAAAAGTCTAAAATCTATAAGTTAAACATCTAAAAGCAAAAAACTAAAATATCACATCGTAGAGTTCGACGAGACGGTTCCAATGTCACTTGAATGAGATTAATCGGAGTCTGTTTGATACTCTTCTTACGATTTCTTATTTTTAGGAGACTTTGTATTTGATCCTAACCTGTAAATATATGGCAAATTGGATTTAAATAATCTCAGTTTTCTCAATTTGGCCGATAATAATCCCAACTCAGTTAGTGGCCGATAATAATTCGAACTGGTCTACTTTTGGCCGATAATAGTCTGCGTTAAATATAGCTTAACGGAGTTAAGTTTTTTTTCCGAATTACAAACCGATGTTTTAGGGATTTTGATTAGAACGAGGATACAAGTTGATTGATGTAAAATTCACCTTGAAATACTGTCCCAAATGACGAAAACGGTGCTTCAATTCGGGTGTTTAAACTTCCAATTAACAAAAATAAACCATTTGAAGCATCGTTTCGAGGTAAGTTTTACATAAATCGACTCGTATCCTTGTTATGATCAAAATCCAGAAAATATCAGTTTGTAATTCGGAAAAAAGCTTAACTCCGCTAAGCTATTTTTAACGGCGGGGTATTATCGACCAAAAGTGGACCGGTTCGGATTATTATTGGCCAATAATTGAAATGGGATTATTATCGGCCAATTCGAGAAAGTTGGGATTATTTAAATCCAATTTGTCTAAATATATTAACATTTAATCAAGTTGTAGTCCTGATATAGTAGGTTTGCCCCGGCTCAACACAATGCATAGTAATGAACTATGTAGTTCATCCGTCATGGTAGATTTCTTTATATCATGAGAGTAGTTTTGTTTGGTGTTTTGTTGTGGTACATATTGTGTATGACTTAAACGTGATTCATTGAGTTTTGTTGTGGTACATATTGTGTGGGGGTGTTCATCGAATCGAATAATAAATTTTCGAATTATTCGAATTTTTATTTATTTTACATGAATTCGTATTCGATTCGATTAGTATTTGAAACTCGAATTCGAATAAATACGATTTAGTTCAACTTCACCCTAAACGATAAATTATTTTACTTTCATTTTTTGAAACTACAACAAATAATTATATTCAACATAAAATATAATAATCTGCAAAACTAATTAACTATCAATATGTCAAAACACCAAAATTTAAAATATAGGTTGGTTACTGGTAGCGACTTAAGTTAAGTAAAAATTTAGAAATAAGTAGTATAGACTATTTCAGTAGGATTTATAATGCTATGAATAATAAACTTATCACTTATGGAGGTAATTCATACTTTAGCAAGTTTAGAAGTTATATGTGTGTGTATATATGTTTGTGTGTGTAGGTAGAGGATCCTGTAAAAAGTGATCAAAGTGTGAGAAGTGTATTATAACACTATATATAATATTATAAAACACCATATAATGATATATGTATAGTGTTATATTTGTTATATAATGTTATATTTGTTATATAATGATATATAGTGTTACATAGTGTTATATGGTATTATATGGCGTTACATATTGTTATACGGTGTTTATATGGTGTTATATAGTATTATATATACTGTTATAATACACTTCTCACACTTCTCACACTTTAGGCCATTTTTACACTATCCTTACCCTGTGTGTGTATATACATATATTAAAATATATATATATATATATATATATATATATTAATTGAATTCGAATTTTGAATCGAATCGAATTAAAAATCATTAATTCGAATTCGATTCTAATTCGATTACCGGATTCAAATACGAATCAACTTGAATTCCAACCTTTTTAATCGAATTCGAATCCAATTGAATTTTGAATCCAAATCGAATTCTGAACACCCCTAATATGGTGTATGAGTATGAGTTAAAGGTGATTCATTGAGTGTTCATAGAAGTGATACACCAAACCAAATGCTTTAGATTAGATGTTATCGAAAGTAATACATGAAACAATGAACCTTTGTGCTAAGAACATTATATAACCATACAAAAAGTAACTTAGGGTACCTTAGGCTAACTTAATAGTTGTGTCTCTTCACATCACACCCTTAAACAATACCCTTGCATTAATAAACACATACCACAACTTAAACCAACATGTCCCAATATACACACCCCTTTAATAAATTTATTTGGGTTATGTCCCATTTGTTTAAAAGTCACACCCTTTACTTCATTTTACTCACACCCTTTCATTTTATACATAAGTGCCTCTCGCATATGTACTTGATTAAACTCTTTAAATGAACGAGGCATACTTGAACCAACACACGGGCATAAGAATCAACAATTCAATGGTTTAGATCACACCCCTTCAAAAAGTCACAACTCTTCAATCTATTTTTAAATATGTTGGAAATTTTAGTGAAAATGAGTTTTTCACTAAATATTTTGGAAATCAATAATATTTATATATGTGTTGTATAAATAATTATTTATGGTTTGTGTTAAAACTATGTCCAAATAGAGTTAAGATGAATGAGATATCGAAGCTTGAAGTTGTATGTTTGGAACAAACAAAGATGAATAAAATGGATTAGTTTTTGCATGAAACCAATCATCACACCTGTTCAATCTTCCATTGTCGATCTGTTCGCATGGAATCATCACTTCCACTTATATTATGCATATATGATATACTCAAACCTACCCATTACTGACGTAACCACAATATGCAGAACATGCATAATTAAACAAAGGTGTCCACATGAACTATCGCACCGACACACTAATAAACGACATAAAATCAAAGGGTCACACCCTTTCAAGGTACTACACAACCGGAAAGTACCGATGCACCGTTCTGATGCACCATTTGAACTGGAAAGAAACCGATGCACCGTTTAAAGTTGCCAGTTAAGTTACTACACACCCGGAAATTAACGACACACCATTTGAACCCGAAAGTAACTAAAGCATTGTTCCGACACACCGTTTGAAAAAAAATAAACAAACCAACACTGAATCGTTGTATCGTTTCGTTATTAATATAATAATCCAGATTATTAACCACTATAGTCACTTATGGCATCTCTCCGAACATGCAACCGTCGTATCCGTACATATCATCGCATCCCCTCCGAACAACAACCGTCAGATCCCTTCATATTTATATATTATATAAGCGGGATAAAAACCGCCCTCAATATAACTCAGCCACAATAACGAATGAAGGCAACGACGTATCTCTCCATTCGCTGGATAACAAAGATCCAAAGCACATCACTTGGTTCATGATTCATGAGGCTGCAATTCAATTCGATTGATTGACGAGATTTCGATTGTTTGTAGTAAGTGTACCAAAGTGCCGAGAATGTGAAGTGGGTTCGCTGACCACCAGGAGGGAGAAGGCCATGCTAGCGGTTGTGCATCGGAGGGGGGGTTCTCGGCCACAACCACCAAACTGTAGTGACGGTGAAATGGTGAAAAGTTTGGGATGAGATGATCATTTTATGTTGCAAAGCCTATTATAAAAAAATCTAAAACGAATCTCACTTTTAAGGGGGACGGTGTGATCTCAGTAAGTGGCTTCGGGGAAGAAGTTTACCGAGTGGGGAATGATCGCCGGCCCTAATTTTTTTTTTTAAATTCTTTACCACTCTCTAGGTGTTTGAAATTGAAATTGTGCCTATTATGAAACTTATTCAAGAAATACATTTGTTTGCAATTGATTTTTTTTTCAAGAAACACCTCTCTGTCTATTATCACTACTACAGAAATCAGCATTTGCTACGGCTAAATCCATAGCAAATCCGTAGAAAACTCCCTTTTTGCTACGAATTTGCTACGGATTTGGTTCGTAGCTACAAGTCTCGTCGCGAATTTATTCGCTACGAACTTTAGCTACGAAAATTATGTTTGCGACGAAGGCCACAACCACCAAACAGGAGGGAGAAGGCCATGCTAGCGGTTGTGCATCGGAGGGGGGGTTCTCGGCCACAACCACCAAACTGTAGTGACGGTGAAATGGTGAAAAGTTTGGGATGAGATGACCATTTTTTGTTGCAAAGCCTATTATAAAAAAATCTAAAACGAATCTCACTTTTTAGGGGGACGGTGTGATCTCAGTAAGTGGCTTCGGGGAAGAAGTTTACCGAGTGGGGAATGATGGCTGACCCTAATTTTTTTTTTAATTCTTTACCACTCTCTAGGTGTTTGAAATTGAAATTGTGCCTATTATGAAACTTATTCAAGAAATACATTTGTTTGCAATTGATTTTTTTTTCAAGAAACACCTCTCTGTCTATTATCACTACTAAATCCATAGCAAATCCGTAGAAAACACCCTTTTTGCTACGAATTTGCTACGGATTTGGTTCGTAGCTACAAGTCTCGTCGCGAATTTATTCGCTACGAACTTTAGCTACGAAAATTATGTTTGCGACGAATTTAGCTACAAAAAACGACGTCGCTATTTTAGCCACGAATTTGCTACAAAAAGGTTTGCTATGGATTTATTTTTTGCTACAGAAATGTTAGCTACCAATTTTGCTTGAGAAATGTTGGCTACGGAAAAGTTTGATACGGATTTTGCTACAAAAATGTTTGATACGGATTTAACCATGGTTAGACTACAAATTTTTTCTATGGCTTTTGCTACCATTATTATACATATATTGCTACGAATCTGGCTAGGAATCTTAATAAGTTTTGCTAGAGATTTTGTTAGGGTTTTGTTACATATTTGGCTACCAATTTTGGCAATAATTTTTCACATTTTTTATATTATTTTCCATTGGTTTCTTAAAAATATTATATGCAAATTAAAATAAAAATATACAAATCACACCAAAATTATATGCAAATTACAATAAATATAAACAAATCACACCAAAGTTAAATATCCAAACCAGATAAAATAAAATATCACCTTATTCAAATCAAAATAAATATGCAAAGTATCCAAAAGCAATACAATAAATACTCAAATTATTATGTCTAACAACATAAACCCATATCTTAACTCAGTCAAAAGTTTTGTGGCAACGCTTGAAATCTCTCATTTATTTGAGCGTATAACGGTACTATTTTTCAATTCTCTTCATCATGCATGTTCTCCACTTTTTAGAGTTCCAACTCCACCATTTGTTCCTTCAACCATTGCACCTATAATTAATAAATTAAAACATTACCATTAGTAACAAATACATTAGAATCTCATATTACCTGTTTTAACAAATTACAAACATATATAACTCAAACTAGGCCACTACATTTGAATCGTCCCCAAGCACAGATTTAAAGCTCCTTTAAACACCAAAATGTTAATTAAATCACTGATTTTGAAAAACCCCGATAGCATATGTTCATAACAATGGTTAGTCTATACATGATTATAATCTTATGGGCACTTGAATAATTAGTTTTACTAACCATTGCAGATCATAAATTCGAAATCAAAGTAAGAGTACTAGTAATCTTATGCTTATTTAATTTCAGATAGTAATGAACTTGCCGGGGGTCAGGCCATAATGATGATTTATCCAACTTTGTGACATTGATGTATGTATCAACTGCACCAATGTCACAGAACTACATATTGTGATAACTTATTAACTGAATAACGTGAGGACATGAAAACATATTAAAATTCTAGAGTATAACAGGCGCACAGCTCCTGATTTGATTAATTAAGTCGACCAATAAACCGAAAATGCAGCTATGTAGAGCCTATTTACCAGGGATTTTAACTTTTCTATCTTGAAACGTTAGATTAATTGTAAAGTGTATACGAAAATGTGTCAAATTTTCTTGAATGATCAGTTACACAACTAGGGCTGTAATACGTGATAAATGATTGCAAATGTAGAAAACTCTAATGAACTGTTTAACATGTGAAGACAGTTGAGAAGAATACGAGGTTACCATGTGAAGACAGTTGAGAAGAGTACGAGGAGCAGAGATCATAGGCACTCAAAACAACCCTGCAAAAACAATCTGCAAAAAAACAACAAATATCACAATATTACCAAGAATTCCATTAGAGTTCAAGTGATTTGGTTCATTGTTACTTAATCATTAATGGCAGAAACAGTAGCTTTGATATCTTGATGATAAATTCATCAAATATAGGTGTGGGAATTAGTAACACTGACCCAATTTAGCCCTTTTCCAAATGGTTAAAGAGCAGCCACATCTTGCTAGAATACGGAACAACACTATTGTGACACATGCCAACAAAAAATCGTAAAACATTATCACAAATCTTGTAGACAAAGATTAACTTGTAAGATTAAATATATTATGTATTTAATATTTAATCTATAGCCATTATAATCATTTACATAATATAGATCAAAATATATTATAACCTATTAAATAATTAGTTTGTAATTCTTGATGGACCATATTACCCTTATTAACTAATTAGGTTTCCTCCTGGGTGCTTATATAAGGAGAATTATGTGGAGGTTAAAGAGTTACTCAGTTACACAATCAGACACACCCCATAAGATTATAACATCATATTTCGACCTCTCTCTCCAACAGCCGATACCCTTTCGGTTTTCTAAGTCCCCATCATTAGATTGCACCCTAAGGAGGAACCAGAACAAGATGACAACCATGTAAAACCTTATTGCTGTGTCTTCATCTGGATTCTCTGCTAGCCTGTGCTGATGCAATCAAAGGTATGTTTTCATGTTTTCCCTCATGTATAAACAGAACTGATTCAACATGTGGTATCAGAGCATATGTTGATTAGTCGGTTCTGTTTTAGTATCCATTATTCTGGGATCATAAATCTGGAAAACAGAAAGTTTTAAAGCCTTAAAAGTTCATCAAAATCAAAACTGTTTTCGAGTTCCTTGTTGCCGAAATCCCTGTTTTCGGAAAAAGTTATTTGATAAATTGACTCGAAATCATAAAGGGTTAAACTTGTTGTCACGAAATCCATTACAAAACCATTAAAATTCAGGTTTCGGATTTCCAGAATTATGTTTTTTATTTTAGGGTTCATCATTCTGTTCTAAGAAAACTCGAAAATTCCATAAATTTTGGAATATAATTTGGATTAATGGGTGTTTTTAATGATTTTGATCTTCATTTTATCTATTAGAAATTTCGAAAACTGTTAAGGGATTTTCAGTTATTATTTTCGAAATCTTTTGATAAGTTTAGATCAAAAATAAAATAGGAAATACTATCCCAAATCCCTTAAATTTCGAGTTTTAGTTAATTATCACAAGTAACAGCCTTAAAGAGAGGATTCGAAATTATCAACATGTCGCACAAGTCCCTTTAGTCGCACAAGATCAGATCAGATATGATCTGATCGCACAAGACAATCACACAAGGGAAATCGCACAAGAACTTATGGATTGCACAAGACCTGTGGATCGCACAAGATAGTGCTGATCGCACAAAACTTGGGCCTGACTAAATCGCACAAGGTTTGGGCCTCACTGATCGCACAAATTTTGGGCCTCACTGATCGCACAAGACTTGGGCTTTATTTACATAGCACAAGTTTTGGGCCTTATAGATCGCACAAGGCATTACCGATCGCACAAGGCATTATTGATCGCACAAGACTTGGGCATTACTGATCGCACAAGACTCGAAACCTCATTATTTTTTAAGCTGTTTAATGTGACCTAAAAGGATCAAATAATGTTTTTACAAAACCAAAATGGCTGATCGCACAATGTGACTTGGGTGACTTGGGCATTACTGATCGCACAAGTTCGATCCGCGCTAACGGGTGGTTTGCTATTAAATAATTGGTTTTGTAATCACTTAGTTAATTAATAAGGATCAAATAATGTTTTTACAAAACCAAAATGGCTTAACTTGAATGAGCTTCTGATGTATCAATTCTGGCCAAAGCTGATTTGATGCGTCTACTTATGGTTCAAGTATTACGAAAGCTATGTTGCGTGTGCATCATAAGCATGAATGTCTTAATTTCTGGCCAAAGCTGATTTAATTCATTCATAGATGGCATACTCAACAAGTGCATAACCAAAGTGATTGTCTCAATTTCTGGCCAAAGCTGATTTGTTACAACCACTTTGCACATATGCTTAAATGATTACACTTCTGGCCAAAGCTGTTTTGTTTTCGTTTAAGTAGAATTTTAGCTAAGTCTATTATTTTGATGTTAGTAATAGACATATCACAACATCTTCACATAATGATCCTTATGTTAATGATCCTTAATTAAGTTTTATGATCATTTCGTCTGCCTTATTCTTAGTACCCATAATTTTACTCCCTATAATTTTCTTCTATAAGTATATATCTCATCCACTCTAATTCCTGAATCTAATATGTTTTGCTTAAAGTTTCTATAAGAATTAGCTCTTAAATTAAATCATTGATTATCTCTTAAGACACGATAATGCTATTGCTCTCTTCTGATGATTAGGATAAATCGAACATGATGTCTCTTATGATAATCAAGAACTCTCTAACATAATTGCTATCACTAAAGTTATTCCAGATTAAGTCTTTCCTAAGACTAATCTATTATGTGTGGTTTAATCACAAGAACTCCTAAGATGCATGCCTTCATTTAAAATTATAAATTATAAAGCTAAGTGGTATATGTGAATACATAATAATGTACAATACCATGACCCATAAAGTTAAGGGCTTAAGCATGGAAATAAGTACATTTTTCCAGTACATTACATACTAAGATTTTCACTTGTACAATTTGATGCATAATAAATCAACTATAACACTCAAAAGTACCAAAGTATAATGAGTGTCTTGATAAGCAACATATGTACAAAGAAATAAATATTAGAAACTGGAAAATAAGTTGGTACTCACCTTACAACCACTTAAAACTTTAAAAGAGGATTGTTCTAAGGTCTATAGACAAAATACAAGTACAAAATCCCAACTCTAAGGTTCTTCAAGGGAAAATCTCACTGCATAATTATGCCATTAGATTAGACATAAGCAACGAGACTATCCATTACTCTAAAGAACAGTTGGATAAGTTAATTATGTAGTCATTTCCTAATGATATTTAAGTCTGATAATTTTTTAATATTCCAATTAACACATGATTAGTTGACTCTAGTTTCCATACGTTTCCTTACCAGAACTCGACAAATAACTAACATGAGAGTTAGTGACAAAATTAGATGTTAAGGCTATAAGAACCATAATAAGCAATCTTTTAACAAAGCTTTTCGATACCTTACATATTCTGAAGATTAATCAGAATACAGTATCATTACTTAGGCTATGTCATGAAGGTTGTGAGGTTTGCATAGTCAACATAAAGTCACACTTATCTTAAACTCTCATCTTATTTGTTCTAAATATCTGGATTGATACATTACTAAGATGGAACTCGATGATACCTTACACTTTCACAACTTTTGTCATCATGCAAATGAGAATTTGACAAAAGGAAAATGAGACTTATAAATTTCATCCATTATAACCAAAATTCATGAGAAATCATGACATGGTTAATAAGGATGATTTTTTATCTAATCTCATTCTAAGTGATTTTAAATCATGACGTTATAGCCCTAAGTATTACTTGGCTTAAGGAATAAGTATGGGTCCATCATAAGTCATTCATTGACATTCGTGGAACTTATTCCAAATGGATTATTCAGACATAATTCATTTATCATTTAAAAGGCTATCAACTTGTATCTAACTTTTGTCGCATATGGCCCACAGTCTTAGAAGAAATCTATTCATATGTTTACTTATTAAGATTTCTATTAAATATGTCCTTAAGTTTCTTATGACATTTGGATGTTAAGGAAATCAATTAAAGTCTAACATATATATGATATGTTCCCACGTCACGTACCTCATTGAAACTTCTCTTGTAGCATTTCTAGAGATATCAAAGATCAGTGGGAGCATTAAGTGTCTTAATAATCACTTGCAATAGTTGCAAGAGGTGGGGGAGTGAAAAATTTTACATTACTTCAATTTACACCTCTTGTACAAGACACTGCTCCATTATGACACTGTTCTATCATAACTTATCTCCTTAAATCTAATGCTACTCTTACAAAAGTTTCATTGTTGCTTAATTGTGGGCGCACTTAGATTGCCTAATTGTGGGCGCACTTAGATTGCCTAATTGTGGGCACACTTAGATTTCTTACCTGAACTAACATAATCCTCAACAAGAGAAATCACAACGACTAACGTCATTAACTCGTTTTCTCTATTAGAATTTGTTAGTCGTTACATATTGACCATAAGCATGTTGAGTTCCTAAAGATTTCTAAGGTTAGTGGGAGCAGTCAAAGTCTTTATCATGATTTGCAAGGAATACAAAAGGCGGGGGGAAGAGTGTCATTAAATTTCACTCCGAATTTAACTCCGATTACACCTCTTGTACACCATACTGCACCAACTCTTATAAACTTAGAATGAAAATGATAGCAACCTAACCAAGAGCTAATCCATAAAATTGAAACTTCTAATGAACCCAATAATCAACTCAAGAGGTCATCTAGGTTTAAAGGCCTACTAACTTTGATGATTACATAACCTCCCTAATTGAAGTTGAAATGGATTTTGGAAATGTTTATTTACTGATCCTATCCCTATCACTTCAAATTAAGCCATTAGCGTCAATTAATCTTCTGAATGGAATAAAACAGTTTTCTAGTAAAACTGATTTTATGTGTTCGTATAACGTTTGGGATTTGATTGGATTACCTAAGAGTATTCATAACTAAACCAAATCCTAATATAAGCGTTAAGACACAAAGAGGCATGATTGATTGTCAAAGGTTATACTCAGGAAGAGATGAATTATCAAAGAGTCTTTCTTACCTATCTTATAGAAGATTTCTTTGAGGATTATCACTGTTCTAGTAGCTTATAATAGTTTAAAGCTACATTAGATGAACATTAAAACAATTTTCTTTAACAAATGGCTGACATATTTACGTGTTCATAAAACAACCTGAAAGTTCTAAACTGAAGGTTAAAGAACACTTTATTTGTAAGCCAATAATATCCATGTATGGGTTAATGCAAACATCATAATGTGATGAAAAGCTAACGTAATTATTTTCATCAAAGAATCAAGTGGATAAATGTACCTACCTCAAAATGAGTGGGAGCAACTAAGATAAACTTGTCTATATAGATGACATTCTTTTGACAAGTATATGTTACATAAGACAAAGCATTGTTAACACAAACTTTGATATAACAGATCTCAGAGATATCTCTTATGTAATAGATATCATAACACAACGAGATAGACCCAATGGAACATTAGTTTCGTTCCATAAGTTTAACATTAAATGGGTCCTTACGTATGTAACAAACAATACTGCTCTCTTTTAGAGGATAATAGGATAAATGAGATTATTTATTTACGCTTCGTTAATTAGAAGCCTTATGTAAGTTCAAGTCTATATTCGTTTAGATATTACTCACATTGCAACACACTAGATATGTCTAGATTAATGTGAAGCATCTAATGGAGTATTACAATATCTTTAAAAGAAACGAGAGGCTAAAATTTAAAGAAGAAGTGAGAATTAAAACCGGTTTATTACTCTAACTTTGAGAAATTCAAAGATGATAAAATGTAATTTCGGGTATATCTCTATGTTAGCAGACAAAACCTATCTCATGGAGGAGTCATAATGCACTGATATTAACAACCTAAGTTATAACGACATAATATAGTCACTAAATGTTGTTGAAAGTTTATTAGTGGACTCATAAGTTTATTAACTCCATATAATTATTGTTTTGAAGACTTAGTGTGATAAAGTCAATTACCATAACTCCTTGAACAGTAACAGTTCAAGAGGTGCTGCATTAAGTTTCGATATGCAATTAATTATTCGTTTATGAACGAATTGAGGAAACTAAGTTTTGTATCGAATACATTCATGATATGCTTAAGGATCCTATAACTGAAGGGCTATTACCCATAAGTCTTATTAAGAGAGCTCAGAGACGGGTATTAATTGATGGCCATGCGCAACTGCATATCGTACTATGAATGACTAAGTATTAGTTAATTTTCCTCATCAGTTTGATTTTGTATGTCTCTAAGAATATGTCACGCTAGCATAACGGCATATAGACAAATATAGTTACAAATCAAACAAAGGGCTTACGTGTATTTTGATCATAACGATTAGGTTTTAAATTAAGGCTATAGTATGATTAATGGGGGTCCTGAGTCGCATAATGATTCAACGGCTGTATTTCTCTGCTATAGTACTTGTTTAAGGCTAAAATGAGTGTTAACTCCTGATCAGGCTTATCTAATACTCATAGTAAATGATTACTCGGCTAAGTGGGAGAATGTAAGATTAAATATATTATGTATTTAATATTTAATCTATAGCCATTATAATCATTTACATAATATAGATCAAAATATATTATAATCTATTAAATAATTAGTTGGTAATTGTTGATGGACCATATTACCCTTATTAACTAATTAGGTTTCCTCCTGAGTGCTTATATAAGGAGAATTATGTGGAGGTTGTAGGTCCCTCGGAGGTTGAGGTTTAACCTATTCCTTGTTATGTCTAACACACTAGCGAGTGCGGAATCCAAGCTAGCATGCAAACTGAGATAGCACAAGCACAAACACAACACACAAACTTCAACGATTAACACCACTTGTATTAATGCGTATGAAAGGTTCGGTTACAATGCAATGTTTACAAATCAGTTTTGTAAACTCTCTCAGTGTGTGTGTTCTCTCTGAATGTCTAACTTTCGAACTCTATGTCTTTCTATGTTTCTGTCTCTGAGAAGTGAACACACAACATGGGTATTTATACCCGAACACAGCATGTCTGGTCGAAGGATCAGACAGACTGATCGAAAGATCATCTGTCGATCAAAAACCCATCGAAGGATCACATATACCACGAAGGATGATATCCTTCGTGGTCTATCCTTCGAAGGTTATCTTTCGAGCTCATCGAAGGATCTAAACTATCCTTCGATGACACATCCTTCGACCCAAACATCTTTCAACCATTGTTTAATTGTTTGTCCAAGTCAAACCGGAGGATGGTTGACTTGGTCAAACTTACATCAAAGACATTGTTTTGTATCAAGACTAAATACAGACAAAGTACAGACACAAGTGCACCAACAAACTCCCCATTGGCTGTAGCTTTGTCTCGATCTTAGCTTTGTCTCGATCTTCGTTCTTGTAGGTCCTTCGTGTCTTCAAGTCTTTGACGTCTTTTCAAGTCTTCAATGTCGGAGGATCTTTAAAGTCTTCACGTCTTGAAAGCAGAAAGTGTATCAACAAACTCCCCGTTTCATGTAGGAAGGGTGTTGACAAACTCCCCCTTAACATAAGCTCCCCCTTGAGTTATGCTCGTGAAATACTTGTTCTTTATGAAGTGAGATCCTTGTGGTGTTGATGATGGTCAGCGGCAACTCGATCATCTTCATCATTTGAGTGCCTTCACGTCGTGTCTTCATTCCGAAGCTTGTCATCGACCATGTTCTCCTTGCCTTTAGAATCTGCACATGCAAGAAATCTAAACGCGTAATGAGAACAACTGCTTGGAATATAGTAAGCATAATCAAACGACACACGTGTGACCATTGTTTAAACAAACACCATCCGACAGTTTGAAAGTTTAAAGTATTTTATCAATTTCAATTTTTAACTTTCAACACTTGCAAATTTCGACCGTTTATGAAGATTCAGTCGTTTCGGTTTTCAATCAGGTTTCAGGTAACGAAGACTCGAGATCCAACATCGTACGATCGAAAATAAGATAGAAATAAGATCTTTTTGGCTTTTATAAAGTTTATATTAAAACACACCTAAAATCTTTTTGGTATTTTTGTATATTTCAAATGTAAGGACTGAAAGCAGTAAATAAATATATACAAAGATGCAGAAATTTAAAGCAGTAAATAAATATTTACAGACATTCTTTTTGCGAGTTTCGAGGGTAAGAGAATCATATCAGTGTATGGTCATGCCAAAACACTCTCTTGTTGTTCTTTTAGTTAACATTAAGATAAGCATCCTATAACAATTATCGGTATTGTTGTCCACATAAGCTCAACTTATCAGATGTAATCATGGCGAGGGGATACGTTAAGGTATGATATATACTTACCGACCGGTGTTCATCCACATCACCACACATTCCCGTATCAAGGTATGCACGAGGGTTCATCTTACCGGTGAGTATACCGATTATCATCTGTTTGACCGTATATGATGTGAGATTCTCACTTATTTTGATTTGAAAACAAGCCCTTTGTGATATAATCACTTATTGATGAGGAACTTGATTTTCATATGCATGAGGGCACAGGAGCAAGTCCGTGAACAGGTCAGTACTTTCGTACAGCAGAGAGACGAACTTGACTCCCGGAAAGAATATGTGATATATTATCACTTATTTTTGTTTGGACATGTGATTGTTGATCACTTATTGAGGTCGTATGCAGTATGTACACGTATGTATGGTATCATGGAAGATCTAGACTTGCGTCCCCGTTATTTTTCGGTAAAAGATACAACCATGATACCCAGATGATAAACAGCATAAAGACCGAATATCTCAGAACCTCGGCAATCTCTCAAACGAAATTTCGGTACTAAGACCATATGCCAATGAGTGGTTCCCACCTGGTCTTCAGTCGATTTAAGTTTATATCACCCTGCACACTTTAAAAAGATTGTGAGCCTACCGATACATCTTATATAGAGCTGCTTATCGTTTTTCATTTAAGGATTAAAGAGGTTTAGACAGACCACTGATGTACTATCATTTTCTCTTTTTCTCGCCAGGAAACTCATTTTTGCTTTTCTATTGTTTTTGTGTTTTTGAAATTTTTCGATGTTTTTGGATTTTTCAAATTTGGATTTACTCCCCCTAAAATCAATAAACTAAGACAAATTTAAAACACAAAGGTATTTACAAAAATGATTTTCCGATGTTGGTTTTACTCTTGCTTGACCTTAATGCCGTTTACTAGTAATAAATAGTCAAATCTTGATTTGTCAAAAGCTTTGGTAAAAAGGTCGGCACGTTGGTCATCGGTGTGGACGTAAGCAACATCGATTAGCCTTTTCTCAAAGCAATCACGTATGAAGTGATACTTAATTTCGATGTGCTTAGTCTTTGAATGCTGCACAGGATTTTTAGTGATCTGTAAGGCAGCAGAATTATCAACGTAAATAGGAGTAGTTAGGAATTCAAAACCGTAATCACGCATTTGTTGTTGGATCCATAGGACTTGGGAGCAACAACTTGAGGCAGCAATGTATTCAGCTTCGCATGTTGATGTAGCGACGCATGTCTGCTTCTTGCACTGCCATGTGACTAGGCGATTTCCCAAAAACTGACATCCAGCCGTTGTTGATTTGCCGTCGATTTTGCATCCGCCAAAATCAGAATCACTGAATGCGATCAAGTCAAAGTTATTATCCCTAGGGTACCACAGACCGGTGTCAGTGTAACCCTTCAAATAACGAAAAATCCTTTTTACAGCTGCAAGATGTGAGGCCTTCGGGTTGACTTGATATCTGGCAAGCAGGCACGTTGGGTACATTATATCTGGTCTTGATGCTGTGAGGTACATAAGAGATCCGATCATCGCGCGGTAGTATGAAGGGCTAGTAGCTTCACCCTTCAAGTCTGGAGTAATTCCGTGATTTTGCGGCAATGGGGTACCGATGGGCGTTGCATCAGACATCTGGAACCGGCTCAAGATGTCACCAACATATTTAGTCTGATGGATGAATATCCCAGACTCGGTTTGTTGTACTTGTAGGCCCAAAAAGAAAGTCATTTCCCCCATAGCACTCATCTCGAATTTATCCTGCATTACACGCTCGAAATCCCTACACAAAACATCATTAGTAGAACCAAAAATAATATCATCAACGTATACATGTACCAGTAGAAGATCTCCATCTTGTTCTTTGATGAAAAGAGTACAGTCGATAAGACCTCTGCGAAATCCATTCTCCAGCAAATAATTAGATAAGGTTGCGTACCAAGCTCGCGGTGCTTGATGTAGACCATATAGAGCTTTGTTGAGCAACCAAACCCGATCGGGATGGATAGGATCCTCAAAACCTGGAGGTTGTTCGACGTACACCTCTTCTTCCACCACACCATGTAAGAATGCACTTTTCACGTCCATCTGGTATACCTTGAAACCTTTGAATGAGGCATAAGCCAGAAAAATCCGAATTGCCTCTAGACGTGCAACAGGTGCATATACTTCATTGTAGTCGATCCCTTCTATCTGACGAAAACCTTGAACGACTAGCCTTGCTTTGTTTCGAATAACAACTCCACGGTCATCCTTTTTGCATTTAAACACCCAACGGGTACCAATCTTCTTGTAACCAGCAGGTTTCTCTACGAGTTTCCAGACACCAAGCTTCTGGAATTGTTGCAGTTCTTCCTGCATTGCTTCAACCCAAGAGCTATCTTTCAAAGCATCTTTCCAAGTTCTTGGCTCTTCCTGTGAGACATAACACGCGAAAGACCAATCATTTTGTTGACCAGATTCTCGGATAGTTGCATACAAGCCTGCATTGTTGTTGTTTCGCAACATGTTTCTTGTTTGAACGCCACTTTGTACATTTCCGATGATGTTTTGTTGAGGATGGGTATTGTGAATCCTTGTTTCAGGATTATCTTGAACTGGAATATTTGTACCCAGATTGTTGAGATTGAGATCAACAATCAATTCAAGTCCCGGAATTGACGAAGAGGATGATGCAGTAGCTTCAACTGTCCTAGGGACATCCACTGGAGGAGTACCCTCTGAAATACCATGAACTGCTGTTGTTGGAGCTTCTTGATCTGCATCTAGAAATTCATCATCCTCTGAAGATTCGTTCAATTCGGAAGCATCGTGAAAATCCTCATTGTCGAGAGCATTATTGTTCACCGAAGATGGTTCTTGATTGACAATAATGGGACGAACCAACGGTGAATCTGTTGCATTGTCACTCTCGAAAAACATCCTTGCCGCAGCATTTTCTTCAACTGCTTCAACATTGATCGAATTGAAAAAGTCATCGTACTCAAACATCCAAGGCTGACCAGGACATTTGACTGGTAAAGTGTGCCTTTGTACTCTGACTTCAGACCATTCCTCGACCCTTTTAGTCTCTAGATTCCAGACTCTTAAGTTCGGGGTGGAATACCCAAGAAAGTATCCTTCAATTGCTCTTGCCCTAAACTTTCCATTAGGATCGATTATTGTGCATGGAGCTCCAAACGGTTCAAGATATGACAAATCTGGTTTCCGTTTGTTGATAAGCTCAAAACAGGTCTTGTTGTGTCTTTTGACTGTAAGGACTCGGTTCAACGTATAGCATGCAGAGGCCACAGCTTCAGTCCAAAATGGAATCGGCAATTATGACTCTACTAACATTGTCCTAGCAGTCTCGATCAATGTGCGGTTCTTACGTTCAGCGACGCCATTCTGTTGAGGAGTATAGGCTGCACTAAATTCGTGAAGAATACCTTTTGAAGTGCAAAACTCCGCCATGGCATGATTTTTGAATTCAGTACCATTGTCGCTACGTATCCGCCTAACCTTCAAATTATAGAGATTCTCAATCTGAATGATCAAGTTTTTGATAATACCGAAGGTTTCACTCTTGTGTGCCATGAACGCCACCCAAGAAAATCTTGAATAATCATCAGTTATCACGAGGCAGTATTGATCATTCCTAATGCTTTTGTGCTTGACAGGACCGAACAAATCCATGTGCAAACGTTCAAGAGGAACAGCCACCGTGTTGACTTTCTTTGTAGGGTGTCGCTTTTTCGTTTGTTTTCCTTTCTGGCATGAGACACAGACGTCTTGAAGATGGAAATTTTTAAGAGGAACACCATTCACCAATTCATTTGACACCAAATGATTAATTTTGCGTAAGTGAATGTGACCCATTCGTCTGTGCCAAGAGATTGTGTCTTTTTCTGTGGCTTTGGAAACGAAACATGTTGCTTGTGCAGACGTTGTGATAGCTTGGCTCATATCAAGGACATACAAATCATTTATCCTTGGAGCCGACAAGAGAATCCATTCTTTTGGAATTTTGAAGCCAGGTTTCAGCACATAACATCCATTTGCATCAAAGTGTACTGAGAACTGCTTATCACAAATTTGAGAAACACTAAGAAGATTGTGATCAAGTTGTTGTACGAAGTTGATCTTATCAAAGCTAACAACCCCGTTGGAAATCATTCCTTCACCCGTAATATATCCGCCTTTATCTCCAGCAAAAGCAACATAACCTCCTCTAATAGATTTGACGTCGTAGAGAAGCTTCATGTCGCCTGTCATGTGCCTGGATGCCCCACTATCAACAATCCAATGACTACTGATAGTTCCTCCTGGAACACCATGCACATGAACTCACATAATTAGTTGGAGATGGGGACCCAAGCCATTGTGGTCTTGGGTCTTCCATTTTCATCAACAACAATAACCTCTATTCTTTGATGATTTGAAAATTGTGATGGTCCCCCTGAATTTGTGGTCAATTTAGGTTTCCATGTTTGTTGAGCTTTACCAGTTTGATTGTTTACCAATTTAACTTCATGATTGTTCGAAGTTTTTGAAAGTTTTGAGTTTTCTGGCTTAACTGAAACAGATTGTTTTTGAACCACATCAGTTTTAATCGCCTTTTCAATTTTCTTGACCTGTTGGCGTTTCTGTTTCTTTTCCCTTTCTCTTATGAGTCGGGGATCTTGTTTTACAGAAACAGATCGCCTTTGGTGATTGCGTTCACGGGGATCATCTTCTTTGGCTTTCAACTTATGAAGATACGGGCAATTTCTGACAATGTGCCCAATTGTACCACATTCAAAACATGATCTTCGTTCAACAAACCCCGAAGTATCATGTGATCGTCTTGCCGATGATGAACTTTGTGATCCCGAGGTACTAGGTTTTGAACTACTTGGTTCATTCCTTTTCATTACAGTTGCTTTCTTGACAAAATCTAAGTTAGATTGATTTTCAAATGTTGCAATTTTGTCTGTTCCCTTAGATTTCACAAAGTTCACATTCTTCTTCTTCTTCTGATTCGGCTTCCTTTGAATTTGAGTCGGTGTTTTACCTTTTGGTTTGGCATGATTTTGCTGTTTTTGCACTGTTGGTAATTTCTGATTGCCAAACTGTTTTCTAACTTCAGCCTTTGGGATAGGAGGGCACTGTGTTACTGTAACACGTGATCCTGTCTTTCCTAAAAACTTACTCGTTGAATTTTCAAAGACTTTACTGATTAAAGATTGATTAACATTCTTAATAGGAAAATCTTTGTCAGAATAAATTTTATCATCACCAACAAGAGTGTACAGCAAATCCACACTCTCCGACTCTTTCTCAGACGAGGACTCGATTGCAACAGTCTTAGCGGGTTTTGCAGGAGGATCACACAGAATATGATTCTCAAGAGGTATGTCCTCTTCGTTTATCACCGCATCAGACTTTGCTGAATCCGTATCATCAGACTCATCATCAGAAGAATCAGCATCCTCAATCACAACTGGAGGATCCTGATTCTGTTCAGCAGTTACAAATGTATCTGCTGACACATCTGAATCTGACGATACTTCTTTCTTGTATCCGAGTCCTGCTGCAAATTCCTCAACGTCCAAAGGAACAGATGGCTCAAAGTGAGTCCTATACTCTTCATCAGGCATGGCATCATAATTGTTTCTCACGGGTGGTGGACATTTCTTGTAACCAATGCATGTGACATCCCGTTTCTCTTTCTGAACATCAATGATGTGATCCAACACATAGCTAGAGCTCAAATAACTGTCTAACTTGAGTCGGATCGCCTCACTTTCAGTTTTAACACAAGCCATTTCCTTTTGCATTACCTCAAGACGAGTTATATACAAATTAATGTCAGTTTGTTTTCTGGAAACCATTTTTGTCAGCTCTGTTTTATCTTTCTTTAACGTTTCAATCATTGATTTAAATTCCTTTTCATGGTTTTCATAAAACATGTTGGCTTCAGTGCACTTGGAAAGATCAACGGTCAACTTCTGGTTGTGAATGAATGTCACATCATATTTCTCTTGCAAAGCCTCGTGTTTGCTTTGCAATTCACACCACTTATCATTCAAAGAAACATGTTTGTCTTGCAAGTCAAACAAACTAGCTTGTAAAGCATCATGTTTGCCTTGCAACTCAGACATGTTTGCATCCAAATCAGCACATTTAACATGCAATCTATCACAATTATCACAGATATCAGCAGTGGGTTCATCGACACATACCTGACTTGATGAACTGTCGACATTAGCCATAAAGGCTGAATGGAGAGAAAACGAAGAATAAGCAGCTTGATCCACCAAGATAGATCTTCTTTCAGTTCCTGCTGCAGCTTCTTCCAAAATCTCATCAATGTCTGCATCGACTGACGCACTCGATATCTCATCCACCTGATCATTGCCTGAAGTGGAGGATTCTTCATCTGAACTTCCACTGTAACCGGAGCTGTCTTCATCTTCAGAAGATTCACTACCATTGGTGGAAGATTCTCCACCACTGGCGTGATTTAAATCCTTAACGACTTCAGCAAAACACGCTGTTCCATCTGGAGCATCATTTCCCAACTGGATTGACCAATCACAGCCTTCATCTACTTGAACCACAAGTGCCTGGTTGGCATTTGATGGTCCTGCTTGACTCTGGTTGTTGACAGGTACCAACGTACGAACATTGTTCATGTTCTGGTTCTGCTGGTTGCCTTGATTTCTGAAGGGATTCTGGTTTCCATGCTGAGATGGTCTTGTACATTCCCTTTTAAAATGACCCCGTTCACCACAATTGAAGCACTTAACAGCCTGTTTATCAAACCCATACTTGGTGTCCTTCTTGCTCTCCAAGCTGGTTCTGCCAGTTCTTTCCATGAAATCCTTTGCTCGTCTAACAGCACTGGCAAAGGCCCACTTGATGTCCATCATCTCCATCTCCTCTTTATCGATCTGCTGATAGTCTTCTTGTGTCAGATTAATGTTACCAATCTGACCTTCCACTAATCCACAGTATGCGCTCACCAAAGTGTTTAGCAGCTCCATGTGTTCCTTTGCTACTTCCACACTGACTTTAGAAAAGCTTGAGGTGTCGAGCCGTACTGTATTTGGCTTTGATTGTTGACCAGCAGATGATGTGCTTCCATAACAAGCTTGCTGTTGAGGAGGAAGTGGGTTCCCATACATGTCTGTTGGAACTGTAGATTGAGGAGGAAGTGGATTCCCATACATGTCTGTTGTTCCGGAAGATCGAACTGGTAATGGATTTCCGAACATATCAGTTGGTCTGAGAGGTCGTTGGCTTTGTTGTTGTACTGATTGAGGGACTGGTTCCAGCAGATTTCCATACATGTCTGTCTTTGGGGGGACCGGAACTTGGATAGTATTGCCATACATGTCAGTGCTAGTCACAAACGCTGTTTGAATTGGAGCATGCGAAGAAGGTTTCGTAGAAGTGCTAGAAGTTCCATAATACATTTCAGGATTTTGTGGCACTGGAACTCTTTTTGCCTTGAGAGTTTCTTCCTGATTCTTGTTTTCCAGGATTTGAACAAAGTCATTGAAGCTCGTTGTAGCTAAAGTACCATTGTACTTCATGATTTCCAAGAAAGTATTCCATTGAGGTGGCAACGCATCTGCAAACCTTTTCACAATCTCTGCAGAAGTTGTAACGACCCCAAAATTTGTCAATTCAGTCAACAAATGATTAAATCGACTTGTCAAATCACCTAACGACTCATTCTCCATACAAGTAAAACCATCAAACTCTTTCTTCAGCAGTTCTTTTCTCAATTGACGTGTAGCTTCATTTCCTACGCCCCTTGTCTTCAATGCGTCCCACAATCTCTTTGTCGTCTTGTAACTGACAAATTGATGATAAATATCTTTACTCAACGCCTGAGTAAGAATGGCATATGCCTTCTTTTCCAAATCATAGACCTTCTTCTGATCTTCTGTAAGATCTGCAAACGTAGCAGCAGATGATGCGGCAACCTCTATTGTTTGATCGAAATCTGTAATGAACCGCAACCACAATTCTGTATTTTGACCAAGAACGTATGTATGAAATCTATCAATCCATCCTGGATATTCATATAAATGCATCAACTTTGGAGGCCGATTCAAACTTCCAGTTTCGCTCTCGCTTAAGAGAATGCTTTGAACACTTGGAATTTGATTTGATACAAATGCCCATTGACCGGTAGAAATTGCATTAGCTTGAGAAGATACCGGTGCGGAAGATGACGGAGTACCAAAATACATATCTGTATTTACCAGAGTATTCCACCTTGGATTCATTTTTTATCAAGAAAAATAAGAACCTGAAAATCACAAACTTGTTAAGCATAAATAGACTAAGGATCGAAAGATCAACACCTGTTCGAAGGATCAACAGTGTTCGAAAGATCACTGTTGAGTGTCGAACAATGACTTCGAAAGACTCCCCAGTCGAAGGATCCTTGTCTTTCGAAAAAGAGCAGTAGACCGAAAGATGTAAGTTTCGAAATGATTCCTTGGTTCGAAGGATGATGATCTATCGAACCTCCACTGATCGAAAGATGATCTTTCGACTTCGAAGGATATCCTTCGATCGGTTCTGACACAGTTGACAAAAGATGACAGGTTGGTGAAAAAGTTGATGGGTTGGTAAATCTTTCGGCAGAAAGTATGGTCAGACCATGATTTTCTGCAAAAACAGATTTGAACAAATAAAATATAATAACCTTATCCAGAAAACCGGTCACCGGAGAAGCCAGAATTTTGGCCGGAAATGACCAAACAACTTAAAAACAAGTTTTCAAGTTACCCAACCCGTCTTTTAGCACACCCGGTAAGTTTAGAACCGTTTTTACGATAAGAAATACGAGAAAATCAGTAAAAACGGATGCTAAAAACAGTGAGTTTTATCCAAACACTCCAAAGTCTTGTAAACACTCGGTTTTTAACAAGGAAAAGAGCCACGGCTCTGATACCACTTGTAGGTCCCTCGGAGGTTGAGGTTTAACCTATTCCTTGTTATGTCTAACACACTAGCGAGTGCGGAATCCAAGCTAGCATGCAAACCGAGATAGCACAAGCACAAACACAACACACAAACTTCAACGATTAACACCACTTGTATTAATGCGTATGAAAGGTTCGGTTACAATGCAATGTTTACAAATCAGTTTTGTAAACTCTCTCAGTGTGTGTGTTCTCTCTGAATGTCTAACTTTCGAACTCTATGTCTTTCTATGTTTCTGTCTCTGAGAAGTGAACACACAACATGGGTATTTATACCCGAACACAGCATGTCTGGTCGAAGGATCAGACAGACTGATCGAAAGATCATCTGTCGATCAAAAACCCATCGAAGGATCACATATACCACGAAGGATGATATCCTTCGTGGTCTATCCTTCGAAGGTTATCTTTCGAGCTCATCGAAGGATCTAAACTATCCTTCGATGACACATCCTTCGACCCAAACATCTTTCAACCATTGTTTAACTGTTTGTCCAAGTCAAACCGGAGGATGGTTGACTTGGTCAAACTTACATCAAAGACATCGTTTTGTATCAAGACTAAATACAGACAAAGTACAGACACAAGTGCACCAACAGAGGTTAAAGGGTTACTCAGTTACACAATCAGACACACCCCATAAGATTATAACATCATATTTCGACCTCTCTCTCCAACAGCCGATACCCTTTCGGTTTTCTAAGTCCCCATCATTAGATTGCACCCTAAGGAAGAACCAGACCAAGATGAGAACCATGTCAAACCTTATTGCTGTGTCTTCATCTGGATTCTCTGCTAGCCTATGCTGATGCAATAAAATGTATGTTTTCATGTTTTCCCTCATGTATAAACAGAACTGATTCAACATAACTTCCATGGAAAAGGTGAAAAATAATGAAAGAAAAAAATTAAAAAATTACCTTCATTGTGGTATCTGAATTCTTGTTCATCAACAGCTTCTCATCACGATTGGTCTGAACATACAATAACGCCCAAATCGAGAGTATACCTTAACACACATAATACGGTGTTTAATACACAATAAAGAAACTTAAAACTCACCCAAACAACCACTCTTACGTCCGCAATTGATTTCGAACAAAGAAATAGTTTACCTTGATTTGACTAAACTCGAAACCCACTAGTGGCTAAGATTGCTTACGAGTTTTTGTGGGTCACCGGAAACTCCCAAGCGGTTAGGTCTGTAGGTAGAGGGATAGTTTACCTCCATAATGAGTCTCCTCCGCGTCTCGTTCTCTGGACAGTTCCGGCAACTGGCACAAGGCTAAAGAGAAGATGAGAAAGAATAAAGAAGAGGGATTTGGGGGTAGGAATGAAAGGGGAATGAAAAATTGGAGGTGTAAACGCGGGAATTTATGGGTTGAAACTAAATTAAAATTTTGAGGGACGACAATGGTGGGAAGTGCTAGTTTTGGGTTGGAATTGGAGGGAACGGATGATTTAAAATAAAATTTCAGCTATGTGTTGGTTATTTAATCTAATATATTAAACAAGGTAAAGATATCAAATTAGATAAAATATGAGATTACGTTTTTAGTATAATATTAAGAGGTTATATATTATATAGTTATTTTAAAAAAAAAGAGTAAATTATGTTTTTGGCCCCTGTGGTTATATCACTTTTACTATATTAGTTCAAAATAAATTTTTTTAACATATTTGCCCTCATGGTTTCTATAACTAACCATTTTGGCCCCTAAGTCTAGAGATTATAGGGGCCAAAATGGTTAGTTATAGAAGAGACCATGGGGACAGATATGTTAAAAATTCTTATTTTAGGCTAATATAGTAAAAGTGATATAACCACAGGGGCCAAAAACGTAATATATTCTTAAAAAGAAGACATGTATAAAAATTATATAACAAAAATATGTAAGTTAGTTAATTAAAACGCTTTGTGACTGAGCACCAAACTATTTCTTTCTGTAATAAACCAATAAAGTTCTATGAAAATAGGCATGACGTAGACTTGTCCAAAAAGCTCGTGGCTCAAAACTCGCTCGAAATCGCTTGGATTTAGCTTGGAAAATGCTCGCTTGATATGGTTCGGTTTGAAACTATGTCGAGCTAGTTCGGCTCTATTAGATAGCGAGCTTAGCTCAGCTAGATTTGTAACGAGCCAGATTGGCTCAGTTTAGCTCATTCATAGGCTCAGCTTTCTATAGCTCGGATTATTTTACTGTTAATACATTTTTTTTCATATGCATATAATATTTTACAAAAAACTTGTTTATTATTTGTATTTATTTAAGAATGCAGTTGAATATCTATGACATAATGAGATGTTGATTAGGATCTTAATGAGAATATATTATATTTCGTTTGAAATTTAAAACTTATTTGCATTTATTTAATGCAGTTGAACATTGTATACCACTATTGACCCTAGTTGGCTCTAAATGACAAATAAAGACTAGCAATGGACACCCCAATGCGATGGATGACTTTCAAATTTGTATGGAGGTGTTGGGGTTTCAAATTTAAAAGATGAAGAACAATGATCATAGATGAAAGGGAATAGGGTGAAAATATATGATATTATATTTCATAAAGAGATAAAAGAGGATGTGATGGTAGTAGGGGTGCAAACGAGCCGAGCCGAGCTCAAGCTTGATCAGGCTCAGGCTCGAGCTTGAGCTCGATTAACTTATGAGAGCTTGATTCGAGCTTTGTTTTCAAGGCTCGAGCTCGGCTCGTTTGTATTTTCTCAAGCTCGAGCCCGGCTCGTTTATTATCTATTAATTAATTTATTAAATAAAAATAATATAAATAATATACTTTTTAGGCTCGCGAGCTCGATAATTGAAGCTCGGGCTCGGGCTCGTTTACTAAATAAGCTTATTTTTAGGTTCGAGGTCGGCTTGTAAACAAGTTTGCATAAGCTCGGTTCGACTTGGCTCGTTTACACTAAGGCTTGATAAGGACGAGCCTAACGAGCTTCACATGCGAGGCTCGAGCTCGGGCTCAATAAACAAACGAGCTTTATTTTAGGCTCAAGCTCGGCTCAGGCTTGATAAGGCTCGGCTCGTTTCGAGCTTTTTCTCGAGCCGATCTCGAGTAGCTCGCGAGCAGCTCGGCTCATTTGCAACCCTAGATGGAAGAAATATGTCAGATCTTCAAAAAGAACGAGAGAGGATAAAAATAAGTGACAAAAATATCCTCAATAGTTAAAATGAGATTGGTAACGTGGAAGCATATGGATCACATGTTTGGGTTTGTCAAATTTTTTCCCTAACTTGGTTTTTCTCTCGATGCTTAAATTCTATGTATGTATGTATGTATCTGTAACGGAGAATCATTTGAGAAAAAAATTTAGTTAAGAAAAGAGAAAAGTGCCCGGATAGTCCCTGTAGTTTGCCTATTTTTCACCTTTAGTCCCTAACTTTATAAAATTATAGTTATAGTCCTCAACTTTTGCAATTTTGTTCCCGGACAGTCATCAGGCCGCCGTATATGGCGGTGACGGCAGATCTGGCGAGAAAATCATGAAACGATGACCAATTGCTGCAAGAAACACTCCATATGATCGCCTCACTGTGCCTCTGCAACCTGAAAACCCTTATTGGCTTAATGCATTTGTTTTTCCTGCCAAATTTGTTGTCGGTGGTGCTGGTAAACTTCTTTCGTCAGTTTGGAACCCTAAAAGTTGGGGCTCGTGTCCGTCTTCTTCTTTAGAGAGTGTTTCTGATTCAGGTATTGCATTTGGTTCAAAATTAGGGTTTGTTTGGTTTGAAAATTGTTGTGGTTATCTGAGTTGATTAAAGTTTTAATCTTTGTAATTTTTGTATTTTGATTTTGTGAGAGTAGTATGGATTAGGGTGTTATATTGATAACTTTTATTATTTTAATTAATAATGTGTTATAATAAAAATTATAATGACCATTTTATCCCTAAGAAAAAGGATAAAATACCAGGATTTTATTAGACAAATATGAGTTGATTTCACTTTTGGACCAAAATGGCAATAAAACTGAAACCACAGGGACCCGGATTCAAAAGGTTTGAGTTTTGAACTAAAGTGGCAAAAGTGACCAAACCTCAGGGACCAAAATGGTAGTTTACTCTAAAATTTATCTTACACAACTTGTAATTTATCTTACATAACTCGTAATCTTTTCGTCTACACACATCAAAATGTATCCTAAATATTTCAAAATTTATCCTACACATATTAATTTTTTTATGTATTTATTATCGCGACTTTGCTACAAATTTTGCTACAAAATTGTTAAGAATAAAAATTTTCTCAAGTTTGCTATAGATTTTGCTACGGATTTCGTTTGCAACGAAATTTTCGTAGCAAAATGTTTCCGTAGCTAATCGTTACTTTCTCCGCAGCAAAAGCTGCAACCAATTTTGCTACGATCATTAATACGTTATTGTTGTAATATTTATTTTCATGATTTTGCCATGGATTTTACGACAAACTTTGTTAAATAATTTTCAAATATTTTTTTTCTTGGTTTTGCTAAGGATTTTGCTACGGATATATGTTGGTGCACTTGTGTCTGTACTTTGTCTGTATTTCGTCATGATACAAAACGTTGTCTTTAATGTAAGGTTGATGTAAGTTTGACCAAGTCAACCATCCTCCTGGTTTGACTTGGTCAAACAGTTAGAAAAATGTTGTAAGCTGGTAGGGTCGAAGGATGTGCCATCGAAGGATTGCCTATATCCTTCGATGACCTGCTCGAAAGATGTCCTTCGATAGATGGACCACGAAAGATCCCATCTTTCGTGATACATGTGTATCCTTCGAGCTGTTTCTGGACCAGACTGTTTGATCCTTCGACCAGACCTGCTGTATTGGGTATAAATACCCGTGTGTTGTGTTCATTTCATAGTGGGTGAAAAGTTAGACAGAAAAGAAGGAGTGGACACAAGAGAAACAGAGAGAGCATTCTGTTGAAAGCACACACACACTTTGAGAGTTTATAGAACATATCTGTAAACATTGAGCTTGTAACCGGACCCTTCATTCGTATTAATACATGTGGTGTTAATCGGTGAATCTCGTGTGTTGTGTTTGTGCTTGTTCTCGTATACATTCTCGGTTGCATGCTAGCTTGGATTCCGCACTCGCTAGTGTGTTTGATATAACAAGGAAAAGGTTTTATCTCATCCTCGAGATAGGGACCTACAAGTGGTATCAGAGCTTTGGCTCTTCTCCTTGTTAAAACCGAGGTGTTCTTGGGTGTTTTTCGGGTTTTGAAAAGTTGTATTTTTCTGAAAAACTTTATTTATCCGGTTTAAATCTTGTTCGGAAGTTTGTAGTTTTACCGGAAAACCCTTTGTGTTCATAATATCTTCAAGTGTTCTTCAAAGTTTACATCTTTTGATCTTGTTTAGTTATTTTCGAAAGTTGTTGGTGTATTGGATAGGGGGAACTGATTAAAATAATCATACAAAATCTGTTTTTGCAGAAAAGCATGGTCTGACCATACTTTCTGCCGAAAGATTTACCAACCCATCACCTTTTTCACCAACCTGTCACCCTTTGTCAACCGTGTCAGAGCTGTTCGAAAGATATCCTTCGAAGTCGAAAGATCATCTTTCGACCAAAGGAGGTTCGACAGATAGTCATCCTTCGAGCATCCTTCGAAGTGTGAGACTTATCTTTCGGTCCAAGGAATATTTTCGAAACATACATCTTTCGGTCTTCTGTTCATTTTCGAAAGACAAGGATCCTTCGACTGGGGAGTCTTTCGAAGTCATCTTTCAGTGTTCATCTTTCGGTCTACAGTACATTTTCGAAGGATAAGGATCCTTCGTTGGAGAATCTTTCGAAAACATTGTTCGAAACTCAACAGTGATCTTTCGAACCCTGTTGATCTTTCGAACAGGTGTTGATCTTTCGATCCTTGTTTGTTTAAGTCTAACAGTTTGTGTTTTTCAGGTCTTTCGATCAATATCCTTCGGCTGGTTGTTATCATTCGAAATATTAACATAGTTTGTGAAAATTAATTTTTTTTAAAGAGAAAACTTGTTTTCATTTTTAAATCAATTTTCACTTAATATATTATTTTTTATAAAATGGGAACAAACGGTCAGTGGGACCCATCCGCGTGGACTCTAACTCCACAATCATCAGCTACGCAATCATCCGCTACGCAATCTGCGTCAGATTTCAGCAAAGCATGGATGCAGGCTATTGTCCCACCTCAAGCTGCAATGATAACTGCAAATCAATGGGCATTGGTCACAAATCAAAGCAACAGCATTCAATCTATGATGCAGAACGATAGTGAGACTGGTACAAGCACAAAGCCGCCAAAACTAAATCATATTAATGATTGGGGATGGTGGAAAGAAAGGCTGAGAACTTATGTTCAGGGGCAAGGTCAAGATCTATGGATGTGCTTCTTCACCGCATTTGACCATGATTTGGAAGTTGCAGGATCTAATCCAGAAACTTACAGCACTATGTCTGATGATGATAAGAAGAAATTTGAGTTAGAAAAGAAGGCATTCATGATTCTCACACAAGCTCTTCACAAAGACATTTACCACCAGTTTGTTTACTGCACTACTACTAAAAGCTTGTGGGATATGCTCACGTTACGGTGTGAAGGAAATGCTCAATCTAGAAAGATCAAGCAAGAATTACTGAAGAAAGAGTTTGAAGGTTTCACGTGTATGGAGAATGAGACTTTGGCAGAGTTATCTACAAGGTTTCATCACTTGTTGAGCGAGATGTTTGGTTTTAGAGTCACTGCCACTCCACAAGAAATGGTGAAGAGATTCGCTGATAGCTTACCAGCAAAGTGGAGCAGTTATCTTGAAATTCTCAAAGAAAATGGTGTTCTAGACACAATCAACGTTTATGAGTTGATTCAAAAATTGGAGAATAAGGATGTAGAAGAAAAGCTGAAGGCAAAAAGAACACAAACTCCTCAAAATCCAGAAATGTACTTTGGGATTGCAGGAGGTATCAGTGGAGAAAGACCAGCCTCTCAACACGCGAAGCTTCAAACAGCTTTCGTTTCTAACACCGGACCTTCAACAACAGATCAGTTTGATCCTTCAGCCTACACGATGTTTTCAAGACCGAATGTGCAACCGACAGCTCAGCAGCAACAACCGCAACAGCAAGGGTTTTATGGAAGCTCTTCAAACTTTCAAGCCACTTCCAATCCTAACTCAGTCAGATTAGACACTTCCAACTTTTCCAAAGTCAGTGTCGAAGTAGCCAAGGAGCATATGGAGATGTTGAATACCTTGGTTAGTGCTTATAGTGGATTAGTTGCAGGTCAGATTGGGAATATCAATCTAACCAATGAAGATTATCAGCAAGTGGATAAAGAAGAGTTTGAAATGATGGATATCAAATGGGCTCTTGCTAGTGCAATTCGAAGAGCAAAGGAGTTTATGGAAAGGACGGGGAGAACCAACTTGGAAAGCAAGAAAGACACCAAGTATGGGTTCGACAAGCAAGCTGTAACGTGCTTTAACTGTGGTGAACGGGGTCATTTCAAAAGGGAATGCACAAGACCAGCTCAGCATGGAAACCAAAACCCCTTCAGAAATCAAGGCAACCAGCAGAACCAGAACAGGAACAATGTTCGTACGTTGATACCTGTCAACAACCAAGGCCAAGCAGGGTCATCAAATACCAACCGGGGGCTGTTGGTTCAAATAGATGAGGGTTGTGATTGGTCGCTTCAGCTTGGAGAAGGAGGAAATGGTGGAACAGCATGTTTTGCTGAAGTCGTAAAGGATTTAAAGCACGCCAGTGGTGGAGAATCTTCCACCAATGGTGTTGCATCTTCTGGAGATGAAGACAGTTCTGGTTATAGTGGAAGCTCAGATGAAGAATCCTCCACTTCAGGAAATGATCATGTGGATGTGACATCAAGTGCGTCAGTCGATGCAGATATTGATGAGCTTTTGAAAGAAGCTGCAGCAGGAACTGAAAGAAGATCTAAATTGATGGATCAAGCTGCTTACTCTTCGTCTTCTCTCCATTCAGCCTTTATGGCTAATGTCGACAGTTCATCAGGTCAGGTATGTGTCGATGAACCCACTGTAGTTAGCTGTGAAAATTGTGATAGTTTAAATGTTAAATATGCTGAACAGGAAGGTCAGATTGAAATCCTATCCAAACACAATCAAGAATTGATTGTAAACCTTTCTAAAGCAGCTGAAGCTAACGTGTTTTTAACCAGAAATGAAAAGGAATTTAAAACCACAATTGCGTCATTAAGACATGATGTTACAGAATTACAAAAAGCTGTTTTGCGAAAACAACATGCTAACAATGATCTTATAGACACAATTGAAAAGCAGATGGTAGAATTGGCCACCGCTCGATGTGAATGTGAAACAATCAAGCAGAAATTGGAAAGTTATTCCAATTCCCGCTATGTATTGGATCACATTATTGATGTTCAAAAGAAAAAGGGGGATAAGAAGTGTATGGGATTCAAATCATGTCCTCCCCCAATGAATCACAATTACTCCAAATTGCCTGATGACGAGGATATGCCCCGTTTTGAACCTACTGTGCCACTCGGTCTAGATGACTTTGCAGCAGGCCTCGGGTTCACAACTGGTACATCATCCTCAGGTCAATCTGAATCTGAATCTGAGAATGTGACAGATTCATCATGTGTTAAGGAACAGAGTCCTCCCACTGTTGAGGATGCTGATTCTTCGGATGATGAATCTGAAGTAATTGTGAAACAACAGTCTAACTCGGTTACAACAGATATTCCAATTGAGAATCACATCCTGTGTGATCCACCAGTGAAACCGAGTGAGACTGAAATGTCAAAAGAAATGGAGTCGAGTGTATCAAGTTTTGAAGGGAGTAACTTGTTGTACACGCTCAAAGGAGATGACAAAATTTACTCTAACAAAGATTTTCCAATTAAAAATGTAAATCAAGATTTAATTGAGCAAATTTTTGAAGGATGTACTGACAAGTTTTTGGGAAACAAAAGTGGCAAAGTTACCGTCACTCAATGTGATCCAATTCCGTGTAACCAAATTAGAAAACAATACGGAAACCAAAAACTACAAGTTGAGCGAAAACAACAAGTCAACTCCGGAAAGGGTAAGGTACAGGGAAAGAAGGCTCAGAACAAGAATGTTCAAGCACCTAAGGCTCAACAACAATGGGTGCAAAACAAAAGAGCTCCTGTTAAGAAACGAGAACCGAAAATGAACTTTGTTGGATCCACGGGTTCAGACAAACTTGAAACATTTCAGGATAAATCTAACCTTGATTTTATAAAACAAGTTAGAATTTTGAAACGAAATGAACAGAATAATTACACCCAACACACCAACGGATGTGATTTAGGTCCAAGCACGTCTAGATCACAAAGTTCATGGTCTGGTTCTTCGTCTGGTCATCAACATGTTTCTCCGAGGTTTGTAGAGCGGAGAATGTGTTTTGAGTGTGGCACCATTGGGCATATTGTAAGATACTGCCCATACCTGCAAAAGTTAAAGCCAAAAACGAGTGCTCCCCAAGAAACCAATTACCAAAAACGTTCATTTTCCCCGAAACAAGACCCACGTGTCTTGAAAGAAAGGGAAAAGAAGTTAAAACAAAAGAATCAAAAGGTAATTGAGAAGGCCTTAAAATCAGAGGTCAAAGAAGAAAAACCTGTTCAAGCAAAACCTAAAACTGTAAAACCAGTAAATGCTAAAACAATTAATGCAAATACTGGTAAAGAACAAACAGCTTGGAAACAAAAACAGGTAATTCAGTCAGGGGGAGCACCGCAGGTCCTTTTTCCTAATCATCAAGTGATTGAAATCACTTTTCTTGATGATCAAGGACGACCCAAGTCCACGAAGGCTTGGGTCCCTCTCTCCAACTAATTTTTGAGTAAGTGTGTAGGATATTCCAGGAGGAACTTTCGATAGTCGTAAGATTGTTGATAGTGGAGCATCTTTGCACAAAATAGGCAACAGAAGAAATTGCTGCCTTTGATGGAGAGAAAAAGGAAAGGGAAACAGAAATGTCTGTTGAAAGAGAGTGAAAAGCTTCGACAAAATGAAAATCTTTTCAAAATGTGAATGTTCAAGGCTTTGATCGGGTCCCCGGGATAGATTCAAATCAAAATGTACGCACCTGCAGCACGTCTGAAGTTCAACAATCTACAAGATGAACGTGCAGTGTACATTTCTTAGTGGTGTGATTGAAGAAAATGTGTTTGTTGAACAAACCAACCAGGTGTGCGGACGCCTTGGCATGGGTTGAACAACCGCACACTACTTCTGAAAGAGAAAGACAAAGACCTTCGCTGGCGCAATGTGGACGACCAGTCGGACCCAAAGGTTTATGATCTTGTTGTTGTCAAGGGATCTAAGTAGCTACAAAGAATCGACTTTGAAATCCACACCGGGTGGATATTCAGTTTGGGAGAGCTCTCAGATTCCTTGCAATGCATGAAGCAGTTGAAGGATACGGTTTTAAATTTCTAATCTCTCCTATACTTGTCGATATTTAAGCTGCTTTGTGAATTATTATCTCGTACAGCACTCTTTGGCCAGACAATGTTGTCATGGTCCGCACCGCTTACCGACATGCCAACTGATTATGTTTCCAAAATTTGCTAAATCATTTCTGATTAAAACTTATTTTTGGTAAACGGCATTGAGGTAAAACATGAGTTAACCATCATCGGAAAATCATTTTTGTAAATACCTTTGTGTTTTTAAATTTGTTTTAGTTTATTGATTTTAGGGGGAGTAAATCCAAAATTTGAAAAATCCAAAAACATCGAAAAATTTCAAAAACACAAAAACAATAGAAAAACAAAAATGAGTTTCCTGGCGAGAAAAAGAGAAAATGATAGTACATCAGTGGTCTGTCTAAACCTTTTTTTTTAAACCTTAAATGAAAAACGATAAGCAGCTCTATATAAGATGTATCGGTAGGCTCACAATCATTTTAAAGTGTGCAGGGTGATATAAACTTAAATCGACTAAAGACTGGGTGGGAACCATTCATTGGCATATGGTCTTAGTACCGAAATTTCGTTTGAGAGATTGCCGAGGTTCTGAGATATTCGGTCTTTATGCTGCTTATCATCTGGGTATCATGGTTGTATCTTTTACCAAAAAAAAAAAAAAAATAATGGGGACGCAAGTCTAGATCTTCCATGATACCATACATACGTGTACATATTGCATACGACCTCAATAAGTGATCAACAATCACATGTCCAAACAAATAAGTGATAATATATCACAAATTCTTTCCGGGTGTCAAGTTCGTCTCTCTGCTGTACGAAAGTACTGACCTGTTCACGGACTTGCTCCTGTGCCCTCATGCATCGAAAACCAAGTTCCTCATCAATAAGTGATTATATCACATAGGGCTTGTTTTCAAAATCAAAATAAGTGAGAATCTCACATCATATACGGTCAAACAGATGATAATCGGTATACTCACCGGTAAGATGAATCCTCGTGCATACCTTGATACGGGAATGTGTCGTGATGTGGATGAACACCGGTCGGTAAGTATAAATTATACCTTAACGTATCCCCTCGCCATGATTACAAATGATAAGTTGAGCTTATGTGGATAACAATACCGATAATTGTTATAGGATGCTTATCTTAATGTTATCTAATTGAACAACAAGAGCGTTTTGGCATGACCGTACACTGATATGATTCTCTTACCCTCGAAACTCGCAAAAAGAATGTCAGTAAATAGTTATTTAGTGTTTCCTGTTTATGTATCTTTGTACATATTTATTTATTGTTTTCGGTCTTTACATTGAAAAATGAAAATTTCAAAAAGATTTTAGGTGTGTTTTAATTTAAACTTTATAAAATCCAAAAAGATTTTTCTTCAAGTTTATTTTTGATTGACCGATGTTGGAACTCGAGTCTATCCTACTCAAAATCCTGATCGTAAGCTGGAAAACCATTGTATCTTCATAAACAGTCGAAGTTAACGAGTTTTGAAAGTTAAATGATTAAAATGAATATTTTTCTAAACTTTCAAACTGCTGTCGGATGGTGTTTTGATTGAGATTTGATCTCGTATGTGTCGTTAGTTTAAATGTTAACTATATTCCAAGCGGTTGTTCTCATTATGCGTTTAGCTTTCTTGCATGTGCAGATGCTAAAGGCGAGGAGAACATGTTCGATGAAAAAGCTTTGGAATGAAGACACGAAGTGGAGGCACTCAAAGGATAAAATGATCGAGTTGCCGCTGTCCTTTCATCAACACCACAAGGATCTGAAGAATTGTCAAGTTAAAAGATTCACGAGCATGACTCAATGGAGAGTTCAATCTAAGGGGGAGTTTGTCAACACACTTTCTACATTAAACGGGGAGTTTGTTGATACACTTTCTGCTTACAACGCGTGAAGACTTTGAAGATCCTCCGACATGAAAGACATAGAAGACGAACCATCACGAGTAGCGTCCAAGGGGGAGTTTGTTGATGCACTTTGTGTGGACGCGACTCGGCTCGGTTCGACTCGGCCTTGAAGACTTGAAGACACGAAGATCGAGACAAAGCTACAGCCAAGGGGGAGTTTGTTGGTGCACTTGTGTCTGTACTTTGTCTGTATTTCGTCATGATACGAAACGTTGTCTTTAATGTAAGGTTGATGTAAGTTTGACCAAGTCAACCATCCTCCTGGTTTGACTTGGTCAAACAGTTAGAAAAATGTTGTAAGCTGGTAGGGTCGAAGGATGTGCCATCGAAGGATTGCCTATATCCTTCGATGACCTGCTCGAAAGATGTCCTTCGATAGATGGACCACGAAAGATCCCATCTTTCGTGATACATGTGTATCCTTCGAGCTGTTTCTGGTCGAAAGATGATCTTTCGACCAGACTGTTTGATCCTTCGACCAGACCTGCTGTATTGGGTATAAATACCCGTGTGTTGTGTTCATTTCATAGTGGGTGAAAAGTTAGACAGAAAAGAAGGAGTGGACACAAGAGAAACAGAGAGAGCATTCTGTTGAAAGCACACACACACTTTGAGAGTTTATAGAACATATCTGTAAACATTGAGCTTGTAACCGGACCCTTCATTCGTATTAATACATGTGGTGTTAATCGGTGAATCTCGTGTGTTGTGTTTGTGCTTGTTCTCGTATACATTCTCGGTTGCATGCTAGCTTGGATTCCGCACTCGCTAGTGTGTTTGATATAACAAGGAAAAGGTTTTATCTCATCCTCGAGATAGGGACCTACAATATAGTTTGCGATGAAATATTTGTAGTTAAACCGTAGCAAAATGTGTTCATAGCTAATTCGTAGCAAAAAATGCTACGAATTTTGCTAGGCATGTTATTTTATTATTTTTTAAAATACTTATATTCTCAACTTTGCTATAGATATTGCTACGGATTTTATTTTACTTTTTTAGTTATTATATAAATACTTATTTTCATGGTTTTGCTACGGATTTTGCTAGCGATTTTGCTTCGTTAATTTTTTAATATTTATTTCCGCTATTTTGCTACGGATTTGCTGCGGATTTTGCTATGGATTTCATTTGCGACGAAATATCTGTAGCAAAACTGTAGCAAAATGCGTTCGTAGCTAATCCGTAGCTAATTCGTAGCAAAATTTGCGACCGATTTTTTGGTTGCAAAAGTTTCTAGCAAATGCCTCTTTTTGTAGTATATTGTCAAATGGGTTTTCTTATCAACAACTAACCACATGTCATGCCCCATCTTTTGATATGATGCCTTTTAAGGGGCTGTTTGGTAGCCTCTTAATGACCATTCAGATGCTACGTCTTAATGGTTTAAAACCTATCAATGAATAAGAGGTAACCTCAAGTCTGAATGGTTAAGAGGTAACCTCTGAATGGTAAATCATCACATGTCACATTCTTCTACCTTCTCATTGGTAAAATTCTTAATAGTTCCATTAAGACGTAGCCTCTTAATGACCATTCAGAGGCTACCAAACAGCCCTAAGTTTTAAGAATGACAAATTTGTTTTAGGCGAAAATCGCATAAAAATTTGCTACCAAGTTCAGTTTTGTGGTATTTTGTTGTTGGATTTTGTTATTATTTTCATAAGAATTGAAAATTAACCCACTTTGTAGGCAGTTTGTGAATAGAATAGTCATATTAAAATAAGTCATTTTCAACACCCCGCTGCAACGTGCGGGTTAGCGTCAACTCGTTTAATTAAAAAATTAAATATGTCAACTCTAACACGACTTATTTAATTAAGTTGGTTAAACAAATTTAACCCAACACGACTTGTTAATTACACATGTCAAATATAGCAACTAAAAAATTTTTTATTCACGTTTTGTGGTTCAGATTTTGTCACGAATCCTAGTTAAACTTAAAGAGCATCCACAACATTATAAGTTTTCAAGCCTTACAAATTGTCATCTTAGTTGCCACATCAAGATCCAAACCTCATTCCAAAACATATATTACTCTCACAACACTATAAATTTCAAACACCCCTTAAAATATTAAATAACAAATTTATAAATATATACAAGGATCAAATCAAATACAAAGGAAAAAGATGTGTGCAAAGGATAAGAAGGAATACAGAGGATTGATATACTAATTCAATGGTTGAGATTATGTAGTCTCAAAATCTAAGAATCACATAACAAAAACAAGGGCTGAATGGGCAAAAAAGGAATAACCATTATTGTTAACTTTTAAATTAACTTCCCTCACTTTTTATATAAATGTCTACAACTAATTCATATGTTAGTATTTAAAAAAAAAAAACCACACCAATGAGCATTTTATTATATTTAATTTGAGCATGAGATTTGTATAGTTTTTTAATATAAAAATATATATTTTTAACATATTACGTAATTAGACTACAGGGTATAGGGTGCCACTCTTGTCCGTGGTTTGTAATTGCCCCATTATGAGAGAGATGTGAAAATGGGGGCCCCACAAACTTCACCTACGATGCATGTTGTCTCAATAAGTGAGTTTTGGATTTTTCAAAATCACCAAGTTGGAGATGTTTTCAATGTTATACACATTTATCATACCTTGTGGGTCATCAAAACTATTGAAAATATGTGGGTCACAAGAGTGGAAGGGTTCACATCCTGTCTCGGCACACACTGACGAAGCTTGAGATTTCTGACCGGGGTCGAAAACGTATATATCTAAAAAAATTATAAACCGGAGGGTCAAAAACGTATATACTTAAAAAAAATTCTATACGAAAACTAAATACGGGAAACTAATGAGCAAAAAATACATCTTATGCAAATTGGGTGCATTAGATTAGCCACACAAATTACGTGACACATGTTATATTTGTATATTTTTTTTCTAATTTTAAAATCCTATAGTTATAAAATAAGGGTTCTTTTTAAAACGTCTTCACAGATAGGATTCGAGTGCATCATCTGGTCTTCCTGTTCCCAGGTGAAACTCTGGGCCACGGCATGAGTTCTAACGAACTCGAACTATAGGTATCATGCTACGCTTGAGGGTTTTGATTTCTCGATCCATGATCTGAACTGGTTCCTCAACAAAGCATAGTAGATCGTTGATCGTGAGTTCCTTAAAAGGAGCAATGAGAGTTTCATCTGACAAACACTTATTCAGATTTGACACGTGAAAAACATTGTGTACCGCACTCAGCTCTTCAGGCAGGTTTAGTCTGTAAGCTACCTTACCGATTCTCTCGGTAATTTCAAAAGGTCCAACGTATCACGGATTAAGCGCCCCTTTTGCCAAAGCGCACCACACCTTTCCAAGGTGAGACTTTTAGTAAAACCTGGTCCCCGACCTGGAATTCTAAAAGTTTCCTACGCCTATCAGCGTAGCTTTTCTAGCGGTCACGAGCCGCCGCCATTCGTTGTCTAATCTGGGCAATCTTTTTTGTGGTATAAGTACAAGTTCTGGGACGGTGATTTGGCTTTCGCCAATTTCCGCCCAACACAAAGGTGACCGACATTTACGTCCATACAATGCCTCAAATGGCGCTGCATGAATGCTAGTGTGGTAACTGTTGTTATAAGAGAATTCTACCAGAGGTAAGTGTCGTTCCCACCCGTTTCCAAAGTCTATAACACATGCTCTCAGCATGTCTTCAAGTGTTTGGATGGTACGTTCAGTCTGACCATCAGTCTGCAGCTGATAAGTAGTGCTCATGTCTAAACGTGAGCCAAAGGATTTGTGCATAGCCTGCCACAAATCAGACGCAAAATGTGGGTCACGATCGGAGATGATAGAAGTTGGCACTCCGTGCCTAGCAACTACTTCTTTCAAGTAGATGGTTGCAAGTTTCAAAAATTTGTCAGTTTCCTTGATTGCGAGGAAGTGCGCAGATTTGGTAAAACGGTCTATGATTACCCAAATAGTATCGTTTCCGCTTTGAGACCTTGGTAAGCCGGTAACGAAATCCATGTAAATCTGTTCCCATTTCCACGTTGGCAACTCTGGTTGCTGTAGTAATCCTGACGGCTTTTGATATTCGATCTTGACTCTAGCACAAGTCAAGCACTTGCTAACGTACTTAGCAATAATAGCTTTCATGTTGGGTCACAAATACAAGGCCTTAAGGTCGTGATACATATTGTCAGAACTGGGATGTATCGAGTAGCGAGACTTGTGTGCTTCGTCTATCACAAGCTCTCGGAGGTTTTTGTAAGACGGAACCCAGATTCGTTCCATGAAATAGTGTATGTCGTCGTTCTTGAGTTCAAGCTGCTTTTCCATGCGCCGCATGGATTCAGCTAGAAGGTAGGGGATGTGCGACTCGTAGACGGTGTGCGGGATACAGAAAACTGGTCGCACACATTGATTTAGAACGGTTGGGCAAATACTAATAATACGAATAATATTAATTGACATATTAATCACATATTACACATAACCATATACTCAACTCATCAGTCATCAAATATATAAGTCTCGCCTATTAAATTCACATAATCGTAACATAAAATCGATAAAAAGACGATTGAGGAAGCTGCAACAATGATTGTTGTAAATTTTATGTGGAGGTACTTTCTAAGATAACTGGAGCTACCTCCGACTGGAGTGGTTGAGTTGGTGTATAAATATGAACAGGGGTTAGCCTAATGGTGTTAAAATTTACAATCCCAGGTGCCTTTGGTGGAGATAATCCTTGGATAATCTGATCACTGAAGACACGTAATGATTTTGCTATTTTTGTAATGTAAGTCCCTCCCATGGGACTTCTCAGAGGATTTGTTTGGTAATCAAACCACGTTAATATTAATGACGGGTAAAATACGGTTAGTGGTGAAAAATTTACCCGGTAAATATTAAGATTTAAATAAATATACCTAATATTAAATAAAAAGAGAATAAAAGTTTTTGAGGAAATAAAGTTCACAAGAGGCCCGAGTTAACGGGACTTAAAATAAAACGGATGGTAATCTCTCAGAACCCACTAAGTTAACTAGGAGTGTTTAACCTAGTTAATTTAAAGGAAAATATTTCTAGAAATAAATAGGTTAAAGCCTACTTAATAACTAACCAAAACAAGAGGGACTAAAGTGGGTAAAGTTGAAACATATGTTATAAAAATAAAACATAAAACACAACACACACATAGAGTGTGTGTGTGCGCTTGGGAACGACCAGAGTAGGGAGAAAATGGGTAAAACCCTAAACTCAACAAAATCTTCCAATTGAAGGTGCAATTGAAGACCAAACTCAGATTTGAATGCATATAAACGATCACAAGTTAAAGGGATCGTAAGGTATGTCGAAATTTATAGTTTGGTGATATCTTGAAATTGTGATAATCATGCATGAATGAAATTTTAGTATGAATGTTGAATGTTATAGAAAAATTAACACTAGTACAAGTCTAGGAACGAACCCTAGATGTGAAATTTGGCAAATTAAGTGCCATGAACTAGTGATTGAAGGATTAACCTTGTAAGTGGTAAACGGGTTTTATAAAAATATGATGAACCCTTGAGTTAGAGTGGTAAAATTGTGAAACTTGATGTTTAAAAGCAAGTAATAGATGTTGTTTAAGTATACTAGACATCAAGGCTTGATTATGATGCGAAAAGATGGTTAAAGATTTATCATGAACTTGAACAATGAATGCATAAAAATCTCGCCTACAAGATGTTTGATAAAATGCCTAAATGAGTGGTTGAACTAAAATGTGCAATTTATATGATTATAGGAAGTTGACTTTTGAAAGTCAAACTGACCTGTAATATGATTGAATAACGATTTTGATGTACAGTCTGTAAGATGGCATAGTCGTGAAAATTGATGACTAATCTGACCATCTTGCAAATTATAAATGATAGTTTGACGCTTGACAAGCTAGGTGGAAGCTTGAAGAAGAAACGAGTCAAACGGATCACGTATGAAGGAAAAGTGTATTGAGCGCGAGGTAAGTAAAGCTTACACTTTACTATTATATCACCTACTTGTTGTAGTTATTATTAATAAGATGAAACGGTAGATTGATTATGGTAACCCGAGGCATAACAATACGGGTCGGAATAAGTAAAAGTAGCAAATCGTTGATTCGGTCATGTGTAGACCGAATAAACAAAGAGTTTAAGAAACGATATATTATGGCGTAAACTTTACTGAGTAAAAAGGGTAATACGATAGTTTGGCTACGAGCTAACGAACAAACAATTGTTTTTGAAAAAGGCACTCAAAAGCGTAAAAAATGATGTGTCAAATTAACTACGAAAAGAATTTTAAGCAATATGATTGAACGGTGTAAACCAGAACGGTTCACATGGACGAGATGGTAAATAAATACCATCTCAAGGGGGTAAAATGGTCGTTAGACCAAACGGGTTGAATGGTGATGATATCACCATTTGACAATTTCGACTAATGATTTTTGTCAAGTATTATGATCACAGGATGAATAGCGTAAGGAATTGCAGTGCTAATTAATTAGCAATTTAATTAATGTGGTATTAAAATGGTTTTAGCTTTGACCCGAGCCAGGTACGCATAAACAAGTTTTTAGTTAAAAATGCGATTCTTGGTCAAGTATTTAGCGAAAGTCCTTCGTTGTAAAATGAGGGACTAAAGTTGACCAAAACACCTTGAAGGGTAAACCGGGCAAACGACCTTTAAAGGTTGTGTAGAAATGAGTATTACTACCAAGTAAGCCTTGATAAAATGCATAAATTAATTGCATAATACTTTTTGGGTCAAACGCCCAAAAATGGGCTCTTTCTGTAAAATTGACTAACCGAAGGGTAGTCATTGGAATAGTTAGATTACCATAGTTAATCCACCACAAATATAGTTGTGGTGAAAAGCAAATAGATATCTTCACGTAGAAATAAGATGCGAGTAATGATGAGCGAAAATTATGCCTATAAGTTAAAAACCTCCAAACGGGTCAAATAGTAGCACAAAGGATTTATAAGCCGTTCTCTTATAAATTAGACTTTAATGTGAACCGAGATGGTAAACGGATCCGTAATTGTATTACGGACGTATAGAAACAAGAATCCCATAATTCGGTTAACTAGATCAAAAGTTATGCTATTTTGAAATTGGAAATTGGTTAAAATCTTGGCTAGGAAAATATGCCGCAACAGGAAACAACTTTCTGTTAAAACGTGGCCGTCGCGCCCCGCGACGGAGATGTTATAGGTGGTCACGCCCCGCGAAGGCCGAAGCCATAGAGCTGACAAATTGATTTTTATTTGTTGTTTGGTGTTTAGAACTTGTTTAAACTATTATTTAAGCATCAAAACTAACTTTTTAGGTTGGTTTTGATCACAGGTAAATATTAAGCGCTCCTGGATGAAGATCAAGCTCAACGAAGAACCGAACATGTCGAGATAAAAGCTTCCGCATGTAGTTTGGTCGTCAGTTTTAAACGACGAATCCATACATATCAAGTTGCAGTATATTTAAATTGTAAAAGATTTTAATAAACCCGTATTTTTCAATGTATATGTAATCATAATTACATGTTTATTTTCAAAATCTGTACGAATACCGTTAAATAATAACAAGGGTGTTACAAGTTGGTAATCAGAGCTCATGGTTAAAAGAATAAAGTGTTCGGTTCGAGGCTTGATCCCAAATGCGGTAAGTACATGTTTATAGTAATGGGTTAGTATGATTAAAGTGTTGAGAACAACACATAGGGTTATCGTGTAATACACGTTACACCAATCAAAATTGATTAAGGATAGATACAGTCAACGAAAGTGTGTTGACACGTATAGTGGAAAAGCCTTGTATTATAATACGAGCGATTAGTGATGTCGACATTACTAACTTTGTGAATGTTTTAGTTAAAGGACACTCACATCTGAAGATGACGAGAGTTGAACGAATTGCGGATATGACGGTGGAACGGTCCGAGGTATGACGAGCAGAGCATACTCATCACGGACTTAAATTGCGTAGTGATCGCGAACAAGGATAAAGGCATGGAAAGCCCGTTAGGGAAAGCATTACCAGGTGCGCGTTTAAATTAATTGCGCAAATAGTAATATGCAACAAACGAGTAGAGAATGACGGTTGCATATAGGGCTGTAAACGAACCGCACGTTCAGCGAACAGTTCGTGAACCGTTCGGCGGGAAGTTCGTTTACGTTCGTTCGTTTAGTTAATGAACGAACATGAACAAGAAATTCCGTTCGATTAGTTAAATGAACGAACACGAACAACTGTCTCGTTCGTTCAATTGCGTTCATAAACGTTTGGTAACGTGTTCGTGAACATTCGTTCATGTTTGTTTGTTTATGTTGTTCATTAAATACTTTTTTAGCATTTATTTTTTGTATCTAAAACTTTTATATTCTTTAATTCTTATTTATCTCATTACCCAAACAAATAAAATAGGAAACCCTACCTCCACCTCTCTTTCTTATTATTCACATCGAAAAATACAATTGAACTTTGTCGATTTTATCTGTGTTCGTTTGTGTTCGTGAACCGTTCATGAATACGTTCATTTCCTTAACGAACGAACACGAACAAAAAATCTCGTTCGGTAAGTGTTCATGAACCGTTCGTGAACACATAATTTTCTTAACGAACGAACACGAACAAGGCCTTGTTCGTGTTCGTTCGGTTCGTTTACAACCCTATGCATATATAGGATAAAACTTAGAAAACCTGAATAGGATATCTATTTAGGATAAAGTTTCCAAGAGTAAATAAGTAGAAAGAAGTGTTATTCACAATAATGAATAACAAAACAATAGCAGGATTAATTCACATAAAAACTTGGACGAGAGTAATTATCCAAGTGTATAATTCTCAATATAATAACATTGAGAAAAATAGTGATCACATTAACAAGTGTGATTACATAATAATTCAATAAAAAGGAAAAAAAAACATTTTATATGTACAAAAATGAAACGGGTAAAAACTAATGATTGTTAAATAACAACTAAATAAGGTTTTACCAACTGAAACCATGAATATGGAAATTATTAGAGGAGTTACTCACATGGGGCGTGGTGCGAAAATTATAAAAAGGTCATGTGTGTCATGTGTTTATCGCTTACTATGGCCAAGTAAGTAGTGAACACATGATATCATGAACTTCTTATGATGGACACATTTACATCCGATGTAGTAAGGACGGAGTGAATGGGACGAACTACAAAGGTACCTAAATGAATCAAATAAGCAAATTGTTTGATAATAAACGTAGACGCAAGTCGGATGACGGAAGCGTATTATGTTAGAATAACGAGCCCGAGGGAAGGGACAAGGATCTAAGTAAATGAAAATACACACCGACTAATGGGAATGCTAAGGTATAAGGATAAAAGTTTGACTGTCACAAGTGATGAAATTCACATGGACAAGTCAAACGAATTAAATAAAGAATAAGGGACTTGACTGTACAAAAGCGATGGATTTCGCTAAGACGACCAAATAAATTAAAATGAGGTCTTAATACATACCAGGATGGTTGCTTTGATAATGACTCCGGTAAAATGCCCGATAGATGGGTAGGATTTTGAAAGTATGCGTAAACCAAGAGACGGAACGCGAAATAGAAAGTCAAAAGACTCGGATTGTGAGTTATGACTAAAGAACTACAAAAATTTCGCAAACAGAAAATTTGATAACTATGGGATGAACGGGTTGAATACAAATGAAGTTTGACATTCATGAGTGATGAAGTGTCACACGAACAAGTTAAACAAGATAAATAAAGAATAACGCTTAAAAAGATAAGTAAGTGCAAACCGAATAAATAGGTACGCAAAATATTAATGAACCTATGTGATGAGTCGTAAAGGAATATGGAAAGGAAAAACGTAACTAGTGAAATAAGAATGTTAAAAACATTGAGATGAAGAATCCGGGTAACGGGTCATAAAGAATTATAAGTATGAACCGAGAAACGGTAAGCGAAGAACAAACAGACGCGTAAATGACGTGAGAAGTCATAGAGTCGGAAGGATAATCGGAAAGAAAACAAATGTAGCCTTAGACTACGGTCAAGGTCAAATGAAATTCCAAAGCAAAAATAAATAATTCTCAACGTAAAAAGGGGTGCATTGATACCTAAGGTATATTTTTAGAAAGACATGAGTAAAAGATGAATCTACGGGATCATCACAACTTACAGTATTATAAGAAGTGTTAAGGTCTACGGGACCAAAAAGACCTTTGGGTCACAAATAGAAAGAAACGAACTGTTGGGGTCTCACTTTAAAAAGGTGGAAATCTAAAGAAATGATCTATGAGACTAAGTGAAAGAACCTACGGGTTATTTGGGTTAAGCGTGGGAAGTAGTTATAATTTCCCGCATTGATTAATAATGGAAATGAATAAATCCTTGAACGTAAAATTACTAGGTATGAGAAAAAGACGTAAGACAAAGAGAAAACGTAAACTAAAAATTCAGTTTTTAGTCAAAAGCAACGTTTTAACAAACATAAGTAATATGAGATGGTTTAAAAAAAATCCTAAACACACATAAGGCCGGAGATGGAAAAATAGTATACCCAGGTGACGGGGTATGAAGTGACAGCGAATAATTAGTCTAGCCGGTAAAACTATTCAAAGTCAAGATAATGTCATGACAAATACAAAGCGTTTGTTAATATAAGAAAAGCGCGGAATAAACATGTTAACAAACTAACGCGAAAGAGTGGTCAAGTGACAACTCGGTCATATAGGTGACAAAAATAAGAAATATAAGATGACAGTTGCGGTTTGTAAGGACTTACACATGAAAGACACACATGTCAATACGAATGATACAATATTGATAAAAAAGAATGAATACTTTAAAAAAATGAAACCAAGCTCCTTTGGTTTAAACAAATGAACTACACAAATAAGGTTTTGGGGACGAAACCTCTTTAAGGTGGGTAGACTTGTAACACCCCAAAAACGGGTTATGTAATCAAACCATGTTAATATTAATGACGGGTAAAATACCGTTAGTGGTGCCGGTAAATATTAGGATTTAAATAAATAAACCTAATATTAAATAAAAAAGAGAATAAAAGTTTTTGAGGAAATAAAGTTCACAAGAGGCCCGAGTTAACGGGACTTAAAATAAAACGGGTGGTAATCTCCAAGAACCCACTAAGTTAACTAGGAGTGTTTAACCTAGTTAATTTAAAGGAAAATATTTCTAGAAATAAATAGGTTAAAGCCTACTTAATAACTAACCAAAACAAGAGGGACTAAAGTGGGTAAAGGTGAAACTTATGTTATAAAAATAAAACATAAAACACAACACACACATAGAGTGTGTGGGTGCTTGGGAACGACCAGAGCATGGAGAAAAGGGGTAAAACCCTAAACTCAACAAAATCTTCCAATTAAAGACCAAACTCGGATTTGAATACATATAAACGATCGCCAAGTTAATGGGATCGTAAGGTATGTCGAAATTTATAGTTTGGTGATATTTTGAAATTGTGATAATCATGCATGAATGAAATTTTAGTATGAATGTTGAATGTTATAGCAAAATTGACACTAGTACAAGTCTAGGAACGAACCCTAGATGTGAAATTTGGTAAATTAAGTGCCATGAACTAGTGATTGAAGGATTAACCTTGTAAGTGGTAAACGGGTTTTATAAAAATATGATGACCCCTTGAGTTAGAGTGGTAAAATTGTGAAACTTGATGTTTAAAAGCAAGTAATAGATGTTGTTTAAGTATACTAGACATCAAGGCATGATTAGGATGCGAAAAGATGGTTAAAGATTTATCATGAACTTGAACAATGAATGCATAAAAATCTCGCCTACAATATGTTTGATAAAATGCCTAAATGAGTGGTTGAAGTAAAGTGTGCATTTTATATGATTATAGGAAGTTGACTTTTGAAAGTCAAACTGACCTATAATATGATTGAATAACGATTTTGATGTACAGTCTGTAAGATGGCATAGTCGTGAAAGTTGATGACTAATATGACCATCTTGCAAATTATAAATGATAGTTTGACGCTTGACAAGCTAGGTGGAAGCTTGGAGAAGAAACGAGTCAAACGGATCACGTATGAAGGAAAAGTGTATTGAGCGCGAGATAAGTAAAGCTTACACTTTACTATTAGATCACCTACTTGTTGTAGTTGTTATTAATAAGATGAAACGGTAGATTGATTACGGTAACCCAAGGCGTAACAATACGGCTCGGAATAAGTAAAAGTAGCAAAACGTTGATTCTGTCATGTGTAGACCGAATAAACAAAGACTTTAAGAAACGATATATTATGGCGTAAACTTTACTGAGTAAAAAGGATAATACGATAGTTTGGCTACGAGCTAACGAACAAACAATTGTTTTTGAAAAAGGCACTCAAAAGTGTAAAATATGATGTGTCAAATGAACTAAGAAAAGAATTTTAAGCAATATGATTGAACGGTGTAAACCAGAACGGATCACATGGACGAGATGGTAAATAAATACCATCACAAGAGGGTAAAATGGTCGTTAGACCAAACGGGTTGATATCACCATTTGACAATTTCGACTAATGATTTTTGTCAAGTATTATGATCACATGATGAATAGCGTAAGGAATTACAGTGCTAATTAATTAGCAATTTAATTGATGTGGTATTAAAATGGGTTTTAGCTTTGACTCGAGCCAGGTACGCATGTAGGTCCGGCTAGGGGAGGATCTAGTCGCCTAATCCTTGTATACGAACCACTCCGGTTGTGCGGAATCCAATCGGAATAGCAAACCGAGATCGAACATGTAAAAACACGACACACAATATTCACCGATTAACACCTCTGTATTAATACGTATGAAAGGTTCGGTTACAAATCAATGTTTACAAATGTGTATTGCAAACTCTCTCTCTCGTGTGTGTGTGCTCTGTTCTCTGTTTGTGCTCTCCTAGTTGAAACAGAAGGTTAACCTTCTATTTATACACACAGACATACGAGACATGACGAATCAAACTAAGACTCGACGAAACAAATTGCACTCGACGAATCAAAGAAGCAGTTGACGAAACAGGAGGATAAACATGTGTGTTTCGTCGACCACTCTTGCGTTTCGCCGATGTGGGCTTTAGCCCAAACTGAGAAGTCAAGGCCCAACATGAAAGTCCAAAACAATTCGCATGCATGCACGTTGAATTCCAACGTTAATCTGATTTGCAAAGTTTAGCCAAACAGTGACATCATCATGACATCATCATGATGATGTCATGATGATGTGGCGGCGGGAAGGCTCGCGGCGCTTCGTGCTTCGCGTGTCGAACTCTGGGAAGCACGACGGAGGAATGTCGTGACGTCGGGCTTGAGCCGAACCTAACCGGGTCGAACCGAATCAAGTCGCATCGAGTCGAGTCGCGTCCACATACATGTATCAACAAACTCCCCCTTGGACGCTACTCGTGAGGTTCATCTCCCATGTCTTCCATGTCGGAGGATCTTCAAAGTCTTCACGTCTTGAAAGCAGAAAGTGTATCAACAAACTCCCTGTTTCATGTAGGAAGTGTGTTGACAAACTCCCCCTTAACATAAGCTCCCCCTTAAGTTATGCTCGTGAAAGTCTTGATCTTTATGAATTGAGATCCTTGTGGTGTTGATGATGGTCAGCGGCACCTCGATCATCTTTATCTTTTGAGTGCCTTCACGTCGTGTCTTCATTCCAAAGCTTGTCATCGACCATGTTCTCCTCGCCTTTAGAATCTGCACATGCAAGAAATCTAAACGCGTAATGAGAACAACTGCTTGAAATATCATAAGTACACGACACACATGTGACCATTGTTCAATCAACTACCGTCCGACAGTTTGAAAGTTTAACAAATTTATCAATTTTAGTTTTTAACCTTCAAAACTTGCAAATTTCGACCGTTTATGAAGATTTAGTCGTTTTGGTTTTCGTTCAGGTTTCAGGCAACGAAGACTCGAGATCCAACATCGTACGATCGAAAATAAATAAAATCTTTTTGGCTTTTAGAAAGTTTACATTAAAACACACCTAAAATCTTTTTGGTATTTTTGAATATTTCAAATGTAAAGACAGAAAGCAGTAAATAAATATATACAAAGATGCAGAAACTGAATGCATTAAATAAATATTTACAGACATTCTTTTTGTGAGTTTCGAGGGTAAGAGAATCATATCAGTGTACGGTCATGCCAAAACGCTCTTGTTGTTCAATTAGTTAACATTAAGATAAGCATCCTATAACTATTATCGGTATTATTGTCCACATAAGCTCAACTTATCAGATGTAATCATGGCGAGGGGATACGTTAAGGTATGATTTATACTTACCGACCGGTGTTCATCCACATCACGACACATTCCCGTATCAAGGTATGCACGAGGGTTCATCTTACCGGTGAGTATACCGATTATCATCTGTTTGACCGTATATGATGTGAGATTCTCACTTATTTTGATTTGAAAACAAGCCCTTTGTGATAGAATCACTTATTGATGAGGAACTTGATTTTCGATGCATGAGGGCACAGGAGCAAGTTCGTGAACAGGTCAGTACTTTCGTACAGCAGAGAGACGAACTTGACTCCCGGATAAATGTGATATATTATCACTTATTTTGAGGGACATGTGATTGTTGATCACTTATTGAGGTCGAATGCAATATGTACACGTATGTATGGTATCATGGAAGATCTAGACTTGCGTCCCCGTTATTTTTCGGTAAAAGATACAACCATGATACCCAGATGATAAGCAGCATAAAGACCGAATATCTCAGAACCTCGGCAATCTCTCAAACGAAATTTCGGTACTAAGACCATATGCCAATGAGTGGTTCCCACCTGGTCTTCAGTCGATTAAGTTTATATCACCCTGCACACTTTAAAATGATTGTGAGCCTACCGATACATCTTATATAGAGCTACTTATCGTTTTGCATTTAAGGTTTATAGAGGTTTAGACAGACCACTGATGTACTATCATTTTCTCTTTTGCTCGCCAGGAAACTCATTTTTGTTTTTCTATTGTTTTTGTGTTTTTGAAATTTTTCGATGTTTTTGGATTTTTCAAATTTGGATTTACTCCCCCTAAAATCAATAAACTAAGACAAATTTAAAACACAAAGGTATTTACAAAAATGATTTTCCGATGTTGGTTTTACTCTTGCTTGACCTTAACGCCGTTTACCAGTAATAAGTAGTCAAATCTTGATTTGTCAAATGCTTTGGTAAAAAGGTCGGCACGTTGGTCATCAGTGTGGACCATGACAACATCGATGAGTTTCATATTGAAACAATCACGTGTGAAGTGATATTCGTGATCAATGTGTCTGGCCAAAGAGTGCTGTATGAGATGATAATAATCCATAAAGCAGCTAAAATATCGACAAGTATAGGAGAGATTAGAAATTCAAAACCGTATCCTGCAACTGCTTCGTGCATTGCCAGGAATCTGAGCGCTCTCCCAAACTGGATATCCCCCCGTTGTGGATTTCAAAGTCGATTTTGTAGCTACTGAAATCCCTTCACAGCAATAAGATCAAAAACCTCTGGGTCCGGCTGGTCTTCCACATTTTACCAGCGAAGGTCTTTGTCTTTCTCTTTCAGAATTAGTGTGCGGTTGTTCAATCCACGCCAAGGCATCCGCACACCCGGTTGGTTTGTTCAACAAACACATTTTCTTCAATCACACCGTAGAGAAAAGTATCCTACACGTTCATCTTGTGGACTTTGAACTTCTTGTGGAAGAAGAATCCATGAATCTTCGAAAAGCTTCAGACGTGTTACAGGCGCGTACTTTTCATTGGAATCTTTCATGTTGACCCGATCAAAAACCATAACAACCAAATTTTGGCACATTTTTCAACTGGTCGAATTTTTCAACTTCATTCCTTTTTCCTTCATCAGACATTTTTGTCTTCTTTTCTCCTCTCTCCATCAAAGGCAACAATATTCTCCTAAAAGTAACAATATTTCGGAGCCTTCTGTCGCCGATCTTGTGCATGGACGCTCCACTATCAACAATCCTAAAACTATCAATAATTCCTCCTGGAACATCCTACACACTCATTCAGAGATTAGTTGGAGAGGGGGACCCAAGCCTTCACAGACTTGGGTTGTCCGTCATCATCGAGAATTGTAACATCCATTTCCCGATGATTCGGAATTGATGTAGCTCCCCCTGATACAGTTACTGGTTTTGGTTTCCAAATCTGTTTTTGTTTTTCATTTTTAACTTCTAACTTAACAGATTGTGTTTGGACAACCTCCGGTTTTAAAACCTTTTCAACATTTTTCCGTTGTTTCTTTCACTGTTTCACTTCTTGTTGTTTAACAAGACGAGGGTCCTGTTTTGGTGAAACAAATCTTTTATGGTAATTGTTACCATGGGGGGCATCAACTTTTGCTTTCAACTTATGAAGATACGGACAGTTTCGAATTATGTGTCCAATTGTACCACACTCGAAACATGATCTTCGTTCAACAAACCCCGAAGTATCATGTGGTCGTCTTGCCGATGATGATGAACTTTGTGATCTCGAGGTACTAGGTTTCGAACAGTTTGGTTCATTTCTTTTCATCACTGTTGCTTTCTTGACAAAATCTAAGTTAGATTGATTTTCAAACGTTTCAATTTTGTCCGTTCCCTTAGATTTCACAAAGTTCACATTCTTGTTCTTCTTCTTATTCGGCTTCCTTTGACTTTCAGTCGGTGTTTTACCTCTTGGTTTGGTATGATTTTGCTGTTTTTGCACTGTTGGTAATTTCTGATTTCCATATTGTTTTCGAACTTCGGCCTTTGGAATAGGAGGGCACTGTGTTACTGTAACACGTGATCCTGTCTTTCCCAAAAACTTACTTGTCGAATTTTCAAAGACTTTACTGATTAATGATTGATTAACATTCTTAATAGGAAAATCTTTGTCTGAATAAATTTTATTATCACCAACAAGAGTATACAGCAAATCCACACTCTCCGACTCTTGTGTAGACACGGACTCGATTGCAACAGTCTTAGCGGGTTTTGCAGGAGGATCACACAGAATATGATTCTCAAGAGGTATGTCCTCTTCTTTTATCACCGCATCAGACTTTGCTGAATCAGTATCATCAGATTCATCATCAGAAGAATCAGCATCCTCAATCACAACTGGAGGATCCTGATTCTGTTCAGCAGTTACAAAAATATCTGCTGACACATCCGAATCTGATGATACTTCTTTCTTGTATCCAAGCCCTGCTGCAAATTCCTCAATGTCCAAAGGAACAGATGGCTCAAAGTGAGTCCTATACTCCTCATCAGGCATGGCATCATAATTGTTTCTCACGGGTGGTGGACATTTCTTGTATCCAATGCATGTGACATCCCGTTTCTCTTTCTGAACATCAATGATGTGATCCAACACATAGCTAGAGCTCAAATAACTGTCTAACTTGAGTCGGATCGCCTCACTTTCAGTTTTAAAACATGCCATTTCCTTTTGCATTACCTCTAGACGAGTTATATACAAATTAATGTCAGTTTGTTTTCTGGAAACCATTTTTGTCAGCTCTGTTTTATCTTTCTTTAATGTTTCAATCATCGATTTAAAATCCCTTTCATGGTTTTCATAAAACATGTTGGCTTCTGTGCACTTGGAAAGATCAACGGTCAACTTCTGGTTGTGAATGAATGTCACATCATATTTCTCTTGCAAAGCCTCGTGTTTGCTTTGCAATTCACACCACTTATCAATCAACGAAACATGTTTGTCTTGCAAGTCAAACAAACTAGCTTGTAAAGCATCATGTTTGCCTTGCAACTCAGACATGTTTGCATTCAAATCAGCACATTTAACATGCAATCTATCACAATTATCACAGATATCAGCAGTGGGTTCATCGACACATACCTGACTTGATGAACTGTCGACATTAGCCATAAAGGCTGAATGGAGAGAAGACGAAGAATAAGCAGCTTGATCCACCAAAATAGATCTTCTTTGAATTCCTGCTGCAGCTTCTTCCAAAATCTCATCAATGTCCGCATCGACTGACGCACTTGATGTCTCATCCACCTGATCATTGCCTGAAGTGGAGGATTCTTCATCTGAACTTCCACTGTAACCGGAGCTGTCTTCATCTTCAGAAGATTCACTACCATTGGTGGAAGATTCTCCACCACTGGCGTGTTTAGGATCCTTGACAACTTCAGCAAAACAAGCTGTTCCATCTGGAGCATCATTTCCCAACTGGATTGACCAATCACAACCTTCATCTAACCACAAGTGCCTGGTTGGCATTTGATGGTCCCGCTTGACTCTGGTTGTTGACAGGTACCAACGTACGAACATTGTTCCTGTTCTGGTTCTGCTGGTTGCCTTGATTTCTGAAGGGATTCTGGTTTCCATGCTGAGATGGTCTTGTACATTCACGCTTGAAATGACCACGTTCACCACAATTGAAACACTTAACAGCCTGCTTATCAAACCCATACTTGGTGTCTTTCTTGCTCTCCAAGCTGGTTCTGCCTGTTCTTTCCATGAAATCCTTTGCTCGTCTAACAGCACTGGCAAAGGCCCATTTGATGTCCATTATCTCCATCTCCTCTTTATCGATCTGCTGATAGTCTTCTTGTGTCAGATTAATGTTACAAATCTAACCTTCCACTAATCCACAGTATGCGCTCACCAAGGTGTTTAGCAGCTCCATGTGTTCATTTGCTACTTCCACACTGACTTTAGAAAAGCTTGAGGTGTCGAGCCGTACTGTATTTGGCTTTGATTGTTGACCAGCAGATGATGTGCTTCCATAACACGCTTGCTGTTGAGGAGGAAGTGGATTCCCATACATGTCTGTTGGTACGGTAGATTGAGGAGGAAGAGGATTCCCATACATGTCTGTTGTTCCGGGAGATCGAACAGGTAATGGATTTCCGAACATATCAGTTGGTCTGAGAGGTCGTTGGCTTTGTTGTTGTGGTACTGATTGAGGGACTGGTTCAAGCGGATTTCCATACATGTCTGTTTTTGGAGGGACCGGAACTTGGATAGTATTGCCATACATGTCAGTGCTAGACACAAACGCTGTTTGAATTGGAGCATGTGAAGAAGGTTTTGTAGAAGTGCTAGAAGTTCCATAATACATTTCAGGATTTTGTGGCACTGGAACTCTTTTTGCCTTGAGAGTTTCTTCCTGATTCTTGTTTTCCAGGATTTGAACAAAGTCATTGAAGCTTGTTGTAGCTAAAGTGCCATTGTACTTCATGATTTCCAAGAAAGTATTCCATTGAGGTGGCAACGCATCTGCAAACTTTTTCACAATCTCTGCTGAAGTTGTAACAATCTCAAAATTTGACAATTCAGTCAGCAGATGATTAAATCGACTTGTCAAATCTCCTAAAGATTCATTCTCCATACAAGTAAAACCATCAAACTCTTTCTTTAGCAGTTCTTTTCTCAATTGACGTGTCGCTTCAATTCCTACGCCCCTTGTCTTCAATGCGTCCCACAACCTTTTCGTTGTCTTGTAACTGACAAATTGATGATAAATATCTTTACTTAACGCCTGAGTAAGAATGGCATATGCCTTCTTTTCCAAATCATAGACCTTCTTCTGATCTTCCGTAAGATCTGCAAACGTAGCAGCAGATGATGCGGCAACTTCTATTGTTTGATCGAAATCTGTGATGAACCGCAACCACAATTCTGTATTTTGACCAAGAACGTATGTATGAAATCTATCAATCCATCCTGGATATTCGTATAAGTGCATCAACTTTGGAGGCCGATTCAAACTTCCGGTTTCGCTCTCGCTTAAGAGAATGCTTTGAACACTTGGAGTTTGATTTGATACGAATGCCCATTGACCGGTAGATATAGCATTAGCTTGCGAAGATGAATCCGGAGTCGGAGTACCAAAATACATTTCTGTATTTACCAGTCTACCCCATCTTGGATTCATTTTTGATCAAGAAAAATAATACCTGAAAATCACACTTGAATCAAACAGTTAAATCACACTAGAAAACCTTCTGTTTAAAATCAAAGTGTTATTATTACGAAACAGATTTTGTGAACTTGATCTTGACGAAACAGGCCCAATGCTTATCTTCGACGAAATGGATTTTGACTATTAGTTTGGCGAAACTGAAGATTTTTATGGGCTCCCAAGTTGTTATGGGCTTTCAAATTGACGAAACAGACCCACTCAAATGCCTTGACGAAACAGAAATCCTTATGTTATTGACGAAACAGGATGATGTATGGGCCCAATATAGGTTCGGCGAAACAACGGCCCAAAAACAAATTAAAAGGCCCAAACTATCGGCGAAATAGAGATTTGTTTTGGGCTTGACGAAACAGTTTTTATCACTTTGGGTTCGACGAAATAGTTTAAGCCCAATTCAGTTATACATCCCAAATATGTGAAGCCCAATTATTAATCCCAATTATGTGACAAATTGAAGTCAACGAAACAGAAAATGAAGGCAGGTCGACGAAACAGAAAAAGGTGTCAGTAGCTGGTAAACTTTTCAAACTTAACCTTATCCTTCTGACACAATCAGTATGCTTTCGGCTACACCATTCTCTATTCCACCAACTAAAATATTTTAATCTTGTTGCACAATTTTCAACCACAAACAACTTTGACAAGTTAATTTTAAGATCAAAAAGTTGAATGAATCAAGAACACCATGAAGGTAAGATGAACAATATGAAGTTCTGGAAAACCAACGATTTTTCAAACACTATATTTCAGCTAAAAGTTTAACAAAAACCCACAAGTATCATGCAAACATGTGTAATAACAGGGTTTTGATAAAAACAATCAGCAAAACAACAAGATTTAACCAGATTTAAAGAGATTTTCCAGAAAATATGAACTTTAAAAACTCGAAAAACAACCCGAAAACACTCGGTTTTAACAAGGAGAAGAGCCAAGGCTCTGATACCACTTGTAGGTCCGGCTAGGGGAGGATCTAGTCGCCTAATCCTTGTATACGAACCACTCCGGTTGTGCGGAATCCAATCGGAATAGCAAACCGAGATCGAACACGTAAAAACACGACACACAATATTCACCGATTAACACCTCTGTATTAATACGTATGAAAGGTTCGGTTACAAATCAATGTTTACAAATGTGTATTGCAAACTCTCTCTCTCGTGTGTGTGTGCTCTGTTCTCTGTTTGTGCTCTCCTAGTTGAAACAGAAGGTTAACCTTCTATTTATACACACAGACATACGAGACATGACGAATCAAACTAAGACTCGACGAAACAAATGGCACTCGACGAATCAAAGAAGCAGTTGACGAAACAGGAGGATAAACATGTGTGTTTCGTCGACCACTCTTGCGTTTCGCCGATGTGGGCTTTAGCCCAAACTGAGAAGTCAAGGCCCAACATGAAAGTCCAAAACAATTCGCATGCATGCACGTTGAATTCCAACGTTAATCTGATTTGCAAAGTTTAGCCAAACAGTGACATCATCATGACATCATCATGATGATGTCATGATGATGTGGCGGCGGGAAGGCTCGCGGCGCTTCGTGCTTCGCGTGTCGAACTCTGGGACGCACGACGGAGGAATGTCGTGACGTCGGGCTTGAGCCGAACCTAACCGGGTCGAACCGAATCAAGTCGCGTCGAGTCGAGTCGCGTCCACATACATGTATCAACAACGCATAAACAAGTTTTTAGTTAAAAATGTGATTCTTGGTCAAGTATTTAGCGAAAGTCCTTCGTTGTAAAATGAGGGACTAAAGTTGACCAAAACACCTTGAAGGGTAAACCGGGAAAACGACCATTAAAGGTTGTGTAGAAATGAGTATTACAACCAAGTAAGCCTTGATAAAATGCATAAATTAATTGCATAATACTTTTTGGGTCAAACGCCCAAAAATGGGCTCTTTTCGTAAAATTGACTAACCGAAGGGTAGTCTTTGGAATAGTTAGATTACCATAGTTAATCCATCACAAATATAGTCATGGTGAAAAGCAAATAGATATCTTCACGTAGAAATAAGATGCGAGTAATGATGAGCGAAAATTATGCCTATAAGTTAAAAACCTCCAAACGGGTCAAATAATAGTACAAAGGATTTATAAGCCGTTCGCTTATAAATCAGACTTTAATGTGAACCGAGATGGTAAACGGATCTGTAATTATATTACGGACGTATAGAACAAGAATCACATAATTCGGATAACTAGATCAAAAGTTATGCTATTTTGAAATTGGAAATTGGTTAAAATCTTGGCTGGGCAAATATGCAGCAACAGGAAACAACTTTCTGTTAAAACGTGGCCGTCGCGCCCCGCGACGGAGATGTTATAGGCGGCCGCGCCCCCCCCCCCCCCCCCCCCCACGGGCTGTGGCGCCCCGCGAAGGCCGAAGCCAAGTCTGTCGCGGGTCGCGACAAACTATAGAGCTGACAAATTGATTTTTATTTGTTGTTTGGTGTTTAGAACTTGTTTAAACTATTATTTAAGCATCAAAACTAACTTTTTTAGATTTCTTTTGATCACAGGTAAATATTTCGTCGTCAGTTTTAAACGATGAATCCATACATATCAAGTTGCAGTATTTTTAAATTGTAAAAGATTTTAATAAGCCCGTATTTTTCAATGTATATGTAATCATAATTACATGTTTAATTTCGAAATCTGTACGAATACCGTTAAATAATAACAAGGGTGTTACACCACTGACAAGCTAGTGTGTATCCAAGCATTTTCGCGGTGTGTCACAACGATGTGGTAGCTCCCCATGACATGTTTTATAAACTAAGTATTTGAAACAAACTTGATTTTGAAACAACACAAAAAACCGTTAACTCGCCAACTTTATGTTGACACACTTGTGCATGCTTTGCAGGTTGTTAGTTACAGCTCAGGAGCTTGCATTATGGGAGTGTCGTGATTGCGCTGAACTATTGTTTGGAATTTTTTAAACAATTATGGGTTCGACAATAAGTCTGGATTTTAAACATTTTGCTTTCGCTGTTAACTTAGACTTTGTCTTTAACTTTTGAAAACCTAATCACTGACTGTGTTGATGGTGGTAGATTTCCTTATTTTAATTAATTGTTCAACATGATTGGTGGCATGATCCTAGTCAGTCGCACGCCTCGCGGTAACACTCCGCATGTGGATTTTGAGGGTGTGACATACATATTCTACCGTCGGTTAGGGCGTTACAAGTTAAGTTTGCCATTTGTTTAAAACTGAACATCCGTTTTTTTACAACAAATGTTACTTCTTTACACCAATAATCCTAAACTATTTTCCCTGCCCAGGTTTGAACGTAGAACCTCCGCTCTAAGAGGTATGTGCCTCTACCAAGGGGCTAGGCCCACATTGGCATTTGTTCCATTTATATAACTAACTAGTTGATTTCCGTCCGCGCGTTGCGGCGGGGACCCAATGACTACAAAACGCGTGTCAGCAACGGCAAGTAGATATCAAATATCAAAACATAAATAACAATGACGTGGTAAGGATAGTCACTTCGCACTAAAAAAACGATTTTAAATAACCTAATATATAATAATAGGACCCACACGTCCTACACGTTGGAAATTCGGTTGTTTTTAGTTCAGTTATTACGGTGATAAACACGTTAAAATATGGATGAGCTCGGTACCTCTAACAACACCGAAAGTACCGATCCGGAAAATCATCGAAATTAGGTACCGGCAACGAAAATAGTTGGTACAATACGGTATGGTATTTGAAGGTAAAAATCAATAAATACAGGTATGGTGCTAGACCGGTGTCGAATCGAAAGTAACGATTCTGAAAACGCCAAAAGGTAGGTACCAAATTGGTACCGAAAATGATTTGGTATAGTAAATTTGGTACCGAAAATGATTTGGTATAGTAAATTTGGTACCGATACTATACCGGTTTGATTACAGGATTTGATACGATTTGCTCATCAATAATCTAAATATTCAAGTTACTTTTACAACTACAATTCATTCATTACAGAAAAAGACAAAAAAGAAAGCAAAATAAGTTGTTGTGTATATAAAACCTCATTCAAACGAAATGCAGTTTATTTACTGTGTGTATGAAAAGTTATCTAAACGGTGCAATTACTTGAATTGCTACGTTGCTACAGGATTTGATGAGCTCGGTATCAACCGGTACCTAAAATACCATTACCGAAATCCCCAAAAATGGGTACCGGTACCGAATATACCTGGTACGGTACGGTTCGGTGCAGGTCGGTACTGGTACGACACCAGTATTTGAGGGTAAAAACCGATGAATACTGGTGGCGAACCGGTACCTGATACTATTTGCTCATCACTTAGTGTAGTGATGTTACTATTCATTCAGTTATATTTTTAATATAGGGGTAATTTTTAATATATAGGTAATTCCTATATATACGTGAAATTGCAAAATTCTTTTTTCATTTTGGACATAATTTTGTACTTTGCATTTGCCAATCGCCTAAAAGTTGGTCCACAACATGTGTATCATGCTTCTTGATTCTAAAGCCTTAAGAATTATTAGATTCACTGTTTAGCATTATTAGATTCACTATACACACACAATTTCATTTTGACTAGACTTAGTTACATAGATAGTCCTGCGATTTAGCCCAAGCAACACATTTGGAGTCTAAGGGTTTAAAGCTGCAAACTTAGGATTCCTGGTTTATATTTTGTAACACTTTAGGCTACAAGGGCAACAAATGTTAAACCTTCTATTAAAATTTAGTAAAATAACTACAAATACTCTTTTATAACCATAAGGACCATGTAATAAACTTTATTTAATTACAAGGACCATTTGTGTAAATATTTAATAAGCTATTTTATAACCCACACTGAAATCAGATTACTGGTCACCAACACCATATCAATGAATTCCAGATTCTTTAAATCAAAGCAAAACCTCCCATTGACTCCGCGGATTAAATCAATGCAGCCTAGCGGCATATTGGGGGTGGGATAAGACATTGGGACCAATAGGTCCTGGGTTCGATTCCCGCAAGGGGGTTTTTCCCATATTTATTGGTTTCCTGCTGAATTGGTGTATAGGCATTATGCCTAGTGGAGATGGATATGATCGGGTGGTTCCGCTGGTGGTACGATGATACTCCAGTGGTCCGTCAGTGATCCAAATTTGCCGTTCAAAAAAAAAAAAAAAAAAGCAATACCTCAGTTTTTGTTAGGACGTATCAAAGCCCTTTGATTAGAGATGATATTAGGGTTGGATGAACCATGAAATTTTGCAATAAATATGCATGTTTTATATTTTTTCTTTTTAAATAGTTTTTATATTAATATGAGTAATTTACACAAAGAGTCGCTTTAAATAGAGTCAATTATATAAATGGCCTCTTTGATTATAAAAGGGGATTTTGGGCATTTTACCTAATGTTAACAAATATTTAATGCCTGTTAGCCTCAATACTCCAAAGTGTTACAAAATAAATATCACGAAACCTGAACGGCTAAACTTGCAACTTTAAATCCTTAGATCACCCTAAAGATATTAGGTGAATTGGATCACATGAACAATTTGTGTAATTAACTCTTGTCAAAATTAAATTGTGTGTTTATACGGTGAATCGAATAAAAAACTATTATTTAGAAGTTCGCGGATAACACATGGCATGCTACTATATATATATAGGATTAGGTTCAAGAGTGAACACTAGTGTAGCTTGCGAACTAAGTGAACTAATCCTGGCCATACACGTGTGTAGATCAATGAACAGGATTTGATGTTGAAATACACTAGTGTATTTTACGACTTGATGATGAGATCCTGGCCATACACGTGTGTAGATCAATGGTCAGGATTTGTTCACTTAGTTGGCAAATACACTAGTGTTCACTCTAGAACCCCACCCTATATATATATATGTGTGTGTGTGTGTGTGTGTGGAATTTTACCTTAAGTTAACATAAATATTAACGTTAGTTAGCCTCAATACTTCAAAGTGTTACAAAATAATAATCACGAAAGCTGAACTGTTAAACTTGCAACTTTAAGCCCTAAGATCACCCCAAAGGTATTACGTGAACTAAATCACATGAAAGAATTTGTGTAATTTTCTCTTGTCAATGTTAAATTGTGTGCGTATATGGTGAATCTAATATGAAAGATTATTTACAATTATGAGAAGGACGTTACTTGCGGATAACAAATGGCATGCTACAATATACATATATATATGATTTGGTTCAAGAGAAACTTCCTTCCAACTTAGAGAACTTAGGAACCCTTTTCAATAAAAAAGAACATGCCACATCACTAAAAGGAGATGAAACCGGAAGGGTAATTTCAACATTTTACATGTTCGTTTTCTCTCTCTTCTGACATGTTACATCAGTCATTTGATATCTCTCTCTCTCTCTCTCTCTCTCTCTCTTCTTTTTAAATCATTGTTGGATCTAAGAGTGTGTGCTTGTGTGTGTTTTTGATAAAACTATTTAACAATTTAATTGATTTTTAATACAAGTAAATAATAAACATATCAATCAAACAGTAACTAGATTTGTAAGGAATGATTGTATAATGATTTCTCATTACTGAATTCAGCAATACCTCATAGCATATAGATCACCCCCCCACCAGGTAACTCTCTTGCTATAGCCTTTCTCTCTCTCGATTCTGAAATCTGAGATATTCAGTTGTAAGAGTTTACAATTATATCATTTTACTATTCTATTTATAGTAAGAGGAAAGAACTTCTGGTGACGTCACCATGAAAGAGACCATAAACAACCCTAACAAAGTGTGATAACCAGCAGTTTGCAAAACTACGGGACATAAAGCTAAAACAAATGAGAAACATAAACTACTGGAAGTGTATATGAAACTGCTAGGAAACCAAACTACTAGAGGAATCCAATACTTTTGGTTTCCAGCACTTCTGTTTGTTGACTTGTTAACCATCACTTTCATACTTCAACTTTTTGTCTTGAAAATCCAACTCTTTTAAGCACATTAGTTCTTCTTCGAGATGTTTGGTGGTTATTTGTTGAAGCTTTCAAATGGGGGAAAACCATACTTGATGATGGCAAAATCATTATTCTTTAGGCTATGGAAGATGGATTATTTGGGTTTTGGCTTTCATCATCAACAAATCTTATATAACCCAATAATCTCCCCTAGATCTGCTGATGCCAAAATCACACTTATCTGTATGTCTTTTTGTAGGTCCGGCTAGGGGAGGATCTAGTCGCCTACTCCTTGTGTACGAACCAACCCGGTTGTGCGGAATCCAACCGGAGATGGCAAACCGAGAACGAGATGAACAAGAACACGAAATACAAGACCGAGACTCAACGATTAACACCAATGTATTAATACGTAAGAAAAGTCGGTTACAAATCAATGTTTACAAAACAATCTTTGTAAACTCTCTAACAATTCTCTCGGTTCTTCTTGTGCGATTGTTGTCCGGTTCTTGTCTCACCCTTGTCCCTCTTGTGCGCTGCTTTGTCTTCTGTTTTGCACACACACACCACCGAAAACACTTGTTTTCGGTATATATGAGTTCTGCACATGTTGTGCGATTGGGGTTGGTTTGGCCCAAAGTTGGTCAAAGGCCCAACATGCATTCTAGTGCGATTTGATTGGCCCAAGTTCATTTTCCATGCACGTTCATATTTGTTCACATATGCAGATTGTAGATATTAGCCACATATGACATCATCATGACATCACAAAGGTGATGTCATGGTGATGTGTCGACGGGAAAGGCCGCGGCGCTTCGTGCTTCGCGTGTCGAACTCTGGGACGCACGACGGAGGAATGTCGTGACGTCGGGCTTGAGCCGAACCTAACCGGGTCGAACCGAACCAAGTCGCGTCGAGTCGAGTCGCGTCCACATATATGTATCAACAAACTCCCCCTTGGACGCTACTCGCGAGTTTCGCCTTTCTTGTCTTCTATGTCGGAGGATCTTCAATGTCTTCACGTATTGAAAGCAGAAAGTGTATCAACAAACTCCCCTTTTCATGTAGGAAGTGTGTTGACAAACTCCCCCTAAACATAAGCTCCCTCTTGAGTTATGCTCGTGAAAGACTTGATCTTCAGTACTTGAGATCCTTGTGGTGTTGATGATGGTCAGCGGCAACTCGATCATCTTCATCATTTGAGTGCCTTCACGTTGTGTCTTCATTCCGAAGCTTGTCATCGACCATGTTCTCCTTGCCTTTAGAATCTGCACATGCAAGAAATCTAAACGCGTAATGAGAACAACTGCTTGGAGTATAGTTTAACATAAACAAATAACACACATGCGACCATTGTTTAATCAAACACCGTCCGACAGTTTGAAAGTTTAACAAATTTATCAACTTAGATTTTTAACTTTCAAAACTTTCAAATTTCGACCGTTTATGAAGATTTAGTCGTTTCGGTTTTCAATCAGGTTTCAGGTAACGAAGACTCGAGATCCAACATCGTACGATCGAAAATAAGATAGAAATAAAATCTTTTTGGCTTTTAGAAAGTTTGTATTAAAACACACCTAAAATCTTTTTGGTATTTTGAATATTTCAAATGTAAAGACTGAAAGCAGTAAATAAATATATACAAAGATGCAGAAACTGAAAGCATTAAATAAATATTTACAGACATTCTTTTTGCGAGTTTCGAGGGTAAGAGAATCATATCAGTGTACGGTCATGCCAAAACGCTCTTGTTGTTCAATTAGTTAACATTTAGATAAGCATCCTATAACAATTATCGGTATTGTTGTCCACTTAAGCTCAACTTATCAGATGTAATCATGGCGAGGGGATACGTTAAGGTAGAATTTATACTTACCGACCGGTGTTCATCCACATCACGACACATTCCCGTATCAAGGTATGCACGAGGGTTCATCTTACCGGTGAGTATACCGATTATCATCTGTTTGACCGTATATGATGTGAGATTCTCACTTATTTTGATTGAAAACAAGCCCTATGTGATAGAATCACTTATTGATGAGGAACTTGATTTTCATATGCATGAGGGCACAGGAGCAAGTCCGTGAACAGGTCAGTACTTTCGTACAGCAGAGAGACGAACTTGACACCCGGAAAGAATTTGTGATATATTATCACTTATTTTGTTTGGACATGTGATTGTTGATCACTTATTGAGGTCGTATGCAATATGTACACGTATGTATGGTATCATGGAAGACCTAGACTTGCGTCCCCGTTATTTTTCGGTAAAAGATACAACCATGATACCCAGATGATAAGCAGCATAAAGACCGAATATTTCAGAACCTCGGCAATCTCTCAAACGAAATTTCGGTACTAAGACCATATGCCAATGAATGGTTCCCACCTGGTCTTCAGTCGATTTAAGGTTTATATCACCCTGCACACTTTAAAATGATTGTGAGCCTACCGATACATCTTATATAGAGCTGCTTATCGTTTTACAGTTTAGGTTTAAAGAGGTTTGGACAGACCACTGATGTACTATCATTTTCTCTTTTGCTCGCCAGGAAACTCATTTTTGCTTTTCTATTGTTTTTGAGATTTTGAAATTTTTCGATGTTTTTGGATTTTCAAATTTTGGATTTACTCCCCCTAAAATCAATAAACTAAGACAAATTTAAAACACAAAGGTATTTACAAAAATGATTTTCCGATGTTAGTTAACTCATGTTTTACCTCAATGCCGTTTGCCAAAATTAAGTTTTAATCAGAAAAGATTTCTCAAATTTTGGAAAAATGAGTTGGCACGTCGGTAAGCGGTGCGGACCATGACAACATTGACGAGTTTCATAGTGAAACAATCACGTGTGAGGTGATATTTGAGATCAATGTGTCAGGTCAAGGAGTGCTGTACGAGATGATAATAATTCATAAAGCAGCTTAAATATCGACAAGTATAGGAGAGATTAGAAATTTAAAACCGTATCCTGCAACTGCCTCGTGCATTGCAAGGAATCTGAGCGCTCTCCCAAACTGGATATCCACCCGGTGTGGATTTCAAAGACGATTTTTGTAGCTACTGAGAAATCTCTTGACAGCAACAAGATCATAAACCTTTGGGTCCGGCTGGTCTTCCACATTGCACCAGCGAAGGTCTTTATCTTTCTCTTGAGAAGTAGTGTGCGGTTGTTCAATCCACGCCAAGGCATCCGCACACCCGGTTGGTTTGATCAACAAACACATTCTCTTCAATCGCACCGTGGAGAAAAGTACCTTACACGTTCATCTTGTGGACTTTGAACTTCTTGTGGAAGAAAAATCCATGTGTCTTCGAAAAGCTTCAGACGTGCTACAGGCGCGTACTTTTCATTGAAATCTTTCCTGAGGACCCGATCAAAAACCATAACAACCAAATTTTGGAACATATTTCATTTGGTCGAATTTTTCAACTTCATTCCTTTTTCCTTCATCAGACATTTTTGTCTTCTTTTCTCCTCTCTCCATCAAAGGGCAACAACATTCTCCTAAATATAACAATATTTCGGAGCCGCATGTCGCCGATCTTGTGCATGGACGCTCCACTATCAACAATCCTAAGACTATCAATAGTTCCTCCTGGAACATCCTGCACTCTCATTCAGAGATTAGTTGGAGAGGGGGACCCAAGCCTTCACAGACTTGGGTCGTCCGTCATCATCGAGGATTGTGACATCCATTTCCCGATGATTCGGAATTGATGTAGCTCCCCCTGAAACAGTTACTGGTTTTGGTTTCCAAATCTGTTTTTGTTTTTCATTTTTAACTTCTAACTTAACAGATTGCGTTTGGACAACCTCTGGTTTTAAAACCTTTTCAATTTTCTTGACCTGTTGGCGTTTCTGTTTCTTTTCCCTTTCTTTTACAAGACGGGGATCTTGTTTTACAGAAACAGATCGCTTGCGGTCAGTTTGGTCACGGGAATCACCAACTTTGCCTTTTTGTTTATGAAGATATGGACAATTTCGAATTACATGTCCAATTGTACCACATTCGAAACATGATCTTCGTTCAACAAACCCCGAAGTATCATGTGATCGTCTTGCCGATGATGATGAACTTTGTGATCTCGAGGTACTAGGTTTCGAACAGTTTGGTTCATTTCTTTTCAACACTGTTGCTTGTTTAACAAAATCTAAGTTAGATTTGTTTTCAAACGTTTCAATTTTGTCCGTTCCCTTTGATTTCACAAAGTTCACCTTCTTGTCCTTTTTCTTGTTTTGGCTCTGTTTGCCTTTTCCATTTCCTTGGGCAGCGTGATTTTGCTTTCGTTGATTGTTTTGTTTTTGCAATTTTTGATTCCCATATTTCTTTCTAACTTCGGATTTTGGGATAGGAGCACACTGAGTTACTACAACTCCTGGGCTCGACTTTCCCAAAAACTTACTGGTAGAATCTTCGAAAACTTTATCAATCAAAGATTGATTGACATTTTTGATAGGGAAATCCTTGTCTGAATATATTTTATCAGATCCAATCAATGTGTAAAGCAAGTTCACGCTTTCACAGCTTCCAGATGAGGATTCAACAGACTTGGCTGTAGCAATCACAGACGGTTTTGCAGGTGGATCACAAAGAATGTGATTCTCAAGAGGTATGTCCTCTTCTTTGATCACCGCATTAGACTTTGCTGAGTCAGTATCATCAGATTCATCATCAGAAGAATCAGCATCCTCAATCACAACTGGCGGATCCTGATTCTGTTCAGCAGTTACAAATGTATCTGCTGACACATCCAAATCTGATGATACTTCCTTCTTGTATCCTAGTCCTGCTGCAAATTCCTCAACGTCCAAAGGAACAGATGGTTCAAAGTGAGTTCTATACTCCTCATCAGGCAGTGCATCAAAATTGTTTCTTACGGGTGGTGGACATTTTTTGTACCCTATGCATGTGACATCCCGTTTCTCTTTCTGAACATCAATGATGTGATCCAACACATAGCTAGAACTCAAATAACTGTCTAACTTGAGTCGGATCGCCTCACTTTCTGTCTTAACACAAGCCATCTCTTTTTGCATTATCTCAAGACGTGTGATATACAAATTTATGTCAGTTTGTTTTCTGGAAACCATTTTTATCAGTTCTGTTTTATCTTTCCTTAATGTTTCAATCATCGATTTAAATTCCTTTTCATGGTTTTCATAAAACATGTTGGCTTCTGTGCACTTAGAAAGATCCACGGTCAACTTTTGATTGTGAATGAATGTCACATCATACTTCTTTTGCAAATCCTCATGCTTGCTTTGCAAATCACACCACTTATCATTCAATGAAACATGTTTGTCTTGCAAGTCAAACAAACTAGCTTGTAAAGCATCATGTTTGCCTTGCAACTCAGACATGTTTGCATCCAAATCAGCACATTTAACGTGCAATCTATCACAACTATCACAAACAACAGCAGTGGGTTCATCGACACATACCTGACTTGATGAACTGTCGACATTAGCCATAATGGCTGAATGGGGAGAGGAAGAAGAATAAGCAGCTTGATCTACCAATATAGATCTCCTATGATTTTCTGCTGCAGCTTCCTCCAAAAGCTCATCAACATTTGCATCAACTGACGCACTTGAAGTGTTATCCAAATGATCATCGCCTGAACTCGAGGATTCTTCATCTGAACTTCTACTATAACCAGAAGAGTCTTCATCCTCAGAAGAGTCACCACCATTGGCGGAAGATTCTCCACCACTGGCGTGATTTAAATCCTTAACAATCTCAGCAAAACAAGCTGTTCCATCTGGAGCATCACTACTCAGCTGGATTGACCAATCACCGCAATCATTTACTTGAACCACAAGTGCCTGGTTAGCATTTGATGGTCCTGCTTGGCTTTGGTTGTTGACAGGTATCAACGTACGCTCATTGTTCCTGTTCTGATTCTGCTGGTCTCCTTGATTTCTGAAAGGGTTCTGGTTCCCATGCTGAGCTGGCTTAACAGGAACTTGGATAGGATTGCCATGTAGATCTGTTGTCACAGGAGGCCTTTGGGTTTGCTGTTGAGGCACTGGTTGAGGAACTGGGTCAAGCGGATTTCCATACATGTCTGTTGGTCCGGTAGATTGAGGTGGAAGTGGATTCCCATACATGTCTGTTGGCCCGGTAGATCGAACAGGTAATGGATTTCCGAACATATCAGTTGGTCTGAGAGGTCGTTTCGGTGCGGGAGACGGAGTACCAAAATACATCTCTGTATTTATCGGAACACCCCACATTGAAGTCATTTTTGATCAAAAATAATAAAACCTGAAAATCACACCTCAAACAAACAGTTAAAAATACTTTTGCAAACTTTCTGTTGTTTTTTTTTTGTTTTTTTTTTTTTTTTTTTTTTAAATTTTGACAATGTTTAACAAAGTCCCACGAAACAAAGATGCCCAAATAAAAGCCCAAAGTTTATGCTAGCCCGGCTTCTTGTGCGACTAATCAAGTCTTGTGCGATCCCAAATGCTTGTGTGAATAATAAAGTCTTGTGCGAGTAAACAGCTTGTGCGATTATCAAACCTTGTTCGACTAAAACAACTTGTGTGACCCACTTTCTTGTACGACTTAAATCAGCAGCCCAAATAAAATTTAAATGTTGTTATCAGAAGCCCAATATAGAAGCCCAGCTACTTGTACGATCCAAATTGTTGTGCGACTGAACAACCTTGTGCGAGTAGATATCTTGTGTGATCGGATATCAGAAGCCCAAACAGAATGGGTGACTGAAGTAATTAAAAGCCCAATTAGAAGCCCAGTCCCTTGTGCGAGTAGACAAGTCTTGTACGATTGGGCTGGATATCTTGTGCGACTGAATGTGATGTGTGTCTAACAAATCTTGTGCGATGCAATCCTTGTGCGACTGAAATCTGAAACAAATTGACTTTCCTCCTGACACAAAGTAAACCACTTTCTGCTCACTCTTTCGGTTCACTCTTCCCAACTTACCAACCATGCATGGTAATGTACTATTTTAATCAAACACAATTTCCAAAACAATATTATAATCCAACCAAAAATTCAAATACACAAACAAGTTGACAAGTTCTTAGATCAAGATCAAAAAGTTGATAATATCAAGAACCGTTTGAAGATAGGATGAATATTTGAAGAACACTTCAGAAACTTAGAATTTTCCGATAAGCCGACAACTTTCCGAAACACCGTTTTGCTCCAAACTTCACTCAAAACCTTAACACACCATTCACAAATCAGTTATAAGCAAGGTTTACTGATGAACTAACAGCAAAAACATCAAAAATTTCGAAGATTCAAGCAGTTTTTCCAGAAAAAATAAGCTTCAAACACCCGGAAAACAACCCGAAAACGCTCGGTTTTAACAAGGAGAAGAGCCTCGGCCGCTCTTCTCCGATACCACTTGTAGGTCCGGCTAGGGGAGGATCTAGTCGCCTACTCCTTGTGTACGAACCAACCCGGTTGTGCGGAATCCAACCGGAGATGGCAAACCGAGAACGAGATGAACAAGAACACGAAATACAAGACCGAGACTCAACGATTAACACCAATGTATTAATACGTAAGAAAAGTCGGTTACAAATCAATGTTTACAAAACAATCTTTGTAAACTCTCTAACAATTCTCTCGGTTCTTCTTGTGCGATTGTTGTCCGGTTCTTGTCTCACCCTTGTCCCTCTTGTGCGCTGCTTTGTCTTCTGTTTTGCACACACACACCACCGAAAACACTTGTTTTCGGTATATATGAGTTCTGCACATGTTGTGCGATTGGGGTTGGTTTGGCCCAAAGTTGGTCAAAGGCCCAACATGCATTCTTGTGCGATTTGATTGGCCCAAGTTCATTTTCCATGCACGTTCATATTTGTTCACATATGCAGATTGTAGATATTAGCCACATATGACATCATCATGACATCACAAAGGTGATGTCATGGTGATGTGTCGACGGGAAAGGCCGCGGCGCTTCGTGCTTCGCGTGTCGAACTCTGGGACGCACGACGGAGGAATGTCGTGACGTCGGGCTTGAGCCGAACCTAACCGGGTCGAACCGAACCAAGTCGCGTCGAGTCGAGTCGCGTCCACATATATGTATCAACACTTTTATCATGGTCACCCATCTTTATCTCAGAGAAAAGTTCTCCGAACATGATCATCACATCTTTTAATCCTTAAGTGCTTGGAATCTCATAATCCCAGAGTTGGGGACGATTGAAGGCAACTCTTTGGACCTTAGAAGAAGAACAGAGGCTCGTGTCTCTATTTACAAACAAGTGAGAGATGTGGAAAACCTTTAATCCTCAAACCTCTATCAGTACATGATTCATCGGACCTTTAAATTCATGACTAGGCAATGACTTCTTTATATTTATGAATGATTTCCTTTGAGTAAGTCCATATTCTTGTGAAGTTTTTGATAATTCTTTGCTTCCCCTATGATTGGTAAAAGGTTTTTAGAATATATCAAATAAAATTTATGGGGTAGGTAGAATTTTGAAACAATGGCTTTTCTTGAAAGTTTTCCAAATTCTTTCTTTTGTTCTTCTAATAAATGGTTTGATAAGTGTGGACAGAAGTTGGATAATGCACATATTCTCCCCCTTTTGGTATCAGCAAGCAAGCTAGTGCAGAAATATAGGTTGGAGAATATTCTTAAGAATGGTGTGTAGCTCCTATACTGGAAATGAAGAGGTGGTTATACCCTCACTGTAGTTTGGTTTTCTATGCTTGATGATTGTTGTTAAGTGATTAGCAATTTAGTGGATTCAATTCCCTTTTGTACGGAGGCCAGCTTTTAGGTGTATTCTTGGCTGAGTTGGACTTAAGCTTGAGGCATATTGGCCAAGTAGCACTAATGCAACACCACTAGAAGCGACCCTCAACATCGGAAGGACTCGTAAAACTAAAATAGATTAAAAAAGGGAAAAATTACAACAAACAAAAAACAGACAATTACAATGAACGAAAAACAGACGTAAAATCGTTGAATCACTCACACCTGTTACAATGTGTTAATGTGAACAAATTAAACAGAAACGTAAATTATAGAAAAGAATAACTAAGTTGGTCTAGGACCCGTCCATTGCGTCGAGCCTGTCAAACGGCGAAAAATAGACACGTTGCGACAGCGCTGTCAAATATGAGATAAATATACTAAAAACGTTGAACCACACACACATGTTGTGACGTATTAATTCGCAAAATTTGAAAGGAATCGTAAAACAAGAAACTTGCGAAAGATGAAAAGTATGGGGGACCAAAGTTGTAAATAAAAAGTGTTGGGTTAAATTGCAAAAGATGAAAAGCTTTGCGTTAAAATGGAAAAGATGAAAACTTTTGGGTTAAAAATAATTTTTATTTTTTTTTGAAAAAAACTTCTCATGCTTGGGGTACAACATCACAAAACAACATAATATTGATGATTTATAGTATAGAAATGTTAAATATAATACTACTAAAAAATCAAATAAATGCATGTTGTAGGTTCGCCACTTCGACAAGGAAGGTCTATTGCGTTGCCGCCTATAACGGCGCCAATTCTCGCTAAGCGTCGATCTCTACGCCAATACTTGGTAGCATGCTCTAAATTATGTTTTTTGTTATTAATAGTATATGTAAATATAATAGATTTATTCTCTTCCTTGTATTGTGGCAATTAAGTAAATATCTCCTAAAAATAGAAGATCCCTTGTAATTGATATATGGTGAATTATGAATGATAGAGGGGCAATCGATCCATTCACTACTACAAAACTGAGCTTTAGACGGGGTGAAATGGGTTTTAAGACGGTGTTTTCAACACCGTCTTAAACCCCACTGGTTTAAAATCAACTCTTATTAGACGGTGTTCTATTTGAACACCGGCTTAAAATCAACTTGTATTAGACGGTGTTCTAATAGAACACCGGCTTAAACTTTGTGAACCCCGTCTTTTAATATCAAAACATTTATAGGTGAACCCTGTCTTTTAATACCATTTTAACACCGTCTTATAATGTGCTGAAAAAAAAACATTTACTGAATACGTATTTCCCAAAAATACATTTGCTGGAAAAAAATACATCAACCTTATATACACCAATGGAACATTTTAAAATCAAACCAAAACAATACACATTCAAATCCAAAATAAACCCATAGACATCCAATTCGGAAATAAACCCGTCAAATTACAATCATTTGTGAATACATAACAAACTACACATAAGCTAAACTAACGGAATACCTAACTCGCTAAAAAACTTCAGCATCAACGTCATCAACAAAGCATCTATTTCATTATCCGTAGCCTCTCTCGTGTCGTGCCACATCTAAAATAAAAGTAGATAGAAAGAGTTATTATAAATATTATAGAATAAATCTAAAGGCAAAGAGAAAAACCGATAACAACATCGGCAATAAAGCTATGTATATATTTACATGTTATAGACATCTAAACCCTAAGTTTAAAAAAAATAAACAGTTAAGTAACAAATTGATAAACAAGTATATTTTACTTACTTCATCGGGAAATTGGTTTTGATACAAATTGACAAAGTTAAACATATGTTGGAGAACCATGTAGCCGCATTCCCATCCACCCTTTTGTTGCTTACACTGTAATAAATTAACAAATTATTATTTAAAAGTAACGAAATTCAAACAATTTAGAAATAGCAACCGCACATACATCGACCATTGTGTAGTTGAACTCGGATCCTAAGACGGTAGGAATTAGGCTTGAAAAACGATAATTAGAAGCATTCTTTCCGCCTCTCATCTTTGTTGAATCCAAAATATATACATGATGAGAACCCATTGTAAGCCAATACAATTATAGTTGTCAAATGTGTTCAATTACCAAACATAAAGCGAACGTGCGAAACTGCATCAAAAAACGAACCTGCGTTTTGAGCTGGAAAATGGCAAGAAATCAATTGTGGTCCTTGCAAGGTAAAATTCTTGCTAAGATTGGGGATTGGTCCTTGCAAGGTAAAATTCCTGAAGACTATGGGGTATGGGGCTTGGGTTGGGGCGTGGGTTGGCTGAAAACGCCCAAGCCACCACCCCGGGGGCTTGGGTTGGGGCGTGGCCCAAGGGGCGGGAGTTTGAAGCCGGGCGTGGGGCGGCTAGCGATCCTATGTACGCGGGCTCCTATTCGCTTTGTTGGCCATGTCCTATTCTCTTTTTTTTTTAATAAACTGCCAAGCCACGCCCCAACCCAAGCCCCGCCATACCCCACGGACACGTCACTCACCGGTGGGGGGGGGGGGGGGGCTAGAACTCCACGTGTCAACTCATGCCCCCAACCCAAGCCCCACCATACCCCACGGTCTAACCTCCTGGCAAAAACAACAAAAAACAAAACCAATGGTATTAGATGGTAACAAACATCAATGGTGTGTCACATTAAAAGCTTTCAAAACCAGAAGACTCACCAGTGGAGTCGTCTCCTAGGTTTTCATAATCACTAGTTGTGTTGGAGTAGGAAAAGCCAACTCCAACAAGAGATTCCAGGAACAACATATTGGCTTCTACACCACCACTTTATAAATTTTAGTAGATGCCCCATTAAAGAATACTATATGCTTATTAGAAGAATATAAAATTATAAAACACTAATCAAAGTCCCATGCTCCCATAAGCACGAGCATGGATGATATTCTTTTCATCGAAACCGATAATCATGCTAAGACAATACCTCTATTCCACGAGTAAGGATTTAACTGAAAATCATTTTCATCTGTGCCCACAATGAATGGCCCAATCTCTTGTGTGGCTCCATATCCCACTGAAGAACACCCGGGACCTGAAACATGTCACCAAAGTGGACACCAGGAGAATCAAACCACAAACTAGCCACTGTCCATAGCTATATGGGTGGATAATTAGATATTAATAAAGACTGCACTTCTCTTAAACAATGAATTTAATTATTCTTCAAAACTTTATTTCTTTAATTATTAAGAAACAAAGATTAATGAAAGGAGCATCTTTATAAAGAACTTTATCATCATTTGTCCCTCTCCTCTTTCACGCTACCATTCTTTATAAAAGATATGTGAGATAATAAAAAATTAAAATGGATAGATTTTGTCAACATATTGTACTAAGAACCTTAAACCAAGTATCAAGAGTTAGTTATCACATTATTTGCTTGGAGATGGTTATCAGAAGTTCAAGAAACATGCCAAACTTCCAATGTATTGTTCTATGGTCCATCAAAGTTACAACAACAATAATAATAATAATAGTAGTATCGTTTAATTAACTTGAAAACAGATAGGTTAGTTGGATCTAAGAGTGTGTGCTTGTGTGTGTTTTTGATAAAAACTATTTAACAATTTAATTAATTTTTAATACAAGTAAATAATAAACATATCAATCAAACAGTAACTAGATTTGTAAGGAATGATTGTATAATGATTTCTCATTACTGAATTTAGCAATACCTCATAGCACATAGATCACCCCCCCCCCCCCCCCCACCAGGTAACTCTCTTGCTATAGCCTTTCTCTCTCTCGATTCTGAAATCTGAGATATTCAGTTGTAAGAGTTTACAATGATATCATTTTACTGTTCTATTTATAGTAAGAGGAAAGAACTTCTGGTGACGTCACCATGAAAGAGACCATAAACAACCCTAACAAAGTGTGATAACCAGCAGTTTGCAAAACTACGGGACATAAAGCTAAAACAAATGAGAAACATAAACTACTGGAAGTGTATATGAAACTGCTAGGAAACCAAACTACTGGAGGAATCCAATACTTTTGGTTTCCAGCACTTCTGTTTGTTGACTTGTTAACCATCACTTTCATACTTCAACTTTTTGTCTTGAAAATCCAACTCTTTTAAGCACATTAGTTCTTCTTCGAGATGTTTGGTGGTTATTTGTTGAAGCTTTCAAATGGGGGAAAACCATACTTGATGATGGCAAAATCATTATTCTTTAGGCTATGGAAGATGGATTATTTGGGTTTTGGCTTTCATCATCAACAAATCTTATATAACCCAATAATCTCCCCTAGATCTGCTGATGCCAAAATCACACTTATTTGTATGTCTTTTATCATGGTCACCCATCTTTATCTCAGAGAAAAGTTCTCCGAACATGATCATCACATCTTTTAATCCTTAAGTGCTTGGAATCTCATAATCCCAGAGTTTGGGAAGATTGAAGGCAACTCTTTGGACCTTAGAAGAAGAACAGAGGCTCGTGTCTCTATTTACAAACAAGTGAGAGATGTGGAAAACCTTTAATCCTCAAACCTCTATCAGTACATGATTCATCGGACCTTTAAATTCATGACTAGGCAATGACTTCTTGATATTTATGAATGATTTCCTTTGAGTAAGTCCATATTCTTGTGAAGTTTTTGATAATTCTTTGCTTCCCCTATGATTCGTAAAAGGTTTTTAGAATATATCAAATAAAATTTATGGGGTAGGTAGAATTTTGAAACACTGGCTTTTCTTGAAAGTTTTCCAAATTCTTTCTTTTGTTCTTCTAATAAATGGTTTGATAAGTGTGGACAGAAGTTGGATAATGCACATATTCTCCCCCTTTTGGTATCAGCAAGCAAGCTAGTGCAGAAATATAGGTTGGAGAATATTCTTAAGAATGGTGTGTAGCTCCTATACTGGAAATGAAGAGGTGGTTATACCCTCACTGTAGTTTGGTTTTCTATGCTTGATGATTGTTGTTAAGTGATTAGCAATTTAGTGGATTCAATTCCCTTTTGTACGGAGGCCAGCTTTTAGGTGTATTCTTGGCTGAGTTGGACTTAAGCTTGAGGCATATTGGCCAAGTAGCACTAATGCAACACCACTAGAAGCGACCCTCAACATCGGAAGGACTCGTAAAACTAAAATAGATTAAAAAAGGGAAAAATTACAACAAACAAAAAACAGACAATTACAATGAACGAAAAACAGACGTAAAATCGTTGAATCACTCACACCTGTTACAATGTGTTAATGTGAACAAATTAAACAGAAACGTAAATTATAGAAAATAACAACTAAGTTGGTCTAGGACCCGTCCATTGCGTCGAGCCTGTCATACGGCGAAAAATAGACACGTTGCGACAGCGCTGTCAAATATGAGATAAATATAATAAAAACGTTGAACCACACACACATGTTGTGACGTATTAATTCGCAAAATTTGAAAGGAATCGTAAAACAAGAAACTTGCGAAAGATGAAAAATATGGGGGACCAAAGTTGTAAATAAAAAGTGTTGGGTTAAATTGCAAAAGATGAAAAGCTTTGCGTTAAAATGGAAAAGATGAAAACTTTTGGGTTAAAAATAATTTTTTTTTTGAAAAAAACTTCTCATGCTTGGGGTACAACATCACAAAACAACATAATATTGATGATTTATAGTATAGAAATGTTAAATATAATACTACTAAAAAATCAAATAATTGCATGTTGTAGGTTCGCCACTTCGACAAGGAAGGTCTATTGCGTTGCCGTCTATAACGGCGTGCAATTCTCGCTAAGCGTCGATCTCTACGCCAATACTTGGTAGCATGCTCTAAATTATGTTTTTTGTTATTAATAGTATATGTAAATATAATAGATTTATTCTCTTCCTTGTATTGTGGCAATTAAGTAAATATCTCCTAAAAATAGAAGATCCCTTGTAATTGATATATGGTGAATTATGAATGATAGAGGGGCAATCGATCCATTACAGAAACCGAAAGCGTGTAAACCTTCAGTTATGAACAAATTTGATACCCCAAATTATTCAAATATCATCAATTTCTATATTATTATTTTTATTAATTGTTAAAAAACCTATTTATAGTGGTTTCATTGTTTAATACTTAGTATTATAGCACCTCCAACGGTGTATGTATAAACATATGGGGCTCTATAATTTGGTTAGTGTGATAGTCTAATACAAGAAAAGTCCCGTTAAGAAAAAAATGTACGGATCAGTAAAAATAATACTTACAATGATTCACTTATTTGAGTCACTTGAACAGGTAGAAATAGTGAGGGTGTCCCCTACGTACTTCACACCATTATAAATCAACCGGTTACCCAAATTCATATCACCATAACAAAGCTAACGAACCAGATATGGCTCAACAAACCACCACCACTCCATTGACATTTACCGTCAGGAGACATGAGCCGGAGCTCATCGTTCCAGCTAAACCGACACCTCGGGAACTGAAGCCTCTTTCTGACATTGATGATCAAGAAGGCCTTAGGTTTCATATTCCATTTTTTCATATTTACGGAAGCAATCCAAAAATGGGAAATAAGAATCCAGCGAGTGTGATCAGGGAGGCGCTGGCTAAGGCGTTGGTGTTTTACTACCCGTTCGCGGGCAGGCTAAAGGAAGGTCCAGGGATGAAGCTTATGGTGGATTGCTCGGGTGAGGGTGTGTTGTTTATCGAGGCGGAGGCGGATGTTACGTTGAAGCAGTTCGGGGTGGAGCTTCAGCCGCCGTTCCCGTGTAGGGAAGAGCTTCTTTATGATGTTCCTGGTTCCAGTGGCATCCTTGATTCACCACTGTTGCTCATTCAGGTAAACTTTTATGAAGAACTATGGGCAAAATATAAAGGAAAATAAGAAAGTTTTTAATTTTGACTACTTTGATGAATAACTATTAGATCTTTTTCGAGTTTAAATTATCTAATTGATTTCAATTTTTTTATATATTATGGTTTACTTTATACATAAATATAACTTCATTGTAAGATATTGTTGGTAGTTTTAGTATTATCAACATATTTTAGCGGTTTAATTTAATTTGTCGACCAAACTTAATCTTTTAAATACTAAACGAGTTAGGAGATGCGGGAGTGTATCCTCGTTTAATTTAACAAGATTTGGTGTATGTGATTTTATAATGGAAAATTGGTAATTAATAAACCAACCTTTGCCCCATTGGTAATTAATAATCCTACCTACAGAATTGGTAATTAATAATCCTACGTTGGTACTCAATAGACCTCCGTTAGTTTTTTTTAACTGAAGTTAGTTTTTAAGTTTTATTTGTTATACAAACAGTCCCTGTAGTTATAATTTACTAGTTTTAAGTTTTATTTATTACACAAACAGTCCCTGTAGTTATAAAAAAATCATAAAAATCCTAAAAAATCAAAAAAATTCTAAAAATCATAAAAATTCTAAAAAAATCAAAAAAATTCTAAAAAATTCAAAAAAATCATAAAAATTCAAAAAAAAATCAAAAAAATCATAAAAAATCATAAAAAGTCATAAAAATTCAAAAAATTCAAAAAAAGCAAACGTTTCGACCCGGACCGTTTCGACCCGTACCGTTTCGACCCATACCGTTTCGACGCGTACCATTTCGACTCGAACCGTTTTCGACCCGGACCGTTTCGACGCGTACCGTTTCGACGCGTACCGTTTCGACCCGGACCGTTTCGACGCGTACCGTTTCGACCCATACCGTTTCGACCCGTACCGTTTCGACCCGTAGCGTTTCGACGCGTACCGTTTCGACCCGGACCATTTTCGACCCGTACCGTTTCAAAAACGGTGGTGGTGGTGGTGGTGGCGGTGCTGTGGTGGTGGCGGTGGTGGTGGTGGTGGCGGCGGTGCGGTGGTGGTGGTGGCGGTGGTGGTGGTGGTGGCGGTGCTGTGGTGGTGGTGGTGTGGTGCTGTGGTGGCGGTGGTGGCGGCGGTGCGGTGGTGGCGGTGGTAGTGGCGGTGCTGTGGTGGCGGTGGTGGTGGTGGCGGTGGCGGTGGCGGTGGTGGTGGTGGTGGCGGTGGTGGCGGCGGTGCGGTGGTGGTGGTGGTGGTGGCGGTGGTGGTGGTGGCGGCGGTGGCGGCGGCGGTGGTGGTGGTGGTGGTACGGTTCGAAACGGTTCGCATCGAAACATTTGCTTTTTTTGAATTTTTTGAATTTTTTGAATTTTTATGATTTTTTATGATTTTTTTGATTTTTTTTGAATTTTTATGATTTTTTTTTTATTTTTTTTGATTTTTTTAGAATTTTTATGATTTTTTTGAATTTTTTAGATTTTTTAGGATTTTTATGATTTTTTTTATAACTACAGGGACTGTTTGTGTAATAAATAAAACTTAAAACTAGCAAATTATAACTACAGAGACTGTTTGTGTAACAAATAAAACTTAAAAACTAACTTTAGTTAAAAAAAACTAACAGAGGTCTATTGAGTACCAACATATTGAAACGTAGGATTATTAATTACCAATTCTGTAGGTAGGATTATTAATTACCAATGGGGCAAAGGTTGGTGTATTAATTACCAAGTTTCCTTTTATAATTGAATTAAGTCGATGTTATATATAATTATATACATCGTATACGTTATGGGTTCATTATTCATAATGAACCTACTAAGGGGGGACGGGGTGGTCCGTTATACCACCCCAAAACGCGTTGAACCATCACGAAACACCGCCGCCGGTTACTTTATAACGCGTTGTGAACTTAACGCGTTGTGTGTATAACGCGTTGAAATTGTTGAATTTTGGAACGATGATGGGACCAGATGGCAGGGCTGCAGCAGGAGGTAGAAGAAGGCTGCATGTGGGCATCTCTTCAAATGACACGTGTTCAACTTTTGAATTAAAGGCTGCATGGGGCATCTCTTCAAATGACACCTGTACACGAAACATGTATATATTCACACACATGTATATAAATATTGGGTGATAAAATTCCATCACTAGTGATACCACCCCGCCTACATTTCTATCACTAGTGATAGAAATTTGGTTGATGACATGGCATGATATGATTGGACAATGGGAGTGATAGTTTCTATCACTAGTGAACCACCCCGTCCCCCCTAATTAATTGGGTTCATTATAGGGGCGTATTATTTTCTGAGCAAATTAATTGATTGGTTTTTTATGGGCTTCATTATTTGTACCAAAGAACCGATATGTGGGTGGGATATAGACAGTAAAAAAACTACTCACAAAGTCTGGTAGCAGAATAGAAAACAAAGGAAAAGGTACGAAATTTTGAACAAACAAAAAATTCGTTTCTTGAAACCTCTTGGTCTAATTCGATCAGATTCTTGAGAGTACCCTCAAACGTTTGATCTGATAGCGTGTCATAATTCCAAGAGGAATCCAAGTAATTTTTTATATTCGGTTCCAAGAGGAATCCAAGTAATTATTTTTTTATATTCGGTGCCAATTATCTTCAATCGGATCTGCAAATCGGTTAAGTATTTAACAGATATTTGATACGGTTCATGTGGATGGTATGAATAGCTAATAGATAAAGGAAAATTATCAAAAGAATCTAAAAATATATGTGGGCAGGGTTTTTTTTCCTTTGCTTGTAACTTCTTGCTAGGTTCTCTAGGGTTTTGTTCAACACGTTTTAGGAAAATTATCAAAACAATCTAAAAATATATTTGAATCTTCTATGGGTATGTGTCCACCTTAACGATAACGTATGTCCCTTATGCACAACGATGCCACAAGACTACGAGTGACGTCAATTAAACATAGGCCCATAGATCTTGTGACATAACACAACGATGCCACAAGAATACGAGTGGCGTCAATTCAACGCAGGCCCCTAGAAACTCTTGTGACATAAAAAGTAATACAGAAATTAATTAATACACCTAAAACAATTTTATTTTAGAGTAAATTGCCATTTTCGCCCCTGAGGTTTGGGCACATTTGCCATTTTAGTTCAAAATGACACTTTGGTACCATTTTGCCCCCCACGTTTGTAACTTTTTTGCCATTTTCGTCCAAAAATAAAGTAACTTTTTGAGCCATTTGGACGAAAATGGCAAAAATTTACAAACGTGGGGGGCAAAATGGAACCAAAGTGTCATTTTAGACTAAAATGACAAATGTGCCCAAACCTCAGGAGCGAAAATGGCAATTAACTCTTTATTTTAAAAGCTTATTTTTTAAACATATTAGAACTTTAAAAACGTAATTTTTTTAACAAAAAATATTAAAAAACTTATTTAAAAAAAATGAAATTATTAACACTTAGTTTTCAAAACTAATTAAAACCTTAATTTAAAAAAAAAAGTATTTTAAAAAGATAAGGTTAATAAAATTTAGTTTTAAGTAATCAAAAACTTCAATTCTTTATTTTTTTTAATTTTTTTAAATCTTAATTTTGTAAAAGAAGTTAAACTTAAAAATAAACTTAATTAACTTTTAAAATACTAGAAAACTTAAACGTATCATAACTTCAATTTTAAATAAATTATAAAAAATGAAATAAAAAATAAAATAACTTACCTTGCCCATGTGCTAGCAAGGGCGGCCGACCCCCGAACTTTTCGCCCAGTAGTGGAGAATATGTAGTTTTCGTATAGAAATTTTTAGGTATATACGTTTTCGACCCCCAGTTTTATAGAAATTTTTTGGTGTGTACGTTTTTAACCACCGGTTGGAAATCTTAAGCTTCGCCACTGTATGCTAGATCAGTCAATGTCCGTTTATGTAAAAAGAGAAAAAAAAGGCCAGTTTAACAATTTCTTTGGTCAACACGGTTATTTTACGTGAATATATAGTTAATTTGAAGTTTTTTTAATCAATATAATTTATAGGTGACACGACTCTTATGTGGAGGTTTCATTTTAGCCGTACGCTTCAATCATACCATGTGTGATGGATTTGGGTACGCACAATTCATGACAACATTGAGTGAAATGACAAATGGTGCATCAGTACCATCAATATTACCTGTTTGGCAAAGAGAGTTACTTTGTGCAAGAGAACCGCCGCATGTGACATGCACTCATCACGAATATGATGAAGTGGCAGACACCAACGGTAAAATCTTCACGTTGGATGATATGGAACAAAGGTCATTTTTCTTTGGACCTACTCAGATTTCAGCTCTTCGTAGGTTCCTTCCAACACACCTAAAAGGTTGTACCACCTTTGAGGTGCTAACAGCTAGCCTTTGGCGTTGTCGTACAATCGCTATCCAACCGAACCTTGAAGATGACATGCGTATGATGATCGTTGTCAACGCGCGTTCAAAGTTCAAGCCTATGATCCCGGTAGGATATTATGGAAATGCGTTTTCCTACCCGGCTGCTATGTCTAAAGCTCAAGACATATGTAACAAACCGTTAGGATACGCGTTGGAGCTTGTGAAGAAAGCCAAATCTGAAGTCACTGAGGAGTACATGAGATCCGTCGCTGATCTAATGGTTATAAGAGGACGACCCCTCTTCACAACTGTTGGAAGCTATATCGTATCAGATTTGACACGGTTTGGATTACTTGAACTAGATTTCGGGTGGGGGAAATCTGTGTATGCAGGGCCTGATTTACATATTGCTAGTTTCTATACACGTTACATAAATCATAAGGGCGAGTCTGGAATGTTGGCATCCGTATGGTTGCCAGCTATTGCAATGAAGAGATTTGTCGAAGAGCTAGATAAGATGTTGGCGCGAGACGTTAACGATTATCATGTTATCCAAGAAGACACGCCGCTCATTCAAAAATATAATTTACCTGCTATGATTCGATAGGTGATTAACAAGCAATAAGCTTATAAGACGTGTTTTTCAGAAGTTTTTATGTATATTAAATGGTTGTACGACTAATTTTTATGTATTGTATGGTCCTATTTCTAATTAAGTAATCAAAATCTTTCATAATTTTTATGTATTGTATGTAGTTTTGATAGAATGAAATTGGGGAAAAAGTTCTCCTCTATTGATACAGTGCTTATATTTATATGCTGATTACAAACAAACCTCTAACTAACTATTGTTATTAACCAACTATTTAACGGTAAGCTAACTGAACTAATAAAACTGTACAAGATGTAATGCAAGCTGTACAAGTATGACTAACACCCCCCCTCAAGTTGGAGGATAGGAAAGCCCCAACTTGGACAACAAAGCATTGTGTTTATGAGATGGAAGACTTTTGGTAAACACGTCTACAGGCTGATGTTGAGAAGAAATGTGAGACAGACTAATAAGGCCTTCTTGAAGCTTTTCTCGAACAAAATGACAATCTAATTCGATATGCTTGGTGCGTTCATGATAAACTGGATTCTTTGCTATATGAATGGCTGCTTGGCTGTCACATTTCAATGAAATTGGAACAATGGATGGAACAGAAAATTCATGAAGAAGTCTGGTTAACCAAGTAAGCTCGGCAGTAACCCGTCTCATAGACCGATATTCAGCTTCAGCTGAACTAAGAGAAACTGTAGCCTGCTTTTTAGATTTCCAAGAAATAGGACTTCCTCCAAACATAATGAAGTAACCAGTAACTGATTTGCGAGTATTAGGACATGAGGCCCAGTCAGAATCACAAAAAGCTTCTAATTTAAAATTAGAAGAATTGTTAAAGAACAACCCTTGATCATGAGTTCCCTGCACATAATTGAGCGTATGCAAAGCAGCCTCCCAATGTGGCAAATGTGGTTGTGACATGAACTGACTTAGAAACTGTACAGCAAAAGACAAATCTGGTCTAGTGTGTGTCAGATAATTAAGCTTACCCACCAGTCTTCGATATTGTAAAGGATCTGAATAAAGAGGACCAATGTCATTAGATAGTTGTAAATTTGCAGGAAGAGGACATGATGTGGGTTTCTGAGAAATAAAATCTTTGAAATCTTGTAAGAGATCTTTTGCAAACTTTCGTTGGGTCATGATGATACCATTGGGAACATGTAAAACCTCAATACCTAAGAAGTAGTTAAGAAAACCCAGATCCTTGATCTTGAATGTATCATCAAGAAAAGACTTTAAAGACAACATTTCTTTTTCATCATTGCATGTAAGAAGAATATCATCAACATAAACAGCAATATGAACAATTGAAGATCCCATGCTTTTAGAGAATAAAGAATGATCATTTTGGGATCTAATATAACCTCTGGATTTCAAAGCTTCTGAAAGTTTGCCATACCATTGTCTAGATGCTTGCTTTAGACCATATAAGGATTTTTGAAGTTTAAGAACATGATTAGAATCTGATAAAACCATACCAGGAGGAGGAAGCATGTAAATTTCTTCGTCTAAGTCCCCGTGTAAGAATGCATTATTTACATCTAGTTGATGTAATGGCCAATGCATTTTAGTTGCAGTAGCGATAAGACCTCTTATAGTTGTCATTTTGACTACGGGTGAAAATGTTTCATGGTAATCAATGCCAGCTTGTTGTGTATCTCCTCGGACAACAAGCTTGGCTTTGCATCGTTCAATGTTCCCATCAACTTTGTACTTGATCTTAAAAACCCATTTACACTTGATGGGTTTCTTACCAGCAGGTAAAGGAGTAACAACCCATGTTTTAGTAGCAGCCAAGGCATCAAGTTCCTTTTGCATAGCATCTTGCCATTCTGGTGAAAGAGCAGCAGTTTTGTATGTAGTAGGTTCGGTAATTTGATTAAGATTGTGAGAAAGAGTATGACTGGAAGTTGAAAGATCAGAAGCAAGAACATGATTGATAGCAGAAACATCAGTGATGGTATGAGAACAGGAAGCAGCAGAATGACAATAGTAATCTGCAAGATAAGAAGGTTTTGAAGTTTGTCTAGATGATCTTCTCAATTCTGCTGTAGGGATAGAATTTGTAGGAGGAGAAGAACTAGAGGATGGATGAGAAGACATGTCAACGGAATCAGAAGAAGGAAATGGGTCAAAAAAATCATGAGGAACATGAATAGTAGGAAAGATCGGAGAAGATGTGGTGTCGGGAATGGAAGGGAATAAATTTTCAAAGAAAATAACATCCCTTGAAATAAAAAGCTTATGAGTTTGCAAATTGTAAAGTTTATACCCCTTTTTACCCATTGGATAACCAAGAAATAAACATGGAACAGCTCTAGGTTGGAATTTATCCCTGCCATGTTGTAATGTGGAAGCGTAACATAAACAACCGAAAGCTTTGAGATATGTATAAGAAGGAGGTTTTCCAAAAAAAAACTTCATAAGGACTTTTTCCTTGTAAGAGATTAGTGGGAAACAAATTGATTAGATGTGTGGCTGTTAAAAGACAGTCTCCCCAGAATCTAAGAGGCAATTTTGATTGAAAAAGCAGAGCTCTAGAGGTTTCTAGCAGGTGTTTGTGCTTTCTTTCTACAACACCATTCTGTTGTGGAGTAGCAACACAACTTGTTTGATGCACAATGCCTTTAGAAAGTAAGTAACTAGCATATGTAATAGAAGACCCTAGCTCAAAAGCATTATCAGTTCTCAGACATTTGATCTTCGTATTATATTGTGTCTCAACCATTTGAATGAAGTTTTGTAAGATAGGAAAAACATTACTTTTTGTTGAAAGAAGATGAGTCCATGTAACTCTGCTGTAATCATCTACTATGGTTAAAAAATACTTAAAACCATGATATGTAGGAGTATTGTAAGGGCCCCAAACATCCACATGAATAAGATCAAAACTTTGAGTGGATTCCCTGTTACTATGAGGAAAAGGTAACCTATGTTGTCTAGCTTTTGGACAAATATCACAACGTTCAATTTGATCAACATTGACAGAAGTAAAAACATTCAATTGCTTGAGTTTGTACAAAGGCAAATGACCAAGTCTATTATGCCATGTTCTACTGGAAACAACAGCATTACAAATAGACTTACTTATTCTAGAATTTGAAACATCAGGAGCATTGTATGCTATCTCATTACTCTTGAAAAGGTACAGCCCGTTGAGCAGTTTACCAAGAACCAGTGGCCTCTTCAGAGAAGGGGCCTGCAACATACAATTTTTATCAGAGAAGAAAACCAATCCATCTGTTTGAATACATAACCTTGCTATGGACAACAAGTTATGTTTGAATTGTGGTACCAATAAAACATTTTGAAGAAATAGATTGGGTAAAAGTTTTATCGTTCCAAATTTTGTGGCTGTTATGATATTTCCATTACGCAATAGTACTTGAATAGGTTTTGGAAGTGTTTTAATGTTTGTAAACAATTTTTCATCAAAACACATGTGATCATTTGCTCCGGAGTCGATTATCCATGTGGAATTGAAATTAGATATGGAAGAACATGCCATTATACCTGCAAAGTTGGCATGTTTTATCTCAATGGATGAACTTCCAACATCATTAGCTTGTGAAGATCCAGTTGTTGCATTGTGCATTTGAGTTTGTTGAAGAAACTGAATCAATTGTTGACATTGTTCTGTTGTTAGGTTAGTTCCAGAACTCATAGCATGCATAGAAGGACTAATATCCTGACTTTCACTCTCATTGATGCAAACATTAGCCTGAACATGCTTTGGTTTTGTGAATTTGAAATCCTTTGGAAATCCAATTAGCCTATAGCATTTGTTTACTGTATGCCCTGGCTTCTTACAGTGATTACAAACAATTCTTTTTGTTTCTCCTTGATTCTTGACTTGAACTTGCATTGCAGCAGTTTCTGTAAATGACTGTATGCCAAAATGAATCTCTTTTTGTTTTTCATCTTGGATTAAAAGAGAATATGCCTTGCTGATTGATGGCAAAGGCTGCATCATCAAAATACTGCCTCTAATATGATCATAGCTAGGGTTTAAACTGTAAGATCGGTTTCTGATCCGAACGAGTCGGTTAGAAGAGTTTTTCACCAAAACAAGAGGCGGAAACAAGTGTTTCGGCGTAATTCAGCAACTATTCACCTTTAATTGTTGTTTATATTGATATATGAACGATTACAGACCTTACAACAACTTTGGCAGCACTTCGTGGCTCACCGGAAGACAAACACCTAGTACTTCTATGTCTGAGATCCGCTCATACCGACTATATATAGGATATCTGGTTCGCTCGAATGACATGCCACATAAGCGAACCTCACATTTGTACATAAAAGCGAACCTCACACACTGACACATGAGCGATTCTGATCTATGACATATGAGCGGACCTATACAATTTACATATAACCAGACCTATCACTATCACATGTTTCCTAATTTTCCTTCACGTGCACATGTAACATTTTTTGTCTCATATGAGATCGTGCAAACTGATAACATTTGCATGTTATCTTCACTTGCATATGTTGTGGCTGATGTAATCATGATAACACTTGGATGATGTCATCATCAAGAATGATGACATCATTCTTGTTCCGAACCGCAACGATCCCGAGACTCGACATAAGACGAAGACGACAGATGAATGCACCAACAGACTCCCACTCAGATGTTGATGAGTCTTAAGTGTTGAGTCTTTGCATCTTCAGTCTTTATCAGTCTTCGATCTTCCTCTGAAGTATTTGTCATTGTAAGAATCCTCATTCTCTATCTTTAACATCAACAAACTCCTCTCTCTCAAATGTTGAATATCATAGTGTCTTCAGACTCCCCCTCTCAATCTGCTGGGATCGTAGTCTGAAACTCAATTTCCACAGGTTCTTAGATCGTAACCTGGCACTCATCTAACTCAGGTTTCGGAACCTGGCCAACCTGCAAAAACTCTACCCAAAAATAAATTTTCTCATAACAATTCATGGATAAGATTTTCAAATCTAATTTACCACTTGCAGGAATAACATTTTATATAGTAAAAACTTTTCTCATTTCATTTCACCACTCTTCAAACACTTTTACCCAAACCATTTGTTCATCATGTTTAGCACTCGGAATTTTGAAAATCAGCTTTCCAAAATCAGTTGTCGAAAATCTTTTTAGATTTTTCAAAATTTATGCTAAAACACACTAAAATCTTTTTGGATTTTCTGAAAGAAAATAAATGCAGAAATGAAATATTTACAAACAATATTTTTGTGAGTTCGTGCAAGAGGATCATATCAGTTTTTGAGATAAATCACCAACACCGTTAAGCTTCATTTCATTTTAAGTTCTAAACAATTCACCTAAATTGTCAGTATATTGATCCACTTAAATTTTCACACAAAGTTCAATTGATCCGAGATACGAGATTAATGTTTTAAGCTCTTGAACTTATTCGTGTGTCCCACTACTTGAATATACTCCCGTATCCAGATCCCAATATTCAGTCTTACAGGTGAGTATACCACAGATGATATCTGTCAGGGGAATAAATTATAGTACGAGGGCCGTGAGAGCTCAGGTCGATCTTTCGATACGCAGAGAGATGACGGCTTCGACTTTTGGTGTGTCCCCTTTAGAGGATCTTTTGCATTACAACAGCAGCGACTATCAATTTTATTCTTTCATCAGCTTGCTGAGGGCGATGCTATGTTTCAAGCATTTGCAGAAAGCATTATCCGGGGACTAGGTCAGAAATTTCTTTCAGCAGAAGTCCCGGGATAATACCCCAGATATCACTGTGCATAAAGACCTAGTATCTCAGAATAAGGGACCTTTCAAACAAGATTTCAGGGGTTACCTATATATCCAAGTTTGTGTTAACCCACAGAACAAGCAAGTTTGAAATTTAGGTTTATATCTCATCACAATTTACTAAGTGTGTAAAAACCTACTGACACATCATCAGTGAGATTTTTTATCACATATTAACTTTCCATTTCTTTAGCATGTTGTGATTGTCCACTGATGTACTATCATTTCCTCTTTTATGCAACAAAACTCATTTTTCATTTTATCATGTTTTTGACTTTTTCAAATTTTCAAATGTTTTTGGATTTTCTAAAATTTCTTACTCCCCCTAAAATGCAAACACGTTTTAGGAAATTTGAAAATAAACTGTACAACAACATGACAACTAATATCGAATTGCCTCAATTCGCCATCCACTTGGCATAAACAATCAGAACTCCCCCTCACAACAAAACTATTTTCCCATTGATTTCAAAACACTTAAGTTTGTTTTAATCAAATGGTTGTTCCGGAAAATAAGTTTTGTTGATTTTACCACTTGTAAAATTGGGGATTAAATCATCACATTGTTTTTCAACCACTTGTAGAAAATCAGATACAACCTAATGTCCCTGATTTACCACTTTTAAGATCAATCTGATTCAAATTCTGAACCACTTGTAAAAATCACAAACATACAACTTAAACCTGCTTTTCAACCAATTTACCATCTTTTGGTTGAATTCTCAAGGTGCCGATTCCTACTCCTCGCTTACAAACCTGGGAGTTCCGGCAATTCCTGCAATATAAATTTCCAAAAATTTTCAATTTTCAAATAAACAACATAAGAATGATGCCGATTCATGCTCCACGATTACCAACTTGGGAGCTCCGGCAAGTCAGGTTTTTATTCTTTGAAAAATATATCCACCCAAGCCTGACCTTCCTTGGGTGTTACCGAGTCATCATCACTCGGTTTCTTACCTCCCCTCTTCTTCTCGTAGAACTCTTTAACCCCTTTGACTTTTCGATCAATCATTTTTCCAAAAATATGTTTTACAGTAGGGTTAAAGGCCTTGTCAACATCAAAAACCTTTTTGTCATTATAAAATTGATTTGATATCTCAACTTTACCAACTTTCCTTTTGAAATTTTCAGCACGCAAAGGTGGAAAATTTTCATCGTTCATAGTTGGAACTGATTTTTCAACCTTTTCTATAACAACCTTTGGCTCCTCTGATTTTATGGAATCAGATTCATCACCAGAACTGTTACTTGAACCCTTAACAACCCATTTTTGATTTTGCAAATTTTCTTTTCTCTTAATCACATGCTTTGAACATTCTCCTTTCTCAAAAGTTGAATTTTCAAAGCCTGTAAACTTTCGGGTTGAAAGTTCAGTTTTCTCCACAACTTTCTCTTTCAATTTACCAGAGACTTCCTGTTTTGGTTTGAATATCTTCGGACAGTCCCTAGCAACATGACCAACAGTTTTACACTGAAAACATGTTCTCTTTTCAATCTTCTTTGGAACAACATTCTTCTTCAGTTCTTCTTGCTTCTTGGCAAGGAATTCTTGATTTGTCTGCTTCCAGAATGAACTCTTTTGTTCTTTCTCAGCACTTGTTCCTGAAACAAAAACAGTTTTTGGTTTATTAAATTTCTCATTTTTATAGTTTTTCGGTGGTACAAAACCTAATCCTTTCTTTTTGTAATTACGATTATGGTTTGGTTTCTTTTGGAAACTATAACCACAATTGTAACCCATTTTCTTGTTAATTCTTTGTTGATCTCTTGAAGTGTATTGTTTAGGTTTTCCATTAAGATTTAAATCTTTTATTTCAGAAATATTAATTTCTGTGATTTTGAAAACCTTTTGAATCATTTCAAATCTAACATTTCTTATTGGAAAAATCTCATCAGAATATAATTTGTCAGAATCTTTCAAAGTATATGCCACTTTAAATGATTCATCATTCAAATTAGATTTTGATATCAAAAACTCTTTATCGTAAACTCGTTTGTCCTTTTTGACTGTTGACTTTGACGCATCGAACTCAGACTTTGACTTGGATTTGGACTCCGGTTTTGACTCCTCACAATCATCTTTATCTAACACCTGATCGACCACACTTTTTATCAACTTTGACTCATGATCAGTGTCGGACGACGTGTACGTGACATCAATATTTTCTGGCAAGTTATCCGACGGCCCAGACTCCCATTGTAAATTTATTGCCTTTTCGACTCTTTCGGAATTTGGATTTCGAGGTAAAAATCCATTTTCGACTGGAGGCGGACATTTATTATAGACCACACTTGGTTTCTTACCAGAAGTCTTTACTTCATCTTTTGTCACAGATTTCTTTTCTTCTGACGTCTTCACTTCTTCAAACGTCTTCAGATTCTTCACAACCGGATAAATCCTGTCAACAACAAAAGTAGAACATGAGTAACTTTCTAATAACTTGTTGACTCTTTCAGTTTCTATCTTTTGTGTTGCCAACTTCAACTCCAGATCAGCATATTTCTTTATGTGAAAGTTAACCTCATCCAGCTGTCTTAGGTATGCTTTCTTCAGCGTATTCATTGCCACAACTTGTTCACCGTTTGAATCAGTATACTTGTTAATTTCTCTGTTCATTGTATCATAGGATTCTTTCAATCTGTTTATATTGTGCAGCAACTCATTGTTTTGCTTGATTAAAGAATCACAATTCATACACTTTTCAGGAACTTTAACAGGTTCAGCATCAACTTTGACTTCAAATTCAGGAACCTCTTTGACTGTTCGGTTTGATTGTAAAAATTCAGCTCTTCTCTTTTTCTCAGCTTTAGCTTCAGCTTTTAATCTCTTTTCCTCTTCTTCCTCTTCTTCAAGCTTTCTTCTTCTTGCTTCAGCGGCTTCCATGACTTTTCTGCACCTTTCAGCACATTTCAAATCATAAGCATTTGCAATGAAAGCTTTAGCATTTGAAGTGTCTTTTGACATCTCTTTGGCCATAAATTCTTGATCTGGGCAAAAATTGTCCCAATTGAAACCTTCAGCTAACTTTTCATCATCTTGTTCTGCCAAACACACTTTGCTGTTTGTTGGAACATATTTATCCCAACTGAATCCACCATCCTTTCCCAGACAAGCTTTCTTTGAATCTTTAATCTCCATCATTCCATGTGCAGTTTGTGCCTGATGCAGTGCTGGTGGTGTGACTTGATGATAAATCGCCTTTTTGTGATAATCGTTGTTTCCAAAAGGATTCTGGGCTCCAGTAGCTTCACGATTTTTGCATTCCCTCTTGAAATGCCCCTTTTCCCTGCAACGAAAACATGTAACTTTAGATTTATCAAAGCCTAAAGTTGAAACATGAGCATTAAGAAAATCATCTCGGCCTGTAATTTGTTTAAATTTTTCGGCTCTTCTCAACACACTGGCCATACACCATTTAATATCCATCAATTCCATTTCCTCAGCATCAATTTGATCGTAATCCTCTTTTGTGAGCATTGGATTACCTATCTTTCCGGCCACAAAACTACTATAAGACTCTAGAACCATTCCCAACAAAGACATTTGATTTTTGGCAACTTCTTCAGAATAATCTTGATCACTTTCAAGATTTAATACAATATTGCATTGAAGTTTTCTTCCATTCTTTGTTGCAGAAATGTTTGGATCGAATGATGGAAATCTTGTGCTGCTTGATCCTTGGGATGATTTCTTTTCAGAAGAATCTTTCACACTGTAAGCAGTTTCTATTTTCGGAGAAAATTTTGACTTTTCGTTGACACCACCTTTGTAATACAAGCTGATATCTTGTTCTCCATCGTAATTCTTCATCCTGGCAATCTTTCTCTGCTCCATCTCTTGAGCTTCCAAATGTTTAATGAAGTCTCCCAGTGTCATATTTTTATAATCTTTTCTGTTGGATCTCAGCATCATCAGAAATGTTCCCCAAGTTTCATGAGGTAGTGCATCAGCAAGTTTTTCAATCAATTCATCAGTATCTTTCTTAATTCCAAGTTTTTTCATATTTCTCACCAAGTTACAATATCTATCAATTATTTGCTTGGTATTTTCAGATCTCAAACCACGGAACAAATCAAATTCTTTCTTCATGAGAGACATTTTGTTTTTGAGCATATCATCACTTCCAACAAATTTTGCTTCCAATTCTGTCCAGATAGAATAAGCAGTTCCATCATGTTGAAGCAAAATCAGAATATCTTCTTTTATCGCTTGCTGAAGCAGGCTCACCATCAATTTCTCATCTCGATATTTCTTTTTATCTTCCGTACTCATTTCTCTAATTGTTTGCTGTACACCATTGGTTGTGGGTTTAACATAAGGCTCTTCCGTATGTTCCCACGCATCCAAATGATACGCCTCAACCCAATTTCCAAACCTTTCGGACCATCCATTGTAATCATCAATATCCATGAGTTTGGGTGGTTTCTGAGACGTCCCGGTTTCATTTTCATGCACAGCACTCTGAGTGATTGTAACTGGACTAGCAAAAGCATTGTAGAACTCGTTCTCCATGTTTCGAATTTTCAAATGAGTTGTATCTCTTTGTAAAATACCTGACAACACACAACCAAAATATCAGTTTTAAACGAACTAAACACGTAAAAATGAGTTGAAAAAATCAATCGAAGACTCGTGTCGAAGATTTGTGAACTGGTGTTGAATACTCGCGGACTGACTAAACTTCAAATCGTGCAAATGACTTGACCCTTTGAAACTTTTGAACTTCAGACTGTACGAACTGACAGAAACCACACAAAACGTTCTGACTGACAAACGTACGAACTGCTATGACTCGGATCAATTTAACTGACCAGACTTTTCCAATGACCTGGCAAAATCACACTACCTTGAACGAATCTCGGTATCAAACGACTGGAATCAAATTAAGCTAAATGATTTGATATCAATGGGCCGAAAAACTTTAAATGATGATTGGGCCAATGATCTTGTATAACTGTTTTGGGCAGGTAATTTTAACTATTTATTGGGTCATCCACAATTAATAACAATCAACACAATTAACTATATGGGTTTAATGAACTAGCCGACAATCTCTGTTGATACCATCAGAAGTTCACATGATATCCTTGATACATGAAAGTTTACAACAATTCTTGTATATTACAAACAAATGAAAAACTTATACTGACAGATTATCTTGAAACTTTTCCCACCCACCAATGTAAATGGTCGACATCATTAATGCCACTAAATTCCCATTGGACCTCAAATAACCACCAAACCTACAACACCCACTAAACTGACAACTATTAAAGAAGTTCACTTGATTTCTTTTCCACTTTGTAAACCCGAGACACTATATCAAATTTGTAAAACCAATTCACATGCAACACTGATAAACCAACAAACAACTTTGTTACACTTATCTCATTGGACCTTTAGTTTTAATGATCAGATACACATGTGCAACTTTCTTGGATTTATACAAATCGACAACTCTTAGTGTGCTGACACCTTTATCATCTTTCATATGCAAACCGACTTACACTTTTATATCATCTTTTAAATGCAAACTAAACAAACATGTGATATCTTATCCAACCATCCGACAACTTTGAATTCAACGTTATACAATTTTCAATGAACAATCACGTGAACTACTAAACCACTTTGGGACTGAATTCCTAAGTGTCACTATGAGCGGTCCTCAAATGTCACTAAGAGCGGACCTCGAATGTCACAAAAACAGACCTCAAATGTCACAAAGAGCGGACCTCAAATGTCACTAAAAGCGGACCAGATGAGCGGATCAGATAAAATGACCAGATGAGCGGACCACAAAAGCGAACCAGCTGATGACACTAAAAGCGGATCTCAAATTTGTTCAAATGAGCGGACCAGAAGTTGTTCAAATGAGCGGATCAGATGATGATGTCATCTTTTCACGAGTTCGTAAAAGCGATACCTCAAAAATTCAAGGTTTTAGGTCGATTCAAGCTATGAAACTTTCAAGGATTGTTCTACTCTGGATTCCGAACACAATGAGATGATTTTCATTCCTTATCGTCCACTAATTCAACGTAGATCTGAGTCTAAAGTTTCTGTTCGTGTGAATCAGATAAGCCTCAAACGAACTGATTTATTTTTGATAAAATTGATCAATTTTAGGTCGATTTTACCATGTATTTTGTTAACCGATTGATTAAAGCACAATTTTAGGTGATATATGTCAAAATCAGACCATATTAATCGACGAATCTCGAAAAATTTTTAAAAATGTGAAAGAATGGAGTAGAAACAGAAATTATTCGTGAAAAACAAGCTGAATCGGTAGAACTCTTCCTCCTGAGCTCTGATACCAATTGTAGGATCGGTTTCTGATCCGAACGAGTCGGTTAGAAGAGTTTTTCACCAAAACAAGAGGCGGAAACAAGTGTTTCGGCGTAATTCAGCAACTATTCACCTTTAATTGTTGTTTATATTGATATATGAACGATTACAGACCTTACAACAACTTCGGCAGCACTTCGTGGCTCACCGGAAGACAAACACCTAGTACTTCTATGTCTGAGATCCGCTCATACCGACTATATATAGGATATCTGGTTCGCTCGAATGACATGCCACATAAGCGAACCTCACATTTGTACATAAAAGCGAACCTCACACACTGACACATGAGCGATTCTGATCTATGACATATGAGCGGACCTATACAATTTACATATAACCAGACCTATCACTATCACATGTTTCCTAATTTTCCTTCACGTGCACATGTAACATTTTTTGTCTCATATGAGATCATGCAAACTGATAACATTTGCATGTTATCTTCACTTGCATATGTTGTGGCTGATGTAATCATGATAACACTTGGATGATGTCATCATCAAGAATGATGACATCATTCTTGTTCCGAACCGCAACGATCCCGAGACTTGATATAAGACGAAGACGACAGATGAATGCACCAACATAAACCCATAAGAAATTGAATTAACTTTTGTTCCTCTTCTTTCTTTGCAATCTCAGCAGATGCACCACAAGAACATACAGGTATATTTGACAAGAAACTCAACTCATCCCAAATACTTTTGATTTTTGTAAAGTATGTTGCTATGTTACTATTACCTTGTGATATTTCACACAAACTCTTTTGCAATTGGTAATGTTTTGCACCATTTGCTTGACCATATCTATCATCTAATTCTTTCCAAAGTTGTGCAGCAGTTTTAACATACAATACACTCTCACTAATATCTCTAGACAAAGTGTTGATAATCCATGAAATGACCATATCATTACATCTGTTCCAAAGGCTAGGGTTTATAGAGTTACTTACTGTTCCATTCACAAAACCGAATTTATTCTTTGCTGAGAGTGCAATTGACATAGCACGTTTCCATGAACCAAATCCTGCTCCATCAAATTGTTTAGAAACCAAAATTAATCCAGGATGATCAGAAGGATGAAGGTAAAGAGGATTTAGGGCATCGATTATAATATTTGTGTTTGATTGAGTTTCTGGCATGATGAACGATTGAAAAACGAAGAAGATTTAAGGCAAAATCAAAGAAAATGAACGGAGAAGATGATTAGAAAAGAGAAATTGATCGGAAATTGATCTGAATTTGACCGGAAGATGAACAGATTTGAGTAGATCGGAGCTTTTGCTCTGATACCATGTAGTTTTGATAGAATGAAATTGGGGAAAAAGTTCTCCTCTATTGATACAGTGCTTATATTTATATGTTGATTACAAACAAACCTCTAACTAACTATTGTTATTAACCAACTATTTAACGGTAAGCTAACTGAACTAATAAAACTGTACAAGATGTAATGCAAGCTGTACAAGTATGACTAACATTGTATGTATGGTCCTATTTCTAAAGTTGTAACAAAAAATATAATCATGATATATGTTCTTTTCACTATTAAAGACATAATTTGAGTTCAATCATATTTATAGACCTTCTATTCATGTAAATAATCGTTCTTCAACAACAAAGTAATGTAATTAGTGTTTTGAAAATTGAATGTTGGTTCAGTTACAAGGATGCTTGCTAGCTTCTTCCTGTGCTAGCAGACCGGTCAACCGATTCCATTTTCAAAACACAGATCAAAATAATATCATTATATGTGATAGATATATTAAATAGAAGTTAACACAAAATGTTACATTTACTTAACTTATGTGTACAGGAAAACAACAAATACTTGGAAATTACTACCACACTATATGTGGTCCACGAAGAGACCCAAAATAGCTGGTGTTTGGTTCGAATCTTATTGTAACGTGACCGCGTTGGTTGTATTGTAAAATGGATTAAATTTAAAACACCACAACAAGGAATCTTGGTTTAAAAAAGCGCGCTTGAGGCGATGAAGCGATGAGAAAAACGCTTTTTTGGGTCTGAAGCGTTACATTACGTGAAGCGAGCTGAAGCGAGCTTTAAGCGGCGAAGCGATGAAGCGACGCTCCAGCCAATCAGATCACCATTTGGGCCATTTTTTAAGCCCAACAGTCTTTACAAGGTACATATCGGCCTTATATTGACGATATAGCGACTTCCTATGTGAAATCCGGCGACGGAGTTGCTTTCAGCCGGAAACCAGGAAGAAGAGGGAAGAAGAAGAGAGATGCTGAGAGTGAGAGCGGCTGCGTATTATCTTTTAGGCTTTTAGGGTTTTTGTAAGTTAAGGTTTTTAAACATTTAACCCCTCTATCTTTCATTAGTTTACATTCAGTCCCTGAAACTTCTAACTTTTTACTTAAAAAGTGTAAAGATAGTTTGTCTATTTAAACATTTAACCCCCTCTATATTCAGTAGTTTACATTTGGTCCTTAAACTTTTTAATTTATGCATAAAAGTACAAAATTAACATTATAAAATACATATATATAATATGGATAGCTATTTTTTATACATATATATAAAATTAACATTATATATAATTATATATAATATGGAGCGCTTCGTATACGTGAAGCTCTCGCTTCGCGCTTGAAGCCCACCCCGAATAAAAACGTGCATGTGAGTTTATAGTCAAAAGAGACGTTGCTTTAGTTGAGCAATTTCTGGAATAAGACCTGTTCGTTAGGTCCTTTTGCGTTTCAGCTTTTATTATAAATAGGCAGCCTAGCTGCAGAATAAATCAGTCGAAAACGCAACAGTTTGTTTTCCTTTCTTTGTAAGCATTTGAAGCATTCAGTAAAAGAGAATCATTCGACTGAGCTTATCTTGTTTTATTTTGCATTCTATTTTCACTTTTGTCCAACATTTGGTATCAAGAGCCTGTTTTTTTCCTTCCTGTTTATGCCAGAATTCATCAAAACCGAACCGATGTCGATTGTAACCAATACTCAGAACCCTCCAAAAGAACACCCGACCTTTCAGTGCCCCATTCTCACAGCTTCTAATTACACTACGTGGGCTATCAAGATGGAAGCAATAATGGAAGCCCAAGGATTATGGGAGTCCGTTGAACCTGCAGTCGGTGAGGCTGTAGACGAGAAAAAGAGCAAGACGGCTCGAGCTTTTATCTTCCAAGCGATACCGGAAGACCTCTTGATGCAAGTAGCGAAGAAGAAGAAGACGGCGAAAGAGGTGTGGGAGTCTTTGAAGACAAGATTCGTGGGTGCGGAACGGGTTCAAAAGGCTCGCTTACATACGTTGAAGAGCGAGTTCGAGGGACTCCGAATGAAGGATGGCGAGACTATTGATGAGTATGCGGGAAAATTATCTGGCATGATATCGAAGTACAGCAATGTCGGTGCAACATTAGAAGATGCAGAGTTGGTTAGAAAGCTTCTCGACAGGGTTACTGATAAATACATCCATCTCGTTGCGTCAATGGAACAGTATTCAGATGTGGAGAAGATGCTGTTCGAGGAAGCAATTGGTCGGTTGAAGACCTACGAGGATAGGCTCCGGCTTCGTTTGGGTAGTTCAAACGGTGATAGCTCTTTGTTATTCACCAATAACGAAGGCTCGAATTGTAACAAAGGTGGCAAAAGTAACTCGAACCAGAACCGTGTTGGGCCTGGAACACGGGGAGGAAGATCTGGGTCTAGGGGAGGTCGAGGCAGGGGCAGAGGCGATAGATATGGGAGCAAGTCGTCTCAAGAAGGTGCCAATTCCTCAAGAAAACCACGAGATAAAAGTACCGTTTGGTGCTACGAGTGTCAACAGTTTAGACACTATGCGTCAGAGTGCAAAAGTGGAAAGAAACAAGATCAGGAAGCCCATCTAACACAAGAAAATGATGATGAACCGACTCTCCTTTTAACCGTGCATGGAGAAGAAACCCACAAAGAAGTGTTTTTGAATGAGCAAAAGGTACTCCTACAACATGAAGAAGGGTGTAAACAGAATAAAATCACGTGGTACCTGGATAATGGAGCTAGTAACCACATGTCGGGCGAGAAGGATCTATTTGCCGAATTAGACAGGCATGTGACGGGGTATGTGCATTTTGGTGATGATTCAAGGGTAGAGATCAAAGGGAAAGGATCACTTTTATTCCAGTGCAAGAATGGAGATCAATTGATGATCCAAGATGTGTATTTTATACCGGCTTTGAAGTGCAACATCCTAAGTCTCGGTCAAATGACGGAAGACGGTTATGACATATCTATGAGGCACGAGTTTTTGAAGATTAGAGATGCACGGGGAACGCTTGTGATGAATGTTCGAATGTCGATTAACAGGCTCTATAAGATTGTGTTAAGTCCTTCGAAACCCGTATGCTTAGCAACCAAACTCGATGATGATGCTTGGGTTTGGCATGCTCGTTTTGGGTATGCAAATTTTCAAGTGCTTGAAGCTTTGTCGAAAGGGGAGCATGCAGTAGGGCTTCCAACTATTTCTCATCCAAGACAACTTTGTGAAGGTTGTTTAGTATCCAAACAAGCCAGGGGCAGTTTTAAAAGGGAGGCACAGTGGAGAGCTTCTCAACCATTGGAACTCTTGCATGCTGACTTGTGTGGTCCCATCACTCCATCATCATTAGTGTTGGTATCACAGGCAACCGGTTCCCAAGACCATTCGATTCGAGAAGAACAATGATCGCAATTGAACGAATAATTGTTACAACTATCACACCACTTCATGCTGAATCGTCAATTGCAAGAAACGAATAATAACTAACCGAAACAAGGAATCGAACTTGAACAAACTGAACTTGAATTAATAGAAATTCTGCATACATAATGAAGATGGAGCCAAGTATTTATACCGAACGAATGGGTGTGAGTGAAAGGTTACGATGATCAACAGAGGGGTACGTCTCCTCCCTCAATAACCGTATATGCGGTTATACCTCCTCACTCACGCATGTTCATATAACATGGCCCAAACCTCATATGACCCAAACATTTATACCTACTGGACTTCAAATGTTCTTGACCCATTAACTACATGACATGGCCTCAGGCCCAAGTTTTCAAAACAAATAAACACAACAGACTAGTATGTTCGACCCACTTAGAACAAATAAACGAGATAAAACCACCGGTTCGAAACCGGCTCCAAACCTGATCCGGATGTTCTTGATTACGATCTTCATTCTCCCTCCTAAGCAGGAACATCCTTGATCCGCATCCATCCTTCAATTATCATCAGTCCCGGGGACCTCGATGGTAATCACCAAGTCCGCCTCATCCTCGTTCTCTACCGCTTCCACTTGTTCATCATTCTTGCTTGCTTCCCCCGCAATCGCTGCGTTTTTATCACCTTTCTTTTTCATAAACTCGAAATACCACTCAATCAACTCTGTTAGGCCCTAAAGTGTGAGACTGACGCATCAAATTAACACAACGGGTTATGGTTATGAACTGGGTCTTACCGGGTTAGTTTATGTTAGGTTGTGGACCTCTATAGGTCACTTGGGCCAAGCTTTAGGCCATGTGGGCCAAGCAGGCCCAAGGGGAGCCCATGTAGGGAAGTGGGCTTGAGTTAGTATAAAAACAAGTTTCTAACTTGTTTTTAGGTTTGAACCTTTGGAACTTCATTGTTACAATTCCTAGAGAGAGCTAGAGAGGGAGGCGATTTTGTGAGCACTTGTACTAGACGGTTTTGCTTGTTAAAGTAATAGAATCGTGTGCAAGTGTTGAAAGTGATTCGGTGTGTTCTTCGTTTTTGTTACTTTTCGGTTTATCTTGAATCACATCAAGTTTGGATTCCGCACAAACTTGGTGATTGTTTGATATCATTGAAAGATCCGGTTACACGGGACTTACAAGTGGTATCAGAGCCTTAAGAACCTGTTTCTAGGCTCGGTGTGATATCAAAGATTCAAGTTTTTCGTAATTTTTGGTTCGGTGTTCTTCGTAGTGTTTATCGAAATTCTATCAAAAATTAGTGGATTTTGGTGTTTTTGATTTTTCTAAAGTTGTTAAGATTTGAATTTTTTTTTGATAAGTTTGAAAAACGATTTAATCAATTCCAACTTTTTCGAAAAATCTAGTTTGCTTAAAATTATTTGTTTCCTTTTTAAAAAAATTGGAAATTCAAAATTGTTTACAACTTCCTTGACGTGTAAAGGAGCTTTCAACGGTTTCGAGTCATTATCTTCTGAGTCGCAACCAGAGCTCCAATTCATCTTAGTTCTCAAGTCAACAATCACGGTTTCGAGTTACCACATTAGAGTCGCAACAGAGATTTCGAGTCCACCTCCTACCTTCTCCGACTCGCAACCACAGTTACGAGTCCACACGTTCATCATATTCATCATCGTTCCGACTCTCATCAGATTCCGAGTCGCAACCATCTCCCAGTCGCAATCACAAAAGGAGGTCTCGACTCACATCAACATTCCACCGTCTCGAGTAGCAATCATCTCCAGTCGAAACCACGATCTCGAATCATCGTGTTCTTAGATTCTGAGTCGCAACCATCAGTTCTGGTTGCGAGTTACATCACAAAGGATCACGAGTCCACAACATCGTTCACTGTCAATCAAAATCTTGACTGGTTTGGATCATATTCATCATCATCGGAAAACCGATCACCGGCAACCTGCAACTTTGGTTATCTTCTCCGGTCTAACTTCTCCAAATCACCATTGTTAGTCATTGATCATCACAGTCGCAACCAACATCACCTCTCCACGGTCTCGAGTCATCACTTTTGTTGTCTCGACTCGCAACCTCGGTTCCGACTCGCAACCGTCTTCACTGTCTCAGGTGGATTTGTCGCAATCTCGGTCTCGACTCTTCACGCTTCATAATCTCGAGTCGCAACCTCGGTTCCGAGTCGCATCAGAGATCTCGGCTCATCCTGTTTGGTTTCGACTCGCAACCTCGATTACGAGTCGCAACCACCGTTTCGACTCGTCCGACTCGCAACCACGTTCCTTAGTCTGATTTCGAGTTGTCGTCTTCTAGCTCTAGAGTCGTTATCGTCATCATCGTGCACCATCAATTTCCGCCATCCTCCGATCATCTTCATCGTCAACACCACCACATCAATTCATCGTATATCATACTCTACGTCAACACCACTGTTCCTCCGTCATCCACGACAAACCTGCAACACATTGTAACCTCCGTTTTCCTTCCAACGCACCACCGCACCGTTACCGTCATCAACTTCAGCGAACACCTTCATCTTATCCGACATCATCCTCCGATCACCATTAACCACCGGACACCACCTCACCGTTTACCGGTCATCCTCTCAGTCGCACTCACATCTCTCCGTTCATCACCATCTCCGGTTATTGTCGTTGAGAGTAAAACGAAGAAGAAGATATACAGTTATTTTTTTTAATAATATATTATATATTAGGGTTTTAATAATTATAATAATCATAAACAATCATTTGTTAATCATTGCATTATCATTAATAATATTTAATAATAATAATAATAAGTTTAATCTTTATTTAATATAATCAGTTTATTCTATTTAAAAAATTAAAAAAAATTAAAAAAGGTTTTATTGATAAAAAAAAAATAATAAAAAAAAAAAAATTTGTTTGTGATAAAGGTTTGACAGGTTTTGAGGTGCGGATTTAGAAAGCGGGTTCATTCAACTGCTAAGTGTTTGAGTTAGCGAGTACACAGGTTCTCGCTTTGGGCTTGTGTTGAGGAAATAGTTAAAAAACGCACATTTTTGGGGATCACATCTTAAAATGTCTTCTAAGAGAGAGGTGCTTGAGCAGGAACTCCAAGGATTCAGTTACTCATATGGTGAATCTATAGAAGCACTTACAGGCCGGTTTGCTGAACTGCTCTCTAAAATGGAGAAGGCAGAGATGGTGGTGTCTACTCACGCAAGTAACAGAAAGCTTCTGGATGCTATAAAAGAGTTTCCAGATCAGGAAAACTGTAGTTGGTTTACCAATGTTAATCAGATAATAGTGACAACCGATTGTTACAGAATGAAGCCAGATGAGCTGATCTCAATCATCAAATCATATGACAATGCTAACAAACAGTCTACTCAAGGCAACACATCTGCTGCAGTTTGCTCATCCACACAAAATTCAGCATTTATGTTTAACAAACCCCTGGCTCAAGAAATTACTCGTCATCGTGAAGAGATACTTTCTGTCTTTTGCACTCCTGAGTGTAGAGAAAGAAATGAGGCATATCGGTTACACAACGCTGAGTTGATTCAAGACTACAACGACATAAAAAATAAAAATTTTACTTTATCAAAGAATGAAAAGCTTTATAAAGATAAAATTGAAGCTCAGCGAAAAGACATCATCAAACTTAAGGATGATGTAAGTGTAAAAACAGCCCATTTCTTAGAGGCACAGGAGAAGGTATGCATTTTGATCAAAGAACTGGAAGATATCAGAGAAAGATATCAAATTAACGAACTTAACATTAAAAAGTATGATTCTTCCAGCAAATTGGTCAAAAACTTGTGTGATCAACAGCTCGCATACAAGGAAAATAAAGGGCGTGGTTTGGGTTTCAATCAAGTTCCTCCTCCATATAATGACAACTACACATATTTACCCATGACTGAGGAGGAATTGATGAATGAGGACAAGATGGCTTACGGTCCTAAAACTGATAAGTCATCAATCAACAGCAGACCTTTTGATAAACGAGCGAGTTCTTCGGTAAATTTTGTTTCAAATGGTAATTTTGATCCTAATGCTTCGTCTTCCCCTGCAGATGAAGTAGTTGAAGTAAAAGTTGAAAATGTAGTTGGGGATGAACAAGCATCAGAGTCTGGTTCTTATGAAAATTTAATAAATGAATTTAATCAAGACTCTATTTCGTCATGTGATATTTTTAACTCGGTTTTTCGCTCTGTGATTAATTTCAGGCCTGACGGTTTGGGCGAAAACGTTGATGCTTGTGAAACAAAGACTGAAACGACAAATGAAACGAATGAGCCAGTTGAACCATCTGATTTCAAATGTGAATCATCTGAAGCAACTGATTCTGAGAAATTGGAATCAGTTGATTCTAGTGGATTCAGCTCAAAGGCATCATGTGCAGAACCGTTTTGTGTTGAAAATTTGTCTAATGTTTCAGCTGAAGTTTTTACTGAAGTTTCTGGTGTTTCATCTGATAAACCAGAAGTCTCGGATCCTACCAAAGCTGATGAAGTGAAAACTGATGTGAACAAGGCTCCAAGTACGCAAGCTGAACAATCTGAGCCTTCTGTTAGTGATGAAAAGGTTCAGATCAAGCAACAAGAGCCGAAGCAAGCAAGTAAAGGACGTGGAAAGAAGAGGCCTAAACATCAAAGACAAGCAGGCTCTCCACAGTCCTCAACGGGCAGTAATAGTCCTCAAAAGGCCCGTGATGTGAAAAATGTCTTTGTTAAGCCAGTCTGTAATGGCAAATGTGAGAAATATGCATTTGACTGTGCTAACAAAGGTTTCAGAAAGACTGGTGAGATTTCTGAACAAGACTTGCAGTCTAAGGAAAACAAGAAGAATCAAAGGAAATCTCCACCACAGAAGGCTCCTGCAAATGACAAGTATAGGCATCCAAATTCATCGTCGTCTGCAGGAAATGTGCAACAAAAACAAGCACAGAAAGGACCAGTTCATCCTTCGGGGCCTACAAGAGCAAATCCAGCTGATCAGAATGCGTTCTATATAAAGAGACAAACGTGCTTCAATTGCGGCATTGCTGGTCACATTGCTCGAAACTGCATTCACCGTCCCTATGTACCCTATTATATGCAAAATCAGAGGGTTACACCAAAGGATAACTACCATTCTAAGCCAATGAAGGTATCTTCACCTAAGGCAATGAAGAATGTGAATCCCAAGGTTAAACCTTCTGATGGGGATTGGAACGCTGCTAAAAACAAACGCAAAGCTTTTCTGGAACAAAAACGTGTTTCTAAAATTAACAAACCTGAAACAGTTAAAGTTGCTCAACCGAAGGCAACAAACGCGTTTGCTAGACCGAAACAGATTTGGAAACCCAAATCCAAAGCAGCAACGTCTCCAATCCTTGAAATGAAAGGGGACTTATGTTTAAAGGAAGTGTCTTATTTTGATGCTTCAGGAAATCCCAGGACCACGATGGCCTGGGTACCCATGTCTTACTAATCTCCTTACCTTTCAGGAACAACCAAGGAGGAGCTGTTGACAATCTCTGGAATGTTGATAGCGGTTGTTCCAGAGATAAAAACGGGTAACATTACTCTGTTGCAAAAAGTTCAAATTTTTTTTACAGATGATATGTTTCCTTTGGAGGAGATAAGAGAAGTAAGATAAGATCAGCAAAAGGTACCGTTTAAATTCAGTACTTTGATTTGAATTTGATTAGTCTTCAATCTAATGACGGAACGGTTAAGCAAAAATATTTTTCTCTTTTCTTAGTTTATAACTTTGTACATATTGTGTCCTTTCTCTAGTAAATGGTAAATTTGCGCAAAAATACAAGATTTATGCACAAATTTAGGGGGGGAGAGGAACATATAGATAGATATAGAGTTTAGGGGGAGAAAACTCAGAAAATACAAAAAGAGTTTGCTGTAAATATGTATTGTTTTAGGGGGAGAAAATGAGAAAAATACAAAAACATTTGAAAAATGAAAAAGCCAAAAAGAAAGATTGCATGATATGGGAAGTGAAATAAATGTTCGTGTTAAAGGGTTTGACTAACACATGTAAGGTGCCATAGCTGAAAAGACTAGGATCTACTGCGATATGTCGATAGGCTTGACGCTCAAAATGATAAAAGATACTAAGTGATATAAACATAATGGACTATGTACCATGTGGGTAACATACCAACGGCGTATGATTTTATGGTCTTAAATCTTGCGTTGATGGATAGCCAACATCTGAGGTTTCGGGTCTTTATATTGTTGAATCATCCGGGGATATCTTGGTTGTCCTTCTGTGCAGAACTAAAATTGTACATGAACCCAGGAAAGAAAGTCACTTGGAATTAGCTCATTTCTATTTGAATGTCTGTATGTTGTCCCGATACACACAATTTTGATCTGATTCTGAAATCTTCTCTGAAAAAAGTCGTGTACCTCCTCTGCTGCATCCAGATATATGCTGACCTGGAGGTGCTAGGCAACGACAGCTTCTGCTGCATCCAGATACATGCTGACCTAGCTGTACGTTGTCGCGCTATAGATCTAATTCACCCGAAAGAGGCCCTCAAGTGCCCAAAAGAAACCCATGAAACCTATATCAAATTGAGAAAAACTCATTTGATCTTGTATATTATACCATCTCTACTTAAGATCTATTCTGTTCTCTTCTCAACCTATTCCCAGTTAAGATTTCAGAAATCTGGATTGGACTTGTGAAATATGTGGTAGGGAAGATACTTGCATGATAGAGTGTGCTGTTTATATTTCCAGGATTTGATTAGTATTTATTTGGGTGTTCATTGTTAAGAAATCAAAACATGATAAAATAGATTATATGCAGACCTAGACACAGTCAGGATATCATAAAGGATGACATCAGTATACTCACCTGCTACGATGAATCGTTGTGCTTACCTTGATCGCGGGGGTATGCCTTGGAATGGGACACACGGGTATAATAGTATAATATTACCTAAAGCATATCACGAAGTTGAAAAATTGAAAGTTGAGCGTTAAAGTTTAGGTGGACAAACATATTGGCAATCGCATAGACCAGTTTGATTAGGCTCGTACTGAAAAGTGTTCCTTAGTCTGCCTGAGAACGAATTTTGATCCCATTGAAATTGTAATTGTATATTATGGTAGTTGTTTATATTTTGAGTTTTTATTTGTTTTTAGTTCTTAAAAAATTCAAAAATACAAAAATAGTGTCTTGTTTTTCTATAAAATAAAAAAAAAACCAAAAATAGAGTGCTTATTTGTTTTTCTTAAAATTAAAAAATATAACCGTTCTTGAAGATTTGACTGATCATCAAAAGTTAAAAGAATTTAAATTGTGAAATTTCATGTACCTAATGTCCATGTGGTACTCTCCCTGTTGCATAAGAAATGTTTGCTTATGAGTTTGTGAGCATGTGCAGAACTTGATTTCAATCAAGAACAGGGGTTGATGAAGACTGAGATGCTGTTAGTTGCTGAAGAAGCCTGAAGCAGCACAACAACAAGATGTACCTGAGTCAGAAGAATCGGATACGAATTGCCGTCTGACAGTGATAGTGCATTTGAAGAAGTACCGTGAATCTGCTTGAAAGACAAAGACTGAAGAAGAAAAGAGCTGCTGAGAATCCTCCTCTCACATTCTTTTTGACAAAGATATTTCAAGCAAAGCTGATCGAGATCCTGATATGAAGCTAACCACAAGAGCTGAAGAAAGAGGCCTAGTGCTGAGAGTTCAGAAGTCAAGAACTTCCACAACATCTGAAGCAAAGCATCAACCATAGACTTCGTTGAAGACGTTGTTGAATTCATGCTATGAAGACAATTTGATGGCATCAGTCTAGGGGGAGATTGTTAGGCCCTAAAGTGTGAGACTGACGCTTCAAATTAACACAACGGGTTATGGTTATGAACTGGGTCTTACCGGGTTAGTTTATGTTAGGTTGTGGACCTTTATAGGTCACTTGGGCCAAGCTTTAGGCCATGTGGGCCAAGCAGGCCCAAGGGGAGCCCATGTAGGGAAGTGGGCTTGAGTTAGTATAAAAACAAGTTTCTAACTTGTTTTTAGGTTTGAACCTTTGGAACTTCATTGTTACAATTCCTAGAGAGAGCTAGAGAGGGAGGCGATTTTGTGAGCACTTGTACTAGACGGTTTTGCTTGTTAAAGTAATAGAATCGTGTGCAAGTGTTGAAAGTGATTCGGTGTGTTCTTCGTTTTTGTTACTTTTCGGTTTATCTTGAATCACATCAAGTTTGGATTCCGCACAAACTTGGTGATTGTTTGATATCATTGAAAGATCCGGTTACACGGGACTTACAAACTCGATGTAGTACACATAAGCGACCTTTATCACATATGCATCGTCCGCTTCGAAACCATACTCGACCGCTACCTCGGCCCAAATATCATCCTCGATCACTTTCTTTATACCACCTTTAACAGTCACAATTCGGTGTAGTAGAATCAAACTAACATCCCTTCCGTCGATGAGCGTAGGAGGCATGACGCTTTCTTTGAAGATTCCAAGAAAGAACGGTATAAACCACATTAGGACTTCCTCAAAGGGGCCACTATAAAGCTTCTCATACCCGGCTAGTTCTTCGTGTAGCAAAATTAAATCCAAGGCCTCTAGGCAACTTTCGATAATCATGTCATCTTCAATGACATCTTCTTCTTGAGAACGGGCAACTGCCTTTTGACGTAGTTCTTGTTTAGATTGTAGCGGATTGTTTTTCAAGCTTTCATAATAAAACACGAAACCAACCTTTTGCCTTTTCGAGTAGACAATCTCTGTTTTCTTCACACCCGACGTGCCTTCACCATTTAATTTCTTGTTTTTCTCTCTTTCTATCTCGAACTCCTTTTCGTAAAAATCCTCAACATACTCTTTGAACTTTTCTTTATCATTTCGATGCCCGTTATCAACATCTAGACCATCATAAAACTTTTCTAGGTACTCCTCCTCTAGTTCGATTTCGGACTTGTTCTCAAACACATCAAAGCCTTTTGCTCGACCACCAAACATATTCTTTAGAATGCACGAATCATCTGCAGTAATTGTTTCAGTTCCTTGAAACAGCAGTTGCTCTAGGCTTAACATGTTTCTTTTGAGTCTCGGCACATAACTGACACACGGTATTGTTTTATCTTTACCATCCACTGGTATTTTCACTTCGCCAATACGGTGAACAAATGAGAATTCCGTTCTCACATCATCCGTCATTACCCCAAAGTGCCTCTTAAATCGCTTAAACACACTCCTATTCCCGGTCATGTGTGTTTTGAAATTTGGGTCTACCACCCAAATCGAATCGAAACTTCCTCCGCAAGTACCATCAACAAAATAATCACTTTCAATGGGTAACGGGGTTAAGTTGATATACTTACTTGGACAGATCGAAGCGATGTGACCAAATTGCTTACACAAAACACAACGATTTCCGGCCTTTCTCGGTCTTCCCACCGGTGCTCTCCTTCTTTGGCCGAAACTTTTCTTGAACCCTTTCGGAACCATCTTCCTGGGAAAATTCTTAACCGGTGATTTCCACGAACGCGTGGATGGCCTCCCCTGTGCAACATTCTTCCCCTTGTTGCTGCCCCGGCCGCTCTTTCCACCGTTTTCCCGAACATTACCAAACCCGGCACCAACCGTTACACCCTTCTCCCTCAGATGATCTCCAGAGCCACCATCATCCCTCTTGATTTTTACCGAATAACCTTTGGCTCTGATACCAATGTTCGTATCACAGGCAACCGGTTCTCAGGAGCATTCGGTTGGAGAAGAACGATGATCGCACTTGAACGAATAATTGTTATAACTATCACACCACTTCAAACTGAATCATAAATTGCAAGAAATGAATAATAACTAACCGAAACAAGTAATCGAACTTGAACAAACTGAACTTGAATTAATAGAAATTCTGCATAAAGAATGAAGATGAAGCCAAGTATTTATACCGAACGAATGGGTGTGAGTGAAAGGTTACGATGATCAACAGAGGGGTACGTCTCCTCCCTCAATAATCGTATATGCGGTTATACCTCCTCACTCACGCTTGTTCATATAACATGGCCACCATCTATTTTTGGTGACAAATTCGTGAAAAAATAAGAATAACTTCCCTACATTATCCCAAATATACGTGTATTTTTTTAATTTCTACCATGTTGGCGGTGATAAAATGAAATTTTAAGCCCAAATTTAACTAGGCGGGTTAATGTCCCGCTCATTATTTAGGGTTTTGATTGAAAACCAGGGTCGGGCAAGTGTGTTTACCAATAACTCATCCATCCACTTCACTTTCCAGCCACCAGCCCACCGTCGGCCATCACAGCCTGTAACACCACGTAATTTCATGTCCAATATTATATCGACACGTGTCATGAACTTTAAACGTGTAAAAGAATACTCTAGAGGGACTAAAGTTGACAAACAAGGAAAGTATGTGTATATAGGGGTTCAAAATGTCAACAATGGATAAATATACTTTACAATAACCCTACATGATGTTTATACCCTTAAACGAATGAATCATGGATCATACGAAGCTAATTGTGATAGAAAGTGAGAGATTACAAACTACAGGGGTTAAATGTGTCAACATGTTTAAAGTATACCTCTGAGTGACCTTTTGGCAAACCCGAAGCTTTCTAACGATAAATTATACTCACTAGAATGCATGATAAAAAAATTTCACCAAGTTTCGTTATCGTACGAAGAAGTTATGATTAAATTCGTATACGAGGGGTTAAAAGCGTCAACGTTGAAATTTAAGACTTTTTGGTGATCGTATGAATAACCGGGGACCGAAAAAAGTTGGCTTATGACTTGGAGTCCTTAAAAGTCAAGTTTGGGGGTTACAAGTGCAAGAAAGAATGTTAAAATCAAGTTTGGGAGGACCAGGGGACAAATATGTCAACTTTTGAAATTTCTGGTGAGCTGGCCTGGTCCTTACGGACCGTATGGCTGGACCCTTACGGTCCGTAAGCCATGCCCAGAAGCAGAATCACAGACAGGTGTCTGTTCAGCCCATGTAACCGACTTATGTTGCCATTTTGCAATACCATGTGCTGCCTAAGCTTGTTTTTAGAGAATAAGGACACTTGGAATGCATCAATGATCATTTGTAGACTTATATGGCATGATCTAGTGGGAATAAACCCACTATATAAAGGCCTCATGTTTGCAACTTTTGATCATTCACTCATAACTTCAATTGTGGAACTTCCTGGAGCACAAGAGCCTTCCCTAAGTATCTCTAGTCGTAATTAGGACTTCGGTAAGTATTCTTAACCTTCCTTAATCGTGTTTTGCTTAGTTTATAGCTTAAAAGTCAAACCGTCGTAATTAAGGTTTGACTCAACGATTAATCACTAATGGTCCAGTGATTAGTCAAACTAAAGGTAGTTATAAGTTGGTAATTATGTGGGCAATAAACCCTTAAAAGGGCACCATCTGATTCCCGCTCTAACTAGATCAATTGTCGGGTCAAAGTTTGTTATAAAAAGTCAACAGAAATGTAATTTTCGATTTAACTCATAATTAACAATGTAGAAGGCGTGCAACCTATTTTATCACTCATATAACTTGGTAATTAGTATAAGAACTGGTCTAAGCTTGTTCGATCCGACAATTTTCTGTTTAGGCTCGGTTCGGAACCGAAAGTCGCAAAACTTCGACTTTTGCTTTGACTTCAGTTCTGACCCATATTGACATGGTTTAGACATGCCTTAAAGTTCCATTAGGACCGGGTTATATGCTAGTATAACCCTCTGTGATTGGTTCATTGATTGTCCGATTCATTTGCACGTTTCCGTTAATTGCTCAATGTTGACCATGATGACCTCACTACAACAAAAATGGCTTTTTAGGACCTTTTTTGTGAGACGCTTGTAAAAGAGAGTCCTAAAAAACTATTTAATAGGACTAATGAACTTTTAGGGTCCTTTTATAATATACTCTACTAAACCGATGTCCTAAAAAACTATTTAATAGGATGGATGATTTTTTGGGGTCTTATTATCATATAATTTAATAGGACACTTAAAATGTAGATCCTAATAAAGTACTTTATAAGACATTTAATTGTTAGTATCCCACTATGTGGTACTGTATTAGGACACTTGATCATCTGGGTCTTATTATAACATAACTTAATAGGACATGTTGTAGTTAAGTCATAAATGTTCAGTGTTATAGGACCCTTTCTAGTCGAAGTCATATTAGAACTTAACTTAATAGGACACTCGACACTTGGGTCTTATAACTTTAAACTTTATAGGACGCTTAATCATTGTGGTGTTATTACAATACACCATAACAGGACACTTGATATTTGAGTCATAAAACATTAGTTTTATAGGACGCTTATTCGCTAGAGTTTTATTATAATATAACTTAAGAAGACACTTGACACTTGGGTCTTATAAATTTAACCTTTATAGGACTCTTAATCATTGTGGTTTTATTATAATACATTGTAATAGGACACCTGATATTTGAGTCATAAAACATCAGTTTTATAGGACGCTTATTCGTTAGAGTTCTATTATAACATAACTTAATAGGACACTTGACACTAGGGTCTTATAACTTTAACCTTAATAGGATGATTAATCATTATGTTGTTATTATAATACACCGTAATAGGACACTTGATATTTGAGTCGTAAAACATAAGTTTTATAGGACGTTTATTCGCTAGAATTTTATAGTAACACTAGTTTATTGACCCGCTTAATCATGGCCGGTGAGTGGTGGTGGTGAGTAGTGGTGGTGGCCGGTGAGTGGTGGTGGTGAGTGGTGGTGGTGAGTAGTGGTGGTGGCCGGTGGTGGTGGTGGTGAGTAGTGGTGCTGGTGAGAGGTGATGGTGCTGGTGGTGCTAGTAGTGAGAGGTGGTGGTGGCCGGTGGTGGTGGTGGCTGGTGAGTGGTGGTGGTGGTGAGTAGTGGTGGTGGCCGGTGGTGGTGGCCGGTGAGTGGTGGCCGGTGGTGGTGGTGGTGGTGGTGGTGGTGAGAGGTGGTGGTGAGAGGTGGTGGTGGTGGTCAGTTTCGATTAATAAACACTACTAGAAAACTACATTTTTTCCTAAAGTTTCCCACAAGTTACCCACAACTCAATTTTCATTACAATACTCCTACAGTTGACAAAAAAAGAAAAAAAAAACTCAAACTTTTCCTCAATTTTACGACAAAATTGCCACACAATAAGCATTTGTATCAATTTCGTCGCAAATTTTATAACCTTTTCGACAAAATTCCGTCAAAATAATAAAAAAATTTATATTATTTGTAACTACAACAAAATAAATAATTTAAAAAAATAAAACATTAAATTGGTCGGAAACTTGTAGCAAATTGACGCCAGTTGCTACAGATTTCCTACAAAACGAGTTACTTTATTTTTTATTCATCAATTTAAAAAAATAGATAGTTTTAAAAAATAAAAAAAAATGTTAAATTTGTAGAAAAGTTGTAGCAAATTGAAACCGTTTACTACAAATTTCCTTAAAAAAAGCTAATTTATTTGTTATTTATCAATTTTAGAAAAAAAACTAATTTTAAACAATAAAATATCAAATTTGTTGGAAATTTGTAGCAACAGGTGGTGGTGGCAGTAGATGGCGGTCGGTAGGTGGGTGGTTATGGTAATAGGAGGTTACAGTTACAGTTGAGAAAGAGAGAGAGAGAGAGAGTGTGGTGGCAGCCGAAGGTGATGGTGGTGGTTGTTGGTGGCGACGACTGGTTCTGGTGGGTGGTGGTATAGGGATAGAAAAAGAATGAGAATCAGAGATATGGCTTATTTTTATATTTTAGTATCAAAATAGCAAAATGGATCTTAAAATTTTAATATGTAATTGAAAATTTATCGGGAAATAACTAAAATACCTTTACTTTTATTCTTAAAATTAAGAAAATACCCTTCTAGTTAACATACAATATGGATGGAGTTTAGGTCGGGGAGCAAACTTGCGACAAAATCAAAACATCAAGGAGTAAAATGACTATTTTTAAAGGATTGAGGCAAAACCATTAAAACGACCAAACCACAAAGAGTAAAATGAAAGTTTACTCTAATAATAAATATAATAGTATTTTGAAAATAATATGTATAACTAATAAAACAATTAGTAAAATAGTAATTTGAGAATCATTAATAATAATATAAAATAAAATTCATAATCAAAGTTAGAGATGAGTTAGGTATCAACCGGTACAAAAAATAACGGTAAAGAACATTATTAAAAACTGGTATCTGTATCAGTACCGAAAATAGTAAGGCTCGGTTAATTTCGGTACACGTACCGGTTTGGTACCGGTACACAGTACCATTTCCTCATCCATAATAAACATAATATATAGATATTATTACAATAAATCTAATAACAATGGTGAATGTGAAAATGATAAAAGAAATATTTTTGTTTTTTCGGGCCAAATTAGTTTCCCGCCCCTTGTTCCCTAAACTAATTTACTTCCCTCCCATTCACATTTCAGAAACCCTACATTTCCCCTTTCTCTAAACAACGCCCATCTATTTTGTACCTCCAATTCCCTTTCTCTAAACACCAATCGGATGCTTACCTCCAATTGCCGCTTCGATCTACCCGTTCAGCTATCACCCATTAATCCTCACCATACCGATGCTTACCCCTTCTGCCATGTCGATTACTCTGCCCTCATATGGATCTGGCCATTTTGCTTCAAACGCAACAGGGGTTTTCGACTTCAAGCTCCACCGGTGAGCCTACATCTTCTTCGACTCTTTTTATTTAAACTTTTTTGTACTTCATGAGTTTTTAGATGGAATCCTTATAAAATGAGCTTCTATATTACGAATGGTATGCAATAATTGTTGTGGGTTTTGTTTCTTTTTTGAATATGTTGGCTTACGAGTGACTATTGGAGATGCTTAAATTATTTGGAATGAATATTTCTTGAAATATTGACATTACCCTCAAATTATGACATACTTATGTGAGCTAAAGTTATTAATATATGGTTATTATGGTATATATATGTTATTATTTAGGATATTTATCTTCTATTTTGTTAAGTTTTGGTTAAATTTGATGAATAATCAGATCAACTTTTGGTTCACTTAGGGTTCAGATTTTTGTAACTAACGGTTTTAGAAGACCAAACATTTATCTTTTGATGGACAATTACACTTGGTTTATGTAATGGAAGATTTGACATCATCTTTGGTTGAGGCTTCTGTTTCATTTTCAGAAATAAGATCTGATCATTTGTGGCTTGAGCTTTTAAAGAAATTAACTGGAGTCAAATCACTCTTAGTTCAAACTGTGAGTTTTCAGCTTCTTAGACTGTCAGGTGCGGGGCGTGGGTTGGGGCGGCTGTTTGGGTTCAATGCCGGCTGCTCCACCCCGGGCAAGCGTTGGGCCATGCGTTGCCCCTTTGGCTTGGGGATTGAGCCTGACATGGGGTGGGGGGGCTGAGTGACATGACTGGCTTTGGTTGGCTGGTTCGATTTAGCCGTTGGGGGTAGCTGTTGCCAAACCAAAAAAAAATCTACATTGCTGGCCACGCCAAGCTAAGCCACGCCACACCACACCTCCAGTTTTTATGTATTACCTTGTGGATCTGACCCTCGCCACGTGTCGAGCAATGCCCCCAACCCAAACCCCTCCACACTTCATATTTTGGGTTCCAGTTTTCTTGCCCTTTGCATAAAATTTGGTTATGATCATAGCATAGTGGTGACTTGTCTTCTTAGATGATTTTCAATTTCAAATATTTTTACCATCACATTATACATTAAAATTTGGAACAGATGTTTCGGAAGGTAAAAGCATCTTCGTATAAGTGATAAATTTGAGCAAAGACATGAGCGTTAGTCGGCATAGTTTTCAGAAGTAAATTGTATGGATAAAGAAAGGAACAATTGATTTTTTTTCCAGACATTTATAACCCCTTAGAGGAAGATGAGACTGAACAGAGTACTATTGTGGATATCCTGTATCCAGCCGAGCCAGAGCCTGTAAGCTATCTTTTGCGCTTGATTAATTTATTCACCACTTTGCATTAATTGTCTGTGCTTCTTAAGATATACATGAGTAAAACTAGAGACGGTATTTATTTCTCCCTTAAAGACGAAATATATTATGTGTTTTAAAAAGTGTCCGAGGCAGTCCTCGGAGCTGAGGCGCACACATCATGTACGTGAGGCACACTTGTTTTGCCAAAACACTTGTTAAGCAGAGGTGCGCCTCAAAGAAAAGCGTTAAAAACCATGCACCATACCATAATGTTTGACTGGGGTTAGCACTAATTTGCTTCTTGTATTTTTCATGAACATATATAGGTTTTCTGTCAGTTTGATTGGGATATGGATGAACTTGAGGTGAGCCCTAATCCTCTTTTTCTAATATCTATTGCTTTATTAGGCATCGTAAACTTGAAAAACTTTTATCTTTTGTAGGAGTTCACTAATGAGCGAATTTCTGCGGAGGAGTTGTCTGAAGATCAGAGGGATGGTTTCAAGGTAAGCTCAAGTGAGTAGTTAGACTATGTTTTCATCATTCAACATATCTATATAAAAAATCTTTACCTTCTTTATATAGGAATTTGTCAGGGAAAAGGTTCAAGAAAGAAGGAGAGCTAAGCGGAAGCGGCTAAGAGTAGTTTAGATATTCTTGCAAAGGTGGAGGCACTTAAACAGACGCATCAGCTCGTAAAGGAAACAAATGACATGGTTGTAAATTAACTTCTTCAAGAAAAATTATATTTTGTTACTGATATGTCTTACCTTTTGGCTTTTGCTCAGTTAATTTATATGATAAATATCCAGTATGCTCATTTCACGTACACAATACAAGCTTTAAACCATTAGAACTAAACTGGTAGATCTTTCGATCGGTAAATTGATGATCATATTCGTAGACATAGGGATTCTTACAATTGTATGTTAAGAAATATTTCTGATAGTGGCAAACGAGTAGTTGCTTATGACTTCTGTTAGTTTTGTAGAAGGATATATAACACAACATTTGTCTTATTTTTGTTGTTATCGGACTATTAGACATGCTGGTGAATTTACTTAATTTTGGTTAACCATGTAGCATGCTAGGGAACTGCATGCACAGAAGACGGTTTCACCTCCGTATGTATGGTATTTTGAACGAAGGAAGAAGAGTTCTTGGAGCTTCTGATGTGGTATAGATTTGTTAAATATTTTTGTGTTTTGATTAATAGACATTATAATTGTTTCTAATATGAGCCGGGACACCCGCCGCAACTCGCGGGCATTCCCACTAGTATTTCATATAAAAATTATAACTATAAATATATGTAAGTAATTAAGTATATATAAATAAATTAATAAACAATAAACAGATCGAGCCCGAACATAACTTGAGCTTTAGAAGTATAATTTTAAACGAGCCGAGCTCGCGCCCGAGCTCTCTCAAAGTTAAACTTGGAGCTCTCGGGTTCGACAAGCATTTTGACTGAAAGTCAAAGATATATAGATTTGATTTAAAAAGTCAACTAGTTATTGATTAACTGGTCTGAAGTTTAAGAGTTAAATGCTATTTTAGTCCTTGTGTTTTGGGTCATTTTGCCAGTTTAGTCCAAATGTTTCATTTTGAACCTGTGGGTCCAAAAAGGTTTCACTGTTGCCATTTTAGTCCACTGGGTTAACTTCATCCATTATTTCTGTTAACGAGAAGGGCGATTCGGTCATTTTGTATGGCTGAATTGCCTTTCTAGCTAACAGAATTACATATAAAATGACCGAATTGCCCTTCTGGTTAACAGAAAAAATGGATGAAGTTAACCCAGTGGACTAAAATGGCAACGGTGAAACCTTTTTGGATCCACAGGTTAAAAATGAAACCTTTGGACTAAACTGGCAAAATGACTAAAACCATAGGGACTAAAATGGCATTTAACTCGAAGTTTAATGAATGATTCTTAATTTCAGTGAATAGGAGTGATGCATAGAGAAGCTGCAGAGAAATGGTTGGTGAGTGCTTGTTATTGTGATGTAAATGTGTGTGATTTATGTGGTTTTTAGTTATTTTAATGACTGCCAAATCCTACTTAAATCTAGTTGGTGGTACATAGATTGGACCAGAATGGTGTGAGGTAAACGTTCAAGTACCAATAAAAAAAGATGAAAACTTGGTAAGACTATATGGTTTATTTTCTACAATTCAAGATTGTATTGGTGCATCCATCGCATGACCCTATCCATTCATCTCGGTATGTATTTGTTAAACTTGTGATACAAATAATTTTAATATCATAGAACTTAATGCTTATACATGGATGGTTTATTTGTAGGTAGTCCATAAGGATTGAGGACTCATGATGATTCAAGATTTTATGCTTCTTATTTCTTTAATTGCTTTTAATTTCTTTGTTAAATGTTAAGACTTTATGTTTGATAATGTTATAACTTATTTATGGTTAGTGATTTTGTTATTAACATGCTTATTTGAAATATAATGAAGTTTTATTTCTTTCATTAGTTGATGGTTATACAATAACTATTAGGATGTTATATGTTGATGGTCTGATTATAAAATTGGTTTTATAATCTTATTTGGGATTTAGGACCATTTTCTTGATATTAAAGTAGCTATAATGTTAGATCATAATAGTTCTATAAGTTAATTTTGAAGGATGCTTGTATGTGTATCAAAAGATTAAAAGTAGGTAATCACATATTAGAACATTGTAAAAGTGTCCTAATATGTTCTTTTTAGGACGCTATTTAAGTTGTCTATAGACATATTATGCGACCATAAAATTAGTTTCATAATCTTATTTGTTATATTAGGACCCTTTTCTTGGTATTAAATTAGCTATAATGTTACATCATAAGGGTCCTATCAATTAATTTTTAAGGACGCTTGTAAGTGTATCAAAAGACTAAAGGTATGTAAGCACATGTTAGAACATCGTAAAAGTGTCCTAATATGTTTTTATTAGGACACTATTTTTGTTGTTCAAAGACATATTATGCGACCATAAAATTGGTTTCATAATCTTATTTGAGATGTTAGGACGCTTTTTTAGTTCCGGGACTTATTACGACCCCTTTACATGAAACGCTTTTACCGTTGGTCCTATTAAATGAAAGGTCCTATAAAATAGCATTTTAGGACGCTTTTGCGCGTACTCAAAACCCAGTTTTCTTGTAGTGCCTTTTGACCATAAAACAAGAATTTTGGAAATGTGAGAGGACAATAATCTTTTTTTTTTTTTTTTAAGATAATGTGTTTGTGTTGATTATATTCTATTATTTTACATAATAGAATATGTCACTAAAATTTCATATTAGTTGGAGGTCTAGATTATGAGTTATGCTTAATAGCGTAATTAGAACGCTTTTTACGAATTAAACGGCGTAATTAGCATAAAGCCTATCTAAACCCAATTTTTGACACCAAACCTTTTACCCACTGATGTAATATAATATTTTGGGATTTTTGAATATTTTTAATTATTTTTAAACTAATCATAACATAGGGTTATCGCCTTGATTCGGTTATTACCAATTATACGCTTTTTGTTCATAAAATGAGTTTTACACGACAATTTGATACCGAATCTTTGGCTACTGATTTAATATGATAAATGAAGTATTTTGAACTTTATAACCTGACCAGAAAACTCAGATTTCCTGTTAAACGCGGAAATCGCTTAAAACGGCTTTTTACGCGTATTAAACACATAGTATAGGTTTAAAACCATTTTGTCATGTAAGACTTATCACCAACTGATGTAACCTATTAAATTAAGTAGTTTTACTGATTATTTCAGACCCGAGTCTGAGAATTATAATTAATCTCTTTTATAATCTTTAAAATGACCAAAATACCCCTACGTGGCTTAATTTGAAATTAAACTCGTTTTGGGCATAATGGAAGGTATCTTACTGATATCACAACATACTTAAAGCATATTAACTTGGGAAACCTGTTTGTGACCCATTCGGCTGCCCGTTATGCATTATTCGCGTTTAGTTCGGTTTATGTAACTAGTTTGCATAAATTAGCTGAAACGGGTCAAACCTTATCATTTTTATCTCATAATCCAAAATGTGTTTAGTTTACCCATATTATACAACTCTTCAAACTTGTCGGGTCTAAATCACATTCTATTCCGGTCTTCGCTTAATCATGCGTTCGATCCGTATCTTCCTTTAAAACTAACCGGTCTAAGTTTAGACTTAATTAAAGACACGTTAGGATTCTAATAGGTTAATATAAACCTTCGTTACAAAATAGGAGACCCGGTAAAAGCTACGTGCACTTGCTTGTTGTGATTATTACTTACAAAGGTAAATACTTTTAACTTATTTTCCCTATACGGGTTTTGGGTATGGTATATAAAATACCGCTTGGTCGGGCATTGAATCTTTAATCAAATGAAGGTTAATTCATTGAAATGACCCGTTTAAATTGTTTTGTTTGCTTAAAGCCTTTGGGGGTTTAATGACCATGTCAAGGATATCCTTGGCATCATTTTACGAAATGGCCACGACCTAAGCACAGGGTGTAGGCGTACACCCGATGGTGCAAAAATAAATAATAAGGTATAACCGCCGGTTTCGGGAATAAACCGCCGCGGGACTATATCATGTGGCGTGTCTATTAAGCTCTAACCCGGTGTCAACCCGGGATACTGAACGCATAAGAAACATGTAATTCTTTTACAAGATTATATTCAAATAATTATCCCAAGTTATAAAATGTTTGTGCCCCGTCCATTCAAATCAATTTTATTAAACTTTTAAAAATGAGTCAGTTGATTGTATTTACCAGTGTAAACTGACGTATTTTCCCAAAAAGATTAAGTGCAGGTACTACTCGAAATAGGCTGGCTTTCTCCTTAGCATCAATAATAGTCTCGGAAGCTTGGATGCATTTCAGTCTGTTGAACAAAGTTTCTTTTTATTTGATCCACCTGTGGATTATTTTCAACTATTTTGTGATACTTGACATAACAATTTTATTTGTTTGAAATGAATCTATCTTTTGGTTCTGCTGTGCATTTAAATATTGTGTTGTTTGACTATAATGATATCAACTACGTCACTATACTCCCCTACCGGGCCCACCGGTGACACGTGGAAATATCGGGGTGTGACAGGTTGGTATCAGAGCAAACACTGAGTGAATTAAACACTAGCCTTTTGTGTTACACAAAAGGCTAGTGTTTAATTCACTCTGTGTTGTCTCTGATACCAACCTGTCACACCCCGACTTTCCACGTGTCACCGGTGGGCCCGGTGGGGAGTATCGTGACGTGGTTGGCAACATAATAGTCAAACAACACAATATTTAAATGCACAACGGAAGCAAAGATAAATATATTACAATCCGAATATAAAGTAATATCAAGTATTACAACGGAGAGTAAAGGATCCACAGGCGGATCTTAAAACATAAACATTGTTCAACAGACTTTAGACGCCTAGAACTTGCAAGATTCCTTATTAGCGCCCTGAGCTTCCAGCCAATTACGTTCAGTACCTGTCACTTAACCTTTTTGGAAAATACGTCAGTTTTCACTGGTAAATACACTCAACTGACTCATTTGAAAAGAGTTTAAGAAAATTTATTTAGATGCACCAGACACAAAATATTTTGACACTTTGATTAAAATGCACAAAGGCAACATTAATCTTTTATAACTTGGGACAATTATATTTATAATCTTGTATACAGATTTACATGTTCGTTGTACGTTCAGGGCCCGATGTAGAAACCGAGTCAGATTAACAGACACGCCACAAGTATAGGTCCACAAGAGAGTGAGATACCGTTATTCCTTAAGCAACTGTCAGGTGTATGCCTACACCCCGTGCTTAAGACGTGGCCATTTTATAATACAATGATGTCAAGGATATCCGGGACATGGTCATTAACCCCTAAAGGCTTTTATTTCAAACATTACAGATTAAACCGGGTTACCTCAATAATTTAATCACAATCCGATTAAACATTCAATACCCGACCAAGCGGTATTATTATAATACCGTATCCCAAGCCCGTATAGGGAAAATAAGTTAAGAGTATTTACCTGAGCTCAATACAAGAAAACTGGGTTTTTAGTATGCACAAAAGCGTCCTAAAATGCTATTTTATAGGACCTTTCATTTAATAGGACCAACGGTAAAAGCGTTTCATGTAAAGGGGTCGTAATAAGTCCCGGAACTAAAAAAGCGTCCTAACATCTCAAATAAGATTATGAAACCAGTTTTATGGTCGCGTAATATGTCTTTGAGCAACCAAAATAGTGTCCTAATAAAAACATATTAGGACACTTTTACGATGTTCTAACACGTGTTTACATACTTTTAATCTTTTGATACACTTACAAGCGTCCTTAGAAATTAATTGATAGGACCCTTATGGTGTAACATTATAACTAATTTAGTACCAAGAAAAGGGTCCTAATATACCAAATAAGATTATGAAACCAATTTATGGTCGCATAATATGTCTATAGACAACTTAAATAACGTCCCAAAAAGAACATATTATGACACTTTTACAATGTTCTAATATGTGATTACCTACTTTTAATCTTTTGATACAGATAAAAGTGTCCTTAAAAATTAATTTATAAGACCCTTATGATGTAACGTTATAGCTAATTTAATATCAAGAAAAAGGTCCTAATATCCCAAATAAGATTATAAAACCAATTTTATAAACAGATCATTAACATATAACATCCTAATAGTTATTGTATAACATCCAGTAATTAAATAAATAAAACTTCATTATATTTCAAATAAGCATGTTCATAACAAAAACACTAACCATAAATAAGTTATAACATTATCTAACATAAAGTCTTAACATTTAACAAAGAAATTAAAAGCAATTAAAGAAATAAGAAGTATAAAATCTTGAGTCATCATGCGTCCTCAATCCTCATGGACTACCTACAAATAAGCCATCTATGTATAAGCATTAAGTTCCATGATATTAAAATTATTTGCATCACAAGTTTAACAAATACATACCGAGATGAATGGATAGGGTCATGCGATGAATGCACCAATACAATCTTGAATTGTAGAAAATAAACAATATGATCTCAGTATGAACTAAATTCTTATGTTCTTAAGGTACCAGAGCAACAGTCACTCCACAATTCTCTCAACTTGAAAACCACAAACAATATAAAAAAAATAATTCAAAACAATAATCAAAAAATGAAATAACTAGGGCTTGTAAGTGAGAAGATGCAAACCTCTTTTTGTCGCTGGTATGGTATTCCTGAGGGCCATGTAAGTCTTTGTCAAAATCTGTCATCAAACTAAGGCGTGCTTGTTTTTTTATGCTAATAGGTCCGGTGGTGACACACTAGTCATTGAGGTTGATTAAAAAATGTTATTAATCAATCAAAAAATAATTAGAGAAATTAATATCAATACATATTAATAGAATAATATATGAAATTACTATTTGTCTGACTCATCTTGATATGAATTTTGTACATTTGATAAACGACTTGTTATTGGTGACTCACTTGAACGCGGAAGTGGCACAAGTTCATGATTTTCTTTGAAAAGAAAAAGAATGTAAAACACTGTTGTTATATAAAAAAAATATGAGCACTGAAGCCATAAATTGATTTACCTTTAGCATTTAACTAACATGATGAGCTCGTACGATTTATACAACTGGTGCAGCAACCATAAGGTTCGTAGCCTGCAATCCCATCAAGAATTGGAATAATGGTTAGGCATATAAGTAATGAATCTTACTGTAATCTCATATGGTCAAAGTTCAATTTATGTTCCTTAAGCCATAAAAGCGAACATTGATTTATACTTGCGTCTTTTACTAAGTTATTTTTTTTTCATTATTTTCCTTACACGAAAGAGTAACAATCATAAAACATACGAGTAACAATCATAAAAAATACGAGTGACAATGCATTATAAACTTCCAGAAACAGAAACACTAAACAAAACTACAAGACTTCAACTTATCACATTAACATAATATATATAAATTGAAAGACTACCAGCAACTAAAGCACCTTACCGATTGAGACAGAACCAGTGGAGCATCTAACGGTAACTGATCTAACTTGTGGCGACTCCAGACTTGCATGTGAAGAAGGCTGATTAATCACAGAAAGATACATTCATTGATTGCCATTCTTCAATATAGAAATCAAAATCTATCACACACCACAAACAAGGCCTGGGTTATAGTAAATTGACGGTTAATAGCTGCAATTTGTAAACCCTAACAATTATTAGACACAAACAAAGGACCATATTATTATCAAACATCACAGTTTTCAGAATATATAAACAATCGAACATAATATCAGATCAGACGAACAAAGTAATCAACTGTAAAATAAAGAATCGATCAAACAAATACAAATCTCAATATGTAGCAGCTTTTTGATGGATGAATCATACCTGAAGTAAACAATCAAACAAATACAACTAATCAAATCAATTCACTGAACTACAATGAGATCAATTCCGTAATCCAGCCACGATGAAATGAGATCACGGTGATGTTTTCAAAATCGATCGGTCACGGTGACGGTGTGGATCTCAGAATTTATGTTTGATGGATCGAAACAGTGTGGAGCACGACGAATTGAACCCTAACGTAGGGGCGGTGAAGCAACGGAATTGAACCCTATGGAGAGGCGGTGGAGCGGAGCAGAGTGAAACCCTAGCGTAGCTAATCGATCGATCGTGGATACAGAAAACGCAGAAAGAATAAAAGAATATGAATTCATGAAATATTTCATGAATTGAATTGAGGGTGATTTCCATGGGGAAATATAAAAAATAAAAATAAAACCTTTTTTTTAACAAAAAAACAACCCATTGTATACTTTTTAAAAGGGTTAAAATGACCCATTTAATAGATTCTGGCTTTTGGGTCAGGATTATTTATTAATCGAAACACTAAACAAAACTACAAGACTTCAACTTCATGTTCATAAGAACGTAAAAGTTACGATATTAAAATTGTCCAAAACCTTTTTTGCTGCTAAACATCATCAATGTAACTAGGGGTGTTAACGTGTCGAGTCAAGCCTGAGCTCGTCTCGTTTAATTTGCAGAGAGCTCGAGCTCGGCTAGTTTCGATATTTATTTTTAAAGCTCGAGCTTGGCTCGTGAGTAGTTTTTCAAGCTCGGGCTCGGCTCGTTTATTATTTATTAATCGAAACCGGCCACCACCACCACTCACCGGCCGCCGCCACTCACCGACCACCACCACCACCGGCCACCACCACTACTCACCACCAACGGCCACCACTCACCGGCCACCACCACTACTCACCACCACCAACACCACCACTCACCGACCACCACCACCGGCCACCACCACTACTCATTGGCCACCACCACCACCACCACTACTCACCACCACCACTCACCACCACCACTCACCACCACCACTCACCGGCCACCACCACTACTCACCACCACCACTCACCGGCCACCACCACCACCACCACCGCTCACCGGCCACCACCACCACTCACCGGCCATGATTAAGCGGGTCAATAACCTAATGTTATTATAAAACTCTAGTGAATAAACGTACTATAAAACTTATGTTTTACGACTCAAATATAAAGTGTCCTATTACAGTATATTATAATAACACCATAATGATTAAGCGTCCTATAAAGGTTAAAGTTATAAGACCCTAGTGTCAAGTGTCCTATTAAGTTATGTTATAATAGAACTCTAGCGAACAAGCGTCTTATAAAACTGATGTTTTATGACTCAAATATCATGTGTCCTATTACAGTGTATTATAATAACACCACAATGATTAAAAGTCCTATAAAGGTTAAATTTATAAGACCCAAGTGTCAAGTGTCTTTTTAAGTTATATTATAATAAAACTCTAGCGAATAAGCGTCCTATAAAACTAATTTTTTATGACTCAAATATCAAGTGTCCTATTACGGTGTATTATAATAACACCACAATGATTAAGCATCCTATAAAGTTTAAAGTTATAAGACCCAAGGTCAAGTGTCCTATTAAGTTAAGTTCTAATATGACTTCGACTAGAAATGGTCCTATAACACTGAACATTTATGACTTAACTACAACGTGTCCTATTAAATTATGTTATAATAGGACCCCAGATGATCAAGTGTCCTAATACAGTACCACATAATGGGACACTAACAATTAAATGTCCTATAAAGTACTTTATTAGGATCTACATTTTAAGTGTCCTATTAAATTATATGATAATAGGACCCCAAAAAATCATTCATCCTATTAAATAGTTTTTTAGGACACCGGTTTAGTAGAGTATATTATAAAAGGACCCTAAAAGTTCATTAGTCATATTAAATAGTTTTTTAGGACCCTCTTTTACAAGCGTCCCACAGAAAAGGTCCTAAATGGCCATTTTTGTTGTAGTGGCTAGCTCCTGTCTTAATTAGCAAGAATTTAATAACTCAGCCGTATTCACTTAAGTAAGCGTAGGTACCATTTACCGGAAGGCTCTAGTCTAGAATGGTGGTATGAATAACCAATTAGAATGCTAATGGGTCTTTAATTAAGCCTAAGCTTAGACCGGTTAGTCTTACAGAAATATACGGTTCAAACGCATCATTAAGCGAAGACCGGAATAGAATGTGTTTTAGACCCGACAAGTTTGAAGACTTGTATAATATGGGTAATCTAAACACCTTCTGGATTTTGAGATAAAAAGATAAGGTTTGACCCGTTTCGGCTAATATATGCAAACTAGTTACATAAGCCGATCCAAACGCGTAAAGTGCGTAACGAGTCACCAAATAAATCATATACAGGTTTCCTAAGTTAATATGCCTTTAATATGTTGTGATATCAGAAGGATACCTTCCATTATGCCCAAAACGAGTTTAATCTCAAAATAAGCCCCGTAGGGGTATTTTGGTCATTTTAAAGGTTATAGAAGAGATTATCTAAGTTTCTGAGATTCTGGTCTGAATACATCAGTAAAATAACTTATTTTAATAGGTCATAATAGTTGGTAATAAGTATTATGTGACAAAATGGTTTTAAACCTAAACTATCCGTTTAATACGCTTTAAAAGCCATTTTAAGCGATTTCCGGGTTATACAGGAAATCTGAGTTTTCTGATCAGGTTATAAAGTTCAAAATACTTTATTTATTACATAAAATCAGTAGCAATTGGATTGGTGTCAAAATATTATGTAAAACTCATTTTATGACCAAAAAGGGTATATTCGGTATTTACCGAATTAATGCCATAACCTTAGGTTATGAGCAGGTTAAAAATAATTAAAAATCTTTAAAAATCCCAAAATATTATATTACATCAGTGGGTAAAAGGTTTGGTGTCAAAAATTTGGGTTTAGATAGGCTTTATGCTAATTGCGCCTTTTAATTACTAAAAGGCGTTATAATTACGCTAATGAGCATAACTCCTAATCTAGACCTCCAACTGATGTAAAATTTTAGGGACATGTTTATAAATTAGTAGCCTAGGTTATTGTCCTTTCACATATTAAAAAATCTCGTTTTATGGTCAAAAGGGCATTATGGTCAACTTTAAGCATTTAACGGAAACATGTAAACGAATCGGATAATCAACGATCCAACCACAGAGGGTTATGCTAACATGTAGCCTGGTCCTAAGGAAGCTCTAAGGCATTTACAAATCATATTAAATAGAACTGAAGTCAAAGCAAAGTTAAAGTTTTGCGACTTTCGGTTCCGAACCGGGTCTAAACAGAAAATTGTCGGATCAAACAAGCTTAGACTAGTTCTTATACTTATTAACAAGTTATATGAATGATAAAATAGGTTACATGCCTTCTACATTGCTAATTATATTTTAATTTGAAAATTAGCATTCTGTTGACTTTTTCTAATCAACTTTGACCCGACATTTGATCTAGTTAGAACGGGAATCAGTGGGTGCCCTTTTAAGGGTTTATTGCCCACATAATTACCAACTTATAACTACCTTCAATTCGACTAATCACTGGCCCATTATTGATTAATCGTTAAGTCAACCGTTAATTACGACGGTTTGACTTTTAAGCTAAAACTAAGTAAAAACTCAACTAAGAAAGGTTAAGCATACTTACCAAAGTCTAATGCACTATTAGACATGGCTTGGGTCTGCTCTTATGCTCCAGGAAGCTCCAAGAAAGCAGATGGAAGGAATGATCACAAAGTTGCAACATGAATGGTCTTTTATAGTGATTTTGATCCCTTAAGATCATGACAATTCATGCTATAACTGATCATGGATCATTAACAAGTGTCCCTAAGGTCTAGGAACATGTAGGGGGCGCCCATGAAGTGCTAAAGGGTAATACATGACGTTTACATGGGCTGAACAGGCAACAGAAATGAGTTGCTGCATCTGGGACCTGCTTGCGCACCGTAAGGTTATTGGTGTTGAGGTGCGCAAGCCCTTGGCCAGCAAAACGAATCTTTCAAATGTTGACAGTTTTGACCCCTGGACTTCCAAACTTGATTTTTACCTTTATTTCTTGCACTTTGGGCCCTCTAAATTGAATTCTAAGGGCTTCAAGACTTATACCAACTTTGTTAAGTCCTTGGTTAACTTTTGATCACCCGAAAAGTCATAGATTTCAACGTTGACGCTTTTAACCCCTCGCACACAAATTTTATCATAACTTTCTTATACGATAACGAAACTTGGTGAAATTTTTATCACGCATTCTAGTGAGCATAATTAATCGTTACAAAGCTTCAGGTTTGCTAAAAGGTCACTCAGAGGTATACTTTAAACATGTCGACACATTTAACCCCTGTAGTTTGTAGTTTCTCACTTTCTTTCACAATTAGCTTCGTATGATCCATGATTTATTCGTTTACGGGTATAACATCATGTAGGGTTATTGTAATGTATATTTATCCATTGTTGACATTTTGAACCCTTATATTCCCATAGTTTCTTTATTTGTCAACTTTAGTCCCTCTAGAGTATTCTTTCACACGTTCAAGCTTATGACATGTGTCAATACATTATAGGACATGAAATTTCGAGGTGTTACATCCTCACCCCCTTAAAAGAAATCTCGACCTCGAGATTTGATAAAATGCTGGAAGTACTCTTTGTCGCATAATGGACTTAACTTCTTTAGCATATCTGGAGTCTTTCCAAGCTCCCAAAATGACTCCTATATTAGGTACATGTATCCTTTTGGAGCTTCTTAACCTATCGATCCTTAATCGATACAGGTTGCTCGTCATATCATAAATCTGCATATCATTATGTGATAGTGCTTTTCCACTTATTGGTGACACATCTTTAAATCATTAGTGTGGGTCATATTGCGCGTTCCACCAAGCTCCTTAAATAGGTTTTAGCTTATAAGCTACTTGATCTTGGTACATTCGATTTCCTTCGAATGATTCTATATATTCAGAGCTTAACTAGCCTGATAATCAAATTTGCACACCCTTCCAGGGTGATACTTCTGTTGAACCTTATTCTTTAAAATGAACTTAGGAGGGTTGCTACATTCACGAATCCTTGATTTTCTGCCGAATAATGGCAACTTACAGATGATTACGGATTTGTTTGATCTTATTTGTTGTTTCCAAGGCAACTTTCAGATCCTGATATTTGGACTTACCAATCTATTGCTCTAATAATAGATGTTTAACATTCCATCTATACAAGGTCCCCAAAGGAGTACCTTGATACTTATATAATAATTTTTTCTAGAAAAGCTTATTTTATGGTGAGATGGTTATTCCAACCACCGCTTAAAACTAATATTAAGGAATAGCTAATCCTTGCCGTTAGTCGAACAAATCGATGATCCTGGGCAGCTGATGGAAATTCTTAATTGTTGCCTAATTAGGGTAGTGGTAATAAATGCATAAGCAAAATGAACCGTCTTCCTTATTTAACAACATCAAACTCTCAAAATATTGAGTTAGTCTATATGAACTTATATCTTAAAACATAATTAATCAGGGTTTTGATTATTCCATAATCAACATGGGAGCGGGATGCAAATCTTAACTCTACTCGCCTTAGGAGATAAACAGGGTAATCCTAGGAGAAGATAATCAAGATACAAGGAGGTTACAGAGATTTTCTAAATCTCAGGCTCCAGCTCATCCATCCTTGCTGGCGTCAAATGAGTGACACATTTATGTTATGAGTCCACGGATTTCTTAATCAGAGACACTTATTTTGACAATTCCATTTTGAATACCATTAGTTGACTTTCAATACCGTATGACCATTGGAATATCTTTGTGGTTCCATGCATTAAACCTCCATACTGATCAGGCATGGAAGCAATCTATGGAACATATTAGGATACACCAATCCTCATATGGCGCTTTTGTCATACCATCTGGTATTCGTAATCGATGGATATCAAAGAGATATCAATTACATGCGAATGTCCTTTATCTATAGAGAGGGTACATTAAAATTTTTATGAGTTAAAGATTTCTGACAGGAACAGAAGAAATGGTTCCTATTACTAAATGAATCAATTTCTTGGTTGCGATCCGACCACTGCTATTCCTCATCCTCATGGCCTTATATACTAACCATGGTTTCGTTAAACCATACAGGCCAATATAGTATTAACATTCTTCATGAACGTTATTTAATATATATAAATTATACTTAGCCTAGGTCACAAAAGACCATTAATGGCATTTAAAGTTTGGTCCTAATCCATCATCTTTTTTACAGGGAATCAAAATGTCACATCTGTCTTTATTATAGTGATGAATTTGGATAGCTTGAAAGCTTGCCATAAGGATATCAGAAAGAGTGATTCCTAATAGATATAAAATATCAATCTAAGATTTGTTGGAGCATTTTCTATGGTGTCATCAGCCAATTTCTACGTCGCATTAAATGACCGGAGTCCTAATCAGGCTGAGACAACAGTTCTCAACATTTATCGTTCAGTATAGAATCATATGTGCCAGCATCAAATAAATTTTTGCATAAACTGTTTGATAAGGAAAGGTACCTGCTATGTAATTATCTTTCTGTACCATCTCGTGGGCGTTCATCATGCGTTTGTTTTCTTGGCCTCTTCGGGCTTCTTCTGATTTCTAGGGCAGTTGGTCTTGATATGCCCCTTCTCGTTGCAACCATAACAGGTTGCGCCTTTCAATTTCTTGCAATCCAAGGTTGTATGTTCCCTAGACTTGCAAATCCCACAAGGTAGAGGCTGAGATTCAAATCTGCACTTCCCGAGGTGGTATTTTTGACAGGTTTTGCACCTGGTCTTCCCACCCGACTGCTGGCTGTCTTTCTTAAACCCGGAACTCTTCTTATCGGAGCGATGAGAATTCTCATCCTCCCTTTTACGCTTTCTATCTTCAAAGGCTTTGGCAGCCTTGTTTCTGACCACATCGTGTGTGAGAGATAGCGACAGATCTGCCGCTGACCTAAATGTAGTAGGTCTTGAAGCCTTAACACTGGCTTTGATTTCTGGGGCTAAACCCCCAATGAAGCGAGCAATTCTCTTGGGTTCTGGTGTTACTAGGTAAGGAACCAGTCTGGACAGGGTATTGAAACTGGTGAGGTAAGCTTGACAATCTAAGTTTTTCATAACCAATGAAAAGAAATCTGACTCAATACTCTCAACCTCGTGTTGAGGGCAGTAGTTCTCCATAATGAGAGCAACAAACTGTTCCCATGACATGTTGTAAAGTGGGATCTTCTCAGCAGCTTGAATGAGAGCCTTCCACCATGCTAGTGCCTCTCCCTTGAACGATTGGGATACATACTTCACTACATCCCTCTCAGCACAACCGCTGATATCGACAACTGTGTCCATTTCATCCAACCATGTCATACAATTGATTGCTCCTTTCTCCCCATTGAAATCCCGGGGTTTGCAGGAAACAAAGTATTTATAGGTACAGGACTTGGTATGAGGTTTATCATCGAACACTATCCTCTTAGATGGAACACTGAGTTGATTAGATAAACGTCGATCATCATCTTTCTTTGACTCATCTTTCTCTGGGGGTGGCTTGCTATGAGCCTCAGAATGAGTCTTAGGGACAGACTTAGCGTGGGGTACTGATGAGGCTTTACTATGAGTCTCACTATACTCCTTGAATTGCTCTGCTACAGCTTTAGATACCGCCGTATCAATCAGTGTACGAAGTTCTCCTCTGGTTATATTGATCTTATCATCATCGCGGTTTTCCAGAGGATGACTGTTTATCTCATCAGAGTCATCCATGTAGTCTTAATTGCTACAAAAAGAAAAATAAGGGCAAAGTTTATTTAGAAGCCCATACAGTACCATCGTTCTTAACGATTTATTAACCATGGTATTATAAACCATATTGGTTAATTTGTTAGTTATATTTAATTAGCATTTTCATTATAATTTATCCTAGTTATAAAACATTAAGGATATTAAGGTGGCGCAAATGGCCTAGTCACTAGGACAGTTTTAAATTTACAAGCCATGATTTCAGAGAATCGAGGCATTTAGGTTTGAATCAAAGTTCATTACCTTTTTCTTGACAGAGAGTCAAAAACTTCAACTGTCTTTTGTCCCTTAGGACGATAAGTATGGCCCGTAGGCATTTCATCACTTATGGATGGTTATAATATGATCATCTTCATTTGATGATATTAGTTAAGATCACATTGATCATACAAACTATTATGCTTGGACGTAGTCCAACATCTTTAGACGGGGGGTCAAAGACCACCACTGACGTTGTCTTATCGGACAACAAGTTTGGCCCGTAGGCACTTCATCACTAATGGATGTTTATAATATGATTATCTTTATTTGATGATTTAAGCCATGATTTCTAAATCCCTAGGCTAGATAAGGGTTTGGAATTTTCCATTATAAGGATGACAAGTGTGATTTTTATCGCATCGCTGTTGTCAGGAGTGTTAACATGTTTTCGGATGTTAACAAGAATCTGAATCTCTTCTAAACAGGTTTTACCATCATAGCTAGGTCTTTAATGACATTCAAGCTAGGTTTTACCCTTTAAGATTCTTTCAATATATTTAACACAGAACAATCCTAAATTGAAATGTAAACAAGGATCTGAATCTAATTGTGGAACTACCGTCTTGGCCCTGTCAAAAAACGACACATGGCTAGGTCTTGTCATTTTTAGATATTGCCATTTTATTATAATGGTAGATCTTATAATATAGGAATGATATTTTAAATATAATCGTTCCATTAAAATTTAAATAAGTATATGGTTGCCCTAAACGGGACTTCTACAGAAAATGACTTGTCCATGCAAGGGCAAATCAGAAAAATAACAAAAGAACCAAATAAGGACAAAATAAAACGAATTAGGATTTGTCCTATGTTCTTGTCTAAACTCAAGAATGTGCAACTGTGTAACTGAGATTAAACACAAAAGGCTAGCGTTTATTTCACTCAGAAAGGCTCTGATACCAACCTGTCACACCCCGACTTTCCACGTGTCACCGGTGGGCCCGGTGGGGAGTATCGTGACGTGGTTGGCAACATAATAGTCAAACAACACAATATTTAAATGCACAGCGGAAGCAAAGATAAATATATTACAATCCGAATATAAAGTAATATCAAGTATTACAACGGAGAGTAAAGGATCCACAGGCGGATCTTAAAACATAAACATTGTTCAACAGACTTTAGACGCCTAGAACTTGCAAGATTCCTTATTAGCGCCCTGAGCTTCCAGCCAATTACGTTCAGTACCTGTCACTTAACCTTTTTGAAAAATACGTCAGTTTTCACTGGTAAATACACTCAACTGACTCATTTGAAAAGAGTTTAAGAAAATTTATTTAGATGCACCAGGCACAAAATATTTTGACACTTTGATTAAAATGCACAAAGGCAACATTAATCTTTTATAACTTGGGACAATTATATTTATAATCTTGTATACAGATTTACATGTTCGTTGTACGTTCAGGGCCCGATGTAGAAACCGACTCAGATTAACAGACACGCCACAAGTATAGGCCCACAAGAGAGTGAGATACCGTTATTCCTTAAGCAACTGTTAGGTGTATGCCTACACCCCGTGCTTAAGACGTGGCCATTTTATAATACAATGATGTCAAGGATATCCGGGACATGGTCATTAACCCCTAAAGGCTTTTATTTCAAACAATACAGATTAAACCGGGTTACCTCAATAATTTAATCACAATCCGATTAAACATTCAATACCCGACCAAGCGGTATTATTATAATACCGTATCCCAAGCCCGTATAGGGAAAATAAGTTAAGAGTATTTACCTGAGCTAGCTCCTGTCTTAATTAGCAAGAATTTAATAACTCAGCCGTATTCACTTAAGTAAGCGTAGGTACCATTTACCGGAAGGCTCTAGTCTGGAATGGTGGTATGAATAACCAATTAGAATGCTAACGGGTCTTTAATTAAGCCTAAGCTTAGACCGGTTAGTCTTACAGAAAGATACGGTTCAAACGCATGATTAAGCGAAGACCGGAATAGAATGTGTTTTAGACCCGACAAGTTTGAAGACTTGTATAATATGGGTAATCTAAACACCTTCTGGATTTTGAGATAAAAAGATAAGGTTTGACCCGTTTCGGCTAATATATGCAAACTAGTTACATAAGCCGATCCAAACGCGTAAAGTGCGTAATGAGTAACCAAATAAATCATATACAGGTTTCCTAAGTTAATATGCGTTAAATATGTTGTGATATCAGTAGGATACCTTCCATTATGCCCAAAACGAGTTTAATCTCAAAATAAGCCCCGTAGGGGTATTTTGGTCATTTTAAAGGTTATAGAAGAGATTATCTAAGTTTATGAGATTCGGGTCTGAATACATCAGTAAAATAACTTATTTTAATAGGTTATAATAGTTGGTAATAAGTCTTATTTGACAAAATGGATTTAAACCTAAACTATGCGTTTAATACGCTTTAAAAGCCATTTTAAGCGATTTCCGGGTTATACAGGAAATCTGAGTTTTCTGATCAGTTTATAAAGTTCAAAATACTTTATTTATTATATAAAATCAGTAGCAATTGGATTGGGGTCAAAATATTATGTAAAACTCATTTTATGACCAAAAAGGGTATATTCGGTATTTACCGAATTAATGCTATAACCTTAGGTTATGAGCAGGTTAAAAATAATTAAAAATCTTTAAAAATCCCAAAATATTATATTACATCAGTGGGTAAAAGGTTTGGTGTCAAAAATTTGGGTTTAGATAGCCTTTATGCTAATTGCGCCTTTTAATTACTAAAAGGCGTTATAATTACGCTAATGAGCATAACTCCTAATCTAGACCTCCAACTGATGTAAAATTTTAGGGACATGTTTATAAATCAGTAGCCAAGGTTATTGTCCTTTCACATATTCAAAAATCTCGTTTTATGGTCAAAAGGGCATTATGGTCAACTTTAAGCATTTAACGGAAACATGTAAACGAATCGGATAATCAACGATCCAACCACAGAGGGTTATGCTAACATGTAGCCTGGTCCTAAGGAAGCTCTAAGGCATTTCCAAATCATATTAAATCGGGTCAGAACTGAAGTCAAAGCAAAGTCAAAGTTTTGCGACTTTCGGTTCCGAACCGGGTCTAAACATAAAATTGTCGGATCAAACAAGCTTAGACTAGTTCTTATACTTATTAACAAGTTATATGAGTGATAAAATAGGTTACATGCCTTCTACATTGCTAATTATGTTTTAATTTGAAAATTATCATTCTGTTGACTTTTTCTAATCAACTTTGACCCGACATTTGATCTAGTTAGAACGGGAATCAGTGGGTGCCCTTTTAAGGGTTTATTGCCTACATAATTACCAACTTATAACTACCTTCGATTCGACTAATCACTGGCCCATTATTGATTAATCGTTAAGTCAACCGTTAATTACGACGGTTTGACTTTTAAGCTAAAACTAAGTAAAAACTCAACTAAGAAAGGTTAAGCATACTTACCAAAGTCTAATGCACTATTAGAGATGGCTTGGGTCTGCTCTTATGCTCCAGGAAGCTCCAAGAAAGCAGATGGAAGGAATGATCACAAAGTTGCAACATGAATGGCCTTTTATAGTGATTTTGATCCCTTAAGATCATGACAATTCATGCTATAACTGATCATGGATCATTAACAAGTGTCCCTAAGGTCTAGGAACATGTAGGGGGCGCCCATGAAGTGCTAAAGGGCAATACATGACGTTTACATGGGCTGAACAGGCAACAGAAACGAGTTGCTGCATCTGGGACCTGCTTACGCACCATAAGGTTATTGGTGTTGAGGTGCGCAAGCCCTTGGCCAGCAAAACGAATCTTTCAAATGTTGACAGTTTTGACCCCTGGACTTCCAAACTTGATTTTTACCTTTATTTCTTGCACTTTGGGCCCTCTAAATTGAATTCTAAGGGCTTCAAGACTTATACCAACTTTGTTAAGTCCTTGGTTAACTTTTGATCACCCGAAAAGTCATAGATTTCAACGTTGACGCTTTTAACCCCTCGCACACGAATTTTATCATAACTTTCTCATACGATAACGAAACTTGGTGAAATTTTTATCACACATTCTAGTGAGCATAATTAATCGTTACAAAGCTTCAGGTTTCCTAAAAGGTCACTCAGAGGTATACTTTAAACATGTCGACACATTTAACCCCTGTAGTTTGTAGTTTCTCACTTTCTTTCACAATTAGCTTCGTATGATCCATGATTTATTCGTTTACGGGTATAACATCATGTAGGGTTATTGTAAAGTATATTTATCCATTGTTGACATTTTGAACCTTTATATTCACATAGTTTCTTTATTTGTCAACTTTAGTCCCTCTAGAGTATTCTTTCACACGTTCAAGCTTATGACATGTGTCAATACATTATAGGACATGAAATTTGAGGTGTAACACTTCACGTCAGTTAAAGGTACATGAAAAGAATTACACCACCCATGACTTGGAGTTGGGTGCCGTTGTATTTGCACTGAAGCTATGGAGGCACTATTTATATGGTATCAAGTGTGTGATCTATTCTGATCACAAGAGCCTCCAGCACCTGTTTAATCAAAATGATTTGAACATGAGGCAATAACGTTGGATGGAAACTTTGAATGATTATGACTGTGAGATAAGATACCATCCCGGCAAGGCGAATGTAGTCGCCGATGCCTTGAGTAGAAAGGAAAGAGTAAAGCCTATAAGAATCAATGCCAAGAACATTGAGATAAAGAATAGTTTGAATGAAAGGTTGTTAGCTGCGCAAAAGGAAGCTGTATTGAAGCTAACTATCCTGATGAAAAGTTAGGAGTAATTAAAGAACAGTTATCCTATGGCAAGGACGGAATCCTAAGGTTAAATGGACGAATATGGGTTCCAGAGGACTTCGGGATGTTATCCTCCAGGAAGCCCATAGTTCTAAATATTCCGTTCATCCTGGAGCTGATAAGATGTACCAGGATCTAAAGGCAAACTATTGGTGGATAGGCTTGAAGAAGTCTGTAGCTGCTATGTAGCTAAATGTTTGACGTGTGCGCAAGTCAAAGCAGAACATAAAAAGCCGTCAGGTTTGTTACAACAGCCTGAACTTCCGACTTGGAAATGGGAAATGGTAACTATGGATTTTATCACTAAGTTGCCAAAGACAAAGAAAGGAAATGATACTATATGGGTGATAGTAGATAGACTGACTAAGTCAGCACATTTCCAACCCATTAAGGAGACTTATAGCTCCGACATGTTAGCCCAATTGTACGTGGATAAGATTGTATCTCTGCATGGCGTGCCAGTGTCTATTATCTCTGACAGAGATACCAGATACACATCATATTTTTGGAAAAGTTTCCAACAGTCTTTGGGCTCACGCTTAAATTTCAGTACAGCTTACCATCCCTAGACGGACGGGCAGAGTGAGCGTACAATCCAAACTTTGGAAGACATGCTTCGTGCGTGTGTAATTGACATAGGTGGTAGTTGGGATAACCACCTGCCATTGATCGAGTTCTCCTATAATAATAGCTACCATACGAGCATTAAGGTTGCGCCCTTCGAGGCATTATATGGTAGGAAATGCAGGACGCCTATTTGTTGAGCAAAAGTAGGAGAAGTTCAATTATCAGGACCTGACATAGTCTTCGAAACGACGGACAAGATTGTCCAGATTCATGACCGCCTAAAAGCTGCCAGAGATAGGCAGAAAAGCTACGCAAATCTAAAGCGTAAACCTCTGAAATTCGAAGTGGGGGACAAGGTCCTACTTGGAAGGAAGTGATGCGATTTGGTAAGAAAGGCAAATTAAGCCCGAGGTACATAGGACCATTCGAAGTCATCGAATGTGTCGGATCAGTTGCTTATAAGTTAAACTTACCTGAAGAGCTCAGTGGTATTCACAATGTATTTCACATCTGCAATCTGAAGAAATGTCTAGCTGATGAATCACTAGTCATACCTCATACAGATGTACACATCGATGAGAGCTTGAAGTTTGTTGAAAAACCTTTGTCGATTGAGGATCGACGGGTTAAAAAGCTTCGGAGGAAGCATGTACCTATCGTAAAGGTCAAATGGGATGCCCGCAGAGGTCCCGAGTACACGTGGGAGGTTGAGTCCACAATGAAAGAGAAGTACCCTCATTTATTCCAGTAAATCTCGAGGTCGAGATTTCTTTTAAGGGGGTGAGGATGTAACACCTCGTAATTTCATGTCCAATATTATATCGACACGTGTCATGAACTTTAAACGTGTAAAAGAATACTCTAGAGGGACTAAAGTTGACAAACAAGGAAAGTATGTGTATATAAGGGTTCAAAATGTCAACAATGGATAAATAAACTTTACAATAACCCTACATGATGTTTATACCCTTAAACGAATGAATCATGGATCATACGAAACTAATTGTGAAAGAAAGTGAGAGATTACAAACTACAGGGGTTAAATGTGTCAACATGTTTAAAGTACACCTCTGAGTGACCTTTTGGCAAACCCGAAGCTTTGTAACGATAAATTATACTCACTAGAATGCATGATAAAAAAAATTTCACCAAGTTTCGTTATCGTAGGAAGAAGTTATGATAAAATTCGTATACGAGGGGTTAAAAGCGTCAACGTTGAAATTTAAGACTTTTTGGTGATCGTATGAATAACCGGGGACCTAACAAAGTTGGTTTATGACTTGGAGTCCTTAAAAGTCAAGTTTGGGGGTTACAAGTGCAAGAAAGCATGTTAAAATCAAGTTTGGGAGGACCAGGGGCCAAATGTGTCAACTTTTGAAATTTCTGGTGAGCTGGCCTGGTCCTTACGGACCGTATGGCTGGACCCTTACGGTCCGTAGGCCATGCCCAGAAGCAGAATCACAGATAGGTGTGTTCAGCCCATGTAACCGACTTATGTTGCCATTTTGCAATACCATGTGCTGCCTAAGCTTGTTTTTAGAGTATAGGGACACTTGGAATGCATCAATGATCATTTGTACGCTTGTATGGCATGATCTAGTGGGATTAAACCCACTATATAAAGGCCTCATGTTTGCAACTTTTGATCATTCACTCATAACTTCAATTGTGGAACTTCCTGGAGCACAAGAGCCTTCCCTAAGCATCTCTAATCGTAATTAGGACTTCGATAAGTATCCTTAACCTTCCTTAATCGTGTTTTGCTTAGTTTATAGCTTAAAAGTCAAACCGTCGTAATTAAGGTTTGACTTAACGATTAATCACTAATGGTCCAGTGATTAGTCAAACTAAAGGTAGTTATAAGTTGGTAATTATGTGGGCAATAAACCCTTAAAAGGGCACCCTCGGATTCCTGCTCTAACTAGATCATTTGTCGGGTCAAAGTTTGTTATAAAAAGTCAACAGAAATGTAATTTTTGATTTAACGCATAATTAAAAATGTAGAAGGCGTGCAACCTATTTTATCACTCATATAACTTGGTAATTAGTATAAGAACTGGTCTAAGCTTGTTCGATCCGACAATTTTCTGTTTAGGCTCGGTTCGGAACCGAAAGTCGCAAAACTTCGACTTTTGCTTTGACTACAGTTCTGACCCATATTGACATGGTTTAGACATGCCTTAAAGTTCCATTAGGACCGGGTTATATGCTTGTATAACCCTCTGTGATTGGTTCGTTGATTGACCGATTCATTTGCACGTTTCCGTTAATTGCTCAATGTTGACCATAATGCCCTTTTGACCATAAAACGAGAATTTTGGAAATGTGAGAGGACAATAATCTTTGTTACTGATTTATAAAAATGTCCCTAAAATTTCATATCAGTTGGAGGTCTAGATTAGGAGTTATGCTTAATAGCGTAATTAGAACGCTTTTTATGAATTAAACGGCGTAATTAGCATAAAGCCTATCTAAACCCAACTTTTGACACCAAACCTTTTACCCACTAATGTAATATAATATTTTGGGATTTTTGAAGATTTTTAATTATTTTTAAACTAATCATAACATAGGGTTATCGCCTTGATTCGGTTATTACCAATTATACCCTTTTTGTTCATAAAATGAGTTTTACACGACAATTTGATACCGAATCTTTGGCTACCGATTTTATATGATAAATGAAGTATTTTGAACTTTATAACCGGACCAGAAAACTCAGATTTTCTGTTAAACCCGGAAATCGCTTAAAACGGCTTTTTACGCGTATTAAACACATAGTATAGGTTTAAAACCATTTTGTCATGTAAGACTTATCACCAACTGATGTAACCTATTAAATTAAGTTGTTTTACTAATTATTTCAGACCCGAGTCTCAGAATTATAATTAATCTCTTTTATAATCTTTAAAATGACCAAAATACCCCTACGGGGCTTAATTTGAAATTAAACTCGTTTTGGGCATAATGGAAGGTATCTTACTGATATCACAACATACTTAAAGCATATTAACTTGGGAAACCTGTTCGTGACCCATTCGGTTGCCCGTTATGCGTTATTCGCGTTCGGTTCGGTTTATGTAACTAGTTTGCATAAATTAGCCGAAACGAGTCAAACCTTATCATTTTTATCTCATAATCTAAAATTTGTTTAGTTTACCCATATTATACAAGTCTTCAAACTTGTCGGGTCTAAATCACATTCTATTCCGGTCTTCGCTTAATCATGCGTTTGATCCGTATCTTCCTTTAAAACTAACCGGTCTAAGTTTAGACTTAATTAAAGACCCGTTAGGATTCTAATAGGTTATTATAAACCTTCGTTCCAGAATAGGAGACCCGGTAAAAGCTACGTGCACTTGCTTGTTATGATTATTACTTACAAAGGTAAATACTTTTAACTTATTTTCCCTATACGGGCTTGGGGTATGGTATATAAAATACCGCTTGGTCGGGCATTGAATCTTTAATCGAATGAAGGTTAATTCATTGAAATGACCCGTTTAAATTGTTTTGTTTGCTTAAAGCCTTTGGGGGGTTAATGACCATGTCCCGGATATCCTTGGCATCATTTTACGAAATGGCCACGACCTAAGCACGGGGTGTAGGCGTACACCCGACGGTGCAAAAATAAATAATAAGGTATAACCGCCGGTTTCAGGAATAAACCGCCGAGGGACTATATCATGTGGCATGTCTATTAAGCTCTAACCCGGTGTCAACCCGGGCTACTGAACGCATAAGAAACATGTAATTCTTTTACAAGATTATATTCAAATAATTATCCCAAGTTATAAAATGTTTGTGCCCCGTGCATTCAAATCAATTTTATTAAACTTTTAAAAATGAGTCAGTTGATTGTATTTACCAGTGTAAACTGACGTATTTTCCCAAAAAGATTAAGTGCAGGTACTATTCGAAATAGGCTGGCTTTCTCCTTAGCATCAATAAGAGTCTCACAAGCTTGGATGCATTTCAGTCTGTTGAACAAAGTTTCTTTTTATTTGATCCACCTGTGGACTATTTTCAACTATTTTGTGATACTTGACATTACAACTTTATTTGGTTGAAATGAATCTATCTTTTGCTTTCACTGTGCATTTAAATATTGTGTTGTTTGACTATAATGATATCAACTACGTCACTATACTCCCCTACCTGGCCCACCGGTAACACGTGGAAATATCAGGGTGTGACACAGCCCCTCGCCGGAGCAGGAAGCAACACTTTCTGTTCTTCAGCCTTCCCTCACTCATTCACTTTCTTCCGCCTTCAGGTTTTTTTAAACATTCAATTTGTTGATTATAACTTTTAATTTGTTTCAAAAACAGTCACAATCCCAAATAACAAACCCAGAAAATGCTACAACCAGCTCCGCCTATTCTCACCGTCGTGTGCATCACTCGCCGCCTTGATGCCGGGTAAATCAACCGGAGATCTTCTTCTTCTTTCTGTTGTATTCAACGCATTCATCCGGTTTGTTTTAATTTCAAAAATTCTCTAAAAATATTCAAAATGTAAAACTTAAATCGTGGTTTACAAGAACATTTGTTGTTTACTAGTTCAATCTCGCATCTCAAAACTTGTATAGCGTAATCATACTTGTTAATTTAACTGAAATCATCATTATGAATAATAGATTTGAGATTTCGTTTATGTTTTATGATTGACTGACTGATTTAGGTATATAGCTCCCTTTGCAAGCTAGGGTTTCAGTTCGGTACATACACTATGACTGGAATTAGGTTTCGGGTCACTCGTCGGATGTATAATACTTGTTCAAAATCGAACAATCGTGTTTATCAAGTTAAGGACACTGTAAGACCATCTGTGAGTAGCATAGGAGTCATAGGACTTAACTATATAACCAACAAAAGTACTAGAAGTAACAATGTGGACATAGTTTCACCTACACTATCGAACCTTCGCCTTCGAACTACTTCTCCTTTTCTAGGAACGACGTATTTGTTGAATCATCGGTTATATTCATCATCTGCCGGTAATCGTCCAGTGGATGTGGCGGTTTCGGGATCGAGTGGACCGGAAGGTGTTGATTCTAGTTGATCCAAACTCATCACCTCCTTCAGATCTAAGCGAATCGTGTGGGGTTTGGAGGCTAATCTCTTTTTGTTCAGAAAATTAGGGCATGAAGAGCATCGAACATTGCCTTCGGTGCTTTCGCTCGAATTTGTTATTATTCCTCCTTTGGCTACCTCTTCTTATTCCGGCCGTTCGTATTCTCATCGTCTTAAACGTCGTCGTCGTGGTAATCTTATTAGTTAACAATTGCCTTGTTTTTGTGTTTTTTGTTGTCAAATTAGTATCTGTTTCTGTATCTGTCGACTTTTTTCTTCATCATCGTCATCGGTTTACTGTTTTGAGGCGGTCAATTAGCTGTATCTGTTGAATTAGACATCAATCAAGAGATACGAGATGGTTTGGATTGGTTTCGGGTTCTACGTGCTTGAAGTTTGGTCAACCCTAGATCTGATCTTGCTAAAAAGGTACTATTTTTTTATTTGATAGAGAAAAATGCAATTTACGTCCCTGTGGTTTGTGTGAAACATCAACCTGAGCCCCTAAATTCATTTTTTGGTTTTTTGAGCCCCTGAGCTTATGAATTCATAACACTTTGAGTCCCTCTATCAGTGTGCCATCAGTTTGACTGTTTGTGCCAGGGGTAAGACCGTCTTTTAGCATATATTAATATCACTTTGCGTACCTATGGTATGAGTGAAATATCAACCTGAGCCCCTAAATTCATTTCTTACTTTTTTGTTAAGAAATCATTGATTTAATAATTAAAATTAACTCTTTTAATCAATTGTTAACTCTTTTTAAATAAATGCAATCTAATAATTAACTCTTTTTAAATAAATGCAATCTAATAATTAAATGTATACTATATATAACAAATTATTAAAGCCTAAATTGTATATTAAATGTAAACTTTTAGTACATACAATACAGAGACAAAACGTCATACCAACTTTGTAGACTTGACGGAACTTACAGACTCGATAACAAAAGACCGTAACATACAATACAGAGACAAAACGTCATACCACCACAAGCAATTGTGGATCTTTACTGACGGGTGCACTTCGGAATGTAGCAGATATGAATGAATATAACCCAGCCCTGTGGTAGATATGTAATTAGCAAGCTCTGGAATTTCAAGGAAAATCGAAGAGCTAAATTGGGGTTATATTCATTCATATCAATCAGTTCCTTATGTGCACCGCACCATCTTCTAGGAGGTTGTCAAGTGTTCTCGCCTTCGTAGTTGGTGTTTCGCGTATCTTTACATCCGCAGCCATATCTGTACAATATTTTCACAAAAAACATCACAAACAAACCTGAACAAAGCAAAACAAATCAACCCTCTGTTTTTTCAAAGCAAAACAAACATGAAGAACCCAAAATACCCAAATAATTGATTATCATCGAATCAAACACATTCAAATGACCAATAAACACATTCTGTTTTTTCAAAGCAACAAAGCACATTTTGTTTTTTTTAAAGCAAAACAAACATGAAGAACCCTCTGTTTTTTCACAATATAAACACATTCAAATAAAGAACCCAAAATACCCAAATAACTGATTATCATCGAATCAAACACATTCAAATGACCAATAAACACATTCTGTTTTTTCAAAGTAACAAAACACATTCTGTTTTTTCAAAGCAAAACAAACATGAAGAACCCTCTGTTTTTTCACAATATAAACACATTCAAATGAAGAACCCAAAATACCCAAATAACTGATTATCATCGAATCAAACGCATTCAAATGACCAATAAACACATTCTGTTTTTTCAAAGCAACAAAACATATTCTGTTTTTTCAAAGCAAAACAAACATGAAGAACCCTCTGTTTTTTCACAATATAAACACATTCAAATGACCAATATGAACACATTCAAATGACAAATATAAACACATTCAAATCATCGAATCAAACCAAAAATCAATATGAGGAACACATCAATCCGAAACTGATCCGATCAGTTCTTTCTAAACAGTTCTCAAACAACCAACCAAAACGATTCGAAATTTACCAAAAATCAATTTTCACATTTCAAGTATCAATATTGATGTGTTCAAATAACTACACACTGATGCGCTTTATCAATTTCCATCATTTGTTTCTTTGCATTTGATTCAGAAATTAAAACACACAAGTATCATAGTTTCAATAAACAACCTAGATCTGTACTCTAATCAGCCAAATGATCACATGAGATCTGAAACTATAGAATCAAACAAAACCAAACCTCTGTTTTGAAGATGAACCTGATGAAGATGATGAAGATGAAGATGAAGATGAAGATGATGAAGATGATCTGTTCGATGAAGATGAAGATGATCTGTTCGATGAAGATGATATGTTCGATGAAGATGATGATGATGATAATCGATGTTGGGAGTTGGGAGAGATATTGTTGAGAAGTGTGATGAAACTGATCGTTCATATCTGCTATTAAGTGTAGATATTAAGGGTTAGGTTAAGGGTATAAAGGACTTTTCACAATTGTCAAACAGTCAAACTGACGGAACACTAACGAAAGGACTCAAACTGTTATGAATTTATAAGGTCAGGGGCTCAAAAAACCAAAAAATGAATTTAGGGGCTCAGGTTGATGTTTGGCACATACCACAGGGACGCAAATTGCATTTTTCTCTACTTGATATGAATATAGTTTTGTTTTTGTATATTGATTAGGAGGATCTTGTTGATGTTGCCTTACTTGATAGATATATGCATATATTGGATGCTGTTTGGAGAAGGATGTATTTTGGTTTTGATTACGAGTATATGTTTGTTAAACAACCCTTATTGTCGATTTTTTTTGTTGTGTTTGTATTAGATGCTTTGATGTGGATAATGTTATTTTGTTTTGCATTTAAGGATTGTAACGTGTAAGTAAACATTTGCGCATCGAAGGGGGAAAGTGGCATAACTCAGCTCTTTACTGATACATGTATAAATACAAATATAGCCTGTTGGCTATGTATTAGGTTCTTTGATGCGCATCATGTTATTTTGTTTGCATTTAACGTATATAAGCAAACATCTGTGGCATAACTCACTTCTTTACTGAGCTGTAATACGCTGATACATAATTACATATATAAATTCACGTATAGTCTGTTGGTTTTGTATTAGATGCTTCTATCATAATGTCGTTTTGTTTCTCATTTAAGGATTATAAGCCAACCTCTGTGTATCAGAGGGGAAAATGGCATAACTCAGCTCTTTATCGAGCTGTTATACAGCGATACATATATAAATGCAAATATAGTCTATTGGTATGTATTAGTTGATAGTTTACTTGGGTTCAATAGTAATCGAAAAGGTAATGGGGGTTACACATGAAGCGATGGTTTCATCGTGACTGCCTGACACCATAAGTACTGCATTTTAGCCTTCTTTTGATTAGCTTCTGTAGTCCCAGTCCCGTCTCTAGTTTTCGCAAGGCTTCTTTTGTTTTCTATTATTGTTTAGTATAAGGGTTTCAAGTTTGGAAAAAAATGGTAAAATTATGATGGCCGCCAAGCAATCTGTTAGTTTATTATCTATAGACTATACTGCTATAATAATTTGAGAAAAGATATGGATAGCACGGTATATGGTTTTTTTAATATTTCTGCATCTTTTATACATAGTCACTGATTTTACTGCTCTAGTTCTAGTGCTGATTGAACTTTGGGAATAAATCTGTATTATGACAATGCAACCGGAGTTCCAGTGTGGTGTAAAAAAAATCGGATTGTCAATATTTTCAATAGCGTAAGTTGTGCTTTGTATGCTCTTACTGCCTGCTTACTGATATGGCGACATATCTAAATGGGTAATTCCAGCTAAAGGAGAATACAAAACATTATATATACCCTGACAAGTTATTAGACCTGGCAAACGGGTCGGGTTGAGTCGGGTCGGGTCATGGGTCAAAACGGGTTCGGGTCGAAACAGGTTAGGGTCGGAACGGGTTCAAGTCAGAATGGGTTTAGGGTCGGAACGGGTTTCGGTCGGGTTGGTTAAAAATGTTTTTTAAAGAGATTGTACATCAAGGGGCAATTTCGTTCGATTCGAAACGGTACTGGTCGGAACAGTTCGCGTCGAAACGGTTCGCGTCAAAAAGGTACGCTTCGAAACGGTACGCGTCGAAATGGTACTGAACTCACAAGTGTTATCAGAGCTCGGGAAGTTCTGGGAGTAATCGTGTTAGAATTGGACGAGTTTCGGTGTAATCGAATCTGATTTCGGTTGAGTTCGGATTGTTTCGGTTAATTTTTGATCCGAACTGACCCGTTCCGATCCAAAACCCGCCACGTACCAAAACCCGTCTTGGTCCGAAACTCAATTCGAATTGAAACCGTTCCAATCCAAAACCTATTTCGTGCCGTAACTCGTCTTAGGCGGATACAACTTTCGCAACTATTTTCAATTGGAGATACGATAAAAGTATGTAATCAAGATTTTATGTTCTTAATTCATTATTATTTCAAAGCTTTCGATCTTCTGTTTATTGTGAGGAGTAAAACATCTCCCTCTTTCTATCTTGCCCAACAATTATTTTTTCACTTCCTTTTATGAATTTCTGTTTTCACACATTCTTTTTCTATATTACTTCCACTTTCCATGCCCCGCAATTTAATTTTAAAATCCTCATTTACTTTCATTGTAATTTAGTCTCCTAATGTTCACCAAAGTAACACACTATAATTTTCACTTTCTCTCATACGTTGGATCCAGGTGAATGATACAGTTGGAACATTAGCAAGAGGTAGATACAACAACAACGACGTTGCCACTACTGTAATTACGGGTACTGGTACAAATGCAGCTTATGTTGAACAAGCCCAGGGTATACCATGTTGGATTATTCGGGTTTGTTTACGGGACACGGGTCGGTGCGTTATCGGATCACGGGTACGGGTCAATTGGTTAGGAGTTCGAACGGGTCATGGGTTATGGTTATGGATCAGTTCGTTGCATTTTGTTTGCTAAAGCAATGGTCAGTTTGACCGAGTTTGTTGGGTTTGAAATATGCTCGTTGCATATTAGAATTAGTAGTATAGAATATTATTTTATTCTTTTTTATTCGCATGTGCATGTAATTGTAAGCCTATTTAAAGGCATTTGCTTTATTGAATAATCAACACCCTTCTGTGAATATCGAATACATACAGCAAGCTTCTTTCATTTTTTTCATACTACATATATATACATACGACATACGAGTGTGTGTGTGTGATAGGGGCCTGTAACCAACATACCAAAATGGAACGGCCCGCCCCCTAAATTAGGAGAGATGGTGAGCCACTTTTGGTGTTGACCACAATACAGCCTTTCTATTAATAAGTTTGGTGAATGTATCTATATCAAACTTCATTTGTTGTGTAGGTCATAAACATGGAGTGGGGTAACTTCAGCTCGTCACATCTTCCGTTGACGGAGTATGATACTGCATTGGATATAGAAAGCCTAAACCCAGGTCAACAGTGATTGTTTCTGCATATGCTTTTGCTGATACACTATATATATTGTTATTAACTCATAATATTGACAGATGTATGAAAAAATGATTTCGGGGATGTACCTGGGAGAAATTCTTCGTAGAGATGTTTTATATTTTTTGTTTAGGTGTAAAGATGGAAGCAGTGGCGGACCCAGAAATTTTTCCATGGGGGTGCTGAACATTTTAAAAATTTTTAGGCCCCTAGGTATATAAGTAAAAAAATCGGTTCGTATCGGGTCGGGTCATGTAAAACAAACGAACATCAAACTAAATTTATATAATCATCAAAAACATCATCCAAAGCTAATTTCTTAAGCAATTCTTTCTCTATATAACATAAGTTCATCGCTCCATAACATAATGTTTCAATTTTAATTTTCAACTATTCAAGCCCTAGAAATCATAACGTAAGTTGTAATCACCCTAAAAATATATAAAGAACATAATCACCCTAAAAATCATCTAAACAACCATAAACAACGTCAAAACACAAAAAGGTTTTGGGCTTTAATTATTTTATTTGGTTTCGAACGATGGTGGTATGGTGGCTGATTACGGTGGTCGCCGGCTGCTGGACTGTTGTCGCTGGGTGATGTTGTTCGTTGGCAGTGCATGGACGCAAGAGTGTTGGTGCACTTGTGTCTGTACTTTGTCTGTATTTTGTCATGATACAAAAACAATGTCTTGTGTTAGTCTGAGTTACGTCTTATGTGTGCTCGATGTAAGTTTGACCAAGTCAACCATCCTCCGGTTTGACTTGGCCAAACAGTTAGCACATTGTTTGTAAGATGTTAGGGTCGAAGGATGCGTGATCGAAGGATTGGTTATATCCTTCGATGAGCTCGAAGGATAAACCATCGATGGATATAGATGGACCTCGAAGGATATCATCCTTGGAGGTATATGGGGATCCTTCGATAGGCTTTTGATCGATAGATGATCCTTCGATCATTCTATCTGATCCTTCGACCAGACATTCTGTGTTGGGTATATATACCCATGTTATGTGTTCACTTCATTAGTAGACATAAAACAAGAGAGAACATATGTGTGTGAGATTGGAGTGAACTGCTGTAATCGTGTTCACTGGAATACAAGCGTAAAATTTGATATCTCGTGTGTCTACCCTTTCTCTTTGTGGCTTGTGTTCTCACATAAACTCCGGTTTGCATGCTAGCTTGGATTCCGCACTTGCTAGTGTGTTAGACATAACAAGGATAAGGTTTATCCTCATCCTCCAAGGGACCTACAAGTGGTATCAGAGCCGTGGCTCTTTTCCTTGTTAAAAACCGAGTTTATACAAGACTTTGGAGTGTTTTGGATAAAAACTCACTTGGTTTAGCACCCGTTTTTAGTGTTTTTCTCGCATTTCTTGTCATAAAAACGTGTTCTAAACTAACCGGGTGTGTTAAAAGACGGGTTGGGTAACTTAAAAACTTGTTTTTGAGAAGGTTGGTATCTTCCGGCCAAACTCCGGCTTACTCCGGTGACCGGTTTCTGTGTTGAAACAGTCCTTTTTGGGTAATATTTTATTTGTTCAAATCATGGTTTTGGTAAAAGGTATGGTCTGACTGTCTGAGCATACCTTCTGCCGAAAGATTTCTACCAACCCATCAACTTTTTCACCAACCTGTCACTTTTGTCAACTGTGTCAGTTCTGATCGAAGGATATCCTTCGAAGTCGAAAGATCATCTTTCGATCAAAGGAGGTTCGATAGATAATCATCCTTCGAACATCCTTCGAAGTCTGTGACTTATCCTTCGATCCAAGGAATCTTTTCGAAGCATACATCTTTCGGTCTACAGTTCTTTTTCGAAAGATAAGGAACCTTCGTTTGGAGAATCTTTCGAAATCATTGTTCGAAATTCAACAGTGATCTTTCGAACACTGCTGATCCTTCGAACAAGTCTTGATCCTTCGTCCTTAGTCTGTTTATGTTTAACAAGTTTGTGATTTTTTTAGGTATTATTATTCTTGATCAAAAATGAATCCAAGATGGGGTACTCCGGTAAATACAGAGATGTATTTTGGTACTCCGTCTCCCGCACCGGTATCTTCTCAAGCTAATGCAATTTCTACCGGTCAATGGGCATTCGTATCAAATCAAACTCCAAGTATTCAAAGCATTCTCTTAAGCGAGAGCGAAACCGGAAGTTTGAATCGGCCTCCAAAGTTGATGCACTTATACGAATATCCAGGATGGATTGACAGATTTCATACATACGTCCTTGGACAAAATACAGAATTGTGGTTGCGGTTCATCACAGATTTCGATCAAACAATTGAGGTTGCCGCATCATCTGCTGCTACGTTTGCAGATCTTACGGAAGATCAGAAGAAGGTCTATGATTTGGAAAAGAAGGCATATGCCATTCTTACTCAGGCGTTAAGTAAAGATATTTATCATCAATTTGTCAGTTACAAGACAACGAAGAGGTTGTGGGACGCATTGAAGACAAGGGGCATAGGAAATGAAGCGACACGTCAATTGAGACGTGAATTGCTAAAGAAAGAGTTTGATGGTTTTACTTGTATGGAGAATGAATCTTTAGGAGATTTGACAAGTCGATTTAATCATTTGCTGACTGAATTAGCAAATTTTGAAGTTGTTACAACTTCAGCAGAGATTGTGAAAAAGTTTGCAAATGCATTGCCACCTCAATGGAATACTTTCTTGGAAATCATGAAGTACAATGGCACTTTAGCTACAACAAACTTCAATGACTTTGTTCAACTCCTGGAAAACAAGAATCAGGAAGAAACTCTCAAGGCAAAAAGAGTTCCCGTGCCACAAAATCCTGAAATGTATTATGGAACTTCTAGCACTTCTACAAAACCTTCATCACACGCTCCAATTCAAACAGCGTTTGTGTCTAACACTGACATGTATGGCAATACTATCCAAGTTCCGGTCAAGCCTCCTCCAACAGACATGTATGGAAATCCGCTTGAACCAGTTCCTCAACCAGTACCACAACAGCAAAGCCAACGACCTATCAGAGCAACTGATATGTTCGGAAATCCATTACCTGTTCGATCTACCGGACCAACAGACATGTATGGGAATCCACTTCCTCCTCAATCTACCGGACCAACAGACATGTATGGGAATCCACTTCCTCCTCAACAGCAAGCGTGTTATGGAAGCACATCATCTGCTGGTCAACAATCAAAGCCAAATACAGTACGGCTCGACACCTCAAGCTTTTCTAAAGTCAGTGTGGAAGTAGCAAAGGAACACATGGAGTTGCTAAACACTTTGGTGAGCGCATACTGTGGATTAGTGGAAGGTCAGATTGGTAACATTAATCTGACACAAGAAGACTATCAGCAGATCGATAAAGAGGAGATGGAGATGATGGACATCAAGTGGGCCTTTGCCAGTGCTGTTAGGCGAGCAAAGGATTTCATGGAAAGAACTGGCAGAACCAGCTTGGAAAGCAAGAAAGACACCAAGTATGGGTTTGATAACCAGGCTGTTAAGTGTTTCAACTGTGGTGAACGTGGTCATTTCAAACGTGAATGTACGAGGCCATCTCAACATGGAAACCAAAATCCTTTCAGAGGTCAAGGCAACAGGGCAAATCAGAACCAAGTAAGGAACAATGAGCGCACATTGGTACCAGTCAACAACCAAAGCCAAGCAGGACCATCAAATGCCAACCAGGCACTTATGGTTCAAGTAGATGAAGGTTGTGATTGGTCAATTCAGTTGGGAAATGTTGCTCCAGATGGAACAGCTTGCTTTGCTGAAGTTATCAAGGATCTTAAACACGCCAGTGGTGGAGAATCTTCCACCAATGGTGATGAATCTTCTGAAGATGAAGACAGCTCCGGTTACAGTGGAAGTTCAGATGAAGAGTCCTCGAGTTCAGGGAATGATCAGGAAGATGACATATCAAGTGCGTCAGTTAATGCAGATATTGATGAGCTATTGGAAGAAGCTGCAGCAGGAATTCAAAGAAGATCTATTTTGGTGGATCAAGCTGCTTATTCTTCGTCTTCTCTCCATTCAGCCTTTAAGGCTAATGTCGATAGTTCATCAAGTCAGGTATGTGTCGATGAACCCACCTCTGTTAGTTGTGATAACTGTGATAGTTTGCGTATTAAATGTACTGATTTAGAGACAAACATGTCTGAGTTGCAAGGCAAACATGATGCTTTACAAGCTAGTTTGTTTGACTTGCAAGACAAACATGTTTCATTGAATGATAAGTGGTGTGAATTGCAAAGCAAACACGAGGCTTTGCGAGAGAAATATGATGTGACATTCATTCACAATCAGAAATTGACCGTTGATCTTTCGAAGTGCACTGAAGCCAACATGTTTTATGAAAACCATGAAAAGGAGTTTAAATCGGTAATTGAAAAATTAAAGAAAGATAAAACCGAGTTAACTAAAATGGTTTCCAGAAAACAAACTGACATTAATTTGTATATAACTCGCCTTGAAGTAATGCAAAAGGAAATGGCTTGTGTGAAAACTGAAAGTGAGGCGATCCAACTTAAGCTAGACAGTTATTTGAGCTCTAGCTATGTGTTGGATCACATCATTGACGTACAGAAAGAGAAACGGGATGTCACATGCATTGGATACAAGAAATGTCCACCACCTGTGAGACACAATTATGATGCCATGCCTGACGAGGAGGATAGAACTTTCTTTGAACCATCTGTTCCTCTAGATGTTAATGAATTTGCAGCAGGACTCGGATATCAGAAAGAAGAATTATCAGATTCGGATGTGTCAGCAGATACATGTGTGTCTTCTGCTGAACAGAATCAGGATCCTCCAGTTGTTGTTGAGGATGCTGATTCTTCTGATGATGAATCTGATGATACTGATTCAGCAAAGTCTGATGCGGTGATAAAAGAAGAGGACATACCTCTTGAGAATCATATTCTGTGTGATCCTCCTGCAAAACCCGCTAAGACTGTTGCAATCGAGTCCTTGTCTGCACAAGAGTCGGAGAGTGTGGATTTGCTGTATACTCTTGTTGGTGATAATAAAATTTATTCAGACAAAGATTTTCCTATTAAGAATGTTAATCAATCATTAATCAGTAAAGTCTTTGAAAATTCAACAAGTAAATTTCTGGGAAAGAAAGGATCACACGTTGTGGTAACACAGTGCCCTCCTATCCCAAAGGCTGAAGTTAGAAAACAATTTGGCAATCAAAAATTACCAACAGTGAACACGCAGCAAAATCATACCAAACCAAGAGGTAAAACACCGACTGAAAGTCAAAGGAAGCCGAATAAGAAGAAGAACAAGAATGTGAACTTTGTGAAATCTAAGGGAACGGACAAAATTGCAACGTTTGAAAATCAATCTAACTTAGACTTTGTCAAGAAAGCAACAGTGATGAAAAGGAATGAACCAAATAGTTCAAAACCTAGTACCTCGGGATCACAAAGTTCATCATCGGCAAGACGATCACATGATACTTCGGGGTTTGTTGAGCGAAGATCATGTTTTGAATGTGGCACAATTGGACACATAATTTGAAATTGTCCGTATCTTCATAAATTAAAAGCCAAAGAAGATGATCCCCGTGAAGACAATCACCAAAGGCGATCTGTTTCTGTAAAACAAGATCCCCGACTTGTAAGAGAAAGGGAAAAGAAACAGAAACGTCAACAAGTCAGGGTGATTGAAAAGGCACTTAAAACTGATGTGGTTCAAAAACAATCTGTTTCAGTTAAACCAGAAAACTCAAAATTTTCAAAAACTTCAAACAATCACGAAGTTAAATTTTTAAACAATCAAACTGGTATAACAAAACAGACTTGGAAACCAAAAACGGTTATTGAATCAGGGGGACCATCACAATTTATGAATCATCAAAGAATAGAAGTTATTGTTGTTGATGAAAATGGAAGACCCAAGACCACAATGGCTTGGGTCCCCATCTCCAACTAATCAAGTGAGTTCATGTGCAGGGTGTTCCAGGAGGAACTATCAGTAGTCATTGGATTGTTGATAGTGGGGCATCCAGGCACATGACAGGCGACATGAAGCTTCTCTACGACGTCAAATCTATTAGAGGAGGTTATGTTGCTTTTGCTGGAGATAAAGGCGGATATATTACGGGTGAAGGAATGATTTCCAACGGGGTTGTTAGCTTTGATCAGATCAACTTTGTACAACAACTTGATCACAATCTTCTTAGTGTTTCTCAAATTTGTGATAAGCAGTTCTCAGTACACTTTGATGCAAATGGATGTTATGTGCTGAAACCCGGCTTCAAAATTCCAAAAGAATGGATTCTCTTGTCGGCTCCAAGGATAAATGATCTGTATGTCCTTGATATGAGCCAAGCTATCACAACGTCTGCACAAGCAACTTGTTTGGTTTCCAAAGCCACAGAAAAAGACACAATCTCTTGGCACAGACGAATGGGTCACATTCACTTACGCAAAATGAATCATTTCGTGTCAAATGAATTGGTGAATGGTGTTCCTCTTAAAAACTTCCATCTTCAAGACGTCTGTGTTTCTTGCCAGAAAGGAAAACAAACGAAGAAGCGACACCCTACAAAGAAAGTCAACACGGTGGCTGTTCCTCTTGAACGTTTGCACATGGATTTGTTCGGTCCTGTCAAGCACAAAAGCATTAGGAATGATCAATATTGCCTCGTGATAACTGATGATTATTCAAGATTTTCTTGGGTGGCGTTCATGGCACATAAGAGTGAAACCTTTGGTATTATCAAAAACTTGATCATTCAGATTGAGAATCTATATAAGTTGAAGGTTAGGCGGATACGTAGCGACAATGGTACTGAATTCAAAAATCATGCCATGGCGGAGTTTTGCACCTCAAAAGGTATTCTTCACGAATTTAGTGCAGCTTATACTCCTCAACAGAATGGCGTCGCTGAACGTAAGAACCGCACATTGATCGAGACTGCTAGGACAATGTTAGTAGAGTCACAATTGCCGATTCCATTCTGGACTGAAGCTGTGGCCTCTGCATGTTATACGTTGAACCGAGTTCTTACAGTCAAAAGGCACAACAAGACCTGCTTTGAGCTTATCAACAAATGGAAACCAGATTTGTCATATCTTGAACCGTTTGGAGCTCCGTGCACCATGATCGATCCTAATGGAAAGTTTGGGGCAAAAGCAATTGATGGATACTTTCTTGGGTATGCCACCCCTAACTTAAGAGTCTGGAATCTAGAGACTAAAAGGGTCGAGGAATGGTCTGAAGTCAGAGTACAAAGGCACACTTTACCAGTCAAATGTCCTGGTCAGCCTTGGATGTTTGAGTACGATGACTTTTTCAATTCGATCAATGTTAAAGCAGTTGAAGAAAATGCTGCAGCAAGGATGTTTTTCGAGAGTGACAATGCAACAGATTCACCGTTGGTTCGTCCAATTATTGTCAATCAAGAACCATCTTCGGTGAACAATAATGCTCTCGACAATGAGGATTTTCACGATGCTACCGATTTGAACGAATCTTCAGAGGATGACGAATTTCTCGATGCAGATCAAGAAGCTCCAACAACAGCAGTACATGGTACTTCAGAGGGTACACCTCCAGTGGATGTCCCTAGAACAGCTGAAGCTACTGCATCATCCTCTTCGTCAATTCCGGGCATTGAATTGATTGTTGATCTCAATCTCAACAATCTGGGTACAAATATTCCAGTTCAAGATAATCCAGAAACAAGGATTCACAATACCCATCCTCAACAAAACATCATCGGAAATGTACAGAGTGGCGTTCAAACAAGAAACATGTTGCGAAACAACAACAATGCAGGCTTGTATGCAACTATCCGAGAATCTGGTCAACAAAATGATTGGTTTTTCGCGTGTTATGTCTCACAGGAAGAGCCAAGAACTTGGAAAGAAGCTTTGAAAGATAACTCATGGGTTGAAGCGATGCAGGAAGAGCTGCAACAATTCCAGAAGCTTGGTGTCTGGAAACTCGTAGAGAAACCTGTTGGTTACAAGAAGATTGGTACCCGTTGGGTGTTTAAATGCAAAAAGGATGACCGTGGAGTCGTTATTCGAAACAAAGCAAGGCTAGTCGTTCAAGGTTTTCGTCAGATTGAAGGGATCGACTACAACGAAGTGTATGCACCTGTTGCACGTCTAGAAGCAATTCGGATTTTTCTGGCTTATGCCTCATTCAAAGGCTTCAAGGTATACCAGATGGACGTGAAAAGTGCATTCTTACATGGTGTGGTGGAAGAAGAGGTGTACGTCGAACAGCCTCCAGGTTTTGAAGATCCTATCCATCCCGATCGGGTTTGGTTGCTCAACAAAGCTCTCTATGGTCTACATCAAGCACCGCGAGCTTGGTACGCAACCTTATCTAATTATCTGCTGGAGAATGGATTTCGCAGAGGTCTTATCGATTGTACTCTTTTCATCAAAGAACAAGATGGAGATCTTCTTCTGGTACAGGTATACGTTGATGATATCATTTTTGGTTCTACTAATGATGTTTTGTGTAGGAATTTCAAGCGCATTATGCGGGATAAATTCGAGATGAGTGCTATGGGGGAAATGACCTTCTTTTTGGGCCTACAAGTACAACAAACCGAGTCTGGGATATTCATCCAACAGACTAAATATGTTGGTGACATCTTGAGCCGGTTCCAGATGTCTGATGCAACGCCCATCGGCACCCCATTGCCACAAAATCACGGAATTACTCCAGACTTGAAGGGTGAAGCTACTAGCCCCTCATACTATCGTGCGATGATCGGATCTCTTATGTACCTCACAGCATCAAGACCAGATATAATGTACCCAACGTGCCTGCTTGCCAGATATCAAGTCAACCCGAAGGCCTCACATCTTGCAGCTGTAAAAAGGATTTTTCGTTATTTGAAGGGTTACCCTGACACCGGTCTATGGTACCCTAGGGATAATAACTTAGACTTGATCGCATTCAGTGATTCTAATTTTGGCAGATGCAAAATCGACGGCAAATCCACAACGGCTGGATGTCAGTTTTTGGGAAATCGCCTAGTCACATGGCAGTGCAAGAAGCAGACGTGCGTCGCTACATCAACATGCGAAGCTGAATACATTGCTGCCTCAAGTTGTTGCTCCTAAGTCCTTTGGATCCAACAACAAATGCGTGATTACGGTTTTGAATTCCTAACTACTCCTATTTATGTTGATAATTCTGCTGCCTTACAGATCACTAAAAATCCTGTGCAGCAATCAAAGACTAAGCACATCGAAATTAAGTATCACTTCATACGTGATTGCTTTGAGAAAAGGCTAATCGATGTGCTTACGTCCACACCGATGACCAACGTGCCGACCTTTTTACCAAAGCATTTGACAAATCAAGATTTGACTATTTATTATTGGTAAACGGCATTAAGGTCAAGCAAGAGTAAAACCAACATCGGAAAATCATTTTTGTAAATACCTTTGCGTTTTAAATTTATCTTAGTTTATTGATTTTAGGGGGAGTAAATCCAAATTTGAAAATCCAAAAACATCGAAAAATTTCAAAAACACAAAAACATAGAAAAACAAAAATGAGTTTCCTGGTGAGCAAAAGAGAAAATGATAGTACATCAGTGGTCTGTCCAAACCTCTTTAAACCTTAAATGAAAAATGATAAGCAGCTCTATATAAGATGTATCGGTAGGCTCACAATCATTTTAAAGTGTGCAGGGTGATATAAACTTAAATCGACTGAAGACCAGGTGGGAACCATTCATTGGCATATGGTCTTAGTACCGAAATTTCGTTTGAGAGATTGCCGAGGTTCTGAGATATTCGGTCTTTATACTGCTTATCATCTGGGTATCATGGTTGTATCTTTTACCGAAAAATAACGGGGACGCAAGTCTAGATCTTCCATGATACCATACATACGTGTACAAATTGCATACGACCTCAATAAGTGATAAACAATCACATGTCCAAACAAATAAGTGATAATATATCACATTCATCCGGGAGTCAAGTTCGTCTCTCTGCTGTACGAAAGTACTGACCTGTTCACGGACTTGCTCCTGTGCCCTCATGCATCTGAAAATCAAGTTCCTCATCAATAAGTGATTCTATCACATAGGGCTTGTTTTCAATCAAAATAAGTGAGAATCTCACATCATATACGGTCAAACAGATGATAATCGGTATACTCACCGGTAAGATGAACCCTCGTGCATACCTTGATACGGGAATGTGTCGTGATGTGGATGAACACCGGTCGGTAAGTATAAATCATACCTTAACGTATCCCCTCGCCATGATTACATATGATAAGTTGAGCTTATGTGGACAACAATACCGATAATTGTTATAGGATGCTTATCTTAATGTTAACTAATTGAACAAAGAGAGTATTTTGACATGACCGTACACTGATATGATTCTCTTACCCTCGAAACTCGCAAAAAGAATGTCTGTAAATATTTATTTAATGCTTTCAGTTTCTGCATCTTTGTATATATTTATTTACTGCTTTCAGTCTTTACCTTTGAAATATTCAAAAATACCAAAAAGATTTTAGGTGTGTTTTAATATAAACTTTCTAAAAGCCAAAAAGATTTTATTTCTGTCTTATTTTCGATCGTACGATGTTGGATCTCGAGTCTTCGTTACCTGAAACCTGATTGAAAACCGAAACGACTAACTCTTCATAAACGGTCGAAATTTGCAAAGTGTTGAAAGTTAAAATTTAAAATGGATAAAATTTGTTGAACTTTCAAACTGTCGGACGATGTTTGTTTGAACAATGGTCACATGTGTGTCGTTTGCTTATGATATTCCAGGCAGTTGTTCTCATTACGCGTTTAGATTTCTTGCATGTGCAGATTCTAAAGGCAAGGAGAACATGGTCGATGACAAGCTTCGGAATGAAGACACGACGTGAAAGGCACTCAAAAGACAAAAAGGATCGAGTTGCCGCTGACCATCATCAACACCACAAGGATCTCAAGTTGTAAAGATCAAGTATTTCACGAGCATAACTCAAGGGGGAGCTTATGTTAAGGGGGAGTTTGTCAACACACTTCCTACATGAAACGGGGAGTTTGTTGATACACTTTCTACTTTCAAGACGTGAAGACTTTAAAGATCCTCCGACATTGAAGACTTGAAAGGACGTCAAAGACTTGAAGACACGAAGATCGAGACAAAGCTAAAGCCAAGGGGGAGTTTGTTGGTGCACTTGTGTCTGTACTTTGTCTGTATTTTGTCATGATACAAAAACAATGTCTTGTGTTAGTCTGAGTTACGTCTTATGTGTGCTCGATGTAAGTTTGACCAAGTCAACCATCCTCCGGTTTGACTTGGCCAAACAGTTAGCACATTGTTTGTAAGATGTTAGGGTCGAAGGATGCGTGATCGAAGGATTGGTTATATCCTTCGATGAGCTCGAAGGATAAACCATCGATGGATATAGATGGACCTCGAAGGATTTCATCCTTCGAGGTATATGTGGATCCTTCGATAGGCTTCTGATCGATAGATGATCCTTCGATCATTCTATCTGATCCTTCGACCAGACATTCTGTGTTGGGTATATATACCCATGTTATGTGTTCACTTCATTAGTAGACATAAAACAAGAGAGAACATATGTGTGTGAGATTGGAGTGAACTGCTGTAATCGTGTTCACTGGAATACACGCGTAAACTTTGATATCTCGTGTGTCTACCCTTTCTCTTTGTGGCTTGTGTTCTCACATAAACTCCGGTTTGCATGCTAGCTTGGATTCCGCACTTGCTAGTGTGTTAGACATAACAAGGATAAGGTTTATCCTCATCCTCCGAGGGACCTACAAAGAGAGAGAGAGCGAGATAGTTTCCAAATGTTTTGGGCTTTAATTATTTTATTATAGTTTGAAATATTGTTGGGTTTGGTTAATGGGCTAAGACTTAGTGGGCTAGCTAGTTAGGAATTATAAGTGGGTAAAGGTATGGGTATTTAGGTTTAGTTGGTTAGGTATTAAGAGTTATATAATTTAGGTAGTATATTTAAAAAAAAAAAATAACAGTTTACTAAAAAAAATTTAAATATAAATTGATAACACTTTTTACCTAAGGGGTGCGGATGAAAAATTTCAAAGGGTGCGGTCGAAAATTCCAAGGGGTGCGGGCCAAAAATTCCAAGGGGTGCGGACGAGATTTTCGACGGAATTTAGCCCTAATTTTTTTCCCCCGGGGGTGCGCCCGCCCACCTTGGGGTGGGCTTGGGTCCGCCCCTGGATGGAAGCCACAACGATATGATGCGTAGAGAGCATGCGTGTTCATGAAACATTCCACACATATTCGCTTGTGTTTAGCGTGCATTGTTACTTGGTGTCTTATTTGAGCCGACTATCTGTGTTTTTTATGTTTTAATAATCAACAATTCACTTAAAGACTTCGCGCAATCTAAGTTATTGAAATTGTATCCAACCTTTCCTTTTTATTTTAGGCATATTATACATGTTGTAAACTCATTTGAGGAGTTCATATTTTTATATGCTTTTGAAAACGAGATGTTTTATATAATTTTTGGATTTTATTAGATTTTTTTTATATTATTTGTAGTTTTATTGATATGTAATTTTGATGAAAATAGCTGGGAGAAAAAAAAATCTGAATTAAAAACCAATATTCCAAACCAATATTCCAGTAATAAGTAAATGGTAGCAAATGGTTGCAAATAACTATACCAAGGCGGTCACAACTCGGTCACAAATTGTGTAAAAAATGGTTGCTAAATGATGGCAATATCAGTGGCTAAATGGTATCAAAACTCACAAATTGTGTAAAAAAAAGTGGCTAAATGGTGGTAATATCTGTGGCCAAATTGTGGCAATATCGGTAAATGGTGGCAATAAAAGTGGCTAAATGGTATGAAAACGTGTCACAACTTTGTGGCAAGCTCGGTGGAGCGTAGGAAACATGAAGCGGTGGCAAATAATTTTGACCAATTTTGTGGTGATAAAAATAAGGTAGCTAACTATAAAAATGGTGGCTATTTGGTGACATTAGGGCAATTGACATGGTTGTTTTTGTCACCGTATTTTTGATGGTAAACTGATAACAACAAGAAAATTGCTACCATTTTGGAACAAAAAATTACATGACAAAAACCATGTTTTCTAGATTATCCTTTCAGCGTCATGATTTCTTATAATACCACATCTATCAATTGCCCCTAACACATTACAGACACAATGAATCATTTTAACAAGGTCACCATCACTAATGCTCGTTCATTTTTATAAACATTACCCTAACAATATTGTTGAATTATTCGGGTTTGTTTACGGGTCACGAATCGGTACGTTATCGGGTCACGTTTAAAATGGTTAATCGGGTTACAAATACTGATCAAGTGATATTTAGACTTGGTTCAAGTTTGCATGAAACAAATATGAGTTCAAATGTTCACGTGGATGTTGCATGGATAGGCTTGAAGACTAAAGCAATTATTTATGGTTTTATTTTATACTATATCAATTAGTTACAATTGGTATTCTCATTTGACCGAATTATATGCAAGTAGAGGAGTGGGTCATATTGTACCGATTCTTTAGGATAGAATAGTTTTATTATTTGCACGTGTGTACTTGTAAGTCTAGCTATTTATAGCCTTTTGTTTTAGTGAATAGAGTAACCTCTTTCATTTTTATCGAAACAACAGTTTGCAAATTCTCTGCACATCTTCTTCACATTAATATTACATACATACGTGAGTGTTAGAGTGTGTGAAGTGGGACCTGAACCAACAAATATTACCTACACACGCATGACCAGGTTGTACTTTACACATGTAAGGTTGTACATCTATGAAAACCCAGTTCCACAAACTACAATATGAACATCGACGTGAACCATGAGTCATTATTGTTATCATCGTCATCATCAAGCTAACAGATCTGAACGTCCTACTTTAAAGCGTGATATTCATATTGCTCGGACCCGAGAATCAGCATTTATCATGAAGAAATCATGCATTCATTAAACAGTGTAATTTACATTTCAAACCATATAACACTCTCACACATATGGAAAGAACACGGAGTATATAACACATATATTCAAACATCGAACAGTTGATGATAGCACAAACAACTTTAATGGAATGGGGGTAACACGCAGGAGAAAAGAGTGTGCGAAAGAGAGAGATAAGAGAAAAGATCTTCAAGGGGACAAGGAGATAAGAGGATGTTGCTGATTGTCTAGCTTCTTCAAAAGTTTGGGAGAGAGATGATGAATTTAGAAAGGATTTCTAATTTTGGGGGAGAGAGAAAAAGATGAGGGTGCCAAAAGGAATGTCAGGTGGAAAAAGCTTTTAGGGTTTTGTGTGGGGGTGCAAAAGCTCGAACGAGCCGAGCTTAAACGAGCTCGAGCTCGAACCCGAGTCTAAAAACAAGCTCGTTTAGTAAACGAGCCCGAGCCCGAGCTTCGTTTATCGAGCTCGAGCCGGCTTGTGTGCCTAATCGAGCTTTCTGTTTATATATTTTTTATTAATATATTAATCATAAATTTATATAATAATAATTACCATTTTATAAAGAAAAAAAATAACTAAATTATATGTATAATAATGATTATAGTTAATATAAATTAATTAATAAATACTAAACGAGTCGAGCTCGAGCTTGAAAAATTACATTCGAGCCGAGCTCGAGTTTTAGAAATAAAGCTCGAATCGAGCCGAGCTCGAGCTCAAGCTCGAGCTTTCATATGTTAAACGAGCTCGGGCTCGGCTCGGCTTGGCTTGTTTGCACCCCTAGTTTTGTGTAGGATGACTATAAATAGAGGCACCCGCACTCGGTCGTGGTTGGTCGCACATACAAGGAGATGGGGTCCACTGTCTTTTGAAATTGTGAATGGAACATGGAGTGTGCGACAATTACCAAAATAATGTATAGATTTCAACTTTTACACAATCAGATGGGTTGTGTGATTTGGGACAGAGAGGGTGTGCGGCCCAACTGGGATCTTGGTTAAGTGATTTCTTAAAAATAATAATAATAGCACTCATAATCATATGCATAATCAATTCATTTCCAATCAATAAATCATTTAAGCATATTGTCTTTGATATCAAATATCAACTAAACACGAAATGACACAAAATAGGAAAATAATATGAGGCGAAGCGTGAGTTGTCACAAATATAATCATGATATATGTTCTTTTCACTATTAAAGACATAATTTGAGTTCAATCATATTTGTACACGTTCTATTGATGTAAATAATTGTTCTTCAACAACAAAGTGATGTAATTAGTGTTTTGAAAATTGAATGCTGGTTCAGTTACAAGGATGCTTGCTAGCTTCTTCCTGTGCTATCAGACCGGTCAACCGATTCCATTTTCAAAACACAGTTCAAAATAATATCATTATATGTGATAGATATATTAAATAGAAGTTAACACAAAATGTTACATTTACTTAGCTTAAGTTTTAAGGAAAACAACAAATACTTGGAAATTACTACCACACTATATGTGGTCCACCAAGAAACCCAAAATGGCTGGTGTTTGGTTCGAATCTTATTGTAACATGACCGCGTTGCTTGTATTCTAAAATGAATTAAATTTAAAAACACTACAACAAAGAATTATTTAGCCTACATGTGAACTTGCTTGTACTGTCTCACCTTGTTTGGTTCACAAAATGTTAACATGTGACTGTTAGAATTATTGTTAAACTTTATTATGTTTATATTTATTCGAACTTGTATAAGTAGTAAATGATATGTATTCGAATCAAGGATGATAGCTTATGTATTTCGGTTTGATAAGCGGGTGATTTCGAATAACTGCCGGAGCAGTTATTCCCGCCATTTGAACCGCCAAAACTATGTCATATATATATGTTTTACCGGCAATGTATTCCGGTATCAAGACATTCAAGTTACACTCGAATTGTCCCTTATTCCCTGTTTGAATTTCCTGCATTCATACATATTTCTGAAACATGGATATTCAATTTGGTTCAATCTCGAACCAGAATCAAACCATGTCTCACACTTCCGCTGCAACCATGAAGTCTGATTCCCAGCATAGTGGTATCAGAGCATCGTTGGGAAAGAAGACCGAGATCAAACCCACTTCAACTATGTTGCCATGTCAACACTGCACAGACGAGGAGAACGATAAAGACAAACGAATTCCTCGAGTGAGAGTATGTTATTATTGTCACCAACCGGGGCACCAGATTTATTCTTGCAAGGAGAAAGAAAACGACAAGGTGACCCAACTAATTCATCAGGCGGTGAACACAGGAATACAGAAACAAGAAGGAGTGATCAATGATCATCAAGAGATGATTGTTGTCAGTACCGAGGGAGGGCTATGGAGCGACATCTGGTACGTTAGTTCTGTATTTACACATCCTATCACCGGAAACTTAAATGTGTTTAAACGCATTAAACACATTGTTGGGGTTGACACACGCTCTGGGGAAAACAATTTCTTATTTACCCGAGGGGTTGGGTCGGTTGAAATTAAATCAAGCAACGAAATCATGAGAATACAAAGTGTATTCTACTCACCGGAATTAGACCGGAACGTTTTGAGTATGGATCAGTTAACGTTGCAAGGCTACACCGTCAATAAGGCCGGTGACACTTGCAAAATCTATCCAATGTTCTCAATTCTCGTAAATAATTTCGTGAACGATGTGACTGGCCTGACAAAGGAAGAAGAAATCGGTTTAACTGAAAAACAGGGAATACTTGATGTAAGTGTTATTGATGATGAATTCAAAGAACGATATTTAAACTCTTATTTCGAAGAGTTAAATTTATCTTCACAAGAGACGGATTGGAGTTTGATGATCATCAAGGCCATGGAGTTTCATGAATTCGCTGACTGCAAAGCTTTACTGGATATGATCGATGATAGAGAGTTTGTATTCAAATCATGGTTGCAAAAGTCGCTAGGCGCTCCCTTGTCGGTCGACCGGGGAGTTGAGAGTACTCGGCCTAGGCGGAGAGTACACGAGGAGTACTCGGACATGCCAAATTATAAAGAAATAAGTTTTCAGAAATTAAATATATGTCAAATAGCATAAATTTACTAATATTTATAACAAAATACGTGAAATTGATATTTATTCTTTAATATTATAGGCATAAAAATTATGGTTTATTTTATTTTAAGTTAAACTCCGCCCGAGTTGACCTACTAGATCTGATTTTGGCCGATGTTGACCGCATTTGATCGATTCCGAGTAATTAGTCGGAGTTGAAGAAAGTCGCCTCGGCAGCTTACCTTGTAGCGACTACTCAGGGAGTACTCGGCCTTGGAGACCTTGTTTTACAACCATGATTCAAATATAAACACACTTTGGAGGCAAAATTCGAGGAGATGGTGAAGTGGTTCCTGAACGTCTATATGGGAATATCTTCAAGACCAGTCCCTCCATATGCTCCAAACAAAAGGAAAATAGATCTGCTAGGGTTGTACGTGTTGGTGGAAAGAGATGGCGGCTATCGGGATGTCACAAGTGAAAATTATGGCCGGTGATAGCGAAGGATTTAGGATTTGATTACCAAGACGGCGATTACATGAGGATTATCTATGCTATGCATCTCGCGACATCTTAGAGTATTATTACAGGTTTAAAACGGTTCAAGAAAAGGTTAATGACATGGAGATGGTGAATGAAGGAGAAGGTTCCTCTCACGGCTGCCATGTGAGAAGGTAAAGTGCAGGTGATGTTCATGATGATGCTGCTTCAGCTCACTACGCTATCTTCACCGGAAACGAATGGAAAGATGACTAGAATCTTCAAAAGAAAAAGGAAGCGGTTCAATTTCAATCATGTGAGGAAATATGTTGAAGAAGCCAACCGGAGTGTTATGCAGCATACTCCGAAACATAACTAAAGTTTAAGGGGGTTATGTTAGAATTATTGTTAAACTTTATTATGTTTATATTTATTCGAACTTGTATAAGTAGTAAATGATATGTATTCGAATCAAGGATGATAGCTTATGTATTTCGGTTTGATAAGCGGGTGATTTCGAATAACTGCCGGAGTAGTTATTCCCGCCATTTGAACCGCCAAAACTATGTCATATATATATGTTTTACTGGAAATGTATTCCGGTATCAAGACATTCAAGTTACACTCGAATTGTCCCTTATTCCCTGTTTGAATTTCCTGCATTCATACATATTTCCGAAATGTGGATATTCAATTCGGTTCAATCTCGAACAAGAATCAATCCATGTCTCACACTTCCGCTGCAACCATGAAGTCTGATTCCCAACAGTGACAAAATGTAGGTCCACTCGGAGGATCAAGTTAACCTACTTCCTTGTTCTACGACACAAACACAAGTGCGGAATCCAATTGCATGTGTAAACCAAGCAAAGAACACAAAATACAAGAAGAGGATTCAATGATTAAAGCTCAAAGTGTATTAACCAGAAAAGTATCAGTACAATATTACAATAAGTCTCTCAACTTTCTGGTATGTGCTCTCATTTGTTAACAGGGTGCTGCAAGTCACCTTTTATAGTCAAGTACAAAAGCAAACCCACGTAAGAGTTCTGGGCCCAGACATCATCCCAAAGCCTACGAAACATTTAGATATTTCTTCCTTGTATCCACGAGAAGCCAAGGTTCATGAAACATTGAGGTGTTTCATGAGATCCAACTTCAATGAATAACCAATGGACGAACTAGGTTCTATGCTGGTTGATGTTTTTCGTGAGGATACATGCTTCGTGGTCTTCATGATATACATGGTCTTTCGTGGGATAAGCTTCACATGCAGATCTTGCAGATACAAATTAACAGCAGCATAACAGATTACTATCATCTAACAAAAGCACATGCGTAACTGTTTTACATCACGTACAAAGTCAAGATTGTTTCAAGACAAGATGGAGGATAACATGCTTCGGTGTTCACTTCGTAACGTATTCGAACCGAAACGAGTTACATCCACGAATATGTATCAACAAACTCCCCCTGGATGCTGCTCGTGATGGTTCGTTCTTCACATTGTCGGATCTTCAAAGTATTAATGTGTCACTGTTAGGAGGTGCATCAACAAACTCCCCATTGAACGTTGCTCGTGAGACGTTGATCCTCAAATCTTTAGATCCTTGTCGTGTTAATGAGTGGTCAGCTGCAACTTGATCATCTTGATCCTCTGATTGCATCCATGCCGTGTCTTCATTCCAAAGCGTATCATCTAACACGTTCTCTTTGCCTTTAGCTAGTTTGGATGCCGCATCTGCACACACAACAGAGGTAAACGCGTAATGAGAACAACCGTTTGGAATATAATCAACATAAACAAACGACACGTATATGACCAACTCTCAATCAACTACCAACCGACAACAGTTTGAAAGTTTAAAAATTGATCAATTTTAGATTTTAACTTTCAAAACTTGTTAACTTCGACCATTTATGAAGATGCAATTATTTTAGGTTTCAATCAGGTTTCAGGTGGAAAAGACTCGAGATCCAACATCGGGCAATCAAAAATATAATAGAAACAAAATATTTTTGGTTTTTATAAATTTATATTAAAACACACCTAAAATCTTTTTGGTATTTTTGAATATTTCAAATGTAAAGACGGAAAGAAGTAAATAAATATATACAGAGATGCAGAAACGGAGAAATGTAAATAAATATTTACAGACATTCTTTTTGCGAGTTTCGAAGGTAAGAGAATCATATCAGTGTATGGTCATGCCAAAACGCTCTTGTTGTTCATTAGTTAATATTTAGATAAGCATCCTATAACGATTATCGGTATTGTTGTCCACATAAGCTCAGCTTATCAGATGTACTCAAAGTTAGGGGATACGATTAAGGTATGATTTATACTTACCGAACGGTGTTCATCCACACACGACACATTCCCGTATCATGGTATGCACGAGAGTTCATCTTACTGGTGAGTATACCATTTATCATCTGTTTTCAACATATATGATGTGAGATACACACTTATTTAAGGATGAATACAAGCCCCATGTGATAAAATCACTTATTAGTGAGGAACTTGGTATTCAATGCATGCAGGGCACGAGAGCAAGTCTGTGAACAGGTTAGTAACATCATACCGACAAAGAGACGAACTTGACTCTCGGATGATAAATGTGATTTAGAATCACTTATTCGGGGGTGAATGTGAAATTTTATCACTTATTGATGGTCGTATGCATCATGTATTATACACATGTATGTATGATATGTACACGTATGTATGGTATCATGGAAGTTCTAGACTTACGTCCTTGTTGTATTCGGTAAAAGAATCAACCATGATACCCAGATGATAAACAACATAAAGACCACGTATCTCAAAACCTCGGCAATCTATCAAACAAAATTTTGGTACCAAGACCATATGCCAATGAGCGGTTCCCACACGGTCTTCATTCAATTTAGGTTTATATCACCCTGCACACTTTAAAATGCTAGTGAGCCTACCAATACATCTTATACAGAGCTGCTTATCGTTTTTCATTTTAAGTTCAAAGGGGTTTCGATAGACCACTGATGTACTATCATTTTCTCTTTTGCTCACCAGGAAACTCATTTTTGTTTTTCTATTGTTTTTGTGTTTTTTAAATTTTTTGATGTTTTTGTATTTTTCTTTTGGAATTTACTCCCCCTAAAATTCAAAAAGTACGGTAAATTAAAAACACAAATAGATATTTACAATAACGATTTTACGATGTCGGTTCACTCTTGCTTGACCTTAGTGTCGTTTACCATTAATAAAAAGTCAAATCGTGATTTGTCAAAATTTTGGTAAAAATGTCGGCACGTTGGTCATCGGTGTGGACCTTAACAACATCTATAAGTCTTTTATCACGTATGAAGTGATATTTAATCGTGATGTGTTTGGTCTTTGAATGCTGCACAAGATTTCTAGTGATCTGTAAGGCAACAGAATTATCAACGAAAATAGGAGTAGATAGGAATTCAAAACCGTAGTCGCGCATTTGTTGTTGGATCCACAGAACTTGGGAGTAACAACTTGAGGCAGCAATGTACTCGGCTTCACAAGTTGATGTAGCGACACAAGTCTACTTCTTGCACTTCCATGCGACCAGGCGATTTCCTAAAAACTGACATCCAGCAACTGTGGATTTGCCGTCGATTTTGCAGCCACCAAATTCAGAATCACTGAACGCGATCAAGTTGAAGCTATCATCTCTAGGGTACCAGAGACCGGTGTCCAGGCAACCCTTCAAATAGCGAAAAACCCTTTTTACAGCTGCTAGATGTGAGGCCTTCGGGTTGGCTTGATATCGGGTGAGCAGACATGTAGGATACATTATGTCGAGCCTCGAGGCTGTGAGATACATAAGAGATCCAATCATCGCGCAGTAAATTGAAGAGCTAACGCTTTTACCCTTTAAGTCCAGAGTAATCTCATGATTCCGCGGAAGTGGGGTACCAATGGGCGTCGCTTCGGACATCTGGAACCGGCTCAAGATGTCACCGATGTATTTAGTCTGATGGATGAATATCCCGGACTCCATTTGTTGAACTTGTAGGACCAAAAAGAAGTTCATTTCCCCCATGGCTCTCATCTCAAATTTCTCCTGCATAACACGCTCGAAGTCCCTACATAAAACATCGTTAGTTGAACCAAAATTATTATCATCTACGTATACCTAAACCAATAGAAGATCTCCATCCTTTTCTTTGATGAGAAGAGTGCAATCGATAAGACCTCGGCGAAAACCATTATCCAGAAGATAGTTAGATAAGGTTGCATACCAAGCTCTCGGTGCTTGATGTAATTTGTAGAGAGCTTTGTTGAGCAACCAAACCCGATTAGGATGAATAGGATCCTCAAAACCTGGAGGTTGTTCGACATACACCTCTTCTTCAACCACACCATGTAGAAATGCACTTTTCACGTCCATTTGATAAACCTTGAATCCTTTGAAGGAAGCATAGGCTAGAAAGATCCGAATAGCTTAAAGACGTGCAACTGGTGCAAAAACTTCGTTGTAGTCTATCCCTTCTACCTGACGAAACCCTTGAACAACTAATCTCTCCTTGTTTCAGACGACTACTCCACGGTCATCCTTTTTTCATTTGAAAACCCAACGGGTGCCAATCTTCTTGTAGTTCTCAAGTTTTCAACCAGTTTCCAGACACCTAGCTTCTGGAATTGTTGCAGTTCCTCCTGCATAGCTTCCACCCAAGAATTATCCTTTATGTCTTCTTTCCAAGACCTTGGCTCTTCTTGTGGGACATAACACGCGAAGGACCAATCATTCTACAAACCCGATTCTCTAATTGCTGCATACAAGCCAGCATTATTATTGTTTCTCAACTGATTCCTCGTCTGCACGCCACTTTGAACATTACCAATGATGTTTTGTTGAGGATGGGTATTATGGATTCTCATTTCTGGATTATCCGGAACTAGAATATTTGTACCCAGATTGTTGAAGTTGAGATCAACAACCAAGTCAATACCCTGAACTGGCGAAAAGGATGATGCAGTAGCTTCAGCTGTTTTAGGGCAGTCCATTTGGGGTGTAGCCTCAGAAGTACCATGCACAACTGTTGCAGGAACTTCCTGGTCTGCATCGAGAAATTCATCATCCTCTGAAGATTCATTCAGTTTAGCAGCATCGTGAAAATCCTCATTCTCGAGAGCATTATTGTTAACTGACGATGATTCTTGATTGTTGACAATAATTGGACGAACCAACTGTGAATCTGTTGCGTTGTCACTCTCGAAAAAACATCTGTGCCGCAGCATCCACTACATCTTCTTTAATATTGATCAAGTTGAAAAAGCCATCATACTTAAACATCCATGGCTGACCAGGACATCTGACTGGCAAAGTGTGACTTTGTACTCTGACTTCAGACCATTCCTCGATCCTTTTTGTATCGAGATTCCAAACTCTTAAATTCAGGGTGGCATACCCAAGAAAGTATCCCTCAATTGCTTTTGCCCTAAACTTTCCATTCGGATCGATCATAATGCAAGGATCCCAAACGGTTCAAGAAATTGTAAGTCTGGTTTCCGTTTGTGCAGTAGCTCAAAGCAGGTCTTGTTATGTCTTTTTACTATAAGGACTTGGTTCATCGTGTAACATGCAGAGGCCACAACTTCACTCTATAATGGAATGGGCAACTATGACTCTAACAACATAGTCCTTGCAGTTTCGATGAATGTTCGGTTCTTACGTTCTACGACGCCATTTTGTTGAGGAGTGTATCTTTCACTGAATACATGAAGAATACCTGTTGGTCCCAGTTTGGACTTAAAAACTTCTTTTCACGTAATATGACAAATGATTTCAGTAGATGTGAAAAAGTGTGCGGAAATGGAAATCGGAATTTCAAGAAATAAGACCTACAGAATTATCAAGTTTATATCACTATGAAACAAAATGGTTTACAAGGTGATTGTAAGATTATTATCTAATACAAATGAATACTTGAATTCTGCGGGTGAGAGGGCAATGGAGTTTATAGTATGTATTGAATGCTAAGCTTAACTCATTGTCTTCTGCTTGGTGAGCCTTCTATTTATAGAAGGCTGAATACATGAATAAACATTTGTTTATTCATGTAAAAGTCCTGCATAAAGTAACAATTTGACATATTCATTGAATCCAACATTCAAGTTGCCTTTGTCATCATGAGATCTAATAATGTCAATTTGCTTCGGTTAGGGTGGCAGGATAGAGCTGATTTATAGACAAGTGGGGAATCTTATCAGAATTTCTGATAAACCACTTCATCAGAAATTCTGGTGAACAAATCATCAGAAAATCTGATGATCAGAATCGTCAGAAACTAATGATATTTCATCAGAAATATCATCAGATCCATCAGAAATGACCTTCTTTGATAATCTTCTTCAGCTTTTGATCAACTTGTGATTCTTTGAAGTAGATGTTGTTCATTTCAGTTGTCCTATCCGATCTTCTTCTTCTTGTTGTGATCTTCAGGACTGTTGTCTTCTTCATAGATCAAGTTGAATCTGATTTTCTTCAATAGATACAAATAAAGTTTCCTAACAGTTTCCCCCTAAGTATTGTAAGAAAATTAACTATCTCTATGTCTAACATAAACAACTTTCAACTAATCATTGAAACAAAAGTTCAGACAACTAAGTTCAGAAACATAATCAAACCAACCGTTATTCAAAACAGACAGAAATAAAATATTGTTTCTCAAAAACAGAAATTTAATCTCATCAATTCATTAATTGATCTTCACTCCACTTCTGTATTTATCTCCTGGTTTCAGCCTTTTCTTGTGATTAATTTCCTTTTGAGTTTCCTTGTAAAGTTCTTTGTACCATCCTCTAGATTCCATCCACCTTTCTATGCAATCTTAAATTGTTTTTCTCAGCTGCTCATTGTTCTTTCCATTCTTCTTGAGCTGCTCTTGTTTCTCATTCATGCAGTTCTTTATATAATTCTGAACAGAGCTTTCTCATTATGAGCATCTTTGAAGACCACACACATTTCTGGTTTGTCAAAGATTGCTCCAGTTCTCACTATTTTAGAAGGAATTTCAGCTGGAATTGTGTTGTTCGGAGGAGGTGTTAGAACCTTGTTGCTATACTCAAAATTGATACATAAATCAAAATCTGCCAGTGTAGCCCTTTTATATAACTTTTCTCCTACACTTTTGATGTTGTCAAGGGCTCTTCTGATCACAACTGAACCACTTTTCTCACTATCAATGATATTCTTCATTTTGACTATTCCCAGTGGGTGAATATCATCAGCCAGATTTCCATCAGTAACTTTTTGTTCACTGTTATCTTTTCTGATCAAGGTGTATTTGTTCTGTCCTTCATTCCCTAAGACACCTCCTCCAGTGGTTAAAGTGTTGATTCTTTCAATAGAGACTATTGGATTGGTCATTGGTTTCTGCAGAACTTCCTAGCTTCCATTATTCCTGACTTGAACAATATATTTTCTCATCGGAGAGAGTGGCCTTCTTGGGTTGTCTTCTTTACCTTTCCAGTAGTAGTGCTTCAGGTGTTCTTCAGGGTACATGATTGTGTGTAAATCACCTTTCACCGCTTCTATTTCTTTGAGATTTCCATCTGAATCTTCTCTAATTACTTTTCTTGACCTTTTTGAAGAGGTTACTTCATGTTCCATTATTCTCTTCTCTTTTTATCTATTTTTATGCTGAATTTTGTTTCTCCTGTGAGAGTTGTGGAAGAAGATTGAACTGGAACATGTTCTTTCTGTTGGACCCTTGAAGTATCTGGCTTTAGGATGTTTGGTGGAGGACCCATGAGTAACTTTGGCTTACTAGGAGGAGGACCCATGAGCGGCTTCTGTTTTTGAGTTGTTGGTGTTTCTGATTGTTTGGTTTGATCTTGTTGAATGATTTCTGGTTGTTTGAGTTTTTGTTGAGAAGATTTTGGTATTTCTGCTTGTTTTTCTTGTGGTATTGGGGCTTTCAGTTCATAAACATCGAGTTTTGCCAGTCTGGCAACATTGTACTCTAACCTCTTTACCAACAGATGAACATCAGCAAGAGCTTGAGTATTTGATTCTTCTTGTTTCTTCATTCTCTGAAATTCAAATTTATTCTGATTTTTCTGTGCAGACAATTCCACTATCAGCTTCTCAAGAGCCTCAACCATGCTACTGTTGTTGGCTCTGAGGAACTGAATTTCTTCAAAGATTCTTCCAGAACTTAAGCTTTCCCCAGCACTTGCAACCTCAGCCATCTGTTTCTTGATTTCTTGCAATTCATTAAGAGCTTTATTGAATTCTGGTGAGCTCTCTCTGTTTTCTGATGACTCTTGTAGTTTGTTGAGGACTGCAGAGTTGTCTTCTGTTTGCTTCTGCACAACTTTGTAAGGTGAATCTTCTGGTATGAGATTCATCATTCTTTCTGACAGAACAGGCACATCATGATCTGACTTCCAAGACCCTCCTGCAGGCCAAGGTTTCATGATTTCTGTACTCCACATATTTTCTGATGCTGGAATTTCTAGGTTCCTTTCAGAAAATGCATAAAAAATTATGAGTGACAGAAATATGGGAAAAGGCAGATGAGAATCTATCCTTCCAGTGTTAGTCAGAATTGTTCTTCTGATCAGATTAAATATTTCTGTTCCAAAATCAATATTCAATCCACTAATGAGACTGAACATGATTGTTAGAACATTCATATTTATCTGATCTGTATCTCCAATTTTTGATGATAAACACTTGTTCAGAATTTCCATTAATACTTGCCCGAAGGCAGGTAGCTGATTCCTCTTGAATTCATTGATTTTTGAGTTCTTTGTTTTGTAACCCATAACTACATCAAGTAGTGAAAACATATCTTCCTTCTCTGGTGTATCTTCACAGCTTTGGCTTAAGGGTAGTTCCAAACTTTCCCTTAATTTCTCCGGTGAGATTGTAAGGAAGATATCTCCCCACACATGTGCTATAAGCTCAGTTTGATTTGAGAGATTGAGAGTCTTTACAACTTGTTGTATAAGTTTTTCTGGCACCTCTCTTGTCTTTGTTAGAGCATGAGCTATTGGGCATCTGGTCAGAAATTCAATCAGGATTTGACACTTTGTATCATATTCTTCAATATTATCATTCATCGCTTCATTGTTGCTCTTTAATGGAAGAAATTCAGCTTCGGTAATGAAGGGAACAAAGTGTTCAACTGGTGGCATATTGATGTTGATGGCAGCCATTGAGAATTTGGGTTTTTGCTTCGCAAAAGGGTTTTTAGGGTTTTAAGTTTGAAGGTTGAAGATGGAGGTCTGTTAGGATCTGAGGCTCTCATGATTGTGCTTGTTTGTGAGATTTGAACAATTCAACGAGTATGAAACAATGTAAAGTGCAGCGGAAATGAAAACAAACTTTGTAAACACAATCAAAGGAGAAAATAGTTTGATAAACATTTGCTTCTCATAGAGTTGAATGATTTACAATTCAAAGCGAAAGATTACAGTGAAAGCTTACAAACTAAACTCCCCTTCAGCCTGATACTCCAAGGTTGGTTGCACAAGATGAAAGGATTAGACATGAGGAGAAGAACTCGCTCAGTCAATCAAATGTAACAGTACAGGGTACTGCTCCATTTATAGGCAAACCAAACCACTGAAGAATCTCAGCTGACGTCACCATGAAAGTGACATCTAACAACCTAACAACCTATAAGCACTGATCTATAACTACTGATCATACAGACACTGAATACATACTAACTACTGATGTATAAACACTGATTCTTCATTCCACTGATGTAGTCAACCACTGATGTCTAAGCATCAGTACTTCCTTCAAAGGGTGATCAGACCTTGAATGGGCAGTGTTTTAACTCTTTCAGCAGTGCTTGAATTCCGTCAGTAGATTGAGCTTCAGCCTTTAATCTTCATCAGTACTTTAGTGTGGTCAGCAGTTGCAAGGCGGCAGTTGTATAGGACAGTGGTTTGGCCATCAGATGTTCTTCAAATCACTTCCAAAGGGAAAGTCTAATGTAAACAGCTGCTTATTATGGATCCACTGCCCTGATCCGATTTTGGCTTTACATCATCTGTTCCTCTGGTAGGGTTCAATCCCAACAATCTCCCCCTGGAACAGATGATGCCAAAACCCTTCATTATTCTGGATCTTTATTACCTCATCAACAATTCACTAATTTGACCTTTAATCTGTAGTTCAAAGTCCAGGGAAATTGTATCATCCTCATCCCTGCAAAGTGTAAGCTCAAGGAGATCTTGCAGATCTTCAACACCCGGGCCCAGTGCTTGTTCCCTTGATATGTGCTTCACTACACCATTAGATCTGAGCAAAGTCAATACATGGGTCTTTTGATCAGACTTCCACTTTAGTATTTTTGAACCTAATGGGTTTCTTGGGAGAGGTTTATTTGCAGATGAGTTTGGAGATGGTGGCCTGGTAAGGACTGCATGGGCAGAGTCTGCAACCTTTGATGACTCAGGATTTTCAGCCAGCATTTGTTGAAGAACCATTTTTATAATGTAATCTTCTGCTGCTTTATCCTGTGCTGTCTCTTCATCCATCTGCTTTTGTTTCCTTCTTTGATAAAGGATGGTAGCAGGTGGAGTTTGAGTTGGTGGTGATGTAGGTGGTTGATTTTGTGGAGATGGCAGTGGTTTGGATAGTGGGTGACTGACTAACAGTTGTTGAAACAACTGGTGTTTCACCACTATTGCCATTACATCAGATGTTGTAACATCTGTTGTCTTCTGCTTTTTAGCAGGAGATGATGGTAGTGATGAGGTGGTTTTTGGTGGTGATGTGTTGAAGTAGTGGTGGCAGTTGTTTGGGTGACAGATGTTGTTAATGGTGGAGGTGTAAGTGATTTTGTGGGAACAGAAGTTGTGGTTGAAGTAGTAACTGGCTTAGTTTTAGAAGCTGTGGTGGTTGATTGCCTTGTTTTTCTAACAGAACTCTTCTTTAATGAAGTACCAACCTCTTCTTTTTCTTTTTGCAGAACTATCTTTTTCTCAACCAAAGCTCTGCTCTCATCCCTTACCCTTTTATTATCAGCAGTGGTTTTGAGACCAGCTGAATTGACTTGACTTTGAACGATCCTCATTTGTGTATCTTCATCATCTGCTTTGAATTTTCAGGGTTTCATCACCTCCCTTTTCCTTTTCTTTGACAGATGTTTCAGCAGAAGTTACTGAAAGATTTTCCTCAGAGTCGTTTATCTCCCCCTTTTTGGCATCATCAACTCTTTCGAAGATAGTGCAGGGGTTGAAACAAATTCCACAGCTCATCTGGAGTAGGAGCAGATGATGGAGTAGCTATTGGAGGTGGTGCAGCAGTGGATGATACCGTTTGTGCTTTCAACAACTGTTGCAGCATGTCTTTGATTTCTGTAACAGATTTATCCAGTTCATCAATTCTAGCCGTCAATTCTTGGTACATTAAACCATCACCCAACTTAATGGGGTCATCTGATTTCCCACTAGCAGTGGTTGTAACAGTGGTTGATTGAGGAAATGTATCCCAAAAATCATCCACTGTTGCCCCTTGTTCTCGGTACCGGGGACTTCTTTCTTCAAGATGAGAAACACTTTTTAGTGAACCAGTAAACACTGGACACACAAGTGGTCCCCGAGAAGAAATTGCCTCCAAGGAAGTCTTATTGATGTAACCACTGTCCAAATGCAAACCAGTAGGTTCAGCACTTGTAGTGACTGCTTCACTTGGACTATCACCAAGAGTTACTTGTAACTCTAGGGATGTAACCTCCTCAGTTGTTGCTGGGATAGCAAAGGTATAAGCATCAGACTCAGTCACTTGTTGGAATATGCTCTCAGTGATAGGTGGTTAAGAGGAACTGATTTATGTCTGAGTTATATCCAAAGCATGTAACAAGGTCATTATTGATGGTGGTATTTATGAAGTGAGGATATAGGATGAAAGAGAGTTTGCCCCGGGAGGAGGGCTGTGGAAGTTAGATTTAAGTGAATCCATTGCTTCATAAGATGGCGTCCCTGTGCTTACAACCTGTTCTTTTTGTGAAGAAGCATGAGGAGTTTTAGGCTGGGGTTGAGATCTTTCTACCATCTGCTGTGAGGAAGTAGCAGCAGTGGTTTCTAGTGACTTTTGTGTTGTCACTGGCAGTTGCTCTGGGATCTCATCTTCCAGAGTTGCCTTTATTGTAGGTTTGGTGGGCTTTTTGGATGATGTCTTTTTGGTGGTTTTAGGTGTGGGTTTCACAGCAGTTGTGTTACTGCTGTGATCACCTTGAGCAGTGGGCTCAGCAGCAGGTGCCTGAGGAGCAGTGGTAGCTGCTAAAGTCTGCTCAGGAGCCTCTGCTTTTGTTTTTTTTTTTTTTTTTTTTTTTTGATAGCCTTGTAAATGTTTCAGGTGTAAGGCCATTTATTTGAAAAATGAACATGGCATCTGATGCACACAACTGTTGAATAACATCTGTCCACGTGTAACCACTGTTGTAAATCAGTGTTTTGCACAATCAGAGAATACACTTTGGCAGTGGATAGATTTTACTATTTAACAGAGTTTTAATGTCATCAGTGCTTTGAAAAGACTTTTAAGGATTTATTGAAAAATTCAATTTTAAACTATTTTTAAGGTTATTTTGATTTTTCTAAAAACATTTTTATGCTATTTACACATGGAACACAAGAAAGCTTGCTTTAATCCATGTTTAGCACTCCAATCATAGGGATCAAGTTTTTAACAGTAGATGCATCCAATTCTTAAATTTGTACATCTACTAACTGATCTTCAGGATGGACATGTTAAAGATAAAATCAAACCTTTTTATAGCAATCCCCCACAAGGTGGTGTCTGATGTCAGGTGATGATGGAGTGAGATATTGAATTTTTGATGATATATTTTAGCTACTTGACTGCCCTGCATAAAAACAATCTTTTGAGCATTTTATATCAAAATTCAATAACATATTGTGAGATGATGGATATTTGGGCTGTTCAGCATGTAGTATTTTCATAGTAATCTTCAGAGCAGTGGTTCTGCAACAATTGCCTGCTTATGCCCTTTTTGAGTATCACACATCTTGACAACAATGCTCCAACATATGCAATGTTTTTGAGGGTCCACTTTTTGCCAAAAAGATTAACATCCTCTGGCTGTGGAACAAGTTCCCAAACTTGTTTTTCCCTGAACTGTTGAAGCTCCTCTTCCTTGTCAACTACCCAACTTTCTGTCTTTAAGTGCCCCAAAGGTACATGACATGTTGATGGAATGGTAGATAGTCAAGAAGAAGACAAAGGTTTTAGGATAACCTTTTTATAAGAATCCCTTTCAAATGATGTTGTCAAGTGAATGGAAACATGGATGAGGTTTAAGATGGAACTTATGTTCAAAAGGTGAGGCTACAGATGTGAATCATCTGAGCTAACAATTGTTGGTGACTTTAATGATCCAGCAGCTGTTTGAAGGTGAAAATGGAGGAATAAAAGGAATTGGTGATGACCAGTGTTGATTTTTATCCACTGCTAGTAGATCTTTATCAACAGTGGTTGTGGACATGGAAATAGAGGTGAAGAGCTACTTTGGTCAAGCAATTGTTGAGGTAGCACCAAATTATGTATTATCCATTTTTGATGGATTTTTATCAGCAGTGGTTCGAGGAGGGTTAATGGTAAGGATTAGAAGGTTAATTTGGTCAGCAACTGTTGGTATATCAGTGGATGAGCTTTAACAGCTGTTTTGTACATCTGCTGCTCAGATGAAGTAAATGATTTTGTCCTGTGATATCACAGTATCATGTCCAACATCTGTTAATGGTGATTATGAGTTATCTGCAGAATGAAAAACTTGACAAAACACATTTTAGATGCAAGTTACCAAGATTAACATATTAGCAGAGTTTTCAGGGATTTGCATTCAAGGTTTTACCACTCATTTATTTCAGGTTTTAAACATTGTATAGATCTTGACAGTGGTTGAGTATCCCAGATGAAGGCAACCTTTTACTTTGACCACCCATTTTGTGTTCTATCTTTTTGAATAAAACATGAGTAGTCAAGTATTTTAAGGTCTGTTAGCAATCAAACTTTGATCTGTGAAGGAAACTTGAGTTTGAAATGACCTTAACTATTTCACCATCTCCTTTTGATCTATTTTCAAGGAAAGTATCACCCTAAGTTAAAATACAAGGGTTCTACATCCAGAGCAGTTGTTTGAACTTTTACTATCTAAAACAAGTAAAAGTACAAAAATATATCATTCTGAAAAAAAATAAGGAATAATATATCCTGTTTTATTGAGAAAAACCTTTTAAAAATTTTTAAAGGTTATTCTGAAAATGATATCAAAAAGGATCTGGTACATTTTTTAATAAAACTCATAGTCATATCATTCTCAAGTCTTATGAAAATGGTCAATGATTTGAATAACCACTGTTTGAGACCATTTCTTTGTCAATTGATTGCTAAAATGAGGAGACATGTACACATAAGTTTTGAAAGTCTTGTTATAGACTTCGTTACCATGTGATGACACTGAAAACTTTTGTCTAGTCCTCTTTGTAAGTTTAATCACTGGTGATACTTTTGTTACCTGAATTTCCCTGAATCAATGAATGCACATAGTTGCTTGATGACCATTATTCACCCAATTTTGGACTCTTAAGTGTTTTATGTTTATACTCTTTTCTTTTGATTTCAAAATTTTTAAGATAAACACACTTTTGAGTTTTTGTAATTTTTCTTCTTTCCCTTTTTACCCTTTCCATAGAAAAGTATTGAAACTTTTACTGGAAGGTTTTCAAGGAAAGAATACTCAATCCAAAATCATTTTCAGCAATGTTTTGAGAGATTTGGTCATTTTTGCACATGCTTATGCCAAATTTCACATTACTCATGATCTGGACACCATAGACTACTGATTTTCTTAATGTATTCTTAACACGATTGATTTTGGTCCTTTTAGAGGATTCTCAACCTGTTTTTCAATACATAAGATCTAAATAACTAAAGTTTTAATTTCCCTCTCTTTATGTTAACAAAAACACTAATGCTTCTATTTGAGCATAGATCTCTGTTGACATGAGGTGAACACCTTAGAAGCAGTCATGATGGAATCAACATAGTTTTTCAAACATAAACACTGAATTTATGGTGATTTGATTCACAATAATCCAGCGTTACATAACACCTATGTGATGAATAACATCTTGGTTGTTTTACAGAGCTTTTGATTAATCACTTTGAACATGATTTCTCGTTACTCTGTTTTTCAACTAAATACAATCAACCTTAGTATCAATGAATTTTGAGCTGAACTGTTATGTCAAATTGATTGTTAGATCGAATTTGACTGTCCAAGCTCTGATACCAATTGTTAGGATCTGAGGCTCTCATGATTGTGCTTGTTTGTGAGATTTGAACAATTCAACGAGTATGAAACAATGTAAAGTGCAGCGGAAATGAAAACAAACTTTGTAAACACAATCAAAGGAGAAAATAGTTTGATAAACATTTGTTTCTCATAGAGTTGAATGATTTACAATTCAAAGCGAAAGATTACAGTGAAAGCTTACAAACTAAACTCCCCTTCAGCCTGATACCCCAAGGTTGGTTGCACAAGATGAAAGGATTAGACATGAGGAGAAGAACTCGCTCAGTCAATCAAATGTAACAGTACAGGGTACTGCTCCATTTATAGGCAAACCAAACCACTGAAGAATCTCAGCTGACGTCACCATGAAAGTGACATCTAACAACCTAACAACCTATAAGCACTGATCTATAACTACTGATCATACAGACACTGAATACATACTAACTACTGATGTATAAACACTGATTCTTCATTCCACTGATGTAGTCAACCACTGATGTCTAAGCATCAGTGCTTCCTTCAAAGGGTGATCAGACCTTGAATGGGCAGTGTTTTAACTCTTTCAGCAGTGCTTGAATTCCGTCAGTAGATTGAGCTTCAGCCTTTAATCTTCATCAGTACTTTAGTGTGGTCAGCAGTTGCAAGGCGGCAGTTGTATAGGACAGTGGTTTGGCCATCAGATGTTCTTCAAATCACTTCCAAAGGGAAAGTCTAATGTAAACAGCTGCTTATTATGGATCCACTGCCCTGATCCGGTTTTGGCTTTACATCATCTGTTCCTCTGGTAGGGTTCAATCCCAACAAGGTCTCTGTTTTTGAATGAGGTATTTATAGTGTTTTACGACAGAGATGATTGAGTGTTTTCCGTGGGTTGTTTGCATTCAAGGTGGTTAATGAGACCTTAATGATGTTTCTAATCCATTTGGGAAACAACCGTTTTTGAAGACCTTTGGTTTGTCTCTAATTCAATATCAATCTTTTAATGAGAATCAGAGGTTCCAAGGATTTAGCAGATAAACACTAATGTCCAACTTGCATATTTTCTTCATGTGGGACCCCTTTTGTTTTAAAAAGGTCCAATAGAAGCCCTTTTGAGATTCTGTATCTTCCCAAGTTTTCCTTTTGATGATTTATATCAGAAAATCTTTGAATAATATCTTTGAGAGATGGATTTTCTTCATAATTCATCAGAATGCATTTGATTCATATGTAGAAATTGAATCAAATTTTTTTATTTTTTTATTTTTTTTAGATGAGAGGGAATAAGTAGAGTTTGAGGTTTTAACTTACATTGCAATTCTGATCTCCACATCATTGTTCTGATTTCCAGAAAGTGTTGGTTATACAGCTTGTTCCAATCCTTAGAAAATAAATATTTTGAAAGAAACTTATTTCAAAAATTTAGTTGGTTATAAGTTTCTTTGAATCTGATTTAAAGCAATGTTTCCTGATGTTTCTTTCTGATGATTTGTCAAACTTCCCGGTTGTCAAGAGACTTTTCTGATAAAATTTTTGATCTTCTGATTCATTATCAGATTTTCTGGTCAGTTTTCTGATGTTAAACAGATTCTGATGATTTATTGGATTTTTTTTTTTTGAAAAATTATCATATTTTCTGATTGATCATCAGATTTTCTGAGTTTCACTAAATCTATCAGATTTTATTTGAGTTTCACCAGATTTTCCTTGTTTTTATCAGAAATGTTGTTTTAGTTCCCCCTTGATCTATTGTCTTGTTTTTGTGTTGTTTTTTTTTTTTTGAGTTAAAAGAAAAGAAGAAAAACAAATATATAAAGATATGAATATGCCATTAAACACCAAAAAAAAAAAAAAAAAAAAACTAACTAACAAACAAAACAAGCAAACAACAACTACTCCACCTTGAGTACATTGAACATGGCCTTCACATATAACCAGAGACAGGTTCTATGACCAGTGTGATTGTTTGATGGGACATGGGTAGGATCGCTGATGTTCTGTTGTAGCGCTAGTTCAGCCCTTGGATACCAGCTTCTTACTCCTCCGAAGTCCAGCTGACTGGTAATCACCTTGGTCACGAATCGAGGGTAGATCAGAAAAGGTTGACGGTCATGAATGTTAGCCACTAAGTCTCTCAAGAGAAACTTAGAAATGTTGTAAGGTTTTTCCTGTACAACTGCATGAATCACTTCCATCATCCTGAATGATAGCTCGTTGAAGTGTCCTATCTTCTTAGAGAAGCAGACACTAAGCTGTGTTACCAGGTACTGGAAAGGTGGTATGAAACCAGACTTGCTGATTTGCCTTGACACGTTGTATGTATGGTAGCCCATTTCCGTCAAGGTTTGTTGCACCGTTTTCTTATCCAGGAAGGTGTTTTCCTGATCATCACCCAACTGGAGGACTTCTCTGAGAGTCTCCTCCTTTAGGGTGATTTTAACCCTCATAACCTTACTTTCAATCCACATGGAAGTGCCACTGAGGATGATTTCTGCATTCCACCAGAACTCTTGAAGAAGATCTGGATAGATGGTGACATATGTAGACACAACAAAGCCCAAGGGACTTTGCATGATCATGTTATACACATACCTACAATCTTCCCATGTAGGTCCTTCCAAATTAGACCTAAGTCTAAGGTTATGATGTCTGTGAAGTGGGAGAGGAAAGAGAGAGTTTTTCATCATTGTTGGGTATTCCATTTTTCAAAACTAAGAAATTTTCTGATGAGGAGCTTTTGAAGAGAAGATTGTTTGGTGAAGAAAGTCTTTTTCTGGAAGTTAATATTTATAGATGAAAGTGATGGTTATACCATAAATGATATTAACAGCCAAAGATTTTCATTTTTATTTCAATCTCTTAATTTAAGACGATATCTGTTGCAGTGAGAATACGACAGTGAATATGACAGTCTACTTAAGCCTCGTGTGTGAGAGAGCATTGAATAGCTAGGCGGCTATGTTTATAGCCCCTAATCATTTTTGTGCCTACGTGTCTCTCAAACTTCTTATGAAAAAATGACGTTCCATGCATTGGTAGTATAAGAAAAATTCAATTGCAAAAATTTCTCTTGTGACGGTTGATTTTCTTTGCAGTGATATTTATCTTAATGCATGTTACCTTTCCCCCTTTTTGTTGTTTTTTTATTTAAAAAAAATACAAAAACAAAATATTTACAATTATGAATTTATACACATATCAGATATGTATAGAAATTTTGGATGATCTGTGATCATTCTGATTTTTCAGCAAGGTTTCTGATGTTGTATCAGAATTTCTGATAATCTTATCAGATTTTCTGATACTTCTTCAGATTTTCCGATAAATCATCACATTTATTGATGATTTATCAGATCTTCTGATATTCCATCAAATTGATGGATTTGTTTGTCAGAAACCTATTGATTTATTCTTTGATTATCAGAATTTTGATGTACATCAATTTGTGTCCTTTTGTTTTCAGAAAAATCTTCATCTTTTATATTAACTATGCCAAGTTTGCTGATTAAAAAATTGTGTCTCTTTTCATCAAGAGGTTTCATAAAGATATCAGCAATTTGGTTTTCAGTTGGAACAAAATACATTTCTATGTTACCTTTCTCAACATGATCTTTTATGAAGTGATATCTGACATCTATGTATTTGGTTCTTGAGTGATGAACTGGATTTTCTGTTATTGCAATTGCACTCTTTGAATCACATAGGATTGGTATTTTTGTCAGATTTACTCCATAGTCTCTCAGTTGAGTTTGCATCCACAGCACTTGTGAACAGCAACTTGCTGCTGCTACATATTCTGATTCTGCTGTTGATGTTGCAACACAGTTTTGTTTCTTGCTTGCCCAACATACCAATTTTTCTCCCAAGATTTGACATGCACTAGATGTGCTTTTTCTGTCAATCTTGCACCCTGCATAATCTGCATCTGTATATGCAATTAGTTCAAGGTTTGTATCCTTAGGACACCAGAGACCAAGATCTGATGTGCCTTTTAGATATTTGAAAACCCTTTTTACAGCTTTTAGGTGGGATTCTTTAGGATCACATTGATATCTGGTCAGAAAGCATGTTTCAAACATAATATCTGGTTTGTTTGCAGTTAAATATAGCAATGATCCTATCATCCCCGTATAGGTTTTAATATCTACACTTATTCCATCTTTATCAGAATCTAATTTGTTTCCTGTTGCCATGGGAGTTTTTGAAACAGAGCAATTTTCAAGTGAGTATTTTTGCAGAATTGTTTTCACATACTTTGATTGACTCAAGAATATTCCATCAATTCTTTGTTTTACTTGTAAACCTAAGAAAAAGGTTAACTCACCCATCATACTCATTTCAAAGTGGCTGGTCATTAACTTTTGAAACTTTTTACAGAAACTTTCATTTGTTGATCCAAATATAATGTCATCAACATATATCTGGACTAACAAAGTGTGACCTTCGTGTGTTTTGAGGAAAAGTGTTGTGTCAATAGTACCTTTAGTAAACCCAGAATTGAGTAAGAAGTTTGAGAGTGTTTCATACCAGGCTCTTGGAGCTTGCTTCAAACCATACAAGGCTTTGTTTAATCTGTAAACATTATTTTAAAATTTTGGATCAACAAAGCCTTCTGGTTGATGCACATAAACTTCTTCCTCAATTTTACCATTCAGGAAAACAGATTTTACATCCATTTGATAAACTTTGAAAACTTTGGATGCAGTATAAGCAAGAAAAATTCTTACTGCATCTAATCTAGCTACTGGTGCAAATGTTTCATCATAATCAATACCTTCTTGTTGGCAATAACCTTTGACCACTAACCTTGCTTTATTCCTGGTGATTATGCCATTTTCGTCTGATTTATTCCCGAATACCCATTTTGAGCCTATGACAGATTTATCATTTGGCTTGGCCACCAAATCCCATACCTTGCTCTTTTCAAACTGATCTAGTTCTTCTTGCATAGCTTGAATCCAGTCTGAATCATTTAGAGCTTCTTTGACAGTCTTAGGTTCTATTTTGCTTAAGAACCCAGCAAATGCACATTCATGTGTTGTTGCAAATCTTGTTCTTACGCCATCCGCTGGATTGCCAATGATGTCAGAAGGAACATGTCCTTTAATCCATCTTAACTTGTTGTTAAAAGTTGTTGGTTCGGATGGATTTGAAGTTTCCCCCTGAAAAGTTGCCTCAGTTGTATGTGGTGTATCAGAATTTTGGTGATCAGACATATTTTCATTGTTTTGATTCAAGATTTCTGATGCACTATTAATTTGTTCTGCAGGGTTAGTACATGAAATATCTATAGATTTGTTTGTGAGAGATTTCTCATGTTCTAAGAAATCTTCTGTTATCATTTCAAAGAGATGTTCATAATTTTCTTGTTTGTTAGAAAAATTTATTTCTTTCATGTATTCATCAGAAACCTCTGTTTCTGATGAGTCATCAAAAGAAACATACAGATTTTCTCTGATTGTCCTTGTGTTTAGAATGAAGATTCTATAAGCTTTTGAGGACAATAAATAACCAAGAAAGATACCCTTTTCTGCTTTTCTGTCAAATTTCTCAAGGCTTTCAAAATCATTGAAAACAAAACATCTACAACCAAATGTATGTAAAAATTTTACACTTGGAATTCTTCCATTGATAATGTTGTGTGGTGTTTTGTTGTGCCTTTTGTTGATTATGGTTCTGTTTTGGGTAAAACAGACATTTGCTATTGCTTCTGCCCAAAAATGAGTGGGCATTTTAGCATAAGCAAGCATTGTTCTGGCAGTTTCCACTATGGTTCTATTTTTTCTTTCAACCACCCCATTCTGTTGAGGTGTTCTGTGAGCAGAAAAATCATGAGAGATTCCTTTACACACAAGAAAGCTCTCAATTTTTGAATTCTTAAATTCTATCCCATTGTCTGATCTGATCCCTTTGACTGTTAGTTTTAACAGATTTTCGTTATTTTTGATAAAATTAATGATCAGATCAGGAGTTTCACTTTTCTTCCTTAAAAATTCTACCCATGTGTACCTAGAAAAATCATCTACTATTACTAGTATGTATTTCTTTCCAGAAAAGCTTTCTGTACTTATGGGTCCACACAAATCCATATGTAAAAGTTCCAAATTTTGTGTAATAGAAGACTCAAAAATTGATTTGTGTGAACTTCTTTTGGATTTTCCCATCTCACAAGCTTCACAAATTTTATCCTTCTTTGAGGATATCAAACGTAATCCTTTTACCAGACCTTTGCTTGCTAATTTGCTTAGGTTTTTGAAATTTAAGTGGGCTAACCTCTTGTGCCATAACCAACTACTACCCTTGTTGATTTTATGAAAACAAACATAATTTTGGATGTTTATTTTCTTCTTTGAAATCAAAATAGTAAATTGATTGCCTTATCCTTTTTCCACTTAGATAAATTTTATTATCATCCATACCTATTAACAAGCATTTTTCTGGTAAAAATGTTACCTGAAAACCTTTATCACAGAATTGAGCACAACTTAGCAGATTGTACTTTAAGCCTTCTACATAGGCTACTTTCTCTATGGTCAAACATCTATACCTTATGCATCCATATCCCATGATTCTCCCATTTACTCCATTTCCAAAATTTACCATTTTACCCAGCTTTGAAACAAAGTTGCTGAGTAAGCTCCTGTCCCCAGTCATGTGCTTGAAGCTTCCTGAGTCGCAGTACCAGATCTGCTGCACATAATGGTTCTGAAATGGAAAAGTTAGAGGGGTTTTGCTACCCAGATGAAGGGGTAAGGTCTCAAAAGCCTTCCAATAAATACCTGGGACCATACCACAACCTTGCCTTTCAGCCCTTTTACCTTGCGTGGCCGCGCACTGGTTTTACCAAAAGAAAGGATTAAGTTGCCAACAACAGTCAACAATTGCGCGCCCAAAGGAAATCATAAAGCCTTGCGCTTTTTCTCCATAAAACAAAGGATGAAAATCCTAAAATAAACACTTCCGCCTGATATCCAGACTTGGATATTATTTATGCAGATGACCCCACACGGTAAAGGGTCACACCAAATTACAGCAGTAATCTTCTAGAAAGAGTTCAATCGTGCACCACTAAGACGGTTATAACCGTCTGGACACGTGTCAACACCTCAGACGTCCCTGAAATCACAACGATAGCATGTAATTGGAGAGTAATCTCCACTTGATCACTTTCCACGTGGCATATCCCCAGCCATGGATCTACACAGCGATCCGTGTGCATTCACGTTGGATCAAGAAGTTTAAACGGAAGGAAATATAACCGCTCTTCTGTTAACTTTTCAATAACAGATTTTCCCTCTTAAAACTCCCGGCTATAAATAAGAGAACTACTCAGGTATGGAATTCAAGTTACACACACTTCTTCAATACATCTTCTTCTTCATAACCCATACTTATTCTCACACCGGAGTCGGGTCAATGAGAGAACCCCTTTCTCCCCTTGGCGAGGCTAACGGTGCTTCTTTTTTGCAGAGTGTTATCGGAGAAGAAGGTCAATTGCAAACGAATCAAATGAGAGAGAACAAACCCCTTTATGCAGATCCAAACCCCCTAGATAATTGATTCCGGTCGATTCATCTAGTGTTTCTTCATTGGTGCCCACCGTTTTTTCTCTGTTTCATCAGTTTTTCTCTTGTTTTTCGATTTACCTTGCTTCCATTTACATATGGAAGAAACGTCGTCGCATCGACAAACTGGCCATCGGCCAAACGTCGTAAACAATTTTCAAGTTGAAGGAATTCCAGAGGATGCCTCAGATGATAATGAGGTTCAATCCAATCGAGTAAACGACCCAGTCACTCCAGAGGTGTTACCATAAAACCCTGTTCACTCAATTCTGCCTCTAGGAGAAACCCCAATCTCCTGGTACGTCAGATCTCAAGGGGCTCTGAATGCAGTATACACACAGCTGTGTGCTCAAACTGCTACCTTGACTCAATCACGGAGACCAGGATCTTGTGCTAATGCTTCCCAACGGGAGGATACTTCTTACAAAAATACAGAGGTTTATGCCAGATCAACATCAAAACGTGAGTACACTCAGTCAGGAAGTCACCAGAGGGAGTATCAAGATGAACCAAACCCTCACCGTAGACAATCATTTCACACTAGGTTGGGTTCTCAACGAAATACCCACACCGATGAATCTGATCCAACCTACCGTTTAAGTGCAAATACCAGTGTGTTCAACCGGTTGCAGCCAAATTACAATAAATGCAGACCTCGTGCAGTTTATAACCCTGAGGCAGAGCACAACTATGACTTGATTTACCGCCCTGCGGAAGCAGCGGAAAATTCAAAGTTCATTATGGAAATAGCTTTGGCTCCGCTTGAGAAAGCTAAACTACCATCCAACATGGGTAAATTTAATGGGCTGACAGACCCCGATGACCACCTGAGAGTGTTTACCAGCGCAGGTCTGGTTGGGGGCTGGACCATCCCGTTATGGTGCCATCTGTTCGTACAGACCCTAACCGGTGCAACGAGAATCTGGTTCGATAACTTGCCAATCAGACAGGTCACATCGTGGAAAGATCTGCACGAAAAATTTCTAACGCATTTTAGTCAACAACGGCGTTCCATTCACGATACATCTGACGTAATGAACATTTGGCGCCATGATGACGAAAATCTGGAGGATTTTATCACCAGATACAACAAAGAGGTATTAGAGATTGGTGGTGTTCATGAGCAACTAATCCCCGCTCAATTCAAATACGCGGTTAGGTGCGATGACATGATTAAGGTCTTATCCGGTACAGAAGGCCTCCCAAAAAGTTGGGAAAAAGTAATGGCAGCGGCAAAAGTTTACGCTCAAACTGAAAAAAACCTAACCACAAATAGGCCACCACCACCACCACATAACATACCCGTGGACTTAGGTTCCACTGGCGGGAGAAAGTTAAAAAACCATGGCGTGATTCCGGCTCGTCTGAAGACGTCCGAGCAACGATCAACAAACTCACCGCACAGAGAGAGTCTAAACAGGAGAATAGGGAGAGGCACTGGACTCCCCTAACTAAGACCCTGGCGGAAGTCTTGAGTACTGAAGACTATCAATTCAAACCTCCGATCCCCATGAAAAATAAGCGTGGACAAGACCCGGCCCAATACTGCGAGTATCACAAGGACAGCGGGCATACCACTAACAACTGCATTTCTTTACGCACAGAAATAGAGAAAGCCCTCAAAAGCGGCGAGCTCACACATTTGCTCCAAAATGTGCGCAAAGAAATAAAGCAGATAACTCGGGGTGAGGAGGGCCCAAGCAAAAGGGCGAAAACTTAAGAGACAACTCTATGAATTCACAGCGCGAAAACATGAAACGAAGCGGGAAAGTTAGAGTAAGTTAAGTTTCTTATATTTATTTTAGCAAACTTTGTAATGGCCTCTGTGCCCTATCCCTAAATAAAAAAAAAAAGCAAAGTTTCTATTATTCTTGTGTTTCTTACAAAGTGCATGCAATTTCTTTTGGTAAGCGCAAAAACATTATGGTAAACACAAAAAACCAAATCTCATGAACAGTCAGTGATCATATCACACAAGACTATACGTTCACACATGAGCTTTATTCCAACTTCATTTGCCTTACCTAATAAAAGCAATTGTGCCCATGCAAAATATTGTAAAATCATCAAACAAACAAATAGAAACATCATGCTATTCTCAGCGCGCAAATACGACTTAAAACTATCAAACACGACAGTGTTTTAGTTACTTGCGCAACAGCCCACCAACAAAAAGAGGGATATACATCCCAAATATTACAAGGAAAGTGTTCAATACATTTTCAACCTACGCTAAATCTTCACCCTCATCCGGAAAGATTTCCTTTAGTTGTGCCACGTGATCGTCAGATTGCAGCGCAACATTTATCTGATCCATAACTGGAAGTTGCAAGTTGTTAAATTCCGTTTTCAAAGCATCAAGCGCAGCATTAGTATCCATGCCATAAGTAGCAGATTTGCTGAGATCCCAATCAACCTTCAAAGCACTATTTACATGATGCGAACATTCAGCATATCCTTGGGCATACCCATCTTTTCGCGCAGCAACAACTAACCGCGCAACAGTTTTATCCAACTCCTCAGAATTTAGCACCGATTCAGCAACCTGTGAAAGAATGGTAAATAAACAAGAAAGCACATAAATAGTTCCACAACAGAAAAGAACAAGCAACTTACACAGGCAATTCCACGGTCTTATTGCCACGCCATATCACTCTTTAAAGGTTCAAGCTCACTTTCCGCCGTGGCACGAGCCGTTTCAGAAATTTCCAATTTTTCTTCAGTTTCGGACAGACGGCGCGAAGCCTCAGTTTTCTCGGAACGCGCAAGCTCCAGATCTTTCTTGAGTTGTTCCTGATCAGAAAGCATAGCAGTAAGTTCTCCTATCTCTTTCTCTCTAAGAGCAAGAATGGTGTGGGCATGTACCTCTCGTTGTTCACTGCGCTCCCTGTGAGCACGTGCTTCATCACGCGCAGCTTGAGCTTCAGCTTTCTCTTTCTTCAATATTTCAATCTCCGCATCCTGCTTCGTCAATCTCTCAACTTCAGCCTTGAGATTGTTAATAGCATTACGAAGACCTATCTTCTCATTATTATCTTTTTCGCAAATCCTCATAAAGTTTTTGCGCTCCTCAGCAAGAAGAGTGGCTTCAGCTTCCGCTTTCCGTTTCCAACCCGCAACGGACCACTCCTCAGTTTTCCGATCAACCTCAAACTTGGCTTGATCCGCTTCTAATATAGCTTTCAACCAGGCAATCCGGTTCTCATCCGCAGCAAATTTTTTCTTCGATACCTGAAAAGCTTCCCAATTCTTATGCATACTATACCACTCACGCACTATGCGATGAGTGGTAGAAGCATGAGAGGCAGTTTTCGCAAGGTAAGCTTGATACGTTTGTTCATAAGACCAGCTTTCTTGGAACTTGATCTCCCCAGGCGGAAATATTCCCTGAAGCCAGTCTTGACACACGCGCCAATCCGAGAAGGTATCACCCTTCTTTAAATTCCAAATAGGGGCATGAAGCTCGGAAGCATCTTTCTCCGAGTAAGTCCTTTAATAATAATCCCCCAGAGTTTCCTCATGGCGGATTGGAGAATTTTTATCGACACCAACAAATGAACCTTGCTCCTCAACAGTAACCTTCTCAACATGCTTGGGCACAGCATCAGAAGGTTTAGGAGAGGAAGTGGAAGCATGAGTTTTCTCAGCAGTTTGTTCTTTCTCCAGGTCTTGAGCAACAGTTTCAGGGGTTCGTGGATTACCAGCATCAACCACAACCCTTGGATCAACCACTTGTTCAACTTCTGCGGTAGCATCAACAGGCTCTTCAGCCTCAATAGTCTTCTCAGCACCACCTTCAGGGACCTCTGTAGTCTTTAATTGATCAGCAATGGAGGCACGCGGAGGAGAAGGTGGGAGTTTCCTCATTAACCACAGGCTGTAGCTATGTGGGAACAGGGGAAACAGGAACCTCTGAAAAAACAACAAAGTCCGTAAAGATTTAATGCACACAAGGGAAAGAGGTAAAGAGAATGCTTACTAGGAGCAGGCTCAGAGATAAACGCGCCCAGGTTGCCTTTCCTGGTAATTTTCTTCCTCTGGATCCTCTTTAAAGGCGGACCTTCAGCGTCAGAATCAGTCTGTTTCCTTTTACCCGCTTTCCTTGGCACCAAGTGTTCAGGACTAGACTCCAAGTCAATGGGTTCATTTGGGTTTGACGGAGGGATATCAGCAGGATCTCTCGGTTCAGTTTTTGGTCTTCTAACAGTAACTGCAAGCGTAAGACCCTCCAAAGAATCAGACACCACCACATAATCACACCAGGAGTCAGAGGAATGGCGCGTACCTTCCTTCTCTCCTCCAGTATTTTTAACTTTGGAAGGTTGAATCTTTTCAACATCACTCTTCTTAAGCGCAACATTACCGGGCGTCGTGCGTTTCTTCTTTTCAGGACCTATGCCCAAGTTTGACAACTCACCTGCAAAAGCACAGATAACAATTTACTCAACAGCGCAAAAGCAAATAGTAAATCAATATGCACATAGCTTACCAGCGCCAGCAGCAGGCTGAGCAGACAGATCCGCATCCTGCGGAAGAACAAAGTTTCTCACAATACGATGGTACCAAAGTTCTTCATCAGATTTCTTCTTAATGGTACCCATTTTCCCGCCTTCTCTCTTGAACACGACAACATACAACGAAACAACTACAAGGGAAGAAAGGCAAATTCAAAAAAAAAAAAAGAAAAAGAAAGAAAAAAAGAGAAGAAGGGGAAAAACCCCAAACTTACCATGACCATCCTCGGTATACACCGGCTTGTCATCACGGTCCATCTTCCAATTCAAACTCATGCTGGCCCCAACAAGAGCTTTCTCCGGCAAAGCAATATTAGGAACATCCTTCAGATCTTGATACCAGTTCTCGTCAACAGGGGTCTGAATCGTTTCGACAGGAACATCTTCTTTTCCCCTTAAAACCATCCTCATCGGAATCACTCCGGCTTTGATAAAGAAAATTTTTTGCTTCCAGCCATGGAAGGACTTTGGAGGATGTTGCAAAATATTTTTCGCAGACGCTCTCTGAACAAAGGAATAAAACCCTTGAATACAATGCATTTGGTAAAAAACCCTAAATCGACGGACTATAGGCTCGATATGCATCGATCGACACACAAACTCGAAATGTCGAACCCTAAACATACCAATAGGGTGTAATTTGGAAAGATGCAGCTTGTAATACCCAAGGATTTCAAGAAAAAACTTAGTGACAGGCAAACGAAAGTTGGCTTCATTGAAAAAGTCCCAAAAAAGGGTAATATACCCAGCCGGAGCATCTGCTGCAGTCTGCCCTTCTTCAGGGTTCAAAGCACCCCAGTTCTCCGGAAATTTCAAATTCCGAACCAAACCATCAAAGGTCGCTCTAGGCCACTTTAACGGTGGAAGTTCAGCAGATATTTCTTCAGATAGGTCTTCTTGGTGTTCTCCGGTTGACATAAGAGGAAGAAATGATAAACCTTTTCTTAAACGGTTAATGAAGAAAGGAAGAGGAAAAGTTTTCAAAAAAGCAATGATTAGACAGGAAAACGGGCAACTCAAACAGACTTATATACTCACCGCAATAAATAGCATCGGTAACCGCTATAGCACCTTTTCCGGATATCACAGTTTTCCAAGCAACAAAGCGAGTGAAAATCAACACGAACGCGATTACACGCACGCGTGCAAATCACGGACAGTAAGGAGCAACTGACAGTGATAGCCTGTCACTCAGTTTTTACTATACCAGTTTCTTTAAAGTCAAAGATTTTCAAAAAATAAACAAAAGAAATCTTCTTCCGGAAGTTTCCTTATTTTTCGCGCCAAAAAGCATTTCCCTCTCATAAGTCCAGTATTCCACTTATTTGCATAAGAGCAACACTAGACTGGGGGGACTTGAAGGGGTAAGGTCCCAAAAACCTTCCAATAAATACTTGGGACCATACCACAACCTTGCCTTTCAGCCTTTTTACCTTGCGCGGCCGCGCACTGGTTTTACCAAAAGAAAGGCTTAAGTTGCCAACAACAGTGAACACTTGCGCGCCCAAAGGAAATCATAAAGCCTTTCGCGTTTTCTCCATAAAACAAAGGATGAAAATCCTAAAATAAACACTTCCGCCTGATATCCAGACTTGGATATTATTTATGCAGATGACCCCACACGGTAAAGGGTCACACCAGATTACAGCAGTAATCTTCTAGAAAGAGTTCAATCGTGCACCACTAAGATGGTTATAACCGTCTGGACACGTGTCAACACCTCAGACGTCCATGAAATCACAATGATAGCATGTAATTGGAGAGTAATCTCCACTTGATCACTTTCCACGTGGCATATCCCCAGCCATGGATCTACACAGCGATCTGTGTGCATTCACGTCGGATCAAGAAGTTTAAACGGAAGGAAATATAACCGCTCACGGCGTTAGTATCTTCTGTTAACTTTTCAATAACAGATTTTCCCTCTCAAAACTCCCGGCTATAAATAAGAGAACTGCTCAGGTATGGAATTCAAGTTCGTTAAGGTTTGACCCGTTTCGGCTAATTTATGTAAACTTGTTACATAAACCGAACCGTACGCTTAATAAGCGTGACGGGTATTCATGAGAGCTATAGACAGGTTTCCTAAGTTAATTATGCCCCAAATATGTTGTGACATCAGTAGGATGTCTTTCATTATGCCCGAAACGTGTTTAGACACAAACTATGCCCCGTAGGGGTAGTTTGGTCATTTAAAAGTTTATAAAAGGGTTTAAGTAACAAGCTGAGATACAGGTCTGATGTAATCAGGAAATATACTCAATTTACTAAGTTATATCAGTAGAATAAAGTATATATGTGAAATTTATCAAATATAACCAAACTATGCCCCGTAGGGGTATTTTGATAATTTCACATAAGCCGAAAAGCTCAAAACCGAAGTCTGAGTTTATCAACCTTTGCTTACTGTCAAAATATTATCATTTGCCTCAAATATCAGTAGGTATCACCCTTGTATGTTTAAAAATAGTTCCAGTACATACTAGGCGTTAAAAACGCTTAAAAAGGCGATTAAAGGCCATTTCCAGGTTTGATACTTAAATCTGATTTTTTTTATATTTCCAGAAGGCTTGAAATAAGTTATTTATAATATGTGATCAGTAGCAAAAGGTTTGGAGTCGTTTAGATAAGTAAAACTCATTTTATGGCCCGTAAGGGCAAAACCGACAATTACCGAATTAAGCCTACGACTATGAGTTATGCTCAGCCTAAAATTAATTAAAAATCTTTAAAAATCCTAAAATAATATATTACATCAGTGGGTAAAGATTTTGATACCAAAAAGTAGGCTTAACTAGGCTATACGCTAATTACGCCATTTAATTAACATAAAGCTTTCATTTTGCGATAATGAGCATAACTCTTAATCTACAAATCATACTGATGTCAAAATTTGCATACAAGTTTATATATCAGTAATTAAAGTTTCTACTCTTTTACATTTCCAAAAATCACGTTTTAAAGTAACAAGGGCATAATGGTCAACATATGGGCAATTAACGGAATCATGCAAATTAATTGGATAACTAATGATCCGAGGTGTATAATCACATAGGGTTATACTAGCATGTAACCTGGTCCAAAAGAAGCTCTAAGGAATTTCTAAAACATACCATAACGGGTCAGAACTGAAAGTCAAAGTATAAGTCAAACTATGCGACTTTCGGTTCCGAACCGGGTCTAAAAAGGAAATTGTCGGGTTGAACATGTTTAGACATGTTCTTACACTAATTACCAAGTTATAATAATGATCAAACAGGTTGTATATGATCTACATTGCTAATCATGCACAAATTGTAATTTAAACATTCTGTTGACTTTTTCTTAGCAAGTTTGACCCGACTTTTGACCTGGTTAGAGTGGTAATCAGGGGGAACCCTTTTGAGGGTTTATTACCCATGTAATTACCTACTTATATCTACTTTTAATTTGAGATATGACTGAGCCATTGTTGACTAATCTCAAAGTCAAACCGTAATTACGACGGTTTGACTTTTAGCTAAAATACTAAGCTAAACTCAATTAAGGAAGGATTAGCAGACTTACAAGAGTCCTATGCACGATTAGAGAACACTTGAGAGGAAGATTGCGCTCCAGAAGTGATCCACCAATGCAGATGAAGGTGTGAGGAATTGTTTGAACACTTGTGGCCTTTTATAGTGAATTCAATCACCACAATTGGTTGACAACAAGGTCTAGCACACACCAAAATTGGTATACACATGTCCCTAGTGCTCTAGAACAGTTTAGGGGTCGCCCAATAGTGAGAAATACCAGTGGGATCGGTCATAATCGCGCAAAACAGGCTGCAGCCTGTTTTCTATTTACTGGGCACTGCTTGCGCACCGTAACAATTATTTGTTGCGGTGCGCAACAATTCATCAGGGACCAAAATGTTGGCTTTTCAATGATTTGAAGGGGCAACTGAGTATAAACGATTCTTGGCCGTTTTTTATCAATATGGGGCCTCAAATTTGGGTCATGTATAGTATGAACCACCATGTTATGTTGTGTGAAAGTCTTGGAGTCTTTTAGAAAGTGCCGAACAATAAGGTTTACCGTGCCAATTTCTTCGTAGGAGTCCACCAATTAAATTATGAATCATTCATTGCTATAATTCACTGAACTTGAACATATACTATATGTTTTTAATATGATTTGAGTCTTGGGATTTATAACGAGGTCGTTCAGAGGTGCAAAAGTTAACATGACGACACCTTTAAATCCTGTCAAATATTTTTAATAATCCGAGTTTATAACGCTTTTTGTCTTATATGGCACGTGTCGTTATATTGTTGAACACGAATTTTCGAGGTGTTACAAGAAGGACTAAAATAATAATTATCCAGCGATAACGCTTAATTCAAGGATGAATGCTAGTAAAATTGGGTATGTAAGTGGCCAAATTATTATGTGTTAGCGAAAGTACCTAGAAGGGATGCTAATAATAAAACACAGAGGTAAAAACCGCAATAAGTAAATTTGAGGCTAATGCTAGAATGTAATATCCCCTATGATGTGTGAGATGGAGATAGAATTACCCACAACGAATGGTAAGTGAATATTACCACTTAAACAAGTCACAAGTGTTTTGGGGATATGGTAAATATCTTGAATGAATTAACTCAAGAGTAAGAATATAATTGGCTTAATAGGAAAGAGAAAGGTTTCGGGGATGAAACCTTCATTAAGGAGCCGAATTATTAATTTTGCTAGTTTGTTATCATGTTTAACAAAATGAGATATAATAACTAGGTTAGTAAAACTAGTTGAATGTCTAGCAAATTAGGTAAAGTAATGAAATTAAAGCCAATTATGATGGTGTCATGAACTTAAGGGGCTAAGGTTGTCAAAGTGGGAACTGGAAACTAATTAAAAGAATAAAATAGAAAATTAAAACACACACCTTGTGTGTGTTTTGGGTCTGGCGATCGAGCAGAAGGCAAGGGTGAAGGGGTGCAAACCCTAATTCAAGAAAAACCTTCAAATTGAAAGGGGAAACTGGCTCTAATTGAATGCATGGACTTACATTCTTGATCATCTAGACTTTCTACACATGAGGTAAGTTGTAGAAGTTAATTTTATGATTCGGTATGAAGTGGGGCTATGATCAAACTACGTGTCACACCCCAACCGATGGCGGAAACATCGGGGCATGGCACTGAGCAAAACAGATTGTCCAGAAGTTTCCATAACAACTATATTTTTTCCAAATATTTAAGCAACACGTCCCATACCATGTCATAAGTGATAATATAATTATTACAGACAAAATCTAGTCAAGTAGTTCTGTTCCGACAACTCAGATTTATACATAGATAATTTATTTATTGGTTTCTAGGACCTCTTTTCCTAGCTTCGATTTCATCACGGCACAGAGAGCATCCTAGACCTTTCCTTGCCTCAAGTTAACAGCAAGCTAAGCATATAAACAACTTAACCACCTGTCACATACGTTAAAGTAACAGTCAATACACATAGTGTAAAGGTGAGCATACAAGTTTGATAATAGCATATAGAGTTCGAAAGCGTTACGCATAACCAGCACGTACACAGAGTGAAATGAGGCATGTTAGTTATCGACATGAACCTATCGATACCAATGACTGCGGGTTGACTGCCCAAGGCAGTTCGCGATACATACTCACCACTGTGAGCCATGTAGGTAATTGTCCTTAACAACCCCCGAGTGAACGGGTGCTGAGTCCAAACTAATAGTACTACCGTTGCTAAGGCAGGTAGACAGCATTCCATGTGTAAACATAACAAACAAGCATTCATTTAGTCACGTATACATGCGATAACGGTTAGCGTTTAAAGTATTGCGTAGTGTGTTCGATGTGATTTTGTATAAGTAACGTATGTAACACCCAAAAGTGCGTAAAGAAAAAAGGGATCGAGTATTGACCCAAAAGTCCAAAAGTAACGTACGTAACACCCAAAAGTGGAAAGAAATTCTGGATGTATCCGAGATTCCTACAAATGGTCATGAATACTCAACACCCTGATCTTCCCAAAGCCGACACTGACATTCTCAAAATTAAAACTATGCTGGATCATTCATTTAACTTGTTCAAGGGTCACTCAGCTAAGAAATATAAAGAATCTGATCCTCCAAGGAAGATGTTTGGTGCTCTAGCAAACAAAGCATACTTGGCTCCTGATAATGACAGATGGCGTCACAATGACAGCCAGTCAGATGATGAAGAGCTTGAGTTAACAAAGAGGATGAAAGAAAAGCTCAAGTGAAAGCGCGATTCATCTGATTCATCTGATAGTGATGATGATGAAGAAGGTGGGGATGGTGATGGTGGTAATGCTGAAGCGACAGCAGCTAGTGCACCTGGCGCTGGTAATGCTGGTGGAGATGAGCAAGAAAATGCTGATTATGTTCCATCAGATACGGAAGGTGAACGTGTGCAGAAAAAGAAAACGACTGTCCTTCGTAAGAAGAAAGCTAAAAAGAACATTGGTACTTCATCGTCTACCCCGCAATCTGTTCCTTCTGAGCCGATACAAGAAGCTTCAATGGATCCAAACTTTGGATTCACAGCTGAAGAAGCTTCTACAATGGCATCGTCTCCTCCAAGATCGACAGAACAACCATCTACAACTATTCAACCACCTCCTGTGGTTTCTTCAACTCCTGAAACTCCAACTGTAACCCCTCAGGCCGTTCCTCGAAGATCTATGGATGATGCAATTAGATCAACTACTTCTCAACCTAGTGCTGAACGACAAAGGATATTCTCAGAGTATTCTCAAGAAGAGAAGAACAACTTCCTATTCTCTCAACTTGAAGCAGCTGCTGATCGTATTCAGAGGCAAACTGAATTTATCATGATCACAAAAAATGATCAGGTCAGTCAATTGGTGGAAATTAACAAGTTGAAGTCCACTGTTGATCAACAGCAAACTGTGATAGAACGACAACAAGCTGAGATTGATTCACTCAAAGCTGAGAATGCTCGTTTGAAAGCTGCAGAAGAAGAAAGAGAGAGAGAAGTAGCACTATACTTCAAAAGCGGGTTGCTACTATGTGGGATGATCGATGTAAGCAACAAGAAGTTATGCAGAAACGGGATGATGATCCTGAAGATCAAGGGAATCCTGGTCCTTCTACTACATCAGAGCAACCGCCAGCCACTACATCTTCTAAAATTGTTGTTGTTCAGCAGCCAGTGATCGAATCGTCTCAAGGAACCTCTTCTGGAACAGTTCAACAGGTTGAAGGTACTTCTTCTGTTCCTAGCAGTGCTGATTTTGCATTGCAGGTTATTCATCCATTTACAGGGGAATTTCTTGAAGAAGGTGAAATTTTTGAGGATCTTTCTCATGAGCAATTGCTTGCTCTACATGCTATGAGAAAGATTGATGATACTGAGATCGAAAGAATGCCTAGTGAGCCTGATTCTACTGATGTGGAAAACGTTGAAGAGATTGTCTTCGAGGGAAATGAGCAGAAGTCCGCGTATGTACGTAAAGACGGAACTGAATTCCCTCAGTTCGATGAAGACTGGCTAAAAGAAAATGTTGAAGTCATTGATGAACACTTAAAGAACCGTGATACATCTGAAAATGCCGTAGATGCATTCACCACGTGGCGACAACAGTTCTTATTAAGAGTTTCCAAACCAGTGCCAGAAGCTACTCAAGTTGAATACTTACGGTTAGAAAAAGCAAAGCCAAATGGTCGAATCCTCTGTTGGATGTTTGTCATAGAAATTCACTACGTCGCCATCAAACGGGAGTTTGGAATTCAATACTTCCAGTCATTGCTGAGCATACTCTCTTTGCCTTTTTATGATGTGGCAGCATTGACAAAGTTGGATCTCATAAATCGTCCAAACTTTGACGGCGCAACCTTATTCGAGCGACTGATAAGGATGAACAAGAAGACTGGCTGGAAAGATGAATCTTACAAGCCGCAGTACCCTATATACGAGCAGATTAAATTCACTCTTGATTCTGAAACGAATACGGGACGCTACAGACTTGTGTATCAGCCCGCTAAAGTCGTAGATAAAATTCCTTTGATGCCGATGAAGCAAGACTTTCTTGGAGAAATGAAGTTGTGGTGTTATGATTCTGACACGCACGAGGCAGTGATTGTGTTTGATGGAGATCGTGAAAATTTCAGAATGTTAGATCCGATGTGGATTGTTAACATGTCTGCCGGTGACATTGAAAGGTTATATCGACACGACATTTTCCATGAAGACAAGGACACGCATCAAGCGATGCGATTTCAGCGTGTTGCTTGTTACTGCTACTACAGGGGAATTCATTCGGGCAGTTCGTGGTCCGAAGAACACTGAAGATTGAAGACTCAAAGAACGAAGACCAAGCAACAGACAAGGGGGAGTTTGTTAGTGCAGTTTTGTGTCTGTAACTTGTCTTGTTTAGTTGTATGTTAAACAGTCTTTCGTTATCGAGTCTGTACGTTCCGTCGTGTCTACCTAGTCGGATATCCTCCTATCCTACTTGGTATGACTTATTGTCTTTGTAAATGTATCTTAATCTAATGCTAGTGTGCATTAGGTTAAGAGGTTGTGTAATCATGCTTGACTGTCCATTCATGACATAGTATATTCTGTCTTGTTTAGCTTTGATGAAAACACATGTGTTTTCATCAACTATAACATCAACGAAATCACAAAGGGATTTCGTCCAGACACATGAGATGAAAACACAAAGGTCAACGAAATCACAAGGGATTTCGTCCACACATATGTGACGAAATCACTTCTGATTTCGTCCAAAGTGTTTTCATCCAAAGCTCAGTATATATACTAAATCATGTTTCACAGTTCATGTTATGAGAGCATAGAGAGAAACTGAGAGTTTATCGTCAAGCATTGTGTGTATGTGTTTGCAGTTTGTTCTCATCCTGTTAATCAAAGTGAATCTTTGATTACCTGTTCGTGTTATACTTTTTACATTGTTTGGTTTGCACCGTTACGGGGATTCCGCACCCGTTATAGTGTTTGTGATAAACAAGGATAGGTTACGTATCGGATCCTCCCGAGAAAAACGGACCTACAAGTGGTATCAGAGCTTTGGCTCGTATCCTTGTTTAAACCAAACATAGTTAGGTTTATATCAAGTGTTGTTGTTGATTTTCCGAAAACTGTTCTTGACATTCATATATTTCTGGAAAAGTCTTCTTAACAATCTGTTATCATTTGCTTCATAGCTAAAGTTTTATTGAAAACCCTGTTAAAATTACATGTGTGCATGATTAGAGTTTGGTTTTCATAGAAAGTTTATGCAAAATTCTAGTATTTGTGGTTGTTGTTCTTGAAAAAGTGCTTAGAAATCTGCCTGGATATTGTTTGTTTGCCAAAGTTTTATTGAAAACCTGTTATATTGCATCTATACATGTTGACATTTGGGTTTTTGTTGAAAATATAGGCAAAATTATCTTCGGAAATTTCATAATCTTCAAAGTGTTCTTGACAGTGTTCTTGAAATCTTCAAACTGATTAGTTGAATATCTTTGTGTTTGATCTATTTGGAGTAGCTACTGACTTTGTTTATCAATATAATATTAGAAGTGGGTTTGAAATGTGTGTACTGTGATCATTAGTTGGTAAGAAAATAGAGTACCGAAATCAGAGAACCATGCCTTGTTGAATTTGTTGTCACTATTGTCAGAGGGGATAAGGTTTGCAAAATATCTCATAACAGCTGGTAACCATACCCAACGAAATCAAACCGATTTCGTCCAAATAAAGATTTTGTTGAAATCATTTAAGTCAACAATATCAAGCTGAAAAACATCTCAGCCGAAAACACCTATCAACTAAATCCGATTTCATCTTCAAATTCAAGTCAACGAAATCCAATTCACAGTCAACGAAATCCATCTGATTTCGTCCAAATTCAAATCAACGAAATCGCTTTGCAACTTGACACCGAAATCAGATTTCGTCCATTTGTGTTTTTGTCAACAAGGATCAACGAAAACACTATTACTTTGTTCCATTTCAGTCAACGAAAACACTTTGATTTCGTCACAAATAACTTCGACGAAATCACCATTGGATTTCGTCACCTGTTGTCAATTTTACACTGAGAGCTTGCAAAACTGTTCTAACTTTGTATTTTCAATTGTTTGACCAGGTGTTATCGTTCTAATATCAAATATGAGTTGCACAAGTCCGTGGGATTGGAGTATGGATTCGCGACCAAGTCAAGATCAGTCCTCTGCAGCAGCTTGGGTCAAAAATGTTTTTGGTCAACCCTCCATAAGTGCAGGACAATGGGCACTTGTATCTAATCAAAATCAAAATATTCAAAATCTTTTGCTCAGCGAGAGCGAAACGGGCAGCAACAATCGCCCACCAAAGTTGAATCATATGAACGAGTTTCCTTCATGGAAAGGTCGTTTCCATACATACGTTCAAGGGCAAAGCACCGATCTTTGGAGGTGTTTCATTACTCCACACAACCATGCCCTCGAAGTAGCAGCATCAACGACAGCGGGTTTTACTAATATGCAAGAAGATGAAAAGAAAGCCTATGAATTAGAGAAAAAGTCATTTGCTATTCTTACACAAGCGCTTCACAAAGAAATCTATCATCAATTCTCTTATTGCAAGGACACGAAAACATTATGGGATGCTTTGGTAGCAAGAGGAGAAGGAAATGCAGCTTCTAGAAAGACACGCCATGATCTATTGAAGAAAGAGTTTGAATCATTTCAGTTCTTGGAAAATGAAACTCTAAATGATATGACTACACGCTTTTATCACTTGATTAGTGAAATGTTTCCTTATGGTGTTACTGGAACTCAACAGGAAATCATTGCACGGTTTGCTGACTCTCTACCTCCGAAGTGGAGCCCATACATTGAGCTTCTAAAGCATACCAGTGTTCTAGATGCTGAAAATGTCAATATCTATGAATTCATACAGAAGCTGGAACACAAGAATGATGAAGAAATTCGGAAAGCTAAGCGAATTCCTGCTCCTCAAAATACCGAAATGTATTATGGAGGAGGTTTTATCCCGTCAGCTAGTTCCAGTTCAGCTCAGCAACCAAAGTTACAAACGGCGTTTGTATCAAATACAAACTCTTTTCCGTTTCCACAATCAGCTCCACCTCCGGTTTTCGATCCACGTGCCTATCTTCCGCCAGCGCATTTGAGTGCTCAAGCTCAGGCTTATTCTAGAGGAGGTTTTATTCCTTATACACCTCCAGTTGCCACTACTCAACCTCAGTTCAATCCGAGTGCTTATATTCCAGCCCAACCACAACCACAAGTCCAACCACAACAACAGCAAGCTCATTATACCAACAATCCTCCACCCACAAATCCTAACACAGTCAAAGTTGATACATCAAACCTCTCAAATGTTAGCATTGAAGTAGCAAAGGAACATATGGAACTCGTTAATACAATGGTCAGTGCTTAATGCGGTTTGGTCGCAGGTCAAATTGGAAACATCAGTTTGACCAACGAAGATTATCTACAAATCAACCGTGATGAAATGGAGTTGATGGATATAAAGTGGGCGTTCGCAAGTGCTGTTAGAAGAGCGAAGGACTTTATGGTTTGAACAGGGAGAAGTTCTTTGGAAAGCAAACAGGATACAAAGTACGGATTTGATAAAGAAGCAGTTACATGCTTCAATTGTGGCGAAAAGGGGCACTTCAAACGTGAGTGCACCAGACCAAGTAAACAAGGCAATCAAAACCCATTCAGAAGTCAAACAAGTACTTCAAATTCCAATGCCAATCAAGATAACCGTGAAAAAGGGATAGTAGCTGTGAACAACACCACCAACCAGAATCAGTCTGGACCATCCAACACAAATCAAGCATTGACCGTTCAAGCTGATGAAGGGTTTAATTGGTCTTTACAACTTGGGGAAGGTGATCAAGATAAAGGAGGAACAGCTTGTTATGCAAAGATCATCAATCACATCAAGCACGTTCATAAGGAAGAGTTTTCTGAAAGTGACGACAGTTCGGGTTATACCGGGAGTTCTAATGAAGAAAGTTCTACTTCGGGCAATTATCATTCTGAATCTGATGTGAGGAAAGAAGCAAGTTCTGATCTTGATGACTTGTTGAATGAAGCAGAGGAGTTGAAATGTCAGAAATCAGTTCTGATCAAGAAGGCTGCTGTAGCATCTAAAGAAATGGAGAAGTTCTTTTCTGAAGACGGATCTTTTTCTTATCAGAATGCCTTTATGGCAAATGTCTTAGCTTCTACAAGTCAGGTAAAATCTGAAACTCTTATCATATGTAGAGATTGTGATTATATGAAAAATGAATGTGAAAGAGTGAAACTTGAATGTGATACAATTCATAGTCACAATCAGAGTTTAGTTGTTGAAATGGCTAAGTGCAAAGAAGCGAATATGGCTCTAGTTAGACATGAAAAAGAATTTAAATCTGTAATTGAAACTCTAAAGAAAAATGTTTCCAAAGTGACAAAAACTGTTTATCATAAACAAGTTAGTATAAATGATTACATTAACATTGTTGAGGAAACCAAAAAGGAATTAGCCATTGCAAAATGCGAGCATGATGCAATCAAGCAAAAGTTGGAGAGTTATTCTAATTCCCGATTTGTGCTTGATCACATTATTGATGTTCAACAACTAAAGGGAAACAAGAAAGGTGTTGGGTATGAGAAGTGTCCGCCCCCTTTTAGACATAATTATGCCTATATGCCTGATGAAGAAGAAATGCCACGGTTTGAACCCAGTGTGCCTCTTGATTATGAGGAAGTTACCACTGGCCTAGGGTTCAAATCGGACAATTCTTCAAGTACATCTTCTGAGCAAACAGATTCAACATCTACGAAACAAAGTCCTCCAATCATTGAGGACTATGAGTCGTCGGATGATGAACCAGAATCAGATGTGAGTAATCAGGATAAATCACTTGACAAAATGAAAGGAGTAGAAGTTCCAACTGAGAATCATATTTTGTGTGATCCTCCTACTCCTGCTGTTCAACCTGTTGTCCAACAAGTGATAGATCATGTCAAGAATGACAAGAAATCTGTGTCTACCGTTAAAAGTAATAAATTGTTGTACACTTTGGTTGGTGATTCTAAAATCTATTCAGATAATGATTTTCCAATTAAAAATGTCAATCCATCATCGATTGATAATGTTTTTGAAAATAACACAAGTAAGTTTTTGGGAAAGTCGATTCCGGGAGTTATTGTAACTCAATGTGATCCAATTCCTAAGGCTGAAATCAAAAAGGAATTTGGAAATCAAAAATCACCATCAAAGCAACAACCTGTTGCTCCTAAGGGTAAACAACCAGATCAACGAGCTCAAAGGCCTAATGTTTCTAAATCAAAATTTGAAACAAAAGGAGCTCGTTATCAGAAGAAAAACAGTAATGTCAGATTTGTAGAATCGAAAGGTACGGATAAAATTGAGACTTTTGAAAAAAAGTCAAACATCGATTTTGTACAACAAGTCAAAATTTTAAAACGTGATAGCCAAAACAATTACACTCAACATTCAAACGGGTGTGATGGAAAAGTGAGTACCTCGGGTTCTACGGATTCGACATCTGTTTGTCGATCGGATTCTCCTAATTTCGTGGAAAGGAGAACATGTTTTAAATGCGGGGAGTTTGGGCATATCATTAAGAACTGCTCAAACACTCCAAAAGATAAGTTTGTTGAGAAAGCACCACCTGAAAAAGTTCACCCTCAACGTCGTCCCGTTTCACCAAAACATGATAAAAGAACTGTTAAGGAACAAGAAACGAAACAACGACGTCAAAACGTTAAAGCTGTTGAAAAGGCTTTAAAATCAGAAGTCAAATCTGTTTCAAGGGAACCAAGTTCACCTTTAAAACCAGAAGTTTCAAAATTTGTTTACAAAACTCAATCTGGTGAACAAAAACAAACTTGGAAACCTAAGACGGGTGAAAGTTCAGGGGGAGCTGTTTTGTTACAAAATCATCAAGAAATCGAGATCACCATTTGTGATGCTCAGGGACGACCCAAGACCACTAAGGCTTGGGTCCCCATTCTCAACTGATCATTAATGATATGTGTAGGGTGTTCCAGGAGGAACTATTAATAGTCATTGGATTGTTGATAGTGGAGCATCTAGGCACATGACAGGCGACTTACGGCTTCTATATGATGTGAGAAATATTAAAAGAGGCTATGTCGCTTTCGCTGGAGACAAAGGCGGATACATCACTGGAGAGGGAATGATCTCCAATGGTGTTGTGTGTTTCGAAAAGATCAATTATGTTCGACAAATTGATCACAATCTTCTCAGTGTTTCGCAGATCTGCGACAAGAAGTTCACCGTGCATTTTGATGATGCCGGTTGTTATGTGCTGAAACCTGGTTTCAAAATTCCAGATGAATGGATTCTCTTATCAGCTCCAAGAGTTAATGATCTTTATGTTCTTGATATGAGTCAAGCGATTACGACTTCTGCACAAGTCACATGCTTTGTCTCGAAAGCCACGGAGAAGGAGTCTATATCTTGGCACAGAAGAATGGGGCACATTCACTTAAGAAAAATGAACCATTTGGTGAAAAACAATCTTGTGAATGGTGTGCCCGTGAGAAGTTTTCATCTACAAGATATCTGTGTTTCGTGCCAGAAAGGGAAACAAACAAAGAAGTCTCACCCTCTGAAGAAAATCAACACTGTTAGCATGCCTCTCGAACGTCTTCATATGGACCTCTTTGGACCTATGAGACACAAGACAACGTTCGGAGATACTTATTGTTTAGTAGTTACTGATGATTACTCTAGATTTTCTTGGGTAGCTTTTATGGCACACAAGAGTGATACTCCTGGCATCCTCAAAGATCTTCTTACAATTTTGGAAAATCTCTACACGTTGAAAGTTAAGAGGATCAGAAGCGACAATGGGACTGAGTTCAAGAACCGTGTGATGGATGAGTTCTGTACTTCTAAGGGCATTCTTCATGAATACAGTTCTCGATGCACTCCACAACAAAACGGTGTCGCGGAGAGGAAGAATCGGGCGATAATTGAAACTGCAAGAACAATGTTGGTAGAGTCGGAGCTTCTTGTTCAGTTCTTGGTAGAGGCTGTGTCGACTGCTTCTTACACATTAAACCGAGTTCTTACAGTTAAGAGACCTGGCAAGACTTGTTTCGAACTTCTACAGAAAAGGAAACCGGATCTATCTCTTCTAGAACCTTTTGGCGGTCCATGCACTATGATTGAGCCGGATGGAAAGTTTGGCGCGAAAGCTATCGAGGGTTTCTTCCTTGGATATGCTACTCCGAATTTTCGTGTTTGGAATCTGGCTACCAAAAAGATTGAGCTATGGAGTTAAGTAAGGGTTCAAAGGTATACAAGTCCTGTTAGGGCTCCGGGTGATCCTTGGATGTTCGACTATGATGGGCTATTCAACTCCTTTGATCTGCCAACCTTTGACGAAGATTCTGCAGCTGCTAGAATGTTATTTGATAGTGGCACCGCTGCTGACTCGCCATTGGTTAGACCTGTTATTGTTAACCCACAAGGTTCTAATTCGGTTAACAACACAGTTCAAAATGAGGAATTTGAAGATGCTACTGAGTACAATGAGTCATCGGAAGATGATGAATATCTGGATGCGACTGAAGGCACTTCAGCTCCAGTTGCTCCTGTTCAGGGCACTTCTGTTGATACTCCTCATGTGCAGGATGATGATACTGCTGAAGGGAATGCATCCACTTCTACGCATATTCCAGGTGTGGAGTTGGTTGTTGATCTTAATATTAACAATTTGGGTGTTAATGCTCGTGTTCCTGAAAATCCTGAAATGAGGATACACGATACCCATCCACAGCAGAATATCATAGGAGATGTCCAACAAGGAGTGCAGACGCGTAATTAGCTGAGAAACAACCAAAGTGCTGGTTTGTATTCAGCCATTAGAGAATCTGGTCTTCAAAATGATTGGTCCTTCGCTTGTTACGTTTCACAAGAAGAACCGAAATCTTGGAAGGAAGCCTTAAAGATAATTATTGGGTTGAAGCAATGCAAGAGGAACTACAACAGTTCCAAAAGCTGGGTGTTTGGAGACTTGTTGAAAAACCCGACAACTATAAGAAAATTGGCACCCGTTGGGTTTACAAGTGCAAAAAGGATGATCGTGGAGTGGTTATTCGCAATAAGGCGAGATTGGTTGTTCAGGGATTTCGTCAAATTGAAGGCATTGATTACAACGAGGTTTATGCACCAGTTGCACGTCTGGAGGCTATTCGGATCTTTCTAGCTTATGCTTCTTTTAAAGGATTCAAAGTCTATCAGATGGACGTCAAAAGTGCATTCTTGCATGGTATTGTTGAAGAAGAGGTGTATGTCGAACAACCTCCTGGTTTCGAAGATCCTATCCATCCCGATCGGGTTTGGTTGCTCAACAAAGCTCTTTACGGATTACATCAAGCACCGAGGGCTTGGTATGCAACCTTATCTACTTATCTGCTGGAGAACGGGTTTCGCCGGGGTCTTATCGACTGTAATCTTTTCATCAAGGAACAGGATGGAGATCTTTTGTTGGTACAGGTATACGTTGATGATATCATTTTGGGTTCTACTAACGATGCTTTGTGTAGGCAATTTGAACTTGTTATGCAGGAAAAGTTCGAAATGAGCGCAATGGGAGAGATGAATTTCTTTTTGGGCCTACAAGTTCAACAAACTGAGTCTGGGATATTCATCCATCAGACTAAATATGTTGGAGACATCTTGAGCCGATTCCAGATGTCTGATGCAACGCCCATTGGTACCCCACTTCCGACTAATCACGGGATTACTCCGGACTTGAAGGGAGAAAGTGTCAACTCTTCTTATTATCGCGCTATGATCGGATCTCTCATGTATCTCACAGCATCGAGGCCTGATATCATGTATCCAACGTTCCTGCTTGCAAGATATCAAGCCAACCCAAAAGCATCTCATCTTGGAGCTGTCAAAAGGATTTTTCGCTATCTGAAGGGTTGCCCGGATACCGGTCTTTGGTACCCTAGGGATGATGGTTTTGACTTGGTTGCTTTTAGTGATTCAGATTTTGGCGGATGCAAAATAGACGGGAAATCCACAACGGCTGGATGTCAATTCTTAGGAAGTCTCTTAGTCATGTGGCAGTGCAAGAAGCAAACTTCTGTTGCTACATCAACTTGTGAAGCTGAATACATCGCTGCCTCAAGTTGTTGCTCTCAAGTTCTGTGGATTCAGCAACAAATGCGCGACTACAGTTTTGAATTCCTATCTACCTCTATTTTTGTTGATAATAATGCTGCTTTATCTATCACTAGAAATCCTGTCCAACACTCCAAGACCAAGCACATCGAAATTAAGTATCACTTCTTACGTGATTGTTTTGACAAAAGATTAATCGATGTTGTTAAAATCCACACTGATGAACAGTGTGCTGACCTGTTTACAAAAGCTTTTGACAAATCTCGTTTTGACTATCTTTTGTTGGTCAATGGTATTAAGGTGAAACAAGAGTAAACTTCGTTCGGCTGATCGTTTTTGTAAATATTTTCTTAAGCGTCAAAAATCCAAAAAGATTTTCAGTTTACTTATCTTTTCGCATTTTAGGGGGATAAATTTCAGAAAATACAAAAACATGTGGAAAAATCAAAAATACAAAAATATGTCGTTTACTTTCTGTCTTTAAGTTTGAAAAATCAAAAATTCAAAAACAATAGAAAACCAAAAATGAGTTTCTTGGAGAAAAGAAGGGAAAGTGATGATATACACTGGTGTGGTCTGTCAATATGGTCAAAAGAAAAAGAAAAATTGAAAAATGATAAGTAACTTTACTAACGATGTATCGGTAGGCTCACAATCAGACTAAAATGCGCAGGATGATATAAACCTAACAGACTTCAAGCCAGGTGGGAACCGCACATTTGCATATGGTCTTAGTACCGAAATTTCGTTTGAGAGATTGCCGAGGTTCTGAGATATTCGGTCTTTATGATGTTTTATCATCTGGGTATCATGGTTGTATCTTTTACCGAAAAATAACGGAGACGAAGTCTAGATCTTCCATGATACTATACATACGTGTACATATTGCATTCGACCTCAATAAGTGATCAACAATCACATGTCCCTCAAACAAGTGATAATGTATCACATTTATCCGGGAATCAAGTTCGTCTCTCTGTTGTACGAAAGTACTGACCTGTTCACGGACTTGCTCTTGTGCCCTTCATGCATCGAAAATCAAGTTCCTCATCAATAAGTGATTCTATCACATAGGGCTTGTTTTCAATCAAATAAGTGAGTTTCTCACATTTTTTATACGGTCAAACGGATGATAAGCAGTATACTCACCGGTAAGATGAACTCTCGTGTATACCTTGATACGGGAATGTGTCGTGAGTGGATGAACACCGACAAGTAAGTATAACTCTTACCGTAAATCATATCTCCTAATTATGATTACATCTGATAAGTTGAGCTTAGGTGGACAACAATACCGATAATTGTGGTAGAATAATTATCTAAAGCTTTAAACAGAAATCAGAAACCGTTTTGACAAAGACCGTAAGCTGGTAATGATTCTCTTACCTTGGAACTCGTAAAAAGTTGTTTCACTATACAAATTTCTTATGTTATTGTCTTTCGTTAGTTTACCGCTCTTTAATTTATGTTGTAGTGTAATTCGTAAAACTCGTGTTTTGTTTAGCCGACGTTGGTAACTCAAAGTTTTATGCCGAAAAGCCTGAAACTGACTCGTTTGTGATTTCTACTTCATAAAAATGACCGTATTAAATTTGTTTGTTCTAACAAAGGGAAAATGTTGTTCTAAAAAAAATGTTCAAATTTTGTTCGTAAATGAAAAACTGGTTTAACTGGTCAACAAAAACAAAGTGTTTTCATCATACAAGAGGTTTGGGCTAATTGTTTAAAGCCCAAAGGGAATTTGTTTTCACCGGGCCCAAAACGATTTTCAAAACCGGCCCAACCCAACTCGATTTCGTCCACCCAAAGCGATTTCGGCATTTGTTCTGATTTCGTCAAGTGGGGCCAAACATAAAAGAAGGTTTTCTGAATTGCTTTTCAACTTTTCCAAACACATCACTCTCAAAAGATCTTCTACCTACTGTTCATCATCTTCATCGCCATCCCTCAACCGACCTCCTTTTCCTTTCGATTTCTCGGAGACTTTAACAAATCCAAGGTATCTAAAAGGAATCGACATCATCGAAACCTCTAAACTTACTGATTTTGATTTGTGTTTGTCGAAAACCCTTATTATCTTGATAATGTTTGTCTTGTTGATGTTTCATATGCTTATGATCTTGTAATTTTATTGTTTAAACTCGAGTTGTTATGTGTAGTTGTTATGCATTTAACTTGGTTTTTGGTTTGGGTTTTCATACAAGGGTTTGGGTTTTGAGTGTTAATGTTTATGTTTATTAGATGAATGATGTTTGAAACAGGGGATGAGGGTTATTGATTAAAACAGGGGATGTGGGTTTTTGGGTATGATTGTTTCTTTTGGCATGTGTAATCGACACAAACAGGGGTTGGGTTTCAACAAAAACCCCCAAATGTCCGAAATCCCCTGTGTTTCAAAACCCCAATTTAGCCGAAATCCCAAAAATGTTTAAACCCCCTTTTTCCGAAATCACTTGTTTGCCTAATCCTGTGTGCCGAAATCACCTGTGTGCCGAAATCACCTCTTTGATGAAATCCTCATGTGCGGAAATCACCTCCTTTGCAAAATCAATTGTTGCCGAAATCCTTTGACAATACCAAAGTACCGAAAACACCTTGACAATACCCTAGCTTTTCCGAAATCGCCTGTTGTGTTTTCTGTCACATGTGTGTGTGACCAGGATCCATTACAACACTTGCTTGAAACATTTTGTGAACTGTAAATCTTTGCAACTTTTATACAGCATATAAAGTATACATGATTAATGTCCAATACACATTAAATATGTATATTTATATGTATTTTATAATTGTCACATAACTCTCTCTCATTACGTGCATTTGTAAAATACAGAATGGCTCCGAAATCACGCAAACCCGCGACAAAGAAAGCAAACAAAACTGAAGAAGAAAGTATGTCTGAGCCGCGACACAATATGATCGCTCATCTTGATCTGGAAGGAAAGTTTGTCGATTTTAAAGAAATCACACAATGGATTAGGGAATCAAGAATAAACAAGGCCGTTACTTTTTCGACGCCGGTATACAAAACATTGGTTAAAGCATTTTGGGATACTGCTCAGTTAATTGAAATTGATGGAAAAGAAGTGATCCGAGGGCAAGTTCATAAGCTGAATGTAGATGTCACTCCAGATATTCTCAACAATGTTTTGGAATTGCAAGACGTTGCTGATGCGCCATTCTCTATACCATTCAAATGCACGCGTGGATGTCTGCTCAGGATGAAATGTACTGCTGACATTTTTGCTGGCCAAATCAACAAAGCTTCATTGCCTATGCGGTACAAGTTCTTGTTACATGTACTCATTCAATGTTTAGGCAAAAATCGTGCAGGTTATGACATGACTGGATTCGATCTCATCGGTTTGATGGTAGCTCTTGTTCTGAATAAGCCATTTAGCATATCACAGTTCTTATTTGCTTATATGAAAGTCAATATACGAAGAGCTGGATCTCGGACAACTGGAAAGAAATTCTGGATGTATCCAAGATTCCTGCAAACGGTCAAGAATACTCAACACCCTGATCTTCCCAAAGCCGACACTGACATTCTCAAAATTGAAACTATGCTGGATCATTCATTTAACTTGTTCAAGGGTCACTCGGCTAAGAAATATAAAGAATCTGATCCTCCAAGGAAGATGTTTGGTGCTCTAGCAAACAAAGCATACTTGGCTCCTGATAATGACAGATGGCGTCACAATGACAGCCAGTCAGATGATGAAGAGCCTGAGTTAACAAAGAGGATGAAAGAAAAGGTCAAGCGAAAGCGCGAATCATCTGATTCATCTGATAGTGATGATGATGAAGAAGGTGGGGATGGTGATGGTGGTAATGCTGAAGCGACAGCAGCTAGTGCACCTGGCGCTAGTAATGCTGGTGGAGATGAGCAAGAAGATGCTGATTATGTTCCATCAGATACGGAAGGTGAACATGTGCAGAAAAAGAAAACGACTGTCCTTCGTAAGAAGAAAGCTAAAAAGAACATTGGTACTTCATCGTCTACCCCGCAATCTGTTCCTTTTGAGCCGATACAAGAAGCTTCAATGGATCCAAACTTTGGATTCACAGCTGAAGAAGCTTCTACAATGGCATCGTCTCCTCCAAGATCGACAGAACAACCATCTACAACTATTCAACCACCTCCTGTGGTTTCTTCAACTCCTGAAACTCCAACTGTAACCCCTCAGGCCGTTCCTCAAAGATCTATGGCTGCTGCAATTAGATCAACTACTTCTCAACCTAGTGCTGAACGACAAAGGATATTCTCAGAGTATTCTCAAGAAGAGAAGAACAACTTCCTATTCTCTCAACTTGAAGCAGCTGCTGATCGTATTCAGAGGCAAACTGAATTTATCATGATCACAAAAAATGATCAGGTCAGTCAATTGGTGGAAATTAACAAGTTGAAGTCCACTGTTGATCAACAGCAAACTGTGATAGAACGACAACAAGCTGAGATTGATTCACTCAAAGCTGAGAATGCTCGTTTGAAAGCTGCAGAAGAAGAAAGAGAGAGAAGTAGCACTATACTTCAAAAGCGGGTTGCTACTATGTGGGATGATCGATGTAAGCAACAAGAAGTTATGCAGAAATGGGATGATGATCCTGAAGATCAAGGGAATCCTAGTCCTTCTACTACATCAGAGCAACCGCCAGCCGCTACATCTTCTAAAATTGTTGTTGTTCAGCAGCCAGTGATCGAATCGTCTCAAGGAACCTCTTCTGGAACAGTTCAACAGGTTGAAGGTACTTCTTCTGTACCTAGCAGTGCTGATTTTGCATTGCAGGTTATTCATCCATTTACAGGGGAATTTCTTGAAGAAGGTGAAATTGTTGAGGATCTTTCTCATGAGCAATTGCTTGCTCTACATGCTATGAGAAAGATTGATGATACTGAGATCGAAAGAATGCCTAGTGAGCCTGATTCTACTAATGTGGAAAACGTTGAAGAGATTGTCTTCGAGGGAAATGAGCAGAAGTCCGCGTATGTACGTAAAGACGGAACTGAATTCCCTCAGTTCGATGAAGACTGGCTAAAAGAAAATGTTGAAGTCATTGATGAACACTTAAAGAACCGTGATACATCTGAAAATGCCACAGATGCATTCACCACGTGGCACCAACAGTTCTTATCAAGAGTTTCCAAACCAGTGCTAGAAGCTACTCAAGTTGAATACTTACGGTTAGAAAAAGCAAAGCCAAATGGTCGAATCCTCTGCTGGATGTTTGTCAAAGAAATTCACTGCGTCGCTATCAAACGGGAGTTTGGAATTCAATACTTCCGGTCATTGCTGACCATGCTCTCTTTGCCTTTTTATGATGTGGCAGCATTGACAAAGTTGGATCTCATAAATCGTCCAAACTTTGACGGCGCAACCTTATTCGAGCGACTGATAAGGATGAACAAGAAGACTGGCTGGAAAGATGAATCTTACAAGCCGCAGTACCCTATATACGAGCAGATTAAATTCACTCTTGATCCTGAAACGAATACGGGACACTACAGACTTGTGTATCAGCCCGCTAAAGTCGTAGATAAAATTCCTTTGATGCCGATGAAGCAAGACTTTCTTGGAGAAATGAAGTTGTGGTGTTATGATTCTGACACGCACGAGGCAGTGATTGTGTTTCATGGAGATCGTGAAAATTTCAGAATGTTAGATCCGATGTGGATTGTTTACATGTCTGCGGGTGACATTGAAAGGTTATATCGACACGACATTTTCCATGAAGACAAGGACGCGCATCAAGCGATGCGATTTCAGCGCGTTGCTTGTTACTGCTACTACAGGGGAATTCATTCGGGCAGTTCGTGGTCCGAAGAACACTGAAGATTGAAGACTCAAAGAACGAAGACCAAGCAACAGACAAGGGGGAGTTTGTTAGTGCAGTTTTGTGTCTGTAACTTGTCTTGTTTAGTTGTATGTTAAACATTCTTTTGTTATCGAGTCTGTACGTTCCGTCGTGTCTACCTAGTCGGATATCCTCCTATCCTACTTGGTATGACTTATTGTCTTTGTAATTGTATCTTAATCTAATGATAGTGTGCATTAGGTTAAGAGGTTGTGTAATCATGCTTGACTGTCCATTCATGACTTAGTATATTCTGTCTTGTTTAGCTTTGATGAAAACACATGTGTTTTCATCAACTATAACATCAACGAAATCACAAAGGGATTTCGTCCAGACACATGAGATGAAAACACAAAGGTCAACGAAATCGCAAGGGATTTCGTCCACACATATGTGACGAAATCACTTCTGATTTCGTCCAAAGTGTTTTCATCCAAAGCTCAGTATATATACTAAATCATGTTTCACAGTTCAAGTTATGAGAGCATAGAGAGAAACTGAGAGTTTATCGTCAAGCATTGTGTGTATGTGTTTGCAGTTTGTTCTCATCCTGTTAATCTAAGTGAATCTTTGATTACCTGTTCGTGTTATACTTTTTACATTGTTTGGTTTGCACCGTTACGGGGATTCTGCACCCGTTATAGTGTTTGTGATAAACAAGGATAGGTTACGTATCGGATTCTCCCGAGAAAAATGGACCTACAGTTACATCCTCACCCCCTTAAAATAAATCTCGACCCGAGATTTACTGAAATAAATAAGGGTACTTTTCTTTCATGGTGGATTCAACCTCCCATGTATACTCGGGACCTCTACGGGCATCCCATTTTACCTTTACAATAGGTACATGCTTCCTTCGAAGCTTCTTAACCCGTCGATCCTCAATTGACAAGGGTTTTTCAACAAATCTCAAGCTCTCATCTATATGCACATCTGTATGTGGTATAACCAGTGATTCGTCAGCGAAACACTTTTTCAGATTGCAGATATGGAACACATTGTGAATTCCACTGAGCTCTTCTGGTTAGTTCAACTTATAGGCAACTGACCCGACACGTTCGATAACCTCGAAAGGTCCTATGTATCTCGGGCTTAGCTTGCCTTTCTTACCAAATCGCATCACCCCCTTCCAGGGTGATACTTTAAGTAGGACTTTATCACCTACTTCGAAGTGAAAAGCTTTACGCTTTGGATCTGCGTAACTCTTCTGCCTATCCCGAGCAGCTTTGAGACGGTCACGTATCTGGACAATCTTGTCCGTCGTTTCAAAGACTATCTCTGGTCAAGATAATTGGACATCTCCAACTTCCGCCCAACACACGGGCGATCTACACTTTCTACCATATAAGGCCTCAAAAGGCGCAGCCTTTATACTGGTGTGGTAGCTATTGTTGTAGGAGAACTCGATTAATGGTAGGTTCTTATCCCAACTACCACCCAAATCGATCGCACATGCACGTAGCATGTCTTCCAGCGTTTGAATAGTACGCTCACTCTGACAGTCAGTCTGAGGATGGTAAGCCGTACTAAAATTCAAACGTGTGCCCAAAGATTGTTGGAAACTCTTCCAAAAATGTGACGTCTATCTAGTATCTCTATCAGAGATAATAGACACAGGTATGCCATGTAAGGCGACAATCTTATCAACGAATAACTGGGCTAACATATCGGAGCTATAAGTCTCCTTGATGGGTAAGAAATGTGCTGACTTAGTCAGTCTATCAACTATAACCCATATTGTATCATTGCCTTTCCTTGTCTTAGGTAACTTGGTAATAAAATCCATAGTTACCATTTCCCACTTCCACGTAGGAAGTTCAGGCTGTTGTAGCAAACCTGATGGTTTCTGATGCTCGGCTTTGACTTGCGCACATGTCAAGCATTTTGCTACATGGGCGGCTACAGACTTTTTCAAGCCTATCCACCAATAATTTGCCTTTAGATCCTGGTACATCTTATCAGCTCCAGGATGAACGGAGTATTTGGAACTACGGGCTTCCTGGAGGATGACATCTCGAAGACCTCCATAAATTGGAACCCATATTCGTCCATTTAATCGTAAAATTCCGTCTTTGCTAAGAGTTAACTGCTCCTCAGTTACTCCTAACTTTTCATTAGGATAGTTAGCTTCCAACACAGCTTCCTTCTGTGCAACTAACAACCTTTCAATCAAATTATTCTTTATCTCCATGCGCTTGGCATTGATTCGGACAGGTTTCACCCTCTCCTTTCTACTCAAGGCATCGGCGACTACATTCGCCTTGCCGGGATGGTATCTGATTTCACAATCATAATCATTTAAAGTCTCCATCCAGCGGCGTTGCCTCATATTTAATTCCTTCTGATTAAACAGATGTTGGAGGCTCTTGTGATCAGAATAAATCACACACTTGATCCCATATAGATAGTGCCTCCAAAGCTTCAGTGCGAATACAACGACACCCAGCTCCAAGTCATGGGTGGTGTAATTCTTTTCATGCACTTTCAATTGCCTTGAAGCATAGGCAATAACCTTGCTTTTCTGCATAAGCACACACCCCATGCCAGTGTGTGATGCATCGCAGTAAACCACGAATTCTTCTATTCCATCTGGCAGTGTCAGTACTGGGGCGTTGCTCAGCTTTTGCTTCAGAATATCAAAGGATTCTTGCTGCTTCATGCCCCAAACAAACTTTACTTTTTTCTTAGTCAAGGAAGTTAGGGGTGCAGCAATCCTTGAAAAAATTTCAATGAAACGCCTGTAATATCCTGCCAATCCCAGGAAGCTACGAATCTCTGTAAGCGTCTTTGCTCTTGCCAGATCATAACTGCTTCAACCTTAGCGGGATCCACTTGGATACCACGCTCACTGACCACATGTCCAAGAAATTGGACTTCTCGTAGCCAAAATTCACATTTGGAGAATTTGGCATAGAGTTTCTCGTGATGTAAAAGTTTGAGAATACAACGAAGGTGTTTCTCGTGGTCAGCTTGGTTCTTCAAATAAATAAGGATGTCATCGATGAAGACGATGACGAATTTATCCAAGTATGGCTTGCAAACGCGATTCATGAGATCCATGAACGCGGCCGGTGCATTAGTGAGCCCAAAAGGCATCACTAGGAACTCGTAATGTCCATAACGAGTCCTAAATGCAGTTTTATGCACGTCTTCATTTCTAACCTTCAGTTGATGGTAGCCTGACCTCAAATCAATCTTCGAGAAATAACCGGCCCCTTGTAACTGATCGAACAAATCGTCGATCCTAGGCAAAGGATATCTATTCTTTATCATGACCTTATTAAGCTCACGATAGTCGATGCACAGACGCATCGATCCATCCTTCTTCTTGACAAATAGGACTGGCACTCCCAAAGGCGGCGAGCTAGGTTTAATGAAACCCTTGGCTAGTAATTCATCTAGCTGTGTCCTCAATTCTTTCATCTCTGTGGGCGCCAACCTATAAGGTGCTCTTGCAACTGGTGCTGCTCCGGGGATGATATCAATCCTGAATTCCACTTGCCTATTTGGTGGCAAACCAGGTAGTTCTTCCGGAAAAACTTCTGGGAATTCAGAGATGACAGGGATGTCTTCTATCTTCGGTTTGGGCTCATCAATAATCACTTGTGCCATGTAGATGACACAACCCCTCTTTAAACATTTTGAAACCTTGAGCATAGTTACTTGCTCAGGCAGCCCATATTGGGTATCTCCCTGAATGGTAAGTGGTTCTCCAGACGGAGTCTTTATTACCACTTGCTTCATGTTACAGACAATTTGAGCCTGGTTATGGGATAACCAGTCCATACCCAGAACTATGTCAAAACCGGCCAACTTGAAGGGAAGTAGAGACAGAGGAAAAGAATGGTTCTTAATGGATATAACACATCCATCTAACACAGTTGAGACGGTTTCTATGGTACCATCTGCTAACTCTACCTCATAGTTTACGCTTAAGGTTTTGACAGGTAAATTCAACAATTTACAAAACTTATGATCTACGAAAGCCTTATTTGCGCCTGAATCAAAAAGTACTCTTGCAAAGACATCATTTACAAGAAAGGTACCTGTTATGACATTATCGTCTTGCGCAGCCTCTTTCGCGTCCATTCTGAAGACTCTGACATTAGTCTTCTTGGCCTCTTCAGGCTTCTTGTTGTATTTAGGGCAGTTGGTCTTAATGTGCCCCTTTTCATTGCAACGGTAGCACGTTGCGTCTTTCATCTTCTTGCAATCCAAGGTTTTGTGATCCGTGGACTTGCAAATACCACAAGCATAGGTTTTTGACTGAGTCTGTGAGTTCGACTCAAGTCTGCACTTTCCATAGTGCTGCTTCTTGCAAATTTTGCATTTGGGCTTCTCACCAGAATTATGCCCATCTTTCCTTGACTCCGATCCTTTCTTGTTGTCACCGTTCCCACGGTGCTTCTTGTTCGACTTTCGTGAACCATCATCTTCACGCTTTCTCTTCTCAGCCTCCTTATTCCTCAGCGATCTCTGCCTGACCGCATCCAGAGTGAGGGATAAGGAAATGTCAGCTACTGATCTAAAAGTAGCTGGCCGAGAAGCTTTCACGCTTGCCTTGATCTCGGGGGCTAAACCACCGATAAAACGAGCTATTCGCTTTGGTTCCGGGGTTACCAAATATGGAACCAACCGAGACATAGTGTTGAAGCTCGTCAGGTAAGCTTGACAGTCGAGGTTTGTCATCACCAAGGATAGAAAGTCAGACTCTATCTTCTCCACCTCATGTTGAGGGCAGTAATTTTCCCTGATAAGGGCGACAAATTGATCCCACGACATGTTGTACAATGGGATTTTTCCGGTGGCTTGAATCAGAGATCTCCACCATGCTAAAGCTTCACCCTTAAAAGACTGCGACACAAACTTGACCACGTCTCTCTCAGCCCATCCGCTGATGTCTACAACCGTATCCATCTCATCCAGCCAGGTCATACAGTCGATGGCTCCCTTCTCCCCAGTGAAATCCCGGGGTTTGCAGGAAACGAAATATTTATAAGAGCAACCCTTGTCACGGGGTCCCTTGTTTAGTATAACCTGCTGAGATGGAGCACTGTGGTTTGAAGAGCGTCGATATCATCTTTCTTCGAGTCGTCCTTCTTGGACGGTGGCTTTGAAGGCTGTGTAGATAGGGTCCTACTACGAGTCCCACTATACTCTCCGTACTGCCTTTCCAATGCCTATGTAACTGCGCCGTCTATTATAGCTTTCAATTCAGCACCCGTTAAGTTAATTCGGGCGTTCTCGTTATTCTCCACTGGATGACTATTACCCTCGTCCGAGTTAGCCATTTTAATTGAACTGTTGCAGAAAACAAGAACAATAGTTTATTTGGGAGTTTATTATGGAATTGCCCCTTAGGGTAATTCATTAACCATGGTAACAGAGACCATATTTGGTTAATTTATTAATCATATTTATTTAGGATTCCTATAATAATTTATCCTAATTATAAAACAATAATAGTTTTATTTGTGGCACAAAAGGCCTAGTCACATGGACAATTTAAATTATAAGTTATGATTTCAGAGAATCAAAACATGAAGGTATATTGGCACAATAGGCCTAGTCACAAGGACATTTATAAATTATATGCTAGGATTTCAGAGAATCAAAGCATTTGAGGTTTGAACCTAGCCCATTACCTTTATCTGACAGGGAGTCATAGCTACCACTGTCTTTTGGCTCATATAGAAATGAGCAGGGCCCGTAGGCACGTATTACCACGTATGGTCAAAATATGATCATCTTAGTTGATGATTTAACCCATGACTTAGAGATCATTTAGTTGGGTTTGAATCTTTGAAAAGATCCTTATATAATAATGACGTGTGTGATTTTAATGAATCACGTCTGCCAGGAGCGTTAACATGTTTACAGATGTTAACGGGGATTTGAATCTTTTTGAACAGGTCTTACCATCTTGGCCCGGCCTTATAATGACCCGAAGGCTAGGTTTCACTCTTTAAGATCCTTATTTAAAATTTACATAGGCAGATTTTTATTAAAAGGAATGATTTTTAATTCATTTATTTCATGTATAAATTATTTATGCACAAAAGGCAAACATGAAATTTATAAACTTTCATTCCATTAATTTATTAAAATATTACATGCTGCCCTAAACGGGACTTTTCAAATAACAAACTTACCCACGCAGGGGTTTAAATAAATACTTACCCTCGCAAGGGCTTAATAACACACATACCCACGCAGGGGCTTAATAACAAACATAATAGTCCACGCAGGGACTTACAAAAATAACATACCCTCGTAGGGGTTTACAGAATGATAGACCCACGCAGGGGTCAAAATAAACAACATACATACCCACGTAGGGGTTTATACAACAAGATATGCCCACGCAGGGGCCCAATAACAGTTGGAAGGATTCAATGATCCTTCTTGTTCTTCCCTTTGATCAAGCTTGCCAATCCTTGGAAGAAGCTCTGTCTCTCCCTACGGTCACGGTGGAAACCTCGCTCTACTTCATCCAACCTTTGTAGGATTTCCTCCCTTTCTGGGGGAGAAAACCGTGGCGGCTGCGATTGTGTCCGGATAATAGGTCGAGGAGGTATCTGGTACCCCTGAGTCGGGTAACCTACTCCCCATGGAGCTCCGTATGGTCCCTCCGGATGAAGAGCGTTATAATTAGCCGCTACCATGTAAGGATCGGCCTCCACGTAACCATAGTTGTGGTGAGTCGGTGGTTCAAACAGGTTGTATGCCATGGAACCCGTGTATGCTGGAATTGGGTTGTCAAAACCCATCGGCGGTGGCTGTGGTACAGCTGGTTGTGAAGGTCCACCCATTTGTGGGTCCTCCTGATGTGGCGGATAGTGGCTGCCACTGGATTGACGTGGGGAACTGAAATGGAAATCCCCTGCTCGTGACGACATGCGCGCACCGGTTCTCCTTCGCCTCGGCGGTTGCGGAGGTGTCGGCTGCACTGGCGGCGGTGGAGGCGGTGGCGTGACTGCCACGAATCTGGAATCCTCGGAGGGATCCTGTTGTTGCTGCGGCTGCTGCTGCTGAGGCGACGAATGGTGAGGAGGTGTATAGTACCATTCATGCCGGGTGAACATAGCTTGAAAGCTATCTGGACCAACATAGGGTGATCCGTGAAACGAAGATCCGTCGGAGATCTCTATTGGGTGGTTTGGAGTACCACTTGCAGGTTCGACGGGGTCCGTATCCTCGTCCATGTCGTCCGCATGATCTCCGGAGTAGTGATCTTCTGGCCCAGTGGGTTAAAACCCACGGGTTCTTGGAGGTAATTGGCCTGGTTAAACCGGCCCCTGAAGACCGGTGTAGGGTCTCCAAAAGAGTGGTGCGATAAGGATCGCTGCAATGGTATATATGAGGGCTGAGGGTTGTTGGGCTCGTACTCCGGTTGTGGCCCATAAGGGTTTTGGACCGGAGGTGTAGAGCTATGTGATACCGATCGTCTGGCTGGTTCAAACAAGTTCCTCCTGTTATGCCGAGGGTCGTCACTCTCGGTAGTAGATGGAGCTCGCACATGTGATGGTCCTGCCTCGTTGTCATTGGGGGCGGTAATCGAACCCTTGCCTCGTCCTCTCCTCCTGAAGAATCTTGGCGGCATTTTCAAATCCTGTCATTATAATATGAGATAACAACAAAATATATAAAATCAAAGGACAAAACAAAAACCAAACAAGGTAGAATTTGTCCTATGTTATATGTCTAGACTCGAAGGTTTAGAAATATGCAATTGTGCTATTGAGATTAAACACAAAAGGCTAGTATTTAATTCACTCAATGTTGGCTCTGATACCAACCTGTCACACCCCGATTTCCACGTGTCACCGGTGGGCCCGGTGGGGGAGTATCGTGACGTCATGGTTGGCAACATAATAGTCAAACAACACAATATTTAATATGCACAGCGGAAGCAATTTAAAAGATGTAATACAACCGAATTTAATATTGTAATATCAAATGTCACAAGATTCGGATGTTTATCCACAGATGGATCGGAAATAAAATATGAGACAATAGTTCAACAGACTTCAGGCATCCTAAGCTTGCGAGACTTTTTATTGATGCTAAGGAGACAATCCAGCCAATTTTGTTTAGTACCTGCATTCAGTCTTTTTGGGAAAATACGTCAGTTTACACTGGTAAATACAATCAACTGACTCATTTTGAAAAATGATTTAAATTTGGTTTGGATGCACATGGCATAAACATTTTTATAACTTGGGAGAATTATTTAATATTATAATCTTGTGAATGAATTACATGTTACTTGTTCGTTCAGTCGCCCGGATCTTGTCCGGGTTAAAGATCAATAGACACACCACATCATAGAGTTATACACTGACAGGTGTATGCCTACACCCCGTGCTCAGGTCGTGGCCATCTCGTAAGATGATGCCAAGGATATCCGGGACATGGTCATTAACCCCCCAAAGGCTTTAAGTAATCAAGACTATTTAAACGAGCCGATCAAATTAGTCAACTACCCACTCAATTGTGGAGATTTGATGCTCGATCAAGCGGTATGCTATATACCGTAACCCAAGCCCGTATAGGGAAAATAAGTTAAAAGTATTGACCTGAGCAATGTATAAATCACACTAATCAAATTGCAAGTAGCTTTTACTGGTACTCCTAATCCGGAACGAAGGTTTATAATAACCTATTAGAATCCTAACGGGTCTTTAATTAAGCTTAAGCTTAGACCGGCTAGTTTCAAAGATACGGTTCGTACGCACGTTTAAGCGAAGACCGGATAGAATGTGATTTAGACCCGACAAGTTCAGAGACTCGTTTAACATGGGTATTTTATTCACACTCTGGATTTTGAGATAAAACCGTTAAGGTTTGACCCGTTTCGGCTAATTTATGTAAACTTGTTACATAAACCGAACCGTACGCGTAATAAGCGTGACGGGTATTCATGAGATCTATAGACAGGTTTCCTAAGTTAATTATTCCTCAAATATGTTGTGACATCAGTAGGATGTCTTTCATTATGCCCGAAACGTGTTTAAACACAAACTATGCCCCGTAGGGGTAGTTTGGTCATTTAAAAGTTTATAAAAGGGTTTAAGTAACAAGCTGAGATATAGGTCTGATGTAATCAGCAAATATACTCAATTTACTAAGTTATATAAGTAAGATAAAGTATATATGTGAAATTTATCAAATATAACCAAACTATGCCCCGTAGGGGTATTTTGGTAATTTCACATAAGCCGAAAAGCTCAAAACCGAAGTCTGAGTTTATCAACCTTTGCTTACTGTCAAAATATTATCATTTGCCTCAAATATCAGTTGGTATCACCCTTGTATGTTTAAAAATAGTTCTAGTACATACTAGGCGTTAAAAACGCTTAAAAAGGCGATTAAAGGCCATTTCCGGGTTTGATACTTAAATCTGATATTTTTATATTTCCATAAGGCTTGAAATAATTTATTTATCATATGTGATCAGTAGCAAAAGGTTTGGAGTCGTTTAGATAAGTAAAACTCATTTTATGGCTCGTAAGGGCAAAACCGACAATTACCTGATTAAGCCTACGACTATGAGTTATGCTCAGCCTAAAATTAATTAAAAATCCTAAAATAATATATTACATCAGGGGGTAAAGAGTTTGATACCAAAAAGTAGGCTTAACTAGGCTATACGCTAATTACGCCATTTAATTAACATAAGGCTTTCATTTTGCGATAATGAGCATAACTCTTAATCTACAAATCATACTGATGTCAAAATTTGCATACAAGTTTATATATCAGTAATTAAAGTTTCTACTCTTTTACATTTCCAAAAATCACGTTTTAAAGTAATAAGGGCATAATGGTCAACATATGGGCAATTAACGGAATCATGCATATTAATTGGATAACTAATGATCCGAGGTGTATAATCACAGAGGGTTATACTAGCATGTAACCTGGTCCAAAAGAAGCTCTAAGGCATTTCTAAAACATACCATAACGGGTCAGAACTGAAAGTCAAAGTATAAGTCAAACTATGCGACTTTCGGTTCCGAACCGGGTCTAAACAGGAAATTGTCGGGTTGAACATGTTTAGACATGTTCTTACACTAATTACCAAGTTATAATAATGATCAAACAGGTTGTATATGATCTACATTGCTAATCATGCACAAATTGTAATTTAAACATTCTGTTGACTTTTTCTTAGCAAGTTTGACCCGACTTTTGACCTGGTTAGAGTGGTAATCAGGGGGAACCCTTTTGAGGGTTTATTACCCATGTAATTACCTACTTATATCTACTTTTAATTCAAGATATGACTGAGCCATTGTTGACTAATCTCGAAGTCAAACCGTAATTACGACGGTTTGACTTTTAGCTAAAATACTAAGCTAAACTCAATTAAGGAAGGATTAGCAGATTTAAAAGAGTCCTATGCACGATTAGAGAACACTTGAGAGGAAGATTGAGCTCCAGAAGTGATCCACCAATGCAGATGAAGGTGTGAGGAATTGTTTGAACACTTGTGGCCTTTTATAGTGAATTCAATCACCACAATTGGTTGACAACAAGGTCGAGCACACACCACAATTGGTATACACATGTCCCTAGTGCTATAGAACAGTTTAGGGGTCGCCCAATAGTGATAAATACCAGTGGGATCGGTCATAATCGCGCAAAACAGGCTGCAGCCTGTTTTCTGTTTACTGGGCACTGCTTGCACACCGTAACAATTATTTGTTGCGGTGCGCAACAATTCATCAGGGACCAAAATGTTGGCTTTTCAATGATTTGAAGGGGCAACTGAGTATAAACGATTCTTGGCCGTTTTTTATCAATATGGGGCCTCAAATTTGGGTCATGTATAGTATGCACCACCATGTTATGTTGTGTGAAAGTCTTGGAGTCTTTTAGAAAGTGCCGAACAATAAGGTTTACCGTGCAAATTTCTTCATAGGACTCCACCAATTAAATTATGAATCATCCATTGCTATAATTCACTGAACTTGAACATATACTAGATGTTTTTAATATGATTTGAGTCTTGGGATTTATAACGAGGTCGTTCAGAGGTGCAAAAGTTAACATGACGACGCTTTTAAATCCTGTCAAATATTTTTAATAATCCGAGTTTATAACGCTTTTTGTCTTATATGACACGTGTCGTTATATTGTTGAACACGAATTTTCGAGGTGTTACAAGAAGGAATAAAATAATAATTATCCAGCGATAACGCTTAATTCAAGGATAAATGCTAGTAAAATTGGGTATGTAAGTGGCCAAATTATTATGTGTTAGCGAAAGTACCTAGAAGGGATGCTAATAATAAAAGACAGAGGTAAAAACCGCAATAAGTAAATTTGAGGCTAATGCTAGAATGTAATATCCCCTATGATGTGTGAGATGGAGATAGAATTACCCACAACGAATGGTAAGTGAATATTACCACTTAAACAAGTCACAAGTGTTTTGGGGATATGGTAAATATCTTGAATGAATTAACTCAAGAGTAAGAATATAATTGTCTTAATAGGAAAGAGAAAGGTTTCGGGGATGAAACCTTCATTAAGGAGGGTAGACTTGTAACACCCCAAAACCGAATTATTAATTTTGCTAGTTTGTTATCATGTTTAACAAAATGAGATATAATAACTAGGTTAGTAAAACTAGTTGAATGTCTAGCAAATTAGGTAAAGTAATGAAATTAAAGCCAATTATGATGGTGTCATGAACTTAAGGGGCTAAGGTTGTCAAAGTGGGAACTTGAAACTAATTAAAAGAATAAAATAGAAAATTAAAACACACACCTTGTGTGTGTTTTGGGTCTGGCGATCGAACAGAAGGCAAGGGTGAAGGGGTGCAAACCCTAATTCAAGAAAAACCTTCAAATTGAAAGGGGAAACTGGCTCTAATTGAATGCATGGACTTACATTCTTGATCATCTAGACTTTCTACACATGAGGTAAGTTGTAGAAGTTAATTTTATGATTCGGTATGAAGTGGGGCTATGATCAAACTACGTGTCACACCCCAACCGATGGCGGAAACATCGGGGCATGGCACTGAGCGAAACAGATTGTCCAGAAGTTTCCACAACAACTATATTTTTTCCAAATATTTAAGCAACACGTCCCATACCATGTCATAAGTGATAATATAATTATTACAGACAAAATCTAGTCAAGTAGTTCTGTTCCGACAACTCAGATTTATACATAGATAATTTATTTATTGGTTTCTAGAACCTCTTTTCCTAGCTTCGATTTCATCACGGCACAGAGAGCATCCTAGACCTTTCCTTGCCTCAAGTTCACAGCAAGCTAAGCATATAAACAACTTAACCACCTGTCACATACGTTAAAGTAACAGTCAATACACATAGTGTAAAGGTGAGCATACAAGTTTGATAATAGCATATAGAGTTCGAAAGCGTTACGCATAACCAGCACGTACACAGAGTGAAATGAGGCATGTTAGTTATCGACATGAACCTATCGATACCAATGACTGCAGGTTGACTGCCCAAGGCAGTTCGCGATACATACTCACCACTGTGAGCCATGTAGGTAATTGTCCTTAACAACCCCCGAGTGAACGGGTGCTGAGTCCAAACTAGTAGTACTACCGTTGCTAAGGCAGGTAGACAGCATTCCATGTGTAAACATAACAAACAAGCATTCATTTAGTCACGTATACATGCGATAACGGTTAGCGTTTAAAGTATTGCGTAGTGTGTTCGATGTGATTTTGTATAAGTAACGTATGTAACACCCAAAAGTGCGCAAAGCAAAAAGGGATCGAGTATACTCACAGCGATTGATGGATTGAAAGGAGCGCTAGGGAGTAGGGTTAGCCTGAACAGATCGATAGGATAACGATAAGCGACGCGTAAACGATGCAAAGTACAAGTGGTTCGGACAGTAGTTTGATCGGACAGTCATCTGGTCGGATGACTGTTCGAGTGGATTGTTACTTCCTTTGGGAATGATGTGTTTGTGTATGATGGCTTGTCTTTTAAAGTTTTCGTTGTAGCATTTTGAAAACACAGAAGTATCTCTACCTTTCAAGTCGGTCAATTGGACGGTCGTTCGATCGGACGATAACCCGATTGGTTTGACACTTAGCGAGAACAAGTTCACAGCAGGTTATCACTCGATCGGACAGTTGTTCGATCGGATGGCTTCCTTTGTACATTGAACATGTTGAAAAGTGTTTAAGTGTGGAAGTTAAATGTCTCATGATTCGAACGGCAATCCGATAGGATGGTAGTCCGATCGGACAACAATTCGTTCAAGATTCAGACTTCGAGTGTTAAGCGTGGGACCCAAGGTGCAAGTCGTTCGGATTGGCCAGTCGTTCGGCTTGGCTGTTCGATCGAACAGCAGTCCGATCGGACGGCACTCCGTCCTGGTCGACCTGTTCGTCTTACACTTGGTTGTTCTGATTGTTTGTCGTTTTATCGAGATGTATTGATATCGTGCTAACCAACAGAACCCCATCCTATGCTCTAGTGACCCGATTGAACAAGAACCACCCAAGTTTAGTCAGTCCACCGGTTCAGGACGATTGTTCTTGGTTAACCCGAGATCGGAAGTCTCGTGAGTAGAATCCAGATCTTGAACCAACACAACCACAAGAATGAGTAGTAAGTCGGCACAAGCTCCGATTCTATCGGTTTTGAATGCATTGAGTGTAAAAGAGTTGAAAGGAAGTTGGAAAACCATCTTTCAATCATTTCCATTGTGAATATGTTTAGATCTATGAAAGATCTTTGTTTCTTTATGTGTAAATCGGTTAGATCCAAGTTGTTCTTGGTGGATTGAGGCCAAAACATGAAGTTCTTCAAGAACACATGATGACATCATCCTAGAACACCTTGAATCTTGATGATTTCACGGTTAAAAGTTAAGATTCAAAAGATAGAAAGGTGTAGGAGTGCGTGTAGATTAAGGAAGTACAAGATTTAGGACGAGACATTACCGGAATTACGAGAAATCGAAGGAAAAAGCGAGTAGGAGCACTGGTCGGACGTCAGTTGCCAAAAGTAGAAAGAATGAAAGTGACAAGGGGTATTTATAGGGTTACCCAAAGTGGAAAAGGGGCTGGTCGAACGGTTGGGCAGCCCGATCGAACAGCTTGTCCGATCGGACGGTAGTCCGATCGAACGGCTGGTCGATCGGATGGTCGCTTGGTCGATCAGTCACCTCGTTCGAGTGTTCGGTGCGACGAGTTTTGTTGTTTCGATTTCGATTGCTAGCGTTGCGATGTAATAAGGTTTCCTAGTCAAATTACTTTTAATCCCAACTGCTATATCAACATACATGCATCCTTACTTCGTATTCGTTTAGCGTTTGCGATTCGATTGCGATTGAGTTCGATTGCGTTTTGATTGATTACAACGCATAACATAATTAAACATGCACAAGTAACACATAAGGCACATACACACATATAACAATAACCAAAACACGATATTTGAGTCCCGAGTGCGATTGCGATAGCGGTAAAGCGATTAAACATGCGATAAATAGCGATTACCATGTGATTATTAATAGATACTCCACATAATACAACTAAAGCGACATGTAAAATAGACTAACTACAAGTCAAAGAAGTCAAAACAGGAATTGAGCAAAGGGAGACAGATCGCAATAGCAATCTTGTCTTCCTTTGACTTCAATCTTGACTTTGACTTTTGAAACACGGGGTGTTACACTACGAAATTGTATGGAATTGTGCATGTAGAGGTGTTAGAATCACCATTTAGATTATGTGTTATGAATAAGTTCAAGTAATTTGATGATTTAAGGTGAAACTCACAATTGTGAGTGAAGGTGGCGACATGGGTGTTCTACCCATGTCCAATCCTTGTTTGATGTACTTGTTCCTAGCTTGAAATAGGTTGTGTGATGATTGTCTAGGGTTAATTGTATGAAGGGAATGTGATTTTGAGCACTCTCTTGGTGATTGGAATTTGGAAGGAGATGATTATGCCTAAAACTAGTTGTAAACTATGCAAAGTAGGTTGTATGCACACCAAGTGTTTGATAAAATGTTTAACTAGTAGTAATAGATGATATGGTGTTCTTGAAATTGTGAATTCCAAGCATAATGAGTTGGTTGTGTTAGTGCTAGTAAATATGCAAAAAGGAAGGTGTCTTGAGCGAATTTCATAGTGCAATCATAATAGTTATGCAAACAGTGAAAGATGGCACCTTTGAGGTCCATGAACCTTGTTGTTGTAAATAATGCTTATTATGTGATTCATTGGTTTGGTAAACATGGAAGTAATGTGTTGTAAAGGATGACATGTAGAATCTTAGTGAAAAGCATTGATGCTAGGGCCATGTTTCAACGATTAATTTAAATGTGAAAAGGCTAGGTGGATAAGATCACAAGTATGTGTGTTTATATTGAAGGCTTGGAAGTCGATATGACATGAAAGCCATTTGTTGATGTGATTAACTACCATTGGCTTGTGGATTAACATTCATGTCTATGTAAATGATAATGAAGGATAGGCCCTCGGAAAGGTGGACTTGTACACTCGGAGCTAGCAAGACAAGGGAACCAATATATCAAGTAAGAAGCATGGGTCTATGAGGTAAGTGAATTTCGATTCACTTCTTGGTATGTATAATAAATGTTGATATTTATGAACACGGTTTTATTTCGTAAGATTATGTAACAATCAGAAAATACTAGGTTAGGTGATATTTTAGTAAGACAAAGATTGTTGGTTAAGTAGAAAACAAATGGGTGAATTTAAACGGGTCAAGTAATGTGCACAAGTAATGTTTTGTTAAGAAACTCGGGTAGTATAAGGCCCCGGGGCAGGGACTTTTAGTTAGTAATGTAAGGAATAAGTACACGAATAAGTTAGGATTAAGTTCCAAGTGGTTAGGATGCCAAATGAAAGAGTTAAGAGAGTTTATGCCCTTAAGTAGGATGTGGAACTGGGCACCACCGTAGCTTACGGTGCCCACCGTAGCTTACGGTGGGTGCTGGTCTTTTCTCTTCTGACGTAAGGCAGTCTCTAGTCGCCGTAAGCCTTTTTGGAGACTGTCGTAAGCTACGGTAGTCACCGTAGCTTACGATAGAGCTCTGGCGCCGCGCGTAGGAAGTAGGCAAGGTTGTCACGGCCCGCGACAGACCTTGCTGCTGGCAAATTATTTGTTGTTTGTATGTAGGAATGGTTGTAAATGCTTTTAAAGGCCACCGAATTAATGTCTATGCTAGTTTTAAATAAAGTGAAGGTTGCGGGCCTTCGATTCTCCACAGGAGGCGTTTAGGAAGCATGATCACGATTAATATGTGTGAGTAAGAATGTAAGGGAGCGAACTAAGTTTGTGTTTATTTATTTATATTTACACATTTATGTATAAGGAATGCATGTACTAGGTCGTATGTACATTGTTTATTTGTGTGGAAGCTTGTAATTAGTATACCTTAGTAAATGATTTCAGTGTTATAAAGGAGTTGTAAGTTTGTATGGGGGTACATAATCATGTGTGGAGGTTCACGGTTACGTGTATGTATATATATATATATATATATATATATATATATAGGGCAGGGTTCCAGCGTGAACAACCTCCCAAGAGTGAACTGCGTGAACAGATATGGACCCTTGATTTCCTTTTTAGTTGTTAAGGGTAGGATTGTAATTATATAAAAAATTAGATTTAAATCATTATTTTAATAATTGAATTAAGTTACATCTTTCCTAATTTAAATTCATTATCCACATTATGTTTATTTATTAATAAGATAATTATCAAAACAAACAACAAATCACCAGATTTCAATTTTAATTTTTATTTCAGATTTCATCACCAGAATTCAAATTTTAATTTTTAATATCCACGTAACCTTCATATTTCAACGGTATACACATGTGTACTTGGATATAAATAGAACAGTACACATGTGTACTCATCATCGTACATATGTGTACAGTAATTCATAGGTGTACATCAACATTCAATACAAAAAAAATTCTGAGATATCACAAAAACAGACGATATACACATGTGTACATCGCATTAAAGGAGGGCAAAATCAGAATACACATGTGTACATCGCATTTAAACAAATAATTATTTTAATAATTGAATTAAGTTACATCTTTCCTAATTCTTGATTTAATTTGTGAGAGATTTATGCAATCAATTTAAGAGGATAATTGATTACTTGATTTGTGAGAGATTTATGCAATCAATTTAAGATTGAAATTACACATATACCCTTTTGTATTTAATTAAATGAAAAAAATTAACCAAATAATTACCATCATGCCACTCACTTTAATCTCAAGATCATAAAAATCAATGGCCCAGATCAGTTCACGCAGTTCACTCTTGGGATTTTGTTCACGTTTGAACCTAATCCTATATATATATATAGGGACTGGTTAACGTACAAATGCGCTTATCATACATTACGTACGCTACAATCTCAGCCGTCAGATCATCTTCCCGCATTGAAAATCGCATGTGAAATTGAATTACCACATGCGAAATTGTTACCAAGATTATCACATGCGAAATTGAATTACCACATGCGAAATTGTTACAAAAAAGAACCTGCTATTTCATCAAAATTATCACATGCGAAATTGAATTACCACATGCGAAATTGTTACAAAAAACAACCTTCTATTTCATCAAAATTAACACATGCGAAATTGTTACAAAAAAACACCTGCTATTTCATCAAAATTATCACATGCGAAATTATTACAAAAAAAAACAATATGCGATTTTCATTGCGGGAAGATGATCTGACGGCTGAGATTGTAGCGTACGTAATGTACGATAAGGGAATTTGTACAGTACCCTTTACCTATATATATATGTTTGTGCCTATGTTTGAAGTAGGATTCATTGTTTATGAGCAAACTGAACTTGTGTATATGTTGTACAGTTTAAATAAGTTGAAGTGTTAATTTACTAAACAATTGTCTTGAGTATGAAATGAGGATGCAGGTATTCTATTAATGTCGTTATCAGAGTTAAAGAGTTTGGAATGCACAAATGTACACGGAAAGAATATTCGTGAGGATTAGTATGGGAATAAGGAATGCGGACTGGCTATTGAATACGTATGTCTAGTTTAGGTATGATTTCATTAAATCTAACCGATGCACATGTATGTGGTGAATGCAGGTGGCGTGGACTTAGCATCATTATGAAGAAAAGAAGGATTGAAGATCGAGTTAAGAGCGAGGGTTGTACGGGAAGGATCGGTCACATGGTTTGACAAATATAGGTCTTGAAGGATTAATATAGTGGAATGTGGTAAATCCTTTTTAATGAGTATATGAAATTTTGTATTTGAACCTTCCTGTAAGTATTATGTCTAATAAAGAACGAAATTTTGGGCTCATATTTTCTGTTGTGTTATATTTTAAGTTATTACAAGTTAGTCTTACAGGGAATTGTTATAATACGAACGGGTCATGCCCGAATTTTGTTAAATAAAAGTATGTGATAATATCACATTTTGGAATGTGAATTTGGGCGTTACACTCGCAACATGTGTTCTATAAGTTATCATGTTTGTAACAAGAAATATATACATACGTGTTTTAAAACAAAACATGGTTTATAACTTATTTAAAAAAATATGAAGAGATACCTAACTCATTATACACAATGAAATTATGGATTTTAGCCATTAATTATTAGTTCAAAACCATAAAACATATACATCTAATATAAAAAAAAAAAAAAAAAAAACATCTAATTTCCTTTAACTCAAACATGCATTCTGACTAACCACGACCCACATTTATTAAAACACATACACATCAAACACACAATTAACTCACACAACACATGATAGACACACACACACGACGCATACCTCTTGACACAAAAACATACATCCATCAACACACACTTACACATACCATGTACACTTGCTAATCAAAATTTACACACGCCCACACATTCAACGCGGCACAAAACGTAACAACCACATACACACGCCAAACGTCATCTACATGTAAGTCAGCAAAATCAAACTAGAACTAGGGATGGCAATCAAACCCGAACCCGATGGGTAAACCTGAAACCCGACACATTTGGGACGGGTTTGGGGTCGGTTAATCGGGTTTGGGACGGGTTTGGGAATAGTATTTATTTTTTTCGCGGGTTTGGGACGGGTTTGGGATTTAGTGATATACCCGTTTACCCGACCCAGTTACCCGATGAAGTGTACCCGTTTACCCGATTGTATACCCGATATAATTTTTTTATATTATTAATATGTATATATATGTGATACATCCATTTTTTTACACATATAGGTATTCTATTCCGTATACATTGTAGTTATTTGATATATATTTTTATAATAATAATAATACAAAATGTAACCAGTTAGTAGTTACTCGATAGATACCCAATGGGTTTTGAGATGAGTATACCCAACGAGTAATCTTTTTAAATTAACGGGTTTACCCGAAACCCGCGGGTATACCCGATGGGAATTAACCGGCTAGAAACCCGACGGGTTTGGGACAAGCTTATCTAATCGGGTTTGGGTTTGGGATTACCTAAACCCTTCTCAAACCCGACCCATTGCCATCCCTAACTAGAACCAACCCCAAGCCCTCGATCGCGGGATAGAACCCACCCTTAACCCAAATCGGAAGTCTTTAGCCAAAACATGTTAAAACTAGGGTGGTTTGTTTGTCTACCTTATAGATCGAAACAACGAGCGCCACGGTGTCGGAAGGCGTATGTAATTACAGCGGACCGTACGACGGTTCAAAAGCGGTGGCGTTGGTGTGTGTGGGACGGCTGAAGACGGCGACGTGCGGTCAAGGTAGTTTCACGATGGCGAGTAACTATGGTGGTACAACTGATTCGCCGCGGCCGATGGTGGTGCTACGGGTTGTGCGGCGGTGCGACGGTGGCTGGATCGTGAGTCAAAACTATATCGGCGACGCGGAGGTCGCATGATTGAATGCGGCAAGGGTGGCGTGGTGAGGTTGAATGAATAAAGAAAGACGAACATATGGTGGCAAGGCCATAAAAAGATCGATGATTTGTGTTACCCGTCGTGATTATCAGGCGGTTTGTTCAATGGTAGTTTAATTTCCTACCGATACAAATACAGGTGAGGGGAATAGTGCCACGCAGCTCCGTGGTACTTCCCTATTAAACCAAACATTTTATCATTTTATATTCGTTTTTAAATTATGGTTTCGTCCTTTATTTAAAATAAGATTACGTTTTTGCCCTCACTTCAAAATAAAATTATGCTTTTGTCCTTCGCTCAAAATTACGATTTTGCCATCGGTTCAAAATTATGATTTTATCCCCATATTACAATTACAATTTTGGCCCAAGTTCAAAATAAATTTTTGCTTTTGCCCCAAACTAAAAATGACGATTTCGCATTTTCGCCCCGTTTCAAAAATTAAGATTTCGCCTTTAGTTTAAAATTATGTTTTTGCCCGGTTCAAATTAAAAGTATGCTTTTGCCCCCAATTCAAAATTACGATTTTACCCTCAGTTCAAAATTTTGATTTAGCCCTAGTTCAAATTAAAAATACTGTTTTGTCCTCAGCTTAAAATTACGATTTTGTCCTTAGTGCAAAGTTATATTACGATTTTGTCTCTTGTTCAAATTTATAGTATTGACATCACTTTAACTTTTGGCAAATTATGATTTTACCCAAGTCAACAAATACAACTTTGCCCTCAGTTCAAATTACAGTATTGCTATCGTTTTAATTTTTTAGGAAAACTACAAAAGTATTTTTTTAATTGGTTGACTCGATTTAATTTTTTCCATGTCAAGGAGCTGCCTAACACTCGCTCATTAATCCTGACAAACTACAGTTTTACTCTGAGCTCAGAATTACGGTCTTGTCATCGTTTTAGTTTTTTTTCCTAACAAAACTATAATAATGTTTTCTTAATTGACTGAGAATTATTCGGCTATCGCCCCGCAACGCGGACGAGGCATCAACTCATTTAAATACATAAACGAAAATTGGAATGATCTGGAAAAGATATGAAAGTCTATTCTATCTTATCATATTTTTTTTTTCTTTTCATTTACGTAAAACCAAAAGAAAAAGAAAAAAACATGCATATACATTCAACATATTTAATTAACACAAAAGAAAAAGATCTTTATCAATTTTTTTATTACAACTATTATTAATAGATTTTTATATACTTATTATTATTATTATTATTATTTTTCGTACATTACAGATGCACATGTGCATTTTTAATATTAGTAATGTAAAACGTAGTGTATTACAAATGATAGTGTAAATGAAAGTAGTGTATTACAAATGATAGTGTAAATGAAAGTGCATTTGTCTGCTACTGGTAATATAAATTTGTCCAAGAAATGATACATATGCATATGTGCATCGATAACCCCTGCCAAATACCACATGTCCAACCGCAACCTGTAAACAAGTGGGTCGCCGATTCTTGACCTTCTTCACAAAGTTGACAAATCGTACTAGCCATGTAAACGTTCCTCTTGACCAGCGCGGTCTTTGTTGGGATCCTCTCATTAATCGCCCTCCAAATGAAGATGTTACATTTTAATGGGATCCACCTGCACCAATCTAGAATGACTGCAGAAGAATATTAAATTTTAAAGTTATATAATTTAATAATTACCGATAATTTATACTTATCTGATTAATTTAAATTTAAATATTATTTTATAGCTAAAAGTTATCTATTTGGCTAATTGTTATATGCCTAATCTAGACATTTTAACATTTTCTTAGAACTAATAAATTAAGACCACTATTATTTAAATAAAACTTGGGTTGTGAAATATATGTTCACATGACTGTTAAAACTTGTGAGGAAAGTCGATGCTAAAGGTGGTCTTCTAATCGATGGTTCAAATGTTTTCATATTTGTAAACTTGACAAACATCACACGTTTTGATCATGCATGACACAAAATTTTGTTTGCATATCAGAAACGCGTCTTAAAAATATCGTTTTCTAATTGTTAAATCTTTGTTATTAACTATTTGATTTTTTATTTAGTTAACTCGTGTAATACACGGGGTTATAACCAAGTAAACAGATAAAAGAAATAACCTTTAAAATCAAATTAAGAGACAATATGATCGTGCATCATATACAATTTTCATTCTAAGGGTGAAGGGAGTGGTTAAACAGGTGAAAGTGGCAAACTTTAAAATGGACCAATCAGAGTGTGCCATGTCAGCAAGTGTAAAAAGTTTAAACTTTGGTGAAAAGTGTTGGCAGTGGTGTAGAAAGTGGCAAACTTTTTTTATGTTTTTTATGAGAAATGTCTTTTGACTATATATATATTTTTTAATGCCTTCTCTTTATATATTACCATTTTATTACCCTTTTATTAATTACCTTCATCATCATCCTCTGTTCTGAAAGAATGAAACCCATGGCAGTTTAAGAAATCTCCGGCAACACAAAATATAAACTGCTTTGGCTTACAATTTTTTTTAAAGGTATCCTCGTAGTCATCCTCTGTGCTAGGTCCGCCCCTGACAGTCACCTCCATAACCGTTGAGAAGTCCAGCTCGCCACCACCACCGGTTCCACCACCACCACCCTCAAAATCAACCCACCCTTATCACCACCACCACCACCGGTTCCACCACCTCCTGTTCACCACCATCACCACCCTCAAAATCAACCCACCCTTATCAGCCGCCGTGGCTCCGCCCATCGCCGCCGCACCGACGCCGCCCATCAACAGCCGGCTATATTGCCGTTACACACAAAACAAGGCTCCAATCATTACAACGGTCAAAAAGACCTCACTTTGTCGATCGGTGACCACTTGCCGATTTCCATGTTTTACCGCGCGGCAAAGGTGGCCGGCGGCGGTGTTGCCGCTCGGCAAACACCTTTGCCGATGAGAATGCCGATCCACTCCCTTCACCCTAAACAACAGATAATAATAGTAATGGTATGATTTGAAGCAAGTTTCAAGGACGGGCGACAGTGAAATGGCGAGCCGCAACTGAAAGACTGATGACGGTAGTGCGTGTGTTGGTGCTGCTAGTGGCTGGAGAGTGGAGACTGCGTGTGTTCAGTATTCTGTTTGTGTTTGGGTCTGAGAGTAAAGGGGAAAGGGGCGACAAGAAACCCAAATTCTAGTTCTATTTTGAGTTAAAAAGAAAAGAAAATAAATGCTAAAAAACAGCTTAACCGGACTCGAACACGTGACCTATAATGTCACCAGCGCGCACACTTACCAGCAGACCATATAAATTTGTTTAAAGGTTCCCTAATTAAAGGGTTCCTTCAGAATATTGTATATAACTTAACACTATAAATTAGGAATCGAACGGGTTCCTGAAAACCCCTAAATGGCTCTAAATCCGCCCCCGTGAACACGCACCTAAAAAGGCCATACACAGGAACATGCACATAAAAGCATACAAGTGAACACGGTCAAACATGTAGTGATATGTATTAAATGATAAATTGGCTAAAAATCCACTAAAATGACTTATTTATATCATTTTTCAATTCATAGGTGACACAACTCTTATGTGGAGCTTTCATCCTCGCTGTACGATTTAGTCATACCATGTGCGATGCGTTCGGATATGTACAATTTCTCACAGCATTGAGTGAAATGGCAAAAGGCGCATCCACACCATCGACATTGCCAATTTGGCAAAGAGAGTTGCTTTGTGCAAGAGACCCGCCGCGCGTGACATGCATTCATCACGAGTATGACGAAGTGGCAGACACCGATGGTATAACCATCCCGTTGGAAAACATGGAAACTAGGTCATTTTTCTTTGGACCAACTGAGATTTCCGCCATTCGTAGGTTTGTTCCAACACACCTGAAACGTTGTACCACATTTGAGGTCCTAACAGCTTGTCTTTGGCGTTGTCATACAATTGCACTCCAACCAAACCCAGATGATGAAATGCGCATGATGACCATTGGCAACGCACGTTTAAAGTTCAAGCATCGGATCCCCGTAGGATACTATGGAAATGTTTTCGCCTACCCGGCTGCCATTTCCAAAGCTCGAGACCTATGTAACAAACCGCTAGGACACGCTTTGGAGCTTGTGATGAAAGCCAAATCTGAAGTCACCGAAGAGTACCTGAAATCCGTCGCAGATCTGATGGTAATCAAAGGACGACCCAACTTCACAACTGTTGGAAGCTATATCGTGTCAGACGTGACACGTTCTGGATTACTTGAAATTGATTTCGGGTGGGGAAACGCGGTCTATGCCGGGCCTGATTACCATGTTGCTGGATTCTATACACGTCGTATAAATCATAAGGGTGAGTCTGGAATCGTGGTACCCATATGGTTGCCGTGTGTTGCAATGAAGAGATTCGTCAAAGAGCTAGATATAATGTTGGCGCGAGACGATAACGATGATCATGTTAACCACCAACACGTACCCGCTCATTCCAAACTATAGTTTCCTTGTTATGGTTCGATAGGTGATCATGCGACGAACTTTTAAGACGCGCTTTTTTATAATAAAAATGTTAGATGTTTATATGTACGAACCAAATAATTGTTGGTGTATAAGTGTATTGCATGGTCTTATTTCTAAATAATCAAGAAACGTTTAAAATTCGAAGTTTCATATGCTGAAGGTTATTAATAACTAGAAAAATAAGAATCCATGTGATCAAGATTGCCTATTCTACCTGTTGGTGTCAAACTGGGACTTCAACTAAATTTGTGGTTTTAAGTTTGAAAATTAAAAAGCATAAAATGATATTAATTTAAGTTTAAAAATAAGATGTTGATAATCAAAAACCATTTTCTTAGAAACTTTAGAACCAAGAATCAAACCGGACAATGGGTATTGTACGAACATCAGACAAGAGCATAGTTTTTGCATTCTGGAAATGACAAGTATAAATTATAGGTTTGGCTTTGTATAATTTTGATTATAGTTTTTTGCTTAGTTCTTTTTCGATCGGTTTGCCATTAGTACGTAAATAATGTTCAAAGTGCCATTTTGATGGAAACTACCTTAAAATGTTGAAAGTTGGTAATTTCTGTAGGCTGAAGAGTTTAAGATGTTGAAAAAACTTAAGGAGTTTCAAGATGAGATAAGTGTTGCTGAATCAGAGTTTCAAAGGTGTCATGTTTGTTTCACTTTTTGTATAGAAGTGATTCACTCATTACAATACATCATTTGTTTTGGTTTGGACCTTATACTTGCACTTTTTCCAGTTGGGTTTTACTAGCTTAATATAAGTAGGTCACCATATACTTGCACTTTTATGACGTGTTTGTGACTTAACGAACCCGGATTGTGACGTTTGTGAAATTTATGTAGTTTATGATTATGTTTATTTAGTTTTTGTGTGTCATGAACCAGAAATCGCAGGTTTTCATATAAACAACCGGAAAAAAGCCCATAAAGAGTTTTAGCGAAAACATAAGTCGTGGCTATTGATGCACAAGCTTTGACGACAAAAAAGTAATAGCGGCGATATATGTCGTCGCTAAAGTCGAATTTCTTGTAGTGGATATAGCTGGTCCGGTCCGAGTTTGATTCTTAGGTGTTGGAAACAAAAAGATGAGTCGAGATATATGATCGATCCATGAATATTCAACCTTTACAAGCTTCCTTAGCATTGTTTCACGGGTCTCACTTGGTTTACTTCAGTTCATAAATTATACTTGAACGTATGCTTTAACCCAAACCTGTTTTGCCCCGTTAAACCGCCCATTTTGACACCTCAAAAAGAAGAATGGTTTTCAACATTGAATTTTTTATTGATCTTTTAAAGCTCTATCAACTAAGGCTAATTAAAATAGTTAGAACATATATGTCACATGCAAGGGAATTTTCCCCGCTTTCCCCGCGAAATGAGAGGTTAAGAAATTTGGAAGATGAATTTTGGAATTTGAAGCAAGACAGCGGGGGGAACACATGACCTTTAATAAACGTTTTCATAAGCTAAGATAGTTGATTCCTTACTTATCCACCACTCTTTCTAGAGCTAAGATAGTTGCCCGAGATGCTAACAACCGATTATACATACTAGACGTCATTGGCCATTGGCAGTCTCACCTTTTTTTATTCCCCCTCACAGTCCCATCCTTCAACAATTTTTCCTCCACCGGTTCTCAGTTAAAATAACTTAACGAAGTTAAGTTTTTTTCCGAATTACAAACTGACGTTTGAGAACTTTTGATCAGAACGAGGATACGAGTTGAATGATGTAAAACTTACCTTGAAATTTTGCCCCAAACGACGAAAATGGTGCTTCAATTTGAGTGTTTAAATTTCCAATTAACAAAACTAAAGTCGTTTGGAGCACCGTTTCGAGGTAAGTTTTACATCGATAGACTCGTATCCTCGTTCTGATCAAAATCCCTAAAACATGAGTTTGTAATTTAGAAAAAGAACTTAACTCCGTTAAGTTTTTTTAACTAAGGACCGGTGGAGGAAAAAATAGTTGAAAGGTGGGACTGTCAGGGGGGAATAAAAAAGGTGTTTCTGTCAATGGCCAATGACATTTAGTAGGGATTATTAGAGGCCAATATCCCTTATATGTACCATGTATGTATAATCGGTTGTTAGCATCTCGGGCAATTGGACCTTGTAACCTAATTCTAAAAGGAAGAAGATGATCCTAAGCATTGTAGTTTTATATTAATCCTTTAAACAATATATAAACAAAATGGTCCGGGATGTGCTGGGGGAAACGTGAACTCGAATCCTTTGATGTCTGGTGGTTTGTTGCAGAAGGTAAATAAGGTAACTAACTATATTTTCTAGGGTTCCTTTTCACGCGGTGATAACGAAAGAAAAAATGGGGTTGGTCTTCCGGTTTGATCAAATTAAGTTTTATATATATAGTGACAACTATTCGTTTCTAATATTATTTTGTTTCATGTCGGGTAAGTTGGGGCATAGTTTATTTAATCTTTGTAAGTGGTAATTGGTTTTTACCTTGTTTATGCCTAATCTAGGGTAAATGAACTCGAGGATGAGGAAAGTATGAATAAGTGGGTGTGTGTTCAAAACTAACAGCTTACTCTAATGTTTTATTTATTTTCCTCTTTCCATTACCAATATAAAGTTATTCCAAGCTGCTTGAACTTAACCCCTTCTTGATATTAGAGATCAAATAGACATCCTCTTAAATTTTAGAAATGTGCAAATATGGAAAATAATATAATGAATATGATCCCTTCAATATAATTTAATTATTAACTAGTTTTTTTATATCGCACGTTGCGGTGAAAACGAGCAAATTAATGATAATGAAAAACAAACGTGATTTGAAAATAAAGCATGTTGTTTAGAAAGTCAAACCATTAGAATGATTTAGTTTGTCATCCTTTTTATGATACCAAATAAATACTTTATTTTGAGTACAACTTCGTTTTTAACAACTTATAACAAAATGCCAGAGAAAAAAATCAATCACAACTACGTTATTAAGTTTTTAGAAAAAAAAATATAAACGTAAATTATTAAAGAAGTATTAAATTAATCGATTAATTAATATATGTTAAAAACAATTATTAAAAAAAGGTAAAGGAAATATATGTTTTAAAAAAAAGAAAAATATGTTACTAAAGTAAATATAATAATAAACTATTATAATATATTAAATAATAAATTAATAAAAAACTATATATTATTATAAAAATAAAGTTACTATTCGTCATCACTCGTCAACAATATATATATATATATAATGATGATATTTAAGTTGCTGAATTGATAACTAATATAATTTATTTATTAAAACATATCATGACATTAAGGTATAAGGAGTGGTTAGATATTTGAGAGTGGCAAACTAAAAAATCAACCAATCAGAGTGCACCACGTCAATTAGTGAAAAATGTTTAAACTATGCTGAAAAGTGTTGGCAATGGTTAGACACTTGCTGAAATGGTAAACTTTTTTTTAATTTTTTAATTTAAGATAAAATGGAAAAACATCAAACTTTTATAAATAAAAACAAAGCATTACATTAAAATCTAAGTTTAAAAAACAACTAAAAATCACAAGGTCATCCATATTTTTTTGCAATCTCACGTTTTCTAGCGAGCGTGATTTCCAACATCGCAGGGTGCACATTGTCGGTAGGCCGATTAAACGTCTCCAAGTCCTTGTCGTACATTGTTTGACGCAACGCCTCTCGTTGCTCATCCGCCAAGGTCAAGTATTTTTCTTCTCGTATACGTTTAATATCCATTAACTCTTTTTTCATGGCCTTGTATTCTTCGAATTTACCGGTTATATCTCTTGGATCTTCGTTTCTTGAAGACGGCCCTTTGTCCTTTTTCTCCTTTCTCGTTTGTCGTCTTGGCGAGGGATCCCCGTTTATGTCGGGAATTCTGAATCCGCTCGAGACTTCGACATTCGGTGTATCCGCTCTATAATTTCCTGAATCCGAAGACTTTCTTTTTTGACTCGAGCCGAAGCTTTCTTCACCCAACAAGGGTACCTGCGACCACTTTTGATTTGTTCTAACAACCTCCCAAGCCGCAATATGAGCAAAATCAAAATTTTCTTTGCCTTTGTAATCCTTTAGCGCTTGCTTCATTACAAAGGCATCGTCACTCCCGCTAGGATGTAAACGATCCTAAAATAATAAATTATCAACAACTTAATCCAAACACTTCATTAAAAAATATACCGTATATAAATAATAAAGTATATCGCTTGATGATATAAACCGTTGAATGTATTCAATTTTGTTTGCATCGTGAGCCATTTTGATCGAACTTGGTGGTGGGTTTGGTTACTTCCTCCGACCGTTTGATTGAAGTGGTTTAGAACTTACTTCCAAAACCTATCCGCATTTTGTTGATTGCCTTTCTTTTTATTCAAAGTGCAATGAACAAAAGCCTTTGCCAACGCCTCTTCTTGTTTAGGCGTCCAACTTTCCCGTTTAGCTTTTCCTTTTCTTTCCGGTGCGGCTTCATTTTAATTCAAGGGATTTTCTTGAACCGCAACATCTTCATCCTCATCGGAGTCATCTTGTATGTCTCTCGATGATTGTGAGCTTGGGGTTTGAAAAGCAAACGTGTCAAAATCATTTTGGGCGTCTAGGGAATAATCATAATAACCGGGTCGAACCATCGTCGGACAGTGTTGCATCCAATTTTGGAGAGGTTGGCTATCATAACCGAAATTTGGATGCATGGGTTGGTTAAAAAAATGGAGGTTGGGTTTGATTTGCAAACCCAAGTTGGGGATGAAACGGCACACTAGAACCACCCGAACCACCGCATTTATCTTATGCCCTCGCCTTCGAACCGGACCATACATTTTTTTCTTGCCTTCACCTTTGTTTGAGCCTTCTATTTTTTGAAAAGATTTGAAAGAATTAGTGTGAAATGTAGTGAATATGGATGTTGAGTTTGTTTGGTGAAAATGGAAATGAATTTGTTTAATTTGTAAAGTTAAAATTTGATTTTTTTTTTATTAATGTCAACGGCATTATAGCCTTTTGAATTGATTTTCCCGAGCGGCATTTGGTCACCGATGTTTAATGAAACCGAGCGCCAAAGGGGGGCCGGCGGCGGTGTTCCCGCGCAGCAAACCCCCTTGCCGAACACCATTACCGCACCACTCCGTATCCCCTTATGTTTAGACTTTAGATGATAACGAGTGTTTCTCAAATAGTCAAATAAGGAATATTAGAAAAACTTTGGTATTTGTTATGATAAGTTTTAATATGACATTGGATAAATTAATTGTAAGGACTCTCAAAAATGTCATAAATCAACCCACAAGTGAAAACCCGGACCCCTGAAACCATACTGTGCATGAAAAACCAAGAAAACAAGAAGTATGGTCTTCAGGCGGGCCGCGTAAAGGTTAAGCATACCTTACGCGGGCCGCGTCAAACTTGTGTTGACCGGATAAGTGTTCCGGATCCACGTAGCGACCACCTGGCTAACATACTTGTGACTGGTCAAGGCTAGTCGTAGACTGGGCGGCTGCGCGAGCCGCGTAAAGGCAAGCCGAAGGCTTACGCGGGCCGCGTGAGGTCTCAATTTCACCTATAAATAGCCCGTCACTTGCACAGTCCACTGGTGTTGATCAAAACTTTCAAAAACAAAGTTTTAGTACTCTGAAGTCGAAAATATCAATTATATTAGCGAGGCGCTGCTTCGATACCGGGTATTAACTCGATCGCTGCTACGATTCAATGTCCGATCGATTAAACTATCCAATGGATGTTTAAGTGCTGCCCACATTAGGGTTTATGCTTTGTCATTCGTCGTTAATTCGATGGATGTTTAAGTATCGCACTTTGTCATTCGTTGTGAAGGTTTTAATCTCGTGAGTTATCGTAAATGCTGTATTAGTTACTAACCGAGTTCGTGTGCATGTTATTAATTTAGGTTAAAAGGCTAATCAGTAGGCTAGGCTCTGCTCAATTAAATCTGCAATGTGAGTCATTCTCTTTTTATCAAAGTATTTTACAAAACCATGTTTATTTTCAAAGTTATAATTACAGAGATTAAGTCTTTGTAATCACCAAATTACAGCCGGTATGTGGGGTTTTGTATACATTACTTGATAAACTTCACCATTGGACAACGAGTTAGCCAAGGGGTGATATGACCATAGTCACAGACACCATCGGGCTAAGAGGCTACCGATGGATGTTCGAGTGACAAATACTGTGGGTAGTTGGTTGATATATGGAAACATTGTAATAGCTCTTAATACTGTAAATTATAATAAACACGTCGTTTTCATAAAAAGAATGATTCACCAGTATTTCCCGCTGACAAAACCTTTTTCAAACATGTTTCAGGTGATCTGTTGTGATCCAGGAAAAGTGCCGTGAAGCACTACAAGCTTAAGGAAGTGGCTCAATATAAAATAAAGAAACATGTTTTGTAAAATAAAGATTTCTCCGTGAAATCATATGATTGTAAATTACCAGGATTATATCCCGAGTTGTGAAATAAAATAATCGGAAAAATTACAGTTTTAAAACGATCCTGAAGAAAACTTCCGCTGTTAAATAAATACCACGGGATTTTCTGTTCCGCGGCTCCTGAAACGGGTCAAACCGTGACGGGGACCATGACAGAAAAAGGTGGTATCAAAGCCACTGAGTTAAGCCAATTAAGTATTTAGAAAATACTTAATTTTACTAATTGCTATTCTGTGATTATGTGTTTATTATTTGAATATTTGTGTACAGTATGGGTAAGCAAAAGTTTTCAACCATCTATCTTAAATTAGATAGGTCATCAAACGAGAAGGGAAGTTCATCCCAAACAATTTCCTCAAAACCCTATGTAAACCCTGAAGAAGGAATATTTGTCCGTAAGGCACAATATGAGGAACCACTTTCTCCTGATAAAAGAAGTCTGATTATTAGGAAAGGTCAAGAGAAATTAAAGAAATCCAAAGAAAAGAAAGTTAATCAGAAAAACCAAGAAATAGGCAGTAATCCACAATTGGAAGACAAGTTAGATGAAAAATGGGCGAATCTTTATATGCTAGCCACTGTAGCAGTAAATGCAAATCTTTAGAATATTATGACCCCGTAATTAGCACCCTTATCACCTACAAATCCAGAAACCTTATCCAGAAAATAAATAAGTTTACAATACACCCTAGTGTATTTTAATTCTCAGTTGTTTTTGTATTAAAGTAGTCACCCGGTATGCAATAATATTTAAAGGTTATTTATGAAAATTTTGTTATAAATTTTTTTTTACTTAGTAATTTTTGTATTTTGCATATGTGCTAAACAGCATGAGTGACTTGTCTGAAGCCCTTCAGAATTTAAATCTCTATCCGTTAAAAATAGAGGTTTCCAGAGATTTCAATAGCTATATACCAGATATAGAAGAACCTATGGAATTCAATGCTCCACCTCCAGAGAAACCCAAGCCCAATAAAAAGAGGAGATTTGTAGGATGGAGGCGTGTGCGCAGGAGGAAACCTGCAACTAGGAAGATTCCTAAAAGAGAAAATCCCTTAGACAAAGGGAAGGGGATTGAAGACGGGGAAGATTCTAGGCAGATGGAAATACAGTTTGGAGAATATTCTAGGCAGATGGAAATGGAGTATGGGGAAAGTTCTAAACAAACCCAGGAAATGACATTGCAGGAGGAGCTAGATTTTATATTGGCAAGCTGTGATACTATTAAGCCCGTCAATGAAAATGTTTCTACTCATCCTGTTGAAACTCAACTTCCAATGAATTTGGAACCAGCAATCCCATAACCTATAATCCACACCCAGCCTCTAGGAATGGATGAATGGTGGACTAATGATTGGCAATTCCAAAACTTGCTCAACAGTCCTTATTCCTTTCTCCCTCAGTTCGACCCAGAACCTATATCAAACCCACCTATGAGCAATGAGAATTTAGCTGAACTCCGCCACTTTGGCGAGGAGCTGGTGGATGCCGGAAATAGGATCAGGGAAGTAGGAGAACAGATCTCCTGGAAATACGACGAGAGGGAACGTCATTACTGAAATACCAACTGATGAAAGATAGTAGGATTATGAAAATATGGTTGTATAATAATAAAAATAAATTATAATCTTGTAAAATAACCTAAAATAAAACTTTGTAAGATAAAGGTATGTATGGACGCATATTATATATAAAAATGGGAATCGAGAAGTCGATAGTTTTGGCTATATATGTGTTGTGAAATTGGTATGATTGTTTTGTGTATAATTGTTATTTATTCGATACTAATAAATTATATGTATTAAATATCAGATGGAAAACGCTAATAATGAACCAGTTAATGAGGTTAATCAATCTGAGCAACATCCGGAAGATCAATTTCTAAATAGGCAAGATATCGAAAATATCGTTGCTCAGGGAATAGCCAATGCTATTCCAGCAATAGTTGCTGCTGTTAGAAATCCAATCGAACCTCAACAAATCATTCCTAGCAAACGTATTTCTGAAGATAACTTCAGCAATAGCGTAAATGGAGGCGGTAATCACACTAACCACGATAATAATCCACGACAAGCTCCGCACCCTAAGAAAAATAAAGCTGCAACGCCTGGTTGCACTTACAAAGAATTTCTTGCTTGTAAACCCGCTGAATTTGCAGGCAATGAAGGAGCGACTGCGGTACTGCATTGGTTAGAGAAAACCGAGGCAGTAATTACAATAAGTAAATGTGCCAAGGACGATCAGGTCATGTACGCGTCAAATCTTTTCAAAGAAGGGGCGCTAGAATGGTGGAATATAGTACTACAAGCAAAAGGAAGGATGATGGCTTATGCCATAAACTGGGAAGAATTTAAGAGTCTTGTAGAAAGAAAATTATGTCCCGAATACGAAAAAGATCAAATGGCAAATAAGTTTCTAAATCATCGTATGACGGGTGTAGATTGTCGAGGGTATACTTCGACATTCTTTGAATATGCTAGAGTGGTACCAACACTGGCTTCGCCAGAACCGGTACTCATTTCTCGCTATATTTGGGGATTGATTGGTGAAATCCGCAATATCGTTAAAGCTGCGAGACCTCGCACTATTGACGATGCAGTGGAATTAGATAACACACTAACTGATGAACTAGTGCGCACAGGAGATGATAACAGGAAAAAGGAACTGGCTCAGAAAATTACCCAAGGATTTCGTACGGGTAATAATAGTAGCTTCAGGAGAAGAGGAACCGAGCAATCTTAAACTCCGCCGTTCTGCAGGAATTGCAAAAAGAAACATTATGGAAGATGCAATGTAATCTGTAACTTTTGCAAAACTGTAGGACATCGCAAAGATGATTGTAGAAAGAAAACTAGGATCTGCTATAACTGTGGAGAAAATGGGCATTTCAAAACAGAATGTTCTAAATTGGTTAAACCAGCAGACAACAAAGTCAATCCAGCTGACGGAGCTACCAAGAAGAATGTTCGAGCCTTCCAGTTAACTACTCAGAAAGCCGAGCTCATTCCTGACGTGATAGCTGGTACGTTCCTAGTTCACAACGTATATGCAAAAGTATTATTTAACTCTGGTGCAAACCAAAGTTTTATCAATACTTCATTCTGCCAAGCTCTTAATTTACCTTTGACCAACCTTAGGCAGATTTTTACAGTTGAAACAGCAGATGGGAATTTTATTAAAATAGATAAGGTTTTGCAGAAAGAAAATATAAAACTGTCAGGTCATAAATTTTATGCAAACCTATTACCAATGAATTTAGCTGGATTCGATGTTGTCTTAGGAATGGATTGGTTAGTAGCCAATCATGCTCGAATCCTTTGTGATAAAAATTCTATAGAAATTCAGGCACCTACTGGGGAAGTAATTATGATTACAGGAGATAAACCAAGTAAACCCATGAAATTCATATCAGTAATGAAAGTTGCTAGTTATGAACGAAAGCAAGGAATAGTATATATGATTTCAGTAATCATTAGTACTAAGGGTAAAGAACTTAAGGAGATTCCTGTAGTCTCTGAATACCCGGATGTATTCCCAGAAGAGTTACCAGGATTGCCACCAGATAGGGAAGTAGAATTTAGAATTCATCTAATTCCAGGAACTACACAAATAGCTAAGGCACCTTATCGGTTAGCACCTACAGAAATGTTAGAACTGAAAAAGCAATTAGATGAATTAATAAGCAAAGGTTTAATAAAACCTAGTTCATCCCCGTGGGGAGCACCAGTGTTGTTTTTAAAGAAAAAGGATGGTTCGATGAGAATGTGTATTGATTATAGAGAATTGAATAAAGTCACAATTAAGAATCGATACCCATTACCTAGAATTGATGATCTATTCGATCAACTTCAAGGAGCTAGATATTTTTCTAAGATAGATTTACGCTCCGGATATCATCAATTGAAAGTACAAGAAGAGGACATACCTAAAACTGCTTTCAGAACTAGGTATGGTCATTACGAGTTTACAGTCATGCCCTTTGGACTAACAAATGCACCTGCTGCATTCATGGACATGATTAATAGGATCTGTAAACCGTATTTGGATAAATTCGTAATTGTCTTCATAGACGATATACTTATTTATTCCAAAAGTTAAGATGAACATTGTCAGCACTTGCATGCACTCTTAACTTTGTTAAGAAAAGAAAACCTTTACGCAAAATTCTCAAAATGTGAATTTTGGCTAAAAGAAGTACAATTTCTAGGTCACATGGTGAATCACGAAGGCATTCAAGTAAATCCTACTAAGATCGAGGCAATTACCAAATGGAAGGTTCCACAATCCGCAATGAAAATTAGAAGTTTTATAGGTTTAGCTGGATACTATAGAAGGTTTATTAAGGATTTTTCCAAGATAGTTGTACCATTAACTAAGCTAACCTGTAAATCAGTTAAGTTTGAATGGGGACCTAAACAAGAAGAAGCCTTTAGGATCTTGAAGCAGAAATTAACAAATGCTCCAATCCTAGCCTTGCCAGAAGGAACTGAAGATTTTGAAGTTTACTGTGATGCTTCAAAATTAGGATTAGGATGTGTGTTAATGCAACGCAAAAAGGTAATTGCGTATGCTTCAAGACAATTGAAAAAGCACGAGGAAAATTATACAACTCATGACTTAGAGTTAGGAGCCATAATTTTTGCCCTTAAAATTTGGAGACATTATCTGTATGGAAGTAAGTTTACTGTCTATACAGATCATAAGAGTTTAAGATATATATTTGGGCAAAAAGAGTTAAACATGAGGCAAAGGAGATGGATGGAAATCCTAAGTGACTACGACTGTGATATTCAGTATCACGAAGGAAAGGCAAATGTAGTTGCAGATGCCTTAAGTCGTAAGTATCATGAGAAACAACGACGGGTTCGTGCTCTTAGATTAAATCTACAGTTAGATTTAATAGAGCAACTGAAGAATGTTCAAGAAACAGCAATCAAGGATGATCCTGAAGGAATGAAGGGACGAATAAAATAATTAGAGCAAGGAGCTGATGGAATTTGGAGATTCCACAAAAGCAGAATCTGGGTACCTAAGCAGGGAGAATTCAGGAATAAAATTTTAGAAGAAGCTCATAAATCTAGGTATACCATGCACCCTGGAAATAATAAAATGTACCAAGATTTAAGAAATAACTTTTGGTGGATAGGAATGAAAAAGGATATAGCTCGATATATTTCTAAGTGTCTTACTTGTTCACAAGTAAAGGCCGAACATCAGAAACCTTCAGGTCTACTACAACAATTAGAAATGCCTGTATGGAAATGGGAACTCATAACAATGGATTTTGTTACTAAGTTACCCAAAACCAGAAAAGGTAATGATGCGATTTGGGTAATTGTGGATCGATTAACCAAATCAGCTCACTTTTTACCTATGAAAGAAACCTTTAGCATGGAAAGGTTGGCAAAGTTATATGTAGATGAAGTCGTATCCCTACATGGTGTTCCACTCTCCATTGTTTCTGATAGGGATAGTCGTTTCACTTCTCACTTCTGGACAAGTTTTCAGCAAGCAATGGGAACTCGACTAAATCTGAGTACCGCATATCATCCACAAACAGACAGGCAAAGTGAAAGGACGATACAAACTCTAGAAGACATGCTCAGAGCATGTGTGATAGATTTTGGCGGAAATTGGGACGATCATTTACCTTTAATTGAAATCTCCTATAACAATAGTTATCATTCAAGTATTGAAACTGCCCCATTCGAGGCACTATATGGACGAAAGTGCAGATTCCAGTTTGTTGGGCAGAAATAGGAGAAAGTCAATTATCAGGTCCTGAAATAGTACAAGAAACCACTGATAAGATCACTCAAATCAAGGAAAGACTGAAGACGGCTCGAGATCGTCAAAAGAGTTATGCCAACAATCGACGCAAACCAATGGAATTTCAAATCGGAGATAAAGTACTTTTGAAAGTTTCTTCTTGGAAAGGAGTAGTTCGATTCGGAAAGAAAGGAAAGCTAAGTCCACGTTACGTCGGACCATTTTCAGTGATCCAACGTATAGGACCGGTTGCTTATCGCTTACAACTACCAAAAGAACTAGCTGGAGTACATGATGTATTTCATGTATCCAATCTCAAGAAATGCCTATCAGATGAATCTTTGGTAGCACCTCTCCAAGATATAGAGGTAAACGAAAAGTTCAAATTTGTTGAGAAACCTCTTCAAATAGAAGACAGAAAGGTGAAATTTCTCAAACACAAAAGATAGGTACTAGTTAAAGTCAAGTGGGATTCAAAAAGAGGACCTGAATACACTTGGGAGCTGGAATCGGAAATGAAGCGAAAGTATCCTCACCTATTCCAATAAATCTCGTGGACGAGATTTTAAATAAGGTGGGGAAGATGTAAGGACTCTCAAAAATGTCACAAATCAACCCACAAGTGAAAACCCGGACCCCTGAAACCATACTGTGCATGAAAAACCAAGAAAACAAGAAGTATGGACTTCAGGCGGGCCGCGTAAAGGTTAAGCATACCTTACGCGGGCCGCGTCAAACTTGTGTTGACCGGATAAGTGTTCCGGATCCACGAAGCGACCACCTGGCTAACCTACTTGTGACTGGTCAAGGCTAGTCGTAGACTAGGCGGCTGCGCGGGCCGGGTAAAGGCAAGCCGAAGGCTTACGCGGGCCGCGTGAGGTCTCAATTTCACCTATAAATAGCCCGTCACTTGCACAGTCCACTGGTGTCGATCAAAACTTTCAAAAACAAAGTTTTAGTACTCTGAAGTCGAAAATATCAATTATATTAGCGAGGCGCTGCTCCGATACCGGGTATTAACTCGATCGCTGCTACGATTCAATGTCCGATCGATTAAACTATCCAATGGATGTTTAAGTGCTGCCCACATTAGGGTTTATGCTTTGTCATTCGTCGTTAATTCTATGGATGTTTAAGTATCGCACTTTGTCATTCGTTGTGAAGGTTTTAATCTCGTGAGTTATCGTAAATGCTGTATTAGTTACTAACCGAGTTCATGTGCATGTTATTAATTTAGGTTAAAAGGCTAATCAGTAGGCTAGGCTCTACTCAATTAAATCTGTAATGTGAGTCATTCTCTTTTTATCAAAGTACTTTACAAAACCATGTTTATTTTCAAAGTTATAATTACAGGGATTAAGTCTTTGTAATCACCAAATTACAGCCGGTATGTGGGTTTTGTATACATTACTTGATAAACTTCACCATTGAACAACGTGTTAGCCAAGGGGTGATATGACCATAGTCACAGACACCATCGGGCTAAGAGGCTACCGATGGATGTTCGAGTGACAAATATTGTGGGTAGTTGGTTGATATATGGAAACATTGTAATAGCTCTTAATACTGTAAATTATAATAAACACGTCGTTTTCATAAAAAGAATGATTCACCAGTATTTCCCGCTGACAAAACCTTTTTCAAACATGTTTCAGGTGATCTGTTGTGATCCAAGAAAAGTGACGTGAAGCACTACAAGCTTAAGGAAGTGGCTCAATATAAAATAAAGAAACATGTTTTGTAAAATAAAGATTTCTCCGTGAAATCATATGATTGTAAATTACCGGGATTTTATCCCGAGTTGTGAAATAAAATAATCAGAAAAATTGCAGTTTTAAAACGATCCTGAAGAAAACTTCCGCTGTTCAATAAATACCACAGGATTTTCTGTTCCGCGGCTCCTGAAACGGGTCAAACCATGACGGGGGTCGTGACATTAATGAATTTTAATGGATTCAAAATACATTAGAGAACTGAGACTAATGTTTTTTCATTGCATTGAAAGATCATACTCTTGCAATCTTATTAAGGTCGTTACAATGATAGCATAATTTAACTTTATTGTTAATCACCAGTATTGCATTTCAACTGTATATATCTTTTAGATGTTTTGAATATTAGTTGGACAAAATTGTTTATCACAAGTATTTCAACTATATAAATCTTTTAGATGTTTTGAATATTTGTTGGAAAAAGAAAAAAAAGGGTTAGTTGGTTTATTATCACTCTCACGAAAGAGTATAAATATACTTATCTATGACACCCGAAGTGTTATACTCCATAAATCTCATTATAAATTCACAAAGGTCATATGATTCAAGACCTATAAGTATCACATGACTTGTTCATGTAACTATTTCTCGATTTATTCTATGTGAAGATAGTTATTTTATAAGGAAAAACAGGAGAAAATAATTACCATTTATTAAACCTCGGATACGCTTCTAAAGTAGTAATATCATTAAAAGATTATGAAATGATTCATATCTATGTGTCCATGAAAACAACGAATATGAAACTTGTTTGGTTCTATTCCATTTCCATGAAAACAATGAATAATGAAACTTGTTTAGTTCTAATTTTTTCCCTGAAGCAAATGTGATAAGCAAATGTTATTATATACCGATCATTGTAAAGGTTGTGATCATGGACATAGTTGATGAAATTGTACTAAATCCTGCGTTAGTAATGAGATAGACCACCACAAATGACAAATAGAGTAAGTGAATATATGAGAATAATATGTGAAAAGGATAAATGTTATAATACATTATTCTCTTTCATTTTTTCATGAATTAAAAGTGTATATAAAACATATATCATCATAAACCAAGAGGTTTATAGATCATGATTATTTAATTCAATGGCATGACCGGTCAGACTATCCTGAGTCAATGATGATGTGAAACATATTGAAGAACCAGAAGAATCTTCAAGATGATAATTAGCATGTAATGTTTGCTCCCAATGGAAATTATATATTTGCCAAATAAAGGTGGGTATGTATCCCAAATATTCTGGAAGTGATTAAAAGATATGCATATCCAAACATGATACCATTTAGTGTTTTAAATCGATGCATGATCTAAATGGTTATCAAAATCATCACATGATGTTTGTGTGATTATGGCTTAGCTAAAGTGATCAAAAGCATATTATTCCAGATTGACATATTTATTTCGGTTGTAGCAATGAATTGGATTTCCAAGTTACTAATGATCATTGTAATAAGTGTTTTTGTTGAGACGATCGCCAAACGTTTACGATTGGTTGCAAAGCCAATCATCATGAGAGTAGAAGTTCATATGTTATGGATATGTTATTTTACATGTAACATTATTCACATCAAGCCAACAAATTATAATACTTTCTCCCCCATATAGTTGGTTTTTGGTCAGGAACCAAAGATGTCTCATCAAAGATTTTGGTTGTGCGACATATATTGAGATTGATACAACAAAATACACAAAGATAGGACCTCAAAAGGTGCTTGGGAATATATGTTTATGTACAGAGTTTTAATGAGATATTTGGTTATGGATCAACTAAATCTATTTAAGTGGATTAACATTCCCAACATTAGAGGGATACTAATGGCAGTGGGAAAAGGAATGAGTATGCATGGATTACCATTGATCCTCAAACTAAATTGTGTGAACAAGAAGTTCAAAAGATAATTCATTTACGGAGATTAAAGAATCAATTACCATACATGTTCACTGACCTAAATACAACGACTAAGTAAGTCACATAGTCAAATGCTAATGTTCCAATTAAGATATTTGTTCTAGAAGGACAAACCATATATTGGTAATGAGTCTATTGCATGCCTGAAGCATGGTAGACTAGTCGATTCCAAAACATAAAATTCCTTGAAAAAATTGGAGCAAGTAATGAAGAAGATGGTCAAGTCGAGGTTATAGTAAAAAGGTCTCTTGAAGAGACATTAGACATGATGGTTCTAGAAGAACCAGTACCTGAAAATAAAGATCTCTTAATAAATTATATCATGTCTAGAAGTGTATGGAATCGAAACAAAATCGACGTCATTATACTTTTGTACATAATATAGCGTTTAAAATGCTGAAATGATGAAGATCAAGATTTAAGATCTGTCTACGTATGAAAACATATAAATGATTGGCCAACAAATAGAAAGACGCAAATAAGGCAGAGTTGAATTCTCGAATGCAATGGAAAATTTATGCACCAACACTCCATACAACAATTGAAGTCGTAAAATATGTTGGATATAGAGGGTCTTTTATGCGATTCACGTGAAGATCAAATTAAATGAGAAAAGGCAAAACCGGTGGCATAAGAATTTTTGCAATGACCCATGATTGATTATAAAGATGCACATTCTCTAGTGATTGATGCAATGACTTTCCAATATTTCGTCTTGTAATCTAAAAAGACAATTGATATGCGTCTTATGAATGTTATGTATCACTTGATACTAAAAGCTACATGAATGTCCTGAAGGATTTTGAATAATGTAAATCATGTAAAGTAAGTTCTCAAGAACATTACAATTGCTATATATAAATTCAGATATGAATACATATGTGGGTTGAATATGTTGTTGAGTTGAATAAAACTAGAACTCCTTACGAGTATCATAAAGCAGTTGAGTGCTTATAAGTTAATTGAAATATCTTAAGGATGTATTTCTTGTGCACCAATATACATACATAGAATAAATTGTAGCCATCGATTGTGATATCTCAATAAACAAAGAGATGGTACAATTTGGATTTTAAAGATGTGATATAGAAATCAATATGTTAAACGAGAAAGTTTATATGACAACTCCTGACTACTCCTGAAGAGTGTACACAGACACCTATCTAGTCAAAGATGGAAAAAAGTTTGTGATAGATTGTATATATCAAAGCATTGATATGAAAACCTCAAGAAATTTTCTACAAAGCTTACAAGATTTGTATGGACTAAAATAGTTGAGTCAATTGTGATATAATCGACTCACTAGTGAGCTTAGAAAACAAAAAATACATATGGCGCAATTGGTCTATTTATTTTTCATTAAAAGAACTATGAGGTTTACAAGTATTATTGTATATGTTGATGATGTAATTCAAAATGGTATATCAAATTGGGCTCAAATATTTAAACTAAGAATTTGCAAATTAAAGATGGTATTGCAAATTTATGGCTCAATATGTAGAACAAGCAAGTATATTATTACCCATCAATCATAATACATGTAGAAGATGGAGGATATTTTCATATGGACAAAGTTTACGGTGTAAGTACATTTATTGATGTCCAAATAGTTGATATAGAAAATGAATCTTATCATCTCTTGTCAAAGAAGCAAAGATCCTTGTCCAAAGTACCATAGTTAAATATAAATTGTATTAATATATCTTGCTAGTTATACACAAATATATATCATGAAATTTGCTGACAAGATATAAATTGTGAACAGTGAGCAGATAATGTAACGGGTAAAACATATATTCTCTATACCTTAAGGTACAAAAGATACGTGTTCATATTTTACTAACCCATCAACAAGTTTGGTTAGTTTTGTAGATGTAGGGAATGTAACAAAACACATTCGTGGATCTTATGGATTGCACATGAAGATCATACATCAATGTTCATTAAAGGATTGCACATCGAAGGGATCAAGTAATAAATCACTTACTACAAAAAATTTTAGAAACTTTCATAGAAGATTGACACTTGTTACTTTACCTATTAGAATGAGGGGGATTTTTACACAAGTTGCACTCTTTTTCCCATCACTAAGTTTTCTCCCATTGGGTTTTCTTAATAAGGTTTTTAATGATGCAACGAGCCCGATCCGAAAGTATCAGGGGAGACTGCACGCGCTGCACTCTTTTTCCCTTAGCTGAGGTTTTGTCCCACTGGTTTTCCTGGCAAAGTTTTTAACGAGGCAGCATCTCCATGCGTATCAAAAGAATAATATACCACTTTCTTTTGTCACGTGGATAGTCAAGTGGGAGTGTTATGAATGTATTATTTATTACTGACTATCCACATTACCAACTCCCATATCACAATTATATTTGTACCAATATCATAGTGCGTGTATATAGTGGCCTTTATATATGATGTTCAAGATCAAAGAATAAGAATTCTCATTCTCTATATTCTCTTTCTCTACATGATCTCTATAGTCTTGTTCTCATGTTGTTAATAGACCGTTGTTTCACCACATTATGTTATTATTTCTTGAAACAATAATCCTAATCAAAATCATATTTATTTATGTAGTCATTTATATATTACTTATTGTTTTTGGTTAGGAATTTATATATCAACTTTAATTTAATACAAAAGCCCCTAAATCTTAGTCTCATTAATGTCATTCCATTTGTTTAGAAATTGTTATTATATATTTTAGGATAATTTTATTAGGATCATTCGTTTCCATTGCGATATCATTCGTGGATCATCTTCGCAAACAGTGAGTAAATTCTCTCCTTTTTACTTTAAAATATTTTTGCGGTGTATCATCGTGCCTAAAATTTCATATTTATTTTATTTAATAAATCAAGCATGCAAAGTCATTGTATGAATTATGTATGTGTTTATTTGCTATTGAGATTGTATGTGATAGTCAAGCTAGTTAAACAAAGTCAAGCATCATAATAGATCTATTGGTGGATCACTTACCCATGGCTATGGGTGATTGGAATCGCTTTTATCCAGTCTAACTCCTCAGAGTAAGGGACACAAGCAAGCTTTCGGTATATTTTATTTGTTATTCATTATTTAGATTATTCAACTTACACATGATATGCATGACCATTTTCAAAATAACTTATATTTATTTAAAATTAGATTTACTCAGCAGCTCTCGTAGTTGACCAAAATATTTTGCACTTGGTTAAGGAAATGAGGTTTGAAGATGCTCGGATTGAAGTCATGTAGGATTGGCCTTAGAAGTTAATAATGAGATTCTATGTATTTTCTTTTGAATATTGTTTGGATATTTGAACTTGTTATGTTTTGGTGCAACATTTTAATAAAACGACGTGAATAATTATGAAACATTAAATAGTGTCATGGGATGTGGACAATCATCACGTCTCAATCGGTTATCCGCCACGGGTTGGGGTGTGACAGTTATGATGATATCTGATTTCTTTATTATTATTATAATTGGCTGAATTTCTTCTGATCAACCCAGAGGTGTAAGGTTAGTGATTTTATATGTATAAACATGATCAAATTCTGCTGATACGAATGATTGGTTAATCGTTATCAATAACACTTGATTAACTTTTTTTGTGATTATCTTGTATTTGGTGAACGATCTTGCTTTTGTTGAATTTATCCACACTTAGCAATCTTTGGTTGTGAATGAAGAATGTCGTCACAAGTAATTGTTTTACGAGTTTTATATTATTCAAGTTGATTTTCGTTAAGACGACATCCGAGCACGTGTTTCTATTTGGTTACAGATCGTTAGGTCAACGCAGTCAAATTCATTTGGTTTATGATATCATAACTTACAAGTCTTATCGGAATTATGTCAAGAAAATTTTCCCATTGGCAAATCAAATTAATTTGTGCATTGTTTCACAAAACCTAAAACCCTAGGTGATCGATCATCTTTCGCACTATTGTTTACGTTGTGCATTGTTTCACAAAACCTAAAACCGTAGGTGATCGATCATCTTTCGCACTATTGTTTACGAAAATCCAGTTTCATTTTAGGTATTTTTAATCAATTAAGCCAACTCAAAGTTCAGTTTCAGTTAAGTTTTTGTGTAATATTGATCACATGCTCCATCCTAAAGAATATGATACCCAGTTTACCCTAACTACCTAGGTTACTTAGCTTTTTGCATAACTTGAACAACAAACATCAAGCGTCATCTTTCCTATCACTTACGTCCCTAACATTCTCTCTTATCCACATTAGCGTCACATTAGTTTTTTTTTAAATCCAACTCTAACCATCATACGGTAAAATGCCCATCTTTTACTTGGCCATCATTCAGCTTCTTTGAAAAAACATTTAAGTCAAATAAAAATCTATAAAAAGACATTTAAATTTAGCCGAACAACATCATAATTGGTGTTAATATTAATATTCATTTTTTATGATTTTCATTTGATATAAAACACGTGTCGATATCCTTTTAGTCATATGACTTTATTTTTTGAGTTTTATCTTTTGGTCACACGAACATATCATATCATATATACATATAATTAAATCTAATACTCTTATAACTTTTTTTTCCTTTATTGTATATATTTTTTTGGTATCATCACATGAATGAAACTTCCTAACTAATTACCAGAGTCAGTCATAAACATGAAATGTAATGCACATATACATTGTAGGTCATCAATCAAAACTATCGAACATACGAGAGGATTACAAGACGGAAATGATATCTATCCACATTGTAGTTGCACATTTAACTTATGCAACTACGCACGTGAATCTGCCGTATTGAAAATGACTTTTGGGATAATGGTATGTAACAATATTAGCCACACAAATACTCGACACATGTTATTGGTTCTTATTTTAATCTTTTTTTCTATTTGTATTTCTTATCCTCTTTTGTATATCCTATGAAAATTCTATTTTAATATATTAGTCTATTTAGACACCAACCATTTGTTTGGATACCAAACCCTTGATTTCCCCTCTATACGACACGTATGTACGAATCGTATAGAACTATAAGGGTTAACCTTAAACGAATCAAACTGTTATTATCAGTCTTTGTAGGCGGCTGTTCGTATACAACTCGTATAGGTTTATACGAGTCGTATACACGAGTCATACATGACCGGATGATTTATTGGTGTTAAAAGATGGCATATGTGGGTGTTTATTTTTTTAATATTAATATTATATGTTTTGTATTTTGTCGTGACGTATCGTATTATATCTTGTCGTATTTTTTTCATCATTTATTTTAAAGATTTCATATATATATATATTAAATTGTATGATTATGTGTCGTATCATATTGTATTATATCGTGTCGTATATTATTATACATTATACGTATCACATCCCAACTTGTGGTGATTATCGGCCGGGGCGAGATGGCTGTCCAAAGCTTGTGTCACTAATTAATATTTCATAACTAATAATGTCACATTATTAAATTGTCACATCAAAACATAACAAGTTGCATATAGTCCAACATAATCCAAAATAAAAGACATAGAAATTTCATTAATTTTATTTCTAAGTTATTTCCTATGTCACTTCAATCCTTGCATCATCAAGCTTCATTTCCTGTACCACGTGTAAAATATTTGGGTTAACTATAAGAGCTGGTGAGTAAATATAAGTGTATATAAAAATAATTTATTTCCTAATCCAAAAATATATAAATAATCTAAATGATTATATAATAATATAGCTTGATTGGAATTATCTTTTCAACATAAAATTAATTATGTTACTATATTTTTGTGTAAATGTTGAATTTTGATAATTAATTCAAGAAGAAAACTAATAATTAATTATTCAAATTCCTAAACACATATTTAAATAAATACATAAATAAATCCATACATGAATAGATAAATATGATTTTTGATTAGAAAATATTAATAAGAAATAGTAACATAAATTATATATATGTCACCATATTTTTTGTTGGCATTAATTTAATAATTATAAATAACCATCTATCAAGTTTTACTAACTAACGACTATAATCTTTTAAAGACAAACTTGGTTAATCTAAGTCAAACGAAGTCAAAGTAGGTCAAACAAAGTCAAATTTACTTAGCTGGGAACATAATTCCAACTATGACCCAATGTGGTTTATCCTCACCCCCTAAAGTTATCGTAACAAAGTCATTTCTTAATTAATTGGAAGTTAATAATGGCTAAAAGGGGTAAAATAGCGAGTTCGTCCATTTTGTTGACTTTTTGATCTACCATGCTGATATTTCTCTAGAACTGGTTCTAACGGTCAAAAAGTAAAAAAAAAAAAAGGGCTATATAGTGTTGGTAACGCCTAGAACTGACTACATCGATTATTCCGTTTTAACCGGTATCTACGCGGGTATAACCGGGTAGGGTAGGAACCGGGTACGAAACTATCGGGTACAAACAATTCAGAACCAAGTATGGTTGCTACCGGTTCCTAAGTTCTGGTTCCGAGTCAGGTACGCTGGGTCAGGTCTAGATCCAATTTTTTTTGCACCACTACCTTCCGTAGTTGTTGGCCTCGTCCGGCATGCCATCATCTGCTGGCTATCTTATAACCATTTGATTTTTATTTATTTATTTATTTTTAATTTGTCTTGTTTAGTTTGGATCCTGATATTTTGGAAAATTATTAGGCTTTGTGTGATTGTATCCAAGACTAGGCTTTCAGGCTTAGGCCGGAAACCATTACAACTATGTTTAGTCACATCTTTGCATGCAATTGCCAAATCGTATAGTACAAGTGGACAAGTGGTTTTTCCTACTTCTCACGTGGATCACGAAAATGTGTGGAGTTTTGGGATGTAATTGAAGAACATGCACATCAATTATATGTTAAATGTGACTTTTTATTTTAAATATCAATAAAACATTTTTTTCTCCAATTATTGTAGTTAGTTTTTTTCTTTACTTTCTAACGTTAGATGTGACTTTTTATCTTAAATTTTAATAAAACGTTTTTTTTCTCAAATTATTATTAGTTTGTTTTTTTTACTTTCTAAATTTCAGAAAAATATCTTACAATAAATTTAAAACTCTTGTTTAGTTAGCATAATAACCTTCTTTAATTAGTTTTCCTTGTCAAAAAACTATTACTTTTTAATTATTTATTTAAGGAAAACTGGTTTTTAATAAATCAACTTTTGTCCCGTTGGTAAATAATAATCTTACCTACGTAATTGGTATACAATAATCCTACCTATCAACATGTTGGTACTCAATGAACTTCCGTTAATTTTTTTTAACTGAAGTTAGTTTTTAAGTTTTATTTATTACACAAACAGTCCCTGTAGTTGTAATTTACTAGTTTTAACTATTTTAAAACTAGTAAATTACAGTCTCTTGAGGTTTTTTTGTTTTATAAAATAGTTAAAACTAGTAAATTACAACTACCGGGACTTTTTGTGTAATAAATAAAACTTAAAAGACACACAATTTTTTTTAATTAAAATCGCTACTTTTCGTTAAATAAAAAAATATTTAAAGAACTTTTTTAAATAGATATTTTAATAAAAAATATTAAAAAAAATTGTGTGTTTTTTTAGATTTATTAAGATTTTTTGGGGGGTTTAACTTTATGGTTTAGTTTTTAGCATTTAGCTTGGGTGGTGGTGCGGGGTTAGGTTTTTTTAAGGTTTTTTTTTTAGGAGGGTGGGGGGGTGGTTTAGGTTTTTTTTGGGGGTGGGGGTGGGAGTTTAAGTTTTTTGTTTTTGTTTTTTTAGGTTTTTGGAGGTGTAGTGGGTTTATTTTGTTGTGTTGACCATGGTTTTCGCGGTTCTCGCAATAAAAGTGGTTCTCACATGAACCATACCTTGTATATATATATATAGAGGATGGTTCAAATGAAAACCACTTTTAACGCGAAAACTAACTAAAAAAAGCCTAAAAAACACACAATTTTTTTTTCTTCAATTTTTTTTAATAAAAATCGCTGGTTTTTATATATAAAAAAAACTTTTTTTCAAAAAAAAAAAAATTGTGTAGTGCACATGTGTAATAATACACATGTGTAGTATTACACATGTGCACTACACAAATTTTTTTTTTTTTGAAATTTTTTTTTATATAAAAAAACCTGCGAAATTTGGTTTGCAAAAAAAAAAAATTGTATGTTTTTTGGCTTTTTTTAATTAGTTTTCGAGTTTTCACAATAACTATTGGTTTTCATTTGAACCTTCTATATAGGGGAAGGTTCAAATGAAAACCACTAGTTATTGTGAAAACTCGAAAACTAATTAAAAAAAGCCAAAAAAACATACAATTTTTTTTTTTTTTTTGCAAACCAATTTTCGCAGGTTTTATTATATAAAAAAAGATTTCAAAAAAAAAAAATTTTGTGTAGTGCACATGTGTATGTGTACTACACATGTGTAGTATTACACATGTACACTACACAAAAAAAAAATTTTTTTTTTTTTTTGAAAAAAAGTTTTTTTATACATAAAAAGCAGAGATTTTTATAAAAAAAATTTGAAAAAAAAAATTTTGGGTGTTTTTTAGGCTTTTTTTAGTTAGTTTTCGAGTTTTCACAATAAAAGTGGTTTTCATTTGAACCATCCCCTATATATATATATATATATATATATATATATATATATATGACAAAGATCCGTTAGGAACCACCTCTTATTGCAAAAATGCCTAAAAATCACACAAATTATTTTTTTAATATTTTTTATAAAAAAATCTGTTGGATCTGAGTTTGGTTTTGATTGTATTTTACGTTTGAAATTAAGATGGAAATGAGTGAGTTGTGCAGCGGAATTAAGATGGAAACAAACTTTGCATACAATAAAACGAGAGTATTGCGTTAATCAAACATTTTTCACAATGAACCGAAAGATTGAATTTATTTCAATTACGATTACAATTGCAATGATTGAATACAAACTCCCCCCTCAGCCAGAGCTCAGTGTTTGTTCATGCAGAGAAGACGATGTTGCACAGAGCTAATAGAATAGTACAGAGCACTGTTCTATTTATAGGTACTAGCAAACCACTGAGCATCTTAGCTGACGTCACCATGAAAGTGACATCTAACCTCCTAACAATCTCTAACCTCTGATCTATACAAACACTGCTATACTAACTACTGCTTATTACATTACATTACATAAAGACAGAATAAACAACTGCTGCATCCCTCCACTGCTGTGAACCCAACAGTACTTGTCCGGATCAGCAGTGCTTGACTCAAGTCTGTAGATTGAACAGCAGAGCTTTAGTCTTTCATCAGGTCTTCACTTGAGCAACAGTTTGACGGTCAGTAGCTTGTACGATCAGTAGATAGGAGGTCAGCAGATGTTGAAACCACTTTCAAGGGGAGAGACTTGTATGTAACATCTGCTTATTCTGGATCCACTGTCCTGACCCAGTTTTGGCTTTAATTATCTGTTCCTCTGATAGGGTTTAATCCCAACAATCTCCCCCTGGAACAGATAATGCCAAAACTCTTCATTATTGTGGAAATTTTTTATTGCCTCATCAGCAGTTCCCTTATCTGACCTTTAAATTGTAGTTCAAAGTCTAGGGCGTCTGTGTCATCATCATCCCTGCTAAGTGGAAGATCAACGAGATCCTGTAAATCTTCAAGACTCAGGCCAAGAGCTTGTTCCCTTGATATTTTCTTCACTTCTCCACCAGACCTGAGCAAAGTCAATACGTAGTTCTGTTTGTCAGTTTCCCACTTTTGTATTTTTTAGCCTGGTGGGTTTCTTGGGAGATTTTTATTTGCAGAGGTGTTTGGTGAGGCTGGCCTATTCATGACTGACTGAGCAGTACTTGCAGATTGTTCCAATTCAAGATCTTCTTTTATCATTAATTTAATGCCTTCTTTTACAACAGCATTTCCAGCTTTTAGATCTTGAATTGTTTCAGCACCTGACTGGTTTTGACTGCTTCTTTTGTAGATGGCAGCACCAGCTGGAGCAGTGGTTCTTTTGATTCGCAGCTTTGGTGGTCTTTTTGAGACCTCTGCTTTGGAGTAGTCAGGCTTTTGTGGAACTGTTGGATCTTTCTTTCTTAGTTCCTCTAACCTTTTGTAGGTAGCCCTGACCCTATCTTCTCCCCACTTTGTCACTTCATTCTTTGACCCATAATCAGCTGCTATCAGCTCCTCTTTCATTCTCTTCAACTCTAATGCCTTATCAGCTTCAAACTGTTTGAACTTTTCAGGAGGAGTCTGCTTGACCTTATTTTTGATCATTTCTTGAATCCTGGCTGCCTCTTTTTCAAGCTCAGGAATGGTCCAGTTTTTGTACATGTGTTTCTCCCCCTTGTATTTCTTGTAGGTCATCATGTTCTCAATGTAGTCTTTTCTCAAGGACTCATCTGCCCTTTTTGAGATTTGCTGACATACATTTTTGGCAAATTGCTCCATAGCTCTGACCTGTGTAAGTAGAAACTGACAGTTTTGCTGAAATTCTCTATCAGATTTCCCTTGTCTATTTCTGATTGCGATATCCTCTGCTTGCTTGGCCTTGAGTTTCAAATATTCTTCGATATTGTTAGGCCTGGGATATCCTTCAACTGATGGCAAACTCCTTTTAGCTGGGTCACCCTCATAGTAAAAGGATTTGATTTCTTCCCTGACTACAATGAGTTCCAGAGGGAATGAGACACCAGCAGGAGGTAATGGCTTTAAAATTTGAGCTGAAGAGAGAGGCATGAGTTTTGGAATGGTGACAAGTGACAGAGATTTTGAGGATGTTGGTGGTGAAGATGTATCATCATATTTTAGAATTAGCCTTCTCCTTTTTGGTCGAGGAGGGACTGATGATGTTTTGGGTGGAACAGTGGTGGTAGATTGAGAGGCAGTGGTTTGTGATTGACTAACAGTTGTTGAAACAACTGGTGTTTCAACCACTGTTGTCATTACAGCAGATGTTGTAACATCTGTTGTCTTCTGCTTTTTGGCAGGAGGTGATGGTGGTGGTAAAGCAGTGGTTGTGGTGTGTGTTGAAGTGGTGTGTGTTGAAGTGATAACAGATGTTGAAACCTCTGAAGTACCAGCAGTAGTTGATACAGCAGGAGTTACAACAGCTGTTTGAGTGGAGGTTTTATGCTGATGGCTTTTGGATGGTGGTTTTGGAATATGCTTTGTAATTCTGGATGGGGTGGACTTAGGTTTCCTTTTTGGCTTAGGATTTTTAGTATCCTTTGACCCAGAACAACCCTGCGCATACAGCTCCATGAAATCTCTTTTCTCCTCATTCCACCTTGAAATATCTTTTGCCATTCTATCCCTTTTTACACTTGCTACTCCTTCATCAAGTGCTTCTTGGGTTGCATCAACCTTTTTACTACCATCTGGCACAAGAATTTTTCTGGTCATATCATCCCTTTCTGGTTCAATGTAAAGACCATCATCTATTCCCTTCTTCTTCCACTCCTGAATTTTCTCCCCCTTTTTGGCATTATCTGGGGGAAGTTGATCAATGAAAAGTACTGTTGGAGGAACAGTGCCAGTGGTTTCCAATAAATGGGCCTTGATTGCTTTAATATCTGCTTGAGTGTTCTTGTACCTAGACTCCATTATGTTTCTCAGCTTTTGGACATGTAGTTCATGTTGCTGATCAGCCATGTCTTTTTGTTGTTGGAGAAAAGGTTGGAAAAGGTTCCAGAGCTCATTTGTAGCAGATGCTTGAGCTGGAACAACAGTGGATTGCATATTTTGTATTTTCAACACCTGTTGTAGTATGTCTTTAATATCTGCAACAGATGTATCCAATTTGTCAACTCGTTCCGTCAAATCCTGATATTTTAAATCATCACCCAATTTAATGGGATCATCTGATTTCCCACTACCAGTGGTTTTATCAGTGGTTGTGGTAGGGAGTGTACTCCAAACACTAACCATTGATGCCCCTTTTTCTTGGTACTGGAGTCTTCTTCCTTCAACACTTGACAACCGTTTGATGTTGCCAGTGGGAAAAATAAATCCACTGGTGGTTGGCAGAGGTGCTATGTAAGGAATTGCCTCCAAGGAAGTCTTATTAATGTAACCACTGTCCAACTGTAAACTAGTGGGTTCAACAGTTGTAGTGGCTGCTTCACTTGGATTACCACCAAGAGTTACTTATAACTCAAGGGGTGTAACCTCCTCAGGTTGTGTTGGTGGGTTAGCAAGGATTGTGTGACAACCCTCACTAAACCAGGTATCCGTACGACTTAATTAATAATTAATTACTGCTTAATTACTGTGCTTGCTTGAACTTGTGAATAAACTGCTACTTGATTACTGATACATGCACTTATTTGCATCATACTTTACTTACCGTCACTACATTATTTACATGCTGAACCTTAGTGACAAACATGATGCACAAAAGCACGGTAGCACAATAAACGGATAACTTATTTGACATGCTGATAAAGCCAGCATCAGGCAAACACTGCCTCTAAGGCCTGTATGAGCCAGAAATATTTTGCTACACTAGTGGTGAGTGTAGGGATACAAGGGTTGTAGAACTGCGTCTCTAGGAATAAGTCACAATGACTGGATGTGCCTAAAACGTACTCTAAGTACAAAACTCAACACTTTACATAATAATTCAGCTTTTAGCTAACTAATAAAGTGCCAAAACATGAGAAAAATATTACTAGACACTTTCCAAAGTGTCAGAAATGAGTTGTGTCACTAAAAGGGGTATTAACGACACTTTAAAGTTTTGTTAAGCACTTTAACGGATTACTATCCAACCGAACAACCGGACTATACCCGGAACCTAAAAATAATGTCATTTTCATTATTTATCTTTTTCTGAGCCAGTTAGGGTCCCTGAATACCCTAACACCCATTGTAACGCGTGACACACCACTAACCGGGTTAAGCACTTAACTAACTTACTTAACCCAACTATTATCCTAACTAACTAGTTGGAATCGGACTAGGACCCCCCCCCCCCCCTCACTAACCGTCCCCAACTAGAGGGGACACCCTTGTCCTTGTATTGATTATTTTAATCTTCTTGCTTAGTATCTAGAAGACATAGCATCCAATGGTTAAAAGTCTTGTTAATTGTCTATAAGTATAAGCTTAGACCCATATGATCATTCACTTAACACAACACCACTCCACACCTCTCTCTCCCTCTCTTCTAGCTTACGGCCCAGAGCACCCACCCCCATCCACCCATTTTCGATTTTGATCTTGCAAGTTCCAATCATCTACAAGTGTTAAGGATCACGGATAAGGAGTCTTGGAGCAAACGGAAGGCGAAGGACCTCTCTACTTTGCTTTTATCCACGCATTTTTCGCATAGATTATTCCCTAGCCTCGAGCTAGTGGTATGTTGCTTAAATCACCTTCTTGAACTATTTTAAAGTGGTTAATAAGATTTGTAACGGTTAAAACTCGTTAACATGCAAGATGATACACAAAGGTCTACTAAAAATGCTATAAGTGATGGTTAAAAGCTTATAAGTTGTGTAAATGTTGTAGTATTTGAATTGTGTGATTATTCGGACCCGGTCTATGTTGTGGTAGCTCGGATCATCATTTAACCCGGTTTAGTCATGATCTTGGATTGTGACATAAAGCTTGTTTAAGTGTAACAAGGGTTAGAAGATGAAACTCTACCACACAAGAATCATGAACTTGTGTAAAAGTGTTTTAGCTTGTAAAATAGTGATTAAAACTAGTAGATCTACGGATCTACAGGTGGTATTTTCAAAGGACCGAGTATCAAAGAAATCATGTTTTTCTAAAGACGGATCTTACACTAACACGAATGGTTTTTAGAACACACAAGTGTGTAAACACATGTGTAACACAAAGTTTCGACAAAATAACTATTTTTGAAAAAGATGACGAGAAGTTGTAAAGACGAAACTTCCATAAAAACGAGGTCTTTACAAAATCGGATTGTTTTATATTAAGATCCACTAAAAGTAATGAGATTTACTTCATAGTTTGGATAAATCACAAGTTCATGAAAGTTATGCGATTTATATATATTTTTTGACTAGTTTGTGATTTGAACATTGTTTTGGTTGAATGAGAAGATTGTTGGTTGATTTGTAAAAGAAAATGATACGCTTGAAAGCGTGGCCACCTCCAGTTACACAGGAAACTCTGGCGAAATTTTTCCAAAAGCCTAACACTTAGAAATATTTTCACTATAAGTGTTAGAAATACATTTTGACTTGTTTTCAAAATATAAGTTTCGCCACGACTATATTTACAAAACATCGGAGGTGGGATTTTCACAAAATAAAACGTGATACATATATATATTTAGTATATATTCTTCTTTCACAACATCACTTGTATAAGTGTTTATGATTATTTTGTGAACTACGTAAATATTATTTTTAGAGTAAAAATAATATTACTAAGTATTATTTTGGGAAAATCACATGTATTAAAATATAATATTTTTGGGAAGAATATTTATATTTTGGAGTTAGGAAATAAAATATATTAAGTGAGACTTAATAGTGAAATCTGAATGTTACGAACACACATGTATTAAATCCTCCATCCTTGGGAAGGAGAATAACTACCAAGTATATACAGAACGTAAACACGAAATAGTTGCCTAACTATTTCCCAAAAACTTAAACCATAAAGCTAAGGCACGGCCGTCCGTCTAATAGAGTTAGCACGTGTAGGTCGTCATACAGCTGATCGATTTGGAGGCATACTTGGTAGAGACGCACCACTGTGAGTTCATGTCCCCCTTTTCTCTAACTGCTTTCAGTTTTCTTAACTGCGGGGGTGAAATACATGTTACTTTGATTACAAGTACTTTATACATGGCATGGTTAGCGTAAGGAGGTTTACTACTTAGATCATGTGAGTGGGTAGGAGCAATATGAGGCCATTAGTCTTCATGGCAGGACCAAGGGACAGGAGCGGTAGATCTATCTGGGTGTAGCGAGCCCAGCCCTAGGCCAAACTAGAAAGGGACCTCGGGGTGACTTTGTCCACATACTAATGCCGTGGCGAAATCTGCTAGGTTTGAGTCTCCCTATTTGCACTTCACATATATCAGTGGCCTTGCAAACCATTGGTGATCTCAATTCCCTTATTTGCTACATACCAAGACTATTTTTATACTCACAAAGGTTTACTTACTCACTTACACATGAACTCGCTCAACATTATTGTTGATTTTTCAACTTACATGTATATCAGGAAATTAAAGATCTGGAGCGGTATGTTATGTTATCCCGCTGCATATGGGTTTTGAGGTCATACGGGTTTAGGAAATGTGACTTCTTCCTGGACGAGTCACAAATCTTAAACTGCGTTTATTTCATGTTAATGGTTATGTTTTTAAAGACAATGTTTTATGTTACAATGTTGTAAGTCTCTAAGACAATGGTATGTTACTCTGGTTTTAAAACTTAATCAAATGGATGATCTTGCATGATTTTATTTCATATAGCTTTGTTATGGTTAAGCTATGGTATTAAGAAGTCACACCAAATTAACCACGCTTCCGCAAAGCCAGGGTGTGACAGCTTGGTATCAGAGCTCTGATCATAGCGAACTAGGATTCTTTCTCGAGTCTAGACTATGATCACTAGGGCTCTCACAAAAACATTTTTACTGCATACCACTTAAGTCCAGATCCAAAACTTTTTACAAACAAATGTTGAGCACATTTTATTTATTTATTATAGGCTCAGTCTAGAAAGGCTGAGGCTCGGTCTGAGAGGCCGAGGCTCGGTCTGAGAGATCGAGGTAGAATTGGCTAGTGGGACTAGGAAGAGCAGTCTGAGAGGCTGGGAGAATTGGCTAGTGGGACTAGGAGAAATTGGCTAGTGGGACTAGGAAGAGCAGTCTGAGAGGCTGGGAGGCTAGTGGGACTAGGAGAACTATTTGATTGCTTACTTGGTAACTTATGTGATTATCTGATTGTATGATTGTTTGTGCATGTTTGTGTTTATGTTACAGACACCATGGACACCTCTAGCACAGGTGACTCAGACACCGCCAGACCTAGACCTATAGTCTCAGATGACCTAGAGCCTTCAGAGCATGAGGTCCACACCTCTGACGTTACGAGCACGGACGAGGACGATTTCCAGCCCTTCGCTTTACCTGATGGTGCTGATGAGCTCGCTGATGGCCCTTTGGCCGGGGACCTACCGTTAGTGGAGATCCCTGCTCCCATACCGTTGGCTTCATATCCTGCTTACGATTTGCTTCTCGACGCCGACGCTGACGACGACGTCGATCTTTTTGATGACGAGCCCGTGGAGGATGAGGTTCAGGGCGAGGCCCTTCTTGCTTCTGGAGATCTTTTGTTGATTGCAGGTGACTCTTCTGCTCACTCTCCGGTCCCAGACTCTTTCGAGTCTGTGGCCTCCGCACCTTCACATACTCAGAGTGCGCAACACTTTTCTCATGGATCAGATCCCGACCAGGCATCCTCTGTTGCCCCTATTCCTAGCTTTGCTTTCGACCATGATGATGTGGAGGATTCCGATCCTAACTTTCCCCCAGGATTCGACCCAGATGAGGATATAGAGTTTATACCCATGGATCAGCCTATGGAGGATCCAGTCGACCCAGTTGACCCCATCGATCCCGAGTTTGATTTTGAGATGGCCTTTGATGAGCCCGAGCAGCCACTAGACCCTGCTCCTGACCCAGTACTTGAGCATGACCCAGTTCATGCTGACGCACCTATTTTTGAGCCTGTCATTGCTGACCCACCTATTGATGATCACCCTATAGATGCTCCGTTGTTGGAGGGCGATCATGTCTTTGCTGCTGATCATGTTGACCCCCCACTCATTGCTGATGCACCCGTTGACCCTCTTGTTGTACCTCACCATGATCCTATGCCAGCCCAGTTTGATCGTTCGCTTTTTGAGGCACGGATCGACCCCCGAGACGAGCACGCCCAGTGTGGGCGGATTCCGGCTGATGACGAGGTCCCACCTATTCCCCCTCAGATCACTGATACCCGTCACATTGATACCTCTTTTTCGTTTCCTCGGTTTACACCTCCAGCACGAGCTGGAGAAGGTTCTTCGGCTCACCCCTTTGGACATGTACCGGTATCTATCCCTACTATACCACCGTCTACTACTTTTCCCCTTGTTTCTCCATTTCATGTGGCACATTTTGATCCCACCAGTGAGCCGTTTCTTTGGACATCACCTTCTGCTATGCCACCGACTGACCCCTACCATTCTTTCCACATGGGGTATACTATTGAGGACGTTTTGATGTCTTTTGTCGCCCAGCACGAGGCACACACACAGCGCATTCAGGAGCTTGAGACAGCTCAGACGCCGCCGTGTCAGTGCCAGGGTCAGACCCACTCTCCATTGCAGCCCTCTCGACCTGTTCCACCAGACTATGCTGCACGCCTTTTTGCCCTGGAGCAGCAGGTTGCTTCATTCTTGCGTACCCAGAGAGCCATGGAGGAGGACTGGCTCCATTTGCGTCGCTTGTTTTACACTCACTTTCCCCCTCCTCCACCACCATTCGTGTAGAGCTCTTCAGTACCGTATAGGTAGACATTGGTGAGAAGACGGCGAATGCTTTTGACTGCACAACATTTTTGGAGACTACATTTTGATTCTGACTTTTGTTGACATGTATTTGATGTATTGACACTGATTCGATATAGTTTTTGGACTAGGGTGATGTAGCCCTTAGTCGACTGATGTTGTATGACACTGTGATGTACTTGTACGCTTACTATGTGGTCTCGATATATGGCAATCGCAGTATTCTCATCATATTTGATGCTTGATTTGGTTATTTGTATTCTAGGACATGGGATGTTGTGTGATTGATGTTTGTGACATGGGATGTTGTGTGATTGATGATTGTGACATGGGATGTTGTGTGATTGATATGATTATAACATGAGATGTTATGTACTATTACTATCAAAAAGCGTATGTATTATAACTATGGCCTGACCGACGTAAACACATCTTTTAGAAGATGCCGCCGAGACGTGAGACACGTATGCCTACCAATGAGGCGGAACTCCAGCAAATTATCGCTGCTGCCATTGCACAATACGCCGCCTCTCAAGGAGGGACTAGTGGAAGCAACTCTGGAAACACTGGCAACAACAATAATCCACCTCATGGATGCACCTACAAGCAGTTTCTAGACTGCAAACCGGTCAACTTTGATGGCACAGGAGGTGCTGTCGCCTTTGTTCGTTGGGCCGAGAAACCTGAATCTGTTCTTCGCATGAGTAAATGCGCACTAGATCAGCAAGTCACCTATATCTCAGGGCTATTCTTGGATGGAGCCCTCTCTTGGTGGAATCTGCAAGTACAGACACTTGGTGAAGCTGCTGCCTACGCGCTAACCTGGACCGAACTGAAGGAACTTATGCGCAGGAAGTACTGCTCTCGCGCGGAAATCCAAAGATTGGAAACCGAGTTCTGGCACTTGAAAATGGACGGTCCGAAGATCGCAGAATACGTTCAAAGGTTCCATGACTTATCGCATGTGTTACCCTACATGGTCACTCTGGAGTTCAAGCGGATTGAACGTTTCATTTGGGGATTAGCTCCTCAAATCATAAGCATGGTGACCTCATCCAAGCCTACGACCATTACTGAAGCGATCGATTTGAGCGTGGCTCTCATAGAGGAGGCCATTCGCCTGAACAAGTTTGATGATGCTGAGCTTAAGAAGAAAGAGACTCACGTCGAGTCATCAGGAGGTAACAAACGAAAGTTCTCAAACTTCAAGCAAGGCGCTAGTGTGGCGGTTAAGAAAGGAGGATCAGGCACACCAGCTCAGGTTACAGCTGGTAGTGGAAAGAAAGGAAAAGGATATCAGGGCACCCAGCCCAAGTGTAATACCTGTTAACGCCATCATACTTGCCATTGTAGTGTGAAAGTATGTGAGGCATGCGGAAAGCCGGGCCACTTGAAGGATTCTTGTTGGGCTAGTGCTGGCCGGGGAGGCCAAGGAGGATTTGGGAATAGAAATAATAATCGTGGTGGTATTGGAAATCGCCCACAGGGGAACAATGGAGGAAACGGGAATCGAGGCAACATTGCGAATCAAGCGGGAAATGCGAACCAAAACAACAACCAAGCTGGAAATGGAGGTGGAAACGGGCAAAGACTTGGATGCTTTAACTGCGGTGATATTGGGGATTTTAAGAAGAACTGCCCAGAATTAAACCAAGCCCGTGGAAGAGTGTTCCAAATCGAAGCAAGGGAAGCACGCCAGGACCCCAATGTCGTTACTGGTACGTTCCCTGTAAATCAACGCTATGCATCCGTTTTATTTGATACTGGTGCCGATTATAGCTTCGTGTCGTTAGAGTTTAAGAATATGCTTGGTTTAGCCGCTAATAAGTTTGATATTCCCTACTCAATCGAATTGGCCAATGGGAAGTTAGTAGAAGCCAATGAAGTTATCAGAGGCTGTGTGATCGAATTGGGAGAGCGCGAGTTTGCTTTGGATCTACTACCAGTCCAGTTGGGAAGCTTCGACGTGGTGGTAGGAATGGATTGGTTATCAGGCAACAAGGCTGAGATAGTTTGTCACGAGAAGGTCGTTCGTATCCCAACCGAAGATGGCGAAACAATTGTGGTTCACGGGGAGAAGCGTGATACGCCGTTAAGAATTATCAGCTGCCTGAAAGCGCGAAAGTGTTTGCAGAAAGGATGTGTTGCCTTCCTAGCACACATTGTGGATAAGAAGGCTGCTGAGCCAAGAATCGAAGACATCCCTGTCGTGAGGGAATATCCAGAAGTCTTCCCAGAGGACTTACCTGGACTGCCACCTCAGAGACAAGTAGAGTTCCGCATTGACTTAGTTCCAGGCGCCGCACCTGTGGCTAAAGCACCTTATAGACTTGCTCCGTCTGAAATGCAGGAACTGTCGACACAACTTCAAGAGTTGTTAGACAAGGGATTTATCCGACCAAGCTTCTCGCCTTGGGGAGCTCCGGACCTGTTTGTTAAGAAAAAGGACGGTAGTTTTCGTATGTGCATCGACTACCGGGAGCTGAACAAGCTGACGATCAAGAATAGATATCCTCTGCCAAGAATTGATGATCTGTTTGATCAACTGCAAGGCTCAAGCTTTTATTCAAAGATCGATCTTCGATCTGGATACAATCAGTTAAGGATACAAGAGGAGAGTATCCCAAAGACAGCCTTCAGAACTCGTTATGGACACTACGAGTTCCTTGTTATGCCGTTTGGTTTGACAAACGCACCTGCAGTCTTTATGGATTTGATGAATAGAGTTTGCAAGCCGTACTTGGACAAGTTCGTGATTGTGTTTATCGACGACATCTTGATTTATTCAAGAACAAAGGCTGAGCACGAACAACATCTAAGAGCTATTTTGGAGTTGCTGAAGAAAGAACAGCTGTACGCCAAATTCTCTAAGTGCGAGTTTTGGCTACGTGAAGTCCAATTTCTTGGACACGTGGTAAATGGAGATGGAATCCACGTGGATCCAACCAAGATCGAAGCGATCAAGAATTGGGAAACGCCAAAGACGCCAAACGAGATTCGACAATTCTTGGGTTTGGCTGGCTACTATCGAAGGTTCATTGAGGATTTTTCGAAGATCACTCAACCATTGACGCTCCTCACGCAGGAGGAAGCATTCCAGATACTGAAGGATAAGCTCTGCAACGCGCCAATCTTAGCACTACCGGAAGGTACAGATGATTTTGTGGTATACTGTGACGCCTCACGTCAAGGATTGGGTTGTGTGTTGATGCAACGCCAAAAGGTTATTGCTTACACATCACGTCAACTGAAAGTGCACGAAAAGAACTATACCACACATGATTTGGAACTTGGCGCAGTGGTATTTGCATTAAAGATCTGGAGACACTACCTTTATGGTACAAAGTGTACAGTCTTTACGGATCACAAGAGCCTACAACACATATTCAACCAGAAGGAGCTGAATATGAGGCAAAGACAATGGGTTGAGTTGCTGAACGATTACGACTGCGAGATAAAGTATCATCCAGGGAAGGCGAATGTAGTCGCCGATGCCCTAAGTCGAAAGGAGAGGATCAAGCCCATAAGGGTTAGGGCTTTAGAAATGATTATCCGAACCGATCTTTCCTTGCGCATTCGTGCCGCGCAGAAAGAAGCCCTCAAGGAAGGAAACCTTGAAGAAGAATACCTCCGTGGGATGGAGAAGCTACTGGTACCAAACGAGGAAGGAACGTTATGTTTTGAGAAAAGGATTTGGGTTCCTTTGTTTGGAGGTTTGAGGAAGGTTATTTTCGATGAAGCTCACAAGTCGCGGTACTCTATCCACCCTGGAGCGGATAAGATGTACCAAGATCTCAAAGATTATTATTGGTGGCCTAGGATGAAAGGCGATGTTGCTGTTTATGTGAGCAAATGTTTTACGTGTGCTAAGGTTAAAGCCGAATACTAGAAGCCTTCAGGACTTCTGCAACAACCTGAGATTCCCAAGTGGAAATGGGAACAAATCTCCATGGATTTTATTACAAAGCTGCCAAGAACGCCAAGAGGTCACGACACTATTTGGGTAATAGTGGACCGATTAACGAAGTCAGCACACTTCTTACCTATCAGAGAGAAGGATAATAGGAGCAAATTGGCTGAAATTTACATGAGAGAGATCGTCGCACGTCATGGAGTGCCTCTCTCGATCATCTCTGACAGAGACGGAAGGTTTGTGTCAAGGATATGGCAATCCTTCCAAGAAGCTTTTGGATCCCAATTGAATCTGAGCACTGCGTTTCATCCGCAAACTGACGGTCAAAGCGAGCGAACGATACAGACTTTGGAAGACATGCTGAGAGCATGTGTTATGGATTTGGGCGGTAGCTGGGATAAGCATTTGCCTTTGGTCGAATTTTCATACAACAACAGCTACCACACCAGTATTGGTGTCGCGCCATTCGAAGCCCTTTACGGACGCAAGTGCCGATCACCCCTATGTTGGGCTGACGCAGGTGATAGGCAGCTTGCTGGTCCCGAAATCGTCCAAGAGACGACAGACAAGATTACGCAGATTCTAAAACGCATCGAAGCAGCTCGCCACAGACAGAAGGCCTATGCGGATCCAAACCGGAAACATGTGGAATTCCAAGCTGGAGAAATGGTGTTATTGAAAGTTTCACCCTGGAAGGGTGTGGCACGCTTCGGAAAGCGTGGGAAGTTAAATACGCGCTACATTGGTCCTTTCAGAGTTTTGGAAAGAATAGTACTAGTAGCATACAAGTTGGACCTACCTGCTGAACTCCATTCTGTTCACGATACATTTCATGTATCCAACCTGAAGAAAAGTCCAACTCAAGATGACATTGCCATTCCCATCGACGAGATCCATGTTGACGACACGCTCCATTTCGTTGAAGAACCGGTGGAGGTTACGGATTGGAAAGTAAACAAGACCCGCCGGAGCAGTGTCAAGCTCGTCAAAGTTCGTTGGAATGCCAGACACGGTCCTGAGTACACCTGGGAGCGTGAGGACCGGATGAAAGAGAAATACCCCCACCTATTTCCTAAGAACCCTGCATCTACTAGCAGAACTTAAAATTTAGGGACGAAATTTTTCTAACGGGGGGAGAATGTGACAACCCTCACTAAACCAGGTATCCGTACGACTTAATTAATAATTAATTACTGCTTAATTACTGTGCTTGCTTGAACTTGTGAATAAACTGCTACTTGATTACTGATACATGCACTTATTTGCATCATACTTTACTTACCGTCACTACATTATTTACATGCTGAACCTTAGTGACAAACATGATGCACAAAAGCACGGTAGCACAATAAACGGATAACCTATTTGACATGCTAATAAAGCCAGCATCAGGCAAACACTGCCTCTAAGGCCTGTATGAGCCAGAAATATTTTGTTACACTAGTGGTGAGTGTAGGGATACAAGGGTTGTAGAACTGCGTCTCTAGGAATAAGTCACAATGACTGGATGTGCCTAAAACGTACTCTAAGTACAAAACTCAACACTTTACATAATAATTCAGCTTTTAGCTAACTAATAAAGTGCCAAAATATGAGAAAAATATTACTAGACACTTTCCAAAGTGTCAGAAATGAGTTGTGTCACTAAAAGGGGTATTAACGACACTTTAAAGTTTTGTTAAGCACTTTAACGGATTACTATCCAACCGAACAACCGGACTATACCCGGAACCTAAAAATAATGTCATTTTCATTATTTATCTTTTTCTGAGCCAGTTAGGGTCCCTGAATACCCTAACACCCATTGTAACGCGTGACACACCACTAACCGGGTTAAGCACTTAACTAACTTACTTAACCCAACTATTATCCTAACTAACTAGTTGGAATCGGACTAGGACCCCCCCCCCCCCCTCACTAACCGTCCCCAACTAGAGGGGACACCCTTGTCCTTGTATTGATTATTTTAATCTTCTTGCTTAGTATCTAGAAGACATAGCATCCAATGGTTAAAAGTCTTGTTAATTGTCTATAAGTATAAGCTTAGACCCATATGATCATTCACTTAACACAACACCACTCCACACCTCTCTCTCCCTCTCTTCTAGCTTACGGCCGAGAGCACCCACCCCCATCCACCCATTTTCGATTTTGATCTTGCAAGTTCCAATCATCTACAAGTGTTAAGGATCACGGATAAGGAGTCTTGGAGCAAACGGAAGGCGAAGGACCTCTCTACTTTGCTTTTATCCACGCATTTTTCGCATAGATTCTTCCCTAGCCTCGAGCTAGTGGTATGTTGCTTAAATCACCTTCTTGAACTATTTTAAAGTGGTTAATAAGATTTATAACGGTTAAAACTCGTTAACATGCAAGATGGTACACAAAAGTCTACTAAAAATGCTATAAGTGATGGTTAAAAGCTTATAAGTTGTGTAAATGTTGTAGTATTTGAATTGTGTGATTATTCGGACCCGATCTATGTTGTGGTAGCTCGGATCATCATTTAACCCGGTTTAGTCATGATCTTGGATTGTGACATAAAGCTTGTTTAAGTGTAACAAGGGTTAGAAGATGAAACTCTACCACACAAGAATCATGAACTTGTGTAAAAGTGTTTTAGCTTGGAAAATAGTGATTAAAACTAGTAGATCTACGGATCTACAGGTGGTATTTTCAAAGGACCGAGTATCAAAGAAATTATGTTTTTCTAAAGACGGATCTTACACTAACACGAATGGTTTTTAGAACACACAAGTGTGTAAACACATGTGTAACACAAAGTTTCGACAAAATAACTATTTTTGAAAAAGATGACGAGAAGTTGTAAAGACGAAACATCCATAAAAACGAGGTCTTTACAAAATCGGATTGTTTTATATAAAGATCCACTAAAAGTAATGAGATTTACTTCATAGTTTGGATAAATCACAAGTTCATGAAAGTTATGCGATTTATATACATATTTTGACTAGTTTGTGATTTGAACATTGTTTTGGTTGAATGAGAAGATTGTTGGTTGATTTGTAAAAGAAAATGATACGCTTGAAAGCATGGCCACCTCCAGTTACAGAGGAAACTCTGGCGAAATTTTTCCAAAAGCCTAACACTTAGAAATATTTTCACTATAAGTGTTAGAAATACATTTTGACTTGTTTCCAAAATATAAGTTTCGCCACGACTATATTTACAAAACATCGGAGGTGGGATTTTCACAAAATAAAACGTGATACATATATTTATTTAGTATATATTCTTCTTTCACAACATCACTTGTATAAGTGTTTATGATTATTTTGTGAACTACGTAAATATTATTTTTAGAGTAAAAATAATATTACTAAGTATTATTTTGGGAAAATCACATGTATTAAAATATAATATATTTGGGAAGAATATTTATATTTTGGAGTTAGGAAATAAAATATATTAAGTGAGACTTAATAGTGAAATCTGAATATTACGAACACACATGTATTAAATCCTCCATCCTTGGGAAGGAGAATAACTACCAAGTATATACAGAACGTAAACACGAAATAGTTGCCTAACTATTTCCCAAAAACTTAAACCATAAAGCTAAGGCACGGCCGTCCGTCTAATAGAGTTAGCACGTGTAGGTCGTCATACAGCTGATCGATTTGGAGGCATACTTGGTAGAGACGCACCACTCTGAGTTCATGTCCCCCTTTTCTCTAACTGCTTTCAGTTTTCTTAACTGCGGGGGTGAAATACATATTACTTTGATTACAAGTACTTTATACATGGTATGGTTAGCGTAAGGAGGTTTACTACTTAGATCATGTGAGTGGGTAGGGGCAATATGAGGCCATTAGTCTTCATGGCAGGACCGAGGGACAGGAGCGGTAGATCTATCTGGGTGTAGCGAGCCCAGCCCCAGGCCAAACTAGAAACGGACCTCGGGGTGACTTTGTCCACATACTAATGCCGTGGCGAAATCTGCTAGGTATGAGTCTCCCTATTTGCACTTCACATATATCAGTGGCCTTGCAAACCATTGGTGATCTCAATTCCCTTATTTGCTACATACCAAGACTATTTTTATACTCACAAAGGTTTACTTACTCACTTACACATGAACTCGCTCAACATTATTGTTGATTTTTCAACTTACATGTATTTCAGGAAATTAAAGATCTGGCGCGGTATGTTATGTTATCCCGCTGCATATGGGTTCCGAGGTCATCCGGGTTTAGGAAATGTGACTTCTTCCTGGACGAGTCACAAATCTTAAACTGCGTTTATTTCATGTTAATGGTTATGTTTTTAAAGACAATGTTTTATGTTACGATGTTGTAAGTCTCTAAGACAATGGTATGTTACTCTGGTTTTAAAACTTAATCAAATGGATGATCTTGCATGATTTTATTTCATATAGCTTTGTTATGGTTAAGCTATGTTATTAAGAAGTCACACCAAATTAACCACGCTTCCGCAAAGCCAGGGTGTGACAGATTGATACATCAGACCCAGTCATTTGTTGAGGTATATTCTCATTAATAGGTGATTGAGAAGGACTGGTGAGTGCCTGGTTCAAATCAATTGCATCCAACAGAAGTTTAGTGGGTGTGGGAATTGTGGATGTGATGTTTGGTGTAGAAAGAGGATTTGCCCCGGGAATTGAGTTGTGGATGATGGAAACAAATGCTTCCAGAGCATCATGATGTGGTGTCCCAATTTGTACAACCTGTTCTTTTTGTGAAGAAGCAGGAGGGGTTTCGGCTATGGGTTGAGATATTTGTACCAACTGCTGTGAGGAAGTAGCAGCAGTGGTTTCTTGTGACTTTTGGGTTGTCACTGGTAGTAGCTCTGGTATCTCATCCTCCAGAGATGCCTTTTTGATGGGTTGGGGGGGGGGGGGGTTTGTGTTTTTCTTTTTGTTCGCTTTTTGGTAATTTTAGGTGGGGGTTTCAAAGCAGTTGTGCTGCTACTTTGATCACCTTGAGCAGTGGGCTCAGCAGCAGATACCTAAGGAGCAGTGGTAGCTGCTAAATTCTGCTCAGGTGTCACGGCCCCCGACCCACCCTGGACGGAATCGAGAGCCGCGAACAGCCTAGTGGTACCGGTGATTATTTTAAAAATGTTGCAGCGGAAATTTCATCAGGACCGTGAGTTAGCAAAAATATCAGAGTTTAGAAAACACCGGATTTTATTTATTAAATAGATGGGATAAACCCATGTTTTACAATGGTAGCTTTAATAAGGATAAATTTGATTACATAAAACAATATTTCTTAACTTAATTTAATTAATAAAATAAGCCACTTCTTGAAACCCTTTAGTGCCGTATCCATCTCTTACTCCAATCTACTGTAATTACCTGAAACGCGTTTTAAAAAGGTTTTGTCAGCAGGAAATACTGGTGAGTTCATTCTATTTACTAAAATGACACGTTTGTTATAATTTACAGTATTAAGAGAGATTACAATGTTTCTGATATCAACCAACTACCCACGGTATTTGTCACTCGACCGGATCTGTGACTATGGTCATATCACCATTGGCTGCCCCAATGATGACGTTCATACCACTATTGGGTCCTGTCAACCAATAGTGACGTATATCACTAATTTTAGGCTCGCTCACCTAAAGTGATAAAACAACAGTAATGTGCACAATACCCCACATACCGGCTGTAATTTGGTGAATACATAAACATAATCACTGTAATTATAACTTTGAAAATATACATGATTTTGTAAACAAATTTGATAAAAAGAGAATGACTCACATTATAAGCATGCAGATTCATACGGCCAAAGTTTAGTCTATAGATAAGCCTTGATATATTGCAGATTTATACAGGCAGAGCTTAGCCTATTGATTTAGCCTTGTAACCTAGTGTACACGAACTAGGTAGGTAACTTAATACAGCAATTACGATAACTCACAAGATTAAAACCCTCACGACGAATGACAAAGTGCAATCACTAAAACATCCATCGGATTCACAACGAATGACAGAGTATTCCCCGAGTTCGGGTGGTACTCAAACATCCTGTCGGAATCACGACTAATGACAAAGGATAGCGCTTAAACATCCGGTCGGATAGTTTAAATCAATCGGACATTGAATCGTAGCAACGATCGAGTTAATACCCTGTTATCGCGGCAACGTTTCATGTTGTGTGTGTTTCTGTAGTATTTGGACGATATCTTAGTGTATGAATCGAATTTTATCGTCGTTCAAATGCCAGAATTCAAGTCCCAACATCCTCTATTTATACTGAAGATTTGACCCCTTCGCGTGACGCGAGGGGTCACCCCTAGGGCTTTGCATGACGCGAAGGTCCACTTTCTTCATATGGTTGCCACGTGTATTTCTAGCCTAGCTGAGTCGACGGAACGAGAAATTTCGAATTAGACAACAAGTTATTAGGATAATCGTCAAGTAGGAAATACCCCACTGAGTTTTAGGGGCCCTGATCCTGATTCTGATTGTTCTGGAATTTTTAGGGTTTATGCAGAATTACTTGGGTGTCTCAATTAGGGTTTCTTATTTGTACAAAATATAATATAATATATATAATAAGAAAATAATAGTTTTGAGAGTTGTTATGGTTTGGGACAAAAGGGAATAAAACGGTGAGAAAAGAGAAGGACCCACTGTGTAACTTTAGGGGTTCAATTAGAAAACCTCCTGTTAGAATTTTGGGTATAATTTCTGGGCTATATAAAAATATATAATGCACTTGTGTTAAGTATAGTACCCCTCATTCAACCTTGTCCCTATGTCACGAGACAGAACCACAACAACTTAGTCGGGCAGAGCCCTGACATATGTTATGAGGCTCAGATCAATCGGAAAGGGTAGCGGTGATCGGGAATTAAAATACTTAAAACGGGGCAGATCCTTATTATTATTATTAGTGAAAATAAAAATAAAATAGAATAATATAGAGAGAGCTTGGCGAGACAAAATAAGAATAGGGAGAGAGAGCTGGACAATTTCTAATCTTTTGAAATATTGTTTTTATTTATAGTGGGTTTTTCTAAAGGGTCATGTCATGAAGGAATCTCTAAATTTTATACACGTACTGTTACATAATATATGTCTATGGATTAGTTTGTACTTTATTGTAACCTTTAGGTAGTTTAGTGTAAATTAGATTGTCTATATAATGTATCTGATATCATTTATAATGCAAGGAATATCAATTGTTTCATGGTATCAGCCAATAACTAGGCAATTAAGTTTCCCCTCGTTTCCTCTTCTTTCTTACCTTCCCTTTCCAGATTCTTCTTATCTTCTTTGTCCAATCTTTTCTGCTTCATCTTTTCGGTCCTGCTTCTTCTCCTTTCTTTTCTATTTGTGGTTCCCATACTCCTTGTAGTTTGTTGGTATTCAAGTTTACTTAAAACCTAAAGGTTACAATAAAGTACAAACTAATCCATAGACATATATTATGTAACACGTACCCTGTACACCTAGTACATATATGTCTATTTCCTATTTGATAGGTTACACCAAATTTTCATATTTGCTATGCATGGGACACGTAATCAACATGAAATGTTGATTTGTTTTATTTATTTGATTTTTAATATTATTGTTTTGTTTTGATTACATTTGACTGTGACTATCTCGATAACTTTGCATCATAATTTCAAAATTAGATTTTATTATTTTAATTTATATATTATAATTAATTCAATTGGTTTACTTCTTTGGCGCGTATAACTTCTAAAATATGACATTTTAGAAAATAATAAATATGTTATTAGAACGAGAATATTTATATCTACATTTGGGTCTAAGTTTCATTAAAAATGGAATAGGTCCAAGTATAATGTATTTTTATAGTTTAATTATTAAATGGTTCCTAGGCCCGTCCAGGTACTTCATATTTCTTACAGTTAACTTACCCGTAAGCTACCTGTCTAATAATATAAGTTTTTATAGACTTTTATTTTATTAGAAAAGGGAACTCATATACAAGCCAATTAATTCGTATAATATTTCAACTAACTATATAAAATAGTGTTTAAATCTATTTGGGTTGAATATTTATATTAAAAAAAAATAATAAACTAGTTACTAGTGGTTAATAAATTTAACCAAACCTATAATTCTGATATAAAAATATGAATGTTACATCCTCCCCACCTTGTTTAAAATCTCGTCCTCGAGATTTGGGTTACGATATTTCTTTTAGACTTATGTAATATTTTAGTTAATAAAAAAAATATTAAGGTAGATGACACAAAATTAAAATATCAAATTTTGTGAATACTAGTTGTACCATAAATAGGATTCAATGGTTCAACTGAATTAGTTCAAGAAATCGATGACAAACGAATGAGATGAAATGATATAATTTTCAAGGTGAATAGGTTCAATCCAAAAGATATATGATCAATTGATATTTAAAATGAATGTGAAGAACTTTTAGAATCAATAAAATTCTTTGTCAAAAGAAAGCTTACTTTGATTGGCAACTGAGGAAGACTTAGAATTGACAGGTTCTAAATGAAATAAAAGCATGAAAATGATTTGTTAAATATCGAATTATGATATGAGAAAAATCAATGTGCTGAGATGAGTGAATTGTAAAGATACACCAAAAGACAATAGAGTTAGTGTCTCATTGTTTAGAGTTCCAAGTTGTTTTAATTGTGAAACAATGTGATAGTACACTATTAGTGACCATATTTTTCATACTATGTCCTAGAGATCGAAATATAATAAGAACAAGTTGTTTTGACATGACCAACCATTATATTATATTTGTAAGGCAAATGTAATATATATTATTTGTGTCCCTGTCTGAACCGTACCTTACATATCAAATATAAATACTATGTAATATATATTATTTGTTACGCATTTTTTTACTATATGTAAATGGTCACAACTTTTAAATAAATATTATTTTAGTATTTTACTATACTATGTAAAATAACTTATATTTACTATGTAATACAAAATACCGCAATGAAGTTATTACATTAGAAAATATTTTTAGTATTATTATTTTGTAACAGAAATCACTATTATTTATAATGTTAAATGAAAGTTGTAAATAAAGGTGTAAAAATATTTATTGTACAAAAGTATTTGTAAAATATTTTGTAAATATATAACACTTAATGGGTCGATTCTATGTGATTAATTATTTTCATTTTGAAACCATATAACGTTGTGAATGTATTTATAAATGTTGTAAATAAGTGAAAACGGGGACTATTCTTATATTTTACAATGTTTCCCTAACCCAACGTAGTTGATGACTACCATATTATTCTTATATGGTCATTTTTTTACCAAAGCGTTACGGTACATAGTTACCACAAAACATGTGATAGACAATTATTTATACAATTTTATTCGTCCCTCTAATTCTTATATTGTTTTATGAAAATATGTCTTCTCCTTTCAGTATAAAGTATATATAAAAATATTTTTATATAGAATTAAAATTTACTAAATACGTATGATGACTTAATTTATATACATTAACTAGTCATTATCATGGTTGGATATTGGTTAGTGCTGCCTTGTTTAAGCATAGGTGATCAGTCCACGCCTAACTAAAGCTAGGCTATTCAATACCTGCCCTTGACAATAACCATAGTACCTGAAAATAATACTAACACTACTAATAATAAAATTAATATTAATTACCAATAATAAATAACTAAACATAAATTTAAATGAGAGTATACCTCAAAATAAAAATATAAATTCTTCACCTCAATGGTTTAACAAAATTTATTGGCTCGATATCAAAGAGTCATTGTTTTGCAATAATGCGGTTCATAGTGCAAAAAGCGGAATGATATTTGAGTTTGGATAAAATAACAAATTAGAATGAAGCCCTCCAGTGGTCTTCATAAATCAAACGAATCACATGCGTAACAAACAATGCATGTGTAATGTGTGGATTTACCAAGAAATGAAATAGATCAATATTCACTACTATGAAAGAAATCCTCATGGTATGATGACCATTAGGGGAAGTAGAAACACGAAAGTCAACTTTTTATATGCAGAAGTCAGAATAAGAACTCTATCTGGAATTTCATGTGATAACTGTTGTTAAGTGACATTACCAGGGAATGTCAAATAAAATGAAATAGAAAATTTGCAAAGGTATGTGATTCCTTTTGCAGAGATAATAATTATGACTCTGATTATACTGTGCACCGATGGTTGTGAAATCTTGTTACAACGTACCTCAGCGAAATTCATGTCGTTTGTAGGATCGCGTGGTAAAGTGCTGCTTTTTGATTAGTAATTCTTCCACTAACGGAATTCGCGTTGGTATTTGTCATGCCCAATTATATTTTCCAAAAATGCCTTGCCTTGAAAGTCATATGTGATATACTTTGATGTCTGTGGAAGTATAATTTAAGTTTTATGTGTTTTCTTGTACACTAGCACAACTTTACATGCTTCTTACTTGCGTTAATAGATTATGGTAACATATTGGAAATTCTTATACTTTTGGTGGTGTCCTAACTTAATGGGTTTCCATTGTTATTATTGTTACTCGAGTTACGAGGTAGATGATCAAACGAAATAATGTTTGATATTGAAAAAGAGATTCCTGATAAAGAATTCTAGACACATATGCTTGTGCTTTATTCCAAATTGACTTTTGGAATTTCTTATAGATATACATATCTATATAATTATATATTTCACATGTTGTAATATACATACCATCTATAAGGTCAATGTATTTAACAGATTCTTAATTCCAATAATAAATCAGATATCAGATCATAATACTATTTAGGGAAATCTTGTCACTTGTTTGACATATTATATACCCCGTCTTCTCCGGTTCTCGCCGGAGAGGTAGCCTCAGTATATCCGGACAAGCTGGAGAGTCTGCTACACCATACCCAGTCTTGTCGGAGAAAGTTTTCTATTTCCCATAAATAGTATTTTTAAAAGTGCCTCTTTTATTAGGCTTTTATCCAGAATTAGGGAAATTTGCATTACCGTAACATATCTTATTCTAGACCAAGTAATATCAATAAGCAAGAATTAATAGCAATTAAGTGCTATTGCCTGCAATGTTCTAATCGTCATTCTTACGGCATACCAAAATCCATCATACTTTATTTACACAAGTATTTTAGCTTATCTCGAAGCTTATACTAAGGCATCTTTTCTTAAGTTCAAGTCTAAATACTATCCTGAGTGCTACCATAAAATATCAAGTTCTTAACTCTTCGTTTATATTTAGGTATTTTATTACAACACCTATAGGCTTAAAGCAGTGGCTCTGATACCACCTTCTGTCACGGCCCCCGACCCACCCTGGACGGAATCGGGAGCCGCGAACAGCCCAGTGGTACCGGTGATTATTTTAAAAATGTTGCAGCGGAAATTTCATCAGGACCGTGAGTTAGGAAAAATATCAGAGTTTAGAAAACACCGGATTTTATTTATTAAATAGATGGGATAAACCCATGTTTTACAATGGTAGCTTTAATAAGGATAAATTTGATTACATAAAACAATATTTCTTAATTTAATTTAATTAATAAAATAAGCCACTTCTTGAAACCCTTTAGTATCGTATCCATCTCTTACTCCAATCTACTGTAATTACCTGAAACGCGTTTTAAAAAGGTTTTGTGAGCAGGAAATACTGGTGAGTTCATTCTATTTACTAAAATGACACGTTTGTTACAATTTACAGTATTAAGAGAGATTACAATGTTTCTGATATCAAGCAACTACCCACGGTATTTGTCACTCGACCGGATCTGTGACTATGGTCATATCACCATTGGCTGCCCCAATGATGACGTTCATACCACTATTGGGTCCTGTCACCCAATAGTGACGTATATCACTAATTTTAGGCTCGCTCACCTAAACTGATAAAACAGTAGTAATGTGCACAATACCCCCCCATACCGGCTGTAATTTGGTGAATACATAAACGTAATCACTGTAATTATAACTTTGAAAATATACATGATTTTGTAAACAAATTTGATAAAAAGAGAATGACTCACATTATAAGCATGCAGATTCATACGGCCAAAGTTTAGTCTATAGATAAGCCTTGATATATAGCAGATTTATACAGGCAGAGCTTAGCCTATTGATTTAGCCTTGTAACCTAGTGTACACGAACTAGGTAGGTAACTTAATACAGCAATTACGATAACTCACGAGATTAAAACCCTCACAACGAATGACAAAGTGCAATCACTGAAACATCCATCGGATTCACAACGAATGACAGAGTATTCCCCGAGTTCGGGTGGTACTCAATCATCCTGTCGGAATCACGACTAATGACAAAGGATAGCGCTTAAACATCCGGTCGGATAGTTTAAATCAATCGGACATTTAATCGTAGCAGCGATCGAGTTAATACCCTGTTATCGCGGCAGCGTTTCGTGTTGTGTGTGTTTCTGTAGTATTTGGACGATATCTTAGTGTATGAATCGAATTTTATCGTCATTCAAATGCCAGAATTCAAGTCCCAACATCCTCTATTTATACTGAAGATTTGACCCCTTGCGTGACGCGAGGGGCCACCCTGGGGCTTCGCGTGACGCGAAGGTCCACTTTCTTCATATGGTTGCCACGTGTATTTCTAGCCTAGCTGATTCGACGGAACGAGAAATTTCGAATTAGACAGCAAGTTATTAGGATAATCGTCAAGTAGGAAATACCCCCCCCCCTGAGTTTTAGGTGCCCTGATCCTGATTCTGATTGTTCTGAAATTTTTAGGGTTTATGCAGAATTACTTGGGTGTCTCAATTAGGATTTCTTATTTGTACAAAATATAATATAATATAATATATATAATAAGAAAATAATAGTTTTGAGAGTTGTTATGGTTTGGGATAAAAGGGAATAAAACGGTGAGAAAAGAGAATGGACCCACTTTGTAACTTTAGGGGTTCAATTAGAAAACCTCCTGGTAGAATTTTGGGTATAATTTCTGAGCTATATAAAAATATATAATGCACTTGTGTTAAGTATAGTACCCCTCATTCAACCTTGTCCCTATGTCACGAGACAGAACCCCAACAACTTAGTCGGGCAGAGCCCTGACATATGTTATGAGGCTCAGATCAATCGGAAAGGGTAGCGGTGATCGGGAATTAAAATACTTAAAACGGGGCAGAGCCTTATTATTATTATTATTAGTGAAAATAAAAATAAAATAGAATAATATAGAGAGAGCTTGGAGAGACAAAATAAGAATAGGGAGAGAGAGCTGGACAATTTCTAATCTTTTGAAATATTGTTCTTATTTATAGTGGGTTTTTCTAAAGGGTCATGTCATGAAGGAATCTCTAAATTTTATACACGTACCTTGTACACCTAGTACATATATGTCTATTTCCTATTTGATAGGTTACACCAAATTTTCATATTTGCTATGCATGGGACACGTAATCAACATGAAATCAATGTTGATTTGTTTTATTTATTTGATTTTTAATATTATTGTTTTATTTTGATTACATTTGACTGTGACTATCTCGATAACTTTCCATCATAATTTCAAAATTAGATTTTATTATTTTAATTTATATATTATAATTAATTCAATTGGTTTACTTCTTTGGCGCGTATAACTTCTAAAATATGACTTTTTAGAAAATAATAAATATGTTATTAGAACGTGAATATTTATATCTACATTTGGGTCTAAGTTTCATTAAAAATGGAATAGGTCCAAGTATAATGTATTTTGTTAGTTTAATTATTAAATGGTTCATGGGCCCGTCCAGGTACTTCATATTTCTTACAGTTAACTTACCCGCTAAGCTACCTGTCTAATAATATAAGTTTTTATAGACTTTTATTTTATTAGAAAGGGCACTCATATACAAGCCAATTAATTAGTATAATATTTCAACCAACTATATAAAATAGTGTTTAAATCTATTTGGGTTGAATATTTATATATAAAAAAATAAACTAGTTACTAGTTACTAGTGGTTAATAAATTTAACCAAACCTATAATTCTTATATAAAAATAGGAATGTTACATCAGGCACCTCTGCTTGTGTTTTGCAAGGTGTTAACATTCTTGTAAAAGTTTCAGCAGTTAAGCTGTGCATTTGAAAACATTCACCTTGGTTTATTGCAACAATATCATCCTTACTGAATTTCTTTTCAAAATAATAACTTAAAAACCTTGGAAACAGTAAGAATGATTTTGTTTCAACATTGTTAACCAAATCATTAAAGATTTCCCGAGAAAAATTAAAATTTTCTTCTTGAAGAATAGCATATCCCAGATTTTGAATCTTTAATGGTATTTCATTAAAAGAAGTGGTTTTGTTTGAATCACACATGAGGAGGGTATGGAATAAAAACCTTGTTGCAAAAGGAAAGAAACCTTTTTGTAAGGTAGTTTTCTTCATCATTGTGTCTGTATACCCTCTCTCAATGAAATCAATTTTTAACTCGTTTTTAGGGAAAGAAGTTTTACCTTGCTGATCCTCGAGTTTAACGACTTCTGATATAGATTGTGGCGTGATTTGAATAGCTTTACCCTTTAAAGATGAGTTAATGGCTACCACAGTTTCACCTTGTTTGTCAAGGGTTGCATTTTTCCAAAACTCTTGTTGGGTTGCTAAGTAACTTGGTGCATCGGCTGTTAACAAAGTTTTGTACTTTGATTTAGCCATTTTGGCGATGATGGAGTCGAAAGAATTTGTGGTGCTGGGTTTTGTGAGAAGACCCAGAAGATTGTGAGATGGTTTGTGTGGGATTTCAGTGGTATTGACCTTTTGAGAGGCCGCTTTCGACGATGATTTGGAAGTGGGTTTTGCAGATGGCTTCGATTTTGTCATTTTGAGATGATGATCGAAGAAATATGTGAAGAAATGTGAAGAAAAACTGCTTTGAGAAGAATATTTTTGAGAATTCAATTCGACAGTAAAACCCTGTTTTGATGTGAAGTGGGGGTTTTATAGAGGAAAAAGTGAAGGCTGACGTGGCAGCGGTTACAAAAGTACTGGCCACTATGTACTGCCCACATGCCAAACTCTAAAGAAATGGAGGACAATACTTTTATGAAAGTTACTGATGAAGGCAGTGGTTACAACGGTATACTGAAAGCAGTGGATGATTTTCACTATCAGTGGATAGCATATCAGTGGATAAGACACTGCTTTTGAACAACAGAGTTTATCAAGGGAATAAGTGGACAGAGGATGGCTTTCAGCAGTGGACAGACTTTGAAGTAGAGAAGACTTTTGAACAATCAGTGGTTATGGCAGCCTTTTAAGGATTTTAATGAAAATTTCATTTTTAGCTATTTTTAAGGAAGGATTTTTGATTTTCTGAAAACATTTTAATGCTTTTATTCACAGAAAAACAAGATTTTGCTTGTTATTCCATGTTTAGCATGCCAATTCTAGAGACCAAGCTTTCAAAGGTGGCAGTATCTAATGCTTTTGTGAGCACATCTGCCAGCTGGTCTTTAGTTGGAACATGATGCAGAGAAATCAAACCTTTTTCATAGCAATCCCTCACAAAGTGATGTCTGATGTCGATGTGTTTGGTGGTTGAATGGGAAACTGGATTTTTGATGATATTTTCTGCTGCCTGGCTATCCAACACGAGTGGTGTCTTTAAGGCAGTGATACCAAAATCCAGTAACTGATTTTGAAGCCACAGGAGTTGGGCTGTACAGCTTGCAGCACCAATGTATTCAGCTTCAGCAGTGGATGTTGAAACAGCTGCTTGCTTTTTGCTTTGCCATGAAACTAAGCAATCACCTAGAAACTGGCACCCTCCTGATGTGGACTTCCTTGTGGTGTTACATCCAGCAAAGTCACTGTCTGAAAATCCTGAAAGCTTGATATTCCCATTAGCTGGATACCAGATACCAAGTGTGGGAGCACTTTTTATGTATCTGAATATCCTTTTTACAACAATAAGATTGGATTTTCTAGGGGCTGATTGCCTTCTTGCACAAACACATGTTGCAAACATGATGTCTGGCCTAGATGCAGTTAGGTACAAAAGAGGCCCAATCATGCTTCTATAAAGAGTTTGGTCAATCAGCTCATCCTTTTCATCAGACATGACCAGCTTATTTGTTGCCATGGGTGTGCTGCATGGTTTACAATCATTCATATCAAATTTGTTTAAAAGTTCTTTTGCATATTTGCTTTGATGAATGAAAGTTCCATTTTGCATTTGCTGAACTTGGAGACCAAGAAAGCATTGCAGATCACCCATTGCACTCATTTCAAACTCAGCTGTCATGAGTTCCCTAAACTCTTCACACATTTTGTTGCATGTGCTTCCAAAAATAATGTCATCCACATAAATTTGGACAATCACTAAATCCTTTCCTCTCCATTTTAGAAACAGTGTTTTATCAATGGTACCTCTTTTGAAACCATTTGAGAGTAAAAAGGTGGAAAGAGTTTCATACCAGGCCCTTGGTGCTTGTTTCAGGCCATATAGGGCTTTGTTCAGCCTGTAGACATGATCTGGATAAAATGGATCCTCAAAACCTGGAGGTTGACATACATACACCTCTTCTTGAATTGTACCATAGAGGAAAGCACTTTTGATATCCATTTGGAACACCTTCATGTTGTGGTTGACAGCAAAGGCCACGAACAGTCTTATAGCTTCCAATCTTGCTACAGGGGCAAAAGTTTCATCATAGTCAATCCCCTCTTCCTGTCTATAACCTTGAACCACAAGCCTGGCTTTATTCTTGAAAACAATACCCCTTTCATCAGTTTTGTTCTTGAAGACCCACTTTGTGCCAATGGGACTAACCTCTTCTGGCAGTGGTACAAGCTCCCATACTTGTTGTCTTTTAAACTGTTGGAGCTCCTCTTGCATGGCTTCTACCCAGCTGTTGTCTTTCAGTGCTTCTTGGTACTTGACTGGCTGATGGAGTGATAGAAAACCAGCAAAAAGACAAATGTTTTGGGTTTGGCTTCTTGTGAGCACCCCTTCATTTATGTTGCCAATGATTTGATCAGGTGGATGAGATCTCAAGAAGATTAAATCTCCTTGGTATGGTATGATGGCATTTGTTGGTGAAGGCTGCAAATGTGTATCATCTGAGCTAACCACTGCTGGGGACTTTGATGATCCAGCAGTGGCTTCAAAAGGTGGTGGAATGGGAGGTAATGAAGTGGACACATGCTGACTTTTATCCACTGTTTGGGGACTTTTGTCAGCAGTGTTTGAGGATGTGGAAGCAGTGGTTGATGGGCTACTTTGGTTAACAACTGTTGAGGTAGCAGTGGTTGAGCTTTGACATCTGTTTTAAACATCTGATGCTCTTCCCATTTTGGCAGACCTTTGAGGGATGATGATTTCATACCCATAGTCTGGTGTTGAGTCCTCTGATGGACCTGCACTGTTAGTCTTGACAGCAGTATTTTCAAAAGTGAATTTATCAAGATCAACAGATCTGCAGGATTTGCTGGAATTTTCATTGATGAAAGTTCATTGAACTTTACATTCAAAGTCTCCTCCACTGCCTTGGTCCGTGTATTAAACACTTTGTAGGCCTTGGCAGTGGTTGAGTATCCCAGATTATAACCACAATCAATTTGGGTTGCAAATTTTGAAATGGAATCTTTTAAGTTCAAAATAAAGCATGGGCAGCCAAACACCTTGAAGTATGAGTTCAGTGGTTTGATTTTATACAGAATTTCATAAGCAGTCTTTTTGTGCCTAGGGTTTATTAAAACTCTATTCTGGACATAGCAAGCAGTGTTTACTGCCTCTGCCCAGAAATTAATGGCAAACCTGAATCAGCAAGCATGGTTCTGGCAGCCTCAATCAAAGTTCTGTTCTTTCTTTCAACTACCCCATTTTGCTATGGTGTTCTAGGGATGTTGTACTGCCTTACAATCCCTTTCTTCACACAGAAGGCATCCAACTCCTTATTTTTAAATTCTGTGCCATTGTCACTCCTGAAGACTTTTACTAGAAGGTCAAATTGCTTTTCAACCTGTGTCACAAAGTCTTGCAAAATGCCTGCAGTCTCATCTTTTGAGTGTAAAAAGAAAGTCCATGTAAACCTAGAGAAGTCATCAACAATAACCAGACAATATCTTTTCTTTTTGAGACTCATGACTTGAACTGGGCCAAACAAATCCATGTGTAGCATTTGCAAACACTGGGTTATTTTGGACTCTTCAATGGACTTATAAGAACTTTTATGTTGTTTTCCTTTTAAACAGGAAATGCAATGTTCAGGACATGAAAACAATTTTTGTGGTAGGCCTCTTACCAAACCATTTTTTTGATATTTCAGTGATTGTCTTAAGATTTGTGTGCCCCAGCCTTCTGTGCCAAAGTTCTGTCTCTTTGTTAGAGGCAGTTGAGAACAGACAGGCATCAGCTCTGGGACACTCTTTTGACATATCAACAACATAAACATTGCCACTTCTTTGAGCAACAAGTTTTGTTTGACCAGTTTTTATTATTGCTTCAATCTTTTTGACCATTTCTAGTCCAACAATCCTACAACACTCCTTTGTGAAGAATGACCCATACCCCTTGTCACTCATTTGTAAAACACTCAGAAGGTTGAATTTCAGACTGTCTATCAGATTGACATTTTCAAATTTTACATTTCCAGATTGTACTGTACCAGACCCCAGAACTTTCCCTTTACTGTTATTCCCAAAGGATATATCAACCCGTCCATGTATTTTGAAATCTTTGAGTAGGGCTTTACATCCAGTCATGTGCCTGGAGCCTCCACTATCAACATACCAAAGGCTATCTAAACAGGCAGAAGCTCCCTGTACATGAAGTAAAAGGATTAGTTCATTAGGGTTTCCAATGCCGATAAGGCTTTGGATGTGGTCTCAACAATGTCTGGGATGGATGCACATTGATGGACAGTGGTTAAGTCAGGGGTTTGGATAGTTTTAGTACTGTTTCTTGCTAACCACTGTTGGGGGTCTTGACCAATCACCTGTTGGTATCTAAAAGGATGCCTGTTCACTTTAGGTTTAGAGGGCCTTTTGTAGGCCTCATAAACGTGTGGAATCCTTTGGTAAGACTGTTTTTCCTTGCCTTTTCTGAACTGATTGGCAGGGGGTGCATCAGTAACCTGAACATCTCTTTTGACAGATGTTTGGTTCAGTTGTTTTGTGACAGCTGTTTGAACTGGCACAAACAGTGGTTGGTTTTTGGTGAATTTGACAGATGATGTTGATGGACTCAAGGATGTTTTAGCAATGTACTCATTCTTTTTCACATCAAAGTTTTTGAGATACACACATGCTTGAGTTTTGTGGTTTGTTTTACCACAAACAATGCAGCTTTCAGCAGGAACAATGACACTTGTTTTGTTCAAATCATAAGCTTTTAAATGGAAACAGTCTTTTGTTAGATGATTCATTTTCTCACAGAATTCACAAAACAGGTTATTGATATTTTCTTTCTTCTTTCTCTTTTCGGATTCCTTTGCAGCAGAGGTTTTAACCTCTGTTGGGATGTCCTTGAAAGGAATGACTTTAGCTTTTGGAGCTTTGACAACATCAGTTGATGTAAAGTCCATGGGCTTGAAATTTTCAAGAATATCACACTCATCAGACCATTTTGGTTTAAACTGATAATTTTCAAGCTCCTCAAAAGTAGAGGATCCCATTGGTCTGTCAAGTGTGATTTTGTTACCAAGTTTATCAGTGATTTTCACTTCTTGGCCATTCTTGTTTGTGGGGATGAACTCAGTTGTTACATCAGTGGTTTGAACAGATTTTTCAAAAGCAATGTTTTCATCATCATGTTTTCTATAACCAACACCAAATTTTACATTGCTTTTAATCTGTTTTTCAAGCATAACCTCATACCCTTTGCATGATTCCACCCATTTTTCACAGGTGATCTGGGTGGACTCCAACTCCTTTTTGCAAACTTGGTATTTTTCTACCACAGTTTGGAGTTGAGACTTGGTTATGCTTTGCTCTTCTTTAAGACTGCTGATCTCTTTCTCTTTTTCAGTCAATTTGTTTTTAAGTTTTTTTAAAGAACTTTCAAATTTGACTTCATCAGTTAAGATTTTATTCCGAAGGTTTTCATTTACCTCTTTGATGTTAGCAAAAGCAATAATGCAATTGTCAGAACACAGTTTTTCAAGAACTTGAGGAGATACCTTGGCAGCAGCCATCATTGCACAGTCACATTAATGATTTTCTTCATCGTCAGTTCTTACTTCCTTCTTACCTGATCTCTTTTCTTCCTCTTCTTCTTTGTCCTCTTTGGACCATGGGTCTGTCAGTGGTTCAATCAGGGTTTCTGAATTTTCTCCCAGCAGTAATTCACCAGCAACTGCATTAACAACTGCTTCAGTCACCTCATCCACTGTTTCATCACTTAGCTGTTCACCTTCAGTTTCAATCCCCTCTGGTATTGACTCTAATGCCATCAAACAAAATTCATCATTAGAAGGTTCAATAGAAGCATAGAGTGCAAAATTTTCATCACCAAGCTCATCAAGCATGCTGCTCCAGTCAACAAAGCCTTGAGTGAAAAAGCTTTGCTGATCTGGTTGTACCACTGCTGGAGCAGCTGTTTGAGGTGCAACAGATTGCACTTGTGCCTGGGGGACAGGGGTTTGAATATACTGAATCTGTGGAACAGTAGTTTGGACATAATGCACAGGCACAGGAGCAGCGGCATAATGAGCAGTGTTAACATGAGCTGCAGGGGTATATTGGGTATAGTGCACTGTGCTTTGATTTTGAGGTCTAGGGTTTGAGCTAGGATGAGTGATTATAGGACCAGTAGTTTGATTCCTGCATTCCCTAGCGAAATGACCTAGCCTATTGCACTTGTAACACTTGATTTTCGATTTATCCAACCCAACCCTTAAATTCCCATGTAAACCTGGGAATTTTCGCCCTGTTCTTTTGTAGAATTTGCTAGTTCTAACACTGAGCAAAGCCAATTGGTGCAAGATGTCCATTTCTTCTAAGTCAGTGGGATCAAAATGTTGTAAATCATTGAGTTCAAAGCACAAATTATCTGACATCTGGTTTTCAGTGTTTGCAATAAAAGCATAATTTGCAGAGTGAGGATCAGGGTTGGTAAAGTTACCACCAGCTGTTATATCAATGAAATGATCATAACCCTGTTCCTTACTACTGCTACCAGATTCTTCCTGACCAAGAAGAGCTGTGCTACCGAATGAATAATCATCGGTAGCTTTTCCAGACTCTTGCAACTTCTTTTTCTGGTTCAACTCCCTTTCATAGGTTAGGAGTCTACCATGAAGTTGGGTCAGGGTCAGATCTTTGAATTCAACAGAGTTTCTAGTCACAAATTCAATTGTGTCCCATTTATCAGGTAGCGATCTAAGAAACCTGCTATTTTGGGTTGATTTTGGAAATTCAACCTTAACAAGCCTTAGCTTACTGATGAGACAACTAAAACGTTCAAACTGTTCGGTCAATGTTTCACCCTTAATGTGACAGAAGGTTTCATACTGCTGATTCAGAATTTCCCTATTGTTTTCAATAACTTCTTTGGTTCCCCCAAACTGTTCCTTCAATGCATCCCATAGCTCTTTGGCACTGTTACAATGTAACAGTCCAACATAGATCTCATTTGGTAATGCAGATGCTATGATGCTAAATGCTTTGGCATCGAGTTTGAACTTCTGAAAATCAGTTTCAGTATAGTTTTCATAAGGTTTTGGTACGAACTTCTTTGGATCCTCAGCACTTGGCACCATAGGAACATGGGGACCAAAAACAACAGACCTCCAACATCCAGTGTTCTGATGAGCAAGGATGTGTCCCATCCTTCGCTCCCAGATGTTGTATTCATTACGTTTAAGCATGGGTGGTTTAAAAAGCGAGCCAACATTATTCTTATCATCTTGTGATTGTGACGTCATCCTGGTTGTTTTACAGACACTGATTAATCAACTTTAATGGTGATTAAACCTTGCTCTGTTTTTCAACAAAAATGAACAAACTATCGATATCAACGATTTTGAGCTGAACTATTTATGTCAAAATGATTGTTAAATCAAATTTGACTGTCCTAGCTCTGATACCAATTGTTGGATCTGAGTTTGGTTTTGATTGTATTTTACGTTTGAAATTAAGATAGAAATGAGTGAGTCGTGCAGCGGAATTAAGATGGAAACAAACTTTGCATACAATCAAACGAGAGTATTGCTTTAATCAAACATTTTTCACAATGAACCGAAAGATTGAATTTATTTCAATTACGATTACAATTGCAATGATTGAATACAAACTCCCCCTCAGCCAGAGCTCAGTGTTTGTTCGTGCAGAGAAGACGATGTTGCAAAGAGCTAATAGAACAGTACAGAGCACTGTTCTATTTATAGGCACTAGCAAACCACTGAGCATCTTAGCTGACCTCACCATGAAAGTGACATCTAACCTCCTAACAATCTCTAACCTCTTATCTATACAAACACTGCTATACTAACTACTGCTTATTACATTACATTACATAAAGACAGAATAAACAACTGCTGCATCCCTCCACTGCTGTGAACCCAGCAGTACTTGTCCGGATCAGCAGTGCTTGACTCAAGTCAGTAGCTTGAATAGCAGAGCTTTAGTCTTTCATCAGGTCTTCACTTGAGCAGCAGTGCTTGACTCAAGTCAGTAGATTGAATAGCAGAGCTTTAGTCTTTCATCAGGTCTTCACTTGAGCAGCAGTTTGACGGTCAGTAACTTGTACGATCAGTAGATAGGAGGTCAGCTGATGTTGAAACCACTTTCAAGGGGAGAGACTTGTATGTAACATCTGCTTATTCTGGATCCACTGTCCTGACCCAGTTTTGGCTTTAATTATCTGTTCCTCTGATAGGGTTCAATCCCATCAATATCCCCCTGGAACAGATAATGCCAAAACTCTTCATTATTGTGGAAATTTTTTATTGCCTCATCAGCAGTTCCCTTATCTGACCTTTAAATTGTAGTTCAAAGTCTAGGGCGCCTGTGTCATCATCATCCCTGCTAAGTGGAAGATCAAGGAGATCCTGCAAATCTTCAAGACTCAGGCCAAGAGCTTGTTCCCTTGATATTTTCTTCACTTCTCCACCAGACCTGAGCAAAGTCAATACGTAGGTCTGTTTTTCAGTTTCCCACTTTTGTATTTTTGAGCCTGGTGGGTTTCTTGGGAGATTTTTATTTGCAGAGGTGTTTGGTGAGGCTGGCCTATTCATGACTGACTGAGCAGTGCTTGCAGATTGTTCCAATTCAAGATCTTCTTTTATCATTAATTTAATGCCTTCTTTTACAACAACATTTCCAGCTTTTAGATCTTGAATTGTTTCAGCACCTGACTGGTTTTGACTCCTTCTTTTGTAGATGGCAGCACCAGCTGGAGCAGTGGTTCTTTTGTTTCGCAGCTTTGGTGGTCTTTTTGAGACCTTTGCTTTGGAGTAGTCAGGCTTTTGTGGAACTGTTGGATCTTTCTTTCTTAGTTCCTCTAACCTTTTGTAGGTAGCCCTGACCCTATCTTCTCCCCACTTTGTCACTGAATTCTTTGACCCATAATCAGCTGCTATCAGCTCCTCTTTCATTCTCTTCAACTCTAATGCCTTATCAGCTTCAAACTGTTTGAACTTTTCAGGAGGAGTTTGCTTGACCTTATTTTTGATCATTTCTTGAATCTTGGCTGCCTCTTTTTCAAGCTCAGGAATGGTCCTGTTTTTGTACATGTGTTTCTCCCCCTTGTATTTCTTGTAGGTCATGATGTTCTGAATGTAGTCTTTTCTCAAGGACTCATCTGCCCTTTTTGAGATTTGCTGACATACATTTTTGGCAAATTGCTCCATAGCTCTGACCTGTGTGAGTAGAAACTGACAGTTTTGCTGAAATTCTCTATCAGATTTCCCTTGTCTATTTCTGATTGTGATATCCTCTGCTTGCTTGGCCTTGAGTTTCAAATATTCTTCGATATTGTTAGGCCTGGGATATCCTTCAACTGATGGCAAACTCCTTTTAGCTGGGTCATCCTCATAGTAAAAGGATTTGATTTCTTCCCTGACTGCAATGAGTTCCAGAGGGAATGAGACACCAGCAGGAGGTAATGGCTTTAAAATTTGAGCTGAAGAGAGAGGCATGGGTTTTGGAATGGTGACAAGTGATAGAGATTTTGAGGATGTTGGTGGTGAAGATGTATCATCATCTTTTAGAATTAGCCTTCTCCTTTTTGGTTGAGGAGGGACTGATGATGTTTTGGTTGGAACAGTGGTGGTAGATTGAGAGGCAATGGTTTGTGATTGACTAACAGTTGTTGAAACAACTGGTGTTTCAACCACTGTTGTCATTACAGCAGATGTTGTAACATCTGTTGTCTTCTGCTTTTGGTAGGAGGTGATGGTGGTGGTAAAGCAGTGGTTGTGGTGTGTGTTGAAGTGGTGTGTGTTGAAGTGATGTGTGTTGAAGTGATAACAGATGTTGAAACCTCTGAAGTACCAGCAGTAGTTGATACAGCTGGAGTTACAACAGCTGTTTGAGTGGAGGTTTTATGCTGATGGCTTTTGGATGGTGCTTTGGAATTCTGGATGGGATGGACTTAGGTTTCCTTTTTGGCTTAGGATTTTTAGTATCCTTTGACCCTGAACAACCCTGCGCATACAACTCCATGAAAGCTCTTTTCTCCTCATTCCACCTTGAAATATCTTTTTCCATTCTATCCCTTTTTACACTTGCTACTCCTTCATCAAGTGCTTCTTGGGTTGCATCAACCTTTTTACTACCATCTGGCACATGAATTTTTCTGGTCATATCATCCCTTTCTGGTTCAATGTAAAGACCATCATCTATTCCCTTCTTCTTCCACTCCTGAATCTTCTCCCCCTTTTTGGCATTATCTGGGGGAAGTTGATCAATGAAAAGTACTGTTGGAGGAGCAGTGCCAGTGGTTTCCAATAAATGGGCCTTGATTGCCTTAATATCTGCTTGAGTGTTCTTGTACCTGAACTCCATTATGTTTCTCAGCTTTTGGACATGTAGTTCATGTTGTTGATCAGCCATGTCTTTTTGTTGCTGGAGAAAAGGTTGGAAAAGGTTCCAGAGCTCATTTGTAGCAGATGCTTGTGGTGGAGCAGATATTGTAGCATGTCTTTAATATCTGCAACAGATGTATCCAATTTGTCAACTAGTTCCGTCAAATCCTGATATTTTAAATCATCACCCAATTTAATGGGATCATCTGATTTCCCACTACCAGTGGTTTTATCAGTGGTTGTGGTAGGGAGTGTACTCCAAACACTAACCACTGATGCCCCTTTTTCTTGGTACTGGGGTCTTTTTCCTTCAACACTTGACAACCGTTTGATGTTGCCAGTGGGAAAAATAAATCCACTGGTGGTTGGCAGAGGTGCTATGTAAGGAATTGCCTCCAAGGAAGTCTTATTAATGTAACCACTGTCCAACTGTAAACCAGTGGGTTCAACAGTTGTAGTGGCTGCTTCACTTGGATTACCACCAAGAGTTACTTGTAACTCAAGGGGTGTAACCTCCTCAGGTTGTGTTGGTGGGTTAGCAAGGATTGATACATCAGACCCAGTCATTTTTTGAGGTATGTTCTCATTAATAGGTGATTGAGAAGGACTGGTTAGTGCCTGGTTCAAATCAATTGCATCCAACAGAAGTTTAGTGGGTGTGGGAATTGTGGATGTGATGTTTGGTGTAGAAAGAGGATTTGCCCCGGGAATTGAGCTGCGGATGATGGAAACAAATGCTTCCAGAGCATCATGATGTGGTGTCCCAATTTGTACAACCTGTTCTTTTTGTGAAGAAACAGGAGGGGTTTCGGCTATGGGTTGAGATATTTGTACCAACTGCTGTGAGGAAGTAGCAGTAGTGGTTTCTTGTGACTTTTGTGTTGTCACTGGCAGTAGCTCTGGTATCTCATCCTCCAGAGATGCCTTTTTGATGGGTTGGGGGGGGGGGGGTTGTGTTTTTCTTTTTGTTGGCTTTTTGGTAATTTTAGGTGTGAGTTTCAAAGCAGTTGTGCTGCTACTTTGATCACCTTGAGCAGTGGGCTCAGCAGCAGATACCTAAGGAGCAGTGGTAGCTGCTAAATTCTGCTCAGGTATCACGGCCCCCGACCCACCCTGGACGGAATCGGGAGCCGCGAACAGCCCAGTGGTACCGGTGATTATTTTAAAAATGTTGCAGCGGAAATTTCATCAGGACCGTGAGTTAGGAAAAATATCAGAGTTTAGAAAACACAGGATTTTATTTATTAAATAGATGGGATAAACCCTTGTTTTACAATGGTAGCTTTAATAAGGATAAATTTGATTACATAAAACAATATTTCTTAATTTAATTTAATTAATAAAATAAGCCACTTCTTGAAACCCTTTAGTGTCGTATCCATCTCTTACTCCAATCTACTGTAATTACCTGAAACGCGTTTTAAAAAGGTTTTGTCAGCAGGAAATACTGGTGAGTTCATTCTATTTACTAAAATGACACGTTTGTTATAATTTACAGTATTAAGAGAGATTACAATGTTTCTGATATCACCCAACTACCCACGGTATTTGTCACTCGACCGGATCTGTGACTATGGTCATATCACCATTGGCTGCCCCAATGATGACGTTCATACCACTATTGGGTCCTGTCACCCAATAGTGACGTATATCACTAATTTTAGGCTCGCTCACCTAAAGTCATAAAACAGTAGTAATGTGCACAATACCCCACATACCGGCTGTAATTTGGTGATTACATAAACTTAATCACTGTAATTATAACTTTGAAAATATACATGATTTTGTAAATAAATTTGATAAAAAGAGAATGACTCACATTATAAGCATGCAAATTCATACGGCCAAAGTTTAGTCTATAGATAAGCCTTGATATATTGCAGATTTATACGGGCAGAGCTTAGCCTATTGATTTAGCCTTGTAACCTAGTGTACACGAACTAGGCAGGTAACTTAATACAGCAATTACGATAACTCACGAGATTAAAACCCTCACAACGAATGACAAAGTGCAATCACTAAAACATCCATCGGATTCACAACGAATGACAGAGTATTCCCCGAGTTCGGGTGGTACTCAAACATCCTGTCGGAATCACGACTAATGACAAAGGATAGTGCTTAAATATCCGGTCGGATAGTTTAAATCAATCGGACATTGAATCGTAGCAGCGATCGAGTTAATACCCTGTTATCGCGGCTGCGTTTCGTGTTGTGTGTGTTTCTGTAGTATTTGGACGATATCTTAGTGTATGAATCGAATTTTATCGTCGTTCAAATGCCAGAATTCAAGTCCCAACATCCTCTATTTATACTGAAGATTTGAACCCTTCGCGTGACGTGAGGGGTCACCCCTGGGCTTCGCGTGACGCGAAGGTCCACTTTCTTCATATGGTTGCCACATGTATTTCTAGCCTAGCTGAGTCGATGGAACGAGAAATTTCGAATTAGACAGCAAGTTATTAGGATAATCGTCAAGTAGGAAATACCCCCCCCCCCCTGAGTTTTAGGGGCCCTGATCTTGATTCTGATTGTTCTGAAATTTTTAGGGTTTATGCAGAATTATTTGGGTGTCTCAATTAGGGTTTCTTATTTGTGCAAAATATAATATAATATATATAATAAGAAAATAATAGTTTTGAGAGTTGTTATGGTTTGGGACAAAAGGGAATAAAACGGTGAGAAAAGAGAATGGACCCACTTTGTAACTTTAGGGGTTCAATTAGAAAACCTCCTGGTAGAATTTTGGGTATAATTTCTGAGCTATATAAAAATATATAATGCACTTGTGTTAAGTATAGTACCTCTCATTTAACCTTGTCCCTATTCACGAGACAGAACCCCAACAACTTAGTCGGGCAGAGCCCTGACATATATTATGAGGCTCAGATCAATCGGAAAGGGTAACGGTGATCGAGAATTAAAATACTTAAAACGAGACAAAGCCTTATTATTATTATTAGTGAAAATAAAAATAAAATAGAATAATATAGAGAGAGCTTGGCGAGACAAAATAAGAATAGGGAGAGAGAGCTGGACAATTTCTAATCTTTTGAAATATTGTTCTTATTTACAGTGGGTTTTTCTAAAGGGTCATGTCATGAAGGAATCTCTAAATTTTATACACGTACCCTGTACACCTAGTACATATATGTCTGTTTCCTATTTGATAGGTTACACCAAATTTTCATATTTGCTATGCATGGGACACGTAATCAACATGAAATGTTGATTTGTTTTATTTATTTGATTTTTAATATTATTGTTTTATTTTGATTACATTTGACTGTGACTATCTCGATAACTTTCCATCATAATTTCAAAATTAGATTTTATTATTTTAATTTATATATTATAATTAATTCAATTGGTTTACTTCTTTGGAGCGTATAACTTCTAAAATATGACTTTTTAGAAAATAATAAATATGTCATTAGAACGAGAATATTTGTATCTACATTTGGGTCTAAGTTTCATTAAAAATGGAATAGGTCCAAGTATAATGTATTTTTATAGTTTAATTATTAGGTGGTTCCTGGGCCCGTCCAGGTACTTCATATTTCTTACAGTTAACTTACCCGTAAGCTATCTGTCTAATAGTATAAGTTTTTATAGACTTTTATTTTATTAGAAAATGGCACTTATATACAAGCCAATTAATTAGCATAATATTTCAACCAACTATATAAAATAGTGTTTAAATCTATTTGGGTTGAATATTTATATTAAAAAAAATAAACTAGTTACTAGTGGTTAATAAATTTAACCAAACCTATAATTCTTATATAAAAATAGGAATGTTACATCCTCCCCACCTTGTTTAAATCTCGTCCTCGAGATTTGGGTTACGATATTTCTTTTAGACTTATGTCATATTTTAGTTAATAAAAACAATATTAAGGTAGATGACACAAAATTAAAATATCAAATTTTGTGAATACTAGTTGTACCATAAATAGGATTCAATGGTTCAACTGAATTAGTTCAAGAAATCGATGACAAACAAATGAGATGAAATGATATAATTTTCAAGGTGACTAGGTTCAATCCAAAAGATATATGATCAATTGATATTTAAAATGAATGTGAAGAACTTTTAGAATCAATAAATTTATTTGTCAAAAGAAAGCTTACTTTGATTAGCAACTGAGGAAGACTTAGAATTGACAGGTTCCAAATGAAATAAAAGCATGAAAATGATTTGTTAAATATCGAATTATGATATGAGAAAAATCAATGTGCTGAGATGAGTGAATTGTAAAGATACACCAAAAGACAATAGAGTTAGTGTATCATTGTTTAGAGTTCCAAGTTGTTTTAATTGTGAAACAATGTGATAGTACACTATTAGTGACCATATTTTTCATACTATGTCCTAGAGATCGAAATATAATAAGAACAAGTTGTTTTGACATGACCAACCATTATATTATATTTGTAAGGCAAATGTAATATATATTATTTGTGTCCATGTCTGAACCGTACCTTACATATCAAATATAAATACTATGTAATATATATTATTTGTTACGCATTTTTTACTATATGTAAATGGTCACCACTTTTAAATAAATATTATTTTAGTATTTTACTATACTATGTAAAATAACTTATATTTACTATGTAATACAAAATACCGCAATGAAGTTATTACATTACAAAATATTTTTAGTATTATTATTTTGTAAAAGAAATCACTATTATTTATAATGTTAAATGAAAGTTGTAAATAAAGGTGTAAAAATATTTATTGTACAAAAGTATTTGTAAAATATTTTGTAAATATATAACACTTAATGGGTCGATTCTATGTGATTACTAATTTTCATTTTGAAACCATATAACGTTGTTAATGTATTTACAAATGTTGTAAATAAGTGAAAACGGTGACTATTCTTATATTTTACAATGTTTCCCTAACCCAACGTAGTTGATGACTACCATATTATTCTTATATGGTCATTTTTTTTACCAAAGCATTACGGTACATACTTACCACAAAACATGTGATAGACAATTATTTATATAATTTTATTCGTCTCTCTAATTCTTATATTGTTTTATGAAAATATGTCTTCTCCTTTCAGTATAAAGTATATATAAAAATATTTTTATATAGAATTAAAATTTACTAAATACGTATGATGACTTAATTCATATACATTAACTAGTCATTATCATGGTTGGATATTGGTTAGTGATGCCTTGTTTAAGCGTAGGTGATCAGTCCATGCCTAACTAAGGCTAGGCTATTCAATAACCCTAGTACCTGAAAATAATACTAACACTACTAATAATAAAATTAATATTAATTACCAATAATAAATAACTAAACATAAATTTAAATGAGAGTATACCTCAAAATAAAAATATAAATTCTTCACCTCAATGGGTTAACAAAATTTATTGACTCGATATCAAAGAGTCATTGTTTTGCAATAATGCGGTTCATAGTGCAAAAAGCGGAATGATATTTGAGTTTGGATAAAATAACAAATTAGAATGAAGCCCTCCAGTGGTCTTCATAAATCAAACGAATCACATGCGTAACAAACAATGCATGTGTAATGTGTGGATTTACCAAGAAATGAAATAGATCAATATTCACTACTATGAAAGAAATCCTCATGGTATGATGACCATTAGGGGAAGTAGAAACACGAAGGTCAACTTTTTATATGCAGAAGTCAGAATAAGAACTCTATCGAGATGCACACTTCTTGGCTATCAAGGAGACGGATAAGTTCTCCACTCTTGCAGAAATATACCTCAAGGAAGTTGTTTCGAGGCACGGGGTGCCCACCTCTATTATCTCAGATCGAGATGCACGTTTTACTTCAGAGCTGTGGCAAGCAATGCACAAATCCTTCGGCTCGCGATTAGACATGAGCACAGCGTATCACCCTCAGACGGACGGGCAGTCCGAGCGCACTATTCAAACCTTAGAAGACATGCTTCGTGCATGTGTAATCGATTTTGGCAACCGCTTGGAGAAGCATCTGGGACTGGTGGAATTCTCGTACAATAACAGCTACCACACCAGCATTAAAGCTGCTCCGTTTGAGGCATTGTACGGGCGTAAATGCCGGTCACCTCTTTGTTGGGCAGAGGTGGGAGATAGTCAGATCACTGGCCCAGAACATGTGGTAGACACAACCGAACAAATCGCTCAAATACGAAAACGCATGGCGGCAACTCGCGACCGTCAGAAAGTCTACGCCGATAAGGGCAGGAAACCGCTTGAGCTCCAGGTTGGGGAGCGGGTACTACTCAAAGTTTCACCCTGGAAGGGTGTGGTTCGTTTTGGTAAACGCGGAAAACTTAACCCACGATACGTTGGACCCTTCGAAATAATCGAGAAAATAGGCAGGGTGGCCTACAGACTGAACTTACCAGCCGAACTCGGTGCAGTTCACAACGTTTTTCACGTGTCGAATCTGAAGAAGTGTCTGTCAGATGAGACCCACGTAGTTCCTCAGAAGGAACTCACTATCGACGAACAGTTACAATTCGTCGAGGAACCAGTCGAAATCACGGACCTGGATGTTAAGGTCCTCAAGAGCACTAGAATACCTCTCGTTCGAGTTCGTTGGAACTCACGTCGCGGCCCAGAGTTCACCTGGGAGCGCGAAGATCAGATGAAACAAAAGTATCCCCAACTGTTCGCAAACAGTACACCCACTACTGAGGCTGAAGCTACGGAATTTCGGGACGAAATTCCAGATCAACGGGGGGTGGATGTGACACCCTAGGAAAACCGGGAAAACCATACAACTTAACTAGCTTCCTCAGTGAGTGCTTACCAAATATCGGGACGAAATTTCTTTCAACTTGGGGATGATGTGACAACTCGAAATTTAGAACCTTTCGTTGTATGCTTGAACGTTAAGTGACTAACTGATTTGATGATTTAATGAATGATATATGTGAACTTATATGATTATGTGTGTGCTTGTATGTATGCGTATATTTATATATGAACCGAGACACAAGAACCCGACTCGAGACCATGCGGTCTCGAGTGAATAGTGTAACTGATGGGCCGGTTGGGCCGTGTCTCTCTCCACCCCACTCGAAAACCCATTAGGGTGCATCAACATAGAAGCTAGTATATAACCCTTGTAGTGAGCCAACATCACCACTTTTGAGCAACCTACACACACACTCCCCCTTCCTCTCACTAAAGCCCTAAGCTACAACATTCTTCTCCTTCTTCTCGGATCAAACCGGTGACCACAAGGAGACCCGGTTAAGCTCATCATCATCACTCGGACACTCATCCTCCTTACCAACTCGGCACCATCTCACAACCGGTTAGTGTTTTATGTTGTTGTTATTGCTAAATGTTGTGAATGACATGGTGTAGCTAGAATAATTGTACAAATGATGATGTTCTCGTGTATCAGATGTGTATGATGATGTTTGGCTAACATGTCTTGATTTCGGATATATTGCATAAAGAACTAATGATGTCTTGTGTCTAAATGTGATTTAAACCATTTATTGTGATGTTCATGAAATAGGCTTACATATATGTATTAGATAATGCCATGTTAATCGGATTATACACTTATACGCTAAGAATAAAATGCTTGTTAAAAAGGTTGCACATATGTGGAAATCGGATTAGTTGTTTGAGTGTTTGATTGTTGTTCAAGGTATGATTATGATGAACATGATATGAATATGTGAAGAACTTGTTGAATATGAGATGAAGATGCCTTAAATATTTGAAAATTGATATGTTTGATCCATTTTAGTAAATTGCTAGACAAGGAAACATGTTTGTAAATTGTGGTTGGATAGTACATAACTTCATGATATCAGAATGTTATTGGATAGTACAACTGTGCACAATCAGCAATTGTTGGGGGTCGAGACCCCTGGTCTCGACTCGAGACCACCACAGGACAAGTCGAGATCCCCGGTTGCGACACAGGTTGCGAGTCGAGAACCCATAGTCTCGACTCAAGACCACACTTGATCAAGCACATAAACATCATGACTCAAGACCTTACTTGCGAGTCCGGTTGCGACTCGAAACCAATGCAAGCATGACCCGAAACCACCTCAGTTGCGACTCGAGAACTGGAACTCGAGACTGCACAGTCTCGACTAGAGACCGCACAGTCTCGACTCGAGACCACATGATCAAGTATGTTCTGAATTGGACTTGCACACTGTCACGGGCCTAAGTAATTGGGCCGAACATATGGGCCTTATGTGTTACTGTTGAATGTGACTGTTGTTGGGCTGCCATGAATGATACTTGAGTACAATGTGCTAGAAACATACGTGTACTACTTGATTACGAACCTGATTTGTATGATACAACTATGATAGGACGTGAGTGACCACAATATAGCTTGATTGACTTTTCTATGTATCTGCCGAGCAAACCAAGGTGAGTTCACACCATCTACAAAGCATGGGATTCCCAGAGTCGAGAATTGGGGTTAAGGAACATGGGTTCCTCGTCCTCCTTGGGTAGGACAGCAATGGTTCAGGAATGTAATTCCTCGTCCTCGTGGACAGATAACTCGTACTAGACCAAAACTCTATCACGAAGTCCCTCCTTTTTATATCGATTTAATCGCCGGGCCAATGGCGAGCGGGTCATTAGTTAGATAGCGCTACTTAGGTCTGACAAACCTCACACCGTGCCGCAGAGGACGGGCGTGAACTAATGGATCTGGGGCACGTCAATGATGATAGACATTGACAGTTTCAGGGCACTTAAACATGACTACAGTCAGCAGTCGATATGGTAACGAGTCTAGTATATACATGGGGTAGCCCCCACGGCCGAAATGCCAGATAACTAACACGGGGTAGCCCCCACGGCTGGATTGCCAGAGTAACCGGGAATAAACAAGTCACGTTTTTAATTATGGGGTAACCCCCACGGCAGGATGCCAGATAAAGGAAACTGTTTTCGAAACAACTTAAAACGAACACCCAACCGTGAACTCACTCAACTTGTTGTTGACTCGTTACTACATGCTTTGCAGGACAATAGGTACTCAGCTGGAGCTTGCATGGAAGAGAGTCGTTGTGGGACATGGACGGCTGTGTGCCATGTTAAACCTTGAAACAATTAAACTTATGTTTTGGTTTTAAGACTTATGCTTCCGCTTGCAACTTAAACTATGTTTTGTTTGAACACCAATTGTATTGGTTGGATTTTATAACTACTTATATGCTTGTTCAATATGATTGGTGGCTGGATCCTGGTCAGTCACGCCTCCAAGCGGTGGTACTCCGCAGGTGGATTTTGGGGGTGTGACAGATTGGTATCAGAGCCAGGTTTTAGTGAACTTGATTTTAATAAAGGAAAACGTTTTGTTAAAACCAGACTATAACCTGTACAGCGCTCAACGGTCCACAACGACGCTTCACTCCACATGCAAGGCTCAACATTCTAGGTGATATAATCTGTGTATATATTGCCTACTTGTTAGTTACATAGTACATTGCTCATGGTATGCTTGGTTAGTATAACTACTGTTGCTTGAACGCGTGTGCACTTACTCACTTCTGACATCGCACTTTCGCGAACCCCTCTCACTCACGTTCTTCTTGATATGAAGATCATGTCTGGACGCGTTAACCTGACACAAGCCCAGTTGACGGCTCTGATCAACGAACAAGTTGCCGCAGCACTTGCAGCTGCACACGCAGGAGGTATATCCTGCAGTTCTGACTCATTCTAGGATCTTTAGATCCTACTCTCGTGAACCGACTTTTGTGTTGAACTCTGTCTTTTCTTTCACCCACAATAGGTCAGCATGCTCAGCCACCCGTGTGCACTTTTAAGACTTTCATGGACCTAGGGCTGTAAACGAACCGAACGAACACGAACAAGGCTATGTTCGTGTTCGTTCGTTAAGGAAATTTGGATGTTCGTGAACTGTTCGCGAACACATGACGAACGGAAATTTGTGTTCGTGTTCGTTCGTTAAGGAATTTTGGTTGTTCGCGAACAGTTCGTGAACACTAACCACGAACGCAAACGAACACAAATGAACTTTAATTTTGAAATTAAAAAAAGGCACCGTTAATCTTAAACATTGTACACAACGAAAGTAGTTAAATAGGGAGAGGGCCAGAGAGAGGGAAATATTGGGTTCAATCGATCGATTGGAGATAAGCTGAATGAAGGAGCGTGATATCAAAAGAGGGAGAGGGCCAGAGAGAGGGAAATAATACATATGGGGGAAAGTAAAAAATTAATAAAACATTAAAAACTTTTAGAAAAATAAACATAAAAAACCGAACACGAACGAACATGAACGAACATAAACGAACATATTACCGAACATTCACGAACGCAGTCGAACGAACGAGACCTTTGTTCGTGTTCGTTCGTTAAGCTTATCGAACGAATTTTTTTGTTCGTGTTCGTTCGTTAAGCTTATCGAACGAACATAAACGAACTTCCCGCCGAACGGTTCACGAACTGTTCGCTGAACGTTCGGTTCGTTTACCGCCCTATGGACTGCCGACCAACTACTTTTAGCGGCACTGAAGGAGAAGTAGGTCTCCTACACTGGTTTGAGAAACTAGAATCTGTGTTCGAAATGTGTGAATGCCCTGAGGCGCGCAGGGTGAAGTATGCTACCGGTACTCTCGAGGGTTTAGCCCTCACATGGTGGAACGCTCAGGTTCAAATGATGGGGTTGGTTGCTGCCAACGCCACCCCATGGGAAACTTTTAAGGAGATGATCAAGGAAGAATACTGCAGTCGGGATGACATTCATAAGCTGGAAGTCGAGTTCTTCAACCTCAAGATGACGGGGTCAGAAATTGAGGCGTACACTAAGAGATCGAATGAGCTTGCCTTACTGTGTCCCACTATGGTGGACCCTCCATTTAAGCGTATTGAACTCTTTCTTAAGGGCTTGGTGCCAGAGATCCAAAGCCATGTGACTTCAGCGAACCTCGCCACCATCCAGCAAGTTGTCTAGTTGGCTCACCGTCTCACTGATCAGGCGGTGGAGCAGAACAAGTTACCAAAGCGCATAGGTGCTGCAACTACTTCTTGTACCTCTAGTGACAACAAACGGAAATGGGATGGAACTTCAAGTAAGGGTTCGACTTCTGTTCAGTCTCAGTCTCAGCAGAGAAAGACTGAAGACTATAAGAGCCCTAGTCAGCAATCATCCGGTGGTCAAAGTCACGGTGGGTACAAAGGGAATCACCCCAAATGCAATCGCTGCAGCCTGCACCACAGCGGGCCATGCACCAGGGGCAACTGTCATCGGTGCAACAAGCCTGGTCACGCTGCAAAAGATTGCAGGAGCTTATACCCCGCCAATCAGAATCGTCAGCAAGCTCAACAGAACCAGCGCCAGCAGCAGCAGGGTGATAACAAAGGGTGCTTTCAGTGCGGAGCTGAGGGTCACTTCAAGAGAGATTTTCCCCAGCTGAACAGGAACCAGAACAACAATAACAATAACAACAATCAGGGGAATGGTAACAATGGGAACAACAACAACAATGACGCCAGGGGGCGGGCGTTCGTGATCGGCCAAGGTGAAGCAAGGAATGACCCCAATGTTGTGGCGGGTAAGTTCCTTCTCGACGACTTTTATGTTATAGTTTTATTTGATTCGGGTGCCGATACTAGCTACATGTCACTAGAAGTTAGCCAAATGCTTAAGTGTATCCCCACACCTTTGAGCAACAAGCACACTGTAGAGCTAGCAAATGGTAAGAGTTTAGAAGCCACACACGTAGTCAAGGGTTGTAAACTTATTCTCGCTGACCAGACCTTCTCTATCGACCTCATTCCTATCGTTTTGGGTAGTTTCGACGTTGTCATTGGGATGGATTGGTTATCCCAGCACCGAGCAGAAATCCTTTGCAACGAGAAGGTTGTCCGTATTCCAGGTTCCGGTGGTGAACCTCTCATGATTCGTGGCGACAAGAGGAGTGCTGTTGAGAACGTCATTTCTCTCCTTAAGGCCCAAAAGTGCTTGCGAAAGGGCCACACTGCCATTTTGGCTCTCGTTACTGACACCTCAGAAAAAGAGAAGAAGATAGAAGATTTTCCGGTTGTACGCGATTATCCAGAGGTATTTCCTGAGGAATTACCTGGTCTTCCGCCTCATCGCCAAGTCGAGTTTCAGATCGAACTAGCTCCTGGAGCTGCGCCTATAGCTCGTGCACCGTATCGCTTAGCTCCATCAGAGTTGGAAGAACTCTCTACGCAACTACAAGAACTCTTGAATAAGGGTTTTATTCGTCCAAGCTCATCGCCCTGGGGAGCTCCAGTACTATTTGTGAAGAAGAAGGACGGTACCTTCAGAATGTGCATCGACTACCGGGAACTCAACAAGGTGACGGTGAAGAACCGCTACCCTCTACCGCGTATTGACGACTTGTTCGACCAGCTGCAAGGGTCGAGCTACTATTCAAAGATTGATTTGAGATCGGGATATCACCAGCTGAGAGTCCGAGAAGAGGACGTCTCCAAAACAGCTTTTAGAACACGTTACGGACACTATGAGTTTTTGGTCATGCCTTTTGGGATGACAAACGCACCTGCGGTTTTCATGGACTTGATGAATCGAGTGTGCAAGCCTTACCTGGACAAGTTCGTTATAGTCTTCATCGACGACATCCTGATATATTCTAAGAGTCAGGAGGAACACGAGCAACATCTAAGGCTTATCCTGGAACTCCTTCGAACAGAACAGCTTTATGCAAAGTTCTCGAAATGCGACTTCTGGCTTCGAGAAGTCCATTTCCTAGGCCACGTGGTAAACAAGGATGGGATCCACGTTGATCCATCCAAGGTAGACTCGATTAAGAACTGGCCTGCACCTCGTACACCAAAGGAAATTCGCCAATTCTTGGGATTGGCAGGTTACTACAGGAGGTTCATTAAGGATTTTTCTAAGATTGCACAGCCTCTCACCTCACTGACGCAGAAAGGCGTTGTTTATCGCTGGGGAAATGCGCAGGAATCAGCCTTTCAGCACTTGAAGGATAGACTATGCAGCGCACCTATCCTTTCATTGCCAGAGGGCACAGACGACTTCGTGGTCTACTGCGGCGCATCCATTCAGGGTCTTGGTTGTGTATTAATGCAACGAGATAAAGTTATAGCCTACGCCTCACGCCAACTCAAAGTTCACGAGAAGAACTACACTACACACGATTTGGAGCTGGGAGCTGTTGTTTTTTGCACTTAAGTTATGGCGGCATTACCTGTACGGTACTAAGTGCGCCATCTACACCGACCACAGGAGCCTCGAACACATCTTCAAGCAGAAGGAACTGAATATGCGACAACGACGATGGGTCGAGCTGCTGAATGACTACGAGTGCTCAATCAGGTATCACCCGGGCAAGGCCAATGTTGTGGCTGACGCCCTCAGTCGAAAGGACACTGCGCCTAAGCGCGTACGAGCTTTACAGCTCACGATACATTCTAGCCTTCCTTCCCAGATACGAGCTGCTCAGATAGAAGCACTGAAGCCAGAAAACGTCAGGGCTGAAGCCCTACGCGGATCAAGGCAACGTTTAGAACAGAAGGAAGACGGCGCTTACTACGTAATGGGACGCGTTTGGGTCCCACTATATGGCAACTTACGAGAGCTTGTAATGGACGAAGCACACAAGTCTCGCTACTCGGTACACCCTGGTTCGGACAAAATGTACCACAACATCAAAACCACGTATTGGTGGCCTAGCATGAAGGCCCACATCGCAACTTATGTCAGCAAGTGTTTGACTTGTGCGAGAGTCAAGTCTGAATACCAGAAACCCTCAGGACTACTCCAACAACCAGAGATACCACAATGGAAATGGGAGCAAATTTCCATGGATTTTGTTACTGGCCTACCTAGATCCCAGCGCGGGAACGATACTATTTGGGTGATCGTGGATCGACTCACAAAATCTGCACACTTCTTGGCTATCAAGGAGACGGATAAGTTCTCCACTCTTGCAGAAATATACCTCAAGGAAGTTGTTTCGAGGCACGGGGTGCCCACCTCTATTATCTCAGATCGAGAGGCACGTTTTACTTTAGAGGTGTGGCAAGCAATGCACAAATCCTTCGGCTCGCGATTAGACATGAGCACAGCGTATCACCCTCAGACGGACGGGCAGTCCGAGCGCACTATTCAAACCTTAGAAGACATGCTTCGTGCATGTGTAATCGATTTTGGCAACCGCTGGGAGAAGCATCTGGGACTGGTGGAATTCTCGTACAATAACAGCTACCACACCAGCATTAAAGCTGCTCCGTTTGAGGCATTGTACGGGCGTAAATGCCGGTCACCTCTTTGTTGGGCAGAGGTGGGAGATAGTCAGATCACTGGCCCAGAACATGTGGTAGACACAACCGAACAAATCGCTCAAATACGAAAACACATGGCCTCAACTCGCGACCGTCAGAAAGTCTACGCCGATAAGGGCAGGTAACCGCTTGAGCTCCAGGTTGGGGAGCGGGTACTACTCAAAGTTTAACCCTGGAAGGGTGTGGTTCGTTTTGGTAAATGCGGCAAACTTAACCCACGATACGTTGGACCCTTCGAAATCATCGAGAAAATAGGCAGGGTGGCCTACAGACTGAACTTACCAGCCGAACTCGGTGCAGTTCACAACGTTTTTCACGTGTCGAATCTGAAGAAGTGTCTGTCAGATGAGACCCACGTAGTTCCTCTGAAGGAACTCACTATCGACGAACAGTTACGATTCGTCGAGGAACCAGTCGAAATCACGGACCGGGATGTTAAGGTCCTCAAGAGCACTAGAATACCTCTCGTTCGAGTTCGTTGGAACTCACGTCACGGCCCAGAGTTCACCTGGGAGCGCGAAGATCAGATGAAACAAAAGTATCCCCAACTGTTCGCAAACAGTACACCCACTACTGAGGCTGAAGCTACGGAATTTCGGGACGAAATTCCAGATCAACGGGGGGTGGATGTGACACCCTAGGAAAACCGAGAAAACCATACAACTTAACTAGCTTCCTCAGTGAGTGCTTACCAAATTTCGGGACGAAATTTCTTTCAACTTGGGGATGATGTGACAACTCGAAATTTAGAACCTTTCGTTGTATGCTTGAACGTTAAGTGACTAACTGATTTGATGATTTAATGAATGATATATGTGAACTTATATGATTATGTGTGTGCTTGTATGTATGCGTATATTTATATATGAACCGAGACACAAGAACCCGACTCGAGACCATGCGGTCTCGAGTGAATAGTGTAACTGATGGGCCGGTTGGGTCGTGTCTCTCTCCACCCCACTCGAAAACCCATTAGGGTGCATCAACATAGAAGCTAGTATATAACCCTTGTAGTGAGCCAACATCACCACTTTTGAGCAACCTACACACACACTCCCCCTTCCTCTCACTAAAGCCCTAAGCTACAACATTCTTCTCCTTCTTCTCGGATCAAACCGGTGACCACAAGGAGACCCGGTTAAGCTCATCATCATCACTCGGACACTCATCCTCCTTACCAACTCGGCACCATCTCACAACCGGTTAGTGTTTTATGTTGTTGTTATTGCTAAATGTTGTGAACGACATGGTGTAGCTAGAATAATTGTACAAATGATGATGTTCTCGTGTATCAGATGTGTATGATGATGTTTGGCTAACATGTCTTGATTTCGGATATATTGCATAAAGAACTAATGATGTCTTGTGTCTAAATGTGATTTAAACCATTTATTGTGATGTTCATGAAATAGGCTTACATATATGTATTAGATAATGCCATGTTAATCGGATTATACACTTATACGCTAAGAATAAAATGCTTGTTAAAAAGGCTGCACATATGTGGAAATCGGATTAGTTGTTTGAGTGTTTGATTGTTGTTCAAGGTATGATTATGATGAACATGATATGAATATGTGAAGAACTTGGTGAATATGAGATGAAGATGCCTTGAATATTTGAAAATTGATATGTTTGATCCATTTTAGTAAATTGCTAGACAAGGAAACATGTTTGTAAATTGTGGTTGGATAGTACATAACTTCATGAAATCAGAATGTTATTGGATAGTACAACTGTGCAGAATCATCAATTGTTGGGGGTCGAGACCCCTGGTCTCGACTCGAGACCACCACAGGACAAGTCGAGATCCCCGGTTGTGACACAGGTTGCGAGTCGAGAACCCATAGTCTCGACTCGAGACCACACTTGATCAAGCACATAAACATCATGACTCGAGACCTTACTTGCGAGTCCGGTTGCGACTCGAAACCAATGTAAGCATGACCCGAAACCACCTCAGTTGCGACTCGAGAACTAGAACTCGAGACCGCACAGTCTCGACTAGAGACCGCACAGTCTCGACTCGAGACCACATGATCAAGTATGTTCTGAATTGGACTTGCACACTGTCACGGGCCTAAGTAATTGGGCCGAACATATGGGCCTTATGTGTTACTGTTGAATGTGACTGTAGTTGGGCTGCCATGAATGATACTTGAGTACAATGTGCTAGAAACATACGTGTACTACTTGATTACGAACCTGATTTGTATGATACAACTATGATAGGACGTGAGTGACCACAATATAGCTTGATTGACTTTTCTGTGTATCTGCCGAGCAAACCAAGGTGAGTTCACACCCTCTACAAAGCATGGGATTCCCAGAGTCGGGAATTGGGGTTAAGGAACATGGGTTCCTCGTCCTCCTTGGGTAGGACAGCAATGGTTCAGGAATGTAATTCCTCGTCCTCGTGGACAGATAACTCGTACTAGACCAAAACTCTATCACGAAGTCCCTCCTTTTTATATCGATTTAATCGCCGGGCCAATGGCGAGCGGGTCATTAGTTAGATAGCGCTACTTAGGTCTGACAAACCTCACACCGTGCCGCAGAGGACGGGCGTGAACTAATGGATCTGGGGCACGTCAATGATGATAGACATTGACAGTTTCAGGGCACTTAAACATGACTACAGTCAGCAGTCGATATGGTAACGAGTCTAGTATATACATGGGGTAGCCCCCACGGCCGAAATGCCAGATAACTAACACGGGGTAGCCCCCACGGCTGGATTGCCAGAGTAACCGGGAATAAACAAGTCACGTTTTTAATTATGGGGTAACCCCCACGGCAGGATGCCAGATAAAGGAAACTGTTTTCGAAACAACTTAAAACGAACACCCAACCGTGAACTCACTCAACTTGTTGTTGACTCGTTACTACATGCTTTGCAGGACAATAGGTACTCAGCTGGAGCTTGCATGGAAGAGATTCGTTGTGGGACATGGACGGCTGTGTGCCATGTTAAACCTTGAAACAATTAAACTTATGTTTTGGTTTTAAGACTTATGCTTCCGCTTGCAACTTAAACTATGTTTTGTTTGAACACCAATTGTATTGGTTGGATTTTATAACTACTTATATGCTTGTTCAATATGATTGCTGGCTGGATCCTGGTCAGTCACGCCTCCAAGCGGTGGTACTCCGCAGGTGGATTTTGGGGGTGTGACAGAAAAAGAGATTCCTGATAAAGAATTCTAGACACATATTCTTGTGCTTTATTCCAAATTGACTTTTGGAATTTCTTATAGATATACATATCTATATAATTATATATTTCACATGTTGTAATATACATACCATCTATAAGGTCAATGTATTTAACAGATTCTTAATTCCAATAACAAATCAGATATCAGATCATAATACTATTTAGGTAAATCTTGTCACTTGTTTGACATATTATATACCCCGTCTTATCCGGTTCTCACCGGAGAGGTAACCTCAGTATATCCGGACAAGCTGGAGAGTCTGCTACACCATACCTAGTCTTGTCGGAGAAAATTTTATATTTCCCATAAATAGTATTTTTAAAAGTGCCTCTTTTATTAGGCTTTTATCCAGAATTAGGGAAATTTGTATTCCCGTAACATATCTTATTCTAGACCAAGTAATATTAATAAGCAAGAATTAATAGCAATTAAGTGCTATTGCCTGCGATGTTCTAATCATCATTCTTACGGCATACCAAAATCCATCATAATTTATTTACACAAGTATTTTAGCTTATCTCGAATCTTATACTAACGCATCTTTTCTTAAGTTCAAGTCTAAATACTATCCTGAGTGCTACCATAAAATATCAAGTTCCTAACTCTTCGTTTATATTTAGGTATTTTATTACAACACCTATAGGCTTAAAGCAGTGGCTCTGATACCACCTTCTGTCACGGCCCCCGACCCACCCTGGACGGAATCGGGAGCCGCGAACAGCCCAGTGGTACCGGTGATTATTTTAAAAATGTTGCAGCGGAAATTTCATCAGGACCGTGGGTTAGGAAAAATATCAGAGTTTAGAAAACACCGGATTTTATTTATTAAATAGATGGGATAAACCCATGTTTTACAATGGTCGCTTTAATAAGGATAAATTTGATTACATAAAACAATATTTCTTAATTTAATTTAATTTAATTAATAAAATAGGCCACTTCTTGAAACCCTTTAGTGCCGTATCCATCTCTTACTCCAATCTACTGTAATTACCTGAAACGCGTTTTAAAAAGGTTTTGTCAGCAGGAAATACTGGGGAGTTCATTCTATTTACTAAAATGACACGTTTGTTATAATTTACAGTATTAAGAGAGATTACAATGTTTCTGATATCAACCAACTACCCACGGTATTTGTCACTCGACCGGATCTGTGACTATGGTCATATCACCATTGGCTGCCCCAATGATGATGTTCATACCACTATTGGGTCCTGTCACCCAATAGTGACGTATATCACTAATTTTAGGCTCGCTCACCTAAAGTGATAAAACAGTAGTAATGTGCACAATACCCCACACACCGGCTGTAATTTGGTGATTACATAAACTTAATCACTGTAATTATAACTTTGAAAATATACATGATTTTGTAAACAAATTTGATAAAAAGATAATGACTCACATTATAAGCATGCAGATTCATACGGCCAAAGTTTAGTCTATAGATAAGCCTTGATATATTGCAGATTTATACAGGCAGAGCTTAGCCTATTGATTTAGCCTTGTAACCTAGTGTACACGAACTAGGTAGGTAACTTAATACAACAATTACGATAACTCACGAGATTAAAACCCTCACAACGAATGACAAAGTGCAATCACTAAAACATCCATCGGATTCACAACGAATGATAGAGTATTCCCCGAGTTCGGGTGGTACTCAAACATCCTGTCGGAATCACGACTAATGACAAAGGATAGCGCTTAAACATCCGGTCGGATAGTTTAAATCAATCGGACATTGAATCGTAGCAGCGATCGAGTTAATACCCTGTTATCGCGGCAGCGTTTCGTGTTGTGTGTGTTTCTATAGTATTTGGACGATATCTTAGTGTATGAATCGAATTTTATCATTGTTCAAATGCCAGAATTCAAGTCCCAACATCCTCTATTTATATTGAAGATTTGACCCCTTCGCGTGATGCGAGGGGTCACCCCTGGGGCTTCGCGTGACGCGAAGGTCCACTTTCTTCATATGGTTGCCACCTGTATTTCTAGCCTAGCCGAGTCGACGGAACGAGAAATTTCGAATTAGACAGCAAGTTATTAGGATAATCGCCAAGTAGGAAATACCCCCCCCCCTGAGTTTTAGGGGCCCGGATCTTGATTCTGATTGTTCTGAAATTTTTAGGGTTTATGCAGAATTACTTGGGTGTCTCAATTAGGGTTTCTTATTTGTACAAAATATAATATAATATATATAATAAGAAAATAATAGTTTTGAGAGTTGTTATGGTTTGGGACAAAAGGGAATAAAACGGTGAGAAAAGAGAATGGACCTACTTTGTAACTTTAGGGGTTCAATTAGAAAACCTCCTAGTAGAATTTTGGGTATAATTTCTGAGCTATATAAAAATATATAATGCACTTGTGTTAAGTATAGTACCCCTCATTCAACCTTGTCCCTATGTCACGAGACAGAACCCCAACAACTTAGTCGGGCAGAGCCCTGACATATGTTATGAGGCTCAGATCAATCGGAAAGGGTAGCGGTGATCGGGAATTAAAATACTTAAAACGGGGCAGAGCCTTATTATTATTATTAGTGAAAATAAAAATAAAATAGAATAATATAGAGAGAGCTTGGCGAGACAAAATAAGAATAGGGAGAGAGAGCTGGACAATTTCTAATCTTTTGAAATATTGTTCTTATAGTGGAATCTGTAATAACCGAAAATTTAAATGAATTAATAATATTAAAAGACCTAATTATCTTATTAAATTAACCATAGGAAACCCTAATTAAGACACCCAAGTAATTCCGTACAAACCCTAAAAATTTCAGAAATTTCAGAATCAGGATTAGGGCCCCTAAAACTCAGGGGGGGTATTCCCTGTTTGATCATTATCCTTATAACTTGCTGCCGAAGTTGCATTTATTAAAATTGTCGACTCACCAGGTCTAGTTCCACACATGGCCACCCTATACACGAATTTTGTGAACCTTACGGACCGTAAGGTTATTAAGCTTACGGTCCGTAAGCTAGCTCCAATTCGTGTATAAATAGCAGAGGTTGGCACTTGATTCTGAGCACTTGAACGACGAAGAAACTCCAAAATTTCGTCGAGTTATCATCAGAATACTTCAATTAACACACACAAAACACAAATTAAGAGTAGCGGGGTGCTGCAGAACAGGGTAATAACTCAATCGCTATTACGATTCATTGTCCGATCGATCAATATATCCAATGAATGTTTAAGTGCCGCCCACATTAGGGTTATACTTTATCGTTCGTCATTAATTTGACGGATTGTCGTTAATTCGATAGGTAAAGTATTATACTTTATCGTTCGTCATTAATTTGACGGATTGTCGTTAATTCGATGGGTAAAGTATTATACATTGTCATTCGTTGTTAATTCAACGGATCATCGTTCATTCGATGGACAAAGTATTGCATTTTGACATTCATTGTGAAAATTTGATATCGTGAGTTATCGTAAAGGCTGTATTAAGTTACTAACCTAGTTTGTGTGCATATTATTTAAATTAGGTTAAAAGACTAATCTATAGTCTAAACTCTGCCCGTATAAATCTGAAATATTATCACAAGGTAGCTTCACTTTGGAATTTTTAAAGGTACGGATCCTACCCCACTCCTTATTGCTTCATATTCAAATTGTTATAACCCAATATATATATTTTAAAACACTCCTCACGTCTTTGAGTATCGATTCATTTGACAGTCCGTTCGAATTCTATTCTAATCAATTGATTTAAGCTTTCATGTCATGCGATAGTATTATGTTAGTTGTACTCATTATCGCATGTTCCAATATAAGTTCCGTTCTGTTATGAAAATAAGTTTTATAAGTTATGTGAATAAGACCATGTGTACTCTGTTACCCTGAGTATCGCTTCTCGTGGAGTGTCCCACGAGCATGTTGTTGCGGCATCAACAGCATGTGCTCCATCTGTGACGGAGAGATTAGTTCACAGCGTCCCTAGGTACAAGTGTGGTACAAAGCTACTAGGAGGCGTATGGATCGATCCTAGAATTTAAGTTTCAGGAAATGGATAGAGGGTATGCCAACTCACCATTTCGTGTGATAAGTATGCAGGAGTAGCTACCTGTGTATTATCACGTTTTCAGTTTGCTCATGGGTACATCCGTAAGATATGATTATGAAATTATGTTCTTGTATTGTATAAGTTTTGCATAAAGCGTTATTTGTTCTTTGAGCCTATAATTCCGTACTGAGCATTCGGCTCATTCCGTATAAATTTTGTATTTACAGGTCAGCAGGTTACTTTGGGCGGGGAAAAGAGAGAAGAATAAAGCCTAGGAATAAATCTGAAGATGTTAGAAATTAAGTCAATGTGTCCGTTTGTATATTAAATTAAGTTCAGTTGTTATATCCTTGTCAAATAAATAAATGGAATTATGACTTTTGTTTATGATATCACTGTTATTGTGACACGTCAGCCCTTCCGGGTTGGGGTGTTACAGCTATGGTATCAGAGCAAAGGCTCTTTCCTGTAGAAAACTTGAAGATAGTAATTAAAACCTGTGAGGAATGGGTAGATATCTATGATAGGATTCAACTTGGTCTCTTATTTGGTTTAATTCCTGTATTTATTTGTATAGATATGCCTCCTCGTCGTCCGCTACGTAGGAATACTCGTACTAACCCTGTACGTAACAACACTTCCTCGAATGAGACTCCAGTCGATCCAAGCGTAATTAATGCTATCAACCAGGCTGTTGCCGGGTTGCTTCCAAACCTGGTTGCTCAAACAGCTGAGGCCGTTATTCAACAAACTCGTCATCCAGAAGGCACTAACACTAATCCAATCTCTGGTGGTGAAACTCGTGAAAATACCACAAACAATACTAATTATAGTATAGACATATGGATTAGTAAATTCCAAAAACAAAAGCCGAAATCCTTTAGTCACGCTAATAATCCAGTCGAAGCAAGAAACTGGATAGCTCATATTGAAAAGATCTTCGGAGTTCTTGGAGTTCCGGAGCAATACAAAGTTAGATTGGCTACCTACAAATTCGAAGATGACGCACAAACTTGGTGGGAAGGATATAAGAATGTCAAAGGAGGGGATGATTTTGACGCTAATCTTTCATGGGTCGACTTTCGTAATATCTTTTACGACAAGTATTTTTCGACCGCTGATAAAGAAGCTTATATCAGGGAGTATGCTGTGATTCGACAGGGAAGTGATGAACCAGCCTCTGAGTTCATTACTAGATTTGCAAGGTTGGCTAGTATTGTAGGAGAAGTTGCAGGATCGGCAGAAGCCCAGGCAGAGAAATGCAAATGGGCAGTCAATGATCGAATTCGGAAGTCGATCATGTACATGAAATTTAAGGATATCACCGAAGTTGCCGATGCAATCAAAACTTTTGAATTCGAAAGGAAAGAATTCTTATCTCGAACTGGGGATAATAAGAAGAGAAATAGGGAAGGACAAATTAAGCAAGAAAACGGCCAATCATCCACTACGCCACAGCATCCAGATCGCAAAATGCAAGGAAATCAAAACTCTGGAAATCAGGCACGTCCATGGCAACCTAGACTGCAAAACCCGAGACCTGCTCAAAACCAGATTCATTTGTATACAGAACCTATTAAAGCTCAACCACTGAATCAATATGTAAACCCAAATCAGATTACATATCCTTTATGTAATGTTTGTGGTAAGAGACATCAGGGCGTATGTCACCGAAGTACAGGAGCATGCTTTAGATGTGGCCAAAATGGACACATGATCAAGGAATGTCCTAAGAAAGATACTAGGAAGAATAACCAACCCAATGTTGGAGGAAGAGTTTTCGCACTTTCTGCTACTGATGCTGCCAATGTTCCAGGTACTGTATCTGGAACCCTTCAGCTTGGTAAACATAGTATCTATGTGTTATTTGACACAGGAGCGACTCATTCTTTAGTATCCCATTCGTTTACTAAGTACCTTCCGATAAGACCAACTCTCTTAAACCATACCTTAACCATTTCCACTCCCATGGAAAATTCATCCGTAATCACTTCCGTATATAAAAATTGTCCGATCCGTATTGAATCTATTGTGTGTAAGGCAGATCTATTTCCGATACATATGTGTGACTTTGATGTTATTCTAGGAATAGATTGGTTGTCTAGACATCGTGTAACTATAGATTGTCATTCTCGCCGTGTTATTTTCGGTGATCTTCATCATCCTGATATTATATATCAGGGATCTCAAGCTCATAAATCTCTTAAGATTATTTCTGCACTCAAAGCCCGAAAATTCATATCAAGCGGTTGTGCTGGATTCCTAGCATCGATTAGGGATACTTCTGCTAGTGTTAAGAGTATCGATAGCCATTCCATTGTTCGTGAATATCCTGATGTATTTCCGGATGAACTACCAGGATTACCACCCGACCGTCAGGTAGAATTCACCATCGACTTGATCCCTGGTGCCGAACCTATTTCTAAAGCTCCATACCGTATGGCCCCGATGGAACTGAAGGAGTTGAAGGAACAATTGCAAGAATTGTTAGATCTAGGATTCATAAGACCTAGTGTTTCACCTTGGGGTGCTCCGGTCTTATTTGTAAAGAAGAAAGACGGTAGTATGCGTTTATGTATTGACTACCGAGAACTGAACAAGATTACTATTCGTAATCAGTATCCTCTGCCTCGCATTAATGATCTCTTTGATCAACTTCAGGGGGCTCAGTTCTTCTCAAAAATTGACCTGAGGTCCGGGTATCATCAGCTAAAGATCAAGAATGATGATGTTCCCAAGACCGCCTTTCGTACTCGATATGGTCATTACGAATTTTTGGTTATGCCCTTTGGGCTAACTAATGCACCCACAGTCTTCATGGATTTGATGAATCGCGTGTTTCACAAATTCCTAGACAAATTTGTTATTGTCTTTATCGATGACATTCTAGTATATTCTAAGAGTCACGAAGAGCATGAAGCACATCTACATGCAGTTCTTGGAACCTTGAGGCATGAGAAGTTATACGCGAAGTTTTCCAAATGTGACTTTTGGCTTAGCCAAGTGGCATTTCTAGGTCATATCATATCAGCAGAGGGAATTATGGTAGACCCAACAAAGATTGAAGCTATTACAAAATGGCCAAGACCCACTTCTGTTACCGAAATACGAAGTTTCTTGGGTCTTGCTGGCTATTACCGAAGATTTGTTGAAAGATTCTCGGTAATTGCTTTACCACTCACAAAACTCCTAAGGAAAGGGGTGAAGTACTCATGGAATGAGGAACAAGAGAAAAGCTTTGAAGAATTGAAGAAACGACTCGTATCCTCTCCGATACTCACTCTACCTTCTGGATCAGGAGGTTACCAAGTCTATAGTGATGCCTCAAAGAAAGGATTAGGTTGTGTGCTAATGCAACATGGGAAGGTTATCGCTTATGCCTCCCGTCAGTTAAAGCCTTATGAAGTTAACTACCCTACACATGATTTAGAATTAGCCGCAGTCGTCTTTGCACTTAAGATTTGGCGACACTATCTGTATGGTGAGAGTTGTGACATCTTTACCGACCACAAGAGCCTCAAGTACATATTTACTCAGAAGGAGCTAAATATGAGGCAAAGAAGGTGGTTAGAACTTTTAAAAGATTACGACATAAATATTCAATACCATCCAGGCAAAGCCAATATTGTAGCTGACGCGTTGAGCCGAAAGAATTCCGGGACTATATCTTGCATACAAATTCAGCCTCATATTAGGAAAGATCTTGAAAGGATGAACATTTGGATTCAGGTTAGTAAATCTGATGGATATCTAGCTAGAATGCAGATTGAACCCGACCTCATATCACGAATCAAAGATGCACAAAAGCAAGATGGAGAACTTTGGGCAATTGTGCAAAATCTTGAGGTGGGTAAGCAATCTGAATTTAGTATAGACCATCATGGGGTGATTTGGTGCGGTAAAAGACTTTGTGTACCCGATGACTCCAGCCTTCGTGAGTCATTGTTAGCCGAAGCTCACAGCTCACCATTTTCAATTCACCCAGGATCTACCAAAATGTATCGAGATTTAAGACAGAACTTCTGGTGGAATGGCATGAAGGAAGACGTTGCTCGATATGTAAGTAAATGTCTCACTTGCCAACAAGTGAAAATTGAACACAAACGAGCAAGCGGTCTGTTGCAGCCATTGGATATTCCCATATGGAAGTGGGATGAGATCACAATGGATTTTGTTACCGGTTTGCCTAAAACTTTCAAGAAGAATGATGTTGTATGGGTTGTTGTCGATAGATTGTCGAAGTCAGCACATTTTCTACCGATTCAGCAAGGATTTTCGGTTAATAAGTTATCCGAAATATTTCTTCAAGAAATTATTCGACTCCATGGCACACCATCTTCCATTGTTTCTGATAGAGACCCACGTTTCACCTCACGATTTTGGAAAGGTTTTCAGGCAGCTTGGGGTACACGACTGAAGTTTAGTACGGCTTTCCATCCACAAACAGATGGGCAGTCAGAACGTACGATCCAGACCTTGGAAGATATGCTCCGAGCATGTGCACTTGAATGGTCTAGAAACTGGGATGAATATTTATGCCTTGTTGAGTTCGCTTACAACAATAGTTGGCAAGCAAGTATTGGCATGGCACCTTTTGAGCTTTTGTACGGTCGGAAATGTCGAGCACCGATCTGCTGGGATGAAGTTGGAGAAAAGATTATTGAAGGGCCAGAATTAGTTCAGATTACAAATGAAAAAGTCACTATGGCACGAGAAAAACTGAAAGAAGCTCAGAGCAGACAAAAGAGCTATGCAGATCAAGATAGACGACCACTCGAATTTAAAATTAGCGACCACGTTTTCTTAAAGGTATCACCTTGGCGTGGTGTTCGAAGATTTGGAATTAAAGGAAAGCTTAGTCCTCGTTACATAGGTCCGTTTGAAATCCTTGAAAGAGTTGGAGAAGTGTCATATCGACTGGCTTTACCGCCTCAACTCTCTCACATTCATAACGTTTTTCATATCTCCTCGTTAAGAGGATATAATTATCATCCACTCCATGTCATTAGTTATCCGTTACTTACAATTCACGAGGATTTGTCCTACGAAGAGGAACCAGAAGCCATTTTAGATCGACAAGAAAAGGTTTTGCGTAGGAAAGTAATTTCGTTTGTTAAGGTCCTCTGGAAAAATCACTCTGAACACGAAGCAACATGGGAATCTGAAGAATCTATTCGCTCTCTATACCCTAATCTATTCTCGTAATAGAATTTTAGTCAAGTAACGGTAAATCTTGCTCTTTGATTTATGTCCATTTGTTTCTGGTTGTGGTCATTCATGCTTTGCCTTATGTGATTATATATCTTAGTTATGATTAAGTATATTTAAGTAGGAGATTCTTGTTATATAAGTTAGTAACTCTGCTATAAAAAGTTTAGTTTCCGTTATTTATATGTGCAAAATTTCGAGGACGAAATTTCTTTTAAGGGGGTAATAGTTGTAATAACCGAAAATTTAAATGAATTAATAATATTAAAAGACCTAATTATCTTATTAAATTAACCATAGGAAACCCTAATTAAGACACCCAAGTAATTCCGTACAAACCCTAAAAATTTCAGAAATTTCAGAATCAGGATTAGGGCCCCTAAAACTCAGGGGGGGTATTCCCTGTTTGATCATTATCCTTATAACTTGCTGCCGAAGTTGCATTTATTAAAATTGTCGACTCACCAGGTCTAGTTCCACACATGGCCACCCTATACACGAATTTTGTGAACCTTACGGACCGTAAGGTTATTAAGCTTACGGTCCGTAAGCTAGCTCCAATTCGTGTATAAATAGCAGAGGTTGGCACTTGATTCTGAGCACTTGAACGACGAAGAAACTCCAAAATTTCATCGAGTTATCATCAGAATACTTCAATTAACACACACAAAACACAAATTAAGAGTAGCGGGGTGCTGCAGAACAGGGTAATAACTCAATCGCTATTACGATTCATTGTCCGATCGATCAATATATCCAATGAATGTTTAAGTGCCGCCCACATTAGGGTTATACTTTATCGTTCGTCATTAATTTGACGGATTGTCATTAATTCGATAGGTAAAGTATTATACTTTATCGTTCGTCATTAATTTGACGGATTGTCGTTAATTCGATGGGTAAAGTATTATACCTTGTCATTCGTTGTTAATTCAACGGATCATCGTTCATTCGATGGACAAAGTATTGCATTTTGACATTCATTGTGAAAATTTGATATCGTGAGTTATCGTAAAGGCTGTATTAAGTTACTAACCTAGTTTGTGTGCATATTATTTAAATTAGGTTAAAAGACTAATCTATAGTCTAAACTCTGCCCGTATAAATCTGAAATATTATCACAAGGTAGCTTCACTTTGGAATTTTTAAAGGTACGGATCCTACCCCACTCCTTATTGCTTCATATTCAAATTGTTATAACCCAATATATATATTTTAAAACACTCCTCACGTCTTTGAGTATCGATTCATTTGACAGTCCGTTAGAATTCTATTCTAATCAATTGATTTAAGCTTTCATGTCATGCGATAGTATTATGTTAGTTGTACTCATTATCGCATGTTCCAATATAAGTTCCGTTCTGTTATGAAAATAAGTTTTATAAGTTATGTGAATAAGACCATGTGTACTCTGTTACCCTGAGTATCGCTTCTCGTGGAGTGTCCCACGAGCATGTTGTTGCGGCATCAACAGCATGTGCTCCATCTGTGACGGAGAGATTAGTTCACAGCGTCCCTAGGTACAAGTGTGGTACAAAGCTACTAGGAGGCGTATGGATCGATCCTAGAATTTAAGTTTCAGGAAATGGATAGAGGGTATGCCAACTCACCATTTCGTGTGATAAGTATGCAGGAGTAGCTACCTGTGTATTATCACGTTTTCAGTTTGCTCATGGGTACATCCGTAAGATATGATTATGAAATTATGTTCTTGTATTGTATAAGTTTTGCATAAAGCGTTATTTGTTCTTTGAGCCTATAATTCCGTACTGAGCATTCGGCTCATTCCGTATAAATTTTGTATTTACAGGTCAGCAGGTTACTTTGGGCGGGGAAAAGAGAGAAGAATAAAGCCTAGGAATAAATCTGAAGATGTTAGAAATTAAGTCAATGTGTCCGTTTGTATATTAAATTAAGTTCAGTTGTTATATCCTTGTCAAATAAATAAATGGAATTATGACTTTTGTTTATGATATCACTGTTATTGTGACACGTCAGCCCTTCCGGGTTGGGGTGTTACAGAATCTCTAAAGGGTCATGTCATGAAGGAATCTCTAAATTTTATTTATAGTGGGTTTTTCTAAAGGGTCATGTCATAAAGGAATCTCTAAATTTTATACACGTACCCTGTACACCTAGTACATATATGTCTATTTCCTATTTGATAGGTTACACCGAATTTTCATATTTGTTATGCATGGGACACGTAATCAACATGAAATGTTGATTTGTTTTATTTATTTGATTTTTAATATTATTGTTTTATGTTGATTACATTTGACTGTGACTATCTCGATAACTTTCCATCATAATTTCAAAATTAGATTTTATTATTTTAATTTATATATTATAATTAATTCAATTGGTTTACTTCTTTGGCGTGTATAACTTCTAAAATATGACTTTTTAGAAAATAATAAATATGTTATTAGAACGAGAATATTTATATCTACATTTGGGTCTAAGTTTCATTAAAAATGGAATAGGTCCAAGTATAATGTATTTTTATAGTTTAATTATTAAATGGTTCCTGGGCCCGTCCAGGTACTTCATATTTCTTACAGTTAACTTACCAGTAAGCTACCTGTCTAATAATATAAGTTTTTATAGACTTTTATTTTATTAAAAAAGGGCACTCATATACAAGCCAATTAATTAGTATAATATTTCAACCAACTATATAAAATAGTGTTTAAATTTTATTTGGGTTGAATATTTATATTAAAAAAATAAACAAGTTACTCGTTACTAGTGGTTAATAAATTTAACCAAACCTATAATTCTTATATAAAAATAGGAATGTTACATCAGGCACCTCTGCTTGTGTTTTGCAAGGTGTTAACATTCTTGTAAAAGTTTCAGAAGTTAAGCTGTGCATTTGAAAACATTCACCTTGGTTTATTGCAGCAATATCATCCTTACTGGATTTATTTTCAAAATAATAACTTAAAAACCTTGGAAACAGTAAGAATGATTTTGTTTCAACATTGTTAACCAAATCATTAAATATTTCCCGAGAAAAATTAAAATTTTCTTCTTGAAGAATAGCATATCCCAGATTTTGAATCTTTAATGGTATTTCATTAAAAGAAGTGGTTTTGTTTGAAACACACATGAGGAGGGTATGGAATAAAAACCTTGTTGCAGAAGGAAAGAAACCTTTTTGTAAGGTAGCTTTCTTCATCATTGTGTCTGCATACCCTCTCTCAATGAAATCAATTTTTAACTCGTTTTTAGGGAAAGAAGTTTTACCTTGCTGATCCTCGAGTTTAAAGACTTCTAATATAGATTGTGGCGTGATTTGAATAGCTTTACCCTTTATAGATGAGTTAATGGCTACCACAGTTTCACCTTGTTTGTCAAGGGTTGCGTTTTTCCAAAACTCTTGTTGGGTTGCTAAGTAAATTGGTGCATCGGTTGTTAACAAAGTTTTGTACTTTGATTTAGCCATTTTGGCGATGATGGAGTCGAAAGCATTTGTGGTGCCGGGTTTTGTGAGAAGACCCAGAAGATTGTGAGATGGTTTGTGTGGGATTTCAGTGGTATTCACCTTTTGAGAGGCCGCTTTCGACGATTATTTGGAAGTGGGTTTTGCAGATGGCTTCGATTTTGTCATTTTGAGATGATGATCGAAGAAATATGTGAAGAAATGTGAAGAAAAACTGCTTTGAGAAGAGAATTTTTGAGAATTCAATTCGACAATAAAACCCTGTTTTGATGTGAAGTGGGGGTTTTATGGAGGAAAAAGTGAAGGCTGATGTGGCAGCGGTTACAAAAGTACTGACCACTATGTACTGCCCACATGCCAAACTCTGAAGAAATGGAGGACAGTACTTTTATGAAAGTTACTGATGAAGGAAGTGGTTACAACGGTATACTGAAAGCAGTGGATGATTTTCACTATCAGTGGATAGCATATCAGTGGATAAGACACTGCTTTTGAACAACAAAGTTTATCAAGGAAATAAGTGGACAGAGGATGGCTTTCAGCAGTGGACAAACTTTGAAGTAGAGCAGACTTTTGAACAATCAATGGTTATGGCAGACTTTTAAGGATTTTAATGAAAATTTCATTTTTAGCTATTTTTAAGGATGGATTTTTGATTTTCTGAAAACATTTTAATGCTTTTATTCACAGAAAAACAAGATTTTGCTTGTTATTCCATGTTTAGCATGCCAATTCTAGAGACCAAGCTTTCAAAGGTGGCAATATCTAATGCTTTTGTGAGCACATCTGCCAGCCGGTCTTTAGTTAGAACATGACGCAGAGAAATCAAACCTTTTTCATAGCAATCCCTCACAAAGTGATGTCTGATGTCGATGTGTTTGGTGGTTGAATGGGAAACTGGATTTTTGATGATATTTTCTGCTGCCTGGCTATCCAACACGAGTGGTGTCTTTAAGGCAGTGATACCAAAATCCAGTAACTGATTTTGAAGCCACAGGAGTTGGGCTGTACAGCTTGCAGCAGCAATGTATTCAGCTTCAGCAGTGGATGTTGAAACAGCTGCTTGCTTTTTGCTTTGCCATGAAACTAAGCAATCACCTAGAAACTGGCACCCTCCTTATGTGGACTTCCTTGTGGTGTTACATCCAGCAAAGTCACTGTCTGAAAATCCTGAAAGCTTGATATTCCCATTAGCTGGATACCAGATACCAAGTGTGGGAGCACTTTTTAGGTATCTGAATATCCTTTTTACAGCAATAAGATTGGATTTTCTAGGGGCTGATTGACTTCTTGCACAAACACATGTTGCAAACATGATGTCTGGCCTAGATGCAGTTAGGTACAAAAGAGACCCAATCATGCTTCTATAAAGAGTTTGGTCAATCAGCTCATCCTTTTCATCAGACATGACCAGCTTATTTGTTGCCATGGGTGTGCTGCATGGTTTACAATCATTCCTATCAAATTTGTTTAAAAGTTCTTTTGCATATTTGCTCTGATGAATGAAAGTTCCATTTTGCATTTGCTGAACTTGGAGACCAAGAAAGCATTGCAGCTCACCCATTGCACTCATTTCAAACTCAGCTGTCATGAGTTCCCTAAACTCTTCACACATTTTGTTGCATGTGCTTCCAAAAATAATGTCATCCACATAAATTTAGACAATCATTAAATCCTTTCCTCTCCATTTTAGAAACAGTGTTTTATCAATGGTACTTCTTTTGAAACCATTTGAGAGTAAAAAGGTGGAAAGAGTTTCATACCAGGCCCTTGGTGCTTGTTTCAGGCCATACAGGGCTTTGTTCAGCCTGTAGACATGATTTGGGTAAAATGGATCCTCAAAACCTCGAGGTTGACATACATACACCTCTTCTTGAATTGTACCATAGAGGAAAGCACTTTTGATATCCATTTGGAACAACTTCATGTTGTGGTTGACAGCAAAGGCCAGGAACAGTCTTATAGCTTCCAATCTTGCTACAGGGGCAAAAGTTTCATCATAGTCAATCCCCTCTTCCTGTCTGTAACCTTGAACCACAAGCCTGGCTTTATTCTTGACAACAATACCCCTTTCGTCAGTTTAGTTCTTGAAGACCCACTTTGTGACAATGGGACTAACCTCTTCTGGTAGTGGTACAAGCTCCCATACTTGTTGTGTTTTAAACTGTTGGAGCTCCTCTTACATGGCTTCTACCCAGCTGTTGTCTTTCAGTGCCTCTTGGTACTTGACTGGCTGATGGAGTGATAGAAAAGCAGCAAAAAGACAAATGTTTTGGGTTTGGCTTCTTGTGAGCACCCCTTCATTTATGTTGCCAATGATTTGATCAGGTGGATGAGATCTCAAGAAGATTAAATCTCTTTGGTATGGTATGATGGCATTTGTTGGTGAAGGCTGCAAATGTGTATCATCTGAGCTAACCACTGTTGGGGACTTTGATGATCCAGCAGTGGCTTCAAAAGGTGGTGGAATGGGAGGTAATGAAGTGGACACATGCTGACTTTTATCCATTGTTTGGGGACTTTTGTCAGCAGTGTTTGAGGATGTGGAAGCAGTGGTTGATGGGCTACTTTGGTCAACAACTGTTGAGGTAGCAGTGGTTGAGCTTTGACAGCTGTTTTGAACATCTGATGCTCTTCCCATTTTGGCAGATGTAACACCCCGAAAAAAAAATATAAAACTTTATATTAGGATTATAAAGTATAAATAAACGAGAATTTACTAACTAGGATTATTTAACCTAGTTAGTTACAAGACTAGAAATAGCTTGATAGGGTTAAAAGCTACTAAACAATATGTTGAACAAAGTTGAGGGGCTTAAATTGTAAGAATTGAAACTTGATTTTAATTAAACAATAAAACAAACCAAACACCCCCAAAAGGGGAGGTCTGGTCGCACAAGCAGAACAGGGGGCGATCCCCACTCTTCCAAAACCCTAAACTTCACTAAAGTTGCAAATTGAAGGCTTAATCCAACTTGAAATCGAAATTAAAGCATAGATTACTGATCCTCATCACAAGAGGATTACAAGGTATGTAAAATTTCATGAAAACAGTTAACTTGAATTTCTCATGTAATTGGGAAAATCTGAATTGTTAGTTGCATGTGTGTCTTATGATGATCTAGGAACAACTATAGTGTCTAAGGACAAACCCTAGACAAATACAAGTTGAAATCATGTTAAATTTTAGTGAAGATTGTGAACACCATTGTAGGTGATTAACGGGTTATTTGTAAATTGATGAACACTAGGATATTGGGTGTTGGTCTAGTGTAATTTGACAATTTTGAAGTGATTTCAGAAATTAGAAGCTAACAATCATGTAAAATGTTTGATTTATGTGAAATTAGGGCTAAATGATAAACTAGAGATGTGATGTTTAATCATGTAAAAATCTGCTCATGAAGTGTTTGTTGAAATGCCTCTATGAAGGCTTAAAATTGAAATTTCCAAGTTTAAACGCATAATCATGATGTTTGGTGTATTATGCGAATTATGATTTGAAGAGAGTTCTAAACATATGATAAATGAACTCTATAGGAACGGGCGCAGGAGCGTCAAGCGGACAAGCGGGTGGCGAACCACGTTTAAAAGGCCTACTTTGAAAGTACGTAACTTGATTGGTTACATTAAGCGAGTTGTTGATAAGTTTAGTAAATCTTATTGTTGAATTGAAATTTGCGTTGAATTCATATTGATTATGGTTGGAGTGTGAATCAATAGACTTAGTGTAGTCAATGAACCAATTGGTAGTCATCATAAGTGGATGGTTCCACAAGATGAGCCAACGGATCTATTAGTTGTGAAAATTGTAGTTTTAAGCGTTCTAGTAGTCGATAATGGCGATAATAATCACAAAGGCATTAAACCATGAAATTGGTAAGAAATGTGGGTGATGACAAGCCTCGGATGTTGGCATAAGGCGCCATAGGTTTATTAGTTAAATGGTAGTAAAATGTGTAAGGTTAGAATGGGTCGAATAATTACATAGAGACATATGGTCTTTCGGTCCGTAAATTAAATTTTTGTTATCATATTTATAATAATTATGTCGGTAATGAATTTACATACATATAGGAAGAAAAATCACTTAAAACGGACTTACGAGTCAAAAGATATGGCCAAACGAAGTTTAAAACTGGAAATTCCGGAGCTGGCAGCAAATGCAGCTCAATAAACACAACTTGCTGGAAAACCGTTCCTGCCGCGCCACGCGACAGGATCACCGACATACTCCGCGACACGCGGCAGGGTAACTTTTGAAAAATGTTTATTTTTATTATATTTTAATGCTAGGACTTGTTTATATTATACAAATTGTTGTCAAAACTAATATTTTGGGTGGTTTTGACCTTAGGCAATTTGGGAACTATCCGGATGGCAATCAAGTTAATGTTGAAGAACCGAACACTCATTTTGAATGCTTCCTCAATATCTTAACTTTTAATAGACAATGTTTACGGATTGTAAACAATTTGATTTGAAACTTTTGAATGTGTCCATTAGTCTTTAGTTGACTAAGGGCTTGATACTTTTGAATCTCACTTATGGAAACTTTGTCGTAACTTTAGACATCTTTATATAAAATCGTATGTAATATTATTAAATTCAACTGAAAAATTTAAGGGTGTTACAGCAGACCTTTGAGGGATGATGATTTCATACCCATAGTCTGGTGTTGAGTCCTCTGATGGACCTGCACTGTTAGTCTTGACAGCAGTATTTTCAAAAGTGAATTTATCAAGATCAAACAGATCTGCAGGATTTGCTGGAATTATCATTGATGAAAGTTCATTAAACTTTACATTCAAAGTCTCCTCCACTGCCTTGATCCGTGTATTAAACACTTTGTAGGCCTTGGCAGTGGTTGAGTATCCCAGATGATAACCACAATCAATTTTGGCTGCAAATTTTGAAATGGAATCTTTTAAGTTCAAAATAAAGCATGGGCAGCCAAACACCTTGAAGTATGAGATCAGTGGTTTGATTTTATACAGAATTTCATAAGCAGTCTTTTTGTGCCTGGGGTTTATTAAAACTCTGTTCTGGACATAGCAAGCAGTGTTTACTGCCTCTGCCCAGAAAGTTAATGGCAAACCTGAATCAGCAAGCATGGTTCTGGCAGCCTCACTCAAAGTTCTGTTCTTTCTTTCAACTACCCCATTTTGCTCTGGTGTTCTAGGGATGTTATACTGCCTTACAATCCCTTTCTTCACACAGAAGGCATCCAACTCCTTATTTTTAAATTTTTTGCCATTGTCACTCCTGAAGACTTTTACTGGAATGTCAAATTGCTTTTCAACCTGTGTCACAAAGTCTTGTAAAATGCCTGCATTCTCATCTTTTGAGTGTAAAAAGAAAGTCCATGTAAACCTAGAGAAGTCATCAACAATAACCAGACAATATCTTTTCTTTTTGAGACTAATGACTTGAACTGGACCAAACAAATCCATGTGTAGCATTTGTAGACACTGGGTTGTTTTGGACTCTTCAATGGACTTATAAGAACTTTTATGTTGTTTTCCTTTTAAACAGGAAATGCAATGTTCAGGACATGAAAACAATTTTTGTGGTAGGCCTCTTACCAAACCATTTTTTTGATATTTCAGTGATTATCTTAAGATTTGTGTGCCCCAGCCTTATGTGCCAAAGTTCTGTCTCTTTGTTAGAGGCAGGTGAGAACAAATAGGCATCAGCTCTGGGACACTCTTTTGACATAACAACAACATAAACATTGCCACTTCTTTGAGCAACAAGTTTTGTTTGACCAGTTTTTATTATTGCTTCAATCTTTTTGACCATTTCTGGTCCAACAATCCTACAACACTCCTTTGTGAAGATTGACCCATACCCCTTGTCACTCATTTGTGAAACACTTAGAAGGTTGAATTTCAGACTGTCTATCAGATTGACATTTTCAAATTTTACATTTCCAGATTGTACTGTACCAGACCCCAGAACTTTCCCTTTTCTTTTATTCCCAAAGGATATATCACCCCCTCCATATATTTTGAAATCTTTGACTAGGGCTTTACATCCAGTCATGTGCCTGGAGCCTCCACTATCAACATACCAAAGGCTATCTAAACAGGCAGAAGCTCCCTGCACATGAAGTAAAAGGATTAGTTCATTAGGGTTTCCAAAGCCAATAAGGCTTTGGATGGGGTCTCAACAGTGTCTGGGATGGATGCACATTGATGGACAGTGGTTAAGTCAGGGGTTTGGACAGTTTCAGTACTGTTTCTTGCTAACCACTGTTGGGGGTCTTGACCAATCACCTGTTGGTATCTAAAAGGATGCCTGTTCACTTTAGGTTTAGAGTGCCTTTTGTAGGCCTCATAAACGTGTGGAATCCTTTGGTAAGACTGTTTTTCCTTGCCTTTTCTGAACTGATTGGCACGGGGTGCATCAGTAACCTGAACATCTCTTTTGACAGATGTTTGGTTCAGCTGTTTGAACTGGCTCAAATAGTGGTTGGTTTTTGGTGAATTTGACAGATGATGTTGATGGACTCAAGGATGTTTTAGCAATGTACTCATTCTTTTTCACATCAAAGTTTTTGAGATACACACATGCTTGAGTTTTGTGGTTTGTTTTACCACAAACAATGCAGCTTTTAGCTGGAACAATGACACTTGTTTTGTTCAAATCATAAGCTTTTAAATGGAAACAGTCTTTTGTTAGATGATTCCTTTTCTCACATAATTCACAAAACAGGTTATTGATCTTTTCTTTCTTCTTTCTCTTTTCGGATTCCTTTGCAGCAGAGGTTTTAACCTCTGTTGGGATGTCCTTGAGAGGAATGACTTTAGCTTTTGGAGCTTTGACACCATCAGTTGATGTAAAGTCCATGGGCTTGAAATTTTCAAGAATATCACACTCATCAGACCATTTTGGTGTAAACTGATAATTTTCAAGCTCCTCAAAAGTAGAGGATCCCATTGGTCTGTCAAGTGTGATTTTGTTACCAAGTTTATCAGTGATTTTCACTTCTTGGCCATTCTTGTTTGTGGGGATGAACTTAGTTGTTACATCAGTGGTTTGAACAGATTTTTCAAAAGCAATGTTTTCATCATCATGTTTTCTATAACCAACACCAAATTTTACATTGCTTTTAATCTGTTTTTCAAGCATAACCTCATACCCTTTGCATGATTCCACCCATTTTTCACAGGTGATCTGGGTGGACTCCAACTCCTTTTTGCAAACTTGGTATTTTTCTACCATAGTTTGGAGTTGAGTTTTGGTTATGGTTATGGTTATGCTTTGCTCTTCTTTAAGACTGCTGATCTCTTTCTCTTTTTCAGTCAATTTTTTTTAAGTTCTTTTAAAGAACTTTCAAATTTGACTTCATCAGTTAAGATTTTATTCCGAAGGTTTTCATTTACCTCTTTGATGTTAGCAAAAGCAATAATGCAATTGTCAGAACACAGTTTTTCAAGAACTTGAGGAGATACCTTGGCAGCAGCCATCATTGCACAGTCACATTGATGATTTTCTTCATCATCAGTTCTTACTTCCTTCTCACCTGCTCTCTTTTCTTCCTCTTCTTCTTTGTCCTCTTTGGATCATGGGTCTGTCAATGGTTCAATCAGGGTTTCTGAATTTTCTCCCAGCAGTAATTCACCAGCAACTGCATTAACAACTGCTTCAGTCACCTCATCCATTGTTTCATCACTTAGCTGTTCACCTTCAGTTTCAATCCCCTCTGGTATTGACTCTAATGCCATCAAACAAAATTCATCATTAGAAGGTTCAATAGAAGCATAGAGTGCAAAATTTTCATCACCAAGCTCATCAGGCATGCTGCTCCAGTCAACAAAGCCTTGAGTGAAAAAGCTTTGCTGATCTGGTTGTACCACTGCTGGAGCAGCTGTTTGAGGTGCAACAGATTGCACTTGTGCCTGGGGGACAGGGGTTTGAATATACTGAATTTGTGGAACAGTAGTTTGGACATAATGCACAGGCACAGGAGCAGCGGCATAATGAGCAGTGTTAACATGAGTTGCAGGGGTATATTGGGTATAGTGCACTGTGCTTTAATTTTGAGGTCTAGGGTTTGAGCTAGGATGAGTGATTATAGGAGCAGTAGTTCGACTCCTGCATTCCCTAGTGAAATGACCTAGCCTATTGCACTTATAACACTTGATTTCCGATTTATCCAACCCATGTAAACCTGGGAATTTTCGCCCTGTTCTTTTGTAGAATTTGCTAGTTCTAACACTGAGCAAAGCCAATTGGTGCAAGATGTCCATTTCTTCTAAGTCAGTGGGATCAAAATGTTGTAAATCATTGAGTTCAAAGCACAAATTATCTGACATCTGGTTTTCAGTGTTTGCAGTAAAAGCATAATTTGCAGAGTGAGGATCAGGGTTGGTAAAGTTACCACCAGCTGTTATATCAATGAAATGATCATAACCCTGTTCCTTACTACTGCTACAAGATTCTTCCTGACCAAGAAGAGCTATGCTACCTGTTGGTGCACGGAATGTCTGTTGACTACGTCTGCATTAAGTCTTAAGTCAAGATAGGTCAACATAGGAGCTTGATAGTTAGAATTAGGGTTTTATGTTGAGATTTCGCTCATATGTACATGTTGGTAGTGATTTCGCTTATTAGGACATTAGGGGGTTTCGCTCATAGGGTTATCTGGTGATTTCGCTTATTCAGACACATGGGGTTTCGCTTATATGTCATGACATATAAGCGAAATTAGTTGGGCTATAAATACCCTGATGTGTGTCTCATTTGTAACCATTGGAGCGGAACCTAGTCATGCTTGTGGTGATGAAATTTTGTCAAATTGTAATCAGAAAGCATAAATAGAGAAGAATTTGAAAGAGAAAAGCTGTTGTTACTTCATTTACGTTGATTCCGCCTTTGTACACAAAGATGAACTGCCTCTTCAAATTGTATCAGAGCTCAGGACGAGGAGTTCATACTACTACAGCTTGATTCTACAGAATTCTCTAATTTCTACTCACTTTCTCTCATACATTTTCGATTTGAACTGGTTTCTACGGTTGAAATGACCTGATTTTTTAGTATAACGTGTAAAACATACAATTAACAAACCCTAGAAAGATTCAGGTTAAAACACGGCTTAAAAATGGTAAAAATTGGGTAAAAACCAGGTTTCGCTTATTCGAACAAGTTAGTTCCACTTATTCGTACATTGTGGTTCCACTCATTCGTACATTGTTGTTCCACCATTCGTACATTGTAGTTCCACTTATTTGTACACTGATAGTTCCACTTATTCGGACATTGCCTATTTCGCTTATTTGGACAAATGTGATTTCGCTTATCTGAACATAATATTTCGCTTATCAGTCACAATAACTGATTTCGCTTATCAGTCATTGACTGATTTCGTTTATTGTGACAAATTGGTGTTTTCGTTTTTGTGACACTAATATTTCGCTTATTTGTCACTTTTAGACTGATTTCGCTTATCAGTCACATAAACTAATACTTAGTTGTTTGTTTGTTTGCAGGAGATTTGAAGTATTTTACAAGGGGCAAATATCAAGAAGAAGATTTAAAATGTCAGGAGATAGTGCTCAGGATAGATGGTGGAAAAATGATTATGCAAGATGGGAAATCGAAAAATTCAGAGAACCATTCAAAGAAGCCCAAAGAGCAAAACGATGGAATGATGATTTGGAATGTTACATGGATCCACGGGGGTAATCCAGTTGTTGACCCATCAAAAGTGGATTTCGAAGCTGTAACAAATTTGATTCCAAGGCAAGCTACTTTCAACACACGAAGGTTATCTGATAAAGCATATCTGCCTGATTTGGAGAAGAAGATAAGAGAGGTTTGTGAAGCAAGTCTACTGAAGGTGGTAGAAATGAAGAAGCGAAAAGAAGAAGAATTGAAAAAGGTGGTTGAAGATTTGAAGAAGATAGCTTTAGAGGAAGTCAAAGTGGAAACAGTAAAAACTAAGAAAGAGAAAGAAGATGTTGCTGAAAAACAGCAGGGTTTTGAAGAAGTAATTTCAAAGAAAGAAGAATCTGAAAAGTCTGTATCTGTGAAATCTGAACCAGTGATTAAGAAAGAGATTGCAGAAGACACATCAGTCTTTGAGATTGTTCAGAAGGAGAAGAAACAGACTGAAGATATTCAAACTTTGAAAGATGAAAAGAAAGCTGATGATGAACAGATTTTGGAGTTTCGCTTGAAATGCGAAAAACTAAAATCTGAAAACGACAAACTTTTGAAGAATATTGAGAGTTTGTCATTAGAAAACAAAAATTTTAAAGAAAAAGAAAATGTTTTTGAAAATGAAAAATTAAAAATTGAAAAAGTTTTTCAAAGTCAAATGAAGGTTTTAGAAGATGAAAAATCTTTTATTTTTAAAAATAATCTTGAAAAACATATTGAAATCAACTCTCATCTTCAGAAAATCATTCGGCTTGAAAATGAAGCTGAAATTGCTCGAAATAAAATTACCGAGCTTGAGAATAAATTGAAAGGTTTTGTGACTTCTGCACCATATGTGTGTTCAAAAACCAATCAATGCTATTCCAATAAGTGACAATGTCACAAATTTTGACAAAGTTAAAATTGAAAATTGTGATGAAATATCTGATGATGAAAAAGAAAAAGAAAAGAAAAGAAAAATATTTTTAGATTTACAAGAAAAATTTCAAAATAATGTTTTGCAATCTACTGATATAGGTGAATGCTCAAAGCAAAAACCTGTTAAGAAGAATGTAGAACAGAAACAAAAAGATAAAAATTTGAAAGACTTCAAAATTGAAAATAAAAGCTCATCAGATAAGTCATCCAATCATTATGAAAAATTAAAAAAATTTAAAAATAAAAACTCACAAAATGTTGGTAATAAGTGGTGCAGGTTTGACCACAGTGCTTCAAAGCCAAAACCAGTTTTCAAGAAGAGTGATGATTACCACAAAGCCAGACAATGTTATGATCTAAGCATATGGTGTGAAAGTGGTGAATGGTACGATAACAGAGTGTGCTACACCTGTGGTGTGAGAGGACACATTACTGTTAACTGCCAGAATTGGAGTTATGAGACAAGAAGATGTTATAATTGTCAAATCAGAGGTCATATTGCCAGAGATTGCCCAAGGAGATCAAATGAAATATTGAGGGTTAATTCTCATAAATTGACAAAGAAACCAGTTAACGTCAAGCCCCATGAACAGAAGGTTCTAAAACCTAAAGTTCAAGATCAGATAATTCAAGAAAAGAAAGTTAAACTTTCACAGGGGTAGAAAGACAGACTGCGAAAGAAAAGGAAGAAGGCGAGAGAGTATCTGGAGAAGATTTTGTCCTCGGGTTCACCGGACAGATTAAATAAAAGTTCTGATGAATCAACTCATTCGACTGCAAAGCCAAGCAACTTGAATTCTTCAGATGCAAATCTGAGGATAAAAGAGAAAAAGGAGAAAAAGAAAGTTGTCAGCGATGAATATGGCTCATCAAAGTCAGACAAGCCACAATCAGGCAATGAATCTGACAGGTCAAAGTCAGACAAGCCATGTGCAGGCAATGATTCTGGTTTGTTAAAGCCAGAAGAGCCCGTTGTTGAGGTAAAATTTGAGAATTCAGGTTTAACAATGGATGATGCAAAATTTCCACCATTGTTGAACAAGAATTCAAAATCATCCAAGGACAGTCAAGCTTGGGTGAAACTATTCAAATAGAAAAACCTGACTTGTCGGAGTTCCCAGGTTGGTAAGCGTGGAACATGAATCGGCACATTTCTTGAGAAATTTCACTCTAGTGATTTTTCGCCTTACATGTGGTAAATCAGGGACATTAAGTTGTACTTGATTTCCTACAAGTGTTTGTGTTGATAGAATCTTGAACTGTTAAATTTTTCAAAATGGTTAAAGGAGAACAAAGTGATGAAGTAATCCCCTAACCAACAAGTGGTTTGTTAATTCAACAAAACTAATTTTCCGAAAGAAACATTTGATTAAAACAAACTTAAGTGTTTTGAAATCACAATGGGAAAATAGTTTGTTGTCAGGGGGAGTTCTGATTGTTTATGCCAAATGGATGGCGAATTGAAGTAATTCGATATCGGTTGTCAGTTTGTTTTCAAATTTTCCTTGAAAATCAAAATTGAAACATATTTTGATTTTAGGGGGAGAAAAATTTTGAAAAAAATAGAAAATTTGAAAATGCCAAAAACATTGAAAAAGCAAAAATGAGTTTTGTTGTGAAAAAGAGGAAATGATAGTAAATCAGTGAACTATCACAGCATGCTAAAGATATGAAATGTCAAATGTGATAAACGGCTTCACTAATGATGTGTCGATAGGTTTTCGCACATTTAGTAGATTTATTCGGGATATAAACCTAAAATTTCAAACTTGTGAAATTCGTGGGGAACACTACTTTGATATATAGGTAACCCCTGAAATCTAGTTTGAAAGGTCTCTTATTCTGATATACTAGGTTTTTATACTCAATGACGTCTGGGGTATTATTCCGGGACTTCTGCTGAATGGAAGTTCTGACCTAGTCCTTGGATAATACTTTTCACAAGTACTTGAAACATAGCATAAACCCTCAGCATGCAGATGAAACAATAAAATTGATAGTCGCTGCTGTTGTAGCTAAAAGATCCTCTAAAGGGGACATACCGTAAAGTCGAAGCTGATATCTCTCTGCGTATACGGAAGTATCGACCTGAGATCCCTCAGCCCTCGCATTACCTAATTTATGTACAGATATCATTGTAGTATACTCACCTGTAAGACTGAATATTGGGATTCTGGATACGGGAGTATATTCAAGAGGTGGGACACATGAATGAGCTAAGTTCATAATACATCTAAATCGTATCCTGATTAAATTGAAATTTGTGTGAAGATTTAAGATGGATCAGTATATCGACAATCAAGGTGAATCGTTTAGAACTTAAAATGATTAAAGCTTAACGGTGCTAGTGATTGGTCTCATAAACTGATATGATCCTCTTACACAAACTCACAAAATATTGTTTGTATATATTTGTTTACTGCATTTCATTCAAAAACAAAAATCCAAAAAGATTTTCGGAGTGTTTTAGCATAAAATTTTGAAAAATTCAAAAAGATTTTCGACAACTGATGTTGAAGAGTTGATTTTCAAAATTCCAAGTGCTAAACTTGATGAACTACATTGGATTGGGAGAATATGTTGAAAATTTTGAATGTCATATACAAATGTTTTGAAAGATTGTGTGGTTATTTAATCAAGGCCATTCATTTGAACTTGATATAACTAGTATGATTGTTGAATAAATGATGTCTACCAGTAAGTTTATTAAATTCAATTGTTATAAATTTGTGAAACTTATGTTGAGGTAGATGATGTGCAGGTTAAACAGGTTTTGGACTTCATCATTCCCACGGAAGCTAAATGTCAAAGCTTGAACCAGATCAAGACCTCAGATTCTAGCATATTGAGAGGGGGAGTATGTGAAATGGGGAGTCTGGATCAACAATCAAGGGGAAGTTTGAAGATGGAGCTAGGATAAGATCCTGAACTTGTGAAGATAGAGCCAGTGATGAGATCCTGGTGTAATAGTCAAAGTGTGAATCTGATCAAGAGAGTGATGGATGCTTACAATGTTACAATCTGAATGAAAAGGTAAAATGCCCAAGACTGAAGACTCGGAGCTGAAGACTTCGTCAACATCCAAGGGGGAGTCTGTTGGTGCACGGAATGTCTGTTGACTACGTCTGCATTAAGTCTTAGGTCAAGATAGGTCAACATAGGAGCTTGATAGTTAGAATTAGGGTTTTATGTTGAGATTTCGCTCATATGTACATGTTGGTAGTGATTTCGCTTATTAGGACATTAGGGGGTTTCGCTCATAGGGTTATCTGGTGATTTTGCTTATTCAGACACATGGGGTTTCGCTTATATGTCATGACATATAAGCGAAATCAGTTGGGCTATAAATACCCTGATGTGTGTCTCATTTGCAACCATTGGAGCGGAACCTAGTCATGCTTGTGGTGATGAAACTCTGTCAAATTGTAATCAGAAAGCATCAATAGAGAAGAATTTGAAAGAGAAAAGCTGTTGTTACTTTGTATACACTGATTTTGCCTTTGTACACAAAGATGAACTGCCTTGACTGACTTTTCAGGGTCGCAAACCGGTCCAACACTACTGAATGAATAATCATCAGTAGCTTTTCCAGACTCTTGCAACTTCTTTTTCTGGTTCAACTCCCTTTCATAGGTCAGGAGTCTACCATGAAGTTGGGTCAGGGTCAGATCTTTGAATTCAACAGAGTTTATAGTCACAAATTCAATTGTGTCCCATTTATCAGGTAGCGATCTAAGAAACCTGCTATTTTGGGTTGATTTTGGAAATTCAACCTTAACAAGCCTTAGCTCACTGATGAGACAACTAAAACGTTCAAACTGTTGGGTCAATGTTTCACCCATAATGTGACAGAAGGTTTCATACTGCTGATTCAGAATTTCCCTATTGTTTTCAATAACTTCTTTGGTTCCCCCAAACTGTTCCTTCAATGCATCCCATAGCTCTTTGGCACTGTTACAATGTAACAGTCCAGCATAGATCTCATTTGGTAATGCAGATGCTATGATGCTAAATGCTTTCGCATCGAGTTCGAACTTCTGAAAATCAGTTTCAATATAGTTTTCATAAGGTTTTGGTACGAACTTCTTTGGATCCTCAGCACTTGGCACCATAGGAACATGGGGACCAAAAACAACAGACCTCCAACATCCAGTGTTCTGTTGAGCAAGGATGTGTCCCATCATTCGCTCCCAGATGTTGTATTCACTACGTTTAAGCATGGGTGGTTTAAAAAGTGAGCCAACATTATTCTTATCATCTTGTGATTGTGACGTCATCCTGGTTGTTTTACAGACACTGATTAATCAACTTTAATGGTGATTAAACCTTGCTCTGTTTTTCAACAAAAACGAACAAACTATCGATATCAACGATTTTGAGCTGAACTATTTATGTGAAAATGATTGTTAAATCAAATTTGACTGTCCTAGCTCTGATACCAATTGTTGGATCTGAGTTTGGTTTTGATTGTATTTTACGTTTGAAATTAAGATGGAAATGAGTGAGTTGTGCAGCGGAATTAAGATGGAAACAAACTTTGCATACAATCAAGCGAGAGTATTGCTTTAATCAAACATTTTTCACAATGAACCGAAAGATTGAATTTATTTCAATTACGATTACAATTGCAATGATTGAATACAAACTCCCCCTCAGCCAGAGCTCAGTGTTTGTTCGTGCAGAGAAGACGATGTTGCAAAGAGCTAATAGAACAGTACAGAGCACTGTTCTATTTATAGGCACTAGCAAACCATTGGGCATCTTAGCTGACGTCACCATGAAAGTGACATCTAACCTCCTAACAATCTCTAACTCTGATCTATACAAACACTGCTATACTAACTACTGCTTATTACATTACATTACATAAAGACAGAATAAACAACTGCTGCATCCCTCCACTGCTGTGAACCCAGCAGTACTTGTCCGGATCAGCAGTGCTTGACTCAAGTCAGTAGATTGAACAGCAGAGCTTTAGTCTTTCATGAGGTCTTCACTTGAGCAGCAGTTTGACGGTCAGTAGCTTGTACGATCAGTAGATAGGAGGTCAGCAGATGTTGAAACCACATTCAAGGGGAGAGACTTGTATGTAACATCTGCTTATTCTGGATCCACTGTCCTGATCCAGTTTTGGCTTTAATTATCTGTTCCTCTGATAGGGTTCAATCCCAACAAAATCGCTACTTTTCGAAGCAAAAAAAAAATTAATTTTTTTTTTTTCAAAATTTTTTTTTTTTGCTACTAAAAGTAGCGATTTTAACATAAAAAATATTAAAAAAAAATTTTGATTTTTTTTTATTTTTTTAGGTTTTTTGGGGGTTTAGTTTTTAGCATTTTAGCTTTGGGGGGGGGGGGGGTTAGGTTTTTGGGGGGGTGAGGAGGGGGGTAGTGTTTTGGTCAAAAATTACCGAAGGAATTTAGTGATCAAATTAGTTAAGTGAGGTAGTGTGCTAAAATTATGTGTGGGAAATATGTTAACCAAGTTAGTTATAAAAACAGTTTCAGGATACGGCTCAAGATATAGAGTTGTATCTATGATCAAACAATGAGTAGAAAAGTAAAGGTTGACACGTGATGTATGAGGAAAGCCCTTGATCAATCTAGATCGCCGGCACAAAACCTCGGGAGTTGACAATCGCAGCTGCCTTGTTCTTCTATTGCTTCAAATATCAGGATATAGTGCAGGATGTGGTGCGGATCAACTAGGTGTTACAATGTAATTCGATTACAAGTGTTTGTGTGTAGTGAATGTTGAAAGTTAGAAAGCAAAAGTGTTTGAGAGTGTGTGAAAGTTGCGTTGTGCATTAATCTGATCCGCCCCCATCTATTTATAGTAAAACAAATGTAACAAACTATCCTAAATAACCGGGATCCAGCGAATATTCCTCAGTCGAACGTTGTAGACCAAGTCTTTCGGGTTCAACGTCTCTCCCATAACAAATACGCCCGAGTCTTGAGGAAATGAAGTCCATTTGACCGTTGGCAAGTCCCAGTCTTTAACCTGCACGTGATTAATTCGATCAATCCTTAGGATATCGCCCAAGATGTTAGCAATATCCTCGTCCAGCATCCTGGTCACAAATAAACAATAAAAGCAGGATATTGGTCAAGATATGTATGCTTAGAAAATGACCCATAACAATTGTCCCCAAAATATATCGGTTGGTATACCAATCCAACAGATATATTTTAAAAGTTTTATCCCGTAACTTAAGGCAATCAATACGACTAGACCCTTGAAATAACAGTGGTGCAACTTCCAAAGCGTTATTTACTCTTTACCCCCCTACATTCAGCCTATATTAACCGAGGGACTTCTCATTATGATTATCTTTATCTTCAACTGAATATCAGGTACTTTCTCTCTCTCTTTTCTATTTTCCTTGTTTACATCTCCTTTTACGATTGTGATCCTTCATGGCGACCCGCACCAGGTCACAAATGGCGGACTCTGTTTCCCCCTTCCATAAACAAAATTTGCTTAAGAAACCTTCAAAAGAAGTGTGTTCTTTCGACAATTCCGATATCGCGGCCCTACGAGCTTCCGGTGCCTTTCCCGCCGGGACAATCTTCCGTCCATTCGACCGAGAGGTCCGATCGGACTTTTGTTCCGACGAATGGGTCTGCTTTTTTGCCTATCCTTTCTCTATAGGACTCCAATACCCGTTTTCACCTTTTATTTCTCGTTTTTTTGAACTTACCGGCCTTAGCTTTGCCCAAATCATGCCCATGGTTTGGCGCGTATTAGTCACCTTGGAAGGAATTAAGGCTCATCACATGCCCGACCTGTGCATCGAGGATTTGCCGATGGCTTACCGTTTAAGATCTCATGGTTCCAGCTGATTCATTCTATTCTCTATTTCCAAAGACCCTCTCATCCTCAAGGCTACCAAGAATGAGGATAAGTGGACAAGAAAATTCTTTTTTGTGAAAAGAGACTCCATTGATAAGGGTTTCGACCTTCCTAAAAGATGGTTGACTTCCGGTAGGATTTAGGGTTTTAGGAATATCCCCAATCATATCCCGAACCTCCATCCTGAACCGACATCCTGATGTGTTTATTTCTTTTCTTGCAGCAAACTTTAAAGAACTAGCTCCCCCTAGTGCTGAATCGGAAGGAAGAATAAAAGAGATCTACAAGCTTCCAGAGGGTGAAAGAACCTTTAACCTGCTACTCACAAGCTCAAGTCAAAGATCGAGTTCCAACATGTCTGGTAAGCATATTTTCAGGAATTATTTTTACTATTTTATTGTATAGAGATATAACAAGTCTAAAACATCTTCCCTTGTGCAGTGCCAGTTATTAACCTCGAAGGCTTCCAACTCGACGAGTTGGATAGCTACTCTAGCCTCGCGCTTACCAAGCAAGAATCCAATCCAAAGTCATCCGTCACACCAAAGCCTACCAGCTCGAAGACCACCACCGCTCCCAAAGCTCCTCCGGCATCCCGAACCCGGGCTTCTAGTTCCCGAAAGAGAAAAGAAGTTGAACCTCCCGTTACACCTCACGTGTTTCCATTCGAGAACCACGGGTTTATAGAATCCAGCAAATTCATGACCGGCTTCCTTAACCAGGTTAGTATCCTGACTCGTATCCTGCATCATATGCTAAATAGAAATGTACATTTAGAACAACACCTGTTTCTTTACCTTGCAGGGCCTTAAACGCCTGGTATTCCTTTATGAGGACACATGTGGTTTAAATGTCATGCTAGAAAGAAAACTAAAGAAGGCTGAAGCTACCATCACGGATCAAGCAGCAATCGCCACCGCCAAGACTAAACACTACGAAGCTAAGTATAAAGCCATGGCTCAAGACCACCAGGCTGCCATCCAAAAGATCACCCAAGAGGCTCAAGCTAAGTCCGACGCGGCCCAGGTTCAGCATGAACAAGATATGGCTTCATACCGGGAGAGCCTTAAGAATTCAGTCATCATCTCCCTCCTCCAGGCCAGACTGAAAATGGCTTACGAGGCTAGGGCTCTGGGCGTCGAATGCCCCTCATGGAACATCAAAGCCTGGGAGATGAAATTGAAAGATCTTGGCGGCAATCCTGTGGAGCCCCCTTCCAAACCTGTCGCAGAGGAGCCCACCAAGGTAACTAAAAGGTGGACGATGCTGGAGCTTCATAGGATGCTGGTGGTGACTCCGGAGAAAATGCTGATGGAGAGGATGCTGCTGATGATGCTGAGAGGAATGCTGGAAAGGATACTGGTGGAGATGTCACGATGAAGGGGGGAGCTGACCCTTAAATGCAGCGATGTGGGCGATGATGGATATATGTGCTAAGGCCGGAGCCCACTTTTTAAAATTTCATGGTTATGGTCTGTAAAACAATTTACGTTTCCTGTCTTCGAACATTTTATATTTCCTGCATTAGAACAATACGATAACCAAAGGTGGATGGGTCCTAGGTTTTAGGATGAAGCCCTTGGTCATCGGTTAGTATAATCTGTTTTGAATATCGTAACGGTTGAAGGTGGACAGGTTTCGTTTTGAGATAAAACCTTCAACCGTTATGTAGGTATGGTAAAAACTAAACGTGCTTTTTGGCGGATGGGCCTTGGTTTGAGGTGAAACCAAAAGCACAACTTTTGACTTGTTAATAATATAACTATCTCTTGACTTATTTGTTGTTGCCTTTCAATTTCTGTCATGCACTACTTAATGTAATTCTTTGCTTTGTAAAAATTTTGTATTGTTATCTTTTGAAAATATCCTGATCAATATACTCAGTGATATATATTACCAAAACTTTTATTAAATAGAATTTCTAAAAATTCAATCACCTTCAGAGAAAGTTAAAAGATAACCTATTATGACGGTACTTGCTTAATTAAAGTTTCAAACTAGTACCAGTTTCATATATCTTAATCAAATATCCTGAAAAGTATTTTGAAAATATATTTTGAGAATATATCCCGAGAATTTATCCTAATCAGGATATTTAACCTTTTACCAAACATAGTATTGTCAAAAACTTAAACGATGTTTACAAAGGAAAGATCATACCAGGAATAGGGTATAACCCTATTATCAAACCTCAGTCCCTTTGCAACTTTTCCAATGAATATGTCCCCTGTCTGAGACACTTAGTGCATTAATTTCGAGCCTTATCCTTTGAGCTTTACATCATTGCCTTAGTAGGAATGTCCCCTGTGTACAATGTGTTCAAATACTCAGAAATCTTCTGGATATCAGTTCCCGTTGTATAGACAATTTTTCATGTTACAGGGGTAAAACCCAAGAATGTACTGGAAATAAATCCCTTGAATTCTGGGGAAATCCCAAATTTTCGTGCGCTACAGGCGGGAGTGTATAAACTCCAAGACTTAGAAAGGTGAAAACCTTTAAACCTTAGAGAGTATGAAAATACCCTTTCGTGAGAGAGGGTGATCAATCCTCATATACCTTTAGGATTCAGGATATAGCCAATAGTAACGAAATTGTCAGCCACTTTTACATGGACTGGTCCCGCCACCTTGAACTATTCCCGAATAACTTGCGCTCTAGGCGGGGTGTTTAAACCCAATTCGGAAGAAAGGTGAATACCTTTAAACCTGTGAAGGGATCGGGATCCCTAATACGTGAAAGAGGGGGCCAATCCTCTAATCTTCCGAAGTATCCTGAGTCCTGGAGCTATATCCTGAAGCATATACTGCAAAACATCCTTAAACTAAAGTGGGTGTTAGCTTGGCTAACACCCCTCTGATGCTTAAGTTAGTATTGGGTTTCAAAGAACAATTCAAATCAAGCATATTTAAAAGAGATAGAATTCATACCATCTTGAGATAGAAATTACATTCTATTCTTACTTGAAATAGAGCTTTAAGCGTATTGCATTCCAGGATCTCGGTAGCATATCCCCTTCCATATTCTTGAGTCTATATGCTCCTTTCCCTGCTTCTGACTCAACTTCATATGGTCCTTCCCATTTTGGAGCTAGCTTGCCATCGGCAGGATTAATGGTATTTTGAAAAGCCGTTCTTAGCACCCAATCACCAACTCGAAATCTCCTAGTCCTTATATTCTTGTTATATGCTCTGGATATTCTTTGTTGATATGCGGCCATCCTTAGCCTTGCTGCATCCCTTTTTTCATCTATAGTATCCAAATCCTAACATAAGGCTTCAGGATTCTGTTCAGGATCCCGTAGGATAGATCTTGCAGTAGGTATCGCCATTTCCGTTGGAATCGTTGCTTCTGCTCCAAATACCAAGGAAAATGGGGTTTGGCCTATTGCATTCTTTATTGTTGTCCTATCAGCCCACAAAACAAAGGGTAATTCTTCTGCCCATCTTCCTTTTTTGGCTCCAAGTCTCTTCTTTAAGTTATTGACAATTATCTTGTTTGAGGATTCTGCTTGTCCATGCGCTTGAGGATGTACCGGAGTAGATGTTATCATTTTGATTCCCCAACTCTTGCAAAAGTCAGTAGTTCTCTTGCTTATAAACTGAGAACCATTGTCACAGATTATATCGGTTGGTACTCCGAATCTGGTCAGGATATTTCTCTTTATGAAGGATACTACTTCTTGATCCCTGACTTGTACAAATACCTCGGCTTCAACCCATTTGGAGAAATAATCTGTCATTGCCAACATAAAAACCTTCCCTCCTGGAGCCTTTGGAAGCTTTCCCACTATATCCATACCCCACTTCATAAATGGCCAAGGGGAAACAATAGGATACAGCGGTTCAGCAGGCTGATGTAATATGTTACTATGTCTTTGACATGCATCACATCTTCGAGCATATTCTGCGGCATCTTTTCTCATTATCGGCCAATAATATCCTGTTCTTAATACTTTTGAGAATAATGACCTGCCCCCAGTATGGTTACCACAATCCCCTTCATGTAAATCCTGAAGTACTTCTTTGGCTTCAGGATCCTCCAAACACCTCAAATACGGTCCTGCAAGAGATTTCTTGTATAAAACATTATTTATAATAGTGAATCGTGATACCTTCATCCTAAATGCCTTAGGATTTTCATTTCCGGGGATGTGTCGTTCCTTGAGATATCTCACGATTGGAGCCGTCCAGGATTCAGGATCCTTTTCAGGATACTTTGCTCCAGGATCCTGAATAGCCGCTACTTCTTTATCCTGAGGATTCGTTGCAGGATATAAGACTTGTAATATTGGTATTTGGGTCCCTTCTGGTATCCTGATCAATGATCCCAAATTTGCTAAGGCATCTGCTTCAGCATTATCCTCCCTTGGTACATGTTCAAGTGTAAAAACATCGAAATATCCTGCTAATTTTTTGAGAATATCGAGATATTCGATTAATTTCTCACCCTTAACCGCATAGGATCCATTAAAATGGTTAGTAATTAACAAGGAGTCAACATATACTTGCAAATTCTTGATACTCATATTCTTAGCCAACTATAATCCTCTAATTAAAGCTTCATATTTTGCCTCATTATTAGTAGCAGGGAATTCACACCTAATAGCCTGGGGTAATATGTCCCCCTGTGGCGATTTTAGTAGTATTCCCAATCCTACTCCTCTTACATTAGATGCACCATCAGTATATAATGTCCAGGATCCTGAGGATTCTCCTAACTGTTGAACTTCTAGGTCTACCTCATCCTGAATATCACTACTGAAATCAGCCACAAAGTCAGCTAAAGCCTGAGACTTAATGGCATTTCTAGGTTCATATACCAAATCATAAGCACTTAACTTTACTGACCACTTGGCCATCCTGCCTGACATCTCTGGTTTCCTAAGCACATTTTTGACAGGATAATTTGTTTTAACATGGATCCTATGTGTCTCAAAATAATGTCTAAGCTTTGTCGATGCCATAACTAGAGCTAATATCAATTTTTCTAAATGAGAATACCTAGTTTCAGCATCTAACAAACTTTTACTAACATAATAAACAGGATAGTGCTGACCTTCACGGTCCTTTATAAGAACGGCACTTACAGCATTCCCTGATACAGTGAGGTATAGGGATAGTGGTTCACCATTTTCAGGCTTCATCAATAGAGGTGCAGTTGAGAGATATCGCTTCAAATCCTGCAAGGCTGCTTCATGCTTTGCTCCCCATTCAAATTTCTAATTCTTCTTGAGGATATCATAGAATTCCTTGCATTTTTCTGAGGATCTTGAAATAAATCTGTTCAAAGCTGCTACTCGGCCTGTTAACCGTTGAACGTCCTTCATATTCGAGGGTGATTTTATATCCAGGATAGCTTTAATCTGCTCTGGGCTTGCCTCTATCCCCCTTTTCGTCACCATATATCCTAGAAACTTTCCTGCTCCCACTCCGAAATGGCACTTAGCAGGATTCAGCTTCATGTTATACTGATCCAGGATATCAAATGCTCCCTTGATATCCTAGAGGTGATCCTCAGCCTTTTTAGATTTCACCACCATATCGTCAATATATACCTCCATGGTGCCCCCCAGCTTATCTTTGAACATCATGTTCACTAATCTCTGGTATGTTGCACCTGCATTTTTCAAACCGAAAGGCATAGCAGTATAGCAATATATACCTGTTGGTGTCATGAAAGCAGTATCCTCCTGGTCCGAAGGCTCCATTTGAATCTGCTGAAATCCTGAGGATGCGTCCATGAACGTTAACATTTCATGCCCAGCAGTAGCATCCACCATTGCATCGATATGAGGAAGGGGGAATGGGTCTTTAGGACAAGCCTTATTCAAGTCTGTGTAATCTACACAGACTCTCCATTTCCCATTTTTCTTCTGCACTACGACCACATTCGCCAACCATCTTGGGAACTTGACTTCTCTGATCATTTTGGACTTTAACAATCTTTCAACTTCCTCTTGGATGATTATATTCCGCTCAGGAGCAAACTTCCTTCTTTTTTGCTGAACAGGCTTGAACGACCTGTCAATTCCAAGCTTGTGAGTAATAATGTCTTTGGATATACCTGTCATATCCTCATGACTCCATGCAAACGTTGACATCCTGCACTTCAAAAAGTCAGTCAATTGTTTTTCAATATCCCGAGGGATATTGGTTCCTACGAGCACCGAGATATCAGGATTATCCTGATCCAGGATAACTTTCTTCACATCCTGCTCCGAAGCTTCCAAGGTATCCCGGGCCCGCATCTTTAATTGCTATGCTGGATTAGGCTTGGTCGAGGATTTCATTGTGGATGTGTAGCATTCCTTCGCCTCCTGCTGATAACTATCAACTTTGACGACCCCCCAAGGGGTTGGAATCTTGATGCATTGGTGGTAAGTCGAAGGCACAGCCTTCATGTCATGGATCCATGGCCTGCCTAGTATGATGTTATAGCAGGATAAGGAGTCCATCACACAGAAGCGTTGTATTGAGTTGACCCCTTCAACGTATACTGGTAATTTTATCTCTCCTACAGTATTTCTAGCTTCTCCACTGAAACCGACGAGCACAGTGGACTTCGAAGTAATGTCCATCGGAGATACATTCATCCTTTTCAATGTTTCCAGCTGAATTATATTGACAGAACTACCGTTGTCCACCAATATCCTGCGTACAAAATGGTTAGCCACGTATAATGTTATTACCAAAGCATCATGGTGAGGATCCTGAACAGTATCCCTGTCATCACTATCGAAAGTGATCACTTTATCAGTTGTGAGGGTAGTCATCCTGACTGGTTTGTCTCCCCTTTCACTCTTAGCTTCCTTTGCATGTCTCTTAGCCGCCGAATACGAAGTCCCACAAATGTCAGATCCTCCTGAAATAAAGTTAATTATCTTGGCATCTGCTGGGGGTGATGCTGCTCGTTCAGGATCCTTCTCGGGACCCTGCCCTTTATTCTTCTTTCTTCCCAGCAAGTCCTTCAGATACCCTTTGCTTAACAGGTAACTTATTTCTTTCCTTAAAGCAATGCAATCCTCGGTCATATGTCCGAAGTCTTCATGGAAGGCACACCATTTGGATTTATCCTTCCAATCAGCTTTCTGCTGGTTCTTTCGAGGCCACCTAGCTTTGTCCCCTAAACCCTGCATAGCATACATTAACTCAGGTATATTAACAGAAAAGCAGTATTCAGATAAGTCATGATATTCTTCGGGATCCTCGTCTTCAACAGCGTTCACTTTCTTGTTATCATTTCTGCCATATGGCTTGGAGCGATATGGCTTATATGAGGATTCTGATTTCCTGTTAGTTGATTCATAGGTTGAGGTAGAATTCATCCTCTCCTGCATCTTCTTGTCATCTTCCAAACGGATATATCTCGAAGCCCTGTTACGAGCTTCGTCGAGATTCCTGCAGGGATTCATTACATGATCCTGATAAAACTGAGAATCCTTTTGTAACCCCATCTTAAAAGCTTGCACAGCTGTTGCGACATCAAGATGTGGGATATCCAAGGATTCTCGACTGAATTTGTTCACATAATCCCTCAAGGATTCCTGAGGCCCTTGAGTTATCCTGTAAAGATCACTGGTTAGTTTCTCAAAACTCCGGCTACAAGAAAACTTACTATTAAATAAATTAACCAAATGAGCAAACGAAGTAATTGAGTGAGGAGGAACATTTAATAGCCATTTTAAGGCTGATCCTGTCAGGGTAGATCCAAAACCCTTGCACAAGCATGCTTCCTTGAGCTCCGGAGTGATAGGGTTAATCTTCATTCTTTCCCTATACTGGGCAATATGCTCTTCAGGATCCGTAGTCCCATCAAACAGCTTCATGTTGGGAGTCTGAAATCTTTTTGGGATTTCAGCATCACAGATAGGATATGCAAAGCGGGATATCCTGTGGCTGTCTTGGGATACTTCCGGAATTGGCTGGACCACTCCAGGTACACTGGATATCATCTCCTTCAATTTCTGGAGCTCCCTGGTAAATGTTGACGTCATACCTGCATCCTGCAAAGATCCATTGTTGTTAGTAGAAAGAATATTATTATTTGACACATTACCGGTCTGAGGATTTTGGCCATATCCTGAAGCATACCCTGAACTCCTGACAGTCGACATCCTGACCGAGGAGGGTATCTCAGGGGTATGATTCTGAGAATGGCTTGGGACGATATTCCCCCTGTTATCCTCAATGTAAACTGCGGAACTGAAGTTCAAAGCCCTGGGCTGTATAGGAGTGACAGTTTCTTCAGCAGGTCTACTCGAGCTAGCTTTTAAGAGTTGTATTTCTCTTAACAGCATTTGGTTAGTTTCCTGTTGCTGCCTCATTTGTTCCTGCACACTTCCAAATAAAGTTAGAATTTCATCATTAGAGGCTAAAACGGGAGCAGATCCCTGAACACTCCGAGTAGGGATAACATCTTGAGGTTGTGAAGAAAATGGCATCCTTGGAGGAGGCGGTGGAAGCACCGAACCGGTAGTAGCAGAGGTTGCAGCAGACATAGTGGAGGAGCTCATGTTTGATCTTGAGGACATTGTAAACAATGTGGCAAAAAGTTTTGAAAATAGAAAACCGATTAACGACTTCACAAATATTTTTAGTAAAAGTAGCACCACTTGCCCCACGGTGGGCGCCAAATTGTTTTGGTCAAAAATTACCAAAGCAATTTAGTGATCAAATTAGTTAAGTGAGGTAGTGTGCTAAAATTATGTGTGGGAAATATGTTAACCAAGTTAGTTATAAAAACAGTTTCAGGATACGGCTCAAGATATAGAGTTGTATCTATGATCAAACAATGAGCAGAAAAGTAAAGGTTGACACGTGATGTACAAGGAAAGCCCTTGATCAATCTAGATCGCCGGCACAAAACCTCGGGAGCTGACAATCGCAGCTGCCTTGTTCTTCTATTGCTTCAAATATCAGGATATAGTGCAGGATGTGGTGCGGATCAACTAGGTGTTACAATGTAATTCGATTACAAGTGTTTGTGTGTAGTGAATGTTGAAAGTTAGAAAGCAAAAGTGTTTGAGAGTGTGTGAAAGTTGCGTTGTGCCTTAATCTGATCCGCCCCCATCTATTTATAGTAAAACAAATGTAACAAACTATCCTAAATAACCGGGATCCAGCGAATATTCCTCAGTCGAACGTTGTATTCCAAGTCTTTCGGGTTCAACGTCTCTCCCATAACAAATACGCCCGAGTCTTGAGGAGATGAAGTCCATTTGACCGTTGGCAAGTCCCAGTCTTTAACCTGCACGTGATTAATTCGATCAATCCTCAGGATATCGCCGAAGATGTTAACAATATCCTCGTCCAGCATTCTGGTCACAAATAAACAATAAAAGCAGGATATTGGTCAAGATATGTATGCTTAGAAAATAAGGGTGGTTCTCGCATGAACCTTACCCTATATATATATATATATATATATATATATATATAAGTGTAAGATTCGGTTTAATTAAGAACCACCATGAGTTTTGATGATGTGGAATGCTTATATGGTAGTCTACGTCAGCAAAAACTAATCTGGTTAAACCTTAGTTAGAAACAAATTTGTTGGGAGAAAATTATTTAAAAAGTTGAGACTGTCACAAATATATTTCATTTGAGACTATTACTAGACAATATATAATAGTTGAGATGATTTAAATCCAATTTTCTTAAAAAAAAAGGACATCACAAAATCAAAATTGGGAAGGGAATACGGTATTACGAAATTGAAAATTACCTTTTGGACATACATATTGTGCCACAAATACATTAAGACATGTCACTGTTTAACTTGGTTCTGCTTTTATGATATTCTTTAAAGGCGCATGTTAAAAACATTTTTCTGACGACAATTTTATTAAACAAAAGAGGCAAATAGAAGATTGAAGTTAACAAAGAAAATGGGCCAACCTACAAGTGACAATTTTTAAAATTAAATTTACCGATTATGTTACTCTAGAAATTGTATTCTCGAGATAGTTTTTTATCCATATGAAAGTGTGTATTTGATTTCCTTGACAATTTTAGCTTCCATTGTATTGTTGAATATCCATGGAAGCACTCTCCTACATGTTCGACAAAGCAAAAGAAGTGGGGACCATCCAAGGCATTCGAACCCCAAAGGTAGGCCATATTTTATCGCATTTCCATGATGACACAATAATCCTTGGTGAGTGGTCGAATTTGAATATTTTGAATGTGGTTAGAATCTTGAGATGCTTTTATATATGCTCGGGGCTGAAAATAAATATTTCAAATTCGAACTCTTCTGGTATCGGTTTTGGAATAAGGGAAGTGAAAGACAAAGCAAAGATGGTGGGTTGTCAAGCGGGTACTCTTCCTTTCAAGTATTTGGGACTTACGGTGGGAGTTAATATGAACCGAATAAACAATTGGAAACTGGTGTACCATATTTTTGAATCTTTTCTCTCGAGTTGGAAGGCGTCTACTCTTTAGATCGGAGGTAGGGTAACACTTATTAAATCCATGTCAGAGAGAATTCATTGCTACTACTTTTCGTTATACAAGGCGCCTTCTAAAGTTATAAAAGACTTGGAAAATATGATTAAAAGATTCCTTTAGGGAGGTGTTAATGGGAACCAAAAAATGCATTGGATGGCTTGGGAAAGAGTTACTGTTTTAAAGAAGGAATGTGGGCTTGGGTTAAGCAACCTTAGAAATATCAACGTGGCGGTTTTAACAAAGTGGGGGTGGCGATACAAATCGGAGAACGAGAATCTGTGGAAGAGGGTTGTAGAGGCGTTCCATTCGTATAGAAACAATTGGGATTTCATCCCTTGTCAGAAGTCGCTTGTGCGTGGAATAACATTGTAAAAATTATTTCAAGAACTTTGGTCGAAGACATCCCGCTACGCAGGTTCTTTAAAGGGGTATGTGGAAATGAAGAAAAAATAGCGTTTTGGATCGATCCATGGGTAGATAACGAACCGCTCAAGAACACTTTCCTTGTTCTATTCAGTTTGGAGAGGTATAAAAATGCAGAATTAAGGATCGGATCGGGGGAGTTTCGGGGGAGACATGGTGTTGGAAACACCAACTGTGCTCGAGTTAAGAACTGGCCGAGTTCAATCAGCTGATAACAAAGATTCAGCAAGTGCAATTGTTATGAAGAGAAGATAGTTGGCAGTAGATTGGGGCTCAGTCGCGTGAGTTCAGTGTTCGGGTCGTTAAAGAGCTGATGGCGAAAGGGGTGGACCATAGCAAAAGACATAGTTTGCAATATAGTGTTAACATAAAGGACGATTTTTGTAATTTACTCATAAATTTATTGTTATCTTTTAAGACTCTATCAACTAAGGATAAAAATAGTAAGAATAGATTTGTTAAACTAGGCTAAAATCTCATGTATTACACGAGTTAATAAATGTACATTATATAATTAGTAATAAAAAGTTATGTTTTAAAAAGACATATGCATTGCACGGTTGAATAAACCAGTGTATCATACTAATGTAATATAATAAAATAAAATACAATGTAATTTATTATCACACACACACACGCATATATATATAGGATCGGTGGGAGTTGGCTACAAATTCTATTTTTTCTACAAAGTGTAAAAAGTCGTAAAACACCACAATTTCAGCCATAAAATACACTCAAAACCCACAAATAACAAAGTGGAGATTACTAAAACGCCATATTTGTAGGTTTTGTGTTGTGTTTTGGATGATAAGGCTTTGATTATCGAATGAATAATATTAGTGTGTTTTATGTTGATTATCATGTTGTGTTTTATATTCAGAGTTCTACGATGGTGTGTTTGAAGTTTTTATGGACTGTTAAAGTTTGAATATTATGTTTTAGTGATATTCACTCTGTTTTTTGTGGATTTTGAGTGATTTTTATGGCAGAAATTGTGGTGTTTTATGACTTTGTACACTTTGTTGAAAAAATGGACTTTGTTGCCGAACCACACCCTATATATATATATATATATATATATAGTTGTCAAGATGTATATGTATTTTAAAAAGTGAACATTGACGTGAGAGTTATAAAATTTGTTAAGTTAGTTTTAAAACATCATTTTCTTTCAAGGTATCAACTTTTATTTTTTAAACTCTATTTTTTTTATTTAACACATTGTTTTTTTTTTAATTCTTACCATCCAACCACATTAAGTATCTAAAAATTTTTAGAAATAAGAGTAAAATGCACGGATAGTCCCTGTGGTTTTGCAAAGTTTCACCTATAGTCCCCAGATTTTGGAAATTACACTCCTAGTCCCTATGGTTTGACAGTTTGTTACGCTGATAGTCCCTGGAGTGGATGTGGGTTAGTTTTCTTAGTTAAGTGGGTGTGAAATGACCTTAATGCCCTTACTGTATTAAAAATATTAAAATATTAAAAGATAAAGTTAACTTAATAGCCCCACCCCACCCCACCCCACCCCACCCCACCCTCCCCCACGTGCACCCTCACCCTCACCCTCACCACCTCCAACTCCCTCATGGATACACACCGTCTTCTCCCATGACAGCCCAATATACTACCAATAACCATAACCCCCGAATTCAGTTCCATGACAGCCGACTATATCACCAAGAACCCCGAAAATCAGAGCCCTACACTTTTTGAGAGAATTAAGAGTGGAGATTGAATGATCCTGGATTTGAGAAGATGAATCAATCGATTGATGAGATGATTAGGGTAAACTTACAGTGATGTTGAGATTTGAGAGAGGAAATCAATTAAACACTGATCGATTTCTGAATCAAGGTTCTTTCTTTCTTTCTTTGTTAGGGCTTTTAATTTCAATCATTCGATGATTTTTTATCTGTGTTTTTATTTTCAATCATGATCCTGTTCCTGTAATTTTTTTTGTGGAAATAAATATCCACCTACCTAACTCAATCTATTATTACTTGGAATTTGCAGAAATTATCGAGTTATCGACGATGGCTCTAGCTGCTTCTGATCCTGCGGACACCACCAATATTTGCAGTCACTGGTAATATTCATAATTATAATGACTTTGTTTTTTCTTTCTTTCTTTGAGTAATTGTGTGTCTGTGCATTTAGCATGGATTGTTTTTGAACCAGCATCATCAAATTAAACCAACAGAGGTCATCCTTGCCATTGGAATCAAATCTAAACCGTAATAAAAAACACAACAAAGTGAATATGTGAGAGTGGTTTACAACACAAATAGAAGATTCAAGAAGATGAGAGGTCTGATATGTGAGTTGCAGGTGGTGGTGAGCGTGGTGATGAGGGTAAGGGTGGGGCACTTAGTTAACTTTATCTTTTAATATTTTAATATTTTCAGATTTGTTTTTTTCTAAGGGAAGGGTAAATAAGTAATTTCAGATGGACTTAACTGAGAAAACTAACCCACATCCACTCCAGGGACTATCAGCGTAACAAACTGTCAAACCACAGGGACTAGGAGTGTAATTTCCAAAATCTGGGGACTATAGGTGAAACTTTGCAAAACCACAGGGACTATCCGTGCATTTTACTCTAGAAATAAAAAAAAACAGTTATCATCATTATTCTTGGTTTTTTAATATATTAACAAACATAATCTTGAACTTTGTAAAACCTCTAAGTAAAAAATATAAGTTTCTTTAAAAAATTAATAACCAATTTCATATTAAATTCATTTGGTTAATATATTATAACTATCTTTAATTAAAAAAAATACCTAGAATTAAGTAGGAAAAAGAGGTGGAAAAAAACAAAATAGATGGCTATAATAGATGACACGTGACCCTCATACTTTTACTTTATCAAATAATTTTGAAAATCCTTGTGCACTTTTATTCCCTTGAGTCCTCTTTTCATGTCATCCTAAATGATCCTGTAATCTTACATACATAAAAATGCATATGCACACCCACGTAAACTTCTACTTAGTGGGACAACAACTACACTGAAAACAATTCTATATATATAGGGTAAGGTTCATTTGAGAACCACCCTTATTGCGAGAACCAATGTGAACACAAAAAAAAATCTAAAAAAAAATTCAAAAAAGCACTCAAAAAAAATTTTAAATATTTTTTAACAAAAATCGCTATATTTAGTTACCAAAAAAAAAACTTTTTTTTTCGAGTAACAGTTATCCATGCATATGTGCATATGTATCATTACTTCAACAAATTCCGTAATACGTTATCAGTAATAGAAAATTGCACTTTAATTTACAATACCATCTGTAATACACTACTTTTTACATTACCAACATTCAAAATGCTCATGTGCATCATTAGGTATAACCATGATATAACATGTTTTGGTACAAAAAGTTTGTGATTTTGAATGGAGAAGTAGGCTCATATACATGTTTTTTTGGTTAGTTATATCTAGTGGTTGATGGTTTGGCTATAGTTGTTACTTTATGATGTAATATGATGATTGGATGGTATAAATGGTGTTGATATACATGTAATAAAGTCAAAATATTGGTAATGGTATTGTATTATGGATGTTAGGAGGTAATGATATTGTATTATGGATGGTAGGAGGTAATGGTAGTGTATTATGGATGGTATGATATATGAAAGGTAAAGTGTATTCAAAGTAGTGTACCAAAACACCTTATTTCATGTTGATACATATAAATGCACATGTGCATTTCTAATATTGGTAAGAGTTAACTGCCATTTTCGTCCCTGTAGTTTGGTCACTTTGGCCATTTCAGTCCATTTTTCAAAAATGCGCCATTTTCCTCCCCGACGTTCTGGAAAGGTGCCATTTCAGTCCAAAAATCATAACCCAGTTAAGTCGGTTTGTAAATAAGGACTGATTGTGTAAATTTGTAACATAAAGGACCATTTAATTAAAATGTATAAATATTAATATAATTATAAAATATATTAATCACTACTGCCGCCGCCTGCAACTCACCGGTGGTCACCACCGCCGCTGCCGGAACCACCACCGTCGCCGGTTCTCTCTATGTTACTGTTGACGAAGTTTCTAGTGATATAACTGCAAACTGTCATACTCTTTCACGAAGAGTTGCGTGGGACATTTCACCCCAATTGGAAATACGATACCCACAGTTTTCTTCTTAGGACAATTGACTCGGAATTAAACAATTTCATTGTTTTTTTTTTATAGCTTCTGATGTTGAAGTTTAATGATATGTTGTGGCTGCATATTTACACACTGATTAAGGTGTGTCTGTTCTTATATCAGGGGGATGGCCTGCATGTAAGCTGCTATTACATTGATCCCAATCTCAATGCATATGCAATATCCTCTGCTCAGGTTTGTATTTCACTAATGACATAATAAGGGATTCTTAATGAATAGCATCAGTAGGTGGTTATGATGTCAGTGGGTAAATAGTATTTTAACTTCCTAATTATGCCTATTGCGTTTGCAGGTTTATTCAAATACCCCTGCTGATTTTGATTTCAAACTTGAAAGGTAATTTGTCATTGAGGATTTGAATTTATTTATAGTGGTGAAGGTCTGATGATGATGATGAAGATCGCGATGATGATGATGAAGGTCTGATGATGATGATGATGAAGATGAAGATGATAACAGATGATGACGATGATGACGTTGATGGTGGTGGTTCCGGCGGCGGCGGTGGTGACCACCGGTGAGTTGCAGGCGGCGCCAGTGGTGATTAATATATTTTATAATTATATTAATATTTATACATTTTACTTAAATGGTCCTTTATGTTACAAATTTACACAATCAGTCCTTATTTACAAACCGACTTAACTGGGTTATGATTTTTGGACTGAAATGGCACCTTTCCAGAACGTCGGGGAGGAAAATGGCGCATTTTTTTAAAAATGGACTGAAATGGCCAAAGTGACCAAACCACAGGGATGAAAATGGCAGTTAACTCTATTGGTAATGTAGAAAGTAGTGTATTACATATGGTAGTGTAAATGAAAGTGCAGTTGTCTAATATTTGTAACGAGTTACGAAATTTGTCAAAGAAATGATACATATGCACATGTGCATGTTTGTGTATTATGGATGGAATGATAGATGAAAGAGAAAGTGTATTCAAAATAGTGTACCAAAACACCTTATTTCATGCTGATACATATAGATGCACATGTGCATTTCTAATATTGTTAACGTAAAAAGTAGTGTATTACACGTGTTAGTGTAAATGAAAGTGCAATTGACTAATATTTGTAATGAATTACGGAATTTGACAAAGAAATGATACATATGCACATGTGCATGGATATCTGTTACTCGATTTTTTTTTTATTTTTTTTATTAACAAAATATAGCGATTTTTCCAAAAAAATAGTAAATTCAAATAGGCCTCGATATCTCTTGTGAAAGGTGAATCGTGCACGGATTACCTTCAGATTAAAATATTTAGATGGTACATATCGAAAGTTCAACCAGATAATTCTTAGAGAGTGACAAGAATGAATAGTGTAAATTTGTTATGAGCCCCCTGGACCCCTAGGTTCGTTGGCAGGGGCGGACCCACCACCAAGCCAAGGTGGGCGGGCGCACCCCCGAGAAAAAAAAAATTATGTAAATTTCCGAAGAAAATCCTGTTGGTGCACTACATCTGTCGACTTCGTCTTGTATCGTGTCTTAGTCTTAGAATGTTAGATTAGGGCACATTGTACGAGATTTCCTGATAGAATTGATTTCACATATATGGACATGTCCGTATGTGGGAAACCCCTATGTCCGTATGTGGGAAACCCCTATGTCCATATGTGGGAAATCAGAATGTTCGTATGTGGGAAATCAGAGATTTCGCTTTTATGTACATAGGGAATCAAGTGATTTCGCTTTAATGGACATCTTGTCCATATGAGCGAAATTAGAAACCCTATATATACCACATAAACGAAATTAGATGAAAGGAGACCTTGTAACTCGTACTGAAGTGCTGCCGGATCGAGATTTGAATGTACAAGCTGTTAAATCAATCAAATCAGTGAATTAAGTGAATTGCTAGCTGTTTCTACGTTGATTACTTGTTTTCCGCACCTGTAATTGACGAAAACTCCTCTGAACGACTCGTTCGGGTCAGAACACGATCCTACAAGTGGTATCAGAGCTTCAGGAGGAGGAGTTCTACAGAGATTTGCTGGATTTCGTCACATATTCTTACTTCTACACCTTCTTTCTTCGTCAGACCAAGATTTAACGGTCGGAATCCGCTCAAATTTTCACAGACTGTAGGAAATTGAACATAGATAAATCCCTGAAAGTTTGAGCTTGAAATTCAAAGTAAAAATGGTCCAAAATACTCTCCGAATTGATTTCGCTCCAAGGGACATCAATTGACTTGATTTCGCTCCAAGAGACATCAATTGACTTGATTTCGCTCCAAGAGACATCAATTGACTTGATTTCGCTCCAAGGGACATCAATTTGACTTGATTTTGCTCCAAGGGACATCAATTTGACTTGATTTCGCTCGAAGGGACAATAAATTGACTTGATTTCGCTCCAAGGGACATTCAATTGACTTGATTTCGCCCCAAGGGACATTGAATTGATCTGATTTCGCTCCAAGAACCATGTGATTCCGCTCATATGTCACTTAGTGATTCCACTCCAGAGTACATTGTTGATTCCACTCCAGAGTACATTGTTGATTCCACTCCAGTGTACATTGTTGATTCCACTCCAAAGTACAAATTTGTGATTCCACTCCAAAGTGCAAATTTGTGATTCCACTCCAAATTACATTTTTCGACAAAAGTTAGTTTGAGAAATTTTACGATATCGAATCATGAGTGAAGATTTTTACAACGCATTTGCTACAACCCCGACTACTCCGGCTACAATTGCTCAAAACATGAATGCAGAAAACGAAACAGGAACAATGCAAAAACCTCCGAAGCTTATGGGTATTGAGGATTATCACGGGTGGAAGAAACGGTTTGAGAATTGGGTACAGGCAAATCATCTAAAAGCTTGGGAGAGTATCGAAACTGAATATGAAAGGCCAAAGAAAAAAATGGGAGCTGATAAAATCATTTCTGAATTTACTGAACAAGAGAGGGAAAGTTATAAAGGAGAGAAAATGATGATCAATTTGTTACAACAAGCAATAAAGGAGGATATATTTGTGTTGCTTCAACATGATGACAATGCTTATTCTATTTGGGAAGCTCTTAAAAATAAATTTGAGGGAAGTACTGAAATGCTACAAAGTAAAGCAGCCTTGTTGAAAAAAGAGTTTGAATTGTTTACGTGCATGCCTGGTGAAACAACAAAGAGTCTTATTGAAAGATATTGTCATCTTGTACGCACCATGTCACAGTTGAAGATTACAAAAACTCCAGCAGAATGGGTTGAAAAGCTTGCTGATGCGTTACCGCAACAGGAATGGGGAACATATCTGATGATATTGAAGAATTCCGGACAGTTTAAAAGGTTATCGATTGCACAGTTTATCGAGAAACTGGAGGCACAAGATCTGGAGCAGCAGAAAATTGCTAGAATGAATAGTTCAACTCATCAACAAGATATTAAATTGTACTATAAAGGAAATGTTCAAACTGCTGAAGCCAGTCCAAAGATACAAACTACATTTAGTGCTGGAAATCAGTCTACACCAAGCAGTCAAGGATCTGTCAACACTAGTGGGTTCTCAACGGTGAATCCTCCAAGTGTTCAAAGTGCATCTGCTGGAAATGGGCATTTGATTCAGTGTCATGTAGCTCTACATCTTCAAAACGGTCAAAATTATTCTGAAGAAGTTGTAAAGCATCATATGGGATTATTGGTCACTGCATTACAATCTTATGAAGGGCTGATTGTCGGAAAAATTGGCAATCCAATGCTCACAAAGGAAGATTATGACCAAATTGATGCAGAGGAGCTGGAACTAATGGATATTAAATGGGCATTGGCGAGTGTTTTGAGGAGAGCAGAAAAGTTTAGATTAGTTACCGGAAGAAATGATTTCTTGGATGCAAATCTTTCTAATCTTGGATTTGATAAATCTAAAGTTGTCTGTTTTCGTTGCAGGGAGAAAGGTCACTTTAAAAGAGAGTGCAAGAATCAGGAGCCGAGAGGAGCAAAAGAGTCTTCTGGAAAAGATGATTATTATAGGAAGACCATTTATCAGCAAATTACTCATCAACCACATCAACAAAAAGAGCCACAAACAGCACATGGAAGAATGATCGAGAATGCAAACAGGAAAGCTTATTTTGGCATTTGTGATCAAGATGATGAGAAAATGGCTGAAGGATTTAGCTGGGACAAGTACATTCCAGCTGATTCAAATGTTGGAGCGTTTATTGCTCATATTATTCAAAAGCCGGAAATGCTGAAGGAATGGATGGAAGTGTTATCTGATGAAGAGAAAAGTGAAGATGAAGGATCTGTTTCATCTGAAAACAGTTCGTCAGAGACAAGTGATAGTGATGAAGAAATTGAACAGATTAATATTGGAAAAACTCACTTATCTTCTGATAGTTCTGAATTTTATTTTGCAGAAAAATTGAAGAAACTCAAAGAGAAGAAAGCTGTAAAAGAATTGAAAGAAGTCAAAGTGATTGAGAAAATTGTGGAAGTTGAAAAGATAGTTGAAGTTGAGAAGATTGTTGAAATCACAAAACCTTGTCTTACATGTTTAGAGTCTTGTAAACAATGTATAGAGAAAGATGAGAGGTTTAGTGAGTTAGAAAAATTGAAAGAAAAGTTGTTGTTTGATGTAAAAAATTTGAAACAGTCATATGATGTATTGAACAGAACTGTGAATAGTCTGGAAAAGACTAACTCTGAAAGAGAGAAAGCTTTGAAGATGTTGAATGCTACTATGATGACAAAGCAGAAAGAGATCAACATGTACATAGAAGAATGTGCAAAGTGGAAGAAAGAGTTGGATAGTGAAGCAACTGAGAATGAAAGAATCAGAAGATTGCTGCAAAGTTACAAAGGTTGTGACTACGTAATGGATAGAATTTATCCAACAGTTGAAGGTTTCGAGGCATTTAAAGATGAAGATAAAACCAAAAAGCCAAAGGAAAAGGATACTGGTAAGAAACAGGGTATATGTTATAATAAGTGTCCGCCTCCGATTTGGGAAGGGTACTCATCTAGGAAACCTAACGAGGAAGAACTAAAAAACGCGGTCAATATTAAGTTAGAATCTGAGATAACCGATGTTTTACCAGACAATATTGACGTCACGTTCACAGCGTCCGACACAGATCATGAGTCAGAACTGATAAAAATAGTGGTCGATCAGGTGTTGGATAAGGATGAGGAGTCAGAGTCAAAGTCCGAGTCCAAAAGTTCGTGTCAGTCAGTTGGGAGTTCGAGTTCGTCTGAAAGGAGTTCAAAATCGTCGGGAAAACGGGTTTACAGTAAAGAATTTTTGTTGTCAAAATCTAATTTGAATGATGAAACATTTGAAGTTGTATATACTTTGAATGATTCTGACAAATTATATTTTGATAAAGAGTTTTCAATAAGAGGTGTCAAAACTGAATTGATCAAAAAGGTTTTCAAACTAACAGAAATTAATATTTCTGAAATAAAAGATTTAAATCTTAATGGTAAACCTAAACCTTACACCTCAAGAGTACAACAACGTTTAAACAAGAAAAGGGGTTACAATTCTGGTTCTGGTTTTCAAAAGAAACCAAACCAAAATCGTAACTACAAAAGGAAAGGACTTGGTTTTATTCCATCTGAAAACTATAAAAATGAAAAATATGTTCGTGATTTTAAAGCAAAAATGACATATGTTGCAGGAACCAGTCATGAAGAAGAAGCAAAGAGCTCATTTTGGAAACAGTCAAACCAGGAGTTTTTTGCTGAAAAGAGAAAGAATGGAGCTTATGTGAACAAAGAGACAAGAACCTGTTTCCGATGCAATGAAGTTGGTCATATTGCATGGAATTGCCCGAAAGCGACAAACACAAAACAGGGAGTTTCTGGAAAACTGAAAGAAGTTATTGTTGATAAAACTGAACCACCAACTGAAAAATTTAAAGTTTTCAAAAATTCAACATTTGAAGTTGGTGAGTGTTCGAAGAGATTTTACAGGCGAAGTGTTAAACTTGACAACCAAAAATGGGTTGTTAAGAAATCTGATGTAAAATCTGGCGATGAATCTGATTCCACAAAATCAGAGGAGCCACAGTTTGATGAGAGTGATGAAAACTCAGTTCCTTCAATGGATGATGAGAACTTTCCACCATTGAGGACTGAAAATTTTAAAAGGAAAACTGGAAAATCTGAAATCTCAAATCAGGGTTATTCTGAGAAGGATAACTTTGATGTTGAGAAAGCGTTTAATGGGAAAGTTAAAAAGATTTTCGGAAAAATGGTCGATGGAAAAGTAAAAGGGGTAAAGGAGTTTTATGCTAAAAAGCAAGCAACTTACACTCCAACTGTTTCTGAATTGAAGACACCCAAGGCTGGTCAGGCTTGGGTGGACATTTTCTTTGCTTGAAAAACCTGACTTTGCCGGAGATCCCAAGTTTGTAAACGTGGATCAGGAATCGGCATCATTCATATTTTAAAGTGTTTGTATGAAAGTTGTTAAAATTGTAAAAATTTTACAGGTTGAATGACTACGCCGGAGCTTCCTGGTTGGTAAGTGCGAAGCAAGAATCGGCATCTTGATGGGTAAAATGTAGATGACTCATTCCTACAATTGGTATTGATTGGTTATTTCTTCAAGTGGTTATTCTTTCAAGTGGTTTAGAGGTTGCTTGATTGCAAACAGTGAATCAAGGACATTAAGTTGTACTTGATTTACTACAGTTGATAAAACTGACAAGATGATGAACCATATCCCCGTACTTAAACAAGTGGTAAAAACAAACTCATTTTCCGGAAAAATCATTTTGATTAAAACAAACTTAAGTGTTTTGAAATCTAAATGAGAAAATGGTTTGTGAAAGGGGGAGTTCAGATTGTTTGTGCCTAGTGAATGGAGAATTGAGGCGATTCGATGTCAGTTGTCAAGTTTTGTACAGTTTGTATTACATTTTATGTTTCAAGTGGGTCTAGAGCTTAGATAGTTTTCAAATTTCCTAAAATGTGTTTGCATTTTAGGGGGAGTAAGAAATTTCTGAAAATCCAAAAACATTTGAAAATTTGAAAAAATATAAAAACATGATAAAATCAAAAATGAGTTTTGTTGTATAAAAGAGGAAATGATAGTACATCAGTGGACTGTCACAACATGCTAAAGAAATGTAAAGTTAAAATGTGATAAACAATCTCACTGCGGATATGCCAGTAGGTTTTTGCACATTTAGTAGATTGTGACGAGATATAAATCTAAATTTCAAACTTGCTTATATCGTGGGGAAACATCTCTCGGATATATGGGTAACCCCCGAAATCTTGTTTGAAAGGTTTCATAATCTGATATACTAGGTCTTTATACTCAATGATGTCTGGGGTATTATTCCGGGACTTCTGCTGAACGGTGGTTCTGACCTAGTCCTCGAATAATACTTTCCGCAAATGCTTGAAATATAGCATAAACCCTCAGCTGATTAGACAATAAAATTGATAATCATTGCTGTTGTAGCTAAAAGATCCTCTAAAGGGGACATACCGTAAAGTCGAAGCCGATATCTCTCTGCGTATACGGAAGTATCGACCTGAGATCCCTCGGCCCTCGCATTACCTAATTTATATACAGATATCATTTGTGTCATAATTACCTGTAAGACTGATTATTGGGATCTGGATACGGGAGTATATTCTGAGGTGGGACACGCGATTGAGTTTAAGTGCTTAAAACATTAATTTCGTATCTCGGATCAGTTGAACTTTGTGTGAAAATTTAAGTGGACCAATATACTGACAATCTAGGTGAATTGTTTAGAACTTAAAATGAAATGAAGCTTAACGGTTTTAGTGATTTGTCTCATAAACTGATATGATCCTCTTACACGAAATCACAAAAATATTGTTTGTAAATATTTCTTTATTGCATTACATTTTCTTTATTATAAAATCAAAAAAGATTTTCAGTGTGTTTTAGCATAAAGTTTCATAAAATCCAAAAAGATTTTTTGGCAACTGATGTTGGAAAGCTAATTTTCAATGTTCCAAGTGCTAAACATGATGACATTGTTATGAGGGGAAGTGTGTCTTAAAATGTCAATATATTTTTAAAATCAACAAGTGGTTCATCATAAAGAAAATGATTAGAGGGAGAGTTGTTATTGATGCACATGTTACTTAGTTTGTTAAATTCATAAAACTTATTTCTGGGTTAAGAATGTGCAGGAGTAGCCAGGTAATGATCTTGAAACATGAAGAGTTAAGCTGATTGATATTGAAAAGATGTTAAATGGAAAGTCAGACAACGATCTTAAAGCTGATGATGCTGATGATGTGAAGAAATACCAGCATATCGCAAAGAGAAGTCTGAAGACATGCAAGAAAAGATTGAGAGAAAGAAGCCCATAGACAGATCAAGACTGAAGATGCGAAGACTCGACACTGCGACTCGTCAACATCTGAGGGGGAGTCTGTTGGTGCACTACATCTGTCGACTTCGTCTTGTATCGTGTCTTAGTCTTAGAATGTTAGATTAGGGCACATTGTACGAGATTTCCTGATAGAATTGATTTCACATATATGGACATGTCCGTATGTGGGAAACCCCTATGTCCGTATGTGGGAAACCCATATGTCCATATGTGGGAAATCAGAATGTTCGTATGTGGGAAATCAGAGATTTCGCTTTTATGTACATAGGGAATCAAGTGATTTCGCTTTAATGGACATCTTGTCCATATGAGCGAAATTAGAAACCCTATATATACAACATAAACGAAATTAGATGAAAGGAGACCTTGTAACTCGTACCGAAGTGCTGCCGGATCGAGATTTGAATGTACAAGCTGTTAAATCAATCAAATCAGTGAATTAAGTGAATTGCTAGCTGTTTCTACGTTGATTACTTGTTTTCCGCACCTGTAATTGACGAAAACTCCTCTGAACGACTCGTTCGGGTCAGAACACGATCCTACAAATCCCGTCCGCACCCCTTGGAATTTTTCGGTTGCACCCCTTGGGTAAAAAATATTATGGATTTATATTATAATTTTTTTTAGTAAAGTCTGATTTTTTATAAAAAAAACTACCTATATTAATAGATTATACTACTTAAACCCAAACCAAACCAAACCTTAACCCATTAGTCCATTAGTCCATATCCATTACCTAATACCCAACAATAAACAAAAAGCCCATTAGTCCATTAGTCTATTACCCAATACCCAACAATAAACAATTAAGATTTAGCCCAAACCCTTTCAATTTCCTGATTTCCTCCTCCCGCCCTTCTGATTCTGCCCAGCGACTTCAGCAAGCCAGCAGCAACAGCAGCAGTCGACTTCCATAATTCCGGCCAGAAACTGACCGGAATCCAGCAGGCAGCAGCAACACAGCAGCGACATTCATCAAAGGGTTAGTTTTTTTTTTTTATAAATGACGATCTACTTTTATATATAAGGTCAAACAAATTACACCAAGATAGCCGGTAAGCGGGCAACAAGCTGCGCCGCTACCCCCTTTTGAATAGCGAAACCTAACCTAGTAAAAACGTAACCCCGATCTCTTGGAGACGAAATGTTGCTGTGAACAACCCGTTGGACCCGTTCAAGAAATCTGATGGCTTCTGGGGATAGCGAGCCAAAGGTATCAAAGGCAAAAGGGATAAAGGAATGTTGATTATCCTCGCAGGCTTTTGCATGTTTGTCCATTTTCTTTGCTGCCGCCCTTGTAATCGCCTGACCAGGGACAAAACCTGTATCCCGAAAGCCTACAAGGGGGAAACCCCGGTAAGATCAACACAAGCGTGTTTACCTGCATCCCACCCGAAAACTAAAACGTCCGCGGGGTGCAATGTTGATCTCCCTTCCCTCGGATCTGTCAAAAAGTTTACGGGGGCTTCTTTCTTCACCGAGATCCCCGCCCGTTTGAGGATGTCCCCCAAGACATCCCGCACCCAGTCGTGCCTATACTTAAAACCCGACAGTTCTTTACAGTGCAGAGCATGCTCCCCAAATTGGTCTAAGCAAGCTTTCCGGCAAATCGGGCATTGCTCATCATCAGGGAACATAGGAATCATGAGCCGATATTTTAAGATAGCACGATATTCAACGGCTGACATCTTTTGGCCTAAGCCCTCGATGGGGATGACCGATAGAAAATCTTGGGCGTGGGGGCCCCGCAAGCATTCTAGGACGGCGTTCTGACGGGGGGTCGTACAGAAATCTGATCCAATATTCTGAGCGATACGACAAAATAGAGCACTCGCCAAAGTCTTCTGGGTCTTCGGTGGGGCGGTGTCCCTGTTAGCGAAACCGCCAATATCCAAATCCGGGAGGTGTCTATGCAACTCCCCCAGAGCCATGTCATAATCCCCATCCATTCCAACAACCCCACTCTCGCGCAAGATGTGATCTTGCAGCCCCCACGATTGAGCTCGCGAGGCAACAAAACCGTAAATGGAGACATCCATGGCCGATAGAAGCCCCAGCCCCCCCCCCCCATCTTACAGGGCAGAGAAGCAACCCGCCACTGAAAATCCCCAAAAAAACGGACCCCCACACACCACAATGTCCTCTATAGCCCCTCGTAGCCCTTTATCGAACAAGGATACCGCCTCCTTTACAAACACAGGTTGACAAGTTCGCAGACCAAAAAGGAGCTTGGCGACACCCATGCAAGAGCGCAGCAGGAGAAGCTCACTTTGCGGGTCTCGGAGTTGCGAAAGGCTACTCATAAGGTCCACTGCCCGGGAAGCTCGCCGCGCAGCCAAAGCACTAATGAAACTGGGGTCCCGGCTCACAGCTCCCCCAAGGAGTATCACGCCCCCCGTTGGTCTTCCAATCTCCTTCGGGAATAAACTAGCCTCCAATTTTTCTCCATTGCAAGACGGCCAATATACCTCTGTTTTTTTTTATATTAAGCCGGAGCCCCAAAGGTGGCCCCTCAGATTGAATGATAGCTAGAGCCTTTGTTACCTCAGATGTTTTTCCCATAATAGTACCATCATCCAAATACCACGCGTGGAAGGGGATGGTGCAACTGTCTCGTATACGTTGTGTGAGGGAGTGCAAGACAAGGGCGAACAATAGAGGCCCCAAAGGATCCCCCTGCTGGACCCCCGTGGACGACCCAATACAGTCATTACCCACATAAAGCCTAGCGGTTTGCCCATAAAGATAATGTACCCACGGAAATATAGATGGGCATCGAATCCCAACCTCCCGCAGAAGAGTTGTGCGATCCACTAGGTTAAAATCATTGGAGAAGTCAACGGTAAGCATGGAGAAGGCCCCATCATCGTGAAAGGTGTTAAGGAACCTGTTCACGCTATGGAGGATAGCTTCAGCCCCATCTGGTGTCCCAACCCCGAATTGATGGTCCCCCAGGTACCTGACCATCTCTTTCCCTACCTTTTTCATCGCTATCTTGGAGACCAGCCTACGCCAAATGGCCCCGACCGCAATAGGACAGATCCCCCCATCAGGTTTCAGCAAGGGGGTCAGAGGAGCGGAGGCAACGAACTCAGCAAGAGACCTGGGGCATAACCCCCCCCCCCAAGAAAACATTGACTACCCCGGTGATGGCTAAAACTAAAACCCGAGGAAGTTGAGGACCCCTCTCCACAAAAGCTATCCAGTAAGTGTTGCGCCCTGAGCCCATCTCTCCCGCACGAAGTTCCTTTGGGGAAAGACTTAATGCACCCCAAAACGCACTCTGCATCAACAGTTAAGGGTGCCTGAGGGATTGTGTCTGCTGGCACAACCGGAGGGGGCGTAACCGGGTGTTTCTCCGCGAGGGCCTCCAAAGTGGAGGGCCCAAGGGGGGCAACGCCAGAAGAGGACAACACCTTGACCGCAGCTGTGAAATGACCACCTGCCACTTTACGAAGGCACTGCTTAACATTGGTTCGGCCCTCCCGACGGTCGGACCCAGTTACCGCCCCTTTCTTCTTTACATCCTGAAAGAGGGAAGCAACTAGCTCGCTAATCCCTTCCCCGTCTTTCCAGACAGAAAGAGCCTGTTGGATGCTAAAGCACTGTAACTTTTTCCTGTTCCCGGACCGACGTTCCTGCCTATTGGCAGGGCGCACAACTTTTAAAGTACAGCGAGGCAACAAGAGTAGCTTAACCCAATATTCAACCGACCCAGGGGTAGCAACCACCTTCCGCATAGCCGATGTTAAAGCTTGCGCGAACGCCATTGGACAACTAGGAGGAATGCTCTTGACTGTCGTGATGGGAAGAGAAAAAACCCGCTCCAGAAGGGAGCCATCCACACCGACAGAGGCAATGCCTTCCCCTGAAGCCCCCCATCCCGAAACTTGTGGTTTGGGAATCCCCACAATAAAGTCCTCGGTCCCCCTCAAGCTAGGGACGAATTTAACAAGGTCATCAACATGATGACACCCCCGGCTAAGAGCATGCACAACCATGCACTCCCCGCACAGCCAGTTGTTAAGCATTTTCAAAGTTTCTCCCACGTCCTCATATAAGTCGGGATCCTTAGCAATCGCATCCCGTAAAGCATCTTTCCTGTTATCTGACTTGAGGTGGTCCCGTTGGAAGTGAGAGAGAAGTCTCGCGTATCCTTTGGATCCTACAAACCCATCTTTGCAAGAGTGGAAATTCCTGAAGGGGCAAGGCCTAACACCCTCAGGGCCTCCCCCCCACACAACACCTTTCATCATACACCTAAGAACAATAACCCAACTCGAGTGAAGTAGGGGGATGTGCCAAAAACTAAAACTCCCTGCCAGGGAGGAAGGAGGGGGAGCAACCACGAGTTGCCTGCCCCCCTTACGGGGTTAGGACCCCACGCTTTAAACCATGGACAAAAGGTGCGACTAGATTTATTTATTATTTTTATTATTTTTTTTAATCTTGAAAATAAACTTCAAAAGAAACACTAATCAACAACCCTAACTTTTGAATTATGCAGCCGCCAACTCCTATCTTTGTCTCTCTCTTTCTATGATGAACAACTCCCAAACCCTAAAGAAAATATGCAGCCGCCACCCTCATCTCTCACTCTCTCCTTCTATGATAAACAGCCACGACAGATCTTACTCTATCTCTCTATGAATCAAGCACCAAACTTTCAGCCAATTTCTTTCTCTCACTAACTTGTGAAAGACGATGGGGTGAGCGGTGATGGAGATTAGGCAAAGAATAATATCTGTTTCTACTCTTTTCCTAAACAAAACACTAAAAAGTACGCCGGCCGGATACTGCCGGAGAGTAAATACGCTTGCCGGACCTAAAACCGACAGAATAACGACACCGGAAAACGGGACTTACCGGCGTATTTACCAAATACGCCGGAGAACTTGAACTCGCGTTCAAGATTTAAACACACCAGAAAAATTGAAGAAGAAGCCGAAGGTCGTGTTTCAGATTTAAAATGACGTGTGTGTGTGTGTTGAATGATCGGTTGATGTTTGCTGAAAGAGGATTTTGTGTGTGTTGATTTGAAACAAAGTTTGAATCAAAGTTACAGGATGTTTTTTGGTTTTTTTATGATTTTACTTGATGATTTGTTGGTGCACACATCTGTCGTCTTCGTCTTAATGTCGAGTCTGGTTTCCATTGCAGTTCTACACAAGCATGATGTCATCATCCTTGATGATGACATCACACAAGTGACATCATCTCATACATCATACATTGCATCATCACGTGAAATGCATGAAAATGAAATCAGATTTATGTGTTTTTGTCGGTTTCGCTTGAAATGCATTTTATAAGGTTTCGCTTGAATAGTGTTAGTATTTTTCGCTTGAGTATGATCATGTATAGTTCAAGCGAAATTCAGAGTACTATATATAGGCTAGTTGACTTGTCATTTGTAACAATTGTCTCGGAGTGATACCGAAGTGCTGCCGGTATACTTTTCGACTGTACACACTGTTATATCAATACAAAAGAGGTTTAGAGTGATAAACAAGTTGTTTCATCGTCGGTTTCTTATTTTCCGCATCTGAAACTGATAAATCTCTTCTGAACGACTCGTTCGGGTCAGCAAACGATCCTACAAGTGGTATCAGAGCTCAGGAGGAAGAGATTTCGCCAAAACAGCTCGTTTTTGTCATTTTTTCTGATTTTCTACACATTCTTTCAAAATCGAACAAATTTTTACGGTTAAAATCGGCTCAAATTCTCACATAATGTGCGTTAACATGTTTTAACAAATCCTTGAGTATATCAGCTTAAAATTCAAAGAAAATCGTGTAAAAATGACCTAAAAACTAGATTTCGCTTGAACGAACAAGTTGATTTAGCTTGAAAGTTGTTGGTTTGAAGCGAAATTGTGGATTTCCCTTGTGTTAATTTGATTTAGCTTGAAAAGTGAGATTTCGCTTGAAAACTGCAGTTTGTTTGAAATCTTGAAGATTTCGCTTGAACATTGAAATAACATAAAAGATTTCGCTTCAAAGTGTAATTATTGATTTAGTTTGAAACTTGTTGTGTGACTTCGATTGAAACATGTATTGAGTATTGACGACGGGCCAGTGGGTAAACCCACTTTACCCGCTTTGGACCTTTTTATCTGGAAGCCCAACTATTCAAAAAGCCCACCGAACATAATAACCTTGCTCGCTAAGGTTTCTCCACTTCGGAAATAGGCGGGAAAACAGCTAGCAAAAGCAGCAGACCTCATTTAATGCTCGATAAGAATGGGATCCCATCTGAAATCTCGTACTTCTCCGGTTAGAACATTAATGAAGGCAAACATCTCGCCGCTGGGAGCCAGACACGTGTCTGCACTCCTCGAGAACCTCCAAAAACCGTTAGATCACATGTGGGAAATATCTAATGAGATAAGGGCTGGCTATTATATAAGAGAAGACACTCAAGAGCAAAGGCAGGTATAATCTCCGGTTTTCACTCTCATTTACTACACCCTCATTTACTCCACACACATTAACTTCCGACCATTATTCTATCACATTTAATACACATCAACAAGATTCACACCATAAAGGGAAACCTTCCGGTGACGGCACTCATCGGAAGAAGCTCCTTTCTTTTCCGGCACGTTTACTTACTCTCACGCCGGAGCTTGGTCACGGATCCCCCTCCCGGGGTCCCCTGTGACGAGGCTAACGGTTTATTCTTTTGTAGCAAGCAAGGATAGAAGCTCTTGACGTCACCGAAGATCCATCCAACGTCAGCCGGAGGTTGGGTATTCGACATTGGCGCCATCCGTGGGACATCAGCCTGCCCGGTGTTCCCACATCAGAACTCGACGTCTAGAGAACAGTTTATCCTATCAGAAACGACATGACAACCCCACACAGCTCGCGTGTCACCCAAACGGCACAAAACGATCCGGACAGAGTTACAATAGAGGACATTACCCATGAAGACGGCAACGAGAACCTGGTGGAAAACTCAGAAAAGGTAGAGCATATCACTCCTGACTTTGTGGCCATGCATAGGAAGGAGTTAACAAAGCACCTTGAAGATTTGAAGAGACAAGAAATACTCGACAGCCTCAGGGCCAGGCTTTCTTTTGACACGCCCTCCAACCAGGAAGGAACGAACCTTCAAAGCAAGAGCAACAACAATGACCAGCTAGAAACGTTCATGACTGCCCTGAGACAAATGTCATCAGAAGAGAGGGAAGACCTTATTACGGGACAGAAGCCCAAGGAGAAAGGAAAGGAGAAAGACAACCTTGGTGGCAGTAGCTTAGACCAGCCATACCTACCCCGAGACTTAGCCGAGGTCTCAAAGTTCACACGGAGAATCGAAGAAGCACCAATGCCCCCCAAGACAAAGTTACCCCCAGGCTTTGACCGTTATGACGGGACGAAGGACCCCGAAGATCACCTGCATGCTTTCCGGGGAGCAGGACAACTGGGACCATGGCCCATGCCAGTATGGTGCCACATGTTTGTACAAACCCTAACAGAAGGAGCCCGGATTTGGTTCGACAGCCTGCCCCCAGGGAGCATAGACAGCTATGAAGAACTGAGTGAGAAATTCCTCAGGAACTTTGGCCAACAGAGGAAAGTGGTCAAAAATCCAAACGAAATCCTTCACATCAGACAAAGAGATAACGAGCGAATAGACCAATACATGGAAAGGTTCGTTAAAGAAAGCATGAACATCAAAGACGTCCCAGAAGTCATGAAGATTAGCGGTTTCATAAATGGACTGAAACACGCACAGCTATGTGAAAAGCTGGGGGAGGAGTTTCCACCTTCCTTTGACAATCTTATGGACAGAGTCCGGGCCTTTGTCCGGGGAAAGGACACGGTCAGCAAAGCAAAGGAGACGGACATCACACCCCGGAGGGTTGCCCCAGCTGCAAGACCTCCTGACAAAGGTACACCCTATTCCCGGAAACCTTCTTTTGACAGAATGTTACATGACAGGGCAAGGCCCTCATACTCACCCTATAGACCCCGAGGGAGAGGTCCCCCCCCCCCTTACCCCGATAGTTTCACCCCTCTCATTAAAACCCCAAGTGAGATACTAGCCACGGAGAGAGTAAAGAACTCCTTCCCAAGGCCACCCCCCGTAAAACCGGGACCAAAAGCACAACCAAACGAATACTGTGAATTCCACAAAGGTTTCGGGCACAAAACCGATGACTGTATGTACCTCAAACGAGAAATAGAGGCTGCGGTGAAAACGGGAAGACTGGCCCATTTGGTCAAGGAAATCAAGGTAGGGGGAGGGGATCGCAAGGGAAGAGATGCACGGGAGCCGGGGAGGGCAGACGTTGATATGATTAGAAGGAGAAATGAGTTTGATACCACCTGAAGTACAACGACTCCCGCTGAACATCTCAGCTGTGATAGCGGGACACAAGGTGTCCAGGATACATGTGGACGGAGGGTCAGGTGTTGAGGTAATATACGAACACTGCTTCCTTAGGTTCGACAGGGACATAAGAGACAGGTTGGAGGAAGATTCGATCCCATTGGTAGGATTCAACAATAGTGTGTCACATCCCCTGGGAAAAATCAGGCTGCCATTCACAGTCGGCGTGGGGGATCGGGTCCGGACAATAGATCTGACCTTTACGGTAGTCAGGGCACCCTCTAAGTACAATGCAATCTTGGGAAGACCCGGAATTGGTGATCTGCAGGCACAGGCCTCCACTCCCCACGGAGCTTTGGTATTCCAAACACCAAAGGGTCTCGCATGGGTTAAGTCCGCCTACGAGGTGGTTTCCTCCGTATCCAAAGAAGAAGAGCCAGGGAAGTCCCAGGGAAAGAAAGTGGAAGAGTGGGTCCTCTGTGACAGGTTCCCGGAACAGACAGTCAAGGTGGGGAGTCACTTGAGTGACAAGTGTAAGAGTGCCCTGAAGGAGTTGCTCCTCCATAACATAGAGGTGTTTGCATTCCAACATGGAGACATGACGGGGGTCCCAAGGAGCCTAACGGAGCACCGACTTAACACATTTACATGGGCAAAACCAGTAAAACAACATAAGCGGAGTATGGGACCCAATAAAAGAAGGGCCGCTTGTGAAGAAACTCGGAAGCTGCTTAGAGCGGGGATAGTCAGGGAAGTCAAATACCCGTCCTGGGTTGCCAACCCTGTAATGGTTCAGAAAAAAGACGGAGGATGGAGGATGTGCATCGATTTCCAAGACCTCAACAAAGCATATCCCAAGGACTATTATCCTCTTCCGGAGATAGACACCCAAGTGGACTCCTTGTCTCAATACCCCCTAAAGTGCTTCCTGGACGCCTACAAAGGGTACCACCAAATTCAAATGTCGATAGAAGACGAGGAGAAAACCGCCTTCATCACAGACGAAGGGACATTCTGCTACACCAAGATGCCCTTCGGCCTCAAGAACGCTGGGGCCACATACCAGAGGTTTATGAACAGTCTGTTTAGGGAGCAATGAGGAAGGAACTTAGAGGTGTACGTCGACGATATTGTCATCAAAAGCTTAACGGAGACGACCTTGATAAACGATGTAGCTGAGACTCTCCACACTATGCAGGACGTAAACATGAAGTTAAACCCTGGGAAGTGCTGTTTTGGAGTAAAGGAGGGGAATTTCCTGGGGGTAGTGGTCACCAAGGGCGGGATCAAGGCAAACCCGGAGAAAACCCAGGCGGTGGCTGAGATGCGATCCCCCAGGTCCCTAAAAGACATTCAGCAACTAAACGGAAGGCTAATAGCATTAAACCGTTTTTTATCAAAGGTAGCTGACAAGACTCTCCCCTTTATGAAAGTGTTGAAAGACTGCCTTCAAACAAGCAAGTTTAAATGGACAACGGAGGCCGAAACAACCTTCCAAGAGATGAAAGCATACATCTGTCAGCTCCCGACGCTAGCTACCCCAGTACCCGGGGATCCACTGCTCTTATATATATCCGCCTCAAAAACAACCATAAGTGCAGTCATGATGGTAGAGCGGGAAGGGAAACAGATCCCCATATATTTCATCAGCAGGACGCTTAAAGGGCCTGAAGAACGATACATGCCCCTGGAGAAGCTCACATTAGCTCTTATCTTCGCATCCCGAAGACTCAGGAGGTATTTCCATGAACACAAGATTACCCTAATGACCGATCAACCCCTCCAGAAGGTACTCAGGAGGCCAGAACTGTCCGGACGGTTAGCCAAATGGGCTGTGGAGCTAGGAGAGCACTCCCTGGAGTTTAAGCCCATGACAGCCATGAAGGGACAAATACTAGCCGACTTCTTAGCAGAAGTCCCGGAGGACGAAGAGAAGGAACTGTTAAAATGGGAAGCCTTGGAGAAAGAAGAAAAAGAGAAGGAAGATAAGGCGGTGTGGAAGTTGCTCACTGATGGAGCATCTAGTGAAGAAGGAAATGGAACTGGAATCACACTGATAAGTCCCGAGGGGGTTGAGCTGACATATGTCGTAAGGTTGGATTTTGAGAACACAAACAATACCGCAGAATATGAGGCCCTCCTGGAAGGGATGAGGCTGGCACAAAAAATGAAAGCGAAGCACGTAGAAGCCAGCACTGATTCACAGCTAGTAGTAAAACAATACCAAGGAGAATATGAGGCTAAGGATAACATCATGGCTCGATGCGTGGAGAAAGTCAAGGAGACAGCTAAGGCGTTCAAAACTTTCAAGCTGGAATACATCCCCCAGGGAAAGAACAGGAAATCTGATGAGCTTAGCAAGTTAGCCTCGGTAGCATTCGATCATCTAGCGAAGGAAGTTAAAGTAGAGGTCCTGACATCCTCCTCCCTCAATGCTGTGGAAGTGGCCACGATTGAAAGCCCTCAGGAAACATGGATGGCCCCGATAGTCAAATTTCTCCAAGACGGAATTCTACCCGAGGGGGAATGGGCGGCCCGGAAAATAAGGGTCAAGGCCCTACAGTACGAGCTGGTCGAAGGAGAGCTATACCGGAGATCATATCTGGGTCCGTCCCTGAAATGTGTTGACATGGAAGAAGCCGAATATGTGATTAGGGAAATGCATGAAGGGATTTGCGGAATGCACTCGGGACCAAGAACAATAGTGTGAAGGGCGATGAATGCAGGGTTTTACTGGCCGCGGATGTACGAAATGGCATCTGAAGAAATCAAGAAGTGTGACAACTGCCAAGTGCATGCACCAATGACCCACCAGCACAAACACCCCATGGTACCAGTTTCGACGTCGTGGCCGTTCCAGAAGTGGGCCATTGACATAATTGGACCTTTCCCTGAGGGGCCGGGAGGGGTCAAATACGTGGTGGTGGCCATTGATTATTTTACTAAGTGGATTGAAGCGAAGCCCTTGGCAAAGATTACTGGAGACCAAATGAGAAGGTTCGTGCTGGATAACATCATATGCAGATATGGGGTTCCGAGGGAGTTAGTAAGTGACAACGGGGTCCACTTTGCTGGAAGGCCCTTCAAACCATGGTGCGAACAGATGCGGATCCAGCAAGTGTTTACCTCCGTCACCTACGCCCAGAGCAACGGATTGTTGGAAAGAGCCAATCAAAGCATCATCAAAGGAATGAAGGGTAGGCTGGGGAGAAAACAGAAAGGCTGGCTGGAAGAGCTTCCATTTGTGTTATGGGCATACAGAACCACCCCCAAAAGTTGCAACGGGGAGACCCCGTTCAGCCTTACTTATGGGACGGAAGCGGTCATCCCCGCAGAGATCGGATCTCCAACTGCTCGGATGAAGCTCCGGGATGAAGAGAATGAGCAGGACCTCAGGATGAACCTAAATTTGTTGGAAGAAAGAAGGGAAATAGCAGCAGTTAAGGAGGCCCAATACAAGAAGCTCTTGGGAAGCTATTACAACGCCAGGATGAAGAAGCTCAACATCGTCCCAGGGGACCTCGTTCTCAGGGCCAACGAGGCTAGTCTGCAAGAAAATACCGGGAAATTAGGACCCAACTGGGAAGGACCCTACAGAGTCACGTGGGCGAACGGAAAAGGGACTTGCAAGTTGGAAACGCTAGAAGGCAAGGAGGTTCCCAGGACCTGGAACCTCATGCAGCTCAGGAAATATTACATGTAAGGGGTGTACCCCCAAGAAAAACGGCCAAGAGCCACTTTTGTAATCGATAACTACATGTACGGGGGACTGTTCCCTCAAGAGGATCAACCTTTTGTAAACAATCTGTAATGGGAAATATATGTACCCAAAGATTAAATGAAAGACGGACGAAAACGTCCCATTTTGAGAAAACAATGGACAGTTACACCTGGGCAGACGTGCCCAAGGACACCATTAAATCTAAAACTAGAACAAACAAACACACGTGTATATGGCATTCAAAGCATGCCCAAAAGCCCGGCCGTGGGGCTAGTAAAGGTCTAGCTAACCTAAAACGGACAAAACAAGCTAAAAACATAGCACCACGTTATAAACTTGTCCACCGATTGGCCTCGAACAGACAATCACAGTTTAACAAAGCAAACAACAAAAACAAGAAACAAATAATGCGAACACACCCGCGTATACAAAACTACGAAAGGGAATCTGCTTTATTTACTACGAAATACATATAAAAGCCTTAACAACTTGGGCAAGAATTAGCAATATACAAAGATTGCAAACACAACAAGGTAAAGCAAAAACATAGCTCCTTGCTAAAATAGCCTACAAATCCCGGGAAATCACCAAACTAGCCTCCGGAAAAAACCCCTGCAAAAGCAAAACAAGCAAGAAACAGGCTACAAAACAAAAAGGCCATACATAACTATGAGCCATATGATTAAAGGTCAAAGTGGTCCCCAACACAAAGGACCACCCACGACAGTCAAGCAAAACACACAAGTATCCTAGAGTAAGTTAAAGTTATTACAACCATATCGAAGTGTATCAAATGTTTGGAATTCATTGGGGATCACCCCCGGAAGGAGATGGCGGGGACGAGGGACCGGCAGAGGAGAACAGGGTCTTCAATTCATCAATAGAGATCAGGGGATGCTCAGGATTTTGGCAAGAATAGCTGGGGTCTTGTGCCCAAACTCCTCATTCAGCTTGGACAGCTTCTTCTTAACCTTGGAGTCATACAGAGGAGTTTCCTTCCTATCCAAGCCTTGAGCGGAGTATTTGTAGCCATCCTTCAATCCCGACTGATACCCAACATCCCTGTAGGCCCTATACACCTGCTCCAAACCACTCTTAAAATCCTCCGACTGAGCAACAGCGGCAAGGAAGGCCCCAAAACCTTCAGTAATTAGCCAGTGCTTTTCCCCCGCCAATCGTTGATTATCATCGGAAGCTACTCCATAGTCCGCATAAATGGTGTTCAGCTGCTCCTGAGAAACGGAGCCAACCTCCTGTAAATGCCTCAGCTCAGCAGCAAGCTCCTCCTTCTCCTCAACCAACGATGCCATCTCCCGCTCCCAAGCTCGTTCCTTCCTCTCAAGCATAGCCCCAGCTCCCTAAGCAAAGAATCAGTGAGTAGATATAAAAAAGGGGGGGGAGAGGACTATGCACCTTCTCCTCCTGTAACCTCCTCTCAGCATCAACCACCCGGCTCCTAAGCCCAGCAACAGCCGACTGGGAAGCCTTAAGCTCAGCCTTAAGTCCTTCGTTCGCCTTCCTCAAATCATCAGCCCTTTGAAGCATCCCAGCACTCCTGAAAAAGCTTTCATATAGGGACATACTGTATTGATCTTCAAAGAGATCATCCCTCAAGGCAGAATTTACAAATTTATGTGAGGGAGGAACAGCATGGTTCAGAAAGTCCCTAGCAGCTTCAGGAGTCCCTATAACGGAAGAATCAGTTACCTTCCATTTAGGGACATAAGTAAAGGGGAGGGCATCGGCAAACAAAGGGGCAAGAGGGGATCGATGAACAGGGCCTTCAAGAGCAATGGGCTTGCTAGTCCCAGTCGCATGCGGAGGAGAAAGTTCGAAAGCCGAGGAAAAGCGAGCCACTCCCACCTCAGAGGCCTTGTCCCGGATACGGGAAGGAGAGGGACCAGTAGGAATCTCTATAGGCTCCAAGGAACTCCCCTAAGAAGTAAGAAAAGAAGCAATCAGGAACTACATAGAAATACAAAGAAAAAATGGGAGAGAAGAAAGCTTACCAACAAAGGAGCACTCACTAAGCTTGAGGACTTCAAATGCTTAGATAAGGAACCCTTGACCCCAGCAAGAGGAAGATCAGAAGCGGCTCTAGAGGGAGGGGGAAGCTTCTGACCACTGGCACTACGAAGCCTCTGGCGGATGCTATGGGGTACAGGATCTGGTTGGGGGCTAGCAGACCTCCTCTTACGAACCAACTTTATCTCCGCATCTTCGTCGTCGCTTTGACCAGAAGGATGAACAAGAGGAAAGTCAGGAGAACTTTCCTCCTCCCCGGAAGGATTCTCCTCATCACCACCTAGGGTGGCAGAACCTCCTGCCTGGACGGACCCCCCGGTAACTTGCGCTCCCACATTCAGCCTGGGATCAACCTCATTATCAACCACATACTTTACATCCTTGGAATCACCCTGAAGAAGTCTCCACAAAGTTATCTCTGCACAAAAAGAAGGCACAAAAGATGACTGCGGAACTCTCAAAAATGTAAAGGAGGAATGAATGTAAGAGGCAAACCAAGAACAAAGAGGTACCTTTCTTGCCGAAAAAAGCCCTCGGACGGACAGAATAGGAGGGACTCAGCCCCCCATAGCCAGAGTTCCTTTTGAAAAGGTGAATGCCCTCGTCGGATTGTCACACATCCGTTTCCACTGAAGGGTTTCGGCTGCGGAAAGAGTAGGAACAACGTCTTCGAATGCGGCATCAAGGTCCCTCGGCGATGGAGAATCCGGTAACATGGTGGCAGAAACAAAGATAAATCTGCTTTTCCAATCTTTTGGATAAGTGGAGGTAGGCATGAAACTATAGCAAGGTCTCGAGACACCGTTTGGTCGTTTTGCAAAAGTAAACCAATCCCCGTCCGAAATTAGTCTGTAGAACATGCAGAACAAAGGGACAGAAGGCTCCCCTGAGACGGCTGCACAAGCTAATTCAAAGTGGACTACCCGCATAAACCCTAGAGGGTGAATCTGTGAGAAGTGAACGCCGAAGTGACGGAGCAGAGAAACCTTGAAAGCGGAGAGGGGATATCGGACCCCACAGGAAGAAAAGGCAAGGGTGTAAATGGGTATCCTACCCGGCGTGCATTCTGCTGATTCGTTAGGGCCAGGCAAAGAAGGGGAAAAGCGATCCGGTATGTTATACGCCTCGATAAAAGATTTCAGGTCCTTCGCCGTTAAGATAGACCTTATCGACGATCGGCCACCGCGGCTCATAATGTAAAGAGAGGGTGAATAGGGAAGGTGATTACAGAGAAAAGTAAGGAAGATGTGAAATTTGAATGTGAAGACGGAGGGGGTGAAAAGGGGACATTTAAAGAGGATGGCCTCTGACGTGCAAGTAACCGTCACGTCAAGAGTCTCTTCAAAATTTAAAAAAGGGGCACGTGTTACTAGGGGATTAACTCCCGCTGTAGATAATCGGCTAAGTAATGATTACGTGGGGACGCGTAATTATAACCGACCTGGGGAGGGCCCACGGGAAAAAACCACCTCTCTCAAAGCAGTTATGGCTCAGCCCTGGATCATGAGCCTCGGGTCTCAGAACCAGGGACTAAAGATGACTTGACGACGGGCCAGTGGGTAAACCCACTTTACCCGCTTTGGACCTTTTTATCTGGAAGCCCAACTATTCAAAAAGCCCACCGAACATAATAACCTTGCTCGCTAAGGTTTCTCCACTTCGGAAATAGGCGGGAAAACAGCTAGCAAAAGCAGCAGACCTCATTTAATGCTCGATAAGAATGGGATCCCGTCTGAAATCTCGTACTTCTCCTGTTAGAACATTAATGAAGGCAAACATCTCGCCGCTGGGAGCCAGACACGTGTCTGTACTCCCCGAGAACCTCCAAAAACCGTTAGATCACATGTGGGAAATATCTAATGAGATAAGGGCTGGCTATTATATAAGAGAAGACACTCAAGAGCAAAGGCAGGTTTAATCTCCGGTTTTCACTCTCATTTACTACACCCTCATTTACTCCACACACATTAACTTCCGACCATTATTCTATCACATTTAATACACATCAACAAGATTCACACCATAAAGGGAAACCTTCCGGTGACGGCACTCATCGGAAGAAGCTCCTTTCTTTTCCGGCACGTTTACTTACTCTCACGCCGGAGCTTGGTCACGGATCCCCCTCCCGGGGTCCCCCGTGACGAGGCTAACGGTTTATTCTTTTGTAGCAAGCAAGGATAGAAGCTCTTGACGTCACCGAAGATCCATCCAACGTCAGCCGGAGGTTGGGTATTCGACAAGTATTCTGAATCTGTTTAAGATTGTCTGATCACAGTTTGTTGAGAAATGAAATACGTGTGGATTTCGCTTGAAATAAGTTGACTGTGTACGTCGAATTGTGTGAAACTTTGAAGTATGTGGTCGGTTTACATGTGTTGTTGCCAGCTGTAGCATGTGTTGTCAGTTTGCATTGATATTCGCAGTTACATGTGATTCTTGTCTCTCGGCCAAATCAAATAAATGTGATCATGTGATGTCGGCACATTGAATTTGATTATAGTTCCAATAAAATTTACATGTGTTTGAACGGTTTATTAATGTGAGGTACATGTGACTAGAGTAGTTTGGTCCAATCATATTGTTTCAGAACATTAAAAAAAGGTTTTGACTGAATGAAGTTCTAGGTCCAATCACAATTGAATTCAATTCATAACATCACGTGATTTTCTTTATTGATTCTATCAAGAGTTGTTGTTAGATTTGATTCGGCTCATTGATTTCTCTGGTATATCAGTCTCGACCCATGTGATTTGTTTCATGTAACGAGGGGGTCAGTGCATATGATATTAGTGATTATGCTTTGAGTAGTATGAACCGATTGAAAGTTCATCGATTATCGTAAATCATGTGTTGAATGTCAGTTAGGATGTGAAGATATGTATTGATTCATGTGATATTGTCATTTCATATCTTGAAAATTGAATTGTAATTGTGTCAGTTTACATGTGCATGTGTTTGGTCATAGTAGTTTGCATGAAATAAAAAAATTAATTGTTAGCTTTTATAAAAGGATATATTCACGAGATTGTCTGACATATTCAAGTAAAGTTTACATGTGAATAAAGTTAGTGAAATACATCGGTACAGTAGAATTTTTTTAATTGCCGTGTGTCAGCATCTTTCATCAATCCATGTGATTATATTCATATCATAAGGCCCAAGTTTTCAACATTATAAAGTCATAAGCCCAAGTTTCTACATCATTTACGGCCCAAGTGTGTTGATTAAAGTTCACAAGAGATGTTTTAGTTTTGTTTGAATTCGAACTCTTTCTGGTTATGTGGTTTAGTCAGGTCGGTTGTTGATCCGGGTCATAGCAGTCCACACAGTTTGTCATTCTGCAGTCCGCACAGTTTGTCATTTTGCAGTCCGCACAGTGTGTCAACGTTCAGTCCGCACAGTGTGTCAACCTTCAGTCCAAACAGAATTATCATCAGTCCGAGTAACAGTTTTATTCTGTTAATCGATAAATTTTTAAACTGATTGTTTGTTTATCTGTTTCCGGTATTGCTGTGTTACGAGGAGAATCAGTTCGTGTGAAAGATTGTTTGAGATTCTTTGATTCCGAGTCATGGATACCGAGTTCTACAATGCATTTGCAACACCGTCTGGTCCATCTACTATTGCTCAGAACATGAATTTGGAAAACGAGACGGGAACCACCCAAAAGTCCCCGAAATTGATGAGTATCGAAGAATACTACGGGTGGAAAGATAGATTCGAGAACTGGGTTCAGGCTAACCATCTTAGGTCATGGGAATGTATTTTGAAGAAATATGTTTTGCCACAGACTGATTTGAAAGTTAATAAAAAAATACATGAATTTAGTAATGAAGAACGTGATATGTATAGATCTGAAAAGATGATGATTAGTCTACTTCAACAAGCTATCAAAGAAGACATTTTCATACTGCTTCAGCATGACAAAACTTCAAAGTCAATTTGGGATTCACTTAAAGTCAAATTTGAGGGTAGCGAGAAAATGATTAAAAGCAAGAAGGCACTGTTAAAGAAAGAATTTGATTTGTTCAGCAGTCTACCAGGTGAAGACACAAAGAAGCTGATTGAAAGATACTGTCACCTTGTGCGATCTATGTCAATGCTTAGTATAGAAAAGGAGTCTGAAGAGTGGGTAGACAAATTAGCTGATGCGTTACCGCAAAAAGAGTGGGGAACTTATATGATGATCCTGAAAAACACAGGGGTTTATGATGGGTTATCAATTGGTGAGTTTATCGAAAAGATTGAGGGTCAAGATTTGGAACAGCAGAAGATCGCGAGGATGAACAGTCCAAGTGGTCAACAGGATGTAAAGATGTATTACAAAGGAAGTGTTCCGGTTTCAGAAACTAAGAGAAGTCCGAAAATCCAGACTGCGTTTAGTGCTGGGGATTCTACAGAAAAGATTGATCAATGTTCAAATAAAAGCAGCAGTGGTTTCTCATTATATCCAAGTGTCAATCCAAAGAGTTCATCAGAAAGCTTTCAGTCCCAAAGCACAAAAACAGGAAATGGTTATGTGATTCAGTGCAACATCGCTCTAAATCTTCCAGAAGGTCAAAGTTTTTCAGAAGACACTGCTAAAGACCACATGGCTCTACTTGGTTCTGTGTTGTTATCGTATGAAGGTCTAGTTGCAGGTCGGATCGGAAATCCTATGCTCACCAAAGAGGATTACGATCAGATAGACGCCGAAGAGATGGAACTGATGGACATTAAATGGTGTCTTGCTAGTGTTCTTAGACGTGCTGAAAAATTTAAAACGATTACCGGGAGAAATGACTTTCTTGATGCTCATGTATCTACTTTAGGTTTTCATAAATCTAAAGTTACTTGTTTTCGATGCAGGGAGAAAGGTCATTTCAAGCGGGAGTGCAAGAATAGGGAAGCTAGTGGAGCTCAGAATCCGTTTGGAAAAGACGATTACTACCGAAAAGCCATTTATCAGCAAGTTGGTCAGTCACAAGACTCACAAACGGCTCATGGTAGAAAGATTGAGGATTCAAAGAGAGGATGTTTGGTAGATTTCAACTGGAGCAACTATATATCTTCTGATAGCAAAGCATGCATAGTCGATCAAGATGATGAGAGACTACCTGAAGGTTTCAGTTGGGATATGTTTGTTTATGAAAAGGGTGATTTCAAAGCTTTCATTGCAAAGATTGTTAGAGAACCAGACATGTTCGCCACATGGATGAAATCTATTGGTGAGACAGTGAAAAGTGTGAAGGAACAGTCTGTTACATCTGAAGAAAGCTTAGAAAGTGCTGATGAAGATTCACTAAGTGCAGATGAGAATGTGCAAAATGATGTTAATTCAGAAAAAGAAGTTGTATTTGATCAAACACCGTCTGATTCTGGTGTATCAGATGCTGATTCTGAAAAATCTGTACAGTTTGATCAGTCACCAGTTGATAATAGCAGTGATGATGAGGAAGAAAAACATATAAATGTTGCAAAATCTCATCTTTCTCCTGAAAGTTTTCATTTCTATTTTGCAGATCGCTTGGAAAAGCTGAAAGAGAAACGAGCTGCAAAAGAACAAAAGGATTTGAAGACTGAAAGTGATGCTGAAAAGAATGAAATTGTTCAAACTGAAGAAGTTAAAGTTGTTGCTGGAGAAAAGGTGACTGAAGCTGAGAAGGTGACTGAAGAAGAAAAAGTGGTTGAAGTGGTAAAGACAATTGAGATTGAGAAGATTATTGAAGTTGTAAAACCTTACGAGAAGTGTTTGGAAGCTTGCAAGGAATGTGCAACAAAAGACGAGATAATTGCTGAGTATGAGAAGAAAAAGGAGCAGTTATTGTTCAACCTCAATTATGTGAAAGAATCTTATGATGTCTTGAACAAAACAGTAACCGGTCTCTAAAAGACAAATTCAGAAAGAGAACAAGCACTTACGATGATGAATGCTGTGATGATGACAAAACAGAAAGCCATCAACTTTTACATCGAAGAAAGTGCTAAATGGAAGCAAGAGTTAGAGACAGAGAAGATTGAGAATGAGAAAATTAGACGTTTATTACAAAGTTATTCTAGTTCTGATTATCTCATTGATCGTATTTACCCAACTGTTGCAGGTATGGAAGTTTTTCAAGATGAGAAGCAAAAGGAAAAGAAAGATTGTGGTAAGAAACCAACTGTTAGATATAACAAGTGTCCGCCTCCAATTTGGGAAGGGTATTCTCCTAGAAAACCAAACGAGGAGCAACTTGAAAAAGCAGTCAATATAAAGCTAAAAACCGACACAACTGACGTTTTACCAGATAACATTGATGTCACGTTTACCTCGTCTGATACTGATCATGAGTCTGAGTTAATTAAAAAGGTGGTCGATCAGGTGTTGGATACTGAAGAGGATTCTGAGTCAAAGTCTGAGTCTGAGTCTGGAGGGTCAAATTCGTTAGTCAACAGTCCAAAGTCGTCGGTTAAACGGTCTTATAGTAAAGAATTTTTGTTATCGAAAGCAAATTTGGATGATGAAACATTTGAAGTTGCATACACTTTAAATGATTCGGACAAATTATACTCTGACAAAGAGTTTCCAATAAGAAGTGTTCGTTTTGATATGATTAAAAAGGTTTTCAAAATGACAGAAATTAATATTTCTGAAATAAAAGATTTAAATCTTACTGAAAAATCTAAAAAGTACACTTCAAGAGTTCAACAACGGTTAAACAAGAAAAAGGGTTACAATTCTGGTTCTGGTTTTCAAAAGAAACAAAACCAAAATCGTACCTACAAAAAGAAAGGTCTTGGATTTATTCCACCAGAAAATCATAAAAATTTGAAAAATTCTAAAACAAAAACAGAATTTGTATCAGGTGGAAGTGCAGAAGAGGAACAAAAGAAACCATTCTGGAGACAGTCAAATCAAGAGTTTCTTGCTGAAAAGAAGAAGAATGGAACTGAATTGTTTTATCAAAGAGAGACTCGTACCTGTTACAAGTGCAATGAAACTGGTCACATTGCATGGAACTGTCAGAAAAATGCCAAAACAAAACAGGAAGTTTCTCAGAAATTGAAAGAGAAAGTTGTTGATGTTGAACCACCAATTGAAAATTTTAAAATTTTTGAAAACTCAACTTATGAGTTTGGTGAATGTTCTAAAAAGAATTTTTACAAAAAGAATGCAAAAGACAACCAAGTGTGGGTTGTTAAGAAAGATGATGAGAAAGTCGGTGATGAATCTGGTTTCACAAAGCCAGAAGAGCCACAGGTTGAGATGAAAATTTCAGTGAATGATGATGAGTTTCCATCACTGAAATTTGAAGAAATTAAAAAGAAAGTTGGTAAGGTTGATATCTCGAATCAGTTTTACACAGAGAAAACTAAGTTTGATGTCGAGAAAACATTCAATGGAAGTGTTAAGAAAATTTTTGGAAAAATGTTGAATGGGAAAGTTAAGGGGGTTAAAGATTTTTATGCAACTAAAAAGGCAACTTACAACCCTACTGCGCAAGAACTAAAAGCCATCAAGTCTAAAAAGACTTGGATGGAAGTCTGTTTCCCTTGAAGTCTTAGGACTATGCCGGAGATCCCAAGTTTGTAATCGTGGATCAGGAATCGGCATCATTCTTGTTAAGATAGATTTTGTGAAAGATTTTTAAATGTGTTTAATTTTTTACAGGATGAGTGTGACTTGCCAGAGCTTCCAGGTTGGTAAGTGTGAAGCAGGAATCGGCATCTTGATTGGTAAAATGGTTTGTGTAGAGGTTTATTCCTACATAGGCTTATATGTTGTAAATATATTTTGCAAGAGGTACAGAGGTTGCATACATGCAAGTGGTAAATCAGGGACATTAAGTTGTACTTGATCTACTACAAGTGATTAAATAGACAATGTGATGAACCACACCCCTAATCTACAAGTGGTTAAATCAACAAAACTTATTTTCCGAAAAAATCATTTTGGTTAAAACAAACTTAAGTGTTTTGAAATCATAATGAGAAAATAGTTTTGTGAAAGGGGGAGTTCTGATTGTTTATGCCAAGTGGATGGAGAATTGAGGCAATTCGATATCAGTTGTCAAGTTCTTGTATAGTTTGTTTTCAAATTTTCTAAAATGTGTTTGCATTTTAGGGGGAGTAGAAGTTTTCAGAAAATCCAAAAACATTAGAAAATTTGAAAAAGCCAAAAACATGATAAAATCAAAAATGAGTTTTAGTGTCAAAGAAGAGGAAATGATAGTACATCAGTAGACAGTCACAGTATGCTAAAGAAATGTAATGTTTAAATAGCGTTAAACAGTCTCACTGATGATATGCCGATAGGTTTTTACACATTTAGTAAGCTTTTTCGGGATATAAACTTAAATTCAAACTTGCTTATTTGTGGGGAACACTACTTGGATATATAGGTAACCCCTGAAATTTCGTTTGAAAGGTCCCTCTTTCTGAGATACTAGGTCTTTATGCTCAGTGATATCTGGGGTATTATCCCGGGACTTCTGATTTTGCGGAAGCAATGGCCTAGTCCCCGGAGAATACTTTCCGCTTGCTTGAAATATAGCGCAGCCCTCAGCAAATTGATGAAACAATAAAATTGATAATCATTGCTGTTGTAATCAAAAGATCCTCTAAAGGGGACCCACCGAAAGTCGAAGCCGTCATCTCTCTGCGTATCGAAAGATCGACCTGAGCTCTCACGGCCCTCGTACTATAATTTATTCCCCTGACAGATACCATTTGTGGTATACTCACCGGTAAGACTGAATATTGGGATCTGGATACGGGAGTATATTCAAGAGGTGGGACACATGAATGAGTTTAAGTCTTTAAAACATCTAACTCATATCCTGAATCAGTTGAAATTTGTGGGAAAATTTAAGTGGATCAGTATATTGGCAATCTAAGTGAATTGTTTAATTCTTAAAGTGTAACTAAGCTCAACGGTACTTGTAACGTCTCATAAACTGATATGATCCTCTTGCACGAACTCACAAAAATATTGTCTGTAAATATTTCTTTACTGCATTTTGTCGTTTATTTCAAAAATACAAAAAGATTTTCAGTGTGTTTTAGCATAAACTTTTGAAAAAGTCAAAAAGATTTTCGACAACTGATGTTGGAAAGCTGATTTTCAAAATTACAAGTGCTAAACATGATGACATTGTTGTGAGGGGGAGTGTGTTTTGAAATGTCAAAATGTATTTTTTTTTAATCATCAAGTGGTTCATCATGAGTTTGTGATATGAGGGAGAGTGATTGTTGATGCTTATGTTTATGAGAGGGAGTCATCTGATTATATCAGAATGTTGGTGCATTTAAATTGTTAAATTTAGAAATTCATTTCTGGGTTAAGAATGTGCAGGAATAGCCAAGTTTCGATTCTGGAAATTGAAGATTCTATAGAGTGCCAGGTTTAAGATTCTGAAGACAAAGAAAGCCAGACAAAGATCCTGAAGCAGATGATGCTGAAGAACTAATGGAATACCAGCACATTGCAAGGAGGAGTCTGTTAATTTTGAGAGAAAGAATGAAGCTCAAAGACTGATTAAGACTGAAGATGCAAAGACTCGACATGTGAGACTCGTCAACATCTGAGGGGGAGTCTGTTGGTGCACACATCTGTCGTCTTCGTCTTAATGTCGAGTCTGGTTTCCGTTGCAGTTCTACACAAGCATGATGTCATCATCCTTGATGATGACATCACACAAGTGACATCATCTCATACATCATACATTGCATCATCACGTGAAATGCATGAAAATGAAATCAGATTTATGTGTTTTTGTCGGTTTCGCTTGAAATGCATTTTATAAGGTTTCGCTTGAATAGTGTTAGTAGATTTCGCTTGAGTATGATCATGTATAGTTCAAGCGAAATTCAGAGTACTATATATAGGCTAGTTGACTTGTCATTTGTAACAATTGTCTCGGAGTGATACCGAAGTGCTGCCGGTATACTTTTCGACTGTACACACTGTTATATCAATACAAAAGAGGTTTAGAGTGATAAAAAAGCTGTTTCATCGTCGGTTTCTTATTTTCCGCATCTGAAACTGATAAATCTCTTCTGAACGACTCGTTCGGGTCAGCAAACGATCCTACATGATTTACTCCCTTAGATGATTTTTTTGATGATTTTACGTGATGATTTACTGCCTTAGATGATTTTTTTGATGATTATGTTATTTAGATGATTTTTAGGGGTGATTAAACAATTCTAGGGCTTGATGATTATGTTATTTAGATGATTTTTAGGGCCTTAGGGGTGATTTTTAGATGATTCTTGGAACGATGAATTTATGGTCATGGATGATGGATCAATATGATTGTGATAGGAACCATGAGTAGAGACGTTATGGCGCGATTTCTCAATAGGAAAGTGGATACATCTTCCGAACTAATTCATTTGGATACTCTTCCTTCGGATCCGAATGATCGCAAGCCGATAGAATCATATAACGTGAATCAAAAGGATGCGATCAGAAGGGCATATATACTAAGAGGACCGTATCAACCAAGAGGTATCGAATTGATGTTCTTTTGTCTTACATGACCCGACCCGACCCGATACAACTGATTTTTTTACTTATGTACCTAGGGGCCTAAAATTTTTAAAAAAGTTCCGCACCCCCATGGAAAAATTCCTGGGTCCGCCACTGTTCGTTGGTGCATGAAATAAGAATAGTCATGAACGAGCATGTGCTACACACCTCCTAACGCGTATCAATCTATATTCGTGTATCCTTTGGTCACAAGTAAACCCCGCTCATATAAAAAAATAAACACGGTGACACTAAAATCACCACTATTGGGTGCGATATATGTACAAATTTGTTTGTATTGACTATATTGTTTGTTCATATTAGTTAGACTTGCTTTATATGTCAGAATGAGAGGAAGATGAAAGGGCAATAAAATGGGCAGTCTTTCTTGAGCAGTATTCCGAACTCATCTACCAAGTCTGATGCTGAAACTACAGAACATAAACCTGAAACTATCTTGGAACCGAGCGGAGATGAAAATATTTCAAGTGACAACAAACCGACACATGATGATCAAACCGAGAGTGTCCTTGAAAACGTGGTCTCAGAGACACTACAAGAAAGTCGACTAATAGCGGCGACAGATGTCGCCGCTAATGGTCATCATCCTCGCCGCTAAAGCTAATAGCGGCGACATACCGCTATTGTGTCGCCGCTAAATGTTAGCCGCTAAAGGTCTAATTGTCGTCGCTAAAGGTGTTGTCGCCGCTAATGAGCCGAACCTTTAGCGGCAACACAGATCGTCGCTAAAACGTCTTCACTAATAGTTGCAGTCAATAGCGGCTATTGTTTATAACCTTTAGCGGCGACACCTGTCGCCGCTAAAAGTCAATTTTTTTTTTTGCTGCGTTTGCTGTAATTCCCGTTATGAACAAACCTGCCAATTTTCAAGTTTTACACAACACAAACAGACTAAACAAACATAATGCTTTACATACTAAAATCGGCCAAAACATTTCCGTACAAAACATCCTAAAATATCCGGAAAATAACATTCTAAAATATCCGGAAAATAACATTCTAAAATATCCGAAAAATAACATTCTAAAATATCCGTACAAAATAGCCACAAGAAAGGATTCAAGTTAGGTCGTCATCGTCATACTCATCGTCGGGTGCGACTTGCTTTCCCCTCGCCGCAAGAAAGGATTCAAGTTGGTTTACGAATGCCGGACTTTGGAACAAAGTTGAAACGTATTCCTACATTAACACATATCAAACCCAATATTATTAGCAAAAGCATATAGTTGGTTTACTATATTTTGGAAATTAAATTGTATAGTTTACCTGCGAAAACGGTTCTGCGGTTTGGGGTTGCGCACTAGACGGGTTCGATGGCGTATTCGAAGGTTTAGGCCCAAGCCCCCGGAACCATCCTCGTCGATCACCCAAAACGTTTTGAAACACCGGTTGTAATTTACTCATATAAATATATATATATTTAGATAGATACTTACATAATTCTGCTCGGCTACCGGGTCAACAAAATTCCCATCTTTATCGGTGTGAGTTTTGCGGTATGTATCAAGACGTTTCAAACCCTGTTTAACATTAAAACTTAGATTAGACGTTAAATAAACATAAACATACAAACACACACATATAAAACATTACATGTTTGTAGGCGGTGCTACTGTATGACGATGTACCGCCACGGTTTGGGACTTTTTGAAGTTGGCGAACTCTTGAGTTTGCCTCACATCTTGAAATATATTTGGGGTCCAAGAAGTGATCAATGGTTCTCTGCCAGTTTTCATAAGGCATATCCTTGGGGTGGAATGCCCTTGCTCTTTCGACATCGGCATAACCTCCATTATCGAGAAATTCATCCTTAGCCCGGTGCTTGCGGTCGGAGTACCGCTTCATAAGCACTTGTCTAATGCCGCCTTTTAAGTCGGTCGCTTCCAAATCCTGTTCAACTTCATCGAAATTGAAATTCTCCTAGGAATTAAATAAAATTGTTAAAACATTATATAAAAACGTCTTGCAGCCGTTTAACACCAATAAAAGGCCCAACTTGTTTACCTTTAGGTGGTTCATGACGGCATCCTTATAAGGAGTCGGAACTTTCCCCCAACCCATTCTATCGAAAGGGATGGTCCGCCACATGTACAACCCCGCCTCGCGTGAAAATAAGTCGCTCGGTTCACCAACGGGGGTATACGTTACATCCCTATCGAATGTAAGAGATACGAGCCCCCCTGCTTTGACCATCCTGCGAAGCTTTTGATTTTTCGCTTTCCCCCGAACTCTCCTTGGGGGAACCGCTGCAATTAAAATAAAATATAATATAATTAGTGACAACATTTATAATAAATGTAATAAAAGTACTAAATAATAATTGATAACTTACCGTCGGTCTCATGCGTCCCTCTCCGAAAAGGATCCGGATTTGGTGGATCCCCAGCTCCGTCTCCCCCATGTCCTCGGGGCATCACATCCGCCATCAGGTAAACAAATACAAACCACAAAGAAAACATATTTCCTAAAAAGTTACAAATGTTAAAACAAGTGTATCAAATAGAAAATAGTAGAAAGTGCAACAAGTTTAACTAATATGCAAATAAATATTTCAACAAGAGTTTTTCAAATACTAACTAATATAAATTACAATAACTTTACTCTTAATCAATGTTCCTAAGCTTGAAACATCCTACATTTGTAACTTTTTAACATCTAGAAATAAGTTCAAGTTAACTACACTTTTTTTTTACATATTTTCTAAAACCAATTTCCATTTAACTACACAAAGGCCTTTGTACTTAAGTTTTGCTAAAATAATATTTTAACACTTGTAGTTTTAACTTCAAACCTTAACTTGTTTACTAAAAAAAACAAAAAAAAAATATGTACTAATTTACTGCTTCAACTGATAATCCTGTTACAAACTAAAAAAAATTCCATTAAAAGCACCAAACTATGGTTTTAACAGTTTATGTACCTTAACCCCTATACATGATTTTGGCAATAATTTCTTCAAAAAATCAGATATCAACATGATTTTAAATGCTTTTACAATTTCTCATCTTTAACAAAAATAAATAGATACTAACATACACGATACACACATACATAGACTTGCATACACACATTTTCACCAAGTATACATAAATTATACATTTTCATATACATCCACTAACATATACACATTTACATATACATCTTTACATACACATATACATACACACATACATAGACTTACACACATTTTCACTAACTATACATAAATTATACATTTTCATATACATCCACTAACATATACACATTTACATACAACATACATCTTTACATACACATATACATACCTACACAAACCAAAATATACACAATTTCTCATCTTTCAACTAAAATAAATATAAAACTAACCGTCAAAATGAGGATTCTACTCGTGGTGGTGGAGGAGACGTGGTGGGTGACCAGAATTTTCTAGCAAACACACATACATACACCGAAAATCAAGATATTAACAAAATGTATAACAAAATCAAGAACAAAATCAACTTAAACAAAGAATACTAACCGATTTGGAGGAGATCTTGGTGAAATTGACGAAGGATGGTCGATTTTAGGGGTAAACCCGTGAGAGAGATGAAGAGTTTGGTGGGAAAATGGGTGAAAAGAGGGGAAATCCCGCTTTTGCAGCTGTTGTCGGCATAAAGGAAATAGCGGCGACAGGTGTCGCCGCTATTGACCTGATTGTGTCGCCGCTATTGCTCTTTTTCACTCCAGGCCGTTAGATCAAGACGACAAATGAACGGCTGAGGTTTAACAGAGGACCGAGTTCCGGATCGACTAATAGCGGCGACATATGTCGCCGCTATTGATCTTTTTCACTCCAGGCCGTTAGATCAAGACAACAAATGAACGGCTGAGGTTTAACAGAGGACACCGAGTTCCGGATCGACCAATAGCGGCGACATATGGGGTGTCGCCGCTACTGGTGTCGCCGCTATTGCCCGTTATTCTTGTAGTGAGACACCAAAAACAAAGAAACCCGTGGTGCAAAATTGGGCTGAAGTTAGATCGTCTCTAAACGCGATTGAGGATGTGATGTGTCGTCGTGTTAAAAATAGGATTAACAATAAAAATGATCCAAAAAGCAGTCATGAAGAACATCTTCAATCTATTGAAGAGGATGAACCTGCTAGTGAGGTTTCTAAAAAGGAGTTGGTTAGTAATGAGGAATTAGATTTGTTTCCTTGGAAAGAATTGGAGTCGCTTGTTCGCGGGGGTGTGCCAAGAGACCTTAGAGGAGAGGTGCGTTTCGACACCTCATAAACTGTATTATACTTTTAGCAGAGCCGGCAATTTCAACCCGTTTACTTTTTGGGCTGTCAGCTCAATGGGAAATATCAGAAACTAAAGCTAAGAAGAAACAAGTAAAATGTTTTGAAAGTTGCTCAAAGTGTATTCTTAAGGCATACAACCTTCTAAAGTGCTTTACTATAAAAAATAGTATAGTCTTTGTAAAAATATTATTATCACTATCTTAAAAGCAAATGCTGGTGGCTTTTATTCCAGAACCCTCCACTTTTCACAAAAAGACAAGGCCGCCCCCAACATTGCGAAATGATATTTTTTAACCCCTGCTCCATACAAAATGATAAATCCACCCCCAACTTTGCTAAATGGAATTTTTAGCCCCTGCTCCGTTTTACCGGCACCCCCTATACTTTCAACATTTGCATTTTTAACTCTCTTTGCTCTTTCTTTTGCGTTTTTACCCAAAGTTTCACCACATTGCAATTTTCGTCCCTTGGCTTTGCTAACGTCAACATTTAATCCCTCAAGTTTCTATCCAACTTTACCCATGTACCATATATAATATGTGTTTTTAACCTATTGTTTTCTTTAATGATTTTCGTTCGCTAATTTCTTTTTTGAAGTACTAATTTGTCGTTAACCTCCTTGAGTTTCAAAACTTTCGACTTTACCCTTTTCATTCGTTTACTTGTTTTCTTTTTCAGGCGTGGCAAGCCTTTGTTGGTCGGGTGGAGAGTTATTACCAGGACTTATTAGATGGCGGTGATGCTACTAGTGATGGAAGCTCTAGGAGAGTTCCAGTTCCGGAAATATGTAAAAAACAGATTGAAAAGGTCATTAATATCATTTTTTTTCTTTTACATGGATAACTTTTTTATCTTCTTATGGACTAATCTTTTTTACCAAATGCAGGATTTACAACGAAATTTCCGGGTCATCCTGCATTAAATGAGGAAGGTAGAAACTCCTTGAGCGCTTACTTTTAGCATACGCTCGGCACAACCCTGCTGTTGGCTATTGTCAGGTAACTTGCTGATTAAATATCTTAGTTTACCTCATAACTATATTCATGTACTCTTTAACAATATATTTTCTGTAACTTTTTAAAAGAAAACCATGGTATGGTATGCATGTTTGTAATTATTTTGAAGTAACCTGTGTAGGGAATGAATTTTTTTGCTGCAATGTTACTACTGATGATGCCCGAAGAAAATGCCTTTTGGTACGTATTCACTAGTTTATTCTGTTTCACAAGATACTATAACGTCACCGAAACTATATTTTTAGCATCATTGATGAACCTGTTGGCATATTACTACAACTGAATTACTGAAATCTTTTCAGGACTTTGGTTGGCATGATTGATGATTACTATGAAGGATACTTTACGAAAGAGATGATAGAATCACAGGCTTGTCTTTCAAATATTCTTGGATTTTCGGAATATATTTATTCTGGATTCTATAAAGAGTTGCACAAACACATTATTTGTTTCACTTTCTGAATAAGGACTCTTTTTATTCAGGTGGGTCAACTTGTTTTCGAAGATTTATTGCGTGAACGATATCCGAATCTAGGTTTCCTTACTGCTGATTCTTGTTAATCCTATTTACTAATAAATGTATAAAAAGTGCAAGTTCTTATCCCGATTATCGTTGTTATATAGTCAATTATTTTGATCACTTGGGAGTACAAATGGGATGGATCTGCGGACCGTGGTTTCTTTCCATCTTCGTACATATAATTTACAAGGAAAAATCAGATTTAAATAATAACTTTCAAGAGTAATTCTTCAGGATTAATATTATGTTGTTTTTACCTTCAGTTCTACGTGTTTGGGACGTGATTTTATTTGAAGGAAACCGGGCGATGCTATTGCGAACTGCATTGGCTTTAATGGAGCTATATGGTATTTCAAGAATTGATATTCATTACTTGAAAAATGATATAGATTCTTTAACATAATAGACATGCGAACTATGTTTTATTCTTTAATATAATAGACATGCGAACTATGTTTTATTTTTATTTTTTTAAGGCAAACTCGGCCAGAGTTAACCAACTAGATCCGATTATGGCCGAGGTTGACGCTATCATTTTATTACAATCGCTACTCGGTTCAACTTTTGACAGCAGCAATCTAGTTGTGACTGCTTGCATAAGTTTCATGGACGTAACAGAAGACACATTACAGCAACTTAGAGCTAAACATAGACCAGAAGTGATAGCTGCAGTCGAAGAAAGACTTAAAGGGGAACACTTAAAGAAAAGTTCTAAAGGGCTGGCTAATAAACTTTATAGTTTCAAACATGAACGCTAGCCACTTACGCGTGAACTTAGTATAAAACCAGGGGGCCGTGATAAGAGATTGGACAAAGATTCTTCGGATCAAATGTCACCGCTTAAACGCGATGAACCTTTTAATACTGAACCCATCAATGCAGAAGTAGACTCTCTTCCAGAAATTCAAGATCAGGTAGCTCACTATTTCATCTTTTTGTATATGAGTTAAATTTTGCTTATTAATAGCTCATTGGCATATGAAGTTCCCAGTGTTTACATAAATGTTGACATGTACAGGTTATCTGGTTGAAGGCCCAGTTGTGCTCAATGCTGGAGGACAAGAGATCTGCTACAGTTAGGTTAGTTTCAGGAAGTTTTTATTTTTTATTTTTGTTGCAGGGACCATAATAATCTCCTTGTGCTGACAATCTGGATGCTCACATATATGCAATATGGTATAACCAAAAAAGGTTTATGAAATATATGGGATGGAGATGTATGGTTGTCTCGGCTTGAGGTTGTGCGATCACACGACCTTTAAAAACTCAAGGATGACCCTTACGGTTATCAACCCTAGTAGGAGGGTTTGCAAGTGCAACTTCTTATTGTGTACATTCATGTTTTAATACTATAGACCTTATGAAATATCTAGAGGTGGTAAATTTGATTCATTTACTTATCCATGGGTTAATTTGGGTTATTTTTTTTTTTCTCAAACTGTTAGAATAAAGAAAATAGCAATGGGCTAAACGAGTTTAAAGTCACCAAAAGTCCTTTTGATTGAAAAAGTGTAACACTAACCCAACATGAGTAAACATGTTTTAGCCTACTCGACCCGCTCATATTGCCACCTCTAGGAATATCTCATTTTTGACATAATATTCGGTTTAATTCATGTCCTTCATATACCAATGTTTTCCAAAGAGGATAAGGCATGTTTTCCACAAGGCTCGGAATTTGTCTACTCTTTGTGATAGATGCTAATCAACACTTTCATTAGCATTTTGTGCTCATGAATCATACATATGTTACGTGTAGAAGCGGAGCAAGCGAAAGAAAAAGAAGGCATGAACACATGATCATGACCAATGTTTGTGTTAAGCCAGTGAAGGTCCTTATGGTTTTCCGACGATTACTCAGTTTTGTTATAAGAGCTTTAATTGTCATGTATATAAAGTATAAGTTTATTCTTTCGTCTTTGAATATAAATGCTCTTTAGAAACATGCCTGGTGTTTTTTGGAAACCACACTCCTATACGAAAGACTTTTAATTAAAGGAGCATGTGTCTTTGTTTTACGATTTCCACTTTGTACATTTAATGTAAACTAGAGACCCATCTAAACATTTTGTTGTGCCAAAATGTGTAAAGAACATAGCATTCTATCATCTAACCGTTTTCTTGTAGCTTTTAAAAACTTAAATGAGATTTGTTATTTGTTTTAAGGTTTGAATTATGTTCCAGCCACGTATTGTAGACTCCGCCGCAACGCGCGGGTTTCCCACTAGTATATTAAAAAGGAAAAGTGACGTACACAAACGTAATTTTACAATGCGTACAAGTTTTGAAACAATATGTACAAAGAAATACAACAATTTTAGAGGGGTAGAATGGGAAAGGGCTTAATGTTTTAAGACACTCCAAGGTTATAATAGTAAATTTGTATATACAATTTAATCATAAATCCCAACTTTACCATTGTCTCAATAACTCCCTGGCAATTAATTCGATTCTTCTCAACTTCTCAACTACTGAATGGTTTTTAATCACATTAGACTGGAAGGAGTGGGGGCCGGCTGAGGCCCGGCTAGGACCGGCGCCGGTCCCCCACACCGCCCCCCTCCATCCCACCCGTCCTCACCAGCGGCTCCTCGCCGGTCTTGCCGCCCCACTTCTCATCAATATTCCATTTCTCATCATCTCTCTCTTTCTCTGTCTCTCTCTATCGAATCCAAACGACATAGCCTCTCGTAGATGATGATGTCCATTCGGTGGTTATGAAAGCGATTGGATCTTGTTCAGGTTTTTAGGGTTTCGAATAGTTGTGAAATTTGGGGATCTAGGTTTTCTAGGGTTTCGTATTGACTGGAAGAGTGGATTGGATGGCTGGACGTGGCACGTGTGTATGATCATGTGATTGCTCAGAAGTTTAATAGCTCCCAGTCTCATGCATCAGGTGCTCTTAGCAATCAACCCACCGCTTATTTGAAGTCGCTTGAGGTCTCAAGGCTTTAATCGGTTCCTCATCCACCGATTATTTTGTTAAAGTTTCTCCAAATCAGTTGACGTTTGATTTTGTCTTGGAATCCCTTTCCGCAGGTTTATCCAGTTGTTAGTGGAGCAAGTATAGTCGCCAAGGTGAACTTCAGATTAATTGTTTCTATATTTTCAGTTTCATTTTTTTTCAATCTATAAATAAAGTCACATATCCTGTCTCTAAACAAACTCTGTACTAGAGGGTGCCAATTTCGACTGTTTTATGGATAAATGGGTCGATTTGGGGTATATTTTTTCTTTAACAGGTCATGGTAAACTTAGAAGATCTGGCTACAATAATAATGGTTGGAACAAGGGGGTCCAATTAGGCTTACAGATTTTTTATTCCGTTTGCTATGTTGCAGACCAAGGTTTGAAAATGTTAGGAGGAAGGATAAAGGCAAATCACCAAATAAATAAAAAGCTTGCACTACTGACAAGGTATATACAACTTCTCAAATTCATTTTTCAAGTTTATATTATATATTATAATCCTTATTGTTGGAACAATCATGTTATAGTTTTGAGTTTTTGGGTCAAAGAATGCTTGTATTGTGTTGGCATTTATTTTAAAAGGTATAATACAGTTCACTGAAGGTGTGTTTGGATGTGCGTTTTGGAAGTGATTATGGTATAATAGACCTAGCGAACGGGTCGGGTCGGGTTGGGTCATGAGTCAAAACGGGTTCGGGTCGAAACGGGTCAATTAAAAAGGGGTTGTTTCGGTTCGGGTTGGAACGGGTCCGGGTCAGAACGGGTTTTAATGCACTAACTGCTCTATCATGTTGAACTCAGATTCGGATCCTAAATGTAAAGTTTTTTCCAAGGAGCATATGCCTGTTCTTTATTCGATTTGACAAAATATCTTGGCATGCATAAAGACATGGAATCATTTCATTATGTTTCAAATATGGCGCTTTTAACGTTTTTTTGTATAGTCCATATGTGGTCATGGTTACCTTAGATGTTACGCTTGATGGAAGAGAATAGAAAATTGAGAGAACGTGTTAAAATATTGAAAGATTTTCAGGCGGCTTGTAGGAAAAAAAACAGGCCGTGCGTTGTCTTAGAAAAAGGATACACGTTTCCGGCTTATTTTAGTATTCAAGCAGAGAGGCAATGCTTCTACGGTTAGTTTTCTTGCTTTTGATCTTTGTGAAAATGTTGATGACGGTTTATTTATAATTTACATGTTTTTTTTTCTACAATGCCCGTTAGCAGCACTTATGCCTTTCTAGAGCCGAGGAGTTGGAGACAGCACTTATGGAGTGGCCCAACAAGATAATAGGCTGGAATTAAGCGCAAAGGTATTCCCGCATCATATATTTTTTAAAACTGGAAGCAAAATTATTTAGAATCGAGGCGTAGTTATTTGTAAGCAGAGGTGACATATCAGGTACGTTGGGTTTGGATCAAATGTGCAATTTTTGGTTAAGGTGAGATGAGGTTTGGTCAATCAAAAACACATTTTATCGGAAGTTTGTTTATGTATGTATGCTTACGAATATCTAGTGTGCCAAAAATTATATTCTAATAGAACAAATATTTCTTATTTAGTAAAATGATTTACAATTTTTTTTATGCATTAAAGAAGCACTTCGGGTGTCTTACAACCTGTTTGATTTCTTTTAAGCGTTAAAGATGATTCTTTTCACCATCTGTTTATCTAAGAAAGTTGCGAAAAAGTGATTTAAGATTCCTGATCATGATTCAGATCGAGCGTGTGGAACAAGACATGTCTGAGCTGCACCAACTTCTTGCTGATAAGAAAGAACAGGAAAAAGCAATGCTTGAGGTTCAAATATTTATATTGTTTTATTTTGGTTTTTGTAATTTATATTATGTCAAAAACATTTCATATCATATAACACCATGTGTATTTAATGTAGGTGCTAATGAAAGTTGAGCAAGAACAGAAAATCACAGAAGATGCCCGTATATCTGCCGAACGAGATGCAGCTGCTCAGAGATATTTAGTGAGCGTACTTGAGGTACCTTTACAACCCATTTACTTACAAATTGATCATTACAAGATATGCTTTAACTCTAATGGGTCAAATAATAAAAGTTAACCTAAAAGGGTAACACGCCATATGGGTCAAACAGGTTGAAAGTCACTTAGTGTGTTATTCTAATGTATATAACCCCCCTAAACAATTTTATCCAAGAAATTATATTATTATTGAAATAATATAATTTCTGGATCATGTCATATTCATTGTGAGCACAGCTTGAGTATTCAACATGAATAATCTCTTGCGAGGAAGAAATTTTTTAAGACCACTAAACGTTTATTTTATTTATATGCAGAAAAAATATGAAGAAGCTATGACTTCACTTGCTCAAATGGAAAAGAGGGTTGTAATGGCAGAATCTATCTTAGAGGCAACATTGCAATATAATTCTGGCCAAGTTAAAGCACAAGCAGCGCCTGCAGGGTAAATGCATTTTTCTTTTTGGAGTTAAAACATGATTGATTTTCATATCATTCACATTGCTATCATATTGTTATCTGTTTACTATTTTCATAATGAATTAACTAGAGGTGGAAATTTTGACCCGTTAACTTTGGGTTAAGTTTTACCTCTAATGGATCAAACGTGAATTTAGGTTGTTGTAACGGGTCAAATGGGTTGAAAGTTATTGCCTAAAACTTCCTAAATAATATTATTATCAGAACTTTTATAAAAATTAGGATAAAAATTGTTTCGGGTCAACCAAACTTGACTAGTCTGTACAAAATCCGAGCCTGTTTTGACCCATTACCCAAACCACCCATTTTGGCACCTCAGGAAGAAGAATGTTTTTCGAATTCAAAATTTATATTTTAACTATTTAAGGCTCTATCAATCAAGGATAGAATAGAAATAATCAATCAATCAATCATACCCAGTAAAATCCCACAAAGAGCAAAGCTATTTGTAGGGTCTGGGGAGGGTGGGATGTAGGCACACCTTACCTCTACCCCTAGGGATAGAGAGGCTGCTTCCAGAGAGACCCTCGGCTCCAAAACACCCAGGAAAGAAATAAATAGAGCATGGGGTGTGTGTGTATGTGTATGAAGCTACCAATGTAGTATGAGTTGCAAAATAGTGCATGGTAGAACAGAACAAATATGACAACACAAACAGTCTATACACATAGTTACATATTTACGACCATACACTACACCTAGAAACACAACTGTACAAAACATCCTATACACATAGTTACTTATGTACGACCATACACTCCACTACACCTAAAAACACAATTGTACCCTTTCCTAGAAATCCTTAACCTTAATCCTACGTCTCCACGAGCTCCTATCATGGACCATGTTCTCAGAGAGGTGCAATTTTTGCAAATCCTGCCTAATCCGCTCATCCCAATTAATTTTGGGTCTGCCTCTACTCCTCCTCCCCTCCACCTCGAGGGTTTCAACCACTCTAACTGGTTCTATCATCTGCCTCCTCTTCACATGCCCAAACCATCTCAATCTTCCCTCCTTTATCTTATCTGATATACTAGTTACTTCTAACCTTTCCCTAAAAACATCATTTCTTATCCGGTCTAACCTTGTGTGGCCACACATCCATCTTAGCATTCTCATCTCTGCTACCTCCATCTTGCGTGCCTGTACTTCCTTAATGGCCCAACATTCGGTTCCATATAACATAGCAGGTCTAATTGCAACCCTATAGAATTTCCCTTTCAATTTTGTTGGGAACCTCCTATCGCACAATACCCCAGTGGCAGCTCTCCACCTACACCATCCGACCTGGATGCGGTGGGCAACGTCACTATCTATCTCCCCATCCCTCTGGACAAACGATCCTAGATACTTGAACTTAGTCACCTACGGGACCGCTTGACTGTCAATGGTGATCTGAATGTCCTCATCGTTGTCTACTCCACTAAAGTCGCAATACAAGTACTCAGTCTTAGATCGACTAATCTTTAAACCTCTTCCCTCTAAAGCTGCTCGCCACTCTTCTAACCTCGCATTCAGGCTTTGTTTACTATCAGCAACTAACACAATATCATCTGCAAAAAGCAGGCACCACGGAAGAGCCCCCTGAATTAACTTTGTCAACTCATCTAGGATAACTGCAAATAGAAAAGGGCTCAAAGCGGACCCTTGGTGGAGTCCTACCTCCACCGGGAAAGAATCAGTATCCCCTACAGGCGCTCGGACACTAGTCTCAGTCCTAACATACATATCCCTAATTAAGTCTATATACTTCCCAGAAACCCCTCTACTCTCCAAACTATCCCAAATCAGTCTACGTGGCACACTGTCATAGGCCTTTTCAAGATCAATGAACACCATGTGTAGGTCCCGTTTCTTCTCCCTATACTTCTCCATCAATCTCCTTAGAATATTTATTGCCTCCGTAGTCGATCGCCCTGGCATAAAACCAAATTGGTTTACCGTAACTTGAGTTTCTCTTCGGATTCTCGTCTCAATTATTCTCTCCCATAGTTTCATAGTGTGTCCTAGCAACTTAATCCCTCTATAATTCCCACAACATTGGGCGTCCCCTTTGTTCTTATACACAGGAACTACTACACTATTCCTCCATTGATCTGGCATTTTCCCAGATTTGAAAATAAGATTGAATAAAACAGTTAGCCAATGTACTCCTTCTTCTCCCAAGCATTTCCATACCTCAATCGGTATGTTATCTGGCCCAACTGCCTTAGCTCTTCCCATCTTTCTAAGGTTTGTTCTCACCTCCTCCCGTGTGATACGTCGACAGTAGCCGTTATTCCGTAGTCGCCTTTGCGTAGGTGAATCATCATTTTCTTCAATTTCTCCAATTTCTTGTTGGTAATCCCTCCTGCCATTGAAAAGATTGTAGAAGTACACTTGCCATCTCATCTTAATGTCGTGTTCTTTGACCAAAACGCATCCGTCCTCTCCCTTTAAAAACTTCACTGCTCCTAAGTCTTGCCTTCTACGCTCTCTAGCCTTTGCAATCTTGAACATGTCATGCTCCCCCTCCTTTGTTTCCAGTCGATCATACATCTGCTTGTAAGCTGCGTTCTTCGCCTCTGACACTGCCTTCTTCGCCTCTCTCTTAGCCTCTTTATATCTATCCCTTAAAATCGCTTGCTCCTCCTCGACTGTACACCTCAAAAGATCCCTAAAGCACCCTTGTTTAATCCTTATTTTAGTATGCACATCCTCATTCCACCACCATGACTCCTTATGGCCACACCTCTTTCCTTTTACAACCCCTAGCGTTTCCTTCGCCACATTAGTAATGGTGTTTGCCATGTCCTCCCACATTTGGTTTGCGTCCCCATCTACTCTAGGCGATGTCATTAAGAGGACCTTATCTCTAAACACTTCGATTTTGTCGCCCTTTAACATACCCCATCTAACCCTAGGACGCATTACCCTCTCTCCCTTGGTCAGTTTTCCTCTCATGACTATATCCGCCACCAATAAACGGTGTTGAGTCACTGTGTCTCCCCTGGTATAACCTTGCAGTCCCTCCACCACCTTCGATCTCCTAGCCTCATCAAAATATAGTCAATCTGAGTGTTACGTCCGCAACTGCTAAAAGTAATCAACTGTGATTCTTTCTTCTTAAAGAAAGAATTCAGAATACCTAGGTTGTGGGCCACCGCAAACTCTAGCAAATCCCTACCAGGGTTGTTCCTATCACCAAAACCAAAGCCCCCATGAACCTCACTAAAACCATCACTATGCCTACCAATATGGCCATTAAAATCGCCTCCTATGAAAATTCTTTCTTCCCTAGGTATGGCCCTCACAACTCCGTCTAGGCAGTCCCAAAAATCTCTTTTCTCTTGATCCCCTAATCCCACTTGTGGGGCATATGCGCAAACAACTGTCACCACTTCCTCTGCTAGTACTAATCTCAACACCATGATCCTATCGTTGTATCGTATCACCTCTACCACATTTTTATACAAGTTTATATCTACTAGAAATCCTACCCCATTCTTTACCCCATCAGACCCTGAATATAACAACTTGTACCCATTGCGCTCATCCCCTTTATGTCCCTTCCACTTAGTCTCCTGAAGGCACGCTATATCTACCCTACGTCTTTTTAGTGTATCTATGATCTCCAACAACTTACTACTAAGGGTTCCTACATTCCACGAAGCCACGCGCAAACTATACCCCCTTTCTTTTCCCCTCCCTGCACCCCTCGTCCTCGAACATGATCTCAATGAAAAATCATGATATCTACCGTCTATGATTGCTACAAATCACCCGATAATCCAAAAAGGGCACACGCATAACAAATAATGATCAAATAGAGCGTTATAGAATAGAAATAATATATATGTTAAATGCAACGGAAATACATGTGTATCAAAGAATTTCCTTACGGATATAAAATATATAAAACAAAACTTTACATCTATCAAGAGTTGTTTTACCAAAACTTACTTGTATTGGTGCTCATTGACTACTATGTTGACTGACTTTTGTAAATGCTGTATAGGAACACTCATCCCGAGTCTGCGAAAGACAACAACACAACAAAGAGGACAGGCATACTTTCATTCGGACTAGGTTGGCGTGATAAAAACAAGGTTAGTAAGTATTCTTGACTAATATTGTGAGCCTGTCACTATTACAAACATAATGATTACACCTGGCAAAATGGGCGGGGCAGTTAACGGGTCAGAACAGGTGGATAGGGAGGGCACGTAGACTTTTTTTAATCAATCTTTAGGGGTAAATTCACACAATAGTAACCAAGTTTCCCAACCGTCAAACTAAAGTCACTCAAAGTATTTTTGTTCCTCTAAAGTCGCTCAACATTCACTAGGCGTTATAATATTGTGATCTTTTGACCCGTTGTCCAAACTGTGCATTTACTATATTTCGCTACTTTTTTTTTGTGAAAGCGTTTGAAGAAATAGTTTGACCAAAGCAAACAGTGATATATGTTTGCAGGGAAAACAACCAAATGATGAAAGTAAAACCAATGAGACATCAGATGCAAGTGATCAAGATTAGGCATTCTTTCATCAGTCAATATATAACCTTAGTGTATTCATCGATTTTTGGGTTTTATGTCTTACTGATTCTTGGAAACACACTAATTGTGGGATTGTTGTTTATTGTTTTACGGGTGAATACATTATGTATATTCTAAATTGCGGTTTTGTGTATATACGGTCGATACACTACATGTGGATGATATTCACAAATTTAAAACGATTTTCTAGTTTTTTTTAACGGCCAACGGATAAAAGGTGGTCAGTGGTAGGCGGTGATGGTGGATGGTGATAGGTAGCAGTTGTAGTGGCGGCAGTGGTGGTGGGTGGTGACGGCGACGGGTGGTGCCAGCGGTGGTGGTGGTGGGTGACGGCAGAGGTGGGTGGTGGAGGTGGCGATGGTGGTAGCGTGGTGGTCAGAGGTGGTAGCGGCGGTGGCGGTTGATAGCGGTGGCAAAGGTGGGTAGCAGTGGCGCGGGAGGGGGGGGAGTGGCGGTGGTGATCGAAGGTGGCAGAGGCGACGGTGGGTGGCGATGATAGCGGTGGCGGGGACGGAGGTGGGTGGCAGTGGCACCAGAGTTGGTGGCGGCGATGGTTGCGGTAACAGTGGTGGTGTCATAGGTGGATGGCGGCGGGGGGCGTGGTGGTGGTAGTTGGAGCTGGCGGCGGCGGTAATGGTAGCGGTGGTGGTGACGACGGTGGGTTGTTGCGGTGGCGGGTGGCGGCGGAGGTAGGTGACGGCATCGGGTGGCGGCAGTGGCGGTTGGAGATGGTGGCGGGTGGCGGCAACGGTGGTGGGTTGTGGTGTTGTTAATGAAGGCTGAACAGGGAATGAAATGGAAAAAAACAGGGGGATGGATGAAATGATTTTGAAGGAATGGAATGCATTTTGGAATGGGCGATTCCATTACATAGACCAACCAAACACTATTTTCTTCATTCCCTCGTAATAATCTATTTCATTCCACCTCTCATTCCTTCATACCAAACGATACCCAAGGGCCGGCCCTAAGAATTTGTGTACCTTGTTCGAGCTCGAAAAAACATGCCCTTAGGCCTTAACGAAATTGGGTATTGGGCTCACTAGCTAAAGGTCTAAACCTAATGCTAATGGGTTAATAACTAATCTAAACCATAAAAATAAATTTCTAAGTGGGCCTATGTTGGTGTTTGTATGTGGGTATACCCTATTAATTTATTTATTTTTACATATACATATCGGATTTTTTTTTAAAATAACATGCCCTTTAAAATATCGGACCCTGACCGGTTGTTCTCCCCACCCACCTTAGTGCCGGCCATGCGATACCCTAGTTTTAAATGCTTCTTAATATGTGAAAAAAGTAATGATTTTGACATCCGGGAAATTTGTATATGAATTGAATGCAAATATATCATAAATTGCATACTATAGTTAACAAAATTCATCCTAATATGGCACGTGCGTGTTGTGTATAACTATAAAGTTACGAAGCACGTGAATCACGAAATGGCTTTTGTGATGAACAAATATTGGCCACAAAGTACCGATATGGTGTGTCATGTAATTACTACATTTGATATTCAAAATTACATGTATTTTAACATAGGGTAACGTTATTCTAAAAATGCTTTTAAAAATAAAAAATGTATAATAATACAATGAATCACAAAATATAACACAAAGTCGAGCAAAATATAAAACAATATATCAAAAAATATAACACAATGTCAAAGTAAAAAGAAACAATGAGTCACAAAAAAAAACACAATGACACATATATAGAAAATACACAATAATAAATAAAAAGACACAATGATGTAAGTAAAAATATAAAATCTATAAGGTAAACATCTGAAAACAAAAAACTAAAATCTCACATCGTAGAGTTCGATGAGATGGTTCCAATACCGCTTGAATGAGGTCAATCGGAGTCTGTTTGATACCCTTCTTACGATTTCTTACTTTTAAGAGACTTTGTATTTGTTTCTAATCCGTAAATATATGATCATTTAATCAAGTTGTAGTCCTGATATAGTAGTTTCGCCCCGGCTCAACACAATGCATATTAATGAACTATGTAGTTCATCTGTCATGGTAGATTGAGTAAATTACTTTTTGAGTTGTGTTTTATTGGTTTAACAATTTCAGTCCAAAATCAAAATGTTTAACGCAATGAGTCTCTTGACGCTTTTTTTATAACTTTTTTGAGTCATTTTGAGTCCAACTTTTAACCTTTTGAGTCCAATTTTCTTTAACAAAATTGGACACAAAACGCTATAAAATGAACACAATTGTACTCAAAACGTTATAAAATGAGCGATTAAGGACTCATGGCTTTAAACTTTTTAATTTTAGACTCAAGTGGTTAAAACCACTAAAACACAGGGACTCAAAAACTAATTTACTCTAGTAGATTTCTTTACATCATGAGAGAAGTTTGTTTGGTGTTTTGTTGTGGTACATATTGTGTATGAGTTAAAGGTGATTCATTGAGTTTTGTTGTTACATATTGTGTATGAGTTAAAGGTAGGGATGAGCTCGGTATCATTCGGTACCGGTACCGAAAGAACCGGAACCGAAAAACCTCAAAAGTGGGTACCGGTACCGAATATACCCGATTCGGTATGGTTCGGTACCGGTACCGGTTCGGTACCGGTACGGTATCGGTATTTGAGGGTAAAAACCGGTAAATACCGGTACCGAACCAGTACCGTACCGGACCGGTACCGAAAATTCAAAAGTCGGTACTGAATCGGTAACGAAAAGGTACCCGGTTCGGTAAATTCGGTACTGGTACCGGTTCGGTACCGGTACCGGGTCTTGTTTGCTCATCCCTAGTTAAAGGTGATTCATTGAAGGTTCATAGAAGTGATACACCGAACCAAATGCTTTAAATTAGATGTTATTGAAAAATATATATTGCTCTCACAACACTATAAATTTCAAACACCCCTTAAAATATTAAATAACAAATTCATAAATATATACAAGGATCAAATCAAATACAAAGGAAAAAGATGTGTGCAAAGCATAAGAAGGAATACGGAGGATTGATATGCTAATTCAATGGTTGAGATTATGTAGTCCCAAAATCTAAGAATCACGCAACAAAAACAAGGGCTGAATGGGCAAACAAGGAATAACCATTATTGTTAACTTCCCTCACTTTTTATATAAATGTCTACAACTATTTCATATATTAGTATTTAAAAAAAACCCACACCAATGAGCATTTTATTATCTTTAATTTGAGTATGAGATTTGTATAGTTTTTTTAATATAAAAATATATATTTTTAACATGTTTTGTGGTTACATACCATCTTATGATTGATGATTATGCATACCCCATAATTAGGCTAGAGGATATAGGGTGCCACTCTTGTTTATGGTTTGTAATTGCCCCATTATGTGTACTAGTATTAAAACCCGTGTGCAAACACGGGTGGTTTTTAGAAAACCATGCATAACACATTTTAATAGAAAGTATAGATACGTGTATAGATATTGTACCAAAACTTGTTATCTATTATAGATAATAGACAACTATAAACATAGATCATCGGTTAATATATTAGTTACATACGACTATTTCCATTGTCCTATAAAAAAAGGAGTACCCGCCCATTAACAATGTAACATGTTTATAGACATAACTACATATAAAACATGTCTAAGAAGCTAAATTAGTACCACCAAGGAACCAAATGTACAACCACAAACAACCATCGCATGAAACATTGTTTATAAACCTGCAATCAACACAACACTCATGAAGAAGCCTTTCTTTTTTTCACGAAATGCACAACTTTCGTTAGCTTCAGCAACTGAGTAGCCTTGTGAAACTCAAACGAAAGTTCATCACCACAAACAATATTGCAAGATTTCAGATAAGCCGGCCATCCAACAATACCGTAGCTAAATCCAGTATTGGTTTTTTGAAATCTTGTAAAAAATTCCTGGACTTCACCTTTTAGATTTTGAATCTTGATAGGTTTAAGATTATCAGTATGCAGATCGAATGCAGATGATACATCTGCTGGCAGATACTAAAAAACAAAAAAATGAATAATGAATTTTATAAAATATTGATATATAACTGAAATTGTTGAAATAACAAAACAAAGCAAGGACTGCAAAAACTTACAAGCTTGTGTTCAGCTTGTGTGGTGAATTGTAAGACTGACTCTGAAGTGGATGATGCTAAATGAACCTTTTAAACTTTACACGGTCTATCAACAGCTTGTTTATCCTCTACAATGGTCTTGCCACGAACATTGCGCATCTTTTCAACCTAAGTAAATTAATTTGGACTATAGCAACTCTGAATTCTTGAAATTTTGTAACTTTCTTTATCAACACAAACTATCTTCTTAACTCAGCTTTGAAGTTTAAGACTCAATCATATAGAAGAATATCAACATATCAAGATAATAATAAAAGGCATATTGGAAATAAATAATCCAAACTCACTGGTATTGGCCAATAATAATCCCAACTCATTTAATCACCAATAATAATCCAAACTATTCACTTTTGTTTGTAAAATACTCACACGTTAAAAAAACACTAACTAGGTTAAAATATTGTTGATGTGGCTTAACATGTGTGGACTGACGTGGCTGGTTAACATCTTACATGTATATAAAATGGTTATCAGCCTCATTTGCACACACAATCGCACTCTCCTTCAAAACCCTAATTCTACAAATTGGGCAAATTCAGTCGATTGTGTGTGCAAATGAGGCTGATAATCATTTTATACACAGGTAAGATGTTAACCAACCATGTCAGTCCACACATGTTAAGCCACATCAGCAATATTTTAACCTAGTTAGTGTTTTTTTAATGTGAGAGTATTTTACAAACAAAAGCGAATATTTCGGATTATTATTGGTGATTAAATGAGTTGAGATTATTATTGGCCAATACCAGTGAGTTGGGATTATTTATTTCCAATTTTCCATAATAAAATGGACAGTGTAAAACTAATAAACGCTTAAATTAGATACAACACTTGGAGAGGCAGGAGTGTCATGAACAGAAAAATCATTAGAGTGAAGTTCAGGATCGTTAACATCAGCAACTATTTTCACAGAATGATCTTGAGGCTACAAATTTTTTTTTTAAAAACCTTGTTATACTTATTGTACAATAAAATATATCCGTATATGTTTATATACAATAGATAAGAAAAGTAGGAAAATTTAAACTTACAGCACTTTTAACATCTGACTCATCGACCAGAGCCGCTACCTTTGCATCGAATATGCCATCATCAACATACTATATTTATAAGAATGATCATATATAAGAAACCGTATTTTAAATCATAATAATAAGTAAATATTACATGTGTATATATACATTAAAAATATCTTCAAAACTCGTAAACTGTGTAGGATTACCAACCGTGGCTCCAGTCTCAGCATAATCTAAAGCAACTTCACCGGAATCCAGATCTTGTTTGTGTTTAGTCTACAATATGGCATTTCAATAGTTATTAGCATAGTATAATAAAACTTACTTATCAACGTCATGTTATCAAACAAATGTATATTAACATCGAATTTTTATACCGCAGCCAATAAATCAAACTCATCATCTCCATAAACCGAATCATCCAAAACAACGATATCAACTTTCTTGAAAGAAATTTCAGTTCCAGTTTTGGGAAGGAAAACAGAAACCTCAAACGTTTTAGATGCAATCATTGTGAAAACCAACCAAAATTCAAGTGGTATCGGAACTTCTTCAATCTCTTTTAACCATCCATCAGTAAAACCGCATCCATCGGTCCATCCTTTAATCCTCACATGCCAAAACCTTTCTCCAACATAGATAGTCGCTAACCCATACTCGTAATGTCTACCATAGAATTCTTTCCAGAATTTTTCAGCAATTAGCTATAAAAGAAGTAAAAAAATAATTAGTGTAGAGTTACAAAATTGATATGAACTAATAATCAATAGAGGTTACAACAGGTTAGTCAACAGAAGTTAAAAGGAAGGTTAATCAACTGGGGTTCAGTATTACACACAATCTACCATTGTTGTCTATCGACTGTTACATACCTCTGTTGCTTTCCAACAGAGGTTTCCTAACAACTGTCATCCATTATCCCCAACAGAGGTTGCCACGTTGTCAGATGTTAAGTATCAGATGTTTGAAACAGATGTCACGTCAGCTTTCACTTTTTCACCCTATAAAATTGTTCCATCCTCATTTTCTATGTTAATAGAGTTGGTCAACCGATGTTAAAAGGGTTAGTCAATAGTGGTTAAAAGAGTTAGTCAACATACGTTACGAGGATAAGGAAACAGACGTTAAAAGGGGAAACAGATGTTAGCAGGTTGTTGAGCTAGCAAAAAATGTTTACAGTGAGTAACAAAATAATATAAAGTTACTTACACTCACGCCAAGTTATAACCCCGTGTATTACACGGGTTGAATAAATAAAATTTATATACTAAATAATAAAAAAATATATCTTTAAAAACCTTTGTTGAGTAAATATAATTTTATATATTAAATAATAAAAAGTTATATCTATAAAAACAATATTGTACAATGTGAATAAATATAATTTTATATACCAAATAAAAAAGTTATATCTTTAAAACCACGTGTATTACACGAGTTGAATAAATTTAATATTGTTAACCAAAAAATAAAATAATACATCTTCAAAAAAACCTTATTTATTACACAGGTTGAATAAATGTAATTTTATATACTAAATAATAAAAAAATTACATTTTTAAAAATATGCGTCTTACATGGTTTGAATAAATGTAATTTTCTGTACTAAATAATAAAAATATATATATATATCCTTAAAAAACCTCGTGTATTGTACGAATTGAATAAATATAATTTTATACATCAAATAATCAAATTACGATTTTGGCCCCCATGGTTATATCACTTTTACCCTTCTAGCCCAAAAAATATTTTTTTTAACATCTAAGCCCACAACGTTTTTTTTCTAACCTTTTTGACCCCTAACGTCTTTTTTTTTAACCCTTTTGGCCCCGAACATTTAATGGATGAGGTTACTGTTAGGGGCCAAAATGGTTAGAAAAGAAGACGTTGAGGGCTCAGATGTTAAAAAATTCTTTTTTGGGCTAAAAGGGTAAAAGTGATATAAACACAGGGGCCAAAATCGTAATTTTCTTTAAATAATATAACAAATGAGAAGAAGATTAAACTAAAAAATAATTATCCATAAGATATTAAATTAAATAATATTTAATATGAGGGTTATCTATAATTAATTAGAAAAAATTAAATTAAAATAATAATTATCTATTAAAGAGGCCCTAATATGATGACAAGTGTCCCTAAAGTGGTTTCTTTTATTATATAGTACAGATTTAGAAAAAAACCACACCAATGAACATTTTACTATCATTAATTTGAGTATGAGATTTATATAGTTTTTTAATATAAAAATATATATTTTTAATTATGTGGTTACATACCATCTTATGATTGATGATTATCCATACCCGTTACGTAATTAGGCTACAGGGTGTCACTCTTGTCCATGGTTTGTAATTGCCCCATTATATGTGTATGAGAGAGATGTGAAAGTGGGTTGGGGGGGGGGGGGGGCACATGCCAAGACAGAATGTGAACCCTTCCACTCTTGTGATCCACATATTTTCAATAGTTTTGATGACCCACAAGGTATGATAAATGTGTATAACATTGAAAATATCTCCAACTTGGTGATGTAGAGCTTGTTTTGAAAAAGGCTCAAACTATCTACACACCAAGTGTGTAGATAGCTACACCTAAAAATGTGTTTTTTGTTCTATATGCATACCCTGTAGTTTCGAGCTGTGGCCAAAGTGCGATGTTTTGGTCCGGTCAACAAGACAAAGAGTGACGGGTGTCTGACGGGTTGACAGGACCAAAACGCGGCCAAAGCTCGGCGTTTTGGTCCGTCACCCGTCAGTCTTTGTCTGGTTGACCGGACCAAAACGACGCGCTTTGACCACAGCTCGACACTCGACACTGCAGGTTGTGCATATGGGACAAAAAACACCTCACCCTTGAAAAATTCAAAACTCATTTTTTCCGACGTCATGTTATCGTTCACATCTTGAAATGCATTCCTCAAATTGGTGGCTTGCTGGAATCACCCTCTTCAAGCCCAACAACTGCAACTGAACAAAAGTCAAATACCCGTCAATGATGAATGACTTAGATTTATTAGAATAGGAACAAACATTGCCATTAAAAAAAGTTCATTGCCCCAAATATAGAGTTAATTGCTAAAATCGTCCCTGAGGTTTGGGCAGATTTGCCATTTTCGTCTAAAATGACATTTTTGTACCAAATTGCCCCCAACGTTTGTAACTTTTTGCCATTTTCATCCAAACCACCAACTTAGTTTATTTTTTCTGTTAAGTTGAGAATATTTGGATGAAACTGGCAAATATAAAACCACAGGGACGATTTTGACAATTTACTCAAACTCTTTTAAATTTATTTTATTTAATTAATTTTGTTCATATATAATAAAAAAGAATATATATGCAATTTTATATGAAAAAATAATAGCTTTGTCACATAATTTTTACAAATTTTCATCAAACCACTAACTAAGTTAGTTTTTCTATTAAGGCGAAGGATGTTTATAAACTAAGCATAAATTAATTTCTAATTTTTTATATAGATCAGTTTTATAAAAATAAAATCTACTTAAACCTCTAAATTTTATAAAACTAAAATGCTAGTGACCTTATTGAAAAAGGTTAAATAAAAAAATCTTATCATATGTACCAAGTTTGTAATTCATCTTCTACTCTTTTAAATTCGCTCTTAAGGAAAAATAAAAGCCAGTGCCCCCTATCAAACAACGTATCATTACCAAACCTTAAAATTAACCACCAAATTATAATTATAATGATATGAACCAAAAGTTTCTTTACTCATGCCACTCAGAATAAGTATTAGTTAGTTACCCTCATAATCTTAATTAAATAAATATTTTATTTCTACCAATATATTTCTTAGGTGCTCAACACATTTAAAAAATACGTAACGTTTTATAATTTTTTTCTATCTCTACAACTGATAAATACTAAAAGTTGTAATCGATTGTTATGTGTTGCACACCAATGACGTTTTCTCTTTATAAAATTGATTTATATAAATAAGCTGTAAATTAATTTCTGTCTTAATTTATAAAGTTTAAAACATCCTTCACCTTAACAGAAAAAATAAACTGAGTTAGTGATTTGGATGAAAATTTATAAAAATTATGTGACCAAACTATTAATTTTTTTTCTTCTAAAAACTCAATGTATATTCTTTTTTATTATATATGTAACAAAAATAATTAGATAAAAGAAATTAAAAAAAGATTTGAGTAAATTGCCAAAATCATCCCTGTGGTTTTATATTTGCCAGTTTTATCCAATTATCCTCAACTTAACAGAAAAAATAAACTACGTTAGTGGTTTGGATGAAAATGGTAAAAAGTTACAAACGTTGGGGACAATTTGGTACAAAAGTGTCATTTTGGACGAAAATAACAAATGTGCCCAAACCTCAAAGACGATTTTAGCAATTAACTCCCAAATATATCATTTAACCCAACCCAATTCAATTTGCATGACACTTAGATTTGAAAGATCAATTACATTATTTATTCTTTTTTCAAACACAGATCGCTATCTCGAACCAATCTAGAACCTCTCGACCAATTCTAGTTCAATATTTATCTTTCTCATATATCATATGTTATCTAGGATATCAAGTTTTTTCGACGCTTTCATACTTACAACTTGTGTTGTATCGTTCGGTATCTTACCAAACTGTAAATATTCATAGCCCCATTTTCATTTTATGTTTTGGGATGTATCATGTATTCAAATTCAATTTTTTTATTTTCAACCATGCAAATTCGTTCAAGTCTATGTGTTAGTTACGCTATGTGTTAAACTTTTCTATCATTTGTGTTATTGTAGCATTTGAGTTATTCTAGCATTGATTCATGCTTTGATCATTAACAACACCAAGCCTAAGGAGGTAGATAATAGCGCTATTGGATCGCCACCCGCCCAAAGGCATTTGGGTATCGAAACCGATTTATTTGTGTCAGTAGGTTTGATCAATGCAACATTCATTTATTCATATATGCTTAACTTATATCATGGACTTATGATGCACTGCTTTGTTTCATGCGTGTCAAAACCTATGTTTACTCATCAACTTTTTAATCCACCTTTTTTATATTATATGAATTGAGACGTATACAAGTTTGGTGATTCACATAGGAAGCATGGACTTAGTTTAAAATAAAAGAGACAATATTATTTTATGTTTCGTTATGTTTTGTTGAGACAATTTGTTACATATACTGGATCGTAAAATTGGGCATGATTAAATGAATATCACCTTTTAAATAGTGTTATGAGCTATGAACAATTTATATGCCCTTAAATATTCTGCCGTCGGTTTGGGTGTTACAAGTTAAGTTTGACATTTGTTTAAAACTGAACATCCTTTTTTTAACAACAAATGTCACTCCTTTACATCAATAATCCTAAACTATTTTCCCTGCCCAGGTTTGAACGTGGAACCTCCGCTCTAAGAGACATTTTTCATTTTGACTAGACTTAGTTACATACATATTCCCTTTGATTTAGCCCAAACAACACCTTTGGAGTCTAAAGGTTTAAAGCTGCAAATTTAGGTTTTGTGGTTTATATTTTGTAACACTTTGGAGTACAAAGGCAACAAATGTTAAACCTTCTATTAAAATTTTTGGTAAAATGACTAAAATACCCTTTTATAACCCATAAGGACCATTCATGTAATAAACTTTATTTAATTACTTATGGACCATTTGTGTAAATATTTAATATATAGGGGAAGGTTCATTTGAGAAGAAAATTTTGTTGAGAAGAAAAAGAATAAAAGGGTATAATTGTAAAACATTAAATAGTTTTTTTTCTCATCTCATTTATTATTATGTTTGACTAATTAATTAGTCATTAAGACTATAATCCTCCACACTAAATATTTTTGCCTACACACATCAAAAGTTATCCTACACATTTCGAAATTTATCCTACACATATTGAAATTTATCCTACACAACTCGTAATTTATCCTACACGCCTCGTATTTATCCTACACTTTAAATGAATTTTTATTTTTTTGTCAAAAATATATATCTTAAAAATAAATTACAAATTTAATATAGTTAGTTATTAAAAATGAAACTACCAATTAATGATGTATGTAAGTTTACTAATATACCCTTATAGTTACATTAAGTACAAATATTAAATGAAGTCTAATGAAGCATTCCTATTGGTTGAAATTTCTTCTTTTTTCTTCTTACAAAGAATTTCTTCTCATTTGAACCCTCCACTATTTAATAAACCATTTTATAACCCACACTGAAATCAGATTACTGGTCACCACCACCATATCAATGCATCGGATTAACACCCCACTTGAACCTACAACTCCGGTTGAACCACACCACTTGAAACAACTCGTTTTTTACCACTACCAGCTTTGCCCCTTCTAGTCTACCAAATCGAGATTCTTTAAAATATGAATCTAAGAATAAAAAAGGAGATTCAGTCGTCAAACGAACAATATCAAAGCAAAACCTCAGTTTTTGATTAAAGATATTATGTGAACTGGATCACATGAACATTGTGTAATTAACTCTTGTCAAAATTAAATTGTGTGTTTATACAATGAATCGAATAAAAAACTATTATTTAGAAGTGTGAGAAGGACGGTACTTGCGGATAACACATGGCATGCTACCATATTTATGTATGGAATTTCACCTTAGTTAGCCTCAATACTTCAAAGTGTTACAAAATAATAATCACGAAACTTGAACTGTTAAACTTGCAACTTTAAGCCCTTAGATCACCCCAAAGGTATTACGTGAACTAAATCACATGAAAGAATTTGTGTAATTTTCTCTTGTCAATGTTAAATTGTGTGCGTATACGGTGAATCTAATATAAAAGATTATTTACAATTGTGAAGGACGTTACTTGCGGAAAACAAATGGCATGCTACAATATATATAGGATTTGGTTTAAGAGAAAATTCCTTCCAACTTAGAGAACTTAGGAACCCTTTTCAACCAAAAAGAACATGTCACATCACTAAAAGGAGATGAAAACCAGAACGGTAATTTCAACATTTTACATCGCCGTTTTCTCTCTCTTCTGACATGTTACATCAGTGATTTGATATCCTTCTCTCTCTCTCTCTCTCTCTCTCTCTCTCTCTTCTTTGTAAATCATTGTTGGATCTAAGAGTGTGTGTTTGTGTGTGTTTTTGATAAAAATTTGTTTAACAATTTAATTGATCATTAATACAAGTAAATAATAAACATGTCAATCAAATAGTAACTAGATTTGTAAGGAATGATTGTCTAATGATTTCTCATTACTGAATTCAGCAATACGTCATAGCACAAAGATCACTCCCCCTCACCAGATGAACTCCCTCTTGCTATAGCCTTTCTCTCTCTAGATTCTGAAATCTGAGATATTCAGTTGTAAGAGTTTACAATTATATCATTTTACTGTTCTATTTATAGTAAAAGGAAAAAACTGCTGGTGACGTCACCATGAAAGAGACCCTAAACAACCCTAACAAAGTATGACTGCCAGCAGTTTGCAAAACTACTAGACATAAAGCTAAAACAACTGAGAAACATAAACTACTGGGTGCATATGAAACTGCTAGGAAACCAAACTACTGGAGGAACAACACTTCTGTTTGTTGACCATCACTTTCATACTTCAACTTTTTGGCTTGATAATCCAACTTTTTAAAGCACATTAGTTCTTCTTCGAGATGTTTGATGCTTGTTTATTGAAGCTTTCAAAAGGGGGAAAACCATACTTGATGATGGCAAAATCCTTATTCTTTAGGCTAAGGAAGATGGATCATTTGGGTTTTGGCTTTCATCATCAACATATCTTATATAACCCAATAATCTCCCCTAGATCTGCTGATGCCAAAATCACACTTATTTGTATGTCTTTTATCATGGTCACCCATCTTGACCTCAGAGAAATGTTCTCCGAACATGATCATCACATCTTTTAATCCTTAAGTGCTTGGAATCTCATAATCCTAGAGTCAGGGAAGATTGAAGGCAACTCTTTGGAACTTAGAAGAAGAACAGAGGATCGTGTCTCTATTTACAAACAAGTGAGAGATGTGGAAAACCTTTAATCCTCAAGACCTCTATCAATACATGATTCATCGGACCTTTAAATTCATGACAAGGCAATGACTTCTAGATATTTATGAATGATTTCCTTTGAGTAAGTCCATATTCTTGTGAAGTGCTTGATTTCTAAAATTACTAAACAAAAACATCATTTTAATCCTTATTGATCTACCATCTTGATAGTTCTTTGCTTCCCCTATGATTGGTAAAAGGTTTTAGAAGATATCAGATAAAGTATCTAGGGTAGACAGAATTTTGAACCACTGGCTTTTCTTGAAAGTTTCCAAATTCTTTCTTTTGTTCTTCTAATAAATGGTTTGATAAGTGTGGACATAAGTTGGATAATGCACATATTCTCCCCCTTTTTTGTATCAGCAAGCAAGGTAGTGAAGAAATATAGGTTGGAGAATATTCTTGAGAATGGTGTGTAGCTCCCATACTAGTAATGAAGAGGTGGTTATATCCCCACTGTAGTTTGGCTTTCTACTGGTGACGTCACCATGAAAGAGACCTTAAACAACCCTGACAAGATGTGACTGCCAACAGTTTGCAAAACTACTGGACATAAAGGTAAAACAACTGAGAAACATAAACTACTAGAAGTGCATATGAAACTGCTAGGAAACCAAACTAATGGAGGAATCCAGTACTTTTGGTTTCCAGCACTTATGTTTGTTGACTTGTTGACCATCACTTTCATACTTTTACTTTTTGTCTTGATATCCAACTCTTTTAAACATATTAGTTCTTCTTCGAGATGTTTGGTGGTTATTTGTTGAAGCTTTGAAAAGGGGGAAAACCATACTTGATGATGGCAAAATCCTTATTCTTTAGGCTAAGGAAGATGGATCATTTGTGTTGGTGCATATTTCGTACATCTGCCACTGTGCGAATAGTTAGATAGAGCGTGTGTTGAATATTGTATAGATTAGAGTGAAAAAGACAGTACGAAACCAAGGTAGTGTGATGTAACAGTGCCTTCGTACGAAGCCAGGAGTAGCTTCGTACGAAGTCACTCATAGTGGGTTCGTACTGATGATGTCCAAGACCAAGGCCCGGTTCGTACGAAGCCAAGGGTAGCTTCGTACGAAGACAAGGGTAGCTTCGTACGAAGACAGCTGATGCTTGTATATATGGGTGCTTGGGTCTTGTGTTGGATAAGCTTTTGGTACCCAGAGGGGACATGCTGTCCAACTGGTTTCACGTTCTGTAATGATGGATTATCAATAAAAACCAGATTAAAAGTGACTGTTCGGTGTCGTATCTATCTTCTACTCCTTTCTTAGTAATAATAAACGCACCAAACACGTCATTTCGGGATCGAACATCCGTCAAACTCGGCGGATCCTGGACTCTCAATTGGTATCAAAGCTACGGTACCGATTCAATCGATCTAACAGTTGATTGAATCACCTACGCTCATGAATTTTGGGTTAAATGGGAGTTTTGACGTTAAAACATAGAAAATCATCAAAATAAAGGTCGATCCACAGAGGGATTTTGGAATTGAAGCCATCAATCTTGTAACATTTCTAAAATTTATAAAAATAAACTATACAGAAACTCATATTATTAAACGAATAAATTACGGGTAAATTGACTGTTAGAAATATGAAGTACCTAGACGGGCCTATGAACCATTTAATAATTAAATTATAAAAATACATTATTTTTGAACTTACTCCGTTTTTAATGAAACTTGGTTCAAAATGTAGATAAAATTATTCTCGTTCTAATGACATATTCATTATTTTATAAAACGTCATATTTTAGAAGTAATAATCGCCAAATAAATGAAGCAGTTAAAATTAATTATAATATATATAATAATAATAAAATTAAAATATTGAAAAGTACATGAAAGATAAAGGTAGGTGTACGTGGAACTCCATAAAGCCAAAACAAATCCAAAACATGAATTTAAATGGAAAATGTATACGTGTACGGTTGAGTTAAATTTTGAAGATATGCGTGTCCTGTGAAACGTAGCCTCTAAGTAAAAAAAAATCAGGTATAAATAGAAGTTGAGAAGCCATTTGAAAATGCTCAGATCCTTCCCTTCTCACTCGAATCTATTCTCTATATATGTTCCATATTTTCTTTAAGTATTACACACAAAGCTCTGCCCCGTTTTAAGTATTGTAACCCCTAATCACTGATGCCCTGTCCGATTGACGTAGGGCCCCGTAACGTATGTCAAGGCTCTGCCTAAATTCGTTGGGGTTCTGTCTCGTGACGTAGGGATAAAGTTAAACTGGGTTACTATACTTAATGTAAGTACACTATATATTCTATTAAATAATCCAGGAATTTTACCAAGATATATTAACCCTCCTTAAATATTTTAGACAACCCTAAACTCTCCTAAATACACCCCATACGCAAAAACGGGCCCCAAATACATTAAATATTATTAAATTTAATTAAAAATATTGTTTTTGGTTTAGGCGGGCCGCGTAAAGGAACCTTAACCCTTACGCGGGCCGTGACAACTTAAAAACATGGCAAAGCCCGGTGCGGCCACGTGGCCCAACACCCGGCAAACCTACTCGATGACCCAGCCCAGCTACGCGTTGACTAGAGTTGACGCGGGCCGCGTAAGGCCTTGCCTTGTTTTACGCGGGCCGCGAGAAAACCCAGGTGAAGCACTATATAAGCAGGCCATCGGATCTTCATTCGAATTCGTTCAAAATCGTTTTCTTTCTCTCAATTCTAAAGTGTAGGCATTATAACCCCTGGATACGTATTAGATACGCTGCCCGATTGATCTAGGGTTCCGTAACAGCTGTCGTGGTTCTGCCCGACGTAGTCGTTGGAATGCCGTCTCGGGGAGGGTATTACTAATGTTAAAATGGGTTATTATACTAACACGTGTGCTTATGTGTAAATTATAGATTGTCACCAGGAAACCCTTACGGAAAATCTAAGACAGCAATGTGAGTTTATCCTCTTTTTGTTAACCTTTTTGTACTATTTTACAAAACCTTAAATGTTTTACAATGCGATTAAGCGGTGATTGAGTCTTTGTACTTCTTCAATTACTGCCGGTATGTTGGGGTTTTGTATACAAAATTTACTACACTGTGAGTAGTAAGTCGGGACGACAACACGTTACCATTGGACGAAGAGTTAGCCAATGTGTAATATGACCCACAAGTCAGGATTGACAGTACTGAATGAGTAATTGTGTAGAAATAAACAATGTGATTGCTCTCAATACCGTGTTAATTGATAAAATGTTTCTTGATTAAACTGGGATTCACTCACCAGTATTTCCTGCTGATAAAATGTTTTAAATACGTGTTTCAGGTAACTTAGTGTGAAGCCAATAAAAGCCAGCTGGAGAGCACTGAAGGCTTGGAAAAAAGTGGAAATAAAGTTATCTAAAATAAAATAGATGTTTTTATTAAATAAAAAAGGATTTATTCCTATGAAAATGTGTGTACTGCAAACTTGGGTTTTATCCCATGTGTTTAATATTATAAAAATGTGGTATCTTACTCTGATCAAATATTTCCTAACTACGGTCCTGATGAAAATTCCGCTGCCAAATTAGACAATACGCGATACCATCGAAACTGGCTCGCAGCCGCCCGTTCCCGGGAATTAAGGATCGGGGCTTGTGACAGAAGTTGGTATGAGAGCCTTGCCACTGGTCTAAGCCAAAGAAGTGTTCTGCTGACACTTAAATTTTAAATTCTGTGTTAGGAAATAATTTATGTAATTATGTATTTTATGTTATTTGACTATTTGTTAGTCTACAGTATGGGTAAGCAAAGAATTTCGGACATCTATCGTCAATTAGATAGTTCACCAAAAGATAAGGGAACCTCATTTCAACCAAATCCCTCAGGATACTCAGCAGATACTGAGGAAGGAATATTTATTCGTAAGGCACAGTCTGAGAAACCATTTACCACTAAGAAGAGAAGTTGGATTATTAGAAAAAGTAAAGAGAAAATAAAGAAATCACAACAAAAGGGAGTGATAATCAATAAGGAAATATATACACAAACTCAGGAAACAGGAAATAACCTACCATGGGAAGATGAACTAAATGAACAATGGGTAAATCTCCATATGTTAGCCACTACAGCAGTAAATGCTGTTAGTGCATTACGTCTATTGACTTCGTCTTGTATCATGTAATAGGATAGAATAGGATTATCAGTGCCCGAGGTTCGAGAAACAGTTTGTCAGGTTTAAGATGCTGATTCCACCCCAAATGACAAAAGGTCATTAGGAGCGAAATCAGAAGGTTCTGATTCCACCCGAAATGACTCCATGTCATTAGGAGTGGAATTAACATTACTATATATAGGGCATGTGTTAGTTCATTTAGTACGAATCTTCCAGAACAGTAACGAAGTGCTGCCGGATTACTGTCAAGGTTGTAATAGTTGTTATATGCAATATAAGTGACAGATTAAAGATTAACAAGCTGTTATCAAGTCCAATTCACTGATTCCGCCTTTGAATTGGATGTAAAGCTCTTCTGAACGACTCAGTCGGGTCAAACAACGATCCAACAAGTGGTATCAGAGCTAGTTGGAGGAGTTATGCAGTTTACAGCTGATTTTCATTGAAATTTCTAGTTTCTACACATTCTTTCTTCATTTGAACAGAATTTCACGGTCCGAATTGGTTCAAATTTTCACAGTACACTTGGAATTGGACATAGACAAACCCTTGAAAGTTTCATGTTTAAATATGGACTAAATATGGACAAAATTGAACCCCGATCTGATTCAGCTCGAACTGGATAGGTCCTGATTTCGCTCCAAGATCAGCTCCAAAAGGTTGATTCCGCTCCTGATCAGTTCGAAAAGTTGATTCCGCTCCTAAGGATAGTCTAATTCCGCTCCTGATCAGTTCGAAATCTTGATTCCGCTCCTAAGTCAGTCTAATTCCGCTCCTGATTACATTCTGATTCAGCTCCAAAGTTCAAAAGCTAATTCCGCTCTAAAGTGTTCAAAAGCTGATTCCGCTCCTAAGGATTGTCTGATTTCGCTCTAAAGTGCAAACTTCTGATTCCACTCCAAAGTGCAAACTTCTGATTCCACTCCAAAGTGCAAACTTCTGATTCCACTCCAAAGTGCAAATTTGTGATTCCACTCCAAAAGTGATTTCGCTCGAAAGTCTTATCCAGCTTGAAAATAGGATTTTTGTGTCAAAATCATTTCACGTCGATCGAGTGTCAATCTGTTTTCAAAATATTTGATATTGTTTGTACTAATTGTGCTTGTTTGTTTGTGATTCCAGGTTATTCAAGAATTTTAAATCATGGCTAAAGTGTTTGATGAACAGGAAAACGAGAATCTTAAAGATTTAAATGATTGGACTTCTGGATCTTGGATTGATAATAAAAATAAGAAGGATGTTTGGATTAAAAGATTTGAAAATTTCTGGTGCATGAAACATGAATCATTGGAGAAGTTGGATAAACGATTTGATGATCTGATTGATAAGTTAGATAGATATGAGATAAGGTTTTCAAATGTTGAAAAAATCTCAAAATTTGCTGATGCATTACCTTTAGAATGGGATGAATTTTTAAGTGAACTAAAAAGGGATGCTAGTTTCTCAAAGCTTCATTTTAGAGAATTCATCAATAAGCTTAGTTTACATAAGCTTGATAAAGAAAAAAGAAAAGAAGAGTTGATGTATGAGATGAAGAAGGATTTAGAAAAGATAAATTTGGAAGTGATTATCGAAATGAGAAAAAGATTTTCTGTATGTCTTGCTGCAAAAAATGTCATGAAATATGATATTAAGAGAGGTTGTTTTATTGATGAATATGCAAACCCTCTTGATTTTGTTAAAATTTTTTGTGCAGGAACATTCAGGATGGAAGCAAAGAAAGAAGATGATGTTGAAAATATGAATGAAAAGTGCTCAAAATGTGATAAACTTGGATCAGACAATGCCAAATTCTTGAGTGATGCGGAGAATTTGACATTGGAAAACAAAGCTTTGAAAGATGGGAAGAAAACTGATGATGAACAGATTCTGGAGTTGCGCTTGAATTGCGAAAAATTGAGATCTGAAAATGACAAACTTTTGGAGAATGTAGAGAGTTTGTCATCAGAAAACAAAATTTTTAAAAAATTAGAAAATGATTTCAAAAGTCAGTTAAAGATTTTAGAAGATGAGAGAGATGTTTTTAGTAAAAATAATCTTGAAAAACAAATTGAAATAAATTCTCATCTTGATAAAATCATTCGACTTGAGCATGAAGCCGAAGGTAATAGAAAGAAAATTGCTGATTTAGAAAATAAGTTGAAAAGTTTTGTGACTTCTGCATCATATGTTTGTCCAAAACCGATCAATTCTGTTCCAATAAGTGACAATGTCACAAATTTTGACAAAGTCAAAATTGAAGATTGTGATGACAAAGCTGATGATGAAAAAGAAAAAGAAAAGAAAAGAAAAGAAAAATATTTTTAGAATTACAAGAAAAATTTCAAAATACTGTTTTGCAGTCTACTGAAATAGGTGAATGCTCAAAGCAAAAACCTGTTAAGGAGAGTGTAGAACAGAAACAAAAAGTTAAAAATTCGAAAAATTTTAAAAATGAAAATAAAAGATCATCAGTTCAGTCATCCAATCATTATAAAAAATCACAAAATTTTAAAAACCAAAACTCACAAAATGTTGGTAATAAGTGGTGCAGGTTTTACCACAGTGATCAAAAGACAAATCCAGCATTGAAGAGGAGAAATGATTATCACCAAGCCAAACAATGTTATGATCCGAAGGTTTGGACTGACAGAAGTGGATGGTATAATAACAGAGTGTGCTACACCTGTGGTGTTAGAGGACACATTGCTGTTAACTGCCAAAATTGGAATTTTGAAACAAGAAGATGCTATAATTGCCATATCAGAGGACATATTGCCAGAGATTGCCCAAGGAGATCGATGGGAAAATCGAGGGTTGAATCTCAGAGACCGATAAAGAAACCAGTCAATGTCAAGCCCAAAGAACAAAAAGTTCAAGAACCTAAAGTTCAAGAACAGAAAGTTCACGAACCGAAAGTGAAGCTTTCGCAGGGGCATAAAGACAAACTAAGGAAAAAGAGGAAGAAGGCGAGAGAGTATTTGGAGAAGATTTTGTCTTCAGGTTCACAAGTTGGTTCAAATAAAAGTTCTGATGAATCAATTCACTCGACGACAAAGTCAAGCAAATTGAATTCTTCAGATGCAAATCTGAGGATAAACAAGAAGAAAAAGAAAGTTATTGACGATGAATCTGGCTCATCCAAGTCAGACAAGTCAAGTTCGGGCAATGAATCTGATTCCACAAAATCAGATGAGCCACAAGTTGAGGTAAAAAGGGAAGAAACAGTTCCTTTAATGAATGATGAGAATTTTCCACCATTACAAGCCACAAACCCAAAATCGAAAGGTGTTGATGCTAGAAAAATGTTTAATAGCAATGTTAAACATATTTTTAGTAAGATGGTTGATGGTAAGGAAAAAGGAGTGAAAGAATTTTATGAAGAAAAGAGAAAAGCTCAAAATGCGCCTAAGGCTGGTCAGGCTTGGGTGTCAAAATCTGTTGGTTGAATTCCTGACTTTCCGGAGCTTCCAGGTTGGTAAGTGTGAAGCAGGTATCGGCATCATTCTTGAGAAATTCACAGGATGGTAACTGTGATATTTCGTCTTTCAAGTGGTTAATCAAGGACATTAAGCTGTACTTGATTTTCTACAAATGATAGTGGTGTTTGATCTAATAATGTTAAATTTTCAAAATGGTTAAAAGAGAACAAGGTGATGAGATGACCCCGAACCCACAAGTGATGGGTAAACAAACTAATTTTTCCGGAAAAACCATTCTGATTAACACAAACTTAAGTGTTTTGAAATCATTATGGGAAAATAGTTTGTTGTAAGGGGGAGTTTTGATTGAATACGCCGAAACCCTCACGGCTGAACAAACATGATTACTTTCACCAGATTGAAAAACGGTTTTCAAACTGTAAAAATCAATGTGTTGTAAATCATGGGGGTATGTTAGATTTTCTGCAAATCAGTACACTTTTAGCAGAAAATGGATGGCGAGACAAGGCTATCAGTGTTGGTTGTCAAATTTTTTTAAATGGTTTTGCATTTTAGGGGGAGTATTATTGCAGTGTTGGTTTTGATCGGTGACAAAGTAATAACATCCTTGGTTGTGAACCTTGTGAACTAATCTCAACCATTGGTTTCAATCCTTGATCAATAGGGCAAGACTGTAATTATATAAATTATTTTTTTTAAATTACTTTCCATAATCCAATGTCAGTTACAATTCCTATATTCCTGCATATTATACGTGATCTTCTTTAATTATATTCAAATTATATCATATACAAGTCCAATTTTTGAAACGATTCAAACCCTGATACAATCTTAACATCGACATCGATCATGGAGGATGGACCTAGTAGCGGCTTCAATGGACAAGACCCAATCCAACAAGATGAATTCAATCCACTTTTTTACACCACCATGAATCGACCAGGTTCAGTTTTTTATATGTTTTGTTCGGTATTTTGCATCTGAATCGTCCTGATCGGTTTTGTGATCTTCTTCGCCCAGTTCTTTGTCGTCAGTTTCACCTTCATGGCATTTAACGATCCTCATTCCGTTGTGTTGATTTGTATTTTGTGGGTTAACGTGTTCTCAGTTTTTATAGAATTCATGAATGAGATATATGGATGACTTGTTTACAGATATATCCCAGTTATTGAATAGTTAAGGATAATAAAACAGTTGCATGTCCACATATGTACTAAACATCTCTAAATATTTTAGAATGATTTATTTTACAGATTTCAGTGTTTGTTTACAGATTTGGTGTAGTACCTGAATTTTTTTAGGTTAAGATAACAATGCATGTACACATATGTACTGATCACTCCTGAGATATTGGATTACTTCTTTACATATATATATATGAGTAAATGAATATTTTTAGGATTAAACAACAGTTGCATCTACACATATGTACTTATCACTCCTGAGATATTGCCAGCTTTTTTTATATATATTCATTCGTATAACAAACTTCCTGATGCTTAATTAATTATACTTGTTTACTATATTAATGATCAGAGTCAGTTGCTAGCAATGTTTACGAAACACCTAACGGCAGTAGGTATTGGACGCCAGTTGTGCCGCCCGGTTTCAAACCCTTTGTCAAGGCGAGATTTAGTTCGATGGAAGCTGCTATTGCAATGTATGAGGAATATGCACAACTTGCAGGTTTTTGTACACGGTTGGGTACTTCTAAGAAAGAAAAGATCGGTGACAAAGTAATAACAAATCTGCAATATGTCTTGTGTTCTAGAGTCAACAAACCTAAAGACACCGATGGTCAACCGTCTGAGGTTGATACTATTTCCCCCAAAAGTCTCTCAAACATAAAAGTTACAGACAGTAAAGCCTGTGTAAAATTTAAACGCGTGAAGGATACAGATGAGGTTGAGTTATATAAATGGGTAGAACAACATAACCATGGGTTTACGTCTCCTGAAAATCTTGATTTATCTCTAAAGAAGAGGAAGCTTGATTTTTCCACCACCGAGTTTATAGCAAAATGCCGTAGTGCTAACATTGGTCCCACGAAATCCCACAAACTTCAGGTTGTCATAAAAGGTGGTCATCATAACGTAATGGCACTGTTGTTGACTATAAAAATTGTGGTAGAGATATCCGAGATTTCATCGGCGAAAGAGACGCCCAAATGTTAGTTGACAAAATGAACGCAAGATGCAAGAACAAAGAAAATTATACTTTTGATACCCAGATTGTTGACACAGAACTCCAGTTGATTTTTTGGTGTGATAATGTTTCGAAAATGAATTACGAAGCATTTGGGGATGTTTTGGCTTTTGATGCAACGTACCACACGAACATGTAAGTTATAAATTATCATATTCTAAATCTTTAGTTATTTACATTTGGGTGTTACAATTTTTTTTTACATGTACGATATGATTTTTGTTCCATTTATTGGCGTTGATCATCACAAAAAATTCACGATATTTGGTGCTGGGCTGCTTCATAACGAGACAATCGAGTCATACACATGGCTTCTTCAAAAATTTCTCCAAGCTCATAACGGCAGACAACCTCTTTTGGTTCTAACCGATCAGGATTGTGCCATGAAACAAGCAGTTAGCAACGTATTCGACAAGTCGCATCATCGACTATGTATGTGGCATATAGTTCAAAAGATACCATCTAAGGTATTTCTTATACCTGTTTTTATTTCGACTTTGATAATTTTTTTCATTTCTTTTTACAAAACATAGATCAAGGGAGACAACTTGACAAATATCGAGATAAAAGAAAAGTTTCACAAGCTTGTTTGGAACGTCTATATCAAACTTGAAACATTTGAGCAAAGGTGGAATTCATTGATCGCTGAATATGGGTTAGAGTCTCATAAATGGTTGACAGAGATGTTTTCAATTCGGCAGCAATGGATTCCGGGTTACTTTCGTGAAATACCCATGAGCACTTTTATGAAAACGACATCCAGATGTGAAAGTGCAAACCACATGTTCAAAGCAGACTCGAGCGCACATAATACACTGGTTCAATTCATGTTGTGCTATAACACGTCCATCGATGGGTTAAGAAACAAGCAACGGGAACTTTGCAATCATACTGAGACCACCAACCCAGAAAAATTCAAAACAAGCTACAGGATTGAACGTCATGCGAACGTCGTTTACACAAGGAAAATTTTCTACGAGGTTCAAAAGCGAATTTTCAATGGTACAGAATTTAGTTACATTGCGGAACGGTCCCTGGTTGATGGCGTTCATTGTTTTACAGTTGCTCATCTAGATCACGAAAAGGAAGTTGTTAACGAGTTCAAGGTTAGCCAACTATCACTACTTACTAACATTATTACCTAATTTTTTTATTCAGCTTTCTTTATTCATTGTGTATTTTTACTGTACACCAGTGTTTATTACCTAAACTTACCGTCTTCAACCTTAGTTTCTCTATCGTCGCCTCCTTCGTTCTCCTTCGTCTTTCTTCTTATCGCCGATTTGGGGAAAAAGATATCGTCGTTTTGGGGGAGTGATATTTTGATTATGTATATTACCTAGCTTCAAGGCTATTTAGTTACACTAGGATAGATAGGTAGCTATGATTACGGGGGAAAAGATATCTCTGTATCAAATCCTCACAATTCGTTTCTTGTTGCCATATTTAAAAGCTTGTAATTTTACATAAATATCCCTACCATTAAATTATACCTATTTTATTTTATTAAATAATTAATAAATTGGATTACAATCAAATCTCAAGATCTAACAAAACCAATGGCTAGGATTTATTCACTTTGTTCACAACTTAACCCTTGTTCACTCTAGAACCCTACCCTATATAGGATATATATATAGGGAGAAGATCATGCGAGAACCACCTCTTATTGCGAGAACCGCGAGAACCAATGTGAACACACCAAAAATGCCTAAAAATAGCTAAAAATCACACAAAATTTTTTTTTTTTGATTTTTTTAATATTTTTTAGGTTAAAATCGCTACTTTTCGAACAAAAAAAAATTTTTTTTTTTAATTTTTTTTTTTTAAAATTTTTTTTTTGGCTTCGAAAAGTAGCGATTTTAACCTAAAAAATATTAAAAAAATCAAAAAAAATTTTTTGGATTTTTTTAGATTTTTTTTAGGTTTTTTGGGGGTTTAGTTTTTAGCATTTTAGCTTGGGGGGGTGGGGGGGGGGGGGTTAGGTTTTTGGGGGGTGGGGGAGGGGGGTTTAGGCTTTTTTGGGGGGGGGGGGGGGTGGGGTTAGGGTTTTTTTAGGTTTTTTTTAGCTTGGGGGGGGGGGGGGGGTTAGGTTTTTTTGGGGGGGGGGGGTGGGGGTTAGGTTTTTTAGGGTTTTTTTAGGTTTTTTTAGCTATTTTAGGTTGTGTTCACATTGGTTCTCATGGTTCTCACAATAAGGGTGGTTCTCGCATGAGCCCCTCCCTATATATATATATATATATATAAGTCGCAATGTTTGCCGTTTTTAATCAATCTATTTTTATGATTGTACCCAAATGTTTATACTAGAAATTTGTCTGTGATAATTAATACCACCTACTCAAATAATATTATAATATACATCAAACTAAGGTAGTTGTTAACAAAGCAATCATGTTCATGACTTTCTTTTGGAACCAATCATTTACTTTGGTTTAAAATGCATATTGAAATATATGGTATAAAGCTTTAAACCTTCGTGATTTTAATAATTTATATTTAAATAAATAAAACCGAAGCTAGTAAATTAACCGAAAGGATTTTAAGAATTAATAAAATTTAAAAGATTGCTTTAGTGGATCGAGCCAAAGCAAGTTTTGAAACCCAGGTGTACCAATTTACCACTCCATTTTATCCCTTCTGGTTTATAACCAGTTGGCCATAAGACATCATACTTTCATAGTTTTATGAAATAACTGATGTTGGGATTACTTGTAAAGATTTCTATTAAAATACTTAGCGATAAAATAAATGGTTAAATGAATATGATGGGTATTCATGATCATTTAATTTTTTTTTTGAGATTTGGGTTGGTTGGACTACGTAGAAAGGCCTAACTAAACGTTGAAAGCATTTCTACAAATCTTTAATATTAATGTATGTCCAGAATAGGTCTTATGCATGGAAATCATTAATATAAGATTATAAGATTTACTATAAGATTAATCAGTCATATTAGTTATAGGATTGTGTATCCTAAATTATTCAAGTCAGCTGGCTGATGTATAATAGCTAAATAATACAATATTAGTAAATGAGTTGAGTTGATGAATTGGATGTTAAACTTACCTTAAGTAGTCTCGAAATTCTCATACTTTAAGAAGATTATAAAGAAAATAAAAGAGATGAGATTGAATTGTGATTGGTTAAACTTAATACTAAAAGAATAATAATAAAGATGGAGGTTCTCATAAAATAACAGTAGTAATAAAATATCAGTGATGTACCCGTGACACAAATAAATTTTATAAAGTTGATTACATGAATCTATAAAAGATCTATTTAGTTAAATACTTGAATATAGATCTCGAATATATACGAAGTAAAGTATTAATCTTAACATAAATCAAAACACTAAATATATTTTGAATATAAAATAGACATACTTTGATAGTATGGGATGAAGTACGCTACATAAGGTTTGAAAAAAAAATTCACATATTTGAACAGAGGGCAAAATCGTAAATTAATGTTATGTGTTTTAAGCTTATACTATATATTAATATTTAATCTTATATATATCTGTTATATTGTTATAACTAAAGTTTTCAATTGCAGTAAATAATTTATATCTCTTGGTAACCCATAAATACAATGCCAGGGGTCACATATGCACATATTCTTCTAAATAATGCATCTCAATCTTAAATGTATATTATAATTGATTCTTATAAAGGAAAATGTAGGAATATGATAATTGGAGTAGATATATAGATGGTTACTTGAGGAGAAATTATTAATGTGATATAAATAGTGAGTCTTGTATAGTTTAACCCATTAATTAAAAATGAAATTGTTCTTATGAGTCCAGAAAGTTTATATTTGGACTAATTTATTTCCTTAAACTTTTATTTATCCATCCTTTAATTCCAAAATAATATATTCAATAAAATTAACAGAAGTTTATTTCAATATACTATTATTATTTTTATTATAAAAGGATAAATAAATTAATGGGAATAAGCTCGATGATTGGTACCATCGATTATATAGTTGTATTGTTATAAATTAAAGATATTACAAAATAATTTAATATTATACATATATGTGTGTGTATTACATAAGTTTAAATATTAAACTAGAGATTTGAAAATTTTGTTTGTTTCTAAATAATAAATATACACATGTATATACATAATAGAATCCCTTGATGATATACACAATATAATAATCAAATATCTTCTGAAGATAAACATAATAGAAAATAGCACTGGTAATTTTTATAAAGACATAATCCATTATAAGAATAAATCATGAAACCTATTATGTTTTAAAATACTATCTGTCTCAATAAAATATTCCTTGCGACGGAATCTAACAATATAAAAGCATAAATAAAGTTAACTGTAAGCATACTTATCACATTGAACCTAGCCATAATATTGATGGAAACAATGATATTTTTGTCAAAACTCCATTTAAAAAAAAACAAAAGAAAATCACAACCATAATGATACCTATGCTTAAACAAAAGAGTTAGATATGTACTGGTAATAACCAAGATAGTATTTAGGCTTGAACCTAAGAACAATGCCTTAGTATAAGCTTCAAGATAAGCTAAATTACTTGTGTAAATAAAATGTGATGGATGTTGGTATGCCGTGAGGATAATGACTAGGACAGAGCAAGTATGATAAATAAGCAATAACACTTGGCCACTGTTATTTCTTGTTTATTAGTACTACTCGATTCTAGAATATGATCCATCATGAGACTACTAATTTCCTTATTTCTTGATGCAAGCCATAATAAATGATGCACTTTTAAAATCATGATTTGAGAAAATCCTATTTAAGGGAATTACAATGATAATTACCTCTCCGGCAAGACTGGGTATGGTGTAGTAGACTCTCTAGCTTGTCCGGGTGAGATGGGGGTACCTCTCCGGCGAGACCGGGTGAGATGGGGTATATGTTATGATAATGAAATTCCCTAAATAGTACCATGACCTGATGTCTGACATGTTTTTGGAAATATGAATCTATTAAATACATTGACCTTATAAATGGTATGTATACTACCAGTATGTGAAATATATGATTATATAGACATGTATGTCTATGAGGAAATCCAAAGACCATATTGATTGACAATTAGGGATAAATCACGAACAAGTGTGTCAATGATAATTTTAGACTTATTTATCAGGAATCTCCCGTATACGTCTATAATTTCAATATCAAACATTATTTCGTTTGATCATCTTTCTCGTAGTTCGTGCGACCAGATAAACGACAGGAACTCTATAAGTTGGGACGTCATCAAAACTACAAGAATTCCCATTGCGATTATTAACGCATTAGGAAACCTGTAACTAAAAGTTGTGCTAAGACACAAAATGTCTAAAACTTACGCTAATAGTAAGTTTACCTTCATTAAGAAACTCTTGAGAAGATAAGAGTCTCAAAACATAAAAGAATAGTTATGGTCAAAGTTCAAAAATAAACTAGGATCATGACAAACTAAAAGTATTCATCTATATTTCAGCAAATCTCGAGGACGAGATTTAAAACAAGGTGGGGAGGATGTAACATTTCTAAAATTTATAAAAATAAACTATATAGAAACTCATATTATTAAACGAATAAATTACGGGTAAATTGACTGTTAGAAATATGAAGTACCTAGCCGGCCTATGGACCGTTTAATAATTAAATTATAAAAATACATTATTTTTGAACTTACTCCGTTTTTAATGAAACTTGGTTCAAAATGTAGATAAGATTATTCCTGTTCTAATGACATATTCATTATTTTATAAAACGTCATATTTTAGAAGTAATAAGCGCCAAATAAATGAAGCAGTTAAAATTAATTATAATATATATAATAATAATAAAACTAAAATATTGATAAGTACATGAAAGATAAAGGTAGGTGTACGTGGAACTCCATAAAGCCAAAACAAATCAAAAACATGAATTTAAATGGAAAGTGTATACGTGTACGGTTGAGTTAAATTTTGAAGATATGCGTGTCCTGTGAAACGTAGCCTCTAAGTAAAAAAATTCAGGTATAAATAGAAGTTGAGAAGCCATTTGAAAATGCTCAAATCCTTCCCTTCTCACTCGAATCTATTCTCTATATATGTTCCATATTTTCTTTAAGTATTACACACAAAGCCCTGCCCCGTTTTAAGTATTGTAACCCCTGATCGCTGATGCCCTGTCCGATTGACGTAGGGCCCCGTAACGTATGTCAAGGCTCTGCCTAAATTCGTTGGGATTCTGTCTCGTGACGTAGGGATAAAGTTAAACTGGGTTACTATACTTAATGTAAGTACACTATATATTCTATTAAATAATCCAGGAATTTTACCAAGATATATTAACCATCCTAAAATATTTCAGACAACCCTAAACTCTCCTAAATACACCCCATACGCAAAAACGGGCCCCAAATACATTAAATATTATTAAATTTAATTAAAAATATTGTTTTTGGTTTAGGCGGGCCACGTAAAGGAACCTTAACCCTTACGCGGGCCGCGACAACTTAAAAACATGGCAAAGCCCGGTGCGGCCACGTGGCCCAACACCCGGCAAACCTACTCGATGACCCAGCCCAGCTACGCGTTGACTAGAGTTGACGTGGGCCGCGTAAGGCCTTGCCTTGTTTTACGCGGGCCGCGAGAAAACCCAGGTGAAGCACTATATAAGCAGGCCATCGGATCTTCATTCGAATTCGTTCAAGATCGTTTTCTTTCTCTTAATTCTAAAGTGTAGGCATTATACACGAGTATAATACCCCCCTAAAATAGCGAAGTTCTGCTCCGTTGTAAGTATTATAACCCCTGGATACGTATTAGATACGCTGCCCGATTGATCTAGGGTTCCGTAACGGCTGTCGTGGTTCTGCCCGACGTAGTCGTTGGAATGTCGTCTCGGGGAGGGTATTACTAATGTTAAAATGGGTTATTATACTAACACGTGTGCTTATGTGTAAATTATAGATTGTTACCAGGAAACCCTTACGGAAAATCTAAGACATCAATGTGAGTTTATCCTCTTTTTGTTAACCTTTTTGTAATATTTTACAATGCGATTAAGCGGTGATTGAGTCTTTTTAGTTCTTCAATTACTGCCGGTATGTTGGGGTTTTGTATACAAAATTTACTACACTGTGAGTAGTAAGTCGGGACGGCAACACGTTACCATTGGACGAAGAGTTAGCCAATGTGTAATATGACCCACAAGTCAGGATTGACTGTACTGAATGAGTAATTGTGTAGACATAAACAATGTGATATTTCTCAATACTGTGTTAATTGATAAAATGTTTATTGATTAAACTGGGATTCACTCACCAGTATTTCCTGCTGATAAAATGTTTTCAACACGTGTTTCAGGTAACTTAGTGTGAAGCCAATAAAAGCCAGCTAGAGAGCACTGAAGGCTTGGAAAAGTGGCAATAAAGTTACCTAAAATAAAATAGATGTTTTTATTAAATAAAATAGGATTTATTCCTATGAAAATGTGTGTACTACAAACTTGGGTTTTATCCCATGTGTTTAATATTATAAAAATGTGATATCTTACTCTGATCAAATATTTCCTAACTACAGTCCTGATGAAAATTCCGCTGCCAAATTAGACAATACGCGATACCACCGTAACTGGCTCGCGGCCGCCCGTTCCCGGGAATTAAGGATCGGGGGTTGTGACAAATCTGTTCGGAATTGATCCGCGCACAATCCTGTGAAGTTTCATCATTAAATTCACACAAATAAAGATTCTGGATCGAAATTTGTGTTCGAAATGTGTTCTTGATGACATCAGCGCAGCTTCGTATGAAGCCACGATATAGACATGTTGGTGCGAACCCACCCCTGGGTTCGTACGAAGGGACAAGTCTAGTTTTGTACGAAGGGAAAATGGTGCTAAATGTCAATTTGATCCAGAACAAATGCCTAAAAAAGCATTTTTTGATCGCAACGACGAGGTTATTCGGGGACACCGTCCGGGACTTTAGCGAATAAATTTGATGTTGCGATCACATATTGTGGAAATTAGTGGGGTAGTCATGATACTGGTGAAGAATGTTTATCTTCTGGGTTATCTGACTATTAATAGGCCAAAAAGAAAAATCCGCGTTGATGAACATCTGACTTCTTGTGGCCAAAATGACACATTTTCGGTATAGTCGAGTTTTTCAGAGAGGAGAGAAGACTGAATTGCTCAGTTTGAGGAGGAATTCAGTGAGAACACGTCAGAATTTGCAAAAATGAGGGGGAATAAAAATTTCAGATGAAATCCCAGCATTTTTGAAATTCGTGACAGCTGCAACAGTATTCGGGTGGTTCTGGCTCTAGGATTGTCTGGAGATGCATAGGATCTGAATTCGTGATTTTGTGATCATAGGAAGTTCACACTCTACAGATCAGGGTCAGATTGATGTCTTAGGGTTTGAGTCATGGGTCTTTGTCAAGCCGGTCAGCAGGATTAGCATCAGGAGGTGCAAACTGTATTGTGGACGCTTACAAGATGTCACAGACATGTGATAGTCTAAAGTGTCAGAATGGTTAATATTCGAGCAGATGTATTGTTTTTCGGACTAACCGCCAGGGAATGATGATGTTTGTTGGTTAAGTTGCTATCGGAACTAGCGGAGAAGACTATACATCTGTTATCGTGATTGAAGAGGAAGAATGTGAGTCTGGTCGTGAATGAATGTTTCTGAGATCTGAATGTGTTACCAGATAGCTCATCAGATTGTTTGGGAATGTAAATCTGATCGTGGGTGAAAGTTTCCGAGATCTAGATGATCCGAGGAAATGATATCTGATCGTGGACGAAGGCTTCAGAGATCTGTGAGTGATTGTGGATGATAGCTTCTGAGATCTAGATGTTCCGAGTAGATGAATCAGATTGTGGACGAATGCTTCAGAGATCGGATTACGTTACCAGATGATTTGTGTTCCGATAAAGAGTTGCTGATTGTGGAGAATACCGGTTACTCGGGATATCAGATCTTCAGGGGGAATCACAAATTTGACGTTAACCAGTGGGGTATATGAAGTTTCTATCAATTGCCGGTTGAGTTTTTGTACGTTAGATCAAGCAAGCGGAATGCGAGATCATGGTGCTGAAATGATATAGCAAAAACTGAACGTGGAGGTGGCTAAAGCTGAAACAGAGATTACTGCATTGATTAGTTTCAAGTTGGTGTTTGTTCGTGAAGATTGCAGTCTAGCAATTCAGAGGAGGAGTCAGGAACCATGCAAAAAATGAAATGAAGATTCATTTCAGGGGGAATACAAGTTTAAAGATGCAAACCCGGATCATCAATCAAAGGGGAATCTGTTGTTAAATATTAGATACTTGATTGAAGTTGCAGAATATTCAAACACGGCTCACGGTTCTCAAAGTGATAGAAACGATTCGACAGTGCCAGCCGAGGGGGAATATGTTGGTGCATATTTCGTATGTCTGCCACTGTGCGAATAGTTAGATAGAGCGTGTGTAGAATATTGTATAGATTAGAGTGAAAAACAGTATGAAACCAAGGTAGTGTGATGTAACAGTGCCTTCGTACAAAGCCAGGAGTAGCTTCGTACGAAGTCACTCATAGTGGGTTCATATTGATGATGTCCAAGACCAAGGCCCGGTTCGTACGAAGCCAAGGGTAGCATCGTAAGAAGCCATCTGATGCCTATATATATGGGTGCTTGGGTCTTGTGTTGGATAAGCTTTTGGTGCCCAGAGGGGACATGCTGTCTAACTGGTTTCACGGTTCTGTAACGATGGATTATCAATAGAAACCAGATTAAAAGTGATTGTTCGGTGTCGTATCTATCTTCTACTCCTTTCTTAGTCATAATAAATATACCGAACACGTCGTTTCGGGACCGAAGCTCCGTCAAACTAGCCGGATCCTGGACTCTCAATTTGGGTTTTGGCTTTCATCATCAAAAGATCTTATATAACCCAATAATTTCCCCTAGATCTGCTGATTCCAAAATCACACTTATTTGTATGTCTTTTTTCATGGTCACCCATCTTGACCTCAGAGAAAAGTTCTCCGAACATGATCATCACATCTTTTAATCCTTAAGTGCTTGGAATCTCACAATCCCAGAGTTAAGGAAGATTGAAGGTAACTCTTTGGACCTTAGAAGACGAATAGAGGATCGTGTCTCTATTTACAAACAAGTGAGAGATGTGGAAAACCTTTAATCCTCAAACCTCTATCAATACATGATTCATCGGACCTTTAAATTCATGACTAGGCAATGACTTCTTGATATTTATGAATGATTTCCTTTGAGTAAGTCCATATTCTTGTGAAGTGCTTGATAATTCTTTGCTTCCCCTATGATTGGTAAAAGGTTTTTAGAAGATATAAGATAAAATTTCTGGGGTAGGTGTAGAATTTTGAAACACTGGCTTTTCTTGAAAGTTTTCCAGATTCTTTCTTTTGTTCTTCTAATAAATGGTTTGATAAGTGTGGACAAAAGTTGGATAATGCATATATTCTCCCCCTTTTTGGTATCAGCAAGCAAGATAGTTCAGAAATATAGGTTGGAGAATATTCTTGAGAATGGTGTGTAGCTCCCATACTAGTAATGAAGAGGTGGTTATATGTAACACCTCGAAAAATCACGTCCAATAATGTATTGACACGTGTAATAAACCCTAATAAAGTCAAACCTTGAATTTAAGGGATTAATTTTTCAAAAAAATCTAAAAACATTAATTATGAAAGAACTGGAAGTATTAACATACCAAAAATAAGTTTCTGAATAATATTTTACGGTTTTATATTCACAAATGAGCCACTTGTTGATCAAGTGTAGCCGTTTGCGTAATTAATTGAAAGTTTGCGCAATAAAGGGTTAAAAGCGTCAACATGTTAATTCTTACCTCTGAGTGACCTTTTAACAATCCGAGAGCTTCATGATAATTGATTATACTCTCGGGAATGCCAATCGTTGGCCGTCCAAGGCTTTTATGCCTTTAAGTTGCGTTACGCGCAACTTTGCAAATATAAGGGGTTAAAAGGGTCAATATGTTTAATTATACCTCTGAATGACCTTTTAGCAAACCCGAAGCATTGTGATGTTTTATAATACTCTCATAAATACCTAATATGGGTTAGATAAGGCTTCGATACTATTAAACGATGATATGCGCAAGTTCGCGCATTAAAGGGACTATTTGCGTCAAACTGCAAAAGTATATTGATTCGTATGGTATCGAACCTTCCGGAATATGATCATAAGTTAAACATGCCCTAAATATCCTTTACATAGCTTAGTTATAGGCCTAGAGGTGTTCGGTGAGCAAAAATAAACTTTTAAGTCATGCATGGACTAAAAGTGTCAAAAAGTGCACAAGTTTGCACTTTCGCGCATATCTCATGTTCTGAATATATCCGGACATCCAAAAACTTATGTAATCATTAAAATATTTTATTTTAGTGATTGACTTGATAAAATTCCATCCGTCGCGTAATTTGGATCGTTTTCCGCGTCCGTCCGTGTTTCGTCGTAGTTAGCCGAACAACGTGACCGTACGACCAAACGAACTGACATCCAGCATGTTTTTGAGCATGTTTCATGTTCCCTATGTTTAGAAATCATTGTAGAGCCTTAAAAATGGTTTAACGGGCCTTAGATTTGTCGAAAATGGCATTTGCAAGTGCAGGGGCTAAACATGTCAACAGTTGAAACTTTGCTTTGCTGACAAGGTCCTTACGGACCGTATACACTGGACCTTACGGTCCGTAATCATGTGCCAGCATCAGAAACTTCACAGCTGCCTGTTCCAGCCGGTTACGCCGCCTCATTTTGCCATTTCTTGATTCTAGGGACTTGTTTAATGATTTAAAAGGACCTAGGGACACTTGGAATGATCCCATAACATCCATAGACTTTGTTTGGCATGATCTTGTGGGATTAAAGTCCCTATATAAGAAATTCTTTGATGCACCATTTGATCACATTCACTTGCAACTTCACAACTTCACTTCTGGAGTATTTTGGAGCTTAAGCACATTTCCTAGTGATCATTAGTCGTGCTTAGGACCTTGTTAAGTATTCTTAACCTTCCCTGATTCAGTTTTGATTAGTTAATTAGCGAAAAGTCAAAACCGTCGTAATTAAGATTTGACTTCATCATTAATCTTAACTTGTCCAGTCAAATTACAAATTGAAAGTACCTATGAGTTGGTAATTATGTGGGCAATAAACCCTTAAAAAGGGCACCCTCTGATTCTCACTCTAAGAAGGTCAATTGTCGGGTCAAACTTGACCTTAAAAAGTCAACAGGAAACAATTTTGCAAATAAACACATAATTAGCAATGTAGAAGCTATACAACCTGTTTTTGTCATTAATATAACTTGGTAATTAATGTAAGAACATGTCTAAACATGTTCAACTCTACAATTTTCAGTTTAGGCTCGGTTCGGAACCGAAAGTCGCATAATTTGACTATCGCTTTGACTTCCAGTTTTGACCCGATTTAGATTAGTTTAGGCATGCCTTAAAGTTCCATTAGGACCGGGTTATATGATAGTATAACCCTCTGTGATTATACTACTTGACTCGTTGATTGTCCGATGTTCCGTTAATTGCTTAATGTTGACCATAATGCCCATTTGACCCTAAAACGAGAATTTTGGAAATATGCGAGGACAATAATCTTTGTTACAGATTTATAAACATGTCCCTAAATTTTCACATCAGTTTGAGGTCGGGATTAGGAGTTATGCTTAATAGCGTAATTAGAAAGCTTTTTAATATTTAAACGGCGCAATTAGCGTAAAGCCTATCTAAACCCAATTTTGACACCAAATCTTTTACCCACTGATGTAACATAATATTTTGGGATTTTTAAAGATTTTTAATTATTTTTAAACTGATCATAACAAAGGGTTATTACCTTGATTCGGTAATTACCGATTATACCCTTTTCGTTTATAAGATGAGTTTTACGCAACATTTAGACACAAAGTCTCTTGCTACTGATTTTATATGTTAAATGAAGTATTTTGAACTTTATAAACTGATCAGAAAACTCAGATTTCCTGTTATAACCCGGAAATCGCTTAAAACGACCTTTTACGTGTTTTAAACGCATAGTATGGGTTAAAATATTTTTTTGTCATATAAGACGTATCACCAACTGATATAACTTATTAATTTAAGTAGTTTTACTGATTATTTCATACCCGAACCTCAGAATTATATTTAACCCCTTTTATAATCTTTAAAATGACCAAAATACCCCTAAGGGGCTTAAATTGAGATTAAACTCGTTTTGGGCATAATGGAAGGTATCCTACTGATATCACAACATATTTAAAGCATATTAACTTAGGAAACCTATTCATGACTCTTTTGGTTACCCGTTATGTGTTTTTCGTGTTCGGTTCGGGTTATGTTACTAGTTTGCATAAATTGACTGAAACGGGTCAACCCTTATCTTTTTTCACCTCAAAATCCAGAATGTGTTTAGTTTACCCATATTATACAAGTCTTCAAACTTGTCGGGACTAAATCACATTCTAATCCGGTATTCGCTTAATCATGCGTGTTGAACCGTATCTTTCTTTAGAACTATCCGGTCTAAGTTACGACTTAAACAAGACCTGTTAGGAATCTAATAGGTTAATAAAACCTTCGTTCCAGAGTAAGAGCCCAAGTAAAGGTACTTGTGCTTGCTGATTAGGATATACGGCTGAGTATAAATTGCATTTTTAAGCTCAGGTAAATACTCTTAACTTATTTTCCCTATACGGGCTTGGGATACGGTATTATAATAATACCGCTTGGTCGAGTATTGAATGTTTAATCGTATTGTGATTAAATTATTGAGGTAACCCGTTTTAATCTGTATTGTTTGAAATAAAAGCCTTTAGGGGTTAATGACCATGTCCCGGATATCCTTGGCATCATTATAATAAAATGGCCACGTCTTAAGCACGGGGTGTAGGCATACACCTGATAGTTGCATAAGGGAAACGGTATCTCACTCTCTTGTGGGCCTATATAATTGTGGCGTGTCTGTTAATCTTTACTCGGTTTCTACATCGGGCCCTGAACGTATAACGAACATGTAAATCTGTATACAAGATTACTTTTACATAATTGTCCCAAGTTATAAAAGATATTTTTGTGCCTGGTGCATCTAAATCAATTTTCTTAAACTCTTTTTAAAATGAGTCGGTTAATTGTATTTACCAGTGTAAACTGACGTATTTTCCAAAAAGGTTAAGTGACAGGTACTGAACGTAATTGGCTGGAAGCTCAGGGTGTTAATAAGGAATCTTGCAAGTTCTAGGCGTCTAAAGTCTGTTGAACAATGTTTATGTTTTAAGATCCGCCTGTGGATCCATCTTTTACAGTCCGTTGTAATACTTTGATATTACTATTTATTCGGGTTGTAATGTGATTTTATATAAATTGCTTGTGCATTTCAATTGTGTTGTTTGACTATGATGATATCGACTACGTCACGATACTCCCCACCGGGCTCACCGGTAATACGTGGAAATATCAGGGTGTGACATTATACCCTCACTGTAGTTTGGCTTTCTATGTCTGATGGTTGTTGTTAAGTGATTAGTAATTTAATGGATTCAATTCACTTTTGTACGGAGGCCAGCTATTAGGTGTATTCTTGGCTGAGTTGGACTTAAGCTTGAGGCATATTGACCAAGTAGCACTAATGCAACACCACTGTCAGCAACCCTCAACATCGGAAGAACTCATAAAATTCAAATAGAAAAAAAGGAAAAAGTTACAACGAACGAAAAGCAGACGTAAAATCGTTGAATCACTCACACCCGTTACAATGTGTTAATGTGAAGAAATTAGACAGAAGCGTAAAATGTAGAAAAGAATAACTAAGTTGATCTAGGACCCGTCCGTTGCGTCAAACCTGTCAAACGGCGAAAAATAGACATGTTGTGACGGTCCTGTTAAATATGAGATAAATATACTAAAAAACTTTGAACCCCACACGCATGTTATGACGTGTTAATTCGAAAAATTTAGAACGAATCGTAAAACAAGAAACTTGTGACAGATGAAAAGTATGGGGGACCAAAGTTGTAAATAAAAAAGTGTTGGGTTAAATTGCAAAAGATGAAAAGCTCTGAGTTAAAATGCAAAAGATGAAAACCTTTTGGTTAAAAATGAATTTTTTTTTGAAAAATTTCTCATGCTTTGGGTACAGCATCACAAAACAACAGAATGTTGCTAATTTATAGTATATAAATGTTAAATATAATACTATTAAAAAATCAAATAAATGCATGTTGCAGTGTCGCCACTTCGACAAGGAAGGTCTATTGCGTTGCCGCCTATAACGGCGCGCAATTCTCGCTAAGCGTCGATCTCTACGTCAATACTTGGTAACATGCTCTAAACATTTTTTTTTGTTATGAACAAATTTGATACTCCAAATTATTCAAACTAGATTTTGCCCCGCCCGTGTTGCGGGGCACTAAGCCGAATATTTATCTATCATAACATGTACGTCTGTGTTTCGGTTACTTGTGCATACTACTCATAACACGATCTCAAAAAAATTACATTGAGTCAAACAATTAAATTAAAACACTATCATACTTTTGTTTAAGAAAAACAAAAACGATAGAAAAACAATAATTTTAAACTCGGGGCAAAATTGTAATTTTTTAGGATAAATGAGCTTGTGCCAAGCAGCTGCCTGACACAAAAAAAATTACACCGAGTCAAACAATTAAAACAAAGCACTACTATAGATTTGTCAAAAAAAAAAAAAAAAAAAAACTAAAACGGTGGCATGATAGTAATTTTACAATGGGGGCAAAATCGTCATTTAACTGGGAAAGCAAAGGAAAATGATGGCAAAAATGAAAATTTAGATTGAGGGAAAAATTGTAATTTGGCTGGGTGGAGAAAAACAAAACTAATGACAAAATTGTAAATTTAAATGGGTCAAAATCATAATTTTGAATCGAGGGCAAAATGGTAATTTTTAGTTAGGGGCAAAAGCATAATTTTATTGAACTGGGAGTAAAAACCTAATTTTGAGCTGATAGAAAAATCGTAATTTTAAAGCGGGGATAAAATCCTAAATTGGTTGGGCCAATGGGGGAGTGCCAAACAGCTTTCTAGCACTATTCCCCCATCTTGTGTCTATAGTTATACACTGGGGGCAAAATCGTAATTTTACCGGGAAAGCAAACAAAAACGAAGACAAAAATGTAAATTTAAATTGAGGACAAAATCGTAATTTAGTTGGGAGGAACAAAACAAAAATAATGGCAAAACTGTAAATTTAAATGGGCAAAATCGTAATTTTGAACTCAGGGCAAAATTGTAATTTTTAACTGGGGCAAAAACGTAATTTTATTTTGAACTGGAGATAAAAACGTAATTTTAAAATGATGACAAAATCGTAATTTTAAAACGGGGACAAAATCGTAATTTGATTTGGCCCAAAGTAGGTGAACTACTGTTCACCAAAATTCATAAATGTTATAGAGTTAATAATGACTTAAGTATATATATTAATAATCATAGAAATCAATTAAATAATCAAAGGTATAAATAATATTACAAAAATATTTGAGTACTATTTATGAGAAGTTTGTTTTAACATGTATAACTAGAAATAAAGTAAAATCTTATTTGAAATTCACTAGGATAACATATATGCTGTTATTAGAGCATTCACATTCATTCCATCAAATTCTGTATGTGGAGTTTTTATAATATAAAGACTATAAAAAGTGGTTGTGAGTGTAGGAGAGAGAAAATGTTACTATTCGTTTATATATTTTGGGGGACAGTGTTCACCCCCTATAAATTTTTAATATATTTTGAAAGTGGTTGTGAGTTGAGGAGAGATGAAATGTAATGATAAAGATATAAAAAAATATTATTTAATTGAAAATGGGAGATAAAACATAGTATTTTTAGTGTAATTTAGGGTGAAAATACGATAAAATTGATGTGAATGCTCTAATTTTGGTCAAATTAGGAAGTCTTAACATGTGAGCATATGTTCAAATAATCAAATCAAGTATAACGTCACGTGGCAATATTTTTGTGAATTTAATTTGATCAAAAAGGTACTAAATAGTCTTTTCTTTTCAATAATATCTAACTAGTTGAATTCCTTCGCGCGTTGCGGCGAGAATTTAGTATGTACCAGTTTGGTTCGCTAAAGTATCGGTATGACACTAACACATGGTATAACAATCGAAAGAGAAAACCAAAAAATAGAGTCGTGATATGTTCAAAAAGATAGAGACACGTGTTCACATCGATAAAAGAAACCATGAAAAATTACCGTAACGGTTCCGACAATATCGGCATTGGTACTGATGTTGTTTGGTCAGAATCAATTTGGTTCGTCATGTCACCAATAACTACACTTAATATAGCATACGATACCAAAGTAAAAAGCTTTATTTTGAAAACAACTTTATTTTCAAGAAGTTTGTTCGTCGACACTTAGTGTTAAGCAATGCGTTGAATGATTCTTGTTTCCAACACTGTCTTAGTCTTTTTATTTGTTGCTAGACCCTTACCTACAAATTGGCTCAATTATAGTATTTTGTTTTGTATTTTAGTTTGAAGTAAAATATATGATCTAGAGTAAAATGAATATGTTGAATGTTTAGAGTAAAAAATATATCAAAACTAAAATAAATATATCCACATTTTTTTTATTCATATATATATATATAGGGTCAGGATTTAGAGAAAACGGTGGAAAGTGTGAGAACGGTGAGAACGCTTATGGATCGTCCGATCAAAACAATCTATGGACTAGATTGGCACGGTGACGTTTTCGTAAATAACACGAATTCTATTAAGTGGACGCGCTTCATTAAGGCTAAAAGGGTATTTACACTTCTATACCAAAACGCCAAACTAATGAATAAAACGCCATTACGGGCCAAAACACATCCCTATATAAACAAAACATCTCAGACATAAAAACACACCCCCCCCGTACCTGAAACCGCATATTTTCTACTATATACCATTCAACTTACAAACGCTAAAATCCCCAAAACATCAAACACACCTACTCAAAAAACGCCATATTTTACTATATACCAATCATCTTAGAAAAAGCCAAAACACTCAAACATCAAAGATTCCAAAAAATCGACGTTTCTTTCAGATACAATATTTCCTCAATAAAACGCCAAAAATGGAAAAATATCGTTTCTTGTATATTCAATATTGTTCTATGCGAAGTTTCGGAGAATGCATTCTTCCCTAAGGTGCTGTGACTCAAATAATATTTTGCTGCATGAGATGGACAAATCATAAACAAAAAGATGATGGTGTCAGACTTATGTCATTTTTTGTGTTTTGTTATTGATAAATATTATAATGGCATGAAAAGACGAATGACACTGATGAGTGGTTTGAAGATACATATTCAAACAAAAAACTCATGTCATTTTGTCTTTCCAAACGGCCACAAAAACACAAGCATGACAAAGCCAAACCGCCAGTGAATATGTTTCAAAGAAGAAAGAGACTGATGACAGTGAAGATTTGGAAGATGAATTGTTTCTATTTTTATTTTTATTTTTTTAATTTTCTTTTTCTGTTGTTTGTTATGTATTTTTGAACTTAGAATAAAAAAATACATTATATTAATAAAACGCCAAAAAGTCATAATGAATGTGAAACGCCATAATGCAGTAAAATGCCAAAAACTCCCAAACAATAATAAAAGTAATTTGGAGAAGTATTATAAAAAGCTAAAAATGGAAAAAAATACCAAAAACTACTTAAAGCCATTAAAAAACGCTAACCTTGGAAGATGGAACGTCTATGACCCTAAAAACTCATAAAAAGCTGAACAAAACAGTAAAAATACGCACAGTAACTGAAAAGAGGGCTACTTTTATTATAAATAAAATTCCGCCTAAACTACGCGCCAAAAACATCCTATAAGAGAGACATCTCTGCACAATCAACTGATCACAAACCAAAAACAACGCCATGTTTCCTAGAAACCATTCACTTTAAAATGCCAAAAAAAATAGTTAAAAAAGCCACAGATGCGGAACCTCGTTTCTTCTATATTGAGTATTGTTCTGAATGAAGTTTCACTGAATGGATTCTTCTCTGAAGTGGGTATCTATATAAGCTTTTGTTGAATGAGATGGAAAAATATTCATGAAAAAAGACTGATGACACTGATATGTCATCATGTTACTTTGTTCTTGATGGATATATTGATGGCATGAATAGATCAATACATTCGAGTAGGCATTGATCTTCAACATGTCACCAAAAAAGTATATATCAAACCACAATAAAGGATGCCACAAAAATAAGCATCTTCTAAAGACGGGCGTTATGTAGGAAAATAAGAATCTACATACGGTATTCAAAAACAGGTTCAAAACGCCAAAAAGCTTAAAGTAGAAGAGGCTGATGACAATGAAGATTTGGATGAGAAATTAGATTATAATTTTTTTTTTCATTTTCTATTGTTTGTTATCTAATTCTCTGTTGTTTATTATCTAATTCTCTACTAATAAAAATTGAGTATAAAACGCCAATAACTACAAACACCAAAACGCCTGATAGTGTGAAAACTGTGAGAACAGATGCTAGCAAACCACGATGTTGCTATATAAAACGCCAAAAAACGCCAAACAAAGTATTATTGGAAAAAGCAATACTGATTGACAGATGAAATTGAACGAAACAGTAATTGCAAAACAGTAAAATGAAGAGACGGTAACATTATTGCCAAACATTTATTATATTAAAAGCCACTACATGGAAAATTGAATTTATTTATCTTTTCAAAACGCCATAATTGCCTGTCACATTATAGGCATGTATCCTACATGGCACAACACTTGATAGAAAAAAAAATAAACATCAAGAAAATTACTGATGTTTTTTACATTATAGGCCTGCATCCTGATCTAAAAACAATAAAAATGCCAAACTTACTTAAAACGCCAAAATATTTACTATGATCCTGATCTAAAAACAATAAAAACGCCACGTATTTATTAAACGCCAAAAAATGGAAAGGTGATACGACACGCGTTTAAAAAAAGAAATATGAAAGGACAAAAAAGCCCCTTCGCCCTTCTCTATGTCGCGTGACACGTGTTGGGTCAGGATGCGTTCTCACCGTTCTCACACTTTTAGGCGTTTTCCCGGCCGTACGATCTGATGCGAATTCAATCCTCCACATGCGATTTTGTCCATCTAGACACCCCGTGCCATTTTTCACATTACACCATGCTAGCCATTTTTTCACATGCGATTTTGTCCATCTACATACCCCATGCCATTTTTCACATTACCCCATGCTAGCCATTTTTTCACATGCGATATTCATTCTTCCACATGCGATTTTGTCCATCTACACACCCCATGCCATTTTTCACACTACCCCATGCTAGCCATTTTTTCACATGCGATTTCATTTGCATGCGATTTCAAAACATGTGATTTCATTGCATTTTCAAGCCATGCGATTTCATTTGCCTTTTTATAACATCCGAAGATTGAATTCGCATCAGATCGTACGGCTGGGATGATCGCGTACGTATCGTACGATAAGCCCTAGTGAAGTTATTGTAAAAAAGACCAAAAGTGTGAGAAAGGTAAGAAAGAATCTCAACCATTAGCTCTAAATTAATTGAAAAGGGTATAATTGTAAATGCATTAACAAATTCAAATATGGTAAACCTTGATTTAAGGATTTGGAGAGAGAAAATCCTTGATTTAAGGACTTATAACCGTCCATAAATATAACACCATTCAGAGCATGTTCATACATGGTGTTTTAAATATAATACCATTCAGCACAAATATAACACCATTCAGCACAAAAAAAAAACACCATTCACACAAAAATAACATCATTCAGCACAAACATAACACAATTCAGCACAAAAAAACACCATTCACACAAAAATAACATCATTCAGCACAAAATATAACACCATTCAGCACAAAAAAAAAACACCATTCACACAAAAAATAACATCATTCAGCACAAAAAAACACCATTCAGCACAAAAAAACACCATTCAGCAGTAAATAAAATAAACACCATTCAGTACAAGAATATAACACCATTCAGTAAAATCTCATGGTTCCCAACCGCCGCCGTCGTCGAACCCAACCACCCGCCGTCGTCGAACCCAACCACTGCCGGTCCGCCACCGCCGTCGTCGACCACCACTGTCGGTCCGCTTCCGATTGATGTTTGATCTTCCGATTCGGGGTGGTCTTGGAGTTGTGCTGTTGGATCTTCCGATTGGAATGTCTCCTGCGGATCCTTCTCGTAGCGGTTGAAATGGGCCACAACTATTTCCGTCTGATGCTATCTACGTTTTCTGTTTGCAGGGATTCTGTTCTGAATATGGAAGAAGAAAGAGAGAAATTAGGAACGTATGATAGAGAGAGAACGAAATTGCAGGGATTTTGATTTACAAAATGAAGATAAAAAGACACAATTGCCCCTAGATATTTCAATTCAATCCAAATTAATAAAAATATTTTACATTTTGGTCCCTATTGATCTCAACCATTAGATCAAAAGATCTAATGGTTGAGATTCTTTCTTACCTTTCGCACACTTTGGGCCTTTTTTACAGGATCCTAACTCTCTCTCTCTCTCTATATATATAGGGGAATGATCCACTAAAAAGTGGATTTTCCCAAGTAGCCTAAGTAGTATTATGATGACTACATGTGACACTCCTAATAAGTAGGAATAAAGGGCATTTTGGTCCTTATAAATAGGAGTGAAAATGACATGTGGCACCCCTTTTGTTTTTTTAAGAATACAATAAAAAAATCTAGTACAAAAAAATTTAGCACAAAAAATCTAGTACAAAAAATATAGCACAAAAAATGTAGTACAAAAAAATATAGCACTAAAAAAATCTAGTACAAAAAAATATATCACGAAAAAATTCAGCAAAAAAATGTAGTACAAAAAAATCCAGCACAAAAAATTGAGAAAAAGAAATTTAAGACAAAAAAATTCAGCACAAAAATATAGTAAAAAAATACAGCACAACACATTTTAGTGGGTTTTTTTAATCTTCATATTTTATATAACAATATGGTACTCAAATTAAAGATAAAAAGACGCTTGATTTTACGGTAAAATTTTTATGAAAATTAATGTCGTATAAAAAAGTTATGAATGTTTAAAAAATGGTGTGGAATATGCACGTGGAGAGATAAATTTCATAAATAGGATTTTCACAAGATACCCATTACACTTCTTCTTTCTCCTATACTTTCATTTTAACCATTGATTTGAAAAATGAATGGTTAAAATTTTCCTTATCATCCTACTTAGGCAAAATAATTTTTTTATTTGATCTTAGTACTATATATATATATTTATATAGGTAGAGGATCCTGTACATTAATCCAGAAATGTGAGAAGTGTATTATACCACTATATATAACACTATATAACACAATATAAACACCGTATAACACTATGTAACACCATATAACACCATATAACACTATGTAACACTATATAACACTATATAACAAATATAACACTATATTTTGTCTGATAGCATGTCTATGATAGATGTATAGTGTTATATAGTGTTACATATTGTTATATGGTGTTACATAGTGTTATACGGTGTTTATATGGTGTTATGTAGTGTTATATATAGTGTTATAATACACTTCTCACACTTCTGAATTAATATACATTATCTCTACCCTATTTATATATAAATATATATATACTCATTTTAGCGGTCCCCTATATATATATATATATAATATCATCAATTTCTATATTATTATTTATATTAATTGTTAAAAACCTATTTACAGTGGTTTCATTATTTAATACTTATTAGAGTACATCCAACGGTGTACAAATAAAGCATTTGAATCTAAGGTGACAACCAACTCGAGGAGACAAGGTAGGAGATAATTCAAAATAGGAAGTTTGGGATTTCAGATGAGGTGAGAGATAAACGAACAAGTTTGTGAGGAAGAAGCGAGGAGAGATGAGAGAGAAACAAATGAAAAGGGGAAAGAAGCACTACTACAAAGCAGAGCTTTAGACATATAATTTGAAGTTTTAACAAGAAAAGATATAATTAAACATGATATAAGTACTATTTATAAAACTAAAAAGCATTAAATAACATAAGTAAAGAGAAAAGAAACTAACCTTGAAACTTTGAAAGGTTGTTAATAGTGAAATTGAATAAAGAAGATGAGGGAATTGAATGAGGAAGATGAGAGAATTGAATGAAGAGATAAGGTTTTGTGGGTTGTTGAGTGCAGCAATCTTGGAAGAAATATATGTTTATAAGAAGGTGTTAAGAGACAAAACTATCCGAAGGTTGCAGAAATTAGTATAAGACGGTGTTTAAGCATTAGACGGGGAATTTTATTGAATATTTTAATTAAAGAAGCAGAACGTCATATTGGTATTGGTTTTAAGACGGTGTTATTACTTTAATACCGTCATATTGGTATTGGTTTTAAGACGGTGTTATTACTTTAAAACCGTCTAAAACAAATCTTTGACATCGTCTAATGCTACATTTTTGTAGAAGTGAAGAGTGATGTGACGGAGAACATATAGACACCGTTGTAAATGCTTGTCACATGTTATTAATCAACGATTCAACACGAACTACTTTTAAATTGTATAGTATTGTGTTAAGATAGAATAATTAGCTTGTCAATTATATATTTTAGTAACTCAATCAATTAAGTTAGGATGAATCGATAGGTAGCCTCCAATTTGAGGCAACGTGGCTCTATAATTTAGAGAGTGTGATAGCCTTATACAAGAAAGTTGCTGTAAAAAAAGTGAATAGATCACTAAAAATAATACTTATAATAGTGATTCACTTATTTGAGTCACGTGAACAGGTACAAATAGTGAGTGTGTCCCCTACGTACTTCACACCATTATAAATCTACCGGTTACCCAAATTCATATCACCATAACAAAGCTGACTAACCAGATATGACTCAACAAACCACCACCACTCCATTGACATTCACCGTCCGGAGACATGAGCCGGAGCTCATCGTTCCTGCTAAACCGACACCTCGTGAACTGAAGCCTCTCTCCGACATTGATGATCAAGAAGGCCTTAGGTGTCATATTCCACTTATTCATATTTACCAAAGCAATCCAAAAATGGGAAATAAGAATCCGGCGAGTGTGATCAGGGATTCATTGGCTAAGGCGCTGGTGTTTTACTATCCGTTCGCAGGCAGGCTGAAGGAAGGTCCAGGGAGGACGCTTATGGTGGATTGCTCGGGCCAGGGTGCGTTGTTTATCGAGGCGGAGGTGGATGTTACGCTGAAGCAGTTCGGGGTGGAGCTTCAGCCGCCGTTCCCGTGTAGGGAAGAACTTCTTTATGATGTTCCTGGCTCCATTGGCATTCTTGATTCACCATTGTTGTTGATTCAGGTAAAAGCTTGTGTGGGCAAAACCCATAGAAAAAGTAAGAACGTTTATAAGTAATTTAATTTTGGAATAATCATCAAAATAAGAATGTTTTTTTAAAATAATAATTCTAATTCTTCTTTCCTTTTGGATTGTTATATTATCATTCCACACGAAAAAGGGCAATTACAAAGCAATGGCAGGTAGTCGGGCAACAAGTTGCGCCGCCACCCCCTTTTAAATAGAAAAACCAATTCTACTAAATACAAAGTTTGAAACCTTTAGCGACGAAGAATTACTATTAACGACTTTTTGAACCCGATTCAAAAGTCGCACAGCGTCAGGAGCGAGACCACCAAAGGTATCAAACGCAAACGGGACAAACACATGTTGATTCTCCAAGCAGGCTTTCTCATGTTTTGTCACTTTGCTCGCCTCTGCCTTGAGCACCCAATTGGAGCACTCACAAATCAATTTTGTATGAATGGGTTGTGAGTGAAGAATTGAGAAAATGCTATTGTTCTTCTGTATATTTGGGGGACATTGTTCATCACTATTAATTTTTTTTTAATAATTTTTGAAAGTGCTATTGAGTTGAGGAGAGAAAATGTAATGATAAATGTATAGAAACGTATTGTTTAATTAATTGATTAAGAAAGAAACTATAATGATTTTTAGTATCATTATATAAATGGAGATAGGGAAACAGATGTGAATGCTTTTAGAAAACACCATATAAATATAAATAAAGTGGTCCTAAGAGGCTAAAATTTAGTCAAAACAAATATTCGTGGGTCTATAAAATAGTCAAGTAAATCACTACACATGTAAAGTACTGACTTCATCTTAGTCGGTAGCTAAACATAAGGCTCTATCTTATTCGACACACACAAAAAAATGTTCTTTAGCCATCGGCTAAGATAGAGTTGGCTCCTTTAGCCACCTACCAAAATTGTACATATCCGAATGAATCCTTAGGTTCAATTCTCACTAAAAATAGAAATGCTAGATGGGTTTGTGTGGGATACAAATCGGATAAAGTATTTCTCTCTGTGCGTCTCTTCCCATTCTGACCGCCGGTAGGCTCGACGGCGAGGGTTCATCGGTTTTAGCGTGTGAGGTCGTCATCCTCGGCTTGACCTCTATCTCTAACGCCCCTGTTTCTCCTCTCCCATTCGCTGTCCGGGGCCAGTTCTTGTTCTCGTCTGGTATTTCTGCATTTCCGCGTTCAGTACTCTCCTCGCCGGAACTCCTCCACGATTGCTTAGTAGGTCTGATACTGATCGCGGCTATCTAGTATAGTTCAGCTAGATCGGTTCGAATCCTATTAACCTTTCATTGGGTTGTCTCTGTGGTGGGGTGAGGTCGTTTTCAATGGATGTCGATACGGGTTGGGGTGGTGATGATATAGGTGGTGACGACCCTTGGAATGAGGTGAATTATCAGAAACAAAGGAAGAGTCGGGGTAACGGGGTAGAGATGACATTTATCATTCAAAACTTGCCTGACCGGACGACGAAGACGGTACTGTGGAGGGCATTCCAGCCATATGGCTTTGTAACCGATGCATACGTGGCCTGTAAAAAAGACAAAATAGGCAATTGTTTTGGCTTTATTCGATACGTTGGAGTTGATAACGTCGATTTAACATTGGTGGAGATGAATAAAGTCAAAATCTTTGAAGCCAAGGTATCGGCTTCCTTGGCCAAGTTTGATAAGAATCACAAGAGATTTATCTATACTTCAAAGATAGTTGGGGAGAAAGTTTGGAGACCGAAGGAACCAGCCGGTATGGCTCCTCCGGTTAATAAGGGTGGTTGCTCCCGGGGTGCTACAGTTCAGGAAGGAAGGTCTTATGCAAGCTTATTCAGGAGTGATGGAGTGGATAATAATGCCGGCTCCAAAGTAATATTCATCAGTGGCAGGGGATCGAAATACCCTTTGCATTGCATAAATCGCTCGATTCATGGCGTCGTTAAGGATCTCTACACCATGAATAACCTACACTATGTTCTTTCAAAAGGAGGGCTTAGTGGTTTCAGATTATCCTATGTGGGGGGCCTCAGCGTCCTCCTAACTTTAGGTGATGCTGGGAGAGTTAAGGAAGTTATGTCAAATAATTTGGATTGTCCGTCTAATGTGTTTAGCAGGTTTCATATTTGGAAAGGGGAAGACCTGCCATCCGAGAGAGTCGTATCATTACGGATTTCGGGGGTCCCAGTTCATCTGAGGGATGGCCCTGTGTATGACCAGATAGGTGGACTTTTTGGCATGGTTGTACAGGAATCTTCCTTTTCATGGGTTGACACAGTTAATTCTGAAGGTTCGGTTTTGGTGCTGGTTCCTCTTGGTAGGAGAATAGAGGAAACAGTGGTGGTGAGTTGGGAAAATAGAAGCTTCGTGGTTTGGGTCGCTGAAGAAGTTGTTGCGTGGAAGCCTAAAATGGATGGGGATATTTCGTTGGCTGGCTCGGATCATGCTTCCCCGGAGAAGGTCAGTATCGGTACTTTGAAGGTGGGGATGATAATGATGGATATGAGGATGATGTGGTCGAGGAAGGCGAAGTCAGATCTCCGGTGATCATCAGGCCGACTCTGAGGCAACTAACTGGTCAACGTCGGAGCCATTGATTGATCCGGTATGTGAAAAGTCCCCGGAAGTGGAAGAGGTGGAGTCCGTTGAGATGCTGCATGAGGTGCATGGAGAATCATCCATTCCTAGGGAATCTATTAATGTGTCTGTGGGACCGGAAGTAGTGGCGGCTAGTTTTATGTCCGTGGGCCCCAAGATCAAGATAATAGTAGAAAAGTTAAACTGGATCAACTGGAGCAGGAAGGCCCAACTCCCATTACTGGGCTTGGGAAGAGGAGTAGAGATGATAGGAGCCCACCATCTTCTGGTTCAATGCAAGGCCCACCCATAAGAGGTTTCTCTGATAATCCAACTTCTAGTGACTTCTCTTTTGACCTTAATAGACCGAATGCAGACAATTCGGATTCTTATGGAGATCCAACGGAAGAAGATAATCATTTGCAATCGGAGGTTATGCCGGGCAGTGAAGCGGTCGATGCTAGGCCGACTAGGCCACCGGAAGTATTTGCCGGGCATAGTCCTATTCCGACCGGTTTTGACCAGGTTATCATGGAGGAAGTTCAAGCAACTGTTGACATCGGGTCTAAAGTGGGTGTGAATTTACTTGGATTCAAAGAAGTGACTAAAGTAATCGTTCAAGGTGAAGGTGTATCTGATGGTTTGAGATGAATTGTCTATCGGTAAATCTCAGGGGGATACGGGATTCCTGTAAAGTCGACTGGGTCAGGGGTATTCTAACTTCTTATGGAGTTCATTTTCTTGCGATTCAAGAAACGAAGTTGGGTCCTTCGGCGAATTTCATGTTCAATGGTTTTTTGGGTCGGTCGGCATTTAATCTGGAAACTGTGAATGCAGAAGGCAGATCGGGGGGACACGCATGTCTTTGGAATCCGGGTATGTTTGTCTGTGATAATGTTATTAAGGATCGACAATTCTTAGTTCTGTCGGGGTCGTTGATTCAATTAGGTGTCCGTCTCAATTTGGTGAACATTTATGCGTCTAATGATGCCTCACTTAGAAGGAATTTATGGGATAGGTTGCTTGGGATTAAAAACTTGATCCAAGGGTTGTGGGTTTTCATGGGAGATTTCAATGAAGTTAGGGATGAGTCGGAGAGATTTAATTCTGAATTCTTTGCTTAAAATGCGGAGTCTTTCAATCAATTTATTCTATCCGCGGGACTAACTGAGTACCAAATGGGTGGGGGGAGATTTACATATATTTCTGATCGTGGAGATAAGTTAAGTAAGCTGGATCGTTATCTTGTTTGTCTTGGTTTTATGGAGAGACGTCCGACTGCATCGGTTTTGGCACTTAATCGCGATGCATCGGACCATAGACCTATATTATTATCCACTATCCCATCTGATTTTGGTCATATCCCGTTCCGGTGTTTTAATTCATGGATGGAGATTCCTGGTTTTCTGGACTTAGTGAAACAGTGGTGCCAAGAGTTCTCATTCAATGGTCCAGCGGATCTGGCTCTTTCTGTTAAGCTTAGGTGGCTGAAAAATAAAATTAAAGCTTGGTTAAAGGTTGAGCGTGTTAGATCAGAAGGGGCCTACTTAAATAATAATAATCGCATTTGTACTCTGGAAAAGTTGGCTGAAACTCGTGTTCTGGATGATGGGGAGCTAGCTGAAAGAGCCGAATGTATTAACAACATCTTGGAAGTGGATCGGAGGAAATTATCAGATAATAGGCAAAAATCCCGAGCGAGGTGGGCATTGGACGGAGATGAAAACTCAGCGTTTTACCACAGTGTTATAAACTCCAATATTAGTAACAATTGCATAAATGGTCTTATGATTGATGGTGTATGGTGCTCGGATCCAATAGCTATTAAAGAAGCTTTTTTTTCGGATTTTTCTCGAATCAATTTGTGGAACCTCTGAACGACCGGCCATCTATTAACAGTCTGAATTTAGTCTCGCTCTCGTCAGCTGAAGCGGATGCCCTTACTGTGCCATTTTCTGCTGTTGAGATTAAGGAAGCAATTTGGGATTGTGTTGGGGATCGAGCTCCGGGTTCGGATGGCTTTAATTTTAAATTCATCAAAAACAATTGGGATAGTTTTCAAGGAGATTTCCTTCGGTTGTTCAATGAATTTTATGCCAACAGTTCTATTAACCGGTGTTGTTCATCGTCATTCATTGCCCTAATTCCGAAAGTTAAGGATCCTACGACACCATCAAACTTCCGCCCTATAAGTTTGATTGGTGTTGTCAATAAAGCAATCTTGAAGGTATTGGTGAATAGGCTCAGGAGAGTGATTGGCAAACTCGTGTCAGAAGTACAATCTGCATTCTTGGCCGGGAGGAATATCTCAGATGGACCCTTGATTCTTAACGAAATGATAGCTTGGATGAAGAAAGTTAAGAAATCGGGCATGATATTGAAGGTTGACATAAATAAAGCCTATGATTCTCTAAATTGGAATTTCTTAGACTCGGTCATGGCTCAAATGAATTTCCCGGAGCGTTGGAGAGGTTGGGTTATGGCTACGCTCTTTTCTTCGAAGGCGTCTGTGTTAGTGAACGTTCACCAACTATGGAGTTTGAATGCTCACGTGGTTTACGTCAAGGAGATCCTTTATCTCCGTTTTTGTTCGTTATAGCTATGGAGGCTCTTACGGGGATGATGAAGAAAGCCGTGTCGAATGGTGTCTTCAAAAGTTTGAGGTGTACGGCTAATGGTCCATCATTATCCCATCTTATTTACGCCGATGACGTCGTCTTCATTGGGGAGTGGTCATGTGAGAATGTTGTTAATTTGCGCAGAATTTTGAGATGTTTTCATATTGTCTCAGGCTTGAAGGTAAATCTTGCAAAGTGTTCCTTGTTTGGGGTTGGGATAAACGAGGCCGAGATACAACTTATGGCGAACTCTTTGGGTTGCAAAACAGGTTCATTTCCCTTCAAACATTTGGGTTTAGTTGTTGGGGCTAATATGAACCTCGTGCGTAATTGGAAACCGGTCATTGATGTGTTCAAAAACCAATTGTCGCTTTGGAAAGCGAAACATCTTTCCTACGGTGGCAGAATGTAACACCCTTGTTAAAATGCTAGATTTAATGGCATTATACTTTGCATATCATGCCAAAATTTGTAGTTTTAAAGAACTTACATGAACTGAAAGTTTTTAAACTAGACATAACATTCACCATTTGATCCTACGAAAACATATTCAAGAAGACATTACAATTTGTTTACAAAAGTTTTAAAACAAAAGTTTAAGTGCGGAAGCGTAGATTTGAGTGTTCGGTTCTTCATCATCCGCTTGACCATCATCCGTAAGAAACTCCTTGATACCTAAAGTTCAAATCTTTAAAATATTAGATTTGACACTATTATATAGTTCATAATAATAAAATCCAACATCAAAGTCAAGAAAATAAAATAATAATAATTTGTTTCCTGGTTGCACTGTAACTTACGGTGTGACCGTAGGTTACGGTGGATTATGAAGGCTCCTGGTCACCGTAAACCAGGAGAGTTTCACCGTAAATATATGATCCCTACCGTAAATTACGGTACTACCGTAATTTACGGTAGCAGCTGGGAATCCAACTCTTGTTTTGTTGTGTTTGTTGAACCCAAAACCCAACCTTCGGATTTCACTTTCTAACAACATATACATTGAATTCTTGTATTTTTATCATTCTATTAATAACCTATATCAAGGATCAAACCGTTATAATCCGGAACATTACCCTATATTGTTTGATTATTCGAACTGTTTGGCTCGTCTACGAAATTCCTTTCTTATGACGACAACCATCGAATTCTAAACAACTTTTGACCAATCATTCAACATAGCGACATTACCGCTTTCATTCATAGCAACCTTTATTCCAGATTTCTACTATGCGTTTTACAACAATCAAAATCTACTAAATGTACAATTCAAGTTACATACCTTATCGTACGCCCTTCAACCGCGAATCACCACTGGCTTGTCCACTCGACGTCCCGGTATCTTTTCCTATAGAGTTCAATTCAAGACATGTTTAGAACTCTCTTTATACTTTGCTTCGCATAATATACCAAAACGTCATAATTATGCGTTAAAGCTTTTAAATTTCTATCTTTAAACCTTCTTTGAGGCATTTTTACAAACACCTTAAAGGCAGATTTATCACAAGATTGTATGACAAGTTCTCAACTTACCATTTTGCCCTAATTTCACTTAAATCAACATTTTACATGATTGTTAGCTTCAAGATTTCCTGAATTCTCTTCCAAATCATCAATTTACACAAAATCAACAATCTATATTCCTAATGTTCATTCAATTACACATAATTCACAATTTACCTACAATGGTGTTCTTAGGTTTCACAAAATTTCTTATGATTTCAACTTATTTTGATCTAGGGTTTGTCCCTAAACACTATAGTTGTTTCTTGATCATAATAACACATACATGCAAGCTCAATTTCAGATTTTTCCCAATTCATGAGAATTTCAATTTCAGAGTTTTCCTTGAATTTTACATACCTTAGAATCCTCTTGTGATGAGGATCAATAATCTGTACTCGGATTTTGATTTGGGGTAGGATTTAACCTTCAATTTGAGAGTTTTAGTGATTTTAGGTTTTTGTGAAGGTGGGGTGTCGCCCCTGCTCTCTGATGTGCGACCAGGCCTCTCAAAAATGAGGTTTTGTATTTTGTTTTTATTAAAACAATATTTTAGTTTAAATCTTTTTACAACTATGGCCCCTCTACTATATTCAACATATAGTTTATTAACTTTTAACCATGTAATGAACCATTTTCAAGAAACTAACTAACTAGGTTAAAGTTCCTAATTAGTTAATTCTCGTTATTATACTCTAAAATTTTAATATAAGGTTTTATATTTTCGGGGTGTTACAAGTCTACCCCCCTTAAAAGGGGTTTCGTCCCCGAAACCGAATTACGTACCAAATAAAGTAGGATAAAGCCGACGCATCTCTTCCTCGGTCTCCCACGTGGTGTCAGAGCCTTTTCTATGCTCCCATTTAACTTTGACTTGATCAATTTGTTTATTTCATAAACGCTTGACCTTTCTGTCTAAAATTTCAACCGGTCTTACCGCATAATTTAGACTATTATCCACTTCAATATCATCGTAATGGATATAGGTCGTTTCGTCTGCTAGGCACTTTCTTAATTGCGATACGTGAAACGTGCCATGGATCCCACTTAGCTCCTCCGGTAGTTCAAGACGGTAAGCTACCTTGCCAACTCTCCCGATAATTTTAAATGGCCCGATAAACCTTGGGCTTAACTTCCCCCTTTTTCTGAATCTAATAACGCCTTTCCATGGGGATACCTTTAGCATGACCATGTCACCGACTTGAAATTCAATCGGCCTTTTCCTTTTATCAACATACGCCTTTTGCCTGTCTTGAGCCGCTTTCAAGTGTGCGCGAACTTTATCGATCTTTTTGTTCGTGGCTCGTACTATATCTTGGTGGGCAAGTTCACGTGGACCCACTTCACCCCAACAAACCGGGGTTCGACACTTCCTACCGTAAAGCATTTCGTATGGTGCCATTTTAATACTAGATTGGTAACTGTTGTTATACGAAAACTCGGCTAACGGTAGGTGAACATCCCAACTGCCTCCAAAGTCGATTATACACGCCCGTAGCATGTCTCCCAATATTTGTATCGTTCTTTCAATTTGTCCATCCGTTTGAGGATGGTACGCAGTGCTAATGAACAATTTGGTCCCCATTTGTTCTTGGAAATCACGCCAGAATTTCGAGGTAAACCGGGTATCCCTATCGGACACGATGGACACCGGCACTCCATGACGTGCTATGATTTCATTGGTATAGACTTCTGACATCTTTTCTGACGTATAAGTCTCACGAATCGGAATGAAGTGAGCACTTTTCGTCAATCTATCCACCACTACCCATATGGCATCAAAACCACGATTCGTCTTAGGCAACTTGGTTAACAGGTCCATTGTAATATGTTCCCATTTCCAAACCGGAATTTCTAATGGTTGGAGTTTGCCGTATGGTTTCTGGTGCTCCGCCTTGATTTGTAAACATGTCAAGCATTTTTTCACGTATTTCGCCACGTCTCTCTTCATTCCGGGCCACTAATAATTTTGTTTCAAATCATTGTACATCTTGGTTGCACCCGGATGAATCGAATCACGGGACTTATGAGCTTCGTTAAGTAGAAGCGCCTTTACTCCACAAGTATATGGGACCCATATCCTTCCGGATCGAGTCTTCAACCCATGATTCCCATCCGTCAAATCTTTCAATTGACCAGTTATTCTTTCTTTCTTCCAATTCTCTTCTTTTACTGCTTCTAACTGCGCCTCTCGAATACGTTCAAGTATACCCGAGGTCACCACGAGTTGCATCGACCTCACTCGTATTGGGACATAGTCCGCTTTTCTGCTTAGAGCGTCCGCTACCACGTTTGCTTTTCCGGGGTGATAATGTATCTCACAGTCGTAGTCCTTCACCGTTTCCAGCCATCGCCTTTGTCGCATATTTAACTCCTTCTGATCAAAGAAGTATTTCAAGCTCTTGTGATCGGTGAATATGGTGCACTTTACCCCATACAAGTAATGCCTCCATATTTTTAACGCAAACTCTACCGCTGCCAATTTGAGATCGTGCGTGGGGTATTTCTTCTCGTGTATCTTCAATTGTCTCGAGGCATAGGCTATTACCTTGCCCCGTTGCATCAACACGCAACCTAGCCCCGATAATGAAGCATCCGAATAGACCACCATGTCTTCGACTCCGTCCGGCAATGTCAGTACCGAAGCTTGAGTTAACTTTTCTTTTAGCGTTTGAAACGCTTTTTCTTGATCGATTCCCCAAATAAACTTTGCTTTCTTTTGGGTTAGTTTCGTTAGCGGCGACGCAATCTTGGAGAAATCTTGAATGAATCTCCTATAGTACCCTGCAAGCCCCAAAAAGCTTCTAATTTCTGAAGGGTTCTTCGGGGGTTTCCATTTTGACACAGCCTCTATCTTTGACGGATCCACCAATACTCCGTCGGCATTGATGACATGGCCTAAAAATTGAACCTCTCGTAACCAAAAGGCACATTTAGAGAATTTTGCATATAATTTCTCTCGCCTAAGTGTCTCTAACACTTCTTATAAGTGGTGTGCGTGTTCAGCTTCACTTCTCGAGTACACCAAAATATTATCGATAAACACGATGACCGACTTATCCAACATTGGCTTGCAAACCCGGTTCATGAGGTCCATGAAAGCAGCGGGTGCATTTGTTAGCCCAAATGGCATTACGAGGAATTCGTAATGTCCGTATCTCGTGCGGAAAGCCGTCTTCGGCACATCTTCTTCTTTGACCTTTAGTTGATGATACCCCGATCTAAGGTCAATTTTGGAAAACCAATTCGCACCTTGTAGTTGGTCGAATAAATCATCTATCATCGGGAGCGGGTATCGGTTCTTTACCGTGAGTTTGTTTAACTCCCAGTAATCAATACACATACGCATGTTCCCGTCTTTCTTTCTCACGAACAATACCGGTGCGCCCCAAGGAGACACACTCGGCCTTATGAATCCCTTGTCAAGCAGGTCTTGGATTTGAGACATCAACTCTTGTAGTTCCGACGGTGCAAGTCGGTACGGGGCTTTTGCTACGGGTTTCGCGCCCGGAATCAATTCGATCCCGAACTCTACTTCCCGTTTAGGCGGTATCCCAGGTAAATCTTCCGGAAAAACATCTTCATAATCTTGTACTACCGGTACATCTCCAATCCTTCGTGATTCTTTTTCTGGCTCATTAGCGTATATCATAAATGCCTTGCATCCTCGCTTTATGAGCTTGTGAGCTTTCAACATCGAACATACTATGGGGTTGCCTCCTTTTTCGCCATAAATGGTAACGTGTTTTCCGCTCGGAGATTTTAGTTTTATCTCTTTGCGAAAACACACGACCTTTGCATGGTATTGAGATAGCCAATCCATCCCCACGACTACTTGGAATTCTCCCATCGACATCGGGATTAGATTTATCAAATATTCCTCATCATCGATGCTCAGTTTACAATTTTCACATACATCACAAACAATAAAGCTTTTGTTATTACCTATCTCTACTTCTAAAGGCACAGGTAACTTGGTTAGAACAAATGAAGGATGTCGAATAAACCCATATGAAACAAAGGATTTATTCGTACCCGTATCAAATAACACGTGTGCGGGAATTGAATTTACAGCAAATATACCTGAGACCACGTCAGGTTCAATCTTCGCTTCTGCGGTGGTTAATTGAAAAGATATTCCCTTTGCTTTTGGGGCTTCACCTTTCGGTTCCTGCCCATCTTTCTTTCCAACCAGTTCCGGGCATTCCGACTTTTTGTGACCCGTTCGATAACAATTGTAACAAACCGTCACCTTCTCCGGGCACGACATAGCCATATGTCCCGTTTTCTTGCATATGGGACAAGGCTTATCCTTGTAACGACATTCGCCTTTATGATTCTTCCCACAAATTTTGCAACCTGATGTACTACCTTTAGCATCTGATTTCTTTGCTGATTCATTCGTTCTTGCTTTCTTGGCAGGGCTTGGATTCACATCTTGTGCCCTTCGTTCACCCCGTTCTATACTCTTCTTCAATTCAATCTCCCTTTCCCGAGCAGCATTGACAATCTCGGTAAGGGTCTCATACTTTGAAGGGGTTATGAACTCTCTATATTCCGCGCTTAGTATGTTATGATAATAATAGACCTTTTGCTCTTCATTCGTTATCAAATCATCACAGAACTTCATCTTGTCCATAAACATCCCCGTGATCTTGTCTATGGATTCACCTTTGTGTCTGAGTTGCATGAACTCTTCCTTGATTTTATTTATGACCGCCTTGGGACTATGGTGTTTAAGAAATGGCGTCTTAAACTCCTCCCATGTCATGGCCTTAGCTACTTCACTTCCAATCTCCTTCTTTTTGTTATCCCACCAGTCTTTCGCTTGGCCTCTTAATTGACCCGTACCATAAGCTACGTAGTCATTTTCAACACAATGAGTTCTCTCGAATACTCCTTCGATATCACTTAGCCATCGTTGGCACACGATTGGATCAACCTCCCCATTATATATTGGTGGTTTACAGGCCATGAACTCCTTGTATGAACAAGGCTTTCGTCCACCATGCTTTTCCTTAGCTACATTTGAATCATCTTCCAGTTTCTTGATTTTATCTTCTACTATTGATAAAACTGTGTTTTGAATTTTATCAATAAAGCCCGACAAACTGTTTTCGATCGCCTTTCCAACCTCTTCGGCAATCACTTCCCTCACTTGTTCGGTGACTCTTGGCACCGCATCATCGTTACCTTTATCAGCCATCTCTATTTCTGAAATGTTTACATAAATTGTTAAACATTCCATTTATAACACATGCTTTACTTGTTTTGATTTAATCAAGTTCATAACTCGATTTAATCATTCTTGTCTCAATTCAATCAAGTTCGTAACTTGATTTAATAATTCTTGTTTCAATTCAATCAAGTTCGTAACTTGATTTAATAATTCTTGTTTCAATTCAATCAAGTTCGTAACTTGATTTAATAATTCTTGTTTCATGTATTTCTTGTTTTTGAGTGAACTTACACACTCTTTCCATGCATATTTGTTCATTTCTCATTTTATACATAGTACATAATTTATTAACAAAACAAGTTAATTCTTACCGGACGATCGATCAAGCTTGAACCGAACACTTACTGACAACCTTGAGCTCTGATTACCAACTTGTAACACCCTTGTTAAAATGCTAGATTTAATGGCATTATACATTGCATATCATGCCAAAATTTGTAGTTTTAAAGAACTTACATGAACTGAAAGTTTTTAAACTAGACATAACATTCACCATTTGATCCTACGAAAACATATTCAAGAAGACATTACAATTTGTTTACAAAAGTTTTAAAACAAAAGTTTAAGTGCGGAAGCGTAGATTTGAGTGTTCGGTTCTTCATCATCCGCTTGACCATCATCCGTAAGAAACACCTTGATACCTAAAGTTCAAATATTTAAAATATTAGATTTGACACTATTATATAGTTCATAATAATAAAATCCAACATCAAAGTCAAGAAAATAAAATAATAATAATTTGTTTTCTGGTTGCACCGTAACTTACGGTGTGACCGTAGGTTACGGTGGATTATGAAGGCTCCTGGTAACCGTAAACCAGGAGAGTTTCACCGTAAATATATGATCCCTACCGTAAATTACGGTACTACCGTAATTTACGGTAGCAGCTGGGAATCCAACTCTTGTTTTGTTGTGTTTGTTGAACCCAAAACCCAACCTTCGGATTTCACTTTCTAACAACATATACATTGAATTCTTGTATTTTTATCATTCTATTAATAACCTATATCAAGGATCAAACCGTTATAATCCGGAACATTACCCTATCTTGTTTGATTATTCGAACCGTTTGGCTCGTCTACGAAATTCCTTTCTTATGACGACAACCATCGAATTCTAAACAACTTTTGACCAATCATTCAACATAGCGATATTACCGCTTTCATTCATAGCAACCTTTATTCCATATTTCTACTATGCGTTTTACAACAATCAAAATATACTAAATGTACAATTCAAGTTACATACCTTATCGTACGCCCTTCAACCGCGAATCACCACCGGCTTGTCCACTCGACGTCCCGGTATCTTTTCCTATAGAGTTCAATTCAAGACATGTTTAGAACTCTCTTTATACTTCGCTTCGCATAATATACCAAAACGTCATAATTATGCGTTAAAGCTTTTAAATTTCTATCTTTAAACCTTCTTTGAGGCATTTTTACAAACACCTTAAAGGCAGATTTATCACAAGATTGTATGACAAGTTCTCAACTTACCATTTTGCCCTAATTTCACTTAAATCAACATTTTACATGATTGTTAGCTTCAAGATTTCCTGAATTCTCTTCCAAATCATCAATTTACACAAAATCAACAATCTATTTTCCTAATGTTCATTCAATTACACATAATTCACAATTTACCTACAATGGTGTTCTTAGGTTTCACAAAATTTCTTATGATTTCAACTTATTTTGATCTAGGGTTTGTCCCTAAACACTATAGTTGTTTCTTAATCATAATAACACATACATGCAAGCTCAATTTCAAATTTTTCCCATTTCATGAGAATTTCAATTTCAGAGTTTTCCTTGAATTTTACATACCTTAGAATCCTCTTGTGATGAGGATCAATAATCTGTACTCGGATTTTGATTTGGGGCAGGATTTAACCTTCAATTTGAGAGTTTTAGTGATTTTAGGTTTTTGTGAAGGTGGGGTGTCGCCCCTGCTCTCTGATGTGCGACCAGGCCTCTCAAAAATGAGGTTTTGTATTTTGTTTTTATTAAAACAATATTTTAGTTTAAATCTTTTTACAACTATGGCCCCTCTACTATATTCAACATATAGTTTATTAACTTTTAACCATGTAATGAACCATTTTCAAGAAACTAACTAACTAGGTTAAAGTTCCTAATTAGTTAATTCTTGTTATTATACTCTAAAATTTTAATATAAGGTTTTATATTTTCGGGGTGTTACACAGAATCACTTTGCTTAAATCGGTATTGAACTCGTTGCCAACTTACTTCTTCTCCTTGTATAAAGCTCCGATGAAAGTCATAGAAATCCTAGAAAGATTAAGGAGGAGCTTCTTTTGGGGTGGATCGGATGATAACTCCTACATGAGTTGGATGGCATGGGAAAAAGTTATCGCGCGAATAGAATATGGGGGTTTAGGCTTCGGTTCTCTTCGGAACACTAACTTCGCAATGCTTTCAAAGTGGTGGTGGCGTTTTAAAACGGATAAGGATGGGCTTTGGAGAAGAGTTGTTTGGTCGGTTCATCATAATAATAGATCGTGGGCTCCTATTCCGGCGAAAGTTTCCTTAGCAAGTCCATGGAAGCATATTGTCGGCATACACGAGTCCCTTTCTCAACTTGGTATCAACCTTAGCGAGTCAATTCGGTGTAAAGTGGGCTGTGGAACGAAGGCTGCATTTTGGTTTGATATTTGGATCGATGTACAGCCACTATATCTATGTTATCCTGTCCTTTTTGCTCTCGGAAAAAACAAAATGTGCTATATTTCAGATCGGGTTTTATGGGGGTCTGATTCGGTTACCTTTTCGTGGGAGTGGAGCAGAGTTGTGTCGAACGAACAAGAGGAGGAAGAGCTGCTGGATTTGTCGCTAAAGCTGTGTGAATTCAATGTTAGCGGAGGGCCGGATACTTGGATTTGGGAACATGATAACTCGGAATCTTTCTCGGTCGCTAGTATTAAAAAAGCTTCGGCGATAGTCTCAAGGTCAGTTCCGAGTTACCTTTTTTTGTGGAATAATTATGTGCCGAAAAAGGTTGGGGTTGTTCCTTGGCGGGCAATTTCTGAGAAACTACCAACGAGAGGTGCCTTGGCAGCCAGAAATATAAACATTGGAGACTCTAGGTGCCTGCTTTGCGGAGACCATGAAGAGACAAGCGAACACCTTTTTGTTGCTTGTCATTTTGCCCAAACAGTGTGGCTTGTGATTGAACAATGGTGTAAAATTCCCCCCTTTTAGCCTTTAGTATGAAGGATGTTTTGGACCATCAGAATTGGCTGCAAGGTAGTAAAAAGAAGAAAAAAACTTTTCAATGCTATTACTCAGGTGATGTGGAGTATATGGAGGATGCGGAATGAGGTGTTGTATGGTCGTGATTCCCCGAGCATTTCGAAGGTTGTAGAGGAGGCTAAAGCGATGGCTTATCATTGGATAAAAAATCGTTCGAGATCTCTTCATTGGTCATGGGATGATTGGCGTAATTTTTCTATTGTTATGTAATGTAATGAGATTATGCTAGATCGGACTGGTTGTTTTTGGTGGTAGTTTTGTACATTTGGTGTCTAGCTCCTTGCTAGTTTGATATAATAAAAATTTCTGTTGGCCGTTCAAAAAAAAAAAGGTTCAATTCTCACTAACGACAAGATTAAAGGAATTCACCTTTCAAAAATATATAAATGTGACTACATATGGCCACGTACATATGAACACGCACCTAAAATGGCCATACATAGGAACACGCACATAAAAGCATAAAAGTGAACACGGTAAAACATGTAGTGATATGTATTAAATGATAAATTGGTTAAAAATCCACTAAAATGACTTATTTATATCATTTTTCAATTGATAGGTGACACGACTCTTATGTGGAGCTTTTATTCTCGTTGTACGAGTTAATCATACCATGTGTGATGCATTCGGATATGTACAAGTTTTCACAGCATTGAGTGAAATGGCAAAAGGCGCATCCACACCATCGACATTGCCTGTTTGGCAAAGAGAGTTGTTTTGTGCAAGAGACCCGCCGCGTGTGACATGCACGCATCACGAGTATGATGAAGTGGTAGACACCAATGGTACAATCATCCCATTGGAAAACATGGAAACTAGGTCATTTTTCTTTGGACCAACCGAAATTTCAGCCATTCGCAGGTTCGTTCCAAGACACCTCACACATTGTACCACATTTGAGGTCCTAACAGCTTGCCTTTGGCGTTGTCGTACAATCGCGCTCCAACCAAACCCTGAAGATGAAATGCGCATGATGACCATAGTCAACGCTCGTTTAAAGTTCAAGCATCGGATCCCCGTAGGATACTATGGAAATGTTTTCGCCTACCCGGCTGCCATTTCCAAAGCTCGAGACCTATGTAACAAACCGTTAGGACACGCTTTGGAGCTTGTGATGAAAGCCAAATCTGAAGTCACCGAAGAGTACCTGAAATCCGTCGCAGATCTGATGGTAATCAAAGGACGACCCAACTTCACAACTATTGGAAGCTATATCGTGTCAGACGAGAGATGTTCTGGATTATTTGAAATTGATTTCGGATGGGGAAAAGCGCTCTATGCAGTGCCTGATCACTATATTGCTGGTTTCTATACACGTCATATAAATCATAAGGGCGAGTCCGGAATCTTGGTACCCATATGGTTGCCAGGTGTTGCTATGAAGAGATTTGTCAAAGAGCTAGATAAGATGTTGGCGCGAGACGATAACGATGATCATGTTAACCCAAAACATGTACTTGCAAATTCCAAACTATAGTTTCCTGTTATGATTCGACAGGTGATCATACAAACAAGCTTTTTAGGTGCGGTTTTCGTAATAGAAATGTTAGAAGTTTATATGTACGAACTAAATAATTGTAAGACTCATAAGTCTGGTTATGTATTGTATAATCTTATTTCTAAATAGTCAATCAACGTTTACTTCGAAGTTACATATGCTGAAGGTTATCAATAACTAGAAAAATAAGACTCAATGTGATCAAGAACCTATTCTACATGTTTGGTGTCAAAAAAGACTGCAAGTCTTCAACTAAATTTGAGGTTTTAAGGTTGAAAATAAAAAAAAGTACAAAATGATATTACTTAACTTTAAAATATAAGACATTGATAATTGGTTTCAGTTCTAGACCGCAAAACTCTGAGAACTAGTTTTTGAAACAAACCAAACCAAAACCCATTTTCTTAGAGACTTTAGAACCAAGAACCGATCCGGATATAGCGCTATACAGCCTTTTAGCGACGGAGCAATAGCGGCGATAAAGATCTATAGCGGCGACATACAGCCTTTTAGCGACGGAGCAATGTCGCCGCTAAAACCTTTAGCGACGACTTTTGTCGTCGCTATTGCGCAGATTCCTTGTAGTGAGCTGGTCCAGTCCGAGTTTGATTCTTAAGTGATGGACTTGGAAAAAGATGAATCGAGGTATATGGTCGATCCATGAATATTTCAAGCACAACACCACCAGAAATATTCAACTCTTACAAGCTTCTATAGCATTGTTTGATTGAAGAATCTCGCTTGGTTTGCTTCCATTCACAATTATCCTTAGCTGCATGCTTTAATCCAAACCTATTTTCAACCATTACCCAAACCACACATTTTGACACCTCATGAAGAATGGTTTTCAATATTAAATTTATTGCTATCTTTTAAGACTCTATTAACTAAGGATAAAAATAGTAAGAACAGATTTGTTAAACTAGGCTAAAATCTCATGTATTACACGAGTTGATAAATATATATTATATAATTAGTAATAAAAAGTTATGTTTTAAAAATACATATGCATTGCACCGTTGAATAAAGCAGTGTATCATACTAATACTAATAGAATAAAATAAAATACAATGTAATTTATTATCACACACACGCACACACACACACATATATATATAGGGTAGGGCTACATAGAAAACCCTATCTATATAAAAAACCCTAGAAAACCCAACCTCCCGACATTTTTTTTTGAAAAAAATAACACATGTAATATACATGTTTTTAAGAGTTTTGGGCCAAAAAAATAAAAAAAAGCGCCGAAGGGATAATTTAAAAAAAAAATTTCAGCAATTTCTGTCTTTTGTGCCTAACACATGTTAGGCAACCGGACATTGCTGAAATTTGTTTATTTTTTAAAAAAAAAATCCCTTCGGCGCTTTTCTGTTTTTTTTTTTTTTGCCCAAAACACTCTAAAACATGTATATTACATGTGTTATTTTTTTCAAAAAAAAAATGTCGGGAGGTTGGGTAAAAATGGGGGGAGATTTGGGTTTCCAGAGTTTTCTAAGAAAATGAGGGTTTTCTGTCTAGCATTGCCCTATATATATATATATATATATATATATATATATATATATATATATATATATAGGGCTGGGCTATATAGAAAACCCCATCTTTTTTAGAAAACCTTGAAAACCCAACCTCATCCATTGATTTTGTTTCATCCAAGTAGATCAATGGTTGAGCTTTTTTTGGTGTCTTTTACATTTAAATAAAATCATAAATTATAAAAAAGTAAAGGAGAAGGGCATTTAAGGTATGAAAAATCTGACTTTTCTCTCACACACATCAACTTTATTTCTCTTACACACACATGTTATCTCTCTCTCCTCTCTCTTCAATCAAGATCATGATGAACACCAAACACAAGTTTCGATCTTCAAGTTCAGATCTAAATCGTGTGAAAGAGAAAATGTTTGAAGATTGTTGTTTTAGAGAGAGAACGACGACAGGATGAAGGTTTTTAGAGAGATGAATTTTTTGTTTTAGAGAGAGAAACAACAATCTTCATCATGTTCATCTATAACATCAAGAACACACATACATGTGTGTGTGAGAGAAGAAGTTTGAAGTATGTTGTTTTAGAGAGAGAACGATGACACACGCACGAGTATGTGTGTGAGAAGAAGGTTTGAAGATCTTCTTCGTGTTCATCGGACGGTTATAGATCCGGTAAGTGTTCTTGAAATATCATTTCACACTTGATTTTTTGTTGAAATGGTTATTATTATGTTTTTGTGTGCTGAAAGTGTTTTAGTAATGGTTGTTAATATGATTTTGTATTTTAAATAAATCAAAAACTTTAGGATGAGATTTTGAACGGTTTTTTTTGTTGGTTTGGTTGCTTATTAGGGGCTTTTGATCTTAACAGTAGTTGTTTTTTTGTTGGTTTGGGTTGCTTGTTTGGGTTTTTATCTGAACAGTAAGTGTTTTTTTGTTTGGTTGCTTGATTCACAGACTCAGGCCCATAACATGTGTTAAGCCCCCTGTTAGAATGTTATATAACGTGGGTTGATTTACAGAAACAAACCCATAAAGATATTCAATTGACAAGCTGGATGGATGTAGGCGAAGTTAATGCGTGTTCTAGTAATGGTTAATGTTCATGTATTTTAAATAAATCCAAAACTTTAGGATGAGATTTTGAACGGGTTTTTTTGTTGGTTAGGTTGCTTGTTTAGTGCTTTTGATCTTAACAATAATTGTTTTTTTGTTGGCTTGCTTGATTTACAGAGACAGACCCATAACATGTGTTAAGCACCTGTTAGAATGATATATAACGTGTGTTGATTTACAGAAACAGATCCATAAAAGATATTCAATTGACAAGCTGGATGGATGTAGGCGACGTTAATGCGAGGACATTGAATAAGTCACATCCTTTGGAAAAGAAGTCTTCGTTCATTTATAACATGTGTTGGTGGTTCATGCTGTAACAGAACACCATTATGTAACCTGACATGTGTTCATGTATAACATGTGTTAAGCCCCTGTTAGAATGATATATAACGTGTGTTAACATTTTGTTAATTAAAAAAAACAAGTAATATCTATTTTATTTTTGTTGATGTTTAAAATATCCGATAATGTGGATACTGAGCGTAAAACTTGTACAAGTAATAAATGTAAAAGTTAGTATGTAACGTGTAATATGAAACGAGCCATTTATGGTAACACATGTACCGGGTAATTTTGGAATATATAATATGAAACGGGTCATTTGTTTTGCACATTTTGGAATGTATAACATGTGTTAAGCCTCTGTTATAATCTTTTTGTAACCTGACATGTATTCATGTATAAGCTAGTGGTTTACAAAACACCATGATGTGTATATACTGATCTAACATGTGTTACAATTTGTCTGTTCATAACATGTAATTGCTTAACATGTGACAAGGGTGAAAACAGTCGACGGGGGCGATGAGTTTAATGGTGAGCTTAGTTAATATCGTAATATTGTTGTAACCCCACTTGTACAATATCGTAATCTTGTTGTAACCCCACTTGTATACATATGATAACATGTTATCCATTATAACCCGACTTGTATTCATGTATATGAAAGTGGTTGCAAAACATCATGATGTGCATATACTGATCGTAACACGTGTACAAGTTAATATGGAACATACAAGTTAATATTGTAACACCGTATACCTGGGATAACATGTGTTAAGCCTCTGTTATAATCTTGGTTTAACCCAACATGGTGTCATGTATAAGCTAGTGGTTTCCAAAACACCATGATTTGTATATACATACTGTAACATGTGTAACGTGTGTTAAGCCTCTATTATAACATGTGTTAAGACTTCCAGAATGGATGCATAAACTCCAATAGTAACTTAATAACAACATAGTATACCTGATATAACGTGTGTTAAGCCTCTTTTATAACGTGTGTTAAGACTTCCAGAATGTGTTAAGTCCATACCGTTTTAACATCATGTACTAGACAAAACAATAAGAGTCTCACATTACATATTACTAGTAAACGAAAATACATAGCACCAAGAAAATGGTGGAGCTTCCTTTGACAGTCTGCCTTAGCTTTTCAGCGGCTACCTGTGCTGCCTTAGCTTTTCGGCGGCTACCCTTGCTTGTTTGGGTCGGTCTTGAAACGGTTTGTAAACATGTGGGTGTGTGTATGCCAGGGAAGTTATAAAAATGTGTTTTCATGTCACACGTAACACGTGTTACGTTGTACATGGGCTACCCTTGCTTGTTTGGGTCGGTCTTGAAACGGTTTGTAAACATGTGGGTGTGTGTATGCCAGGGATGTTATAAAAATGTGTTTTCATGTCACACGTAACACGTGTTACGTTGTAAATAGGTTTCATGTCACATGTAACACATGCATGTCTGAGAAGTTCAAGCTATAACACGTGTTAGTTGTGTTGTGCTGTAACATAAACATGGTCATGATCCTTGAGCATCTGATCCACGTTTGACGAAACCAACGGTCCCGAGAATTGGATCTTATTTCCCTTGTATCCATCACCGTCCTAATAACAAAAAGATAAGATAACCGTTAAGTCGTTAACCAAACATAAATATTAACACATTCATAGCCAGAAAATCTTTTTTCTCAAATAACATCACAAAAACAGTTACTATTCAGATCAAAAGCCCCAAACAAAGCAACCAAACCAACAAAAAAACAGTTACTATTCAGATCAAAAGCCCAAACAAGCAACCAAACCAAGCACAACTTTTTAACACAAAAATAAAAACCTGCAAATTACATCAACATTTACCCCTTTTAAGAACCATTTTAACAAAAAAAAAAAAAAAAAAAAAAATCATGTTTCATCTCTAAAACAGCCATTACACAAAAACCTATTAACAACCATTTTAACAAAAAACATCAAGTGTGAAATGATTTTTTAAAATAAAATACTCAAGAGATTGTTGTTTCTATCTCTAAAACAACAACTTTCTCTCTCTAAAATACTTACCGGATCTAGAACCATGCGATGAACACGATGAAGATCTTCAAACTTGCTTCTCTCTATGTGTTCTTGGTGTTCTTGATAAACATGATGAAGATTGTAGAGCAAACCTGGAACATTATCTTCATTGTAGAACACATCATCGTTGTCAAAGAAGATGTTTTGGGTTTTCATGGTCGAGCACATCAGAGTATCCTCCATTTTCCTTTAGATCTACCATTGTTGATGGATGCTTCATAGTGTATTAATGGCGGATCTAGTGTGAAATAAGTGGTTTAAGAAGATTAACATATTTTGAAAAAAAAACTGGTTAATTTGAAATAAAGTAAACAAAATGGAGGATGATGGGTGAGAATGATGTGATGGGTGATAGTGTCAAATCAGGTTGGTCAAAATATCTTGGGAGTGGGGTATGAATATGTAAATTTACCAATGTGCCCTCAAAAGCTAAAAAGGATATGAAGGTGGCTGAGACACGTGGCAACATGTTGGCCATTAGATGGGTTTGCAAAGTTTTCTAAAAATCTAAGGTTTTCTATGGAGCATTACCCTATATATATATATATATATAGTTGTCAAGATGTATATGTATTATAAAAAAAATGAACATTGACGTGAGAGTCATAAAATTTGTTAAGTTAGTTTTAAAACATTATATTCTTTCAAGGGAATCAACTTTGATTTTTTAAGCCCTATTTTTTTATTTAACAAATTTTTTTTTTCATTCTTTTCATCCAACCACATTCAGTATTTGAAAATTTTTAGAAATTAAAAAGAAAACAGTTATCATCATTATTCTTCATCTTTTAAGATATTAACAAACATAACTTTGAACTCTGTAAAACTTCTAAGTAAAAAATATAATATTTAAAAAATTAATAACCAATGTCATATTAATTTCATTTGGTTAATATATGACCATGCGTAGTCGTTTGTTGAAAAATGCCCCCACCCTTAGGCGTTTTCTGCCATGTAGCAGTCCAGTCAGTATGGGGGCATTATTGGGCGTTTTTGCAAAAGTGGCGTAGTGGGAATAATGCCCAATAACGCCCCTTCCAATCATTACACAATTATTTATTTTTTAAATTAAAAACTTAAAATACTTCATTAAATTAAAAAAAATACAATACTAGAAATAAAAAAATAAAAACCGACTAAATTTAAAAAAAATACATTAGTTTTCGTCGTTGCTTTCTTCATCCTCGCCAACTTCGTCTTCCTCGTCATCCGTTTCTTCTTCACCCTCAGGTGGGACATACCGAACCAACCATGCGTGTTGTACCAAATCAACCGTTAACGCGAAATGGTACGGTTCGTAACGCAATTCTCGTGCATTATTCACTCTTTGTTCCATTTACGCCTGCGGATGCTCCTCCTGAACGGCTTCCAGTACATAATTCTGGCATATCGCCTTTCCTTCGTCTTCCAAAATCATGTTGTGCATGATTATACAAGCGTACATAGCATCTCTCATTTTTTGCTTGGTCCATGCACGACAAGGATTTTTCAAATACTGCCATCGTTGTTTAAGAACCCCAAAGCATCTCTCAATGTCTTTTCGTGAAGACTCTTAAAACTTTTTAAAGTGTGCTCTTTTTTCATCGATAGGATCACTAAACCTCTTCACGACAATCGAATACCTAGGATAAATTCCGTCGCACAAATAATATCCATGAGGGTAGTAGTTTCTGTTTGCGTAAAAAGACGCTTTTGGAGCTCTGCCAGAAATCCAGTCCTCTAACAACGGAGATTGTTCAAAAACATTTATATCATTGCATGACCCGACCACGCCAAAGTATGCTGACCAAACCCAAAGGTCCTGTGAGGCAACCGCTTGAAGAATAACAGTAGGTCCCTTTTGGTCACTCCGTGTGTGTTGACCTCGCCATGTGGTCGGGCAGTTATCCCAACGCCAATGCATGCAATCCAAGCTCCCGATCATACCAGGCAAACCATGCTCAGCCGAATGTACCTCGTAAATCTTTTGAAGGTCGTCCCATGTGGGTGTTCTAAGATAACGCGGACCATACAAATCTATAATACCTTTATAAAAACATACGTATACAAACATAAGCTTAAAAAAATACTTGTAATGTTTAATGTAAAGTATAGGAATGTACCCAGACAAAAATGCTCCAAGGTGTCTCGCGTTGTTTTCTCGGCCATTTTTAAATACTCGTCGTTGATGTCGGTCGTGTTTCCGTAAGCAAGGACTCCTAGCGCCGACATACACTTTTGAATACCGGTAAATCCAAGGGTCCCTTTCGTATCCGCTTTTTGTTTAAAATAATCGTAGTTGGTTTCCAAGCCGTCGACGATGCGTAGAAACAAACGCTTACTCATTCGGAAACGACGCCTAAAACCTTATGGGTTCAAAATGTTGGCGCCTCATCAAAATAATCTTTCATCAACCGATCGTGTGCCGCACGTCGGTCTCGTTCAATATAACTCTTGTTTTAATTTCACGTTCGGGCCGGCGACAATGCTTCACATATCTCACCGCTAGTTGACAAGCACTGGTAACTGCCTCTTGCTCGACCTCCTCATCGGTGGATTCACCATCATCCGTAAAAAACTCTCTATAGTAATAATTCACGATGGACGAGGAACTAGGGGAATCCATGTTTTTTTTTATAAAATGGTAGTATTGTATGAGAGTGTATGAGAGTTTTGGTTTGTAAAATTGTAGAAGTGTGTATATATATATGGGTGAGAGGTTAAAAAAGAAAAAAAAAATAAAAGCTAGCCGTTGACAACTAGCCGTTACTCCTCGTTCCCATTGGTCCAACAATTGCCCGTTCAGCGTGTTTCAAAAAATGCCAAATCGAATTTCAGGCCAGAACACGCCTGATAGCGCCGTGGGGGGCGGGGGTGGAAGGCGGAATGGGGCGTTTTTGAGGGGCAATTTTGAAAAAAATGACGCCCACTACGGGTGATCTAATAACTATCTTTAACTAAAAAAAATACCTAAATTAAGTAGGAAAGAGAGGTGGGAAAAACACAAAATAGATGGTTACAATAGATGACACATGACCCTTATGCTTTTATTTCATCAAATAATTTTGAAAATCCTGGTGCACTTTTTATTCCCTTGAGTCCTCTTTTCATATCATCCTAAATGATCATGTAATATTACATGCATAAAAATGCATATGTACACCCACGTAAACTTCTATTTAGTGGGACAACCACTACACTAAAAACAATTCCTAATTAATATATATATATATAATTAATACACATGTTAAGTTGCACATTCAGTAGTTTCATATTGAGTGGTTCACATTAAGTAGTTCACGTAACACATTGAATTGTTCATACTCGGTGATCACTTTTCAGTGCAGTGGTTTCACTGGTCATCGTTCCGTGCATTAGTTGCAATGGTCACCTTTGATATGATTTGTGTTTTTCAGGTCTAATGGAGTTTAAGGGTATGTTTGGAATGTAGCTTTTAGGAGCTTCTAGCTTTAAGCTTTTAAGAAAAAAAGCTCCTACTCAATAAAAAACCTTGTTTGGTTGAAGGAGCTTGAAACTTTTAGGTTAGAAGCTTGAAGCTTTTGGTTGAACGCTTCTACTAGTAGCGTTTAGAAGAAGCTACAAGCTTTTAGGGAAAATGACTATTTTAACCTCTAAAGAGATAATGAACTTTTTAATGCACAAACTTTTTAATTTTTTAGTTATGTCCAATTTGGTCATTTTATACATTTTATTAAAAGCTCCAGCTACTCTGTCAAACACCAAATATATCTAAAAAGCTATAGCTACTATCTACCAGATACCAGCTACCAGCTTCCAGCCACCAGCTACTTTTGCCAAACATACCCTAAGTAGCTATTCGAGAGCTTTACGGAGCATCCGGATGCGATCGGGATCAAGCAGGTGCAAAAACGAAGAAAACCAGTGTTGGAACTGAACATCGCGTCGGCAACGGCCTAAATGCGCGTCGCCTGTAACAACCCTCGAAAAAGACCAAAACGAATCACAACTGAGACTCCAAACACGTACAACGAGAACCAGCACGAGAAACGAAGGAACCCAAGTTTATACCTCGTCGCGCTAAGCGACAGTTTTACAGAGGTCTGGTCGCGTTACGCGACACCTCACTGTTCAATAGATGACACATGGCAGCCATGCGGCATGCCTACATGGTGACTCTTTACACCTAAGCCCTAGCTCACCTGGTCGCGCTACGTGAGGTTGATGGACGAATTTGGTCGCGTGACGCGACGTGGTCGTTCTGCGGCTATAAATTGGACGTGAATTCAGCTTTCAAACTGCTCAAAACTTTCATTTCTTTCTTTCACTCTCTCGTTCTGTTGTTTCAATTCCCGAACCCCTGAACTGTGAATCTCTGCTACGCAAAAGTGTAAGATACTCTGATCACTGGTACGATACCCTGTCCGATCGATCTGAGACCCATCAACGGATGTCAAAGTGTTGCCTGGATAAGGTTATACTTTGTTAACTACATTGGGGTTTTGATCTCGTGATTATCGTTAAAATTTGAATTGGGTTAATACACTAATACGTGTTGCATTGTGTATTGTATACTTAACTATACTTACACTTTACCTAGTGTAGAACATTAGTATTTTAAATTTTTTTATGCATAAAAGCAATTTGGTTTATTGATAAAAATGTTTTCGTTAAATTTTAAGAAAAATATTTTTGATCTGAAGTAGGAAATTTACAAAAAAAATTATCTTTTATTATTATTATTATTATAAAACCAAATTTAGGATTAGAAAAATTTCATCGTCACCATGTGCCCTTGACTCGAATTTGTCGAACTCTGGGACAGGTTTCGAAAGTGATTAGGGCTGTGACGTTCAAGTCGTAATAGATGACTCGTTAAGATTTAAAACATACTACCAAAAATCACATCATTACATTTGTATTCGAAAATTCATAACAATCATTATTTGAATTAATTGGTTCATACAAAGTGAAACTCAAAATGTTTTATTCAAAACAAACTCACCGTGTAAAAACTTTGTCGTGCTGCGGACTACCTCATGGTTGTCTTGAAACTATATGAGTGTTTGTTCGCGTGTCTTCTAGTTGTCTTCGTTCTTTAGGTTGGTTTGAATGACTCGGCCATTAGGGACAAGTTGGGTGTCATACGGTACGGTCGTTTGATCCATAGGTGGACAGTTGGTTGGAGTTCATGGATTTGTGAAATCATGGAACTTAGGGAAGTCCCATGATTCAAGAATACGGGTATGTTTGGCTTGGAGCTTTTAGGAGCTTCTAGCTTTAAACTTTTAAGAAAAAGCTCCTACTCAATAAAAAGCCTTGTTTGGTTGAAGGAGCTTGAAACTTTTAGGTTAGAAGCTTGAAGCTTTTGGTTGAACGCTCCTACTAGTAGCGTTTAGAAGTAGCTACAAGCTTTTAGGGAAAAAATGACTTTTTTTTAACCTTTAAAAATAATGAATTTTTTAATGTACAAGCTTTTTAAAATTTTAGTTATGTCCAATTTGGTAATTTTATACATTTTATTAAAAGCTCCAGCTACTCTACCAAACACCAAATATATCTAAAAAAACTACAGCTACTAGCTAACAACTACAACATCAGCTACTTTTGCCAAACATACCCTACAAATCACATAAAAATATTATAGAGTATCAAAGGGTAGCCAAAGTTTACCCTTTGACAAGGTATAAAAAGATATGGTGATTTATTTAAAAAAATTATTGGAATCTCGTGGAATATTAAGGATTTATTCCGGCGATTCATATACGAAACGATATAACAACCACATAGAATATGATATAATAATAAAACTTATGATAAATTAACTTTTCATCATAAAATATTGAAAATCCTAGGCTTGGCACATCATAGGGTTTAGTACGACTTCCATGCGTCACTTTCGTAATTACATGTGCACCTGCAATTACAATTACTGAGCTTTCGCATAGTCCTCATATGTTTACCCATTGACATACAACTTAACCTGAAGAAAATCGTGAATTAATAAATGACTCGAGTTTTGGGGTGTTGTAAAACGATGTTTGGGATAGTATCCATGAGTTAACACGAACACGCTTGACGTATCAAAGTGTTGTTAGTTCCCGTGACGTTTGGTGTGACATGCTTTCGCCTAATAGGTATCAGTACTCTCATCGTTGGTCCTAGGTAGGCAAACTGGTCCCTTAATTGGATTTATACGAATGCCAACTTAGACAGGACGTCCCAACTACCGGTACTTAACCCTTCCAGTTACTACATGTCCGTCACAAGAACTCACTTTGATGAGATTGAAAAATTTGATTGAAATTTGAAATCTTAAAAATGAAATATAAATAGCATCCAAGTATAATTGACATGCATTGAAATTGGATTGAGTTAGACTTTGTATGAATGAGAGTACAAAGAGAATAATTAGAAATCTTAATGCTTATATTGTATAGTGTGTGCAAGTGTAGCATTAAAAAGAATAAACTATAGAATATAAATAAATCACGTATTATCATGCAAGGCACATAACATTTAGCATATAACATCTAAAAGTGCTCACATGCATAAGTGTGTGACATTAACAATTTTAAAACATATGAAATTTAATAACATAAGTTAAGACAACAATTTAGCACATAAGACCCTATTAGGTTGTAGTCTAGGTCTAAGGGTCTAATAACCTATTCTAATTCCTCTTATACCAAACCTGTCACACCCCGACCCGCAACGGAATGGTACGGGACATGATGATTGTCCAAAGCTTATGGCACTATTAAAATTTTATAATCAAACATGTCACGATTAAATGTCACACTTTTCATATAAGTTCAAATATTCAAATAAATACATCAAACTTATCTTTTTAATTACTAAGGCAAAGTTCCTACATGATCATGATCCAGGTGAGTAAGCCTTGGTTAAGTAAAATAGGTTTACCATTTTAAATTTAAGAAATAGAAGTAATACATTTTACCATTTTAATTCCAAATATAAATATTAAACATGCAATTAAACATGTGAAGTAACGCAACAAGTAGTATGAGCATAGAATGGTGACTGCACAATGACTAAGATCAAGACTGACAACAAAACCAGAACCAAAATCTACTGTTTGCGTCCCATCCCCAAAAAGGTTGTGACTGTGGCGATACCAACATCACATAGTTGGTAGGAAAGGTCAACCCAAGACTAATGGGGCGATACCAACATCTCCAGGTCGCCGTGGATCCACTGAATGAATGACTATTGACTATAACGACTCAACAACAATAATCTCAACAAACAACAACAACAACATATAATGCATATACGACAAACTAGAATTTGCATGCTCGATTTTAGATAAAAACAATTGCTCAAAACACATTGATACACCCCAAAACGTTAATGATAAAAAGGGGAGAGAGTTTACTCACATGTTGCCAAGAAAGCCAAAATACAACTTAACACCAGTTGTAGTGTTTTGGAAATAAATTCCAAAAATTATCCTAACAACATATTATATGAACCAGTATAAATGAAATAAATAAAATAAATAAATAAAACAAATACGATGGAGTAGGGATTTCTTGGTTCGTATGATTTAGGGGATTTTTAGTTTAACTTAATAAATATAGTTGTATGATTTTGACTAAGGATATAAAAAAATATACAGTAAATATCATTAATCCGTATGTAACTTTAACAATGCAAAAAATATAGTTGTATGATTTTGACTAAGGATATAATATTTATTTATCCCAAAAATATATATCCAAGTTTGATTAAATATAATATACTACATTTATAAGTGTTATATAGGTTGACTAGGAATACATGTAAATAGCAATTTAGTCCAAACTCATGTCTAATATATGAGGCAAGTCTAAAATAATTATAATATGTAAATTTATGGATTCATAAAAATAGGTTTTGTTACCAATATGATCAATACAAAATACTATATTTTTAAAGGCTAAATATTATAGTTTATATATTGTGAGAAAAGTACATATTTAATTCATAAGTCTTTCTAAGTAATGTATAGGACTAAATATGGTGTCAAAATATATAATAGTGTTACATCTAATAGTCTAAATTTACCTAAAGGCATAGGTGTGTGTACATATAATATATCCAATTTGTCCAAAATCACTGATGTCTAAATGAGTTTACCTTTAAAAATTAGCCAAATAACTTATAAAATAATATTAATTAATTAAGTCTAAGATTAAATATATTGTGTCTAATTCATCTAAAATCGAAAGGCCGTTTATATAGATTATAATATTCCATAAGTTTTAGTATTAAATATATATATATATATATATATATATATATATATATTTAATATGGTGTAGACTATAATTAAATTAGTAAATTATACAGTATAGTTCTCAACAATAATCTAAAAAATTAACAATAATATTACTAGCCTAAAAATGATTATTATGAATTTCATAACATATTGTTGGATCTGAGTTTCTTTTTGATTGTATTTTCGTTTGAAATTAAGATGGAAATGAAAGAGTTGTGCAGCGAAATTAAGATGAAAACAAACTTTGCATACAATCAAACGAGAGTAATACTTTTATCAAACATCTTTACACAATGAATCGAAAGATTGAATTTGTTTCAACAACGATTACAATGATTGATGAATGAATGCAAACTCCCCCTCAGCCAGAGCTCAGTAGTTTGTTCGTGCAAAGAAGACGATGTGGTGAAAGAGCTAATAGAACAGTACAGAGTACTGAACTATTTATAGGCACTTGCAAACCACTGAGCATCTTAGCTGACGTCACCATGAAAGTGACATCTAACCTCCTAACAAACTCTAACCTCTGATCTATACAAACACTGATGTACTAACTACTGCTATTACAATTCATTACATTAAAGACACTAAAACAGCTGCTGCATCCTTCCACTGCTGTGAACCCAGCAGTGCTTGTCCGGATCAACAGTACTTGACTCAAGGCAGTAGATTAAGTCAGCAGAGCTTTGGTCTTCCATCAGTCTTTGACATTGGTCAGTAGATGCAAAGCAGCAGTTGTAGGTCAGCACTTAGTAAGATCAGCAGATAGGAGGTCAGCAGATATGAAACCACTTTCAAGGGGAGAGATTTGCATGAACTAACTGTAATCGTCTGCTTATTCTGGATCCACTGCTCTGATCCAGTTTTGGCTTTAATTATCTGTTCCTCTGATAGGGTTCAATCCCAACAATCTCCCCCTGGAACAGATAATGCCAAAACTCTTCATTATTTGTGGAATTTTTTATTGCCTCATCAACAGATCCCTTATCTGACCTTTAAATTGTAATTCAAAGTCTAGGGCATCTGTATCTTCATCATCCCTGCTAAATGGAAGATCAAGGAGATCCTGCAAATCTTCAAGACTCAGGCCAAGAGCTTGTTCCCTTGATATTTTCTCCACTTCTGCACCAGACCTGAGCAAAGTCAATACGCTGGTCTGTTTGTCAGTTTCCCACTTTTGTATTTTTGAGCCTGGTGGGTTTCTTGGGAGATGTTTATTTGCAGAAGTATTTGGAGAGGCTGGCCTGTTCATAGCTGGCTGAGCAGCACTTGCAGATTGTTCCAATTCAAGATCTTCTTTTATCATTACTGCCGTGCCTGCTTTTACAATGGCATCTCCAGCTAATAGATCTTGAATTGTTTCCATGCTAAACTGGTTTTTGCTCCTTCTTTTGTAGATAGCAGCACCAGCTGGAGCAGTGGTTCTTTTGACTTGCAGCTTTGGTGGTCTTTTTGAAACCGCTGCTTTGGAGTAGTCAGGTTTTTGTGGAACATTTGGGTCTTTCTTTCTTAGTTCCTCCAACCTTTTGTAGGTGGCCCTGACTCTATTTTCTCCCCACTTTGTCACAGAGTTCTTTGACCCATAATCAGCTGCAATCAGCTCCTCTTTCATTCTCCTCAACTCTAACATCTTCTCAGCTTCAAATTGTTTGAATTTTTCAGGAGGAGTCTGCTTGACCTTATTTTTGATCATGTCTTGAATCCTGGCTGCTTCTTTTTCAAGCTCAGGAATGGTCCAGGTCTTGTACATGTGTTTCTCCCCCTTGTATTTCTTGTAGGTCATGATGTTTTCAATGTAGTCTTTTCTTAAGGACTCATCTACCCTTTCTGAAATTTTCTGACATACATTTTTAGCAAAACGCTCCATAGCATTGACCTGTGAGAGTAAAAACTGATAGTTTTGTTGAAATTCTCTATCAGATTTCCCTTTTCTGTTTTTGATTGCAATATCCTCTGCTTGTTTGGCTTTGAGTTTCAAGTATTCTTCAATATTGTTAGGCCTGGGATAATTTGCAATTGATGGCAAACTCCTTTTGGCTGGGTCATCTTCATAATAAAAAGATTTGATTTCTTCTCTGACTGCAATGAGTTCCAGAGGAAATGAGACACCAGCAGGAGGTAGTGATTTTATAATTTGAGCTGAAGAGAGAGGTATGGGTTTTGGAATAGTGACAAGTGACAGGGATTTTGAAGATGTTGGTGATGGAGATGTGTCATCATCTTTTAAAATTAGCCTTCTCCTTTTTGTAGGAGGGACTGATGATGTTTTGGATGGAACAGTGGTGGTAGATGTAGTGGCAGTGGATTGTGATTGACTAACAGCTGTTGAAACAACTGGTGTTTCAACCACTGTTGTCATTACAACAGATGTTATAACATCTGCTGTCTTCTGCTGTATGTCAGCAGGTGTTGTTTTTGGTGGTAATGATGGTAAAGCAGTGGATATTGTGTGTGTTGAAGTGGTGTGTGTTGATGGAACAACTGTTTGGCAAGCAGTAGTTTTTGTAACTCCTATTGCATCAGCTATTTTGTATGGTGGTTTTTAAGCAGACTTTGAACGTCTGGTTGGAATGGAGTTGGGTTGCCTCACTTTTCTAGTAGGCTTCTTCTTTTCCTCAACAGGATTTTCATGATCCTTTGACCCAGAAGTACCCTGATCTGGATGATCCATTCTGTCTACCCTGGCTTTCCTTTTGTCCTCTGTATCCCTTTTTACACTTGCAACTGCTTCTGCTAGTGCATTTATTGTCACATCAATTTTCTTGCTGCCATCTGGCAAAGGGATCTTTTTGGTCATGTTTGAATTTTCTGGTTCAAGATAGAGACCATCCTCTATACCCTTCTTTTTCCACTCCTTAATTTTCTCCCCCTTTTTGGCATTATCTTCTGGGAGTTGATAAATATAGCATACTTTTGGAGGAGCAGTGCCAGTGGTGTGCAAGATCTGAGTTTTGAGAGCCTTTAAATCAGCCTGAGTGTTCTTGAACCTTGACTCCATTGCATTTCTCAGCTGTTGAACATGTTTTTCATGTTGCTGATCTGCTAGTTTTGCTTGTTGATGGAGAAAAGGTTGAAATAACTTCCAGAGCTCATTTGGAGCAGATGCCCTTTGTGGAGCAGGTGTTTGAGATGGAACAGCAGTTGAGTGTACCTTCTGAACTTGTAACACCTGTTGTAGCATATCTTTGAAATCTGCAACAGAGTTATCAAGTTTTTCAATGCGATCCGTCAATTTCTGGTACTTTAAACCATCACCCAAGTTAATGGGTTCATCTGATTTCCCACTAGCAGTGGTTTTATCAGTGGTAGATATAGGGAGTATACTCCAAACATTAACCACTGATGCCCCCTTTTTCTTGGTACTGGGGTCTTCTTCCTTCAACACTTGACAACCTTTTGATGTTGCCAGTAGGATAAATAAATCCACTGGTGGTTGGCAGAGGTGCTATAAAAGGAATTGCCTCCAAGGAAGTCTTATTAATGTAACCACTGTCCAAATGTAACCCAGTGGGTGTAACACTTGTAGTGGCTGCTTCACTTGGATTACCACCGAGAGTTACTTGTAACTCAAGGGGTGTAACCTCCTCAGGTTGTGTTGGTGGGTTAGCAAAGATTGATACATCAGACCCAGTCAGTTGTTGAGGTATATTCTCATTAGTAGGTGATTGAGAAGGACTGGTTAATGCCTGGTTCAAATCAATTGCATCCAACAGTGGTTTTATTGGTGAGGGAATTGTGGATGTGATGATTGGTGTAGAAAAAGGATGTGCCCCGGGCATTGGACTGTGGATGATAGAAACGAGTGTTTCCAGAGCATCATGATGTGGAGACCCTATTTGTACAACCTGTTCTTTTTGTGAAGAAGCAGGAGGAGTTGTGGTTATGGGTTGAGATATTTGTACCAACTGCTGTGAGGAAGTAGCAGAAGTGGTTTCTTGTGACATTTGTGTTGTCAAAGGCAGGAGCTCTGGTATCTCATCCTCCAGAGTTGCCTTTTTAATGGGTTTTGTGGGGTTTTGAGTTTTTCTTTTTGGCTTTTTGGAGATAATAGGTGTGGGTTTCAAAGCAGTTGTGCTGCTGCTTTGATCACCTTGAGAAGTGGGCTCAGCAGCAGATACCTGAGGAGCAGTTGTAACTGCTAAAATCTGCTCAGGCACCTCTGCTTGTGTTTTGCAAGGTGCTAACATCCTTGAAAAAGTTTCAGTTGTTAAACTGTTTATTTTAGTAGAATCACCTTGGTTTATTACAGTTAAATCATCCTTACTGAATTTCTTTGAAAAATAGTAACTTAAAAACCTTGGAAACAGTAAGAATGATTTTGTTTCAACATTATTAACCAAATCTTTAAAAATTTCCCGAGAATAGTTAAATTTTCTCCTTGAAGAATAGCATATCCCAGATTTTGAATCTTTAAAGGGATTTCATTGAAAAAAGTGGTTTTGTTTGAAACACATAGTAAGCGGGTATGAAATAAAAATCTGGTTGCAGAAGGAAAATAACCTTTTTCTAAGGTAATTTTCTTCATCATTGTGGCTTCATACCCTCGCTCAATGAAGTCAGTTTGCAACTCGTTTTTAGTGAAAGAAATTTTACCTTCTTGATCATCGAGTTGAAAGACCTCTGAAATGGATTGTGGCGTGATTTGAACAGCTTTACCCTTTATAGAAGAGTTGATGGTGGTTGCAGTGTCTCCTTGTTTTTCAAGGGTTGCATTTTTCCAGAACTCCCTTTGGGTTGCCAAATAGATTTGTGCATCGGCGGTGAACAAAGTTTTGTACTTTGATTTTGCCATGAGATCAATGATGGAATCGAAAACTTTGGTGGTTCCTTGTTTTGTGAGAAGACCCAGGAGATTGTGAGATGGTTTATGTGGAATTTCAGTGGAGATTGCCTTTTGAGAGGCTGTTTTTGATGATGATTTGGATGAGGGTTTTGCAGATTTCTTTGATTTTGTCATTTTGAGGATGATTGATCAAAGAAATTTGTGAAGAAATGAGATGAAAAACTGCTTTGAGAAGAGAATTTTTAAGAATTCAATTCGACAGTAAAACCCTATTTTGATGGTGAGTGGGGGATTTTATAGGGAAGAAAGTGAATGCTGAGGTGGCAGCCGTTACAAAAAGTCTGACCAATATGTACTGCCCACGTGACAACCCCTGTTGAGAGTGAAGGACAGTACTTTTGTGAAAGTGACTGATGAAGGCAGTGGTATGAAAGCAGTAGATGATTTTTACTATCAGCGGATAGCATATCAGTGGATAAGACACTGCTTTTGAACAACAGAGTTTATCAAAATAATAAAAAGAGCAGGGGTTGACTTTCAGCAGTGGACAGACTTTTGAAAGAAGCAGACTTTTGAACAATCAGTGGTTAATGGCAGACTTTTAAGGATTTTAATGAAAAATTTCCAGTTTTAGCTATTTTTAAGGATGGAGTTTTGATTTTCTGAAAACATTTTGTTGCTTTTATACATAGAAAAACAAGATGTTGCTTGTTATTCCATGTTCAGCATCCCAATCCTTGAGACCAAGCTTTCAAAAGTGGTTGTATCAAGTGCTTTTGTGAGCACATCAGCCAGCTGGTCTTTAGTTGGGACATGATGCAGAGAAATCAAACCTTTTTCATAGCAATCCCTCACAAAGTGATGTCTGATGTTGATGTGTTTGGTGGTTGAGTGGGAAACTGGATTTTTGATGATATTTTCTGCTGCCTGGCTGTCCAACATGAGTGGTGTCTTTAAGGCAGTGATACCAAAATCCAGCAACTGATTTTGAAGCCACGGGAGTTGGGCTGTACAGCTTGCAGCGGCAATGTATTCAGCTTTAGCAGTGGATGTTGAAACAACTGCTTGCTTTTTGCTTTGCCATGAAACTAAGCAATCACCTAGAAACTGGCACCCTCCTGATGTGGACTTCCTTGTGGTGTGACATCCAGCAAAGTCACTGTCTAAGAAACCTGAAAGCTTGATGTTCCCATTAGCTGGATACCAGATACCAAGTGTGGGAGCACCTTTTATGTATCTGGAGATCCTTTTTACAACAATGAGATTTGATTTTCTGGGAGCTGATTGACTTCTTGCACAGACACATGTTGCAAACATGATGTCTGGTCTAGATGCAGTTAGGTATAATAAAGACCCAATCATGCTTCTATAAAGTGTTTGGTCAATCAGCTCATCCTTTTCATCAGACATGACTAGCTTATTAGTTGCCATGGGTGTGCTGCATGGTTTACAATCATTCATATCAAATTTGGTTAAAAGTTCCTTAGCATATTTGCTTTGATGAATGAAAGTTCCATTTTGCAGTTGCTGTACTTGGAGACCAAGAAAGCATTGCAGCTCACCCATAGCACTCATTTCAAACTCAGCTGTCATGAGTTCTCTAAACTCTTCACACATTGAGTTACATGTGCTTCCAAAAATAATGTCATCCACATAAATCTGGACAATCATTAAATCCTTCCCTCTCCATTTAAAAACAGTGTTTTATCAATGGTACCTCTTTTGAAACCATTTGAGAGTAGGAAGTTGGAAAGAGTTTCATACCAGGCCCTTGGTGCTTGTTTCAGGCCATACAAGGCTTTGTTTAACCTGTAGACATGATCTGGATAAAATGGATCCTCAAAACCTGGAGGTTGACAAACATACACCTCTTCTTGAATTGTACCATAGAGGAAAGCACTTTTGATATCCATTTGAAACACCTTCATATTGTGGTTGACAGCAAAGGCCAGGAACAGTCTAATGGCTTCCAATCTTGCAACAGGGGCAAATGTTTCATCGTAATCAATCCCCTCTTCCTTTCTGTAACCTTGAACCACAAGCCTGGCTTTATTCTTGACAACAATACCCCTTTCATCAGTTTTGTTCTTGAAGACCCACTTTGTGCCAATGGGACTAACCTCTTCTGGCAGTGGTACAAGCTCCCATACTTGTTGTCTTTTAAACTGTTGGAGCTCCTCTTGCATGGCTTCTACCCAGCTGTTGTCTTTCAGTGCCTCTTGGTACTTGACTGGCTGATGGAGTGATAGAAAACCAGCAAAAAGACAAATGTTTTGGGTTTGGCTTTTTGTGAGCACCCCTTCATTTATGTTGCCAATGATTTGATCAGGTGGATGAGATCTCAAGAAGATTAAATCTCCTTGGTATGGTATGATGGCATTGGTTGGTGAAGGCTGCAAATGTGTATCATCTGAGCTAACCACTGCTGGGGACTTTGATGATCCAGCAGTGGTTTCAAAAGGTGGTGGTATAGGAGGTAATGAAGTGGACAACTGCTGACTTTTATCCACTGTTTGAGGACTTTTGTCAGCAGTGTTTGAGGATGTGGAAGCAGTGGTTGATGGGCTACTTTGGTCAACAACTGTTGAGGTAGCAGTGGTTGAGCTTTGACAACTGTTTTGAACAGCTGGTGCTTTTCCCTTTGTGGCAGATCTTTGAGGGATGATGATTTCATACCCATAGTCTGGTGTTGTATCCTCTGATGGACCTGCAGTGTTAGTCTTGACAGCAGTATTTTCAAAAGTGAATTTTTCAAGATCAAACAGATCTGCAGGATTTGCTGGGATTTTCATTGATGAGAGTTCATTGAACTTAACATTCAAAGTCTCCTCCACTGCCTTGGTCCATGTATTGAACACTTTGTAGGCCTTGGCAGTGGTTGAGTATCCCAGATGATAACCACAATCAATTTTGGCTGCAAATTTTGAAATGGAATCTTTTAAGTTCAAAATAAAGCATGGGCAGCCAAACACTTTGAAATATGAGATCAGTGGTTTAATTTTATACAGAATTTCATAGGCAGTCTTTTTGTTCCTGGGGTTTATTAAAACTCTGTTCTAAACATAGCAAGTAGTGTTTACTGCCTCTGCCCAGAAAGTTAATGGCAAACCTGAATCTGCAAGCATGGTTCTGGCAGCCTCAATCAGAGTTCTGTTCTTCCTTTCCACTACCCCATTCTGCTCTGGTGTTCTTGGGATGCTGTACTGCCTTACAATCCCTTTCTTCACACAGAAGGCATCCAACTCCCTATTTTTGAATTCTGTGCCATTGTCACTCCTGAAGCTTTTCACTGGAAGGTCAAATTGCTTTTCAACCTGTGTTACAAAGTCTTGCAAAATGCCTGCAGTTTCATCTTTTGAGTGCAAAAAGAAAGTCCATGTGAACCTAGAAAAGTCATCAACAATAACCAAACAATATCTTTTCTTTTTGAGGCTCATGACTTGAACTGGGCCAAACAAATCCATGTGTAGCATTTGCAAACACTGGGTTGTTTTGGACTCTTCAATGGACTTGTAAGAACTTTTATGTTGTTTTCCTTTTAAACAGGAAATGCAATGTTCAGGACATGAAAACAATTTTTGTGGTAGGCCTCTCACCAAACCATTTTTTGAAATTTCTGTGATTGTCTTCAGATTTGTGTGTCCTAACCTTCTGTGCCAAAGTTCTGTCTCTTTGTTAGAGGCAGCCGAGAACAGACAGGCATCAGCTCTGGGACAATCTTTTGACATGTCAACAACATAAACATTGCCACTTCTTTGAGCAACAAGTTTAGTTTAACCAGTTTTGATTATTGTTTCAATCTTTTTGACCATTTCTGGTCCAACAATCCTACAACAATCTTTTGTGAAGAATGACCCAAAACCCTTGTCACTCATTTGGGACACACTCAGAAGGTTGAATTTTAGATTGTCTATTAGATTGACATTTTCAAATTTTACTTTTCCAGACTCCACTGTACCCGACCCCAGAACTTTTCCTTTACTATTATTCCCAAAGGATATATCACCCCCTCCATGGATTTTAAAGTCTTTGAGGAGGGCTTTACATCCTGTCGTGTGCCTGGAGCCTCCACTATCTACATACCAAAGACTATCAAAGCATGTAGAAGCTCCCTGCACATGAAGTAAAAGGATTAGTTCATTAAGGTCTCCAAAGCCAACAAGGCTTTGGATGGGGTCTCAACAGTGTCTGGGATGGATGCAGAATGATGGACAGTGGTTAGGTCAGGGGTTTGAACTATTTTAGGACAGTTCTTCTCTAACCACTGTTATGGGTCCTGACCAATCATCTGCCGATAACCAAAAGGATGCTTGTTCACTTTGGGTTTAGAGGGCCTTTTGTAGGCCTCATAAACGTGTGGAATCCTTTGGTAAGACTGTTTTTCTCGCCTTTTCTGAACTGATTGGCAGGGGGTGCATCAGTAACCTGAACATCTCTTTTGACAGATGTTTGGTTCAGCTGTTTTGTAACAGCTGTTTGAACTGGCACAAACAGTGGTTGTTTCTTGGTGAACTTGACAGATGATGAGGATGATGATGATGGACTCAAGGATGTTTTAGCCATGTACTCATTCTTTTTCACATCAAAGTTTTTGAGGTACACACATGCTTGAGTTTTGTGGTTTGTTTTACCACAGACAATGCAGCTTTCTGCTGAAACAATGACACTTGTCTTGTTTAAATCATAAGCTTTCAAGTGGAAACAGTCTTTTGTTAGATGATTCCTTTTTTCACAGAATTCACAAAACAAGTTGTCAATTTTTTCTTTCTTCTTTCTCTTTACAGACTCCTTTGCAGCAGAGGTTTTAACCACTGCTGGGATGTCCTGGAGAGGTATGACTTTAGCTTTTGGAGCTTTAACACCATCAGTTGATGTAAAGTCCATTGGCTTGAAATTTTCAAGAATATCACACTCGTCAGACCAGGTAGGTTTAAACTGATATTTTTCAAGTTCTTCAAAAGTTGAGGAACTCCTTGTTCTGCCAAGTGTGATTTTGTTACCAAGTTTGTCAGTGATTTTCACTTCTTGGCCATTCTTGTTTGTGGGGATGAACTCAGTGGTTACATCAGTGTTTTGAACAGATTTTTCACAAGCAATGTGTTCATCATCATATTTTCTATACCCAACCCCAAATTTCACATTACTTTCAATCTGTTTAGCAAGCATCACCTCATATCCTCTGCAGGATTCCATCCATCTTTCACAAGTAATCTGGGTGGATTCCAACTCCTTTTTGCAACTTTGGTATTTTTCTACCATAGTTTGAAGTTGGGTTTTGGTGATGCTTTGCTCTTCTTTTAGACAGCTGATTTCTTTTTTCCTTTTCAGTCAATTTGTTTTTAAGTTCCTTTAAAGACCTTTCAAATTTGACCTCATCAGACAAGATTTTATCCCGAAGGTTTTCATTCACCTCTTTGATGTTAGCAAAAGCAATTATGCAATTGTCAGAACACAGTTTTTCAAGAACTTGAGGAGATACCTTGGCAGCTGCCATCATTGCACAATCACATTGATGATCTTCATCATCATCAGCTTTTACCTTCTTTTCACCAGACTTTTCTACTTTCTCTTCTTCTTTGTCCTCTATGGACCATGGATCTGTCATTGGTTCAATCAGGGTACCTGAACTTTCTCCCAACAGTATTTCATCAGCCACTGCAGTAACCACTGTTTCAATCACCTCTTCCACTGTTTCAAAGCACTGCTGTTCCTCCTCAGCTTCAACCCCCTCCTGTATTGACTCTAGTGCCATCAAACAAAACTCATCATGTGAAGAATCATTAGAAGCATGGAGTGCAAAATTTTCATCACTAAGATCATCAGGCATACTGCTCCAGTCAACAAACCCTTGAGTGAAAAAACTTTGTTGATCTGGTTGTGCTGCTGCTGGAGCAGTGGTTTGAGGTGCAACAGGTTGCACTTGTACCTGTGAAACAGGGGTTTGAACATATTGGATTTGTGGAACAGTAGTTTGGACATAATGTACTGGCACAGGGGCAGCAGCATAGTGAGCAGTGTTCACTTGAGCTGCTGGGGCATATTGGGCATAGTGCACAGTGTTTTGGTTTTGAGGTCTAGGATTTGAGCTAGGATGAGTAATTATGGGACCAGTAGTTTGACTCCTACATTCCCTAGCGAAATGTCCCAACCTATTACACTTGTAGCACTTGATTTTCGATTTATCCAACCCAACCCTTAGATTCCCATGCAAACCTGGGAATTTTCGCCCTGTTCTTTTGTAGAACTTGCTAGTTCTAACACTTAGCAAAGCCAGTTGATGCAGGATGTCCATTTCCTCTAAATCAGTGGGATCAAAATGTTGCAAATCATTTAGTTCAAAACTTAAATTGTCTGACATCTGGTTTTCGTTAGCAGTGAATGCATAACTTGCAGAGTGAGGATCAGGGTTGTTAAAATTTGCACCAGCAGTTATGTCAATGAAGTGATCATAACCCTGATCCTTACCACTGCTCCCAGATTCTTCTTGACCCAGAAGAGCAGTATTACCGAAAGTGTAATCATCGGTAGCTTTTCCTGACTCTTGTAACCTCCTTTTCTGGTTCAACTCCCTTTCGTAGGTCAGGAGTCGACCATGGAGTTGGGTCAAGGTCAGATCCTTGAATTCAGATGAATTTAGGGTGACAAAAGCTATAGTGTCCCATTTTTCTGGCAGTGACCTGAGGAACCTGCTATTTTGAGTTGAGTTTGTAAAAGTGGTGTTAACAAGCCTCAGTTCACTGATGAGACAACTAAAACGCTCAAATTGTTGCGTTAGTGATTCACCTTTAACGTAGCAAAATGTTTCATACTGTTGGTTCAGGATTTCCCTATTGTTTTCTATGACTTCTTCAGTTCCACCAAACTGTTCCTTAAGTGCGTCCCATAACTCTTTGGCACTGTTACAGTGTAACAGTCCAGCATATATCTCATTGGGCAGCGCTGATGCTATGATGCTAAAAGCCTTAGCATCTAGTTCGATCTTTTGAAAGTCGGTTTCGGTATAATTTTCAACTGGTTTTGGAACGAACTTTTTAGCATCTTCAGCGCTTGGTACTGAAGGAACATGGGGACCATAAATGACAGACCTCCAACAACCTGTGCTTTGTTGAGCGAGGATGTGACCCATCCTCCTCTGCCAGATGTTGTACTCATTTCTCTTTAGCATAGGTGGTTTAAAAAGCGAGCCGATGTTGTTTTTATCATCCTGAGATTGTGACGTCATTCTTGTTGTTTTACAGACACTGAGAAATCAACTTTAATGGTGATTAATCCTTGCTCTGTTTTTCAACGGACGAACAAACGATCAGTATCAACTATTATGAGCTGAACTATTTACGTCAAAATGATTGTTAAATCATATTTGACTGTCCAAGCTCTGATACCAATTGTTGGATCTGAGTTTCTTTTTGATTGTATTTTCGTTTGAAATTAAGATGGAAATGAAAGAGTTGTGCAGCGGAATTAAGATGAAAACAAACTTTGCATACAATCAAACGAGAGTAATACTTTTATCAAACATCTTTACACAATGAATCGAAAGATTGAATTTGTTTCAACAACGATTACAATGATTGATGAATGAATGCAAACTCCCCCTCAGCCAGAGCTCAGTAGTTTGTTCGTGCAAAGAAGATGATGTGGTGAAAGAGCTAATAGAACAGTACAGAGTACTGAACTATTTATAGGCACTTGCAAACCACTGAGCATCTTAGCTGACGTCACCATGAAAGTGACATCTAACCTCCTAACAAACTCTAACCTCTGATCTATACAAACACTGATGTACTAACTACTGCTATTACAATTCATTACATAAAAGACACTAAAACAGCTGCTGCATCCTTCCACTGCTGTGAACCCAGCAGTGCTTGTCCGGATCAGCAGTACTTGACTCAAGGCAGTAGATTGAGTCAGCAGAGCTTTGGTCTTCCATCAGTCTTTGACATTGGTCAGTAGATGCAAAGCAGCAGTTGTAGGTCAGCACTTAGTAAGATCAGCAGATAGGAGGTCAGCAGATATGAAACCACTTTCAAGGGGAGAGATTTGCATGAACTAACTGTAATCGTCTGCTTATTCTGGATCCACTGCTCTGATCCAGTTTTGGCTTTAATTATCTGTTCCTCTGATAGGGTTCAATCACAACACATATATATAATAACAACGTATAATGATAAGTCTCTAGATATGAATAAAATTCTAGGAAACTATATAAACGAAATTAACAATATAACTAGTGTAATTGCATCAAATATCAAGTCTAAGATTAATATGAAATAGGTTAATTTGTAAAAATATAAAAATCACCAAATGACTAAGAACCCTAGAATTATAGATTTTTTTTATCGAACTACAATTGTCATCTATCAATAGAAATTGAGAGAGAGCTTTTGTAGAGACTAAAAAAATAAAGTGATTGCCTCAAATCGGATTAGAATCAAGGTTGATTTGGTTTAAGTGAGTTCTAAGCCCTTAGAGATCTTTTGTTGCTTGAAAACTTAAGATTGATGATATGCAGTTGTGTGCTCACTTATGCTGTGATTGTTCATCGGTTGTTTCCAAGAAAAGAGAAAAAAAGAAAGAAAAAAGTTGGAACAAGAATATGGAGAGAGAGATGTATAGATAAAATAATCAATGGTGAAAGTGTATGAATTGAAAGTGTTGGGTGTTATCATCTCAAACGCTATATGATTAAATATGTATGACCATTTTTAACCAATTGAATTTGTAGTACTAATTTTTTTGAAACAGTAATTTACATAAATGACAATTTAACAATATTTAATATCAACCTATAAAGTCTAAGCTTACATATGGCTTTCATGAAGTTCTAAGAATTCGATACATGTTCTAAAGTTTTCTACCATGATTATTAATATTATTTATAACACCCCTTAACGTATATAATAAAATATTTTGTTGATTTCGATAACATATAAAATTTACTCCTTTAATGCCAATAATTAGTTTTGCCATGTTTTGTTACGTAAAAAACTATAAAACATATGAGTTAACAATTAATATTTATTTAAATATCATTACTATTTAATAGCTTAAAATATGTGGTATTAATTCTTTTTTTTTTTTAATTCTAATGTGTTTTATGGATCAAGGTAAGGGTACAAGTACAATGGAAAAAAATGAAAAATTTATAGGTGAAATTTCCTGGATGTTACAATGATTGTCTGATATCGAAATATAGGAGATATCGAAATAGACATAAATAGTCTATTTCGATACATGATATGCTATTTCGATGATGTCTTTATCAATTTCGATATTGTGTGTTTTATTTCGATGTAAGTCTGTTGGTATGTGCTATAAATACTAGCAGATATTCTCTATTTCAGTAGAGAGCACACTCAGAGAGTAGGAGAGGATTTTGGTGAACTTTGTAATGTTCCTCTGCTGAAATCAATACAAGTGAATGTTTTGAAGTGATATCTTTCTAGTATTGATTGTATTCTTGCTTGGTTTGTATGCAAACTTGGATTCCGCACTTGTTTGTGTATTAACAACAAGGAATAGGTGTTTTGAATCAATTTCAGGGACCTACATTATCAAAAGTTACTTGGGAAATTGATCTACTTATCTCATACGAGACCTGATATTTAGCCAATTTATGCATAAGCCTACACATGCACATTTGCATATTGCTTTAAGGCTGTTGAGGTTTTAAAAAGAGCACCTGGTTTAGGTGTTTTGTTTGTAAAAAGGAAACAAGTTGATGATTCAGATTGGGCTAAAAGTTGTAATGATAGAAGGTTTGTTTCTAGTTACTGTGTGTTTTTGGGAGAATCAGTTGTGTCTTCGAGAAGTAAAAAGCAAAATGTGGTTTCTAGCAGGGCCGGCCCTGAGGGTGGGCGGAGAGGACCACCGGCCAGGGCCCGATATTTCGGAGGGCACACTATTACTAGAAAAAACCCGATATGTATACGTAAAATTTTCTTTTTTAATAGGGTATACCGATACAAACACCAACATACGCCCACTTACAAAACTATTCTTATACTTTGGATTAGTTATTAACCAATTGAGATTAGGTTTAGACCCAATTTCGTTAAGGCCTAAGGGCACATTTTTTGAGCTCGAACAGGGTACACGAATTCTGATGGCCGGCCCTGGACTTTCTAGATCATCATCTGAAGCGGAATATAGATCCATGTGTGATGTTGCATGTGAGGGGTTGTGGCTTGTGAATGTAATGAAGGAATTGCATGTAAATGTGCAGTTACCGATTGGATTAAACTGTGATAATAGCGCAACATTGTTTATAGCGGCTAACCCGGTATTCCATGATAAAACAAAACATTTTGAAGTTGATTTGTAATTTTTGAGGGAAAAATTGCCGCCGGGATGTTCAACATTGTTGGTATAGAATCTGAAAAATAGATTGCCGACTATTATTACCCGAGCTGAGCTCAAGTTAAATGGCGGACATGGGCTGAATACATGAAGTGGGCTTAGAATGGAGGGGATAGAAAACTGGATGGGCTTAAGTCGTCGTATCGATCAATTTTGTGGCTGGAATATATAACCGAGTTATTCTGTCTATATTTTTTATACACATATCTCTTAGTTTTTACACTTTCAAGATATTTTATAGGGTTTGTATTACAGTATAATATGTTCTTCGTGGGTACTGTTCTAGTTTTTTATAGTTCTGTTCGTGTTTAGTTGTAAGAATGTTCATTGTTGTGATGAACATTAGTTGATTTCTTTGTTTTCAGTTCAGATTCGTTTAGTTGTAAAGGATTCGGGTAATAATATAAAGATTTCTATATTTCAAGTGTTTAAATCCTTTAGTTCTGATACGGACAACAATCCCAACTAATGAAATATTTTGTGATAGTCCCAACTTTAAAAGTATTTTTTTTCTAAAGACTTTTCAAACTGATATCTAACCCCATTAGTTTTGTGTTGACATGGCAAAAAAAATCAAAGTTTTAAAGACATGGATTGCTTATGTGGCAAAAAAATCAAACTTTTGACAAAGTGGTCAGAGACGTGGATTGCTTATGTGGGAAAAAAATCAAACTTTTGATGAAGTGACCAGACTGCTTACGTGGCAAAGTTTTGATGATGTGAACTGCTTATATGGTAGTACACGTCAACAAAAACTAACCAGGTTAAACCTCAGTTAGAAAAAAAAGCTTGTTTGGAGAAAATATGTTAAAAGATGAGACTGTCACAATGCATTTCGTTAGTTAGTTGAGATGATTTAAATCCAATTTCCTTAAAGAATAAAAATAAACGGACATCACAAAATCAAAATTGGGAAAGGGAATATGGTATGACGAAATGGAAAATTACCTTTTGGACATACATATTGTACCACAAATACATTGAGACATGTCACTGTTTAACTTGGTTCTGGTTTTATGATTTTTTTTTAAAGGCGCATGTTAAAAACATTTTTCTGAACGACAATTTTATTAAACAAAAGAGGCAAATAGAAGATAGAAGTGGACAAAGAAAATGGGCCAACTTACAAGGGACAAATTTTTAAATCAAAGTTACCGATTATGTTACTCTAGAAATTGTATTCTGGAGATATTCTTTTATCCATAGGAAAGTGTTGTATTTGATTTCCTTCACAATTTTAGCTTCCATTGTATGTTGTTGAATATCCATCAAACCTTTGTGTGCTCTCTATGTAAAGCAAAAGGTTGCCAAAAATCCACTTTGTATCGGCATTTTGCACCGATGTCGTGACTAAGAAACTCGTCTGGGACTATTTCCACCATTCTTTGCCAAAGGACATCATCAACCTCCTCTATCTTTCACCCATCTTGTTATAGAAAAATAAAATTATAGATAACATGTTGGCGTGAGGCGATAAAGATGATCATGTTAACCAAAAACACGTACTTGCTAATTCCAAACTATAGTTTATTGTAAGACTCATAAGTCTGGTGTATTGTATAATATTATTTCTAAAGGGTATATATATGTGCACATCAACATACCTATTTGCACACCAAACCCTAGCTTTATATATGCCGCGTATAGGTCTATACGCAGCGTATAGCCACCTTTTTTAATTTCCAAGAGAATCTCAGATATGATGTGGGAATTTGTACCTTTATATACGCCGTGTATTGGCCTATACGTAGAGTATATAAAAGACTTTTTTTTATTTTTTATTTTAAAGAAAACATTGTTATACATTATTTATCGTTTTAGCAAACTTTTATAATAAGTAATGTTTAAAAATAAATAAAAAACATTGTTAAGTATGTTATCGTATAGTATAATATAGCTCTCGTATAGGCCTGTAGATGTAGTATCGTATCGTATCATATAGTGTAGTATAAATCTCGTATAGGCCTATACGTGTAATATAATATTGTATCCTATCGTATCGTATACTGTAGTAAAAAAACATTGTTAAGTATTCTATCGTATAGTATATAATATAAGTCTCGTATAGGCCTATGGATGTAGTATCGTATCATATAGTGTAGTATAAATCTCGTATAGGCCTATACGTGTAATATAATATTGTATCCTATCGTATCGTATCGTATAGTGTAGTATCGTTTCGTATAGGCCTATAGCTGTAGTATCGTATAGTATCGTATCGTATCATATGGTGTAGTATAAGTCTTGTATTGGTCCCATATAGACTTATAGGTCTCGTATAGGCCTATGGATGTAATATAGGTCCCAGGTAGGCCTATATGTGTAGTATATGTCCCGTATAGGACTATGTGTGTAGTATAAGTCCCGTATAGGACTATATGTGTAGTTTAGGTGTCGTATAGGCCTATACTATACTATGATATGTTATGCTATACTATACTACACATATACGTGACTTAAGTTGTACTACACTATACGATACGATACTACATCTATAGTTCTATACGAGGCCTATACGGGACCTATACTATACTATACGATACTACACCTATACAGGATCTATACTACACTATACGATATGATACGATATCACACTTATAGAGACATATACGAGACTTATACTATACACTTTTATATGATACTATACGATACGATGCAATACGATACGATACGATACTATAGGATACCATACAACACCCGTATAGGCCTATAGACATATACAAGACCTACAGGGGACCTATACGATACTTATACTACATTATTCAATATGATACGATATAATACTATACTACAACTACAGGCCTAAACCACACCTATAGTCCTATATGGGACCTATACTACTATACTACAACTACACGAGACCTAAACCACACCTATAGTCCTATATGGGACCTATACTACACCTATAGGCCTATACGGGCATTATATCGTATCCTATAGTATAGTATCGTATTGTATTGTATCCTGTCTTGTCGTGTTATATAGTATCGTATAGTGTACGTAGTATAAGTCTTGTATAGATCCCTTATAGGTCTTGTATATGCCTATGATACTACATCTATAGTACTATACGAGGCTTATATAAAAATGATTAATGTTGTATAAAAAGTTTATAAGAAATACTTACTTTTTATTTATTTAGAATATAACACTTTTTTGTTATAAAATTTTGCTAAAACAATTAATATTGTATAGATGTTTCTAAAAAAAACCACTCTTTAGATATGTTGCGTATAGGCCTCGCATAGGCCAATGGATGTAGTATCGTATCGTATCGTAAAGTGTATAGTATAAGTCTCGTATAGGTCTTGTATACGCCTATAAGCCTATACGGGACCTATACTACACTTATAAGCCTATACGGGTGTTGTATGGTATCCTATAGTGTCGTATCGTATTGTATTGTATAGTATCATATCGTATAGTGTATAGCGTAAGTCTCGTATAGGTTCCCTATAGGTTTTGTATGTGCCTATAGGCCTATACGGGACCTGAACCACACCTATAAGACTATAAAGGACTTATACTACACCTATAGGCTTATACGGGTGTTGTATGGTGTCCTATAGTATCGTATTGCATAGTATCATATCTTATAATGTATAGCATAAGTCTCGTATAGGTTCCCTATAGGTTTTGTATGTACCTATAAGCCTATACGGGACCTAAACCACACCTATAGTCATATACGTGACCTATACTACACATATATATCTATACAGGTGTTACCTCGTATTCTATAGTACCGTATCGTATTGTATCTTATCGTATCATATAGTATCGTATTGTACAATGTAGTATAAGTCTCGTACAGGTCACTTATAGGTCTTGTATATGCCTACAATACTACATCTACAGTTCTATACGGGGCTTATACGAGACCTATACTATATGATACTATACATATACGGGACCTATACTACACTATACGATACGATATCACACTTATAAGCTTATACGAGTATACCTATATGATACGATATTTATTGTATAAAAAAGATTAATGTTGTATAAAAAAGTTCGTAAGAAATACATACTTTTTTATTTATTTAAAATATAAAACTTATTTTTTTATAAAACTTTGCTAAAACGATTAATATTGCATAAATGTTTCTTAAAAGGGCTTATATACGCTGCATATAGGCATATACACGGCGTATAGGAACATGCAACCCTATACGCTACGTATAGACTTATACGCATCGTATATAAACCCTAAAGTGTGCAAATAGGCACCTTGGGTGAGCCAATAGTTTAAGCCTTTCTAAATAGTCAATCAGCGTGTTACTTCGAAGTTAGATATGCTGAAGGTTATCAATAGCAAGAAAAATAAGAATCATTGTGATCAAGATTGCATATTCAACATGTTTGGTGTCAAACAAGACTGCAAGTCTTCAACCAAATTTGAGGTTTTAAGTTGGAAAATAAAAAGTACAAAATGATATTGCTTAAGTTTAAAATATAAGACGTTGGTAATTGGTTACAGTTCTAGACCGCAAAACTCTGAGAACTAGTTTCTGAAACAAACCGAACCAAAATCCATTTTCTTAGAGACTTTAGAACCAAGAACCGAACTGGATATAGCTGGTCCGGTCCGAGTTTGATTATTAAGTGTTGGACTTGGAAACAAAAAAGACGAATCAAGGTATCTCAAACACAACACCACAAGAAATATTCAACTCTTACAAGCTTCTATAGCATTGTTTGAATGGTCTCGCTTGGTTTACTTCCACTAACAAATTATCCTGGGCTGCATCCTTTAATCCAAACCTATTTTCAACCATTACCCAAATCATATGAGTTGAATAAACACGTGTATTATCCTAATAGAATAGTTGAATAAACCCTTATATTATCCGAATAGAATAAAATATAATGTAGTTTATTAACATATACAATTGTCAATATATATATATATATATATATATATATATATATATATATATATATATATGTATTTAGAGAAATGAACATTTCCGTGAGAGTTATAAAATTTGTTATATTAGTTTTAAAACATCATTTTAACATTTTGGTTTTTTTTATATCATTCTTATATCCAACCACATCGTTTTTTAATATATTAATAGACATAACTTTAAACTTTGTGAAACTTCTAAGTAAAAAACATATGTTTTTTAAAAATTAATGTCAAATGTCATATTAAATTTATTTGGTTAATGATGTAATAAATAAATTTCTATAACTAAGTAGGAGAGAGATGAGGAAAAACACAAAATAGATAGCTCTAACAGATGACACATGACCCTCATGCTTTTATTTATTTTTATATAGATATAGATATAGATGCAAGGGAAATAAATGTGTACACCTTAATTCCAAACTTTTAATCTTTAAAAAAAATGACATCTAGCAAGAGTTGTATTACCTAATTTTTTAATTAGCTTAGTTGAAATATGTTTATTTATGTAACACCCCGTTTGTTCTAGGGCTGATGTATTACTTATACGTGTATAAATAGTCAGAATTCAATATTTCAATCCACTAACAATAGAACATTACATTCTTTTTACAATATAAAACAAAATACACTATAAAGCGGCATTAATTTGACTATTTCATCCGTTAATTTTGAAAATTCTTGTGCGTCTTTTAATCCCTCAAGTCCTCTTTTCATGTCATCCTGAATGATCCTGTAATCTTACGCACGCCCATATAAACTTCTATTCAGTGGGACAACTCTACTATAAAACAATTCCTAATATATATATATATATATATATATATATATATATAGGACAAAGATCCGTTAGGAACCACCCCTTATTGCGAGAACCGCGAGAACTAGTGTGAACACAAACAGTAATTCCTAAAAATCTAAAAAACACCAAAATTTTTTTTTTTTTTACTATTTTTTTTTTAAAATTCGCAATATTTTTGTTAATAAAAAAAATTCAAAAAAAAAAAAAATTCCGAGTAACAGTTATCCATGCACATGTGCATATGTATCGTTTCTTTGTCAAATTCCGTAATTCATTACAAATAATAGTCAATTGCACTTTCATTTACACTACCACGTGTAATACACTAATTTTTACGTTAACAATGTTAGAAATGCACATGTGCATCTATATGTATCAACAGGAAATAAGGTGTTTTGGTACACTACTTTCTCTTTCATCTATCATTCCATCCATAATACACAATCATGCACATGTGCATTTTTGTCATTTCTTTGACAAATTCCGTAATTCATTACATATATTAGACAATTGCACTTTCATTTACACTACCATATGTAATACACTACTTTTTACATTACCAATATTAGAAATGCACACGTGCATTTATATGTATCAACATGAAATAAGGTGTTTTGGTACACCACTTTGAATACACTTTCCCTTTCATCTATCATACCATCCATAATACACTACCATTACCTCCTACCATCCATAATACAATAACATTACCTCATACCATCCATAATACAATTCCATTAACAATATTTTCACCTTATTACATGTATGTAAACACCATTTATACCATCCAATCAACATATTACATAAAAAATTTACAACTATAACCAAACCATCAACCACTAGATATAACTAACCAAAAAACATATATATGGGTCTACTTCTCCATTTAAAATCACAAACTTTTTGTATCAAAACACGTTATATCATGGTTATACCTAATTATGCACATGTGCATTTTGAATATTGGTAATGTAAAAAGTAGTGTATTACTAATGGTATTATAAATTAAAGTGCAATTGTCTATTCCTGATAACGTATTACCGAATTTGTTGAAGTAATGATACATATGCACATGTGCATGGATAACTGTTACTCGAATTTTTTTTTTTTTTATGGTAACGAAATATAGCGATTTTTTATTAAAAAATATTAAAAAAAATAAATAAAAATTTTTGAGTGCTTTTTTGATTTTTTTTTTGATTTTATTTTGTGTTCACATTGGTTCTCGCGGTTCTCGCAATAAGGGTGGTTCTCGCATGAACCTTACCCTATATATATATATATATATATATATATATATATATATATAGGGGAAAGATCCACTAAAAAGTGGATTTTGCCTAAGTAGCCTAAGAAGGATTGTGATGATGACATGTGGCACTCCTAATAAGTAGGAATGAAGGGCATTTTGGTCCTTATAAATAGGAGTGAAAATGACATGTGGCACCCCTTTTGTTTTTAAAAAATATAAACAAAAAAAATCTAGTACAAAAAAATCTAGCACAAAAAATCTAGCACAAAAAATCTAACACAAAAAATGTAGTACAAAAAATATAGCACAAAAAAATCTAGTACAAAGAAATATAGCACGAAAAAATTTAGCAAAAAAATGTAGTACAAAAAAATCTAGCACAAAAAAATTGAGGAAAAAAAATTTAAAACAAAAAAATTCAGCACAAAAAATTTAGCACAAAAATATAGTACAAAAATTTAGCACAAAAAATGTTATATAACATAGAAATACAACACATTTAAGTGGGTTTTTTTAGTTTTCATATTTTATATAGCAATATGGTACTCAAATTAAAGATAAAAAGACGCTCGATTTTACGGTGAAATTTTTATGAAAAAATAATGTCGTATAAAAAAGTTATGAACGTTTAAAAAATGAGGGTGGAATATGCATGTGACTTGCATGTGGAGAGAGAAAGTCCATAAATAGGATTTTCCCAAGATACCCTTGCACTCCTCATTTTTCCTACCCTTTCATCTTAACCATTGATTTGAAAAATGAATGGTTAAGATTCCTTCTTAGGCTACTTAGGCAAAATCCACTTTTTAGTGGATCCTTCCCCTATATATATATATATATATAGGATGAAGATCATTTCAGAACCCTAAATATTTACAGAACTCGCAGAACTTCTAATAAACAATCTTTTTATTTGTATATTTTTATATTTAGGATAATTTTATCATTATTCTATGTAAATTTATCATTACATACATGTTAAGAGCAACTTTATCATTTTTTTATATGTAATTTTATGATTATACATATGTAAACTAGTTTTTTTACAGATACGTAATTAGTTATTACACATATATATAATTTGGCTATTACATATGTGTAAGCCACTCTTAACATGTATGTAATCATAAATATACATATAATAAATGATAAAAATACCCTAACTATATAAAAATATATATAAAATAATTGTTTATATGGAGTTCTGAAAGTTCTGTATTTAATTAGAGTTCTGAAATGAACCCAACCCTATATATATGTATATATATATAGGGGACCGCTAGAATGAGAACCACCTCGAGTTGTGAGAACCGCGAGAACTCCTTGATACGGGGCGAAGTGGACCAATTTTTTTTCAAAAACGTAGATGCATGTATTATAAACACATTCCTAAAAAAAATTTAAAAAAAAAATGCCGTGTGTGTAGTTTTGAGCACCACACGTTTGTGGTTTACGAGTTCCGTATGCTCAAAACTACACACACGACATTTTTTTAAAAAAATTTTTTTACGAATGTGTTTATAATACATGCATCTACGTTTTTAAAAAAAAATAAATTGGGCACGTTATTTTCAGCAAGTTACTGTCTTTTGTGCCTAATACATGTTAGTCACCCGAAGCATGCTGAAATTTGTTTATTTTTTTTTTAAATATCCCTTCGGCGCTTTTTTGTTTTTTTTTTGCCCAAGACACTTTAAAACATGTATATTACATGTGTTATTTTTTTTCAAAAAGAAAAAAATGTCGGGAGGTTGGATAAAAATGAGGAGATTTGAGTTTCCAGAGTTTTCTAAAAAATTAAGGGTTTTCTATATAGCCCTCCCCTATATATATATATATATATATATATATATACACGGTAGGGATAGTGTACATTAATTCAAAAGTGTGAGAAGTGTTTTAAACCATTAGATCAAATAGGGACCAAATTATAAATTGTGTTTTAATTATTTGGACTGATTTGAATTAATTTAGATTGAGGACACATGTCATATTCACAATATTTCTCACACTTCTCACACTTTTGAATTAATGTACAGGATCATATATATATATATATATATATATATATATATATATATATATAGGAAGAGCTCATGCGAGAACCACCATTATTGTGAGAACCGCGAGAACCAATGTGAACACAACCTAAAATAGCTAAAAAAAACCTAACCCCCCCCCCCCCCCCCAAAAAAAAACCTAACCCCCCAAGCTAAATGCTAAAAACTAAAACCCCAAAAAAAACCTAAAAAAAACCTAACCCTCACCCCCCCCCCCAAAAAAAAAAAAAAACCTAAACCCCCCTCCCGCACCCCCCAAAAACCTAAACCCCCCCCCCCCCCCCCCCCCCCACAAGCTAAAATGCGAAAAACTAAACCCCCAAAAAACCTAAAAAAATCTAAAAAAAATCTAAAAAAATCAAAACAAAATCTAAATTTTTTTTTAATATTTTTTATGTTAAAATCGCTACTTTTAGTTTAAAAATTTTTTTTTTTGCTTCGAAAAGTAGCGATTTTAACATAAAAAATATTAAAAAAAAATTGTGTGATTTTTAGCTATTTTTAGGCATTTTTTGTTGTGTTCACATTGGTTCTCGCGGTTTCTCGCATGATCTTCTCCCTATATATATATATATATATATATATAGGTTTTAGAGTGAACACTAGTGTATTTGTGAACTGAGTGAACAAAACGTAGCCATTGATTTACATCATTAAATCGTAAAATACACTAGTTTATTTTCATCATCAAATTATGGCAGGGTGTTTAATATCAAGGGGGTTGTTCACTAATGAACATAACCATATATATATTGTAAGTGCAGTTCCTGCAGGGTAACTGTCGCTTATCAGTTCTGGTCAACCAAAACAGAAGTCCAAGTTAAAGTCAACGATAATGAAGAATTCAAGACCACATGAAGACCATGCACTGATCAAGGGGGAGTTTGTTAGTGCACTTTGGGTGATAAGTGCATGCTTTCCAATTGTTAGGGTCTTTATTGTACATGTCTTGAAACTTAGCCCAAGGTTTAACCTTGGACAATTTGTCCAAGTTTATGTCTAGGACTTTTGTCAGGGGTTTATGTTAGGGACAAAAGTCAGGGTTTTTGTGTAGAGTATTTTGTCCGAGTTTTAGTCCCTAGTCTATATATATATGTTGTATAGGATTAGGGCAACTATCTATCCAGAGAGAGAAGCTTTGTGCACCTCTCCTAACTTCTTGTTCCGCCTGGTGTACACATCCTAGAGAGAGAGAGAGACTATGTGTTAGAGAGACTATGTGTTAGTGAGAGAAAGCTAGGGTTTAGATCTTTGTGATCTAAACCAACTTGTAGATGATGTATACTCCTTTGGTTTGTGTAATCTTGACTGATTCAACAATAAAGAGATTCATCTTCTACATCTTTCTATCTTTGGTGTTTATGATTGTTCTTCATGTCTTGAATCAAGTGCAATGTTTGATGTTCGTCATCGATCCGGTGCTTTAACATATATATATATATATATATGGGATGGATTATGAAAAAAACTAGTTTAAATGTGAAAAGCAAAAAACTAACAAAAAAAGGCTAAAAAACATAACAATTTTTTTAATTAAAATTCGCTATATATGGAGGGATTTAGGTTTTTGGGGGGTGGGGGGTTTAGGTTTTTGCCATGATTTTTAGGCTTTTTTAGTTTTCTCATTTATATTTAGTTTTCTCATGATCCTCTCCCTGTATATATATATATATATATATATATATATATATATATAGGGAGAAGATCATGCGAGAACCAATGTGAACACAACAAAAAATGCCTAAAAATAGCTAAAAATCACACAAAATTTTTTTTTTTGAATTTTTTTTTAATATTTTTTATAAAAAAATCCCTACTTTTCGAAGCAAAAAAAAAAATTAACAAAATTTTATTTTTTTTTTTAAAAAATTTTATTTTTATTTGCTTCGAAAAGTAGCGATTTTTTATAAAAAAATATTAAAAAAATCAAAAAACTTTTTTAATTTTTTTTTTGATTTTTTTAGTTTTTTTTTTGGTTTTTTGGGGGTTTAGTTTTTAGCATTTTAGCTTGGGGGTGGGGGGGGGGGGGGGGGGGTGGGGGGGAGGGGGGTTTAGGTTTTTTTTTGGGGGGGGGGGTTAGGTTTTTTTTAGGTTTTAGTTTTTAGCATTTAGCTTGGGGGGGGGGGGGGGTGGGGGTTAGGTTTTTTTTAGATTTTTTTTGTTATTTTAGGTTGTGTTCACATTGGTTCTCGCGGTTCTCACAATAAAGGTGGTTCTCGCATGAGCTCCTCCCTATATATATATATATATATATATATATATATATATATATATATATATATATAGGAGAAGTGTAACAACCCGACTTTGCAAATCAAAGTCAAAGTAGAAGTCAAGGTCAAAGTCAAGACGAGTCAACGTTTAGTTCTATTATTTCTTGCTTAATTATTGTTTATTACGCTTAATATCGCATGCTAAATGCTATTTATAAACGCATACTCTTTAAACGCACTTTATCGCATTGTTACTAACGCCATCGCAATCGCAAACTCGAAACGCAATTATTGGTGCTGTTCTATGTGTGTGCTTTTATGTGCTTTACTTGTGTTGTGCTTTATATATGCTTTGGATGTATTCGTAAACGCAATCGCAACTCTATTGCATTGCAATCTCATCGCAACTCAAAACGCAGATGTACTTTTATGCATTTTAGGAGTTATGTTATTTGTGTAATTAATGGGTAATACCATCGGATCGCTTGCTCGCAACTCGCTTAAACGCAACGCTCAACGCACGAAACGGAAGTCGGAAACCAACTCGCACGAGCCAACCGATCGAACGGCCATTCGACCCGTTCACTCTACACCGCCTTTCTCACCTCTCCCCTATAAATACTCACCAGTCACATCAACTGTTCATTGATGTGACAACTCCGTCCGACCCACACACTCTCAAGTTCTTTTATCTCGATTTCTCGCGATTCTTGTAAGTTTTCACTCTAAATCTTATACTTCTATCTTCATCACGCACTCCCTCATCATCTCCTCTATCAAATCACTACTTTTCATCGTGAAATCACCTGATTTGGGCTGTTTTAGAGTGACGTCACCTCGGTTTCTTATGAACACTGAAATGTGGCCTCATCTCATCAAGAACGGTTCAGATCTAAAGGATTTCCATACGATTTGACACAAAACTCAGCTAGATTTCAATACTACTTCACTGGTTTCAAACTTTTCTTCAACATTTTTCACTTTTTACTCAAAAACCGATGGAATCTAGACTCATTCAAGCTCTACTTATTTTCTGGTGGAGAACCGGTCTGAAAAAGGACTTCCATCAGAGAAGACGACCGATTCAGGGGTTGAACATGAAACTTCACCAAAAAGAACAGTGAGCACAATCAAATGGGGTGATTCCTATCTGAAAGGCTGACTGGACTTGGTGTGGGTTCCCATTGTTTGACACGTCATCACGCTGTCTTCGTTAAAACTTTTAAATTGTAAACTTGTAAAACTTTCAAACAAACAGGACGCCAGTCGAATGGCCATCTGGCCGGATCACCATCCGATCGAATGACCATTTGGTTAGGTGACTTGTTCTTTACAACCTTCAACACTTAAACAATTTGCTCAAACTTCAAACTATCAAACTCTCAAACGAATAGCCATCCGACCGAATGGCCATCCGTCTGGATGACCATCCGACCGGATGACCATCCGACCGGATGACTTGATATCTAGAAAACACTTTACATCTCTCAATATGCTACAACGAAAACTTCAAAGTTCAAAACATTTCACGAACACACTCATTCCGTCGAACGACCATCCGACCGAATGGTCATCCGTCCGAATGACCATCCTTCCGGACGGTCATCCGACCGACTCACCCTTCCACACTTCAACTGTTACAAGCTGTTTCACGCACCGTTCAACGCTTACACTATCGTTCTATACTCAGGCTGATCTCCAAGCGCTCCCTTCAATCCAAGGAAGTGTTTATTTACTAAACACGCTCTGTGAGTATGCTCGATCACTTTTTGCTGAACGCACTTTTGGGTGTTACATACGTTACCTATATCAAATCACATCAAACACACAACGCAAACACTTTTAACTCTAACCGCTCTCGCATGTTATACGTGACTCGATGAATGCTTGTATGTTATGCTTACACAGTGTTTGTTTGCCTGACACCTTAGCAACGATAGTACTATAGTTTGGACTCAGCACCTATCGTGGACAGCGGTTGTTAAAGGTTTTACTTCACATGGTCACAGTGGTGATAATGTGTTGTGCATTCTACAACTCGCAGTCATGTCAGTTGCATACTTCATTGTCGATAGCTTACTTGCTTCACATTTCTACGTGTTACATGGTTGTTATGCGTAAACACTTTCGCTATACTATATGCTATTAAACTTGTATGCTCACCTTTACACTATGTGTATTGAATTTATTTTAGCGTATGTGACAGGTGCATAGGATGCTATGCTGTGCTCGGTGAATCAAGTTAGGTGGTCTAGAAACCCACGAATAAAATCTGAGTTGTCGGAACTGTTTACTTGTCTTTGAGAACAATGTCTGTAATAACTGTTTTTTACTTTATATGTTTATGGTATGGGACGTGAACGTTAAATATTTGGTAATTTGGTTGTTGCTGTGGATTCTCTTGGACAATCTGTTTCGCTCAGTGCCGCGCCCCGATGATTCGGCCATCAGTTGGGGTGTGACAAGAAGGATCCGTTAGGAACCACCCTTTATTGCGAGAACCGCGAGAACCCAATGTGAACACAACCAAAAATAGCCAAAATACAGACATTTTTTTTAATATTTTTTAGCGAAAAATCGCGAATTTTCTTTACCAAAATTTTTTTTTTTTTTTTTTTACCCAAGGTAAATGCTAAAAACTAAACCAAAAAGCTAAACATCCCAAAAACCTTAAAAACTAACCCTCCACCCTCCCTCCCCCACCTAAGTTAAATGCTAAAAACTAAACCATAAACTAAACCCCCAAAACCTAAAAAAATCTAAAGACACACAATTTTTTAATATTCTATATAAAAAATTCGCTACGTTACGTCATAATTTTTTTTTTGATGACGAAAAGGTAAGATTTTTTATAGAAAAAATATTAAAAAAAATTTGTATGTTTTTTTAAAGTTTTTTAGGTATTTTTGGTTGTCTTCACATTGGTTCTCGCGGTCCTCGCAATAAAGGGTGGTTCCTAACGGATCATTCACAGACACATATAAGGGTGGTTCCTAACGGATCATTCACACACACAAACACACACACACACGCACATATATATATACATACATACATACATACATGTTACATACATATATATTAAGGATTTGGTTCAATTAAGAACCGCCATGAGTTTTGATGATGTGGACTGCTTATATGGTAATCAACGTTAGCAAAAACTAACTTGGTTAAACCTTAGTTAGAAAAAAGCTTGTTAGGAGAAAATATTTAAAAAGGTAAGACGTCACAGTATGTAATAATTGAGATTATTTAAATCCAATTTAAAAAATAAAAATAAAAAGGACATCACAAAATCAAAATTGGCAAGGGAATACGGTATCAAGAAATTGAAAATCACCTTTTGAGACATGTCAGTGTTTAACTTGGTTCTGCTTTTATGATTTTTTTTAAAGGTGCATGTTGAAAACATTTTTCTGAATGAAAATTTTATTAAACGAAAAGAGGCAAAAATGAAGATAGAAATGGACAAATAGTGAGGGTGTCCCCTACGTACTTCACACCATTATAAATCTACCGGTTACCCAAATTCATATCACCATAACAAAGCTAACTAACCAGATATGTCTCAACAAACCACCACTCAATTCACATTCACCGTCCGGAGACATGAGCCGGAGCTCATCGTTCCTGCTAAACCGACACCTCGAGAACTAAAGCCTCTCTCCGACATTGACGATCAAGAAGGCCTTAGGTTTCATATTCCAGTTATTCATATTTACCAAAGCAATCCAAAAATGGGAAATAAGAATCCTGCGAGGGTGATCAGGGATGCGTTGGCTAAGGCGTTGGTGTTTTACTATCCGTTCGCGGGCAGGCTAAAGGAAGGTCCAGGGAGGAAAGCTTATGGTGGATTGCTCGGGCCAGGGTGCGTTGTTTATCGAGGCGGAGGCGGATGTTACGCTGAAGCAGTTCGGGGTGGAGCTTCAGCCGCCGTTCCCGTGTAGGGAAGAGCTTCTTTATGATGTTCTGGCTCCAGTGGAATTCTTGATTCACCATTGTTGTTGATTCAGGTAAAACTTCATGTTGGCAAAGCCTATAGAAAAAAGTAAGAGAGTTGTAACAAAGTTCTAGTTTCAAAACTATTAAAAGAATGCATGTAATTTAGTTTGGGACAATCATCAAAATTTGAATGTTGACCAAGAAAAAAAAAATAGGGATTTAAAAAGTAAACATATTGAAAACCAACCCATTCATAAAACATCATATTAACAAAGTTGGCTAAGGATTAAGGAAACTAAAATTTAGACAAAGATCAGTGGCTTCACCAAAACAACTAATCTAATAATTACACTTGTAAAGTGTCGTCTTCTACTGATGGCAATGGAGCCGACATTGAAAAGGGTCCCTTTAGCCGTAGGCTACGATAAAGCCGGCTCTTTGGCTGCTGCCATTTACATTTGTAATTCTTAGATTGCTTGTTTTGTGTACATGCTCTACTTTTTAATGTTTTTAGTGCCGGCTAGAATAGAGCCTCTTTAGACTAGAAGGTATGGTGAGCCTCATCTCCAATGGGATGGGCCGTCACGTCACCGCCACGTAAGCAGGGGCCTAAAGGGGATGGACCTAGGGGGTGGGGGATGAACCCCTTTATATATATATATATATGTATGTATAGGTGTGTGTGGGAGTGAGGGGCGTTGAACCCGGCTTGTGGAGGACGGAGATGACGGGCCTGGCCCGGCGCCAGAGCAAGGGGTGGGGAAGACGGGGCGGCGAGATGGGGACGGGCATGGGGACGGCCCCCATACCCTCCAGTCTTAGCAAACTTTGCTAATTTGGCTTTTTCAGGAGGGTTGGTTTTGAATATATATGTTTTCAAATGCAAAAAAAAGCAATGCGTATTTTGTAATGTTTTTGGATCAGTAGGTCTGTTTTGATGATTTCTCATTAATTTTTTCTAAATAACTTTAAGACAAAAAAAATTAAATACAAATACCCTTATCATATAAAACGTACGAATAGGGTGAAAATGTAAAAAAAAAAATCACGGTGGACTTTTCGTAATTATTTACTTGTAGAATAATTATCAAAATTACTCTACAAATGATCTTGTAGGGTAATTTTGATCTTGCAGAGTAATTTTGTAAAATGTTATTGTAGGGTAATTCTTGTAGAGTATTTTTGTAGAGTTTCATAATTACTCTAAAAATGATTTTGTAGAATAATTTTGAATTGTATGTTATTTGATAAACTTGCAGAGTAATTTTGATACACTTGTAGAATAATTTTGATAATTACTCTATAAGATCAAAATTATTCTACAAGATCATTTTTATAGTAATTTTGATAATTACCTTACGAGCAAATAATTACGAAAATGATGCCGTATTTGTTGGCTTTTTCATGTCTTTCATACGTTTTGTACGATAAGGCACTTTGTACGTGAACTTAACCCTAACTTTAATTGCTTTACAGTTTAAAGTATTTTTGATGGCTTTATGCACAAGTGCAATAACTTAGTTTTAAGATTTTTTATTTGATTTTATGCATTTGGCATCAATAGATAAATGGAAAATTTCCTTTCAAAAAAAAAAAAGATAAATGGAAAATTATGAATAAGAGTATAAATACATACAATTTTGAACTTTAATACAAAATGAGATCATCACGAGGTTACTTAGTATAGCAGAAAGTTCACTTTAAAACTATTTTCTGTTTGAAAAAGTTATGTTCGATACACATTTTAAAAGTTTCCGTGAATTAAACCATGACAAATTGTCTTTGTAAAAGCTATATTTGTATAAGAACACACAAACATATACACGTGACTACGTATTGCCACATAAACAAACACATAAAAACAAGTGAACACAGTTGACGGTCCCTACGTAACCAGTCATCCATAATATCAAACAAATCATTTTCGTCTTTGGTAAATTTACCAAGGGCTACAATCATCGTAATCCTCCTATTCAACTACTTCTGTGATGGGCCTAGAAGAGGGGGGGGGGGGGGGGGGGGGGGGGATGTCAAGTATCAACTTGGGACCATGTCTTCTTAGGCCTATTCTGGATGTACAATTCAATTTCATTAGTCATATTTCATTTCAGCATGTAGTGATATGTTTTAAATGACAAATTGGTTAAAAATCCACCGACACTAAATTCACTATTTTTATCAATTTTGATTGACAGGTGACACGACTATTATGTGGAGGTTTCATCGTTGTTGTACGATTTAATCATACCATGTGTGATGCATTCGGATACATACAGTTTTTGACAGCATTAAGTGAAATGGCAAAAGGCGCATCCACACCGTTGACATTGCCTGTTTGGCAAAGAGAGTTGTTTTGTGCAAGAGACCCACCGCGTGTGACATGCACGCATCACGAGTATGATGAAGTGGTAGACACCAATGGTACAATCATCCCATTGGAAAACATGGAAACTAGGTCATTTTTCTTTGGACCAACCGAGATTTCAGCCATTCGCAGGTCCGTTCCAAGACACCTCACACGTTGTACCACATTTGAGGTCCTAACAGCTTGCCTTTGGCGTTGTCGTACAATCGCGCTCCAACCAAACCCTGAAGATGAAATGCGCGTGATGACCATAGTCAACGCTCGTTTAAAGTTCAAGCATCGGATCCCCGTAGGATACTATGGAAATGTTTTCGCCTACCCGGCTGCCATTTCCAAAGCTCGAGACCTATGTAACAAACCACTAGGACACGCTTTGGAGCTTGTGATGAAAGCCAAATCTGAAGTCACCGAAGAGTACCTGAAATCCGTCGCAGATCTGATGGTAATCAAAGGACGACCCAACTTCACAACTGTTGGAAGCTATATCGTGTCAGACGTGACACGTTCTGGATTTCTTGATATTGATTTCGGGTGGGGAAAAGCGGTCTATGCCGGGCCTGATTACCATGTTGCTGGTTTCTATACACGTCATATAAATCATAAGGGTGAGTCTGGAATCGTGGTACCCGTATGGTTGCCGTGTGCTGCTATGAAGAGATTCGTCAAAGAGCTAGATATAATGTTGGCGCGAGACAATAACGATGATCATGTTAACCAAGAACACGTACTCGCTCATTCCAAACTATAGTTTCCTTGTTATGACTCGATATTTGATCATGGCATCATGCAATATGCTTTTTAGACGTGTTTTTGTTAATAGAACTGCTAGAAGTTTATATGTATGGACTAAATAATTGTAAGACTCATAAGTGTGGTGTATTGTATGGTCTTATTTCTAAATAATCATTCAACATGTACTTCTAAGTAACATATGCTGAAGGTTACCAATAACTAGGAATAAGAATCCGTGTGATCATGATTGCTTGTTCTACATGTTTGGTGTCAAACTGGACTTCAACTAAATTGAGGTTTTAAGTTTGAAAATAAAAAAAAATATAAAATGATATTACTTAAGTTTAAAAAAAATAAGATGTTGATAACTGGTTTCAGTTCTGGACCGTAAAAATCCAAGAACTAGTCTATGAAACAAACCAAACCAATACCCATTTTCTTAGAGACATAAGAACCAAGAACCAAGCCGGATATATATAGCAGGTCCAGTCTGAGTTTGATTCTTAGGTGTTGGAAACAAAAAGATGAATCAAGTTATATGGATAAATACGGGGAGCATGCTGTTCATTGTAAGGAGCTCCCTGGTTTCAAATATCGGCATGACTGGGTGAGGGATGTTTTGGGGGACATCTTGAGGAGAGCGGGGATTTCTGCGAAGAAGGAGGCCCCTGTGAATTTCCTTACAGACCCCATGGAAGGGAGATCTACACTGAGACCAGCGGATCTGCTCGTCTTTGGCTGGGCGGGAGGGAAACATGCTTGTGTGGATCTCACAGGAGTCTCCCCCTTAGCTGGTTTAAGGGAAAGCGGGTTTGTAGCAGGACAAGCTATAACGAGAGCAGAATCAAAAAAGGTGGATAAACACGCTAAAGCATGTGCTGATAACCAACATGCATTTGTCCCCTTCGCCTTCGACACCTTTGGCTCCCTAGCTCCAGAAGCTATCCGTTTGTTGACTAGGGTCCAAAAGGTTGTCCATAACAGTTGCTCATCAACAGGGGGGCAGGGGTTTGTCTTTAATAGGCTAGGGTTTGCTATTCAGAAAGGGGTAGCGGCGCAGCTTGTTGCTCGCTTACCTGCGATATTGATGTAAAGTGCACTTATTTCATTTTTGAGTTCTAACTTATCATATTTATGGGTTTCGTACGAAAAAAAAAAAAGTTATATGGTCGATCCATGAGTATTCAACCTTTACAAGCTTCATTAGCATTGTTTTAAGGGTGTCGCTTACATCAATTCAAATTATCCTTGAACGTATGCTTTAACCCAAACCTGGTTTGCCCCCTTACCCAAACCGCCTATTTTGACACCTCAAGAAGAATGGTTTTCAAAATCAAATTTTATGGCCATCCTTTACAAAAAGGAACAATCAATTACAAAATTGGTCGATTGCAAAAAAAAAAAAAAAAAAAAAAAAGTTACGAAACCGCAGGTCGATGCGTTGGTGCAGATTGTTACATTGGAGAACATGGCGTGAGAGAATGAAATGTTGTTGAGAAATCGATGGATTGATGAAATAAAGTAATGGGATTTAATGGATCTTAATCAAAACTACCTCGTTTTGATGAGTTTCGCGTCTAAGTTAAATGTGTAATAGCCCTATATTCACTTTCCCCGCTATATTTACTTCTATTATAGAAACAAAATAGTAACAACTTTTATGAAAGTTCGAATCGGGTTCATAGCGGGTCAAATCGGGTTGGGTCATGTAAAATAAAAGAACATCAAACTAAAATTTATACGGGTCATGTAAAACACAAACAACATCAAACTAAAATTTATATAATCATCAAAAACACGTTAAACGTCATTACAAATATATTTAAGAGTTAATTACTGTTTTCGTCCCTGTGGTTTGTCAAAAATCACTATTTCAGTCCATTAGTTTAAAAATTACGATTTCAGCCCCTGTGGTTTCCACTACTAGAAAACTGGGTATTTGCGACCGCATTTGCTGTCGCAAAACGGTTGCAATTGCTCTCTTGCGACCATTTTGCGACTGAAAATACAGTTGGAAAAACACACGTCGCAATTGCCCTATTGCAACCGAGTTGCGACCGCCGCTATATTTTTGCCACCAGATTTTGCGACTACAGAAACGGTCGCAAAAGTTGCGACTGACAGGACTTTTTTTTCTCTTCTTGCGACCGGAGTGGTTTTGCTCTTGTTGCGACCATTTTGCGACCGGAGTGGTTTTTGCACCAAAACGCTTTTTTAGGTTTTAGCTATTTTCTTTTTTTAAACCTGCCATAATGTAAACTAAATTTTACATATCCACAAACACATCCGAATCATATAAAACATCCCAAATTTACTAAACCCAAAATTTTCGACAATATAAATTTCCAAAATTGTTCTTCCAAGATAAAAATATCTAACTAATTAGCCAAAACCATTAACGATGATGACAAACTAGGGTTCCCACGATTTCTGCCTAGACTGGCTGCCTCGGCTCGGGCTGCTTCAGGGTCATAGGTTTGAGAAGCTTTGTAGGTTATAGCGGTCACAACATCACCTATTAGAGGTTGTGTGGCTGTTTGTTCTTGTAAACACGTTGCTGCTACTGCTGCAAGTGTTTGGTAATGCCCTCTTACTGGATAACGACCTTGCAATAATGGATCAGCCATTTTTGGGAATTTCCTCCTGTCTTGGAAACTGGCCGGGCCTACAAATTGCATAAAATAGTGAAATACAAACTCAAAAACATTCCAAAATACCGAGTTTCAGCCTTTTATCCCTTTTGGGATGTAGCAAACTGGGTAGGTTGTGTAACGGGTCAATACAGGCTATTTTTAACGTGGGTCAAAACTCAAAATAGCTCAGAATTGAAAAAGGTTTCAATTTAAAATATGGGTCAAACAGGTCAGTGTGCTTCCGTTACAAATGACCCATTGTCTAACCCGCCCTAGAAAATGTTTGCATACACTAGCATCTTGAAATTTTCAGATACATCACAATTACAACGTATGAGGCTATTTCCTTACAAATGAAGTATAATCTTGGATGTAGATCAATTAATCTAAAAGCCACCCCAACTGCATCTGATATCAATATAAGGCTCCTCAATTGCGTCTGATATATATATATATATATATAAAGCGAACTAGCTTTGACTCCACATTATTTCTATAAAATCTTAAGCGTTTCCCTCGTTTTGTTTTCACATTCATATTTGATCACACTAAGGCTAATTTCAAATCCTAGTTACCAAAGTAAAATAAAAAAATACCTTTAACGTGTTTGAAAGGGACTTTACCTGGCATCATAGATTAAAGTTTAACGCTTGTTGAAACTAATGCAGTTCTTTATTTGTGATTGTATACATAGTTAACGGCGAATAGCGACAAATAGCGATAAAAACTAATTAATTTGTAGAATAAAAACTAGTTATTCACCAAATTTTATTTTGGGTCAACTTGCAAAAAATTGCCCGTTTTTGAGTTTTAACCTTAAACAGCCCCAGCCCATTCCATATGGCCACCTCTAGTCCTCTACATTGCTAATATCATATGCAATAGAAATCTGAATGCAGAATCATTAAGACTGTTTGAGATGCAAGTTAATATAAATACCTGAATATATCCTGTTGCCCATCTTAACCAAAAGTTTTAAACACAACTGTATCAACTAAACAGCAAAAGCCTTTCAAATAGCTGTGTAAATGAGCCGAGTTGGGCCGAGCCCAAGCTTGATTAGGCTCGAGTTTGGCTCGTTAAATTTATGAGAGCTCGATCTCAACCATAGTTGTTAAAAGCTAATAGCGCTCAATAGCGACAAGCTACCCGCTATTTAACTAATATGCTACATAGTGATAGCTATAGCGATAAAGTAGATGAACATAAAAATACATGTTATCGAACAATGGAGATGAGAAAAAAAAACTAAAGAAAATAAAAACGTCACTATCTATCGTTGTATGCTATATAACGACATATGACCAATACGCTCCGTAGCGCGCTGTAGCCGCTAGTGACAACTATGATCTCGATTCTTGAGTACTTTTTCAAGCTTGAGCTCTACTTGATTCACTTATAATTTATTAAATGTATTATATACATTTACAATTACTGCTTATTATTTATTCACATCTGTTTATGTATGAATGAGACGAATGGGGTTATACTTTAAGTCCATCAGGTAAATGGACCATGATGACTAAAAAATATCAAAATAATAGGCAGACAGACACAGTATTTTGTACAAAATGGTTACTAGCCCAAGATCTAGATCTACAAATATTATATGTAGTGGAATATAATACCCTATAAGTCTTGTGGTGGTCTGCCCTTATAAATCCCAGGGTTTTGCATATCCCATGCATCCTAATTCCTACCGATACCAACCAAACAGCAGAATTCCTATACGGCCAGATCACTACCCTAACCCCACACCTTAAAAAGAACCTTATAATCCAAACCACCCCCTCATTTAGCTGATAATAATCTGCAATGTGACTATTTATACACCTAATTATCACTTTCACTTTCACTGCTAATTACTAAAATAATATTTCTGAAAAGTAAAATGTTATAAAATTAATCAAATAACATTTTCACTAAACTTTGGACCTGTATTAAGCCAGGCACCGGCTATTGAAGAAGCTTCATCTGAGTATTGATCTTCTCTCTTCTTGCCTGTCAATTTAATCAACAATTAACCAATAATTATAAACTTGAAGCAAAGATTCACGAAACTTAAACTGGATAATTACACCAACTTTGATAAACAAATGATGATGATTACTCATTCAGCTAAGCTATGATTATTTGTTGATTAATTATCCTTCTCTTCGTCAGTCGCTTTTGCATCATTTTCATCTTCTTCACCTATAATCGCACCTAATTTATAGTAGCAATGAAATTCGCCTCAGTTACTTGATAATCGGTGAACAATTCTATAAAATAAATATTATTGAATTCACATACCTTCTCTCAATTATTCTGTTTCGTTGAATTTGATTTCGATTTTATCAGATCTAAGAAAATCGGTGAGAAATTACGCAGAAACCGGTTTCAATTGCCTCTCGTTTCACCAGACTGCAGAAATTAGGGCTTAAATGCAGTAGATCTGACGTTATCGTCGTCTCTGGTGAATTCTCGATCTCCGTCACCGAAATACGAACAGAAAACCTTCTCTCAATTTCACCATTTCGATGAGTTTGATTTGGATTTGATCAGATCTGAGAAAGTCGGTGAGGAATTATGCATCTTATGTAGAATACGTGTTTCAATTTCCTCTTGTTTCACTGGATTGCAGAAAGTAGGGCTTGAATACGGTGGATCTGAGGCTGACTCCCGAGGAGAAAGGTAGGATGAGGATGAAGATTTGTGGCGGCTGAGGAGATGAAATTGTGACTAGAAGGACATTACAACGCTCTTACTTCGGGGGTGTTTGGCCTAGCTTTTCTCCTTCTCCTTTCCAGAAGGACTTTTCACAATCAATAAGTCACAAATTGTGACTTCTCCTTTTCTCCTTTTTGAAGACAAAAAAAGCTTGAAAAAGGACTTATTTCCATATTGTTTGGCTAAGCTTTTATCCTTCTCATGACTTCTACATAATGTTTGGATCTCCTTCTCCTCCTCAAAAGTCCTTTTAGTCCTATATAAGTTAATAAGTTGTTTTTGAGAAGGAATCCCAAACACCCCCGAAGTAAGAGCGTTGTAATGGTTAAAACTTAAATGGTTGTGTTGAGACATAACAGGGGGATTTTATGGGTCGCGCATTTTTATATATTTACGGTGTTTGCGACTGTCTTAAACCGTCGCAACTATTGCGTTTTCTATTTGTCTATTTGCGACCGTTTAAACAGTCGCAACTTTTGTTTTTTTTATTTTTCTCATATTTGCAACTGCTTTTAAACGGTCGCAACTTTCACCTTTTTATATATTTCTCCTGTTTGCGACCGCTTTACAGTCGCAACTTTTGGTTTTTTATTTTATCGCATTCTCAACTGTTTTCCAACCACTATTCAACTAATTTGCGACCGTTTTGCGGCCGAATCTAGGTTGGTTTTTAAGTTTGCGATTGTTTTAATTTTGGTCGCAAATTTTAGTCGCAATTGCCTAGTTTTCTAGTAGTGTTCACTTTCGTAACCATTTCAGTCCACCTTGTAACCACTTCAGTCCCTCTACTTACAGAATAAATGGATTGAAATGGTTACGAAAGTGAGGCCACAGGGACTGAAATGGTTACCAAAGTGAAACAATAGAGACTGAAATCGCAATTTTTAAACTAATTGACTGAAATAGTAATTTTTGACAAACCACATGAACGAAAACAGTAATTAACTCTATATTTAAAATTGTGTCTTATAGGTTTCCATTTTTGAAATCTATCCAAAACATCATTTATAAATACTTTCTTAACCAAGACTTTCTGTATATAATTGACTCTTTTTATTTTATATGTGATACAAGAAATGTGAATTGAGACGTATACAAGTTTGGTGATTCACATAGGAAGCTTGGACTTAGTTTAAAATAAATGACACAATATTATTTTATGTTTCGTTATGTTTTGATGAGACAATTTGTTACATGTACTGTATCGTTAAATTGGGTATGATTAAATGAATATCACCTTTTAAATAGTCCTATGAGCTATGAACAATCTATACGCCCTTACATATTCTGCCATCGGTTGGGGTGTTATAAGTTAAGTTTGTCATTTGTTTAAAACCGAATATCTGTTTTTTAACAACAAATTAACAACAAATGTTACTCCTTTACACCAATATGTTAGAAAAAGAGAAATAATATAGGGATCAATCAAGATTGAGCGACATCATCTCCCAAATTAGAGGATCCGCCAGCTCATTGCTAGCCTGTTTTCCAGCCAAGTTTTTAATTATGTTTCCTGTTTCTTCCTCCTGTAATCTTGTATAAGTTTAGTCTTTTCTCCAATGTAAATCATCAAAAAAGTAATATCTCAATACAATTAAGCCTTTTTTTATCCTTTTTACTTGTCAAGATGGTATCAGAGCATGTCTTTCGGTTCTAAGACCAACGTGCTCATTACTTACCAAAACCTTCAAATTTCTTGTTCGAAACCCAGCTGCCATGTCCGGAGACGGTAACTTAGGATCCGATTTATCAATCCAACTAGCTAACTTGTTCAAGAATGGCCTCAACATCCAACCCAAAAATCCAAAGTTATCCGACAACCTACAAATCAAACTCAAACTTAACAGTCAAAATTTCGCTTATGGACTCGAATGATTCGAGTCGCCATAGGCGGAAAATCAAAGAATCTATTGAAACACTTAACCTCTGACCTTCTAGATCCAAGCCATGAAACCTATGAGCACCGGGAACAAGACGATCTAATCGTCTTCTCATGGCTTATTCAGAACATTGAACCAACCCTTGCCAGCAACCTCACCGAGTTCTCTAACGCGAAAACGTTGTGGGACGCTCTTGTGGTCACTTACAACAGCGGGAAAGACAAACTGCAAACATTTAATCTTCGTGTTAGAGCAAATGAAATTAAGCAAAATGATACCTCTCTTGAAAACCTTTGGATTGCTCTCCAAGGAATTTGGGGAGAAATCTAAAGGATCGATCCAAACCCGTTGAAATGTCCAGAGGACATCAAGATCTACACAAAACTCAAATCCGAACAGAGGTTATTCCAGTTTTTGAATGCATTAGATCGGAAGTATGAACCCATAAATACTCCGATCAGATTCTCTACCCACCGTAGAAGTGGCGTATGCAACCGTTAGGAAATAGGAAGCCCATCAAAAAATTCTTGGTACAAAAGAAGAAACATCAGGGGTGGCGGCCAGACTCGCTGTTACAGATCCGGTAAACCTTACCGGATCCGGGTTTGTAACAAAAGGCTCTCGCCGTTCTCAACCTACCAAACCCGATAAAACACATCTAAAGTGTGACCACTGCGGTATGACAAGACAAACCAAAGAACAGTGCTTTCGGCTCGTCGGCTATCCCAAATGGTGGTCCGATGGTCACAAGAAAGGCACAAAGACCACGGTTCAGGAGAAAGGGTAATTAACCAGCACCGGTAACCGAGAGGAAACCGGAGATGGAAGCAAGAGCAACGGTGGCTTTGGAGGGATAGCAGCGGCTGTGGACAAGGAAGAAGATGACTTCTGTTGCACAGGTATTGGGGTTGAGAGAGACAAACTCTCGAAAACCCCAGGTTATCTAAAAATAATTACAAGACAGTCCCTCAAATAAAGAATAGTGAAATAATAGACTTTATAATAGAAAGTTTTAAAAGGTGCAATAATCAAGCAAATTATGATAGGTCTATAAACGTGGCTCAAAATTATGGTGACAAAAAAGACGAATCATGGATATTTGATAGTGGGGCAACTGATACCATGACTTATGATTTGGCCGACCTAATCTCCTCAACCGAACCCAGAAAATCAAATATTAAAACGGCAAATGGTGGGACGATGGATGTAAAAACCGGAGGAAAAATTGAGATCTCGTCAATACTTAGACTCCCTAATTGTTTATACGTGCTTTCACTATCACATAAACTTCTTTCAATTGAGATCTCGTTAATACTTAGACTCTCTAATTGTTTAGACTCTCATGCAACCTACCTTTTGTATTTTACAGGATATCAGGATGGGACAGATCATTGGGCGTGGCACTAAAAGAGAAGAATTGTATTATGTGGATGAGGTGACTCAAAGTGGTATTGTGATGCTTGCTCAAGGAACAGTGGAACGAGAAGCATGGTTATGGCATAGAAGATTGGGACATCCAACCACGGGTTATTTACATATTTTATTTCGTAAAATTTTTCCTTCTAGTAATACATCTCCTTGTGAAACATGTGTATTAGCCAAAAGCCACAGACAAACCTTTAAACCAAATAAAACAAGAGTTGGTGTGCCATTTTCATTGATTCATTCAGATGTTTGGGGTCCCGCTCCCACTATTGGGGGGCAAAACTTCCGTTTTTTTCGTAATATTTGTGGATGATTGTACTCGGATGACTTGGATTTATTTTTTAAAAAATAAATCAGAAGTCATTGATAGGTTCACTGTTTTTTACACTATGGTTCAAACTCAATTTCGAAAAAAAACATCCAATTTTTCCGATCTGGTAATGGGGGGAATTCGTTAACACACAAATGAGATAATTCTTTCAGTCAAAAGGGATAGCTCACCAAACTACATGTCCTCACACTCCAGAACAAAATTGTGTGGCTGAGCGGAATAACGATATTATGTTAGAAATGACAAGAGCTCTTCTAATAGAATCATGGGTTCTCAAAGTCTTTTGGCCAGAAGCCCTAGCTACAGCTACCTACCTTATCAATCGCCTTCCTACCAAAATTCTCAACCTCAAACCCCCCTTGAAAACCTTGGAGAAATTTACTAAACTTCCTCTTGTCCTTACACTCGAACCTAAAGTCTTTGGTTGCATAACTTTTGTCCACATACCAAAATCTTATCGAAGTAAACTTGATGCATGTGCAAAAAAATGTGTCTTTGTGGGTTATGGAGTTAACCAAAAAGGGTATATGTTATAATCATAAGACACGTGACATGTACACCACCATAAATTGTAACTTTCTTGAAACCAAATACTATTACTCCTCCCAACACAGTGGTCAGGGGGAGGAAGAGTTTGACCCACCTAGTTGGTTGAAATATGTCATAACACCAGAAGGAAACTGTAAAAATCACAGTATTGACAACAAATCACCTAAAAACCCTACACCAAAGTGACTCCTCCCAACCTGATACCCAAGGTAAGTGATTCTTCTGAATCTGTCACAAACATTGATGATTCTTCTGAATCTGTCACAAACATTGATGATTCTTCTGAATCTGTTGCAAACATTGAACCTACTGTTGATCTTAATGTGTCTGGTCAAGAAGAATCAGGACAAAATGTTGAGGTGTTACAGGAAGGTGAAGAACCCCCACCAGAAGAAGTTTCTGAAAGATATGTGTTACCACCAAGAGCAAACAGGGGAGTTCTGCTAAAGAGATATTCCCTAGAAAAGGAGCCCAGAAGTTCAAAATATCCCATGGCCAACATAGCTAAAGGAAACTTATCTCAGGAAGCAAAAGCATTTGCTACAACTATATGTTCTGAAAATATCCCTTCCAATGTAGAATAAGCCCTAAAATCAAAGAACTAGAAGAATGCAATGAAGATCGAAATGGAAGCCTTGGTAAAGAATGGAACATGGGAAAATTGTAATTTTCCACAAGGCAATAGACCAGTTGGATGTCGATGGGTCTATACAGTGAAATATAAGCCGGATGGTATGATAGAGAGGTATAAGGCCCGACTAGTTGCTAAAGGCTATACTCAGACATATGGGATCGAACATTTTGAAACCTTTTCTCCAGTTACAAAACTTGACATAATCAGGGTTCTCTTCTCCATAGCTGCAAATGAAGGGTGACCACTTCACAACTTTGACATTAAAAATGCTTTCCTACATGGAGAACTAAAGGAAGAAGTTTATATGGAAACACCACCCGGATTTTCTCATAACTTTAAAAATGGTGAAGTCTGTCGCCTGAACAAGTCATTGTATGGACTAAAACAATCTCCCCGGGCGTGGTTCGGGAGATTTACCATAGCAATGAAAAAATACAGGTTTAGACAGAGTAACTCGGACCATACCTTGTTTCTTAAACGAAGAGGAAAGCTGGTAACTTGTTTAATAATCTATGTTGATGATATGATTATTACAGGAAATGACAAAGAAAAAATGGCAAGACTGAAAGAATGCTTATATACAGAATTCGAAATGAAAGATCTAGGAATACTTAAATACTTCCTTGGAATTGAAGTTTTAAGGTCAAGATAGGGAATCTTCATTTGTCAGAAGAAATATATTTTGGATTTATTAGCAGAAACTGAGATGCTTGATTACAAACCCGCTGAAACTCCCATTATGACAAACCAAAAATTTACATGGAGCAAGGAATAGAGTTGGCTGACAAGAACAGATACCAGCAAATAGTAGGGAAGCTAATATATCTTTCACACACCCGTCTAGATATAGCATATGTAGTAGGAGTAATAAGCCAATTCATGCACCAGCCATAAGTTACTCATATGGAGGCAGCCTTAAGGATTATAAGATATCTGAAAGGATCAGTTGGTCATGGAGTACTCTTCAAATCAAATGGCCATTTAAACACTCATGTGTTTACTAATGCAGATTGGACAGGAAATAGAGGAAATCAGAGATCCACGTCAGGTTAACTCACTCGGGTTGGTGGTAATCTTGTCACTTGGAGAAGTAAAAAACAAAAGGTGATCGCTCTCTCAAGTGCTGAAGCCGAATTCAGAGGGATAGCAAGGGGATTGGCAGAGGCCTTATGGATACGAAAAATTCTAACTAAAATTGGGTTCCCGCCGAAAGAGACAAGCAAGATCATGTGTTTCAATGAAGCTGCAATTCAAATCTCAGAAAACCCCGTGCAACATGATCGAACAAAACACATAGAGGTAGGCAGGCATTTCATCAAGGAGAAACTTAAAGCTAATATAATTGAACTACCAACTGTCTGATCGGAAAACCAATTGGAAGATATGTTAACCAAAGTTGTCGGAAGCAGAATCTTAAATAATTGCTTGGACAAGTTGAATTTTGGAGATACCACTTTTCAACTTGAAGGGGAGTGTTAGAAAACGAGAAATAATTTAAGGATTAGTCAAGATTGAGCGACATCATCTCCCAAATTAGAGGATCCGCCAGCTCATTGCTAGCCTATTTTCCAGCCAAAGTTTTTTATTATGTTTCCTTTTTCTCCTTCCTGTAATCTTGTATAAGTTGATGTGTGTAAAATGCAACATATAAATTACATCAAATGAGGCATAAAACTAACCCTTTTTAGTACTAATGTTGGAAAAAGTGTGCTTTTGTCTTTCTTTTGTATTTTCAGGACCAAATGAGCTTAAACCAACAAAAGGAACAAATATGCAGCAAAACATAACATAAATACAAAGAAAAGGAATAAACGTGGCATGTCCTACCCCTCGACAGCATCTCCACAAGCAAAAACAAGAAACAGAAGGCTGGCCATGGCTCGTGCCCGCTGGACACGGGGGCGTGGCCGGTGTCACGGCCCCCGTCCCGGTTTGACCCGGTCCAAGAGCCGCGGGACAGAAACCCGTGGTATTTATTAATTGAGTTGACGGCGGAAGATTTTACAGGACCTTTTTAAAACTTGAAATGCCCGATTATTTTATTTCATAATTCGGGATAAACCCCATAATTACAATAGAGGAATTTCACGAGGAAATTCCCTGATTTACAAAACATGTTTATTTATTTTAACTGAGCCACCTCTTCAAGCTTGTTAGTGCTCCGTAGCACGTTTTCCTTGATTCACAGCAGGTCGCCTGAAACATGTTTTAAAAATATTTTATCAGCGGGGAAATACTGGCGGGTCATTCAAATTTAATAAAACGACACATATAAATTACAGCATAACAGCGATTACAATCGCTTCTATATTATTTTTATCTGGCGTCGTGTCACCTCCTGGTGACGATGGTCATACCACTATTGGGTCCTTTCACCCAAGTAGTGATGATTATCACTGTTAGGATTTATTAGCCTAACCGTGAGAAATTAGTAATGTGCACAATACCCCACTAGGCAGTGATTAAGATAACCACGACTTAATCCCTGTAATTATAATTTTTGAAAATGATTGGAGTATTGTAAAAAAAGAGAAATACTTACATTGCAGATTTAAACGGGCAGAGTTTAGCCTACTAATTAACCTTGTAACCTAATTTAAATAACAATGCACACGAACTAGGTCAGTAACTAATACAACATTTATGATAACTCACGAGATTAAAACCCTCACAACGAATGACAAAGTGCAACACTTAAACATCCATCGAATTCACGACGAATGACAAAGTATAGCCCTAATTTGGGCAGCACTTAAACATCCATTGGATAGTTTTCAATCGATCGGACATTGAATCGTAGCAGCGATCGAGTTAATACCCTGTATCGTAGCAGCGCCTCACTACCTTAATTTTCGAAATTGAGCAGTGCATCTTCGTTTTTTTGTGAAAAGATTTCGACACCACTGAACTGCTCATGCCCTGATATATTTATAGCTGATTTTTGGGGTTTACGCGGCCCGCGTAAACCCTCACTTGATCTTTACACGGCCTGCGAGGGGGTGTAGTCTACATGTAGGTTTGCTGGGTCACGAGTAGGTGTGCCAGGTGGACAACGCGTGGCCCGGATGCTTATCCAGTCAACTTGTAAGTTGACGCGGCCTGCGAGAGGACCAAAAATATATTTTTCTTGATTTTTGATATGGATTAGGGTTTTGGGGGTCCGGGTTTTCACTTACGAGTCGGGTTGGGACATTTTTGAAGGTCCTTACAACCTCCCCACCTTATTTAAAATCTCGTCCTCGAGATTTACTGAAATAGGTGAGGATACTTTCGCTTCATCTTCGATTCCAGCTCCCAAGTGTATTCAGGTCCTCTCTTTGAATCCCATTTGACTTTGACCAGCACTAGTCGCTTGTGCTTGAAGAACTTGATCTTTCTGTCTTCTATTTGTAGTGGCTTTTCAACAAATTTTAACTTTTCATTTACCTCTATATCTTGAAGAGGTACTACCAAGGATTCGTCCGATAGACATTTCTTGAGGTTGGATACATGAAATACATCATGTACCCCGGCTAACTCCTCTGGTAGTTGTAAGCGATAAGCAACTGGTCCTATTTGTCGAATTACTGGGAATGATCCTACGTATCTTGGACTTAGCTTTCCTTGCATACCGAACCGAACTACTCCTTTCCAAGGAGAAACTTTTAAGAGAACCTTGTCTCCGACTTGAAATTCCAACGGGTTACGCCTATTATCTGCATAACTCTTCTGGCGATCGCGAGCCGTCTTTAATCTTTCCTTGATTTGAGTGATCTTGTCGGTAGTTTCTTGCACTATTTCTGGACCTGATAGTTGGCTTTCTCCTATTTCTGCCCAACAAACTGGAGTTCTACACTTGCGTCCATACAGTGCTTCAAATGGGGCAGCTTCGATGCTTGAATGATAACTATTGTTATAGGAGAATTCAATTAAGGGTAGGTGGTCATCCCAATTTCCACCAAAATCTATCACACATTCCCTAAGCATGTCTTCCAGGGTTTGGATCATCCTTTCACTTTGTCCGTCTGTCTGAGGATGATAGGCAGTGCTTAAATTCAGTTTAGTCCCCATGGCCTCTTGGAAACTAGTCTAGAAATGGGAAGTGAAACGACTATCCCTATCCGATACAATGGAGAATGGAACTCCATGTAAGGACACTACCTCATCTACATACAATTTGGCTAACCTTTCCATGCTAAAGGTTTCTTTCATGGGTAGAAAATGAGGTGACTTGGTTAATCGATCAACAATTACCCAAATCCCGTCATTACCTTTTCTGGTTTTGGGTAACTTAGTAACAAAGTCCATGGTTATAAGTTCCCATTTCCATACAGGCATTTCTAATTGTTGGAGTAGACATGAGAGTTTCTGGTGTTGTGCCTTAACTTGTGAACAAGTAAGACATTTAGAAACATATCTAGCTTTGTCCTTTTTCATTCCTATCCACCAGAAGTTATTTCTTAAATCTTGGTACATTTTATTGTTACCAGGATGCATGGTATACCTAGATTTATAGGCTTCCTCTAAAATCTTATTTCTTATCTCTCCTTGCTTAGGTACCCAAATCCTCTTTTTGTGGAATCTCCAAATTCCATCACTTCCTTGTTCTAATTCCTTTATTCTTCCCTTCATTCCTTCAGCATCATCCTTGATTGTTGTTTCTTGAATGTTCTTCAGTTGTTCCATTAAGTCTAATTGTAAACTTAATCTAAGAGCACGAACTCGTCGTTGGTTTTCATGATACTTACGACTTAAGGCATCAGCAACTACGTTTGCTTTTCCTTCATGATATTGAATATCACAGTCGTAGTCGCTTAGGATTTCCATCCATCTCCTTTGCCTCATGTTTAATTCTTTTTGCCCAAATATGTATCTTAAGATTTTATGGTCTGTATAGACAGTAAACTTACTTCCATACAAATAGTGTCTCCAAATCTTAAGGGCAAAAATTATGGCTCCTAACTCTAAGTCATGAGTCGTATAGTTTTCTTCGTGCTTTTTCAATTGCCTTGAGGCATACGCAATTACCTTCTTGCGTTGCATTAGCACACATCCTAATCCTAATTTAGAAGCATCACAGTAGACTTCAAAATCTTCTGTTCTTTCTGGTAAGGCAAGAATTGGGGCGTTTGTTAGCTTTTACTTTAAAATCTTAAAGGCCTCTTCTTGCCTAGGTCCCCATTCAAACTTAACTGCTTTACCTGTTAGCTTAGTTAAGGGTACAACTATTTTAGAAAAATCCTTAATGAATCGTCTATAATATCCAGCTAACCCTAGAAAGCTTCTAATTTCCATGGCTGATTGCGGGACCTTCCATTTAGTAATCGCTTCTATTTTGGCAGGATCTACGTGAATACCTTCGTGATTCACCATGTGTCCTAAAAATTGCACCTCTTGTAGCCAAAATTCACACTTCGAGAATTTGGCGTAAAGCTTCTCCCTTCTTAACAAAGTTAAGAGTGCATGCAGGTGCTGACAATGCTCATCTTGACTTTTGGAATAAATAAGTATATCGTCGATGAAGACAATTACGAATTTATCCAAATATGGTTTACAGATCCTATTCATCATGTCCATAAATGCTGCAGGAGCATTTGTTAGTCCGAATGGTATGACTGTAAACTCGTAATGACCATACCTAGTTCTGAAAGCAGTTTTAGGTATGTCTTCTTCTTGTACTTTTAATTGATGGTATCCGGAGCGTAAATCTATCTTAGAAAAGTATCTAGCTCCCTGAAGTTGATCGAAAAGATCATCGATCCTAGGTAATGGGTATCGATTCTTAATTGTAACCTTATTCAATTCCCTGTAATCGATACACATTCGCATCGACCCATCTTTCTTCTTTACAAACAACACTGGAGCTCCCCACGGGGATGAACTAGGTTGTATGAATCCTTTGCTTAGTAATTCACCTAACTGCTTTTTCAATTCTAGCATTTCGGTGGGTGCTAACCGATAAGGTGCCTTGGCTATCGGTGTAGTTCCAGGAATTAGATGAATTCTAAATTCTACTTCCCTATCAGGTGGTAATCCAGGTAGTTCTTCTGGGAATACATCCGCGTATTCTGATACTACTGGAATTTCCTTAAGTCCTTTGCCTTTTGTTTTAATGATTACTGAAATCATATACACCACTTCTTGTTTTCTTGAATAACTGGCCAACTTCATTACTGAAATGAATTTCAGTGGCTTTTGTAGGATCGTTGTACGACCTGACTGAGTCGATCAGAAGATTTGTTTATCCGAATCAAAGGCGGAATCAATGACACGGACACTCAATACAATTTAAATGTATCTTGTATTGAATTGATAATATTATAGCACCTGGAGACGATTCGGCAGCACTTCGTTACCGAACACAAGACCCTAATTCCGCTTCAAATGAAACGGCAAGTGCTCCTATATATAGTTGATGTGATTCCTCTTGAAATGATCAAGGCACATTCAAGCGAAATTAACAGTGTTGATTTCGCTTGAAATGGACTTTGGCAGTTTCAAGCGAAATTACCAACAAAACTATATTTCTCACTTTCTAGCGACTTGAGCACTGTTTATCCTATCCTATTACATTATATGACTCGATACAAGACGAAGTCAATAGACATAGTGCACTAACAGACTCCCCCTTGGATGTTGACGAAGTCTTCAGTGTCGAGTCTTTATCATAACACATCTTCAGTCTTGATCGGTCTTCATGCTCTGTCTCTGGCTCTAACATTATCAACCTCTTCAGGCTTCCCCTTTCGTCAAGCTTTCATACTTTAGGGATCGACACCTTGCTTTCCGGTTACAAGCTCCCCCTTGCTTTGAGCTCGTCTTCAGACTCCCCCTTAGACTCAGTTACCGGGATCGTAGTCTGGTACAGTATCTGCAACACTCATACGTTTATAAGTAACATCATTTCAAACTTTCAAATATCCAGGAATTGTAACTTGGCTCACTCAAACTTTCTAAACAAAACACTTTTAAACAAATTTCATAATTTTGGCAGTTTCATGGAATCGAATCGGAAACTAGCTCTATAACAATATAAGCATCCAAATCCCTCACAGTTAATCATCCAAGTCCAAACTAATGACCTTGGAGATATCACAAATTGTTTTTGATTTTTTGTAAAAATTCAAGTCTCAAATTAATGAACTTGTTTTATTTTCTGAAACACAATCAGCATACTTAGATTTTCAAAATTCAGCATCTCAGACATCGATTGTCGAAAATAAAGCAGAATTAAAATCTTTTTGTATTTTCTGAAAATATAAAGCAATAACAAAATATTTACAAACATATTTACAAGCAATATTTTTGTTTGAGTTTGCGTTAGAGGATCATATCAGTTTTTGACAAGTCACAAGTACCGTTGAGCTTAGTTACACATTAAGAATTAAACAATTCACTTAGATTGTCGATATACTGATCCACTTAAATTTTCATACAAATTTCAACTGATTCAGGATACGAATTAGGTGTATTAAGAACTTAAACTCATTCATGTGTCCCACCTCTTGAATATACTCCCGTATCCAGATCCCAATATTCAGTCTTACAGGTGAGTATACCTAGATGATATCTGTAAGGGGTTAAATTCCGAAAACCGTGAGAGCTCAGGTCAGAACTTCCGTTCAGTAGAGAGATGACGGCTTCGACTTTTGGTGTGTCCCATTTAGAGGATCTTTTCTTCAACAGCACATGATTAGCATTTTCAATGTTTCATCATTTTTTATGCTGAGGGCGTTTGCTATATTTCAAGCACGCATAAAGTATTATACGGGGACTAGGCCATTGCTTTCGCAAAATCAGAAGTCCCGGGATAATACCCCAGATATCACTGAGTATAAAGACCTAGTATCTCAGAAAGAGGGGTCCTTCAAACAAGATTTCAGGGGTTACCTATATATCCAAGTAGTGTTCCCCACGAAACAAGCAAGTTTAAATTTAGGTTTATATCCCGAAAAAGTTTACTAAATGTATAAAAACCTATCGGCATATTATCAGTGAGACTGTTTAACGCTATAAAATCTTTACATTTCTTTAGCATACCGTAACTGTCTACTGATGTACTATCATTTCCTCTTTTTACACAAAAACTTAATTTTTGAATTTTATCATGTTTTTGGCTTTTTCAAATTTTCTAATGTTTTTGTATTTTCAAACAATAATACTCCCCCTAAAATGCAAAATCATTTAAAGAAAATTTGACAACCAACACTGATAGCTTTGTCTCGCCATCCATTTTCTGCTTCTCATGCACTGTTTTGCAGAAAATATATCATATAAAGCAGCAATTACCCCCATGATTTACAACACATTGATATTTTACAGCTTGAAAAACCGTTTTTCAATCTTGTGAAATTAATCATGTTTGTTCCGCCGTGAGGGTTTCGGCATATTCAATCAACATACTTTTGAAATTTTAAATTTTTGACAAATAAAAAAAACAAACATATTTTTGGTTTTTCATAATTTTCAATTTTTTAGGGTTTTTGAAATATTGTTTATTTATGTACAAAAACAAACAAACTCCCTGTTCAACCAAACCAGGGTCCAGCAGCCTCCTCTTCCCGTTGTGCCAGGCTGCTCTGAATTCCATTTTCACAATCTTCAGATTTCTTGAGCACCTGTACAATCAGACTACTTGATTACTTAAACAATTTAGCCTAGGTCTGTTGGACCTTAGGCATTTCAACACAATATGTATCATGCAGTTTCGGAAAATCTTTCTCATCAAAGATTTTTTCAACTTTGACTTCAACTTTTTCATCTTTTATCGAAGTAACTTGTTTCTTAACACTCCATGTTTGACCTTTCGGAGTACCTCTTTTATAAAAATGTGAATCTTTTTGAACATTTTGTTTTTGAACAACAACTATTGGTTTCCAAAACTTATTTGGTTTTGTTGCATCGACAGTTGTTTTGCAACTTTGTGTTGTTCTTAATCTGGGTGTGTGAGAACTCCAGATCTGTCTAGATTCAACTTTATTCGGGTTTGATTTCCAAGTTTGATTCGAAGCAAACTTGTTTGTGTTGTACCTCCAAGTTTGTTTTGAGTCAAATCTGGTTGTCCTGAGTTTCACATCCTCAGAATTTTGTTTCTCAACATTTTCAGACTTCTTTTTGTCAACATCCACAGGTTTCAGATTTGGACACTTGCGTGCGAGATGTCCAATTTGATCACACTTAAAACATGTTCTTTTTGAAACATCTTTGACCTGTGGTTGTTGCTTTTTCTTTTGAGCAAAGAACTTTTCATTAGACTGTTGTCCAAATTGAAGTTCTTTTTCTTCTTCAAAACTTTTTCCTTGAACAAAACTCATTTTTTCTTGATAATTCAGCGTTTCATTTCTTTTCCAATTCTGTTTCTTTTTATAACCCAACCCAGCCTTCATGTTTTTCTTCTTGAAACCAGGTTTGTTACAAAAAGTTTTGTGACCTTTACCAACAAACTTTGAAATCTCAGACTTTTCAATCTCAATCATCTTGAAAACTTTGTCAACCTTTTCTGAAATATCGGGAAGACAACATCTAAGAATAATCTGTCTGATCCAATCATTGTATAAACCAATCCCTTTGAATCTTCATTCAAATTTTTCTCAGAATTTTTCAGATATCCATCATGAAAATTACCTTCATTTTCATCCTGTGATTCAGATTTACCTGTATCAACCGACTCTTCTTTCAACACACTTTCAACGACCTTACCTACCACCTCTGAATCACTAGAATCATCAGATTTGGAATAGGTTACGTCAATGTTATCTGGCAATTGATCTACCATGTTGAAAGCTTTTTCAACCTTTTCATCATCATAAAATGCAAACTTTTCCGGTGGTGGAACTTGATGAAACTCTGAGCCAATGCATTTCTTGTTTTGCTCAGACTCACCATCTCCTGGTTTTATATTGAAAATTCTTTCAAGCACATATGACGACGCGTGATAACTTTTTAACTTGTTATTATCCTGTTCTAAATCAGCAATCTGACGCTTAAGTTTAGCAACATCTTCAATGTAAGAATTAACAACTTGTTGCTTTATTTCATAATTTCTCTTAAACGTATCAGTTGTTTCAGAACAATATTTCAATCTTGATTGAACAAGTTTCATTTCACTTTTTACTTTTTGAAATGATTCTTTTGTAATGTGATAAGCCAATTTTATTGAATCACACTCTTTCTTCATTTCTTTACAAACATTTTCTTTTTGAGAACACTCTTCTGTCATTTTCAAAACATTTTCTTTTAAAACTTCATTTTCTTTTTCTAATTGTTTACATTTTTCTGAAAGTTTTTCATCATTATCTTTCAAATTTTTTCTTTTTCTAACATTTCTTTGCATTTATTTTTGAAAACTTCTTCTATTTTTGTGAATTCAAGATCTCTTGTTCTGAACCTTTCATCTTTTTCAGTACAAACACTGCATGTTTTCATGCATTTCTTGCACTGTTCAACGATTTTAATTTGAGTTTCAGAATCAGAATTTACCTCAGTGATTGGCACTTTGGTGTTTTCTGCTACTTCTGCCTGATCAGCTTCTTTCAGCTGCATCTCATCAACAACTTCAATATCAACACCCACATCACCAGCAACCAAATTCTCATTCTTCACTTCTGCCAAACTTTCAATTTTCTTCTCATCTTCTACAACTTGTTGTTCTTCAGTAACAGCTTTCTCAACCTTTTCTACCTTCACATCCTAAGCAATCTTCACATATTCTTCTTTAACTGCTTCGACTTGGACTTCCTCGGCTACCTTCTTCAAATCATTCACCAGATTATCAATATTCTTCTTCATTCTTTCTTCATTCCTCTTCCTCAGATTTGTTGTCATCGCATCTCTGATGATTTTATCTAGCCTTTTTACATATGTTTTGTCTTTTGCAACATTTGAATAATATTCGCCAGATCGAGGAATTACTAAAAGAACATCATTGCGAACTATGTCACTTCTGGGAACAACTGGTTCACCTTCTTTGTTGACGAAACATTCTTGTTTCTTATCCCATCTTTTGTTTCGAACAACATTTTCATATTCTTCCTGCATCTTCTCCATTCTGCATCCAACAATAAAATTTCTCTCTCAGTTTTCTCTCTCAAAATCTCTTCTCGAGTTTTTTCTTTTATCTCAGCTGTGCCTTTTTCTTCTTTGTTTTCCTCTTGAATTTCAGCAACAAAAGCATAATGATCATGCTTTTTAGGTAAAGTTTGATCATCTTCCTTTGTTCTAATTTTGAATCGATAATCAACACGATCTTCTTCTGGAAGAATCTGACTCCAGTCATATCCTTCATCATCATGGAAAACTACACAAGCTCTTGATTTGGGTTTATCTTCAATCATTTTTGGCTCTTCTTTGCTTCGGTGGTAGATTGTCTTTCGGTAGTAATCATCATTGAAAGGACGTTCATTTCCCCCGACTGCAGAATTATTGCATTCTCTTTTGAAATGACCTTTTTGCTTGCATCTGAAGCAGGTCACTTTGGATTTGTCAAATCCAAGCTTCGTTGATGGACCGCCCAATGATTGCTTCCCAGTAATCTCCATGTATCTTTGAGCTCTGCGAATGCAACTTGCCAGACACCAACGGATGTCAATAAGTTCCATCTCTTCCGGATCAATCTGGTCGTAGTCTTCTTTGGTTAATTCGGAGTTTCCAATTTTTCCAGCAACCAGACCTTCATATGATTCCAGAACAGATGCAAGGAAACTCATTTGCTGCTTTGCTGCATTGATGCTCATTGCAGGAGAATTTTTCAACTTAAGAGCAATGTTGCACAATATCTCCTCTGCTTCTGCATGACTTGTTTTTGAAGATGAATGATATCCAGAATTGTAGCTCGATGAAGTTGTTTGTGGTTCTTTCATCTTCTCACCACTGAATGCTGTCTTTGGTGAACTATCAGCTTTCACTGAAGGTAAATTGCCTTTGTAGTACAGACCAACATTCTGATGATGTGATGAACTGCTCATCATGCTTTGCTTTTGCAATTCCAGATCATGACTCTCAATTTTTTCTAACAAAACGTCAAGAGAAATTGGTACATACAAAGCATCATTTTTCAGAATAAAAACAAACGTTTGCCACTGATCAGCTCGTGGTAACGCTTGAATTACTTTGTCAATTATTTCTTCTCTGGTTTTCACAATTTGAAACCTTTCAAGCTCAATTTTTAGATGACAAAAACGTTCTATCATTTTCCTAACAGATTCACCTTTTAAACTATCAAACAAATTGAATTCCTTTTTTAATAACGCAATTTTGTTTTTCTTAATTTGTTTACCCCCCTCAGCTTTCACCTGCAAAGCTTTCCAAACATATTTTGAAGACCCATCATGAATTTACAATGAAAAAATATCATCTCGAACTGATTGTTGGATCAAGGCAATCATCTTCTGTTCATATGAAAATTGCTTTTTGTCTTCCTCTGAAAAACTTTTGATTGGAATTTCTTCATTTTTGTCATCAATAGGTTTATCATACCCAAACTCCAAGCAAAACCAACTTTCATGTGCATACGCTTTAGTCCAGTTAATAAACCTTTCTTTACACCAAACATAATCCTCAATATTATCAAGCTTAGGTGGTTTCGAATAAGTTCCATAAAAGTTGTCATGTTTAATATTGTCTTTGATTGTTTTTGTTATCGCTTTGGGTGTAGCATCTGAAGCTCCCACCGTATCCAAGGTAAACGCGTTGTAGAAAGTATTGAAAAATTCTTCAGCCATGATGAAAATTCTTGAATCAATGTACCTGGAGACAAAAACAATCAAACAAACACAATCAGTTTAAACAATATCAAACAATTTGAAATAAACTGACACTCGGTTGACGAGAAATGATCTTGACGCGAAAAATCCACTTTCAAACGAAATAAGGATCTTCAAGCGAAATCACAAGTTGAAGTGAAATCAGTACTTCAAGCGAAATCACATAGGTGACACTTCAAACGAAATCAGTACTTCAAGCGAAATAAGGACTTTTAAGCGGAATCACTGAACTTTCAAGCAAAATTACTGATTCAAGCGAGACCAGGTGCTAATTTCAAGCAAAATTACGATTTGAAGCGAAATCAGCTAGACTTTTCAAGCGAAATCATAATGTTCGTTCAAGCGGAATTAGGTTTTTGGTCCATTTTTGTCACTTTTAAGCCGTATTTAGGTCTGATTCTCTCAAGGCTTTGTTAAAACACTGTTTCGCATGTACTGTGAAAAATTCAATCCATTTTGTCCGTAAAATCTTGTTCAATTTGAAAAAGGTGTAGAAGTCAGAAAACATATGCAATCAAGCTGAAATCTTCCTCCTAAGCTCTGATACCACTTGTAGGATCGTTGTACGAGCTGACTGAGTTGATCAGAAGAGTTGTTTTTCTGAATCAAAGGCGGAATCAATGACACGGACGCTCAATACAATTTAAATGTCTCTTGTATTGAATTGATAGTATTACAACACCTGGAGACGATTCGGCAGCACTTCGTTACCGAACACAAGACCCTAATTCCGCTTCAAATGAAACGGAAAGTGCTCCTATATATAGTTGATGTGATTCCGCTTGAAATGGTCAAGGCACATTCAAGCGAAATTAATATTGTTGATTTCGCTTGAAATGGACTTTGGCAGTTTCAAGCGAAATTACCAACAAAACTATATTTCTCACTTTCTAGCAACTTGAGCACTGTTTATCCTATCCTATTACATTATATGACTCGATACAAGACGAAGTCAATAGACATAGTGCACTAACAGCTTTCGTGGCTTATCTCCTGTAATTACCACTAATTCTCCTATGGGGGTATGAATTTCTATGAAATTCTTATCACAAAGAATTCGAGTATGGTTGGCTACTAACCAATCCATTCCTAATACAACATCAAATCCAGCTAAATTCATAGGTAACAGGTTTGTAGAGAATTTATGACCTAAAAGTTCTATCTTTCCTTCTCGTAAAACTTTATCTATATGAACAGAATAACCGTCTGCCGTTTCTACCGTAAAAATTTGTCTAAGGTTGGTTAAGGGTAGGTTAAGAGCTTGGCAGAATGAAGTATTTATAAAACTTTGGTTTGCACCAGAGTCAAATAAAAATTTTGCATAAACGTTGTGAACTAGGAACGTACCAGCTATCACGTCAGGAATTAGTTCTGCTTCCTGAGTAGTCAACTGGAAGGCTCTTGCGTTTCTCTTGGTAGCTCCTTCTGCAGGTTTGGTTTTGTTGTAAGCTGGTTTGACCAATTTCGGGCAGTCTGGCCTAAAATGTCTAGCTTCTCCGCAGTTGTAACAGATTGTTGCTTTCTTCTTCCTAAAATCTTCTTCTTGGTGTCCCGGGATTTTGCAGAAATTGCAATACCCTTTGCATCTTCCAAAAGCTTTCTTTTATAGGCATTGCAAAATAGAACAGTGGAAGATTGCCCAGTCCCCTTCTTCTTGAAATTACTACGGTTACCCACACGGAATCCCTGGGTAATCTTTTGGGCCACTTCCTTTTTCCGGTTTTCTTCTCTTGTGCGTACCAGCCCGTCAGTTAAAGTGTGGGCTAATTCTACTGCATCGTCAATAGTGCGTGGTCTCGCAGCTTTAATGATATCACGAATTTCGCCAATCAATCCCCAAATATAGCGGGAAATAAGTACCGGTTCTGGCGAAGCCAGGGTTGGTGCCACTCTCGCATACTCGAAGAATGTCGAAGTATACCCTCGATAATCTACATCCACCATCCGGTGGTTCAGAAATTTATTCGCCATTTGTTCTTTCTCATATTAGGGACATAATTTTCTTTCCATTAACCGCTTAAATTTATCCCAACTCATGGCATAGGCTACCTCGCTTCCCTTGGCTTGAAGTACCGTATTCCACCATTCTAGCGCCCATTCTTTAAAAAGATGTGACGCGTACATGACCTTGTCTTCCTCAGCACACTTACTGATTTTAATCACTGCCTCGGTTTTCTCTAACCAACGCAGTGCAGTCGTCGCCCCTTCGTTGCCTGCAAATTCAACCGGTTTACAGGCAAGAAACTCCTTGTAAGTGCAACCAGGCGTTGCAGCTTTCATTTTCTTAAGGAGTGGGGCTTGCATTCCATCATTGTCGTTATTAGTATGGTTGCCGCCTGTCACACCCCGATATTTCCACGTTTGACCGGTGGGCCCGGTAGGGGAGTATCGTGACGTAGTTGATATCATCATAGACAAACAACACAATATATAAATGCATAGCAGAAGCAAAAGATAAATATATTTCGATCCGAATATAAAGTAATATCAAGTACTACAACGGAAAGTAAAGGATCCACAGGCGGATCAATTAAAAGGAAAAACTGTTCAACAGACTTTGGACGCCTAGAACTTGCAAGATTCCTTATTAACGCCTTGAGCTTCCAGCCAATTACGTTCAGTACCTGTCACTTAACCTTTTTGGAAAATACGTCAGTTTTCACTGGTAAATACACTCAACCGACTCATTTGGAAATGTTTATGAAAATTGGTTTAGGTGCACAAGGCACGAAAATATTTTGACACTTTGATTAAAATGCACAAGGCAAAATTAATCTTTTATACTTGGGACAATTATATTTATAATCTTGTATACAGATTTACATGTTCGTTGTACGTTCAGGGCCCGATGTAGAAACCGAGTCAAAGTTAACAGACACACCACCGTATAGGCCCACAAGAGAGTGGGATACCGTTTCCCTTATGCACTGTCAGGTGTATGCCTACATCCCGTACATAATTCGTGGCCATTTTATAATACAATGATGTCAAGGATATCCGGGACATGGTCATTAACCCCTAAAGGCTTTTATTTCAAACAATACAGATTAAAGCGGTTTACCTCAATAATTTAATCACAATACGACTGAACATTCAATACCCGACCAAGCGGTATTATTATAATACCGTATCCCAAGCCCGTATAGGGAAAATAAGTTAAGAGTATTTACCTGAGCTAGCTCCTGTCTTAAATAGCAAGAATTTAATAACTCAGCCGTATTCACTTAAGTAAGCGTAGGTACAATTTACCGGAAGGCTCTAGTCTGGAATGATGGTATAAATAACCAATTAGAATGCTAACGGGTCTTTAATTAAGCCTAAGCTTAGACCGGTTAGTTTTAAAGAAAGATACGGTTCAAACGCATGATAAGGCGAAGACCGTTTAGAATGTGGTTTTGACCCGGCAAGCTTGTATGCTTGTTTAATATGGGTAACTTAAACACATTCTGTATTTTGAGATGAAAACGATATGGTTTGACCCGTTTCGGCTAAATTATGCAAACTAGTTACATAAGCCGATCCGAACGCGAAAAGTGCGTAACGAGTAACCAAAAGAGTCATATACAAGTTTCCTAAGTTAATATGCCTTTAATATGTTGTGATATCAGTAGGATATCTTCCATTATGCCCAAAACGAGTTTAATCTCAAAAGATGCCCCGTAGGGGTATTTTGGTCACTTTAAAGATTATAAAAGAGGTTAATTAAAATTCTGAGATTCGGGTCCGAATACATCAGTAGAATAACTTATTTTATTAGGTCATATCAGTTGGTAATAGGTCTTATATGCCAAAATGGTTTAAAACCCAAACTATGCGTTTAATACGTTTAAAAAGCCATTTTAAGCGATTTCCGGGTTATACAGGAAATATGAGTTTTCTGATCTGGTTATAAAGTTCAAAATACTTTATTTATTATATAAAATCAGTAGCAACTGGATTGGTGTCAAAATACTACGTAAAACTCATTTTATACACAAAAAGGGTATAATCGGTATTTACCGAATTAAGGCGATAGCCTTAGTTTATGATCAGTTTAAAAATAATTAAAAATCTTTAAAAATCTCAAAATATTACATTACATCAGTGGGTAAAAGGTTTGGTCTCAAAAATTGGGTTTAGATAGGCTTTATGCTAATTGCGTCGTTTAATTACTAAAAGGCGTTATAATTACGCTAATGAGCATAACTCCTAATCTAGACCTCCAACTGATGTGAAAATTTAGGGACAACTTTATAAATCAGTAATAAGGATTATTGTCCTTTCACATTTCCAAAATTCTCGTTTTATGGTCAAAAGGGCATATTGGTCAACATTAGGCAATTAACGGAAACGCGTAAACGAATGGGGCAATCAACGAACCAAGCACAGAGGGTTATACCAACATGTAACCTGGTCCTAAAGAAGCCCTAAGACATTTCTAAACCCATCTAATTCGGGTTAGAACTGAAGTCAAAGCAAAAGTCAAAGTTTTGCGACTTTCCGTTCCGAATCGGGTCTAAACAGAAAATTGTCGGATCAAACAATCTTAGATTAGTTCTTATACTTATTACCAAGTCATATGCGTGATAAATAGGTTACATGCTTTCTACATTGCTAATTACATGTTAATTTGCAAATTAAGCTTCTGTTGACTTTTTCTAAACAACTTTGACCCGACATTTGATCTAGTTAGAGTGGGAATCTGAGGGTGCCCGTTTAAGGGTTTATTACCCACATAAATACCGACTTATAACTACCTTCAATTCGACTAATCACTGGACCATTAATGATTAATCGCTAAGTCAACCGTTAATTACGACGGTTTGACTTTTAAGCTAAAACTAAGTAAAAACTCAACTAAGAAAGGTTAAGCATACTTACAGAAGTCCTATGCACTATTAGAGATGACTTGGGTCTGCTTTAGAGCTCCAGAAGTCCTCAAGAATGCAGATGGAGTGGATGATCAAATTGTTGCAACATGAAGGCTTTATATAGTAGTTTTAATCCATTAGATTGTTGACAACTCATGCTACAATGGATCCCTGATCATCAACATGTGTCCCTAAGGGCTAAAAGGCATGTAGGGGTCACCCTTGGATGAGGAAAATCGGTTTTAAGTCGGTTATACGCTCAAAACAGCCAACAGCCAAGTTTTCTGTCGCTGGGCAACCCTTACGGACCGTAAGGGTGGACCTTTATGGTCCGTAAGCTGTTCATCAGGGCCAAAATATTTTCCAACTTTTGCATCTTGGCTCTTGGTCTTTCCAAAGGTCAACCAAACTTTATATATTGCATTATGAGCCCCTCAATTTTAATTATAAGGGCTTCAAGACTTGTGTAAACATTGGCAAGTCCTTGGTTAACTTTGTGCTTACCCAAAAAGTCATAATTTCCAACGTTGACGCTTTAACCTCCCGTATATGAATTTGATCATAACTTTCTCATACGATAACGAAACTTTATGAAATTTTTATCACACATTCTAGTGAGCATAATTAATCGTTACAAAGCTTCGGGTTTGCTAAAATGCCAATCCAGAGGTATACTTTAAACATGTTGACACATTTAACCCATGTAGTTTGTAATCTCTCACTTTCTTTCACAATTAGTTTCCTATGATCCATTATTTATTCGTTTAAGGGTATAAACATCATGTAGGGTTATTGTAAAGTATATTTATCCATTGTTGATGTTTTGAACCCTTATATTCACATACTTTCCTTGTTTGTCAACTTTAGTCCTTCTAGAGTATTCTTTTACACGTTTAAAGTTCATGACACGTGTCAATACTTTATTGGACATGAATTTTCGAGGTGTTACATCCTCACCCCCTTAATAGAAATCTCAACCTTGAGATTTGCTAAAATGCTGGAAGTACTTTTTGTCGCATAATGGACTTAACTTCTATAACATATTTGGAGTCTTTCCAAGCTCCCAAAGTGACCCTTATATTAGGTACATGTATCCTTTTGGAGCTTTTTAACCTGCCGATCCTTAATCGATACAGGATTCTCATCACATCATAAATCTGCATATCATTATGTGATAGTGCTTCTTGACTTATTGGCGAAACACCTCCTTCAGTCACTAGTGTGCAATGTATTGCGAGCTCTGCCAAGCTCCTTAAATAGGTTTTAGCTTATAAGCTACTTGATCTTGATACATTCGATTTCTTTCGAATGGTTCTATATATTCAGAGTTTAACTAGCCTGAAAATTTAACAATTTGGCACACCCTTCCTGGGTGATATCCTTTGTTGAACCCTATTCCTTAACAAGAATTTAGGAAGGTTGCTACTTTCCATTAATCCTTGATTTTTTTCTGCCGAATACTGGCATCTTACAGATGATTATGAATTTGCGTGATCTTATTTGTTGTTTCCAATGCAACTTTCAGATCCTGATAATTGAACTTACCAATCTATTGTCCTAACAATAGATGTTTAACATTCCATCTATACAAGGTCTCCAAGGGAGCAGCCTTGATGCTTATATAACAACTATTATAGAAAAGCTTACCTTAAGGTGAGATGGTTATTCTAACCATTGCTCACAACTAATCTTAGGGAGTAGCTAATCCTTACAGTTAGTTGAACAAATCGACGATCCTGGGCAGCTGATGGCGATTCTTAATTGTTGCCTAAATAGGGTTGCGGTAATCAATGCATAAGCAAGATGAACCGTCTTTCTTATTTACTAAAAATCGGAGTTATTAGAACTTTGAATTTTGGCTTTATGAAACCTTCTCTAAAAACTTATCGATTTGGCTCTTAGTTCTTCCTAGTCCATTGGTACTAACAGATATAAGGCTTTTACAATAACTGCAGCCCTAAGCGGGATGTTTGTCCTAACATCCTCTTGCCTCTCAGGAGGTAAACATGGTAATTCTTATAAAGAAGATAATTATGACACACAGAGATGTCAGAGATGTCCGTATTCTTAGGCTTTGGTTCATCTATCGATGTCGGTGTCAGATAAATGACACATTCTCTTTACAAATGCAAGGATGCCCTAAGTAGAGATACTTATACGGACATTTTTATATTGGATATCTTCTTTGAATACTACTAGTCTACTTTAGTACAATATGACCATTGGGATATCTCAGGGGTTCCATGCATTAAACCTCCATACTGATTAGGCATGGAAGTAATCTATGGGACACGCTAGGATACGCCACTCCTCATATGGTACTTTTATAAAACAAAGTTTGGCATTCGCAGGCGATAGAAAACAATGAGAAAATAATAAAATAAAATAAAGTAATATATATTGTCGTACTCTTTTTGGGGAAGAGTACTCTAGATTGTTATGAAAGGATCCTTTGGACAGAGAGTCAAAGACTACAGCCGTCATCTATTTGGAAGATAATTTATTTTGCCACAAATGCTAGTCGATGGACATCATTCTGACTAACTGGATGATTGTGAGCTTCAGAGGAGTCAGCCGTGGTGAAGCTTTGAAGGCTACTAACCAAGTAGTAACAATTTGTTTAATTATATAGCGAATTGTCGAACTTGACGATTAAATAGCCTTGGTGTAATTCAACCATATAGACCAATAGATAGTATTAAATTTATTTGATTATGCTTGGCCCAGGTTTTTAGATAAACCATCTTTGGCGTTTAAACGGAATATAATGCTTCATATTTATTAGACAGGGGACATAAGTCATGACCGTCAATGTCGTACCGGCGTTTTATATAGCATAAGGGCTTGTCCCAAGGACTTTTTTGATGGCACAGAGGCCTTGTCACCAGCACTACTAGAAAACTGCTGCTATTCCCACGTCAATTTCCGTGGGAAATCCGTGGGTAACGGCGTTTACTCACGGATTTCCCACGGAAATGGGCTGTGGGAATTATGCTCGTGGGTAATTTTTTTCTGACGCATTTCCTACGGATTCTCCTACTCATTTCCCACACAAATGTTTCGTTAGAATTCTCCCACTTATTTCTCACGGAATTAATTTTATTAACTTTCCGACGCATTTCCCACGGAATATTTATTTTTTTAAAATTTGTGTTTAAATCAATTATATTTATATTTATTATATATATTTTAATTTTCTTACACAATTCCTACGGAAATTTTAAAACATAATCAATGATTCCTTTGGATCGGAAAATTTCATAATTCATTATCTTGGCAAGAAGTTATGAAATAAAACTATCCTTTCATGTATACATCTTTGCCCGTAGGTATACATCCCCTTGGATGTTTTGATGTGTTCATCAAGTTCAACGTTTATTAGCCATGATTCCTCTTGATCATTTACGCTAAAATAAGGGGTTTGGAAAAATTTCCTAATATAAAGATGACAAGTGCAATTTTATCGCTTCACTGTTGCCAGGAGTGTTAACATATTTATAATGTTACAAGGATTTGAATCCTTTGAATAGGTTCTACCATCTTGGCCTCGTCTGGAATGACATATAGGCTAGGTCGTACCTTTAAGATTCTTTTTAATATATATATTGGCAGGGAAGGAAGGATATTTATTTTATTCAGGATTTTTATCATAAATCCTAATTTACAAGTTAATAATAGCACAAATGGCCTAGTCGCGTAGACAAGTTTAATTTATAAGCCGTGATTTCAAAGAATCGAGGCATTAAGGTTTGAATCAAAGTTCATTACCTTTTCTTGACAGGGAGTTGTAGGCTACCACTGTCTTTAGTCTTAGAGGACATTAACTATAGCCCGTAGGCACTTCCCTTCTAAGGGATGTTTATAATATGATCATCTTATAGGATGATATAAGCCATGATTTCAGAGAATCGAGGCATTAAGGTTTGAATCAAAGTTCATTACATTTTCTTGACAGGGAGTTGTAGGCTACCACTGTCTTTAGTCTCAGAGGACATTAACTATAGCCCGTAGGCACTTCCCTTCTAAGGGATGTTTATAATATGATCATCTTATAGGATGATATAAGCCATGATTTCATAGAATCGATGCATTAAGGTTTGAATCAAAGTTCATTACCTTTTCTTGACAGGGAGTTGTAGGCTACCACTGTCTTTAGTCTCAGAGGACATTAACTATAGCCCGTAGGCACTTCCCTTCTAAGGGATGTTTATGATATGATCATCTTATAGGATGATATAAGCCATGATTTCAGAGAATCGAGGCATTAAGGTTTGAATCAAAGTTCATTACCTTTTCTTGACAGGGAGTTGTAGGCTACCACTGTCTTTAGTCTCAGAGGACGTTAGTTATAGCCCGTAGGCACTTCATCCTTATGGGATGATTATAAAAATAAGGGAAATTGGAGTAATCTTATTTAAGGATGACTCATGCGATTTTATCGAACCACGTCTGCCAGGAATGTTAACATGTTACATAAGTTAACAAGGGTTTGAATCTCTTGAATAGGTTCTACCATCTTGGCCTTGTCTGTAGTGACATTTAGGCTAGGTTTTACCTTTAAGATTCTTTTTAATATTTAACTCAGAACAATCCTAAATTAAGGTGTTAACAAGGATCTGAATCTAATTGAGGAACTACCATCTTGGCCCTGTCTCAAAATAACACGTGGCTAGGTCTTGTCCTTTTTAGATTTTGCCATTTTATTATAATGGTAGATCATATAAAAGGGATGTTATTTTCCATTTATTTCATATTTCATGTTTAGAATGAAAACTTAAATTTAATCAATCCACTATAGACTGAAAGATAAATATGTCCTTATAAGGACTTGAAAGGAATAATGTGTCCTCGAAGGAATAATGTGTCCTCGAAGGGACTGAAAGATAAATATGTCCTTATAAGGACTATTAAGGAAACGATCATCAGCAAGAGGAGTTTCTCCTTCTTTTTATTTCTGAATGTTCTCTCCCTGGATGCTCGTTTCATTCTAGCCGCGGTACGAAGCTCAGCATTTCAAGGCTCCGGATGTGGAGAATTTCTATTACAGCTTCTTCGCTTGGCGACGTATATATAAAAATTTGGAAGCAAAATTTTCCAGATTAGGATTGAGAGTTTCCTATGTTAAGTCTAGACTCAGAAGGTCAAGGAATGTGCTACTGTGTCATTGAGATTAGACACATAAGGCTAATGTTTAATTCACTCAATGTTGGCTCTGATACCAACCTGTCACACCTCGATATTTCCACGTTTGACCGGTGGGCACGGTAGGGGAGTATCGTGACGTAGTTGATATCATCATAGACAAACAACACAATATATAAATGCACAACGGAAGCAAAAGATAAATATATTACGATCCGAATATAAAGTAATATCAAGTATTACTACGGAAAGTAAAGGATCCACAGGCGGATCAATTAAAAGGAAAAACTGTTCAACAGACTTTGGACGCCTAGAACTTGCAAGATTCCTTATTAACGCCCTGAGCTTCCAGCCAATTACGTTCAGTACCTGTCACTTAACCTTTTGGAAAATACGTTAGTTTTCACTGGTAAATACACTCAACCGACTCATTTGGAAATGTTTATGAAAATTGGTTTAGGTGCACAAGGCACGGAAATATTTTGACACTTTGATTAAAATGCACAAGGCAAAATTAATCTTTTATACTTGGGACAATTATATTTATAATCTTGTATACAGATTTACATGTTCGTTGTATGTTCAGGGCCCGATGTAGAAACCGAGTCAAAGTTAACAGACACACCACAGTATAGGCCCACAACAGAGTGGGATACCGTTTCCCTTATGCACTGTCAGGTGTATGCCTACATCCCGTACATAAGTCGTGGCCATTTTATAATACAATGATGTCAAGGATATCCGGGACATGGTCATTAACCCCTAAAGGCTTTTATTTCAAACAATACAGATTAAAGCGGGTTACCTCAATAATTTAATCACAATACGACTAAACATTCAATACCCGACCAAGCGGTATTATTATAATACCGTATCCCAAGCCCGTATAGGGAAAATAAGTTAAGAGTATTTACCTGAGCTAGCTCCTTTCTTAAATAGCAAGAATTTAATAACTCAGCCGTATTCACTTAAGTAAGCGTAGGTACAATTTACCGGAAGGCTCTAGTCTGGAATGATGGTATAAATAACCAATTAGAATGCTAACGGGTCTTTAATGTAGCCTAAGCTTAGACCGGTTAGTTTTAAAGAAAGATACGGTTCAAACGCATGATAAGGCGAAGACCGGTTTAGAATGTGGTTTTGACCCGGCAAGCTTGTATGCTTGTTTAATATGGGTAACTTAAACACATTCTGGATTTTGAGATGAAAACGATATGGTTTGACCTATTTCGGCTAAATTATGCAAACTAGTTACAAAAGCCGATCCGAACGCGAAAAGTGCGTAACGAGTAACCAAAAGAGTCATATACAGGTTTCCTAAGTTAATATGTCTTTAATATGTTGTGATATCAGTAGGATATCTTCCATTATGCCTAAAACGAGTTTAATCTCAAAATAAGCCCCGTAGGGGTATTTTGGTCATTTTAAAGGTTATAAAAGAGGTTAATTAAAATTCTGAGATTCGGGTCCGAATACATCAGTAGAATAACTTATTTTATTAGGTCATATCAGTTGGTAATAGGTCTTATATGCCAAAATGGTTTCAAACCCAAACTATGCGTTTAATACGCTTAAAATGCCATTTTAAGCGATTTCCGGGTTATACAGGAAATCTGAGTTTTCTGATCAGGTTATAAAGTTCAAAATACTTTATTTCTTATATAAAATCAGTAGCAATTGGATTGGTGTCAAAATACTACGTAAAACTCATTTTTTACACAAAAAGGGTATAATCGGTATTTACAGAATTAAGGCGATAGCCTTAGTTTATGATCAGTTTAAAAATAATTAAAAATCTTTAAAAATCTCAAAATATTACATTACATCAGTGGGTAAAAGGTTTGGTGTCAAAAATTGGGTTTAGATAGGCTTTATGCTAATTGCGCCGTTTAATTACTAAAAGGCGTTATAATTACGCTAATGAGCATAACTCCTAATCTAGACTTCCAACTGATGTGAAAATTTAGGGACAACTTTATAAATCAGTAATAAGGATTATTGTCCTTTCACATTTCCAAAATTCTCGTTTTATGGTCAAAAGGGCATATTGGTCAACATTAGGCAATTAACGGAAACGCGTAAACGAATGGGGCAATCAACGAACCAAGCACAGAGGGTTATACCAACATGTAACCTGGTCCTAAAGAAGCCCTAAGACATTTCTAAACCTATCTAATTTGGGTCAGAACTGAAGTCAAAGCAAAAGTCAAAGTTTTGCGACTTTCCGTTCCGAACCGGGTCTAAACAGAAAATTGCCGGATCAAACAAGCTTAGATCAGTTCTTATACTTATTACCAATTTATATGAGTGATAAAATAGGTTACACGCCTTCTACATTGCTAATTACATGTTAATTTGCAAATTAAGCTTATGTTGACTTTTTCTAAACAACTTTGACCCGACATTTGATCTAGTTAGAGTGGGAATCTGAGGGTGCCCTGTTAAGGGTTTATTACCCACATAAATACCAACTTATAACTACCTTCAATTCGACTAATCACTGGACCATTAATGATTAATCGCTAAGTCAACCGTTAATTACGACGGTTTGACTTTTAAGCTAAAACTAAGTAAAAACTCAACTAAGAAAGGTTAAGCATACTTACAGAAGTCCTATGCACTATTAGAGATGACTTGGGTCTGCTTTGGAGCTCCAGAAGTCCTCAAGAATGCAGATGGAGTGGATGATCAAATTGTTGCAACATGAAGGCTTTATATAGTGGTTTTAATTCATTAGATTGTTCACAACTCATGCTACAATGGATCCCTGATCATCAACATGTGTCCCTATGGGCTAAAAGGCATGTAGGGGTCGCCCTTGGATGAGGAAAATCGGTTTTAAGTCGGTTATACGCTCAAAACAGCCAACACCAAGTTTTCTGTCGCTGGGCAACCCTTACGGACCGTAAGGGTGGACCTTTATGGTCCGTAAGCTGTTCATCAGGGCCAAAAGATTTTCCAACTTTTGCATCTTGGATCTTGGTCTTTCCAAAGGTCAACTAAACTTTATATATTGCATTATGAGCCCCTCAATTTTACTTATAAGGGCTTCAAGACTTGTGTAAACATTGGCAAGTCCTTGGTTAACTTTGTGCTTACCCGAAAAGTCATAATTTCCAACGTTGACGCTTTAACCCCCCGTATACGAATTTGATCATAACTTTCTCATACGATAACGAAACTTTATGAAATTTTTATCACACATTCTAGTGAGCATAATTAATCGTTACAAAGCTTCGGGTTTGCTAAAATGCCACTCAGAGGTATACTTTAAACATGTTGACACATTTAACCCCTGTAGTTTGTAATCTCTCACTTTCTTTCACAATTAGTTTCATATGATCCATGATATATTCGTTTAAGGGTATAAACATCATGTAGGGTTATTGTAAAGTATATTTATCCATTGTTGACATTTTGAACCCTTATATTCACATACTTTCCTTGTTTGTCAACTTTAGTCCCTCTAGAGTATTGTTTTACACGTTTAAAGTTCATGACACGTGTCAATACTTTATTGGACATGAATTTTCGAGGTGTTACACCGCCTCCGTTTACACTATTACTGAAATTGTCACCGTGTGTACGTTTGCTAGGAATAATTTGTTGAGGTTCAACTGGATTTCGGGCAGCAGCAAGGATTGCTGGAATAGCATTGGCTATTCCCTGAGCAACGATATTCTCGATATCTTGCCTATTCAGAAATTGATCTTCATGGTTTTGCTCAGATTGATTCACTTCATTAATGGGTTCATTACCAGCGTGTGCCATCTGGTAATTAATTTATATAAGTAATTAGCATAAAATAATTAATAACTAAACATAATAAAATAATTGCACATAATCACGTTAACAAGTATAACCAAAATTGTCGATCTTTCGACACTCGATATTTTATATATTATAATAGGCATCCGTATACACTGGTTATCTTACAAAAGTTTTATTTTTAAGTTATTACACATACTTATATTTTTATGATTATATTATTATTAAACACACATTCCTACAACCACATACTATCCCATCAGCTGGCTTTTCAGAAACGACGTTCTCTTTCGTCTTACTTTCACGAGATTCTTTCTCCTACTTCCCTAATTCGATTCCCTGGATCAATCAGCTCCTCTCCATAATGACGGAGTTCCGCCAAGTTTTCCGTGCTCATCGGTGGATGTAGTGGAGGCTCCGGGTCGAACTGAGGGAAAAAGGTATTAGGGTTATTTAGGAGATTTTGAAACTGCCGGTCGGTGGTCCACCACTCTTCTAGTTCTGCTAGTAGAGGTTAGGAGTGGATAATAGGACCTGGGATTTCAGGCTCTAGGTCAACTGGGAGTGGTGCTTCCACTGGGTAATTAAAAAGGTTTTCACCGTCAAGTCCGATGAGGTCACTAAGTGCCAGTTTATGATCCAGCTCTTCCCAGGGTGGTATTTCCTGATCTTGCCTGGAACTTTCTCCAATCTCTATTTCCTTGCCTTTACCTTTGGGATCCTCCGTCTTTATAACTTTCCGTGTCGCTGGTTTCCTCCTGCGTACACGCCTCCAGCCCACAATTCTTCTTCTCTTCTTTGGCTTTGCTTTCTCCAGAGGTTGGGTTTGAAATTCCATAGGTTCCTCAACGTCGGCACAATAACCGGTAAAGTCTCTAGAAACTTCCACATTAACAGTATAGAGATTGAGATTCTGAAGAGCTTCAGACAATTCATTCATGTTGTTTAGCAGATATAGGTAATCAGAAAGTTTGTAACTTGAATTTTAACATAATCACAAATAGGTAATCAGAAAAATTAAGTATATATGAAATATTGTGATTTATATATATATATATTACAAATTACAACTGAAATTCGAAATATACTAGGGATAATTTATTTTAGTCTATCTTTTCTTACTAAGTTATTTATCTAATGGCAAGTTTCTTTAAAGTTTCTGGCTTATGGATGATATGGGTGCTAGTACTTGGGTCAGGGTGTTGGCAGTTAAAGGTTAACATTTACTGCTGTAGTAGCTAACATATAGAGATTTGCCCATTGTTCGTCTAATTCATCTTCCCATGGTGGTTTAGTGCCTATTTCCTGAGTTTCCTTATTGATCATCACTCCTTTTGGTTGTGACTTCTTTAATTTCTCTTGACTTTTTCTAATAATACAATTTCTTTTCTTAGGGGTAAGTGGTTTCTCAAACCGTGCCTTACAAACAAATATTCCTTCCTCAGTATTTGCTGAGAATCTTGAGGAATTTGATTGCAATGAAGTTCCCTTATCTTTTGGTGAACTATCTAATTGACGATAGATGTCCGAGATTCTTTGCTTACCCATACTGTAACTAACAAATAGTCAGTTAAAAACACATAGTCACAAAATGGTAATCAGGAAAAATTAAGTATTTTTAAATACTTAATTGGCTTAAATCAGTGGCTCTGATACCACCTTTTTTTGTCACGGCCCCCGTCCCGGTTTGACCCGGTCCTGGAGCCACGGGACAGAAACCCGTGGTATTTATTAATTGAGTTGACAGCGGAAGATTTTAAAGGATCTTTTTAAAACTTGAAATGCCCGATAATTTTATTTAATAATTCGGGATAAACCCCGTAATTTACAATAGAGGAATTTCACGAGGAAATTCCCTAATTTACAAAACATGTTTATTTATTTTAACTGAGCCACCTCTTCAAGCTTGTTAGTGCTCCGTAGCACGTTTTCCTTGATTCACAGCAGGTCGCCTGAAACATGTTTTAAAAATATTTTATCAGCGGGGAAATACTGGCGAGTCATTCAAATTTGATAAAACGACACATAGTTATAAATTACAGCATAAGAGCGATTATAATGGCTTCTATCTTAATTTTATCTGGCGCCGTGTCACCTCCTGGTGACGATGGTCATACCACTATTGGGTCCTTTCACCCAAGTAGTGATGATTATCACTGTTAGGATTTATTAGCCTAACCGTGAGAAATTAGTAATGTGCACAATACCCCACTAGCCAGTGATTAAAAGATAACCACAACTTAATCCCTGTAATTATAATTTTTGAAAATGATTGGAGTATTGTAAAAAACGAGAATGACTCACATTGCAGATTTAAACGGGCAGAGTTTAGCCTACTGATTAGCCTTGTAACCTAATTTAAATAACAATGCACACGAACTAGGTCAGTAACTAATACAGCATTTACGATAACTAACGAGATTAAAACCCTCACAACGAATGACAAAGTGCAACACTTAAACATCCATCGAATTCACGACGAATGACAAAGTATAGCCCTAATTTGGGCAGCACTTAAACATCCATTGGATAGTTTTCAATCGATCGGACATTGAATCGTAGCAGCGATCGAGTTAATGCATTGTATCGTAGCAGTGCCTCACTACCTTAATTTTCGAAATTGACCAGTGCATCTTCGTTTTTTTGTGAAAAGATTTCGACACCACTGAACTGCTCATGCCCTGATCTATTTATAGCTGATTTTTGGGGTTTACGTGGCCCGTGTAAACCCTCACTTGATATTTACGCGGCCCGCGAGGGGGTCTAGTCTACGTGTAGGCTTGCTGGGTCACGAGTAGGTGTGCCAGGTGGACAACGCGTGGCCCGGATGCTTATCCAGTCAACTTTTAAGTTAACGCGGCTCGCGTAAGGGCCCTCCTGTGCTTTACGCGGCCCGCGAGAGGACCAAAATATGATTTTCTTGATTTTTGATATGGATTAGGGTTTCAGGGGTCCGGGTTTTCACTTACGAGTCGGTTTGGGACATTTTTGAAGGTCCTTACAGCCGGGCTTCTGTTCAGGCTATAAATAGGGGTGCTTGGCTCACTTCAAAGGCATCCCTTGGAAAACCACCTCTCTCTCACTTTGCCACCACTACAACACCCACATCCACCACCATCATCCATCATCCACCTTAGAGTGTGTGTAGTAGTCTCGGGATCCAAGATTGATCGTAAGAGTTCTTGTCAATGAAAGGCCATGCTTGGCTAAGTCTCTTACATCACTTGGTGAAAACAAGCATTTAATGTATTACTTTTGATTTTTAATCTTTTCGCACTTTTTATTTGGTTTTGTATTAATGACTTTAGTCACTAGTTTCTTATGTTGAAGGTGAAACTTCTTTATCATTTGTCCGTGGTGTCTTAGCATTACTTTACTGTCTATATAAAGTAAAAGATTTTCACCATTCATATCTCTACGGTCTATATAGAGATATCTTGGCTACCTGGTCGGGGGTTGAGGGAATGGTTTAGTAAGGTTCTTACCTTGTTCAGTGTATAGATCCTGCAAGGACCTGGGTCAAGCTTACTAGGACCTCCTTCAATACCCACTGGTATTGGATGGCGGTGGTGCGAATGGCTTGATCCCATCATATGTAAACTATTATTAATACATTAAACCGGCTATTTGAGATTGTATCCCTGCTGACTTAAACCACTTAGCCGAGGGTAACGTCGCCTTCAAAAGAGGGGCCTACCACTTTTCGCATTAATAACTTAATTAATTATCTTTCAATATTCCGACCCTTTGGGATTGTATCCTTGCTGACTCAAACCACTGGGTTGAGGGTAACGTCACCTTGAAAAGAGGGGCCTACTACTATAACTAAGATAATCTCTTAAAAAGTGCAAAAGTCCGGAAATCATCAAAGGATACATTAAAGGCGAGTCGGATCCAAGTGATTCGTCTTCCCTATCTATTTTTATTTTTATTTTTATTTTAAGCATTTTTAGTTTTTATTTTTCATGTTTAAAACCTTTTCCAAAAATATTAGATTGATTAGACGTTGAGGATAAACTAGTATTAAAAGCTCTTGTGTTCGTGGACGACCTCGGTCTTACCAACGCTATACTACGCTCACGATGGGTGCACTAGCCCATGTGTATGTTTAGTGTTAGTAGAATATCGTGTTTTATCAATTTAAAACTTGGCTAATGCTTAAAATGTGCTTAAATATCAATAAAATGATAACACACCTAACGCACACCAAGTTTTTGGCGTCGTTGCTGGTGACACAAGAATTTTAAGAATGCTTAAAATCGACAGCCTTGTAGGATCGTATACGGACCTGAACAAGTCTATCAGAAGAGCTTTTACTAATTTGAACGGCGAAAACAGACAAATCAGATTCAATTCAGCGATAATACACTTTAAACTGTTGCTTCTATTGATTTGAATGACGTTTACAATCGAGTCAACACTTCGGCAGCACTTCGTGGCTCACCGGAATACAACACCTAGAACTCTCTTGTGATTTCGCCCCTAATGACACTATATATAGTGTCTCTAATTCCGCCCGAAATGACATCGACTTATAAGAGCGGAATCACCTTTTGAGATTCCGGGCGGAATCAGATATACATGCAGATAGGAGCGAAATCAGCTACTATATTACATGTATTCTATTTTGTCTCATATGTAGCATTCAATTTCGAATATCAATTCCATGTAATGATGACTTCACCATTATGATGTCATCATGAAAGATGATGACATCATCTTCTTTCAGATCCGTAACGTGACTGAGACTCGACATAAGACGAAGACGACAGATGTATGCACTAACAGACTCCCCCTCAGATGTTGACGAGTCTTAAGTGGCGAGTCTTCACATCTTCAGACTTTACCAGTCCTCTCGAACTCTTTGAAATATCTGACGCTGTAAGTATCCTCAAGTCTCCTCTCTTCTCTTTTTCCTCAGCATCAATATATTCCTTCCTTTAGGTGTCTTCAGACTCCCCCTTTCGATATGATGGGATCGCAGTCTGGCATGTTGAAATCACAGATTCATCAGGTATTGGAACCTGACTCTTCTTCAAACCTGTACATTCTCTACCACAAACATAAGTTTTCTAATATTAAACTTTAACACACTCAGACACCACTTGTAAATATCACAAAAATGATCTAACATTTAGTCTCTGATGAACCACTTGAAAAAGTATCAACTTCAAAACTTCTGATGACCACTTGTAACAATACTTAAAATTCTTTCACACACTCCCAAACCAGTTCGTCAAGTTTAGCACTTGGAATTTTGAAAATCAGCTCTTCAACACCAGTTGTCGAAAATCTTTTTGGAATTTTATCAAAATTTTATGCTAAAACACACCGAAAATCTTTTTGGAATTTGTGAATAGAATGAAATGCAGTAAAGAAATATTTACATACAATATTTTTGTGAGTTTGCGTTAGAGGATCATATCAGTTTATGAGACAAATCACTAACACCGTTAAGTTTCATTTCATTTTAAGTTCTAAACGATTCACTTAGATTGTCAGTATACTGGTCCACTTAAATTCTCACACAAAGTTCAACTGCTTCGAGATACGAAATTAATGTCTTAAGCACTTAAACTTAATCGCGTGTCTCACCTCAGAATATACTCCCGTATCCAGATCCCAATATTCAGTCTTACAGGTGAGTATACCACAGATGATATCTGTAAAGGGGTTAAATTGCGAGGGCCGTGACAGCTCAGGTCGATACTTCCGTATACGCAGAGAGATGACGACTTCGACTTTTGGTGTGTCCCCTTTAGAGGATCTTTTGTTACAACAACAATGACTATCAATTTTATTGTTTCATCAATTTGCTGAGGGCGGCACTATGTTTCAAGCAAGCGGAAAGTATTCTCCTGGGAATAGGCCATTGCTTCCGCAAAATCAGAAGTCCCGGGATAATACCCCAGATATCACTGAGTATAAAGACCTAGTATCTCAGAAAGAGGGACCTTTCAAACAAGATTTCGGGGGTTACCCATATATCCGAGAGATGTTTCCCCACGATATAAGCAAGTTTGAATTTAGGTTTATATCTCGTCACAATCTACTAAATGTGCAAAAACCTACTGGCACATCATCAGTGAGACCGTTTATCACATTTGACTTTCCAATTCTTTAGCATGTTGTGATAGTCCACTGATGTACTATCATTTCCTCTTCTTTGACAACAAAACTCATTTTTCATTTTATCATGTTTTTGGCTTTTTCAAATTTTCAAATGTTTTTGGATTTTCTGAAAAATTTTACTCCCCCTAAAATGCAAACACATTTTAGAAAATTTGAAAATAAACTGTACAAACAACGTGACAACTGATATCAAATTGCTTCAAATCGCCATCCACTTGGCATAAAAAATCAGAACTCCCCCTTTCAACAAACTATTTTCTCATTTAGATTTCAAAACACTTAAGTTTGTTTTAATCAAAATGATTTTTCCGGAAAATAAGTTTGTTTTTACCACTTGTAGGGGCATGGTTCATCATATTGTCTTTCAACCACTTGTATGAAGATTACATCAAGTTCAAATTAATGACCTTGAGTAATCACTATGTCAGAACAAACCTCTGTATCACTATTACGATGAACTTATCAAAGTAAATTTCAAGATAAATGCCGATACCTACTCCACACTTACCAACCTGGGAGTTCCGGCATAGTCCTTCACCTGTATACATTTAAACAATCTTTAAAAATTTCACAAAAACAGACTTAACAAGAATGATGCCGATTCCTGATCCACGATTACAAACTTGGGATCTCCGGCAAGTCCAGAGACTTACTGTTCATAGTATGAGCCATCCCACTCACAAACCAGGGATGGTTCAACTTTATCTTTCTTCGTCTTCTTCTCATAAAACTCTTTAACCCCTTTGACTTTTCGATCAATCATTTTTCCAAAAATATGTTTCACTGTGGAATTAAAGGCCTTTTCAACATCGAAAACCTTTTTATCATCATAAAATTGGTTTGAAATCTCAACTTTACCAATTTTCTTTTTATAGTTTTCAGTCCGAAGTGATGGAAAATTTTCATCATCCACAGTCAGAACTGATTTTTCTCCTTTTACCTCAACCTGTGGCACATCTGATTTTGTGGAATCAGATTCATCGCCAGAAGATAGCTCCTCTGATTTCGACCTATCAGAATCATAGCTAGAGCTACCACCAGACCCTTTAATAACCCATTTCTGGTTGTCAGATTGAGCTCTTTTCTTGTAAAACTTGTTTGAACATTCACCAATTTCAAATTGTGAATTTTTAAACAATTGAGTTCTGTCAATTGGTGGTTCAAACTCAACCACTTTTTCTTTTAGTTTTCGTGATACTCCCTGTTTGATTGTATTGCCTTTGAACACTCTCTGGCAATATGTCCAACTTTGTTGCATTGGAAACAAGTTCTCGTATCTTTCTTCTGCTCAGCCATCTTCTTCATGTCATCTTGCTTCTTTGCAAGGAACTCACTATTTGACTGTCTCCATAATTCTTTCTTTTCTTCCTCTTCAGAGCTAGTTCCTGAAACAAATGTCATTTTTGCTTTAAAATCACGAACATATTTTTCATTTTTCTGTTGGAGTAAAACCAAGACCTTTCTTTTTGAAATTACGGTTAGGGTTTGATTTCCTGTGAAAACCAGAACCAGAACTGTAACCTTTTTTCTTGTTTAATCTTTGTTGTACTCTTGAGGTGTAAGGTTTAGGTTTACCATTAAGATTTAAATCATTTATTTCAGAAATATTAATTTCTGTTAGTTTGAAAACCTTTTTGATCAATTCAGTTTTGACACCTCTTATTGGAAATTCCTCATCAGAATATAATTTGTCGGAATCATTCAATGTGTATGCAACTTTGAATGTATCGTCACTCAAATTAGATTTTGATAAAAGGAATTCTTTGTTGTAAACCCTTTTGCCCTGTTTGTCGGATTGACTCGGATTGCTGGACTCAGACTTTGACTCCGACATAGACTCTGACTTTGACTCCTCTGTTTCATCTTTATCCAACACCTGATCGACCACCTTTTTTATTAACTTGGACTCATGATCAGTGTCAGATGATGTAAACATCACATCAATATTTTCTGGCAAGTTAACTGCCGACTCCGATTCCCACTGTAAATTTGTTGCCTTTTCGACTCTTTCTGAATTTGGATTTCTTAGAGAATATCCATTTTCAAGCGGGGGTGGACACTTGTTATAACCGAAACTTTGTTTCTTACCAGAATCATTCAATTTAGTATCCTTCTTCTTTTCTTTCTTCAGTTCAGGAGTCTTTTCATCAGAAATTTTCTGTTCTTCAGTTACCTCATCTTCTTCAAATGCCTTCAATCCTTCAGCAGTTGGATAGATCCTGTCAATGACATAAGAAGTACATGAGTAACTTTTCAACAATCGGTTTACTCTTTCAGTCTCAATTCTTTGTGTCTCCAGCTTTTGTTCAAGCACAGCACACTTCTCGATGTAGTTGTTCATAACTTTCTGCTTTATCATGAAAGCTCCTTGAAGTGTCTTCATTGCTGTTGCTTGTTCTTCACTTGTTTGATTGTATTGGTTCATTGCTTTGTTTAACACATCATAAGATTCCTTCAAACTATTCAGATTATAAATCAATGTGTTGTTCTGCTTCTTTATAGCTTCACAAGTGTCACATTTCACAGGAATCTTTTTAGCATCAACTTCTTCATCAACTTTGAACTTTGGAACATCTATTTTCTTTTGTCTTTTCACTGGAACAGCTTCATCATCACTACTAACCGGAGTCTTGACCTTTTTCTTTTTAGCTTTTTCATCTTCACTGTCACTCTCTGCCATTGTTTTGAGATGAGCTTCCAAACTTCTTGACCAATATTTACTATCATCATCACTATCCTCTTCAACTCGAGCAACAAAGGCTTTTTGATTTGGAATCTCTTTATCCGAACAATAATCATCCCAGTTAAAATTTGCCCAGCTAAAGCCTTCTGGTAACATTTCATCTTCTTGATTAATCAGGCATGCTTTGTTATCAGCTGAGATATAGTTGTCCCAGTTGAAACCTTCCGTTGACTTTTTGTCATACTGATTCACCACACAAGCTCTCTTTCCAGAGTCTTCAATCACATTCCTTCCATGTGCAGTTTGTGCTTGATGTTGTTGAGATGGTTGCTGAGCAACTTGATGGTAGATGGCTTTTCGGTAGTAATCATTGTTGTTGTTAAAAGGATTCTGAGCTCCACTTGCTTCGCGATTGGTGCACTCCCTCTTGAAGTGACCCTTCTCCCTGCAACGAAAACAAGTGACTTTAGATTTGTCAAAACCTAAAGTAGAAACACCAGCCTCACGAAGATCATCTCTTCCAGTGATTTGCTTGAATTTCTCAGCTCTCCTCAACACGTTGGCCAAGCACCATTTTATGTCCATCAGTTCCATCTCTTCAGCATCGATCTGGTCGTAATCTTCCTTTGTCAGCATTGGATTCCCGATTCGACCTGCAACAAAACTACCATAAGATTCAAGAACAGTTCCCAAAAAAGACATATGGCTTTTTGCTAACTCTTCAGAATATTCCTGATCATTTTTAATGTTCAATACAATGTTGCATTGAAGCTTTTTGCTATTTCTTGTTGTTGAAACGTTCGGATCAAAAGATGGAAATGATGAAAAACTTGTGTTGTTGTTTGATCCTTTTGATGAACTACCAGATGAATCTTTTGCATTGAAAGCAGTTTGGATTTTCGGTGACATGTTAGTGGATTTATCACTGACACCACCTTTGTAATAGAGACTAATGTCTTGTTCACCATCGAAATCTTTCATTCTTGAAACCTTTCTCTGTTCCATCTCCTGAGCTTCAATCTTTTCAATGAACTTGCTGAGTGTTAGACTGCTAAAACCTTTCTTGTTTCTAAGCATCATGAGATATGTGCCCCAAGTCTCGATCAACTCTTCATTATCTTTCTTAATACTCAATCTCTTCATATTAGCTAGCAAATTACAGTATCTTTCTATTATCTGCCTTGTGCTTTCATTTTTTAACCCATGAAACAGATCGAACTCTTTCTTCAAAAGTGATTTCTTGTTTTTGACCATCTCTTGACTTCCATGAAACTTCGATCTTAATTCTTTCCAGATTGAATAAGAAGTTCCATTATGTTGCAATAACACCAAGATGTCTTCTTTCACAGCTTGTTGCAATAAACTCAACATCATTTTCTCATCTTTGTATTTCTTTCTAGCATCAGCACTAAGATCTTTTATCGGAACAACCTCTTCATCATCATTCATCGGTCGAATGTATTTCGTCTCGATACATTCCCAAGCATCTAAGTAATTTGCTTGTACCCAGTTTTCGAACTTTTCTTCCCAACTTTTGTACTCTTCGATGTTCATGAGTTTAGGCGGCTTTTGCATCGTGCCCGTTTCATTTTCCAACATCGTATTCTGTGCAATACTCATCGGGGTAACCGGGGTAGCGAATGCGTTGTAAAAATCCTCGTCCATGTTTTGGATTTTCAAATGAGCTGTATCACCTTGTGAAATACCTGATGATCAAACAAACAAATTATCAGTTTAAACGAATTGAACACGTAAAAATGTGTTGATGAAACTCCAAATCGTGCAAACTGAGTGAAAGAGCCGATAAAAATTTTAAGACTTGTCACATAGGCCGCCTATTCAATTCACATGTGATAACAAGTTGTTTAAATGAAACAAGTAGTGGCCGACAACAGTAATTCATTTTAGAATCCAATTGGGCCGCATATGTATCAAACTCATGATAACTCGTGCTGCTTTATCTTGATCACGTGGGCTGACAAATTGACTTTAAACATATCACATGCTATCTTGGAATTTTAAAAAGACTTTTGATTGTGATGCCAAACCAATATCACATGACACAAAAACTCGTGATTTTCTTGTCCAACTTTTTGACACCAATATCAGATTCACATGCAAAAGCCTGACAACTTTCAATTGTTGTTGAATAAAGATTGGGTCGAAACTTATGTAGTGGATTTATGCAATTCAGATCACATGCAAACTGTTCAATTCACATGCAACTTTCAATTGATAGCACTAAAACCCTTTGGAGCGGAAACACTCGATAACTGTTCTGAGCGGAATCACTGACAACAATTAAGAGCGAAATCAGACTTAACTCAGGAGCGGAATCAACAATCTACTCAAGAGCGGAATCAACAATCTACTCAGGAGCGGAATCAACAAATTACTCAGTAGCGGAATCTAAGTTTATAGCGGAATCAGGACCAAATTTCGAGCTGAATCATTGTGACGTCATCATATCAATCGAGCAATTATGAGCGAAATCACAAAAATAACCAGTTTAGTTTGAATTTGGACATGAAACTTTCAAGGCTTTGTTAACTATCAATTCCGAACACAATGTGAAAATTTGAACCAATTTTAACCGTGAAATGATGTTCAATTTGAAAAGAAGGTGTAGAAAAACAGAAAATGCAGCTGAATTGGCAAGAGCTCTTCTTCCTGAGCTCTGATACCACTTGTAGGATCGTATACGGACCTGAACGAGTCTATCAGAAGAGCTTTTACTGATTTGAACGGCGAAAACAGACAAATCAGATTCAATTCAGCGATAATACACTTTAAACTGTTGCTTCTATTGATTTGAATGACGTTTACAATCGAGTCAACACTTCGGCAGCACTTCGTGGCTCACCGGAATATAACACCTAGAACTCTCTTGTGATTTCGCCCCTAATGACACTATATATAGTGTCTCTAATTCCGCCCGAAATGACATCGACTTATAAGAGCGGAATCACCTTTTGAGATTCCGTGCGGAATCAGATATACATGCAGATAGGAGCGAAATCAGCTACTATATTACATGCATTCTATTTTGTCTCATATGTAACATTCAAATTCGAATATCAATTCCATGTAATGACGACTTAACCATTATGATGTCATCATGAAAGATGATGACATCATCTTCTTTCAGATCCGTAACGAGACTGAGACTCGACATAAGACGAAGACGACAGATGTATGCACTAACAGACTAATTGTTTTTCAAAACCTTTTTAAAACTACGCGCACAATTTTACATTTTTAGGTAGTTTTTGCATTACAGTAGACTGAACACAGGGCCGTGTTCACTGAACACGGGGCCGTGCTGCATAAAAATTAACTGAAGACCCATATACAGAGTCTGAACACGGGGTTGTGCTCACTAAACACGCCCTGTGCAACACAAAACCAGTCACATTTTTTTAAAACGCCTAGATACAGAATCTGAACACGGGGCAGTGCTCACTGAACACGGGGCCGTGCTCAGCCTCTGTTTCCGTTTTTATTTTTGTTTTCTGGTCCCGAGACTCTGTTGTGGTCTGCTGAGTGATTCTTATAGATCAATACTCAGGAGGTTACAACTACCACTATGAGGAGGATGATTATGAAGAAGAGTATTGTACCATTTGTGGTAATCCTCATTCGGTACAATATTGTGACCTCGTTGAACCATCCCCTTCGTAAACATACTATGAGGAGCCTAGGTACAAGCCAACCACTTCATACACATACTATGAAGAGCCAAGGTATGAACCTTCTCCCTCATACTCATATGTTGATGAACCAAGGTATGAGCCTTCGTACTCATACTTTGAAGAGCCAAGTTATGAACCTTCACCTTCATATACTTAATATGAGGAACCATGGCATGAACAACCCACCTTATTTGAGTATTATGAAGAACCAAGTTACAACCCTTATCCATCATATACTTACAATGAGGAACAATGGTATAAACCATCTACCTCATATGAGTATTATGAGGAGCCAAGGATCGAACTTCCGAACTCAAGTGGTGGGGATATTTATTCCGATTGCTTTCACGAACCACCAACTATATCCCCCGTAGCCGAAAAGATAATAGAACACCTTAAAACTATCGAGCACTATATAAAAGAAGCCCGCGCAAGGGAAGAGGAATCCCGCCCAAAGGAAGAGGTAATTTGTACCAAAGAAGTGATAGTTGAAGAGGTAAAAATGTAAGAACAAGTAAGTGAAAAACCGACACATGAACTAAACAATGAAAAAGGTGAGTCCGACAGCATTAATCTATAAAAAGAGTCTAATTTTCAAGAAATTACCCTCTTATCACCTTCTTTCGAAAACCATTGTTTAGTACCAACTCATGCTATGTTTTTAAAAGAGTTAAACACTAACACTAAAATTGACGAAATGGTAAGCATTAAGTTAACAAATGATCAAACTACGCTAATAAAAGATGATCCATTTGAAATTAACATTACACCGGTTCCATGTTTCTTTCAAAATTCCTTTACTAGTAATATTACAATTGATAAATATCTTTGTGTTAATATAATGCCAAACTACATTTTCGAAAAATTAAGTATTGGTGATTTTTCTCCACTTCAAATACCCATTTTTCTATCTAATCGAAAAAAAAATCAATAGGAGTAGTTGAAGATGTGTTAGTCCAAACAAATCAAATGGCAGTCCCTACCAACTTCGTCATCCTTGATGACGCCCCACTCGTGTTGGGATGACCTTTTGTGAAAACCCACGACGCTTTGAAGAATTAGAAGCAAAACAATCTACCCATTCAACTAGGCACATTCAAAAGAAGTGTCGATTTGAGCATTCAATGAAATATCCAATCGGCAATGATGACCCCCTAATCGAAGATGAAGATGAGCCACCCGATACGGAAGAAGAAATCGACCACTTTGTTGAAGAAGAGGTCGCCATTGAACAAACCTTTTTGGTTCTTCATCAAAATGAGCAACCAAATAAGGACTCTCCTAAAGACCCACCACTTGAGCTCATAGAACTCCCTAAAGGTTTGGAATATGCTTTTCTCGACAAGGATGGTAAGTCACCTGTAATTATTTCATCAAAATTAACTAATGTAGAAAAAGAAAAATTAGTCACGCTTTTGAAAAAACACAAAAACGCGATCGCTTGGAAGCTTGTAGATATTAAAGGAATAAGCCCTTCCATGTGCACGCACAAAATTTTAAGGAAAAATTACAAGTTTTGTCCCTTATCTTTATACCACTTTTCAGGCGGTGTCCTTTTTAATGAATGTTGACAAGTGGTGTCCTTTACTAGGTATTTTGTTGCAAGTTTAGTCCTTTACACCCAACCCAGTTAAAAAACTCTGTTAATTGTTGACAGACGGTGTCCTTTACTAGGTATTTTGTTGCAAGTTTTGTCCTTTACCTATGTATTTTGTTGCAAGTTTAGTCCTTTACACCCAACAATTAACAGGGTTTTTTAACTGGGTTGGGTGTAAAGAACTAAACTTGCAACAAAATACCTATTAAAGGACACCTCCTGTCAACATTCGTTAAAAAGGACACCGCCTGAAAAGTGGTATAAAGATAAAGGACAAAACTTGTAATTTTTCCAAATTTTAATGAATGATGACTACAAATCGGTAATACAACCACAACGTAGAGTAAATCCAAACGTCCAAGAAGTGGTTAAAAATGAAGTCATCAAATTACTTGACGCCGGACTTATCTACCCGATTTCCGATAGTCCTTGGGTAAGTCCCGTCCAAGTAGTTCCTAAGAAAGGAGGTATGACGGTGGTCACTAACGGAAAAAAATGAATTAATACCAACGAGAACCGTCAGCGGATGGAGAGTGTGTATAGATTATCGACGATTAAATGAGGCAACAAGGAAAGATCATTTCCCCTTACCTTTTATTGATCAAATGTTAGAAAGATTATCCGATCACAAATTTTATTGTTTTTTTAGATGGTTTTTTAGGTTACTTTCAAATACCGATAGCACCCGAAGACCAAGAAAAGACAACATTCACATGCCCCTATGGAACTTTTGCTTATCGACGCATGCCTTTCGGTCTATGTAATGCCCCACAACTTTCCAACGTTGCATGGTGGCCATTTTCCATGATATGATAGAAAAGACTATGGAAGTCTTCATGGACGACTTTTCTATCTTTGGAGATTCAATTGACCAATGCCTCGATAACTTTGAACGAATGCTATCCTGATGTGAGGAAACTAACCTTGCCCTTAATTGGGAAAAATGCCATTTCATGGTAACGGAGGGAATAGTACTCGATCATAAAATCTCAAGCGAAGTAATGGATGTTGATCAGGATAAAATAGACACTATTTCTCGACTACCACCCCCATCCTCCGTTAGAGCCATCAGAAGTTTCCTTGGACATTCCGGATTTTATAGACGTTTTATCAAAGACTTTTCTAAAATCTCAAGACCTTTAACAAAATTACTTGAAAAAGATGCTCCTTTAATCTTTGACAAGGATTGCAACCAAGCATTTCTAACGCTAAAAGAAATGCTAGTCAATGCACTATCATTATAGCGCCTGATTGGAAATTACCTTTCAAAATCATGTGTGATGCAAGTGACTTTGCAGTTGGAGCCGTCTTGGAAAAAAGAAAAGATAAGCATTTTCACCAAATTTATTACGCTAGTAAAACACTTAACGATGCACAAGAAAATTACACAACAACTGAAAAAGAATTACTAGCTGTAGTATTTGCTTTTGATAAATTTCGTTCTTATCTTGTTCTTTCTAAAACGGTAGTTTATACAGACCATGCAGTCGTTCGTTATCTCTTTAAGAAACAGGATGCTAAACCACGTTTGATCAGATGGATTCTACTCCTCCAAGAATTCGACATTGAAATAAAAGACAAAAGAGGAGCAGAAAACACCACTGCAAATCATCTTTCCCGCTTGGAAGATCCAGCTTTGGAGGCAACTAGGGACGAGCTAATCAATGAAGAATTCACAACTGAATCTTTAGAAATGGTGGAATACCGAGAAGAGCCATGGTACGCCAACTACGCTAACTACTTAGCTAGTGGAATAGTCGCAAAAGGATGGTCGCATCATCAAAGAAAAAAGTTCTTTGCTGATGTAAAGCAATACTTTTGGGAAGACCTCTTTTCAAAATGTGTGCAGACCAACTTATCCGACGATGCGTACATGGTGGTGAAGCAAAGAGAATTCTTCGCCATTGTCATGAAGGTCCATACGGAGGACATCATGGTGCCGCTAGTACCGCATAAAAGGTATTTGATTCAGGATTTTATTGGCCAACCATTTACAAAGACGCCAAAAGTCTTATCAAGACATGTGATGCATGCCAACGATCAGGTAAAATTTCTTCCAAAAACGAAATGCCACAAAATGGCATTCTTATTTGTGAAATTTTTGATGTGTGGGGACTCGACTTTATGGGACCTTTCCCACCGTCAAAAGGAAACAAATATATACTTGTGGCAGTGGATTACTCGTCAAAATGGGCCGAAGCCGAAGCTCTTCCAACGAATGATGGAAGAGTTGTGGTAAGATTCCTGAAACGATTATTTTCTCGTTTTGGAACTCCAAATGCATTAATAAGTGATAGGGGTACCCATTTTTGTAACCATCAACTTGAATTTTTTTAACAAGATATGGGGTCTATCATCGGATCTCAACAGCATATCACCCTCAAACAAATGGACAAGACGAAGTGACTAATCGAGGTTTAAAAAGAATACTTGAGAAAACAGTAGGGTTAAATAAAAAGGAATGGGCCGATAAATTAGACGACGCTTTATGGGCTTTTCGAACTACATATAAAACAAGCATAGGTACCACCCCATATAAGCTCATCTATGGAAAGAGTTATCATTTTCTAGTAGAAATAGCACACAGGGCCTACTGGGCAATAAAAAAACGTAAACTTAGACATAGAAATTGCCGGTAAAAATCGATTTTGTCAATTAAATGAATTAGACGAACTAAGGAATCACACATACTATAACTCCAAAATTTATTAGGAAAGAATGAAAAATTTGCATGAAAAACACATTAAACCTAATGAATTTTGGGTAGGAGATCAAGTTCTATTGTTTAATTCACAACTTCGATTATTTCCAGGTAAATTAAAGTCTAGGAGGTCAGGACCTTTTTCTATCACCCATATTTTTACACACGGTGCAATTGAAATTAAATCTCGAAATGAAATTCCATTCAAAGTCAATGGGCAACAGCTAAAGCTTTATCAAGGATTCATTGAGGATGAAGAGGAGGAGATATCGCTACAAGCGGCCGACGAATAAACGAAGGTTTATGCATCAACATCATATCTTGTAAGTAATGAACGTCGGGAAAGCTTCTAAATCGGTAAGATTTCTAAAACCAAGTTTCGGGAAATAGGTCACTCACACGTACACTAAAAAAAATAATTTTACCCGCCCATGGGGCCGTGGCCGGCAAATGTCGGGGATAAAACCCCTTTTTCCTTTCATACTTCACTTCAACACGACCCATTTCCCCGGAAACTCTCTGGTTCCTTCGCGAATCTCTGCAGATTTTCACATTCTTCCACCGTTCAACAACGTCAAGGTATGATTCTATCATCATAGTTAGTTAGATTAATGATTTGCATGTAGTTTAACATCAAAAATTTGGGAAAAAATCTAGGGTTCTTCAACTTGAACCGAATCAAACCTCAAATTTTTGCTTAGATCTGTTAGTATTAGTATAGTTGCATGTTATAGGAAGTAAATCAACTTGAATTGTTTGTAGATTTGCCCGATTTCAAACAAAAACCTCAAACCCTTGTTTTTGAACCGAAAAAGATGAAATTGAAGGGGTAAACGGTTTGTTTTTGGAAAAACGGCACTTGGGGTTTTAGTTTCGGGGAAAACCGCCCCTACTCAAGCAAAATTTTCATGTTTTCGAAACAGGGACGAAAAATGGAATTTTTCGAAAACAGACGCCTGAGCACGGGACCGTGCTTAGCGAGCACGGGGGTGTGGCCATCAATTTTCATCCGAACACGGGGTGTGGCCAGTGGCCACGGGGTCATGTTCAGCTTGTTGTTTTCAGTTTTCTTCGGAATTTTATTGTTTTGTAGTAATTGTTTTGTGTTTTCTTTCAGATGGCCAAGAAATTCACACGCTTCAATCAGAATGAGTGGAGCTATCAAGCCCAATTTGAAGTTCTTCAGACAAGGCTCGAGGAAAATCCAAGACAAGTATGCCTCGAGACTCTAGAAGCAGTAGGGCAGATAGATCGCTTCAACAACCTAGTCACGGGTCCACTTAGGACGGCCCTCTGCACTAGACTCCATTCGGTCCACGAATACAACATGGAGTTCTATAGCACTTTCGCGTTCAAAGCTAAAGCAGAGCCATTAGATGGGGAGGGGTTGAATTTCGCTGTGCTAGAGATGTACTTTCAATCTCCATTGCACAGTTTGGGGCAATAATTGGGTTGTTTTATGAAGATGATGCCGGAGACGAAGAAAACACGGGTGGTCACCGTGAAATCTCGCCAAATATGCGTCAGTCAGCATGGTCTCAACTCAGGGAAGGACCATACGATCCAAGCCAAACTAAAAGCTCCCAGTTGCGGGACCCTCTCTACCGCTACATTTATAGGGTCCTTAGCAACTCCCTCAACCAAAGGCGTGACAATACCGGTGTTGTTAACCTACGTGATCTGACTGCCTTAAACTGCATCCACAACCATGTGTCTCTTGATATTCCACACCTGCTCCTCTGAAACATGCACCTGAACCAACTAGCCACTTCCCCGACCCCTATCTTCTTTGGGAGATGGATCTACCACCTTTATAAGAACTTTGTCCAAAGGATGCCAAGATCCTTCCGTAAAGGTCCATGGTCGGACAAGGTAGATCTCGTTATATGCCGCTCAATGGGAATCATCAACGAGGCAGGTGACGGGACGGTTCGATTTCAAACGGTTCAGGGACATGTTTGAAACCCACAGGAGGCTCTTGTTTTTCACGCCGCACCAATCCGTCCTCCTCCTCAATTTTAGGGCTATGCGGGCTCATCCTTTTCAAAATGGGGTGGTTTTTCTAACTTTCAAAGCTTACATGATCTTTTGCAGGAAAACCTCTTGTGCACCCGCAATACCTACAACTGGGCCAGCAACACCTACACCCGGATCGGAGCAATGGATAGGAACATCTCCGACATGCAAGATGACATCAGCCACATCCGGGAGCATATGGTGTACCGAGGAGGAGATGATGAAGATGAAAAGATGGATTGAGGCAAAGGAGTCGGAGGTAATATGACATGGTTGCGGATTTTATCAGGTTAACCCTTAATCTCATGAACAATTATCTGGCCTACGTGCCAAAGTTTGAACAATTTACTTTTCTTTAACACTTTTACTTTTCTGCATTTTTTTTTAGTTTGTGATGTGGATGATAACTTTGGTATGTTTAGGATGTTTGTTATTTGTTGTGTGGTATTTTAAGCAAAACAAGTACCTAAGAAGCTTGGAGGCACTAAGTATTAGTGCTATGTAAGCCAGGAAACCCAAACCGAAAGCCAAAAACTTGTTTCATTTGATTGAAGACTGTCACCATGGGGCCGTGCTCAGCCAGCACGCCCCCGTGTCCACCACCCTGTTCCTGCTGATTACCTGAAAACTGCCCGCCATGGGGCCGTGTCCACCAGACACGCCCCTGTGGCCAACTTCTATAAGTTTTTGTTACTGGCACTCTGACCACGGGGCAGTGCTCACCCAGCACGAGGCCCTGGCCAGGTGCCCAGTAACACCAAACCTTACTTTTAAACACCTTTTTACACATTCAATCAACCAATTAAAAAAACGTATTTTTGTGACACATTGAGGACAATGTGTAATTTAAGTGTGGGGGATGCTAAAACCTTGAATTTTGCAAGTCCTAACAATAAGCCTTACACAAAACTCTATTGGAACCACTAATCACCCCAAATTTTTTCAAAAACTTTTCATTTTTTTTACTTGTCTTGGTTTAATTTAGGAATAACAAGTTTTGATAAGGTTATATTTTCACAAATTTACCACCGATAGCGTCGTGATAAAAAGAACCAACATAAGAAAATTATGAAACGACATGACAAATCTAGTTAAAATTTGATTATAAACACTTGATCACATTATAAACCCATTCCCACAATAAGTGAGTTTTGAGCATTTATTGAGCATACAAGCATACATCTTTAAACTAAATGCTCATTTTTCGTTTCTTGTGTGAATAACCGCTTGGTTCTTACGACTCTAGAACTTGCCACGACAATACATTCCCGGTCCTTACTAACTTAAACCCAAGTAAGTAAATGAAGTAGGCATTAGGACTAACCTATTTTCCTTTCAACACCATTATTTTTCATTTTCTTTTTCACCTACCCAAAAGCCCCTAGTTAACCCATTTGAGCCTAAACCTTTTCATTTCTAAACCCATAAAACAAACACCCTTTACTAGGGGTGCAAACGAGCCGAGCCGAGCCGAGCCCGAGCCCGAGCTCGACCAGGCTCGAGCTCGAGCTCGATTAACTTATGAGAGTTCGGGCTCGAGCTCGGCTCGATTCGGGCTTTGTTTTCAAAGCTCGAGCTCGGCTCGTTTGTATTTTCTTAAGCTCGAGCTCGGCTCGTTATCTATTAATTAGTATATTAAATAAAAATAATATGAATAATAGACTTTTTAGGCTCGTAAGCTTGATAAGTGAGGCTCGGGCTCGTTTACTAAATATGCTTATTTTTAGACTCGAGGTCGGATTGTAAACAAGTTTAAATAAGCTCGACTCGGCTCATTTACACTAAGGCTCGATAAGGCTCGACGAGCCTAACGAGCTTCACATGCGAGGCTCGAGCTCGGGCTCGATAAAAAACGAGCTTTGTTTTGAGCTTTAAGCTCGACTCGGCTAGATAAGGCTCGGCTCGTTTCGAGTTTTTTCTCGAGCCGATCTCGAGCAGCTCGTGAGCCGCTCGGCTCGTTTGCACCCCTACCCTTTACCCACCAAAACCTTTTTCTTTTCAACTCTTTATTTTAGTAAAAAACTCGGTCTTCTTGTGACGTTTCGTTATCATAAAAAAAATGAAAGTCTAGCATTAAACAAACAAAATTCTCAAAGAAACTTTGTTTGAAAATGCTTAGTTATAATAAAAATCACAAAAAATAAAAAGTTTTACGACGACCGACGCTTTTTACGCTTTTAGCCTTTTTTACTAACCACTAACCAAAACCATCTACCCTTAGCCCAAACCTAACCCTTTCCCCAAGTCCTCTTGATATTTACAAAGGTTAATAGTTAGAAAGGAGTAGGATTGATTGCTTGGCAAGCTTATGGTAGAAGTAAGTTCCATGCCGGTCTAGAGTTTTTCACAAAAATACATTTTCGGCCGAATGTTGAGTGATCTCCCGTGAGATATGTGAACTTGTATATAAATGAAATTTTAAAGAGGCATGTTATGCCCGAATAAATAATTTCTCTTATAAAACGTTCTAAATAAATCATAACGAATAGGATTGTAAATAGAATAAAAATAAAACCCAATAAAGATCTTGGATTCCTGACACTCAAGACAAGCCCAAAACTTCTCTTCTACCTATTCCATTTGGGTGTGTAAGCCACAAAATAAAGAGTTTTGCTTGAGGACAAGTAACGATTCAAGTGTGGGGGTATTTGATGTGTGTAAAATGCAATATATAAATTAAATAAAATGCGACATAAAACTAACACTTTTTTAGTACTAATGTTGGAAAAAGTGTGCTTTTGTCTTCCTTTTGTATTTTCAGGACCAAATGAGCTTAAACGAACAAAAGGAACAAATATGCGGCAAAAACTAACATAAATACAAAGAAAAGGAATAAACGTGGCATGCCCGACCCCTCGACAACATCTGCACAAGCAAAATCAAGAAACAGAATGCTGACCACAGCCCGTGCCCGCTGGACACGGGGGCGTGGTCAGGTGTCTGCAAAAAGGGACAAAGCTGTAGAAGCTTCCATTGCCCACCACGGGGGCATGCCCAGCTCAACACGGGGCGTGGTCAAAGCTAAGATTCGCAAAATCTTGCAAATCTTGATAGTACAGATACCCTTCTTTACACGGGGCCGTGTGGAGCATAATGCAGACAATTGCAATTAATGAAGGAAGAGAAAATGGATGGCCACGGGGGCGTGTCCAGCGGACACGGGGCCGTGGCCGGGCTTCTGTTCAGGCTATAAACAGGGGTGCTTGGCGCACTTTAAAGGCATCCCTTGGCAAACCACCTCTCTCTCACTTTGGCAACACTACAACACCCACATCCACCACCATCATCCATCATCCACCTTAGTGTGTGTGTAGTAGTCTCGGGATCCAAGATTGATCGTAAGAGTTCATGTCAATCAAAGGCCATGCTTGGCTAAGTCTCTTACAGCACTTGGAGAAGACAATCATTTAATGTATTACTTTTGATTTTTAATCTTTTCGCATTTTTTATTTGGTTTTGTATTAATGACTTTAATAACTTGTTTCTTATGTTGAAGGTGAAACTTATTTATCATTTGTCCGTGGTGTCTTGGCATTACTTTACTCTCTATATAAAGTAAAAATTTTCACCATTCGTATCTCTACGGTCTATATAGAGATATGTTGGCTACCTGGTCGGGGGTTAAGGGAATGGTTTAGTAAGGTTCTTGCCTTGTTCAGTGTATAGATCCTGCAAGGACCTGGGTCAAGCTTACTAGGACCTCCTTCAATACCCACTGGTATTGAATGGAGGGGGTGCGAATGGCTTGATCCCCTTATATGTAAACTACTATTAATACATTAAACCGGCTATTTGGGATTGTATCCCTGCTGACTCAAACCACTTAGCCGAGGGTAACATCGCCTTCAAAAGAGGGGCATACCACTTTTCGCATTAATAACTTAATTAATTATCTTTCAATATTCCGACCCTTTGGAACTGTATCCTTGCTGACTCAAACCACTGGGTTGAGGGTAACATCACCTTCAAAAGAGGGGCCTACTACTATAACTAAGATAATCTCTTAAAAAGTGAAAAAGTGCCAAAATCATCAAAGGATACATTAAAGGCGAGTCGGATCCAAATGATTCATCTTGTCTATCTGTTTTTATTTTTATTTTCAGCATTTTTAGTTTTTATTTTGCATGTTTAAAACCTTTTCCAGAAATTTTAGATTGATTAGACGTTGAGGATAAACCGGTATTAAAACTCTTGTGTCCTTGGACGAACTCGGTATCTTACCAACCTATACTACGCTCACGATGGGTGCACATGCCCATGTGTGTGTTTAGTGTTAGTAGAATATCATGTTTTATAAATTTAAAACTTGACGAATGCGTAAAATGGGCTTAAAATATCAATAAAATCATAACACACCTAACGCATACCATAAGTTCAGTCTTTTCTCCAACGTAAATCATCAAAAAAATCAATATCCCAATACAATTAAGCCTTCTTTATCTCTTTTACTCGTCAAGACAATATTCCTAAACTATTTTCACACGAACGAACCAAACAGGTCAAATAAAAGAATGTTAAGCCAAATATTTAATTGTCATAAGTTAGAGGGTTATTATTATAACTAGTAGAATATATATATAAACCTCTTTGTAATCAATATTCAATTATGAATGAAATTATGAGTTGATATGGTAACAAAGTGTATCAACTTGTAAACCCTAAACAAACCCCACTCACCGTCGTAAACAAGCCGGAGATCAACCTCAGGTATCAAAAATCAACATCGGCTAAATCAACCTCGTGTCTCCTTCATTCATGTGCTTTCCACTGTTTCTTCTTGAAAACAATAATTATAGTTGTCACTTTCCACTGTTACTCAACAAAAAGAATAAATTATAGTTGTTGCTGCCATCAATTGTTGTTCTCGAAAACACAATTGGGATCCCCACTTATATTCTTTTCGAAAACAATATAGAACCTTCCCTTTATTTGCGTCTGCCATCACACATTCAACCTACGAACAGCTTCCACATCCGCTACTTCCTTTTCTACAATTCCTGATCCGCCATTAACAATTTTCGATAACCCATCCATTCCTACAACCGAACCATCACCACCCACCCCTCCTATTTCCGAACCTGTCCAAACCGCCCTTATTCCTCAGACAAACACCACCCAACCTACTTCCTCTCCTTCGCAACCAACCACGTCCCGTTATCTCCCTCCTCACCTTCGGCCACATCCTAAACCCCGAAAAAATTTTGACCCTTCAATATCGCCACCACTGCTACCGTTCCTTCTGAACCGACTTCCTTTACTGTTTCCAATGAATCCGCGAAGTGGCGTCAAGCCATGACAGCCGAGTTGCACACACTAGACAGAAACGGAACATGGTCGTTAGTTCCTCCGGTTCCAAATTCTAATGTTATTGATTGCAAATGGGTTTACAGGTTGAAAACTGATCAGCATGGGAACCTGACTAGACACAAGGCTCGATTGGTAGCAAAGGGTTTTTTTTACAGCAGTCTGGCATTGATTATCATGAGATGTTCAGCCCTGTGGTCAAACCAGCCACCATCCGCACCGTTCTTTCTCTTGCCTTCTCTAACAATTGGTCTCTCAAACAACTTGATGTGCAAAATGCGTTTTTACACGGTGATCTACATGAAACGGTCTACATGCGTGAACCACTGGGCTTCGAGGATCCTAAAAATCCTAATCATGTTTGCAAGCTGCACAAATCCCTTTATGGCTTAAAACAGTCGCCCAAGGCATGGTTCACCAAACTCTCAAACGTCTTACAACATCTTGGTTTTCATGGTTCCAAAACTGATCATCATTATTTATCCTTAACCGCTCGGGTAAACAGGTTTACCTACTAGTTTTCGTGGACGACATCATTATTACGGGCAACATTCCCAACATAGTTAATCGCATTATTGCCTCACTTGGTCAGCAGGTATCTCTCACTGACATGGGTCGTCTTACCTACTTTCTTGGTATTGAAGTTCTCCACACCTCTTCGGGTCTTATCCTATCTCAACGGAAGTATATTCAGGAACTTATTGATAGAGCCGGGTTAAAAGAATCAAAACCGCTTGCAACACCTACAAATGCCAAAATAGATACGATAACCAAGGACGACCCACTTATGTTCGATCCCAGAAGATATCGCCATTGTCTTGGAGCACTTCAGTATGCCACTTTATCTAGGCCCGACATTGCCTACGCTGTCAACAGGGTATGTCAGTTCATGCATGAACCTCACAAATCTCATTGGACGGCTGTCAAACGTATAATTCGCTATCTCAAGGGAACGTCTCAACTGGGCCTTCGTTTTACATCAAACTCAACATCTACATTACATGCCTTTGCTGCTTCACATTGGGGTGAGCAGTTGGTTCCTATTACAGCATATTCGGATTCTGATTGGGCTGGTTGCCCGGTCGACCGTCGATCCATGGGGGGCTATGCTATCTTCTTGGGTTCGAACTTAGTATCATGGTCAGCTCGTAAGCAGAAAACTGTCTCTAGGTCGTCTACTGAATCCGAATACAAGGTATTGCTGATACGGTTACTGAACTAATCTGGTTAAAGTCTCTTCTACAAGAACTGGGAGTTAAGTTGAATAAACCCACTCTTTGGTGCGATAATCTTGGAGCTACGTATCTCTCAGCAAACCCGGTGTTTCATGCTAGAACGAAACATGTGGAAGTAGATTTCCATTTTGTTCGTGAACAAGTCAGCCAAGGAAATCTAAAGGTTCAATTTATTAAAACAAATGATCAAATTGCCGACATCTTCACGAAGCCGTTATCAACTCAAAGATTTGAATTTTTAAAATCCATGTTGCAGGTCGTTACCCACCCTCAACTTGCAGGGGAATGTTAAGCCAAATATTTAATTGTCATAAGTTAGAGGGTTATTATTGTAACTAGTAGAATATATATATAAACCTCTTTGTAATCAATATTCAATTATGAATGAAATTATGAGTTGATAAAGAATAATAATTTTGGTCAATTATAAGTGATGGATTTCACACGAACGAACCAAACAGGTCAAATAAAAGAATAATAAATTTGGTCGATCATAAGTGATGGATTTTACACGAACAAACCAAACGGGTCAAATAAAAGGATAATAACTTTGGTCGATCATAAATGATTGATTTCACACGAATGAACCAAACGGGTTAAATAGCGTAAACCGAGTAACGAGAACGCGGATTATAATATGGTCAACCGAAAGAATGGGTCAAAATACAGAGGATGTAAATTCCTCAAGGTAAATTAAAGTAAAATTTAAGTTTGGCCAAAGTTAGCTAAACGGGTCAAACAAGTGCGAAGGCAAACATGGTAACGGGAGCGTAAAATGCAAGTTTGGTAAGCCCGGACAATGGGTAAAGTTGTAAGTAATTAATCCTTACCATAAGCTATGGGAAATATAGTTTATACGCTTAAAATATGTGAAATTGGTTAATTACATAGGCAAATGTTTTACGGACACTTAGAAACAAGTTTGAAGCTAAAACATATGAGAATTTGAGAAGTTATGAAATTTATTTGTAAAAAGGGTAATGCTGGAAATTTGCAGCTCTAGCGTCGTACGCTACGGCGGTGAGCCGTAAGCTATGGCAGCAATATGCTGAAAAGAACAAAAGTCATATGCCGTAAGCTACGGCATAAGGCCGTAGATTACGACGGGCCTTGACTAGCAAAATTGTTTATTTTTGATGATTTGGCATTTGGGCTTATTTAGATTCATTATAAACTCCATATAACTAACGTTCTTGATAATTTTTTTTTTGAAATCTACGTGATTGTTATTAAGTCTCGGATGATGATCAAGCAAAGTGAAGAACCGAACACAATCTAAGATCAAGCTTCCGTGCTTTATTTAGTTATTTTATGTTTAATTAACTTAGAATTTGCGTATGGTTACGTAACTGCATTATGAATATTTAAATGCGAAACTTTTATAAAACTTGATGTTCATTAACTTTGGGTCTTACAAGTTGATTGTCAGAGCTCAAGGTTAAAGATTAAATGTATTCGGTTCAAGTCTTGATCAAGACATCCGGTAAGAATCAATTATGAAATGAATACGAAAAACAAAATATCCTAGAAAAGTTAAATTCATTATAAACCCATGGCAAAATAGAAATTAAATTCATTATAAACCCATGGCAAATTGGTAAAGATTCATATAGGAACTAAATGAACACTTATAATATAACTTGTAATAAAATGACCAATGTAGGGTTAATTCAATTGATAGAGGCAAAGGTTTAAATTTAAACTTGAAAATTGAAGTAAGTTAAACATATTAGTGTAAAATAATATTTACCGTTCAAAGAGAAGTTAATATACATTGGGTTCGTGTGATTGCATTGCATTGCTGTAGGTAATATATTGTGACTTGGTATGCCCCTAAAAGACCAACTCAATAAAGAACTTAACATTGCATAACAAGAATTAGAATTTTAATTAGGTATTCCTAACCGATTAATAGGTTCGGTGATCTCATGATATACTTTCTGGTTGAGGTTTAAGATTTAGGGTTTAGGGTCTTCTTAATTACTGTTTGGTGTTACTATGCATATTGTAGTTAAAAAAAGGAAATTTGATTTAAATAATCACAACTGTACGTTATCTATTAATAGATTATTTATATAATTTAGGATTTGATTGTAAATATTAATGAGAATATATCTCTATATCAATAGGAGTTTCCATCTTGTACAGATATATATATTTGATTGTTAATGAGAAGGAGGCGAAGACTTTATTTCCTATATGGTATCATACCAATTCTCGATCCTACCCTAATCCCCACACCACCGCCGGCTTTCTTCCTCACCTCCGATCATCTTCTGCCTCTCCTTCTCTCCCCCATGGACTCTAAAACTCATCCGGCGCTTGCGGTATCCAATATCAAAACGCATATACCCATCCTGCTCGAACAAGATTCAACCCAATACACGACTTGGTCCACCTTATTTGAAGTACAGTGTCGGGTTTTCGAAGTTGCTGATCATCTCAGCCCGCCACCTGCTGCTGCCGCCACTTCTTCCACCACCGATTCTGACAAGAAAGCTGCTGATTCTGCAGACAAAGCACTCTGGCAGCGTATTGATGCAGTAGTTCTTCAGTGGATTTACGCCACCATCTCCCCCGCCCTTCTCCAAATCGTCCTCTCTCCCGGTCAAACGGCGTACGAAGCATGGACCGTTCCGAAAAATCAGTTCAATGACAACAAGACTACACGAGCCGTGTTTCTTGGTCAGGAATTTGCACATCTCAGCCTCGACGGTTTCTCCTCGATGACCGAGTACTGCCAACGGACGAAACACCTCGCCGATCAACTCAAGGCAGACGGTTCCCCCGTTGATGAAAATATGCTAGTAATTAAGATTTTAACAGGTCTCACGGAACAATACGATAGCATCTCAACCATGTTACAGAATCGTGACCCGCTTCCTGATTTTAATGAGGTTCGATCTCGGCTCACCATGGAAGAAGATAAGAAGAAGCGTCAAACCGCCCGCACGGCTCAACACTCTGCCAGTGCCCTCACGACTTCTGTCTCCTCACAAAGCTCGTCGCAGACACCAAACTACTACCCTACTTCGGATCGCGGTCGTGGTCGCTCACGCGGACGTGGTCGTGGTCGTGGCCGCAACTACAACACTCGCAACTATAACAACCGTGGCCCACAATCCAACACTCCGGCTCATCCCTATATTGTGTTCCCAATTAATTGGACCGCCAATCAATGGGCCTCGCTCCTAAATGGTTCCCCCTCTCCATCGGCTCAAACTATACCCCCTTGCCCATATCCTTCTAAACCGAACACTCCGAGTCCGAACTCACAGGGCATTCTCGGACCTAGACCCGACCAAACCGGTTCGGCGGCATACATACCCACAGATATTGAGCAGGCATTATACACCATGGCACTAAATCAGCCAGACCACGGGTTCATGGACACGGGCGCAACCTCTCATTCGGCCAACGAACAAGGTATCTACTCTCCGTCTAATTTTAATAAGTGCACTGACAAAAATATTATTGTTGGTAATGGCATGGCAATTCCGGTTTTGGCACAGGGCAACCAAACTTTACCACCACCTTTTCCACCTCTAAAACTAAATAATGTCCTTTTTGCCCCTAACATCATTAAAAACCTAATTTCCGTTCGCCGCCTTACCACTGATAACCTTGTATCCATTGAGTTTGACCCTTTTGGTTTTCCTGTGAAGGATCTCAAAACTCGGGTGCCTATCCTTAGATGCAACAGTACCGGCGATCTCTATCCGTTGACACAGCCTTTATCCATCATCTCCCAACCTTCCGCTCTTGCTGCTGTTACTCAAGACCGCTGGCATCAACGCTTAGGCCACCCTGGCACTTCTTTATTGCATTCTTTGAAAATGTCTTCTCGTATTTCTTTTTGCAAACAAAACAATAAATTGTGTGAACCTTGTGTGTTTGGTAAAAGTGTCAAACTTCCGTTTTATGATTCTATTAATTGCACTCGTTTACCGTTTGATATTGTGCATAGTGACTTATGGACCTCCCCTGTCCTAAGCATGGGAGGTCATCAATATTATGTTCTATTTCTTGATGATTACACTAATTTTCTATGGACATTTCCTCTCACCACCAAGTCCCAAGTATTTGCCACATTTGTCAATTTTTATAACCATATTACCACCCAATTTGAACGAAAACTTAAACAGTTCCAAACTTCCAATGCGATGACGGTAAAGAATATGCCAATAACAATTTTTTGCAATTTTGCAACACCCACGGTATGCACTTCCGTTTTTCTTGTCCCTACACCTCCTCCCAAAACAGTAAGGCGGAACGCAAAATCCGCACTATCAATAACATGCTTCGTACTCTCTTAGCTCAAGCCCACCTACCACCGTCTTTTTGGCATCATGCTCTTGAAACCGCCACGTACCTCCTAAACATTCTTCCGAGTAAAAACCATGATTTTCAGTTACCCACGTCCCTCTTATACCATTGTAAACCCGAATATCAACACCTTCGTGTGTTCGGGTGTCTGTGTTATCCTCTCCTACCCTCCACTACCATACATAAACTCGCTAATCGTTCACAACCATGTGTTTTCCTTTCATACCCACAAAATCACCGTGGCTATAAATGTTTCAACCTCCAAACTCGCCAATTTTTTACCTCCCGAGATGTATACTTTGAAGAGTCTATATTCCCTTATCAATTTCAATCTCCTTGGAACCCTCACTCCTATGACTTTCTTTACACTTCTTCTCCTTCGGTCCCTATATCACCACCTCCTACCGAATCCCCTACCTACACACCTGGCCCAACCGACCAGCCTGCTTACTACCCCTCAACATCCCCAGCCCCATCACCGGCCCCATCATCGGCCCACACCTCACTCACACCCGACCCGCCTAGCCCTACTGCCACACGGCCCACCCACAAAGCCCAACCACCTCTCCCCACACAGCCCACTCAACCTACCCCACCGGTCCAAATACTTCCCCTCCATCTGTTCACCCACCCAGTGCAAATCCTTTCCCTCCACCTGTTCACCCAACCTGCCCAAACACCTCTCCTCCTCACTATTCGGCTTCTCATCCCATCTCTCCTTCACACTCCGCCACTTAATAGTCCCACCCCACTCCATCCCCAGTGGATAACCAATCTCCTATCATACCACCTCGGACCATCCGAACCCGCTCAATGAGTGGTATTGTCAAACCTAAAGAGTTATTTAACCTATCTATCTTCACCATTGCACCCATACCCCGAAATCCTCAGGTTGCCTTGACCATTCCTGAATGGCACCGTGCCATGACTGACGAGTTTAGTGCACTTATTAAAAACAAGACCTGGGAGTTGGTCCTTCGGAAACCGGATATGAATATTATACGTAGCATGTGGTTGTTTAAACACAAATTTAATTCTAATGGGAGTTTGGCGCGATATAAAGCCCGTTTGGTTTGTGACGGGCGTTGTCAACAACCGGGTATTGACTGCGGGGAGACATTTAGTCCGGTTGTCAATCCGGCTACTATTCGATTGGTACTTTCATTGGCTTTGGCACAATCATGGACTATCAATCAGCTGGATGTTACGAACGCGTTTCTTCATGGTAATTTGCATGAGACCGTCTACATGTATCAGCCGATGGGCTTTCGTAGTCCCAACTACCTGGATCATGTGTGTCTTCTAAAGAAATCCTTATACGGTCTCAAGCAAGCGCCTCGTGCTTGGTACCAGCGGTTCACGGATTTTGTGATATTACAGGGTTTTCGACAGAGTAAATCCGATAACTCTTTGTTTGTTTATCGTCAAGGACATGACACTGCATATCTACTCATTTACGTTGACGATATTATTCTCACCACTTCATCGGATGTTCTTCGCAATCGGCTTATGCAATATCAGGCAAGTGAGTTTGCTATGAAGGATTTGGGGTCGTTATCTTATTTTTTGGGTATTCAGGTAACACGGTCCGACAATTATATGTTTCTTTCGCAGTCGGCTTATGCTAAGGATATCATTCATCGAGCCGGTATGGATACATGTAAGCCCGTGGCCACGCCAGTCGATACGCAGTCCAAACTCAGTGCTCATTCAGGTACTCTTCATGATGATCCTACCACATATCGTAGTCTTGCGGGTGCGCTTCAGTGTCTAACTTTCACCCGTCCATACATTTCTTATGTCGTTCAACAAATTTGCATGCATATGCATTCTCCAACAACTGCTCATTGGAATGCTTTAAAACGAATTCTCCGATATATAAAGGGCACTGTTGACTTGGGACTTCATTTAGGTGCAACTGATACATCCTCCTTGCGGGCCTACACGGACGCTGACTGGGCGGGTTGCCCTGACACGCGACGATCCACCTCTGGCTATTCTGTTTATTTTGGAGACAATCTGATTTCTTGGTCCTCGAAACGCCAGTCGACGATCTCCCATTCTAGTGCTGAAGCTGAATATCGTGGCGTGGCGAATGTTGTTGCTAAAGTCTACTGGCTTCGGAATCTTCTCCTTAAGTTATGTCATCCTATTTCTCGTGCTACTTTGGTGTATTGTGACAATGTCAGTGCAGTTTACTTATCTGGTAATCCGGTTCAGCATCAACGTATGAAACATATTGAACTAGATATTCATTTTGTTCGTGAGCAAGTTCAGAAAGGTCACATTCGCGTGTTACATGTCTCGTCTCGCCATCAGATCGCTGACATTTTCACTAAGGGTTTGCCGCGTGTCTTATTTGATGATTTCAGATCCAGTCTCAGCATCCAGCCACCCTTCGCTTCGACTGCGGGGGTGTAATAGATTATTTATATAATTTAGGATTTGAATGTAAATTTTCATGAGAATATATCTCCATATCAATAGGAGATTCCATCTTGTACAGATATATATATTTGATTGTTAATGAGAATGAGGCGAGGACTTTATTTCCTATATCTATTGGTCGACAACAATCTCAACTAACGGAATATTTTGTGAGAGTCCTATTAGTTTTTTGCTGACATGGCAAAAAAATCAAAGTTTTAATGATGTGGATTGCTTATGTGGCAAAAAATAAAACTTTTGACGAAGTGGTCAATATTTTTATGTGTTTTTATACTTGTTTCGTATAAGTATTTCCTTCGTATTATGGGTGTATTATTTTGATCACCCTAAGTGTATCTAAGTAGATACACATAGCACATAATAGATATATTTGATGAGTTTCCAAAATGTAATTTTTTTTTTTGCCAAAAATTATACTTATATGTAATTATTATTTTCACCCATTTATTTTTGTGAAAATATATATTTAAGTTCATAAAAACTCTTGAATATTTGGGACTTAACCATTTCATCAAAGCTTCCATAATGACGTTTAAGACCACTAATCGCGTTTAACTTTGTTAATCACCTTTTAATTCCATTTTTAATCGCGATTATATTTTTAGAAAAATTTGCCATAGCTTCTTCTAAAACTATGGCGTTTTCCACGTTATAAAGACGTATTAAAACCATAATCAATTTTCCAAATCACCACTAATTCATCAAGTATCACCAAAATCATATTTACCACATGTAATCACATATTCCTTCAAAGATTTCTCATGAGCATTATTTAAGTTAACTTTCAAGACTTTAAAGTTAATTACTTGTCAAGTTTATTAGTAATTTTCAAGACTTTTAAACTACAGTTTTTATGGATATTTTCATATAAACTTGTTTTAAATAAAACCAAGTTATTAACAAGTCTTGAATCATGATCATTTCATGTCTTATCTTTCAAAAATCACTAATCCAAGTTCATACACATAATACTCATGATCTTTGAAGTTGATGATATGATGTGAATTATATGGGAAAAAAATCAAACTTTTGATGAAGTGGTCAGACTACTTACGTGGCAAAGTTTTGATGATACGGACTGCTTATATGGTAGTCAACGTCTGCAAAAACTAACCGGGTTAAACCTTAGTTAGAAAAAAGCTTGTTGAGAGAAAATATGTTAAAAGCTGAGACCGTCACAATACATTTCGTTAGTTGAGACTATTGCCAGACAATAGGTAATAGTTGAGATGATTTAAATCCATTTTTTCTTAAAAAGTAATAATAAATGGACATCACAAAATCAAAAATGTGAAGGGAATACGGTATCACGAAATTGAAAACTACCTTTTGGACATATATATTGTGCCACAAATACGTTGACACATGGCACTCTTTAACTTGGTTCAGCTTTTATGATTTTTTTAAAGGCGCATGTTAGAAACATTTTTCTGAACGACAAATTTATTAAAAACAAAAGAGGCAAATAGAAGATACAATTTTATTAAACAAAAAAGGCAAATAGAAGATAAAAGTGGACAAAGAAATATATTGGGCCAACTTACAAGGTACAATTTTTAAAACTAAAGTTACCGATTAATTATGTTACACTAGAAATTGTATTCTCGATATATTCTTTTATCCATAGGAAAGTTTTGTATTTGATTTCCTTCACAATTTTAGCTTCCATTGTATTGTTGAATATCCATCAAACCTCCTCTATCTTTCACCACATCTTGTTATAGTAAAATAAAATTCTATATTAATTGTTAAAATTCTATTTACAGTGGTTTCATTATTTAACAGTAAAATAAAATTCTATATCCATCAAACCTCCTCTATCTTTCACCACATCTTGTTATAGTAAAATAAAATTCTATATTAATTGTTATAGCACCTCTCCAAAGGTGTCCGGACGAGCCGTCCGAATCTGATGTGGTGGAGAGAAGGAAGTGAGAGAGAAGAGTTCGGTTGAGAGACTAGAGAAACGAACGAGTTTTATGAGGGAGAATGTGATGCGGTGGTGGCGAACGATCGTCACCATTGGAGGTGCTTGCGATCAAATGTTATTATTACTCGCACAAGTTGCTTTTAAATTGTATATATAGCAAAAGCATTGTGTTAATGATGAATTCTAACATTATCTAATTAACTTGTAGTGTAGTTTCATTAGGTATGTCCACCATAGATAATATATATTGTAGCAACTCTTATCAATTAAGTGAAGATAAATTGTTAAAAATAATACTTATAATTTTTTTTGAACGACAAATTTCTTTTATTTTTGTCGTCTGTGAGACTTGAACCTAAGACCCCTATTTCCCAAGGTGTTTAGAACACCACTTATTTGAATTACATGAACGGGTAGAAGATATTTACTAAGGTGTCCCCTATTGCACACCACTATAAATCTACAGGTTACCCAATTCAAATCACCAACACAAAGCTAAACCAGATATGACACAACAAATCACCACAACCCCCTTGACGTTCACCGTCCGGAGACATCCACCAGAGCTCATCGTTCCTGCTAAACCGACACCACGGGAACTGAAGCCTCTTTCCGACATTGATGATCAAGAAGGCCTTAGGTTTCATATTCCATTTTTTCATATTTACAGAAGCAATCCAAAAATGGGAAATAAGAATCCAGCGAGTGTGATCAGGGAGGCGCTGGCTAAGGCGTTGGTGTTTTACTACCCGTTCGCGGGCAGGCTAAAGGAAGGTCCAGGGAGGAAGCTTATGGTGGATTGCTCGGGTGAGGGTGTGTTGTTTATCGAGGCGGAGGCGGATGTTAAGTTGAAGCAGTTCGGGGTGGAGCTTCAGCCGCCGTTCCCGTGTAGGGAAGAGCTTCTTTATGATGTTCCTGGTTCCAGTGGCATCCTTGATTCACCACTGTTGCTCATTCAGGTAAACTTTTATGTGGAACTATGGGTAAAATATACAGGAAAATAAGAAAGTTTTTAATTTTGACTAGTTTGATGAATAACTTTTAGATGTTTTTCAAATTTAAAGTGTCTAATTGATTTCAATTTTTTTATATATTATGGTTAACTTTATACATAAGTATAACTTTATTGTAAGATATTGTTGGTAATTTTAGTGTTATCAACATATTTTAGCGGTATTAGATTAACTTGTCGACCAAACTTAATCTTATTAAATACTAAACGAGTCAGGAGATGCGGGAGTGTATCCTCGTTTTAATTTAACAAGATTTGGTGTATGTGATTTTATAATTTAATTAAGTTGATGTTATATATAATTATATACATCATATACGTTATGGGTTCATTATTTGGGCGTATTATTTTTTGACTAAATTAATTGACTATGTTCGATTGGTTTTTTATGGGTTTCATTATTTGTACCAAAGAACCGATATGTTGGTGGGATATAGACAGTAAAAAAACTACTCACAAAGTCTGGTAACAGAATACAAAACAAAGGAAAAGGTACGTAATTTTGAACAAACAACAAATTCGTTTCTTGAAACCTCTTGGTCTAATTCGATCAGATTTTTGAGAGTACCCTCAAACGTTTGATCTGATAGTGTGTCACGATTCCAAAAGGAATCCAAGTAATTTTTTAATATTCAGTTCCAAGAGGAATCTAAGTAATTATATATTTTTTTTATATTCGGTGCCAATTATCTCCAATCGGATCTGCAAATCGGTTAAGTATTTAACAGATATTAGATATGGTTCATGTGGATGGTATGAATAGCTAATAGATAAAGGAAAATTATCAAAAGAATCTTAAAATATATGTGGGCCGGGTTTTTTCTTTGCTTGTGACTTCTTGCTAGGTTCTCTAGGGTTTTGATCAACACGTTTTAGGAAAAATGCAATTAACTTCGAATCTTCTATGGGTATGTGTCCACCATAACGATAACGTATGTCCCTTTTGCACAACAATGCCACAAGAATACGAGTGACGTCAATTCAACATAGGCCCATAGATCTTGTGACATAACACAACGATACCACAAGAATACGAGTGGCGTCAATTCAACGTAGGCCCCTAGAAACTCTTGTGACATAAAAAGTTATAAATAAATTAATTAATACACCTAAAACAATTTTATTTTAAAAGCTTATTTTTTTAAACATATTAGAACTTTAAAAACGTAATTTAAAAAAAATATTAAAAAAAATATTTTTTTTAAAAAATGAAATTATTAACACTTAGTTTTCAAAACTAATTAAAACCTTAATTTAAAAAAAAGTATTTTAAAAAGATAAGGTTATTAAAACTTAGTTTTTAAGTAATCAAAAACTTCAATTCTTTATTTTTTTTAATTTTTTTAAATCTTAATTTTGTAAAAGAAGTTAAACTTAAAAATAAACTTAATTAACTTTTAAAATACTAGAAAACTTAAACGTATCATAACTTCAATTTTAAATAAATTATAAAAAATGAAATAAAATAAAATAACTTACCTTGCCCATGTGCTAGCAAGGGCGTAGGATAGTGGGGGGTGGGGGGGGACCCACGAATTTTTCGCTCAGTAATGGAGAGTAAATAGTTTTCGTATAGAATTTTTTGGGTATATACGTTTTCGACCCTCAATTTTATAGAAATTTTTTGGTGTGTACGTTTTTAACCCCCGGTTGGAAATCTTAAGATTCGCCACTATGTGCTAGATTAGTCAATGTCCGTTTATGTAAAAAGAGAAAAAAAGGTCAGTTTAACATGGGGGGTGGGGGGGGGTCCCACGAATTTTTCGCTCAGTAATGGAGAGTAAATAGTTTTCGTATAGAATTTTTTGGGTATATACGTTTTCGACCCTCAATTTTATAGAAATTTTTTGGTGTGTACGTTTTTAACCCCCGGTTGGAAATCTTAAGATTTGCCACTATGTGCTAGATTAGTCAATGTCCGTTTATGTAAAAAGAGAAAAAAAAGGTCAGTTTAACATTTTCTATGGTCAACAAGGTTATTTTACGTGAATTTATAGTTAAATTGAAGTTTTTTAATCAATTTAATTTATAGGTGACACGACTCTTATGTGGAGGTTTCATTTTAGCTGTACGGTTCAATCATACCATGTGTGATGGATTCGGGTACGCACAATTCATGACAACATTGAGTGAAATGACAAATGGTGCATCAGTACCATCAATATTACCTGTTTGGCAAAGAGAGTTGCTTTGTGCAAGAGAACCGCCGCATGTGACATGCACTCATCACGAGTATGATGAAGTGGCAGACACCAATGGTAAAATCTTCACGTTAGATGATTTGGAACGCAGGTCATTTTTCTTTGGACCTACTCAGATTTCCGCTCTTCGTAGGTTCCTTCCAACACACCTAAAAAGTTGTACCACCTTTGAGGTGCTAACAGCTAGCCTTTGGCGTTGTCGTACAATCGCTATCCAACCGAACCTTGAAGATGACATGCGTATGATGATCATTGTCAACGCGCGTTCAAAGTTCAAGCCTATGATCCCGGTAGGATATTATGGAAATGTGTTTGCTTACCCGGCTGCTATTTCTAAAGCTCAAGACATATGTAACAAACCGTTAGGATACGCGTTGGAGCTTGTGAAGAAAGCCAAATCTGAAGTCACTGAGGAGTATATGAGATCCGTCGCTGATCTAATGGTTATAAGAGGACGACCCCTCTTCACAACTGTCGGAAGCTATATCGTATCAGATGTGACACGGTTTGGATTACTTGAACTAGATTTCGGGTGGGGGAAATCTGTGTATGCAGGGCCTGATTTCCATGTTTCTAGTTTCTATACACGTTATATAAATCATAAGGGCGAGTCTGGAATCTTGGCATCCGTATGGTTGCCAGCTATTGCAATGAAGAGATTTGTCGAAGAGCTAGATAAGATGTTGGCGCGAGACGATAACGATTATCATGTTATCCAAGAAGACTCATTGCTCATTCAAAAATATAATTTACCTGCTATGATTCGATAGGTGATTAGCAAGCAATAAGCTTATAAGACGTGTTTTTCAGAAGTTTTTATGTATACTAAATGGTTGTATGACTAATTTTTATGTATTGTATGGTCCTATTTCTAATTAAGTAATCTAAATCTTACATAATTTTTATGTATTGTATGGTCCTATTTCTAAAGTTGTAACAAAAAATATAATCATGGTATATGTTCTTTTTACTATTAAATACATAATTTGAGCTCAATCATATTTATAGACGTTCTATTGATGTAAATAATCGTTCTTCAACAACAAAGTAATGTAATTAGTGTTTTGAAAATTGAATGTTGGTTCAGTTACAAGGATGCTTGCTAGCTTCTTCCTGTGCTAGCAGACCGGTCAACCGATTCCATTTTCAAAACACTTGTAGGTCCGGCTAGGGGAGGATCTAGTCGCCTAATCCTTGTGTACAAACACACCCGGTTGTGCGGAATCCAACCGGAGATGCAAACCGAGATAGAACACGACAAGAACACGAGAAGGAGACCGAGACTCAACGATTAACACCAATGTATTAATACTTGAAAAACATTTACAAATCAATGTTTACAAAATAATCTTTGCAAACTCTCACTAGTTCTCTCGGGTATGTGTTCTTCCTTGTGCCCTCCTCTAACCGAAAACACTGATTTCGGTATGTATATATATGTTTTTCACTTGTGCGATTGGCTTGGGTTCGGCCCAAGTGAGTGGCCCAATGAAGTTGATTGGTCCAAAAACCATGTACATGCACGTACATAAGTTCAAGACATGTTCCACAATCTTCAAATTTGTAAGCATAGTCAACATGGTGACATCATCATGACATCACCAAGGTGATATCATGGTGATGTGTCGACGGGAAAGGCCGCGGCGCTTCGTGCTTCGCGTGTCGAACTCTGGGACGCACGACGGAGGAATGTCGTGACGTCGGGCTTGAGCCGAACCTAACTGGGTCGAACCTAACCGAGTCGAACCGAACCAAGTCGCGTCCACATAATATGTATCAACAAACTCCCCCTTGAACGCTACTCGTGAGGTTCATCTTTCATGTCGGAGGATCTTCAAATTGTTCACATGTCATAAGTAGAAAGTGTATCAACAAACTCCCTTTTCAGTTAGGTAGTGTGTCAATAAACTCCCCCTTTGATTATGCTTGTGAATCTTTTGACATCAATGCTTGAGATCCTTGTGGTGTTGATGATTGATCAGCGGCAACTTGATCATCTTTATCATTTGAGTGCCTTCACGTCGTGTCTTCATTCCAAAGCTTGTCCACGAGCATGTTCTCTTCGCCTTTAGCATCTGCACATGCAAGAAATCTAAACGCGTAATGAGAACAGCTGCTTGGAATATAGTTTAACACAAACAAATAACACACATGTGACCATATTTCAATCAACTACCGTCCGACAGTTTGAAAGTTTAAAGGATTTATCAATTCTAGTTTTTAACTTTCAAAACTTGCAACTTTTGACCATTTATGAAGATTTAGTCATTTTGGTTTTCAATCAGGTTTCAGGTAACAAAGACTCGAGATCCAACATCGTACGATCGAAAATAAGATAGAAATAAAATATTTTTGGCATTTAGAAAGTTTATATTAAAACACATCTAAAATCTTTTTGGAATTTTTGAATATTTCAAATGTAATGACAGAAAGCAGTAAATAAATATATACAAAGATGCAGAAACTAAGAAAAGTAAATATATACAAACATTCTTTTTGCGAGTTTCGAGGGTAAGAGAATCATATCAGTGCACGGTCATGCCAAAACATTCTTGTTGTTCTTTTTGTTAACATTAGATAAACATCCTATAACAATTATCGATATTGTTGTCCACATAAGCTCAACTTATCAGATGTAATCATGGTGAGGGGATACGTTAAGGTATGATTTATACTTACCGACCGGTGTTCATCCACATCACGACACATTCCCGTATCAAGGTATGCACGAGGGTTCATCTTACCGGTGAGTATACCGATTATCATCTGTTTGACCGTATATGATGTGAGATTCTCACTTATTTTGATTTGAAAACAAGCCCTATGTGATATAATCACTTATTGATGAGGAACTTGATTTTCAATGCATGAGGGCACATGAGCAAGTCCGTGAACAGGCCAGTACTTTCGTACAGCAGAGAGACGAACTTGACTCCCGGATAAATGTGATATTTTATCACTTATTTGTATGGACATGTGATTGTTGATCACTTATTGAAGTCGAATGCAATATGTACACGTATGTATGGTATCATGGAAGATCTAGACTTGCGTCCCCGTTATTTTTCGGTAAAAGATACAACCATGATACACAGATGATAAGCAGCATAAAGACCGAATATCTCAGAACCTCGGCAATCTCTCAAACGAAATTTCGGTACTAAGACCATATGCCAATGAATGGTTCCCACCTGATCTTCGGAAACTCATTTTTGCTTTTCTATTGCTTTTGTGTTTTTGAAATTTTTCGATGTTTTTGGATTTTCAAATTTGGATTTACTCCCCCTAAAATCAATAAACTAAGATAAATTTAAAACAGAAAGGTATTTACAAAAATGATTTTCCGATGTTGGTTTTACTCTTGCTTGACCTTAATGCCGTTTACCAGTAATAAAAAGTCAAATCTTGATTTGTCAAATGTTTTGGTAAAAAGGTCGGCACGTTGGTCATCGGTGTGGGCCTTAACAACATCGATAAGCCTTTTATCAAAGTAATCACGTATGAAGTGATATTTGATTTCGATGTGTTTGGTCTTTGAATGCTGCCCAGGATTTCTAGTGATCTGTAATGCAGGAGAATTATCAACGTAAATAGGAGTAGTTAGGAATTCAAAACCGTAGTCGCGCAATTGTTGTTGGATCCATAGGACTTGGGAGCAACAACTTGAGGCAGCAATGTATTCAGCTTCGCATGTTGATGTAGCGACACACGTCTGCTTCTTGCACTGCCATGTGACTAGGCGATTTCCCAAAAACTGACATCCAGCCGTTGTGGATTTGCCGTCGATTTTGCATACGCCAAAATCAGAATCACTGAAAGCGATCAAGTCAAAGTTATTATCCCTAGGGTACCATAGACCGGTGTCAGGGCAACCCTTCAAATAACGAAAAATCCTTTTTACAGCTGCAAGATGTGAGGCCTTCGGGTTGACTTGATATCTGGTAAGCAGGCACGTTGGGTACATTATATCTGGTCTTGATGCTGTGAGGTACATCAGAGATCCGATCATCGCGCGGTAGTATGAGGGGCTAACAACTTCACCCTTTAAGTCTGGATTAATTCCGTGATTTTGCGGTAATGGGGTACCGATGGGCGTTGCATCAGACATCTGGAACCGGCTCAAGATGTCACCAACATATTTAGTCTGATGGATGAATATCCCAAACTCAGTTTGTTGCACTTGTAGGCCCAAAAAGAAGGTCATTTCTCCCATAGCACTCATCTCGAATTTATCCTGCATAATACGCTCGAAATTCCTACATCCGGGATGGGTTGATAGGTTTTATACATACGTCCTTGGGCAAAATACAGAATTGTGGTTACGTTTCACCACATATTTCGATCAAACTATAGAAGTTGCCGCTTCATCTGCTGCTACATTTGCCGATCTTCCAGAAGATCAGAAAAAGACGTATGATCTGGAAAAAAAAGCATATGCCATTCTTACTCAGGCATTAAGCAAAGATATTTACCATCAATTTGTCAGTTTCAAGACGACAAAGAAATTATGGGATGCGTTGAAGACCAGAGGAGTAGGAAATGAAGCAACACGTCAATTGCGACACGATCTACTCAAGAAAGAATTTGATGGTTTCACGTGTATGGATAAGGAATCGTTGAGAGATATGACAAGTCGGTTCTATCATTTGCTTACTAAGTTGGGCAACTTTGGGGTAGTGACAACTCCCGTAGAGGTGGTAAAGAAGTTTGCAGATGCATTGCCACCTCAATGGAATAGTTTCTTGGAGATTCTGAAATACAACGGGGTTTTGGCTACTACCAACATCAATGACTTCGTGCAGCTTTTGGAGAATAAAGATCAGGAAGAAACTCTGAAGGCAAAGAAGGTTCCAGTTCCACATAATCCAGAGATGTATTATGGAACCTCCAGTACCTCTTCTGCAAGACCAGTCTTTCATGCTCCTCTTCAGACGGCTTTTGTCACGAGCACATATCTTTATGGGAATCAGATACAGGTTCCTGTCAAGCCAACTCCGACAACAGACTTGTACGGAAATCCGCTTCAACCAGTTCCTAAACCAGTGCCTCAACAGCAAACCCAAAGGCCTCCTGTGACAACTGATCTATATGGGAATCCACTTCCTGTTCAACAACAAGCTTGTTATGGAAGCACATCATCTGCTGGTCAGCCATCAAAGCCAAATACAGTACGGCTCGACACCTCAAGCTTTTCTAAAGTCCGTGTGGAAGTAGCAAAGGAACATATGGAGCTACTATACACTTTGGTGAGCGCGTATTGTGGATTAGTGGAAGGTCAGATTGGAAACATTAATCTGACACAAGAAGATTATCAGCAGATCGATAAGGAGGAAATGGATTTGATGGACATCAAATGGGCTTTCGCAAGTGCTGTTAGGCGGGCAAAGGATTTTATGGAAAGGACTGGCAGAACCAGCTTGGAAAGCAAGAAAGACACCAAGTATGGGTTCGATAAACAGGCTGTTAAGAGCTTTAACTGTGGTGAACGGGGTCACTTCAAGAGAGAATGTACAAGGCCAGCTCAGCATGGGAATCAGAATCCGTTCAGGAATCAAGGCAATCAAGGCAACCAACAGAATCAGAACAGGAATAATGAGCGTACGTTGATACCTGTTAACAACCCAAGTCAGGCAGGACCATCAAATGACAACCAGGCACTTGTGGTTCAAGAAGATGAAGGTTGTGATTGGTCAATTCAGTTGGGAAATGATGCTCCGGATGGAATAGCTTGTTTTGCTGAGGTTGTCAAGGATCTTAAACACGCCAGTGGTGGAGAATCTTCCACCAATGGTGATGAATCTTCTGAAGACAAAGACAGTTCTGGTTACAGTGGAAGCTCAGATGAAGAATCCTCAGCTTCAGGCAATGATCATTTGGATGACTCGTCAAGTGTGTCAGTCGATGTGGAGGTTGATGAGCTATTGGGAGAAGCTGCAGCAGAAAATCATAGGAGATCTGTATTGGTGGATCAAGCTGCCTATTCTTCGTCTTCTCTCCATTCAGCCTTTATGGCTAATGTCGACAGTTCATCAAGTCAGGTATGTGTCGATGAACCCACTGCTATTATTTGTGATAATTGTGATAGTTTGAGTGTTAAATGTGCTGATTTAGAAGCAAACATGTCTGAGTTGCAAGGAAAACATGATGCTTTACAAGCTAGTTTGTTTGACTTGCAAGACAAACATGTTTCATTGAATGCCAAGTGGTGTGAGTTGCAAATCAAACACGAGGCTTTGCAAGAAAAGTATGATGTGACATTCATCCACAACCAGAAGCTAACCGTGGATCTTTCGAAGTGCACTGAAGCCAACATGTTTTATGAAAATCATGAAAAGGAGTTTAAATCGGTAATTGAGAAATTAAAGAAAGATAAAACCGAGTTAACAAAAATGGTTTTCCAGAAAACAAACTGACATTAATTTGTATATAACTCAACTTGAGATAATGCAAAAAGAGATGGCTTGTGTGAAAACTGAAAGTGAGGCGATCCAGCTTAAGCTAGACAGTTATTTGAGCTCTAGCTATGTGTTGGATCACATCATTGATGTTCAGAAAGAGAAACGGGATGTCACATGCATAGGTTACAAGAAATGTCCACCACCTTTGAGACACAATTATGATGCCATGCCTGACGAGGAAGATAGAACTTTCTTTGAACCATTTGTTCCTTTGGACGTTGAGGAATTTACAACAGGACTCGGATACCAACAGGAAGTATCATCAGATTCGGATGTGTCAGCAGATACTTTTGTAACTGCTGAACAAAATCAGGATCCTCCAATCATTGTTGAGGATACTGATTCTTCTGATGATGAATCTGATGATACTGATTCAGCAAAGTCTGATGCGGTAATCAAAGAAGAGGACATACCTCTTGAGAATCATATTCTATGTGATCCTCCCACAAAACCTGCTAAGACTGTTCTGACCGAGTCCACGTCTGCAAAAGAGTCTGAAAGTGTGGATTTGTTGTACACTCTTGTTGGTGATGATAAAATTTATTCTGACAAAGATTTTCCAATTAAGAATGTAAATCAATCTTTAATCAGTAAAGTTTTTGAAAATTCGACAAGTAAGTTCTTGGGAAAGACAGGATCACACGTTGTGGTAACACAGTGCCCTCCTATCCCAAAAGCCGAAGTTCGAAAACAGTATAGCAATAAAAAATTACCAACAGTGCAAAAACAGCAAAATCATACCAAACCAAAAGGAAAATTAACGACTCAAGGTCCAAGGAAGCCGAATCAAAAGAAGAACAAAAATGTGAACTTTGTGAAATCTAAGGGAACGGACAAAATTGAAACGTTTGAAAACAAATCTAACTTAGATTTTGTCAAGAAAGCAGCAGTGTTGAAAAGAAATGATCCAAACAGTACAAAACCTAGTACCTCGGGATCACAAAGTTCATCATCAACACGACAATCACATGATACTTCGGGGTTTGTTGAACGAAGATCATGTTTTGAATTTGGTGAAATTGGACATATTATTCGAAATTGTCCGTATCTTCATAAATTAAAAGCTAAAGATGATGATCCCCGTGAACGAAATTACCAAAAGCGATCTGTTTCTTTAAAACAAGATCCCCGCCTTGTAAGAGAAAGGGAAAAGAAACAGAAACGCCAACAAGTCAAGGTGATTGAGAAAGCACTTAAGACTGATGTGGTTCAAAAACAATCTGTTCTAGTTAAACCAGAAAGTTCAAAGTTTTCAAAAACTTCAAACAATCACGAAGTTAAATTTCAAACAATCAAACTGGTAAAACTCAACAGACATGGAAACCTAAACTGACCACAAATTCAGGGGGACCATCACAATTTCCTAACCATCAAAAAGTGGAAGTAATTGTTGTCGATGAAAATGGAAGACCCAAGACCACAATGGCTTGGGTCCCCATCTCCAACTAATCATGTGAGTTCATGTGCAGGGTGTTCCAGGAGGAACTATCAGTAGTCATTGGATTGTTGATAGTGGGGCATCCAAGCACATGACAGGCGACATGAAGCTTTTCTACGACGTCAAATCTATTAGAGGAGGTTATGTTGCTTTTGCTGGAGATAAAGGCGGATATATTACTGGTGAAGGAATGATATCCAATGGGGTTGTAAGCTTTGATAAGATCAACTTTGTACAACAGCTTGATCACAATCTTCTCAGCGTTTCACAAATCTATGATAAGCAGTTCTCAGTACACTTTGATGCAAATGGATGTTATGTGCTGAAACCCGGCTTCAAAATTCCAAAAGAATGGATTCTCTTATCTGCTCCAAGGATAAATGATTTGTATGTCCTTGATATGAGCCAAGCTATTACAACGTCTGCACAAGCAACCTGTTTCGTTTCCAAAGCCACAGAAAAAGACTCAATCTCTTGGCACAGACGAATGGGTCACATTCACTTACGTAAAATGAATCATTTGGTGTCAAATGAATTGGTGAATGGTGTTCCTCTTAAAAACTTCCATCTTCAAGACGTCTGTGTTTCGTGCTAGAAAGGAAAACAAACGAAGAAGCGACACCCTACAAAGAAAATCAACATGGTGGCCTTTCCGCTTGAACGTTTGCACATGGATTTGTTCGGTCCTGTCAAGCATAAAAGCATCCGGAATGATCAATATTGCCTCGTGATAACTGATGATTATTCAAGATTTTCTTGGCTGGCGTTCATGGCACACAAGAGTGAAACTTTCGGCATTATCAAAAACTTGATCATTCAGATTGAGAATTTGTATAAGCTGAAGGTTAGACGGATACGCAGCGACAATGGTACAGACTTCAAAAATCATGCCATGGAGGAGTTTTGCACTTCAAAAGGTATTCTTCACGAATTTAGTGCGGCTTACACTCCTCAACAGAATAGCGTCGCTAAACGTAAAAATCGTACATTGATCGAGACTGGTAGGACAATGTTGGTAGAGTCACAGTTGCCGATTCCCTTCTGGACTGAAGTTGTGGCCTCTGCATGTTACACTTTGAACCGAGTCCTTACAGTCAAAAGGCACAACAAGACCTGCTTTGAGCTTCTTAACAAACGGAAACCAGATTTGTCATTCCTTGAACCGTTTGGAGCTCCGTGCACAATAATCGATCCTAATGGAAAGTTTGGGGCAAAAGCAATTGTGGGATACTTTCTTGGGTATGCCACCCCGAACTTAAGAGTCTGGAATCTAGAGACTAAAAGGGTCGAGGAATGGTCTGAAGTCAGAGTACAAAGGCACACATTGCCAGTCAAATGCCCTGGTCAGCCTTGGATGTTTGAGTACGATGACTTTTTCAATTCGATCAATGTTGAAGCAGCTGAAGAAAATGTTGCGGCAAGGATGTTTTTCGAGAGTGACAACGCAACAGATTCACCGCTGGTTCGTCCCATTATTGTCAATCAAGAACCATCTTCAGTGAACAATAATGCTCTCGACAATGAGGATTTTCACGATGCTACCGAATTGAGCGAATCTTCAGAGGATGATGAATTTCTCGATGCAGATCAAGAAGCTCCAACAACAGCAGTTCATGGTACTTCAGAGGGTACACCTCCAGTGGACGCCCCTAGAACAGCTGAAGCTACTGCATCATCCTCTTCGTCAATTCCGGGCATTGAATTGGTTGTTGATCTCAATCTCAACAATCTGGGTACAAATATTCTAGTTCCAGATAATCCAGAAACAAGGATTCACAATACCCATCCTCAACAAAACATCATCGGAAATATACAAAGTGGCATTCAAACAAGAAACATGTTGCGAAACAACAACAATGCAGGCTTGTATGCAGCTATTCGAGAATCTTGTCAACAAAATGATTGGTCTTTCGCGTGTTATGTCTCACAGGAAGAGCCAAGAACTTGGAAAGAAGCTTTGAAAGATAACTCTTGGGTTGAAGCAATGCAGGAAGAACTGCAACAATTCCAGAAGCTTGGTGTCTGGAAACTCGTAGAGAAACCTGCTGGTTACAAGAAGATTGGTACCCGTTGGGTTTTCAAATGCAAAAAGGATGACCGTGGAGTCGTTATTCGAAACAAAGCAAGATTAGTCGTTGCACGTCTGGAAGCAATTCGGATCTTTCTGGCTTATGCCTCATTCAAAGGATTCAGGGTATGCCAGATGGACGTCAAAAGTGCATTCTTACATGGTGTGGTGGAAGAATAGGTGTACGTTGAACAGCCTCCAGGTTTTGAAGATCCTATCCATCCCGATCGGGTTTGGTTGCTCAACAAAGCTCTCTATGGTCTACATCAAGCACCACGAGCTTGGTATGCAACCTTATCTAATTATCTGCTGGAGAATGGATTTCGCAGAGGTCTTATCGATTGTACTCTTTTCGTCAAAGAACAAGATGGAGATCTTCTTCTGGTACAGGTATACGTTGATGATATTATTTTTGGCTCTACTAGACGTGTGAATAATGAAGAAAAGGATGGTTTTTATAAGAACTTTCAGCAAAACATGAAGATTTTCGAGGTTTTAGACAGAATTTCTAGAAAATGATAAACTCCAAAGGCCCGAAAAACAACCCGAAAACACTCGGTTTTAACAAGGAGAAGAGCCTCGGCTCTGATACCACTTGTAGGTCCGGCTAGGGGAGGATCTAGTCGCCTAATCCTTGTGTACAAACACACCCGGTTGTGCGGAATCCAACCGGAGATATAAACCGAGATAGAACACGACAAGAACACGAGAAGGAGACCGAGACTCAACGATTAACACCAATGTATTAATACTTGAAAAACAGTTACAAATCAATGTTTACAAAATAATCTTTGCAAACTCTCACTAGTTCTCTCGGGTATGTGTTCTTCCTTGTGCCCTCCTTCTCTAACCGAAAACACTGATTTCGGTATGTATATATATGTTTTTCACTTGTGCGATTGGCTTGGGTTCGGCCCAAGTGAGTAGCCCAATGAAGTTATTGGTCCAAAAACCATGTACATGCACGTACATAAGTTCAAGACATGTTCCACAATCTTCAAATTTGTAAGCATAGTCAACATGGTGACCAAGGTGATGTGATGTCATGGTGATGTGTCGACGGGAAAGGCCGCGGCGCTTCGTGCTTCGCGTGTCGAACTCTGGGACGCACGACGGAGGAATGTCGTGACGTCGGGCTTGAGCCGAACCTAACTGGGTCGAACCTAACCGAGTCGAACCGAACCAAGTCGCGTCCACATAATATGTATCAACAACACTGATCAAAATAATATCATTATATGTGATAGATATATTACATAGAAGTTAACACAAAATGTTACATTTACTTAGCTTATGTGTACAGGAAAACAACAAATACTTGGAAATTTCTAGCACACTATTTGTGGTCCACGAAGAAACCCAAAATAGCTGGTGTTTGGTTCGAATCTTATTCTAACATGACCGCGTTGCTTGTATTGTAAAATGAATTGAATTTAAAAACATTACAACAAGGAATTATTCAGCCTACATGTAAACTTGCTTGTTATGTCTCGCCTTGTTTGGTTCACAAAATGTTAACATGTGACAAACCAGTCGAGTCGAGACAGTTAAGCAGTCGAGTCAAGACAGTCTAGCAGCTTAGAAGTTGGGTACACTCATATAATGTACTTGAGGAGAAGTGTAAGAGATATTAACTCTCTTGAAAATTTGAGTTGGTTTGCAAAAGGTTTAATTAATTAGTATTTAATTCATAGTTTTTTTGTTTAGGTTTATCACTTTATTAGCTTTATTGTTTCACAAAATTTATCTAGTAATTTAAGGTCATCAGTAATGATTAATGCTTCTTAAGAGGCGTTTTCCGCCACATCAGCAGGATAACGCCCGTAAAAATGTGTAATATTCCATGTGAAATAAAAGTGTCCATCAGTGTTCGTTTATTTATTTATTATTTTTTATTTTCATTTGGGAATTGGGAAAATTTGAAGTTGGTCTAATTAACAGTGAACACATTCATGAACATATTATTTTCCACTTGATTAAGGGTGTTTTGTTGGGCTTTCAAGTCATGGATAATTCTTTTAGGCAGAAACTATTTGGTAACCATCTTAGATCGATCTTTAATTGGGATCTCTGTTGTTTTTCTCAAGCTAATATATTGCTCAATTTTCAGTTTTACTTTTTTGTTGTAGGTATAAAAGGGTTTTGAGATTGGTATCTTAACTTACTGTTTTATATAAGTTCTTATCTTAGAATGGATTGATCATCCATATTTTTAAGCTGGGTGGTATTTCTTATATACACTTGCATTTTTTGGGGGGGTAGCCAAAAAGTTGTATGCTACAATAAAAGAGACTTTTAGCAACGAAATGCATGAAGCTATTGCGACGAAATGTGGCTGCTAAACTGTTTTCAATTATTTTTTTCAAAACCTATAGCGTTGATAATTAGTCATTACAGGACTAGCTTGGTGGTATGGGGGAAAACATCGCAGATTTTTAGTGAAATCCCTATAGAGACTAAATATCGTCGCTAAAAAGTTTAACTTTGAGTTTATTTAATATGTGACAGATTTTTAATGAAATCCCTATAGTGGCTAAATATTATCGCTATAGATCAACCTATAGCAATGAAATTACAGACCTAATACGACGGAACAGTAGAAACAAACTTATTGCAATAAAATTTCGTCGCAATAGCGATGAAATTTGGTCGCATAAAGTTGTTTTTTTTCCGTAGCGAAAAGTTTTATCACTGCAGTTTTTTTAGCAAAAATGCACATCTGAGCAAGATTTGTCCAATGAACAGACAAAATTTAATAAAAACAACATATTTTTATTTCAATTAAAAGGCTTCAGTTTTCAAAATTATTTTTGGGAAAAGAGTTTACGCTTATCACTAGAATTGTTTATAGATTTTCAAAGTTAATATACACATAGCATGACATATATCATGTATAACATATACAGATATCATAATCATATCAACATGGATGACAGATAAATCTCCATGAAGAAAGACATTATTGACATCAATCTGTCGAATAGTCCATCCTCGAGAAAACGCAATTGATAAGCAAACGAATAGTAGCATGTTTAACCACAGGACTAAAAGTCTTAGTGTAGTCAATACCTTCAGTGTGATGAAACCCCTTGGTAACAAGTTGGGCTTTGTATCGGCTAACAAAACCATCGGGATTATGCTTAATCCGATAGACCCACTTACAGCCAACAACATTAGTGGGTGGAGGAACAAGATTCTAGGTCTTTTTTGAGTGCAATGCAGAAATCTCAGCACGCATCACATTCCACCACATAGACCAATACTGAGCCAGGCAAAAAGTAGAAGGCTCATGTGAAGGAACAGAAGTAGTATGAAACAAGACATGATATACGACTGTCATGGATGTAAAGTATGATCACGAGAACGAGTATTCATTGGATGTGTAGGAACTGTAGTAGTAGAAGTAGGAGGAGTAGGAGAAGGTGGAGAAGGAGAAGCAGTGGGAGGGACGGATATGTAGAAGGAAGAGATAAAGAAACAGGAAAAGGAAGAGAATGGGGCAAAGTAGAAAAAAAAGGGGGAAAGGATGAAGAATGAGGAGATATAAATAATGAAACGGATGAACAAGAAGTGGTGTGGGAGAAGGAAAACATCTTGGAACATAAAAATCGTCACATAAAATCGAACATGTCGAGAAATATGAGTGTGAGACGAAAAAGGATCACAACAGAGATAGCCAAGGTGAGATGGAGTGTATCCAACGAAGATGCAAGGAACTGATTTGGGTGAAAGTTTATCCATACGTGTATCATCAAGAAATGGATAACATAAACACCCAAAAGTGGAATGAAGAGAGTAATCAGGACGAGTCCCGAAAATAATCTCAAAAGGAGATGAATAGTGAAGAAATAGTTAATGAGAAATGTAGTAGTTGTATAAGCATCATATCAAAAGTTGTTTGATATACGAGCATGAAAGAGTAAAGCAGAGCAATCTCGGAAAAAATGATGATTTTTTCGCTCGACGACCCCATTTTGTTAGGGAGTGTAAGGACATGAGATCCGATAAGTGATGCCGGACTCAGAAAAAAAACTTGGCAATAGGCCCATGAATGAGCTCAGAAGCACCATCGCATCGAAGATGTTTAACAGCGCAAGATAAAATATTTTCAACAAGCGGTTTTAAATGTCTAAAAGAATCAACCAACTATGAACAATGTGTAAATATTTAAATCCAGGTAAAACAACTAAGATCATCATAAATGTAATAAAATATTGGTAACCAGATCCTAATATGACAGGTATATGACCCCAAATGTCATAGTGTAACATGTAAAGGCACAATAGAATGTAATACAACACAATGAAAAGGTAATCTCGTTGAATTTGCATTAGAACAAGCATTACAATTATTACACCAAGCACCCTCTTACACTTGGACGGTTTTGACAATTGGGATTCTGGTTCTTAAATAAGGGAGGGGGATTTCTCGATTTTAGCCCTGAGGTGTCCTAAAACTTTGGTCAAATACAAATTCAATCCCTTTAAAAAGGCTTTATTTTCTTGTACATGTTATAAAGTTTGTACGAGCTGTTAAACTACATTTATGTCCATCGGATTGCTTCATATAGTTATATAGATATAGGGTAATTCAATAAAATTATTAAATTTGATTGAAAGCTTTTATTAAAATATTTCAAATAGAAAAGTATCTAAAAGATTACAAAAGTTTTAATTTTGTTATTAATACTTTATAAAATATTATGAAATTATTAGATTTTTTCATAAAGTATTTATAAATATTACATTTTTCTAATTATTATAAAAATAATATTATTATTTTTATAACTTTAATAAAGTTTACTTTTATTAACAATTTAGTTAAATCGGCTTTTTAATGAAAATTCATATAAAAGAAAGTTGTTTATTAAAAACAATGAATATAAAAAACGGAGTTTAAATTTACACAGAAACGGATGTTTGTATGTAGTTCTATTCTACCCCACTGGTTCCCTTGGTTGCCGGAGACGTAGGGGTCATAACAGAGCCATTCCCGAAATCTTTAAAAAAAATTTAGGTCTTGGGCGACAAATAGAATTCGGTCTAAAATTGTAGTTAAGGGGAAATAAATTTAAGAGTTAATTACATAGTTAGTCCCTGTGGTTTGCAAAAAATAACAACCTTAGGTATTAATAGTTTAGAATCACATTCTAGGGTATTAACTTTTCATTTTGTAACGTTTGAGGGTATTAGCACTGTTTAAAGGCTTAAAATCACATTTTATTAGTACCCTCAAATGTTACAAAATGAAAAATTAATACCCTCAAACGTTACAAAATGAAAAGTTAATACCCTCAAACGTTACAAAATGAAAAGTTAATACCCCAGAATGTGATTTTAAACTATTAGTACCTAATGTTGTTATTTTGTGCAAACCACAGGGACTAACTATGTAATTAACTCAAAAAACAAAACCTTAGTGGTGAAGTCAGGACTTGAGCCTCAAACCTCTACATTAACTTAAGATGTTTTTCTACTTCACCACCAACATTTTTTTTACATAAAAAATGGATGCATATAGTAAATATATAATTTAATAGAATTCAGTTTAATGAGGAACCACTGTCAATTGTGAGAACCATGAGAACCCCTCTCATACAATAAAATTTTAACACATCAGCTATAATCAATTTAATTCAAAAGGGGTATTTTAGTTTTTTTCTCTCAATGTCGCATCACTCTCTTTTATCTCTAAAACACATTAAATCATACTTTAAGAATATCTCTCTCCTTTCATCACTTTTATACTTTTTATATTTAATTAGGAAATATATCTTAGATTTTAAATTCAAACACTAAAAGTATTACGTAATTTAGAAAATACAAAAATATCAAAAATGATATCTATTTCTTTTTGCTCTATTTTCCCTAATTATGACATAATGTTCTTTACAAAATGCAAGCTATATTTGTCTTATATGTTTATTAGAAAATACAAAATTATCGAAAATGATTTCTATTTCTTTTGGCTCTATTTTTCATAAATCTGACATAATGTTTTTTTTTTTATAAAATACAAACTATATTTATCTTATATGTTTATTGAGAATTTCTATTTCATTCGTTAATGTTTGATGATTTTGCACTACAACTTAAAAAAAAACATTCGAGTATGTGCGTAAAAAAAGTTTTGACAATGTGCGTAAATTTTTTTTGAAAACGTGCGTAAAAAAAGTTTTGACAACGTGCATAAAAAAAGTTTGACAACGTGCATAAACATTTACAAGAAAATTGTATGAGAACACCACTATGTAAAAAAATGTTTTTGACAACGTGCGTAAAAAGAGTTTTTTTACGCCCTGATCGCCGACCCGTGCCCCTCTAAATGTCATGCGTAAATCTAATTTTCAAATGAATGTAAAAACAGATACCGTAAAATAGTTTTTACGTACGTTTGAAAAATGTTTTTACGTAAGTTGTCGAATATAAAATATTTTTTTTTGCGCACGGTGTCGAATGAAAAAAAAATTTACGCTTGTGATCGTCGGTCCGAGCTCCTCTAAACGTCACGCGTAAATCTATTTTTCCAATCCGGCCGTAAAAAAAGTTTACAACCGGGGGCGTAAAAAAAGTTTACAACTGTGGCGTAAAAAAAGTTTAAAATGTTTTAACACGGCGTAAAAAAATTACAACCGAGGCGAAAATAAAACTTACAACCGGGACGTAAAAATAATTTACAACCGGGGCTCGGGGTAAGAACAAAAAATTTACGTGTTAGCGGCACCAAAAAAATTATAAAAATGTTTGTAAATTCACGTTTCTAAATTTGTAATTTTTACATACATTTGAAAAATATGTTTTTACATTCGTTGCCGTTTATTATTTATAAAACATGTTAAATAGAAATGAAATTGCAATGTATCATGTGTTATTTTATATTTAGGTATGTTGTAAATCAAATTTTTTAATGTTTTTCTTTTAATTTTACATGCAATGTATTATGCATTTTAAATATGGAAAACCTTGTATATTTCTAATTTATTTAAGTATATCTTGTTTTATTTTATTTGCAAAAATCATTATATTGAGATTGAAAGAAAGTGATTTAACAGGAAGAATGACTGATGTCTCAAGACAAATCCCTAAACTACCCTTTTTATACTTTAATCATTTTTTATTAACAAAAAGTTGATTCAATGAATCAAATTTAAAGATTTGATCTAAGCCATTCATACATATAAGATCAATGGTGATGAATGGTTCTTATTATTCTTATAACTCATGTGAGTTCCTATTTTACACTTGTTTTGGTCAAAAATTAACGAAGCAATTTAGTGATCAAATTAGTTAAGTGAGGTAGTGTGCTAAAATTCTGTGTGAAAAATATGTTAACCAAGTTAGTTATAAAAACAGTTTCAGGATACGGCACAAGATATAGAGCTGTATCTGTGATCAAACAATGAGCAGAAAAGTAAAGGTTGACACGTGATGTACGAGGAAAGCCCTTGATCAATCTAGATCGCCGGCACAAAACCTCGGGAGCTGACAATCGCAGCTGCCTTGTTCTTCTATTGCTTCAAATATCAGGATACAGTGCAGGATGTAGTGCGAATCAACTAAGTGTTACAATGTGATTTGATTTCAAGTGTTTGTGTGTAGTGTTTTGCAGAGAGCTAGAGAGAAAGTGTTAGAAAATGTGAAAGTTACGTGCCTTAATCTGATCCGCCCCCATCTATTTATAGTAAAACAAATATAACAAACTATCCTAAATAACCGGGATCCAGCGAATATTCCTCACTCGAACGTTGTAGACCTAGTCTTTCGGGTTCAACGTCTCTCCCATAACAAACATGCCCGAGTCTTGAGGAGATGAAGTCCATCTGACCGTTAGCAAACCCCAGCCTTTAACCTGCACGTGGTTAATTCAATCAACCTCAGGATATCGCCCAGGATGTTAGCAATATCCCCGTCCAGTATCCTGGTCACAAATAAACAATTAGAAGCAGGATATTGATCAAGATATGTACGCTCAGAAAATGACCCATAACAATTGTCCCCAAATATATCTGTTGGTATACCAATCCAACAGATATATTTTAAAAGTTTTATCTCATAAATTAAAGCAATTAAATCTAGACGAGGGTCAAAATCACATCATAACCTCCAACGCGCTTTTAACTAGATGGAGATCAACAATGCCCCTATATATTCTCTCTTCTTGTTTGAAAAACAGATATCTTCAACAGAGTCTCCAGGTAATTCCCCACTTCTTGTTCATCTTTTATCAATCTTTCTTTCTTCATCTGCCATGGCCACCAGGACTCATTCCCAAACTAGTGAATCATCCGAGACTTTTACCCAGCTGAATCTTCTCAAAAATCCTGAGAAAGAAGTCTGTGCCTTTGATAATGCAGACATTGCGGCTTTGAGAGCTTCCTGTGCTTTTCCTGATAACACAGTCTTTAGACCGTTCGATCGGTCAATTTGATCGGATGTTTCTTCCACAGATTAGGTTTGCTTTCCAGCATACCCTTTCTCGCTAGGTCTCCGATATCCTTTTCCCGAATTTATGATGCAATTTTTCCGTACCATAGGTATTTCTTTTGCTCAGACCATGCCCATGGTCTGGAGGGTATTAATTGTTCTAAACCAAATTAAAAACCTTCACTGTCCTGACCTTTGTATTGAAGATCTGCCCATCGCTTACCGCCTTCGATCTCATGGTTCTAGCCGTTTTTTGCTTTTTTCGACTTCCAACAAACCCCTTATTCTAAAAGCCACCAAAAACGAAGATGGATGGCAACGCAAGTTCTTTTTCGTCAAACGAGACTCCATTGCTGAGGGTGCTAGCCTTCCGGTGGAGTGGTTAACCACCGGTAGAGTTATTAATACTCCCATGTACCTTTAGATTTTCATCTTTTGCTAATATCCTTCTTTTTGATTCTTTTGCAGTAAATTTCAAGGAAGTAGCTCCCCCTACCGCTGAATCAGAGGAAAGAATCAACATTGTTTACCAATTACCTGCAATAGACAGGAGTTTCACCACACACATCCCGAGTTCCAGTCAATACTCATCATCTGAAATGTCTGGTAAGGACTACTTTTAAAATAGCTAGTTAGTATAGCATGATAGAATGAAGAGTAATAATAATGTAAAACTTTTTCCTTTATGCAGCACCGGCTAAGATCCCTGAAGTCTTTGATCTCGATGAGTTGGACAGCTACTCTGATCAGGTTCAGATCAAGAAGGAACCCAATCCTAAGACCACAGCCTCATCCAAACCCAGTAGTTCCAAAGCCATTGTCATCACCAAACCCTTGCCAACTACCAAGCCCCGGAGCTCCAGCTCTCGTAAAAGGAAAGAGCCCGATTCCCCCGTCATCTCTGACACTTTTCCCTATGAGAAGCACGGGTTCATCGAAGCTAGCGGGTTTGTGACTTCCTTTCTTAACCAGGTTAGTATTCTCAAACCACATCCTGCAGCTTATATCATTTATAAAGATTTATCAAAATCAATACCTGTCCTCTTACTTTCGCAGGGTCTTGAACGTCTGGTTCATCTATATCAAGAATCCTGTAGGCTTAACAAGACGCTTGAATCCAAGTTAAAGGAAGCAGAAGTCACGATCTCCGATCAAGGCATGATTGCAGCCGCCAAATCTCGTCATTACGAGGAGAAGTTCAAGACTATGATTCAAGAACACCAGACTGCTCTCAACAAAGCTACTCTTCAAGCCCAAGCCGATCTTGAAGCTGCCCATGCGCAACATGAACGGGATATGATCAGCTACCGGGATAGTCTTAAGAGTTCCGTCGTCACTTCTCTTTTCCAGGCCAGGCTGAAGATGGCCCATGAAGCCAAAACACTAGGTTTTGAATGCCCTTCTTGGGACGTTGGTGCCTGGGAAACGAAGCTAAAGAACCTTGGCGACATTTCTACCACACCAGCTGCCGAAGGATCTTCCCAAGTAGCTGAAAAAGCTAACGATGCTGAGAGGGATGCTGAGGTGGATCCTGAGACGGATGCTGCTGAAATTACCGCAAACGAAGATGGCACTACCCCCTAAAACTTATTTCCTTTTGTTTGAACAATTTTATGTCTTATGAATAATTTTTATTTCCGTATCAAAACAATTTGATAGCCGAAGGTGGATGGATCCTAGGTTTCAGGATGAAGCCTTTGGTTATCAACTAGTACCGTCTATTTCCAATAATTTCATCTTTCATTTTTCTTGCTATCACTTCCTGTCTTTCTTATTACAGACCTTAGTTTTGCAAAATATACTCAGTGATATATTATGAAAACTTTTATTAAATAGAATTTCTAAAAATTCAATCACCTTTAGAAAAAATTAAAAGATAGTCCATTTTAAAACCTGTTTTGACGATACTTGCTTGATCAAAGTTTCAAACAAGTACGAGCTTCAAATATCTTAATCAAATATCCTGAAAAGTATTTCGAAAATATATTTTGAAAATATATTCCGCCAATTTATCCTGATCAGGATGTTTAACCTTTTACCAAACATAGGATTGTAAAAAACTTAAACAACGTTTACAAAGGAAAGATCATACCAGGAATAGGGTATAACCCTATTCTCAAACTTCAGTCCCCTTGCAACTCTTCCGATGAAGATGTCCCATGTCTGAGACACTCAGTGTATTAGGTCCGAGCCTCATTCTTTGAGGTTTACACCATTTCCTTAGTAGGAATGTCCCCTTTGTACAATGTCTTCAAATACTTAGAAATCTTCTGGATATCAGTTCCCATTGTATAGACAATTTTTCGTGCTACAGGGGTAAAACCCAAAAAATGCACTGGAGATGAATCCCTCGTATCCTGGGGGAAATCCCATATTTTCATGCGCTACAGGCGGGAGTGTATAAACTCCAAGACCTAGAAAGGTGAAAACCTTTAAACCTTAGAGAGTATGAAAATACCCTTTCGTGAGAGAGGGTGATCAATCCTCATATACCTTTTGGATTCAGGATTCAGGATATAGCCAATAGTAATGAAATTGTCAGCCACTTTTACATGGACTGGTCCCGCCACCTTGAACTATTCCCGAATAACTTGCGCTCCAGGCGGGGTGTTTAAACCCAATTTGGAAGAAAGGTGAATACCTTTAAACCTGTGAAGGGATCAGGATCCCTTATACGTGAGAGAGGGGGCCAATCCTCTAATCTTCCGAAGTATCCTGAATGAGCATCCTGGAGCTATATCCTGGAGCATATACTGCAAAACATCCTTAAACTAAGGTGGGTGTTAGCTTGGCTAACACCCCTCCGATGCTTAAGTTAGTATTGGGTTTCAAAGAACAAATCAAATCAAACATATTTAAAAGAGATAGAATTCATACCATCTTAAGTTAGAAATTAAATTCTAAACTTAGTTGAAATAAAGTTTAAGGTGTATAGCATTCCAAGATCTCGGTAGCATATCCCCCTCCATATCCTTGAGTCGGTATGCACCTTTTCCTGATTCTGATTCAATCTCATATGGTCCTTCCCATTTCGGAGCCAGTTTTCCATCAGCAGGATTGGTAGTATTCTGAAAAGCTTTTCTTAACACCCAATCTCAAACTTTGAAGCTTCTAATCCTTATATTCTTGTTGTATGTTCTGGATATCCTTTGTTGATATGCTGCCATTCTTAGCTGTGCTGCATCTCTTGTCTCATCAATAGTATCCAGCTCCTGGCATAGGACTTCAGGATTTTGCTCAGGATTACAGAGGTTGGATCTTGCTGTGGGTATCACCATTTCTGTCGGGATCACTGCTTCTGCTCCAAATACTAAGGAAAACGGAGTTTGACCAGTTGCATTTTTACCGTCGTTCTATCAGCCCACAAAACAAAGGGTAATTCTTCTGCCCATCTTCCTTTCTTGGCCCCTAATCTTTTCTTCAAGTTGTTGACAATTATCTTGTTTGAGGATTCAGCTTGTCCATTTGCTTGAGGATGTACCGGAGTAGACGTAATCATTTTGATTCCCCAACTCTTCCAAAAGTCACTAGTCCTCTTACTTATAAACTGAGAACCATTGTCACAGATTATCTCGGCTGGTACTCCGAATCTGGTTAGGATATTTCTCTTTATGAAGGATACCACTTCTTGATCCCTGACTTGGACAAATGCATCGGCTTCAACCCATTTGGAGAAATAATCTGTCATTGCCAACATAAAAACCTTCCCTCCTGGAGCCTTTGGAAGCTTTCCCACTATATCCATACCCCACTTCATAAATGGCCAAGGGGAAACAATAGGATATAATGGTTCAGCAGGCTGATGCAGTATGTTACTATGTCTTTGACATGCATCACATCTTCGAACATATTCTATGGCATCTTTCCTCATTGTCGGCCAATAATATCCTATTCGTAATACTTTTGAGAATAATGACCTGCCCCTAGTGTGGTTACCACAATCCCCTTCATGTATATCCTTAAGTACTTCTTTGGCTTCAGGATCCTCCAAGCACCTCAAATAGGGTCCTGCAAGAGATTTCTTATATAAAACATTATTTATAATAGTGAATCGTGATACCTTCATCCTAAATGCCTTAGGATTTTCATCTCCGGGGATGTGTCCTTCCTTGAGATATCTCTCGATTGGAGCCATCCAGGATTTAGGATCCTTTTCAGGATACTCTGCTCAAGGATCCTGAATACCCGCTACTTCTTTATCCTGAGGATTCGTCGCAGGATATAAGATATGTAATATTGGTATTTGGGTCCCTTCTGGTATCCTGATCTATGATCCCAAACTTGCTAAGGCATCTGCTTCAGCATTATCCTCCCTTGGTACCTGTTCAAGTATAAAAACATCGAAATATCCTGCTAATTTTTTGAGAATATCGAGATATTCGATTAATTTCTCACCCTTAACTGCATAGGATCCATTAAAATGGTTAGTAATTAACAAGGAGTCAACATATACTTGCAAATTCTTGATACTCATATTCTTAGTCAACTCTAATCCTGCAATTAAAGCCTCATATTCTGCCTCATTATTAGTAGCAGGAAATTAACACCTAATAGCCTGGGGTAATATGTCCCCATGTGGCGATTTTAGTAGTATACCTAAACCTACACCTCTTACATTGGATACACCATCAGTATATAATGTCCAGGATTCTAAGTTTTCTCTTAGCTGCTGTACTTCTAAATCTACTTCATTTTGAATGTCACTACTGAAATCAGCCACAAAGTCAGCTAAAGCCTGAGACTTTATGGCATTTCTAGGTTCATATACTAAATCATAAGCACTCAATTTCACTGACCACTTGGCCATCCTACCTGACATCTCCGGTTTCCTAAGCACGTTTTTAACAGGATAATTGGTTTTAACATGGATCCTATGTGTCTCAAAATAATGTCTAAGCTTCGCCGATGCCATAACTAGGGCTAATATCAATTTTTCTAAAAGAGAATATCTAGTTTCAGCATCTAGTAGACTTTTACTAACATAATAGACTGGATATTGCTGACCTTCATGGTCTTTTATAAGAACGGCACTTACAGCATTCCCTGATACGGCGAGGTATAGGGATAGTGGTTCACCATTTTCAGGCTTCATCAATAGAGGTGCAGTCGAGAGATATCGCTTCAAATCCTGCAAGGCTGCTTCATGCTTTGCTCCCCATTCGAACTTCTTATTCTTTTTGAGGATATCATAGAATTCCTTGCATTTTTTCGAGGATCTTTAAATAAATCTGTTCAATGCTGCTACTCGGCCTGTTAACCGTTGAACATCCTTCATATTCGAGGGAGATTTTATATCCAGGATAGCTTTAATCTGCTCCGGGCTTGCCTCTATCCCCCTCTTCGTCACCATATATCCTAGAAACTTTCCTGCCCCCACTCCGAAATGGCACTTAGCAGGATTCAGCTTCATGTTATACTGATCCAGGATATCAAATGCTCCCTTGATATCCTGGAGGTGATCCTCAGCCTTTTTAGATTTCACCACCATATCGTCAATATATACCTCCATGGTGTCCCCCAGCTTATCTTTAAACATCATGTTCACCAATCTCTGGTATGTTGCACCTGCATTTTTCAAACCGAAAGGCATAGCAGTTGTTATGGGTGAAATTCTGAACCCCTATATCCTGGAAAATATCTTGGTTTATATCTTGGTTATGTAGTATCTGTTTACATCCGGGATGCTGATTCAGGATATTGGTAATATCCTGAATGGTATCCTCAGGATTACTAATGGATTATGTGCAGGTACGTGGGTTGGAAGCTGGCAACGTTCATAAGACTCATTCCGCGGAAGACTCGGTCCAAGTCGTTCAAATGAAGACGTTGAAGCCGTATTACTCGGTCAATAACGTTCATAATGGAATATTCGAAGTACCCCATATTTGTAGGGATTATTGTTTGTAATTCATTACTATAAATAGGTGGGAATACCAGATCAGATAGGACATCACAATCACACTTGCTACACTCTAACACTTGCTCTCGAGCAATTCTTACTTTCATACAAAGGCATTGTAACACTTAGCGATCTGGTCTATATCCTGCACTGTATCCTGAAGTTTAAAGCAATAAGAAGAACAAGGCAGCTGCGATTGTCAGCTCCCGAGGTTTTATGCCGGCGATCTAGATTGATCAAGGGCTTTCCTCGTACATCTCGTGTCATTTCCTTTACTTTTTGCTTATTGTTTGCTCATTGTTTGATCGTAGATACAGCTCAATATCCTGAGCCGTATCCTGAATACTGATTTTCAAAATAACTCGACAAACATATTTTCTATACACTTTCTAGCACACTACCTCACATTACTAATTTGATCACTAAATTGCTTCGGTAATTTTTGACCAAAACAATTTGGCGCCCACCGTGGGGCAAGTGGTGCTCTCTTTACTAAAAATTTTTGTCAAATCGCTAATCGGTTTTCTATTTTCAAAACTTTTTGCCACATTGTCCATAATGGCCTCAAGATCAAACATGAGTTCCTCTACTGTGTCTGCTGTGACTTCTGCTACTACCGGTCCGGTGCTTCCACCACCTCCTCCAAGGATGCCAGCCTCTACACGACCTCAGGATATTATCCCAACCCGCAGTATTCAGGAATCTGCTCCTGTTTTAAGCTTCTAACGATGAAATTTTAACCTTATTTGGAAGTGTGCAGGAACAAATGAGGCAGCAACAGGAAACGAACCAAATGCTTTTAAGGGAAATACAACTCCTGAAGTCCGGCTCGAGCAGATCTGCTGAGGATATTGTCACTCCATTACAACCCAGAACTTTGAACTTCAGTTCGGCTGTGTATACTGAGGATAACAGGGGGAATATTGTGCCCAGCCTTCCTCAGAATCATACTCCTGAAATACCCTCCTCGGTCAGGATGTCGACCATAAGGAGCTCAGGATATGCTTCAGGATATGGGCAAAATCCTCCAACGGGTAACGTGTCAAATAATAATAATACTCATGCTACTAACAATAGTGGATCTTTGCAGGATACAGGTGTGACATCAGCACTTACTAGGGAACTTCAGAAGTGGAAGGACATGATATCAAGTGTACCCGGGGTGGTCCAGCCGATCCCGGAAGTGTCTCAAGACAGCCACAAGATATCTCGTTTTGCATATCCTATCTGTGATGCTGAGATCCCAAAGAGGTTCCAAACCCCCAACATGAAGCTTTATGACGGAACAACGGATCCTGAGGAGCATATTGCTCAGTATAGGGAAAGGATGGAGATTAACCCTATCCCTCCGGATATCAAGGAAGCATGCTTGTGTAAGGGTTTTGGTTCAACCTTGACAGGATCAGCTTTGAAATGGCTCTTGAATGTTCCTCCACATTCGATTACATCTTTTGCTCACTTAGTAAATTTATTTAATAGTCAGTTTTCTTGTAGTAGAAGCTTTGAAAATTAACAAGTGATCTCTACAGGATAACACAGGGGCCTCAAGAATCCCTTAGGGATTATGTGAACAAGTTCAGCTGGGAATCACTAGACATTCCTCATCTTGATGTTGCAACAGCTGTGCAAGCTTTCAAGATGGGGCTGCAAAAAGATTCTCAATTTTATCAAGACCTTGTAATGAACCCATGCAGGAACTTGGATGAAGCTCGGAACAGGGCCCTAAGATATATTCGGTTGGAGGATGACAAAAAGATGCAAGAAAGGATGAACTCGTCCAACACTTATGAGTCAACTAACAGGAAGTCAGAATCCTCATTCAAGTCATATCGGCCTAAGCCATATGGCAGAAATGAGAACAAGAGAGTGAATGCCGTCGAAGATGAGGATCCTGAAGAGTATCCTGAATTATCTGAATATTGCTTTTCTGTTAACATTCCTGAATTGATGTATGCCATGCAGGGTCTAGGGGACAAGGCAAGATGTCCTCGAAAGAATCAACAAAAAGCAGATTGGAAAAACAAATCAAAATGGTGTGCTTTCCACGAAGATTTCGGACATATGACTGAGGATTGCATCGCTCTAAGGAAAGAAATAAGCTATCTTCTAAGCAAGGGATATTTGAAAGATCTCTTAGGGAGAAAGAAGAATAAGGGTCAGGATACTGAGAAGGATCCTGAGCGAGCAGCATCACCTCCCGCGGATGCCAAGATAATCAACTTCATTTCGGGAGGATCCGACATTTGTGGGACTTCGTATTCGGCAGCAAAGAGACATGCAAAAGAAGCTAAGGCCGAAAGGGGTGACAAACCTGTCAGGATGACTACACTCACAACTGACAAAGTGATCACATTTGATGCTGATGACATGGATACTGTCCAGGATCCTCACCATGATGCTCTGGTAATAACGTTATATGAGGCTAACCATTTTGTACGCAGGATATTGGTTGATAATGGCAGCTCCGTCAACATAATCCAACTAGAGACGCTTAAAAGAATGAATGTATCTCCAATGGATATCACTTCAAAGTCTACCGTGCTTGTTGGGTTCAGTGGAGAGGCTAGAAACACAGTGGGAGAGATAAAGTTGCCGGTGTACGTTGAAGGAGTCAACTCAATACAACGTTTCTGTGTGATGGACTCTCTATCCTGCTATAACATTATACTGGGAAGACCGTGGATTCACGATATGAAGGCCGTGCCATCAACATATCACCAATGCATCAAGATACCTACCCCTTGGGGAGTTGTTAAAGTTGATAGTGATCAGCAGGAGGCGAAAGAATGTTACTAATCCTCGATGAAATCCTCAACCAAACCTAGTGCAGCATAGCAATTAAAGACGCGGGCCCAGGATATCGTGGAGGATTCGGAGCAGGATGTGAAGAAAATTATCCTAGACCAGGATAATCCCGATATTTCGGTGCTCGTGGGAACCAATATCCCTCAGGATATTGAAGAGCAATTAATTAACTTTTTAAAATGTAGGATGTCAACGTTTGCATGGAAGCATGAGGATATGACAGGCATATCCAAAGATATTATCACTCATAAGCTTGGAATTGATAAATCATTCAAGCCTGTGCAACAAAAAAGAAGGAAGTTTGCTCCTGAGCGGAATACGATTATTCAAGAGGAAGTTGAAAGATTGTTGAAGTCCAAAATGATTAGAGAAGTCAAGTTCCCAAGGTGGCTAGCAAACGTGGTTGTGGTACAGAAGAAAAACGGGAAATGGAGAGTCTGTGTAGATTACACAGACTTGAACAAAGCTTGTCCTAAAGACCCATTTCCTCTTCCCCACATTGATGCAATGGTAGATGCCACTGCCGGGCATGAAATGCTGACTTTCATGGATGCATCCTCAGGATTTCAACAGATCCAAATGGAGCCTTCTGATCAGGAGGATACTGCCTTCATGACACCAACAGGTATTTATTGTTATACAGCTATGCCTTTTGGTTTGAAAAATGCAGGTGCAACATACCAAAGATTGGTAAACATGATGTTCAAAGACAAACTGGGGGACACCATGGAGGTGTACATCGACGATATGGTAGTAAAGTCAAAGAAAGCTCAGGATCACCTCCAGGATATTAAAGGAGCGTTTGATATCCTGGATCAGTATAACATGAAGCTGAATCCTGCTAAGTGCCATTTTGGAGTAGGAGCAGGAAAATTCCTAGGATATATGGTGACCAAAAGAGGAATAGAAGCAAGCCCGGAGCAGATTAAAGCCATCTTGGATATTAAATCACCCTCAAATATGAAGGATGTTCAACGATTAACAGGGCGAGTGGCAGCATTTAATAGATTTATCTCAAGATCTTCAGAAAAATGCAAAGATTTTTATGAAATCCTGAAGAAGAACAAAAAATTCGAGTGGGGTGAGAAGCATGAAGCAGCCCTACAGGATTTGAAACGATATCTCTCAACTGCACCTCTGTTGATGAAACCTGAAAATGGTGAACCACTATCCCTGTACCTTGCTGTATCAGGGAATGCTGTAAGTGTCGTTCTCGTAAAAGACCATGAAGGTTAGCAATATCCTGTTTATTATGTTAGTAAAAGTTTGTTAGATGCTGAAACTAGGTACTCTCATTTAGAAAAATTAATACTAGCATTAGTTATGGCATCAACAAAACTTAGACACTACTTTGAGACACATAGGATACACGTAAAAACAAATTATCCTGTCAAAAACGTACTTAGGAAACCGGAAATGTCGGGAAGAATGGCTAAATGGTCAGTAAAGTTAAGTGCCTATGATTTAGTATATGAACCTAGGAATGCCATAAAGTCTCAGGCTTTAGCTGACTTTGTGGCTGATTTTAGTAGTGACATTCAGGATGAGGTAGACCTAGAAGTTCAACAGCTATGAGAATCCTCAGGATCCTGGACATTATCTACTGATGGTGCATCTAATATAAGAGGAGTAGGATTAGGAATACTACTAAAATCGCCACAGGGGGACATATTACCCCAGGCTATTAGGTGTGAATTTCCTGCTACCAATAATGAAGCAGAATATGAGGCTTTAATCGCAGGATTAGAATTGGCTAAGAGCATGAGTATCAAAAATTTACAAGTATATGTTGATTCTTTGTTAATTACTAACCATTTTAATGGATCCTATGCAGTTAAGGGTGAGAAATTAATAGAATATCTTGATATTCTCAAAAAATTAGCAGGATATTTCGATGTTTTTACACTTGAACAGGTACCAAGGGAGGATAATGCTGAAGCGGATGCCTTAGCAAATTTGGGATCATCAATCAGGATACCTAAAGGGACCCAAATACCAATATTACATGTCTTATATCCTACAACGAATCCTCAGGATAAAGAAGTAGCGGGTATTCGGGATCCTGAAGTGGAATATCCTGAACAGGATCCTAAATCTTGGACGGCTCCAATTATGAGATATCTCAAAGAAGGACACATCCCCGGAAATGAAAGTCCTAAGGCATTTAGGATGAAGGTATCACGATTCACTATTATAAATAATGTTTTATACAAGAAATCTCTTGCAGGACCGTATTTGAGGTGCTTGGAGGATCCTGAAGCCAAAGAAGTACTCCAGGATATACATGAAGGGGATTGTGGTAATCACACCGGGGGCAGATCATTGTTCTCGAAAGTATTAAGGACAGGATATTATTGGCCAACGATGAGGAAAGATGTTGCAGAATATGCTCGAAGATGTGATGCATGTCAAAGACATAGTAACATACTACATCAACCAGCTGAACCATTATATCCTGTAGTTTCCCCATGGCCATTCATGAAGTGGGGGATGGATATAGTAGGGAAGTTACCAAAAGCTCCGGGAGGAAAAGTGTTTATGTTAGCTATGACAGATTATTTCTCCAAGTGGGTTGAGGCTGAAGCATTTGTCCAAGTTAGAGACCAAGAAGTAGTATCCTTCATAAAGAGGAATATCCTGACTAGGTTTGGAGTACCAGCTGAGATCATTTGTGATAATGGGTCCCAGTTTATAAGCAAAAGGACTACTGACTTTTGCAAAAGTTGGGGAATCAAAATGATCACATCTACTCCAGTACATCCTCAAGCGAATGGACAAGCTGAATCTTCAAACAAGATAATAGTCAATAACTTAAAGAAGAGACTTGGGGCCAAAAAAGGAAGATGGGCGGAAGAGTTACCCTTTGTTTTGTGGGCTGATAGGACAACGGTAAAGAATGCAACCGGCCAAACCCCGTTTTCCTTGGTATTTGGAGCGGAGGCGATGATTCCAACAGAAATGACGATACCTACTGCAAGATCTATGCTGCAGGATCCTGAACAGAATCCTGAAGTCTTATGTCAGGATTTGGATACTATAGACGAAAAAAGAGATGCAGCAAGGCTAAGGATAGCAGCATATCAACAAAGAATATCCAGAGCATATAATAAAAACATAAGGACTAGAAGATTTCGAGTTGGTGATTGGGTGCTAAGAAAGGCTTTTCAAAATACCACTAATCCTGCCGATGGCAAGCTAGCTCCGAAATGGGAAGGACCTTATGAAGTCGAGTCAGAAGCAGGGAAAGGAGCATATCGACTCAGGAATGTGGAAGGGGATATGCTACCGAGATCTTGGAATGCTATACACCTTAAGCTCTATTTCAAGTGAGTTTAGAATTCAATTTCTAACTCAGAATGGTATGAATTCTATCTTTTTTAAATATGTTTTGGTTTAATTTATTCTTTGAAACTCAATACTGACTTAAGCATCGGAGGGGTGTTAGCCAAGCTAACGCCCACCTTAGTTTACAATTGTTTTGCAGGATATGTTTCAGGATATAGCTCCAGGATATATACTCAGGATAAGTCGAAAGATTAGAGGATTGGCCCCCTCTCTCACGTTTAAGGGATCCTGGTCCCTTCAAAGGTTTAAAGGTATTCACCTTTCTTTCGAATTGGGTTTAAACACCTCGCCTGGAGCGCAAGTTATCTAGGTATAGTTCAAGGTAGCGGGACCAGTTCATGTAAAAGTGGCTGACAATTTCGTTACTGTTGGCTATATCCTGGATCCTAAAGGTATATGAGGATTGATCACCCTCTCTCACGAAAGAGTATTTTCATACTCTCAAAGGTTTAAAGGTTTTTACCTTTCTAAGGATTGGAGTTTATACACTCTCGCCTATAGCGCATGAAATTTAGGGTTTATCCCCAGATATCAGGGTTTATCCCCAGGGTATTAAGGGTTTATCCCAAGTATGCTAAAGATTCATTTCAGGATATCAGGGGTTTTGCCCCAGGGTATGCGGAATTTACTTAAGACAAGGTATGAATGCATTTGCGTTTCTGTGTCAAACACAGGGGACATACATTATACTGTTCAAAGAATGGATCCAAGTTCACAAGTATGCACTGGGGACAAAACTTATAATGGAGGATTAGAATTGGTTCTGTAAGAATCTCTGGTATGATCTCTCCTTTTTATTTAGACAATTTGTAGGTTATATTTTAATATCCTTATCAAGATATCTTTCAGGATACCTTTTAGGATACATCTATAATATATATTCCTAAAAGTGTACAAACCAAACAATTTTTACAACTACAATTTTCATAGCAATGACAACAATGATAAGGTCAAAAGAGAAGTTATATTATTAACATACCAAAAGATGTGCTCTTAGTTTCACCTCAAAACAAGGCCCATCCACTAAGAGCACTAATAGTTCATTACCATATTTACCCAACAGTTGAAGGCTTCATCTCAAACCGAGACCCATCCACCTTCAACTGTTGTATTGTTCAAAAAGCATGCAGGAAATGTAAATTGTTTAGGTGCGGAAAAGTAAAGTGCAGAAAAGTAAATTGTCTATGGGACTACAAACCAACATTCAAATTCAAAAAGTGGGCTCTGGCCTTGGCACGTATATCCGTCATCGCCCACCTAAATGCCCTCACACAGCGGCATCTCCTCCAACCTTCTCAGACTTCTCCGCTCCAGCATCCTGACCAGCATCCTGTGCAGCATCCTGACCTATGTCCATCCCAGCATCAGCTCCAGCATCCTTCTTGTCTCCAGCTTGGACCACCACCTCTGCTGACTTAGAAGACTCACCGGCTTCAGTAGGAAATGGCACAGCTTTGCCTCCGAGCTCCTTTAACTTGGCCACCCAGGATTCAACTGGCCAAGATGGACAAACAAGGCCCGTCTCCTTGGCCTCGTAGGCCATCTTGATGCGTGCTTGTAGCAGGAAGACGATAGCAGAAGCCTTGATTCCCTCTCGGAAGTTGATTAAGGCCTGATCATGATCCATTTGAACGGTGGCAAGTTTGACCTCAGCGTCTTGGGTGACCTTCTTCAGCAAGCTTTCGTAGTGCCGGCTCTTCGCTTCAGCAATGGCACCTTGGTCAGCAACGGTGCTCTCGAGCTGTTTGATCCTGGCTTCATGAAGTGCCACAGTACCACAAGCGTCATTATACAAGTGGAGCAAATGCTGGAGGCCCTGCACATCAATTACAGGTATAAAGTTAGAATGTATGTTGACCAAGATATCCTACCAGGATATCCTGTTAGGATATACGTGCAGGATATATGTGCAGGATATACATGAAGGATATGCGTCAGGATAGTACCTTGTTAAGGAAGGATGTCATTGGCTCCAAGGAATCGGAGAAGCTGAGTTCGTCATAGGAGAACCCTTCTGAGCCCGGAGCACTGACTTCAAGACCCTTCCTCTTTTTTGCTGTGGAAGCACGGGTTCTTGGATTGGCCTTGGGAGCCGGGAGTGGTTTGGAGCTAGTAGCAGCAGGAGTCTCCTTCTTGACTGTGGCTGGAGTTGGATAGCTGTCAAGTTCATCAAGGTCTAGATAGACTGGGACTTTGCTGGAATCTGCACACAGGGAGTAAATTTCTAAATCTCTCCTAAGATGTCACATCAATGGTCTTATCTCTTAATTACCTCGGCCACCGTGAAAAATGTAACCGTTAGTGCAGGATATCAAACGGTAACATTTTTGGGGACAATTGTTATGGGTGAAATTCTGAACCCCTATATCCTGGAAAATATCTTGGTTTATATCTTGGTTATGTAGTATCTGTTTACATCCGGGATGCTGATTCAGGATATTGGTAATATCCTGAATGGTATCCTCAGGATTACTAATGGATTATGTGCAGGTACGTGGGTTGGAAGCTGGAAACGTTCATAAGACTCATTCCGCGGAAGACTCGGTCCAAGTCGTTCAAATGAAGACGTTGAAGCCGTATTACTCGGTCAATAACGTTCATAATGGAATATTCGAAGTACCCCATATTTGTAGGGATTATTGTTTGTAATTCATTACTATAAATAGGTGGGTATACCAGATCAGATAGGACATCACAATCACACTTGCTACACTCTAACACTTGCTCTCGAGCAATTCTTACTTTCATACAAAGGCATTGTAACACTTAGCGATCTGGTCTATATCCTGCACTGTATCCTGAAGTTTAAAGCAATGAGAAGAACAAGGCAGCTGCGATTGTCAGCTCCTGAGGTTTTATGCCGGCGATCTAGATTGATCAAGGGCTTTCCTCGTACATCTCGTGTCATTTCCTTTACTTTTTGCTTATTGTTTGCTCATTGTTTGATCGTAGATACAGCTCAATATCCTGAGCCGTATCCTGAATACTGATTTTCTAAATAACTCGACAAACATATTTTCTATACACTTTCTAGCACACTACCTCACATTACTAATTTGATCACTAAATTGCTTCGGTAATTTTTGACTAAAACAGCAGTATAGCAATAAATACCTGTTGGTGTCATGAAAGCAGTATCCTCCTGGTCCGAAGGCTCCATTTGAATCTGCTGAAATCCTGAGGATGCGTCCATGAACGTTAACATCTCATGCCCAGCAGTAGCATCCACCATTACATCTATATGAGGAAGGGGGAATGGGTCTTTAGGACAAGCCTTATTCAAGTCTGTGTAATCTACACAGACTCTCCATTTCCCATTTTTCTTCTACACTACGACCACATTCGCCAACCATCTTGGGAACTTGACTTCTCTGATCATTTTGGACTTTAACAATCTTTCAACTTCCTCTTGGATGATTATATTTCGCTCAGGAGCAAACTTCCTTCTTTTTTGCTGAACAGGCTTGAACGACCTGTCAATTCCAAGCTTGTGAGTAATAATGTCTTTGGATATACCTGTCATATCCTCATGCTTCCATGCAAACGTTGACATCTTGCACTTCAAAAAGTCAGTTAATTGTTCTTCAATATCCCGAGGGATATTGGTTCCGACGAGCACCGAGATATCAGGATTATCCTGATCCAGGATAACCTTCTACACATCCTTCTCCGAAGCTTCCAAGGTATCTCAGGCCCGCATCTTTAATTGCTATGCTGGAATAGGCTTGGTCGAGGATTTCATCGAGGATGTGTAGCATTCCTTCGCCTCCTGCTGATCACTATCAACTTTGACGACCCCCAAAGGGGTTGGAATCTTGATGCATTGGTGATTAGTCGAAGGCACAGCCTTCATGTCATGGATCCACGGCCTGCCCAGTATGATGTTATAGCAGGATAAGGAGTCTATCACACAGAAGCGTTGTATCGAGTTGACCCCTTCAACATATACTGGTAACTTTATCTCTCCTACAGTATTTCTAGCTTCTCCACTGAAACCAACGAGCACAGTGGACTTCGAAGTAATGTCCATCGGAGATACATTCATCCTTTTCAATGTTTCCAGCTGAATTATATTGACAGAACTACCGTTGTCCACCAATATCCTGCGTACAAAATGGTTAGCCACATATAATGTTATTACCAAAGCATCATGGTGAGGATCCTGAACAGTATCCCTATCATCACTATCGAAAGTGATCACTTTATCAGTTGTGAGAGTAGTCATCCTGACTGGTTTGTCTCACTTTTCACTCTTAGCTTCCTTTGCATGTCTCTTAGCCGCCGAATACGAAGTCCCACAAATGTCGGATCCTCCTGAAATAAAGTTAATCATCTTGGCATCTGCTGGGGGTGATGCTGCTCGTTCAGGATCCTTCTCGGGATCCTGCCCTTTATTCTTCTTTCTTCCCAGCAAGTCCTTCAGATAGCCTTTGCTTAACAGGTAACTTATTTCTTTCCTTAAAGCAATGCAATCCTCGGTCATATGTCCGAAGTCTTCATGGAAGGCACACCATTTGGATTTATCCTTCCAATCCGCTTTCTGCTGGTTCTTTCGAGGCCACCTAGCTTTGTCTCCTAAACCCTGCACAGCATACATTAACTCAGGTATATTAATAGAAAAGCAGTATTCAGATAAGTCAGGATATTCTTCAGGATCCTCGTCTTCAACAGCATTCACTTTCTTGTTATAATTTCTGCCATATGGCTTGGAGCGATATGGCTTATATGAGGATTCTGATTTCCTGTTGGTTGATTCACAGGTTGAGGTAGAATTCATCCTCTCTTGCATCTTCTTGTCATCTTCCAAACAGATATATCTCAAAACCCTGTTACGAGCTTCGTCGAGATTCCTGCAGGGATTCATTACAAGATCCTGATAAAACTGAGAATCTTTTTATAACCCCATCTTAAAAGCTTGCACAGCTGTTGCAACATCAAGATGTGGGATATCCAAGGATTCTCGACTGAACTTGTTCACATAATCCCTCAAGGATTCCTGAGATCCTTGAGTTATCCTGTAAAGGTCACTTGTTAGTTTCTCAAAACTCCGACTACAAGAAAATTGACTGTTAAATAAATTAACCAAATGAGCAAACGAAGTAATTGAGTGAGGAGGGACGTTTAACAGCCATTTTAAGGCTGATCCTGTCAAGGTAGAACCGAATCCCTTGCATAAGCATGTTTCCTTGAGATCTGGAGGGATAGGATTGATTTCCATCCATTCCCTATACTAGGCAATATGCTCTTCAAGATCCGTAGTCCCGTCATACAGTTTCATGTTGGGAGTCTGAAATCTTTTTGGGATTTCAGCATCACAGATAGGATACGCAAAGCGGGATATCCTGTGGCTGTCTTGGGATACTTCCAGAATTGGCTGGACCACTCTAGGTACACTGGATATCATGTCCTTCAATTTCTGGAGCTCCTTGGTAAATGTTGACGTCATACCTGCATCCTGCAAAGACCCATTGTTGTTAGTAGCAAGAATATTATTATTTGACACATTACCGGCCTGAGGATTTTGGCCATATCCTGAAGCATATCCTGTACTCCTCACAGTCGACATCCTGACCGAGGAGGGTATCTCAGGGGTATGATTCTGAGAATGGCTTGGGACGATATTCCCCCCTGTTATCCTCGGTGTAAACTGCGGAACTGAAGTTTAAAGCCCTGGGCTGTATAGGAGTGAAAGTTTCTTCAGCAGGTCTACTCGAGCTAGCTTTTAAGAGTTGGATTTCTCTTAACAGCATCTGGTTAGTCTCATGTTGCTGCCTCATTTGTTCCTGCACACTTCCAAATAAAGTTAGAATTTCAACATTAGAGGCTAAAACGGGAGCAGATCCCTGAACACTCCGAGTAGGGATAACATCTTGAGGTTGTGAAGAAACTGGCATCCTTGGAGGAGGTGGTGGAAGCACCAAACCGGTAGTAGCAGAAGTTGTAGCAGACATAGTGGAGGAGCTCATGTTTGATCTTGAGACCATTGTAAACAACGTGGCAAAAAGTTTCGAAAACAGAAAACTGATTAATGATTTCACAAAGATTTTTAGTAAAGAGAGCACCACTTGCCTCACGGTGGGCGCCAAATTGTTTTGGTAAAAAATTACCGAAGCAATTTAGTGATCAAATTAGTTAAGTGAGGTAGCGTGCTAAAATTATGTGTGAAATATATGTTAACCAAGTTAGTTATAAAAACAGTTTCAGGATACGGCACAAGATATAGAGCTGTATCTGTGATCAAACAATGAGCAGAAAAGTAAAGGTTGACACGTGATGTACGAGGAAAGCCCTTGATCAATCTAGATCGCCGGCACAAAACCTCGGGAGCTGACAATCGCAGCTTCCTTGTTCTTCTATTGCTTCAAATATCAGGATACAGTGCAGGATGTAGAGCGAATCAACTAAGTGTTACAATGTGATTTGATTACAAGTGTTTGTGTGTAGTGTTTGCAGAGAGCTAGAGAGAAAGTGTTTGAAAATGTGAAAGTTGCGTGCCTTAATCTGATCCGCCCCCATCTATTTAAAGTAAAACAAATATAACAAACTATCCTAAATAACCAGGATCCAGCGAATATTCCTCACTCGAACGTTGTAGACCTAGTCTTTCGGGTTCAACGTCTCTCCCATAACAAACATGCCCGAGTCTTGAGGAGATGAAGTCCATCTGACCGTTAGCAAACCCCAGCCTTTAACCTACACGTGGTTAATTCAATCAACCTCAGGATATCGCCCAGGATGTTAGCAATATCCCTGTCCAGTATCCTGGTCACAAATAAACAATTAGAAGCAGGATATTGATCAAGATATGTACGCTCAGAAAATGACCCATAACAACACTAACCCTAAATTAATATATACATATGTGTGTGTGTGTGTATATATATATATGTATATATATTGTTTTGGTCAAAAATTATTGAATCAGTTTTTTTTGGAACGGAAATTGTAGGGGCCAAAGGACCCACTACCCTACAGGGCAAGACAAGCTCTTAAACCCTGCCCAAGCCCAACTCCATACTGAAATCCCAATATGTACACAGCAAGAGTCGAACCTGAGACCTCCCCAGAGGAGAAACCTTACGGAAAACTCCCCTGACCAACTGGGCTATACCATGTTGGTAATTACCGAATCAATTAAGTGATGAAATTAGTTTGTGAGGTAGTGTGCTAGTAATGTTTGCAAAAAATATGTTGGGTTGATTAGTTATGAAAACAGTTTTAGGATATAGCTCAGGATACCAAGCTATATCAACAATCAAACAATGAGCAAAAATGTAAAGGTTGACACGTAATATACGAGGAAAGCCCTTGATTAATCTAGATCTCCGGCATAAAACCTCGGGAGCTGACAATCGTGGACTGCCTTGTTCTTCTTATTGCTTGAATAACCAGGATACAGTGCAGGATAATGCTCAGATCGCTACTAAGTGTTACAATGAATGCAAAAAGTGAGTGTAGAAGTGTGTTTGCTGCTAGAAAGAAAAGTGTGAGAGTTAGAGAGCTCGAAAGTGTGTGTTTCCTATGATCTGGAATCCTTTATTTATAGTTACAAGAAATAAGAAACTATCCTAAAATTCCGGGATACTTTGGATATTCCTTTATAACCATTGCAGACCTATTTTCCCGGCTTCAACGTCTTATCCTAACCAATTTGAGCGAGTCTTCCGGGTGACTTGGTCCTCATGAACGTTAGTCCTATATAGCCAACGTTTACAAGCAAATTGTTAGTAATAGTCAGGATATTGCCTCAGGATGTTACCAATATCCTGGTCCGGCATCCTGATCATAAACAACTAATAAAAAATCAAGATACAAAGTCAGGATATGGGCTTAGAATTTCACTCATAACAATTGTCCCAAAAAATGTAACTGTTGGATATCCCGATTCCAACATATATATTTTTTAGTCATTCCAACATGTCTGGTAAGGATATATGTTTTGAACATTCCTGTATATGTTTGGTTTATCAGCACATAATATGATAATATTAAAACTACTCCCTTTTCTGTAGACTCCACTAAGGTCCCTGTTGTCTTCGATCTTGAGGAGCTTGACAACTACTCCAAACCTATCCTGGTGAAAAAAGAGCCATCCGTTGCCACCAGCTCTAAGCCCTCTGCTGCTGATGCCGAAGGTTTCTCTTATGATGATCTTGGCTTCATGGAATCCATCGAGCCCATGACCTCCTTCCTTAATAAGGTATATATCCAGATCCTATATCCCGTCCACATATACTGAACCTGTATCCTGGTTAGTTTGTCTTTAATGGTACCTGTATTCTGCTTTGTAGGGTCTGAATCGTCTGGTCGTCCTACACTTAGAACAATTTTAATTTCCTGCAAGTAGAATAGTATGACAGGTGAAGATGGAGGGATCCTGTGTTTTCAGGACGAAGCCTTCAACTGTTTATGTGAATGCGTTTTTAGAACTAGTTATATTCTTGGTGGATGGGTCTTGTTTTTTAGATGAAGCCAAGAATGTAACCTTTTGAACCGTTAATAATAGACTAACCTTTCGACCTTATCTCTGTGTTATGTGTTATTTTGAAAAATTTGTTCTGAATATCCTAATCAGGATACTAGTATGATACTTAATTACTTTGCTACTTTCATTCAAAATGTTTGACAAAAACTTAGTTAAATACAACCTTTTATAAAAAAACTCAGATCACTTAGATAAGGCCTCCAAACATAGGAAAAGTAAAAATCCATACCAGAAACACTTAGGAAATAACCTTCATTCTCAACCTTTGAATCATTTGCAATGTCCTCAGCGTAGATATCCCCTGTCTGTGTAGGATGATGCATTAGCATACTTGAGCATTTCTTCACTTAGTGATTAAACTTCGTAACTTTTCATCAAAAGAAGAATGTGTGTAAACAAAGTCGTAGTTTGTCATATCTTTAGAACTTGTCCAAAAACTTTAGTTTTACTGGGGATAAACCCTAAATGTACTGGGGATAAACCCTTAGTATCTTGTGGATAAACCCTTAGTATCGTGGGGATAAACCCTTGTTTTCATACGCTAGAGGCGAGAGTGTATAAACTCCAAGACTTAGAAAGGTGAAAACCTTTAAACCTTAGAGAGTATAAAAATACCCTTTCGTGAGAAAGGGTGATCAATCCTCATATACCTTAAGGATCCAGGATATAGCCAATAATAACGAAATTGTCAGCCACTGTTACATGAACTGGTCCCGCTATCCTAAACTATTCCCGGATAACTTGCGCTCCAGGCGAGGAGTTTAAATCCCAATTCGAGAGAAACGTGAATACATTTAAACATTTGAAGGGATAAGAATCCCTTAAATGTGAGAGAGTGGGCCAATCCTCTAATCTTTCGATTCATCTTGAGTATATATCCTGGAGTCATATCCTGAAACATATCCTACAAAACACCCTTAAACTAAGGTGGGTGTTAGCTTGGCTAACACCCCTCCGATGCTTAAGTCAGTATTGGGTTCAAAAGAATAAATAAAATCAAACATATTTAAAAGAGATAGAATTCATACCATCCTGAGTTAGAAATTAGATTCTAAACTTACTTGAAATAGAGCTTGAGGTGTATAGCATTCCAGGATCTTGGTAACATATCCCCTTCCATATTCTTGAGTCGGTATGCTCCTTTCCCAGATTCTGATTCAACTTCATATGGTCCTTCCCATTTTGGGGCAAGCTTCCCATCAGCAGGATTAGTAGTATTTTGGAAAGCCTTTCTTAATACCTAATCTCCAACTTGAAACCTTCTAGTCCTTAGATTTTTGTTATATGCCCTAGATATTCTTTGTTGATATGCTGCCATTCTTAGCTTTGTTGCATCCCTTGTTTCATCAATAGTATCCAATTCTTGACATAAAGCTTCAGGATTCGTCTTAGGATCCCAGAGGCTCGATCTGGCTGTAGGTATCACCATCTCTGTCGGGATCACTGCTTCTGCCCTGAATACCAAGGAAAATGGGGTTTACCCAGTAGCATTCTTCACCGTCATTCTATCAGCCCATAGGACAAAGGGTAATTCTTCTGCCCATCTTCCTTTTATAGCACCTAATATTTTTTTAAGTTGTTGACAATTATCTTGTTTGAGGATTCTGCCTACCTATTTGCTTGAGGATGTACTGGAGTTGATGTGATCATCTTGATTCCCTAACTTTTGCAAAAATTAGTAGTTCTCTTGCTGATGAACTGAGAGCCATTATCACAGATTATCTTAGTTGGCACACCAAATCTGGTCAGGATATTCCTCTTTATGAAGGATACCACTTCTTGATCCCTGACTTGAACACAGGCCTCAGCTTCGACCCATTTGGAGAAATAGTCTGTCATTGCCAGCATAAAAACTTTTCCTCCTAGAGCTTTTGGGAGTTTCCCCACTATATCCATACCCCATTTCATGAATGGCCAAGGGGATGCAATAGGATATAATGGCTTAGCAGGGTGATGCAGTATATTGTTATGCCTTTGACATGCATCACATCTTCGAGCATATTGTGCAGCATCCTTTCTCATAGTCGGCCAATAGTATCCCGTTCTTAGCACCTTCGAGAACAATGATCTACCCCCATTATGGTTGCCGCAATCCCCTTCATGTATATCCTGAAGTACCTCATTGGTCTCAGGATCCTCCAAGCACCTCAGGTATGGACCTGCAAGAGACTTCTTATACATAACATTATTTATAATAGTGAAACGAGATACCTTCATCCTGAAAGCCTTAGGATTCTCATCCTTTGGGATGTCTCCTTCTTTGAGGTATTTTATGATTGGAGCCATCCAGGATTCAGGATTCTTTTAAGGATATTCATCATCAGGATCCTGGATTCTTGCTACCTCCTTATCCTGAGACTTAAAGAGCTCCATCGCAGGATACAGGATATGTAGTATTGGTATTTGAGTTACTTCCGGTATCTTGATTGCAGAACCTAAATTTTCCAGAGCATCTGCCTCAGCATTATCCTCTCTTGGTACGTGTTCACGTGTAAAAACTTCGAAATATTCTGCTAATTTTTTGACAATTTCAAGATATTCAATTAACCTTTCACCTTTGACTGCTTAGGATCCATTGAAATGGTTAGTGATTAACAAGAAATCAACATATATTTGCAAACTTTTAATATTCATATTCCTAGCCAGTTCTAATCCTGCAATCAGAGCTTCATACTCTGTTTCATTATTAGTAGCAGGAAATTCACATCTAATGGCCTGGGGTAATATGTCCCCCTGTGGCGATTTTAGTAGTATACCTAATCCTACACCTCTCACATTGGATGCACCATCAATATATAATGTCTAGGATCCTGAAGTTTCTCCTAGTTGCTGTACTTCTAGGTCTACTTCATTTTGAATGTCACTACTGAAATCAGCCACAAAGTCTGCTAGAGCCTGAGACTTTATAGCATTTATAGGTTCGTATACTATTTCATAGGCACTTAATTTTAAGGACCGTTTAGCCATTCTACCCGAAATCTCAGGTTTCCTAAGCATATTTTAAAGGATAGTTAGTTTTAATAAGAATCCTATGTGTCTCAAAAGAATGTCTATGCTTAGTTGATGCCATAACTAGGGCTAATATCAAATTTTCTAAGTGTAAATATCTAGTTTCAGCATCTAATAAACTTTTACTAACATAATAGACATGATACTGCTGACCTTCATGATCCTTTACCAGAACGACACTTACTGCATTCCCTGATACTGCAAGATACAGGGATAATGGTTCACCATCCTCGGGCTTCATCAACAAAGGTGCAGTTGAAAGATATTGCTTTAATTCTTGTAGGGATGCTTCATGTTTTTCTCCCCACTCTATTTTTATATTCTTCTTCAATATATCGTAAAATTCCTTGCACTTATGAGGATATTGATTTAAATTTGTTCAATGCCACTACTCGTTCTGTTAATCTTTGCACATCTTTCATGTTAAACGGTGATTTGATATCCAGGATAGCTTTAATCTGTTTCGGGCTTGCTTCTATTCCTCTTTTCGTCACCATATATCCTACAAATTTTCCTGCCCCTAATCTGAAATGGCACTTTACAGGATTCAGCTTCATGTTATACTGGTCCAGGATATTGAATGCACATTCAAGATCCTGAAGATGATTCTCAGACTTCTTGGACTTTACCACCATGTCGTCAATATACACCTCCTTGGTTTCCCCCAGTTTGTCTTTAAACATCATATTCACCAATCTCTGGTATGTTGCACCTGCATTTTTCAAACCAAAAGGCATGGCAGTATAACAATAAATACCTGTTGGTGTCATGAAAGCAGTATCCTCCTGATCGGATGGCTTCATTTGGATCTGCTGGAATCCTGAGGATGCATCCATAAAGGTAAGCAATTTATGACCGGCGGTTGCATCTACCATTGAATCTATATGAGGCAAAGGGAATCCGTCTTTAGGGCATGCTTTGTTCAGGTCTATGTAATCTACACAAACTCTCCATTTCCCATTCTTCTTTTGAACCACAACCACGTTCGCTAGCCACTTGGGGAATTTAACTTCCCTAATCATCTTAGACTTCAATAATCTTTCAACCTCTTCTTGTATGATTGCGTTTCTTTCAGGAGCAAACGTCCTTCTTTTTTGCTGAACGGGCTGGATAGACCTGTCAATCCCAAGCTTATGAGTTATAATATTTTTAGATATACCTGTCATATCCTCATGCTTCCATGCAAACGTGGACATCCTGCATTTTAGGAAATTAGTTGGCTGATTCTCAATATCCTGAGGGATATTGGTTCCTACGAGCACCGAGATATCTGGATTATCCTGGTCCAGGATAACTTTCTTGACATCCTGCTCCAAGGCTTCTTCGATATCCTGGGCTCGTATCTTTAATTGCTATCCTGCTTTGGGTTTTGTTGAAGATTTCATTGAGGAGGAATAACATTATTTTGCCTCTGGTTGATCGCTTTCTACTTTGACAACCCCCCAAGGGGTAGGAATCTTGATACACTGATGATAGGTTGATGGGACAACCTTCATATCGTGGATCCATGGTCTGCCCAGTATAATATTGTAGCAAGACAATAAATCTATGACACAGAATCATTGCATTGAATTTACTCCTTCAACATATACTGGCAGCTTTATTTCTCCCATGGTATTCTTTGCCTCTCCACTGAACCCTATAAGCACAGTGGATTTTTAAGTGATCTCCATCTGGGGAATGTTCATTCTCTTTAATGTTTCCAGCTGAATAATGTTGACAGAGCTGCCGTTATCTACCAGTATCTTGCGCATAAAATGATTAGCAACATATAAAGTGATTACCAAACCATCATGATGAGGATCCTGGATATTATCCCGATCATCATTATCAAACATTATCACTTTATAGGTTGTAAGAGTTGTCATCCTGGTCGGCTTGTCCCCCCGTTCTGCCTTGGCCTCCTTGGCATGTATGCGTGATCAGTTTCACATTCTCAAGGGTCACGCATAAATAACAGTCGTAGTGTATGTTTTCAAGTAGTGGGTTCTGAATAACACATAGTAGTTATATAACACAATCAAAGCCACAGTTCTTATGTATGTTTCGCATTAGTACTCGACAGTTAAGTAGACTACACACATAAGCAATTCATGTTTCCTCAATCATGATTAACCTCATTAACAGGAAAGTAATAATCATTCAGATTTCGCATTCAAGATAACCACAGACTATTGTAACCCATCCACTGGGCGGTGAAACTTCAAACGACGAAACACTAGATGTTTCGTCAGCATGATGAGTGACGAAACTCCCATATGTTTCGTCAGCTATGCCAGTGACGAAACTCCCATAAGTTTCATCGGGTATGCCAGTGACGAAACTCCCATAAGTTTCGTCGGGTATGCAAGTGACGAAACTCCCATAAGTTTCGTCGGGGGAGCTTTCGTCGATACCCTAATAGTAGTTAATCATACACAAACCCTAACTGCAACTATTCCGTTCATAACAACACGATCATTTGAAATCATTATTTAATCATGAACTTTTATATAATCAGATCATCGTCACACATGTATCCGAATCACACACTCTAATAATGTTCATAAACAACGGACAATCATGTAATACAGAATCAAACACGAACATCAACTCTAAGCATTGGACATGAATGAATACAATCATAGGGTTCCCATCCTGAGAGCTCTAGCCCAATAGATTAGCAACAGAACATTAACCCTAAATCATCAACAACATCAGTCATTTGATCATAATTTCATGTTGTGATCAATCACATATTCTAAACACACCATCCTATGATCAAACCCTAGATTCCATGCTAGTCATGTAACCCTATTCGCACAAAACCCTAGCTATAATGCTATCACTGAATCACAGATTTCATACAAGATCATAGCAAACATCACAGTATCATCATCTCATCAAATACGACGTTTATGCACTAACCGTAATGCGAAGGGGTTTGGATCAATTGAGATGGAATGAATGCTTTGGAGTTTCCTTCTGCCGTCACACCAAGAAAGAGGAAAGAGTTCTAGGTAATTGTACTAGGAGAGTTTATAACCTACTTCACCTCGTACTGGGCCTCGCACAACTGCGCCAAAGGCCTCTCTTCGACGAAAGTCCCAGGTGGCGAAAACCCTGAGTTTCGTCTTCCTTCAATGCTTCTGTCTGAGCCGAATGGATCTGATCAGGAAGATTCGAGTGAACAGTGAGCTGTAAGGCTCGCACACGCTTAGGTTTCGTCTCCTTTCTACTAAGGGCATCAGCTACAACGTTAGCTTTACCTGGGTGATATTTGATGGCACCATCGTAGTCGTTCAGTAGTTCCACCCAGCGACGCTGTCGCATATTCAATTCCTTCTGGTCGAAGATATGCTGAAGGCTTCTGTGGTCGGTGTAGATGGTGTATTTGGTACCGTACAGATAGTGCCTCCAGATCTTCAATGCGAAAACCACGGCCCCCAATTCTAAATCGTGAGTCGTGTAATTCTTTTCATGAACGTTCAACTGTCGAGAAGCATAAGCTATCACATTGTTGCGTTGAATCAACACACAACCAAGACCCTGAATGGAAGCATCACAATAAACCACAAAATCCTCGGTGCCTTCAGGCAGGGACAAGATCGGTGCACTGCAGAGTTTCTGTCTCAAAAGTTGGAAAGCATCATCCTACTTTGTTCCCCAAGAATATACAATACCTTTCTGCATCAACAAATTGAGAGGTTGGGCGATCTTTGAGAAATCCTTAATAAACCTCCGATAGTATCCATCGAGACTAAGAAATTGTTGCATCTCCAAAGGATTCTTCGGTGCCGCCCAATTCCTGATAGCATCCACCTTAGCAGGATCCACATGTATCCCTGATTCATTAACAATATGGCCAAGGAAGTGTACCTCTCTAATCCAGAAGTCATTTTGGAAAACTTCGCGTAGAGTTGCTCCTTCCTCAGGAGCTCCAAAATAAGACGTAAGTGCCCCTCGTGATCTTCCTTGTTCTTTGTGTAGATCAGAATGTCATCGATAAACACGATAATGAAGTCATCGAGATACGGCTTGCACACACGGTTCATAAGATCCATGAAGACTGCTGGTGCGTTTGTCAGACCGAACGACATAACCAAGAACTCATAATGCCCTTATCGCGTTCTAAAAGTCGTTTTAGGAACATCCTCCTCTTGGACTTTCACCTGATGATAGCCCGACCTTAAATCGATCTTCTAGTAGAAACTTGACCCTTGCAACTGGTCACACAAGTCGTCGATACGCGGCAAAGGATAGCGGTTCTTAACTGTTACCTTGTTGAGTTCTCTATAGTCTATACACATACGAAAGGACCCGTCCTTCTACAAAAAAAAAAAAAAAAAAAAACTGGGGCTCCCCAAGGCGAAGAACTGGGTCGGATAAAACCTTTATCCAATAGTTCTTGAAGTTGGTTAGACAGCTCTTGCAACTCTCCTGGTGCAAGACGATAAGGGGCACGAGCAATCGGGGCTGCTCCTAGCATAAGATCAATCTGGAATTCCACCTGGCGATGTGGAGGTAAACCGGGTAACTCTTCAGGAAACACGTCAGGAAACTCACGAACAACTGGAAGGTCCTCGATCTTCCTTTCTTCATGTTGTGAATCGGTGACAATAGCTAGGATTGTAGGGTAGCCCTTTCGTAGACACTTCTGGGCTTTCATGAGAGAGGTGATGCCAACCATGGCACCACTGCGATACCCTTGTACTGACAAGGATTCTCCACTGGGAAGAGGGATATGCACGATTTTCTCCTTACAGAGAATCTCCGCTTGATGTTTAGACAACCAGTCCATGCCAACGACCACATCAAAACTTCCAAGAGTAACGGGGGGTAGGTCAATGTTAAACACTTGACCCATGAGATCAAGTTTACAACCAAACAGAACATGAGAAGCTTCTATCGATTTACCATCAGCTAATTCTACTACATGCTTATTTACAAGAGGCGTGGGAGTCAACCCTAATTGACGAATGAACCCCATAGACACATAACCCCAATCAGCACCAGAGTCGAATAAAACAGAAGCAATTAGGTTGTTCACAGAAAACATACCAGTCACAACATTGCCATCATTACAAGCTTCCCCAGCTCCAATAGTGAACACTCTCCCATACGCGCCATTTCCACCATTGCCCCCATTGTTATTGTATCTGTTGTTGTTGTTCCCATTGTTGTTACCACCCGCATTCTGATTTAGCTGAGGGCAGTCTCGCCTGATGTGACCCTCGGCTCCACATTGAAAACATCGCTTACGATTTCCACGGTTTTGCTGGGGTTGTTGCCTCTCCTGCTGCTGAGGCAGTTACTGCTGCGGGGTGTGCTGCTGCTGCTGGTTCGGGAGTGATACTCTACAATCCTTGGCCATATGCCCCACTTTGTTGCACCTGTGACATACTCGGGTACACGGTCCCCGATGATGATAGTTGCACTTATTGCATTTTGGTAGCTTTCCCGCGTAAGAACCCTGACCCGAACTATTCCCCTGACTTTGATTGACGGAGGACTGACTGAAGCTGCGGTTGCTGCTATTATCTGGCCGCTTCTGTGACAGGTTCGAGCTCGTTGCCTTATCTACATCATTCCATTTCCGCTTGCTATCAGTAACGGGCATAGTCGCTGTCGTTGCAGCAACAGTAGTGGCAAAAACGTGAAGTGGTAGCGAACCACACTCCACCTCCTGATCGGTGATCTTATGAGCCAAACGGACAATCTGAGGTAAGTTGTCGAGGTTCGCTGCAGTAACCAAACCCTTCACTCGTGGAGCTAATCCCTTGATGAACAGTTCTATTCTCCGGTGCGGAGGTCGGGACAAATTCGGTCACATGATAGCCAACTCATGAGACCGTTTCACGTATGCCTCATTATTGGATCCCACCATTTTCAAATCATAATACTCATTCTCCAGTTTCTGAATCTCATCACGAGGGCAATACTCCTCCCTTATCAATTCCTTAAAATAGTCCCAAGTAGTGGCATTCGCCACCTCGATGACCAACATCAGAACCTGGGCATTCCACCATGTCAGGGAACCATCCTTGAGTGTGCCAGTAGCATACTTCACTCTGTCCCCAGTAGGACAGTTACACATTGCAAATACTGACTCCGCCTTCTCAAACCATCGCAGGAGTCCTACAGCCCCTTCAGTCCCACTAAAGATCTGTGGCTTACAATCCATGAACATCTTGAACGTGCAAGCAGGTGGATTGTTTTGGTTTTGCACTTGCTGACCTAATGGACGAAAGAAAACACATTACAGGGGTAAGAGTTGTGTACGCGACACAAGAATAAAAGATAATTGGCACATATCGTACCAGCTTGGTAGGCTACGAAAGCCTCAGCCACACGTGTGTTAATTAAGTTTGTAATCTCAGCTTGGGTCATCGCGATGTGACCACGTCCGTGACCTCGTCCGATCATGATTCTATATATAAGGAGAGAGAACAAACTTAAGAGTCGCGATGAGGTAAGAGTCAAGTCTCACGTTGAAATCTACAAACTACCAAGTTTACGCACAATAGGGCAGACCCCTTCTCACACTCGTTAAGCCTCACTGGGACTTACATGCACCTCGCGTTATTATTATGTGTGCACCCATAATAATAAGGCAATTTGCATGCTTATCTCAGTGCCTCTTAACTTGCGCTAGAAGTTTCCCCTTATTCAAATAGCACAACGAAAGGTATCACAGGATTACGAATCACAAAAGTCGAAGTCAAATAGTAGTGTCACACTATCAAAACACCATAGTATCTAGTATGTCGTTTCATGCAAGCTGTGAGTGTGTGACTACTAAACAAGTAATGCATAAAGTAAACAAAAGACGAACCTTGCAATCTGGAGCTGAGTGTTATGGTAGATTTTCGAAGTTGTTCGGTTATAGTCTGGTTTTATAAAAACGTTTTAAAACCTAGTTCACTATAACCAGTGGCTCTGATACCAAACTGTCACACACTCAAAATACCACATGCGGACAACCCGCTAGGTGTATGACGTACCAGGATCCAAGCAACCAATCACATTGAACCAATAATAAAACACTACCATTATTATGTTTATTAAATTAAGCCATCATAATTGTTTAACAAAAGTTATCAGATTCAGCGGAAGCAAAAGACAAGCATTGTTTAATGTATTCCCAAAAGTCAAATGTAATAATGTTTAGATAACAATCCAACGATCCTCAACGACATGACCATGACCACTCTAGCCAACCAGATAGCAAGTTCCCATCCAAAGTACCTAACGACCTGCGAGCATGCAACAAGTGTGTCAGACAACGCTGGTGAATTCACAGTTTTAAGAAAACGTTAGTTACCAAGTGTTTAATCCAGTTTGTTAACGAATCCGAAAGTAATGTTGATAATATCTCGATACTGAACAAGACGGCTCCAGATGTATGTTTTGCCCGTTCCCCAGTGCTCCTATCAAAGCACTGGGCATGACTGGGTAATTAGTTCACACCCGTCCTCTCTGGTACGGGGTGAGGGTGCCAAACCTAAGTAGCGCTACCAACTAACACCCCGCTACCTCTCCGGTAACAAAAAGATGGGACTTAAGAATGATAGAGTGAGAATATTATCCAACATCCCAGTTTTACCCAAAAGACTTATCCCTCCCCGGGATACCCACTGACTGTCCCAACCACCAGGACGCATGCTCAAGAGTAGTGAACTCACCTTGATTTGCTCGGTATGATTAGATACTCGCACACACACAAACTCAGTCAGAGCCTACGGTATTCATGTATGCGTGATCAGTTTCACATTCTCAAGGGTCACGTATAAATAACAGTCGTAGTGTATGTTTTCAAGCAGTGGGTTTCGAATAACACATAGTAGTTATATAACACAATCAAAGCCACAGTTCTTATGTATGTTTCGCAATAGTACTCGATAGTTAAGTAGACTACACACATAAGCAATTCATGTTTCCTCAATCATGATTAACCTCATTAACAGGAAAGTAATAATCATTCAGATTTCACATTCAAGATAACCACAGTCTGTTGTAACCTATCCACTGGGCGGCGAAACTTCAAACGATGAAACACTAGATGTTTCGTCAGCATTGTTAGGGATGGATTTCTAAACCTAAGGATCACGGATCCTCAGTTCTATTTGAATTAAGGATCCTCAGAAGACGTTGCAGGAATAAGGATCCAGGATCCTCATTGTTATCCTTACACTAATGGTTGTTTCCATTATATTTGAACTTGTTTTGCAGGAACATACGAATGGGACTTGGTCTTGCTGAGATTCCAGGAGAATAAGCTCCCATATTCTGCACGTGCATGGCTGATTCGACCATTAATGAAGTCGTGGGAAGCTAGCATACTTTGCGGAATGTTTGTTAGTTAGATTTATTCCCATTTTTAAGGGGATAACAAGCTTGAATTAGTAAGAACAAGTTAGCAAACACACACACTCGAGAACTCTCTGCAACATATTGGCGATTTCACACTAGTTATCTTTGTAACAAGCTTGTTATCATCCCGACTTGTAACCTTTACTTGTTTAATATAGTTGGTGATCGGTAGTTTCCATCACCCGAGGTTTTTTATGCCGGAGATCATCTATTGATCAAGGGCTTTTTCCTCGTATAAAACCTTGTGTCTCTTGTTCATTTCATATACAAATTCTTCATATACTATGTATTGGTCAAAAATCAAGCTAAGATAATGCAACCAAACTTTCTATTGTGAGGTGTGATGCTTGAATCAATGAACAATATTAAGGATCACTCAGAAATGTAATGAACAAGTGACACAATGATTTATACGAGGAAAAATCCCTTGATCAAGAGTTGATCTCCGGCATAAAAAACCTCGGGTGATGGAAACTACCGATCACCAACTCAGATTAAACATAAAATGTATTACAACTTTGGATGATAGCGAGCTTGTTACAAGGATCACTAGAGTGTAATGTGCAAAAAACTGTGTAATCACCGAGCAAACTGTCGAGAGTTGATGAGAGCAGTTACGAGTGTGTGTGTTTAGCCAAATATAGCCAAGTGTTCTAATCTAGCTCGCTATCCCCTTTTAAATTTGGAAAATATCTAAGCTAACTAACTATCCGCATTTCGTGCAAGTCTTCCACGACCTCCATATCGTCCATATTAGTCAAGCACGTGCGGAATGAAAAAGGAATATGCTCCAGGAATATCGCCAAGACCAAGTCCAAGCACGTACTCCTGCAAAACAACATCATATTCAAAGCAGACAATCGTTAGTGCAAGGATCACTATGATGATCCTGGATCCTGATCCTACAATACTCTCTGAGGATCACTAATTCAAACAGAATTGAGGATCCCTAAGCCCGATAGTAATTGAGGATCACTGATCTTTCAAGAATCCTCCCCTAAAAATTGCCCCCAAAATATAAGGAGTAAAGTGTAAATAAACGAGTTATATTTTCTCGTTCTTATCCGTAACAAACCAACGGATATATAGCCGTTGCCAATCTGACGTCATTGAAGTGACTATCCTGCAAAATCATGATTATAAATTGAAGTTAGAGATAAGAGTTAGGAAGCTTTTAAATTCGTGCGTTTCATCCTTTAAATCCTAATTCGAAGATCTGATCAGGTACTTCTCTTTCCTTTCTTTCTTCATATTCTCATTATGTTTCTTCTTCTTCTTCACCATCATCAGGACGAAGATGATGCTAACATCTTCACCGGCTAAGGATCACAAAAAGGACAGTCCTTTGAAGAGCCAAGGGATCATTGAAGGCTCTGCGAAGGAACGATGCTGCTTTACTGATCCGCAGATAGACAGGATTCGCCATTGTTTTCCGGCGAACACCGTTTTTAAAGCTTTTGATCCCACCGTCCTGAGCGACTTTGTTTCTGAAACCTGGGTAGCTTTTCCGGTCACCCCATTTACGATAGGATACTCGTATCCTTTACCTGATTTCACCCAATCTTTTTTCTCTCTCACCGGCATCTCCTACATCCAAGCGATGCCAATGATGTGGAGGGTCTTGTATACCCTTTAAAGAATCATTGAGTATGAAGGTATTGATCTGGGAATGTCGGAGTTAGCAGAAATTACGACCTTGTGAGCCATGGATCTCATCGATACCTATTCAAACACAAACCCGGTGAAGAACACCCCATCTTCAAAACCACTAAGAATGACACCAACTGTAAAAAGCGATTCTTCTTTGTCAGAAGGGATTCCATCCCTGATGGGAAGGATCTTCCAAGAAAATGGGTTACGCATGGTAGGATAGAGGATCCTTATAGAAGGATCATAGGATACCCTGTCTCCTTTGAGGATCACTGACCCCTTTATTTCTATTTTGCAGCTATTACGGTTTCACACATTATTACAACACCTGCAACGAAAGAAAAGCTTGCTGCTTTTCGGAAGCTTGATCCTGCAATAAGATCATTTAAAGCAAATACCCAGGATTCTCAAGAAGTATCCTCAGGCTCTGTTACGATGTCAAGTAAGTATCCCATTTTGTGCATAATTAAATGTTTAAATTAAAATGAAATAAGGGTACTTATCTGTTTTGGATGTGTAGGTGCTGGAAAATCATCGAAGTCTGCTACTCGTTTCACTGTCACTGACCTCGTTGTTGTTCGATCCGCAAAGAAGAAGCCTGCTGCTAGTCCATCTGTCACGATCCCCAAGGCAACCACTTCTAAGGGAAAGAAAAGGAAGACTGCTGATACCCTTGAAGGTCTGCCTCTGATCAAGCATCAGTTCGAGGAATACGTTGCTGAGGTGAGAATAACTGATCCTTAAATGTGATTCTTGTACATGATCCTTCCATACTAAGGGTAAGGGATCCTGAATTGTATCCTTTCTTTTGCAGAAATTTGCTGAAATCCAAGATTACGTAGGGAGTCTTGAAGAGGTTGAGCTAAAGTGTTTGGACCTCCAAAAGATCATGTTGGCCAAGGATCAGAACATTGCCTCCCTCGAAAACGATGTCAATCGGGTGAAGAAGGAACTTGTCCTGGCTCATATCATTGCTGATCAGGAGAAGGCTGAAATCACGAATGATGCTAAAGTCTCCGCTGCCATTGCTATGTACAAAACCAAGTTGCAGATGGCCCAAGAAGCTCAGGATCCTAACTTTGACAAGAGCAACTGGGACATAGAGGGCTGGAAGGCTAGGTTGGCTGAGCTGGATGACGAAGAAGAGGCTGGTGAGGTCTCAGCAATTGAGGCTGCCAGCAGTGGGGTTAAGGATCATGTGGGTGATGTCGGAGCTGGAGGAGCTGGTGAAGGCGATGGTGATGCAGCAAAGGTTTGAGCTGCAGGAATGGGCGATGATGGACATTTCTAGATGCGGCCGGAGCCCATTTTTTTAGGATTTGGTAGTAGTTTTATTTTGGTTATAGTGTTTTGAAACAATATTGGTTTGTACTTCGAACAATAGTTTCTAGGGTTATGGATCAAGGATCCTTAGACAATAGGTAGGATAATAGGTGGTGGATGGATCCTCTGTTTGGGGGATGAAGCCACTTGTTTTCCTGCCATCTTTTATTTACTGCACTCTTAAGACCCGTTAACAATGGACACCCTTTGCCAACCCATGTGGACGGGCCACGTTTTGCTGGTAGAAACGTGGGTTGGCAATTTTGACAACCTTGAAGGGTTTAACGTTTTGTGAATAAATAAAACCTTAACTTTTTGGCTATTTCTCATGTTGTTATCCTTGTGAATACTTTACTTTTCAATAGTTGTGATATACATTTTGTCTGAATTTATTAAGTAAAGAAAAAATTTAATAAATATCCTCAAAAAGTTTAGGATCTGATCAAGGATCACATATCCTATAGTCGACAAGTTCTGAAAAGTAGTGTAGTTTAAGGATCATAAGTTCAGTTGTCAAAGGATAAGGGTCACTCATCTGAATAATAAATAAAATCAAAGTAGATAAGGATCATACCTAAGGATCCATGTTAGGATCCTAACCTTTAACACTTACAATCAGGATAACCAAAAGACAAACCTTAGTAGAAGGTAAGGATCAAGGATCCTTGGTCGTTTAGCTTCAAAAACCTGAAATAGGATACAACTTGGGACTAAGCCAATATAAGATAAAAGTTAGTAACTGGGGACAAGCCCAACAATTCTGGGGACAAGCCCAATATACTGGGGACAAGCCCAAAGGATAACTGGGGACAAGCCCAAAGGATAACTGGGGACAAGCCCAAAGATCGTGTCTAAACTGGAGTATGGCCCTCACTGGCGACTATCCAAACTTAGTGACATGAAAATGCCAAAACCTTAGCTAACGTGAAAATGTTAGAAACCTTAGGAACGGATGTATGGTACGTCTACCATTATACGTAGGTGTTAGGGGAGGATTTTCTAACAATTAGTGATCCTTATTCATTATCCTAACTAATGATCCTTACTTCTGTGACAGGTGGTGATCCTCAGAAGGGCTTTAGGATCAGGATCATGGATCACTTCAAGGATCCTCATACTGACAATTGTTTACTTATGTTTTATAACATCTCGCAGGTATAACAAGCTTGACCAAGTTTCAGCGACATTCTTGGAGAATATTCCCGAAGTATTCTGCACGTGCTAGATAAAAACTAGACGTTATGGAGAACGTGGAGGCTTGGCCCGAAAGTCGGAGAGTTTGTTAGCTAGATATTTTTCTTATTTTAAAGGGAGTAACGAGCTAAGTTAGAAGTCAGTGACACTTAGTCATTTGGGCAGTTACACACACACTCGCAAACACGCTCATACAAGCTCTCATTCAAACACTTAGCGATTTCATACACTTTTTACACATTTCACCGTAGTGATCCTTGTATCTAGCTCGTTACTATCCGAAGTTGTAAACATTCATTCATTTATTTGAGCTTGGTGATCGGTAGTTTCCATCACCCGGGGTTTTTTGTGCCGGAGATCAACTCTTGATCAAGGGCTTTTTCCCCGTATAAATCCTTGTGTTGTTTGTGCATTTCACATTGAAGTGATCCTCATTGTTGTTACACATTTTGAGCATCATACCCCGTAATCTAGAGTTTGGTTACAATATTCTCAACAGATTTTTTGACCAAAACAGTTTGGCGCCCACCGTGGGGCAATTGGTGCTTTGTCTTAGAAGAATTCGCATTTCTGTGCTCATTCCGGTTCACTACAACCAAGCAAATGGGTTCCTCGGCGAAGAATACTTCAAACTTGATGCCTTCATTCACTTCTTCACAAGGCGTCCCTCCTTTGCCTCCACCACCTTCTGGATCCCAGAAGAACACTGAGAATGCTGCGAAGAAACCGACTCCCATTTTCTCAAAACCACCTACTTCTTCTGTTTCAACTAATCCTACTACTACTGATCTCTATGCTTTGATTTTGCAGATGAGGGATCGTGCACAAGAGCAGGATAAGACCAACGAAAGGATCCTCCGGGATATTGACGAAATTAAGAAACAGAAGAAAACGGCAGAGGATCATTCCCCACTGATGCCCAGATCTTTGAATTTTGACACTCCGGTGATTACTTCTCAGCCATCAGTGGCTCCAGACATTCAATATGCGGGTGGACCAAAAGGAGTGCACTACGGAACAACAGCTATGACCCAGGCACTAGGTTCATATTTCCAGCCAGCAGGATCCTATCCCCAGCATATGGGATCCCTCACGAGTACAGGAGGATATTCAGTAATGCAGCAGGTTCAAGGATCCTCCAGGTTCAAGGATCCTCCTTCGTTCCAGGATCATCCCAGGTTCAAGGATCCTCCTTCGTTCCAGGATCATCCCAGGTTCAAGGATCCTCCTTCGTTCCAGGATCATCCCAGGTTCAAGGATCCTCCTTTGTTCCAGGATCATCCCAGTTTCAGGGATCCTTCCAGATGCCAGGATCCTTGAGGAGTTTGCAAACAGGAAGTGCAGATGTCCATCAAGGAGATTTTATTCCAATGCAGACCAATGCCTCTACTGGCCCCTCTACCATTCCGGAGTCTCAACAATATGCATTGACCTCCATTCTTCCTAACTTGAATCCAATGGGAGGTAACACTTTTAATAATTCTCATACTATTAACCATGGTTTTATGCAGGATCCAGGTATCAATCATGCCATGGCCAGAGAATTGCAAAAGCTAAAGGATATGATCTCGAGTGTTCCGGGAGTAGTCAAACCTATTCCAGAGATTGCAGATGGGAGCCACAAGATATCTCGCTTTGCACCACCAATCTGTGATGCTGAGATACCCAAGAGGTTCCATGTGCCTACAATGAAACTGTATGATGGTTCGACGGATCCTGAAGAACACATAGCACAATACAGGGAGAGGATGGAGATCAATCCAATCCCAGAAAAGTTAAAGGAAGCATGCCTATGCAAAGGATTCGGATCCACTCTTACTGGATCAGCTCTCAAATGGCTGCTAAGTCTTCCTCCCTATTCTATTACCTCATTTGCAAACCTAGTTAACTTGTTTAATACTCAGTTTTCTTGTAGTAGAAAATTTGAACGATTAACTAGTGATTTATATAGGATAACCCAGGGTCATAATGAATCATTAAGGGATTACATTACCAAATTTAGTAAAGAATCCTTGGACATTCCCAACTTAGATATAGCCACGGCTGTTGAAGCCTTCAAAATGGGACTGCTCAGGGATTCGTTATTTTATGATGATCTTGTTATGACACCATGCAGGAACCTAGATGAGGTAAGAACCCGGGCCCTCAGGTTCATTCGGTTAGAGGATGACAAGAGGATTCAGGAGAGGATAACAGGATCCTCAAAACAGGATAAGCAAGGATCCTCATTCAGAAACAACAAGTTCAGATCCTACAACAAATCTGATAATCAGAACGTGCATTCTATTGATCAAGAAGAGGATGATGAGGATTATCCTCCAATCTCTGAATATTGCTTTAGTGTTGATAACAATGAACTAATCCTTGCCATGCAGAACCTAGGTGATAAAGCTAGATGGCCAAGAAAGAATGACAGGCCTACTGCAACTAAGGATAAATCAAAGTGGTGTGCATATCATGAAGATTTTGGACACCTTACAGAAGAATGCATTGCATTAAGAAAGGAAATTGGATATTTGTTGAGCAAAGGGCATCTAAAAGAGTTGTTGGGCAGAAAAAAGTCAAGGACTCAGGATCCTGAAAGGATCCCTGAGAAGGCTCCGGCCCCTCCAGCAGATGCACAAGTGATAAACTTTATTTCTGGGGGATCCGACATTTGTGGCACATCCTTCTCAGCAGCTAAAAGGCATGCAAAGGAAACTAAAATGGATAACGGAGATAGACCAGTTCGAACATCGAGTGTCTCCGAAGGAAAAGTCATAACCTTTGATGAAGAGGATCGTACTGATATCCAGGATCCTCATCACGATGGTTTAGTTATTACTCTTTTTATATCTAACTGTTTTGTCCGCAGGATCCTAATAGACGGAGGAAGTTCAGTGAACATTATCCAGCTTGATGTTCTAAAGAAGATGGGTATCCCTGAATCAGAGATCATACCAAGATCCTCCGTGCTTGTGGGATTTAGTGGCGAAACTAAGAACACCCTGGGGGACATTAAACTCCCAATATATATTGAAGGCTTACACTCTTATCAAAAGTTTTGTGTTATTGACTGTTTATCTTGTTGTAATGTTATCCTTGGCAGGCCCTGGATACACGATATGAAAGCAGTCCCATCTACTTACCATCAATGTGTGAAGCTCCCTAGTCCTTGGGGAATAGTAAAAATCGATAGTGATCAGCAGGAAGCTAAGAATTGCTACACTTCATCGATGAAACCAGCTTCGAAGTCAAGGGAGCAATAGCAATCAAGGTATCCTCCAAGGAATGTCTTGGAGGCCAGAGAGCAGGATGTGGTGGAAATCCTCATGGATCCTGATGATCCTGAATCCAAAATCTATATCGGGTCAGGGATCCTTGGCGAAATGAAAGAAGACCTCATATCCTTCCTCAAAAGGAGAAAGACTACCTTTGCATGGAAACACGAAGACATGACTGGTATATCCAAAGATGTTATCACTCACAAGCTCGGCATCGACAGATCCTTCAAACCAATCCATCAAAGGAGAAGGAAGTTTGCACCAGAAAGGAATGCCATTATCCAGGAAGAGGTAGAGAAATTGCTCCGGGCAGGTATGATTAGAGAGGTCAAGTATCCAAGATGGTTGGCCAATGTGGTTGTTGTTCAAAAGAAAAACGGAAAGTGGAGGGTATGTGTCGATTTTACCGATTTAAATAAGGCATGTCCCAAGGATCCTTTCCCTTTACCCCACATTGACTCCATGGTGGATGCAACTGCGGGTCATGAACTGTTAACTTTTATGGATGCTTCATCTGGATTTCAACAAATCCAAATGGAACCATCCGACCAAGAGGATACAGCCTTCATGACTCCAACTGGTATATATTGCTATATTGCTATGCCGTTCGGATTGAGAAATGCAGGTGCAACGTACCAAAGGCTGGTGAATATGATGTTCAAGGATCAGATTGGACAAACTATGGAGGTTTACATAGATGATATGGTGGTGAAATCCTTAAAAGCTGAGGATCACCTAAGAGACTTGGAGGAAGCATTCGATATCCTTGATAAATATAACATGAAGCTTAATCCTTCAAAATGTCATTTTGGTGTTAAAGCAGGTAAATTCTTAGGATACATGGTGACTAAGAGAGGCATCGAAGCTAGCCCGGAACAAATCAAAGCAATAGTGAACATCAAATCACCGGCCAATGCTAAGGATGTTCAAAGGTTAACAGGAAGGATAGCAGCCTTGAACAGATTCATATCCAAGTCCTCCAAGAAGTGTAAAGAATTCTATGATATCCTAAGGAAGAACAAGAAATTTGAGTGGACGGAGAAGCATGAAAATGCTTTAAAAGCCCTCAAAGATTACCTATCCTCGGCCCCGGCTTTAATGAAACCAGAAAAAGGTGAAGTGTTATCCTTGTATCTCGCAGTATCCTCAAAAGCAGTAAGTGCGGTCCTTGTTAAGGATCATCAAGGTACACAACATCCTGTCTATTATGTAAGTAAAAGTTTACTTGATGCCGAATCCAGGTACTCACACCTTGAAAAACTTATTCTTGCTTTAATAATGGCATCTACCAAGTTAAGACATTATTTTGAAACTCATGTTATCATTGTTAAAACTAATTTTCCAATTAAGAATGTCCTCAGGAAACCAGAGATGTCAGGAAGGATGGCTAAATGGGCAGTGAAGCTGAGTGCATATGATATAAGATATGAGCCTAGGACAGCCATCAAATCCCAAGCATTAGCTGACTTTGTGGCTGATTTCAGTAGTGATTTACAAGAAGAAGCTGAGTTAGAAGTCCAACAGCTAGAGGAGACCAAGGATCCTTGGATACTTCATACTGATGGATCCTCAAATGTCAAAGGCACAGGGCTTGGAATACTACTAAAATCGCCACAGGGGGACATAATACCCCATTCTATAGCTTGTGAGTTCCAAACCACTAATAATGAGGCTGAATATGAAGCCTTAATTGCTGGTTTGCAAATTGCAAAGCATATGGGGATCAGGTATCTTGAGGTACACGTAGATTCTTTGTTAATTACAAATCACTTTAATGGATCATATGCTGTTAAAGGTGAAAAGCTAACCAAATATTTGGAGATAGTCAAAAGTTTGGCACTCTCTTTTGTTTCCTTTAGTTTGTCACAGGTACCAAGGGAAGAAAATACAGAAGCTGATGCATTGGCTAACTTAGGATCATCTTTGAAGATCCCAGAGGATATCAAGATTCCTATTATCCATATCCTGACCCCGGCTATCGAGGATCACCAGACTATGGAGATAGGAGATGATTTTGCAGTTGTCCCTAGTGAGGATATTCAATCCTATTCAGGATCCGGATCATGGATCTCACCAATTATGAGATACTTACAACATGGAGAGATTCCTACAGGAGAAAACCCTAGGGCTTTCAAATCTAAGGTATCTCAATTCACAATTATGAATAATATGTTGTATAGGCGATCTCTTGCAGGACCATACTTGAGATGCATTGAGGATCCTGAAATTCAAGAAGTTTTAAAAGACTTCCATGAAGGAGATTGTGGAAACCACACTGGGGGCAGGGCTTTATTTTCAAGGATCCTGAGGACAGGATACTACTGGCCAACCATGAAGAAAGATGCTGTGGAGTATGCCAGAAGATGTGATCCTTGCCAGAGACACAGCAATATCCTTCATCAACCAGCCGAATTATTGCATCCTATATCCTCCGCTTGGCCATTTATGAGATGGGGTATGGATATAGTTGGCAAGCTCCCTAAGGCACCTGGTGGAAAAGTATTCATGCTAGCTATGACTGATTACTTCTCCAAGTGGATAGAGGCTGAAGCTTTTGCCCAAGTTAGAGAAAAGGAAGTTATATCCTTCATTAAAAGAAATATTATAACTAGATTTGGAATTCCCTCTGAGATTATATGTGATAATGGTTCCCAATTTATTGGGGGCAGAACCACTAACTTTTGTGACAGCTGGGGGATTAGGATGATAACATCAACACCAGTCCACCCACAAGCTAATGGCCAAGCAGAATCATCCAACAAGATCATCATCAACAACTTGAAGAAGAAGCTTGGATCCAAGAAAGGAAAATGGGCAGAAGAACTACCCTATGTGCTCTGGGCTGACAGGACAACCCCTAAGAATGCTACTGGTCAAACACCATTCTCTTTGGTGTTTGGGGCAGAATCAGTGATTCCAACAGAAATGGTGGTTCCTACTGCTAGAACAAGTACCCGTGATCCTGAGGAAAATGATGAAAACTTGGCTCAAGACCTGGATACTATTGAAGAAATCAGGGATATGGCTAGGATCAGGATGGCCAGTTATCAACAAAGAATGGCTGGTGCTTACAATAAAAATGTCAGGATCAGGAGGTTTCAAGTTGGAGATATGGTGTTAAGGAAAGCATTTCAGAATACCACCAATCCTGCTGATGGAAAATTGGCTCCAAAATGGGAAGGCCCTTATTTGATTGAAGCTGAAGCAGGAAAGGGGGCATATAGATTGCTAACCATGGAAGGTGATTTGCTACCAAGAGCTTGGAATGCTGTCCACTTGAAGAAATATTTCATGTAAGCAGGATCCTTATGGCATAGGTGATCCTACGATAGGGATATCCTTAAAGGATCCTCGAAGTATTGGTGATCCTTATTCAGGTGATATCCTAATCTTGAACTATTTCATTTCTTTATTTTCTCATATAAGGATAAGGATCATGTATCCTTTATCCATTTCTCACGTGAGTTCAAGTTTTGAAAGTTCAGGTATCTTTAGCACAACGTTGGTTATCCACAGAAGCCATCCGTCTTTGGGTTTAACCCCAGTTATTTGGGCTTGTCCCCAGATTCCGCCTGTAGCGCACGATGATCCTGGTATAGTTCAAGGCTTTGGGACCAGTACTCATTCTAGGGGCTGATAATTCCATTGTTCTGGCTATGCTTAGGATCCTACGTATAATGGTAGACGTACCATACATCCGTTCATAAGGTTTCTAACGTTTTCACGTTAGCTAAGGTTTCTAACGTTTTCACGTTAGCTAAGGTTTTGGCATCTTCATGTCACTAAGTTTGGATAGTCGCCAGTTAGGGCCATACTCCAGTTTACACACGATCCTTGGGCTTGTCCCCAGTTATCCTTGGGCTTGTCCCCAGTTATCCTTGGGCTTGTCCCCAGTTGCTAACTCTTTTCTTATATCGGCTTAGTCCCAAGTTATGCTCTATTTCAGGTCCTTGAAGATAGGCAGCTAGGGATCCTTGATCCTTATTTCACTCTAAGGTTTATCTTATAGTTACCCTTATTATGGTTAGGATTCTAACTTGGATCCTCAGGTATGATCCTCAACTTTTTTGGTTTTATTCATTATTCATTTGAATAACCCTTATACTTGACAACTGAACTTGTGTTTCTTAAACTATACCATTTTTTAAACTTATCGGTTATAGGATATGTGATCCTTGTTCATATCTTAAACTTTTTGGATATCTTTTCTAGTTTTTCAAGGCTTGATAAGTATAAACAAATTGAACATTATAACAGTTGGAAAATAACATACTAAAAAGGATTACAACACAAGATAAGCGACAAAAGGTTAAGTTTTTATTTATTAACATAAGGCTAACCCTTTAAAGGTTGTCAAAATTACCTACCCGAACATCTACCAGCAAAACGTGGCCCGTCCGTTGGGGTAGGTAAAGGGTGTCCATGATAATGAGTCCAAAGATAGTGCAGGAACATAAAGGCGGCAGGATCACAATGGCTTCATCCCCCAAACAGAGGATCCCTCCACCAATTGCAATCCTGCCTATTGTCCAAAGGATCATACATGATCCTTAATCCTAAAGCCTATTGTTCAAAGTACAACCCATGAAATTGTCTTAAACATCACAACCACAAAAAGCAACCATCAAACTAAAAAATTGGGCTCCGGCCTTGGCACATATATCCATCATCGCCCAATTGTGCAGCTCACACCTTGGCTGCATCACCACCAGCATCATCACCACCAGCCTGATCCTTCCCACTGCCACTTGCCTCAATAGCCAGGACATCAGCTGCCTCCTCCTCATCATCCTCAAGTTCAGCCAACCTTGCCTTCCAGCCTTCAACATCCCAGCTGTCTTTGTCAAAAGCAGGGTCTTGAGCTTCCTGGGCCATCTTCAACTTGGTCTGATACATAGTAATGGCAGCAGAGAGCTTGGTATTTTCGATGAGGTCATGCTTTTCATAATCAAAGTTGACCAGCACCTTGGCCATTTCCTGCTTGGTATCCTGGAGTTCCTTTCGAGCATCAGCAAGTGCGAGATCTTTGAGCACGGCAACCTGTTGGAGATCAGCTATTTTCTTGTCCAGCTCCTCAATATTGCCCACGTAATCCTCGATCTCAGCAAATTTCTGCAGAAAGAAGATAAGGCAGTTCAAGGTCAAGTGATCCTCATAAGAGCAGGATACCTAGGCAAAGTTAAGGATCCTTACCTCATTGAAGTATTCAAGGAATTGGTGGCGGATCAGTGGCAGTCCTTGAAGATCCTCAGCATCAGAAGTTTTCCTCTTCTTCACACCCTTTCCTTTAGTGGGTGCCCTTGGAATGGAGATGCTAGGACTGGTAGTGGACCTCTTCTTCCTGGGTCGTACGAGATCAAGATCAGCTGTGTTGAATTGGGAAACAGGCTTGACAGGTTTTCCAGCGCCTACACATTCAAAGCAAGATGAGTATCCTTATCCTATTTCAATTTATCTATTTATTTTAATATTTAAACTATGCAAAAGACAGGATACTTACTCGATATGGTAATGGAACCTGAGGATACTTCTTGTGAGTCTTGGGTGTCTACCTTGAATGTTCTTGTTTCAGGATCAAGCTTCCAAAAAGCAGCAAGCCTATCCTTGGTTTCAGGTGATGTGCGGATACGTGAAACGGTGATAGCTGCAAAACAAGAAAGCAAAAATATAAGTTATCCCTATAATTAAAGAAAGTTCCTGGTGATCCTTATCAGGATCCTCCATCCTACCATGGGTAGCCCAATTTTTAGGGAGATCCTTTCCATCCTGGATAGAATCTCTCTTGACAAAGAAAAAGCGACGTTTCCAGTCTTTGTCATTCTTGGTGACTTTCAGAAGAGGATGATCTGCACCGGGTTTTCGCTTAAGCAAATAACGATGGGAACCAAAAGTAGTAAGATCGTACAGCTCCGCCAATTCTGACATGCTCAAAGCAATGCCTTCTTGTTCGATGATCCTCTCCAGGGTATACAAGACTCTCCAAATCATCGGCATGGCTTGGATATAAGAGATGCCGGTAAGGGAAAAGAAGGATTGTGTAAACTCTGGGAAAGGATAGGTGTATCCTATGGTGAATGGAGTGGATGGAAATGCAACCCATGTTTCTGAAACATAGTCGCTAAGGGTAGAAGGATCAAAGGGTCTGAAAAAGGCATTCGCCGGAAAACAGCAACGGATTTTGTCTATCTGTGCGTCGTTAAAACAACACTTTTCATTCGATGAGTCCTTGATGATTTTCTGACTTTCCAAAGGGCTATCCTTCTTGTGATCTTTGCCCGGAGAGCTTCGGAGCAACATCTTTGAGGGAAAGATTAAAACAGAGCAAGAGAGGGAAAAGGATAGAGAAAGAGAATACCTGAACGTCTTCGGAATGTGGATTATAAAGGGAGTTTCTCTGAAAATTTAAATGCATTTGATCCTATCTATATCTCTATTTATAATCATGATCTTGCAGGTTGTCACTTCCGTGACATCATCATCGCAACGGCTAGTTCAAAATTAACGGCTATATATCCGTTAGTTTGTTACGGATAAGACTAAGAAAACATAACTCGCTAATTTTACAATTTCACTCCTTATATTTTGGGGGCAATTGTTAGGGGAGGATTTTCTAACAATTAGTGATCCTTATTCATTATCCTAACTAATGATCCTTACTTCTGTGACAGGTGGTGATCCTCAGAAGGGCTTTAGGATCAGGATCATGGATCACTTCAAGGATCCTCATACTGACAATTGTTTACTTATGTTTTATAACATCTCGCAGGTATAACAAGCTTGACCAAGTTTCAGCGACATTCTTGGAGAATATTCCCGAAGTATTCTGCACGTGCTAGATCAAAACTAGACGTTATGGAGAACGTGGAGGCTTGGCCCGAAAGTCGGAGAGTTTGTTAGCTAGATATTTTTCTTATTTTAAAGGGAGTAACGAGCTAAGTTAGAAGTCAGTGACACTTAGTCATTTGGGCAGTTACACACACATCGCAAACACGCTCATACAAGCTCTCATTCAAACACTTAGCGATTTCATACACTTTTTACACATTTCACCGTAGTGATCCTTGTATCTAGCTCGTTACTATCCGAAGTTGTAAACATTCATTCATTTATTTGAGCTTGGTGATCGGTAGTTTCCATCACCCGGGGTTTTTTGTGCCGGAGATCAACTCTTGATCAAGGGCTTTTTCCCCGTATAAATCCTTGTGTTGTTTGTGCATTTCACATTGAAGTGATCCTCATTGTTGTTACACATTTTGAGCATCATACCCCGTAATCTAGAGTTTGGTTACAATATTCTCAACAGATTTTTTGACCAAAACAGTAGGATCCCGGATACAGCCAGTACAATGAAATTGTCAGCCCCTAAAGCGAGTACTGGTCCCATTGCCATGAATTGTACCAGGATCATCGTGCGCTGCTGGCGATACTGGGGACAGGCCCAAAACTGGGGACTAGCCCAAATAACTAGGGTCAAGCCCAAATAACTGGGGTCAAGCCCAAATAACTGGATACTTCTGTGGATACTCAATCCTTTGTTAAGGATACCTAAACCTTCTGCAAAATTCAGATTCAAGTGAAAAGAGGATAAAGGATCCAGGATCCTTATCCTTATATATAGGATTATTAAAGAATGAAATAGTTTGAGATTAGATCATTACCAGAATGAGGATCATCTGTCCTGTAAGGATCCTTCAAGGATACTTGTTAGCTAAGGATCATGGATCCTTATTACATGAAGTATTTCTTCAAGTGGACAGCATTCCAAGCTCTGGGTAGCAAATTACCTTCCATTGTTAGCAATCTATATGCCCCCTTTCCTGCTTTAGCTTCAATAAAATAGGGGCCTTCCCACTTTGGTGCTAACTTCCCATCAGCAGGATTGGTGGTATTCTGAAATGCTTTTCTTAATACCAAATCACCAACTTGGAATTTCCTGATCCTGACATTTTTGTTGTAAGCTCCAGCCATCCTTTGTTGATAACTGGTCATCCTTATCCTTTCCAAATCCCTGAGTTCTTCTATAGTATCCAAATCTTGAACCAAGTTTTCAGCATTTTCTTCAGGATCACGGATGCTTGTTCTTGCAGTAGGAACTACCATCTCTGTAGTGATCACTGATTCTGCTCCAAATACCAAAGAAAATGGAGTTTGGCCAGTGGCATTCTTGGGAGTTGTCCTATCAGCCCATAGTACATAAGGTAGTTCTTCTGCCCATTTTCCTTTCTTAGATCCAAGCTTCTTCTTCAAATTGTTGATGATGATCTTGTTGGATGATTCTGCCTGGCCATTAGCTTGTGGGTGGACTGGTGTTGATGTTATCATCTTAATCCCCCAGCTATCACAAAAATTAGTAGTTCTATTCCCAATAAATTGGGATCCATTATCACAAACAATTTCAGAAGGGATACCAAATCTAGTGATAATGTTTCTTTTAATAAAGGATATGACTTCCTTTTCTCTGACTTGAGCAAAGGCTTCAGCCTCTATCCACTTGGAGAAGTAATCAGTCATAGCAAGCATGAATACTTTTCCACCAGGTGCCTTTGGAAGCTTACCAACTATATCCATTCCCCATCTCATAAATGGCCAAGAAGAGGATATAAGATGCAAAAGTTCTGCTGGTTGGTGAAGGATATTACTATGTCTCTGACAAGGATCACACTTCTTGGCATATTCCATAGCATCCTTCTTCATAGTAGGCCAATAGTATCCTGTCCTCAGGATCCTTGAGAATAATGCCCTGCCCCCAGTGTGGTTTCCACAATCTCCTTCATGGAAATCCTTAAGGACTTCTTGGATTTCAGGATCCTCAATGCATCTTAAATATGGTCCTGCAAGAGATCGTTTATACAACTGTTTTGGTCAAAAAATTTGATGAGGATATTGCAACCAAACTCTCTGTTATGGGGGATGATGCTTGAAATATAGAACAATGACAAGGATCACTTCAATGTAAATTGCACAAACGATACAAGGGTTTATACGGGGAAAAAGCCCTTGATCAAGAGTTGATCTCCGGCACAAAAAACCCCGGGTGATGGAAACTACCGATCACCAGGCTCAAATAAATGAATAAATGTTTACAACTTCGGATAGTAACGAGCTAGGTACAAGGATCACTATCGTGAAATGTGTAAAAGTGAGTGAAAACTAATGAATGTTCGTCGAGAGCTTCAAGTGTGCGAGTATATGAGAGTGTGTAGTTGAAAATGGCTAAGTGTTCTAATTCTAGCTCGTTACCCCTTTTTAAAATAAAAGTTAACTACACTAACTAACTATCCGACTTTTGTGCCAAGCTCCCACGTTCTCCACAACGTCCATTTTTGGTCAATCATGTGCGAAATGCCCGTGGAATATTCCTTAGTACCGTTGCCAAGACCAAGTCAAGCTTATTACTCCTGCGAAATAATACAAAACACAAATAAACAATCGTCAGTACGAGGATCCTTTAAGTGATCCATGATCCTGATCCTGAAGCTCTTCTAAGGATCACCACCTGTCACAGAAGTAAGGATCATTAATTAGGATAACGAATAAGGATCACTAATTGTTAGAAAATCCTCCCCTAACAATTGCCCCCAAAATATAAGGAGTAATTTGTAAAATAAGCGAGTTATATTTTCTTGATCTTATCCGCAACTAACTATCGGATATATAGCCGTTGATATCGAACTAGCCGTTGCAACCATGACGTCACGGAAGTGACAACCCTGCACGATCATGATTATAAATAGGAGATAGAGATAGGATCAAATGCATTTAAATCCGAAAGAAACTCCCTTTATATTCTCAGTCGAAGATCAATCAGGTATCTCTTTCTCCTCTTTCTCCCTCTCTTACTCTGTTTTTCTTTATTTATCACCATCACTTTGAGAATGATGCTCCGAAGCTCACTGGGCAAGGATCACAAGAAGAAAAGCCCTCCGAAAAGCCAGGGGATCATCGAAGATTCCATTAAAGAACGATGTTGTTTCAATGATGCACAGATCGATAGGATCGGCCACTGCTTCCCGGCGAACACCGAGTTTAGACCTTTTGACCCCAATGCCCTGAGTGATCATATCTCCGACAAGTGGGTTGCTTTCCCTGTCACTCCGTTCACCATAGGCTATACATATCCTTTTCCAACCTTCACCCAATCTTTCTTTTCCCTAACCGGCATCTCTTATATTCAAGCCATGCCGATGATTTGGAGGGTTTTGTACACCCTTGAAAGGATCATCGAGCAGGAAGGAATAGACCTAGGAATGTCAGAGCTGGGAGAACTATATGATCTTACTACCTTTGGCTCTCATCGCTATTTGTTTAAACGTAAACCCGGTGAGGAACACCCGATCTTCAAAGCCACCAAGAACGATGCTAATTGGAAACGGCGATTCTTTTTTATCAAGAGAGATTCTATTGAGGATGGAAATGATCTACCCAAGAAATGGGCTACCCATGGTAGGGTGGAGGATCCTGAGAAGGATCACCAGAAACTTTCTTTTGATGTAAAGATCACTTATATTTTTGCTTTCTTGTTATGCAGCTATCACCGTCTCTCACCTCAGATTGTCCCCTGTTGCTAAAGAGAGGCTCCTCGCTTTCAAGAAACTTGATCCTAAGATAAGATCTTTCAAGACAACAACCCAAGATTCACAGGAGGTATCCTCAGGCTCTGTCACGATGTCAAGTAAGTATCCTTGTTTAAAATTTAAATAAATAGTGAAATATAAATTAAGTGAAGATACTTATCTTGTTTTGGTTGTGTAGGTGCTGGAAAATCTGCCAAGCCTGTATCCCAGTTCAACACGGCTGACCTTGATGTAGTTCGATCCAGGAAGAAGAGGTCCACTACCAGTCCTAGCATTTCCATTCCCAAAGCACCCACTAAAGGAAAGGGTGGTAAGAAGAGGAAAACTTCTAACACTGAGGACCTTCAAGGCCTACCACTGATCCGCCACCAGTTCCTTGAATACTTCAATGATGTAAGGATCACTAATTCTGCCTAGGTATCCTACTCATATGAGGATCACCTAATCTTGAACTGTTCTGTCCTTTTTCTTTGCAGAAATTTGCTGAGATTGAAGATTACGTGGGGAATGTTGAGGAGCAGGACAAGAAGATTGCTGACCTCCAACAGGTTGCCGTGCTTAAGGACCTTGCCATTGCTGATCTTCAGAAGGAACTCCAAGATGCCAAGACTAAAACAGCTAAAATTCTGATTGACCTTGACTATGAGAAGCATGATCTCATAGAAAATGCTAAGGTCTCTGCTGCCATCACAATGTATCAGACAAAATTGAAGATGGCCCAGGAAGCTCAAGATCCTAACTTTGATAAAAGCAGTTGGGATGTTGAGGGCTGGAAAGCAAGGTTGGCTGATCTCGAGGATGATGAGGAGGAGACTACTGAGGTCTTGGCGATTGAGGCAAGTGGCAGTGGAAAGGATCTGATGAAGGATACCGCAGCTGGAGGGGAAGAGGATGCAGCAAAGGTGTAGGCTATACAATTGGGCGATGATGGACATTCCTAGACGCAGCCGGAGCCCAATTTTTTAAATTTGGTAGTAGGTCTTTTATGGTTGTGATGTTGAACAATTTAATGGTTTGTACTTGAACAATAGTCTTTAGGATTAAGGATCATGTATGATCCTTGGGACAATATGCAGGATTGCAATTGGTGGAGGGATCCTCTGTTTTGGGGATGAAGCCATTGTGATCATGCCGCCTTTATATTCATGCACTACTTTCGAACTTATTATCATGGACACCCTTTACCTACCCCAGCGGACGGGCCACGTTTTGCTGGTAGATGCTCGGGGTAGGTAATTTTGACAACCTTTTAAGGGTTAATCCTTTGTTAATAAATAAAATCTTAACCTTTTGTCGCTTATCTTGTGTTGTTATCCTTTTTAATATCTTGCTTCCCAATTGTTGTAATGTTCATTCCATTTATACTTATCAATCCTTAGAAAATTAAAAAAGATATCCAAAGAGTTTAGGATATGATCAAGGATTAGATATCCCATAACTGATAAGTTCCAAAAAGTGATATAGTTTAAGAATCACAAGTTTAGTTGTCAAATTTTAAGGGTTATTCAAATAAATAATGAATATAATTAATAATAGTTAAGGATCATACCTGAGGATCCAAGTTAGGACCCTAACCATAATAAGGATAACTATAAGATAAACCTTAGAGTGGAGTAAGGATCAAGGATCCCTAGTTGCCTATCTTTAAGAACCTGAAATAGAGCATAACTTGGGACTAAGCCAATATAAGAAAAGAGTTAGCAACTAGGGACAAGCCCAAGGATAACTGGGGACAAGCCCAAGGATCGTATGTAAACTGGAGTATGGCCCTAACTGGCGACTATCCAAACTTAGTGACATGAAAATGCCAAAACCTTAGCTAACGTAAAAACGTTAGAAACCTTAGGAACGGATGTATGGTACGTCTACCATTATACGTAGGATCCTAGGCATAGCCAGTACAATGGAATTATCAGCCCCTAAAACGACTACTGGTCCCACTGCCTTGAACTATACCAGGATCATCATGCGCTACAGGCGGAACTGGGGTCATGCCCAAATAACTGGGGTTAAACCCAAGGAACGGATTGCTTCAGCGGATAACCAATGTTATGCTAAGGATTCCTGAACTTTCAAAACTCAAAATCACGTGAGAGATGGATAAAGGACACATGATCATTATCCTTATATGAGAAAATAAAGAAATGAAATAGTTCAAGTTTAGGATATTACCTAAGTAAGGATCACCGATACTTTGAGGATCCTTTGAGGATCATCTGTGCCATGAGGATCCTGCTCACATGAAATATTTCTTCAAGTGGACAGCATTCCAAGCTCTTGGTAGCAAATCACCTTCCATGGTTAGCAATCTATATGCCCCCTTTCCTGCTTCAGCTTCAATCAAATAAGGGCCTTCCCATTTTAGACCCAATTTTCCATCAGCAGGATTGGTGGTATTCTGGAATGCTTTCCTTAATACCATATCTCCAACTTGAAACCTCCTGATCCTGACATTTTTGTTGTAAGCACCAGCCATTCTTTGTTGATAACTGGCCATCCTTATCCTAGCGAGATCCCTGATTTCTTCAATAGTATCCAAGTCTTAAGCTAAGTTCTCATTATTCTCCTCAGGATCACGGGTACTTGTTCTAGCAGTTGGAACCACCATTTCTGTTGGGATCACTGATTCTGCCCCAAATACCAAAGAGAATGGCGTTTGACCAGTAGCATTCTTAGGGGTTGTCCTATCAGCCCAAAGCACATAGGGTAGTTCTTCTGCCCATTTCCCTTTCTTGGATCCAAGCTTCTTCTTCAAATTGTTGATGATGATCTTGTTGGATGATTCTGCTTGACCATTAGCTTGTGGGTGGACTGGTGTTGATGTTATCATCTTAATCCCCCAGCTGTCACAAAAGTTAGTGGTTCTGCCCCCAATAAATTGGGAACCATTATCACATATAATCTCAGAAGGAATTTCAAATCTAGTTATAATATTTCTTTTAATGAAGGATATCACTTCCTTTTCTCTGACTTGGGCAAAAGCTTCAGCCTCTATCCACTTGGAGAAGTAATCAGTCATAGCTAGCATGAATACTTTTCCACCAGGTGCCTTAGGGAGCTTACCAACTATATCCATACCCCATCTCATAAATGGCCAAGAGGAGGATATAGGGTGCAATAATTCAGCTGGTTGAAGAAGGATATTGGTGTGTCTCTGACAAGGATCACATCTTTTAGCATACTCCACAGCATCTCTCTTCATGGTTGGCCAGTAGTATCCTGTCCTCAGGATCCTTGAGAATAATGCCCTGCCCCCAGTGTGGTTTCCACAATCTCCTTCATGGAAGTCTTTTAAAACTTCTTGGTTTTCAGGATCCTCAATGCATCTCAAGTATGGTCCTGCAAGAGATCGTCTATACAACATATTATTTAAAATTGTGAATTGAGATACCTTAGATTTGAAAGCCCTAGGGTTTTCTCCTGTAGGAATCTCTCCATGTTGTAAGGATCCTGATCCTGAATGGGATTGAGTATCCTCACAAAGGATAATTGCAGCATCATTTCCTATCTCCATAGCCTCGTGATCCTCGATAGCCGGGGTCAGGATATGGATAATAGGGATCTTGATATCCTCCGGGATCTTCAAGGATGATCCTAAGTTAGCCAATGCATCAGCCTCTGTATTTTCTTCCCTTGGTACCTACGTCAAACTAAAGGAAACAAAAGAGAGTGCCAAACTTTTGACTATCTCTAAATATTTGGTTAGCTTTTCACCTTTAACAGCGTAGGATCCATTAAAGTGGTTTGTAATTAACAATGAATCTACATGTACCTCAAGATACCTAATCCCCATATGCTTTGCAATTTGCAAACCAGCAATTAAGGCTTCATATTCAGCCACATTGTTAGTGGTTTGGAACTCACAAGCTATAGAGTGGGGTATTATGTCCCCCTGTGGCGATTTTAGTAGTATTCCAAGCCCTGTGCCTTTGACATTTGAGGATCCATCAGTATAGAGTATCCAAGGATCCTTGGTCTCTTCTAGCTGCTGGACTTCTAACTCAGCTTCTTTTTGTAAATCACTACTGAAATCAGCCACAAAGTCAGCTAATGCTTGGGATTTGAAGGCTGTCCTAGGCTCATATCTTATATCATATGCACTTAGCTTCACTGCCCACTTAGCCATCCTTCCTGACATCTCTGGTTTCCTGAGGACATTCTTAATTGGAAAATTAGTTTTAACAACAATAATATGAGTTTCAAAATAATGTCTTAGCTTAGTAGATGCCATAATTAATGCATGAATAAGTTTTTCGAGGTGTGAATACCTGGATTCGACATCAAGTAAACTTTTACTTACATAGTAGACAGGATGTTGTGTACCTTCATGATCCTTAACAAGGACCGCACTTACTGCTTTTGAGGATACTGCAAGATACAAGGATAGCACATCGCCTTTTTCTGGTTTCATCAATGCCGGGGCTGAGGATAGGTAATCTGTTGGATCGTGTACGTGACCCTGAAAGTCAGTTAAGGTAGCTCATCATCAATTACTAAGGCGGAATCAAAGTAAATGATGTCCAAAACAGCTTGTATCCTTTAATCTTTCTTTTCCATTAATAAACGTGCTTTTACAACTAGTTCTGATGAAAATCCGGCAGCACTTCATGACTCTCACAATGACATCCAACTGTTCCGTTTGAAATGAAACACTAACACTCCTATATATAGACATAGAGACCCTTCCGTTTGAAACTAAACACTATGTTCAAACGACAGAACTCAAACGGAACCATTAAGTTTCAAACGGAACCCTTTGATTTCAAACGGAACCCCCTATAAACTAACTGTTTTCAAACGGAACCCCTTGAAATACAATCTAAAGTCTAAACTAAACCCTAATTTGATATTTAAGATCCATTCTTGACTTTCTTGAAATAAGACTTGATGATGATGCAGTCAACAGACATTCTTGTGCATCAACAGACTCCCCCTTGGATGTTGACGTAGTCTTCAGCTCCTGAGTCTTCAGTCTTAGTCTTTTCTTCAACTCTGCCTTTTCATCACAAGCACTCTATCTTCACATTCCCATATGCTGTTGATCCAGACTCCCCCTTTCACAGACTCCCCCTCTCGATATACTGAATCTGAGATATCTGGTTCAAGCTTTGACAAATAGCTTCCATTGAGAATAATGAAGACCAAACCTGTTACTCAACCAACAAACATTACAATTCTATCTTTTCAATCACAAAAACACAAACTTAATCAGTTTTAGAAATCCACTCAAGTATTCAGGTCCAAGTTAATGACCCTGATCACTTGATTAATCTACCAAGTCCAAATTAATGACCTTGGTTGATCTTTTGACGAAACAAACTGATATTAAAACAATATTTTTAAACATTTTCTGAAAATAACAAATATCAAGTTAATGAATTTGTTTTTATCATTTCGAACAATCCAAACTTCTTCAAAGTAAGCTCTCATCATTCTTCAGTTCAGAATTTCCTGCATCTGCTTCAAACATCTGAGAATCCAACAATCAACTCTCCACTTTGGTTTGTCTTAAAATAAAGCATAAATAATTTTTTTTTGGATTTTATCAAAGTGTTCTAAACTAAGAAATGAAATACAGAAAACTTAAATTGCAGAAAGTAAACAAAGTAAACTATTTACAAACATATTTTTGGTGAGCGTGTCAGGGAATCATATCAGCTTTTCAGACAAATCACAAGTACCGTTAAGCTATATTTCATACTCAGATTTAAACAATTTACCTCGATTGTCGATATACTGATCTATCTTAAATTCTCACACAAATTTCAATTTACTCAGGATACGATTTAGATGAATTAAGAACTTAGATCATTCATGTGTCCCACCTCTTGAATATACTCCCGTATCCAGAATCTCAATAATCAGTCTTACAGGTGAGAATACTACAATGATGTCTGTATATAATTTAGGTATGCGAGGGCCGAGGGATCTCAGATCGATACTTCCGTATACGCAGAGAGATATCAGCTTCGACTTTTCGGTGTGTCCCCTTTAGAGGATCTTTTTGCTTACAACAGCAGCATATATCAATTTTAATTGTTTCAGCATGCTGAGGGTTTAATGCTGTGTTTCAAGCATTGAAGCAAGTATTAGCCAGGGACTAGGTCAGAACTACCGTTCAGCAGAAGTCCCGGAATAATACCCCAGACATCATAGAGTATAAAGACCTAGTATATCAGATTAAGAGACCTTTCAAACGAGATTTCAGGGGTTACCTATATATCCAAGTAGTGTTCCCCACGAATTCACAAGTTTGAATTTAGGTTTATATCCCGAATAAATCTACTAAATGTGTGAAAACCTATCGACACATCATTAGTAAGATTGTTTAACTCTTTTATACTTTCCAAATCTTTAGCATACTGTAATTGTCTAGCTGATGTACTATCATTTTCCCTATATACACAATCTCTTTTTCATTTTATCATGTTTTTGTATTTTTGCATTTTTTACTGTTTTTGTATTTTCTGAAAAAAATAAACTATGTACAAACATCTACTCCCCCTAAATACCAAAACAAGTAAAAATTCGACAAACCATTGCAAATTGTTTCTCGTCTTCATCCGCAACAGTACTCTCATCAACGCCAATTATGCCATCCGACACCGACAAAAGCTTCATACCATTTAGTTTTGACAAATATTTAAACCGATTTTTATCAAAAGCTTTGGTATGTAAATCAGCTTTCTGTTCGTCTGTGTGGATTTTCTCAATTCGTATCAACTTTTTCTCAAAGCAATCACGAATAAAGTGATGACGAATTTCTATGTGTTTAGTTTTAGCGTGATGTACTGGATTTTTAGTTATATTAATTGCGGCCTCATTATCAACAAAAAGAGGTGTGTTAAGAAACTGCAAACCGTAGTCGCGCATCTGTTGCTGTATCCACAAGATCTGAGAGCAACAACTGCTAGCAGAAACATACTCCGCTTCACAAGTAGATAACGCCATAGACGTTTGTTTCTTACACTGCCAGGTAACCAATCTAGGACCAAAGAACTGGCATCCTGCAGTTGTTGATTTTGAATTGACTTTGCAGCATCCGAAATCCGAATCAGAATACCCTTCGAGCGTAAAATCGCCTTTTCTAGGATACCACAACCCCAATGAAGGAGTTCCTTTCAGGTAGCGCAATATCCTCTTCACAATGATCATGTGAGATGCTCTCGGGTTAGACTGAAATCTTGCTGCGAGGCACGTTGGGTACATGATATCAGGACGTGAAGCAGTTAGGTACATTAAAGAACCTATCATGGATCGATAAAACGTCTCATCAGCCCTGTCTCCGGTGAGATCTGGGTGAATCCCATGATTTGTTGCAAGTGGGGTAGCAGCTGGAGTAGAACTTGACATCCCAAATTTCTCTAGAATATCATGAACGTACTTTGACTGATGAATGAAAATTCCCTCAGGAAGTTGTTCAACTTGTAATCCCAGAAAGAATTTCATCTGCCCCATTGATGACATTTCAAACTTCTGCTTCATCACTGATTCAAAATCTTTACATAGATTTTCATTTGTCGACCCAAAGATTATATCGTCCACATAAATCTGAACAATCAGAAGATGACCATCGACCTCTTTAGTGAAGAGAGTGGCATCCACTTTTCCACGAATGAACTTGTTGGCTAGTAGGTGTTGAGACAAAGTCTCATACCAGGCTCTCGGGGCCTGGTGTAAACCATACAGCGCTTTGTCCAATAAGTAGACCTTGTTTTTGTGGATTGGATCGGTAAAGCCCGGTGGCTGACCGACATAAACCTCCTCTTTAACCTTCCCGTAAAGAAACGCCGATTTAACATCCAACTGATAAACTTTGAAGTTCTTCCAAGACGCAAATGCTAGGAAAATTCTGATAGCCTCTAGACGTGCTACAGGAGCATAGACTTCGGTAAAATCAATTCCCTCCTGTTGACTAAATCCCTGAACAACAAGTCGAGCTTTGTTCCTTACGACAACTCCTCTATCGTCTCTCTTACACTTAAATACCCACTTGGTGTTAATCTTCCTATGACCATCCGGCAAATCAACTAACTTCCACACTCCCAATTTTTCAAATTGACTAAGTTCCTCCTGCATAGCATTGACCCAAGAGTCTTCAGTAAGCGCCTCTTTGTAAGTTCTTGGTTCAATCTGCGAGATAAAACAACTTAATGAGAATTCAGTTTGCAAAGGAGCAACTTTTGTATAGAAACATGTAAGCCCTTTATCAATCTGATTTCGAGTGCGAACACCAGCTTGCAATTCTCCTATAATCAACTCCTCTGGATGATATGAAAAAGTTCTCGGCATCACTTCATTTGGAACCTCTACATTTCCCTCCAGATTAGTAACATTCTGCTCTGCATCTTGTTCACCAACTTGGTTTGTTTGACCTGAACTCTGAATCTGCTCCCCCTCAGAATTTGAATCTGAATCACCGTGATCAAAAACTGGCATGTTTTCAGCTTCAAAATTATCATTCTGAGCCGACTGATTCTCTTGAGCAACTTCATTCTGTTGGACATCATCTTGTTCACCAGCATTACTCGGACCTGCTTCATCATCATTTGAAGTTTCCCGTGGTCTTCTCGAATACTCATCTGGGAACCTTAACTGTGACTCATATTCACGCAAAATATCCAACTCATCAAAGAAATCTTCTTCATCCTCTGATTCTTCTCTCATGTCAAACGAATCCCAAAGTTTGTCATAATGATAACGCCATGAATCACCAGGATTCTGCGGCGGCATAGTATAACCTTGACATTCAACATTTGTAGCTTCAATAATCCGCTTCTCACTTGGAACGAAGACACGTCGCAATGGATTTGAATAACCAACAAATATACCCTCAATGCACTTCGGACCAAACTTTCCAAAAGGCTCTATAACCGTACAAGGTGACCCGAACGGTTCTAGATACTTCAAATTCGGTTTGCGGTTATTGATTAGCTCAAAGCATGTTTTGTTGAACTTCTTGACAGTAAGAACCCTGTTGAGCGTATAGCATGCGGCGGAAACAGCTTCAGCCCAAAAATTAATTGGTAACTTTGAATCTGCGAGCATAGTTCTAGCCGTCTCGATTAGTGTCCGGTTTTTGCGTTCTGCTACTCCATTCTGCTGCGGAGTGTACGGAGCACTAAACTCATGCAAAATACCTCTTTCGTCACAAAATTCTTCCATCTTACTGTTCTTGAATTCAGTACCATTATCACTTCGAATTCTCTTAATACGCCTTTGGTACAAATTCTCAATCTTTCTGAACAGACCCATCAAACTGTCAAATGTTTCATCTTTCGTCTTCAAGAAAGAAACCCACGAAAATCTGGAATAATCATCAGTAACGACCAAACAATAGTAATCTCCTGTAATGCTCTTGACATTCACCGGACCAAACAAATCCATGTGAAGTCTTTCCAGAGGTCTCGAAACTGAATTGACTTGCTTTGTAGGGTGTGACTTTTTCTTCTGCTTGCCTTTGACACAGCTAATGCACTCCCCTTCCAGATGAAAACCTTTGATATTAACACCCAATACCAAATCATTATGCACCAAGTGATTCATCTTCCTTAGGTGAATATGCCCCATCTTTCGGTGCCACAATCTGGATTCTTTCTCAGTTGCTCTAGACACGAAACAATGTGCTTGACCAGTAGTTGTAGTTGCTACAGACATATCTAACACATATAAATCATTCACTCTAGGTGCCCTCATAATAATCCATTCTTCAGGGATAACAAAACCAGGTTTCAAGATCAAACACTCTTTATCAGTGAAGTGAGTAGAATACTGATTGTCACAAATCTGCGAGATACTAAGCAGATTGTTCTCCAGCTCAGTGATGTAGTTAACTCTCTCAAACGTCACAATCCCATTGGATAACGTTCCTTCACCAACAATTCTACCACCTTCATGACCAGCAAATCCCACATAACCACCATTAATGTTTCTCACATCATACAGCAATGCAGTTTTTCCTGTCATATGTCGAGATGCACCACTATCCATAATCCATCTGGATATCAGTTGTGGAAGATCCTGCACAAAATAAACTACAATTTAACCACCTACAATAAAGATGCCGATTCATGCTTCGCGAACAAGGAAGCTCCGGCAAGTCAAACTGCTTATTCGAACATGGTGTCCACCCAGGCTTCATCAGCCTTAGGTGTAACCTTGACTTTAGCAACTTGAATTTTGAAATTTTCAGCCTTCAAAGGTGGAAAATTTGCATCATAATCAACCGTAATTGATTCTTCAGCCTTTTTCACTTCAGAAGTTGAAACTTTCTTTTCAGTTTTTGGTTTCCAAGCTTGTTGAGTTAATGCAACCTGTTTAAAAAACTTGTCATTTTTAGTTACCACTTTCTTTACAGGTTCATTTTTCACTTTGATGTTGTCATTTTTCACATTCTTTTTCTCAACAATGATTGGTGCTTTACCCTTCACATCAACTTTCTTCTGTTGAAACTTCACATTTTCAGTCTTAGGCTTCACATATGTACACTTTCGTGCAATGTGACCAACTTGATTACATCTAAAACATGTTCGAGTATCAACAACTCGACTTGTGCCTTCAAACTGATATTGTGAAACTCTTTTCTCAAAGAACTCTTCATTCGATTTTGAAAAAATCTTTTTCCCTTCATCAGCAAGTGAACTTGAACTGTTTACAAACACCTTCTTTTCAGCAAACCTCTTGTTTTGAAAACTCTTTTTCTGATAACTCTTACCACCCCGATAACCACCCGACCAATTGTTTCGATTGTTATTATAAAAACGTGGTGGAACATCAGGCTTTTTGTAATAAGCTTTATCTTTCTCAAAATTCATTTGCCTTTTTGTTTGACACAAACTGTTCACTTCTGACAACTCAACTTCAACTAACTTGAAAACATTCGTCAACTTTTTCACATTAACATTCTCAATCGGAAATTCAGAATCCGAATACAACTTATCAGATCCAGCCATCTTGTACATCACAAGACCTGGTTCATCACTTAAGTTGTTTTTGGATTTTGATTTCTGAATGTATTTGTCCAAGAAACACCCATCATCTTCAGCTAAATCACTATTCAAAACACTTTCAGTTGTGCTCTTAACAATCTCTGTCTGAACACTATCATCAGATGATGTGGAAAAAGTAACATCAATGTTCTCCGGAAGTTTAACTTCTTTTTCTTCCTCAATTTCAACCAACCCAGACTGCTTTTTAGTGTAATTATGAAGAACAGGTGGTGGTACTTGATGAAAACCCACCCCAGTTCCATCAGAATACACATCTTCGCCCGCTTTGTCTTTCCCGATGGGTTTGGGAATGATATGTTGCAAAACAAAGCTTGCGGAGCTGTAACTGTTAAGCTTCAACTGGATTCGCTCGTTTTCGATTACAGTCTCTTGAACTTTAAGTTTCAATTTAGCGATTTCATCCAGTTGTTTGTTGATTGATTCTTCTTTAACTCTAACCACTGCTTTTAAATGTTCATTTTCTTTAAAAGTTTTACCATTTCGATCATCACAATCTTTTATTGTGCTTTTGAGTTTTTCAAATTTTTCAGAAATCTGACGGTTTTCAAGAATCAACTTTTCGTTTTCCTTTTTAACTTTGTCATGATCAATTTTATCATTTTCCATTTGTTTAGTTAATTCTTTTATCCGTTCAGTTGAAGCTCTAACTGTTTTGTCACGATCAAGAATCTGATTCTCAACATTTCTGACCTTAGTTGTCAGATCTTCAACTTTCTTAATGTTGAGATACGTGACTGTGCTACAAAATTTGCACTCTTTGTTGCAATTTTTGCAATCAGCATTTCCTTTAATCTTTTTACCTGACGCATTTGTTGACACATCTGAACTGACCTGGCCTTTTGACTCAGACACGGAGTTAGAGTCTACCTCAAGTGCTTTAGCAGCTAGCACTTTGTCAGCCATTTTTCCCAGATTCTGTGCATTCAACTCCTGCGTAGTATCGATAACTCCAGTATCAATCTTCTTGGATTCTTTTCCTTCTTTCTCTTCTTTCTCCTTTCTTTCTCTTTCTTCTTTCTCCTCTTCAATCATTTTCGAAGTTGGAGTTCCCCACCATTTGTGTTGCCAATATTCATCATTTTCTTTCAACTCCATGATTAAGACTTCTATATCGAGAGTTTTGTGATCAACTGCAATATTTCCATACTCATCAAGATAACACTCTCTGTCTGGATCCCATCTGTTGGCTCTCTTTGCATCCAAAAAAATTCTAGAAAGTCTAGTAATTTTGTTTTCCGAAATCATCTTTCTGTATTTGTATTTCTGCTCTTCAGTTCTTTCATCTTTCCATGGAATAGGTTCATTTTTCGCCATGAATGCGTAACCAACCGCATCTTCTTCTGGTAGAACCTCTTGACTCCAATCATATCCCTCATCATCATAAATCACTGCAAAAGCTCTAGATTTCTCTTTGTTATCTTCAACCTGCTTCAATCTAGGCGGCTCGGATTTATTCTGGTGATAAATCGCCTTTTTGTAATAATCATCTCTGAAAGGGTTCTCCGACTCATCAGCATAAGCATTTCGGCATTCTCTCTTGAAATGACCCTTCTGCTTACACTTGAAGCAAGTCACCTTCGATTTATCAAACCCCAGTTTTGTAGACGGACCATCGATCGTTTTTCTCCCTGTAATCTCCATGAAGCGTTGTGCACGTCGAACTGCACTTGCCATTGCCCAACGAATATCTATCAGTTCCATTTCCTCCGGATCAATCTGATCGTAATCTTCTTTCGTCAGATTTGTATTGCCAATCTTCCCAGCTACCAATCCTTCATACGATTCCAACACCGATGCTAGAAAGATCATCTGTTGCTTGGCCGATTCCTCATCAAAGTTCTGAGCATTCTTCAAGTCTATTGCAATGTTGCATTGAAACCGATTCTTTGCATCAGAATGACTTCCAGAAGATGAAGATCCACTGTGATAACCACTGTGACTTCCACTGCTTTGACCACTTTGACTTTCTTTGCCAGCTGTCGACACATTTTCAACTGAAAATGCAGTTTTTGGTGAAGTAGCTTTTGGCATCATGCTCTTTGGATAATATAAATCCAAATTCTGCTGGTAAGATGAATGATTGACTTTGTACGTCTTCTTCAACTCCAACTCATGACTTTCGAGTTTTTCAATCAGCAAATCTAATGTCAGCTTTTCTGGTTCTTTGATGGTATTCTTCAGCATCAGCGCATAATATCTCCAATCCATCTCGTCAGGAAACGAATCAAACAATTTGTCGATAAGATCTTCTTCAGGAATGTCAATCTCGTGTCTTACTAATTCCAGCTTCAGATGACCAAACCTTTCTATCATTTTACATACTGACTCGTTCTTTAAACATCCAAACAAATCAAATTCTTTTTTAAGAAGTTTCTTTTTGTTTTTCTTAATTTCTTGACTACCGACACATTTCTTTTCTAACTTTGCCCAAAGATCTTTAGCGTTTTTATAGTCTATCAGTGAGATGATATCCTCCCGAACAGACTGAAATAACAACGCCACACACTTTTGTTCGGCTACGAATGAATCAATCTCATCAGATCTTGTTAAAACTTCTCCATTCTTGTTTCCTTGGTCATAACCATTTTTTAGACTTTTCCAGCTTGTAAACGCGAATGCCATCATCCAATCTTCAAACTTTCTGGACCAACGACTGTACTCCTCGATAGCCATTAGCTTTGGAGGTCTATTGAACGTTCCGAAAGCGCTTTCCGATTCCCAAGCTTCCTTTTTCTTCTCCTTTTGTTTATTCTCATTCACATTGCTTGATGAAGCATCAATGTTTCCGGAATCTCCAGCAAATGCGTACATGTCGCTGAACGGGTTTAAGAAAATATCATCCATTGTGAATGTACCTGTTAAATCAAACAACACTTAGACAAATTTTGATTTGGAAATAATCAGATTCAAACGACACTTGTTCAAACGAAATGGTTTGTATCGTTTGAAATTCCAAAAGTTTAAAAAAAAACAACTTTTCAAACAATGGAGGTTTTCCAAACGACAAAGTTTTTCAAACGGTAAAGATTTTTAAACGGTGATACTGTTCCGTTTGAACCAATATTTTCAAACGATAAGAATTTCAAACGAGCCAAGTTTTCAAACGATACACAAGTCTCAAACGATAAAGGTTTCAAACGGTGGACTGTTCCGTTTGAAACCAACCTTTTCAAACGATATACTTTCAAACGACAGCCTTCAAACGATAGACATATATTTCAAACGGGAGGGTTAATTTTCAAACGATGGAGCCAATTTTCAAACGACAGACTCGTTTTCAAACGATGAAACAATTTTTCAAACGGTGGACTAGGTGACGTCAGCAAATTACGATATTTTTCAAACGGTCTGATCGATTTAACTCGGTTTTAGGTTGAATTTCGTTATCAAACTTTCAAGGATTCATCATTAGTGTATTTCGTTTGTTATGTGATCGTTTCAAGCCATTTTAACGAGTTCTCGTGGTTAAAAACAGAAAAGAAAGGTAGAAGTGAGATAATCCGATGATTTCAAGCTGATTTCGGTATGAACTCCTCGTCCTGAGCTCTGATACCACTTGTTGGATCGTGTACGTGACCCTGAAAGTCAGTTAAGGTAGCTCATCATCAATTACTAAGGCGGAATCAAAGTAAATGATGTCCAAAACAGCTTGTATCCTTTAATCTTTCTTTTCCATTAATAAACGTGCTTTTACAACTAGTTCTGATGAAAATCCGGCAGCACTTCGTGACTCTCACAATGACATCCAACCGTTCCGTTTGAAATGAAACACTAACACTCCTATATATAGACATAGAGACCCTTCCGTTTGAAACTAAACACTATGTTCAAACGACAGAACTCAAACGGAACCATTAAGTTTCAAACGGAACCCTTTGATTTCAAACGGAACCCCCTATAAACTAACTGTTTTCAAACGGAACCCCTTGAAATACAATCTAAAGTCTAAACTAAACCCTAATTTGATATTTAAGATCCATTCTTGACTTTCTTGAAATAAGACTTGATGATGATGCAGTCAACAGACATTCTTGTGCATCAACATAATCTTTGAGGGCTCTTAAAGCATTTTCATGCTTCTCAGTCCACTCAAATTTCTTGTTCTTCCTTAGGATATCATAGAATTCTTTGCACTTCTCTGAGGATTTGGATATAAATCTGTTCAAAGCTGCTATCCTGCCTGTTAGCCTTTGAACGTCCTTAGCATTGGCCGGAGATTTGATGTTCACTATTGCCTTGATTTGTTCCGGGCTAGCTTCAATGCCTCTCTTTGTCACCATATATCCTAAGAATTTACCTGCTTTAACACCAAAGTGACATTTTGAAGGATTAAGTTTCATGTTATATTTGTCAAGGATATCGAATGCTTCCTCCAAGTCCCTTAGGTGATCCTCAGCTTTTATGGATTTTACCTCCATATCATCTATGTAAACCTCCATAGTTTGTCCAATCTGATCCTTGAACATCATATTCACCAGCCTTTGATATGTTGCACCTGCATTTCTTAGTCCGAACGGCATAGCAATATACCAGTATATACCAGTTGGAGTCATGAAGGCTATATCCTCTTGGTCGGATGGTTCCATTTGGATTTGTTGGAATCCAGATGAAGCATCCATAAAAGTTAACAGTTCATGACCCGCAGTTGCATCCACCATGGAGTCAATGTGGGGTAATGGGAAAGGATCCTTGGGACATGCCTTATTTAAATCGGTAAAATCGACACATACCCTCCACTTTCCGTTTTTCTTTTGAACAACAACCACATTGGCCAACCATCTTGGATACTTGACCTCCCTAATCATACCTGCCCGGAGCAATTTCTCTACCTCTTCCTGGATAATGGCATTCCTTTCCATTGCAAACTTTCTTCTCCTTTGATGGATTGGTTTGAAGGATCTGTCAATCCCGAGTTTGTGAGTGATTACATCTTTGGATATACCAGTCATGTCTTCGTGTTTCCATGCGAAGGTAGTCTTTCTCCTTTTGAGGAAGGATACGAGGTCTTCTTTCATTTCGCCAAGGATCCCTGATCCGATATAGATTTTGGATTCAGGATCATCAGGATCCATGAGGATTTCTACCACATCCTGCTCTCTTGCCTCCAAGACGTCCCTTGGAGGATACCTTGATTGCTATTTCTACCTTGACTTCGAGGCTGGTTTCATCGATGAAGTGTAGCAATTCTTAGCCTCCTGCTGATCACTATCAATCTTCACTATTCCCCAAGGACTAGGGAGCTTCACACATTGATGGTAAGTAGATGGGACTGCTTTCATATCGTGTATCCAAGGCCTGCCAAGGATAACATTACAACAAGATAAACAGTCAATAACACAAAATTTTTGATAAGAGTGTAGGCCTTCAATGTATATTGGGAGTTTAATGTCCCCCAGGGTATTCTTAGTTTCGCCACTAAATCCCACGAGCACGGAGGATCTTGGTATGATGTCCGATTCAGGAATACCCATCTTCTTTAGAACATCAAGCTGGATAATGTTCACTGAGCTTCCTCCGTCTATAAGGATCCTGCGGACAAAATGGTTAGAAATGAAAAGAGTAATAACTAAACCATCGTGATGAGGATCCTGGATATCAACACGATCATCCTCATCAAAGGTTATGACTTTTCCTTCGGAGACACTTGATGTTCGAACAGGTCTTTCTCCATTATCCATTTTAGTTTCCTTTGCATGCCTTTTAGCTGCTGAGAAGGATGTGCCGCAAATGTCTGATCCTACAGAAATAAAGTTTATTACTTGTGCATCTGCTGGAGGGGCTGGAGCCTTCTCAGGGATCCTTTCAGGATCCTGAGTCCTTGACTTTTTTCTTCCCAACAATTCTTTTAGATGCCCCTTGCTCAACAAGTATCCAATTTCCTTTCTTAGTGCAATGCATTCTTCTGTGAGATGCCCAAAATCTTCATGGTATGCACACCACTTTGATTTACCCTTAGTTGCAGCTGGCCTATCATTTTTTTCTCGGCCATCTAGCTTTATCACCTAGGTTCTGCATCGCAAGGATTAGTTCATTGTTATCAACACAAAAACAATATTCAGAAATTGGAGGATAATCCTCATCATCCTCTTCTTGATCAACAGAATGCACGTTCTGGTTATCAGATCTATTGTAGGATCTGAACTTGTTGTTCCTGAATGAGGATCCTTGCTTATCTTGCTTTGAGGATCCTGCTAACCTCTCCTGGATCCTCTTGTCGTCCTCTAGCCGAATGAACCTAAGTGCTCGTGTTCTTACCTCATCTAAGTTCCTGCATGGTGTCATAACAAGATCATCATAGAACGACGAATCCCTAAGCAATCCCATTTTAAAGGCCTCAACAGCCGTAGCTATATCTAAGTTGGGAATGTCTAAGGATTCTTTACTGAATTTGGTAATGTAATCCCTTAATGATTCATTATGACCCTGGGTTATCCTATATAGATCACTAGTTAATCGTTCAAATTTTCTACTACAAGAAAACTGATTATTAAACAAGTTAACTAGATTAGCAAATGAGGTAATAGAATAGGGAGGAAGACTTAGCAGCCATTTGAGAGCTGATCCAGTAAGAGTGGATCCGAATCCCTTGCACAGGCATGCTTCCTTTAACCTTTCTGGAATTGGATTGATCTCCATCCTCTCCCTGTATTGTGCTATGTGTTCTTCAGGATCCGTCGAACCATCATACAGCTTCATTGTTGGCACATGGAACCTCTTGGGTATCTCGGCATCACAGATAGGTGGTGCAAAACGAGATATCTTGTGGCTCCCATCTGCAATCTCTGGGATAGGTTTGACCACTCCTGGAACACTTGATATCATATCCTTTAGCTTTTGCAATTCTCTGGCCATGGCATGATTGATACCTGGATCCTGCATAAGACCATGGTTAGTAGTATAAGAATTATTAAAAGTGTTACCTCCCATTGGATTCAGATTAGGAAGATTGGATGTTAATCCATATTGTTGGGGCTCTGGAATGATCGAGGGACCAGTAGAAGCATTGGTCTGCATTGGAATAAAATCTCCCTGATGGACATCTGAACTTCCTGTTTGCAAACTCCTCAAGGATCCTGGCATCTGGAAGGATCCCTGAAACTGGGACGATCCTGGAACAAAGGAGGATCCTTGAACCTGGGATGATCCTGGAACAAAGGAGGATCCTTGAACCTGGGATAATCCTGGAACAAAGGAGGATCCTTGAACCTGGGATGATCCTAGAACAAAGGATGATCCTTGAACCTGAGATGATCCTGGAACAAAGGAGGATCCTTGAACCTGGGATGATCCTGGAACAAAGGAGGATCCTTGAACCTTGGATGATCCTGGAACAAAGGAAGATCCTTGAACCTGGGATAATCCTGGAACAAAGGAGGATCCTTGAACCTGGGATGATCCTGGAACAAAGGAAGATCCTTGAACCTGTTGCGCTCCTGAATATCCTCCTGAATTCGTGAGGGATCCCATATGCTGAGGATAGGATCCCGCTGGCTGGACATATGAACCTGATGCCTGGGTCACTATTGTTGTTCCGTAGTGCACTCCTTTTGGTCCACCCACATATTGAACATCTGGAACCACTGATGGCTGGGAAGTAATCAACGGAGTATCAAAATTCAAAGATTTTGGCACCAGTGGGGAATGATCCGCTGCCCTTTTCTTTTGTTTCTTGAGATCTCCGATTTCTTTGAGAATCCTTTCATTGGTCTTATCCTGTTGCCGTATCTGATCCTTCATCTGCAAAATCAAAGTAAACATGTCACTAGTAGTGGGAGTGTAAGAAGCAGAAGAAGGTGGAGGTTTTGAGAAAATGGGAGTTGGTTTCTTCGCAGCATTCTCAGCATTCTTCTGGGATCCAGAAGGTGGTGGAGGCAAAGGGGGAACGCCTTGTGAAAAAGTGAATGAGGGCATCAAATTTGAAGCATTCTTCGCTGAGGAAGCCATTTGCTCGGTTGTAGTGAACTGAAATGAGCACAGAAATGCGAATTTTTCTAAGGATGAAGCACCAATGGCCCCACGGTGGGCGCCAAACTGTTTTGGTCAAAAAAATCTGATGAGGATATTGCAACCAAACTCTCTGTTATGGGGGATGATGCTTGAAATATAGAACAATGACAAGGATCACTTCAATGTAAATTGCACAAACGACACAAGGGTTTATACGGGGAAAAAGCCCTTGATCAAGAGTTGATCTCCGGCACAAAAAACCCCGGGTGATGGAAACTACCGATCACCAAGCTCAAATAAATGAATAAATGTTTACAACTTCGGATAGTAACGAGCTAGGTACAAGGATCACTATCGTGAAATGTGTAAAAGTGAGTGAAAACTAATGAATGTTCGTCGAGAGCTTCAAGTGTGCGAGTATATGAGAGTGTGTAGCTAAAAATGGCTAAGTGTTCTAATTCTAGCTCGTTACCCCTTTTTAAAATAGAAGTTAACTACAATAACTAACTATCCGACTTTTGTGCCAAGCTCCCACGTTCTCCACAACGTCCATTTTTGGTCAATCATGTGCGAAATGCCCGTGGAATATTCCTTAGTACCGTTGCCAAGACCAAGTCAAGCTTATTACTCCTGCGAAATAATACAAAAAACAAATAAACAATCGTCAGTACGAGGATCCTTTAAGTGATCCATGATCCTGATCCTGAAGCTCTTCTGAGGATCACCACCTGTCACAGAAGTAAGGATCATTAATTAGGATAACGAATAAGGATCACTAATTGTTAGAAAATCCTCCCCTAACAACAACATATTATTTAATATTGTAAATTGAGATACCTTGATTTTGAAAGCCCTAGGGTTTTCTCCTGTAGGAATCTCTCCATGTTGTATGTATCTCATGATTGGAAGGATCCATGATCCTGAATGAGATTGAGTATCCTCACTAGGGATGATTGTAGAATCCTCTCCTATTTCCATGGCTACATGATCCTCGATAGCAGGGGTCAGGATGTGGATAATATGGATCTTGATATCCTCCGGGATCTTCAAGGATGATCCTAGGTTGGCCAATCCATCAGCTTCTGCATTCTCTTCCCTTGGTACCTATGTCAAACTAAAGGAAACAAAAGAGAGTGCCAATTCTTTGACTATCTCTAAATATTTGATTAGCTTTTCACCTTTAACAGCATAGGATCCATTAAAGTGATTAGTGATTAATAATGAATCTGCATGTACCTCAAGATACCTGATCCTCATATGCTTGGCAATTTGCAAACCAGCTATCAAGGCTTCATACTCAGCCTCATTGTTAGTAGTTTGAAACTCACAAGCTATGGAGTGGGGTATTATGTCCCCGTGTGGCGATTTTAGTAGTATTCCAAGTCCTGTTCCTTTGACATTAGAGGCTCCATCAGTAATCCTTACCTCAGTGTATTCTTCAAACTGGTGCTGGATGAGAGGCAGACCTTCAAGAGTCTCAGCAGCCTTCCTTTTCTTTCCACCTTTGCCCCTTGTGCTGGCACCCTTAGGATTTGGGATGCTGGGACTGGTGGTAAGTTGTTTCTTGGCAGACTTGGAGAGAGCAAAAGCATCAAGATCACTAACACTTAACCGGGAAGCTGATTTTGAAGATTTGTCGGCACCTACAAATGCAAAATACAGATAAGTATTCATACCCTACAATCATTTAAACATTTATTCATATATGGATTGGGATACTTACTTGACTTTGCGTAGGAGCTGGAGGATGCTTCCTGTGAATCTTTTGTTTTGGCCTGAAAAAGTTCTAACTGAAGGGTCAAGCTTTCAAAATGTTGCAATTCTTTCTTTTGTTGCAGGTGATTCCAGGAGATGAGAAACTGAGATGGCTGCACAATAGAAACAGAAAAAAGGATCAGTTATCCTTAAAACAGATAGAATCCTCCTATGATCCTTGTATAAGGATCCTATATCCTACCATGGGTGGTCCACTTTATGGGAAGGTCCTTCCCGTCTGGGATAGAGTCCCTCCGCACAAAAAAGAAACGATTTTTCCAGTGGGTATCGTTTTTTGTGGTTTTGAGGATTGGATGAGGATCACCAGGTTTGTGTTTAAACAAGAATCGGTGTGAACCATGGCTTACAAAATTATACAACTCAGCCAACTCTGACATGCCTAGTTCTATCCCTTCCTGTTCTATGATGTTTTCTAGAGTGTACAGTACTCTCCACATCATCGGCATGGCCTGAATGTAGCACATGCCGGTGAGTGTAAAGAAAGATTGGGTAAGAGCAGGGAAAGGGTAAGAGAATCCTATCAAGAAGGGAGTGGCCGGAAAAGCAACCCATGTTTCAGAAATGCAGTCGCTCTTCACTGAAGAATCAAACGGTTTAAAGACAACATTCACCGGAAAACAATAGCGGATCCGGTCAATCTCCGGATCAATAAAGCGGCAGAGTTCTGCCAAAGGATTTTCAACAATGCCCTGGCTTTTCAAGGGGCTATCCTTCTTGTGATCCTTGGCTGGAGAGGATCCAAGCTTCATTGTGGCTTTGAGATTTTAAACAGAAAATCAGTGTAAGAGAGTGAAGAAAGAAGGAAGAAGAGAGATACCTGATTAGTCTCTAGATGAGGATTTAAAGAAGGAGTAACGCATGAATTTAAATGCCTCTTGATCTTTATCTCTAATTTCGAATTTATAATGATGATATGCAGGTTGTCATGTCACTGACGCATGATTTGCAACGGCTAGTTCTAATGTAACGGCTATATTTACGATAGTTGGTTCGTTGCAGATAAGGCTGGAAAATATGACTCTTAAAGTTGTATTTTAATCCTCATATTTTGGGGGCAATGGTTAGGGATGGATTTCTAAACCTAAGGATCATGGATCCTCAAAGTTCAGCCAGGATCACGGATCCTCAGTTCTATTTTAATTAAGGATCCTCAGAAGACGTTGAAGGAATAAGGATCCAGGATCCTCATTGTTATCCTTACACTAACGGTTATTTCCATTATATTTGAACTTGTTTTGCAGGAACATACGAATGGGACTTGGTCTTGCCAAGATTCCAGGAGAATGTGCTCCCATATTCTGCATGTGCATGGCTGATTCGACCGTTAATGAAGTCGTGGGAAGCTAGCATACTTTGCGGAATGTTTGTTAGTTAGATTTATTTCCATTTTTCAGGGGATAACAAGCTTGAATTAGTAAGAATAAGTTAGCAAACACAAACACTCGAGAACTCTCTGCAACATATTGGCGATTTCACACTTTTTACACACTAGTCATCTTTGTAACAAGCTTGTTATCATCCCGACTTGTAACCTTTACTTGTTTAATATCGTTGGTGATCGGTAGTTTCCATCACCCAAGGTTTTTTATGCCGGAGATCATCTATTGATCAAGGGCTTTTTCCTCGTATAAAACCTTGTGTCTCTTGTTCATTTCATATACAAATTGTTCATATACTCGTTCATTCATTCAAGCATCATACCTCACAAAATAAGATTAGGTTGCATTATCCTAGTCTGATTTTTGACCAAAACAAGCATGATGAGTGAGGAAAATCCCATATGTTTTGTCGGCTATGCCAGTGACGAAACTCCCATGAGTTTCGTCGGGTATGCCAGTGACGAAACTCCCATAAGTTTCGTCAGGTATGCCAGTGACGAAACTCCCATAAGTTTCATCGGGGGAGCTTTCATCGATACCCTAACAGTAGCTAATCATACACAAACCCTAACTGCAACTATTCCGTTCATAACAACACGATCATTTGAAATCATTACTTAATCATGAACTCTTATATAATCAGATCATCGTCACACATGTATCTGAATCACACACTCTAATAATGTTCATAAACAACGGACAATCATCTAATATAGAATCAAACACGAACATCAACTCTAAGCAGTGGACATGAATGAATACAATCATAGTGTTCCCATCTTGAGAGCTCTAGCCCAATAGATTAGCAACAGAACATTAAACCCTAAATCATCAACAACATCAGTCATTTGATCATAATTTCATGTTGTGATCAATCACATATTCTAAACACACCATCCTATGATCAAACCCTAGATTCCATGCTAGTCATGTAACCCTGTTCGCACAAAACCCTAGCTATAATGCTATCACTGAATCATAGATTTCACACAAGATCATAGCAAACATCACAGTATCATCATCTCATCAAATACGATGTTTATGCACTAACCGTAATGCGAAGGGGTTTGGATCAATTGAGATGGAATGAATGCTTTGGAGTTTCCTTCTGCCGTCACACCAAGAATGAGGAAAGAGTTCTAGGGTAATTGTACTAGGAGAGTTTATAACCTACTTCACCTCGTAGTGGGCCTCGCACAACTGGGCCAAAGGCCTCTCTTCGACGAAAGTCCCAGGTGACGAAACCCCTGAGTTTCGTCGTCTGAAGAGTGGCGAAACTTCACAAGTTTCGTCGAGTTTGTATATGGCGAAACATACAATATTTCATCGAGATGGTCATGAGGACGGAAGTGTTGTGATTATAACTTTAAACAATTTATAAATTTCCAACCACCATACAAATAATATAGCAGTTTATTAATCATCTAGCAAGGTGCACGTATTAAAAAGGATTATGAAAACATAGCTGTGAGACAAGTAACGTGTCGAGAAAAGACCTTGGAAAGTCGGGTTGTCACAGGAAGCACAGAACCGGTTGTGGCAGAGGTTATAGCAGGCATGGATGGAAAGCTCATGTTTTATTTCGAGGCCATTGAAAATAGTTGTAAAAAAGTTTCGAAAAAAGAAAATGTAGGTCCCTCGGAGGTTGAGGTTCAACCTATTCCTTGTTATATCTAACACACTAGCGAGTGCGGAATCCAAGCTAGCATGCAAACCGAGAAAGAACAAGTATAAACACAACACACAAGGTTCACCGATTAACACCACTTGTATTAATACGTATGAAAGGTTCGGTTACAAAGCAATGTTTACAAATCAGTTTTGCAAACTCTCTAAGTGTGTGTGTGTTCTGAACAGAATGTTCTCTATGTGTCTAACTTTCGAACTCCCAATGTCTCTCTTGTCTACTACTGAAAGTGAACACAACACATGGGTATTTATACCCGACACAGCATGTCTGGTCGAAGGATCAGATAGAATGATCGAAAGATCATCTATCGATCTGAAACAGCTCGAAGGATCAACATGGACCTCGAAGGATGACATCCTTCGTGGTCCATCTATCGAATGCTTATCTTTCGAGCTCATCGAAGGATCTGAACTATCCTTCGATAACCCATCTTTCGACCCAGCCATATTACAACCATTGTTCGAACTGTTTGGCCAAGTCAAACCGGAGGATGGTTGACTTGGTCAAACTTACATCAAAGACATCGTATTGTATCAAGACGAAATACAGACAAAGTACAGACACAAGTGCACCAACAAACTCCCCCTTGGCTGTAGCTTTGTCTGGCTGTAGCTTTGTCTCGATCTTTGTGACTTCAATTCTTTGACGTCTTTTCAAGTCTTCAATGTCGGAGGATCTTTAAAGTCTTCACGTCTTGAAAGCAGAAAGTGTATCAACAAACTCCCCGTTTCATGTAGGAATTGTGTTGACAAACTCCCCCTTAACATAAGCTCCCCCTTGGGTTATGCTCGTGAAATACTCGTTCTTTATGAATTGAGATCCTTGTGGTGTTGATGATGGTCAGCGGCAACTCGATCATCTTCATCATTTGAGTTCCTTCACGTCGTGTCTTCATTCCAAAGCTTGTCATCGACCATGTTCTCCTTGCCTTTAGAATCTGCACATGCAAGAAATCTAAACGCGTAATGAGAACAACTGCTTGGAATATAGTAAGTAAGCGACACACCTGTGACCATTTGTTCAAACAAACACCGTCCGACAGTTTGAAAGTTTAAAATACTTCATCCATTTCAAATTTTAACTTTCAACACTTTGCAAATTTCGACCGTTTATGAAGATTTGGTCGTTTCGGTTTTCAATCAGGTTTCAGGTAACTAAGACTCGAGATCCAACATCGTACGATCGAAAATAAGATAGAAATAAAATCTTTTTGTATTTTATAAAGTTTATATTAAAACACTCCTAAAATCTTTTTGGAATTTTGAATATTTCAAATTTAAAGACTGAAAGCAGTAAATAAATATATACAAAGATGCAGAAACAGAAAGCATTAAATAAATATTTACAGACATTCTTTTTGCGAGTTTCGAGGGTAAGAGAATCATATCATTGTACGGTCATGCCAAAACGCTCTTGTTGTTCAATTAGTTAACATTAAGACAAGCATTCTATAACAATTATCGGTATTGTTGTCCACATAAGCTCAACTTATCAGATGTAATCATGGTGAGGGGATACGTTAAGGTATGTTTTATACTTACCGACCGGTGTTCATCCACATCACGACACATTCCCGTATCAAGGTATGCACGAGGATTCATCTTACCGGTGAGTATACCGATTATCATCTGTTTGACCGTATATGATGTGAGATTCTCACTTATTTTGATTTGAAAACAAGCCCTATGTGATAGAATCACTTATTGATGAGGAACTTGATTTTCGATGCATGAGGGCACAGGAGCAAGTCCGTGAACAGGTCAGTACTTTCGTACAGCAGAGAGACGAACTTGACTCCCGGAAAGAATTTGTGGTATTTTATCACTTATTTGTTTGGACATGTGATTGTTGATCACTTATTGAGGTCGTATGCAGTATGTACACGTATGTATAGTATCATGGAAGATCTAGACTTGCGTCCCCGTTATATTTCGGTAAAAGATACAACCATGATACCCAGATGATAAGCAGCATAAAGACCGAATATCTCAGAACCTCGGCAATCTCTCAAACGAAATTTCGGTACTAAGACCATATGCCAATGAATGGTTCCCACCTGGTCTTCAGTCGATTTAAGTTTATATCACCCTGCACACTTTAAAATGATTGTGAGCCTACCGATACATCTTATATAGAGCTGCTTATCGTTTTTCAGTTTAGGTTTAAAGAGGTTTAGACAGACCACCGATGTACTATCATTTTCTCTTTTGCTCGCCAGGAAACTCATTTTCGTTTTTCTATTGTTTTTGTGTTTTTGAAATTTTTAGATGTTTTTGGATTTTCAAATTTGGATTTACTCCCCCTAAAATCAATAAACTAAGACAAATTTAAAACACAAAGGTATTTACAAAAATGATTTTCCGATGTTGGTTTTACTCTTGCTTGACCTTAATGCCGTTTACCAATAATAAATAGTCAAATCTTGATTTGTCAAATGCTTTGGTAAAAAGGTCGGCACGTTGGTCATCGGTGTGGACGTAAGCAACATCGATTAGCCTTTTCTCAAAGCAGTCACGTATGAAGTGATACTTAATTTCGATGTGCTTAGTCTTCGAGTGCTGCACAGGATTTTTAGTGATCTGTAATGCAGCAGAATTATCAACGTAAATAGGAGTAGTTAGGAATTCAAAACCGTAGTCTCGCATTTGTTGTTGGATCCATAGGACTTGGGAGCAACAACTTGAGGCAGCAATGTATTCAGCTTCGCATGTTGATGTAGCGGCGCACGTCTGCTTCTTGCACTGCCATGTGACTAGGCGATTTCCCAAAAACTGACATCCAGCCGTTGTGGATTTGCCGTCGATTTTGCATCCGCCAAAATCAGAATCACTGAATGCGATCAAGTCAAAGTTATTATCCCTAGGGTACCACAGACCGGTGTCAGGGTAACCCTTCAAATAACGAAAAATCCTTTTTACAGCTGCAAGATGTGAGACCTTCGGGTTGACTTGATATCTGGCAAGCAGGCACGTTGGGTACATTATATCTGGTCTTGATGCTGTGAGGTACATAAGAGATCCGATCATCGCGCGGTAGTATGAGGGGCTAGTCGCTTCACCCTTCAAGTCTGGAGTAATTCCGTGATTTTGCGGCAATGGGGTACCGATGGGCGTTGCATCAGACATCTGGAACCGGCTCAAGATGTCACCAACATATTTAGTCTGATGGATGAAAATCCCAGACTCAGTTTGTTGACCTTGTAGGCCCAAAAAGAAAGTCATTTCCCCTATAGCACTCATCTCGAATTTATCCTGCATTACACGCTCGAAATCCCTACACAAAACATCATTAGTAGAACCAAAAATAATATCATCAACGTATACCTGTACCAGTAGAAGATCTCCATCTTGTTCTTTGATGAAAAGAGTACAATCGATAAGACCTCTGTGAAATCCATTCTCCAGCAGATAATTAGATAAGGTTGCGTACCAAGCTCGCGGTGCTTGATGTAGACCATAGAGAGCTTTGTTGAGCAACCAAACCCGATCGGGATGGATAGGATCTTCAAAACCTGGAGGCTGTTCGACGTACACCTCTTCTTCCACCACACCATGTAAGAATGCACTTTTCACGTCCATCTGGTATACCTTGAAACCTTTGAATGAGGCATAAGCCAGAAAAATCCGAATTGCTTCTAGACGCGCAACAGGTGCATACACTTCGTTGTAGTCGATCCCTTCAATCTGACGAAAACCTTGAACGACTAGCCTTGCTTTGTTTCGAATAACGACTCCACGGTCATCCTTTTTGCATTTAAACACCCAACGGGTACCAATCTTCTTGTAACCAGCAGGTTTCTCTACGAGTTTCCAGACACCAAGCTTCTGGAATTGTTGCAGTTCTTCCTGCATCGCTTCAACCCAAGAGCTATCTTTCAAAGCATCTTTCCAAGTTCTTGGCTCTTCCTGTGAGACATAACACGCGAAAGACCAATCATTTTGTTGACCAGATTCTCGGATAGTTGCATACAAGCCTGCATTGTTGTTGTTTCGCAACATGTTTCTTGTTTGAACGCCACTTTGTACATTTCCGATGATGTTTTGTTGAGGATGGGTATTGTGAATCCTTGTTTCTAGATTATCTTGAACTGGAATATTTTTACCCAGATTGTTGAGATTGAGATCAACAATCAATTCAAGGCCCGGAATTGACGAAGAGGATGATGCAGTAGCTTCAGCTGTTCTAGGGACATCCACTGGAGGTGTACCTTCTGAAGTACCATGTACTGCTGTTGTTGGAGCTTCTTGATCTGCATCTAGAAATTCATCATCCTCTGAAGATTCGTTCAATTCGGTAGCATCATGAAAATCCTCATTGTCGAGAGCATTATTGTTCACCGAAGATGGTTCTTGATTGACAATAATTGGACGAACCAGCGGTGAATCTGTTGCATTGTCACTCTCAAAAAACATCCTTGCCGCAGCATTTTCTTCAACTGCTTCTACATTGATCGAATTGAAAAAGTCATCGTACTCAAACATCCAAGGCTGACCAGGACATTTGACTGGTAAAGTGTGCCTTTGTACTCTGACTTCAGACCATTCCTCGACCCTTTTAGTCTCTAGATTCCAGACTCTTAAGTTCGGGGTGGAATACCCAAGAAAGTATCCATCAATTGCTCTTGCCCCAAACTTTCCATTAGGATCGATTATTGTACACAGAGCTCCAAACGGTTCAAGATATGACAAATCTGGTTTCCGTTTGTTAATAAGCTCAAAGCAGGTCTTGTTGTGCCTTTTGACTGTAAGGACTCGGTTCAACGTATAACATGCAGAGGACACAGCTTCAGTCCAGAATGGAATGGGCAACTGCGACTCTACCAACATTGTCCTAGCAGTCTCGATCAATGTGCGGTTTTTACGTTCAGCGACGCCATTTTGTTGAGGAGTATAAGCTGCACTAAATTCGTGAAGAATACCTTTTGAAGTGCAAAACTCCGCCATGGCATGATTTTTGAATTCAGTACCATTGTCGCTACGTATCCGCCTAACCTTCAAGTTATATAGATTCTCAATCTGAATGATCAAGTTTTTGATAATACCGAAGGTTTCACTCTTGTGTGCCATGAACGCCACCCAAGAAAATCTTGAATAATCATCAGTTATCACGAGGCAATATTGATCATTCCTAATGCTTTTGTGCTTGACAGGACCGAACAAATCCATGTGCAAACGTTCAAGAGGAACAGCCACCGTGTTGATCTTCTTTGTAGGGTGTCGCTTCTTCGTTTGTTTTCCTTTCTGGCACGAGACACAGACGTCTTGAAGATGGAAGTTTTTAAGAGGAACACCATTCACCAATTCATTTGACACCAAATGATTCATTTTGCGTAAGTGAATGTGACCCATTCGTCTGTGCCAAGAGATTGTGTCTTTTTCTGTGGCTTTGGAAACGAAACAAGTTGCTTGTGCAGACGTTGTGATAGCTTGGCTCATATCAAGGACATACAAATCATTTATCCTTGAGCCGACAAGAGAATCCATTCTTTTGGAATTTTGAATCCGGGTTTCAGCACATAACATCCATTTGCATCAAAGTGTACTGAGAACTGCTTATCACAAATTTGAGAAACACTAAGAAGATTGTGATCAAGTTGTTGTACGAAGTTGATCTTATCAAAACTAACAACCCCGTTGGAAATCATTCCTTCACCCGTAATATATCCGCCTTTATCTCCAGCAAAAGCAACATAACCTCCTCTAATAGATTTAACGTCGTAGAGAAGCTTCATGTCGCCTGTCATGTGCCTGGATGCCCCACTATCAACAATCCAATGACTACTGACAGTTCCTCCTGGAACACCCTGCACATGAACTCACATAATTAGTTGGAGATGGGGACCCAAGCCATTGTGGTCTTGGGTCTTCCATTTTCATCAACAACAATAACCTCTATTCTTTGATGATTTGAAAATTGTGATGGTCCCCCTGATTCAATAACCGTTTTTGGTTTCCAGGTCTGTTTTGTTATACCAGTGTTATTCTTTAAAACCTTAACTTCATGGTTGTCTGAAGTTTTTAAATTGTTTGGTTTGACAGAAACAGATGTTTTGTTAACCACATCGGTCTTAATCGCCTTTTCAATTACCTTGACTTGTTGGCGTTTCTGTTTCTTTTCCCTTTCTCTTACAAGTCGGGGATCTTGTTTTACAGACACAGATCGCTTTTGGTGATTGCGTTCACGGGGATCATCAACCTTAGCTTTCAACTTATGAAGATACGGACAGTTTCGAATTATGTGTCCAATGGTACCACATTCAAAACATGATCTTCGTTCAACAAACCCCGAAGTATCATGTGATCGTCTTGCCGATGATGATGAACTTTGTGATCCCGAGGTACTAGGTTTCGAACTGTTTGGTTCATTTCTTTTCAACACTGTTGCTTGTTTAACAAAATCTAAGTTAGATTGATTTTCAAACTTTGCAATTTTGTCCGTTCCCTTAGATTTCACAAAGTTCACATTCTTTTTCTTCTTCTGCTTCGGCTTCCTTTGACCTTGAGCCGGTAATTTTCCTTTTGGCTTGGTATGGTTTTGCTGTTTTTGCACTGTTGGTAATTTCTGATTGCCAAATTGTTTTCTAACTTCAGCCTTTGGGATAGGAGGGCACTGTGTTACTGTAACATGTGATACTGTCTTTCCCAAAAACTTACTTGTTGAATCTTCAAAGACTTTACTGATTAATGATTGATTAACATTCTTAATAGGAAAATCTTTGTCAGAATAAATTTTATCATCACCAACAAGAGTGTACAGCAAATCCACACTCTCCGACTCTTGTGCAGACAAGGACTTAATTGCAACAGTCTTAGCGGGTTTTGCAGGAGGATCACACAGAATATGATTCTCAAGAGGTATGTCCTCTTCTTTTATCACCGCATCAGACTTTGCTGAATCAGTATCATCAGACTCATCATCAGAAGAATCAGCATCCTCAATCACAACTGGAGGATCCTGATTCTGTTCAACAGTTACAAATGTATCTGCTGACACATCCGAATCTGATGATACTTCTTTCTTGTATCCGAGTCCTGCTGCAAATTCCTCAACGTCCAAAGGAACAGATGGTTCAAAATGAGTTCTATACTCCTCATCAGGTAGTGCATCAAAATTGTTTCTCACGGGTGGTGGACATTTCTTGTAACCTATGCATGTGACATCCCGTTTCTCTTTCTGAACGTCAATGATGTGATCCAACACATAGCTAGAGCTCAAATAACTGTCTAACTTGAGTCGGATCGCCTCACTTTCAGTTTTAACACAAGCCATTTCCTTTTGCATTACCTCAAGACGAGTTATATACAAATTAATGTCAGTTTGTTTTCTGGAAACCATTTTTGTCAGTTCTGTTTTATCTTTCTTCAATGTTTCAATCATTGATTTAAATTCCTTTTCATGGTTTTCATAAAACATGTTGGCTTCTGTGCACTTGGAAAGATCAATGGTCAACTTCTGGTTGTGGATGAATGTCACATCATATTTCTCTTGCAAAGCCTCGTGTTTGCTTTGCAATTCACACCACTTATCATTCAACGAAACATGTTTGTCTTGCAAGTCAAACAAACTAGCTTGTAAAGCATCATGTTTGCCTTGCAACTCAGACATGTTTGCAACCAAATCAGCACATTTAACATGCAATCTATCACAATTATCACAGATATCAGCAGTGGGTTCATCGACACATACCTGACTTGATGAACTGTCGACATTAGCCATAAAGGCTGAATGGAGAGAAGACGAACAATAGGCAGCTTGATCCACCAAAATAGATCGTCTTTGAATTTCTGCTGTAGCTTCTTCCAATAGTTCATCAATATCTGCATTAACTGACGCACTCGATGTCTCATCCACCTGATCATTGCCTGAAGTGGAGGATTCTTCATCTGAACTTCCACTGTAACCGGAGCTGTCTTCATCTTCAGAAGATTCACTACCATTGGTGGAAGATTCTCCACCACTGGCGTGTTTAAGATCCTCGACAACTTCAGCAAAGCACGCTGTTCCATCTGGAGCATCATTTCCCAACTGGATTGACCAATCACAGCCTTCATCTACTTGAACCACAAGTGCCTGGTTGGCATTTGATGGTCCTGCTTGGCTTTGGTTGTTGACAGGTACCAACGTACGAACATTGTTCCTGTTCTGGTTCTGCTGGTTGCCTTGACCTCTGAAAGGATTTTGGTTCCCATGTTGAGATGGCCTTGTACATTCACGCTTGAAATGACCACGTTCACCACAATTGAAACACTTAACAGCCTGCTTATCAAACCCATACTTGGTGTCTTTCTTGCTTTCCAAGCTGGTTCTGCCAGTTCTTTCCATGAAATCCTTTGCTCGCCTAACAGCACTTGCAAAGGCCCACTTGATGTCCATCTTCTCCATCTCCTCTTTATCAATCTGCTGATAGTCTTCTTGTGTCAGATTAATATTACCAATCTGACCTTCCACTAATCCACAGTATGCACTCACCAAGGTGTTTAGCAGCTCCATGTGTTCCTTTGCTACTTCCACACTGACTTTAGAAAAGCTTGAGGTATCGAGCCGTACTGTATTTGGCTTTGATTGTTGACCAGCAGATGATGTGCTTCCATAACATGCTTGCTGTTGAGGAGGAAGAGGATTCCCATACATGTCTGTTGGTCCGGTAGATTGAGGAGGAAGTGGATTCCCATACATGTCTGTTGATCCGGTAGATCGAACAGGTAATGGATTTCCGAACATATCAGTTGGTCTGAGAGGTCGTTGGCTTTGTTGTTGTGGTACTGATTGAGTGACTGGTTCCAGCAGATTTCCATACATGTCTGTCTTTGGAGGGACCGGAACTTGGATAGCATTGCCATACATGTCAGTGCTAGTCACAAACGCTGTTTGAATTGGAGCATGCGAAGAAGGTTTTGTAGAAGTGTTAGAAGTTCCATAATACATTTCAGGATTTTGTGGCACTGGAACTCTTTTTGCCTTGAGAGTTTCTTCCTGATTCTTGTTTTCCAGGATTTGAACAAAGTCGTTGAAGCTTGTTATAGCTAAAGTACCATTGTACTTCATGATTTCCAAGAAATTATTCCATTGAGGTGGCAACGCATCTGCAAACCTTTTTACAATCTCTGCAGAAGTTGTAACAACCCCAAAATTTGCTAATTCAGTCAACAAATGATTAAATCGACTTATCAAATCACCCAACGACTCATTCTCCATACAAGTAAAACTATCAAACTCTTTCTTCAGCAATTCTTTTCTCAATTGACGTGTCGCTTCATTTCCTACGCCCCTTGTCTTCAACGCGTCCCACAACCTCTTTGTCGTCTTGTAACTGACAAATTGATGATAAATATCTTTACTTAACGCCTGAGTGAGAATGGCATATGCCTTCTTTTCCAAATCATAGACCTTCTTCTGATCTTCCGTAAGATCTGCAAACGTAGCAGCAGATGATGCGACAACCTCTATTGTTTGATCGAAATCTGTAATGAACCGCAACCACAACTCTGTATTTTGACCAAGAACGTATGTATGAAATCTATCAATCCATCCTGGATATTCATATAAGTGCATCAACTTTGGAGGCCGATTCAAACTTCCGGTTTCGCTCTCGCTTAAGAGAATGCTTTGAATACTTGGAGTTTGATTTGATACGAATGCCCATTGACCGGTAGAAGTTGCATTAGAAGATACCGGTGCGGGAGATGGAGTACCAAAATACATGTCTGTATTTACCAGAGTATTCCATCTTGGATTCATTTTTGATCAAAAATAATAAAACCTGAGAATCACAAACTTGTTAAACAAAAACAGACTAAGGATCGAAAGATCAAGACTTGTTCGAAGGATCAACAGTGTTCGAAAGATTACTGTTGAGTTTCGAACAATGGTTTTCGAAAGACTCCCCTATCGAAGGATCCTGGTTTTTCGAAAAAGAACTGTAGACCGAAAGATGTATGCTTCGAAATGATTCCTTGGTTCGAAGGATGATGATCTATCGAACCTCCACTAATCGAAAGATGGTCTTTCGAAATGATTCCTTGGTTCGAATGATGATGATCTATCGAACCTCCACTGATCGAAAGATGATCTTTCGACTTCGAAGGATATCCTTCGATCGGTTCTGACACAGTTGACAAAGAGTGACAGGTTGGTGAAAAAGGTGATGGGTTGGTAAATCTTTCGGCAGAAAGTATGGTCAGACCATGATTTTCTGCAAAAACAGATTTGAACAAATAAAATATAACCCAAAAATGACAAACTTTATCCAGAATCCGGTCACCGGAGAAGCCGGAATTTTGGCCGGAAATTGCCAAACACCTCAAAAACAAGTTTTTAAGTTACCCAACCCATCATGCAACACACCCGGTTAGTTTAGAACACGTTTTAACGACAAGAAAAGCGATAAAAACAGTAAAAACGGGTTCAAAACCAAGAGAGTTTTTGTCCAAAACACTCCAAAATCTTGTAAAAACCCGGTTTTTAACAAGGAAAAGAGCCACGGCTCTGATACCACTTGTAGGTCCCTCGGAGGTTGAGGTTCAACCTATTACTTGTTATATCTAACACACTAGCGAGTGCGGAATCCAAGCTAGCATGCAAACCGAGAAAGAACAAGTATAAACACAACACACAAGGTTCACCGATTAACACCACTTGTATTAATACGTATGAAAGGTTCGGTTACAAAGCAATGTTTACAAATCAGTTTTGCAAACTCTCTAAGTGTGTGTGTGTTCTGAACAGAATGTTCTCTATGTGTCTAACTTTCGAACTCCCAATGTCTCTCTTGTCTACTACTGAAAGTGAACACAACACATGGGTATTTATACCCGACACAGCATGTCTGGTCGAAGGATCAGATAGAATGATCGAAAGATCATCTATCGATCTGAAACAGCTCGAAGGATCAACATGGACCTCGAAGGATGACATCCTTCGTGGTCCATCTATCGAATGCTTATCTTTCGAGCTCATCGAAGGATCTGAACTATCCTTCGATAACCCATCTTTCGACCCAGCCATATTACAACCATTGTTCGAACTGTTTGGCCAAGTCAAACCGGAGGATGGTTGACTTGGTCAAACTTACATCAAAGACATCGTATTGTATCAAGACGAAATACAGACAAAGTACAGACACAAGTGCCCCAACAGAAAACCAAGTAAATATTTTAGCAAGGTTTTTAGTAAGAATAGCACCACTTGCCCCACAGTGGGCGCTAAATTGTTTTGGTCAAAAATTACTGAAGCAATTAATTGATTAAATTAGTTTGTGAAGTAGTGTGCTAGTAATGTTTGCAAAAAATATGTTGGGTTGATTATTTATGAAAACAGTTTCAGGATATAGCTTAGGATACCAAGCTATATCAACAATCAAAGAATGAGCAAAAATGTAATGGTTGACACGTGATATACGAGGAAAGCCCTTGATCAATCTAGATCTCCGGCATAAAACCTCAGGAGCTGACAATCGTCGGCTGCCTTGTTCTTCTTATTGCTTGAATAACCAGGATACAGTGTAGGATAATGCTCAGATCACTACTAAGTGTTACAATGAATGCAAAAGGTGAGTGTAGAAGTGTGTTTGCTGCTAGAAAGAAAAGTGTGAGAGTTAGAGAGCTCGAAAGTGTGTGTTTCCTATGATCTGGCATCCCTTATTTATAGTTACAAGAAATAACAAACTATCCTAAAATTCCAGGATTCTTTGGATATTCCTTTATGACCGTTGCAGACCTATTTTCCCGGCTTCAACGTCTTTATCCTAACCAATTTGAGCGATTCTTCAGGGTGACTTGGTCCTCATGAACGTTAGTCCCTTGTAGCCAACGTTTACAAGCAAATTGTTAGTAATAGTCAGGATACTCCCTCAGGATGTTACCAATATCCTAGTCCGGCACCCTGATCATAAACAGCTAATAAAAAATCAAGATAGAAAGTCAGGATATGGGCTCAGAATTTCACCCATAACATATATATATATATATATATATATATATATATATATATATATATAAGGAGCCGCTAAAATGAAAACCACCTCCAGTTGTAAGAAACCGCGAGAACCACTTTCAACCAATCAGATTAAGCCAACATAAAGGGTATTTTGGTCATTTACCCCAAATGTCAAATCTCCACTCTCTCTCCATTTATTGCATCTAGATATTTTAAAAACCTCTCACCTCTTTCTCTCTCTTCAAGAATATAACCCCTGCTCTCTTTTCACTCTTGCAAACCCTAACCCAAACACCTCTCTCTCTTCCTCAAGATCCTCCCATCCCCCCTCCGATGAACAGGCAGCCGACAACCCCCCACCCTCGTCTTTCGGATCGGCGATCTCCCCCTCTCGTTTTCAGCCCGGAAACCACAAGGAGGAGCTGGCTACGGCCGTTTTTTCCCGTCGTTTGATGATGATGATAAAGATGATGTTGATGATGAATATGACGGCGGCCCGCGGTGACGGTAGCTCCTGCCGACACCTTTATCCGGTGACGGTGGTATCTTCAGTGCGCTGTCTCGTCTCACCTTTTTTCGGTGGCGGTGCTGTCTCCGGTTGATGTTTTTTCAGTCGGGGTTGGAGTATTCCAGTGACAAGACCCTCTTTGTGTTGATGTGGTGGATTAGGGGCGGCGGTGTGTCCGACGGCGGGGGTGAAGGGGGTGGGTCATCTGACGGCGTCAGGGAGAAAGGCGACGGGTGATCTGTTTGTTGGTAACTGTTTTTGCTGGGTTTGATTCTGTTGAATCTGGTGCTTTTTTATTATGTTGAATCTGGGTTTGAATCTTGTGGTTTTGACTTTCTTGATGATTTGTTTTACGACTTGATGGATGTTCATGTGCTTGTTGGTAAGTGTTTTTGTTGGGTTTCATTCTGTTAAATCTGGTGCTTTTTGAATCTGTTGAATCTTTGAATCTATTTGAATCTGTTTGAATGATGTTCATGGTGCTTTTGAATGTTTGAATATGTTGAATCTAGTGCCTTTTTGAATGTTTTGAATATGGTGCTTTTTGGTAGATTTCAAACAGTGAACTATGTGGGTTTTGATCCATTTGGATTTTGGGCGGTGATGATGCAAAAAAAAACGTATATTTTGATGACGATGGCGCGGCAAGGATGGTGGAGGGTAGGGTTTTGAAGCAGCAACCCCACTTTGCAGCCTCTAATTATCGGAAAATCTGAGCCAAAACATCGTTTTTTTTTTCAAGAATCCACTCGTTCTTTTGATTTTTGTTTGTTTTGTTTTTATAATTTTTTAAGGCGTCGATGATGATAGCAATCTATCTGAGACACCTACCCGAGTAACGATTTTTTGGGTGCGTTCGTTTTGTGTAAAAGACTTTTAGATAAAACGTAAAACGTAAACAGTTTTACGTAAAACGTAAAAGTTTAACGTAAAACGTAAAACGTAAAATGTGAAATGTAAAAAGTTTTACGTAAAACGTAAAACGTAAAAATTTTAACGTAAAACTTAAAACGTAGAAAGTCTAAAAAGTTTAACGTAAAAGGTAAAACGTAAAAAGTGTAAAAAACGGCGCGTTAAAAAAAACGTGTAAAAAACGGCGCGTTAAAATAACGACGTTTGAAAATCGGCGCGCAAGAAACGGTGCGTTAAAAAAACGACGCTTGAAAAATCCCGGCGTTAAAACGGCGCGTAAAAACTGGCGCGCAAAAAAAATTGTCTTTTGTTAAAAAAATCTGAATTTAAAAATTCTTTTAATAAAAAAATTATGCTTAAAAAATAAAAACTAATATAATAATTCAAAAAACTAATAAAAAACAATAAAGACAAAAAGACAAAATAGAGTCATTTTACTAAATTACCCTTTTATATTAAAATATTAAAAACATAATAAGACAAAAAATATTTAATATTATTTTTAGTTACTTTTAATCTCATCCATTGATCTTGAAGATCTAATGGTTAGGAACTGGTTCTCGCGGTTCTTACAACTGTAGGTGGTTTTCATTTTAGCGGTCCCCTATATATATATATAGGAGAAGGATCTGTTAGGAACCACCCTTTATTGCGAGAACCGTGAGAACCAGTGTGAACACTAACAGTAATACCTAAAAAAATCTAAAAAGCACCAAAATTTTTTATTTTTTTTTACTATTTTTTTTGTTAAAATCGCTATATTTCGTTTACAATAAAAAAAAATTTCAAAAAAAAAAAATTTCGAGTCACAGTTATCCATGCACATGTGCATTTGTGTCATTTATTTGACAAATTCCGTAATTCATTACAAATATTAGACAATTGCACTTTCATTTACACTACCACGTGTAATACACTACTTTATGCACATATGCATCTATATGTATCAACATGAAATAAGGTGTGTTGGTACACTACTTTCTCTTTCATCTATCATTCCATCCATAACACACAAACATGCACATGTGCATTTTTGTCATTTCTTTGACAAATTTCGTAATTCATTACAACTATTAGACAATTGCACTTTCATTTACACTACCATGTATAATACAATATTTTTTACATTACCAATATTAGAAATGCACATGTGCATCTATATGTATCAACATGAAATAAGGTGTTTTGGTACACTACTTTGAATACACTTTCCGTTTCATCTATCATACAATCCATAATACACTACCATTACCTCCTACCATCCATAATACAATACCATTACCTCCTACCATCCATAATACAATACCATTACCAATATTTTCACTTTATTACATGTATGTAAACACCATTAATACCATCCAATCAACATATTACATCATAAATTGACAACTATAACCAAACCATCAACCACTAGATATAACTAACCAAAAAAATATGTATATAGGCCTACTTCTCCATTCAAAATCACAAACTTTTTGTTCTAAAACACGTTATATCATGGTTATACCTAACGGTGCACATGTGCATTTTGAATATTGGTAATGTAAAAAGTAGTGTATTACGAATGTTATTGTAAATTAAAGTGCAATTGTCTATTCCTGATAACATATTACCGACTTTGTCGAAGTAATGATACATATGCACATGTGCATGGATAACTGTTACTCGAAAAAAAAATTTATGGTAACGAAATATAGCGATTTTTAAAAAAAATATTAAAAAAAAATTTTGAGTGTTTTTTTGATTTTTTTTAGATTTTATTTTGTGTACACATTTGTTCTCGCGGTTCTCGCATGAACCATACCCTATATACATATATATATATATATAGGGGAAGGTTAAAATGAGAACCACCTCGAGTTGTAAGAACCAGCGAGAACCACCCCCGCGGGGGGCCGTTGACCACGAAATTTTTTTTACACCTAGATCCGTATATTTTAACACGGGGGGTAAATTTTGGGTTCAAACGGCGCGCCCGAGGGGGTAGTTTTTTACGCCCAAAGTTTGGGTTTTTTTAATTTTTTTAATTTTTCTTTTTTTTTTTACCAAACTTTGGGCGTAAAAAACTACCCCCTCGGGCGCGCCGTTTGAACCCAAAATTTACCCCCCGTGTTAAAATATACGGATCTAGGTGTAAAAAAAATTTCGTGGTCAACGGCCCCCCGCGGGGGTGGTTCTCGCTGGTTCTTACAACTCGAGGTGGTTCTCATTTTAACTTATTCCTATATATATATATATATATATATATATATATATATATATATATATATATATATATATATGTATATATGATCCGGATCAATCAAAAAACAAGCCGAGATGCGAAAACCGTATGAACCACTCTAAACTAATAATTTGTTGACACCTAATCAATCCAACCTTTTAAACTTGAGGGGCATTTTGGACATTTTACATAACATTCTCTCGCCTCTGTCAACATGTCATTTCTATTTTTAAAGCACTGATGTCTCTCCCTCTCTCTTCAAATCTATTTCAAAATCACAGATCTCAGCTCTCTCTCTCTCTCACTAAAATCACAGATCTCAGCTCTCTCAACCCCACCAGCGACCACCACATTCACCGCTTCTTCCACCATCATTCACCGTCGCAATCAGCACCCCCCACCGCAACGACCCACCTCTTCCACGAAAATCAAACAATGATCGATTGGAGAGAACATAACGAAAGAAATGAGTTCAAGAATTAGGGTTCGTGGACAACGATCGATTATGTCGACGTTCGCCCATCAACCATCAGCTAATAATAACGATGATGAGTTATAAGTCTTTCATAAATTTCTTTCCGTAGCAGTTGATTTTTGGATCTTATCACTAAAAGTGCTGAAGATTTTATTATTGCAAATGAATTATTTATATAGGAGAGGATCATATTTATAGATCCAAAGAATAACAAACCCTAGCACAAAATAAAGAAAAATATAAATTTAGAACATATACAATATCTATGTCTAAATATATACATAATCGGTAATAATTGTATATGCGCTAATATTGTATATGCGCTAATATTGTATATGCTCTAATATTGTATATGCTCTAATATTGTATATGCGCAAATAGCCCCACGCAGTTTGATCGGTCATCGGACAAACGGTCAAACTGGACCTGAAAGATTGAAAAAGCTGCCTCGAAAGGCATTTAGTGAAGATATCAGCGTATTGGTAATATGAGGGAATGTGAAGAACTCGAATGTGACCGATACGCACCTTTTCTCTAACAAAATGGATATCTATCTCAATATGCTTCATTCTTTGATGCTGGACCGGGTTATCTGACATATAAATAGCGGACACATTGTCACAATAAATAACCGAGGCTTGTTTTAATGGAACATGTAACTCAAGTAACAAGTTTCGAATCCACGTGGCTTATGCAACCGCATTAGCAACTCCCATATATTCAGCTTCTGCACTAGATCGTGAAACAGTGGGTTGTCGTTTAGAAGACCATTAAATACGGTTATCCCCCAAGAAAACACAATATCCACTTGTGGAGCGCCTGGAATCAGGACAGCTACCCCAATCAGTATCAGAATACGCAGTTAGGGAGTACGTAACAGACCGAACCATCCGAATCCCATAATCCAATGTGCCTTGTAGGTAGCGCAAATCCGTTTAAAAAAAGCATAATTGGAGTCGTGAGGTTCATGCATAAATAAACAAACCTGCTGCACTGCGTAGGAGGCATCTAGCCTGGTAAATTTTTAGTATTGAAGCGCCCCTGCCAGACTCCGATAAAGAGTCGGGTCATGAAAGAGAGCCCGTCAGTGGCACTTAATTTAGATGAAAGATCAACAGGAGTTGTACAAGGCATGCAGTCTATCATCGAGGCACGTGCAATAATCTCTTTGGCATATTGAGATTGATCCAAAAATAAACCTGTGGGTGTACGTGTAACCTTAATCCCCAAAAAATGGTGTAATTGACCCAAATCTGTCATAGCAAACTCCCGTGAGAGTTTCTGAATGATATCATGTAGGAAGGCATCTGAAGAAGCAGTCAGGACAATATCATCAACATATAAAAGGAAATACTCAATATTATGACCCTGGGTATAAACAAACAACGAGTTGTGGCATACACTACTGCGCCCTGGGAATGAATATATGTAGCAAACCGGGTATACCAAGCCCAAGGTGCCTGCTTGAGGCCATAGAGAGACTTCTTCAACCTGCACACAAAACCTGGATAACGCCTGTCAATAAAACCCGGAAGTTGATGCATATATACAGTATCGTTTAAATGGCCATGTAAAAAGGCATTCTTCACATCTAACTGATGAATCGGCCAAGATCTCGAGACTGCCAATGATAAAACAGTCCGGATAGTAGCCGGTTTCACAACCGGACTAAAAGTCTCCTCACAGTCAATACCCACAGTGTGAGATTTCCCATTAACGACCAACAAGGCTTTATATCTCTCTAAAGTTCCATCAGACTTAAATCTATGTCGAAACAGCTACATGTATCTAATAACCGACTTATTCGTAGGCCGTGGAACTAATTCCCATGTCCCATTTTCTTGTAAGGCAGTAAACTTAGCTTGCATGGCGCGCGACAAATTCGAGTCACTTAGGGCCTGTGTATAGGAGGTGGGAATGGTGGAGAGAGAGGGGAGAAAGAGGGGGTGGGGATGGAGTGGTGTATGGTTTAAAGGTACCAGATTTGGAACGGGTGGTCATAGGATGAGTCGATGGTGGTCAGGAATGGGAGGATGGTGCGGTTTGAGCCAGGGCAGACAGCTGAGCAGAAGCGTTAAGCTGAAGGCGGAGGCTGCTGTGGTGGTATTAGATTAACTTGTCGACCAAACTTAATCTTATTAAATACTAAACGAGGTAGGAGATGCGGGAGTGTATGCTCATTTAGTTTAATAAGATTTGGTGTATGTGATTTTATAATTAAACTAAGTTGATGTTATATATAATTAAATACAACATATACGTTATGGGTTCATTATTCATAATGAGCCTACTAATTAATTGACTATGGTTCGATTGTTTTTTTATGGGCTTCACTATTTGTACCAAAGAACCGACATGTTGGTGGGATATAGGCAGTAAAAATCTACACACAAAGTGTGGTAGCAGAATAAAAAAGGAAAAGGTATGCAATTTTGAACAAACAACAAATTCGTTTCTTGAAACCTCTTGGACTAATTCGATCAGATTTTTAAGACTACCCTCAAACGTTTGATCTGATAGTGTGTCATGATTCCAAGAGGAATCCAAGTAATTTTTTATATTCGGTTCCAAGAGGAATCCAAGTAATTATTTTTGGCTCTAACTATTTGCACACCTTGGCAGGCTATCTACACACTTAGGGTTTACATACGCTGTTTATAGGTCTATGCGCAGCTTATAGCGTTACCCCTATACGATACGTATAGACCTATACACAGCGTATGTAAAGGGAAGGTACACAACCAGACAGTAAAACCTAGTACCATGTCAAATCAGTCTGACATACGCTGCGTAGAGGTCTATACGCAGCGTATGTACATAAAGTAAGACGCTGCGTATAGACCTATACGCAGCGTATGTCAGACTGATTTGACAATGACACGATGTTGTCTATGCACGTGAATAAAGCTATACAGGGAGTAGAGAGCTATACGCTGCGTATGATTGTAAATTCAAAAGTGTATTTAGCCATGCATCTCCTCTGCCTTCGACTTCAATCATCATTTCCTTTGTATATCTTCTATTGTTCTATCATCTCATCAAGCTTGTTAAATTCATATGTTCTGTATATCATCAGTTTCTCTTTATCAAACACAATATTGTTAAAATGTTATCATTTTGGGACGAGAATTATTTCTACAATCGCTATTCTAACGACGCATGGGGAGTAAATGATGCCAATGAGGAGGAGGAGGAGGTTGTGTCTGGAGTCCCTGTTGATCAAAAAACACAATTGCCAGACTTGAACGAGACTCCGACTCCACCTGTTGATGAACTAAATTACACGGCGCATCAAGTGTGTCCGGATTACGGATACGGGTATGAATCACCGTACATTCAACAAAGTGAATACGGTGCTGAGAATGCACATGTTGATGAACCATATTACCCGACGCAACAATCGTATCCGGATTACGGATACGGGGGTGAATGTGGATACGGAGGATACGATGGATACGGGGGTGAAGGTGGATATGGAGGATACAGTGGATACGGGGGTGAAGGTGGATACGGTGGATACGATGGATACGGGGGTGAAGGTGGATACGGTGGATACGGAGGCTACGGTGGATACGAAGAATACGGTTATGAGCCCCGTAACGCACCACTGTATGATGATTATGAACCATCTACCCCGGGTAATCCGTTTAAAATAAATGAGGAATCACATTAATATTTGTATTATTTTTATAATAATTATTATTATTGTTAGAATTATATTGTTATTGTTATTGTTAATATTATTGTTCAAATTATTATAATTATTATTATTGTTAAAATTATTATAATTATTATTATTGTTAAAATTATATAACTATTGACAACATTATAATTATAATAATAATAATATTAATTGTTATTATTATTATTATTGTTAAAGATATTATAATTATAATTATTGTTGTTGTTGTTGTTATTATTATTATTATTATTGTTGTTGTTAAAATATTATAATTATAATAATTATTATTATTATTTTTATTATAATAATTATTATTATTATTATTTTTATTATTTTTGTTATTATGATTGTTAAAATTATTCTAATTATAATAATAATAATAATTATTATTATTATTAACGTAACTTTTTTAGCGTTTCATGTCTCTAACTGATTTGAAGAATTGGGTACAAGAAACGGAAAAGGAGAATGGTTATGTAATTGTTACCCGCCGATCGAAAAATATTGGCGGTACTACTGGGATGGTATGGCTTGTGTGCGACCGTAGTGGTGAGCACCATAGTAAAGCAACAGTTAGGAAAGCTGGTAGCAAAAAAATCGGTTGCCCATTTTCATTACTCGCCATCAGGGACGTGACGAATGACACGTGGGAGTTAAAAGTGGACAACGCGAACCATAACCACGAACCTACGACAAGTCTTTTGGGCCACGCTTTTGTGTGAAGATTTACTGAAGCCGAATACAAGCTAGTGGAGCAGCTAACTGCTCAAAACATGGAGCCACGTATCATATTTCAAACCCTAAGAAAGCAGTTCCCTGACAGCCTGCATGTTCAGAAAGACGTGCAAAATGCAGTACAAAAAATTAGAGCGACACTGATGGACGAAAAGAATCCTATGCAGGCACTGGAAAGCGTGCTGCATGACAACCGATTCATTTACGACACCTGACAGGAACCCAAAACAGATGTCGTAACAGAGATTTTCTTTGTTCATCCTTATTCAATCACTATGTGGCATGCGTTCCAGCATGTGATGTTGATCGACGCGACCTACAAAACAAACATCTACAACATGCCATTTTTCCAGGTTGTGAGTTTGGGACGTCGACCAACAAGTCTTTTTGTATCGCACATGCCGTTATTTGCAAAGAACGAAGGGATAACTACGTGTGGGTGCTTGAGCAGATCAAGTCAATGTTGCATGAATGTATGATGCCGCGTATGATAGTCACGGATAGAGAGCTAGCCCTAATTAACGCTTGTGCTAAAGTATTCCCGAACGCGTCTAGGCCTCTATGCCAGTTTTACATCGAACAAAATATATGTAGACATTGCAAGCAAGGGTTCAATAAATTAGATTGGGTGAAATTTCTGTCGTAGTGGCGGAGAGTGTCTGAACCTGCTTCAGAGCCCATGTACAAGTACAACTTGGAGAAACTGTATAACCGACTCGTGGTTGCCAACCGAGAAAGTAAGTGTTCCTTCAACAAACAACTCACCCAATCTATTATATTTTACACATGCTTTTACATTTCATTTTTTTATTTTTGCAAGTGTCTTTAATTACGTCTACGAAAACTGGCTCAAAGACTATAAAGAAATGTTCGTTTATGCGTGGACCGATAAGTGTCGCAACTTTGGTCAGTGCACCACCAACAGAGTTGAGAGCTAGCACGCAAATTTAAAAAGATACGTTATGCGCGAGAGTTCATTGGAGCGAATAGCAAGATGCGTCATTGATATAGTTGAAACTCGGTACGGGGAAATACAAAAAAGTTTCAACGATAGCATCGAAAAAATGATGAACCACCATAGACACCCATTGTTGGACAACCTACGTGGAAAGGTTTCCCATACAGCACTTGATTTGCTGGAAGGAGAACTAAAGAGGAAGCTGGAGGTGTTGCGGAAACTTAACGCATCATGTGGTTGCCATATGTGGCTTAGCTATGGATTGTCGTGTGCTTGTAGGCTGGAAAACTACAAATGTACAGGCAAAAAATATTAAAACTACAAATCTTTTGTTATTTAGTACGATTTAGTTGTTTCTCACACCGTATTAACTTAACTGTGCAAGGCGTATGATACAACTCGACGACGTAGATGTATTCTGGCGTAAGCTTGATTTGCTCCCGTGTAAACTGGTAGATGAGGAAGTCGATGTTGTAGCAGAGCTCAATAATGTGCGGCAACATTTAGAGTCGCACTCCCCCATTCAGCAAAAGAGTTTGCTTTCAAAGATAAAAGCGATCTTCACCCCGAAATCGTCAACTAAGAAACCACCGATCATCCAGCAAAATACTCGCGGTCGGCCCACATCAAAGAAAGTACAAGAAAGGCTAGATGAAGCTGCGAGGTTAGACGAAACTGCGAGGTTAGACGAAGCTGCGAGAAACAGCTCCTATGGTGAGCACAACAACGTATATACCGCTTCCCCAAAAAATAGGTACGATTTACCCCGACACAGCTCATACGTACCATCAGAGGGCTCTCGTGGAACTGGTTGGGTTGTAAAGTCTGAAAAAACCTAAAATGCAACGAAACCGTTCAACGAGTTCTAAAAAGAAGGAGACGCGGGATGATCATGATTTTCCATTAATGAAGGGGGACGAGAACTTGTTAACCATTATGAGGTTTGAGGATCAAATTCCATCAGAGTTTCACTCTTACATATCGCGTATACAAGATATGACCCCAGACGGTCATTGTGGGTACGGGTCTGTGGCTGTCGGGTTAGGTTTTGGGAAATACGTATGGCCCCGTATTCGAAGTGATTTACTACTGGAGATTGACCATAACGAGCCGCTATGGAAGCATGTATTCGAAAGATATGACGAAGGAGACTTTAAACGAATTCGCAGCAGCATCGAATGGCATTCAGTGAAAGGGTGCGATCGAAGTCACTGGATGGAAATGCCCCACGCAGGGCTTCTCGTAGCCCAAAGGTATAATATTGTCCTCCACGTGCTAAGCATCGAAGGGAGCTCTACCTTCTTCTCATTAACGGATGCCCCACTAGATCCACGACCTCAAGAGATAACGCTCGTACATGTTTACGGGGGACACTTCATACATGCTAAGTTGGAAAGAGACTACCCCATGCCTACACTGAGCCCATTGTGGTCGACACATCTAACAATAGCTGCGAAATGGTGTGAAGATATGTATAGACCGCGGTTACAACACTACTACGAGTTAATCAATCCTAAATCAGAATCAGACAAAGACAGAAACCCGAGTTTAAATCGTATCGAAGATTAAGTGGAAACTTGTATTTTTGTAAATAGTAGAAATTTTTTAATTTTTAAAGTTTGTATGGTTTTAAATTTAAAATTCATAATATTTGTATTATGTTTAACTTTTATAAATTATATTTGTATTATTTATCATTAAATAATATTGTTTTCTATAAATAAACAAAGGAAAACACAAAAAAATAAAAAAAAATGGAGCTTTATATATGCTGCGTAGGGATCCCTACGCATCGTATTAGAATCAAATGACAAAACAACCCCTGTGTTTGACTTCGTATAGCCTCAACACAAGGGTAAAAAGGTAAAATGACACATCCAATACGCATCATAGAGATCCATACGCTGCGTAGGTAAAAGGCGAACAAGTCCCCCCCCCCCAAATCAAAGTTTCAAAATATAAATATGTTAAATTACTGTTTTGCCCTTGTGTTGAGGCTATACGCAGCTGGAGACAAGGGTAAAAAGGTCATTTTCTGACCTTTATATACGCCGCGTATCGATCTCTACGTTGTGTATATAAAGGTCAAAAGAATAACCTTTATACCCTTGTATCCAAGCTTCGTATAGCCTCAACACAAGGGTATGAAGGTCATTCTCTTGACCTTTATATATGATTCATAGAGAGCCATACGCATCGTATATAATGGCCAGAAAATAACCTTTCTACCCTTGTATCCAGCTTCGTATAGGTCTCAACACAAGGCTAAAGTGGTAATTTTGTCAAGTCAAACTGCTTTTTGACTATTGTATACGCTCCGCAGGGTTCTCTACGTAGCGTATAGATTCTGATTTATATCAGAGAACCCCCTACGCAGCTCTGTTCTTCCGCAAATAAAAAACACACCTATACCACAGACATACAAAGGCGACTACGTATAAGCGACCGTATACGACGCGAATTCGAAGTATAAAATAGGTATTTACTCAACCTGTTTAATTAATTTTGATTTTTTTTTTGTATTTTATCCGTTAAACAGTTGTTTTTTAGGTAAATTAGGGTTTATAGTTGTTTTTAATTAGTGTTTTGACTGGTTAAGCTTTGATTAGTGTTTTGATTAATATTTAGTTTGACTTGTTAGGGTTTTGCCACTGAATGGATGAAGGATTTGTAATAGCTAGGGTTTTGATTACGATTGATTTGTGAATAGATTTTGAGTTTGATTTTGCGTTGAAGGTTGTAGTTGTAGAGATCTCTGTTGTGATTTAGGTATGGATTTTGTTGGTAGATGTTGCTAGAAACTGTAGATTTTGATGTAAGTTGTAATGATGTGTGATATGATTAGCAGAATTTTGATCTCTCCATCACTGTTTTGAGTTTTGTACCGTGTGTCCGTCTGTTTGTTTGTTTTTTTTAATTGATTGATTGATTTTGTGTTATGTTTGATGGTAAGTGTTATGTTAGGGTGTGTTGTTGAGTTGGTAGCGGTTATGATTGGTTTGCAAATGGATTTTGAGTTTGATTTTGCGTTGAAGGTTGTAACGTTCTCTGTTGTGATTTAGGTATGAATTTTGTTAGTGTCTGTCACTAGAAACTATCGATCTATGAAAGTTGTAATGGTGTGTGCTACGATTAGAAGACTGTTGTTCTCTCTGTTCTATGGATTTTGTTAGTGTTTGTCACTAGAAACTATCTATTTATGAAAGTTGTAATGGTGTGTGCTACGATTAGAAGACTGTTGATCTCTCTGTTCTGTTTAATGTTAATTGCAAGGCTAGGGTTTGTGATGTGTGTGCTATTGCGTTGGTAGTGATTACAATTGGTTTGGACATAGATTTTGACTTTGATTATGTGCTGAACGTGATAGCTTTCTCTATTGTGATTTAGGTATGGATTTTAGCCGTTTGCAGCCGTAGACGGACGTATAGAGCTATACGCAGCGTATATAAACCTGGTAAAAATATGATGCTTCAAACCCACCAAAATGACACCAAAAGTTCAACTGGTTTATATACGCTGTGTATAGAGCTATACGCAGCGTATATAAACCCTTGTTTTATGTGCAATGATTGGTGATCAGACTGAGATCCATGGTGTACTTACACAGCGTAGAGACCTATACGTTGCGTATAGGGGTAACCCTATACGCTGCGTATAGACCTATACGCAACGTAGGTAAACCCTGATTTTACTAGGGTTTGGTGTGCCAATAGGTACACCCTTATTTTTTTATATTCGGTGCCAGTTATCCCCTACCGGATCTGCAAATCGGTTAAGTAGTCAACAGATATTTGATATGATTCATGTGGATGGTATGAATAGCTAATAGATAAAGGAAAAATATCAAAAGATTCTAAAAATATATGTGGGCCGGGTTTTTTTTTTTTTTTTTTTTTTTTGCTTGTCACTTCTTGCTAGGTTTTTGATCAAACACGTTTTAGGAAAAATGCAATTGACTTTGAATCTTCTAAAAATATTCGTCCACTAGAACGATAACATTTGTAAATTTTGAGTGATGTTCACGCATATGGGTATGTGTCCACCATGACGATAACGTATATGTCCCTTTTGTACAACCATGCCACAAGAATACGAGTGACGTTAATTCAACGTAGGCCCATAGATCTTGTGACATATCACAAGGATACCACAAGAATATAAGTGACGTCAATTCAACGTAGGCCCATAGAAACTCTTGTGACATAAAAGTTATAAATGAATTAATTAATACATCTAAAACAATTTTATTTTAAAAGCTTATTTGTTTAAACATATTTAGAAATGTAAAAACGTAATTTTTAACAAAAAATATTAAACAGCTTATTTGTTTAAAAAATGAAATTATTAAAACTTACTTTTCAAAACTAATTAAAACCTTAATTTTTTTTTAAAAAGGTATTTTAAAAAATAAGGTTATTAAAACTTAGTTTTTAAGTAATCAAAAACTTCAGTTATTTATTTATTTAATTTTTTTAATCTTAATTTTGTAAAAGAAGTTAAAAACTTAAAAATATGCTTAACTTTTAAAATACTAGAAAACTTAAACGTGTCATAACTTCAATTTTAAATAAAATATAAAAAATGAAATAAAATAAAATAACTTACATGTGCTAGATCAGTCAATGTCCATTTATATAAAAAGAAAAAAAAAGGCAGTTTAACAATATCTTTGGTCAACAAGGTTATTTTACGTAAATTTATAGTTAAATTGAAGTTTTTTTAATCATTTTAATTTATAGGTGACACGACTCTTATGTGGAGGTTTCATTTTAGCCGTACGGTTATTCATACTATGTGTGATAGATTCGGGTACGCACAATTCATGACAACATTGAGTGAAATGACAAATGGTGCATCAGTACCATCAATATTACATGTTTGGCAAAGAGAGTTGCTTTGTGCAAGAGAACCGCCGCATGTGACATGCACTCATCACGAGTATGATGAAGTGGCAGACACCAATGGTAAAATCTTCACGTTGGATGATATGGAACACAGGTCATTTTTCTTTGGACCTACTCAGATTTCAGCTCTCCGTAGGTTCCTTCCAACACACCTAAAAAGTTGTACCACCTTTGAGGTGCTAACAGCTAGCCTGTGGCGTTGTCGTATGTTATGGGTCGAAGCCTTCCCACATGCTTATCTCTATTTTATGATCCATTTATTAGTCTTATATTTATTATTAGTTTATATTTAAATGTGGAATATGGGGATGCCAATTCCTAAAGTTTTTTCCATAAAATTAGGAAATGGATAGAGATAGTGGAGTAGTGGTTTAATGGAGTACTGGTTTTAGTGGGTCAGTAGTTAAGTTTGATTGTAAGGCTATAAAAGCCATGTTTAGTTTAATTAAATGGTATGAATGAAAATTAGTCTAAATATCTCTCTAAAATTCTATCAACTTCCTTTCTATTTTCTTAGGACAATTGATTATCGATTGGAACCACATCAGTGGTATCAGAGCCGCCGTGATCCCCTCGGACCCATGGCTGCACAAACTCTATCCGAAACCGGGTTCTGTCAATGGATGAACGAATCCCTTGTGAAACTCGAAGAAAACCCTTTTCAAGGAGTTCCGATCCATACGAACCTCATTGGAATCCCACCAAAACCAAAACTCATCACCACCATCCGCCACCGTGTCATTTCTTCCACCAGCTTACGGCAGTTCACCACAAAAACCAGCCACCTCACCACCTATTCCGTCACCCGCGTCTGCACTGAAATCACCCCCACAATAAGCACCATCGCAAATGCCCACATCACCAACAATCACACCAATACTATCTACACAATATTTGGATGCTTCTGTCCAAAGTGACATTAAATTAAACTCATTCAAGGCCATCTCAGAATTTGAAGAGAAGTTTGGAGTTAACCACAAAGTCACTGCATATTTTAGCGACTCACAAAAGCATACCACCAAATACATGGGTGTTACTTATGCTATTAATCTCATGTGTGTCATCAAAGAGCACATTCTTGAATAGCGCCCACCGTGGCGCTTGATGAAAACGGCTCCGAATGCTACCGTACAAGTCAAGTGGTGCCCGCCGTGGCTTCCGCTAAGGCCTATCTGGATTTTCGCCTTGAGGACAAAGGCGAGCTTGAGTGGGCAGTGGCGGATCCAGCCGGAGAAATCACTGGGTTCCTTTTTCCAAATCATACAAGGTTTACACTACAAAAAAAACGTTTTTTTTTCCATATCATACAAGATTTACACTACAAAAAAACGTTTTTTTCCGAAAAGACTGGGTTCCTGGGAACCCGGTCTTTCTATACTAGATCCGCCCCTGTGAGTGGGGTGGATTGTTATGGGTCGAAGCCTTCCCACGTGCTTATATCTATTTTATAATCCATTTATTAGTCTTATATTTATTATTAGTTTTTATTTGAATGTGGAATATGGGGATGCCCATTCGTAACTTTTTTTCCATAAAATTAGGAAATGCATAGAGATAGTGGAGTAGTGGTTTAATGGAGTAGTGGTTTTAGTGTGTCAGTAGTTAAGTTTGATTGTAAGGCTATATAAGCCATGTTTAGTTTAATTAAATGGTATGAATGAAAATTAATCTAAATATCTCACTAAAATTCTATCAAGTTCCTTTCTATTTTCTTAGGCCAATCGATTATCGGTTGGAACCACATCATCGTACAATCGCTATCCAACCGAACCTTGAAGATGACATGCGTATGATGATCATTGTCAACGCGCGTTCAAAGTTCAAGCCTATGATCCCGGTAGGATATTATGGAAATGTGTTTGCTTACCCGGCTGCTATTTCTAAAGCTCAAGACATATGTAACAAACCGTTAGGATACCCGTTGGAGCTTGTGAAGAAAGCCAAATCTGAAGTCACTGAGGAGTACATGAGATCCGTCGCTGATCTAATGGTTATAAGAGGACGACCCCTCTTCACAACTGTTGGAAGCTATATCGTATCAGATGTGACACGGTTTGGATTACTTGAACTAGATTTCGGGTGGGGGAAATCTGTGTATGCAGGGCCTGATTTCCATGTTGCTAGTTTCTATACACGTTACATAAATCATAAGGGCGAGTCTGGAATCTTGGTGTACCCGTATGGTTGCCGGCTATTGCAATGAAGACATTTGTCGAAGAGCTAGATAAGATGTTGGCACGAGAGGATAACGATTATCATGTTATCCAAGAAGACGTACCGCTCATTCCAAAATATAATTTACCTACTATGATTCGATAGGTGATTAGCAAGCAATAAGCTTTTAAGACGTGTTTTTCAGAAGTTTTTATGTATATTAAATGGTTGTACGACTAATTTTTATGTATTGTATGGTCCTATTTCTAATTAAGTAATCAGCACTAGTAAAAAACCATTTTTTGGTGGTGCCAATTTCATTTTTTTGGTAGTGTTTTAGAATACAAAGCACACAAGATTACCAAACTAATAAATAAACACACTACCAAAAAAATAGATTACAAAGCACCAGCACCATTAAATTGATTTTTTGAGGGTGAAGTTGTTAATAGCACCATTAAATTGATTTTTTGAGTATGAAGTTGTTAATAGCACCAACAAAATGAACATTTTGTTAGGCATCATATAGATCATAATCCTACGGTTTTCAATTGCTCTTATTATATTCAATCAATGGATCAAATTAAGCCTCTAAAAACACAACATTTATACCCACATATATACAGGCACAATCTTAAAATCAAAATCTTTTTTAGAGATAGAAAAATGTTAAGGAGGAGCAAAGCATCACCGGGAAGTTTTCCGGAGCGGCTTCCCCAGTACCAAGAAACCAGTGATGTGGTGTAAAGCATATCAAAGGCCTTATCTACGAAGAGACACGAGATTTTTGAAGATCTTTCTTGATGATTTTATGCGTGATGCCATCAAATACACCGAAGATACTCGCCGAAAAACTATTACGGTGATGGACGCCATTATGTTTTGAAGTGCCAAGGATGTACAATTATACACTATGTTGAATTGGTTTGATTGTATGTGTTTAAATTGTTATTTTAGGAAATGGTTTTATACAAATCATGTTTGTATCTAATTCTTTGTAGCTTCCTATGAACATGTAATTTTATTTCATTATTCTTGTAGATTTTATACATTTTTTGTTTGTATTGTTTTTTGTTTTATTTGCCTTTGTATTAGATCTTTGATGTTTTATAAGAAAAATAAAACTAAAAAATATTTGTTTAAATAATTGACATTGACTTTTTGGTGGTGTCTTTAGAGATTTAATGGTTGACTAATTTGGTTTCTATCATTGATTTTTTTGGTGTTTAGAGATTTAATGGTCGACTTATTTGGTTTCTATTATTGATTTTTTGGTGGTGTATTTAGAGATTTAATGGTGCTCTTATTGAGCAGCACCAACAAATCCCAGTATTTGGTGGTATATTTAAATATTGGTGCTCTCTCGAAAAGCTCTCAAAAATCATAAATCCTAACACCAAAAAACTGCTTTTGTACTAGTGCAAAATCTTACATAATTTATTTTTTCTACACTTGCTCCCGCGGTGACTTAATCTAAAAGTTGTAACAAATAATATAATCATGATATAGGGTTAAGTTATTCTACTAATGCTTCTAATTGTAAGAAGTGTAAGAAGACTTTATAGGGTGACAAGTTTTCAAGAACCTAAAACCTAAACCCACTACACCACCACCCAAAACCTAAACCCCCACCCCTCCCCCGCAAAGAAAAAAAAAAATAAAAACTATACCTCCCCAAAAAACTGACCCTAACACCGCCACCCCTAAAAACATAAAAAAAAACCCTAACCCCCCCCCCCCCCCCCCCCACACACACACACACCCCACCCCAAAAACCTATCCCCACCCCCCAAAAACTTAAACACCCCCCCCCCCCCCCCCGGGACAAAAAAAAATGTTTTTTTTTTGGGTGGGTGAGGGGGGTGGGGATTGGTGTTTAGTTTTTTTTTTTTTTTTTTTAGTGGGTTTAATTTTAGGAGTCTTTGTATACTTTTTATTTTTAGGAGCCTTTGTATTTGATCTTAATCTTTATGAGTTATGTTCTTTTCACTATTAAATAACATAATTTGAGTTAAATCATATTTATAGACGTTCTATTGATGTAAATAATTGTGTTTTGAAAATTGAATGTTGGTTCAGTTACAAGGATGCTGGGTGGTATTTCTTATATAAGTTCTTATCTTAGAATGGATTGATCATCCATATTTTTCAGCTGGGTGGTATTTCTTATATACACTTGCATTTTTTTGGGGGGGTAGCCAAAAAGTTGTATGCTACAATAAAAGAGACTTTTAGCAACGAAATCCATGAAGTTGTCGCATACAGATGAAGCTATTGCGACGAAATGTGGCTGCTAAACTGTTTCCAACGTTTTTTTTCGAAACCTATAGCGTTGATAATTAGTCATTACTGGACTAGCTTGGTGGGATGGAGGGAAAACATCCCAGATTTTTAGTGAAATCCCTATAGAGAGTAAATATCGTCACTAAACGGTTTAACTTTGACTTTATTTAATATGCGACAGATTTTTAATGAAATCCCTATAGAGACTAAATATTATCGCTATAGATCAACCTATAGCAATGAAATTACAGACCTAATACGACAGAACAGTAGAAACAAACTTATTTCAATAAAATTTCATCGCAATAGCGATGAAATTTTGTCGCAATAGGCAGTTGTTTCCGTAACCAAAAGTTTTATCACTTGCAGTGATAATTTTGGGTTTTCAAGTGAAACATTGTAACACTCTAGCCCGGCTAAAGTAGATCCCACAAGTGCTTAAACACTACATAGCTATATGCAAATTCTTATGTATTAAAGCCAGAGTCTTTTACATACCCTCAAGCACTCCTTCATTTACGAACATGAAGTAAAAAACAAGAATGCACATCTGAGTAGGGCTGTAAACAAGCCGAGTCGAGCCGAGCTAGACCTAGCTCGAGCTCGGCTCGAACTCGATTCGAGCTGGCTCGGCTCGAGCTCGAATTTCAAATCTAGCTGAGATTTTAGGCTCGAGCTCGACTCGATTAGAGTTCGAGCTAGCTTGGCTCGGCTCGATCTAGCTCGAACTAACAAAGAATCGCAAAATTTACTACTTAAAAAGTCCTTAAAAATGAATTTCTTCATAGACTAAGGGCCATAATTGTCATTTAATTTAACCATATGGCTAAATATACAAGTATAAATAGCTAATTCACTTTGTACATTGTCTTTACCTTCTTTTATAGGGAAGATACTCCCTTAGTTTTTGTTTTCTAAGCGATGTGGGACAAAAACAATGAAGGATGTAAACCTTATCGAGCCAGCTCACGAGCCGAGCCAGGCCAAGCTCGAGCTTGGCTCATTTACAAACCGAGCCGAGCCGAGCTGGCTCGTTTACAAGCGAGCCAATTTCGAGCCGAGCTTTCTTCTAGCTTTTTTCGAGCGAGCTGCGAGCCACGAGTTTTTTGAACACCCCTACATCTGAGCAAGATTTGTCGAATGAACGGACAAAATTTAATAAAAATAACATATTTTATTTCAATAAAAAGGCTTCAGTTTTCAAAATTATTTTTGGAAAAAGAGTTTACGCTTATCAGTAGAATTGTTTATAGATTTTGGAAGTTAATATACACATAGCATGACATATATCATGTATAACATATATAGATATCATAATCATATCAACATGTATGTAACCGGAGCCGATCACCAAAAGAAAAAAAATAACAACCAAGCAAGAGAAAGAGAGAGGGAAATACTAACTACATAACCAGCAGTGGCGGAACTAACCCATTAAATTAGGGGTATCCCAAAAAAAAATTACCGTGCAATCAAACAATATTAAAAAAACGATAATAAATAAAAATATTAGAAAACACAATCGTTTAATCACATCGTCGTCTTTTACTTTAAAAAACAAATACCTAAGAAAGGGCGGAACGGCCGGAACCAGTGTATCGCAGCAGCAAACAACAGGATTGCGGATTCTTTTATCGAACCAATGTTATTGGCAGCAGCAAAACAGGAGACCAGTGCGTAAAGGATGACCGGAGACATTTGGTTTTCTTACAGAACCTAAGCGACAATCAAAAAGAATGCCGCCATACGTATTTTTGTGTTTTTTTTGCTAATCTAATCAGTTGGACTTATCTGATCAATTGGGTCATTGTTTCAATCGGGCTCCCTTATTTTAAAAGTTTGGGTTGGTTAGGGATATCCTTGTATTATTTTAGGGGTATTTTTTGTATAAAACCAAAAAAAGTATAAAAAATACACTACGCATACGGACTTCAGCCGTAGCCCGTGCTACGGCTCACATAGCATTGGTTCCGCCCCTGTACATAACCAACTCATACAACCTACCAAACTAACTAACAATTCAGTTGTCGCCAACTGTCACTACAATATATACATAATATGCCCCTTCAAGCTAAACAGGGTGCAACAACGCGAAGTTTGGACCGCAAAGTGTCACCGCGAGCGGAAGACAACCCTTTGGTCAAAATATCTACAAGCAGCAATGTAGTAGAAATATACCGAACACTTAAAATCTAAGCCAACACCATATCCCAATAAAATGCAAGTCAATCTCCAAGTGTTTTATGCACTAATGGAACACTGGGTTGATTACAAGATAAGTGGCACCAATGTTAACTCCCTAAAGAGTAGGTGAACATGATAAATTAATATCAAGCTCCTGTAAAAGAGATAAAATCCATCAAAACTCAGCAGTAATTTGAGCTAAGACACGATATGATACGCATCCTATGTAATAGAACGGTCAACAGCACGTTGTTTCTTGGAGCTCCAACCATAATGTCAGGACCAAGGAAACCACAATATCTAATAGTAGACCCACGATCATCAGGGCATCCTGCCCAATCAGCATCAGAATTAGCATGTAAATCAACATAATTTGACCGGCGAATACATAATCCATGAGATATGGTACCTTTAAGATACCATATAATACGCTTAACCACAACCTAGTGGCGATCAATAGGTGTCTTAAGAAACTGAGACACCTTGCTAACCATGTAAGCAATTTATGGGCGAGTCAAGACAAGATACCACAATGCTCCAACAATGCTCCTATAAATTGTAGGATTAGCAGGCATGGGAATCCCAGAATGTCGAGATAAATGTCGACCAGATAAAACTGGTGTAAATAAAGGTCGATACTTAGCAATACAAGTACGTTGTAACAGATCAAGGAAGTAACACTTGCTGTGATAAATGCAAAACATCCCTAGAAAAGGTAGCTTCAATCCCTAAGAAATACGACCACTCCCCTAAATCTTTGAGCGTAAACTGAGAATGCAAGCACTCAATCAATCCATTAACAAAATCTAAGGAACTCACGATAATGATAATATAGACTACATAAACCAGAACATAGTACAATATCGGATATCTGCTATAGACAAATAATGAGGTGTATGGAAGGCACTGCGTAAAACCAGTAGTGAGAAGAGCCGAAGTTAGCTTGGAAAACCAAGCACGAAGAGCCTGCTTTAAGCCATAAAGAGCCTTCTGCGGGAATAAACATGTTGAGGTCTAGATAGGTTAATAAAGCCTGGTGGCTATGACAGGAATACAGTATTAGATAAATCTCCATGAAGAAAGACAATGCTGACATCAACCTATCGAATAATCCATCCTTGAGAAAACGCAATTGATAAGCAAGACGAATAGTAGCGGTTTTAACCACATGACTAAAAGTCTCAGTGTAGTCAAGACCTTTAGTCTGATAAAAGCACTTAGCAACAAATTGGGCTTTGTATCAGCTAACAAAACCATCAGGATTATGCTTAATCCGATAGACCCACTTACAACCAATAATGTTGGCATTAGTGGGTGGAGGAACAAGATTCTAGCTCTTGTTTGAGTCTAATGTAGAAATCTCAGCGCGTATCGCATTCCACTACATAGACCAATACTAAGCCTGGCAAAAAGTAGAAGGCTCGTGTGTAGGAACAGAAGTAGTATGAAACAAGACATGATATAAGAACTGTCATGGATGTAAAGTATGCTCACGAGATTGAGTAATCATTGGATGTGTAGGAACGGTAGTAGTAGTAGAAGTGGGAGGAGGATGAGGTGGAGAAGGAGAAGCAGGGGGAGGGAACGAGATGTAGAAGGAAGAGATGAAGAAATAGAAGAAGGAAGAAAATGGGGCAAAGTAGAAAAAGAAGGATGAAAGGATAATATATAAATAATGAGATGGATTAACAATAAGTGGTGGTAGAAGGAAAACATCATTGAACATAAAAATCATCTCATAAAATCGAACATGTCAAGAAATATGAGTGCGAGACGAAAAAGGATCATAACAGAGATAGCCAAGGTGAGATGGAGCGTGTCCAACGAAGATACAAGGAACTGATTTGGGTGAAAGTTTATCCATACGTGTATCATCAAGAAATGGATAACATAAACACCCAAAAGTGCAATGAAGAGAGTAATCAGGACGAGTCCCGGAAATAATCTCAAAAGGAGATGAAAAGTGAAGAAATGGTTAATGAGAAATGCAGTAGTGCAATAAGCATCACATCAAAAGTTCTTTGATAGACAAGGATGAAAGAGTAAAGCACGACCAATCTCAGAAAGATGATGATTTTTCCGCTCGACAATCCCATTTTGTTGGGGTGTGTAAGGATATGAGATCCGATAAGTGATACCGAACTCAGAAAGAAACTTGGCAATAGTCCCATGAATGAGCTCAGAAGCACCATCGCATCGAAGATGTTTAACGCCGCATGATAAAATATTTTCAACAAGAGGTTTGAAATGTCGAAAAGAAACAACCAACTATGAACGATGAGTAAATAGATAAATCCAGGAAAAGCGACTAAGATCATCAATAAATGTAATAAAATATCGGTAAGCAGATCGTGATAAGACAGGTGAAGGACCCCAAACGTTATAGTGTAACATGTAAAGGCACAATAGAATGTGAAACAACATATTCAAACGGTAATCTCGTTGATTTTGCATTAGAACAAACATTACAATTATTACACCATGCATCCTCTTAAAACTTTGGTGAACTACAAATTCAACCCCTCTAAAAAGGTTTTATTTTCTTGTACAAAAGTTTTTACGAGTTGTTAAACTACATTTATATCCATCAGATTTGCTTCATATAGTTATATAGATATAGGGTAATTCTATAAAATTATTATATTTGATAGAAAGCTTTTATTAAAAAATTTCAAATATAAAAGTATCTATAAGATTACAAAAGTTCTCATTATATTATGAGAAAAATGCCCAGATAGTCTCTGTGGTTTGCCCATTTTTCACCTTTAGTACTTAACTTTCTAAAATTACCGTTATAGTCCCCAACTTTTGCAATTTTGTTCCAGGATAGTCCCTGGCATGGATATAGGTTAGTTTTTGGTGTTAAGTGGGTGTGAAATGACCAAAATGCCTTTAATGCAAAAAAAAATTAAAACTTTAAAAGAAATATATTCCGCTGCTTTCTTCTACAGCCAAAACCCCAATCCACCTCCATCCCTTTCTTCTCCAGCCAAAACCGCTACTACCTGACCACTCTGTTATACTAACAACCATCTCACCAGTTTCTTCTCCAACCAAACCCATGTCGCACCATCACCACCCCACTATGTCATGTTCTTTTATTACCGATCTCGCCAATTACACTACAAACTTTCCAATTTCTTATTCACACAACACAATGAAGCTTCAGACACATTGGCTATAACTGGAAACAAATTTAGTCCCAACCTGAAACTCTTTTTGTTTGTTATTACACTCTAAAACAAACAGCTCCGATTTATCGTCAAAAAACAGGCTCGTGGGAACCTGAATTTGAAACATGTTACTTTGATTTATCGCCGGAAAACCTGAATTTGAAACATGTTACTTTGATTTATCGTCGAAAAACAGACTCGTGAGGGTGAGTGAAGGTGGGTTTGAGTTCACTGGTCATACCTAATGTTGAATAGGTGGAAAATTGTGGGAATTTGGGGTACAGTGGGGGTTGGGGGATATGAAGAAGAAGATACAGTGTGATATGGGTAGATATGTTGAAGAAGACAGGGGGTGGGGCCCACTTGTAACTTTAAATAATAAGAAATTAGATTTTTGTATTGATTTAATTTTTTTTAATAGTGATGATATTTTGGTCATTTCACACTCACTTAATGCAAAAAAAAAATTAATCTCCAACGGTGCCAGGGACTATTCGAGAACGAAATTGCAAAAGTTGGGGACTATAGCTATATGTTAGAAAGTTGGGGACTAAATGTGAAAAATGGTCAAACCACATGGACTATCCGAGCATTTTTCTCTTATATTATTAATACTTTATAAAATATTATGAAATTATTGGATTTTTTCATAAAGTATTTATAAATATTACATTTTTCTAATTATTATAAAAATAGTATTATCAGTTTTATAACTTTAATAAGGTTTAAAATGTTATACAAGGATGGTAGTCATCGTTGAGGATTAAAGTAGAACTTTTATTAACAACTAGTGTTAATACCCGCAAATTTAGCGGTGTTAAGAAATGATATGTTTCTTATTTTTAGAAAATACAACCAAGCATCGTACTATAGATCCAACAAAACCGAAAAGATAAGTAAATGAAGGAAATACGTTTTTATAGTTAGAAAGTATAAATTGAAAGCCTATTACTCTCATACTTCTACTTGCTAAAGCTTCATAACCAATAACCTCGAATTCATTTTTGACCAATTGAAAAAACAATCATCACTTAACGAAATATGTTCGACTTCCATTATATCATGTCATCCAACAACAACGTACCTATCGTAAACAAAATATATGAAAAAAATTTATTAGTAATATACTGAAAAATAAAGTAAAATAAAAGTAATCAATAACATGAGTAATCGATTCATAAACCTTCTTTGTCCATCAATATTCTCTTTACGAAGATTCTTAACTCAAGTATTTCCCTTCAACAACTTTGATCTTTATTTTAGAAAACTCATCTAAACACCTAAGTCAGTAATTAATTTGGGAAGGATATACATTTGATAATAACATTAAAATATGTAAATTTTATTAAATAGAAAAAAAAAAGTAAAACATACAAAAAATTAAAGATAAAATAGGATAGTATAATACCAATTGATGAGATATTGTCATTGCAAAAAAAAAAAAAAAAGAGATAGTTAGCATCGTCACTAATTTGTAGATAATCTTCGACATTACTAATATGTTTGTATTCTTGCTGAAACAAAGGATATTTATAAATGCCAAGCGTGTGAGCATTAGGTTTGAAATATGTGTATATTTTTTAGTATGTTGAAAGTTTGTTTTGAAAATTTTCCATCATTATCTAAGAATAACAGTTTTAACCCATTCATACTCTTGAGACCACAACATTTAAAAATAAGTTTGATAAAACCCAATTTACGAAATTGAGTTAGATGAATGGCCAATTTACAAAATTGAATTAGGCATAGAGTACATCACTCTTCATGTCAACATTAATTACGTTTAAGTTTGATTTGTCGTGTTGTGATCTTATTGATTAGGCTATGCGATATGGTGACCATCCATCCGTCACCTAGGCGCCACGTCATTGTTCCTTTGAGGATGGTCTAACACACTAAAACAATTGAAATGGGAGAATGATCCTACCCCACAAGTTTAATTTTTTTTTTGTTAATTCATATATTTTTTTAACATTTATCAAATAAGATAGAAAAATAAATTCATTAATATTAAAAAACATTACATAAACTTAAAAAAAATCCTAAGAACTTAAAAAAACATAAACTTAAAAAAATTCCTAAGAACATAAAAAAATCCTACTAGTCTTCATCCGGCATGTGATCGTTAGGTTCGTTTTGTGCGTTGCTCCAAATGTACTCCACTAAGTCCGCTTGTAGGTTATGATGTGTGTACTCATTACGTAGAGAGAACATGTTTAAATCTTGTTGTTCCAAACTAAATAACTGGAACCGAATTCCCGTTAGACGCGTATTAGTCGTACTCACATATCGCTCTACCTTCGTCGTCAATGATCATGTTATGAAGGATGATACAAGCGTACATAATGTGTCGTAACCTCTTTGGTTTAACAGAACGTGCTAGATGTTCAATGAAATGCCATTTTTTTAGAACCCCAAAACACCGTTCAATATCTTTTCTCGCACCCTCTTGACACTTCGCAAATTTCTTTCTTTTATCGCCTGTCGGGTGCGGAATAGTTTTAACGATTGTCGAGTACGTTGGGTATATTCCATCAGCAAGGTAGTAACCCCGCCTGGATTCCACCCCCGAAACCGTAAAACTTGTGTCTGGACCTGTTCCCGCGACTACATCGTCAAATATTTGTGACTGTGACTGGTATATGATGTTAAGGTCATTAAGCGAACCAGGTAGACCAAAAAAAGCATGCCAGATCCAGAGATCCTGTGACGCAACAGCCTCTAGAATAATAGTGGGATGACCATGATCTCCCCGAGTATACTGAGCTTGCCAAGCAGTACGATAGTTCTGCCACGGCCAGTGCATGCAATCAATTATCCAAAGCATTCATGGAAAACCATGTTTTTATTCGTGTGCTTGACATAATTTTTGAACGTCGTTTGCGTTTGGTTTCTGCAGGTATCTCTTGCTATATAATTTGACGACCCATTCGCAAAACCTGTGCAAACATTCATGTGTGGTTCTTTCGGACATCCTTAAATACTCATCCAACGCATCGGGTGCATACCCATATGCCAGTTGGCGAATGTCCGACATACATTTTTGTAAAGTAGTGAATCCCCTTTGCCCCCTAGAGTCGTATCGCAGTATGAAAAACGGATCAGACTAGGCCAAGTCGTCTGCGAAACGTAAAAAAAGTCGACGACTCATTCGGAACCGACGTCGAAACATCTCGTCCATGTACACAGGTTCGTCGGCAAAATAATCGGCCACTAGTTTATCGTGGGCGGCAAAATATATTTAAAACGGAAAATAAGTTAAATTCATTATAAAATTCACTATTAAATTTAAATAAACATACTCTAAAAAAAATTAAATTACCTTCTTTGTCTCGGTTTAATTTGGCTCTCATAGTTTGCCGTTGGGACGACGCTTCAGAGTTTTCATCCTCCTCCATGAACATCAGAGCCGCATACGTACATAATGACGTTTTGGAAAAATGCTTCAGTCTCACCTGAAGATGACGAATACCACGTTAACGAAGAAGATGAAGACATGATTAATTTTTTATAAAAAGTATGGAAGTTGAGAGAGAGATTGGGTGGTAGTGGATAAAAAATGGGATAAAAAGGTTGAGTTTATATAAAAATTTGAAGGTTTTGGAGTGGGGTTTGAATTAGAGCTGTTTTTTGTAAATAAAGGAAATTAATTTTTATTTATTTTTCTAACGGTCAAAAAGGCATGGAAAAGGGGCAATTTTTGTCTTCTTGTGGATCGTCCCCAACGTCTCAAAAAAGACGGTCACGACGCAGACCGGGGGGGGGGGGGACGGGGCGGTGTGCGGAACGGGGCCAGACCAGAACGGGTGGGGGACGGTCCCCTTACCGTGCAGTCTTAAAAAAGAATAAATATTACAAGAAGGGTATTTTGGAAAATTTGACTTGTGTACTATTCATGTCAACTTGTCAAAGTGACAATCAAACATCATATACTACATCATGCTTCATGTCAACATTAAGTACGTTTTAAAGATAAGAGAGAGTGGATGTGACATTAAGAGAAAAACACTAAAATAACCTTCTGAATTAAATTGATTATAGGTGACGTGTTAAAATTCTATTGGATGATAGGAGTTCTCATAGTTCTCGCAACTGGTAGTGGTTCCTCCTTGAACCGAATCATATACATATATATATATATATACGTATATATATATATATACATATATCTACGTATATATATATATGTATACATATGTATATATACGTGTATATATATGTATACATATACCTATATGTATGTATATATAAATATATATATGGGACCGCTAAAATAAAAACCACTTTCAGTTGTAAGAACCGAGAGAACCACTTTCTACCCACTAGATCAACAAGATGGATGGATGAGATTAAAAGTAGTTAATATTAATATTAAATAGTTTTTGTGCCCCGTATTCACGCCCTTTGTTTAGGCGTCGTTTTATGACACGGTTTTTCACGTTAAACTTTTTACGTTTCACGCATCGCTTTTTAACGTGTAGTTCTTGCAGGCCGTTTTTTACGCTCCGCTTTTTCAAGCGTCGTTTTTTTAACGCGCAGTTTTTTACATCCCGTTTTAACGCGGCGTTTTTTACATCCCGCTTTTTCGCGGCATTTTTATGCCCTGTATTCGCGCCCCTTGTTTAAGCGTCGTTTTATCACACGGTTTTTTTACGTTTTACAATTAACGTAAAAAAAGTTGTACGTTTTTACGTTATATAGTTTTTACATAAAAATTTACGTTTTCACTACTAGAAAATGGGACAATTTTCTACAGAAATTTCCTACACAATCTTTTTCATCACAGATTCCAATACTTTTATGACGAATTTCCTACAAAAAAAATTTTCAAGATTTTGTGACAAATTTTCGACCCATCCATGACGAAAAAAAAAAAAAAAAAACCCTAACTAATTGACACTTGCGTCAAAATCCATCAGAAATAATCTACAAAAGGTTAATTATTATTGTTTACCGAATAAATATTTATATAAGCAAAAAAATAAGGGAAAATAATATCATTTCCTACACATTTATGACGAAATATTTATTTTCTAATTAACTTAAACCATCCGTCGGAATTCAGTCACAACTTGTGACACATTTCCGACAAAAAAATAAGAAAACCCCACTTAATTGACAGTTGCGTCATAAATCTGTCACAAACAATCTACAAAAGGTTAATTATTATTGTTTACCGAATAATTATAAATATATGCAAATAAATAAGGAAAAATGATTACATTTTCTACAGAATTCTGACAAAATATTCATTTATTAATTAACATAAATCTTCCATCGGAATTGATTTACAACTTGTGACACATTTGCGACAAATTTCTTTGTATCAAACATAAATATAAGGATATATACTATTATATTTATAAATAATTATAAAATAAACATATTTCCTATACATTTATGACAAGATGCTTATTTTTAAATATAATTGTCACAAAGGTGTTGGAAACAATCCATGTATGAATACAATTTCCTACGCATTTATGACAAAATGCTTAAATCTATTGCAATTTGTGACACATTTATGATGACATTTAAGGATTTGTCACAAACGTGTAAGAAACAACCTATGTATTTATTCTTATTTTAAATATTAAATGTAAGTAACTATGTGTACGTATGCATATGAGTATAATGATGAACACCATAGCTAAAAATAACTATATATATTTTAACCGTATTGGTTTTCAAAAACCCGGACCGGTTCCGAACCGGAATCACATTAATCGCTTAGGTTTGATATCCAAACCACCGGTTCCACTCTCCAGACAAAAAACGGAACCGAAACCGTTTATGCAAAAACTAGTTTGGAAATCGATATGAAGAAACCGGTAAGAAAATCAGTCTGATTATTTGGTTTTATTGATTTAAAAAATCTATAAAAACTGGTTATTTTTTTTATCTAAAATACTTAAAAAAAAACTAGAAAAAATAGTAAAACTCGTATTTAATGTTTTTTAAAACTTTTTTCTGTTGTCAAAAGGGTTAATAAAAGTGCACGTATGCTTTCTTGGTTTTTGTTGATATATATACTACATTTTGTACCAAACAATTAACGGTTCGTCTATATTACAAAATGTTTGCGTTTAATGCGTCTGCAACGCAACACACATCACACACATGCATAATTCAAGCTAACAAAAAAGGCGTTTAAAAAAAGTATTGACTACTGGTTATCTTTACTGTACTCCGTTTATAAGGCTAAAGGGTGTGGGGGTATGGGTTGGGTCATTAACGCCACATAGGATCATGAATTGATTGCTACACCTTTGTTGGTGCATATATCTGTCGACTTCGTCTTGTATCGAGTCGTGTGTCTAGATAGGATAAACCAGAGCTTAGCAGTCAAGAAAATAGAGTTTTAGAGTAAATTGTCCAGTTCAGTTCACATGAACCGGCTGATCCAGTTCACACCAAGTGGCCACTTTGTGTGAAGTGGTGAAGTCCAGTTCATGTGAAGTGGGAATTCTATAAATAGCTGAGTTGTGATTTCATTTGTAACTTTTGCAATTCCGGTAGCGAAGCTCTGCCGAGGTATCTCCAGACCGTGTAAAGCTTTCAAATCAATACAAGAGATAGTTTAACTACTTTCAAGTGCAAATCAAGCTGATTTGAAACCGAAACGTCTGATTCCGCCTCTCGTTTTGGTCTAGAACACTTCTGATCGACTCGTTTAGGTCGTTTCTCGATCCTACACACCTCCTTGCCTCATCCACCATGGTTGGCATGGATTAAACGATGGCAACCATGCACATCCTTTCCTTTTTCAAGATGTCTTTTTTCCTTTTCACAAAAATAAATTAAAATAAGAGAATGGTTTTGGTCATGAACACAGTCTTAAAGTAGTGGTTTTGGATGATGGATTAGAAGTGGGTGACATGGCGCGGATGTGGAGGGTCATGGTGACCATAAGGATCATGACCACACCCTATAACCTAAACGATTGGTTTGGTTACCAATTATTCGTACTGATTAACTATTAGCTAGCTTCAGGTTCTCAATCCAAATCCTTTTTCAATACATGCTTAATTCATAAAAAATATGAAAGTAACAAATCATATATTATTCATAAAAAATAAGAAAGTAACAAATGATATATTAAATTCTCAAAAAAAAACAAATCATATATTATTTATAAAAAAACATAATTTTATATAAAGATAAATGAAGGGCTTGATCTTTTGATTACATTGAGAAAAATCCCCGGATAGTCCCTGTGGTTTCGTCTTTTTTCACCTATAGTCCCCAACTTTCTAAAATTACCTGAATAGTCCCCAAGTTTTCAATTTTCGTTCCCGGATAGTCCCTGGCGTGGATGGAGGTTACTTTTCTCAGTTAAGTTGGTGTAAAATAACTATAATGCCCTTACTATTAAAAAACAACAAATAAAACATTAAAAGAATAAAAAAAATACATGTGGGCCCCACCTACCCACTCCACCCCCAGCCTATGTCTTCTTCCCCATTCACTCCTTAACCTGCAACAAGATAACCGCCACCACCGATCAGAGGCAACCAAAATCAATCTCACCACCTTCCCTCACCATCAGCCACCATTCCACCTTCACTTCCGACACACCTCACCACCCACCTCCGACACACCATTCATCCCCTTTCACCTTCGACAAACCTCACCACCCACCTCTGACGCACCAACCACTTCCAACCACCGCAAACCTCCACCTTTACCATATTCTCAACCCTAACAACAATCCACGACCATCATCATCATCTACCATCATAACCAACCCGCCATTGATGCGTGTGAAGTGTCGTTAGTTTTTAATGTATATGTTAAGCCCTTTTTAACACTTTTTAGCCAAGTTTTAAATTTATAAAACACGATATTTACTAACACTAAACACACATATGGGCAAGTGCACCCATCGTGAGCGTAGTATAGTGTTGGTAAGATACCAAGGTCGTCCAAGGACACAAGAGCTTTTAGTACCGGTTTATCCTCAACGTCTAATCAAATCAAAAAGTTTAGAAAAATGTTTTAAACTAAGAAAAATAAAAATTAACTAAAATGCTGAAAAATAAAAGAAAAAACAGATAGACAAGATGAATCACTTGGTTCCGACTCGTGTATAGTGTAACCTTTGATTATTTCCGCACTTTTGCACTTGTTTAAGAGATTATCTTAGTTATTGTAGTAGGCCCCTCTTTTGGAGGTGACGTTACCCTCAACCCAGTAGTTTGAGTCAGCAAGGATACAATCCTAAAGGGTCGGATTATTGAAAGATGATTAATTAAGTTATTAATGCAAATTATGGTAGGCCCCACTTTTGGAGGTGACGTTACCCTCGACTTAGTAGTCTGAGTCAGCAGGGATACAGTCCTAAATAGCCGGGTTATAGTATTAATAGTAGTTTAACTTATGAGGGGATTAAAGAGTTTGGACCCCCGCCATCCAATACCGTAAAGTATTGAAGGAGGTCCTACTAAATTTGACCCAAGTCCATTGCAGGACCTCTAAACGCTGAACAATGGCAAGACTCTTACCAAACTGTTCCCTTAACCCCCGACCAGGTAGCCAACATACCTCCATATAGACCGTGGAGATATGAATGGTGAAAATATTTTATATTATATAGACAGTAAAATAATGTCAAGACACCACGGACAAACGATAAGGAAGAATCACCTTCAACATAAGAAACTAGTTATTAAAGTCATTAATACAAAACCAAGTAAAAAGTGCGAAAAGATTAGAAATAAAAAGTATTACACTAGACACTTGTCTTCACCAAGTGATGTAAGAGACTTAGGCAAACATGGCCTTGATTGTCAAGAACTCTTACGATTAATCTTGGATCCCGAGACGACTCACACACTCTATGATGGACAATGGATGATGGTGGTGGATGATGGTGTTATGGTGGTGGTGGGTGGTGGGTGAAGTGTGAGAGAGGTGGTGTGCCAAGGGATGGTTTGAGCTTAAGCCAAGCACTCCTATTTATAGGCTGAACAGAAGCTCGGGCACGGCCCCGTGTCCGGTGGGCACGGCCCCGTGTCCACATCCTTCTCTTTCTTCATTTATTGCAGCTTGTCTTTATTAGTTGACCACGTCCCCGTGTCCACTAAGCACGACCCCGTGTGCAGAAGAAACTTTGTACTATGAAGATTTGCCTGGATTGTGCGAATCTTATAGTTGACCACGGCCTCGTGTCCGCTGAACACGGCCCCGTGGTGGGCAATAGAAGCTTCTACCACTTTGTCTTTTCTGCTGACACTTGGGCACGCCCCCGTGCTGGCTGAGCACGAGGCGTGTTCAGTCTTCTGTCTTCTTGTTTTGCTTGGGAAGATGCTGTCGTGGGGTCGGGCATGTCACGTTTGTTCCTTTTCTTGTGTTTATGTTAGATTTTGTTGTCTTTTTGCTTCTTTTATTAATTTGAGCTCATTTAATCCTGAAAATACAAAAGGAAGACAAAAGCACACTTTTTTCAACATTAGTACTAAAAAAGGGTTAGTTTTATGCCACAATTGGTGTAATTTATATGTTGCATTTTGCACAGATCAAATACCCCCACAATTGAATCTTTGCTTGTCCTCAAGCAAAACTCTTTATAATGTGTATTTACACTCCCAAATGGAATGGGTAGAGAAGAAGGTTTTTGGGCTTGTCATAGAGTGTCGGGATTTCCAAGATTCTTTATTTAGTTTATTTTTATTTATTTACAATCCTATTCGTCATGATTTATTTAAAACTTTTCATAAGATAAATTACTTATTAGGGCATAACATGCCTCTTTAAAATTCTATTTATATAAAAGTTCACATACCTCACGGGGATCACTCAACACTCGGCCGAAAACTAATTTTTGTGGATCACTCGAAAGCGGCATGGAGCTTACTCCTACAATATGCTTGCCAATCAATCAATCCTCCTCCTTTTTAACTTATATACCTTTGTAAATATCAAGAGGACTTTTTGGGTGAAGGGTTAGGATTGGGTTAAAGGTAGGTGGTTGGGTTAGTGGTTAGTGGTTAGTAGAAAAAGGGCGAAAAGCGTAACAAGCGTCGGTTTTCGTAAGACTTTTTATTTTTTGTAACTTTTATTTTGATGAAGCTATTATTCAAACAAAGTTATTTTTGATGAACTTGTTTGTTTATTCTCTTTTGCTTCATAATCAAATTTTTTTTTTTTGAAAGGTCATACGAAAAACCGAGCTAGTTACTAAAACAAAGGGTTAAAAATGAAAAAGGTTTTGGTGGGTAAAAGGGTGTTTGGTTTGGGTTATGAAATGAAAAGGTTTAGGCTCAAAGGGGTTAACTAGGGGGATTTTGGGTAGGTGGTAAAAAAAAATAATGGTGTTGAAAGAAAAAAGGTTAGTCCTAATGCCTCCGTCATTTACTTACTTGGGTTTAAGTTGGTAAGGACCGGGAATGTATCGTCATGGCAAGTTCTAGAGTCGTAAGAACCAAGCGGCTATTCACACAAGAAACGAAAAATGAGCATTTAGTTTAAAGATATGTATTTGTATGCTCAATAAAGGCTCAAAACTCACTTTTTGTGGGAATGAGTTTTTTTTATGTGATCAACTATATAAAATCAAATTTTAACTAGATTTGTCATGCCTTTTCATAATTTTCTTATGTTGGTTCTTTTTATCACGACGCTATCGGTTGCAAATTTGTAAAAATATAACCTTTTTAAACTTGTAATTCCCAATTTAAACCAAAACAAGTAAAAAAAAGAATTTTTTTTTTTTTTAAATTGTGGTGATTAGCGGTTCCAATAGAGTTTTGTGTAAGGCTTGTATTTAGGACTTGCAAGATTCAAGGTTTTAGCATCCCCCCACACTTAAATTACACATTGTCCTCAATGTGTCCCAAAAATAAGTTTTTAGGTTGATTGAATGTGTAAAAAGGTGTGAAAAAGCAAAAAATTTGTGTTACAGGGCGCTGAACGTGGCCCCGTGTTGTCCGGGCACGACCCCGTGTTCAAGTGCCAGTAACAATAATTAAACAAAAGAAACAGAAGCCTGGACACGGGGGCGTGTTGGGTTAACACGGCCCGTGTCCAGTTACCTGAACTGGGTCTTTTCTGCAGGCAGTGCAGCACGGGGCCGTGTTGGACGGACACGGCCCGTGCCGAACCTACTGTAAACGAAGAATTTTGTCGGATGGTCCTGTTTTCCTGCATGGGGTGCTGGTTCAAGCTTCCCTTGTATCCTTTGCTATCTCAAGTGTGTTTTATTCCTGAAAATTAAAACTAAACTAGAAAACATAAAAACTAATCTAAATTAAAACTAAGGATAGTTCCGCGGAATGCCTCCGTGGTGCGCCACGTTTATAAGGGTCCTTGGCTAGACCCACCTTATCAGGTGGTTCTGGCTCATCTTCAATTAGGGGGTCGTCATTGCCGAATGGATATTTCATTTATCGCTCAAGGTCGACACTTTTTTTGAATGCCCCTAATTGAATAGGTAGATTGTTGAACTTCCGGTTTTTCAAAGCTTCGTGAGTTTTAACAAAGGGTCGTCCCAACACTAGAGGAGCGTCATCGAGGATGACAAAGTCGGTTGGGATTACCATTTGATTAGTTTGAACCAAGACATCCTCAACTATACCGATTGATTTTATTACTTTCCGATTAGATAGAAAAATGGGTATTTGAAGTGGAGAAAAATCACTAATACTTAATTTTTCGAAAATGTAATTAGGCATTATGTTAACACAAAGATCTTTATCAATTGTGACATTACTAATAAACGAATTTTGAAAGAAACATGGAGCCGGTGTAATGTTAATTTCAAATGGGTCTTCTTTTATTAGCGAGGTTTGATCAATAGTTAACTTAACACTTACTGTCACACCCCCAAAATCCACACGCGGAGTATCACCGCTTGGAGGCGTGACTGACCAGGATCAAGCCACCAATCATATTGAACATAGTAAGTATTAAATATAAAACAATCAAACCAATATGAAAGGTGTTCAAAACATAAGTGTAAATTCAATGTTTAGCGGAAGCATAAATAAACCCAATCATAAGTAGCCATTTCAAATGTTTAAATATTGTTCATAACATCCACAAACTGTGCCCACAACGACCGTGCCTCCCGTGCAAGCTCCATAAGTACCTAAGGTCCTGCAAGGCATGTAACAGAGGATCAACAACTAGTTGAGCGAGTTCACAGTGAGTTTGTTTAGTTATAGTGTTCGTAAAGCAGTTCGTATGTTCATTAGTAATCATGTATCGTATATATCGTATCGCGGCCCTCTAGGCATGTTTGCGAAGTATAGTGGGGATTTCCCATGTTTGCTAGACTAGGTATAGTAGTATCGCGGCCCTTCCTGGCATGTTTGCGAAGATTAGAGTATATAGTTCGCGGCCCTTCTTAGGCATGTGTGCGAAGATTGTCATAATATCGCGGCCGACCCTTGGCGTGTGTGCGAAGATCGTTTAAATTAGTATAACCAGTCTAGTCTGTTCTTATCCATAATCCTTCCTCTACCGGGAATCATATATCTAAGTTCCATAAACTGAACGAATAAATAATCCAACCCATTCCCATCCTGGGAATCCCATGCCTTGGCTGTGTGAACTCACCTTGGTTTGCTCGGCAGATACACAAAAGGGTTTCTTGAACTATGAGTGGTCAACCGCGTCCTAATAGGGTTACCATACAAGTCAGGTTTTGACTCAAGAAATGCACGTATGTTTCACATAAGCTAGCGGATAAAGAACACACACGGATCATGGCAACATACACTAACACGTTCAATAGTTATAACATATTCACGAATTGGGCTCGCACAAGTCCAATCGTCTTGTGCGATCCAATAGATGTTTCCCAAACATACCCGGCCCAACAATCTATCCCAAAAGAATACGGCCCAATAACATAACAGATCAATAAAACATTCTCGGCCCAATTATATAACACATAGGTGACTTGTGCGATCCGAGTAGACTTGTGCGATCTACTTGGGTTGTGCGACTGACTTTGGGCTTGTTCGGCCCAATCAGCATAACAACTAAACAGCTTGTGCGACTGAGAGCTGTTTGTACGATCAGGTCCTCTTGTGCGACCTGATCAGCTTGTGCGAATGGACCTCTTGTACGACCAAGAGGTCTTGTGCGATCAGATTAATATTTCCGAATATCTTGCCATTCGGTTACAACCATTTATCCACTTCCAAAATTACAAGAATCAATCAACAGTTTCTATTTACCAATCAATCAAATTAACAGTTTCTCTTTTAATTATTAGATCAAACAAAGGTATTTGCTATTAAATTATGAACCCTAAATAATACCTCCTCATCTACAACTAATTGACATCAAGATCTTTATTTCAACAAACAATCACCTTAGGTAAAACATACCAATCATTCACAGCCGATTAATCATATATCCGATTTCTAAATCATCAACAACCTCATGTGATTAACAACTTTAAATCGATTTACAACAATATACATGTGAGCCGATTAACAAACATTCGGTTCTAGTTCATCATGTAATCAATTCAAAAACAAACTATGATAACCGATTATCATCATCACACACATCCTATTCATAAGAACATTATCATGTAGTACATCATTGTTCATCATGCATGCAACCCTAATCGTTTAGCCAACATAGATTCATAACAACATTAATCAACACATATCATGAAACACTAACCGAATTAGAGATGATTGAAGGTTAAAACGAATGATGGAACTTCAAGTGAGAGGCTCCTTGTTGCCGTCGAGTTCCAAGAAAAACGAGAGAGAGAGAGAGGGCTTCTAGGGTTTGTAAACTTGTGTGTGTTTTTGGTAAAGTGTAGAATAGTTACACACCCTAATGTTATGCGTGTGAGATGTGTGGGCCGAACCCATACATGGGCTGCCCTTATGGTCCGATTACAAGAGATACGGCCCCAAGTGGGCTTGTGCGATCGTGTGTGTGTGTTGTGTGTTTGGCTCGTTCATATACATACATACATACAACCCAACATATATTCACATAACATGCATTTATTCAATTAGAGTAACTCACGTAACGTTACAAGATAGGTCTAAAGTACGAGTTGTCACATTATCCCCAACTAAAAAGAAATTTCGTCCCGAAATTTGGCATGCAGTTACCGAGGAAGCTAATGGTGTGACGTTGTTTACCTGCATTGTATCGCGGCTCCCCTGAGCATGTTTGCGAAGATTACTGGTTTTCTTGGGATGTCACATTATCCCCCCGTTGATTTGGAATTTCGTCCCGAAATTCTGCATTGGTAGCTTCAGCCTCAGTAGTAGTTGCATTGGTTCCGAATAACTGGGGATATTTTAGTTCCATTTGATCTTCACGCTCCCAGGTGAACTCTGGGCCGCGTCGGGAGTTCCAACGAACTCGTACAAGAGGGATTCTCGTGTTCTTGAGGACCTTAACATCCCGGTCCGTGATTTCAACAGGTTCCTCGACGAAGTGCAACCGCTCGTCGATAGTGAGTTCCTTCAAGGGAACTACGTGGGTCTCATCTGACGTACATTTCTTCAAATTCGACACGTGAAAGACGTTGTGAACTGCACTGAGTTCAGGTGGTAAGTTCAATCTGTAGGCCACTTTGCCTATTTTCTCTATAACTTCGAAAGGTCCAACATATCGTGGATTTAGTTTGCCGCGTTTGCCAAAACGAACCACACCCTTCCAGGGTGAAACTTTAAGTAGCGCTCGATCCCCAACTTGGAATTCGAGTAGTTTCCTGTCTAAATCAGCGTATGCTTTCTGACGGTCGCGTGCTGCCGCCATGCGTTGTCGTATTTGTGCAATCTTTTCAGTGGTATCAACTACCATTTCTGGACCTGTGATTTGACTTTCTCCCACCTCTGCCCAACAGAGAGGTGACCGGCATTTACGCCCGTACAATGCCTCGAATGGTGCAGCCTTAATGCTCGTGTGGTAGCTGTTATTGTATGAGAATTCCACAAGTGGCAGATGTTTTTCCCAACCGTTGCCAAAATCAATTACACATGCCCTAAGCATGTCTTCGAGGGTCTGGATGGTACGTTCCGACTGCCCATCCGTTTGCGGGTGATAAGCTGTGCTCATGTCTAACCTTGAGCCAAAGGACTTGTGCATTGCTTGCCATAGTTCTGATGTAAAACGTGCATCTCGATCCGAGATGATAGAGGTGGGCACCCCGTGCCTCGAAAAAACTTCCTTGAGGTACACTTCTGCTAGGGTGGAGAACTTATCTGTTTCTTTGATAGCCAGGAAGTGAGCAGACTTTGTGAGTCGATCCACGATCACCCAAATAGTATCATTTCCGCGCTGAGATCTAGGTAGGCCAGTAACAAAATCCATGGAAATTTGCTCCCATTTCCATTGTGGTATCTCAGGTTGTTGGAGTGGTCCTGACGGTTTCTGATATTCTGCCTTGACTCTCGCACAAGTCAAGCATTTGCTAACGTATGTGGCTATGTGGGCCTTCATGCTAGGCCACCAGTATGTAGTCTTAATATCGTGGTACATTTTGTCCGAACCTGGATGTACCGAATAGCGAGACTTATGAGCTTCATCCATCACTAGCTCACGTAAATTACCATAAAGTGGAACCCAAATGCGTCCTGTGACGTAGTAAGCACCATCTTCCTTCTGTTCTAAACGTTGTCTTGAGCCACGTAGGGCTTCAGCCCTGACATTTTCTGGTTTCAATGCTTCTACCTGAGCATCTCGTATCTGGGAAGGAAGGCTAGACTGTATGGTGAGTTGTAAAGCTCGCACGCGCTTAGGCGCAGTGTCTTTTCGACTGAGAGCGTCAGCCACAACATTGGCTTTGCCTGGGTGGTACCTGATTGAGCATTCGTAGTCGTTTAGCAGTTCGACCCATCGTCGCTGTCGCATATTCAGTTCTTTCTGTTTGAATATGTGCTCGAGACTTCTGTGATCAGTGTAGATAGCACACTTGGTGCCATACAAGTAGTGTCGCCATATCTTAAGTGCAAAAACAACCGCTCCCAGCTCTAGATCGTGTGTAGTGTAGTTCTTCTCATGAACCTTGAGTTGGCGTGAAGCGTATGCTATAACTTTATCCCGCTGCATCAAAACACAACCGAGACCCTGAATAGATGCGTCGCAGTAGACCACGAAGTCGTCTGTGCCCTCTGGCAATGAAAGGATAGGTGCACTACAGAGTCTATCCTTTAAGTGCTGAAACGCTAACTCCTGTGCGTCTCCCCAACGATAAACCACGCCCTTCTGCGTTAGTGAAGTAAGAGGCTGAGCAACCTTAGAAAAATCCTTGATAAATCTCCTGTAGTAACCCGCCAATCCCAAGAATTGGCGAATTTCCGTTGGCGTTCGAGGTGCAGGCCAGCTCTTGATTGACTCCACCTTGGATGGATCAACGTGAATCCCATCCTTGTTCACTACGTGGCCCAAGAAATGGACTTCGCGAAGCCAGAAGTCACATTTTGAAAACTTGGCGTACAACTGTTCCTTTCGAAGGAGTTCCAAAATAAGCCGTAAGTGTTGCTCATGCTCCTCCTGACTTTTCGAATAAATCAGGATGTCGTCGATGAAAACAATGACGAACTTGTCGAGGTAGGGTTTGCACACCCTGTTCATAAGATCCATAAATACGGCAGGCGCGTTCGTTAGCCCAAATGGCATGACCATAAACTCGTAGTGGCCGTAGCGTGTTCTGAACGCTGTTTTGGAGACGTCCTCATCCCGGACTCTCAGCTGGTGATATCCTGACCTTAAGTCTATTTTGGAGTAGTAGCTCGACCCTTGCAGCTGATCGAATAAATCATCTATGCGCGGAAGAGGATAACGATTCTTGATCGTCACCTTGTTGAGTTCGCGGTAGTCTATACACATCCTGAACGTACCGTCTTTCTTCTTTACGAATAACACTGGAGCTCCCCAGGGCGAAGAGCTAGGACGTATAAAACCCTTTTCCAAGAGTTCTTGTAGCTGCTTTGACAGTTCTTCTAATTCAGTTGGAGCTAAGCGATAAGGTGCTCGAGCTATAGGTGCTGCTCCTGGAGCTTGTTACTATGAGTTACCAAAGGTTCTTAGCCTGCACGAGGAATGCGGATGATCTTTTCTTTGCAAAGAGTCTCTGCTCGATGTTGAGGTAGCCAGTCCATACCAATATCGATGTCGAAACCATCACAACGTTGGGGTCATTCCTAGTATCACCCTGACCAATCACGAACACTCGACCCCTGGCTCCATTGCCGTCGTTATTACCCCCATTGTTGCCTCCATTATTGTTCCTGTTTCCTTGGTTGTGGTTCTAGCTCTGGTTCTGGTTCACCCGTAGGTAGTGTCTCTTGAAGAGACCTTCAGCCCCACTCTGATAACATCCCTCGTTACCCTGCTGTTGCTGCTGATTCTGAAGATCTGTTGTCTGTTGTTGTTGGTCCTGGCTTGCAGGACGTGAGTTTCTACCATCTTTGGTTCCATGACCAAGCTTGTTACATCATTGGCAATGATTTCGGTTGCACTGCCCACTGCGGTGCAAGTTACATCGTTTGCACTTAGGGTGGTTTCCCCTGTATCCACCCTGCCCTTGACTACTACTAGGCTGCTGTCCAGGACTTGGTTGTCATTGATCTTTCGCTGCTGCGCCTGGGACAGACTCGTAGTCGAACCCTTGCTAGAGGTTCCATCCCACTTTCATCCGTTGTTACTGAGGGTAGCAGAAGTAGTTGAAGTAGTAGTGGTAGTAGTATCGCTGATACGTTGAGGCAGCTTGTCCTGTCCTACTGCCTGGTCTGTGAGACGATGAGCAAGATGAGTAACATCTTGAATAGTAGCAAGTTTAGCCGTCTTCACATGGTTTTGAATTCCTGGTACTAAGCCTTTGAGGTACAGCTCAAAGCTCTTTATGGGAGGATCCACCATAGTTGGACACAAAATTGTCAGTTTGTTGGATCGTTACCGTGCACGCTTCTATCTCTGACCCCGTCGTCTTCATGTTAAAGGACTCCACTTCCAACTTGTGGATGGCATCATAACTACTGTATTCACGTTTGATAGGTTCCTTATAATCATTCCATGGGGTGGCATTAGCAGCCGCCAGCTCCAACATCGTAATCTTGCGCGTTCCACCAAGTTTGCGCAGTGCCTTCGAGAATATCAGTGGCATATTTCACCTTACGAGCCTCAGGTCATTCGCACATTTGAAGGCCGATTCGAGTTCCTCGAACTAATGGAGGAGTCCAACAGCTCCTTCAGTGTCGCTGAAAGTAGTAGGACGACAGTCCATAAAAGTCGTGTATGTGCACACAGGTGGCTGAGCGTGTTGACTTGTCGTGTGCGTTAGAGTAACATACTTAAGCACGAGTGTTGGTTTACGAGATTAGGATCTAAAGATCCTAGAGTAAGTGATGATGGCAGGTTACACCTCCTGCCTGGGCAGCTGCGAGTGCTGCAGTAACTTGTTCAGTGATCGAAGCCGCCAACTGGGCTTGAGTTAGGTTAACGCGTCCACACATGATCTTGACATCAGGGAGAACATGTGGGTGAGAGGTTCGCGAATAGTGCGAAGAGAGTGAGCACACAAGTATTCTCGAGCAATAACATATAATAGGTTCTGTAATCTGAGCATACCACGAGCAAAGTTCTATGTAGTTCTAGCAAGTAGGTAATGTAACATGAATAGTAATACCTATGATGTTGAGCCTTGCACGTGGAGCGAAGCGTCGTTGTGGATCGTTGAGAGCACTGTTCTGGTTATAGTCTGGTTTTAATAAAAACGTTTTCCCCTTATTAAAACCGAGTTCTCTATAACCAATGGCTCTGATACCAATCTGTCACACCCCCAAAATCCACACGCGGAGTATCACCGCTTGGAGGCGTGACTGACCAGGATCAAGCCACCAATCATATTGAACATAGTAAGTATTAAATATAAAACAATCAAACCAATATGAAAGGTGTTCAAAACATAAGTGTAAATTCAATGTTTAGCGGAAGCATAAATAAACCCAATCATAAGTAGCCATTTCAAATGTTTAAATATTGTTCATAACATCCACAAACTGTGCCCACAACGACCGTGCCTCCCGTGCAAGCTCCATAAGTACCTAAGGTCCTGCAAGGCATGTAACAGAGGATCAACAACTAGTTGAGCGAGTTCACAGTGAGTTTGTTTAGTTATAGTGTTCGTAAAGCAGTTCGTATGTTCATTAGTAATCATGTATCGTATATATCGTATCGCGGCCCTCTAGGCATGTTTGCGAAGTATAGTGGGGATTTCCCATGTTTGCTAGACTAGGTATAGTAGTATCGCGGCCCTTCCTGGCATGTTTGCGAAGATTAGAGTATATAGTTCGCGGCCCTTCTTAGGCATGTGTGCGAAGATTGTCATAATATCGCGGCCGACCCTTGGCGTGTGTGCGAAGATCGTTTAAATTAGTATAACCAGTCTAGTCTGTTCTTATCCATAATCCTTCCTCTACCGGGAATCATATATCTAAGTTCCATAAACTGAACGAATAAATAATCCAACCCATTCCCATCCTGGGAATCCCATGCCTTGGCTGTGTGAACTCACCTTGGTTTGCTCGGCAGATACACAAAAGGGTTTCTTGAACTATGAGTGGTCAACCGCGTCCTAATAGGGTTACCATACAAGTCAGGTTTTGACTCAAGAAATGCACGTATGTTTCACATAAGCTAGCGGATAAAGAACACACACGGATCATGGCAACATACACTAACACGTTCAATAGTTATAACATATTCACGAATTGGGCTCGCACAAGTCCAATCGTCTTGTGCGATCCAATAGATGTTTCCCAAACATACCCGGCCCAACAATCTATCCCAAAAGAATACGGCCCAATAACATAACAGATCAATAAAACATTCTCGGCCCAATTATATAACACATAGGTGACTTGTGCGATCCGAGTAGACTTGTGCGATCTACTTGGGTTGTGCGACTGACTTTGGGCTTGTTCGGCCCAATCAGCATAACAACTAAACAGCTTGTGCGACTGAGAGCTGTTTGTACGATCAGGTCCTCTTGTGCGACCTGATCAGCTTGTGCGAATGGACCTCTTGTACGACCAAGAGGTCTTGTGCGATCAGATTAATATTTCCGAATATCTTGCCATTCGGTTACAACCATTTATCCACTTCCAAAATTACAAGAATCAATCAACAGTTTCTATTTACCAATCAATCAAATTAACAGTTTCTCTTTTAATTATTAGATCAAACAAAGGTATTTGCTATTAAATTATGAACCCTAAATAATACCTCCTCATCTACAACTAATTGACATCAAGATCTTTATTTCAACAAACAATCACCTTAGGTAAAACATACCAATCATTCACAGCCGATTAATCATATATCCGATTTCTAAATCATCAACAACCTCATGTGATTAACAACTTTAAATCGATTTACAACAATATACATGTGAGCCGATTAACAAACATTCGGTTCTAGTTCATCATGTAATCAATTCAAAAACAAACTATGATAACCGATTATCATCATCACACACATCCTATTCATAAGAACATTATCATGTAGTACATCATTGTTCATCATGCATGCAACCCTAATCGTTTAGCCAACATAGATTCATAACAACATTAATCAACACATATCATGAAACACTAACCGAATTAGAGATGATTGAAGGTTAAAACGAATGATGGAACTTCAAGTGAGAGGCTCCTTGTTGCCGTCGAGTTCCAAGAAAAACGAGAGAGAGAGAGAGGGCTTCTAGGGTTTGTAAACTTGTGTGTGTTTTTGGTAAAGTGTAGAATAGTTACACACCCTAATGTTATGCGTGTGAGATGTGTGGGCCGAACCCATACATGGGCTGCCCTTATGGTCCGATTACAAGAGATACGGCCCCAAGTGGGCTTGTGCGATCGTGTGTGTGTGTTGTGTGTTTGGCTCGTTCATATACATACATACATACAACCCAACATATATTCACATAACATGCATTTATTCAATTAGAGTAACTCACGTAACGTTACAAGATAGGTCTAAAGTACGAGTTGTCACACTTACCGTTTCGTCAATTTTAGTGTTAGTGTTTAACTCTTTTAAAAACTTAGCATGAGTGGGAACTAAACAATGATTTTCAAAAGAAGGTGACAAGAGATTAATTTCCTCAAAATTAGACTCTTCTTGAATTTTAAGGTTGTCGGACTCACCTTTTTCGTTGTTTAACTCATGTGTCGGTTTTTCACTTATTTGTTCTTCCATTTTTTAACTTTCGGTTATCTTTTCTTTATTTAATTCTTCTCTTGCGCGGGACTCGTCTTCCCTTGCGCGAGATTCTTTTATATAGCGATCCATAACTCTAAGGTGTTCTAATATCCTATCGGTCACTTCGGTTGTAGAAAAAGGATCGGGATTTTCAAAGCTTGAATCCGGTTGTTTGATCCTTTGTTCCTCATAATACCCATATGAAGTAGATAGTTCACACCATTGTTCTTCATTGTAAGCATATGATGGATAAGGGTCATAATTTTGTTCTTCATAATACTCATATGAGGTGGGTTGTTCATGCCATGGTTCCTCATAATAAGCATACGAAGGTGGTGGCTCATATCTTGGTTCCTCAAAGTACGAGTAAGAAGGCTCATACCTTGGTTCATCAAAATATGAGTATGAGGGAGGAGGTTCATACCTTTGGTCTTCATAGGATGTGTATGAAGTTGATGGCTCATACCTGGGCTCCTCATAATAGGTGTATAAATTGGATGGTTGATATGAGTGATTATATTGAACCGAGTGCGGATTTCTACAATTAGTGCAATAGTTACTCCTATAATCATCCTCCTCATAGGTGTAGTTGTAACCTCCTGAGTATTGATCCATGAGAATCACTCAGCAGACCACAACCAAGTCTCGAGATCAGAAAATAAAAATAAAAACGGAAACAGAGGCTGGACACGGCCCCGTGTTCAGTGGACACGGCCCCGTGTTCAGTGGACACGGCCCCGTGTACAGAATCTGTATCTGGGCGTTTTAATTTAATTTACTGATTTCGATGAGCACGGGGCGTGTTCAGTGAGCACGGCCCGTGTTCAAGCTACTGTTACTGGGTGTTTTTATGAAAATGTGCAGCACGGCCCCGTGTTTAGTGAGCACGGCCCGTGTTCAGCTTACTGTAAATGCAAAACTAAACTAAAATGCAGAAAAATATGCGCGCGTTTTAAAAAGGTTTTGAAAAACTGATTAGGCCGTCGATTTTAAGCTTTCTTAAAATCCTTGTGTCCCCGGAAACGGCGCCAAAAACTTGATGCGTGTGAAGTGTCGTTAGTTTTTAATGTATATGTTAAGCCCCTTTTAACACTTTTTAGCCAAGTTTTAAATTTGTAAAAACACGATATTTACTAACACTAAACACACATATGGGCAAGTGCACCCATCGTGAGCGTAGTATAGTGTTGGTAAGATACCGAGGTCGTCCAAGGACACAAGAGCTTTTAGTACCGGTTTATCCTCAACGTCTAATCAAATCAAAAAGTTTAGAAAAATGTTTTAAACTAAGAAAAATAAAAATTAACTAAAATGCTGAAAAATAAAAGAAAAAACAGATAGACAAGATGAATCACTTGGTTCCGACTCGTGTATAGTGTAACCTTTGATTATTTCCGCACTTTTGCACTTGTTTAAGAGATTATCTTAGTTATTGTAGTAGGCCCCTCTTTTGGAGGTGACGTTACCCTCAACCCAGTATTTTGAGTCAGCAAGGATACAATCCTAAAGGGTCGGATTATTAAAAGATAATTAAATAAGTTATTAATGCAAATTATTGTAGGCCCCTCTTTTGGAGGTGACGTTACCCTCGACTAATTAGTCTGAGTCAGCAGGGATACAGTCCTAAATAGCCGGGTTATAGTATTAATAGTAGTTTAACTTATGAGGGGATCAAAGAGTTTGGACCCCGCCATCCAATACCGTTAAGTATTGAAGGAGGTCCTACTAAATTTGACCCAGGTCCATTGCAGGACCTCTAAACGCTGAACAATGGCAAGACTCTTACCAAACCGTTCCCTTAACCCCCGACCAGGTAGCCAACATACCTCCATATAGACCGTGGAGATATGAATGGTGAAAATCTTTTATTTTATATAGACAGTAAAATAATGTCAAGACACCACGGACAAACGGTAAGGAAGAATCACCTTCAACATAAGAAACTAGTTATTAAAGTCATTAATACAAAACCAAGTAAAAAGTGCGAAAAGATTAGAAATAAAAAGTATTACACTAGACACTTGTCTTCACCAAGTGATGTAAGAGACTTAGGCAAACATGGCCTTGATTGTTAAGAACTCTTACGATCAATCTTGGATCCCGAGACGACTCACACACTCTATGATGGACAATGGATGATGGTGTTATGGTGGTGGTGGGTGGTGGGTGAAGTGTGAGAGAGGTGGTGTGCCAAGGGATGGTTTGAGCTTAAGCCAAGCACTCCTATTTATAGGCTGAACAGAAGCTCGGGCACGGCCCCGTGTCCGGTGGGCATGGCCCCGTGTCCACATGCTTCTCTTTCTTCATTTACTGCAGCTTGTCTTTATTAGTTGACCACGTCCCCGTGTCCGCTGAGCACGACCCCGTGTGCAGAAGAATCTTTGTACTATAAAGATTTGCCTGGATTGTGCGAATCTTATAGTTGACCACGGCCCCGTGTCCGCTGAACACGGCCCCGTGGTAGGCAATAGAAGCTTCTACCACTTTGTCTTTTCTGCTGACACTTGGGCACGCCCCCGTGCTGGCTGAGCACGGGGCGTGTTCAGTCTTCTGTCTTCTTGTTTTGCTTGGGAAGATGCTGTTGTGGGGTCGGGCATGTCACATTTGTTCCTTTTCTTATGTTTATGTTAGATTTTGCTGTCTTTTTGCTTCTTTTGTTAATTTGAGCTCATTTAATCCTGAAAATACAAAAGGAAGACAAAAGCACACTTTTTCCAACATTAGTACTAAGAAAGGGTTAGTTTTATGCCACAATTGATGTAATTTATATGTTGCTTTTTGCACGCATCACCATCAACACCGACCCGACACCATCACTGTTACAATTTGAGCAAATCGAACCAAACGGCATTAACCCCTAATTGCACCAGCAAACCACCACATCAAACCCCTAATTGCACCTGCAAACCACCGTAACAATCGCACAGCCGATCTGAACACCCTAATTGCAGCAATTATGCGTAGGATTTTACAAAAGATTGGTGAGTTGGTGAGTGGGGCAGTGAATGGTGAGTTGGTGAGTTGTGTAGTAGCAGTTGCACCTGTGGTGGTTGATGTGGGTGCGTCTGTTAGAGCCAAGACTCCTGGTTCCGTTAGGCGAAGGTCTTTTAAGAGAACAAAACCAGATGTGGCTGCCTTCACAGGTGCGTATCTAATATCTTCTAGAAAATTGATAAATTTCTCTTGGGAGGGACAACTCTAGCTGGGTTTGTCAAAATCTCAAATACCATCCACCTGTCAGATCCATAAATAACCAAATATAGTCAATTTTTAGTGTGCAATTTTAAACATAAGCTTACCTTTCATCTATATGCACATTCACTCAGATTAAGTGGTGGTTGATTGGCTGAAGAGGCGAAGATTGGAGGCGGTAGGCGGTGGTGGTGGTGGTTCTCCGGTGGAGGGTAGTGGTGGGTGTAGTTGATGTTGGTGGGTATAGTGAACGAGAGAGAGAGAGAGAGAGAGAGAAAGGAGGAATAGGTTATAATAAACCATATGGGCCCCACCTGGATTAATATATTAATTATTTTATTTTAATGACTTAATAGTTATTCTTTTAATGTTTTATTTTTTGTTTTAATAGTAAGGGCATTATAGTCATTTTACACCAACTTAACTGAGAAAAGTAACCTCCATCCACGCGAGAGACTATCCGGGAACGAAAATTGAAAACTTGGGGACTATTCAGGTAATTTTAGAAAGTTTGGGACTATAGGTGAAAAAAGGCAAAACCACAGGGACTATCCGGGCATTTTTCTCGATTACATTTTTAGTAAAATATAAGAAGAGGAAAATGGGTTCTTTTATTTTCACGTGCACATCACATATTAGCCAATAAGAAGGTTCAACATACACCACATGGATTAACATCCTACGGTTGTCTACAATCCAATCCTACGGCTTAAACACACTCACCAAAAGAACAAAACATAAAGCCACAATTATTATATACACACAAAAAAACCCACACAACACTTGGTTCCTAGAGAGAGAAAATGCCAGGAAGAGAAAAAGAAGGAAAAGGATTGGGAAAATGAGGAGTAAAATGACACCGTAAGGTTCTTCGGGAAGACATTCAGGGAATTACGAAGCCGGCAATTCGTTGATTAGCACGACGTGGTGGCCCTGAAGCGTATTAGCGGTCTGATTTATGAAGAGACACGTGGCGTGTCGAAGATATTCTTAGAGAATGTGATAAGAGACGTGGTTACCTACACGGAGCATGCGAGGAGGAAGACCGTTACTGCCATCGATGTTGTTTATGCATTGAAGAGGCAGGGGCATACGCTTTATGGTTTTGGTGGTTAGGGTTTGGAATAGTTGGTATTTGGTTAGGTTGTGTAGAGGTTTGTTAGTGGTGGTTATGTAATTGAAGTTTGTTTGGGAATCAAGTGATTTTGAATTGATTTTTCTTTAGTTTGGTTTTATTATTGATTTGAACTTCTGTTGATGTTCATATTTTTTATTAACTTCTGTTTATGTTCATAAAAAACTTCTGTTGATGTTCATATTTTTTTAATAATTTCTGTTGATGTTCATAGAAAGCTTTTGTCACACAGTTAAAAAATAGTAGACCTTTTTTCTTTATTTTGTTAGAAATTTGTTACAAAATATATTCAGTTTCCTCGAAAAAATCGTTACAGACAATACTCAGTTTTCTCATAAATTTGTAACAACACTTCTTATTTATTTGTCGGAATCGTGTCACAAAAAATACTCAGTTTTCTCGGAAAATTGTAACAATTCTTATTTGTTTGTCAGAATTTGGTCACAAAAATACTCAGTTTTACAAAATTATATGATTTTTACTTTTAATTTTTATTTTTTGTGTCTGAAATTCGTAACAACACTTTTAATTTATTTGTCAGAAATGGGTCACAAATAATTTTGTATTAAAATTTGTTATTTTTTTTTTGGTCGGAAATATGTAGCTAAAAAAATAAATCCTAAAAGATAATAATTAAATATATTCTAGGAGATTTGTAACAATTTGCGACGTAATAGTTTTGTAGGAAATGTGTAGGAAGTTGGGTAGGAAATGCGTTAAAAACAAGTTTCCTACGAGGTGTTTTCCTACATTAGGTGTTTGTCATAAATGCGTAGAAAAGCCAGTTTTATGACGCATTTCCTACGAAAACTAGTGTAAGAAATTTTAGATTTTCTAGTAGTGTTTACGTTTTACGTTAAACTTTTTACGTTTTACGTTAAACTTTTTACGTTTTACATTTTACGTTAAACTTTTTACGTTTTACGTTAACTTTTTACGTTTTACATTAAACTTTTTACGTTTTACGTTTTAGGTTAAACTTTTTACGTTAATCTTTTTACGTTAAACTTTTTATGTTTTACGTTTTATGTTAAACTATTTATGTTTTACGTTTTTATGGAAAACGGACAGAGTTTCCTCTATTTTTGGAATAAGCCGACTACTCAAGTTGTCGTTATCTTTTCAAAACTCAACAATATAAACACAGTATATAAAATTTCTATCAAAATGTCAAACGTAACAAGTCACTAAAGTAACGGTTCGAGCTCGGTGCGCGTTAACTAAATAAAATCTAAACTAACGTAATAATAACTCGCTACCGAACCGCAAGACGCGAACCGAGACCGAGCCGATGCTTGACCCGAACAACTCTGAATCTGACCCGATTTGACTGAGCCGCCGACTTGAAGCTTCCGAACCGGGTTGAACCAAACCCACACCCACTGACCCGAAACTCGACCCACGGCTGACGCGAACAAAAACTCGAACCATACTTGAGTTTGGCCCAAAACCTGATGACCCGCAACCTAAAATCTGACAGAGACTCCCGCTTAGAACCCGAAAGACCCGAACTGAAATCACGAAACAAAACTCGAACCAAAACAAACCTGACTGACATAAAACACCACCATCATCATTGTTCACAACGGGACTTCATCACCATCCATAATCATCATCGACGATGCCGCCGGCCGGCCGCACCCCCGCCACCGGCGGCTCTGTTTCTGTCACCGGATGAGCTTCTGGACGCTTTCGAGGCCGGCAGCGGCTTCTTGAACGGCGTTTGTTTCGGTGGTTCGGAAACCGGTTATGAGATTTACGGCCATGGTGGTTGGTTATGGTTACTGGTTAGAGTTGGACCATGACAATATTGGTGCATTGGGTTTGTTTGTTTGTTTGTTTGGTGATAAGAAGTGGTCAAAGTGAGGGGATTAGAGTGGTAAATAAGGGAATGTGAGATGTGGGTGATACGCATGTTAGTTTTATTTTTCTGCTTGGTCAAAAGTAGGGGACTGGCATTTTATAATTAAATGTGGAGAGAGGAGGGATTGACATTTTATAACTGGTGTAATTAATTGTAGAGAGAGAAGGGATTTGACATTTGGGATAAATAACCAAACTAACCTTTTGGTTGACAGAATATGATTGGTGGAGAGTGGTTCTTATGGTTCTTACAACTGCAAGTAGTTTTCACTTTAGCGGCTCTATGTATATATATATATATATATATATATATATATATATATAAAGTAAATTACAAAAATCGTCCTTTATGTTGACACATGATTGCAAACTATGTCCTTTGCCTTCAATAATTACAAAAAACGCACTCTACGTTTACAAACTCATGCACATTATGTCCTTTGGCCCTAACCCAATTATTTTTCATGGTTAAATCTGATTAAGTGAACCCCACATAAGGGTATTTTTGTCATTTACCCAAAATACTAAAATAAATAAATCAGATCTTCTCATTCTCTTTCTTAACACTCTCTCTCCCTCTCTCTAACTTTCACACCAACCAAGAATCATCTTCAATCATCATTGAGATGTTGAATTGTTGAAGAAACAAATAGTGAAAACCCAACGCAAGTATCCTAATAATCATCTTTAGTTTGTTCCTTAACAATTTTAGAGAAATTGATGGGGTTGGAATTTAGGATTGTTCAAAGACCGGTTCAAAACATAAAAAAATAAAAGAAAAGCACATTTTCACCACCACAACTTACCACCATCGCCTGCCATTAGCACCACCTGTCAACAACAATCGCTGCCACCATAACTACCACCACCTGCCGCCGACCACAACCATCTCCTTCTCATCCAGATCACCGGAACCACCACCCCTTCCCTTCCCTTCCAACACCCATTCGAAACCATAACCATCCGCCACCCGCACCTTGAAACCTTAGCGCCGTTGGGTGGCGAACCACCACCTATAACCATCGTTTGATTTGACATCATCGTGATAGACACATATTCTATTTCTCTGGTTTCTAAGTGTGGAGGAGGTGTTGCGATTGTGGTGGTTTGAGGATTTTTAGGGGTTTTAGGTCGTGTAGAGTGGATGGTGTGGTGGAAGTTTCTGGCGGTGGTTGGTAGGTGGTGGTGGCAGGTTGTGGTGGTGGTGGTCGATGGTGGAGGTTGAAAGAGATGATGGTGTTGTTTTGGTGGATGGTTGTAAGAGAGAGATATTGTTTGTGTTCTAGATAGAGATATTATCTTTTTCAATTTATACTTTTTTATGTTTATTAATTTGAGTAAATAGGGTAAAATGAACAGAATACCCTCATGTGAGGTCTATTTGGTCAAATTTAACGTTAAAAAAAACATAAGGTACTTTTTTTTGTAATTTACTCTCTCTCTCTTTCTCTCTCTCGCTGTGTGTGTGTGTGTATATATATATATATAGAGAAGCGCTAAAATGGAAACCACCTCCAGTTATAAGAACCGAGAGAACCACTTTTCAACCGTTAGATATTCAAGATCAATGGATGAGATTAAAAGTAATTAAAAAGTATTATAAAATATTTTTTGTCTTATTATGTCTTTAATATTTTAATCCAAAATGTTAGTTTAGTAAATTTACTCAATTTTGTCTTTTTGTCTTTATTGTTTTTTATTACTATTTTTGTATTATTATATTAGTCTTTATTTTTTAAAGAATTTTTTTTTATTAAAAGTTTCTAATTTTCAGATTTTTTTTACAGATTTTTTAATATTTTTACATTTTAATGTTTTTAAGTTTTACGTTTTACGTTAAACTTTTTACGTTTTACGTTAAAATTTTTACGTTTTACGTCAAACTTTTTACGTTTTACGTTTTACGTGGAACTTTTTACGTTTTACGTACAACTTTATACGTTTTACGTTTTTGCGTTTTTATGTTTTACGTTTTTATGTTAAACGTTTTACGTTAAACTTTTTTACGTTTTACGTTAAAAAGTTTACGGTTTAACTTTTTTTTTACAAAAACCTTTTTACGCAAAACGAACGCCCCCAGAAATCGCAAACTCGGTATGTGTCTCAAATAGATTGTTATCATCATCGACTGGGGGAAAATAAAAAACCAACAACATCAAAACAATGTGTATCTCGAAAAAAACGGGGTTTAGCTAAGATTTCCCAATAATCAAAAGGCTGCAAAGTGGGGTTGCAGGTTCAAAAACCTACCCTCCACCATCCTTGCCGCGTCATCGTCATCAAAATCAACGTTTTTTTTTTTGCATCATCGCCGCCTATTCCAACATATCAAAACCCACAGAATCAAAGGATACAAAATGCATCATTCAAACAACCTGCATCATTCAAATCTGAAAACTATCAAAAATGCACCACTGTTCAGAAATGCATCATTCAACATATAAAAATGCATCATTCAACATATAAAAAATGCATCACAGTTCAGAAACCCCAAAATCAGAAAACTATCACTGTTCAAATCAGAAAACTCCAAATCAAAAACCCCAAATCAGAAAACTATCACTGTTCAAAAACCCCAAAAACCCCAAATCAGAAAACTATCACTGGTCTAAGGGAAAGAAAAGAGGAGTGTGGGTTTACCGGCGAGATACCACCACCGCCACCACCGAATCCGTCAATCCTCACCACCACCGTCGCCGTAAAAAAACCACCACCACCACCACCGTCTCCGTTGCCGTCATAACCCACCACGACAATCGCCGTCGAAACCCACCACCACCGTCACCGTCAAAACATGGAGAAAAACAGAGTGGTGGTGTAGAATCACCGTCGAAACCCACCATTTAGCTCCGTTGAATCACCGTCAATGTCACACCCGATATTTCCACGTATTACCTGTGGGCCCGGTGGGGAGTATCGTGACGTAGTTGATATCATCATGGTCAAATATTCACAGTTTAATGCACAGCGGAAGTCTTGAAAGTAAAATATTAATACAAACCGAAACACAAAGTATAATGAAATATTATACAAGCGGTTGTAAGTGGATCCATAGGCGGATCTAAAACATAAAGTAAAATACAATTAACTGATTCTTTTGAAAAGTGTTTATAAAATTGGTTTGGATGCACAAGGCAGAAAAATCTTTTATAACTTGGGACAATTATTTAAAATAATCTTGTATACAGATTTATATGTTTGTCGTACGTTCAGGGCCCGGTTAGAAGAGCCGAGACAAGAAGTTTAATAGATATACCACTAGTATAAGCCCACAAGAAGTTTCCTCACGAGTGAGATACTGTTTTACATACGCAACTGTCAAGTGTATGCCTACACCTCGTGCTTAAGTCGTGGCCATTTCAAATGAATGAGCCGATGATATCCAGGATATGGTCATATTAACCCCCAAAGGCTTTGTATCAAACAAAATAGATTAAAACGGGTTATCTTAATGATTTAACCACTAATCGATTAAATATTCAATCCCGACCAAGCGGTAATAATTTACCGTATCCCAAGCCCGTATAAGGGAAAATAAGTTAAAAGTATTTACCTGAGTTAAATATAATTTACTAGGCTCCTAATCTGGAACGAAGGTTTTAATAACCTATTAGATTCCTAACGGGTCTTAATTAAGTTATAACTTAGACCGGTTAGTTTTTAAGAAAGGTTTACGGTTCAAAACGTCAGATTAAGCGAAGACCGGATTAGAAAGTGATTTAGACCTAACAAGTATGAAGACTTGTATAAAATGGGTAAACTAAATACATTTTGGATTTTGAAGTAAAATTGATAACGTTTGACCCGTTTCGGCTAATTTATGCAAACTAGTTACATAAGCCGTACCGAACGCGTATATGCATAACGGGTAACCCAATGATTCATGTACCAGTTCCATAAGTTATTATGCTTAAATTATGTTTTGATATCAGTAGGATATCTTTCATTATGCCCGAAACAAATTTAAAACCACTTTAAGCCCCGTAAGGGTATTTTGGTCATTTTAAAGTTTATAAAAGAGGTTAAATAGCAAAATGAGGTTCTGGTCTAAAATAATCAGTATATTTATTTTATCAAGTCAAATCATTAAGATATCGCACATATGTGAGGTTTATCTTTTATGGCAAACTATGCACCGTAGGGGCATTTTGGTCATTTCACATATGCTTTTAAGGTCAAATTTGGAAGTCTGAGTTCAAGACTTATACTTACTGTTAAAGTATAAAAATTTATTCATAAAATCAGTAGGTAACAAGTCTTAGGCGTTAAATATGGTTTTAAACCATACTATGCTCCCAATTAGCGTAAAAGTCGGTATTTGACGAAATTTAAGATGTTTATAAAATTTTGATGTTTTGATCAGTCCTTAATGTTCAAAATATTTTATTTAACATATGATATCAGTAGGAAAAGGTTTGGTATTAAAATCACATGTTAAACTCATTTTATTAACAAAAAGGGTATTATCGTCAATTACCGAATTCATGCTAGAACTCCATGTTATGGCCAGTATAAAATTTGACAAAAATTTCCAAAAACCCCTAAATGTTATATCATAATAGTGGGAAGCAAGTTTGGTGCCAAGAATTGGGTTTAAATATGATTTATGCTAAAAAAGCCATTTAATTAACACAAAGTCTTGTTATACGATATCTTGCATAACTCTTATTTGAAACCAGAAACGGATGTCAAATTTTTAGGATATACTTATAAATTAGTAATAAAGATTTTTGTTCTCTCACATTTTCAAAAATTTCGTTTTTATAACATAAGGGCATAATGGTCAACTTTAAAGCATTTAACGGAAACATGCAATGAACTAGGATTTCTATGGAACCATGTTGTATAACCTCATAGGGTTATACTTACATTTAATAAGGTCACAAAGGAATCCTAAGGCATAACTAAACTAAGCTAATTCAGGTCAGAACTGAAAGTCAAAGCAAAAGTCTACCTTTGCGACTTTCGGTTGCGAACCGAGCCTAATACTCAGAATTGTCGGGTTGAAAATGCCTAAACATGTTCTTATATTATTTACCAAGTTATTTAAGTGATAAAATGTATTTTATAGCTTCTACATTATCAGTTATAATTTATTTTGTAAAAACTGACTCGTTTGACTTTTCTGTTAAGTAGTTTGACTCGACAATTGACCAAGTAAATGTGATAATTAGGCGGTGCCCTTTTAAGGGTTTAACACCTACATAATTACCAACACATAACCACTTTGAATTCGAATAATGGCTGGACCGTTAGTGATTAATCACAAAGTCAAAGCGTGATTACGATATCTTTGACTTTCGGTCATTATACTAATGAAAACTTAACTATGGATGCTAAGAACACTTACAATTGTCCTTAGCACAAAAAGTCATCTAGAGAAAGCTTCCTAGATGACCAGGATGCTCCAAAGATCAAGTGTGAATGAAAATTTGAAGTGTGCAAGTGAAGAACTCAACCCAAGCTCCTTTATATATGGAATTTGAAGGCCCTTGAGATGATTCCAGCTGGTTAGGGAGTTAATCTGATGATCACAGGTGTCCCTATGGAAGTAAAAACCATTTACTAGCCCCTGGTATCATTCAGAACTCATGCAAAGGCGGTGGACAGGCTGCAACATGCAGGTGTCCAGTTTTTGGTCGCTGGTAGCTCAGTCGCGGCCCGCGAAGACTCCAGCGGTGGCCTTCGCGCCCCGCGAGGACCCGTTAATCCGGTAAAAAGTTTGAAAATTTTGCATTTTTAGTCCCTGGTCCATTTTAAGTTTAATTAACTTTCATTTATTGCACTTGTGACCCCCATAGTTAACTTTTAAGAGTTTTAGGTCCTAAACCAAACATCGTTAAGCTCTCGGTTAGTTACGAGATCACCCGAAATGTACTTATTTGCATCGGAACTTCACGTATTCAATATCCGTCGTTCTTGAGAGTAAATAAATATTACAAAGTCTCGGGATCGTTTAAAAGGTCACTCTGAGGTAAAAATTTAACCTGTTGACACATTTAACCCCTATGCTTTGTAAATTCTAAATTTTAAGCACAAACGGCTTTCCACGTTTGGTAATTTATTCATGAAAGAATACGAACATCGTGTGAGGTCATTCAGAGGCACAAGTTTGGCATGTTGACACTTTTGGTCCTTCCACATACATCTTTACATTGTTTGACAACTTTAGTCCCTCAAGGTATCCTTTTAACATTATCTGGTTTTATGACACGTGTCATCATTGTATTGGACACGTTTTTGTGAGGTGTTACATCCTCACCCCCTTAAAAGAAATCCCGACCTCGAGATTTACTGAAATAAATGAGGGTATTTCTGCTTCATTGTGGACTCAACCTCCCACGTGTATACTGGGCCTCTACGGGCATCCCATTTTACCTTTATGATCGACACGTTCTTTCTTCAAAGCTTCATAACCTGTCGATCTTCGATAGACAAAGGTTTTTAAACGAACTTCAAGCTCTCGTCAATCTGCATGTCCATATGCGACATTGCTAGCGATTCATCGGCTAGACATTTCTTTAGATTGCAGATGTGAAATACATTATGTATTCCACTAAGTTCTTCAGGTAGATTCAGCTTGTAAGCTATAGTTCCGACACATTCGATGATCTCGAATGGTCCTATGTACCTTGGGCTTAGCTTGCCCTTTTTGCCAAAACGCATCATCCCTTTCCAGGGAGACACCTTGAGTAGTACTTTGTCACCAACTTCAAACTTTAGAGGTTTGCGCCTCTTATCTGCATAGCTTTTCTGCCTATCCCTGGCAGCTTTCAGAAGATCACGGATCTGAACAATCTTGTCTGTCATCTCTAGGACTATATCAGGTCCTGATAGTTGGGTTTCTCGAACCTTCGCCCAACAAACTGGCGTTCTGCACTTTCTTCCATATAAGGCCTCAAAAGGCGCAGCTTGAATGCTCGAATGATAGTTATTATTATATGAAAATTCAATCAAAGGAAGATGGTCATTCCAACTTCCACCCAAGTAGATAACACAAGCCCTGAGCATGTCCTCAAGCGTTTGAATCGTACGCTCGCTTTGCCCATCCGTCTGAGGATGATAAGTAGTACTGAAATTTAGTCGAGTGCCTAAAGATTGCTGAAAGCTTTTCCAAAAATGAGATGTGTATCTTGTATCCCTATCAGAGATAATAGATACTGGCACACCGTGGAGGGATACTATCTCATCAACATACAACTGAGCTAGCTTATCGGAGCTGTGCGTTTCTTTATTAGGGAAGAAGTGAGCTGACTTGGGCAGCCTGTCTACTATAACCCAAATCGTATCATTCCCGTGTTTCGACTTTGGTAACTTGGTGATGAAGTCCATAGTTACCATTTCCCACTTCCAAGTGGGAAGTTCAGGCTGTTGTAGTAAGCCTGACGGCTTTTGATGCTCGGCTTTAACATGTGCGCACGTCAGACATTTAGCCACATAAGTGGCTATAGATTTCTTCAAACCTATCCACCAATAATTTGCCTTTAGATCGTGGTACATCTTATCACTGCCTGGATGGACTGAATATTTTGAACTATGAACTTCTTGAAGGATCACATCTCTAAGTCCTCCATGGATCAGAACCCGGATCCGACCATTTAATCGAAGGATTCCATCCTTGCCATATGACAGTTGATCAGCAGTTACGCCTAACTTCTCATTTGGAAAGTTAGTTTCCAATATGGCTTCCTTCTGAGCAGCTAACAAATTTTCATTCAAGATGTTCTTTAGTTCGATGCTTTTAGCGTTGATCCTTATTGGTTTTACCCTTTCCTTCCTGCTCAAGGCATCAGCGACCACATTTGCCTTTCCAGGATGGTAGCGTATCTCACAATCATAGTCTTTTAATGTTTCCATCCAATGACGCTGCCTCATGTGAAGGTCTTTCTGGTTAAACAAGTGTTGAAGGCTTTTGTGAACTGAATAAATTATACACTTGGTTCCGTATAAATAATGCCTCCAAAGCTTTAGTGCAAATACAACGGCACCTAATTCCAAATCATGGGTGGTGTAGTTCTTTTCGTGCACCTTTAGTTGACGCGAGGAATAGGCAATGACCTTGCCTCTCTGCATGAGCACACAACCCATACCGTTGTGTGATGCGTCGCAGTACACAACAAACTCTTCAATCCCTCCTGGTAATGTCAACACGGGAGCATTGCTTAATTTCTGCTTAAGAATCTCGAAAGATTCTTGTTGCTTGGGTCCCCAGTCAAATTTTATATTCTTGCGAGTTAATGAGGTTAAGGGTGCTGCAATCCTGGAAAAGTTTTCAATGAAACGTCTGTAGTAACCTGCTAGACCCAAGAAGCTACGAATCTCTATAGGTGTTTTTGGTGCTTGTCAATTCATAATCGGTTCAATCTTAGCGGGATCCACCTGGATACCATGCTCACTCACTACATGTCCAAGAAACTGGACTTCACGAAGCCAGAATTCACATTTAGAGAATTTTGCGTAGAGCTTCTCCTGTTGCAGAAGTCTGAGAATACACCTGAGATGTTTTTCATGATCAGCTTGGGTCTTAGAATAAATAAGTATGTCATCGATAGACACAATGACAAACTTGTCTAGATACTGCTTGCAAACGCGATTCATGAGATCCATGAATGCTGCAGGTGCATTAGTGAGCCCGAAAGGCATCACTAAGAACTCATAGTGGCCATATCGTGTTCTGAATGCAGTCTTGTGCACATCTTCGGTTCTGACCTTCAACTGATGAGACCCTGACCTTAGGTCGATCATGGAGAAGTAACTTGCTCCTTGAAGTTGATCGAACAAATCGTCGATCCTGGGCAATGGGTATTGGTTTTTGATTGTAACTTTGTTCAGCTCGCGATAATCAATGCATAGATGCATTGAGTCATCTTTCTTCTTCCCAAATAGGATGGGTGCTCCCCAATGAGATGAACTTGGTCGAATAAAACCCTTCTCTAGTAAATCATCCAAATGTTTTCTTAATTCTTTCATCTCGGTCGGTGCCAGACGATAAGGAGCTCGTGAGACTGGTGCTGCTCTTGGAATGATATCAATTCTGAATTCCACTTGTCTGTCGGGAGGTAAACCAGGTAATTCTTTAGGAAAAACATCCGAATATTCAGAAATAACAGGAATATTTTCAATCTTGGGTTTTGGTTCATCTAAAGTCACCTGTGCCATGTAGATGACACAACCTTTCTTCAAACACTTTGATGCTTTAAGCATAGATACTTGTTTGGGCAAACCATACTGCGTATCTCCTTGAATAGTAAGTGGCTCACCATAAGGGGTCTTAATGACAACTTGCTTCTTATCGCATACAATTTGGGCTTGGTTAGAAGATAACCAATCCATACCTATCACTATATCAAATCCTGCCAATTTCAACGGAAGCAAAGACAGTGGAAAAGAGTGATTCCCAATGGATATGAAACATCCATCTAATATTGTTGAAGCAATCTCTATGGTATCATCGGCCAATTCTACTTCATATTTTATGCTTAGAGTCTTAACAGGCAGATTTAATAATTTACAAAATTTATTGTCTACAAAACACTTATCTGCACCAGAATCGAACAAAACTCTAGCATATACATCATTGATAAGGAAAGTACCTGTTATAGCATTATCGTTCTGTACTGTCTCCTGAGCATTCATCTGGAAGACTCGAGCATTAGTCTTCTTGCCTCTTCAGGCTTCCTTGCAAATTTGGGGCAGTTGGTCTTGATATGCCCCTTCTCATTGCAACCATATCCCGCTCTGCACATCGTTAGATGTGCCATGGCCACTACTTCGTTTCTTCACAATATCCCGCTCTGCACATCCACTAATATCAACCACAGTATCCATCTCATCAAGCCATGTCATACAGTCAATGGCACCCTTTTCTCTGGTAAAATCCCTTGGCTTGCAAGAAATGAAGTATTTGTAAGAGCAAGTCTTGACACGTGGTTCTTGATTTAACACAATTTGGTTGGATGGGAGACTCTTCTGAGTCGACGAGTGACGGGAATTATCCTTATTTGACTCATGTGTTTTTGAAGGGGTCTTACTATATAACAACCCTCCTGAATATTTTTCTGACACCCGAATATATTTTAAAATACCCCAATATGTCCTAAAATACACCCCATATGCAAAAACAGACCCCGAATACCTTGAATATTATTAAAAATAATTAAAAATCAATTTTTTGGGTTTAGGCGGGCCGCGTAAGCCACCCCTCAACCCTTACGCGGGCCGCGAGCGATCGAGAACGCAGTGACACCCGGTGATGACACGTGTCATCATCGTGGCAAGGCTAGTTGATGACCCGGATTAGCTACGCCGTTGGCCCTCTTTGACGCGGGCCGCGAGAGCCCAAAATCAGGCCCTATATAAGAGGGCTTTGGGCCTTCAGTTTACGTCGCTCAAATTTCAACTTTCTCTCTCAATTTCTTAATAGTAGAAGTTATACTCGGGTATAATATCCCCCTAATTAACGAAGTTCTGCTCCGTTGTAAGTATCATAACCCCTGGATAGGTATTAGATACTCTGCCCGATTGATCTAGGGTTTCGTAACGGTTGTCGTGGTTCTGCCCGATGTAGTCGTTGGAATGCCGTCTCGGGGAGGGTATTACTAATGTTAAACTGGGTTATTGTACTAACACGTGTGCATTTGTGTAAATTATAGATTGTCACCAGGAAACCCTAAAGGATAATCTAAGACAGTAATGTGAGTAATGTCCTTTTTGTAAATTATTTTTACAAAACCTCACTTAATTAATTATATATTACTCAGTTATTGAGTATTTGTAAGAATACAATTAGCGTTGGTATGTTGGGGTTTTGTATACAAAGTTATGTTACTGCCTTGCGAGGGGTAACATTTCCACAAGTCAGGTCTGACAGTACCATGGGTGTTAATTGATATAACTTGGAAACAAATGTAATTGCGAGATCGCCCTCAATACTGTACAATGGTTTTTTTATTTAAACTTGATTGAACTGGGATTCACTCACCAGTATTTCCCACTGACAAAAAGTTTTTAAACGCGTTTCAGGTAACAAAATGTGAAAGCCAAATAGAAGCCAGCTGGACAGCACTGAAGGCTTGGAAAAGTGGCAATAAAGTTACCTAAAAATAAATAGATGTTTTATTAAATAAAATAGGGTTTTATCCCTATGAAAATGTATGTACTTAAACTTGGGATTTTTCCCATATGGTTAATATATTAAACGTGTGGTATTTTACTCTGATAAAATATTTCCTAACTATGATCCTGATGTAAATTCCGCTGCCAAAATTGACTAAACACGCGATACCACCAAAACTGGCTCGCGGCCACCCGTTCCCAAGGAAATAGGGATCGGGGGTTGCGACAGAAGGTGGTATCAGAGCTAAGCCACTGATTCAGCCACATAAGCATTCTGCTGACATCAAAATTCAATCTGTTAGGAAATAAATTACGAAAATACGTGTATACTTGTATTTTATTGTTATGTTTTATTTGACTATTTGTTAGTTCGCAGTATGAGCGACCAAGGACCATCTGACGCGTACCGTCAATTGTCTGGTTCGCCTAGAAGCGAAGGTGCCTCTTCTCAGCCTGCCCTCTCGGGGTACTCTGCTGATACGGAAGAAGGAATATTCGTATTTAAGGCTCAATCTGAAGAGCCATTTCCTCAGAAAAAGAGGGGATGGTTCAGTAGGGGAGCACATGAGCGTAGAAAACGTATGAAAAAGTTACAAGACCGGAGAGCACTAGCAGCAGCCAAAAGAGAGACAGATACCCATGCCCAGGACATGATTAATAGGAGATTAGCTAGTTTCCATATCTTAGCAACCACTTCAGCTGACCCTAATCTGGAACAAATAGTAGCACCCCAACCACAACCACAATCACAATTTCCTGACCAACCAATGGAAATAGAAAACCCTGAAAATCAAGTAGAAATGCATCATTCCAATCCGGAGGAAATACCTAGGGTACCAGCACCAAATCCCTTAGACCCAAATTATAACCCGTGGTGGGATGATGTTCGGGACTATGTGCAACGCTACCCGATACAGGAAGACATGCCCATGCCAAACTTAGGAGCCTACCCAGGTTTGGATCCTCTAGATCCCTATTACGATAACGATGTATACATTAGGGAGATTTTAGAGAATCCTTACCAATTCCAAGCACCTACACCTCCATACCAGGAACCCGCACCCCAGATTTCAAACCCAGTCCTATAACCTGCACCCCTAATGAGTGCAGAAAACGTACAAGAACTTAGGACATTTGGTGAGGAAATTTTAGAGAATAGTGAAAGGATGAGACATGTGGGAGAGATACTCGTCTGGAAGTATAACGAGCGCAATATGGATTTCTGGATGAATCCATATCCATGAATGTGATGGTGGAAACGGTAATAATAATAATAATATATGTGTGTATGAAAAAAAAACTACGGATGCCTACTATTAGTAGTGTAATTTTTATTTCAGTCGGTATTGTAATTTCAATTTCAGTACTGGTGTGTAATAGATGCATATTATATGAATAGAGTAAAGTAGCAATGATCGACGCTTTTGACCAAAATGCGTGTCATGTGATTGGCTATATTAAATATTATTTCGTGATATTAATATGTGGTGACTGTTTAAAATTCAGATGGCCGACGAAGGAAATTAAGAAAATCTGAATAACGATAACCAGAGTAACAATAACAATGGAAACCAAGTGGATAATAGTGAACTCCAACATATAGTGGCACAAGGAATCATAGATGCAATGCCATTTATTATCCAAACTGTTAAAGAAGCTGATAATAAAAGTAGACACGATAGCAAGCGACCCTCGGAACCTGCAAACAGCGTGAAGAATGGCCCGGTACTTCAAGTGCCCATTTCCAAAAGAAGAAGAACTGTGTCTTACGGTTGTTCTTACAAAGAATTCTGGTCCTGTAAACCAATCGAATTCTCGGGCAATGAAGAACCCATTGCAGCTTTACGCTGGATAGAAAAGACTAAGGCTGTTATGAAAATAAGCAAATGTGTGGAAGAGGACAAGATAATGTTTACCTCCAACTTGTTTAAGAATTCAGCCTTAGAATGGTGGAATACTATCCTCCAGTCTAGAGGAAGTGATAGGGTTTATAACATGGAATGGGAAGAAATTAAAAATATGGTAGAAAGGAAATTCTGCCCTCCTAATGAAAAGGAACAGATAGCAGACAAATTCCTAAACCTTAGGATGAATGGAGTGGATAGTAAGGGGTACACAAAGTTATTCTTTGAATATGCTAGAATAGTACCTACCCTTGCATCACCAGAGCCGGTATTAATCTCCCGTTACATCTGGGGATTAATTGGAGAGATTAGGCATGTAGTCAAGGCAGCTAGACCTCAAACCATAGAAGAAACTGTAGAATTAACAAATACCTTGACTGATGAATTAGTACGTACAAAAGAAGAAGACCAGAGGAAAAACCTATCACAGAGGCTTACCCAGGAATTCCGCTATGGTAATTCCATCTGTAGGAATATAGGCTCTACCTCTGCACCTTACTGTAAAACTTGCAAGAAGAAGCATTCAGGAAAATGCTCCACTCACTGCAATTTCTGTAAGTTACCAGGACACAAGGAAAAAGATTGCAAAAGGAAATCTTGTAATGGGTTGTGCTTCAACTGTGGAGAAAAAGGTCATATCAAGCCAAATTGTCCAAAATTGGCTCCAGCTTCGAACAACAAGAACACTAAAAATACTAAAGCATTTGTTCTAACAACAGATGAAGCCAAGATGATTCCGGACGTGATAGCCGGTACGTTTTTAGTTAACGATATTTTTGCTAAAGTATTATTTGACTCTGGTGCATACCAAAGCTTTATTAATACTTCATTTTGCAAACTTCTTAATCAATCATTAACTAAACTTCCACAAGAATGTCTAGTAGAAACAGCGAATGGAGAAACTGTTAGGATTTCTAAAATCTTGCAGGGAGCAAGAATAGAAATTTTAAATCAAAAGTTTACTGCAGATATTTACCCAATGAATCTGGCAGGATTCGATGTTGTTTTAGGAATGGATTAGTTAATAGCCAATAAAGCCAGTATATTATGTGATCAAAAGTCAATTCAAGTAAATTCACCAAAGGATGAAAAGATCACAATTAAAGGAGATAAACCATCTAGATCCACAAAATTCATCTCTGTGATGAAAACTGCAAGCTATATAAGAAAAGGATCATTAGTGTATTTGATTTTCTATAATCACTAACACTAAAGGAAAAGAATTAAAAGATATCCCCGTAGTATCTCAGTTTTCAGATATATTCCTAGAAGAATTACCAGGACTACCGTCGGACAGAGAAGTTGAATTCAGAATTCACCTGCTACCAGGAACGGCACCGATTGCCAAAGCAACTTACCGTTTGGCACCCGTAGAAATGCTGGAACTGAAAAAATAGTTAGACGAATTGCTGGAAAAAGGATTCATACAGCCAAGCTCGTCGCCATGGGGAGCACTGATTTTATTCGTTAAAAAGAAAGACAGATAAATGCGAATGTGCATTGATTACCGTGAATTGAACAAAGTCACGATTAAGAATCGGTATCCATTACCAAGAATCGATGATCTGTTTGATCCATTGCAAGGAGCTCGATTTTTCTCTAAAATCGATTTAAGGTCAGGATTTCATAAATTAAAGGTAAAGGAAGAGGATATTCCTAAAATCGCCTTCAGAACGAGGTATGGCCATTATGAATTTACTGTCATGCCATTTGGTTTAACCAATGCCCCAGCTGCATTTATGGACATGATGAACCGAATATGTAAGACATATTGGATAAATTCATAATTGTCTTTATAGATGATATTCTCATTTACTCTAAGAGTAAAGAGGAACATGCAAGGCATTTACACGCACTTTTAAGTTTACTAAGAAAAGAAAAGTTGTACGCTAAATTTTCAAAGTGCGAGTTTTGGTTAGAACGGGTACAGTTTCTCAGACACTTAATTAATCATGAAGGAATTCATGTGGATCCAACAAAAATCAAGGCAATTACCAAATGGAAAATCCCTGAATCACCAACCGAGGTTAGAAGTTTCTTAGGATTGGCCAGTTATTACCGAAGATTTATTCGAGATTTTTCTAGAATAGTCATTCCCTTAACTAAGTTAACCTGTAAATCCATTAAGTTTGAATGGGGAACAAAACAAGAAGAAGCCTTTAGAATTCTTAAGCAAAGATTAACCAACGCACCTATACTAGCATTACCAGCAGGAACTGAAAATTTTGTAATTTATTGTGACGCTTCTAAATTAGGTTATGGATTTGTGTTAATGCAACGTCAAAATGTTATAGCTTACGCCTCTAGACAACTTAAGAATCATGAAGAAAATTATTTAACTCATGATCTTGAATTAGGAGAAATAATTTTTGCTTTGAAAATTTGGAGACATTACCTTTATGGTAGCAAGTTTACCATATTTACTGATCATAAGAGTTTAAGGTATGTTTTTTGGGCCAAAAGAATTAAATATGAGACAAAGACGCTGGATGGAAATGCTTAGTGATTATGATTGTGATATCCAGTATCATGCAGGAAAAGCAAATATAGTGGCAGATGCTTCAAGTAGAAAGTATCACGAAAAGCCAAAAAGGGTACGTTCTCTTAAATTAAATCTACAAGTAGATTTAAATGAACAAATTAAAAAGGCACAAGAATCAGTAATCAAAGATGATACTAAAAAACTAAAAGGTATGATTAAGGAATTAGAACAAGGAACAGATGGAATTTGGAGATTCCATGAAAAGAGAATGTGGATACCTAAATTAGGAAACCTACGCCACCGTATATTAGAAGAAGCCCATAAATTTAAGTATACAATGCATCCTGGAAGCGATAAGATGTACCAGGATTTAAGAAAAAATTTCTGGTGGATAGGAATGGAAAAGGACATAGCAACCTATGCTTCTAAATGTTTAACTTGCTCACAAGTTAAAGCTGAACATCAAAAACCCTCAAGTTTGTTACAACAATTAGAAATGCCAGTGTGGAAATAGGAATTGATAACAATTGATTTTGTTACTAAATTACCCAAAACAAAGAAAGGTAATGGTACAATCTGGGTGATTGTAGATAGGCTAACTAAGTCAGCTCATTTCCTACCAATGAAGGAAACTTTTAGTATGGAACAGCTAGCTAAATTGTATGTAAATGAAATTGTTTCTTTACATGGAATTCCTTTATCAATTGTTTCTGATAGGGATAGCCGTTTTACCTCTCATTTTTGGAAAAGTTTCCAAAAAGCCATGGAAACCAAGTTAAATCTAAGCACAACTTATCATCCTCAAACGGACGGACAAAGCGAAAGGATAATTCAGACAATGGAAGACATGCTTAGAGCTTGTGTAATTGATTTCGGAGGTAATTGGGACCATCACTTACCATTGATAGAATTTTCTTATAATAATAGTTACCATACAAGTATCAATGCTGCACTATTCGAAGCACTTTATGGACGAAAGTGTCGAACCCCATTCTATTGGGAAGAAATTGGGGAAAAGCAACTATCTGGACCTGAGATAGTGTAGGAGACGACCGACAAAATCATTCAAGTCAAGGAACGACTGAAAGCAGCACGTGATCGATAGAAAAGCTATGCGGACAATAGGCGGAAACCATTGGAATTTCAAGTAGGCGACCAAGTATTGTTAAAACTCTCTCCTTGGAAAGGAGTGGTAAGATTCATAAAAAAGGGGAAAGTTAAGTCCCAGGTACATTGGACCTTTTAAGATTATTAGAAGAATAGGACCTGTAGCCTATCAGCTACAACTGCCAGAGGAAATGGCAGGAATACATGATGTATTTTATGTATCTAATCTCAAGAAATGCCTAGCCGATGAATCACTTGTAGTACCTCTTAAGGATATAGAGGTAAATGAGCAACTCAAGTTTGTAGAAAGGCCTCTACAGATTGAAGACAGGAAAGTCAAGAACCTCAAGCACAAGAGGTTAATTCTGGTCAAAGTGAAATAGGACTCCAAAAGAGGACCAAAGTACACATGGGAGCTTGAATCAGAAATGCAAAGGAAATACCCACACCTGTTCCAGTAGACCTCGAGGACGAGCTCTAAAACAAGGTGGGGAGGATATAACAACCCTCCCGAATATTTTTCTGACACCCTAATATATTTTCAAATACCCCAATATGTCCTAAAATAAACCCCATACGCGAAAACGGACCCCGAATACCTTGAATATTATTAAAAATAATTAAAAATCAATTTTTGGGGTTTAGGCGGGCCGCGTAAGCCACCCCTCAACCCTTACGCGGGTCGCGCGCGATCGAGAACGCAGTGACACCCGGTGATGACACATGTCATCATCGTGGCAAGGCTAGTTGACGACCCGGATCAGCTATGCCGTTGACCCCCTTTGACGCGGGCCACGTAGCCTCTCGGCTACACCTTACGCGGGCCGCGTAAAGCCCAAAATCAGGCCCTATATAAGAGGGCTTCGGGCCTTCAGTTTACGTCGCTCAAATTTCAACTTTCTCTCTCAATTTCTTAAGAGTAGAAGTTATACTCGGGTATAATATCCCCCTAATTAACGAAGTTCTGCTCCGTTGTAAGTATCATAACCCCTGGATACGTATTAGATACTCTGCCCGATTGATCTAGGGTTCCGTAACGGCTGTCGTGGTTCTGCCCGACGTAGTCGTTGGAATGCCGTCTCGGGGATGGTATTACTAATGTTAAAATGGGTTATTATACTAACACGTGTGCATTTGTGTAAATTATAGATTGTCACCAGGAAACCCTAAAGGATAATCTAAGACAACAATGTGAGTAATCTCCTTTTTGTAAATTGTTTTTACAAAACCTCACTTAATTAATTATATATTAAGCAGTTATTGAATATTTCTAAGAATACAATTAGCGTTGGTATATTGGGGTTTTATATACAAAGTTATGTTACTGCCTTGCGAGGGGTAACATTTCCACAAGTCAGGTCTGACAGTACCATGGGTGTTAATTGATATAACTTGGAAACAAATGTAATTGCGAGATCGCCCTCAATACTGTACAATGGTTTTTTTATTTAAACTTGATTGAACTGGGATTCACTAACCAGTATTTCCCACTGACAAAATGTTTTTAAACGCATTTCAGGTAACAAAATGTGAAAGCCAAATAGAAGCCAGCTGGACAGCACTGAAGGCTTGGAAAAGTGGCAATAAAGTTAACTAAAAATAAATTAATGTTTTATTAAATAAAATAGGGTTTTATCCCTATGAAAATGTATGTACTTAAACTTGGGATTTTTCCCATATGGTTAATATATTAAAAGTGTGGTATTTTACTCTGATAAAATATTTCCTAACTACGATCCTGGTGTAAATTTCGCTGCCAAAATTGACTAAACACGCGATACCACCAAAACTGGCTCGCGGCCGCCCGTTCCCGAGGAAATAGGGATCGGCGGTTGCGAAATACTATGAGCCACAGATAGAGTCTTTGAGCGAGTATTACTTGGTTCCTTGAATTGTCGGTCAATGGCTCTAGTGACAGCAATGTCTATCATTGCTTGTAGATCTGCACCCGTTACATTCATTCGGGTGTTATCATTTCTCTCCCTTGGATGACTGTTAACCTCTTCTGATTCAGACATGCTGAAGCTTGACTTCTATAAGACAGTTGACAATAATTTGTTCTGGCGTTTATTATGGAATCATCATTTTCGATGATTCATTAACCATGTTAAATATGAAACATATTTGGTTAACTTGATAATCAAATTGTATTTTAAACTTTTCGTCATAATTAATCCCAGTTATAAATTATTAAGGATATTATGATGGCACAAAAGGCCTAGTCACAAGGACAGTTTTGAATTTATAAGCCATGATCTTATAGGATCGAGGCATTAAGGGTTGAATATAGTTCATCCTTTTTCTTGACAGGGAGTCATAAGCTACAACTGTCATTTGTTTTTTTTTTTTTGGGACAAAAATATGGCCCGTCGGCACTTCACCACAAATGGATGTTTAATATGTGATCATCTTAATTGATGATTTGAACCCATGATTTCTAGATCATTAGGCTAGATAAGGAATTTGGAAGAATCCAATATAGAGATGACATGTGTGACTTTATCAATTCACATTTGCCAGGAGTGCTAACACGTTTTTAGATGTTAACAGGGATTTAAATCTTAAAAAGGTTTTACCATCATGGCCATGTCTAAAATGACATATAGGCTAGGTTATACCTTTAAGATTTTCTTTTAATATTTAATGGCAGATCAATTGTAAATTGAAAGGATATTTTGATTTACGATATATGTATATGTTTATGTTAAATGCCAAATGTAACTTCAAAAAGGAAAATCCTCATAAATAAAATCCTACGAATAAAAATAATGCCCTAAACGGGTCTTTAAAGAAATAACATTGTCCACCCAGGGACTAAAATAAGAAAGACAAGTCACAGGGACCAAAAACATAATTGAAACGTCCACGCAGGGACTTAATTTAAAAATAAAATAACAAAACAATAAATAAGGGTTTCTAATAATCCTTCTTATTCTTCTTCTTTCCCTTAATGAGGTTTGCCAACCCCTTCAGAAAACCACGGTGACTCCTACGCTCTTCTTCCACCCTTTGTTCCACCTCGTGCAACCTCTGGAGGATTTCTTGCTGCTGCGGTGATTGAATTTGTGGTGGTTGCGGCAGCTACTGTTGCTGAGGTTGTGGAGGTGGTGGGTATTGATACCCATATGTGGGGTACCCAGTTGGGTACGTAGCTGGATAGGGTCCAGGGTAGAGAGCATTGTAGTTTGCCGCTTCAATGTACGGGTCAACGGCAGGGGCATTGCTGTAGTTGTAACCCGAATAAGCTTGTTGCTCAAATAGGTTGTACCCAGCTGCACTTGGGTAAGATGGAATTGGGTTTTCATAACCCATGTGTGGTGCAGGTGCGACTAGTGCATAGTCGACTTTAGAAACTACATTTGAAGGCCCGCCTATTTGCGGGTCTTCATAAAGCGGCGGGTAGTTGCTGTTGCTGGAGTGTTGGGGGTGCTGAAATGGAAACCCCAACGCACAGACATCCGTGCACCTCTTCTTCGCCTCGGTGGTTCTGGAGGCAGTTGCTGCTCTAGCGCTGGCGGTGGCGGCAGCGTGACCGCCTGAAAATGCGGGTCCTCAGAAGGGACCTGTTGATATGGTGGTGAGTTATGGTGAGGGGGAGTATACTCCCACTTATATGTAGCCCACGTTTCAGCAAAAATGTTTGTGCCCCTGTAAGCCGAACTATGAAAGGATGATCCGCTAGAAATCTCAATGGGATGCGTCAGCGTCCCAGATGGTGGCATCTCTGGATCTGGATCATCGTCCATCTCCATGTCCTGCATTTCAGGATAATGATCAGCTGGTCCCAAAGGGTTTTGACCCTCTGGTTCTTCTATCTGGTTCATCAGGTTGAAACTGCTCTGAAAATAAGGTGTTAGGTTCTGGAAATGGTGTGAACCCGATCTTTGTAGAGGAATGTAAGAGTGGTGAGAGTCGTTGGGCTCGTCCTTCTGCTGCGGCCCAAAGGAATGGTGATAGGATGGTGAGGAACTGAGCCAGACAGAGCGTCTCGCAGGCTCGAGGTATGTCCTCCAATCTTCATGAGGACTTGATCCGAATGAAGCAGATGGTGTACGCCGGTGTGATGGCCCAGCTTCGTGGTCGTTCCTGGCAACAATATTAGCTTTTCCTCGTCCTCCTCGGCCTCTCACTCTCGGTGGCATGTTTGCTTGTGATCCTGTCAAAACAAAAGAAACAACAAAAAGATAAAAACCAATTAAGATTAGGATTAATCCTAGGTCCTTTGCCTAGACTCAGAAGTCAGAGAACGTGCAACTGTGTCATTGAGATTAAACATAAAAGGTTAGTGTTTAATTCACTCAATGTTGGCTCTGATACCAACCTGTCACACCCGATATTTCCACGTATTACCGGTGGGCCTGGTGGGGAGGATCGTGATGTAGTTGGTATCATCATTGTAAAATAATCACAGTTTAATGCACAGCGGAAGTCTTGAAAGTAAAATATTAATACAAACCGAAACACAAAGTATAATGAAATATTATACAAGCGGTTGTAAATGGATCCACAGGCGGATCTAAAACATAAAGTAAAATATAGTTCAAAAGACTTTAAGAATTAAGAGCTTGCAAGACTCTTTAATTAATACTCAGGAGCTTCCAACCCATTTTGTGTAGTACCTGCACTTAATCTTTTTGTAAAATACGTCAGTTTACACTGGTAAATACAATTAACTGACTCTTTTGAAAAGTGTTTATAAAATTGGTTTGGATGCACAAGGCAGGAAAATCTTTTATAACTTGGGACAATTATTTAAAATAATCTTGTATACAGATTTATATGTTCGTCGTACGTTCAGGGCCCGGTTAGAAGAGCCGAGACAAGATTAATAGACACACCACTAGTATAAGCCCACAAGAAGTTTCCTCACCAGTGAGATACCGTTTTACATACGCAACTGTCAGGTGTATGCCTACACCCCGTGCTTAAGTCGTGGCCATTTCAAATGAATGATCCGAGGATATCCAGGACAAGGTCACATTAACCCCCAAAGACTTTGTATCAAACAAAACAGATTAAAACGGGTTATCTCAATGATTTAACCACTAATCGATTAAATATTCAATACCCGACCAAGCGGTAATAATTTACCGTATCCCAAGCCCGTATAAGGGATAATAAGTTAAAAATATTTACCTGAGCTAAATATAATTTATACTCAGCCGTATATTCTAATCAGCAAGTCCAAGTAGCTTTTACTGGGCTCCTAATCTGGAACGAAGGTTTTAATAACCTATTAGATTCCTACCGGGTCTTAATTAAGTTATAACTTAGACCGGTTAGTTTTTAAGAAAGGTTTACGGTTCAAAGCGCCAGATTAAGCGAAGACCGGATTAGAATGTGATTTAGACCCAACTGACGTGATGTCGTGGTCACAATCAAATTTAATCCCAAAAACAACTATATAGATAGTGGCAAGTGGGTATCGAACACAGGGAGTTTGTGGAATGTGTGTTATTTGAAAGTTTATCTAATTTTAACTAAATTAATCTAATTGCAAGAGAAATAAAATTCAAGAGTTTATGTGAGTGAATTGGTTTTAGACTAAATTAAACTAAGTAAATTGCAAGAGAAAAGTTTGGTTGTAAGCAAATTAGAGACAAATGACCATCCTAGATTTCTGATTTGTTTCGACATTCATATTATCATTCCACTAGAAAGAACTACATAGACATAGCTCATGCGTGATTACTTGCAGTGATGAAAGGGAACTAAGTACTCAGATTCCTAGAACGTGAGGTTGTTACCCGATGATCAATCAACCCTTACCCAATTCTAATTCTACCCATAATATCTCGATTGCCAACGACACCAAGAACGTATGGTTTCAAACTAGATTAATATAAGAATTAACAAGCTACTAACAAACAATCACACACCATAACAAACCAACCATAAAGATAAGGATTGCTATTCTAGAAATTAGGAAATCAAATACAAAATGTCTCAAACAAACCTTCAATCTAGGACGATCATAAAGTGTTTAGCCACACATGGCTCGAATCAACATCATAACAAAAGTTTCAATGTTCATCCAAATTGAAAACACCAAACAAATGTTAGCAATCGTTTAGAACCGAGCAAGAATAAGCCAAATCGCCCCTAGGATGCCCCCAAAACGGACAATGATCAGAATACTTGAAAAGAAACAATAAAACTGTTTTTAATGAGCGGTTACACTTTTTCGCGTCGCCTCCACCGTAACTTACGGCTCTACCGTAAGTTACGGTGCACATAAAAAATGCTACGGTGCAAGTCTTCTGATTTACGGCAGCCATTAACCAAATCCAAGACCAAGACCAACCCACATGTGCCGTCCACCTCTTGTATTATTGTGTTGTTCCCAAAGTCGGCCCACCACAATTCTCCCAGAGTTGGCCCAATCATTCCTCATAATCACGTGAGTGGCTGCCCATTATTTGACTTTTTATAAACCCTTCACATGATTTTCTGTTGATGTTCACATGATATAGGCTGCCAAAGTGATATTAAGGATCAGAAGTCAAAATCCCCTCTCTATGCGTGTGTATATATTGATCTTCTTGCCTGCGTGTTAATGATAATGATCATTCATGATGATGTGATTGTTGACTTTTTCAAACCTTGTATGTCGGCTCCAACTTCCAAGTCTGCGCATGTGATGATGATGAGATTATTTAGAAAATCCAAGCCTCCAAAAATATGCTTATATCTTTGCTCCAAGTCAAGTCCACGTGATGGTCTACCAAGATAAGTCCCCAAAAGTCTAGCCCATGTGTGGCCCAATATACTCTTGTTGTGGACTCCTTCAATTAATTATTTTCTATCCACAAATGGCGGCCCGATCAAAGAAGTCCATTATGTGAATATGTGGCGGCCCACAATGTATGCGTGTGTATTGTATCACCGCCCCAAGTCACGTGTTGTTGATGTTTGCTTCACATGTGCCGCCCCACTCCCAATAATAATGATCATAAGATGTCGGCCCATATGATGATGTATGATGTTGTTTTATGTTGATGATCTCCAAAAGTCCCTGCCATGTGACATAATGTCCTCCAAAGTGATCCAAGAAGTCCAATAGTCAACATATGGCGCCGTCACTTAGGATGTAGATGATGGATATATATTCCTTGACCCTTTGTCACATGTATGTTTCATATTTATGATGATGATTTTTAATGCTTGTGCCCCCTTCACGTGAATTGTGCCAAAAAGTCTTCCACCCTAAAAACATAGTATGACCGTGATGATGATGATGTCTCTTGATGATGTCAAAGGATGTTGGACGATGATGGGATGTGATTGACTTTGTTTTCAACCGTAGGCTACGCTGCTGTAACGTAAGTTACGGTACAAACTTTCTGTGAACTCTTTTGCTATGCCTCGCTCATTCCGTTCCATCACCAAGCGTTCCAAAATTCACCAATTTACGCGATTAATCTGTAACATTACAAACACACGTAGTTATCAAATTCACGATACATAACCGTGTAAATATGGGATATGCACGTATTTAGCTCATTTAAGGGTTGTCCTATGGACCACCCATCACCAACAAGTATGATGACTTGTATAAATTGGGAAAACTAAATACATTCTGGATTTTGAAGTAAAAATGATAAGGTTTAACCCGTTTCGGCTAATTTATGCAAACTTGTTACATAAACCGTACCGAACGCGTATATGCATAACGAGTAACCCAATGAGTCATGTACCAGTTCCATAAGTTGTTATGCTTAAATTATGTTGTGATATCATTGGGATATCTTCCATTATGTCCAAAACGAATTTAAAACCACTTTAAGCCACGTAAGGGTATTTTGGTCATTTTAAAGTTTATAAAAGAGGTTAAATAGCAAACTGAGCTTCTGGTCTAAAATAATCAGTAAAAATATTTATTTTATCAAGTCAAATCAGTAAGATATCACACATATGTGAGGTTTATCTTTTATGGCCAAACTATGCACCGTAGGGGCATTTTGGTCATTTCACATATGCTTTTAAGGTCAAATTTAGAAGTCTGAGTTCAAGACTTATACTTACTGTTAAAGTATAAAAATTTATTAATAAAATCAGTAGGTAACAAGTTTTAGGCGTTAAATATGGTTTTAAACCATACTATGCGCCTAATTAGCGTAAAAGTCAGTATTTGACGAAATTTAAGATGTTTATAAAATTTTGATGTTTTGATCAGTCCTTAATGTTCAAAATATTTTATTTAACATATGATATCAGTAGGAAAAGGTTTGGTATTCAAATCACATGTTAAACTCATTTTATTAACAAAAAGGGTATTATTGTCAATTACCGAATTCATGTTAGAACTCCATGTTATGGCCAGTATAAAATTTGACAAAAATTTCCAAAAACCCCTAAATATTATATCATAATAGTGGGTAGCAAGTTTGGTGCCAAGAATTGGGTTTAAATATGATTTATGCTAAAAATGCCATTTAATTAACAAAAAGTCTTGTTTTACGATATCTTGCATAACTCTTATTTGAGACCAGAAACGGATGTTAAATTTTGAGGACATACTTATAAATTAGTAATGAATATTTTTCTCCTCTCACATTTTCAAAAATTTCATTTTTATAACATAAGGGCATAATGGTCAACTTTTAAGCATTTAACGGAAACATGCAATGAACTAGGATTTCTATGGAACCATGTTGTATAACCTCAGAGGGTTATACTTACATATAATAAGGTCAAAAAGGAATCCTAAGGCATAACTAAACTAAGCTAATTCGGGTCAGAACTGAAAGTCAAAGCAAAAGTCTACCTTTGCGACTTTCGGTTGCGAACCGAGCCTAATACTCAGAATTGTCGAGTTGAACATGCCTAAACATGTTCTTTTATTATTTACCAAGTTATTTAAGTGATAAAATGTATTTTATAGCTTCTACATTATCAGTTATAATTTATTTTGTAAAAACTGACTGCTTTGACTTTTCTGTTAAGTAGTTCGACCTAACAATTGACCAAGTAAATGTGATAATTAGGAGGTGCCCTTTTAAGAGTTTAACACCTACATAATTACCAAAACATAACCACTTTCAATTCGAATAATGGCTGGACCGTTAGTGATTAATCACAAAGTCAAAGTGTAATTACGATATCTTTGACTTTCGGTTATTACACTAATGAAAATTTAACTATGGAAGCTAAGAACACTTACAGTGGTCCTTAGCATGGAAAATCAACTAGAGAAACCTTCCTAGATGACCAGGATGCTCCAGAGATCAACTGTGAGTGAAAATTTGAAGTGTGCAAGTGAAGAACTCAACCCAAGCTCCTTTATATAGGAATTTGAAGGCCCTTGAGATGATTCCAGCTGGTTAGGGAGTTAATCTGATGATCACATGTGTCCCTATGGCAGTAAAAACCATTTACAAGCCCCTGATATCGTTCAGAACTCATGCAAAGGCGGTGGACAGGCTGCAACATGCAACTGTCCAGTTGTTGGTCGCTGGTAGCTCAGTCGCGGCCCACGAAGACTCCAGCTGTGGCCTTCTCGCCCCGGGAGGACCCCTTAATCCGGTAAAAAGTTTGAAACTTTTTCATTTTCAGTACCTGGTCTATTTTAAGTTTTATTCACTTTCATTTATTGCACTTGAGACCCCCATAGTTAATTTTTAAGAGTTTTTGGTCCTAAAACAAACATCGTTAAGCTCCCGGTTAGTTATGAGATCACCCGAAATGTACTTATTTGCATCAGAACTTCACGTATTCAATATCTGTCGTTCTTGAGAGTAAATAAATATTACAAAGTCTCGGGATCGTTAAAAAGGTCACCCAGAGGTAAAAATTTAACATGTTGACACATTTAACCACTATGCTTTGTAAATTCTATATTTTAAGCACAAACGGCTTTCCACGTTCGATAATTTATTCATGAAAGAATACGAACGTCGTGTGAGGTCATTCAGAGGCACAAGTTTGGCATGTTGACACTTTTCGTCCTTCCACATACATCTTTACATTTTTTGACCACTTTAGTCACTCAAGTTATCCTTTTAACATTATCTGGTTTTATGACACGTGTCATCACTGTATTGGACTCGATTTTGCGAGGTGTTACAGTAAAAAAAACGTGGTCACATGTGAGGATGGCGAGTGGTGGTGTAGAATCTATGGTGGTGAGGGATTTCACGAGAGAGAGAAAGATATGAGAGATGGGGCTTTAAATTTTAGGGTTGTATGAGTGAAAAGAAGGTCTGCAATGGATCTAAGATGAAGATGGATTTGAATAATGTAAATGAGAAATGAGAAATGTAAATGAGAGATGAGAGAGGAGAGAAGAGAGAGGTTTTTATAAAGTCAGAGACTTTAAATGAAGAGAGATGGAAGAATTGACATTTGGGGTAAATGACCACAATATCCCTTTTCCTGATTGGTTGAGAGTGGTTCTCACGGTTATTACTATTGGAGGTGGTTTTCATTCTAGCGCTCCCCTATATATATATACATATATATAGGAACAGGATCAGGGGTGTGAGAACGGTGAGAACAATTCTCAGCCACAAGATCTTAGTGGTTTGTTGCTGAGATTGATGCGGTGGCATTTTTGTAAATAATAGGGGCCTTGGAACTATCAGGAGGGGTAAAATAGGAAGATCCAAACAAAGGTGCACATGCTAATCACATGTCATTTTCCCACATCATATTTAAACGACAATAACTTTTTTATACGTTATTATTTTTCGAAAAAATTACATCATAAAACTCAGCGTTTTTTTATCTTTCCAACGAGTATGCTATTGATACTTTTCGAAAAAAAATTAACTGGGTTTTATGGCGTTTTTCTGAACTGTGAGTTTTATCCGTTTTAGACTAGGTATTTTCATGGCGTTTTTCTGAACTATGTGTTTTTATGGCGTTTTAACTAGGTATTTTCATGGCGTTTTTATGAACTGAGTGTTTTATGGCGTTTTCAACTGAGTTTTTTCATGGCGTTTTTCTGAACTGGGTGTTTTATGACGTTTTTAACTGGGTATTTTCATGGCATTTTTCTGAATTGGGTGTTTTTATGGCGTTTTATTTGAACACCCAGTTCATGTGAGTGGGTTTTTTGACAATATTACCCCTTAGTGTAATTTAGCATCAATGCCACATGTCACGACCAAAATCGTTTTCACCGTTCTCACACTTTTCAGCATTCTCTCTAAATCCTGACGCTATATATATACACTAAGGGGTAATATTGTCAAAAAAACCCACTCACATGAACTGGGTGTTCAAATATAACGGCATAAAAACACCCAATTCAGAAAAATGCCATGAAAATACCCAGTTAAAAACGCCATAAAACAACCAGTTCAGAAAAACGCCATGAAAATACCTAGTTAAAACGCCATAAAAACACCTAGTTCAGAAAAATGCCATGAAAATACCTACTCTAAAACGCCATAAAACACACAGTTCAGAAAAACGTCATAAAACCTAGTTAATTTTTTTTCGAAAAGTATATCAATAGTATACTCGTTGGAAAGATAAAAAAACGCTAAGTTTTATGGTGTAATTTTTTTTCGAAAAATAATAATATATAAAAAAGTTATTGTCGTTTAAATATGATGGGGGAAAATGGCATGTGATTAGCATGTGCACCTTTGTTTGGATCTTCCTATTTTACCCCTCCTGGTAGTTCCAAGGCCCCTATTATTTACAAAAATGCCACCGCATCAATCTCAGCCACGAACCACTAAGATCTTGTGGCTGAGAATCGTTCTCACCGTTCTCACACTTTGAGGCGTTCTCTCCGGATCATGTTCCTATATATATATAGCGGACCGCTGAAATGAAAACCACCTCCAGTTGTAAGAACCGAGAGAACCACTTTCTAGCCGCTAAATCAAGAAGATGGATGGACAAGATTAAAAGTATTTAGAAATAATATTAAGTATTTTTTATCTTATTATGTCTTTAATATTTTATTCCAAAAGGGTAGTTTAGAAATTACTCTTTTTTGTCTTTTTGTCTTTATTATTTTTTTGTATTATTGTATTAGTTTTTATTTTTTACACATAATTTTTTTTATTAAAAGAATTTTTAAATTCAGATTTTTTAACAAATTTTTTAAACTTTTTACATTTTACGTTAAGCTTTTTAAGTTTTACGTTTTACGTTAAACTTTTTATGTTTTACGTAAAACATTTTACGTTTTACGTTACACTTTTTACGTTTTACGTTACACTTTTTACGTTTTACATTAAATTTTTTACGTTTTAAGTTAAACTTTTTACGCTTTACGTTAAAAACTTTACATTTTACGTTAAAAAGTTTACGTTTTACTTTAAAAAGTTTACGGTTTTAACTTTTACGTGAAAAAGTTTACTGTTTTAAGTTTTACATTAAAAAGTTTACGTTCTACGTTAAAAAATTTACGTTAAAACGTTTACGTTCTACGTTAAAAAATTTACGTTTTATGTTAAAAAGTTTACGGTTTTAATTTTTTTTTCAAAAACTTTTTTACACAAAACGAACGCACCCAGAAAATCGCAACTCGGTAGGTGTCTCAGATAGATTGCTATCATCATCGACGCCTCAAAAAAAATATAAAAACCCAACAAACAAAAATCAAAACAATGAGTGGATTCTTGAAAAAAAGGGTTTTAGCTCAGATTTTCCGATAATCAGAGGCTGGAAAGTGGGGTTGCAGGTTCAAAAACTACCCTCCACCATCCTTGCCGCGCCATCATCATCAAAATATGCATTTTTTTTACATCATCACCGCCCAAATCCAACACATCAAACCCACATAGTTCACTGTTCAAAAATCACCAGAAAATTAAGAACACAGATCAAACACCCACCATTTTTTCTAGAGAGAGAAACATATATCAACTGAGATGAACCCCCTAACAACAAAAAGGAATCAACACAGATCAACCCCCAAAGAACTATGTGCTACAAATCAACAATAAATCACTTATGCAAACACAAAATCCGACATAATCAAAACACACAATTCATAATTTGTGTTCAAAAACACAAATCAGAAAACTATCACTGCCAAAATCTCAAAACCCCAAATCATAATTTGCGTTCAAAAACAACTCACAAAATCAGAATCAAAGAAACACAAATCATAATTTGTTTCAAAAACAGCTTACACAATCAGAATCAAGGAACACCATCGGCGCCGATCAGCTGCTGATGTCATTGTTGCTTTTCCCCACTAAGATCCACCTTCACCCGACTACAATCACCACTGAAACGACACCCAACTGACCGGAAATCTTCGATTTAGAAAAGAACAGAAATCTAAGAGAAAGAACAGAGGAGTGTGGGTTTATCGGCGAGATACCACTGTCGCTGGTCTAGCGGCTCCCCTGCCGCGGCCACTCTCTCCAACTCACCTCTCTCTCTCCACAGTTCCTCTCTCTCTCTACACTGTGTTTTCGCCGCCGTACACCACCATCAGATGGTGGTGGCCGGACGTTTACTTGAGGAAGAAGGGAGTCGTAAGGTGGGTTTACGAAGGGAGGTGTATAGAGGAGGTTTAGGTGGGTGTTGTTTTTCGTAGGTTTCATCGCCGGCAGCCGGCCGGTTTGCCAGCACCTCCCTGTGGTTCGCCGATCTTGAAACGAGAGGGAGAGAGGAAAAATATGGTCGTTGTATGTAGGGTGTGAAATGAGATGTAAATGAGAGATGAGAGAGTTATTTAAAAAGTCAGTGACTTTAAATGAAGAGAGAGGGGAGATTTGACATTTGGGGTAAATGACCAAAATACCCCTTTTTCTAATTGGTTGAGAGTGGTTATCACGGTTCTTACAACTGGGGATGGTTATATATATATATATAGGGGAGGGTTATCTTGAGAACGCTAAATATTGCGAGAACCGTGAGAACGAATGAAAAAACCAATCAAAACCAATTTTTTTAATACAAACCTCATTGTAATTAAAATACAACATCAAAAAAGAATTTACAACATCAAATAATTCATTTCTCCTCTCAAAATCATTCTTACTAGATTTTTTACGCATGTGTAAATATAACAAATTTACACATGTGTAAATGACAAACTTACACATGTGTAAATTTTCTTTATTTACGAATTCACGTAAATTTAAACGTGTAAATTTAATTTGTAACATTGTATTCGAATAACAATGATAAGTGTAAAAAGAAATTTTGAATTTGAATTGTTTTTTTACCAAATTCTCGTGGTTTTTTCATTCGTTCTCACGGTTCTCACGATATTTAGCGTTCTCATTTAAACCCTCTCCTATATATATATATAGGACAAAGATCCATTAGGAACCACATCTTATTGCGAGAAACGCGAGAACCAATGTGAACACAACCAAAAATTCCTAAAAATAGCTAAAAATCACAAAATTTTTATTTTTTTAATATTTTTTATAAAAAAATTCGTTACTTTTCGAAGCAAAAAAAAAAAAAATTATGGCTACTAAAAGTAGCGACTTTAACATAAAAAATATTAAAAAAAAATTTAGATTTTTTTTAGATTTTTTTAGGTTTTTTGGGGGTTTAGTTTTTAGCATTTTAGCTTGGGGGGGGGGGGGGTTAGGCTTTTTTTTAGGTTTTTTGGGGGTTTTAGTTTTTAGCATTTAGCTTGGGGGGGGGGGGGTAGGTTTTTTTTTTTTTGGGGGGGGGGGGGGTTAGGTTTTTTTTGGTTTTTTTTTAGCTATTTTAGGTTGTGTTCACATTGGTTCTCGCGGTTCTCGCAATAAGGGTGGTTCTCGCATGAACCTTACCCTATATAGGACAAAGAAAACTAATTAAATGTGAGAAAACTAAAAAAATCCACTCCAAACCAATAAAAAGGAAGGGGAAGACACTTTTAATTAAGGTGGGATAAAAATTTTTCAAACATTTCTATCTTCTTTTTATGTTATTATGTTTTTTTTTAATGCACGATAAGATCGCAAATTTTCTTATCTTTCATTAGAATGTATTCATGTACACTTTTTTCGACACAAACAAAAGATATAACATGCCGTCTTTTTTTCAATACTACTATTATTGTAGTGCACATGAACAATATAACATGTAATTTAGCCTTAAAGTTTAGGTGTTGGGTTTAGCTTAGCTTTTAAAGTTAAGTATTTGAGGATATAGGTTTGGAGTTTAGGTTCTAGTTGTAATATATTTTTCTTATAGAATGACTCACACACCCTCTTTTATCTACTCTTGATCTAACTTGACCCTTAATTGCCCGGGAAGAGACACATTTTTGTTGCATATTAATATCTTTTAGATATCTAGACTAAATAACTAAATTAGCTTAAAGAGTTGAACGCAACAACAGACTATATATTAGTTTATCAATTCAAAGGTTGAATGCAACAACTGACTATATATTAGTTTATCAATACATAGTCATAGTCTTAATTAAAAATCAAAATACGTACCTGCCGCCAAACTAAGTCTCAAAGACTCATTCTCCCATGGCCCATCGTTTGCTTGCACAAACAAAACTAGTTCTATACCCGTCCGGTGGACGGGCATATTAATGGTCTAATGATAAGTATTTTATTGTTTGTATTTGTATTATATACACAAAACATTATTATTTGTTTAAAACAAAAAATAAAAATGTGTAAACTTTCTAATCAAAAGTGTTCGTATGTTATGCCTAAAAACATAGCAAAGCGAGGTTGTTAACAATCAAACGAATCAAATTGCATGAAGCTTTTTAAATCAACCATTGACTACTAAAACTTCCTTGAAACATTTGTTTACATTTACATACATATTTTGATACACATGAGTGTCCAGGTATTTATCCAAAAATAGGTAAGTTTTGACTATATTCAAATAAAACACTTATCCAAAAATAGGCAAGTTTTGACAATATTCAAATGAAACTTAGTCAGTTACATCTGCACATAAAAGTGCTATCCCTAGTGCTTACTACTGCTCGAACTTTCATACTTTATGTGTATCTTAGGCATTTAAAAAAGCCAGATACTTGATCAAAGGTAATGATGTATGCAAATTGCAAAGAGACAACCTTACGAGACAAAAATGGGAAAAGGATGGTAGATTGCACATTCTCAGATATCTTTGCATATCCCATTTTCTTTTATCAATATGCTTTTTATGTCCGATAACGTATTTGACAAATCATCTATCTTTAAGGATCCCACCCCACAAAAAATTGGCATTCCATTACACATTGAAGAATTATGCTTTAGACGAATCAGACCCATCAAATCCTAGTTTCTAAAAGTACGACGTTAAAAGAAATTTAGACTAATTACGAGATGTACCAATCAAATCCAAGTCTGGAAAGTCATTTTGAAGAAAAGCAAACATGTTTTGAACACCCTTCGAAACCCAACGTAGCTCAGAAGGTTCTGAGTGTAGGATCCCCTGTGGCAACGTATACTACGTCAGTTGACTTTGCCTACGCCCACATCAACTCCGTCCTTTAAATTTTCAAGTAAAACACTCACTTTGACCCATATAACTTCTAAGCCATCTATTTAAACACAGAGAACGCAGCCGCTCTTCTTCTCTCCTTCCTGGCTTCCTGCAGGTTTCCGTAGAAATTACAGCATCGGTGCCGGAATTCGTCGTCTGGATCCCGCTATCTATGGAGTCGCTAAGTAACATACTCCGAGAGATGGTCGAACTGCTACGTAGCGCGTGATAGCGAACGCTATCTTCGCTATCGATAACTATGAAGTGAATCCCTTAAATTTTGAGCTTGAGCAGGACCTGAATAGAAAATAATAGTGATTTATAAGTTCTTGAGGATAACCATCTTCCTTCCACTAGAAACATAACAAATTTGAAAAATAAGGTGTTCTAAACTAAATTTTTATACTGGAAACACAAAATTGCTTTATATATATAAATGAAACAAATTATACCCATAAAGTTGGTAATTTCGACCAATGTATGTAAAAATAGTTTATGTCAAATGGGTCAGACAGGTAAAGTAAAACAATGACTAAACATAAATGGGTCAATTGAGGCAAAACTCGCCCAAGGATGTTGTGATGCTTGCAACTTTCCAAATCCGTGTATTACAATAGTGATAATGTTATTCAGGTATGCACTATGTATAACATTTTTGTCCTCATTAAGAAAATAAAAAATAGATCAAACAAATCAACCAGTGATAAAGTTAGTATTGAAGTTAATTAAAATCTAGTCAAAAGTAATCTTGCTAAAGGTTTAAGATGTAGGGCCTTACATGAACATCACCGTGTACAGTTATGACTAAATCACTTATGACTTCAGGGTCTTTTGCCACAAGCAATGAGCATTCAAGATTAGCAAGGAGGTCCTACAAAAAGCGTCCACGTACATACAATCAATCACGACGATCTTTATATAACTAACAGGAATAAAGATTAGGGATAAATGTGTCATTTTGATGAAGATAATGTCATTTATAAGATTAAAAGGATAAAAATGCCATTTTATAAATTTAACAAAATATTTTATGCAAGTTATTGTTAGACCCCAAAAATGTTACGAAATGTAAACTACGTATCTCAAACATGTAATCTTTCAAAGTTAGACTCTAGAGGTTTACATTTGACAAATACTACAAAATTACGTCTTAGCTCATTTTCAACTTCTTTTATCTAGTAAACCTCAACCGTTCTCTGTTATAACCAACTTCTTTTTTTACACATTTTGGATTTTTGACCCGTTAGAAGCCAATCTGTCCCAACCAACTCATTTACTCATAGATGTCTTTTTTTTTTTTACCCATTTGACCCGTTAGAAGCCAATCCGACCACACCAACTTATTTACTCATAAATGTCATTTTTTCATTTGACCCGTTAGAAGACAATTCGACCCAACCAACTCATTTACTCATAAATGGGTCAAATAGTATATAATGACTAGTGAGAAAGTCATATATACCTGATGGAAAGAGGAGTTCAACCGAATAGTAGCATTATGAGTTGGTTTTGCAAGAATTCCTTTTTCCTTCAGCTTGATACAAAGATCATACACAGTTGCAGGATATAAAGACTTGCTAATTAGCTCCACCACATTAAATTATCCTTTTCCTCTAATTTCCATCACACTTTCTGGAAATTCTTGTTCAGGTTTTCTTCTAATAATCGCCTCAACTCCTCTCCTATTTCAACAGATCTGGATAGCATCACAAACACATGGTTGATTAATAAGAATTAGACTGTTTTGCATGTGTGTTTTGGAAACTGGAAGTGATTATGTGATATTTAACAATTAGAATCAAATAATCAGTTGTATAAAACATAATATAGTAGATACCATATAGTGTTGGAATGTGATTTTACAGTTTAAAGTTGTAATAATTAGAAAATGAGTTTGCGTGTGTGAAAAATTCTGATTTATAATATAGCTAGTAATATATACTATGACCAAAAGTGAGATAAAATATTAAGAGGGTCAGGGTGAAATTAGGGTAAAATCAACTTTCTGATGCAAACCTTTCATTCTCTTAGGGTTAATTTTATACGGAGGAAGATCTATCACTACCTAACAGTAGTTTCCCATCAGTTGCAAATCCCCACCCATCAGTTTGTTGACATTAGTATTTTCATAACACTCTGTTCAACATAGAACATCAAATTGGATATAGTTATAAATACACAACATGTTATAGTTAGTTTAAATATAAGATATGGTGAATAATAGGCAGAAAGGTCAACCAAACATACCCGTGCTATATGCATTCTGCCAGAATGTTTAAAGGCGTCATGGCAAGTGGGTTGGGGCTTCTTGGTTGCAAGATTCAAGAGTTCATCTTCCTACTTACACTCTTCACCAACACTCCTCACAATCCTAAATTTCTCCTCCACACTCATCCTTAACACACAACACCAGTCCATCAATAATGGGAGAAATTGACAACTTCAATTGAAAAAAATTCAAACACAGGACTTACAGTGTAGTGGATGACTCATCTTCTATTGGAGAGTTTCCCATTGTCTCCTCTCTGCCAAAGCAATTGCCCCAATTGTGCATAGCAATGGTTGTAACTGAGCCTGAATGATTGTTTTTTGCAATTTCAATCGACATGCTTTCATACTAAAAAAAATAAGTTATAAACAAAAGACCCGATTTTGGTAGTTAATCACCATATAAAGCTTGGAGGGAACAGTTCTGTACCTTGGAAGGATCAAGGCCTAAACAATCAGCCATAACGTATGGGCTTGTACCTCAATTGATGCACATAAACGCGATAATACTGAAGATGATCACGACAGCGTAAACGATGGTTGTAATTAAATTGTACCTTATTGTCGCCAAACAATGACAAAGATGATGCGACAGCGAAAACAACAGACATACAAGGACAATAGCAAGATTTATGCCCTAATTAACTGTATATGCATTTAAATTGTACCTTAATGTCGCTAATTCTTGAAGAGTTGGCTCTCGTTCTTGCTATTCCTCTTCTGCTTTTATGGCGGTAGTGGGGTTATAACACTAGAACTGCTCTAACCTCTTGGAACCGTCCTCAATCTCCCCTTCTAGAAGGGTTAAATGAATTTAAAGGGCTGAGATTTAAAGATCAAGACTTTGAAAGGAAGAATGGTCGAATGTTTTGAAATCGACATTGAATAGAAGATCTGCTACAAAAGGAAGGGAGATGCTGGTAACTGGTGAGACGTGGGGTAGAGAAAAAGGGTTGACCCAACCGTTTGGTAACCTTCCCTGGTTTTTCTGAATTATAAGGGTTAGGATTTAATCTCACTTTCATCCAATGGCTGGCTCAGATTGCAAGATGTTCCCATTGACTTTAATGGGAACATAAGAATATATAATAACAGTTTCTTTATATATTTCCTGCTTTATTTTTAACAAATTTTGTTACAGTCCAATGAGCTTAAATCGTAAAATCAAAGTGTTAGTAACAATTAGATTTGGTTCGGTTTTAAATTTCGGCAGTTCGATTTGGGTTTTTGATAATGAAAAACTGTTACTAACAGTTTGACTTAAAAAGCATTAACCCCCACCTATCAAGGGAGAATTTCCTATATTAATTTCTTACATATACATGCTTAATCTATCTATTATACTAAAAGAATTCTCCTTAGCCACATGGTCTATTCTTAGCCAATCAATTGGGTGATGTGGACACTCTCTTAGACCAAATAATTCATAATGAGCGGCAATTTTTCCTCTTATTTTCTTTCATCACGCGGCTTCTCAAACACGCTCTCTCCTTTCTCTTCAATCAATCCTTAAAACCCTAATTTCAATTTCATACACGCACCGTCACATTCTAATACTATTTTCCTTACTTCATTCACCATTTTGATTCATCTTTTTTCCTATCAAGAACCCAAAATTTATGCTTTTCCCTGTGGCTAATCGTTTTCTTTATATTTGATTTTGTAAAAGAACAACAAGATAGAGGGATAGAGAGGGAGCAGATAAGAGATGTAGAAGGGAGATGAGGTCATCTTCTCCGATGACTGGTGTCGGCGATAAGGTTTTCTTAGTAATCTGCGGCGACAGTGATTCCAAGGTTGTTGTCATCGGTGGTCATCAAAGAGTAAGATCTGTCTTCCGGCGATTATTAAGCTTTTGCCTTTCATTCTTTTGTTTCATCTTCCTCTTTTCAACTTACAGCAGGTTCGTTTCACATCCAATTTTCCAAAGGTTCGTTTCGATTTAGGGTTGGCCGATTGTCACTGGTAATGTTGATTTATCATTTTCATCGTTTAAATATAGATATGTGAATAATATCCGATTCTGTGTATGTTTTGGGATTATATGCCTATAGTTGCCCAGATTTTGTGTCTTAAAGGTGTTTGATGAAAGTCATGAGAGAATGCAAATTGACCAAGATAGAGGATTCACTTTAATCTCATCCACTGCAGATTAAGGAATTCTGATGATGCCTTAATTTTGTGTTCTTTATTGCGTAATATGTCATTGTTCGTTGTTATTTTGTTAATTTACACTTTTTATGGCATGTTTGGTTGATTAATTGTTAATTTCTCAGTTATTAGTTGCTGCTTCTATCATTTAAATCACTTCTTATTTAATAGAAAATTGTTTCACTGATTTAAATTTTGCTTTTATTAATCCATATTTACTGTTTGATTTTATTTCAGTTATGCAGGTTTCACAAACAACAGTTTAGTTGTGTTATTTCGTGGTGGTAAAGTTCAAGAACATCATACTCACTGGATTATATTTTATTTATAAGCCTTTTGTAGTTATGTTTTGATTTCATATGGATTTCTTTCACTTTTTATTATCATCATACCTGACACCTGTTTGCTATTTAATTTAGGTTTTCAAACTGAAATAAGAGAACAAAAACTTAAATTGGAAGATTGCTTTATGTCGGTGGTGGTGGCCGACAAGATTTTGGCTGCATCGCATAAGGTGGAAAGAGGCAAACTGATTGAAAAGGTTTTCCGGCAAAGCAACTGGCACCCTCAGCAGGTACGACCACTGATATGCTGAAGTTGTCTGCATCTATGCTTTTTCATCTAAATCGATTGTTATAAGTCGATTCCGTTGCCTTTATCTCTTCTGGTCCTTATTAGCATCACAATCTAGCATATATGGGATCTTCAATGCTGACCATGTTGTCATATACAACTTTGGTTGTTTGTATCATTCATAACTATGATCTTCAAAGTTTTAAAAGTTGTTGCTCCTTTAAGATCTGATTCATCTGAAGACAATAATCTTTAACTAGATGTTAGAATCTTTTTTCCTCTAAATCAACTAACCTATCTATAATCTTAAAACATGATTAAAATGAAAATTTTAACACAAATATAAGTAATGAGTATATTACTTAATCTAAATCAGTCAATGGATGTACTTTAATGGATAGTGTAAATAGTTAAATAATATGTGGAACAGTGCGAATGAGTATGTTACATTTGTTGAATGCTACTTGGATTGATATCATTTGTTCCTTAGAGAGTATTGTTCAATTCACTACATATGCTCATCATACAAGTTTTTCATTTTTTTGGAAATGGCTTCATCCTTTTTTTAAGTGTTGTGTTTCCCTTCTCCATTTCATTTGGTAATCACTGTCATCAAACATTTTTGAATTCCTTATTGGTGCTCACGTTTTGTTTTAAGAAAAGAGAAAAAAAAAACATTTTCAAAAAGTAGGTCTTACCGTAGCTTATACCGGTCTATATTTATGCTCACATTAGTCTGACTCGGTTCTTTCAATATTTCAGAAGAATGATATGATAGGGTTAGCGCCTAAAAGAATTCGTTATGACCACCGAGCTTCACTCTTGATTCCACAGATGAATTGAGCATCTCGGGTGGACAAATAGTGCATGTGGTTTCTTGGCCATTGCTGTGACAACCCTCACTAAACCATGTATCCGTACGACTTAATTAATAATTAATTATTGCTTAATTACTGTGCTTGCTTGAACTTGTGAATAAACTGCTACTTGATTACTAATACATGTACTTACTTGCATCATACTTTACTTGCTGTCACTACATTATTTACATGCTGAACCTTAGTGACAAACATGATGCACAAAAGCACAGTAGCATTTTAACGGATAACCTATTGAACATGCTGATAGAGCCAGCATCAGGCAGACACTGCCTCTAAGGCCTGTATGAGCCAGAAATATTTTGCTACACTAGTGGTGAGTGTAGGGATATAAGGGTTGTAGAACTGCGTCTCTAGGAATAAGTTACAATGACTAGATGTGCCTAAAACGTACTCTAAGTACAAAACTCAGCACTTTACATAATAATTCAGCTTTTAGCTAGCTAATAAAGTGCCAAAACATGAGAAAAATATTACTAGACACTTTCCAAAGTGTCAGGAATGAGTTGTATCACTAAAAAGGGTATTAACGACACTTTAAAGCTTTGTTAGCACTTTAACGGATTACTATCCAACCGAACAACCGGACTATACCCGAAACATGAAAATATTGTTATTTTCATTATTTATCTTTTCTGAGCCAGTTAGGGCCCCTGAGTACCCTAACACCCACTGTAACGCGTGACACACTAATAACTGGGTTAAACACTTAACTAACTTGGTTTAACCTAACTAATACCTAACTAACTAGTTGGAATCGGACCAAGACCCCCCCCCCCTCTCTAACCGGCCCCAACTAGAGGGGGACACACCTTGTACTACACTTGATTATTATAATCCTCATGCCTAATATCTAGGTAGCACAAAAACCATTGGTTAATACTATCCTAATTGTCTATAAGACCAAGATTAGAACCATATGATCATAACATTCACAACTCTCCACCAAAAACTCTCCTCTCTCCCTCTAGAGCTCTCGGCCGAGATCCCCTTCACACCCATCAATTTTGTCGAGTTTGATCATCACATTCCAAGTCCATATAAGTGTTGAGGGTCGCATATAAGGAGTCTTGAAGCAAACGGAAGGCGAAGGACCTCTCTACTTAGCTTTTATCCACCTCATTTGCGCGTAGATTCTTCCCTAGCCTCGAGCTAGTGGTATGATGTTTAAATCCCTATCTTGAACTAATCTAAAGCGGTTAAAATGTGGTGTAATGATTAAAACTCGAAATCTTACAAAATAGTACATTAAAGTCTACTAAAAACATGAAAAATGATGGTTAAAAGCTCACTAGTTGTGTAAATGTTGTAGTAATTGAAATTTGTGATTATTGAGACCCGATCTATGTTGTGGTAGCTCGGATCATCACTTAAACCGGTTTGGTCATGATCACGAATCATGACATAAGGTTGTTATGTATAGAACAAGGGTTAAAGGGTGAAACTCTACCACACACGAATCATGAACTTGTGTAAAAGTGTTTTAGCTTGTACAATAGTGTTTAAAACTAGCAGATCTACGTATCTGCAAGTGGTATTTTCAAAGGACCAAGCTTTAAAGAAATCATACTTTAAAAGACGGATCTTACACTAACAAGAATGGTTTTTAGAACACACAAGTGTGTAAACACTTGTGTAACACAAAGTTTCGACGAAATAACTATTTTTGTAAAAGTGGACGAGAAGTTGTAAAGACGGAACTTCCATAAAAACGAGGTTTTTTACAAAATCGGATTGTTTTATATAAAGATCCACTAAAAGTAATGAGATTTACTTCACAGTTTGGATAAACCACAAGTTCATGAAGTTTATGCGATTTATATACATATTTTGACTAGTTTGTGATTTGAACATGGTTTTGATTGAATAAGAAGATTGTTGGTTTGATTTATAAAAGAAAATGATACGCTTGAAAGCGTGGCCACCTCCAGTTACAGAGGAAACTCTGGCGAAATTTTTCTAAAAACCTAACACTTGGAATTATTTTCACTATAAGTGTTAGAGATACTTGTCGACTTGTTTTCGAACTATGAATTTCGCCACGGCTTTATTTAGAAAATATCGGAGGTGGGATTTCACAAAATAAAACGAGATACATAAATATATTTAGTATATATTTTTCACAACATCACTTGTATAAGTGTTTATGATTATTTTGTGAACTACGTAAATATTATTTTTAGAGTAAAAATAATATTACTAAGTATTATTTTGGGGAAAATCACATGTATGAAAATATAATATTTTTGAGAAGAATATTCATATTTTGAAGTGGAAATAAAATATATTAAGTGAGACTTAATAGTGAAGTCTGAGTGTTACGAACACACATGTATTAAATCCCCCATCCTTGGGAAGGAGAATAACTACCAAGTATATACAGAACGTAAACACGAAATAGTTGCCTAACTATTTCCCAAAAACTTAAACCATAAAGCTAAGGCACGGCCATCCGTCTAATATAGTTAGCACGTGTAGGTCGTCATACAGCTGATTGATTTGGAGGCATACTTGGTAGAGACGCACCACTGTGAGTTCATGTCCCCCTTTTCTCTTAACTGTTTTCAGTTTTCTAAACTGCGGGGGTGAAATACATGTTACTTTGATTACAAGTACTTTATACATGGTATGGTTAGCGTAAGGAGGTTTACTACTTAGATCATGTGAGTGGGTAGGCGTGAACTGGAGGCCATTAATCCTCATTTTAGGACCGTGGGACGTAAGCGGTAGATCTATCTGGGTGTAGCGAGCCCAACCCCAGGTCCAACAGTACGGACCTCGGGGTGACTTTGTGCCCCGACGCAAAATCGCAAGGTTTGAGTCTTCCTACTTGCACTTCACATATATCAATGGCCTTGCAAACCGTTGGTGATCTCTTTTCCTTATTTGCTACATACCAGGGAATTTTTATACTTACAAGTGTTTTACATACTCACTACACATGAACTCGCTCAACATTATTGTTGATTTTTCAACTTACATGTATTTCAGGAAATTAAAGATCTGGCGCGGTATGTTATGTTTTCCCGCTGCATAAGGGTTCCAAGGTCATCCCAGTTTAGGAAATGTGACTCTTTCCTGGACAAGTCACAAATCTTAAACTGCGTTTATTTCATGTTGATGTTTATGTTTTTCAAGACAATGTTTTATGCTATGATGTTGTAAGTTTCTAAGACAATGGAATGTTACTCTGGTTTTAAAACTTAATCAAAAGGATGATCTTGCATGATTTTATTTCATATAGCTTTGTTATGATTAAGCTATGGTATTAAGAAGTCACACCAAAATTAACCACGCTTCCGCAAAGCCAGGGTGTGACAGCTTGGTATCAGAGCTCTGATCATAGCGAACTAGGATTCTTTCTCGAGTCTAGACTATGATCACTAGGGCTCTCACGAAAACATTTTTACTGCATACCACTTAAGTCCAGATCCAAAACTTTTCATAAACAAATGTTGAGCACATTTTATTATTTATAGGCTCAGTCTTGAAAGGACTGAGGCTCGGTCTGAGAGGCCGAGGCTCGGTCTGGGAGATCGAGGTAGTTGGCTAGTGGGACTAGGAGAATTTGGCTAGTGGGACTAGGAAGAGCAGTCTGAGAGGCTGGGAGAATTTGGCTAGTGGGACTAGGAAGAGCAGTCTGAGAGGCTGGGAGAATTTGGCTAGTGGGACTAGGAGGAGCAGTCTGAGAGGCTGGGAGAATTTGGCTAGTGGGACTAGGAAGAGCAGTCTGAGAGACTGGGAGGCTAGTGGGACTAGGAGAACTATTTGAATTCTTACTTGGCGACTTATGTGATTATTTGATTGTATGATTGACTGTTTGTGCATATTTGTGTTTATGTTACAGACACCATGGACACCTCTAGCACTGGTGATTCAGACACCACAGGACCTAGACCTATAGTATCGGATGACCTAGAGTCTTCTGAGCGCGAGGTTCACACATCCGACGTTATGAGCACGGACGAGGATGATTTCCAGCCCTTCGCTTTACCTGATGGTGCTGATGAGCTCGCTGATGGCCCTTTGGCCGGGGACCTACCTTTAGTGGAGATCCCGGCTCCCATACCCTTAGCTGTTTATCCTGCCTATGATTTGCTTCTCGACGCCGACGATGACGACGACGTCGATCTTTTTGATGACGAGCCTTTGGAGGATGAGGTTCAGGGCGAGGCCCTTCTTGCTGCTGGTGATCTTTTGTTGATCGCAGATGCTCCCGCGGAGGAGTCACCTGCTCACTCACCAGTCCCAGACTCTTTCGAGTCTGTGGCTTCCGCACCTTCACACACTCAGAGTGCGCAGCACTTTTCTCATGGATCAGATCCCGACCAGGCATCCTCTGTTGCGCCTATTCCTAGCTTTGCTTTCGACCATGATGATATGGAGGATTCCGATCCTGACTTTTCCCCAGGATTCGACCCAGATGAGGATATAGAGTTTATACCCATGGATCAGCCTATGGAGGATCCAGTCGACCCAGTTGATCCCATCGACCCTGAGTTTGATTTTGAGATGGCCTTTGATGAGCCCGAGCAGCCACTAGACCCTGCTCCTGACCCAGTACTTGAGCATGACCCAGTTCATGCTGACGCACCTATTATTGAGCCTGTCATTGCTGACCCACTTATTGATGATCACCCTGTAGATGCTCCATTGTTGGAGGGCGATCATGTCTTTGCTGCTGATCATGTTGATCCCCCACTCATTGCTGATGCACCAGTTGACCCTCTTGTTGTACCTCACCATGATCCTATACCAGTTCAGTTTGATCGTGCGCTTTTTGAGGCACAGATTGACCCCCGAGATGAGCACGCCCAGTGTGGGTGGATTCCTGCTGATGATGAGGTTCCACCTATTCCTACTCAGATCACTGATACCCGTCACATTGATACTTCCTTTTCATTTCCTCGGTTTGCACTTCCAGCACGAGCTGGAGAGGGTTCTTCGGCTCACCCTTTTGGACATGTACCGGTATCTACCCCTACTATACCACCGTCTGCTACTTTTTCCCCTGTTTCTCCATTTCATGTGGCACCTTTTGATCCCACCAGTGAGCCGTTCCTTTGGGCACCACACTCTGCTATGCCACCGACTGACCCCTACCATTCTTTCCACATGGGGTATACTATTGAGGACGTTTTGATGTCTTTTGTCGCCCAGCACGAGGCACACACACAGCGCATTCAGGAGCTTGAGAGAGCTCAGACGCCGCCGTGTCCATGCCAGGGTCAGACCCACTCTCCGTTGCAGCCCTCTCGACCTGTACCACCAGACTATGCTGCACGCCTCTTTGCTCTGGAGCAGCAGGTTGCTTCATTCTTGCGTACCCAGAGAGCCATGGAGGAGGACTGGCTCCATTTGCGCCGCTTGTTTTACACTCACTTTCCCCCTCCTCCATCGCCATCCGTGTAGAGCTCTTCAGTACCGTATGGGTAGACGTTGGTGAGAAGACGACGAATGCTTTTGACTGCACAACATTTTTGGAGACTACATTATGATTCTGATTTTTGTTGACATGTATTTGATGTATTGACACTGATTCGATATAGTTTTTGGAGTAGGGTGATGTAGCCCTTAGTCGACTGATGTTGTATGACACTGTACTTGTACGCTTACTATGTGGTCTCAATATATGGCAATCGCAGTATTCTCATCATACTTGATGCTTGATTTGGTTATTGGTATTTTAGGACATGGGATGTTGTGTGATTAATGTTTGTGACATGGGATGTTGTGTGATTGATATGATTATAACATGAGATGTTATGTACTATTACTATCGTTATATACATACGCTAAATTATGACCTGACTTATGTATTATAACTATGGCCTGACCGACGTAAACACATCTTTTAGAAGATGCCGCCGAGACGTGAGACACACATGCCTACCAATGAGGCAGAACTCCAGCAAATTATCGCTGCTGCCATCGCACAATACGCCGCTTCGCAAGGAGGACCCAGCGGAAGCAGCTCAAACAACAATGGCAACAATAATCCACCTCATGGGTGCACCTACAAGCAGTTTCTAGACTGCAAACCGGTCAACTTTGATGGCACAGGAGGTGCTGTCGCCTTTGTTCGTTGGGCCGAGAAAACTGAATCTGTTCTACACATGAGCAAATGCGCACTGGATCAGCAAGTCACCTATATCTCAGGGCTATTCTTGGATGGAGCCCTCTCTTGGTGGAATCTGCAAGTACAGACACTTGGTGAAGCTGCTGCCTACGCGCTAACCTGGACCGAACTGAAGGAACTTATGCGCAGGAAGTACTGCTCTCGCGCAGAAATCCAAAGATTGGAAACCGATTTCTGGCATTTGAAAATGGACGGTCCGAAGATCGCAGAATACGTTCAAAGGTTCCATGACTTATCGTATGTGGCACCCTACATGGTCACTCCGGAGTTCAAGCGGATTGAACGTTTCATTTGGGGATTAGCTCCTCAAATCATAAGCATGGTGACCTCATCCAAGCCTGCGACTATTACTGAGGCGATTGATTTGAGCGTGGCTCTCACAGAGGAGGCGATCCGCCTAAACAAGTTTGGTGATGTTGAGCAAAAGAAGAAAGAGACTCACGTCGAGTCATCAGGAGGTAACAAACGGAAGTTCTCGAACTTCAAGCAGGGCGCCAGTGTGGTTGTTAAGAAAGGAGAGCCAAGCACGCCAGCTCAGGATACAGCTGGTGGTAGGAGGAAGGGTAAAGGATATATGGGTGCACATCCCAAGTGCAACTCCTGCCAACGCCACCATTCTGGCCGATGCGGGCCAAAAGTATGTGAAGCTTGTGGAAAGGCTGGCCACTTGAAGGATTCTTGTTGGGCTAGTGCTGGCCGGGGAGGCCAGGGAGGATTTGGGAATAGAAATAATCGTGGTGGTATTGGGAATCGCTCACAGGGGAACAATGGAGGAAATGGGAATCGAGGCAACTTTGCGAATCAAGCTGGTTATGCGAACCAAAACAACAACCCAGCAGGTAATGGAGGTGGAAACGGGCAAAGACTTGGATGCTTTAACTGCGGAGATATCGGGCATTTTAAGAAGAACTGCCCAGAGTTAAACCAAGCCCGTGGAAGAGTGTTCCAAATCGAAGCAAGGGAAGCGCGCCAGGACCCCAATGTTGTTACTGGTACGTTCCCTGTAAATCAACGCTATTCATCCGTTTTATTTGATATTGGTGCCGATTATAGCTTCGTGTCGTTAGAGTTTAAGAATATACTTGGTTTAGCCGCTAATAAGTTAGATATTCCCTACTCAATCGAATTGGCTAATGGGAAGTTAGTTGAAGCCAACGAAGTTATCAGAGGTTGTGTGATCGAATTAGGTGAGCGTGAGTTTGCTCTGGATCTACTACCAGTCCAGTTGGGAAGCTTTGACGTGGTGGTAGGAATGGATTGGTTATCAGGAAACAAGGTTGAAATAGTTTGTCACGAAAAGGTCGTTCGTATCCCCACCGAAGATGGCGAAACAATTGTGGTTCACGGGGAGGAGCGTGATACGCCGTTGAGAATTATCAGCTGCCTGAAAGCACGAAAGTGTTTGCAGAAGGGGTGTGTTGCCTTCCTAGCACACATTGTGGATAAGAAGGCTGCTGAGCCAAGAATCGAAGACATCCCTGTCGTGAGGGAATATCCAGAAGTCTTCCCAGAGGACTTACCTGGACTGCCACCTCAGAGACAAGTAGAGTTTCACATTGACTTAGTTCCAGGCGCCGCGCCTATGGCTAAGGCACCTTATAGACTTGCTCCGTCTGAAATGCAGGAACTGTCGACACAACTTCAAGAGTTGTTAGACAAGGGATTCATCCGACCAAGCTTCTCGCCTTGGGAAGCTCCGGTCCTGTTTGTTAAGAAGAAGGACGGTAGTTTTCGTATGTGCATCGACTACCGGGAGCTGAACAAGCTGACGATCAAGAATAGATATCCTCTGCCAAGAATCGATGATCTGTTTGATCAACTGCAAGGCTCAAGCTTTTATTCAAAGATCGATCTTCGATCTGGATACCATCAGTTAAGGATACAAGAGGAGAGTATCCCAAAGACAGCCTTCAGAACTCGTTATGGACACTACGAGTTCCTTGTTATGCCGTTTGGTTTGACAAACGCACCTGCAGTCTTTATGGATTTGATGAATAGAGTTTGCAAGCCGTACTTGGACAAGTTCATGATTGTGTTTATTGACGACATCTTGATTTACTCAAGAACAAAGGCTGAGCACGAACAGCATTTAAGAGCTATTTTGGAGTTGCTGAGGAAGGAACAGTTGTATGCCAAATTCTCTAAGTGCGAGTTTTGGCTACGTGAAGTCCAATTTCTTGGACATGTGGTGAATGGAGATGGAATCCATGTTGATCCCACAAAGATCGAAGCGATCAAGAATTGGGAAACGGCAAAGACGCCAACCGAGATTCGACAATTCTTGGGTTTGGCTGGCTACTATCGAAGGTTCATTGAGGATTTTTCAAAAATCGCTCAACCTTTGACGCTCCTCACCCAGAAGGATAAGAAGTTTGATTGGGGAATCAAACAGGAAGAAGCGTTCCAGATGTTGAAGGATAAGCTCTGCAATGCGCCAATCTTAGCACTACCGGAAGGTACAGATGATTTAGTGGTATACTGCGACGCTTCGCGTCAAGGATTGGGTTGTGTTTTGATGCAACGCCAAAAGGTTATTGCTTGCGCATCGCGTCAACTGAAAGTGCACGAAAAGAACTATACCACACATGATTTGGAACTTGGCGTAGTGGTATTTGCACTAAAGATCTGGAGACACTACATTTATGGTACAAAGTGTACAATCTTTACAGATCACAAGAGCCTACAACACATATTCAATCAGAGGGAGCTGAATATGAGGCAAAGACGATGGGTTGAGTTGCTGAACGATTACGACTGCGAGATAAAGTATCATCCAGGGAAGGCGAATGTAGTCGCCGATGCCCTAAGTCGAAAGGATAGGATCAAGCCCATAAGGGTTGGGGCTTTAGAAATGATTATCCAAACCGACCTTTCCTTGCGCATTCGTGCCGCGCAGAAAGAAGCTCTCAAGGAAGGAAACCTTGAAGAAGAATATCTCCGTGGGATGGAGAAGCTACTGGTACCAAACAAGGAAGGAACGTTATGTTTTGAGAAAAGGATTTGGGTTCCTCTGTTTGGTGGTTTAAGGAAGGTTATTTTCGATGAAGCTCACAAATCACGGTACTCTATCCATCCAGGAGCGGATAAGATGTACCAGGATCTCAAGGATTATTATTGGTGGCCTAGGATGAAAGGCGATGTTGCTGTTTATGTGAGCAAATGTTTAACATGCGCTAAGGTTAAAGCGGAATACCAGAAGCCTTCAGGACTTCTGCAACAACCTGAGATTCCCAAGTGGAAATGGGAACACATCTCAATGGATTTTATTACAAAATTGCCAAGAACGCCAAGAGGTCATGACACTATTTGGGTAATAGTGGATCGATTAACAAAGTCAGCACACTTCTTACCTATCAGAGAGAAGGATAATACAAGCAAATTGGCTGAAATTTATATGAGAGAGATCGTTGCACGTCATGGAGTGCCTCTCTCGATCATCTCTGATAGAGACGGAAGGTTTGTGTCAAGGATATGGCAATCCTTCCAAGAAGCATTTGGATCGCAATTGAATATGAGCACTGCGTTTCACCCGCAAACTGACGGTCAAAGCGAGCGAACGATACAGAGTTTGGAAGACATGCTGAGAGCGTGTGTTATGGATTTGGGCGGTAGCTGGGGTAAGCATTTGCCTTTGGTCGAATTTTCATACAACAACAGCTACCACACCAGTATTGGTGTCGCGCCATTCGAAGCCCTTTACGGACGCAAGTGCCGATCACCCTTATGCTGGGCTGACACAGGTGATAGGCAACTAGCTGGTCCCGAAATCGTCCAAGAGACGACACACAAGATTGCGCAGATTCTAAAACGCATCGAAGCAGCTCGCCACAGACAGAAAGCCTATGCAGATCCAAACCGGAAACATGTGGAATTCCAAGTTGGAGAAATGGTGTTATTGAAAGTTTCACCCTGGAAGGGTGTGGCACGCTTCGGAAAGCGTGGGAAGTTAAAACCGCGCTACATTGGTCCTTTCAGAATTTTGGAAAGAATAGGACTAGTAGCATACAAGCTGGACTTACCTGCTGAACTGAATGGTGTTCACGATACATTTCATGTATCCAACCTGAAGAAAAGTCCAACTCAAGATGACATTGCCATTCCCATCGACGAGATTCATGTTGACGACACGCTCCATTTCGTTGAAGAACTGGTTGAGGTTACGGATTGGAAAGTAAACAAGACCCGCCGGAGCAGTGTCAAGCTCGTCAAAGTTCGTTGGAATGCCAGACACGGTCCTGAGTACACCTGGGAGCTTGAGGACCGGATGAAAGAAAAATACCCCCACCTTTTTCCTAAGAACCCTGCATCTACAAGCAGAACTTAAATTTCGGGACGAAATTTATTTAACGGGGGGAGAATGTGACAACCCTCACTAAACCAGGTATCCATACGACTTAATTAATAATTAATTATTGCTTAATTACTGTGCTTGCTTGAACTTGTGAATAAACTGCTACTTGATTACTGATACATGTACTTACTTGCATCATACTTTACTTGCTGTCACTACATTATTTACATGCTGAACCTTAGTGACAAACATGATGCATAAAAGCACAGTAGCATTTTAACGGATAACCTATTGAACATGCTGATAGAGCCAGCATCAGGCAGACACTGCCTCTAAGGCCTGTATGAGCCAGAAATATTTTGCTACACTAGTGGTGAGTGTAGGGATATAAGGGTTGTAGAACTGCGTCTATAGGAATAAGTTACAATGACTGGATGTGCCTAAAACGTACTCTAAGTACAAAACTCAGCACTTTACATAATAATTCAGCTTTTAGCTAGCTAATAAAGTGCCAAAACATGAGAAAAATATTACTAGACACTTTCCAAAGTGTCAGGAATGAATTGTGTCACTAAAAAGGGTATTAACGACACTTTAAAGTTTTGTTAGCACTTTAACGGATTACTATCCAACCGAACAACCGGACTATACCCGAAACATGAAAATATTGTTATTTTCATTATTTATCTTTTCTGAGCCAGTTAGGGCCCCTGAGTACCCTAACACCCACTGTAACGCGTGACACACTAATAACTGGGTTAAACACTTAACTAACTTGGTTTAACCTAACTAATACCTAACTAACTAGTTGGAATCGGACCAAGACCCCCCCTCTCTAACCGTCCCCAACTAGAGGGGGATACACCTTGTACTACACTTGATTATTATAATCCTCATGCCTAATATCTAGGTAGCACAAAAACCATTGGTTAATACTATCCTAATTGTCTATAAGACCAAGATTAGAACCATATGATCATAACATTCACAACTCTCCACCAAAAACTCTCCTCTCTCCCTCTAGAGCTCTCGGCCGAGATCCCCTTCACACCCATCAATTTTGTCGAGTTTGATCATCACATTCCAAGTCCATATAAGTGTTAAGGGTCGCATATAAGGAGTCTTGAAGCAAACGGAAGGCGAAGGACCTCTCTACTTAGCTTTTATCCACCTCATTTGCGCGTAGATTCTTCCCTAGCCTCGAGCTAGTGGTATGATGTTTAAATCCCTATCTTGAACTAATCTAAAGCGGTTAAAATGTGGTGTAATGATTAAAACTCGAAATCTTACAAAATAGTACATTAAAGTCTACTAAAAACATGAAAAATGATGGTTAAAAGCTCACTAGTTGTGTAAATGTTGTAGTAATTGAAATTTGTGATTATTGAGACCCGATCTATGTTGTGGTAGCTCGGATCATCACTTAACCCGGTTTGGTCATGATCACGAATCATGACATAAGGTTGTTATGTATAGAACAAGGGTTAAAGGGTGAAACTCTACCACACACGAATCATGAACTTGTGTAAAAGTGTTTTAGCTTGTACAATAGTGTTTAAAACTAGCAGATCTACGTATCTGCAAGTGGTATTTTCAAAGGACCAAGCGTTAAAGAAATCATACTTTAAAAGACGGATCTTACACTAACAAGAATGGTTTTTAGAACACACAAATGTGTAACCACAAGTTCATGAAGTTTATGCGATTTATATACATATTTTGACTAGTTTGTGATTTGAACATGGTTTTGATTGAATAAGAAGATTGTTGGTTTGATTTATAAAAGAAAATGATACGCTTGAAAGCGTGGCCACCTCCAGTTACAGAGGAAACTCTGGCGAAATTTTTCTAAAAACCTAACACTTGGAATTATTTTCACTATAAGTGTTAGAGATACTTGTCGACTTGTTTTTGAACTATGAATTTCGCCACGGCTTTATTTAGAAAATATCGGAGGTGGGATTTCACAAAATAAAACGTGATACATAAATATATTTAGTATATATTTTTCACAACATCACTTGTATAAGTGTTTATGATTATTTTGTGAACTACGTAAATATTATTTTTAGAGTAAAAATAATATTACTAAGTATTATTTTGGGGAAAATCACATGTATGAAAATATAATATTTTAGAGAAGAATATTCATATTTTGAAGTGGAAATAAAATATATTAAGTGAGACTTAATAGTGAAGTCTGAGTGTTACGAACACACATGTATTAAATCCCCCATCCTTGGGAAGGAGAATAACTACCAAGTATATACAGAACGTAAACACGAAATAGTTGCCTAACTATTTCCCAAAAACTTAAACCATAAAGCTAAGGCACGACCATCCGTCTAATAGAGTTAGCACGTGTAGGTCGTCATACAGCTGATTGATTTGGAGGCATACTTGGTAGAGACGCACCACTGTGAGTTCATGTCCCCCTTTTCTCTTAACTGTTTTCAGTTTTCTAAACTGCGGGGGTGAAATACATGTTACTTTGTTTACAGGTACTTTATACATGGTATGGTTAGCGTAAGGAGGTTTACTACTTAGATCATGTGAGTGGGTAGGCGTGAACTGGAGGCCATTAATCTTCATTATAGGACCGAGGGACGTAAGCGGTAGATCTATCTGGGTGTAGCGAGCCCAACCCCAGGTCCAACAGTACGGACCTCGGGGTGACTTTGTGCCCCGACGCAAAATCGCAAGGTTTGAGTCTACCTACTTGCACTTCACACATATCAATGGCCTTGCAAACCGTTGGTGATCTCTTTTCCTTATTTGCTACATACCAGGGAATTTTTATACTTACAAGTGTTTTACATACTCAGTACATATGAACTCGCTCAACATTATTGTTGATTTTTCAACTTACATGTATTTCAGGAAATTAAAGATCCGGCGCGGTATGTTATGTTTTCCCGCTGCATAAGGGTTCCAAGGTCATCCCAGTTTAGGAAATGTGACTCTTTCCTGGACAAGTCACAAATCTTAAACTGCGTTTATTTCATGTTGATGTTTATGTTTTTCAAGACAATGTTTTATGCTATGATGTTGTAAGTTTCTAAGACAATGGAATGTTACTCTGGTTTTAAAACTTAATCAAAAGGATGATCTTGCATGATTTTATTTCATATAGCTTTGTTATGATTAAGCTATGGTATTAAGAAGTCACACCAAAATTAACCACGCTTCCGCAAAGCCAGGGTGTGACAATTGCTCACTATAGCACTTTCTGGAATAATGGGAGTAGTTCCACTAAAGGTACATGATTCGTTGATTATACATCATGTCATCAAATTATTTAATGATACCTTCTTTAGCTTTTCCTATTTCTTCCTCAACTTGCAGATTCTGCTAGCTTAACAAATGGGTACTTGGATACAAATCTACAATCATAGATTATTTAGTTGATGCTATTCAATTCCGGCATGCATAATTATAGAGGTTCTTAATGCTACTTATAATTTTTATGCAAAGCTAAGGTTAGTTATCGTTGATGCTAAGAGGACAAAACTAAAGAAAAAATAGTCGCTTTTAAGAAAAAAAATAGCCACTTTTATGTACTAAAAATACACTTCATGTGATATTCGACCCGTTTTCTTTTTAACTGTTTATTTCTTTTCAACAGTTTATTTTTTTTTTGTTTTGATCGTTTGATGTGCAAGTCAAGATTGTTTAGTTGCGTTGATCCAAAGTTCTTTTGTCCAAAACTGCTGGTTCCGAGTTAGGTCTCGTTAGTTCAATTCATCCATCCGGTGTCTAAGTTAAAAATAAAACATAAAAAAGTTTATAGTTTTTATTTTTATTTTCGACGGGTAGGTCTTGAGGGTGGTAGAACCCGATGGCAGAAGATGAATGTGAATGCTATAATGGTGTATTTCTTGAAAAAAAGGAGAGGGGGGGGGGGTGTTTAGGGTAGTGGTGTCACCCAATTGGGTAGTTTAGGAAAGTGGATGGAGCGAGGGACGTGACACTGAAGAATTTATGGAGGTTAGAGTAAGTTAGGCAAGTGACCCTTCCTCTTACACAGTGCAAAGGTCCTTCACTAATGTTAAACTGCGTAGAGGTTTTATCAAAGGTCCCATCGACCATGTCCTGCTGATCTCCACTTATTACCAGATAAATTTATTTTCCCTAATCATTTCGACATGTTTGTTACAGGCTTTTAATGTGAATTATGTTTAGAAGAAGACATTTAAATTTGCACTGTTTACGTGCATAAAGTTAGTTGTTATTGGCCCGGTGAGATTTTTTAACACTTTATTTTTTTGTTATATTACAATATATAAATTTGTTTTAAGAAGCGGGTTGAATAATAACTCAAAATGGGTTTGGATTAATATGGTCACTGTTGGTGCAGGGCAAAAATGAGTCGGGTTCACATGTAAACTTTTAACCCTTTTTTTATTTTTTATAAATACTTAATAAAACTAAACTAAATTTTATGATTTTTTGTATTAGACAAGTTTGACCGATTTCCTTTTTTGTTTAGTTCTTTATTTTGACCCGTTGAGAAAAAATAACCAAAACACCATTTTTTAGGTAAATAAGTCCATGTAAAGGTCAGGAAAGTTACCATTTTACATTCTCTGATAGCTATTATTCTCCTATGTATTTTTAGAGAATCCGTTGTTCTCAAATTTAGTTCTTTTTAGATACTATCTTTCACTCAGTGACCAGAGAATTGTTGCAAAAATTTCATTATTAGGCAAAAATCTGAGTTTGAGGTAAACAAAGTTGTATTACTAGCTTTAGTTCCTAAAATTCGAGATGTGAGGCGATTAGCGAGAGTTTTGCGTACACGAGGCGTTGCTCCATGTACAACCCAATAAGTTTTATGTAAAATTTAAAGCCTTTTCATTAAGCAATCTGGTGGTCAGTTATTGTTGATGCTAAGAGAACAAAACTAAAGAAAAAATAGTCGCTTTTAAGAAAAAAAAAGCCACTTTTATGTACTAAAAATACACTTCTTGTGATATTCGACCCGTTTTCTTTTTAACTGTTTATTTCTTTTCAACTGTTTATTTTTTTTGTTTTAATCGTTTGATGTGCAAGTCAAGATTGTTTAGCTGGGTTGATCCAAAGTTTATTTGTCCCAAATTGCTGGTTCCAAGTTAGGTCTGGTTAGTTCAATTCATCCATCCGGTGTCTAAGTTTAAAATAAAACAAAAAAAACTTTATAGTTTTTTTTATTTTTTATTTTTGAAACTTTTATATACCCGTTTAGTCCATTTGATAAAGAAAGATACAAAATTCAAATGATGCATCATCAAGATACAAAATCACTTCTTGATGTTTGTTTAATAGAAAATTGTTTCACTGATTTAAATTTTGCTTTTATTAATCCATATTTACTGTTTGATTTTATTTCAGTTATGCAGGTTTCACAAACAACAGTTTAGTTGTGTTATTTCGTGGTGGTAAAGTTCAAGAACATCATACTCATACTCACTACTCACTGGATTATATGTTTATTTATAAGCCTTTTGCAGTTATGTTTTGATTTCATATGGATTTCTTTCACTTTTTATTATCATCATACCTGACACCTGTTTGCTCTTTAATTTAGGTTTTCAAATTGCAATAAGTGAACAAAAACTGAAATTGGAAGATTGCTTTATGTCGGTGGTGGTGGCCGACAAGATTTTGGTTGCATCGCATAAGGTGGAAAGAGGCAAACTGATTGAAAAGGTATTCCGGCGAAGCAACTGGCGCCCTCAGCAGGTACGACCACTGATTTGCTGAAATTGTCTGCATCTATGCTTTTTCATCTAAATTGATTGTTATAAGTCGATTCCGTTGCCTTTCTCTCTTCTGGTCCTTATTAGCATGACAATCTAGCATATATGGGATCTTCAATGCTGACCATGTTGTGATATACAACTTTGGTTGTTTGTATCATTCATAACTATGATCTTCAAAGTTTTAAAATTTGTTGCTCCTTTAAGATCTGATTCATCTGAAGACAATAATCTTTAACTGGTTGTTAGAATCTTTTTTCCTCTAAATCAACTAACCTATCTATAATCTTAAAACATGATTAAAATGACATTTTTAACACAAATATAAGTAATGAGTATATTACTTAATCTAAATCAGTCAATGGATGTAATTTAATGGATAGTGTAAATAGTTAAATAATATGTGGAACAATGTGAATGAGTATGTTAAATTTGTTGAATGCTACTTGGATTGATATCATTTGTTCCTTAGAGAGTATTGTTCAATTCACTACATATGCTCATCATACAAGTTTTTCATTTTTTTTTTGTAAATGGCTTCATCCTTTTTTTTAAGTGTTGTGTTACCCTTCTCCATTTCATTTGGTAATCACTGTCTTCAAACATTTTTGAATTCCTTATTGGTGCTCACGTTTTGTTTTAAGAAAAGAGAAAAAAAAACATTTTCAAAAAGTAGGTCTTACCGTAGCTTATACCGGTCTATATTTATGCTTACATTAGTCTGACTCGGTTCTTTCAATATTTCAGAATGATATGATAGGGTTAGCGCCTAAAAGAATTCGTTATGACCACCGAGCTTCACTCTTGATTCCACAGATGAATTGAGCATCTCGGGTGGACAAATAGTGCATGTGGTTTCTTGGCCATTGCTCACTATAGCACTTTCTGGAATAATGGGAGTAGTTCCGCTAAAGGTACATGATTCATTGATTATACATCATGTCATCATATTATTTAATGATACCTTCTTTAGCTTTTCCTATTTCTTCCTCAACTTGCAGATTCTGCTAGCTTAACAAATGTGTACTTGGATACAAATCTACAATCATAGATTATTTAGGTGATGCTATTCAATTCTGGCATGCATAATTATAGAGGTTCTTAATGCTACTTATAATTTTTATGCAAAGCTAAGGTCAGTTATCGTTGATGCTAAGCGGACAAAACTAAAGAAAAAATAGTCACTTTTAAGAAAAAAAATAGCCACTTTTATGTACTAAAAATACACTTCATGTGATATTCGACCCGTTTTCTTTTTAACTGTTTATTTCTTTTCAACAGTTTATTTTTTTGTTTCGATAGTTTGATGTGCAAGTCAAGATTGTTTAGCTGGGTTGATCCAAAGTTCTTTTGTCCAAAACTACTGGTTCTGAGTTAGGTCTGGTTAGTTCAATTCATCCATCCGGTGTCTAAATTAAAAATAAAACATAAAAAAGTTTATAGTTTTTTTTATTTTCGACGGGTAGGTTTTGAGGGTGATAGAACCCGATGGCAGAAGATGAATGTGAATGCTATTATGGTGTATTTCTTTAAAAAAAGGAGAGGGGGGGGGGGTGTGTTTAGGGTAGTGGTGTCACCAAGTTGGGTAGTTTAGGGAAGTGGATGGAGCGAGGGACGTGACACTGCCGAATTTATGGAGGTTAGAGTAAGTTAGGCAAGTGACCCTTCCCCTTACACAGTGCTAAGGTCCTTCACTAATGCCAAACTGCGTAGAGTTTTATCAAAGGTCCCATCGACCATGTCCTGCTGATCTCCGTTTATTACCAGATAAGTTTATTTTCTCTAATCATTTCAACATGTTTGTTACAGGCTTTTAATGTGAATTATGTTTAGAAGAAGACATTTAAATTTGCACTGTTTACGAGCATAAAGTTAGTTGTTATCGGCTCGGTGAGATTTTTTAACACTTTATTTTTTATTATATTACAATATATAAATTTGTTTTAAGAAGCGGGTTGAATAATGACTCAAAATGGGTTTGGATTAATATGGTCACTGTTGGTGCAGGGCAAAAATGAGTCGGGTTCACATTTAAACTTTTAACCCTTTTTTTATTTTTTATAAATACTTTTAGGTAAATAAGTCCATGTAAAGGTCAGGAAAGTTACCATTTTACATTCTCTGATAGCTATTGTTCTCCTATGTATTTTTAGAGAATCCGTTGTTCTCAAATTTAGTTCTTTTTAGATACTATCTTTCACTCAGTGACCCTAGAATTGTTGTTAAAAATTTCATTATTAGGCAAAAATCTGAGTTTGAGGTAAACAAAGTTGTATTACTTGCTTTAGTTCCTAAAATTCGAGATGTGAGGCGTTTAGCGAGAGCTTTACGTACACGAGGCGTTGCTCTATGTACAACCCAATAAGTTTTATGTAAAATTAAAATCCTTTTCATTAAGTAATCTGATGGTCAGTTATTATTGATGCTATGAGTACAAAACTAAAGAAAAAATAGTCGCTTTTAAGAAAAAAAATCGCCACTTTTATGTACTAAAAATACACTTCATGTGATATTCGACCTGTTTTCTTTTTAACTGTTTATTTCTTTTCAACTTTTTATTTTTTTTGTTTTAATCGTTTGATGTGCAAGTCAAGATTGTTTAGCTGGGTTGATCCAAAGTTTATTTGTCCAAAATTGCTGGTTCCGAGTTAGGTCTGGTTAGTTCAATTCATCCATCCGGTGTCTAAGTTTAAAATAAAACAAAAAAAAGTTTGTAGTTTTTTTTTATTTTTGAAACTTTTATATACCCGTTTAGACTATTTGATAAAGAAAGATACAAAATTCAAATGATGCATCATCAAGATATTTATTTAATATCTGGAAATATGAGATAAAATTGGTTTGTGAATTCAATCTATTTTGACTTTTAAAGTCAAAACTGCACTTGTGTAATAATTTTTGAACTTAGAGAACACTGAAAACCATGGTTAGGAAACTGACCACTACCCGATTTGGCCTCGGGTAGGCTACTGACAGGTAAAACACCGATGGCCGAGCTGGTAGTGGTCGACGGGTAGGTTTTGAGGTTGGTAGAACCCGATGGCAGAAGATGAATGTGAATGCTATAATGGTGTATTTCTTTAAAAAAGAAGGGGGGGGGGGGTAGTTTAGGGTAGTGGTGTCAGCAAATTGGGTAGTTTAGGGAAGTGGATGGAGTGAGGGCCCCTTACATAGTGCTAAGGTCCTTCACTAATGTCAAACTGCGTAGAGTTTTATCAAAGGTCCCATCGACCATGTCCTGCTGATCTCCGCTTATTACCAAATAAATTTATTTTCTCTAATCATTTCAACATGTTTGTTACAGGCTTATAACATGAATTATGTTTAGAAGAAGACATTTAAATTTGCACTGTTTACGAGCATAAAGTTAGTTGTTATTGGCACGGTGAGATTTTTTAACACTTTATTTTTTTATTATATTACAATATATAAATTTGTTTTAAGAAGCGGGTTGAATAGTGACTCAAAATGGGTTTGGATTAATATGGTCACTGTTTGGTGCATGGCAAAAATGAGTCGGGTTCACATGTAAACTTTTAACCCTTTTTTTATTTTTTATAAATACTTAATAAAAATAAATTAAATTTTATGATTTTTTGTATTTAACCAGTTTGACCAATTTTCTTTTTTGTTTAGTTCTTTATTTTGACCCGTTGAGAAAAAAATAACCAAAACACCAATTTTTAGGTAAATAAGTCCATGTAAAGGTCAGGCAAGTTACAATTTTACATTCTCTGATAGCTATTATTCTCCTGTGTATTTTTAGAGAATCCGTTGTTCTCAAATTTAGTTCTTTTTAGATACTATCTTTCACTCAGTGACCAAAGAATTGTTGTCAAAAAATTCATTATTAGGCAAAAATATGAGTTTGAGGTAAACAAAGTTGTATTACTAGCTTTAGTTCCTAAAATTCGAGATGTGAGGCGTTAAGCGAGAGCTTTACGTACACGAGGCGTTGTTCTTTGTACAACCAAATAAGTTTTTTGTGCAATTAAAAGCCTTTTCATTAAGCAAACCATTCATGATCTCCTAATCCTTTTAATCGCTCTTACATATTAGCTTTCTTCAAGCCCAATTACTTTTACACAGTTTACATGAAGCGCCCGACCTTGAGGCATTTTTTAGACTTCCTTGAGTTCCTCATACCTCCTGATGCGCTTTATAAAACCAAGACTACCGGTTTCTCTTTTCACCAAATTCTCTCTTTACACCAAATTTTCTGATCAAATTTTAACAGGTTGGAAGAACGACTCTTGGTGGTTTGTTTGCTTTGGGATACAACAATGTTCTCTGTTATAAATGGGCATCTAAAGTCTAAACCACTTTTTTAGGTCTCAATAGTTGCCTCAGCCACATAATTTGATCCACAATTTGATCTAAATGCACTTTTGCTTTAGATCTTTGTTTTTTGTGTAGATTTAAAGCAGCCTCTATACAACCATACGATTTAGATTATCATTATAGCGATGATGTTTTTTAAATCTTTTAATTCACTATTTTATAAAAGGTTTATGTTGGTCTCTTTTCATCGGGTTGTTTCAACTGCAGATTTTATCTCACTTCATATGTCACTTATCTATGCTACTTCAAAGGTGTTTAATGATGTAACCTTTGCAAAGATGAAGAAAGGAGTCCAGATCATCAATGTGGCACGGCATGTAGTGATCGATGAAGATGCCTTAGTGAGGGACCATGATACTGGAATTATTGCACAAGGAGCGTTAGATGTGTGCATGAGCTTTACAAGGTGAACTTTCTGCAAATTACGCTAACACGACTATGGTCAGTCCCCCTTTAGGTAACTTCTATCTGAGAAGTTGGGAATCTGTGTTATGGAGTGTGGTCATGTCGGGTTCTGGAGATACTTGGGAATGGGATTTTCAGGCTGTCGGCTCAACCCTATTTTTGCTTTTGGAGTTACAGACCTTCTAAACCTTCATAACTTTCACGAGGTTCCTTTAAAAGGAAGAAGTCTATTCAGGCCATTTTGAATACAGTTTTCCGGTGGCATCTCAGGAATAGTGTTCTGTTTGATCAAGCTCAACTGTTGACCATGCAAAGTGGTTGAAGAGATTAAAGTTATGGGATACTTATGGGTCAATAACAGATCGAAGGAGTAGGCGATTAATTGGCAGAATTGGTGATAGTTTGATGAATTTATGTAATTGTTTGTTGTTCTGTTTGTTTGACGACGGCAAACCTACAGATAGAACAACTAATGTGGTTTATGAAGAGATTTTCAACGAATTATGATCGTTGCATATTCATGTATTTCAATTTGTTGTTGTACTCTAATATATTCCTTTGTGTTTTAACGTGTATAAAATCATACTATTTATATCAATGATGATAATGAAGATATTTTCTTTTACCAACCCGCGAAGTTTGCGGGTTCTTAAAAAGTTTTTACATGATCCGTTTCAAGACGTGTATATATTCATAACATTTTATGTAAACGACCATGATGAAGAGATATTATCTTTAATCAACCCGTGTAATACACGGGTCCTTAAGCTAGTTACATATATATACCTAACTAAAAAATTAAAATTACGTATATCCTTTTGAAGCTAACTTTTAATTATTTTATTAAAAATAAATAGTTGAATGATCTATTATAACTTTTAGAGTTTTACTTTCTTATGATTTTATTGGTTTTTTCGGTGTTTACCGACTTTTTTACTTATAGTTAGTTACTCATTTGATTTTCATGTTTTTTACTTTTTATTTTCGTTTTTATATACCTTTTTGATCAAACATGTTAACAACAATTAACTTAAACAGAATATGAAGGAACAATATATTAAAAATTCAAACAACATGAAGCTATTTGAACTCAAAATCAGGATACTGAGAAAACAAAATCAAATAATAACCATTTGACTTGTTGCTCGTTTACCTTCTATCTCGATGTAATTTCAAATAATAACCATTTGCCCATTTGGCTTTGTTACAACGTCAAATTGAAAAGGTTGATGAAGTTGTCACAAAGTAACCATAAAATATACATGAAGAGGGTATGGAGTGGGAGCCAGGGAAAAACGGCCTGGACCCGTGGGAACATCGCTCCCCCGGTCCCGGGGAACCCAATAAAGAATTCCAAAAGTTTAAATTGTTTATTCTTTAAACTCACCTTAACGTCTGGTCTTTTATTAAAAAACCAATTGAAACAGGATTAACCCCGTTGCATCAGTATCGAACATGGTCGCTACCAAGAATCACAACCTGAATAGTGGCCAAGGAATAGATGAAATAGTACGGACCGATATAGGAGGGATATTCGCTTTGTTTGAGAGGGATAACAGAGCAAAACTGAATACAAAAAATGTTATAAAAAGTTTTTTTCCTAAGCATATACTTGTCATTAAGTAAAGATATATGAATTCTCTCTTCATTTAATCGTTATGTCTATAAGTAATAAACATGTAGTTAAATTCCCTTTTTAATCTAACTGGTTTACCTATGATATTTGTAACACCCAAAAAAGGGTGTCTCTCTTCATTCACCTTGGAAGGGCAATTTTGTATTTCCATGATCTAAACCCTGATATTGAAAGGGATTGTATGAAGCTTTCATTTATATCTTGCACATTTCACCATCACTAAAGAGAGAGAAGGATCAGTTTTGAGGTTCAAGCCGGATTCGAGTGTGGATCGGTGTAAATCATTGGTGGCTTTTCGTATATAAGTATCAAGAAGATCAAGAAGTGATTGATGACTGTCGTTACGGTCAATCAAAAACCGAAATAAATTATGTAGAGAGCGTAAGTAGGTTATCGTATCCACGGGGAATTTGTGGTTAATGTTCAGTTTTAACTACGATCTAATCTATTCTAAATTCGGGGGTTTTAATGATTGTTTGAAAGAACAAGAAAACTAATTAAGAAAGTTATGATCAAAACCAGAAAAAGTAACCTCCACTCGGAATCTCAATTACCTGTTTTTAACGCAAACGCATGTTTACTGATTCAAAACACCACATAGACATGACATTGGAATTAATGACTTTGATTAATTTAATACATGTAGTTTTTAAGACTCACCATACAACCTAATAACCCATTCAATTATACCAATTACCCACCAATCTCTTAACCCGCTAACGATGTAAGTATATCGCCAATACGCTTAATAAACGACAAATACTTAAAATATAATCAACGTTGCACAAAATCAACATAAGTGGTCAAGCTTTTCCAGCTTACAAGAATCACAAACAAAGTATTCGTGTCAAAACAAGCAATTGTTCATCCGAGCGGAAGTCACAGCGCGTTTAGCCGCTTATGGCTGTCATCACAACTTCAATCTCGGATTAAACATGAGGAACAACTTAACGGATGAGGTTTGTGGTCAAAAGTGCATGATTTCGCCTCTATGTTCGTCTGGAACGGTTGGAAGATGAATGGTAACCTAAAACACGAATTAGGTCGAATTTATAATTTTTCTGGTAACTGGCCTCTCCCGGGTGTCGCGGGAGAGTGTAGGTCTATTGCCGCGTGTCGCCTGGGATACCTAGGGTAACTTTTTCCGCTACAACTCCCGTATTGACCCGTCAGACCCGTTTTCAGACCGGTTTCTCTTTTTCTCTCTTTTAGCACCTATTAAGCCAAAAACACCAAACACACGCTAAGTATATAAACCCATATAAATTAATGTGTTAAAACACTAAAAATCAACGCGAACTACTAAAAAATACATCGTGTTTTGACCCATCATCAGTGATTTGATTGGGTTTTGTTAAGTTTTGAAGTATAAGTTCAATTTGAGCAAAAGGTTAGTAATTTTATTTAAAGCTCAAGTTTTTGCGGATGGTTATGCATGGGACCTCATGGGATTATATTTCAGATAGTATGGAATCAAAAAGTCTAAAACTTTACAGATCAAAATCATCATAACCACCCTCAAAGCTCTGATTAAGGTTTTTAAAGAACATGTACATTGTGCTCAATAACTTCTCGTGCCACTTTGTCTGCGAGCATAGTATAGATTGCGTTCATAGTTTACATTTCATAGTACATGAGTAATTTAGTTCCCGCTTGACACATTGTGGAGGGGGCATGGTTTAGCAAAAGTATGGGAATAGAGCGCAACCTGAGAACATAGGGACTTTGCGCGTAACACAACCTTGAGTGCAAAGCGGACTTTGCGCCTGATTGATTGGGAGGAAAGAACATGTGAACTTAGAACAGTTATCTAGAGTGATCGGGTGTTTACTTCGAGTTCAAGAAAGCAAGGTTCTAGCATAGACAGATCTCCAATCCAGACAAGTTTTTAGACCCCCTTTCAGACATTTTAGGGGATGTGCACACTCGATAAAAGTAGTGTAAAGGACAGTTTGAAAGTTAATGAGAGTAAAGTTTTATGAAATGAATGGTTTCGGGCTACTAGCCCGAATGTTAATAGGAAAAAAAATCGGTTAATTAATGTAGTATTTTGATACGATAGTTTAACTAAACGCTAAAGATAAATGAGAGATAGAGCTAAAGTAAAGGCACGTACGAGAAAGTAGTTACCTACGGGGTTGCAAGACCTGCCACGTGGTCCATGGTCGTGAACTTGACACATGGGGATCAAGAGAGGTAATTACCTATGGAGCTGCAACATATATGGAGCTACAAGCATATGATGGTGAAGTAGCATAGCTTGACCTATTGAGTGTGTGTGTGTGGGGGGGGGGGGGGGGGGGGGTTTGGAAAAAAACAGGGGGCCTGACAGCATATTATATATATATAGAGGGGACCGCTAAAATGAGAACCACCTCGAGTTGTAAGAACCGCGAGAACTACACCGTACGGGGCGAGGTGGACCAATTTTTTTTTTTCATAAACGTAGATGCGTGTATTATAAACACATTTTTAAAAAAAAATTAAAAAAAAAAATGTCGTGTGTATAGTTTTGAGCACCACAAGTTTGTGTTTACGGGTACCGTAAATCCTACCGGAAAATTTACGGTACCCGTAAACACACACTTGTGGTGCTCAAAAACTTTTTTTTTTTAATTTTTTTTAACAAATGTGTTTATAATACACGCATCTACGTTTGTGAAAAAAAATTTTGGTCCACCTCGCCCCGTACGGTGTAGTTCTCACGGTTCTTACAACTCGAGGTGGTTCTCATTTCAGCGTGATTCTATATATATATATATATATATATATATATATATATATAGGGATAGTGTACAATAATTCAAAAGTGTGAGAAGTGTTTTAACCATTAGATCTTTGATCTAATGGTTGAGATCAATAGAGACCAAATTATAAATTGTGTTTTAATTATTTGGACTGATTTGAAAATTGTAGGGGTAATAGTGTCGTTGTAAATGTTTCAAATTAGGTAACCTCTCTTAAATTCTAGCGATTCACTCCTAAATTCTAGCGATTCAATTTTAAACTTATTCTAAAATTCGGACATTCTAAAAATCCATAAATATGTAACTGCTACAACAAATATATAACACTATACATCCATCATATAACACTATATAAGACCATATAACACCGTATAACACTATGTAACACCATATATACCATATAACACTATGTAACACTATATAACAATATATAACACTATACATCTATCATAGACATGCTATCAAACAAATATAACCCTATAACACTATATGACTTTAAATAACACTATATAACACCATATAATACCATATAACAGCATATAACACTATATAGCATTATATAACACTTTACATCCATCATATAACACTATATAACACCATATAACACTATGTAACACTATATAACACTATATAAAAATATATAACACTATACAGTTCTGAACGAGATGACACAAATTCGTAGATTAATTTTTAATTCGTATTCCTATAATTAAGGGTGACGGTTATGGAAGGTTATCAATTAATTAAATCAATAAAAAAATTACTTGTTTACCCTTTTGAATTAATTTAGATTGATGACACATGTCATCTCCACAATATTTCTCACCCTTCTCACACTTTTAGATTAATGTACAGGATCCTCTACCTATATATATATATAGAGAGAGAAAGGTTAAAATGAGAACCACCTTGAGTTGCGAGAACCGCGAGAACTTTTTGATCCGGCCCGATTTGGTCCAATTTTTTTTACACAAACGTAGATGAAAAAAATATAAACACATCTGTAAAAAAAATTAAAAAAAATTGAAGAGTCGGTGGTTTTGACTCATGCAAGTTTTTTTTACGACAGACGTATATTTTGGAAGAAGATAAATATTTTTTTACCTCTCATGTAAATGTGGGTATGCGATATTTTTTTTTCAATTTTTCTTATTTTGCTAAAACAAGTGATTATTTTTACGACTTTTGTGAAAAAAAATTGGAAAAATCTTTTGGATAACCTAGTTCTCGCGGTTCTCGCAATTAGTGGTGGTTCTCATTTGATCCAAAGTCTATATATATATATATATATATATATATATATACTAGGTTATATACTCATGAGTTTCACGAGTTGTGGGTTGTGTTAAAAAAATCTATATCTATAAAAGTATTTTTTTTTGTATGATTCTATATAGACGTGTCGAGGCAGAGATGTTACCTATGCTTGAGTAACAAAAATCAACTTTGATCACAGCTTGAAGACATTTGGGTAGCGAAATATATTCATATGTCATATATTTTTAAAATATATGTCAAGATACAATAGTATGAAAACCATTTGCTCGCCAGATAGACCGAACCAACAACATTATATATGTAACCCCAAAAAAGACAATAGTAAATAAAATTCAATTTAAAAGGTATAAACTAAATCACGCAATGAATTTTCATTACAAAATCTAAATGTATGATTTCAAGTGTGTTTATAGACCCGTGAGCTTTACGGATTATGGGTTGTGTTAAAAAAATCTATAGAAATGAAACAATTTTTTTTATTATTTATAAACTGATAAATCTTCATACTAAGACACATTTTTGACAAAAATTAGAAAGAAAAAATAAAAGAATTAGAATTACTTAGGGCATGGTTTTGTCCAATCTATAAATTCTAATAAAGCAAAACAAGTTGAGGCCACGTGGCATTCTCTTACAACCCTTTTCTTTGTTTTAGGCGGGATCACCAATTCCCTTTCTCTTTCCGTCTTCTCACAATCAAAAACCCTATATCTCAGCCGTCATCCACATTCTCACTTATTTCCATCTTCCTTTCATTCGCCATTCACAGCCCTAATAATCATCTACAACATGTGTGGCGATTTCATCCTATAATCTGATTGAGATCCTATCAAAATTGTTTCATTTCACAAATACTTAATCTGGAGGAGGCGATTGTCATGGAAGTGATTATTCAAAACCCTAAATCATAACAAGATGAACTGCATCCAGGTTTGTTTAGTCTTATGTACATCAATTTTTGCTCCTTTTAATCTTACAAACCTACGTTTCTACCTAGCTTTGTCTATTGATATTCATTTGTGCACTAGAAACCCTAAACCCATCAATTGTTTATACGTATTTGTGAATCTCTATTTTGATATTTTTAACCAACTGTGGTTGATTCCCTAATACAACAATCTGATGTTATGATTTTGAACAATTCGTTTTCAATCTCTAACTTTTGATGTTGAATCGATTATAGAACAAATAGATTTTAGGTTTCAATTCCTTCGATTTTTAGAATTTAGAGAACAAATCATTTTTGACATTTCAATTCCCACCAACGAAACAGTTTTGCTTCTGATAATAACCTTTTAGAGCTACTCCAGTGGCTGCAACGCTGGCTTGGAAGGCTGGCGACGAGATGATTGGGGTATCGGTGCCGAGAAAAGCTCGGTAAGGTACAAGAAATATCAGCAGAAGACAACGTTATTAATTTTCCATTCAATAAATTAATTTCTTACTTTTGTAGTTGTATTGAAATTTCAGCATCTACAAAGCGGAACCACAAATGGATTTCTGGTTGTTGGTGTTGGAGGAACCAGAACTGATCAAATTCATCGGCAATCTTCGGATTCACCTGTACGGCTGGCTTCACCTGCGCTGGCGGCTCCTCCTTCACCTTCATTGTAACACCTCGTAAAATCAAGTCCAATGAAGTATTGACACGTGTAATAAACCCTAATGAAGTCAAACATTGAATTCAAGGGACTAATTTTTTGAAAAATCGAAAACTTTGATTATGAAAGAACTGGAAGTATTATCATACCAAAAATAAGTTTCTAATTAACCTTTTATGGTTTTATATTCACAAATGAGCCACTTGTTAATCAAGTGTAGCCGTTTATGTAAATAATTGGAAGTTTGCGCATAAAAGGGTTAAAAGCGTCAACATGTTAATTCTTACCTCTGAGTGACCTTTTAACAAACCGAGAGCCTCATGATATTTGATTATACTCTCGGGATTGCCAATCATTGGCCATCCAAGGCTTTTATTCCTAAAAGTGAAGTTACGAGCAACTTTGCAAGTATAAGGGACTAGAAGTGTCAATATGTTTAATTATACCTCTGAATGACCTTCTATCGAGCCCGAAGCATTATGATGTTTAATAATACTTTCAAGAATGCCTAATATGAATTAGATGAGGCTTCAATGCTATTAAATGATAAGTTACGCAAGTTTGCGCATTAGAAGGACCTAAAGCGTCAAACTGCAAAAGTATACCGATTCGTATGTTATCGAACCTTCCGGAATATGACCAAGAGATAAACATACCCTATTTATCTTTAATATATCTTAGATATAGGCTTAGAGGTGTTTGGGGCGCTAAAATAAGCTTTTAGGTCTTGCAGGGACTAAAAGTGTCAAAAAGCGCACAAGTTTGCGTTTACGCGCATATCTTACATTCTGGATATTCCCGGACACCCAAAAATTTATGTAAGCACTAAAATATTTTATTTTAGTGTTTGGCTTGATAAAATTCCATTCGCCGCGTCGTTTGGATTGTTTTTCGCGTTCGTCCGTGTTTCGTCGTAATTAGCCGAACAACGTGACCGTACGACCAAACGAACCGACATCCGGCATATTTTTGAGCATGTTTCATGTTCTCTATGCTTAGGCATCATTATAAAGCCTTAAAAAATGGTTTAACGGGCATTAGAGGTGTCGGAAATGACATTTGGAAGTTCAGGGGCCAAACATGTCAACATTTGAAAGATACTTGTGCTGGCAAAAGGCTTGCGCACCTCAACACCAATAACCTTACGGTGCGCAAGCATCTCCCAGATGCAGAAACTCATTTTTCTTGGCTGTTCAAGTCCATGAAACGACTTCTGGAGATATTTATCAATTCCATGCGCGTCCCCTACTGATTTTTGAGCTTAGGGGCACTTGTTATTGATCTAGATCACTTCATAGACTTAGTTGTCATCATCTAATGGATCAAAAATCACTATAAAAGGCCATTGTTTGCAAACATTTTTGATCATCCATTCCATCTGCAATTGTGGGACTTTCTGGAGCTCAAGAGCAGACACCAAGCATCCCTAATCGTGATTAGGACTTTGGTAAGCACCCTTGACCTACCTTCATTAAGTTTTTGCTTAGATTTAGCTTAAAAGTCAAACCGTCGTAATTAACGGTTGACTTCGTGATTAATCATTAATGGTCGAGTGATTAATCGAATTGAAGGTAGTTAAAAGTTGGTATTTATGTGGGTAATAAACCCTTAGAAGGGCATCCACTGATTTCCATCCTAACTAGATCAAATGTCGGGTCAAAGTTGTTTAGAAAAAAGTCAACAGAAGCTTAATTTACAAATTAACATGTAATTAGCAATGTAGAAGGCATGTAACCTATTTTATCACTCATATAACTTGGTAATAAGTATAAGAACTGATCTAAGCTTGTTTGATCCGACAATTTTCTATTTAGACCCGGTTCGGAACCGAAAGTCGCAAAACTTTGACTTTTGCTTTGACTTCAGTTCTGACCCGATTTAGTATGATTTGTAAATGCCTTAGAGCTTCCTTAGGACCAGGCTACATGTTAGCATAACCCTCTGTGGTTGGTTCATTGATTATCCGATTCGTTTACATGTTTCCGTTAGTTGCTTAAATGTTGACCAATATGCCCTTTTGACCATAAAACGAGAATTTTGGAAAAGTGAAAGGACAATAATCCTTATTACTGATTTATAAAGTTGTCCCTAAAATTTTACATCAGTTGGAGGTCTAGATTAGGAGTTATGCTCATTAGCGTAATTATAACGCCTTTTAGTAATTAAAAGGCGCAATTAGCATAAAGCCTATCTAAACCCAAATTTTGACACCAAACCTTTTACCCACTGATGTAATATAATATTTTGGGACTTTCAAATATTTTTAATTTTTTTAACCTGCTCATAACCTAAGGTTATGGCATTAATTCGGTTAATACTGATTATACCCTTCCGGTCATAAAATGAGTTCTACATAGTATTTTGACACCAATCCAATTGCTACTGACTTTATATAATAAATAAAGTATTTTGAACTTTATAAACTGATCAGAAAACTCAAATTTCTTGTATAACCCGGAAATCGCTTAAAATGGCTTTTAAAGCATATTAAACGCATAGTTTGGGTTTAAAACCATTTTTTCCATATAAGGCTTATTACCAACTGATATGACCTATTAAAATAAGTTATTTTACTGGTGTATTCGGACACGAATCTCAGAACTTCATTTAAACTCTTTTATAACCTTTAAAATGACCAAAATACCCCTACGGGGCTTATTTTGAGATTAAACTCGTTTTGGGCATAATGGACGATATCCTACTGATATCACAACATGTTTAAGGCATATTAACTTAGGAAACCTATATATGACTCTTATGGTTACCCGTTACGCCTCTTGCGCGTTCGGTTTGGTTTATGTAACTAGTTTGCATAAGTTAGCCGAAACTGGTCAAACCTTATCATTTTTATCTCAAAATCCAGAAGGTGTTTAGATTACCCATATTATACAAGTCTTCAAACTTGTCGGGTGTAAAACACATTCTATTCCGGTCTTCGCTTAATCATGCGTTTGAACCGTATATTTCCTTAAGACTAACCGGTCTAAGCTTAGGCTTAATTAAAGACCCGTTAGCATTCTAATTGGTTAATTATACCATCATTCAAGACTAGAGCCTTCCGGTAAATTGTACCTACGCCTACTTAAGTGAATACGGCTAAGTTATTATAATTCTTGCTATTTAAGACAGGAGCTAGCTCAGGTAAATACTCTTAACTTATTTTCCCTATACGGGCTTGGGATACGGTACTATAAAAGTACCGCTTGGTCAGGTGTATGTAGTCATTTAAATCGGATTGTGATTGATGTATTTACATAACCGGTTTAATATGTATTATTTGGTGTATGGCCTTTGGGGGTTAAATGACCATGTCCTGGATATCCTTGGCATAATTTTAAGAAATGGCCACGACCTAAGCACGGGGTGTAGGCATACACCTGACAGATGCATTATGTAAAAACTGGTAATCCACTCAGAGGTATCATCCTTGTGGGCATTATACCGAAACTGGTAATCCACTTAGAGGATGATAGCCTGTGGGCATTATACCTGTGGCGTGTCAGTTAATCTGTCCGGCTCTTCTAACCGTCCCTAATGGACGACAAATAAGTAAAACTGTATACAAGATTATATACAAATATTTTTCCCAAGTATAAAAGATTAATTTTTCCTTGTGCATTTTAATCCAAGTGTCGAAATATTTACGTGCCTTGTGCACCTAAACAAATTTTCGTAAACATTTTCAAATGAGTCGGTTGAGTGTATTTATCAGTGAAAACTGACGTATTTTCAAAAGTCTAAGTGACAGGTACAAGTACGTAATAGGCTGGAAGCTGCTCAGGACGTTAATAAGGAATCTTGCAAGTTCTCGGCGTCTAAAGTCTGTTGAACAATGTTTATGTTTTAAGATCCGCCTGTGGATCCTTTACTTTCCGTTGTAATACTTGATATTACTTTATATTCGGATTGTAATAAATTTATCTTTTGCTTCCGCTGTGCATTTATATATTGTGTTGTTTGACTATGATGATATCGACTACGTCACGATACTCCCCTACCGGGCCCACCGGTAATACGTAGAAAGTCGGGGTGTGACAGGTTGGTATCAGAGCCAACATTGAGTGAATTAAACACTAGCTTTTTGTGTTTAATCTCAATGACACATTAGCACATTTCTTGACCTTCTGAGTCTAGACTTAGCATAGGAATATTCTCACTCCTAATCTGTAAATTTTTGCTTCCAAATTTTTGAATACGTCGCCAAGCGAAGAAGCTGTAATAGAAATTCTCCACATCTGGAGCCCTGAAATGCTGAGCTTCGTAGCACGGCTAGAATGAAACGAGCATCCAAGGAGAGAGCATTCAGAAATAACTTGAAGAAGAAACTCCTTTTGCTGAAGATCGTTTCCTTAATAGTACTCAAAAGGACATATTTATCTTTCAGTCCCTTCGAGGACAACATTATTCCTTTCAAGTCCCGTTTAGGGCAATCTTGAACTTATTAATTTTAAAGTGGAATGACTAAATATTCATCCTAATCAGGAAATATTAAATAAATGGAAAATAACATTCCTTTTATAAGATCTACCATCATAATAAAATGGCAAAATCTAAATAGGACAAGACCTAGCCTCGTGTCATATTAAGACCCAGCCAAGATGGCAGTTCCTAAATTTAGATTCAGATCCTTATTAACATTCCTTTTGCAAGATCTACCATTATAATAAAATGGCAAAATCTAAAAAAGACAAGACCTAGCCTCGTGTCATATTAAGACCCGGCCAAGATGGCAATTCCTCAATTTAGATTCAGATCCTTATTAACATTTGAATTTAGAAATTGCTCTGCGTTAATTATTAAAAAGAATCTTAAAGGTAAAACCTAGCCTAAATGTCATTGCAGACATGGCCAAGACGGTAAAACCTATCCAAAAGATTCTTAACCCAACTAAATGATCTCTGAATCATGGGTTAAATCATCAATTAAGATGATCATATTTTGACCATACATGGTAATATAACGCCTACGGGCCTTGCTCATTTCTACATGAGCCAAAAGACGGTGGTAGCGATGACTCCCTGTCTGAAAAAGGTAATGAACCTTGATTCAAACCTTAATGCCTCGATTCTCTGAAATCATGGCTTATAAATTAAACTTGTCTACGCGACTAGGCCATTTGTGCTATTATGCCTCGATTCTCCGAAATCATGGCTTGTAAATTAAACTTGTCTACGCGACTAGGCCATTTGTGCTATTATTAACTTATAAATTAGGATTTATGTTAAAAATCCTGAATAAAATAAATATCCTTCCTTCCCTGCCAGTATGCATTTTAAAAAGAATCTTAAAGGTGAAACCTAGCCTACGCGGCCAAGATGGTGAAACCTACTCAAGGGATTCAGATCCTTATTAACACCTAAGAACGTGTTAACACTCCTGACAAATGTGATTCGATAAAATCACAACAGTCATCCCTATATTGGAAATTTTTTTAAATTCCTAATTTGCCTTATGATCTAGAAATCATGGCTTATATCATCTTATAAGATGATCATATTATAAACATCCGTGAGTGATAAAGTGCCTACGGGCTAAATTTGTTATCCGATAAGACAACGACAGTGGTGGTCTTTAACCCTATCTAAAGATGTTGGAATACGTCCAAGCATAATAGTCGGTAGGGTCCGTACGATCTCGACTAATATCATCTGAAAAGATGATCATACCATAAATATCCCTTAGGAGGGAAATGCCTACGGGCTATAATTAACGCCCTCCGAGGCTAAAGACAGTGGTAGCCTACAACTCCCTGTCAAGAAAAGATGTTTTGCCTACGGGCTATAATAAATTGTCCATCTGAGACATTGACATTATGATCCTTATGATTCCTTGTCTAAGGTGGTGAGCTATACTCAAGCCAAATAGTCAATATGATCAATGCAATCCTGACTTATATCATCTAAAATGATGAATCCATTATAAACATCCATTAGTGATGTTTCGCCTACGGGCCATATTATATTGTCCATTTGTGACACAAACATTATGATCTCTATGATCCCCTGTTTAAGGTAGTGAGCTGCGCTCAAGCCTAACAGTCTATATGATCATTGCGATCCTGACTAGTATCATCGGTATGATGATCATAAATTCCTAATATTGACATCCCTAGTGATGAATTGCCTACGGGCTATGCTTTACTCTATTGTCGATAAGACAAAGTAGTGGTGATCTTTATGATCCCCTATTCAAAATGGTGGGATTATACCCAAACCTAATAGTCAATATGATCGATGTGATCATGACTAATATCATTAGATACGATAATTATATATAGACATCCATTAGTGATGTTAATTGGTTTACCTTTCTGTCAAGTGAATCGCCTTTCAAGACGATGACAGTTGTAGTCTATGACTCCCTGTCCAAAGGTGAAGAACTATGTTCAAGCCTTAAAACTCTTGATCTAATAAGAATGCAGTCTATCACGGCTGTGGTGAGTAAGGCCGCATCAGAACTAGATTCCATAAAGCTACCAAAGAAGGTGCAGCTAAGCCTGGAAAGGCTAAAGGAAGAAATGCCTGAACTCACCTGATGAATGCCAAGAGGCAGTTCACGAAGTCATCAAGTACAATCCTTATCATTTACCAATGATAGTTTCTGCTAAGTGTCCTGATTTAGTACAGGCAATAATAAATCTTCATAAACCATAAGCTTAGCAACCTTTTATATTATCCACAAGGTATAACTTACCAAGGAAACCATAGTAACCGATTCTTCTAGTATCGGCAAGGAATCCTTCCGAAAAATCTAAGAGTACTCTTTCGTCACATAGAGTACGACAACATATGTTATTTTAATTATTTTTCTCATTGTTTTTTTTCTATAGCCTGCGAATGCCAAACTATGTTTGATAAAAGTGCCATATGAGGATTGGCGTATCCTAGTGTGTCCCATAGATTACTTCCATGCCTGATCAGTATGAAGGTTTAATACATGGAATCCCTGAGATATCCCAATGGTCATATCGTACCAAAGTCGACTAGTAGTATTCAAAGGAGATATCCAGAATGGAATTGTCCAAGTAAATGTTCCCGATTAAGGAATTCATGGACTAGTAACATAAATATGTCACTTATTTGACACAAGCAATGATGGATGAACTAGAGCCTGAGATTTGGAAAAATCTCTGTAACCTCCTTGTATCTTGATTATTCTCTCCTAAGACTACCCTGTTTACCTCCCAAGAGGCAAGTAGAGTTAAGATTAACATCCCGCTTTGGGTTGAAGTGTTGTAAGAACTCATGTTGATTATGGAATAACCGAAACCCTGATTAAGTAAATTTTAAGATATAGATTCATATAGCCTGACTCAATATCCGGAGAATTCGGTATAGTTAAGTATGAAAGACGGTTCATTTTGCTTATACATTGTTACCGCAACCCTAATTAGGCAACGATTAAAAATTGCCATCAGCTGCCCAGGATCGTCGATTTGTTCGACTAACGACAAGGATTAGCTCTTCCTTAAAATTAGTTAAGCAGTGGTAGGAATAACCATTCCACCGTAAGATAAGCTTTTCTATAATAGTTGATATATAAGCATCAAGGCTGCTCCCTTGGAGACCTTGTATAAATGGAATGTTAAACATCTATTATTAGATAGAAAATTGGTAAGTTCAATTATCAGGATCTGAAAGTTGCATTGGAAACAACAAATAAGATCACGCAGATTCATAATCATATGTAAGATGCCACTATCCGAGAGAAAATCAAGAATTAACGAAAGTAGCAACCCTCCTAAATTCTTGTTAAGGAATAAGGTTCAACAAAAGATATCACCTAGGAAGGGTGTGCCAAACTTGTTAAATTATCAGGCTAGTTAAGCTCTGAATATATAGAATCATTCGAAGGAAATCGAATGTATCATGATTAAATAGCTTACGAGCTAAGACCTAATTAAGGAGCTTGGTGGAACGCGCAATGTGACCCACACTAATGATTTAGCGACGTGTCACCAATAAGTCGAAAAGCACTATCACATAATGATATGCAGATCGATGATAGTATGAGCAACCTATGTCGATTGAAAATCGATGGGTTAAGGAGCTCCAAAAGAAAGTATGCACCTATTGTATAGGTCAACTGGGATACCCTTGGAGGCCCAAATATACCATGCAAGTTAAATCCATGATACGACAGAAAGTACTTCCTTTACTTTAAGCAAATCTCGAGGTTGAGATTTCTTTTAAGGGGATGAGGATGTAACACCTCGTAAAATCACGTCCAATGAAGTATTGACACGTGTAATAAACCCTAATGAAGTCAAACATTGAATTCAAGGGACTAATTTTTCGAAAAATCGAAAACTTTGATTATGAAAGAACTGGAAGTATTATCATACCAAAAATAAGTTTCTAATTAACCTTTTATGGTTTTATATTCACAAATGAGCCACTTGTTTATCAAGTGTAGCCGTTTATGTAAATAATTGAAAGTTTGCGCAGAAAAGGGTTAAAAGCTTCAACATGTTAATTCTTACCTCTGAGTGACCTTTTAACAAACCGAGAGCCTCATGATATTTGATTATACTCTCGGGATTGCCAATCATTGGCCATCCAAGGCTTTTATGCCTAAAAGTGAAGTTACGCGCAACTTTGCAAGTATAAGGGACTAGAAGTGTCAATATGTTTAATTATACCTCTGAATGACCTTCTATCGAGCCCGAAGCATTATGATGTTTAATAATATTTTCAAGAATTCCTAATATGAATTAGATGAGGCTTCAATTCTATTAAATGATAAGTTACGCAAGTTTGCGCATTAGAAGGACCTAAAGCGTCAAACTGCTAAAGTATACCGATTCGTATGTCATCGAACCTTCCGGAATATGACCAAGAGATAAACATACCCTATTTATCTTTAATATAGCTTAGATATAGGCTTAGAGGTGTTTGGTGCGCTAAAATAAGCTTTTAGGTCTTGCAGGGACTAAAAGTGTCAAAAAGCGCACAAGTTTGCGTTTACGCGCATATCTTACATTCTGGATATTCCCGGACACCCAAAAATTTATGTAAGCACTAAAATATTTTATTTTAGTGTTTGGCTTGATAAAATTCCATTCGTCGCGTCGTTTGGATTGTTTTTCGCGTCCGTCCGTGTTTCGTCGTAATTAGCCGAACAACGTGACCGTACGACCAAACGAACCGACATCCGGCATATTTTTGAGCATGTTTCATGTTCTCTATGCTTAGGCATCATTATAAAGCCTTAAAAAATGGTTTAACGGGCATTAGAGGTGTCGGAAATGACATTTGGAAGTTCAGGGGCCAAACATGTCAACATTTGAAAGATCCTTATGCTGGCAAAAAGGCTTGCGCACCTCAACACCAATAACCTTACGGTGCGCAAGCATCTCCCAGATGCAGAAACTCATTTTTCTTGGCTGTTCAAGTCCATGAAACGACTTCTGGAGATATTTATCAATTCCATGCGCGTCCCCTACTGATTTTAGAGCTTAGGGGCACTTGTTATTGATCTAGATCACTTCATAGACTTAGTTGTCATCATCTAATGGATCAAAAATCACTATAAAAGGCCATTGTTTGCAAACATTTTTGATTATCCATTCCATCTGCAATTGTGGGACTTTCTGGAGCTCAAGAGCAGACACCAAGCATCCCTAATCGTGATTAGGACTTTGGTAAGCACCCTTGACCTTCCTTGATTAAGTTTTTGCTTAGATTTAGCTTAAAAGTCAAACCGTCATAATTAACAGTTGACTTCGCGATTAATCATTAATGGTCCAGTGATTAATCGAATTGAAGGTCGTTATAAGTTGGTATTTATGTGGGTAATAAACCCTTAGAAGGGCATCCACTGATTTCCATCCTAACTAGATCAAATGTCGGGTCAAAGTTGTTTAGAAAAAGTCAACAGAAGCTTAATTTGCAAATTAACATGTAATTAGCAATGTAGAAGGCATGTAACCTATTTTATCACTCATATAACTTGGTAATAAGTATAAGAACTGATCTAAGCTTGTTTGATCCGACAATTTTCTATTTAGACCCGGTTCGGAACCGAAAGTCACAAAACTTTGACTTTTGCTTTGACTACAGTTCTGAACCGATTTAGTATGATTTGTAAATGCCTTAGAGCTTCCTTAGGACCAGGCTACATGTTAGCATAACCCTCTGTGGTTGGTTCATTGATTATCCGATTCGTTTACATGTTTCCGTTAGTTGCTTAAATGTTGACCAATATGCCCTTTTGACCATAAAACGAGAATTTTGGAAAAGTGAAAGGACAATAATCCTTATTACTGATTTATAAAGTTGCCCCTAAAATTTTAAATCAGTTGGAGGTCTAGATTAGGAGTTATGCTCATTAGTGTAATTATAACGCCTTTTAGTAATTAAAGCCTATCTAAACCCAAATTTTGACACCAAACCTTTTACCCAATGATGTAATATAATATTTTGGGATTTTCAAAGATTTTTAATTATTTTAACCTGCTCATAACCTAAGGTTATGGCACTAATTCGTTTAATACCGATTATACCCTTCCGGTCATAAAATGAGTTCTACATAGTATTTTGACACCAATCCAATTGCTACTGACTTTATATAATAAATAAAGTATTTTGAACTATATAAACTGATCAGAAAACTCAGATTTCCTGTATAACCCGGAAATCGCTTAAAATGGCTTTTAAAGCATATTAAACGCATAGTTTGGGTTTAAAACCATTTTTGCCATATAAGGCTTATTACCAACTGATATGACCTATTAAAATAAGTTATTTTACTGATGTATTCGGACCCGAATCTCGTAACTTAATTTAAACTCTTTTATAACCTTTGAAATGACTAAAATACCCCTACCGGGCTTATTTTGAGATTAAACTCGTTTTGGGCATAATGGAAGATATCCTACTGATATCACAACATGTTTAAGGCATATTAACTTAGGAAACCTGTATATGACTCTTATGGTTACCCGTTACGCCTCTTGCGCGTTCGGTTTGGTTTATGTAACTAGTTTGCATAAGTTAGCCGAAACGGGTCAAACCTTATCATTTTTATCTCAAAATCCAGAAGTTGTTAGATTACCCATATTATACAAGTCTTCAAACTTGTCGGGTCTAAAACACATTCTATTCCGGTCTTCGCTTAATCATGCGTTTGAACCGTATATTTCCTTGTGCACCTAAACAAATTTTCATAAACATTTTCAAATGAGTCGGTTGAGTGTATTTGCCAGTGAAAACTGACGTTTTTTCAAAAGTCTAAGTGACAGGTACAAGTACGTAATAGGCTGGAAGCTGCTCAGGACGTTAATAAGGAATCTTGCAAGTTCTAGGCGTCTAAAGTCTGTTGAACAATGTTTATGTTTTAAGATCCGCCTGTGGATCCTTTACTTTCCGTTGTAATACTTGATATTACTTTATATTCGGATTGTAATATATTTATCTTTTGCTTCCGCTGTGCATTTATATATTGTGTTGTTTGACTATGATGATATCAACTACGTCACGATACTCCCCTACTGGGCCCACCGGTAATACGTGGAAAGTCGGGGTGTGACATTCATCATCCAACGTTTCAGTTTGAAAAAAGATGGTTTGTGTTCTAATTAAACTGTTAAATCAACATGCTTTTAAAAAAATTCTCTGATTTATAATTATTAACTTTTTTTGCTGTAGAAAGCAAACGGAAGAGGATCCAAACCGAGACCACCAAAATCGTCATCAAAGTCGTCATCTTCTAATCCTGAGGAGCTTGAATATTATTTTCCTTTTTTAGGTTTTTTTTATCGTGATGTTTACCTTTTATTGATGAATTTGGTGTTGGGTTCTTTTCAAAATTTGATTTTGATTGTAAATGATCATGTATTTTTTAGTAGGGTTTTATAACAAAAGGATATGGTTGAGAAAGAATGTAAGGTTAAGATGGAGCATCTTATACTTTTATATCTTAAATTCTAGGGCTTTAAATTTGAATATTAATTAGTTTTTATAGTCCAGTGAATTGATTTTGAAATTATGAAATTTGTTAGGTGTCGGTTCAACAATTGGAGCTGGTGTTTACATTCTCGTGGGTACGCTTGCGTGATAGCATTCGGGTCCCGCTCTAGCCTTTTCTTTCCTAATCGCTGGAATAGCAGCTGCTCTATCCGCCTTTTGTTATGCTGAGTTGGCGAGTTGCCCTTCGGCTGGAAGTGTGTATCATTATTCTTACATCTGTGTCGGAGAAGGGTACGTTGTTTATCATTATACTTCTTAACACATTATTGTAACTAATTAGTTCCAAAATATCTGATAACTACAATATTTATATTTTTAGCCTTGATAGGATAGTCGGTTGGGCTTTGATTTTGGAATATACAATCGGCGGATCTGCAGTCGCCCGTGGTATTTCTCCTAATCTGGTGTGTGCGTTTTACAGTTTACATTTTACATTACATGCAACGATGCTAATTTCTCAAAATGATTTATTTTTTAAAACTTAATATTTTGTTCTTTCTTTAGGCATTGCTTTTTGGGGGCCCGGAGAGTCTTCCGCCTTTTCTGGCCTGATATACTGTTCCTGCACTTGGTATCGCGGTCGACCCTTGTGCAGCCATTTTGGTGTTTGTTGTTACCGATTTATTATGTGTGGGAATCAAGGTGGTGGTCATTGTAGGATCGATTTGACCGATCGAATGAGTCAATTTGAATGTGTTTACACTATTTAGATGGCGGAAACATCTAAACAGCTTAGAATCAGATAGAAAAGAGTAGAAAACAGAATAGATTCACTTTTAACACTTGTTCTCTGATATATATTGACTTGAAAAACTGGTAGCACTTCGTTACAACTTCTCGGAATGCGTACCAACTGAGAACTACACAAGCCTATTTATAGGCATCAAGATTTCGCTTCAACATGCCTCAAGCGAAATCTTAACACTTGATTTCGCTTGAGGCTTACATCACATACCCTGAAGCGAAACCCTTACAAAACTAAATTAAACTTACATTTAGACCCCAACACTTTACATACTTGACATATTTAGACCCTAGACTTATGACGTAGGTTTTAGACATCGTGTATCAACAAACTCCCCCTTGGATAAAGCCGGAGTCTTCAGTCTAGGTCTTCACATGGATTTGAACTTTTCTTCTCTAGGCTTAGGTTTCCTTGACAACAACTTCCTAAGCTTTTCATTTTCATCAACTCTTTTCTTTACTTCAGCAGCTTGCCTTTGAGCAAATGTCTCCCGAAGATATCTATCTTTATCTTCTCGAGATTTACGTTCCTTTTTAGCTTTCCTTTTGACTTTCTCCTCCAAAGCCCACCAAGATGACTTCCATTTAGTTCCAGAATTGATATTCTTTTGAAAACACACATTCACAACTCTCTGAAACTGCATTGCCTGATCTCTATCTTTAGGCGAATGATGAATCTTGTTGATGAACAAGCATTCTATATCTTTTACCGAGCAATTAACAAGCCACATTGGATCAAAGACACGAATTTCTCTAAGTTTACCTCCTGCTTGATACGAGATCACTGCTTCAGTAGACAGACAACTATATACCCAATGTATAAATCCTTTATAGAATTCTTGTTCCATTGGAGGTACTGGTATAATCTTCATTGTCTTTGGCTTCTTGATATTAAGAATCCTTTCTTCAACACCAGTATCAGGATTAATTCTTGGAATAATCTTTGGACGATGAGGCTTCCAGAATCTGAATCCCTTAAATGATTGAAATCTGATAAACCCCCACATTTTAATGTCATTCTTCCTCACAGGATATTCCAAAGCTTTAACCTGTGATAACTCCTCAACATCCCACCATGGGAGTGACATAAGATCAAACAACTTTTCAAAATACTGAACACCACATTCTCTTCTGACTGCATAAGCATTCACGTGTGGTAGAAAACCCCAACTAATAATATCTCCCAAAGAAATACTTCGATCCTGTTGATAAAACTTCAAAGGTCTTTTGAACTTTCTGTCATGATCAACCTTGAACCATTTCTTTTTCTCTTCTTTATCCAGATCTTTCTTTGTACCATCAGGATTAAAATTTTTAAGAACTTCAGCAACTTTTCTTCTCAACTCATCACGATTTTCTTCAGAGAAAAATTCCATCAGTGTAGGCAACTGAGAAGTATCTTCATGTACACTTTCATCATCTTCCCAGTCTTCAACTTCTACTCGATCATACAGATCAGCATCTTCAACATATCGATATTCATAATCATCATAATGATCAGCATCAAACTCATTCAGCTCTCTTTCTAAATCAGAATTCATTTCTTCTTCGAAATCAAACTTGAACTCTGGATGATCTCTTCGAGTCATTTCTTTTATGATTTCCAGCGTATAGTTATGAAAATGCTTTCCTTCTTCCCGATATGTATCCAGTCTAAGAATCAACTTTTCAGCTTGATCAACATTTTGATCATCACCACGCTCCCCCTCACTTGTTGCACTATCATGTTCAACATTTGCATCATCTTGTAATAAATCATCAATTGCTTCTTCAGTTGTTTTCTCAGAAATTTTCAGACCAGAAGCACCTTGATCTTGATCATCATCTCCATCATCATCATCACTACTACTTGCAGAGATCACATCATCATCTGCATCTTCTTCTTCATCTTCGTCATCATCTTCTTCATTCTCTCCAGTAAGAAGATCATCAATTTCAACATCAATATCAAAAATACCAGAAACTGATGTAAGAGGACGAACATTCAGAATGATATCTTCAGAAACATCAACTGGAATAATAGCTTTTTCTTCAATTTCAGGACCCTTTCCCTTATCCTTCATTTGCTTATCAATTTCAGCCTGTTTCTTAGCTTTCTCTTCATCACGAACAAATTCATTGAATTTCAACTCTAAAGATGTACCCACCAACTTTTCCAACACTTTCTTCATCATTTTGCTTTCATGTTCATTTCGTGCTTTGATTTCCTCCAACTCTTGATTTTTCAACTCATAGTACTTGAGATGTTCATCCTTATTCTTCTTTTCTTCCAGTAGCTCTGCAATCTGAACTTTCATAATATCCATCTCTGCTTCATTAGATTCTATTTTCTTCAGCAAAGACTTGTTTTCAGCTTCAGTTGCCTTTACTCTCAATTCAAGAACTTTCTCACGATTTTCCATCTTTTTACACTCAGCTGCTAACTTCTTGTTTTCATCAGCTACAACATCAATTCTCTTTTCAACATGTATAATCTGTTCATCTGTTGCAAAAGTAATATTTCCAATATCATCAAGAGAAACATTTTCAGGAATACCAACAAAACCTTTAAATCCAGAAGATCCAGGTGTTGTTTGAATGCTAGGTTGTGAAGATGGTGGTGTTTGGATATTAATTTGTGGAGTAGAAATAGGTTCATATGGTGGTGAGAGATGTGGTGGTGAATGAGGTGAAATAGGTTCAGATGGTGGTATAGATTGACTGGTTCCTTCAGTTGTTTTCTTTTTCAAGACAATTTTTGGAATCTTGATTGTTGGACTAACAACTCGAGTCTTCTTCTGAGCAACTTTCTTTCGACCTCCTCTCTTCTTTTTACCACTATCAGGAGTTTGTGATTCAGATACATGTTCCGGTGAAGGTTCATAAGCAGCATCATCTTTCTCTAGTCTCTTTCTCTTTTTTAACAATTTTTCTTGTTCAGCTGCTTCTTTAATTCTTCTTTGACGTGCAACTTCATCAATAGCTTCATCTGAAGAACTAGAAGAACTTTCATCAACATCTTCAATCACTACATTATCAGCAGCTTTACTTTGTTCAGTAACAGATTCAGAAATCCCTTTCAAAAACTCTGTAGATCTTGGAGAAAAACAAATATCTCCTTCAACATTTGTTTCAATTTCAGTTTCAGCTTCAATGTTGATTTCAGCTTCAGTTTCAACATTAGCTTCTGCTACAGCTTCAACTACTACTTCATCTTCAGGTTCATCAACCAATAGCGTTTTAGCAACCTTCTTACGATGCTTCTTTGGTTGTGAAGATGAACCTTCTTCAGCTTGCACTTTAGGAGTTGATTTCTTACTCCTCTTCTTTTGTTCTTTTACAAACCACACACTTCTTGATGGTTTAAACTTTATCAATTTCTCCAACTCATCAGCATAATCAGTTTCAGTTCTTTCATCTTCATTCCTCCAGTGTTCATGATTAACTGGATCAGGATCTTGATAATCTGGATTGCTTATAAAACCAAAAAATGCAACTTCCTTCTCTGGTTCAGGATGATTTGTATGATATCTTGCTAATTGAACAATAGAATCATTATTCATGTGAGCCAGAACCAACAAGTCATTCTCCATATCTCGAACAATTCCTGGATAAGCATGATCAATCATCATTTGAATGAATCTAGGATATATCCAGCTTCTCCTTTTTGATGTCACCTCTTCCACAAGATAATGAAATACAATATGAGAGAAATTGTACTTCTTGTTTAAAACAAGAGCAACTACCATGTTCATGTGATAATCACGCATAGCATCGTAACTACCCTTTTGATGACTTAGAGCAATCAACACTGAATGAATAAAGAATTTGAACGGCTTTGTAAATTTTGATTTCAAAACATTAGCAGCTTTCACATCTCCAATGTATCCCATTCTAAGCAAACATCCTTTCACCATCCTTTCAGGAAATGCTGTTGGTGAATTTTCAGTATCAGGAAAATCTAGAATCTCACGAACATATGCCTCCGTTATCAGAATTTGTTTCTTTTCATCAGCAACTTTAACAAGCGAAGTAATTACTTTGTTTTTCTTATCATACACAGCATGCTTCCAAAAACGTTTGATGTGTGACTTATACACCATTCTTCTATCTGTTAACGCTTTTTGTATTGGCAATCTTCTCATGAATTCTAGAATGCTAGAGAACTCATACAATTTTGAACTCCTTGTCACATCAAGATCACAACAAGAGTTGTGAAGAGCTTTGAATAGAATATTCGAAGGCTGCACATCAAATACCACAAAAATTCAAACACATTAGACAATTTTTTTATAAAATTTCAAATTTCCTCATCATTTCAAGCAATATCCATGATTTCACTTAAAGAACATCTGATCATATAACACTGTGTTCAAGTGAGACGGTATTTGATCATTTCGCTTGAAGAATCAATAAACAGCAACAAATGTTCAAGCGAATTAGTAACAGAATGCATCGCTTGAAGCGACACTAACAACTCCTTGAAGCGACACTGTTCAAACATCTCAAAAAAATTTTAAACATATGATCAAATTGATCACATAGTCCTGTTCTACTTACAATTCCGATCAACCTGATATCAATTTCATACATTTTGACCCACACAAACGTTCTAGATCTACGATTAAAAATCTGGTCAAAACGACAACCCTTAAAAATTCAGATCTGAAACAATCAAACATCACACAACAATCTACACATGATTCCGACTACACATGTATGATTTGATTTGATTTTATCCAGTTAAAAACCCTAAAACTATGTGTTCTAACCCTAACCGACACCGACACATCAAAAATCAACGAAAAACGGTACAAATCAACACCATCACTTACATTCACCATGTTAGTAGTTGTGTATGCCAACTAAAAACACAAGATTTGAAGAAATTTGGGCAGAGTAACGGCAGAAAAACAAAGATTTGGATGAATTCGCTTGAAGTCTCTCTGACAGACCTTGAAGCGAAATGTTTGAAAATAATGACTGAAGCGAAGCATGTTGTCCTCTTATACTTCTGACGATTTCGCTTCAGGCATACTTACAACATCTTGAAGCGAATTCGATAACATGAAGGTTTCGCTTGAAACAAATTTAAGCACAATTTCAATACTTGAAGCGAAAACCTTATAAAAATTGTTTTACCTTTTTGAATTTTTTAGATTTTAATGTCACACCCAGTTAACCAAGTCCAAGTTAATGACCTTGGTCAACTGACTAGTCTGCCAAGTCCAACTCAATGACCTTGGCTAACCAAACTATGAAGATACCGGATTTCTTGAAAAAAAATTAAGTTCAAATTAATGAACTTTTGAATCATTTTGATCTTTCAAACTCATTTTAATCAACAAACACTTGTACCAATCATTGTACTGCATCACAAGTTTACCCAATCCTCATCATTCTCAGACATGATCTGCACAAGACTTTGAACTTTCGATTCCCAATGTCAGTTGTCTAAAATAAAATGAAAAATTAAAATCTTTTTGAATTTTAAACTGAATAAGCTGAAACTATGTACACACAATCTTTTGTGAGCGTGTTAAAGGATCATATCAGTTGCCAACAAGATACAAGTACGGTTAAGCTGAGTTACATTACCAATATTAAACAATTTGCATTGATTTCCGATATACTGATCCACTTTAAATCTTCACACATTTCTCAAACTGTTCAGGATACAAATTTAATGTTTTAAGACTTCAACTTTTATATGTGTCCCACCTCAGAATATACTCCCGTATCCAGATCCCAATATTCAGTCTTACAGGAAAGATTTAACACAAATGATATCTGTAAGGGGTTAATAACTTATGAAGAATCATGAGAGCTCAGGTCAGAACTACCGTTCAGCAGAGAGATCATGACTCGACTTTTGGTATGTCCCCTTTAGAGGATCTTTTTTACAACAGCATTGCTAAGCAATTTTATTGTCTTATCATATATGCTGAGGGTGATGCTATATTTCAAGCATTTGCGAAAAGTATTATTCGAGGACTAGGTCAGAACCACCGTTCAGCAGAAGTCCTGGAATAATACCCCAGAGATCATTGAGTAAACAATCCTAGTATATCAGAATACGAGACCTTTCAAACGAGATTTCAGGGGTTACCTATATATCCTGGAGGTGTTCCCCACATAAAAGCAAGTAATTTTATGTTAATATCCCGAACATTTTTACTGAATGTGTAAAGACCTATCGGAACATCATCTACAAGACTGCTTAACACATTTATACTTTACAAATCTTTAGCATACTGCACCCGTTTAGCTGATGTACTATCATTTCCCTTTTATACACAAACTCATTTTTACTTTTTCAAATGTTTTTGGTTTTTATAGATTTTATCATGTTTTTGTATTTTTCTGCAAACATTCTCCCCCTAAAAAGAAAAACATATTTTTGTGTTTTTGTTTTTATCGAAAAGCAGAAAATAAACTGTACAAACAAAAATTGACAACACGACAAAAGTTCACGTCAGATCGCCGTCCAATTCGGCATCACATTCAACAACCCTCCCAGATTGCAGATTTTTCATTCCATTCAATTTTAAAAGATAATAAAACCTCTTTTTGTCAAATGGTTTGGTATAGAAATCCGCTTTCTGTTCATCGGTGTGCACATATTCAATCCGAATTAATTTTTTCTCGTGACAATCTCGAATAAAATGGTGACGGATCTCAATGTGTTTTGTTTTTGAATGGTGAACCGGATTTTTAGTAATATTAATGGCTGCTTCATTGTCCACGAAAATTGGAGTATCTAAGAATTGCAAACCAAAGTCACGCATTTGCTGTTGGATCCAAAGGATCTGCGAACAACAGCTGGAAGCTGAAACGTATTCAGCTTCACAAGTAGAAAGCGCTACAGTGGTTTGTTTCTTACACTGCCAGGTAACGAGTCGAGTTCCTAAGAACTGACACCCGGCAGTGGTGGACTTTGCGTTCTGTTTGCAGCTTCCAAAATCTGAATCAGCGAAACCAGATAAAGTAAAGTCACCCAATCTAGGATACCACAAACCGATGTTTGGGCAGCCTTTTAGATACCGTAGTATACGTTTCACGATTGTCAGGTGTGACTGCTTCGGATTCGACTGATATCTGGCACATAAGCATGTCGGATACATGATGTCCGGACGGGAAGCTGTGAGATACATCAAGGAACCAATAATTGATCGGTACAATGTTTCATCCATCTTCACTCCATTCTCATCTGGACAAATCCCATGATTCTGTGCAAGGGGAGTGGATGCTGGACTACAATCTGCCATATCAAACTTGTCTAGCACATCCTTCACATACTTTGACTGATGAATGAAGATTCCGTCGGGCATTTGTTCTACCTGCAACCCGAGGAAAAACTTCATTTCGCCCATTGAGCTCATTTCAAACTTTTTCTTCATCACTAGCTCAAACTCTTTGCACATCTCATCGTTAGTGGATCCAAAAATGATATCGTCCACGTAAATCTCTTGTGAACCCGTTGTCCAACAAGTATGTCGAGAGCGTTTCATACCAGGCTCTTGGAGCCTGATGAAGTCCGTATAATGACTTGTCAAGTAGAAACACCTTGTTTTTGTGTTGTGGATCTGTGAAACCCGGAGGTTGCCCCACATACACTTCCTCTTTGATAGTTCCATAGAGAAAAGCAGATTTCACGTCAAGTTGATATACTTTAAAGTTCTTCCATGATGCAAAGGCCAGAAAAATCCGAATTGCCTCTAGTCTTGCAACTGGTGCGTAGACTTCATCGTAATCAATTCCTTCTTGTTGACTGAATCCTTGAACGACCAGTCTTGCTTTGTTTCTCACCACGACTCCTCTATCAGCTCGTTTACATTTGAAAACCCACTTTGTCTTGATTAACTTCTGATTTGGTGGAAGATCAACAAGCTTCCAGACACCCAGCTTTTGAAACTGTTGTAGCTCCTCCTGCATTGCATTAACCCAGCTCTCCTCAGTCAATGCTTCTTTGTATGTCTTGGGCTCTATCTGCGAGATAAAACATTTTAAAGAAACCTCTTTCTGCATGTCAGCAATAGATGAATAAAAACAAGTAAGAGCTTGATCTATTTGGTGTCGAGTTTTAACACCACTTTGCAAGTCGCCAATGATCTGTTCTGAGGGATGATAGGATAACGTTCGTGGCATTGCACTGTCAGGCACGACAACTTCCGATTCCAGATTTGAAATGTCAAGATCAACGATTTGGTCAACAGCCTCTTCTGTTGTCTCATTTGGTTCCTCGTCAAAGGTAGGAGCGGGTTCCTCCTCTGAGTCGTCAGAAACATCAAATGACGGAGCTGGTTCCTCTGGTTCCTCTGGTGGTATATGAACGGTTCCACTTGGTCCGGCTTCATCATCATGAGTACCCATGGTGGGCGTAGGAACATCTAGCGGTCTAGATTCCGGCTCTGACAAATGACTTTGTTGATACAAGTACATGAGAGCAAGTTCCTCCTCACTCGGCTCAGACGACAGATGAAACGATTCCCAGAGTTTATCATAGTCAAATAGGAATCTTTGTCCGGGAAGTTGTGGTGACGGAGTATGTTCTGACAATCCACATGAAGCACCTGAATCACCTTGCTCAGACATGGTACGAACACCCTTTTTAATGGGCTGGCGTATCCTACAAAGAAACCTTCATTTGATTTTGCCCCAAACTTTCCGTCTTCATCAATAAACGTACACGGTGATCCGAAAGGTTCCAAGAACTCAAGATTCGGCTTGTAACGATGCAGCAACTCAAAACATGTCTTTCCATACTTCTTGACAGTAAGGACCCTGTTCAGTGTATAGCACGCTGCAGATACTGCTTCACTCCAGAAGAAAATAGGTAGCTTGGAATCTGCTAACATTGTACGTGCTGTCTCGATTAGGGTTCTATTCTTTCTTTCAGCTACGCCGTTTTGCTGTGGAGTATACGGCGCACTGAATTCATGAAGAATTCCCTTTTCATTGCAAAACTCGTACATTCTGTTGTTTTTGAATTCAGTTCCATTGTCGCTTCTAATTCTCCGGATAGGCAGTTTGTATACAGTTTCCATCTTCTTGAAAAGTATCATCAAAGACTCAAATGTTTGATCTTTCCGTTCTAAGCACACAACCCAAGAAAATCTTGAAAAATCATCTGTAACCACCAAGCAGTACAAATCCCGGCTAATGCTCTTAACGTTGACAGGCCCGAAGAGATCCATGTGCAATCTCTCAAGAGGTAACCTGATCGAATTCATGACTTTCAAAGGATGTGATTTTCGTACCTGCTTACCTTTCTTACATGCAATACAATCATCATTTAAGTGAAAAATTTTCAAGTTTACACCTTCAACTAAATCATTATGAACCAAAAAATTCATTTTGCGAACATGAATGTGGCCCATCTTTCGATGCCACATGATTGAATCTTTTTCTGTTGCTTTGTTTTTAGACACAAAACACTGTTTCTGATGAGACGTTGGCGTCGCTGTGCTCATATCAAGATAATAAAGATCATACTCCCGTGGAGCACGCAACAACACCATCTCATCAGGGATTTTAAACCCTGGTTTCAAAATCACACATTCAGTTTTTGTAAAATGAACACTGAAATCTTTATCACAAATCTATGAAATACTGAGTAGATTGTTTGTCAACTCCACTATGTAGTTTACTTTGTCAAAAGATATCACACCATTTTTCAAAATTCCTTGACCAACAATTCTTCCACCTTGACTCCCAGCAAATCCTACATGACCTCCATTGATAGATTTTACATCATAGAGCAAAGCAAGCGTCCCAGTCATGTGCCTTGACGCACCACTATCCATGATCCATTTTGATAGAATTGACTTGGGCAGCCCCTGCACATATCATATCAAATTCATTCAAACAATGAACTCCATGACTTCTTGACTTCTGAAACACTTCCAAACACTACATCACACTTTTCATCAATCTTAGGAAAATCAAATGTGACGTTCGAAGCAACAGGTTCCACTTTTGATTTTAACATATTTTCTTTGATTGGAGGAAACTCTGCAAGAAACTTATCAAGCTCAGATTCAAATTCTTGTTTATCATTAGCACCCACTTTTGATGCATAAAATTCCTTTGTTCCTTTGACCTTTCTGTCAACCATTTTTCCAAAAATATTTTGAACAATAGGATTAAAAGCTTTTGAATCAAACTTTAACTCGTTCTCCATTTTTTTTTACCTCAACTGATTGTGATTTGGTTTCAACAACTTTTGTTTCATTTTTCAAAATGTTTTCCATCTTTTTCTCCTCGACTGATGGTTTTGATTTTACAACCCAAACTTGATTTTCAAAAGTTTTCATTTTTGGATAAATCTTTGAAGTCATTTGGGACTTTGAAGATTCACCAATCTCAAATGTTGATTTCAGCTTATCTTCCGACTTCAATGATTCACCACTTTTCAAGATTCGAATTGGTGAAACCATCGGCTCTTTGCCCTTTGTGTTAACTGGTGACTTAGGTTGAGATTTTTTAACAAATGGTTTAATGACAGGTTTTTCAAAAACTTTCTTGCATTGTCTTGCCATGTGTCCAATTTCATTGCAGCGATAGCAAACTCTTTTGTCATACTCAACAAAGGTTGACTTGAACGACTCTTCTTTTAGTTTCCTCGCTGTATTGAAATCGTCAATCGCTTTTTGACTAAAAATGTATTCCTTCTCATCATCCACACTTGGTCCAACAACAAAAACATCATTCATTTTATCTTTTGGCTTGACAACCTTCTTAGCCATCTTTTTCTCAAAACCAATTCCTTTGTTTTTAAAATTGTTACCATTTTTCTTGTTACCATTACCTTCCCATTCCTTTTTCCCAAAGTTGTGGACACGTGTTGTAACAAATGATTTTTTAGTTTTTGAAAAGAATTCTTTGTTATTAACCTCATCAATGTTCATTTCAACCAACCTAAAAACTTTCTCAATTTTCACATTCTGAAGAGGATACTCAAAATCGGAATAAAGTTTGTCTGTTCCAATCATAGTATATACTACCATAATCGAATCATCATTCTCACTCTTGTCCGATTTTGGTATAAACCGTTCCAAGAAATTACTCTCATCTTCAGAATCTGTAATACTTTTCTCAGATTTTGACTTCTCAGAATTATCAATCTCTTCATCTAACACCTGATCGACAACAGTTTTGATAATCTGTGATTCGTTGTCGGTGTCGGATGCAGAGAATGTAACATCAATGCTTTCAGGCAAATCCTCCTCAATTGATCTCAATTTGAGATTCAAAGCAGCTTCCACCCCATCTGGATATTTCTGTGTGTAATGATTCCACATTGGGGGTGGAACACTCTTAAAGACTGGTGTTTCATCAGGTTGTTTTGGGACAATCTGTTCAATCACATATGAAGATGCTATATAACTCATCAACTTCTTGTCAATTCTATCATTTTCAATTTTTGTTAACTCCAATTCCATTTTTAATGAAGCAATTGTGTCCAAATGAAAATTGATTTCTATTTGTTTATCCAAAACAGTTGATTTTAGTAATTTCGTGGCTTTATCATTTTCAAGACTTTCATCCTGAATCATTTTGATAGATTTAGCCAATTTGTCATATGCTTCTTTTACTTCGCTCAGATCAAATTTTAGCATGTCTACATGATGTTTCATTTCCTGATACTTAGTGTCTTTCTCAAGACACTCCATGCAAGGTTGTAAACACTTCTGGCATGGTGTTTCAGGAATTGAAACAACTTTTTCAACAACCTGTTCATGACAAACATTTTTCACATCTTGTTTACCGACATTCTCAGACTCTGACTCAGACAGTTTGACTGATTCGTTTTCCTGAACTCCAGATTCCCCTCGTTTGACAGACTCATTACTGACAAACTTAGACTCCTCAGATTCTGAGTCTACCTCTCTCAGTTTCGCCATGAGAGCCTTGTCAGCAATTTCTTTCAAAGTATCTTTGTTCATTTCCTTTGTTACATCGATCATTTCTTCAACAAATTCTTTCTTTTCATCATATCTTGGACACAATCCAGTCCTTGGTTCTTCAAAGAAATCTGCAAAAGATTCAAAAATTTTAGGAGGCATGATAGATTTCAAAGAACTAGTTAGTACCTCCTGCTCAGATTGAGAGTAATGAACTTCAGCAGCTATTTCTTCAAAATTGTCCAAATTTTCAACAGAAACCTTTTTAACAACTGCAGAACCATTTTCAGTAACTGTTTCTGGTTCAGACACCATTTCGGAAATTTCAACAACTTCAGCCATCATTGCCTGTCCGTCACTACTGGGAATATATTTATCCCAGCTGAACCCTGCAGCTACCTTCTCATCATCTTGATTCACAATCATCGCCTTTTCTGGTTTATTTTCAATTTGTGGTCTTTGAACAGTAGGCTGTTGATTTGGTCGATGATAGATTGCTTGCTTGTAGTAGTCGTTGGTGAACGGGTTTTGATGATTGTTTACTTCACGATTCGGACATTCTCTCTTAAAATGACCACGTTCTTTACACTTGAAGCATGTAACTTTCGATTTGTCGAACCCTAACTTCTGATCAGGGCCTGATAAACTGTTCCGGCCTGTAATCTCCATAAATAGTTGTGCTCTTCTAACCAAACTTGCCATGCCCCATTTTATATCAATCAGTTCAAGTTCCTCCGGGTCAATCTGGTCATAATCCTCTTTGGTCATATCAGGATTACCAATCCTACCCGCCACTAAGCCTTCATAAGCCTCTAGAACGGAAGCAAGTACCGCAATGTGTTGTCTCGCGGCAGTTTCAGTAATTTCATTTCCATTCTTAATATTCACCGCGATGTTGCACTGCACCCCAGAAACATAAGCCTGATTATTTGAACTTGTAGAGCTTTGAGGTGAAGACTGCTCTTGAACTTTGAAATTTGGATCATAGTTCACAAATGGTGAAGGCTTGTTTGATTGTGGAGTGTTTGTAGAACCACCCAAATTTACATCAGCACTAAAACCCGTCTGTATCTTTGGACTTTGATTTGTTATTACAGGATTACTTCCTTTGTAATACAAAGATATGTCTTGCTGCACATTTGCTGAATTCATTTGTTTGATCTTTGATAGTTCCAATTCATGTGCCTCAATTTTCTCAATGAAACCACTCAAACTCATACTAGCAAAATTTGTATTGTTCTTCATCACCATTAGGTACGTTCCCCATTCATCATAAGGTAACGCGTCTGCTAATTTGTCGATCCACTCTTCATTTGTTTTGGTTATCTTCAATCTACCCATCTCCAAAACCAAATGACAGTATCGTTCAATCAATTGCTTTGTGGTCTCTCCTTTCATTCCCGTGAAAATTTCAAACTGCTTGTTTATCAATGCCTTTTTGCTTTTCATCATTTCTCCACTTCCTTCAAACTTTAACAACAATTTATCCCAAAGAGATTTTGAATTGTCTTCGTGATGTAACAGTACTAAGATGTCCTCCTTAATTGCTTGTTGAAGGATGCTCATCATTTTCTTTTCAGCCTTAAAGTCAGCTTGTTCCGTTTGGTTCAGACCTCCAATCCCTTTCGGATGACCCATAGCATTAACAGGAGATACATATTTATCCTCAATCTTCAACCAGCTTTCAAAATGATTAGCTTGAACCCACGTTTTAAATCTTCCTGCCCAACTCGAATATTCGTCGATGTTCATGAGTTTAGGAGGCTTTTGCATTGTTCCCAATTCGTTCTCCATGTTGACGTTTTGTAAAACACTACCCGAGGTTTGTCCTGCTACCATACCACTTCCCGAGAAGAAGTTATAAAACTCTTGGTTTTCCATTTTTAGAAATTTACCGAGTAGTTTTAAAAATTTTCACACACACACTTTTCACAAAATCAGACTATCGAACAAGTTCACGAACACTATGGACTTTCAGAAATCTCAAGCGAAATCACTCAAACTTCAAGCGAAATCACAGAAGATTTCAAGCGAAACTCACAAAACAAACACAGTATGATTTCGCTTCAAACAGCAAGATCTCAAGCGAAATCAATGGTTTCGCTTCAAACTTTCTTTACAGCCAAAGACAAACTTCTCAAGCGAAATATACGATTTCGCTTCAAACAATCAGAATATTTCAAGCGAAATCCACGTTTTCGCTTCAAAATACCAACAATCAAACTGTTCGCTCAAGCGAAATCTGGTTTTCAAGTCATTTTTGTCAATTTTAGTCCGAGTTTTAATCTGAATTTCTCAAGGCTTTGTTAAAACACAATTTTACACACACTGTGAAAGTCTTAGTCCATTTTGTCCGTGTTTTCGTCCAGAAATCAATTTTTGTGAGTAAAAACCAACTGATTCAAGTGAACACACTCATAACTGGCTCTGATACCAATTGTAGGATCGATTTGACCGATCGAATGAGTCAATTTGAATGTGTTTACACTATTTAGATGGCGGAAACATCTAAACAGCTTAGAATCAGATAGAAAAGAGTAGAAAACAGAATAGATTCACTTTTAACACTTGTTCTCTGATATATATTGACTTGAAAAACTGGCAGCACTTCGTTACAACTTCTCGGAATGCGTACCAACTGAGAACTACACAAGCCTATTTATAGGCATCAAGATTTTGCTTCAACATGCCTCAAGCGAAATCTTAACACTTGATTTCGCTTGAGGCTTACATCACATACCCTGAAGCGAAACCCTTACAAAACTAAATTAAACTTACATTTAGACCCCAACACTTTACATACTTGACATATTTAGACCCTAGACTTATGACGTAGGTTTTAGACATCGTGTATCAACAGTCATTATAGTGTTGTATTTGTTCTTTTTTTATTAATAACCTATGCAATTAATACCGGTGATATATATCGTTACTGATGTTATCGGCGATATATCACCACCTTTTTTCTTAGTTCTACCGTTCGTCTTTCGTATTGTTGCTATTAGTGTTCTAAGTCCTAACTGTTAATTGTTAGCGTTAAATGTTTGTGTTTTAAGTCTTAATCAGTTCCTACTTGCTACAATTGTTCATGTTTTGCATGTTACAAATTTAATTTGTTAATGTTAGGAGAGTATACTGAATTGCTAGTGTTAAATTGCTATATATGTAATTTTTTCATGAAATTAAAATTACCGATATCCCACAGCGATAAGGTATTTTTAGGGCTGTAAACGAACCGAACGAACACGAACAGGACCTTGTTCATGTTCGTTTGTTAAAAATATATGTGTTCGCGAACCGTTCACGAACACTTATCGAACGGGACTTTATGTTTGTGTTCGTTTGTTAAGGAAATGAACTTGTTCGTGTTCGTTTGTGTTTGTTTATTAATTTTAGGCAACGAACATTGACGAACACAAATGAGCACAAACTAATGTTAATGAACACAAATGGAAATAAACGAACACAAACAATCATTCATGAACATAATATATAATATACTGACACTTATTAAATATTTAATTTGTTAGACATTTGATATATTTAAATAAATATAAAAACTAAAAATACTAATGAACTATCAAACACAAGAGAACACGTTACCGAACGTTCACGAACATAAACGAACGAACGCGACTCTGTTCATGTTTGTTCATTTAACTAAACGAACGAAATTTCTTGTTCGTGTTCGTTTGTTTAATAAACGAACGAACACAAACAAACTTCCCGCCGAACGGTTCACGAACTGTTCGTCAAACGTTTGGTTCGTTTACAGCCCTAGGTATTTTTAATGGGTTCTTGGGCTGCTCACATACTCTTTTGACAAATTTGAGGTGGATAAATAACAATTCATCAGGGTTTTAGTAGTCATTTTATTTGCGTAGGTACTTTTGCATCTTCTTACTACCGTAATGAAATGTTGTGATTTAGGTATGATATTGCTTGAAATTATATTGTATGTTTTTATTTATTCATTTTAGTTTTTGTTTGAAATGGTTCAACCTTAAAGAGATGAATTGTGTGTGCAGGGCCTCCAATCTTATGTGAGAAGCAGGGTTTTCCTATTCATGGACCACATATCTTTGTTCAACAAAATTAATTACTTTTACAAGGTAACATTTTACCCTTCAGTTCTCTTTATTGCTGTATTGGAATTTAGATAATCTAATTACTTTGGGTTTCGCTTTCAGGATGGACATTTGGTTAATTGCATTTCCGATAGTTGAACCCAATCATCAGCTGAATACACGAACACACTACACACTGTAAGTTTAAAGTTGTTTGTTTTTGTTTATTTTGCATAAACTTAGATGAATTGAAAATCAATGGTATCGAGTTACATTTAATATGCTACATTTCATATTTTTCAGCGTTTTTATGTTCGGAGCTAAGCCGACTTAACGCCTAACATTTGTTCCAACACATCACAGTGGTTTTACTTCATATTGCTTTAGCTTCGGCAGATATGCCCACTTCAGAACGCCCCTCAAAAACCATGATTTCCGAATATTACGTTGCTACATTACATTTTTTTAGTGTTTTTATGTTCAAAGCCAAACTGACTTAACGCGTAACATTTGTTCCAACACTTCGCAGTGGTTTTCCTTCATATTGCTTTAGCATCGACAGATATTCCCATGTCAGAACGCCCCTCAACAACCATGAACTTGTAACAGGTTTGTAGATTTTTAGCTTGAGTTATATGCAACCTCATTACTTTTCTAACAAGTATTGAATCCCATTTCAGATTATATCAGGAAATTGTGAGCAGAGATGACATAAAGACATGGTCACAAGAGCAAATAAGATTGTTTTAAAAATATAATCTCAAAACCTCAGGCAAGTCTTTTTTTCTTTTATTAGTTATATTAATACCAGTATGCTTTTTGCCCCATTAGACCTGTTAAGCAATATAAGATTACTCAATTTGACCTATTCATAACTCATTATCCCAGACTGTGTAACTGCTTTAGCTTCTATGTAAACAATGATAAGTAGTATAATTTACTTTGTCTAACCCGTGTAACTTAGGGATTGAATGCTTCATGAAGGAAATCAAGAGACCGCGTAACCATAAGGCTGACTCGGGTTTCAACTTGGTATCTGGTGGCAAATTATCAAAGTTGACTGGATGAAGAATGAGAAAGTTTAAGCCATTGGGAAGTGAATCAAGAAAAGCATTTTGACATATGGATAAATGTATCATTTGGGATGATGAAAGTTGCAGAGATGTTGTGGTGATGGAAGTAGCAGGTGATAAAATCTTGAATCTACCATAATTTGTAATAAAATTGCTTCTAAAAACGAATTTTGTTAATTACTTTTCTTTGGGTGTCATAATGTTTGGTACTTTGCGATTAATCATATTCAGACAAAGATGGCTTGACTAGGATTGGATTGGGATGACTTACAAATTCCTTTAACATTTGGTTTTACAGAGTGCTTGAGGTATGTTTTGGGGTTATTTTGACCGAATTATTAATTTAACTGTCAAATATGATTATAATTATATTACATGGATGATAATCTAAATGTTGAATTAAGCGGTTCTATGTACTAAAAGTACACTAGGTGATCTTTCTACTTGTGTATGTATTATTAAAACACAACTCTTACGTTCAATATACTTTCGTGTCTTTCAAATTTGGCCACATGTGCTTTTGTTCCTATAGAATCTGACCACCAAAATTATTTTATTAACTTACCGAGAAAGTAATTTAAGGCTTGAACTGGTTTGACACTGTGACAACTTGAGATTTCAAGGTCTTTTCTTTACGCACCACTTGTTTCACAATTCATTTTATGTTGTGTCTTGTGTATGACAATTGAATAATTTAAATATTGTTACGTTTGGTTGTGATATGAAAACTTAAGCATTGTGCAAGGTGTAGTCTATGTTTAACTCAGTAACACACTCGATGAAGAATAATCTTCGTCCCAACCCTCCATCGGCGAAGAATAGGTCTTCATCACAACAAACCTTCGACGAAGGTTGAACGTTCGCCACCTTCACAACATGGCGAAGAATGATCTTCGCCATACTTCGCCAAAAGAGGCCTTCGGCGCAGGTTATTTGAGGCCCAGTGTATTACGCATATAACTTCTGTTAAACGTAAACATCAAACCCTAAGTTCCCTCTCCTCCCTTGCATACGTGACGGCTGCCAAACTTCTTTCTTGAAGCTTTTCGTGGTGTTTCCATCTTGCCTATCTCGGTTATTTAAAGTTACCATTGTTTTGTTCGATTCCCTGGTTTTACGTGATTGTATAGGTACAGGTTGTTGTGTTAAATCATATCTTTACATGTTAGGAATTTGGGTCGATGTGGTGTTAAACTTATGACTAGGGTTTTGATAATCTGTGTGATTCAATTGATTGTGATATGAAACTATGTTTGTGTTTGGTGATTAGAAACTTGGAATCTACAAACTGATGAATGGTTGTTATGATACGAAAGATGAATGGGAACTGTTACACTTTGAATGATTGATGTTTGTTAACAATTGAGATGCATAATTTTGATTGAAAAGTGTCTCTTAATCTAAATGGGAAAACCGTCAAACTGTTAGCATCAATCATGAGGTTGTAACTGTGTGGTAAGGGGCGACGAAGACGTTCCCCCATGAAGAATCTAGCTCGACGAAGCTTCAAGTTCTTCGTCGACTGATTTGTGACGAACCATTGTGAATCTTCGCCGACTCCCATCTTGACGAAGGATAGACCTTCACCGTGAGATTCTTCGTCAAACCCCAAGACGACGAAGAATAGTTCATCGTCGCCAGATTCTTCGCCCTAAGAGTAAATAGACGGAACAGTAGCTAGTTATGATGTGTATGATGATGGACACTTGTGTTTGTAAGATTGTATTCGTTGCATGATAATAATATCAACTAGTAATGAGGGTCTTGACTTAACTTCGGTGGGTAACCAATTCATCTGTTAATATATTAAGAGACTTACACATGGGATGTGGACATACATGAGGACTGAGTAATTGATACGTGGTATATGCTGATCTTGTGATAGATGCAAACTGTGTAAAATACGTGATTTGATTTATTGTGAAACTGATTTTGGTTGGTAAACACGGTAGGGTTTGGGTTGACCAACTTGGACGGGTAACTTAACATACCAAGAAAACCTAAGGTGAGTTCACTTCTCTTGAGCATGCGTCACGGTGGGTGGGACAATCAAATGGGTATTCCTGAGTGGAATAAGTCTTTTGGGTATAAACTGGGATGTTGGATAATACACTCATTTCCTATCACCTTAAGTCCCATCTTCTACCGAATAGTTACCTGAGAGGTAACGGGGTATTAGTTGATAGCGCTAATAGGCTTGGCAACCTCACACCGTACCTGAGAGGACGGACGTGAACTAATGACCTTAAATCATGACCAATGCTTAGATAGGGGCATTGGGGATGGGCAAAACAATCTGGAAGCCATCTTGTACGTTACTCGAGTTATTATCAATATTATAATCAATGAACTGAACTAAACACTTGGTAACTAACATTTTCGTGAAACTATGAACTCACCAGCGTTGTCTGATACACTTGTTGCATGCTCGCAGGTCGTTAGGTACTATGGATAAGGAACTTGCTATCTGGATGGCTGGAGTGGTCATGGGTCGCATTGCTTGGATATGCATGACTTACTTAATGATTTAACATACATTTGGTTTTGAAACATTTAAACAATAATTTACTATTTGCTTCCCCTGAACATGTTAAACTTGGATTATGCTTATGAATGTTTTATCTTTACAAATGGAAACTTTATTTAATAACTTGATATTAGTTCAGTGTAATTGGTGGCTAGACCCTGGGACGTCACACGCCTAGCTGGGTTTCCGTATGTGGTATTTTGGGGGTGTGACGGTTTGGTATCAGAGCCACTGGTTATAGTGAACTAGGTTTTAAAACGTTTTTCATAAAACAAGACTATAACCGAACAACTGCGAAATCGACCATGACACTCAGCTCCAGATTGCAAGGTTCGTCTCTTGTTTACTTATTGCATAGCATATCTAGTGTACACTTATGTATGATGTGGCATGTGATTGCACACTTAGCACTACAGACTGAATTCATGTGTTACTTACCAATGTTATGTGGTTAATAGAGTCACAATGCGACATTCCTCAAGACTTTCATGATTCATGTTTTGTGATGTCTTTTGCCTTGCTACTCGAATTTGAGGAACCTTTTAGCACGAGTTGAGAGGAGCTGAGATAAACATGCAAATTGCATTTTTATTATGGGTGCACACATAATAATAATGTGGGGTGCATGTGAGTCCCAGTGAGGCCTGACGAGTGTGAAAGGGGTTCTGCTCCGTTTTCTGAAGTAATGATAGAACTCAGTAATCTGTGGAAGTCATAGTCATGCTTGACTTCTACTCAAACCCGTCTTTTAACCTTTTCCCACCTGTTTTATATAGAATCATGAGTGGACGAGCTGGCGGACGTGGTGGAGGCCGCGACGGTGGATGTGGCAACATTAATATGACCCAGGCTGAATTGATCGATTTGATCAATACCCGTGTGGCTGAAGCCTTGGCGGCTCAGCAGGCTGGTACGATTTGTGCCAAATACTCTTTATCCTTGTGTCGCGTACTCGAATCTTACCCGTGTGTTGTCTTCTCTTTCGTCTCTAGGTCAACACGTGAATCAAAACAATCCGCCTGTTTGCACGTTTAAGACATTCATGGATTGTAAGCTACAGACATTCAGTGGGACTGAAGGGGCTGTGGGGCTACTTCACTGGTTTGAGAAAGCAGAATCAATTTTTGCTATGTGTAACTGTCTTGCTGGGGACAAAGTGAAGTATGCTTCAGGCACACTTAAGGATGGTGGCTTGACTTGGTGGAACGCCCAAGTCCAGATGCTGGGTATTGAAATGGCAAATGCAACCACTTGGGAGGATTTCAAAGAACTGATGAGAGAGGAATACTGTCCTCGTGACGAAGTATAGAAACTGGAGAATGAGTACTATGATCTAAAAATGGTGGGGTCTGAGATTGAGGCATACACGAAACGGTCTCATGAATTAGCTAATATGTGTCCGAACTTATCACGACCTCCACACCGAAGAATCGAACTGTACATCAAAGGATTAGCCCCGCAGGTTAAGGGCTTGGTTATAGCAGCGAACCTCAACAACTTACCTCAGATCATCCGCTTAGCTCACAAGATCACAGATCAGGAGGTGGAGCATGGCTCGCTACCACCACGTGTTTCTACTACTGCTACTACTGCTACAGCTACTACTCCTGCTGCTGACAGCAAACGTAAATGGAATGATGTGGACAAGGTGTCCAACTCGAACCAGTAACAGAAGAAGCCATACAACAGTGGCAATCGCAGTTTCAGCCAGTCATCTTCTGTGAACCAGAATTAGAGCAACAACTCAAACCAAGGCCCTTACGCAGGGAAGCAGCCAAAGTGTAACAAGTGCAACTTTCATCATCATGGGCCGTGCACCCGAGTCTGTCACAGGTGCAACAAGGTGGGTCATATGGCTAGAGATTGCAGGGATCCACTCCCAAGACAGCAACAACAGCAACCCCCACAACAGCAACAGCCATAACAACAAGAGTGACAGCAACCTCAGCAAAATCAGGGAAATCGTAAGGGGTGTTTTCAGTGTGGAGACGAGGGTCATTTTAGGCGGGATTGCCCTCAACTGAATCAAAATGCTGGTAACAACAATAACAACACTAGGAACAACAACAACGACAACAATGGAGGGAATGGTGCGCGTGGAAGAGTGTTTACTATTCGTGCTGGGGAGGCTAGGAATGATGGCAATGTGGTGAGCGGTACGTTTTCGGTGAACAATGTATTTGCTTCTGTTTTATTCGACTCTGGTGCCGATTGGAGTTATGTGTCTTTGGGGTTCAGTCGCAAGTTAGGGTTGACTCCTACACCTCTTGTAAATAAGCACGTGGTAGAATTAGTTGATGGTAATTCGATCGAAGCTTCACATGTTCTTTTTGAATGTAAACTCGATCTTATGGGTTAAGTGTTCGATATTGACCTACTTCCCGTTACTCTTGGAAGCTTTGATCTAGTAGTTGCTATGGACTGGTTGTTTAAACATAAAGCGGAAATTCTCTGTAAAGAGAAAATCGTGCGTATTCCTCTCCCTAGTGGATAATCTTTGTTGGTTCAGGGTCATCGTAGTGGTGCCATGGTTGGCATCATCTCAGCTACGAAAGCCCAAAAGTGTCTACGGAAGGCCTATCCTGCTATTTTAGCGCTTATTACTGATACTCAGCCTGAAGAGAAGAAAGTCGAAGATTTGCCGTTTGTTCGTGAATTCTCTGACGTTTTACCTGAAGAATTTCCTGGTTTACCTCCACACCGTCAGGTGGAATTTCAGATTGACCTTACACCAGGAGCAGCCCCGATAGCCCATGCTCCTTATCATCTTGCACCAGGAGAGTTGCAAGAACTTTCAAATAAACTCCAAGAACTGTTGGATAGAGGTTTTATCCGACCTAGTTCTTCGCCTTGGGGAGCCCCAGTTCTGTTTGTGAAGAAGAAAGACGGGTCCTTTCGAATGTGTATAGATTACTGTGAACTTAACAAGGTGACCATCAAGAACCGTTATCCTTTACCACGTATCGACGATCTATTTGACCAATTGCAAGGGTCAAGTTTCTACTCGAAGATCGACTTAAGATCAGGCTATCATCATGTGAGAGTCCGAGAGGAGGATGTTCCTAAAATGGCTTTTCGGACACGGTATGGCCATTATGAGTTTCTGGTTATGCCATTCGGGTTAACTAATGCACCAGCGGTTTTCATGGACCTCATGAACCGTGTGTGTAAACCGTATCTCGACGATTTCTGGATTCGAGAGGTACACTTCCTCGGCCACATTGCGTCTTATCTTGGAGCTCATGAGGAAGGAGCAACTTTACGTGAAATTCTCTAAGTGTGACTTCTGGATTCGAGATGTACACTTCCTCGGCCACATTGTTAACAAAATGGGGATACACGTGGATCCTGCTAAGATCGATGCTATCAGGAATTGGGCGGCACCGAAGAATGCTTTAGAAGTGTGACAATTTCTCGGTCTCGCTGGGTACTATCGCAGATTTATTAAGGATTTCTCAAAGATCGCTCAACCTCTTACCTCGTTGACATAGAAAGGCGTTGTATATTCCTGGGGGACAAAACAGGAAGATGCTTTCCAACTCTTGAAACAAACAATCTGCAGTGCACCAATCTTGTCTTTACCAGAGGGTACCGAAGACTTCGTGGTGTATTGTGATGCTTCTATTCAGGGTCTTGATTGTGTGCTGATGCAACGCGAGAAGGTGATAGCTTACGCTTCTCGGCAGTTGAAGGTTCATGAGAAGAATTACACGACCCACGACTTGGAGTTGGGGGACATGATTTTCGCGCTAAAGATTTGGAGGCATTATCTGTACGGTATAAAATGAACTATCTACACTGATCACATAAGTCTCCAACATATTTTAGATCAGAAAGAGTTGAATACTCGACAGCGTCGGTGGGTAGAACTCTGAAATGACTATGACTGTGCAATCAAGTATAACCCAGCTAAAGCTAATGTCATAGCCGATGCCCTTAGTCGAAAGGAAACGAAGCCCAAGCGTGTCCGCGCTCTGCAACTCACTATCCACTCTAATTTACCTGATCAGATCCGTTCTGCCCAGACCGAAGCATTGAATGAAGAAAACCTAGGGAGCTTGTGATGGACGAATACGTGGTATATGCTGATCTTGTGATAGATGCAAACTGTGTAAAATACGTGATTTAATTTATTGTGAAACTGATTTTGGTTGGAAAACTCGGTAGGGTTTGGGTTGACCAACTTGGATGGGTAACTTAACATACCGAGCAAACCTATGGTGAGTTCACTTCTCTTGAGTATGTATCCCGGTGGGTGGGACAATTAAATGGGTATTCCTGAGAGGAATAAGTCTTTTGGGTATAAATTGGGATGTTGGATAATACACTCAATTCCTATCACCATAAGTCCCATCTTCTACCGAATAGTTACCTGAGAGGTGACGGGGTATTAGTTGATAGCGCTATTAGGCTTGGCAACCTCACACCGTACATGAGAGGACGGGCGTGAACTAATGACCTTAAATCATGACCAATGTTTAGATAGGGGGCATTAGGGACGGGCAAAACAATCTGGAAGCCATCTTGTACGGTACTCGAGTTATTATCAACAATATAATCATTGAACTAAACTAAACAATTGGTAACTAATGTTTTCGTGAAACTATGAACTCACCAGCGTTGTCTGATTCACTTGTTGCATGCTCGCAGGTCGTTAGGTACTATGGACAAGGAACTTGCTATCTGGATGGCTGGAGTGGTCATGGGTCGAACTGCTTGGATATGTGTAACACCCCCAAAATACCACCTGCGGGAACTCCGCGAGGCGTGTTACTCATCAGAGTTCGAGCCACCAATCACATTGAACCAATGATAAATATTTAAATAAAACATGTCATGAATTACCAATAGAAAATATCAAACATAGAGTTACTCCCAAATGAGTTGTGTAGCGGAAGCGTATCGTAAATCGTTTAACAATTGTTTCATAGTAAATGTTCAAAACCAACGTTTCACTTTTAAGTTAATCCAAGAGCCTCGATCCATGACCACTCCAGCACTCCCAGATAGCAAGTCCACGTCCCAAATTCTAGCGACCTGCAAGCATGCAGACAAGTGTGTCAGACGACGCTGGTGAGTTCAAGGTTGGTTAATGTGTGTAGTTACCAGATATCTGTTAAGTCAAATCATCGTTTCGTTTTGGGATTGTTAATAACGTAGGAGAGTCTTATATATTGGAAGTGTGTCCAATATATACCACGGGAGTGTGCCCAATATATACCATGGGAGTGTGGCCAATATAACCTGGGAGTGTGCCCAACCCCAATGCCCCTAAACAAGCATTGGTAATGATATTCCAAAACCACCGGGACGCATGCTTAAAGAAGTGCAATGAACTCACCTTAGTTTGCTCGGTTTGATTAATTACTTGCTAACACTTAGACCGTCACAGCCTATAATATTCAAGCACTCGTATTCAGTTTACGTTCACGTATCGTCATAGTGTGCACACAAGCTATCACAGCAGTTATACAACCCATATAATCCGACAATTCACGTATGTGTTCCAAGATAATACTTAACAGTTGCATGTGCTATACTGGGTGTATGAAACAGATTATGTCACTCATCAAGTAAGCATTACTAACCGCAAACATCATTAATAGTATGCATCATTATCAGTAGACAGTGAATACCATTAACCGTAGCCAGCAGATATCATGGTTATTATTATCATATTCATAATCGTTCATCACAAAAAGTCAATCCAGTTCACATGTATGTGTCAGATCTACATATGACAGTCAACGTGTTTCTCCTGACAACCCATTCATGCTTTTTTATCAATCATAAATAACATGCAATTAATAGAACCCACTCATGTTTCTTATCCATCAATAAAAGTCAACCTAATTATCTTTCCCTCATTCAATATTCATATCATTATTAGTCACTAATAGGGCTTTGTCTCATTCAATTAATAACCACCTGTTTGAGTGCCATCCTCTAGCGGCAAAACATCAGCCGGCGAAACCCCATGTGTTTCGTCGACTACCCTTATCAGTTTCCCACATTCATGTAACCCCCTCCCAGTTTCTAAAACCGATCATAACAATTAAACCCTAATCATATCAAGAAATCAATGGTAATCAGTATTCAATCATGAGCACACAATTATCATGCAACAATTTCAGAACTTCATAACAAGATCAACAGTAACTACCTTGCTTCTTGATTATTAACATACACGAGATCGTCACTAGTATTACCAAGTTTCAGGATTCCGCATCGGTTATTTCACGTTTACTGTTATTATCATACACCCTAGACAATCACTATATCCATATTATAAATAGAATACTCCAACAGTCATTATATCTAATCACGATGGACATCAGCAATAAACAATCAACAGTATGTATATATATACAATCATGATTAATATGAACAACAAGCAATCAACAGTTTATATATATAACCTACACAATCAATACATAACAAAGCAAATGTTGTCGCACTCACCGGAGAACCGAAACGGGATTACGGTACTAGAATCAGCGAGAGGGAAAAGCTCGAGTGAATAAGAGGGTTGCCGTCGATATTAGAGAGAGCCTAGGGTTTGATAACCGATAATCCACGTATTTATACTCAAGACAAGATTGGGCCTCATCTGGGCCGAAACTCTTCACAAGGTTTTGATTGTAACAGTTTACTTTGTTCAACTCACAAGGCATAACACTTCAATAATTAACATAACACACTTTAACAAAACAGGGTTGTTACATAATAGATACATAAATGAAAGGGCTCGAAATCTCGGGTTGTCACATCATCCCCAACTTGAATGAAATTTCGTCCCGAAATTTGATAAGCAATCCAAAAGCGACAAAGTGTAGTGTCACCTCAAAATGACTGTGGAGTTTCCCCAGATGTCACATCATCCCCAACTTGAATGGGAATTTCGTCCCGAAATTTACTAGTTGCATTTGATTTTGATCCGCCAGGCTTGGACTTGTCCTCGGGGAATAAATGTGGGTATTTAAGCTTCATCTGATCTTCACGCTCCCACGTGAACTCCGGTCCACGTCGTGAGTTCCAACGAATCGTCACAATTGGAATGCGACTGTGTTTGCGAACCTTAACTTCCCGATCCATAATCTCAATTGGTTCTTCGACAAACTGCAACTTGTCGTTGATTTTCAGTTCTTGAAACGGTACGATCAGTGTTTCATCAGACAAACACTTCTTTAACTGCGACACATGGAAGACATCGTGAACATTACCCAGCTCAGCATGTAACTCTAGCTTGTAAGCCACTGTACCGATGCGCTCAAGAACTCTAAATGGCCCAACGTAGCGTGGATTAAGCTTGACACGCTTTCCAAAACGTACAACACCTTTCCATGGTGAGACTTTCAACATGACGCGGTCACCCACTTCGAATTCTACCAGCTTACTACGCTTGTCGGCATAGGCTTTCTGACGATCACGAGCTGCGGCCATACTTTTCCTGATCTGAACAATCATCTCTGAAGTTTCTAATACCAGTTCAGGACCTGAAATCTGACTGTCACCCACTTCAGCCCAACAGAGAGGTGAACGACATTTCCTCCCGTACAATGCTTCAAATGGAGCTGCCTTGATGCTAGTGTGATAACTGTTGTTGTAGGAGAACTCAGCCAACGGCAAATGTTTCTCCCATCCTTTCCCAAAATCAATGACACACGCTCGCAACATGTCTTCTAGTGTCTGAATAGTGCGCGCACTCTGACCATTAGTCTGTGGGTGGTAAGCCGTGCTCATATCAAGACGTGAGCCAAACGACTTATGCATAGCCTGCCATAACTCTGAAGTAAAACGAGGATCTCGATCAGAAATGATAGAAGTTGGCACCCCGTGCCTAGAGACAACCTCCTTAAGATAGACTGCTGCAAGCTGTGAATACTTATCTGTTTCCTTGATTGCCAGAAAATGCGCTGACTTCGTAAGACGATCAATAATCACCCAAATAGTATCGTTTCCAGCCTGTGTTCTCGGTAATCCTGTAACGAAGTCCATGGTGATCTGTTCCCATTTCCACATCGGTATCTCTGGCTGCTGAAGTAGGCCCGAAGGTTTCTGGTACTCTGCTTTGACTCTAGCACAAGTCAAACACTTACTCACGTACGTTGCAATGTGAGCCTTCATCTTGGGTCACCAGTACATAACCCTGAGATATTGATACATCTTATCCGATCCCGGGTGAACGAAATACCGGGACTTATGCGCTTCATCCATCACAAGCTCTCGTAGATTACCATACAAAGGAACCCATACCCGTTCCATGAAATAACGAATACCGTCAGATCTCTCCACAAGTTTCTTTTCCATTCCCCGCAAATACTCAGCCTCGATGTTTTCTTCCTTTAAGGCCTCAATCTGAGCTGAACGAACCTGAGCAGGTAGATCAGAGTAAATAGTAAGATGTAGAGCACGAACCCGCTTCTGTTTCGGTTCCTTACGACTGAGAGCATCTGCTACAACGTTGGCTTTACCCGGGTGATACTTGATGGCACACTCGTAATCATTGAACAATTCTACCCAGCGACGCTGACGCATATTCAATTCCTTCTGGTCAAAGATATGCTGAAGGCTCTTGTGATTGGCATAGATGGTGCATTTCGTACCGTCCAACTAATGCCTACAACTTAAATCCAAAGACCATGGTTTCCATCGTAGGTTGCGATTCGTGCAACTCTTCTTGTAATTCCACTACGTAAGCCATCACTTTCTCATGTTGTATTGGCGTGTAACTGAGAATTTGATTCGAATCATCATAGTATACCACCAGATCACATGTACCCTCGGGTAAAGACAATACCCAGTGCATTGTAGAGTTGAGTTTCAAAAGCTGAAAAGGCGTTCTCCTGTTTTGTCTCCCACGAACACAGCACCCTGCTGTGCTCAAGGGAGTCAAGCTGCGCGATCTTCGAAAACCCTGTGATGAATCTACAATAACATCCACCGAAACCAGGTAATTGTTGTACCCCCGAAGGAATCTTTGGTGTCAATCAGTTTCTAATAAAATGGATCCTAGCACATTCCACGCGTATTCCTACTTCGTTGGTTACATGATCAAATGCATTACTCGAATCTAGATGTTACATTTAGCAAGACTTCGCGCGGAGTGGCTCCTCCCTCAGGTGCTCTAAAACGAGATACATATGCCACCCATGTTGTTCCTTTCTCCTGGAAGCGATTTAAAACATCATCAAAACACGGTCGATTCATGTGATCCATTAAGCTGCTGGTGTGTTAATTAACCCAACGGTCATGAAATACCAAGTCGCACTGGCCGTATTGCGTTTAATATGTTGTTGTAGGAACATTCTCCCCTCGAACTTCCATCTGGTGATAGCTCACTCGTTAGTCAATCCTCGAATGGGGCTTGACCCTCGCAGCTGGTTGACAGGTTGTTAATACATGATCGAGGCCAACGGTTCATGACTGCCACCTTGATGAGTTCTCGATAATCAGTACACATACGAAAAGGCGTATCTCCACAAATATAACTGTGGCTCCCCAAAGTGAAAACTAGGTCCTACAAAACTCCTCCCCAACTGTTTCTGTAGTTGATTAGACAATTCTTGCAACCCTCCTGGTGCAAGATGGTAAGAGTGCGTGTAGTCAGGGCTGCCCCTGGCGTGAGATCAGGCTGAGATTTCGCCTAACAGTCGTTGAAGTAAACCCGAAAGTTCCTTGGGTAGCACACCGAAAGGAATCACGAATGATTGGTGGATCATCGATCCTCTGTTCCCTTAGCCCTAACATCAGTAACGGTTGCTAGTATAGTGGCGTAATCCCTCCGTAGATACTTCTGGCCTTCATAGCTGAAATGGCGCTATCCTTTGTACCACTCTGACGCTTTAGAACAAATAACGATTTTCCACACAAAATTTTGTCCTCACTGGTGTATCTGAGCGATCTCTGGATAACCAATCCACACTAACTACTGTATTGCAACCATCAAGGGTAGTAGAAGGAAGGTTGACGTCGAACACTTGTCCCACATGGTCGATTTTACATCGCAGCGGACATATGAGGTTTCATTTGACTTATCATCCCTTACTGCCACAACAAGTTCGGTTTCAAGAAACATCAGGGCAAACAGATCGGAGACGAAGCGAACAGCTACCCATCCAAGCTATCGTGTTGCTATTACACCTGGTATAGTCTATGCCAATACCAAGCGTCCTTCCATGAGCTTCATTTCCAGTGTTGTTTTCGTCACGAGAATTTCCAGTACTGCCGTCGTTCCCTTGGTTGTTGCTGTCTTGATTGACCAACGGCCAATCCATGTGGTAAACGTTTTTCACTCCCATTGTGAGGGCTACTATTACGAGTACCCTGATGTTGTCGTAACTGTTACTTCTGCTTATTGTTTCATGAAGCGGAGTCCTATGATCCTCCACTGACAGGATCCATCTTCTACTGTTCTGTGCCACGTTCTAAGATGCTACTCATTATGCTGACAGCGGTGCATTCCACACCGTATTCGATTGTCATTACTTACGTTCCGAGTGATTCGTAAAAGCTGACTCCCATGAGTCACTGCCAGAGGTTAAAGAGTCGATTGTATTCTATTCGTTGGTGTTCGCTGCCGGTCATCAGAGTCGTCCAATGTTTGAGGTTGGTGAAGTACTGCATTTACCCTCTCATCCAACGATGTTGCAAGTTGTCTATGTATTACACAGTCTGTTGCGAGGGCGTTACAGAAATGGTCGTGATTCGAGATTCGAGACGTCAATTGTAACAACTGTGCTTGTAATCACTATGAACAGTTATGTTATCAATAAAACAATGTTATTTGATCCCAATGTTTGTTTGATTGTGTTTTACATTTTTCATGTTTTGACTTTTATGTAATTTCAAACTCTACATCGCTTTCTGGAGAGTTATACGCAAACTAGTGCGTAAACGTACTCAGTTTTATGCGAGAAATACTCCGGAACATCAACATATACTCAACATACCTTAAATAACCTTTACCTAACTTAGAAATAAGTTTTGAAGGCTTTGGTATGGCAAAAACAAGTTAATTCGCTTACAGGGACTAAATATGACAAACTGCGAAAGTATGTCAATTTGAACTGTAACGAACATTCTGGAACATGACCATAAGTTAAACACACCTTAAATATCCTTTACATAGCTTAGAAATAGGCTTTGAGGGGTTTAGTGTGCTAAAATAAACTTTTGGGACATTCAGGGACTAAAAGTGTCAAAAAGTGCACAAGTTTGCATTTTCGCGCATAACTTACGTTCTGAATACATCTGGACATCCAAAAATTTATGTAAGCATGACTACATTATATTTAAGTGTTCTCCTTAAGAAAAATCCATTCGTTTCGTCATTTGGATCGTTTTTCGCGCTTATGCGCATTCCGTCGTAATTAAGCAAACATCGCGTTCGTACGGCCAAACGAACCGACATCCGAGATATTTTTGAGCATGTTTTGAGTTCCCTATACTTTAACTTCATTTTAAAGCCTTGAAATGAGGTTAACGGGGTTCAAACGCATCGAAAAAGGTCTTCAAACACAACAGGGACCATTGCTGCCAAAAATGAAACTTTCTGATTCAGGTTGAGTGCTAGCGTAGCGCGACGCCTGAGGGGCTACCTGTCGCGCTACGCGACTGACTGTTCTGGCAGATTCAATGTTTCTAATTGCAAGTTGCAACCAATTAATCCATAACCACATGTTTTAAGATGATGTGTCATTAAGTTAAGGAGCATTTGTGGCACCATAACATTTCGACAAGTGTACGCACGAGATTCGATCACGTTATTCGAGAAACGATCCTAACGGCTCTACCTTTTCTATAAATACCCATCCACCCACAACCCCAAAACCCACAAATCTGATTAAGAAAGCTCTAAGTTGGAACCTTCGTTTCATACCTGAGCTATTTTGATCTGGGTTAGCTTTCGGGGACCCTTCGTAAGTATTCTTTCGTTCTTTTCCTTATTTTTACTGCTTTTCGAGTCAGAAAGTCAAACTTTGTTTGACTTTCAGCGTTGACCAGTAATGGTCAATGCGAAGTTCGTTTGAACTTCGCAACGTGATTGTAATCACGATGGTCATAGTCCCTTGGGACTATGCCTACTGATTACCACGTTGTCTAGGGTCGTAGGGTAAGCGATCTAGTAAATCGCTTATACCTCGAACCCGACCCAGTTTGGTCGATCATTAGGATCCGACCAAACACATTAGGTGACCATAGTGTAGGGAATAACCTTCCAAGGTTATACCTTATGGTCACGACGTTTAAGTAGTTGTATGATAGGTAGTTTATATGCCTTAGGTAAATTACCAAAATACCCTTTTCATACATAATTGGTAATTTAGCATATGTAACCTAAACTTTTGTCACGTAACTGATTATGTAACATGTTTAGGCATATAATACTTGTCATAGGACTAGTTAGGCGGTCCGAACGCGTTTCACGCGCACGACGCGTTAAAGTAGCATAAGCTTCCTAAACGGGTCGTAATGGGTCGTAAACAATTATGTTAAGTTTCATTTAGTATGTAGGCTTTGTTAAACCAAATGACACGAGTCTCTACACTCGTTTGGTTTACGAAACCTCATTCTATCCAATCTTCCGATTTAGGTCCGGTTTATTAACATAGTTACCTATATTAGGTGCCGTTTGATTCCGAGATCTATAGCATTACTTGGTGGTTATCTTTTGACAACTGAGCAATCTCAAGTGAGTACATAGAACCCCTCTTTTACTGTTTTTCCAAACTGTTTTGGGGTGGAACACATGTGCCTACTTGTTACTTTCATGTTTTCCATGTTTTCACATCATATACCTGCTATGTTCGTTAGTACATTATAGTACATGTTTTACATTACATTTCATGCTATGTATGCCTATTGTGTGCGTACTTAGTACATCGTTTTACATGACATTTCATGCTAGGTGTGCCCAGTGTGTGCATTACTTAGTACATCGTTTTACATGACATTTCATGCTAGGTGTGCCCAGTGTGTGCATTACTTAGTACATCGTTTTACATGACATTTCACGCTATGTATGTTCATTTGATTACATACTTAGTGCATTGTTTTCACATGCTCACATTTTGTTATGACATTTGGTTTGTTTACATGGGACAATATATCCATTAACATTAGCTACGCCGTTCGTTAGTAGGTAGTGGTACCATAGGAATTGACAACTCCCGTTCCGGACATCCCAGGGTAAGGGGACAGAAAGGAATGACCGAATTCGTTGACATTAAGACAGATAGACCTTTAATTTGTTTAAAGGGTTTTATCACCACAGTCGCCAGGCTTGGATGTATGCATTTTTACAATACCACATAAATGTTCATATTAAATAGTTGCATGCATTTACACAAAACATAGCTTTGATTTAAACCAAGTTTTACTTCAATACTTTGTTTTTGTGCATATGGTTTAGTTGAGACATTTCACTTGCCATACATGACATTTTGACTTAGACATTTTACACAAAGACATTTGACATGGATATTTGACATAGACATTTGACATGGATAATTGACATAGACATTTGACATGATTTACACTTGACATATTATTCAATACATTTGACAATTTGTTTAAACCTAGACTTCTTACATTGGTTGGTTTTGTTTGATTAAGTGATTAAGTAACGATGCGTGTGTAATATGATACAAGCATGGTGGATACGCCGCTGGTACTTCCTATATATAAGTGTTTGTATGGTATTACATGGCGTAACGTTATTTGAATCATTTCAGTTTGAGACATAGAACATTTTATACAAATAACATACTTTTCACAAGACATTGATTTACAAAACAACTTATCTTATACAAACACATCTTTTTACATGGTCATTTATTTAACTGACAATTACTTATACATATCATCTGATCTTATTGTTTTCAATGATTTACAAGACAAAGCAAATAACAAGGTTCATGACTAAACATTTTCTCAAACATAAGTCATGAATCTTATTTTCACAAAACCTATGTATCTCACAGGCATTTTTATGCTGACGTACCTATTTTCACATGTGTTTTCAGGTGCTTTTCCATAGGATGTTGATCACGATACTAGGGCGGACCTGTGCCTTAGAAACTTTAAAAGAAGATAGACTATGTTTAATTATGTTCTGAACTCTTTAATTACCTGTTTGAAACAATGAAACACCCTTGTTTAATAATTAAATAAAACTTTGTATGCCATGGTTATGAGACAATTAATTCTGTCGCAACACGCACCGATGTTTCCACCGCGATTTGTTGTTTTACGCGGTCGGGGTGTGACATCAATATGTCAAGTTCCAACAACCGAAGAAAAATGGAAAGATATAGATCGTTCATCGTTGTGCATCACCCCACTCGGGGATGTTCGTATAAGCACCTAGCACTCTACACAGTCCACTAGGCGTTCAGTTGGGTGTTCAGGTAATACTCGATAGCATCGGAATTCGAAAGGTTTCAAAGGAAAAATGGAAAGATCACATTCGTGTAGGAGACAATCTCTACTATTTCTCCTATAGGTTATCAGGTTTCGCATCGATCAAATGATAGTTCAGAATGAGATAAAATCAAGTATCACCTTAAAGTCTACAACTTTCAAGTTCACATACAGTAGGGGAGATTCCTTCTTGCACTCGTTAAGCCTCATTGGGAATTGCATGCACCACGCATTATTATTATGTGTGCACCCATGATAATAAGGCGGTTTGCATGCTCCTCTCGACGCTTCTTAACTTATGTTCGAAGTTTCTCCCACTCCAATCAACACAGGTATGTACCAACAGCAAAACTAGGATTTACAAGATGCAAGTGTTGTGTTATGCTATCGATGTGTCATGATATCTATCTTGTTGTATCGTGCATGCTATGTGTATAGATATGTCTACTAAACAAGTGATGTATACTGTAACGAGGAACGAACCTTGCAATCTGAAGCTGAGTGTCATGGTCATCGTTTGGATCAATTTGGTTATAGTCTGGTTTTATGAAAACGTTTTAAAACCAAGTTCTCTATAACCAGTGGCTCTGATACCAACTGTAACACCCCCAAAATACCACCTGCGGGAACTCCGCGAGGCGTGTTACTCATCAGAGTTCGAGCCACCAATCACATTGAACCAATGATAAATATTTAAATAAAACATGTCATGAATTACCAATAGAAAATATCAAACATAGACTTACTCCCAAATGAGTTGTGTAGCGGAAGCGTATCATAAATCGTTTAACAATTGTTTCATAGTAAATGTTCAAAACCAACGTTTCACTTTTACGTTAATCCAAGAGCCTCGATCCATGACCACTCCAGCACTCCCAGATAGCAAGTCCACGTCCCGAATTCTAGCGACCTGCAAGCATGCAGACAAGTGTGTCAGACGACGCTGGTGAGTTCAAGGTTGGTTAATGTGTGTAGTTACCAGATATCTGTTAAGTCAAATCATCGTTTCGTTTTGGGATTGTTAATAACGTAGGAGAGTCTTATATATTGGAAGTGTGTCCAATATATACCACGGGAGTGTGCCCAATATATACCATGGGAGTGTGCCCAATATAACCTGGGAGTGTGCCCAACCCCAATGCCCCTAAACAAGCATTGGTAATGATATTCCAAAACCACCGGGACGCATGCTTAAAGAAGTGCAATGAACTCACCTTAGTTTGCTCGGTTTGATTAATTACTTGCTAACACTTAGACCGTCACAGCCTATAATATTCAAGCACTCGTATTCAGTTTACGTTCACGTATCGTCATAGTGTGCACACAAGCTATCACAGCAGTTATACAACCCATATAATCCGACAATTCACGTATGTGTTCCAAGATAATACTTAACAGTTGCCTGTGCTATACTGGGTGTATGAAACAGATTATGTCACTCATCAAGTAAGCATTACTAACCGCAAAACATCATTAATAGTATGCATCATTATCAGTAGACAGTGAATACCATTAACCGTAGCCAGCAGATATCATGGTTATTATTATCATATTCATAATCGTTCATCACAAAAAGTCAATCCATTTCACATGTATGTGTCAGATCTACATATGACAGTCAACGTGTTTCTCCTGACAACCCATTCATGCTTTCTTATCAATCATAAATAACATGCAATTAATAGAACCCACTCATGTTTCTTATCCATCAATAAAAGTCAACCTAATTATCTTTCCCTCATTCAATATTCATATCATTATTAGTCACTAATAGGGCTTTGTCTCATTCAATTAATAACCACCTGTTTGAGTGCCATCCTCTAGCGGCAAAACATCAGCCGGCGAAACCCATGTGTTTCGTCGACTACCCTTATCAGTTTCCCACATTCATGTAACCCCCTCCCAGTTTCTAAAACCGATCATAACAATTAAACCCTAATCATATCAAGAAATCAATGGTAATCAGTATTCAATCATGAGCACACAATTATCATGCAACAATTTCAGAACTTCATAACAAGATCAACAGTAACTACCTTGCTTCTTGATTATTAACATACACGAGATCGTCACTAGTATTACCAAGTTTCAGGATTCCGCATCGGTTATTTCACGTATAACTGTTATTATCATACACCCTAGACAATCACTATATCCATATTATAAACAGAATACTCCAACAGTCCTTATATCTAATCACGATGGACATCAGCAATAAACAATCAACAGTATGTATATATATACAATCATGATTAATATGAACAACAAGCAATCAACAGTTTATATATATAACCTACACAATCAATACATAACAAAGCAAATGTTGTCGCACTCACCGGAGAACCGAAACGGGATTACGGTACTAGAATCAGCGAGAGGGAAAAGCTCGAGTGAATAAGAGGGTTGCCGTCGATATTAGAGAGAGCCTAGGGTTTGATAACCGATAATCCACGTATTTATACTCAAGACAAGATTGGGCCTCATCTGGGCCGAAACTCTTCACAAGGTTTTGATTGTAACAGTTTACTTTGTTCAACTCACAAGGCATAACACTTCAATAATTAACATAACACACTTTAACAAAACAGGGTTGTTACATAATAGATACATAAATGAAAGGGCTCGAAATCTCGGGTTGTCACAATATGCATGACTTGCTTACTGATTTTACATACATTTGGTTTTGAAACATTTAAACAATAATTTACTATTTGCTTCCGCTGAACATGTTAAACTTGGATTATGCTTATGAATGTTTTATCTTTATAAATGGAAACTTTATTTAATAACTTGATATTAGTTCATTGTGATTGGTGGCTAGACCCTGGTACGTCACACGCCTAGCGGGGTTTCCGTATGTGGTATTTTGGGGGTGTGACAGACGCCACCCCCAAAGACGATGCGGAATTTTTCGGAGGAGGCGGTGAAAGAAGAGTCGTCGTCGTCGGATATATTTTCACTCGAGGCTTGAATCCGCGTTAGCTGTTGCAGCTACCTACTCAGGCATTATCGTGTTTTATTTCCAACAAATGTATCACCCAATGAAGAACAACTCCTGTTTTCTAACTCGAAGGAACGAACAGGTGGTTATCGACTGGTGAAGATGTTATCTCTTCATGATTTTGCTATATTTAAATCGACATCTTTGATTTTGTTTTATGTTGAGTATTTTGTTGATTATACATACAGGGTATTTAACAGAGGTATACAATAGAGTGTAACAATATAGAAATTAGCAGGCTTGGTGCAATAATAAAGTAAGTCTTTTAGTCTGCTACATAGAATTACAATGCATGTTAAGTTTGGTACTCTTTGGGGCAGTTAACCCATAAGAAACAAGAATTTAAATTTTCTATACAGAAATATTCATGTCCAGTTTGTTACATTTTGGTGTAGTTAACCCTTTTTTACCACCCCTATCCATATACGTGGCTGGTATTCACGCATTTGACATTTTTATAATTTTTTTTACAAAAAGATGTTTTTGATGCAAAGAAAGTAGTCGAGTTGGACCGCTCGAATCCAAAGGCATGTCTGTGCAAAAGGTGAGTAACTTTTGAAATAACTCAAATTAATTTGTTAGTATGTTAAAAAAGCATCTCATCTTCTACAAGTAGATGTCATGTACTTATTTAATTAACATGTTTTGTAAATGAGTATAGAAAATCATTTGAATGCTCGATAGCATGGTAATGTTTTAAAAGCTTATAGAAAAAGTTTGGGCAGTCCATGGTTAAGGTTTCTAATATGGATTTCAAATATGATATGTCATTTTATAATACTGATAATTATTTATAATATTATTTATCATTTATCTCTTTTAAAGGCATTTATTAATCATGTATCCGATTGTCATTTTATTGGACTCCATTCCTACAATGTAATATACAATTCAATTTGTAGATTTATATTTGATTATGTTTGTTGTTTCTAATGTTTGGTTTATTTTTTTTCATTTGATCATTATTGTTGGGCTGAATGAACTTGGACTTAACGTGTGTTGATGGTCTAAATGAAGTTGGGCTCAAGTGTATCTGGGCTGAGTGAAGTTGCACATAAGTTTTTTTTTTTTTTTACTTTTTAGGTTTATTACTATAACTTTAATCTTTTGTTTAAGTTTACTTTTTTATATAAGGCATTTCAGTATAAATATAAGTTTTAGTGTTTTTTGTTTTTACATTATGAAAACATATAGATACAACGTGGCTTTAAAAACTGTTTATGTAAGGCTATTTATGCTTTAAAGGCATTAAACATTCTTAAGAATATGATTTTTTTTACTTATAAATTGTTACATTTTACATTTTATTTTTCACATATAGGATGTATACACTCACATAGTATAAAACCTTTTAGGCATACCCAATAAAGATTTGAAACATCCATAAATAATAAAGCAATTGCCCAATCAAACAGATGTAAAGTAACTACCACATAGTTTAGATTTAGACGTTTATGATAATTGTGTTGTTTTCTTTGTTTTGTATTATTGTAGGATAATGCTAACCAAGTATTATTATATTAACACGAGGTGGAGAAGGTGCCAGTCATCGATATAGTCAGCATGGAACTTTAGAGCAGATTACTTCAAAATAATTTAATGTTTGTTGTTACGAAAACAGCACCATGATATATATTTAATCATGTAAATACTATTTTCATACATTTATGTTATTTAACTGTATATTGTTTGTCGTTACGAGAACAACACCATGATATATAGTTTTGACATCTATTTTTTTTCCCTGGGTATATTAATATGAATTTAAATAAGAATTTAGATATTGAAGTTTATATAAACTTGATGTCAATCAAAAGATGAAAACAGTGACCTTTCGTTGATCTATTAAAGGTTCGCTGGTATGTAACAGGTTTTTGGAGAGGGAAGTGATCACTCTGTTCGGTTTTGGGTTTGTACCGGTTAGGGTCGTGTATTGTCTGTTTGGGACCTGTTTTAACCCTTAGACATGAAGCCTAAGTTTGGAAAGGCCTAGAAAAAAAAATGATGATCTACATGGGCTTCAATGCTGGTAGATATTATATGTTTGTATTAAGCCACCGGCGAAATTCGCGGGATCTTAGGCTAGTAAAATATCTTATTTAACAGTGTTGACGGGTACATGAAACAGTATAATGACGTCAATATTTAATACAATAATTAAATCTATAACATGAAAGTGTGACTTGGTCCAACCTAAACAACACATTTAAACGTGAGCTTCACGGGTTATGAGTTGTTTTATAAACTTATAAGGATTGGTGATAGAATGGTCTTGAATGTTGAATGCTTAGATTTATGTGGATTATATTTCGAATCATTTATATATATTTTGGACAACTGGTCGGACGAGGTTAATGCTAACTTATTACTTATTTATGTAGATTTGTTAAAATACACAAAGGTTTGTATTTTGAAATAGGAATGTGTTTAAAATAAAAATAGATAGTACCTTCTGGTTAGTAGTACGTTTTCTCGTCTTGCGCTTCTATTTGCTATAAGTGTTGAATTCTAATTTAAATAGAAAAACTGGATTAGAAATATAGAACTACAAAATCAAAGAGATTGAAAAAACAATAGAAACAAAATGCGAACCTTCATTGCAACCTAAAGGAGATTGTGTTGCTGACTCGTCATGATCATAAGAGTCCGCAAGATTATGCTTCAGCTCAGAATGTTCAATTATCTTTTCAGCATTTTTTGTAGCCAAAGATATTGATCCAGCGCTTGAACCAATCAGTGACATCGGGGTATCATCCTTAATATTGAAATGAATTGAAATTTGTATAATATATTATTATAAACAATATTTGTAATCATAATAGTGATGAATAAATGTAAATTAATAAATAGATTTTTTCCTGTAGTTTGTTTAAAAATAATACCTTCAGATCGACAGTATCAACACTTGCAAAATCAGCAGATGTGATATTCATAGAGTTTGAAAGGTCAACCTACATTGTAAACAAAGAAGGCAGTGTTAAATTGTTGAATAAAGAATGTAGGTAAAATACGTTATAATTGTAACAACTTAATATCAATAAGATTAGATAATTACATGGTTAATCCCTAACTTTGATTCAAGCTGAGAAATGATTGCAAGATCATCAGAAAATCTTTTGACAGTGAATGACTTGTAGTTATTCTTCACATTAAAGTAAGAAATCTCAATCTTAAACGCCATCTTTTTGCCAACCAAATTACTAATTTCATCAGGTAGTAAATTATCCGTTTCACCCTACATAATAATTTAAGATGTAAAAACAGTGGTACAATATGAGATTGTATAAATTATAGAAATTGGGAAAATAATACAGCAAAAAGAGATACATCAAGAAACTTATCAACCAACTCTTGAGCACTCTTTCCAAGTAATTTTCGAGCTACATGGTCTAACAAAATTATAGATGCAATACCAGTACAATCTGGTAACCTAAGTTGAAGTTTCAACCTAAAAACTATTAATAAAAAAAGTTAAATTATACATGTTTGAAAAATTGGTATTAGTATAGTATTGAAATATAACATTTTAAATTTAAAGTTATCATAAAGTTAGGAATTTACCTGGGAACCACAGAAACACCTTTTTGATTGCAAACATCATTTATGCATTGAATTGTCTGCTTCTCATCACTTAAATCTAATCATCCTCTCCATCGCTTATAAAATACAAAATAGTAACCTTCTTCATACAATCCTTACAAGAATTGTAATACCACTCAACACCAGGAGGGAAACTTATCACTGTACCAAGCACAATCACATTCTTTGGTTCATCAATTTTATTAACCTCGTCTATGTTCTTGAATTCAGTTTCAACCAAAAAATCATCATGAATAGTTTTGCCAGCTTGAGTATAAAACATTCATGAAAGCTATATCTTCCAAACTACAAAATCACAAAAACATCACTCGGGTTCTTTTCCATAAACTTTGACATTTGCATCGCATAATCTCCCTACAAAGTGACATAAACATTAAGGTACCTATTAATAAAAATTTAATAATACGTGAACTAATTAATAAATATATAAAGGAGATCAAAAAAATAAATAAATTGTAACTCTAAATCACGAAGTTGTAAGCTCGTTTTTTGTTCAGTCTCCCATTAGTGCTTGTATGATCAATCATAGGAAACCAACCATCAACGTAACCAATGATATCTATAAACAAACAAAAAAAATTAGGACAATAACAATGGCGTAATATAAGTAAAGATCATATTTTAAAATACGGTGCACTTACCAACAGGAGAGTCTAGCGGAATAGCACGATTGCGAAGAACATCAAAGGATGTAAAAGAGAATCCATGAATTGAACCACAAAAGTCATCACAGTTTCTGATATCGGTAGAGAAATTGAAAAACGGTTTATGTCGATGGTTGGTTGGGCGGTACAGAGACACGTTGTCACCAACTTCAAACCTAGTAACCATGACACAACATTTTTCTACCAGTAATCTTCCATACTTTGCAAGATAATTACCAGCCACACTTGCTTGAATTTTGGAACCCTATCAAACAAATATAACCTTTTAAGATGTAACATATGATATAAAAAAATTAAATAAATGTGTTATAAACTTATAAAGTACCTCCTCATACATGAGGATCAATTCTACCGCATGAATAGCATTCTTGACTTTAAATGATAGTAGCTTCCAAAGCTTAACTATGCGAACTTTAATAGTCACGTCTGTCTTGGTTACATCCAATTCATTAAGAGAAGTGATGGGACGATTCTCCAATGACCTTTATAGTTAAAGATTTATTTTAAAAAACAAAATCTCTGATTGATAAACAAATTTAAGTTTTTTAAATACTGTATCAATTGTGTGAGGGTCTCTAAAAGTATGTTTGACAAAAATAAAAAACTGTTGGTAAAGTATAACGTTGTGAAACGTTCAAGGAGATTTTGTAACATTAGAAAACTGCTTTCGAACACCTCTTGTTGAACATTCTGAAAGTCAGTGATTAGTGAGCTCAAACTTTGGTACAACATTTGAAATAGTAGCTCAGGATCAACATGGGATTAGTGGCCTAACAATAAGAACCAAGGCCCAAAATTTGAATTTCAATTAAGAAATAAACGAAGTTTGGCCCAACATTTGACACAAATTGTTTCATTAGACAATTCACAGACATGATCTTCATCTTCACCGTTTGCAAAACAACTATCAGAAATTACTTCACCATTTAGCATAAATCATCATCTTTTTCATTCAAAACATTGAACAGATTCAGAGATCAACAAATCATATAGATTGGCGGCCAAGAATGCATTTATTAATCTGATCATTATGATGCATTCAAGATCAATTTGCTGGTCATGACTTGCATAGATAATAAGCGGCTAGCAGGACAAATGTAACACCATAACTTCAAGTTTTGTAAACTTATACACACATAAACATGAGAACAAAAAGGTGGGTTGTACCCTATGTACATATAGTTGTACATTTCCATTAAAACCCAGCAGCAAACATCTTGAATCACAATTACTCGCATAAAAAATCATCTTCCAAAATGGTCCAGCCAAAATTATCAACACTCCCTAAACACTAAAAGAGACTATCATATACAACACTTAAGACAATTCAAAGACATTATCTTCATCTTCACCGTTTGCAAAACAACTATCAAAAATTAATTCACCATTTAGCATAAATCATCATCTTTTTCATTCAAAACAATGAACAGATTCAGACATCAACAAAGAATATAGGTTGGTGGCCAAGAATGCATTTATTAATGTGATCATTATGATGCATTCGTGATCCATTTGTTGGTCATGACTTGCATAGATAATGAGCGACTAGCACGACAAATGTAACACAATAACTTCAAGTTTTTTTAACTTATACACACGTAAACATGAGAACCAAGCCAGGAGCATATGATATGAACATTTCCCCTGTTTGTAATCAACCTTTATAAAATGAACCAGCAATAGGAACCAAGGCCCAAAATTTTAATTTCAATTAACTAATAAACAAACTTTGGCCCAACATTTGAAATATTACCGTTATAAAAGATTGTTTAATTAGACAATTGCTGGTCATGACTTGCATAGATAATGAGCGGCTAGCACGACAAATGTAACACAATAACTTCAAGTTTTGTAAACTTATACACACATAAACATGAGAACCAAGCCAGGAACATATGATATGAACATTTCCCCAGTTTGTTGACCTAAATCAGCATCCGATACTCAACTTTGTAGACAATTACATTCAGATTCAGATTTCAGGATAAAGCATTTATAAACTCAACACAATTTAGCATCAATTTCATAAAAGTTCAACCTAAAGGTGGGTTGTACCCTACGTAGATATAGTTGTACATTTCCATCAAAATTCATCTTCCTAAAGGCTCCGGGCAAAATCTTCATCAGCACTCCCTAAACACTAAAAGAGACTATCATATACAACACTTAAGACAATTCAAACAACAAAATCCAAACAAAAAAATTCAAACAACAAAAACCAACTCAGCATCAATTTTGTTAAAGTTGACCTAAATCAGCAGATTCCGATACTCAACTATATAAACAATTACATTCAGATTCAGATTTCAAGATAAAAGCTATGTAAACTCAACACAATTTAGCATCAATTTCATAAAAGTTCAACCTAAAGGTGGGTTGTACCCTACGTACATATAGTTGTACATTTCCATCAAAATTCATCTTCCTAAAGGCTCCGGGCAAAATCATCATCAACACTCCCTAAACACTAAAAGAGACTATCATATACAACACTTAAGATAATTCACAGACATGATCTTCATCTTCACTTTTTGAAAAACAACTATCAAAATTATTTCAACATTTAGCATAAATCATTCTTTATTACTAACCATTCAAGTATGCATTATTAGGTTGTTCATAAAAACATCACAATGAAAAATCAGCATAAAAACATCAACATGAATCATTATTGTTCATATCATTCAAGTATATTTCACAGTTATCACCATTATCAAGCATAACAATGCCAAATATTCTAAAAAATCAGAATCTCCTAATTTTGCCCTAACAACTTCAATATTTCTAAATATTTATATTAGAACTATGGAAGACTATAATATTTCTAAATCAGTCCCTAAAACACATGTAATAGTAACAAAAATTATCAAATTTACAAATTGCACAATCTAATCCATGAACAATAAAATACAATGAAAATTAAGTTCAAAGGTGAATTTCACTAACCTGATTTCTTGAAACAACAGCAAACCTTGCTTCAATGACCAACACCCTGTACATTAACTTCACCAATTCAGTTCATAAACCATAAAAAATTAAAAAGTCTATAAAATAAAAAAAAATACCAGAAAACAAAAGCAGATACACAACGGAGAGAGAAGGAGATATGGTATGGCTTTAAAGACTTCATCGGGGGCTAGGGTAAAGAAGAGGAACACAATTTCAAACACCAATCCGTGTGAATGATGATCTATACCGTCAGGTTAACTTTCAAATTTAAACACAGCCGTAGGATTTGTGTTTGTTGAATAACAATTGGAGTTTCATGCAAAGATGGGACTGAATAATCTGTGTTTGTTGAATAACAGAGATACATAAGGTGCGATTGTGGGTTTTTTGAATCCAAACTTGAAAGGGAATAGATCTGTAGGATACAGAGAAGGAAAGAAGAAAGAGAAGGGGAGGAAAGGGAAAGAAGGGTCTTGTTCTGTCGGTTAGGGTTTTGGACTGTTCTTTTGACTTGCAAGAAGAGAAAGGTGGGAGAAACAGGCATTTTGTCTACCTCATTAACGAGCTTTGACCTTTGTAAATTGGGTTAAACAAAACGAAAAATGGGAGCAATTGACACGTGGACCATGATGAATGCAGTGATTGCCAAGTAGGAAAGAGAGCAAAGGGGTGGCTTGTGGTGTTGACACCTCAGCCAAACACCTTTACTTTATTAGAATAGGCAGATATATATATATATATATATATATATATATATATATATATAATATTTGAAGTTTTACTGTAAAGTTTATACTACAAAGCGGAAAAACAGGGGGGCAAGGCACCTCTTGGACCAAACTAAGCTCCACCCTTGGGGTGGTAACCTATTGGGCTACCAATAGTTGTATCAAATATGATATGAGCGATGATGATCGCTCGTTGGTGAACGTCATCTTAATGTAAAAGATTAAGGTATAAGTTTAGATTATGTTATGTAAAGTCATATTAAATGCATGTTTTGCTAGAGTCACTTACAATTTTAATTAAATTATAACTCACTTAGCGTAACTGACTTTAGTATGCATATTAGGTCTAAGTTTGGATAGTGGTGAGCTTTCCGTGATGGTAGTAGCACTTGCAAGTCTACCTAGTGAGAGATTGACGTCCCATATTATGTTCTTATGTTTTCCTTTTGAGGCATTTAGAATGTGGTGGTATTTGACTCGAATGTTTAGATGTATGAATTTCCATTGTGTATGTCTTAATTATCAATTATCAATTCAAGAACTATTTGCTAAAGAATAAAACTGTCACACCCCGATATTTTAACGTATTACCGATGGGCCCGATGGGGAGTTTCATGACGTAGTTGATATCATCATAGTCAATTAATCACAGTTTAAATGCACAGCGGAAGTCTAAAAGTAATTTATACAAACCGAGTTGAAAGTAACATAAAATATTACACAACGGATTGTAAGTGTATCCACAGGCGGATCTAAAATAAAAAGAAATATTGTTCAACAGATTTAAGCATCAAAAGCTTGCAAGACTCTTTATTTGATACTAGGAGTAGCCAGCCCATTACGCGTAGTACCTGCACTTAATCTTTTTTGAAAAATACGTCAGTTTACACTGGTAAATACAATTAACTGACTCTTTTGAAAAGTGTTTATAAAAATTGATTTGGATTCACAAAGCATAAAATCTTTTATAACTTGGGACAATTATTTAAAAATAATCTTGTATACAGATTTATATGTTTGTCGTCCGTTCAGGGCTCGGTTAGATGAGCCGAGACAAGATTAATAGACACACCACAAGTATATGTCCACAAGAGAGTGAGATACCGTTTATACATACGCAACTGTCCGGTGTATGCCTACACCTCGTGCTTAAGCCATGGCCATTTCTAATGAATGAGCCGAGGATATCCAGGACATGGCCATTAACCCCCCAAAGGCATTGCATCAAACAAGACAGATTAAAACGGGTTATGCATCTTTTTAATCACATTCCGATTGTAAGATTTCATACCCGACCAAGTGGTATTATTATAAAACCGTATCGCAAGCTCGTATAAGAGAAAATAAGTTAAAAGTATTTACCTGAGCAAAAATTATAAATTTTAATCTCAGTCGTATATCAATCAGCAAGCACAAGTAGCTTTTACTGGGCTCCTAAATCTGGAACGAAGGTTTTAATAACCTATTAGATTCCTAACGGGTCTTACTTAAGTTTACACTTAGACCGGTTGGTTTTAACGAAAGGTTTACGGTTCAAAATGCAAGATTAAGCGAAGACCGGATTAGAATGTGATTTAGACCCGACAAGTATGAAGACTTGTATAAAATTGGCAAACTAAACACATTCTGGATTTTGAAGTAAAAATGATAAGGTTTGACCCGTTTCGGTTAATTTATGCAAACTAGTTACATAAGCCGTACCGAACATGAATACGCATAACGGGTAACCAAATGAATCATGTACAGATTCCACAAGTTAATATGCTTTAAATATGTTGTGATATCAGTAGGATATCTTCCATTATGCCCAAAACGAATTTAAAAACAATTTATGCCCCGTAGGGGTATTTTGGTCATTTTAAAGTTCATAAAAGAGCTGAAATGGTAATCTGAGGGTCTGGTCTAAAATAATAAGTAAAAATATTTATTTTAACAAGTTACATCTGTAAGATATCACACATATTTGAATTTTATCCATTATGGCCAAACTATGCACCGTAGGGGCATTTTGGTCATTTCACGGATACTTTAAGGGTTAAATTTGGAAATCTGAGTTCAAGACTTATACTTACTATTAATGTATAAAAATTTATCTTTAAAATCAGTAGGTAACAAGTCTTAGGTGCTAAATATAGTTTTAAACCATACTATGCGCCTAAATCGCATAAAAGTCGGTATTTGACGATATTCGGGTTGTTTAAGGGAATCTGAGATTCTGATAAGCCTTTACTATTTAAAATAGTTTATTTAATGTATAAAATCAGTAGAAAAAGGTTTGACATGTAAAGGATGTGTAAAACTCATTTTATTAGTGAAAAGGGTATTATCGTCAATTACCGAGTTTACGCAAGAACTCTTTGTTATGATCAGTTTAAAATTTAACAAAAATTTCCAAAAATCCTTAAATATTATATCTTAACAGTAGGTGGCAAGTTTGGTGTCAAAAATTGAGTTTAAATATGATTTATGCCAAAAATACCATTTAATTAATAAAAAGGGTTTCATTTACGATATTGTGCATAACTTTCATTCTAGACCATGAACTTATGTCAATTTTTTAGGACATGCTTATAAATCAGTAATAAAGGTTTTTGTGCTCTCACATTTTCAAAAATCTCGTTTTTATATTAAAAGGGCATAATGGTCAACATTTAAGCATTTAACGGAAACATGCAAATGAATCGGATTATTAAGGAACCATGTAGCATAACCTCAGAGGGTTTTACTAACATATAATATGGTCCCAAAAGAACCTTAAGGCAATACTAAACTAAGCTAAATCGGGTCAGAAATGAAAGTCAAAGCAAAAGTCTACTTTTGCGACTTTCGGTTGCGAACCGAGCCTAAACTCAGAATTGTTGGGTTGAACATGCTTAGACATGTTATTATATTAATTACCAAGTTATTTAGGTGTTAAAACTGCTCCATAACTTTAGCATTATCAGTTATGTATTATTTTGCAAAAACAGCCTAGCTTGACTTTTTATTAATAAGTTTGACTCGACAATTGACCAAGTAAAAGTGATAATCAGTAGGTGCCCCTTTCAGGGTTTATTACCTACATAATTACCAACTCATAGCCACTTTTCAATTCGAATAATGGCTGGACCGTTAGTGATTAATCACTAAGTCAAAGCTTAATTACGATAGCTTTGACTTTTGGTCATTAAGCTAATAAAACTTAAACTTAGGAAGCTAAGAACACTTACTAGAGTCCTTAGCACGAATTTAGACTAGAAGAAAGCTTCCTTTAGCTCCAGGAGGCTTCAGATAGTGGGCTTGAGAGGTAAAACTCAAATGTGCAAGTGAACAAGTGAAATAATGGGGCTTTATATAGGAGATTTGAAGTTGCTAAGATCATTACACTTGTTTAGGGAGGCTCCCAGATGTTTACAGGTGTTATGGTGGCAGAAGAAACCATCAAACAAGCCCCTAGAATCGAAAACTAGCATGCAAAGGCGGTGGAACAGGCTAAACCTGCAGCTGTGCAGGTTTTCTGTTACTAGCACTTCTACGCGGCCCGGGTAGACCCAAGAGGAGGGTTACGCACCCCGCAAGGCTCCCTTCTAACCGGACAAAAACTTTCATTAATTGCAATTTCGGTCCCTGGTGCTTCATTAGTTGTTTTATCTTTTGTATTGCACTTTTAACTCCCAAATTTAACTTTTAAGGGTCTTGAGTCTTCAAACAATCATCATTAGCCTTTCGGTTAGTTACGAGGTCACCCGAAAAGTCTCCATAAAATTACTATCCAATATTCTTGAGAGCAAAATATACAAATATTACAATGTTTTTGGGATCGTTAAAAGGTCACTAAGAGGTAACTTTTAACATGTTGACACTTTTAACCCTTATGTTTCGTAAGATCCTTATTTTAAGCACAAACGACTTTCCATGTCCGACAAATTATTCGTTAAAGAATACGAACGTCGTGTGAGGTCAATCAGAGGCATAAAAATGGCATGTTGACACTTTGGATCCTTTTACTTACATATTTACATTGTTTGACATTTGTAGTCCCTCTAAATCAATTCATTACACATTTAAAGTCCATGACACGTGTCTGTATTATATTCGACATGATTTTGCAAGGTGTTACATCCTCACTCCCTTAAAAGAAATCTCGACCTCGAGATTTACTGAAATAAATGAGGGTATTTCTGCTTCATTGTGGATTCAACCTCCCATGTGTATTCGGGGCCTCTACGGGCATCCCACTTTACCTTCACAATCGGCACGTGCTTTCTTCGAAGCTTCTTAACCTGTCGATCCTCGATCGACAAATGTTTTTCAACGAATTTCAAGCTCTCATCTATCTGCACGTCCTTATGTGACATGGCTAGCGATTCATCGGCTAGGCATTTCTTCAAATTGAAGATGATGAACACATTATGAATTCCATTGAGTTCTTCTGGCAGATTTAGCTTGTAAGCTACAGTTCCCACACATTCGATGATCTCGAATGGTCCTATGTATCTTAGGCTTAGCTTGCCCTTTTTGCCGAAACACATCACCCTTTTCCAGGGTGATACCTTAAGTAACACTTTATCTGCTACCTCGAATTTCAGAGGTTTACGCCTTTTATCTGCGTAGCTTTTCTGCCTATCCCTGGCAGCTTTGAGACGATCACGGATCCGTACAATCTTATATGTCGTCTCCAGGACTATATCAGGTCCTGTTAGTTGAAAATCTCCAACTTCTGCCCAATAAACTGGCGTTCGACACTTCCTTCCATATAGAGCTTCGAAAGGTGCAGCTTGAATACTAGAATGATAACTATTATTATACGAAAATTCAATCAAAGGAAGATGGCCATCCCAACTTCCTCCTAAGTCAATAACACAAGCCCTAAGCATATCCTCTAGTGTTTGTATTGTACGCTCGCTTTGACCATCCATCCGAGGATGATATGCTGTGCTGAAGTTTAAACGGGTGCCTAAGGATTGCTGAAAGCTTTTCCAAAAGTGAGACGTGTATTTTGTATCCCTATCGGAGATAATAGATATTGGCACTCCGTGGAGAGTTACTATCTTATCCACGTACAGCTGAGCTAGCTTATCGGAGCTGTGTGTTTCTTTAATAGGCAAGAAGTGAGCTGACTTGGTCAGCCTATCGACTATAACCCAAATAGTATCATTCTCATGCTTTGTCTTTGGTAACTTAGTGATAAAATCAATGGTTACCATTTCCCACTTCCAAGTGGGAAGTTCAGGCTGTTGTAGTAAACCTGACGGCTTTTGGTGTTCGGCTTTAACTTGTGCGCACGACAGACATTTAGCCACATAAGTGGCTATAGATTTCTTCAAACCTATCCACCAATAATTCGCCTTTAAATCCTAGTACATCTTATCACTGCTAGGATGAACTGAATATTTGGAGCTATGAGCTTCTTGAAGAATCACATCTCAAAGTCCTCCATAAATTGGAACCCATATTCGACCATTCAATCTTAGGATTCCGTCATTGCCATATGATAATTGTTCAGCAGTTATGCCTAACTTCTCATTCGGATAGTTAGCTTCTAACACAGCTTCCTTTTGAGAGGCTAATAACCTTTCATTTAAGTTGTTCTTTAGTTCAATGCTTTTGGCATTAATTCTAATGGGCTTAACCCTTTCCTTTCTGCTCAAGGCATCAGCGACTACATTTGCCTTGCCATGATGATACCGTATTTCACAATCATAATCATTCAATGTCTCCATCCATCGACGCTCTCTCATGTTAAGATCCTTCTGGTTAAACAGATGTTGAAGGCTCTTGTGATCAGAATAGATCACACATTTGGTTCCATATAAATAATGCCTTCATAAGTTAGGTGCAAATACAACGGCACCCAACTCCAAATCGTGGGTGGTGTAATTCTTCTCGTGCACCTTTAATTGACGTGAAGCATATGCAATAACCTTGCCCTTCTGCGTAAGCACACATCCCATACCTGTGTGCGATGCATCACAATAAACCACAAATTTTTCAATTCCTTCTGGCAATGTCAACACATGTGCATTGCTTAACTTTTTCTTAAGAATATCAAAGGATTCTTGTTGGTTAGGACCCTAGTCAAACTTGACATTCTTGCGAGTTAATGAAGTTAGGGGTGCTGCAATTCTTGAAAAATTTTCAATGAGACGCCTGTAGTATCCTGCTAAACCCAAGAAGCTACGAATCTCTGTGGGTGTCTTCGGCGCTTGCCAATTCATGATTTCCTCAATCTTAGCGGGATCCACCTGGATACCGCGCTCACTCACTACATGTCCAAGAAATTGGACTTCACCAAGCAAAAATTCACATTTAGAAAACTTGGCGTAGAGCTTCTCTCGTTGTAGAAGTTCAAGAATACATTGAAGATGTTTTTCATGATTAGCCTGTTTCTTCGAGTAAATAAGAATGTCATCAATAAAGACAATGATAAACTTGTCTAAGTATGGCTTGCAAACGCGATTCATGAGGTCCATGAACGCTGCAGGTGCATTAGTGAGCCCGAAAGGCATCACTAAGAACTCATAGTGACCATGGCGTGTTCTGAATGCTGTCTCGTGCACGTCTTCGTTTCTGACCTTCAACTAGTGATAACCTGACCTCAAATCAATCTTGGAGAAATAACTTGCCCCTTGCAATTGATCGAACATATCGTCGATCCTGGGCAATGGATATCTGTTCTTGATTGTAACCTTGTTTAGCTCACGATAATCGATGCATAGATTCATCGATCCATCCTTTTTCTTCACAAATAGAATTGGCGCTCCCCAAGGAGATGAGATAGGTCGAATAAAACCCTTTGCCAACAAATCATCCAACTGAGTCCTTAACTCTTTCATCTCAATCGGTGCCAACCGATAAGGTGCTCTTGCAACTGTTGCTGCTCCAGGAATAATATCGATCCTGAACTCCACTTGTCTAACTGGAGGTAAACCAGGTAGCTCTTCAGGGAATACGTCTGGATATTCAGAAATAATAGGAATATCTTCGATCCTTGGCTTTGGTTCATCTATAGTTACCTGTGCCATGTAGATGACACTTGCTTAGGCAATCCATGCTGTGTATCTCCTTGAATTGTTAATGGCTCACCATAAGGAGTCTTGATAACCACTTGCTTCTTATCATGGGCTTGATTATGAGATAACCAGTCCATGTCTATCACTATGTCAAATCCTTCAAATTTCAACGGAAGCAAGGATAGCGGAAAAGAGTGATTCCTAATGGATATAAAACATCCATCTAAAATGGTTGAAGCAGTCTCTATAGTACCATCGGCCAATTCTACTTCATACTTTATGCTTAGAGTCTTAACAGGCAGATTTAACAATTTACAAAACTTATTGTCTACGAAAGACTTGTCTGCACCTAAATCAAACAACACTATAGCATAAACATCATTGATAAGAAAGGTACTTGTTATCACATTGTCGTTCTGAATGGCTTCTTGTGCATTCATCTGAAAGACCCGAGCATTGGTCTTCTTAACCTCTTCCGGTTTCTTTGCATATTTTGGGCAGTTAGTCTTGATATGCCCCTTCTCGTTACAGTTGTAACAAGTTACGTCTTTCATCTTCTTGCAATCCAAAGTCTTACGCTCTTTGGACTTGCAATTCCCACATCCAAAAGTCTTTGATTGCGACTGCGACTTCAATTCCAACCTGCACTTCCCAAAGTGATGCTTTTGACATGTCTTACATTTGGGTTTCTCACCCGACTGTTGGTTATCCTTTTTGAATCCAGAACTCTTTCTATGATCTGATATAATAACCCTCCTGATTTTTTCTGACACCCTAATATATTTTAAAATATTCCCATATGTCCTAAAATACACCCCATACCTGAAAACAGACCCCGAATACCTTTATTTTTATAAAATTTAAATAAAAAAAGAAAATTGAGGCTATCGCGGGGCGTGTAGCCCTTGGCTACACTTTACGCGGGGCGCGACAGCCAGACTTCAAGACGCAGCCTGGTGCTGCCACGTGGCAACACGTGTTGGACCTACACTCGTGACCCGGATCAGCTAGGGCCTACGAACCCCTACTACGCGGGCCGCGTAAGCCCCCTTCTTACCTTTCGCGGGCCGCGAGAAACTCAAAATGTGGCCCTATAAATTGGGAGCTCGGGCTTCAGTCTCTTTCTCTCTCAACGAAATTCTGAATAGTAGGCATAATTTTCAAGTATAACACCCCCCTAATTAACGAAGTTCTGCTCCGTTGTATGTATTATAACCCCAGCTACATATTAGATACGCTGCCCGATTGATCCAGGGTTCCGTAACGGCTGTCGTGGTGCTGCCCGACGTAGTCACTGGAATGCCGTCTCGGGGAGGGTATCGTTAATATAAATAATGGGTTATTATGCTAACATATGTACATTTGTGTAATTAATAGATTAACACCAGGAAACCCTTAAAAGAAGTCTAAGACAGCAATGTGAGTTTATCCTCTTTTTGCAAACCTTTTTGTAATCTGTTTTTACAAAACCTTAAATGTTTTACAATGTGATTAGGCAGTGATTGAGTCTTTGTAGTTCGTCAATTACTGCCAGTATGTTGTGTAGATGTAAACATTGTAATCGCTCTCAATACTGTGTTAATTGATAAAACTCTTCTTGATTAAACTGGGATTCACTCACCAGTATTTCCCACTGACAAATGTTTTTAAAACGCGTTTCAGGTAACAAAATGTAAAATCCAATAAGAAGAAAGCCAGCTGGAGAGCACTGACTGCTTGGAAAAATGTGGCTATAAAAGTTACCTAAAAGACGATGTTTTAAATTCAATAAAATAGGGTTTATCCCTATAAACATATTGTAATAAGAAACTTGGGTTTTTACCCATGTGATTATTAATATAAAATATGGTGGTTTTACTCTAATAAACAGTTCCTAACTACGGTCCTGATGAAATTTCCGCTACCAAAATGATAAAAAATGATACTACCAAAACTGGTCTTGCGGCCGCCCGTTCCCGGGACAGATAGGGGGCGGGGGTTGCGACAGAAGGTAGTATCAGAGCTAAGCCACTGATTCAGCCACAGAAGTGTTCTGCTGACACCAATATATTATTTAAAGTGTTAGGAAATAAATTACGGAAATACGTGCATATCTGTATTTTATTGTTATGTGTTATTTGACTATTTGTTAGTTTACAGTATGAGTGATCAAGGACCCTCAGACATTTATCGTCAGTTGTCTGATTCACCTAGGAGTGAAGGTACCTCTTCCCAGCCTGCCCTCTCTGGGTATTCAGCTGATCAGGAAGAATGGATGTTTGGCTTTAAAGCTCAGTCTGAAGAGCCATTCCCTCAGAAAAGGAGAGGATGGTTCAGTAAGGGAGCATTCGAGCGTAGGAAAAGAATGCGAAAGTTGCAACCGCAAAGAGTCCTAGCAGGCGCTAAGCGAGAGTCAGATGCCCATACACAGGATATGCTTAATAGGAGCTTAGCCAATTTCCATATCCTAGAACAACTGTTGCCGACCCAAATCTGGAACAACTAGTAGCCCCACAACCCTTACCTTTATTCCCCACTCAGCCAATGGAGATAGAAAACAACCCAGAAAATCAAGTAGAAATGCATGATTTCAACCCTGAGGAGATACCTAGGATACCAGCCCCTAATCCCTTAGACCCAGATTATGATCCATGGTTCGATGATCATAGGATTATGTGTCACGCGACCACTTAAACGACAAAACCATGCCGAATTTAGCAGCCTATCCAGATCTGGACCCTCTAGATCCCTACTATAACAATAATGAATACATTAGGGAGATCTTAGAAAATCCGTACCCTCAGGAGGATCCCATGCCCCAGTACCCAGACCCAGTACCAGCACATGCACCCCCAATGAGTGCAGAAAATGTGCACGAGCTCCGAACTTTCGGAGAAAAGATCTAAGAGAGTAGTGAGAGAATGAGGCAGGTAGGAGAGCGACTCGTCTGGAAATACGACGAGCGCAATATGGATTACTGGATGAATCCAGATCAGTGAAGGTGATGGTGGAGTTAATATGCTTTAAATATGTTGTGATATCTGTAGGATATCTTCCATTATGCCCAAAACGAATTTAAAAACAATTTATGCCCTGTAGGGGTATTTTGGTCATTTTAAAGTTCATAAAAGAGCTGAAATGGTAACCTGAGGTTCTGGTCTAAAATAATAAGTAAAAATATTTATTTTAACAAGTTACATCAGTAAGATATCACACATATGTGAATTTTATCCTTTATGGCCAAACTATGCACCGTTGGGGCATTTTGGTCATTTCACGGATGCTTTAAGGGTTAAATTTGGAAATCTGAGTTCAAGACTTATACTTACTGTTAAAGTATAAAAATTTATCTTTAAAATCAGTAGGTAACAAGTCTTAGGTGCTAAATATGGTTTTAAACCATACTATGCGCCTAAATCGCATAAAAGTCGGTATTTGACGATATTCGGGTTGTTTAAGGGAATCTGAGATTCTGATCAGCCTTTACTATTTAAAATAGTTTATTTAATGTATAAAATCAGTAGAAAAAGGTTTGACATGTAAAGGATGTGTAAAACTCATTTTATTAGTGAAAAGGGTATTATCGTCAATTACCGAGTTTACGCAAGAACTCTTTGTTATGATCAGTTTAAAATTTAACAAAAATTTCCAAAAATCCTTAAATATTATATCTTAACAGTAGGTGGCAAGTTTGGTGTCAAAAATTGAGTTTAAATATGATTTATGCCAAAAATGCCATTTAATTAATAAAAAGGCTTTCATTTACGATATTGTGCATAACTTTCATTCTAGACCATGAACTTATGTCAATTTTTTAGGACATGCTTATAAATCAGTAATAAAGGTTTGTGTGCCCTCACATTTTCAAAAATCTCGTTTTTATATTGAAAGGGCATAATGGTCAACATTTAAGCATTTAACGGAAACATGCAAATGAATCGGATTATTAAGGAACCATGTAGCATAACCTCAGAGGGTTTTACTAACATATAATATGGTCCCAAAAGAACCTTAAGGCAATACTAAACTAAGCTAAATCGGGTCAGAACTGAAAGTCAAAGCAAAAGTCTACTTTTGCGACTTTCGGTTGCGAACCGAGCCTAAACTCAGAATTGTCGGGTTGAACATGGTTAGACATGTTCTATATGAATTACCAAGTTATTTAGGTGTTAAAACTGCTCCATAACTTCATCATTATCAGTTATGTATTATTTTGCAAAAACAGCCTCGCTTGACTTTTTATTAATAAGTTCGACTCGACAATTGACCAAGTAAAATTGATAATCAGTAAGTGCCCCTTTAAGGGTTTATTACCTACATAATTACCAACTCATAGCCACTTTTCAATTCCAATAATGGCTGGACCGTTAGTGATTAATCACTAAGTCAAAGCTTAATTACGATAGCTTTGACTTTTGGTCATTAAGCTAATAAAACTTAAACTTAGGAAGCTAAGAACACTTACTAGAGTCCTTAGCATGAATTTAGACTAGAAGAAAACTTCCTTTAGCTCCAGGAGGCTTCAGAGAGTGGGCTTGAGAGGTAAAACTCAAATGTGCAAGTGAACAAGTGAAACAATGGGGCTTTATATAGGAGATTTGAAGTTGCTAAGATCATTACACTTGTTTAGGGAGGCTCCCAGGTGTTTACAGGTGTTATGGTGGTAGAAGAAACCATCAAACAAGCCCCTAGAATCGAAAACTAGCATGCAAAGGTTGTGGAACAGGCTGAACCTGCAACTGTGCAGGTTTTCTGTTACTAGCACTTCTACGCGGCCCGTGTAGACCCTAGAGGAGGGTTACGCGCCCCGCGAGGCTCCCTTTTAACCGGACAAAAACTTTAATTAATTGCAATTTCAGTCCCTAGTCCTTCATTACTTGTTTTATCTTTCGTATTGCACTTTTAAGGGTCTTGAGTCTTCAAACAATCATCATTAGCCATTCGGTTAGTTACGAGGTCACCCGAAAAGTCTTGATATTGTCGAAACTCCATAAAATTACTATCCAATATTTTTGAGAGCAAAATATACAAATATTACAATGTTTTTGGGATCGTTAAAAGGTCACTCAGAGGTAACTTTTAACATGTTGACACTTTTAACCCTTATGCTTCGTAAGATCCTTATTTTAAGCACAAACAACTTTCCATGTCCGACAAATTATTCGTTAAAGAATACGAACATCGTGTGAGGTCAATGAGAGGCATAAAAATGGCATGTTGACACTTTGGATCCTTTTACTTACATATTTACATTGTTTGACAGTTGTAGTCCCTCTAAATCAATTCATTTCACATTTAAAGTCCATGACACATGTCTGTATTATATTGGACATGATTTTGCGAGGTGTTACATCCTCACTCCCTTAAAAGAAATCTCGACCTCGAGATTTACTGAAATAAATGAGGGTATTTCTGCTTCATTGTGGATTCAACCTCCCATATGTATTCGGGGCCTCTACGGGCATCCCACTTTACCTTCACAATCGGCACGTGCTTTCTTCGAAGCTTCTTAACCTGTCGATCCTCGATCGACAAAGGTTTTTCAATGAATTTCAAGCTCTCATCTACCTGCACGTCCTTATGTCACATGGCTAGCGATTCATCGGCTAGGCATTTCTTCAAATTGCAGATGTGGAACACATTATGAATTCCACTGAGTTCTTCTGGCAGAGTTAGCTTGTAAACTACAGTTCCAACACATTCGATGATCTCGAATGGTCCTATGTATCTTAGGCTTAGCTTGCCCTTTTTGCCAAAACACATCACCCTTTTCCAGGGTGATACCTTAAGTAACACTTTATCTCCTACCTTGAATTTCAGAGGTTTACGCCTTTTATCTGCGTAGCTTTTCTGCCTATCCCTGGCAGCTTTCAGACGATCACGGATCCGTACAATGTTATATGTCGTCTCCAGGACTATATCAGGTCCTGTTAGTTGGACATCTCCAACTTCTGCCCAACAAACTGGCGTTCTACACTTCCTTCCATATAGAGCTTCGAAAGGTGCGGCTTGAATACTAGAATGATAACTATTATTATACGAAAATTCAATCAAAGGAAGATGGCCATCCCAACTTCCTCCTAAGTCAATAACACAAGCCCTAAGCATATCCTCTAGTGTTTGTATTGTACACTCGCTTTGACCATCCGTCTGAGGATGATATGTTGTGCTGAAGTTTAAACGAGTGCCTAAGGATTGCTGAAAGCTTTTCCAAAAGTGAGACGTGTATCTTGTATCCCTATCGGAGATAATAGATACTGGCACTCCATGGAGAGATACTATCTTATCCATGTACAACTGAGCTAGCTTATCGGAGCTGTGTGTTTCTTTAATAGGCAAGAAGTGAGCTGACTTGGCCAGCCTATCGACTATAACCCAAATAGTATCATTCTCATGCTTTGTCTTTGGTAACTTAGTGATAAAATCCATGGTTACCATTTCCCACTTCCAAGTGGGAAGTTCAGGCTGTTGCAGTAAACCTGACGGCTTTTGGTGTTCGGCTTTAACTTGTGCGCACGTCAGACATTTAGCCACATAAGTGGCTATAGATTTCTTCAAACCTATCCACCAATAATTCGCCTTTAAATCCTAGTACATCTTATCACTGCTAGGATGAACTGAATATTTGGAGCTATGAGCTTCTTGAAGAATCCCATCTCAAAGTCCTCCATAAATTGGAACCCATATTCGACCATTCAATCTTAGGATTCCATCCTTGCCATATGATAATTTTTCAGCAGTTACGCCTAACTTCCCATTCGGATAGTTAACTTCTAACACAGCATCCTTTTGAGTGTCTAATAACCTTTCATTCAAGCTGTTCTTTAGTTCAATGCTTTTGGCATTGATTCTAATGGGCTTAACCCTTTCCTTTCTGCTCAAGGCATCAGTGACTACATTTGCCTTGCCAGGATGATACCGTATTTCACAATCATAATCATTCAACAGTGTTGACGGGTACATGAAACAGTATAATGACGTCAGTATTTAATCAATAATTAAATCTATAACATGAAAGTGTGACTTGGTCCAACCTAAACATCACATTTAAACGTGAGCTTCACGGGTTATGAATTGTTTTATAAACTTATAAGGATTGGTGATAGAATGGTCTTGAATGTTGAATGCTTAGATTTATGTGGATTATATTTCGAATCATTTATATATATTTTGGACAACTGGTCGGACGAGGTTAATGTTGACTTATTACTTATTTATGTAGATTTGTTAAAATACACAAAGGTTTGTATTTTGAAATAGGAATGTGTTTAAAATAAAAATAGATAGTACCTTCTGGTTAGTAGTATGTTTTCTCGTCTTGCGCTTCTATTTGCTATAAGTGTTGAATTCTAATTTAAATAGAAAAACTGGATTAGAAATATAGAACTACAAAATCCAAGAGATTGAAAAAACAATAGAAACAAAATGCGGACCTTCATTGCAACCTAAAGGAGATTTTGTTGCTGACTCGTCATGATCATAAGAGTCCGCAAGATTATGCTTCAGCTCAGAATGTTCACTTATCTTTTCAGCATTTTTTGTAGCCAAAGATATTGATCCAGCGCTTGAACCAATCAGTGACATCGGGGTATCATCCTTAATATTGAAATGAATTGAAATTAGTATAATATATTATTATAAACAATATTTGTAATCATAATAGTGATGAATAAATGTAAATTAATAAATAGATTTTATCCTGTAGTTTGTTTAAAAATAATACCTTCAGATCGACAGTATCAACACTTGCAAAATCACCAGATGTGATATTCATAGAGTTTGAAAGGTCAACCTACATTGTAAACAAAGAAGGCAGTGTTAAATTGTTGAATAAAGAATGTAGGTAAAATACGATATACTTGTAACAACTTAATATCAATAAGATTAGATAATTACATGGTCAATCCCTAACTTTGATTCAAGCTGAGAAATGATTGCAAGATCATCAGAAAATCTTTTGACAGTGAATGACTTGTAGTTATTCTTCACATTAAAGTAAGAAATCTCAATCTTAAACGCCATCTTTTTGCCAACCAAATTACTAATTTCATCAGGTAGTAAATTATCCGTTTCACCCTACATAATAATTTGAAAAATTGGTATTAATATAGTATTGAAATATAACATTTTAAATTTAAAGTTATCATAAAGTTAGGAATTTACCTGGGAACCACAGAAACACCTTTTTGATTGCAAACATCATTTATGCATTGAATTGTCTGCTTCTCATCACTTAAATCTAATCATCCTCTCCATCGCTTATAAAATACAAAACAGTAACCGTCTTCATACAATCCTTACAAGAATTGTAATACCACTCAACACCAGGAGGGAAACTTATCACTGTACCAAGCACAATCACATTCTTTGGTTCATCAATTTTATTAACCTCATCTATGTTCTTGAATTCAGTTTCAACCAAAAAATCCTCATGAATAGTTTTGCCAGCTTGAGATGAACCAAAAGGACGGCTTGAAGAACCAAGATCCGTTCTTTTTTCAAGTAACCTTCAAATGATTATAAATATAATTAGTCTATAAATTATATAACCTTTCAACGTTGTGACATAAAATACTATACTCAAACAAATAATCAAACAGTTAATTTGAAAAAATATGTATGTCTTACCTCTTTTGGAAATCAATTAGCTCATCAATGCTTTCGTCAGATACAAAGTGTTGTTTTGAAAAGAACTAGACACGTATGCCTTACCTACATAGTTAAGAAGAAAATTATATACAAACAATTAAGCATTGATAAGTACAACAATATAATGTAAAATAAATAAAATTTTAATGAGAAAGATAACAGTAATTAATTAAGTATAAAACATTCATGAAATATCTTCCAAACTACAATATCACAAAAACATCACTCGGGTTCTTTTCCATAAACTTTGACATTTGCATCGCATAATCTCCCTACAAAGTGACATAAACATTAAGGTACCTATTAATAAAAATTTAATAAAACGTGAACTAATTGATAAATATATAAAGGAGATCAAAAAAATAAATAAATTGTAACTCTAAATCACGAAGCTGTAAGCTCATTTTTTGTTCAGTCTCCCATTAGTGCTTGTATGATCAATCATAAGAAACCAACCATCAACGTAACCAATGATATCTATAAACAAACAAAAAAAAAATAGAAGAATAACAATGGCGTAATATAAGTAAAGATCATATTTTAAAATACGGTGCACTTACCAACAGGAGAGTCTAGCGGAATAGCACGATTGCGAAGAACATCAAAGGATGTAAAAGAGAATCCATGAATTGAACCACCAAAGTCATTATAGTTTCTGATATCGGTAGAGAAATTGAAAAACGGTTTATGTCGATGGTTGGTTGGGCGGTACAGAGACACGTTGTCACCAACTTCAAACCTAGTAACCATGACACAACATTTTTCTACCAGTAATCTTCCATACTTTGCAAGATAATTACCAGCCACACTTGCTTGAATTTTGGAACCCTATCAAACAAATATAACCTTTTAAGATGTAACATATGATATAAAAAAAATTAAATAAATGTGTTATAAACTTATAAAGTACCTCCTCATACATGAGGATCAATTCTACCGCATGAATAGCATTCTTGACTTTAAATGATAGTAGCTTCCAAAGCTTAACTATGCGAACTTTAATAGTCACGTCTATCTTGGTTACATCCAATTCATTAAGAGAAGTGATGGGACGATTCTCCATTGACCTTTATAGTTAAAGATTTATTTTAAAAAACAAAATCTCTGATTGATAAACAAATTTAAGTTTTTTAAAGACTGTATCAATTGTGTGAGGGTCTCTAAAAGTATGTTTGACAAAAATAAAAAACTGTTGGTAAAGTATAACGTTGTGAAACGTTCAAGGAGATTTTGTAACACTAGAAAACTGCTTTCGAACACCTCTTGTTGAACATTCTGAAAGTCAGTGATTAGTGAGCTCAAACTTTGGTACAACATTTGAAATAGTAGCTCAGGATCAACATGGGATTAGTGGCCTAACAATAAGACCCAAGGCCCAAAATTTGAATTTCAATTAAGAAATAAACGAAGTTTGGCCCAACATTTGACACAAATTGTTTCATTAGACAATTCACAGATATGATCTTCATCTTCACCGTTTGCAAAACAACTATCAGAAATTACTTCACCATTTAGCATAAATCATCATCTTTTTCATTCAAAACAATGAACAGATTCAGACATCAACAAATCATATAGATTGGCGGCCAAGAATGCATTTATTAATCTGATCATTATGATGCATTCAAGATCAATTTGCTGGTCATGACTTGCATAGATAATGAGCGGCTAGCAGGACAAATGTAACACCATAACTTCAAGTTTTGTAAACTTATACACACATAAACATGAGAAAAAAAAGGTGGGTTGTACCCTCTGTAAATATAGTTGTACATTTCCATTAAAACCCAACAGCAAACATCTTGAATCACAATTACTCGCATCAAAAATCATCTTCCAAAATGGTCCAGCCAAAATCATCAACACTCCCTAAACACTAAAAGAGACTATCATATACAACACTTAAGACAATTCAAAGACATTATCTTCATCTTCACCGTTTGCAAAACAACTATCAAAAATTAATTCACCATTTAGCATAAATCATCATCTTTTTCATTCAAAACAATGAACAGATTCAGACAACAACAAAGTATATAGATTGGTGGCCAAGAATGCATTTATTAATGTGATCATTATGATGCATTCGTGATCCATTTGTTGGTCATGACTTGCATAGATAATGAGCGGCTAGCACGACAAATGTAACACAATAACTTCAAGTTTTTTTAACTTATACACACGTAAACATGAGAACCAAGCCAGGAGCATATGATATGAACATTTCCCCTGTTTGTAATCAACCTTTATAAAATGAACCAGCAATAAGAACCAAGGCCCAAAATTTTAATTTCAATTAACTAATAAACAAACTTTGGCCCAACATTTGAAATATTACCGTTACAAAAGATTGTTTAATTAGACAATTGCTGGTCATGACTTGCATAGATAATGAGCGGCTAGCACGACAAATGTAACACAATAACTTCAAGTTTTGTAAACTTATAGACACATAAACAAGAGAACCAAGCCAGGAACATATGATATGAACATTTCCCCAGTTTGTTGACCTAAATCAGCATCCGATACTCAACTTTGTAGACAATTACATTCAGATTCAGATTTCAGGATAAAGCATTTATAAACTCAACACAATTTAGCATCAATTTCATAAAAGTTCAACCTAAAGGTGGGTTGTACCCTACGTAGATATAGTTGTACATTTCCATCAAAATTCATCTTCCTAAAGGCTCCGGGCAAAATCATCATCAGCACTCCCTAAACACTAAAAGAGACTATCATATACAACACTTAAGACAATTCAAACAACAAAATCCAAACAAAAAAAATTCAAACAACAAAAACCAACTCAGCATCAATTTTGTTAAAGTTGACCTAAATCAGCAGATTCCGATACTCAACTATATAAACAATTACATTCAGATTCAGATTTCAAGATAAAATCTATGTAAACTCAACACAATTTAGCATCAATTTCATAAAAGTTCAACCTAAAGGTGGGTTGTACCCTACGTACATATAGTTGTACATTTCCATCAAAATTCGTCTTCCTTAAGGCTGCGGGCAAAATCATCATCAACACTCCCTAAACACTAAAAGAGACTATCATATACAACACTTAAGATAATTCACAGACATGATCTTCATCTTCACTTTTTGAAAAACAACTATCAAAATTATTTCAACATTTAGCATAAATCATTCTTTATTACTAACCGTTCAAGTAGCATTATTAGGTTGTTCATAAAAACATCACAATGAAAAATCAGCATAAAAACATCAACATGAATCATTATTGTTCATATCATTCAAGTATATTTCACATTATCACCATTATCAAGCATAACAGTGCCAAATATTCTAAAAAATCAGAATCTCCTAATTTTGCCCTAACAACTTCAATATTTCTAAATATTTATATTAGAACTATGGAAGACTATAATATTTTTAAATCAGTCCCTAAAACACATGTAATAGTAACAAAAATTATCAAATTTACAAATTGCACAATCTAATCCATAAACATTAAAATACAATGAAAATTAAGTTCAAAGGTGAATTTCACTAACCTGATTTCTTGAAACAACAGCAAACCTTGCTTCAATGACCAACACCCTGTACATTAACTTCACCAATTCAGTTCATAAACCATAAAAAATTAAAAAGTCTATAAAATAAAAAAAATTACCAGAAAACAAAAGCAGATACACAACGGAGAGAGAAGGAGATATGGTATGGCTTTAAAGACTTCATCGGGGGCTAGGATAAAGAAGAGGAACACAATTTCAAACACCAATCCGTGTGAATGATGATCTATACCGTCAGGTTAACTTTCAAATTTAAACACAGCCGTAGGATTTGTGTTTGTTGAATAACAATTGGAGTTTCATGCAAAGATGGGACTGAATAATCTGTTTTGTTGAATAACAGAGATACATAAGGTGCGATTATGGGTTTTTTGAATCCAAACTTGAAAGGGAATAGATCTGTAGGATACAGAGAAGGAAAGAAGAAAGAGAAGGGGAGGAAAGGGAAAGAAGGGTCTTGTTCTGTCGGTTAGGGTTTTGGACTGTTCTTTTGAGTTGCAGGAAGAGAAAGGTGGGAGAAACAGCCATTTTGTCTACCTCATTAACGAGCTTTGAACTTTGTAAATTGGGTTAAACAAAACGAAAAATGGGAGCAATTAACACGTGGACCATGATGAATGCAGTGATTGCCATGTAGGAAAGAGAGCAAAGGGGTGGCTTGTGGTGTTGACACCTCAGCCAAACACCTTTGCTTTATTAGAATAGGCAGATATATATATATATATATATAATATTTGAATTTTTACTGTAAAGTTTATACTACAAAGCGGAAAAACAGGGGGGCAAGGCACCTCTTGGCCCAAACTAAGCTCCACCCTTGGGGTGGTAACCTATTGGGCTACCAATAGTTGTATCAAATATGATATGAGCGATGATGATCGCTCGTCGGTGAACGTCATCTTAATGTAAAAGATTAAGGTATAAGTTTAGATTATGTAATGTAAAGTCATATTAAATGCATGTTTTGCTAGAGTCACTTACAATTTTAATTAAATTATAACTCACTTAGCGTAACTGACTTTAGTATGCATATTAGGTCTAAGTTTGGATAGTGGTGAGCTTTCTGTGATGGTAGTAGCACTTGCAAGTCTACCTAGTGAGAGATTGATGTCCCATATTATGTTCTTATGTTTTCCTTTTGAGGCATTTAGAATGTGGTGGTATTTGACTCGAATGTTTAGATGTATGAATTTCCATTGTGTATGTCTTAATTATCAATTATCAATTCAAGAACTATTTGCTAAAGAATAAAACTGTCACACCCCGATATTTTAACGTATTACCGATGGGCCCGGTGGGGAGTATCATGACGTAGTTGATATCATCATAGTCAATTAATCACAGTTTAAATGCACAGCGGAAGTCTAAAAGTAATTTATACAAACCGAGTTGATAGTAACATAAAATATTACACAACGGATTGTAAGTGGATCCACAGGCGGATCTAAAATAAAAAGAAATATTGTTCAACAGACTTAAGCATCAAAAGCTTGCAAGACTCTTTATTTGATACTAGGAGTAGCCAGCCCATTACACGTAGTACCTACACTTAATCTTTTTGAAAAATACGTCAGTTTACACTGGTAAATACAATTAACTGACTCTTTTGAAAAGTGTTTATAAAAATTGATTTGGATTCACAAAGCATAAAATCTTTTATAACTTAGGACAATTATTTAAAAACAATCTTGTATACAGATTTATATGTTTGTCGTCCGTTCAGGGCTCGGTTAGATGAGCCGAGACAATATTAATAGACACACCACAAATATATACCAACAAGAGAGTGAGATACCGTTTATACATACGCAACTATCGGGTGTATGCCTACACCTCGTGCTTAAGCCATGGCCATTTCTAATGAATGAGCCGAGGATATCCAGGACATGGCCATTAACCCCCCAAAGGCATTGCATCAAACAAGACAGATTAAAACGGGTTATGCATCTTTTTAATCACATTCCGATTGTACGATTTCATACCCGACCAAGTGGTATTATTATAATACTGTATCGCAAGCCCGTATAAGAGAAAATAAGTTAAAAGTATTTACCTGAGCAAAAAATATAAATTTTAATCTCAGTCGTATATCAATCAGCAAGCACAAGTAGCTTCTACTGGGCTCCTAAATCTGGAATGAAGGTTTTAATAACCTATTAGATTCCTAACGGGTCTTACTTAAGTTTACACTTAGACCGGTTAGTTTTAACGAAAGGTTTACGGTTCAAAACGCAAGATTAAGCGAAGACCGGATTAGAATGTGATTTAGACCTGACAAGTATGAAGACTTGTATAAAATTGGTAAACTAAACACATTCTGGATTTTGAAGTAAAAATGATAAGGTTTGACCCGTTTCGGTTAATTTATGCAAACTAGTTACATAAGCCGTACCGAACACGAATACGCATAACGGGTAACCAAATGAATCATGTACGGGTTCCAAAAGTTAATATGCTTTAAATATGTTGTGATATCAGTAGGATATCTTACATTATGCCCAAAACGAATTTAAAAACAATTTATGCCCCGTAGGGGTATTTTGGTCATTTTAAAGTTCATAAAAGAGCTGAAATGGTAATCTGAAGTTCTGGTCTAAAATAATAAGTAAAAATATTTATTTTAACAAGTTACATCAGTAAGATATCACACATATGTGAATTTTATCCATTATGGCCAAACTATGCACCGTAGGGGCATTTTGGTCATTTCACGGATACTTTAAGGGTTAAATTTGGAAATCTGAGTTCAAGACTTATACTTACTATTAAAGTATAAAAATTTATCTTTAAAATCAGTAGGTAACAAGTCTTAGGTGCTAAATATGGTTTTAAACCATACTATGCGCCTAAATCGCATAAAAGTCGGTATTTGACGATATTCGGGTTGTTTAAGGGAATCTGAGATTCTGATCAGCCTTTACTATTTAAAATAGTTTATTTAATGTATAAAATCAGTAGAAAAAGGTTTGACATGTAAAGGATGTGTAAAACTCATTTTATTAGTGAAAAGGGTATTATCGTCAATTACCGAGTTTACGCAAGAACTCTTTGTTATGATCAGTTTAAAATTTAACAAAAATTTCCAAAAATCCTTAAATATTATATCTTAACAGTAGGTGGCAAGTTTGGTGTCAAAAATTGAGTTTAAATATGATTTATGCCAAAAATACCATTTAATTAATAAAAAGGCTTTCATTTACGATATTGTGCATAACTTTCATTCTAGACCATGAACTTATGTCAATTTTTTAGGACATGCTTATAAATCAGTAATAAAGGTTTTTGTGCTCTCACATTTTCAAAAATCTCGTTTTTATATTAAAAGGGCATAATGGTCAACATTTAAGCATTTAACGGAAACATGCAAATGAATCGGATTATTAAGGAACCATGTAGCATAACCTCAGAGGGTTTTACTAACATATAATATGGTCCCAAAAGAACCTTAAGGCAATACTAAACTAAGCTAAATCGGGTCAGAACTGAAAGTCAAAGCAAAAGTCTACTTTTGCAACTTTCGGTTGCGAACCGAGTCTAAACTCAGAATTGTCAGGTTGAACATGCTTAGACATGTTCTTATATTAATTACCAAGTTATTTAGGTGTTAAAACTGCTCCATAACTTCAGCATTATCAGTTATGTATTATTTTGCAAAAACAGCCTCGCTTGACTTTTTATTAATAAGTTTGACTCGACAATTGACCAAGTAAAAGTGATAAGGGTTTATTACCTACATAATTACCAACTCATAGCCACTTTTCAATTTGAATAATGACTGGACCGTTAGTGATTAATCACTAAGTCAAAGCTTAATTACGATAGCTTTGACTTTTGGTCATTAAGCTAATAAAACTTAAACTTAGGAAGCTAAGAACACTTACTAGAGTCCTTAACATGAATTTAGACTAGAAGAAAGGTTCCTTTAGCGAGGAGGCTTCAGAGAGTGGGCTTGAGAAGTAAAACTCAAATGTGTAAGTGAACAAGTGAAACAATGGGGCTTTATATAGGAGATTTGAAGTTGCTAAGATCATTACACTTGTTTAGGGAGGCTCCCAGATGTTTACAGTTGTTATGGTGGCAGAAGAAACCATCAAACAAGCCCCTAGAATCGAAAACTAGCATGCAAAGGCGGTGGAACAGGCTGAACCAGCAGCTGTGCAGGTTTTCTGTTACTAGCACTTCTACGCGGCCCGGGTAGACCCTAGAGGAGGGTTACGCGCCCCGCAAGGCTCCCTTCTAACCGGACAAAAACTTTCATTAATTGCAATTTCGGTCCCTGGTCCTTCATTACTTGTTTTAACTTTTGTATTGCACTTTTAACCCCCAAATTTAACTTTTAAGGGTCTTGAGTCTTCAAACAGTCATCATTAGCCTTTCGGTTAGTTACGAGGTCACCCGAAAAGTCTTGATATTGTCGAAACTCCATAAAATTACTATCCAATATTCTTGAGAGCAAAATATACAAATATTACAATGTTTTTGGGATCATTAAAAGGTCACTAAGAGGTAACTTTTAACATGTTGACACTTTTAACCCTTATGCTTCGTAAGATCCTTATTTTAAGCACAAACGACTTTCCATGTCCGACAAATTATTCGTTAAAGAATACGAACGTCGTGTGAGGTCAATCAGAGGCATAAAAATGGCATGTTGACACTTTGGATCCTTTTACTTACATATTTACATTGTTTGACAGTTGTAGTCCCTCTAAATCAATTCATTACACATTTAAAGTCCATGACACGTGTCTGTATTATATTCGACATGATTTTGCGAGGTGTTACATCCTCACTCCCTTAAAAGAAATCTCGACCTCGAGATTTACTGAAATAAATGAGGGTATTTCTGCTTCATTGTGGATTCAACCTCCCATGTGTATTCGGGGCCTCTACGGGCATATCAGGTCCTGTTAGTTGGACATCTCCAACTTTTGCCCAATAAACTGGCGTTCTACACTTCCTTCCATATAAAGCTTCGAAAGGTGCGGCTTGAATACTAGAATGATAACTATTATTATACGAAAATTCAATCAAACGAAGATGGCCATCCCAACTTCCTCCTAAGTCAATAACACAAGCCCTTAGCATATCCTCTAGTGTTTGTATTGTACGCTCGCTTTGACCATCCATCCGAGGATGATATGCTGTGCTGAAGTTTAAACGAGTGCCTAAGGATTGCTGAAAGCTTTCCCAAAAGTGAGACGTGTATCTTGTATCCCTATTGGAGATAATAGATATTGGCACTCCGTGGAGAGTTAATATCTTATCCACGTACAGCTGAGCTAGCTTATCGGAGCTGTGTGTTTCTTTAATAGGCAAGAAGTGAGCTGACTTGGTCAGCCTATCGACTATAACCCAAATAGTATCATTCTCATGCTTTGTCTTTGGTAACTTAGTGATAAAATCAATGGTTACCATTTCCCACTTCCAAGTGGGAAGTTCAGGATGTTGCAGTAAACCTGACGGCTTTTGGTGTTCGGCTTTAACTTGTGCGCACGTCAGACATTTAGCCACATAAGTGGCTATAGATTTCTTCAAACCTATCCACCAATAATTCGCCTTTAAATCCTAGTACATCTTATCACTGCTAGGATGAACTGAATATTTGGAGCTATGAGCTTCTTGAAGAATCACATCTCAAAGTCCTCCATAAATTGGAACCCATATTCGACCATTCAATCTTAGGATTCCATCATTGCCATATGATAATTGTTCAGCAGTTATGCCTAACTTCTCATTCGGATAGTTAGCTTCTAATACAGCTTCCTTTTGAGCGGCTAATAACCTTTCATTCAAGTTGTTCTTTAGTTCAATGCTTTTGGCATTGATTCTAATGGGCTTAACCCTTTCCTTTCTGCTCAAGGCATCAGCGACTACATTTGCCTTGCCATGATGATTCCATATTTCACAATCATAATCATTCAATGTCTCCATCCATCGATGCTCTCTCATGTTAAGATCCTTCTGGTTAAACAGATGTTGAAGGCTCTTGTGATCAGAATAGATCACACATTTGGTTCCATATAAATAATGCCTTCATAACTTTAGTGCAAATACAACGGCACCCAACTCCAAATCGTGGGTGGTGTAATTCTTCTCGTGCACCTTTAATTGACGTGAAGCATATGCAATAACCTTGCCCTTCTGCATAAGCACACATCCCATACCTGTGTGCGATGCATCACAATAAACCACAAAATTTTCAATTCCTTCTGGCAATGTCAACACAGGTGCATTGCTTAACTTTTGCTTAAGAATATCAAAGGATTCTTGTTGGTTAGGACCCTAGTCAAACTTGACATTCTTACGAGTTAATGAAGTTAGGGGTGCTGCAATTCTTGAAAAATTTTCAATGAAACGCCTGTAGTATCCTGCTAAACCCAAGAAGCTACGAATCTCTGTGGGTGTCTTCGGCGCTTGCCAATTCATGATTGCTTCAATCTTAGCGGGATCCACCTGGATACCGCGCTCACTCACTACATGTCCAAGAAATTGGACTTCACCAAGCAAAAATTCACATTTAGAAAACTTGGCGTAGAGCTTCTCTCGTTGTAGAAGTTCAAGAATACATCGAAGATGTTTTTCATGATTAGCCTGTTTCTTCGAGTAAATAAGAATGTCATCAATAAAGACAATGATAAACTTGTCTAAGTATGGCTTGCAAACGCGATTCATGAGGTCCATGAACGCTGCAGGTGCATTAGTGAGCCCGAAAGGCATCACTAAGAACTCATAGTGACCATGGCGTGTTCTGAATGCTGTCTTGTGCACGTCTTCGTTTCTGACCTTCAACTGGTGATAACCTGACCTCAAATCAATCTTGGAGAAATAACTTGCCCCTTGCAATTGATCGAACAGATCGTCGATCCTGGGCAATGGATATCTGTTCTTGATTGTAACCTTGTTTAGCTCGCGATAATCGATGCATAGATTCATCGATCCATCCTTTTTCTTCACAAATAGAATCGGCGCTCCCCAAGGAGATGAGATAGGTCGAATAAAACCCTTTGCCAATAAATCATCCAACTGAGTCCTTAACTCTTTCATCTCAGTCGGTGCCAACCGATAAGGTGCTCTTGCAACTGTTGCTGCTCCAGGAATAATATCGATCCTGAACTCCACTTGTCTATCTGGAGGTAAACCAGGTAGCTCTTCAGGGAATACGTCTGGATATTCAGAAATAATAGGAATATCTTCGATCCTTGGCTTTGGTTCATCTATAGTTACCTGTGCCATGTAGATGATACAACCCTTCATCAAGCACCTTGATGCTTTAAGCATAGGCACTTGCTTAGGCAATCCATGTTGTGTATCTCCTTGAATTGTTAATGGCTCACCATAAGGAGTCTTGATAACCACTTGCTTCTTATCATGGGCTTGATTATGAGATAACCAGTCCATGTCTATCACTATGTCAAATCCTTCAAATTTCAACAGAAGCAAGGATAGCGGAAAAGAGTGATTCCTAATGGATATAAAACATCCATCTAAAATGGTTGAAGCAGTCTCTATAGTACCATCGGCCAATTCTACTTCATACTTTATGCTTAGAGTCTTAACAGGCAGATTTAACAATTTACAAAACTTATTGTCTACGAAAGACTTGTCCGTACCTAAATCAAACAACACTATAGCATAAACATCATTGATAAGAAAGGTACTTGTTATCACTTTGTCGTTCTGAATGGCTTCTTGTGCATTCATCTCAAAGACCCGAGCATTGGTCTTCTTAACCTCTTCCGGTTTCTTTGCATATTTTGGGCAGTTAGTCTTGATATGCCCCTTCTCGTTACAGTTGTAACAAGTTACGTCTTTCATCTTCTTGCAATCCAAAGTCTTACGCTCTTTGGACTTGCAATTCCCACATCCAAAAGTCTTTGATTGCGACTGCGACTTCAATTCCAACCTGCACTTCCCAAAGTGATGCTTTTGACATGTCTTGCATTTGGGTTTCTCACCCGACTGTTGGTTATCCTTTTTGAATCCAGAACTCTTTCTATGATCTGATATAACAAACCTCCTGAATTTTTCTGACACCCTAATATATTTTAACATATTCCCATATGTCCTAAAATACACCCCATACCTGAAAACAGACCCCGAATACCTTTATTTTTATAAAATTTAAATAAAAACAAGAAAATTGCTGTTGTCGCGGGGCATGTAGCCCTTGGCTACACTTTACGCGGGGCGCGACAGCCAGACTTCAAGACGCAGCCTGGTGCTGCCACGTGGCAACACGTGTTGGACCTACACTCGTGACCCGGATCAACTAGGGCCTACGAACCCCAACTTCACGGGCCGCGTAAGCCCCCTTCTTACCTTTCGCGGGCCGCGAGAAACTCAAAATGTGGCCCTATAAATTGGGAGCTCGGGCTTCAGTCTCTTTCTCTCTCAACGAAATTCTGAATAGTAGGCATAATTTTCAAGTATAACACCCCCCTAATTAACGAAGTTCTGCTCCGTTGTAAGTATTATAACCCCAGCTACATATTAGATACGCTGCCCGATTGATCCAGGGTTCCGTAACGGCTGTCGTGGTGCTGTCCAACGTAGTCGTTGGAATGCCGTCTCGGGGAGGGTATCGTTAATGTAAATAATGGGTTATTATGCTAACATATGTACATTTGTGTAATTAATAGATTAACACCAGGAAACCCTTAAAAGAAGTCTAAGACAGCAATGTGAGTTTATCCTCTTTTTGCAAACCTTTTTGTAATCTGTTTTTACAAAACCTTAAATGTTTTACAATGTGATTAAGCAGTGATTTAGTCTTTGTAGTTCGTCAATTACTGCCAGTATGTTGGTGTTTTGTATACAAAATGTGGAACACGTTACCATTGGACAACGAGTTAGCCAATGTGTAATATGACCCACCAGTCAGGATTGACAGTACTGAATGAGTAATTGTGTAGATGTAAACATTGTAATCGCTCTCAATACTGTGTTAATTGATAAAACTCTTCTTGATTAAACTGGGATTCACTCACCAGTATTTCCCACTGACAAATGTTTTTAAAACGCGTTTCAGGTAACAAAATGTAAAATCCAATAAGAAGAAAGCCAGCTGGAGAGCACTGACTGCTTGGAAAAATGTGGCTATAAAAGTTACCTAAAAGATGATGTTTTAAATTCAATAAAATAGGGTTTATCCCTATAAACATATTGTAATAAGAAACTTGGGTTTTTACCCATGTGATTATTAATATAAAATATGGTGGTTTTACTCTGATAAACAGTTCCTAACTACGATCCTGATGAAATTTCCGCTACCAAAATGATAAAAAAATGATACTACCAAAACTGGTCTCGCGACCGCCCGTTCCCGGGACAGATAGGGGGCGGGGGTTGCGACAGAAGGTAGTATCAAAGCTAAGCCACCGATTCAGCCACAGAAGTGTTCTGCTGACACCAATATATTATTTAAAGTGTTAGGAAATAAATTACGGGAATACGTGCATATATGTATTTTATTGTTATGTGTTATTTGACTATTTGTTAGTTTACAGTATGAGTGATCAAGGACCCTCAGACATTTATCGTCAGTTGTCTGATTCACCTAGGAGTGAAGGTACCTCTTCCCAGCCTGCCCTCTCTGGGTATTCAGCTGATCAGGAAGAATGGATGTTTGGCTTTAAAGCTCAGTCTGAAGAGACATTCCCTCAGAAAAGGAGAGGATGGTTCAGTAAGGGAGCATTCGAGCGTAGGAAAAGAATGCGAAACTTGCAACCGCAAAGAGTCCTAGCAGGCGCTAAGCGAGAGTCAGATGCCCATACACAGGATATGCTTAATAGGAGCTTAGCCAATTTCCATATCTTAGCAACAACTGTTGCCGACCCAAATCTGGAACAACTAGTAGCCCCACAACCCTTACCTTTATTCCCCACTCAGCCAATGGAGATAGAAAACAACCCAGAAAATCAAGTAGAAATGCATGATTTCAACCCTAAGGAGATACCTAGGATACCAGCCCCTAATCCCTTAGACCCAGATTATGATCCATGGTTTGATGATCATAGGATTATGTGTCACGCGACCACTTAAACGACAAAACCATGCCGAATTTAGCAGCCTATCCAGGTCTGGACCCTCTAGATCCCTACTATAACAATGATGAATACATTAGGGAGATCTTAGAAAATCCGTACCCTCAGGAGGATCCCATGCCCCAGTACCCAGACCCAGTACCAGCACATGCACCCCCAATGAGTGCAGAAAATGTGCACGAGCTCCGAACTTTCGGAGAAGAGATCTTAGAGAGTAGTGAGAGAATGAGGCAGGTAGGAGATCGACTCGTCTGGAAATACGACGAGCGCAATATGGATTACTGGATGAATCCAGATCAGTGAAGGTGATGGTGGAGTTAATATGCTTTAAATATGTTGTGATATATGTAGGATATCTTCCATTATGCCCAAAACGAATTTAAAAACAATTTATGCCCCGTAGGGGTATTTTGGTCATTTTAAAGTTCATAAAAGAGGTGAAATGGTAATCTGAGGTTCTGGTCTAAAATTATAAGTAAAAATATTTATTTTAACAAGTTACATCAGTAAGATATCACACATATGTGAATTTTATCCTTTGTGGCCAAACTATGCACCGTTGGGGCATTTTGGTCATTTCACGGATGCTTTAAGGGTTAAATTTGGAAATCTGAGTTCAAGACTTATACTTACTGTTAAAGTATAAAAATTTATCTTTAAAATCAGTAGGTAACAAGTCTTAGGTGCTAAATATGGTTTTAAACCATACTATGCGCCTAAATCGCATAAAAGTCGGTATTTGACGATATTCGGGTTGTTTAAGGGAATCTGAGATTCTGATCAGCCTTTACTATTTAAAATAGTTTATTTAATGTATAAAATCAGTAGAAAAAGGTTTGACATGTAAAGGATGTGTAAAACTCATTTTATTAGTGAAAAGGGTATTATCGTCAATTACCGAGTTTATGCAAGAACTCTTTCTTATGATCAGTTTAAAATTTAACAACAATTTCCAAAAATCCTTAAATATTATATCTTAACAGTAGGTGGCAAGTTTGGTGTCAAAAATTGAGTTTAAATATGATTTATGCCAAAAATGCCATTTAATTAATAAAAAGGCTTTCATTTACGATATTGTGCATAACTTTCATTCTAGACCATGAACTTATGTCAATTTTTTAGGACATGCATATAAATCAGTAATAAAGGTTTGTGTGCCCTCACATTTTCAAAAATCTCGTTTTTATATTAAAAGGGCATAATGGTCAACATTTAAGCATTTAACGGAAACATGCAAATGAATCGGATTATTAAGGAACCATGTAGCATTACCTCAGAGGGTTTTACTAACATATAATATGGTCCCAAAAGAACCTTAAGGCAATACTAAACTAAGCTAAATCGGGTCAGAACTGAAAGTCAAAGCAAAAGTCTACTTTTGCGACTTTCGGTTGCGAACCGAGCCTAAACTCAGAATTGTCGGGTTGAACATGCTTAGACATGTTCTATATTAATTACCAAGTTATTTAGGTGTTAAAACTGCTCCATAACTTCATCATTATCAGTTATGTATTATTTTGCAAAAACAGCCTCGCTTGACTTTTTATTAATAAGTTTGACTCGACAATTGACCAAGTAAAATTGATAATCAGTAGGTGCCCCTTTAAGGGTTTATTACCTACATAATTACCAACTCATAGCCACTTTTCAATTCCAATAATGGCTGGACCGTTAGTGATTAATCACTAAGTCAAAGCTTAATTACGATAGCTTTGACTTTTGGTCATTAAGCTAATAAAACTTAAACTTAGGAAGCTAAGAACACTTACTAGAGTCCTTAGCACGAATTTAGACTAGAAGAAAGCTTCCTTTAGCTCCAGGAGGCTTCAGAGAGTGGGCTTGAGAGGTAAAACTCAAATGTGCAAGTGAACAAGTGAAACAATGGGGCTTTATATAGGAGATTTGAAGTTGCTAAGATCATTACACTTGTTTAGGGAGGCTCCCAGATGTTTACAGGTCTTATGGTGGTAGAAGAAACCATCAAACAAGCCCCTAGAATCGAAAACTAGCATGCAAAGGTGGTGGAACAGGCTGAACCTGTAGCTGTGCAGGTTTTCTGTTACTAGCACTTCTACGCGGCCCGCGTAGACCCAAGAGGAGGGTTACGCGCCCCGCGAGGCTCCCTTCTAACCGGACAAAAACTTTCATTAATTGCAATTTCAGTCCCTAGTCCTTCATTACTTGTTTTATCTTTCGAATTGCACTTTTAACCCCCAAATTTAACTTTTAAGGGTCTTGAGTCTTCAAACAATCATCATTAGCCTTTCGGTTAGTTACGAGGTCACCCGAAAAGTCTTGATATTGTCGAAACTCCATAAAATTACTATCCAATATTCTTGAGAGCAAAATATACAAATATTACAATGTTTTTGGGATCGTTAAAAGGTCACTCAGAGGTAACTTTTAACATGTTGACACTTTTAACCCTTATGCTTCGTAAGATCCTTATTTTAAGCACAAACGACTTTCCATGTCCGACAAATTATTAGTTAAAGAATACGAACATCGTGTGAGGTCAATGAGAGGCATAAAAATGGCATGTTGACACTTTGGATCCTTTTACTTACATATTTACATTGTTTGACAGTTGTAGTCCCTCTAAATCAATTCATTACACATTTAAAGTCCATGACACGTGTCTGTATTATATTGGACATGATTTTGCGAGGTGTTACATCCTCACTCCCTTAAAAGAAATCTCGACCTCGAGATTTACTGAAATAAATGAGGGTATTTCTGCTTCATTGTGGCTTCAACCTCCCATGTGTATTCGGGGCCTCTACGGGCATCCCACTTTACCTTCACAATCGGCACGTGCTTTCTTCGAAGCTTCTTAACCTGTCGATCCTCGATCGACAAAGGTTTTTCAATGAATTTCAAGCTCTCATCTATCTGCACGTCCTTATGTGACATGGCTAGCGATTCATCGGCTAGGCATTTCTTCAAATTGCAGATGTGGAACACAATATGAATTCCACTGAGTTCTTCTGGCAGATTTAGCTTGTAAACTACAGTTCCAACACATTCGTTGATCTCGAATGGTCCTATGTATCTTAGGCTTAGCTTGCCCTTTTTGCCAAAACACATCACCCTTTTCCAGGGTGATACCTTAAGTAACACTTTATCTCCTACCTTGAATTTCAGAGGTTTACGCCTTTTATCTGCCTAGCTTTTCTGCCTATCCCTGGCAGCTTTGAGACGATCACGGATCCGTACAATCTTATATGTCGTCTCCAGGACTATATCAGGTCCTGTTAGTTGGACATCTCCAACTTCTGCCCAACAAACTGGCGTTCTACACTTCCTTCCATATAGAGCTTCGAAAGGTGCGACTTGAATACTAGAATGATAGCTATTATTATAAGAAAATTCAATCAAAGGAAGATGGCCATCCCAACTTCCTCCTAAGTCAATAACACAAGCCCTAAGCATATCCTCTAGTTTTTGTATTGTACGCTCAATTTGACCATCCGTCTGAGGATGATATGTTGTGCTGAAGTTTAAACGAGTGCCTAAGGATTGCTGAAAGCTTTTCCAAAAGTGAGACGTGTATCTTGTATCCCTATCGGAGATAATAGATACTGGCACTCCATGGAGAGATACTATCTTATCCATGTACAGCTGAGCTAGCTTATCGGAGCTGTGTGTTTCTTTAATAGGCAAGAAGTGAGCTGACTTGGTCAGCCTATCGACTATAACCCAAATAGTATCATTCTCATGCTTTGTCTTTGGTAACTTAGTGATAAAATCCATGGTTACCATTTCCGACTTCCATGTGGGAAGTTCAGGCTGTTGCAGTAAACCTGACGGCTGTTGGTGTTCGGCTTTAACTTGTGCGCATGTCAAACATTTAGCCACATAAGTGGCTATAGATTTCTTCAAACCTATCCACCAATAATTCGCCTTTAAATCCTAGTACATCTTATCACTGCTAGGATGAACTGAATATTTGGAGCTATGAGCTTCTTGAAGAATCACATCTCAAAGTCCTCCATAAATTGGAACCCATATTCGACCATTCAATCTTAGGATTCCATCCTTGCCATATGATAATTGTTCAGCAGTTACGCCTAACTTCTCATTCGGATAGTTAGCTTCTAACACATCTTCCTTTTGAGTGTCTAATAACCTTTCATTCAAGCTGTTCTTTAGTTCAATGCTTTTGGCATTGATTCTAATGGGCTTAACACTTTCCTTTCTGCTCAAGGCATCAACGACTACATTTGCCTTGCCAGGATGATACCGTATTTCACAATCATAATCATTCAGTGTCTCCATCCATCGACGCTGTCTCATGTTAAGATCCTTCTGGTTAAACAGATGTTGAAGGCTCTTGTGATCAGAATAGATCACACATTTGGTTCCATATAAATAATGCCTCCATAACTTTAGTGCAAATACAACGGCACCCACCTCCAAATCGTGGGTGGTGTAATTCTTCTCGTGCACCTTTAATTGATGTGAAGCATATGCAATAACCTTTCCCTTCTGCATAAGCACACATCCCATACCTGTGTGCGATGCATCACAATAAACCACAAATTTTTCAATTCCTTCTGGCAATGTCTTCACATGTGCATTGCTTAACTTTTTCTTAATAATATCAAAGGATTCTTGCTGGTTAGGACCCTAGTCAAACTTGACATTCTTGCGAGTTAATGAAGTTAGGGGTGCTGCAATTCTTGAAAAATTTTCAATGAAACGCCTGTAGTATCCTGCTAAACCCAAGAAGCTACGAATCTCTGTGGGTGTCTTCGGCGCTTGCCAATTCATGATTGCCTCAATCTTAGCGGGATCCACCTGGATACCGCGCTCACTCACTACATGTCCAAGAAATTGGACTTCACCAAGCCAAAATTCACATTTAGAAAACTTGGCGTAGAGCTTCTCTCGTTGTAGAAGTTCAAGAATGTCATCAATAAAGACAATGACAAACTTGTCTAAGTATGGCTTGCAAACGCGATTCATGAGGTCCATGAACGCTGCAGGTGCATTAGTGAGCCCGAAAGGCATCACTAAGAACTCATAGTGACCATAGCCTGTTCTGAATGCTGTCTTGTGCACGTCTTCGTTTCTGACCTTCAACTGGTGATAACCTGACCTCAAATCAATCTTGGAGAAATAACTTGCCCCTTGCAATTGATCGAATAGATCGTGGATCCTGGGCAATGGATATCTGTTCTTGATTGTAACCTTGTTTAGCTCGCGATAATCGATGCATAGATTCATCGATCCATCCTTTTTCTTCAAAAATAGAATCGGCGCTCCCCAAGGGGATGAGATAGGTCGAATAAAACCCTTTACCAACAAATCATCCAACTGAGTCCTTAACTCTTTCATCTCAGTCAGTGCCAACCGATAAGGTGCTCTTGCAACTGGTGCTGCTCCAGGAATAATATCGATCCTGAACTCCACTTGTCTATCTGGAGGTAAACCAGGTAGCTCTTTGACGTGCTTGTCGTGGGTCACGTAAATTTAATCCCAATAACCACTATAGATAGCGGTAATCGGGTATCGAACTCAGGGAGTATGTGGAAAGTGTGTTGATTTTATATCTTTGCAATTAAACTACAATTAACCTAATTTGCAGAAAAATAAAGATCAATGATTTGGATTGTTGTTTTAGAAAACTAAATTAATTACTAATTGCGAATCAAAATTGGTTGTTAAGTAGATTAAGAGAAAGCGATTATCCTAGACTTCCGGTTTGCTTTTGACAATTGTGTTAAATTCACTAGAAAGAATCACATAGACATGATTCATGTATGATTGTTTGTTGTGATAAAAGGGAACTAAGTACTCGGATTATGAAAATGTGAGGTTGTTACCCGATAACCAATTGATTAATATACAACCCAAATCCCTCCCGTGATATCTCGATTGTTAACAACACCAAGAACGTACGATTTAGGATATGATTATAACATCAATCAACAATTTACAAACAAACATTCACACACCATAATAAACAAATGCATTGCAAGTCTATTATTCTAGAAATACGAATCCAAACACAAAAGTCATAGACAAACCTTCAATTCAGGATGATCACCATAAGTTTATCCGGACATAGCTTGGTGAATCATCACAACAACAAGTTTAGTGTTCATATGAATAGAAAACATAAACCAAATGTTAGAAATGGTCTGCAACCAAGTACCAACAGCCAAAATCGCCCCTAGGATCCCCCAAAACCGACCAATGATGAGAATAGTTGAAAAGACACCATAAAACTGATTAAATGAGGGCAGTTACGTTTTCCTCGCAGCCTCCACCGTAAATTACGGTACCACCGTAAGTTACGGTGGACCAAAAAGTGTTACGGTGGGTCTCTACTGCCTTACGGTGGACGAAAAATGCTGGGGTCTACCGTAAATTACGGTACCACCGTAAGTTACGGTAGGCTTCAGCATGAAATTTTGTTTTCAGCATAACTTTTTCGTTTCAACTCCGTTTTCTTCACCGTTTTCGCCTCCGTTCTCGTAATTCCGTCCTCTATCATGCTATCTTCTTAATTCTTCAGTTCTAATAAATTATTTTCTTCATGCATTCTCCATCTTTCAATCTCTAATCCAACCGCGCCTATTCCGAAGCTTCATTTCCACACTTTTAAGCTCCGAATGTACCTGAAACATAAGCAACCGTAGTTATCTAATTCAAGATAATTACACAATTAAATGAGGGATAAACTTGTCTTTTAACATCATAGAGGGTTGTCCTACGGACCACCTGTCATATCCCCACACTTAACCGTTGCTTGTCCCAAGCAACTCATTAAATCAATTTCAAAACAAGCGATCAATGTAAACCAAGCTAAATGTGCCGTCCTTTTACTAACTTTCAATCATACCACAAGACACATCCCTCACAAAAAATCTCTTGGTTACAAGAATTATTAGCATAATGCTGAACCGCTCAATGCGTGTGTGTGTGTGTGTGTGTGTGCGACAATAAGCTTGTATACAAATCAAGTTTCCTCCTAACAAATATCTAACATGCTTTAGAATCAAAGGGACTTGCGGGTTGTAACGGGGCTAGGTGTCAAGGTAGGAAAATGGTGGAATACATATGAAAGAGCTAATTGATTTGACCCGGTTTTTATTTCTACCACTAAACAAAGCAACCATCAAATATATACACAACTTCTTCAACATTCTCAACTACTATTGCAACCAATCACTTTTTTTATATTTTTCTCATATTTTTCTTCTTTTTTTTTCTTGTCTTTCCTTTTTTTATATAAGATATAAGAACTCACACAATATACAAAAACATCAACATTCACAACTAGACTCCTAAACCGGGTCATCTCAAAAGGTAAAGTTTTGTAGAAAGTAGGTTCGGGTCACAATCGAATGGTATAAGGCTCAAACATGGCTTTCTAAAGACCAAACCCCCACCCCTCACAATACCAAGCTCATATATGTAAAGTATGAGGTCCAACCCACCAATCCCGCACTCTCACACATCTAGACGAGGCCTTCCTAAAAGTATGCTAATTCTAGGATTTAACAAGTATTCACACACAAGTTCTATTAACACACCGCCACTCAAACAATGAAATATCAATAACAATCATGTGTGGCTCAAATCCTCACCAAGAAAAGACTAGGAATGGGTGTCAATGTGTCAAATGGCACAATATCAAGTTTTCAAATTTTAATAATTTTCGCTCGGATTTACAATAAATTTTTAAACTCCCAAAAATTTCCCCCATCCCCACACTTGGAATACATTGTCCCAATGTATGGTTTTGGGAAGAGTTGATCGCTAAAACCCTTCAACATCAACAAAAGCTTTAAATCTCAAACCCCAAATTTCTTTTTTTTTATCATAAAACAAACGAACTAACTACCAATATTTCAAAGCTAAAGAACATAACAAGACTAAGGAAAGAGTACATTGACCTGGTGAAGTTTGCTGCAACAGATGTTGTAGATAATCCGACTTCCTATCACCACCTTCACCCAAATATCCGCACATCTTCCCCACACTTGAATGTCGCCATGGCCCTGAAACATAGAAAGATAAAAACAACAAGATCAATATAAAACCCCGGGTTGCCTCCCGAGCAGCGCTAAGTTTCGAGTCTTCAGCCAGACCATGCCACCACCATTTATGGTGGCTCAAAGAATCGGTTCCTATCACCTCCCCCACTGTAGCTTGTCACTGGGCAAAATGCATCCGTCTCATTTTGACTCGGTGGGTAATCAAATACACTCCTGCTTGAACCCATATGTGTTTCTTCACGGTCCGGTGGGTGCTTTTTTCTAATTCTTTGAAACACATTTTTCATACAATCACTAGACTCACCACCCTTCCTCTCAATGGACTCATAACTAATCACTTTAGTTTGAACATCAAACTACAACCTATGGTTCTTTTCGGTCATGGTAATAATCTCGTCTCTACAATTAATTTGAGCATTTGCTGTGTATAGAAACGGTCGACCTAAGATTACCCTTTGTTGTGCTGCCATGTTGGTAGAAGCATAGTCCAAAACTAGAAAATCCACCGGGTATACAAACTCTCCCAACTGAATCTTAACATTCCTAACCAGTCCCCGTGGACGCCTCCAACTTCCATCTGCCAAGCTCACCATGGTGTCTATACTTTCAAGCGGACCAAAGTCGTACATATCGTATAGATCGCTTGGTAGCACACTCATGCTTGCCCCGTAGTCCAACAATGCGTGAGGGATTTTTAATTTTCCCACACGGATAGGCACGATTGGCACTCCATACTCTTTATCATTCTCGACTTCGGCATCTTTTTCCAAACCTGCATTCACTTGACACGAAGAAGTTAGCAATGTTTCATTAAATTTAGTATTTGGAACGGTGCTTACCACATTGATGTTAATGCTTTTTGTGTTCTTGGGATTTGTCACCGTGTCACTTGGTAATTGACCTTTTGCTTTATTCAATATCGCCACGTCACTTGCAAGTTGACCCATTTGAGTGGTCAACGATTGGATGCTTTTGTCACGAACCTCGTCCTTTTGCATCCGAACCTCATCACGTTGATTCATTCGTTGCATTTCACTTTGCATCACCTTCAACATCTCCATTATTTCGTTTCCACCTGAAGAGCTTTGACCCGTTTGATATTGCCTTTGAAATCCTTGGTTTCCTTGGAAATTCGGGTTAGCTTGATTTGAAGGGTTCCCATACCGAAAATTTGGGTGGTTCCTCAACCCGGGGTGGTAGGTATTAGAATTCATGTTGTTATAATTTCTACCACCCCCTCCTTGACCTTGAACCGCATGAACCTCTTCATATTGCCCTTCCACCATTCCTTGGCAATTTTCAGCCGCATGACCTATTTCATTACACAAAGCACACACATCATAAATTTGGTTAGTAGTTTGAACATTACCATCATCTATTGCGTGCACTTGAGGTCGGGCAATGGCCGGTCGCGCTCTCCTCGATGCTTGAGCCTTTCTCTTTGATGTAGTTGCCATATTCTCCAAGAACTCCCAATCGTCATTCTCATAGTTTGTACCAAAAGTCCCACCGGTAATGGACATTAAATCATGAGCATCTTCGGCACTCAACCCCTCGTGAAAAGCATTCATTAATTCCCACAATTCAATTCCATGGTGAGGGAAATTTTTGATCATCATATTGAAACGCTCAAAAGCCTCATGAAACATTTCACCATGTTGTTGTTGGAAGCTCCTCAATCCTTTTCTAGCATCGTTGGTCTTTTGGGCGGTGTAAAATTCGTCTAAGAAAATTTGTTGCATCTTCGCCCAAGTATATATAGATGCTGAAGGTAAAGTGTAGAACCACTTCTTCGCCTTATCCTCCAAAGAAAATTGAAATAGTACCAACTTGATATCATCGGCCGAAAAACCTTGACTCCCAAGAGTATTGCAAATTGAGTCATAGGCCTCTAAGTGGAAATATGGCTCCTCCGTTGCTAGCCCTTTGTATTTCGGCAAACTTTGCAAAGAATTTGTTCTCACTTCAAAGGTTCTCCCTTCATTGTTGTGAGGGATAACTACCGGTGAAGGGTTTTGAGTAATTATCGGCCTGAAATGTGCTTCTATTCCTCGTGCTTGTTCCCTAAGATGCCTTCTTGGAACACCCAATCGACCCCTTGGACGAATAGGACCCATAGGTCTTGGTATATGCCCTTGTGGTGCGAACGGTGGTTGAAATTGTTGTTGTGGCATCGGTTGGTGTTGAATCGGCCTTTGGAATTGAGGTTGTACGTTTTCCGGCCGAACTTGTAGACCTTGTGGTCTTGGCCGAATATGTTGTGGTAGGAGTTGTTGTTGTTGTGGCACTCCACCTACATTTTCCATTCCTTGAGATTGACTTTGCACATAACCAAACTCTCCTTGATCACCATAACCCCCATAAGCATACCCGTCTTCATCATAGCCCTCAAAATCTTTGTATCCTTCCTCATATCCATCTCCCCCTATACCCGAAGTTTGCCCAAAGGGAAGAGTCGAGTATTGAAAGCCTGATTGGTTCAATGGTCTAAATGTTGAAGTTGCATGAACGACCGTTGAACCTTGGGGTATTGAATAATGTGACGATGACTGACCCGAAATTGGGAAGAAATGAGTGAGTGGTGGAATCGTAGTAGATGGGCTAAAAGTAAGACTAGGTTCGACTTGAGTAGTGTTTGGTTGTGTGGTGTTGGTTGATGTAGTATCATGAAGTGGAGTAGGCATTGTGGTGATGTTTGGAATAGTTGTGTTTGGTGATGGTTGTGTGGAAGTAGGTATAAAAGATGAGGTCGTTTGACCCGTTGTGGGTGGTACTTGGGTTTCGTCCATGATATTTCTTGGTGTAATGGGTGAAGTGGGTGAACCGATGATTCTGTTTTCGCGTAGTAAAACTCGATTTTGCCTTAGCGTTCTTTCGATTTCTGGATCAAATGACAATGGTGACGCTTTGTGAGAGCCTCTAGTATGCATGCACCTGTAGAACCTGCACACTAAACACACCAGTGCAAACCCGAAAATAACAAAGCAAAACTAACAAACTGACACACGTTGCGCACTACTCCCCGGCAACGGCGCCAAAATTTGACGTGCTTGTCATGGGTCACGCAAATTTAATCCCAATAACAACTATAGATAGCGGTAATAGGGTATCGAACTCAGGGAGTATGTGGAAAGTGTGTTGATTTTATAGCTTTGCAATTAAACTACAATTAACCTAATTTGCAGAAAAATAAAGATCAATGATTTGGATTGTTGTTTTAGAAAACTAAATTAATTACTAATTGCGAATCAAAATTGGTTGTTAAGTAGATTAAGAGAAAGCGATCATCCTAAACTTCCGGTTTGCTTTTGACAATTGTGTTAAATTCACTAGAAAGAATCACATAGACATGATTCATGTATGATTGTTTGTTGTGATAAAAGGGAACTAAGTACTCGGATTATGAAAATGCGTGGTTGTTACCCGATAACCAATTGATTAATATCCAACCCTAATCCCTCCCGTGATATCTCGATTGTTAACAACACCAAGAACGTACGATTTAGGATATGATTATAACATCAATCAACAATTTACAAACAAACATTCACACACCATAATAAACAAATGCATTGCAAGTCTATTATTCTAGAAATACGAATCCAAACACAAAAGTTATAGACAAACCTTCAATTCAGGATGATCACCATAAGTTTAGCCGGACATAGCTTGGTGAATCATCACAACAACAAGTTTAGTGTTCATATGAATCGAAAACATAAACCAAATGTTAGAAATTGTTTGCAACCAAGTACCAACAGCCAAAATCGCCCCTAGGATCCCCCAAAACCGACCAATGATGAGAATAGTTGAAAAGACACCATAAAACTGATTAAATGAGGGCAGTTATGTTTTCCTCGCAGCCTCCACCGTAAATTACGGTACCACCGTAGGTTACGGTGGACCAAAAAGTGTTACGGTGGGTCTCTACTGCCTTACGGTGGACGAAAAAAGCCGGGGTCTACCGTAAATTACGGTACCACCGTAAGTTACGGTAGGCTTCAGTATGAAATTTTGTTTTCAGCATAACTTTTTCGTTTCAACTCCGTTTTCTTCACCGTTTTCGCCTCCGTTCTCGTAATTCCATCCTCTATCATGCTATCTTCTTAATTCTTCAGTTCTAATAAATTATTTTCTTCATGTATTCTCCATCTTTCAATCTCTAATCCAACAGCGCCTATTCCGAAGCTTCATTTCCACACTTTTAAGCTCAGAATGTACCTGAAACATAAGCAACCGTAGTTATCTAATTCAAGATAATTACACAATTAAATGAGGGATAAACTTGTCTTTTAACATCATAGAGGGTTGTCCTACGGACCACCTGTCACTCTTCAGGGAATACGTCCGGATATTCTGAAATAATAGGAACATCTTCAATCTTTGGCTTTGGTTCATCTATAGTTACCTGTGCCATGTAGATGACACAACCCTTCATCAAGCACCTTGATGCTTTAAGCATAGACACTTGCTTAGGCAATCCATGCTGTGTATCTCCTTGAATTGTTAATGGCTCACCATAAGGAGTCTTGATAACCACTTGCTTCTTATCATGGGCTTGATTATGAGATAACCAGTCCATGCCTATCACTATGTCAAATCCTTCAAATTTCAACGGAAGCAAGGATAGCGGAAAAGAGTGATTCCTAATGGATATAAAACATCCATCTAAAATGGTTGAAGCAGTCTCTATAGTACCATCGGCCAATTCTACTTCATACGTTATGCTTAGAGTCTTAACAGGCAGATTTAACAATTTACAAAACTTATTGTTTACGAAAGACTTGTCCGCACCTGAATCAAACAACACTATAGCATAAACATCATTGACAAGAAAGGTAATTGTTATCACTTTGTCGTTCTGAATGGCTTCTTGTGCATTCATCTGAAAGACCCGAGCATTGGTCTTCTTAACCTCTTCAGGTTTCTTTGCATATTTTGGGCAGTTAGTCTTGATATGCCCCTTCTCGTTACAGTTGTAACAAGTTACGTCTTTCATCTTCTTGCAATCCAAAGTCTTATGCTCTTTGGACTTGCAATTCCCACATCCAAAAGTCTTTGATTGCGACTGCGACTTCAATTCCAACCTGCACTTCCCAAAGTGATGCTTTTGACATGTCTTACATTTGGGTTTCTCACCCGACTATTGATTATCCTTTTTGAATCCAGAACTCTTTCTATGATCTGATATAACAACCCTCCTGAATTTTTCTGATACCCTAATATATTTTAAAATATTCCCATATGTCCTAAATTACACCCCATACCTGAAAACGGACCCCGAATACCTTTATTTTTATAAAATTTAAATAAAAACAAGAAAATTGAGGCTGTCGCGGGGCGTGTAGCCCTTGGCTACACTTTACGCGGGGCGCGACAGCCAGACTTCAAGACGCAGCCTGGTGCTGCCACGTGGCAACACGTGTTGGACCTACACTCGTGACCCAGATCAGCTAGGGCCTACGAACCCCTACTACGCGGGCCGCGTAAGTCCCCTTCTCACCTTACGCGGGTCGCGAGAAACTCAAAATGTGGTCCTATAAATTGCGAGCTCGGGCTTCAGTCTCAAATCACTCAGTCTCTTTCTCTCTCAACGAAATTCTGAAAAGTAGGCATAATTTTCAAGTATAACACCCCCCTAATTAACGAAGTTCTGCTCCGTTGTAAGTATTATAACCCCAGCTACATATTAGATACGCTGCCCGATTAATCCAGGGTTCTGTAACGGCTGTCGTGGTTCTGCCCGACGTAGTCGTTGGAATGCCGTCTCGGGGAGGGTATCGTTAATATAAATAATGGGTTATTATGCTAACATATGTACACTTGTGTAATTAATAGATTAAAACCAGGAAACCCTTAAAAAAGTCTAAGACAACAATGTGAGTTTATCCTCTTTTTGCAAACCTTTTTTGTAATTTGTTTTTACAAAACCTTAAATGTTTTACAATGTGATTAAGCAGTGATTGAGTCTTTGTAGTTCATCAATTACTGCCGGTATGTTGGGGTTTTGTATACAAAATGTGGAACACGTTACCATTGGACAACGAGTTAGCCAATGTTTAATATGACCCACCAGTCAGGACTGACAGTACTGAATGAGTAATTGTGTAGATGTAAACATTGTAATCGCTCTCAATACTGTGTTAATTGATAAAACTCTTCTTGATTAAACTGGGATTCACTCACCAGTATTTCCCACTGACAAATGTTTTTAAAACGCGTTTCAGGTAACAAAATGTAAAATCCAATGAGAAGAAAGCTAGCTGTAGAGCACTGACGGCTTGGAAAAATGTGGCTATAAAAGTTACCTAAAAGACGATGTTTTAAATTCAATAAAATAGGGTTTATCCCTATAAACATGTTGTAATAAGAAACTTGGGTTTTTACCCATGTGATTATTAATATAAAATATGGTGGTTTTACTCTGATAAACAGTTCCTAACTATGGTCCTGATGAAATTTCCGCTGCCAAAATGATAACAAAATGATACTACCAAAACTGGTCTCGCGGCCGCCCGTTCCCGAGACAGATAGGGGGCGGGGGTTGCGACAGAAGGTAGTATCAGAGCTAAGCCACTGATTCAGCCACAGAAGTGTTCTGCTGACACCAATATATTATTTAAAGTGTTAGGAAATAAATTACGGAAATACATGCATATCTGTATTTTATTGTTATGTGTTATTTGACTATTTGTTAGTTTACAGTATGAGTGATCAAGGACCGTCAGACATTTATCGTCAGTTGTCTGATTCACCTAGGAGTGAAGGTACCTCTTCCCAGCCTGCCCTCTCTGGGTATTCAGCTGATCAGGAAGAATGGATGTTTGGCTTTAAAGCTCAGTCTGAAGAGCCATTCCCTCAGAAAAGGAGAGGATGGTTCAGTAATGGAGCATTCGAGCGTAGGAATAGAATGTGAAAGTTGTAACAGCAAAGAGTCCTAGCGGGCGCTAAGCGAGAGTCAGATGCCCATACACAGGATATGCTTAATTGGAGCTTAGCCAATTTCCATATCCTAGCAACAACTGCTGCCGACCCAAATCTGGAACAACTAGTAGCCCCACAACCCTTACCTTTATTCCCCACTCAGCCAATGGAGATAGAAAACAACCCAGAAAATCAAGTAGAAATGCATGATTTCAACCCTGAGGAGATACCTAGGATACCAGCCCCTAATCCCTTAGACCCAGATTATGATCCATGGTTCGATGATCATAGGATTATGTGCCACGCGACCACTTAAACGACGAAACCAGGCCGAATTTTGCAGCCTATCCAGGTCTGGACCCTCTAGATCCCTACTATGACAATGATGAATACATTAGGGAGATCTTAGAGAATCCGTACCCTCAGGAGGATCCCATACCCCAGCAATGAGTGCAGAAAATGCGCACGAGCTCCGAACTTTCGGAGAAGAGATCTTAGAGAGTAGTGATAGAATGAGGCAGGTAGGAGAGCGACACGTCTGGAAATACGACGAGCGCAATATGGATTACTGGATGAATCCAGATCAGTGAAGGTGATGGTGGAGTTGGTAATAATAATAATAATATAATAATATATAATATATGTGTAATAAAAATAATATATGTTGTAATATAGACCACTTCGTGGTTAACGATGCATAGTAGTGTTGTAATTCTAAATCCAGTCTTAGTGTGTTTTTGACGCATACTATAATAGAAATGTTGGATCTGAGTTTCTTTTTGATTGTATTTTTCGTTTGAAATTAAGATGGAAATGAAAGAGTTGTGCAGCGGAATTAAGATGAAAACAAACTTTGCATACAATCAAACAGGAGTAATACTTTTAATCAAACATCTTTACACAATGAACCGAATGATTGAATTTGTTTCAACAACGATTACAATGATTGATGTAAGAATGCAAACTCCCCCTCAGCCAGAGCTCAGTAGTTTGTTCGTGCAAAGAAGACGATGTGGTGAAAGAGCTAATAGAACAGTACCAAGTACTGAACTATTTATAGGCACTTGCAAACCACTGAGCATCTTTAGCTGACGTCACCATGAAAGTGACATCTAACCTCCTAACAAACTCTAACCTCTGATCTATAAACACTGATGTACTAACTACTGCTATTACATTGTATTACATAAAAGATACTTAAACATCTGCTGCATCCTTCCACTGCTGTGACCCCAGCAGTGCTTGTCCGGATCAGCAGTACTTGACTCAAGGCAGTAGATTGAGTCAGCAGAGCTTTGGTCTTCCATCAGTCTTTGACATTGGTCAGTAGATGCAAAGCAGCAGTTGTAGGTCAGCACTTAGTAAGATCAGCAGATAGGAGGTCAGTTGATACAAGATCACTTTCAAGGGGAGAGATTTGCATGAACTAATCTGTAATCGTCTGCTTATTCTTGATCCACTGCTCTGATCCAGTTTTGGCTTTAATTATCTGTTCCTCTGATAGGGTTCAATCCCAACAATCTCCCCCTGGAACAGATAATGCCAAAACTCTTCATTATTTGTGGAATTCTTTATTGCCTCATCAACAGCTCCCTTATCTGACCTTTGAATTGTAATTCAAAGTCTAGGGCATATGTATCTTCATCATCCCTACTAAGTGGAAGATCAAGGAGATCCTGCAAATCTTCAAGACTCAGGCCAAGAGCTTGTTCCCTTGATATTTTCTCCACTTCTCCACCAGGCCTGAGCAAAGTCAATACGCAGGTCTGTTTGTCAGTTTCCCACTTTTGTATTTTTGAGCCTGGTGGGTTTCTTGGGAGATGTTTATTTGCAGAAGTATTTGGTGAGGCTGGCCTGTTCATAGCTGGCTGAGCAGCACATGCAGATTGTTCCAATTCAAGATCTTCTTTTATCATTACTTCCGTGCCAGCTTTTACAATGGCATCTCCGGCTAGAAGATCTTGAATTGTTTCCATGCTGAACTGGTTTTTGCTCCTTCTTTTGTAGATGGCAGCACCAGCTGGAGCAGTGGTTCTTTTGATTTGCAGCTTTGGTGGTCTTTTAGAAACCTCTGCTTTGGAATAGTCAGGCTTTTGTGGAACTCTTGGATCTTTCTTTCTAAGTTCCTCTAATCTTTTATAAGTTGCCCTGACTCTATCTTCTCCCACTTTGACACTGAATTGACCCATAATCTGCTGTAATCAGCTCCTCTTTCATTCTCCTCAGCTCTATCATCTTTTCAGCTTCAAGTTGCTTGAATCTTTCAGGAGGAGTTTGCTTGACCTTATTTTTGATCATGTATTGAATCCTGGCTGCTTCTTTTTCAAGCTCAGGAATGGTCCAGGTCTTGTACATGTGTTTCTCCCCCTTGTATTTCTTGTAGGTCATGATGTTTTCAATGTAGTCTTTTCTTAAGGACTCATCTGCCCGTTCTGAAATTTTCTGACATACATTTTTAGCAAAACGCTCCATAGCATTGACCTGTGAGAGTAAAAACTGATAGTTTTGTTGAAATTCTCTATCAGATTTCCCTTTTCTGTTTTTTATTGCAATATCCTCTGCTTGTTTGGCTTTGAGTTTCAAGTATTCTTCAATATTGTTAGTCCTGGGATAAGTTGCAATTGATGGCAAACTCCTTTTGGCTGGGTCATCTTCATAATAAAAAGATTTGATTTCTTCTCTGACTGCAATGAGTTCCAGAGGAAATGAGACACCAACAGGAGGTAGTGGTTTTACAATTTGAGCTGAAGAGAAAGGTATGGGTTTAGGAATAGTGACAAGTGATAGGGATTTTGAAGATGTTGGTGATGGAGGTGTGTCATCATCTTTCAAAATTAGCCTTCTCCTTTTTGGTTGAGGAGAGACTGATGATGTTTTGAATGGAACAGTGGTTGTAGATGTAGTGGCAGTGGATTGTGATTGACTAACAGTTGTTGAAACAACTGGTGTTTCAACCACTGTTGTCATTACAACAGATGTTATAACATCTGCCGTCTTCTGCTGTATGTCAGCAGGTGTTGTTTTTGGTGGTGATGATGGTAAAGCAGTGTATGTTGTGTGTGTTGAAGTGGTGTGTGTTGATGGAACAACTGTTTGGCAAGCAGTGGTTTTTGTAACTCCTGTTGCATCAGCTGTTTTGTATGGTAGTTTGTGAGCAGACTTTGAACGTCTGATAGAAATGGATTTGGGTTGCCTTACTTTTCTAGTAGGCCTCTTCTTTTCCTCAACAGGATTTTCATGATCCCTTGACCCAGAAGCACCCTGTTCTGGATGATCCATTTTGTCCACCCTGGCTTTCCTTTTGGCCTCTCTATCTCTTTTCACACTTGCAGCTGCTTCTGCTAGTGCATTTATTGTCACATCAATTTTCTTACTACCATCTGGCAAAGGGATCTGTTTGGTCATGTTTGAATTTTCTGGTTCAAGATAAAGACCATCTTCTATACCCTTCTGTTTCCACTCCTTCATTTTCTCCCCCTTTTTGGCATTATCTTCTGGGAGTTGATAAATGTAGCGTACTTGTGGAGGAGCAGTGCCAGTGGTGTGCAAGATCTGAGTTTTGAGAGCCTTTAAATCAGCCTGAGTGTTCTTGAACCTTGACTCCATTGCATTCCTCAGCTGTTGAACATGTTTTTCATGTTGCTGATCTGCTAATTTTGCTTGTTGATAGAGAAAAGGTTGAAATAACTTCCAGAGCTCATTTGGAGCAGCTGCCCTTTGTGGAGCAGGTGCTTGAGATGGAACAGCAGTTGATTGTACCTTCTGAACTTGTAACACCTGTTGTAGCATATCTTTGAGTTCTGCAACAGAGTTATCAAGTTTTTCAATGCGATCCGTCAATTTCTGGTACTTTAAACCATCACCCAAGTTAATGGGATCATCTGATTTCCCACTAGCAGTGGTTTTATCAGTGGTAGATATAGGGAATATACTCCAAACATTAACCACTGATGCCCCTTTTTCTTGGTACTGGGGTCTTCTTCCTTCAACACTTGACAACCTTTTGATGTTGCCAGTAGGATACAGAAATCCACTGGTGGTTGGAAGAGGTGCTATAAAAGGAATTGCCTCCAAGGAAGTCTTATTAATGGAACCACTGTCCAAGTATAACCCAGTGGGTGTAACACTTGTAGTGGTTGCTTCACTTGGATTACCACCAAGAGTTACTTGTAACTCAAGGGGTGTAACCTCCTCAGGTTGTGTTGGTGGGTTAGCAAAGATTGATACATCAGACCCAGTCAGTTGTTGAGGTATATTCTCATTTGTAGGTGATTGAGAAGGACTGGATAATGCCTGGTTCAAATCAATTGCATCCAATAGTGGTTTTATTGGTGAGGGAATTGTGGATGTGAAGAATGGTGTAGAAAGTGGAGTTGCCCCGGGTATTGAGTTGTGGATGATAGAAACAAGTGTTTCTAGAGCATCATGATGTGGAGACCCTATTTGTACAACCTGTTCTTTTTGTGAAGAAGCAGGAGGAGTTGTGGTTATGGGTTGAGATATTTGTACCAACTGCTGTGAGGAAGTAGCAGCAGTGGTTTCTTGTGACATTTGTGTTGTCACAGGCAAGAGCTCTGGTATCTCATCCTCCAGAGTTGCCGTTTTGATGGGTTTTGTGGGTTTTTGAGTTTTTCTTTTTGGCTTTTTGGAGATAGTAGGTGTGGGTTTCAAAACAGTTGTGCTGCTGCTTTGATCACCTTGAGCAGTGGGCTCAGCAGCAGATACCTGAGGAACAGTTGTAACTGCTAAAATCTGCTCAGGCACCTCTGCTTGTGTTTTGCAAGGTGCTAACATTCTTGAAAAAGTTTCAGTTGTTAGACTGTTTATTTGAATTGAATCACCTTGGTTTATTAAAGCTAAATCATCCTTACTGAATTTCTTTGTAAAATAGTAACTCAAAAACCTTGGAAACAGTAAGAATGATTTTGTTACAACATTATTAACCAAATCTTTAAAAATTTCCCGAGAATAGTTAAAATTTTCGCCTTGAAGAATTGCATATCCCAGATTTTGAATCTTTAAAGGAATTTCATTGAAAGAAGTGGTTTTGTTTGAAACACATAATAGGAGGGTATGAAATAAAAATCTGGTTGCAGAAGGAAAATAACCTTTTCTAAGGTAATTTTCTTCATCATTGTGGCTTCATACCCTCTCTCAATGAAGTCAGTTTGTAACTCGTGTTTAGTGAAAGAAATTTTACCTTCCTGATCACCGAGTTGAAAGACCTCTGAAATGGATTGTGGCGTGATTTGGACAGCTTTACCCTTTATTGAAGAGTTTATGGTGGTTGCAATGTCTCCTTGTTTTTCAAGGGTTGCATTTTTCCAGAACTCCCTTTGGGTCGCCAAATAGATTGGTGCATCGGCAGTGAACAAAGTTTTGTACTTTGATTTTGCCATGAGATCAATGGTGGAATCGAAAATATTGGTGGTTCCTGGTTTTGTGAGAAGACCCAGGAGATTGTGAGATGGTTTATGTGGAATCTCAGTGGAGATTGCCTTTTGAGAGGCTGTTTTCGATGATGATTTGGATAAGGGTTTTGAAGATTTCTTTGATTTTGTCATTTTGAGGATGATTGATCGAAGAAATTTGTGAAAAAATGAGATGAAAAACTGCTTTGAGAAGAGAATTTTTAAGAATTCAATTCGACAGTAAAACCCTGTTTTGATGGTGAGTGGGGGATTTTATAGGGAAGAAAGTGAATGCTGAGGTGGCAGCCGTTACAAAAAGTCTGACCAATATGTACTGTCCACATGACAACCCCTGTTGAAAGTGAAGGACAGTACTTTTGTGAAAGTGACTGATGAAGGCAGTGGTATGAAAGCAGTGGATGATTTTTACTATCAGTGGATAGCATATCAGTGGATAAGACACTGCTTTTGAACAACAGAGTTTATCAAAATAATGAGAGAGCAGGGGTTGACTTTCAGCAGTGGACAGACTTTTGAAGTAGAGCAGACTTTTGAACAATCAGTGGTTAATGGCAGACTTTTAAGGATTTTAATGAAAAATTTTCATTTTTAGCTATTTTTAAGGATGGAGTTTTGATTTCCTGAAAACATTTTGTTGCTTTTATTCATAGAAAAACAAGATGTTGCTTGTTATTCCATGTTCAGCATCCCAATCCTAGAGACCAAGCTTTCAAAAGTGGTTGTATCAAGTGCTTTTGTGAGCACATCAGCCAGCTGGTCTTTACTTGGAACATGATGCAGAGAAATCAAACCTTTTTCATAGCAATCCCTCACAAAGTGATGTCTGATGTCGATGTGTTTGGTGGTTGAGTGGGAGACTGGATTTTTGATGATATTTTCTGCTGCCTGGCTGTCCAACATGAGTGGTGTCTTTAAGGCAGTGATACCAAAATCCAGCAACTGATTTTGAAGCCACAGGAGTTGGGCTGTACAGCTTGCAGCAGCAATGTATTCAGTTTCAGCAGTGGATGTTGAAACAGCTGCTTGCTTTTTGCTTTGCCATGAAACTAAGCAATCACCTAGAAACTGGCACCCTCCTGATGTGGACTTCCTTGTGGTGTGACATCCAGCAAAGTCACTGTCTGAGAAACCTGAAAGCTTGATGTTCCCATTAGCTGGATACCAGATACCATGTGTGGGAGCACCTTTTATGTACCTGAAGATCCTTTTTACAGCAATGAGATTTGATTTTCTGGGAGCTGATTGACTTCTTGCACAGACACATGTTGCAAACATGATGTCTGGTCTAGATGCAGTTAGGTACAATAGAGACCCAATCATGCTTCTATAAAGTGTTTGGTCAATCAGCTCATCCTTTTCATCAGACATGACCAGCTTATTTGTTGCCATGGGTGTGTTGCATGGTTTACAATCATTCATATCAAATTTTGTCAAAAGTTCTTTAGCATATTTGCTTTGATGAATGAAGGTTCCATTTTGCATTTGCTGAACTTGGAGACCATGAAAGCATTGCAGCTCACCCATTGCACTCATTTCAAACTCAGCTGTCATGAGTTCTCTAAACTCTTCACACATTGAATTACATGTGCTTCCAAAAATAATGTCATCCACATAAATCTGGACAATCATTAAATCCTTCCCTCTCCATTTTAAAAACAGTGTTTTATCAATGGTACCTCTTTTGAAACCATTTGAGAGTAGGAAGTTGGAAAGAGTTTCATACCAGGCCCTTGGTGCTTGTTTCAAGCCATACAAGGCTTTGTTTAGCCTGTAGACATGATCTGGATAAAATGGATCCTCAAAACCTGGAGGTTGACAAACATACACCTCTTCTTGAATTGTACCATAGAGGAAAGCACTTTTGATATCCATTTGAAACACTTTCATATTGTGGTTGACAGCAAAGGCCAGGAACAGTCTAATGGCTTCCAATCTTGCAACAGGGGCAAATGTTTCATCATAATCAATCCCCTCTTCCTGTCTGTAACCTTGAACCACAAGCCTGGCTTTATTCTTGACAACAATACCCCTTTCATCAGTTTTGTTCTTGAAGACCCACTTTGTGCCAATGGGACTAACCTCTTCTGGCAGTGGTACAAGCTCCCATACTTGTTGTCTTTTAAACTGTTGGAGCTCCTCTTGCATGGCTTCTACCCAGTTGTTGTCTTTTAGTGCCTCTTGGTACTTGACTGGCTGATGAAGTGATAGAAAACCAGCAAAAAGACAAATGTTTTGGGTTTGGCTTCTTGTGAGCACCCCTTCATTTATGTTGCCAATGATTTGATCAGGTGGATGAGATCTCAAGAAGATTAAATCTCCTTGGTATGGTATGATGGCATTGGTTTGTGAAGGCTGCAAATGTGTATCATCTGAGCTAACCACTGCTGGGGATTTGATGATCCAGCAGTGGCTTCAAAAGGTGGTGGTATAGGTGGTAATGAAGTGGACAATTGCTGACTTTTATCCACTGTTTGAGGACTTTTGTCAGCATTGTTTGAGGATGTGGAAGCAGTGGTTGATGGGCTACTTTGGTCAACAACTGTTGAGGTAGCAGTGGTTGAGCTTTGACAACTGTTTTGAACAGCTGGTGCTTTTCCCTTTGTGGCAGACCTTTGAGGGATGATGATTTCATACCCATAGTCTGGTGTTGTATCCTCTGATGGACCTGCACTGTTAGTCTTGACAGCAGTATTTTCAAAAGTGAATTTTTCAAGATCAAACAGATCTGCAGGGTTTGCTGGGGTTTTCATTGATGAGAGTTCATTGAACTTAACATTCAAAGTCTCCTCCACTGCCTTGGTCCGTGTATTGAACACTTTGTAGGCCTTGGCAGTGGATGAGTATCCCAGATGATAACCACAATCAATTTTGGCTGCAAATTTTGAAATGGAATCTTTTAAGTTCAAAATAAAGCATGGGCAGCCAAACACTTTGAAATATGAGATCAGTGGTTTAATTTTATATAGAATTTCATAGGCAGTCTTTTTTGTGCCTGGGGTTTATTAAAACTCTGTTCTGAACATAGCAAGCAATGTTTACTGCCTCTGCCCAGAAAGTTAATGGCAAACCTGAATCTGCAAGCATGGTTCTGGCAGCCTCAATCAGAGTTCTGTTCTTCCTTTCCACTACCCCATTCTGCTCTGGTGTTCTTGGGATGCTGTACTGCCTTACAATCCCTTTCTTCACACAGAAGGCATCTAACTCCCTATTTTTGAATTCTGTGCCATTGTCACTCCTGAAGCTTTTCACTGGAAGGTTAAATTGCTTTTCAACCTGTGTTACAAAGTCTTGCAAAATGCCTGCAGTTTCATCTTTTGAGTGCAAAAAGAAAGTCCATGTGAACCTAGAAAAGTCATCAACAATAACCAAACAATATTTTTTCTTTTTGAGGCTCATGACTTGAACTGGGCCAAACAAATCCATGTGTAGCATTTGCAAACACTGGGTTGTTTTGGACTCTTCAATGGACTTGTAAGAACTTTTATGCTGTTTTCCTTTTAAACAGGAAATGCAATGTTCAGGACATGAAAACAATTTTTGTGGTAGGCCTCTCACCAAACCATTTTTTGAAATTTCTGTGATTGTCTTAAGATTTGTGTGTCCCAGCCTTTTGTGCCAAAGTTCTGTCTCTTTGTTAGAGGCAGCTGAGAACAGACAGGCATCAGCTCTGGGACACTCTTTTGACATGTCAACAACATAAACATTGCCACTTCTTTGAGCAACAAGTTTAGTTTGACCAGATTTGATTATTGCTTCAATCTTTTTGACCATTTCTGGTCCAACAATCCTACAACAATCTTTTGTGAAGAATGACCCAAAACCCTTGTCACTCATTTGGGACACACTCAGAAGGTTGAATTTTAGATTGTCTATTAGATTGACATTTTCAAATTTTACTTTCCCAGACTCCACTGTACCCGACCCCAGAACTTTTCCTTTACTATTATTCCTAAAGGATATATCACCCCCTCCATGGATTTTAAAGTCTTTGAGGAGGGCTTTACATCCTGTCATGTGCCTGGAGCCTCCACTATCTACATACCAAAGACTATCAAAGCATGCAGAAGCTCCCTGCACATGAAGTAAAAAGATTAGTTCATTAAGGTCTCCAAAGCCAACAGGGCTTTGGATGGGGTCTCAACAGTGTCTGGGATGGATGCAGAATGATGGACAGTGGTTAGGTCAGAGGTTTGAACTGTTTTAGGACAGTGTCTTTCTAACCACTGTTGTGGGTCCTGACCAATCATCTGCTGGTAACCAAAAGGATGCCTGTTCACTTTGGGTTTAGAGGGCCTTTTGTAGGCCTCATAAACGTGAGGAATCCTTTGGAAAGACTGTTTTACTTTGCCTTTTCTGAATTGATTGGCAGGGGGTGCATCAGTAACCTGAACATCTCTTTTGACAGATGTTTGGTTCAGCTGTTTTGTAACAGCTGTTTGAACTGGCACAAACAGTGGTTGTTTCTTGGTGAATTTGACAGATGATCAGGATGATGGACTCAAGGATGTTTTAGCCATGTACTCATTCTTTTTCACATCAAAGTTTTTGAGGTACACACATGCTTGAGTTTTGTGGTTTGTTTTACCACAGACAATGCAGCTTTCTGCTGAAACAATGACACTTGTCTTGTTTAAATCATAAGCTTTCAAGTGGAAACAGTCTTTTGTTAGATGATTCCTTTTTTCACAGAATTCACAAAACAAGTTGTCAATTTTTTCTCTCTTCTTTCTCTTTTCAGACTCCTTTGCAGCAGAGGTTTTAACCACTGCTGGGATGTCCTTGAGAGGTATGACTTTAGCTTTTGGAGCTTTAACACCATCAGTTGATGTAAAGTCCATTGGCTTGAAATTTTCAAGAATATCACACTCGTCAGACCAGGTAGGTTTAAACTGATATTTTTCAAGTTCATCAAAAGTTGAGGAACTCCTTGTTCTGCCAAGTGTGATTTTGTTACCAAGTTTATCAGTGATTTTCACTTCTTGGCCATTCTTGTTTGTGGGGATGAACTCAGTGGTTACATCAGTGTTTTGAACAGATTTTTCACAAGCAATGTGTTCATCATCATATTTTCTATACCCAATCCCAAACTTCACATTACTTTCAATCTGTTTAGCAAGCATCACCTCATATCCTCTGCAGGATTCCACCCATCTTTCACAAGTAATCTGGGTGGATTCCAACTCCTTTTTGCAACTTTGGTATTTTTCTACCATTGTTTGAAGTTGGGTTTTGGTGATGCTTTGCTCTTCTTTTAGACAGCTGATTTCTTTATCCTTTTCAGTCAATTTGTTTTTAAGTTCTTTTAAAGACCTTTCAAATTTGACCTCATCAGACAAGATTTTATCCCGAAGGTTTTCAATCACCTCTTTGATGTTAGCAAAAGCAATTATGCAATTGTCAGAACACAGTTTTTCAAGAACTTGAGGAGATACCTTGGCAGCTGCCATCATTGCACAATCACATTGATGATCATCATCATCATCAGCTTTTACCTTCTTTTCACCAGCCTTTTCTTCTATCTCTTCTTCTTTGTCCTCTATGGACCATGGATCTGTCATTGGTTCAATCAGGGTACCTGAACTTTCTCCCAACAGTATTTCATCAGTCACTGCAGTAACCACTGCTTCAGTCACCTCTTCCACTGTTTCAAAGCACTGCTGTTCCTCCTCAGCTTCAACCCCCTCCTGTATTGACTCTAGTGCCATCAAACAAAACTCATCATGAGAAGAATCATTAGAAGCATAGAGTGCAAAATTTTCATCACAAAGATCATCAGGCATACTGCTCCAGTCAACAAATCCTTGAGTAAAAAAACTTTGTTGATCTGGTTGTGTTGCTGCTGGAGCAGTGGTTTGAGGTGCAACAGGTTGCACTTGTACCTGTGGAGCAGGGGTTTGAACATATTGGATTTGTGGAACAGTAGTTTGGACATAATGTACTGGCACAGGGGCAGCAGCATAGTGAGCAGTGTTCACTTGTGCTGCTGGGGCATATAGGGCATAGTGCACAGTGTTTTGGTTTTGAGGTCGAGGATTTGAGCTAGGATGAGTAATTATGGGACCAGTGGTTTGACTCCTACATTCCCTAGCGAAATGTCCCAACCTATTACACTTATAGCACTTGATTTTCGATTTATCCAACCCAACCCTTAGATTCCCATGCAAACCTGTGAATTTTCTCCCTGTTCTTTTGTAGAACTTGCTAGTTCTAACACTTAGCAAAGCCAGTTGGTGCAGGATGTCCATTTCCTCTAAATCAGTGGGATCAAAATGTTGTAAATCATTGAGTTCAAAGCTTAAATTGTCTGACATCTGGTTTTCGTTAGCAGTGAATGCATAACTTGCAGAGTGAGGATCAGGGTTGTTAAAATTTGCACCAGCAGTTATGTCAATGAAGTGATCATAACCCTGATCCTTACCACTGCTCTCAGATTCTTCTTGACCCAGAAGAGCAGTATTATCGAAAGTGTAATCATCGGTAACTTTTCCTGACTCTTGTAACTTCCTTTTCTGGTTCAACTCCCTTTCGAAGGTCAGGAGTCGACCATGGAGTTGGGTCAAGGTCAGATCCTTGAATTCAGATGAATTTCGAGTGACAAAAGCTATAGTGTCCCATTTTTCTAGCAGTGACCTGAGGAACCTGCTATTTTGAGTTGAGTTTGTAAAAGTGGTGTTAACAAGCCTCAGTTCACTGATGAGACAACTAAAACGCTCAAATTGTTGCGTTAGTGATTCACCTTTAATGTAGCAAAATGTTTCATACTGTTGGTTCAGGATTTCCCTATTGCTTTCTATGACTTCTTCAGTTCCACCAAACTGTTCCTTAAGCGCGTCCCATAACTCTTTGGCACTGTTACAGTGTAACAGTCCAGCATATATCTCATTGGGCAGCGCTGATGCTATGATGCTAAAAGCTTTAGCATCTAGTTCGATCTTTTGAAAGTCGGTTTCGGTATAATTTTCAATTGGTTTTGGAACGAACTTTTTAGCATCTTCAGCGCTTGGCACTGAAGGAACATGGGGACCATAAATGACAGACCTCCAACAACCTGTGCTTTGTTGAGCGAGGATGTGACCCATCCTCCTCTGCCAGATGTTGTACTCATTTGTCTTTAGCATAGGTGGTTTAAATAGTGAGCCGATGTTGTTTTTATCATCTTGAGATTGTGACGTCCTTCTTTTTTTTTAAAGACACTGAGAAATCAACTTTAATGGTGATTAATCCTTGCTCTGTTTTTCAACGGACGAACAAACGATCAGTATCAACTGTTATGAGCTGAACTATTTACGTCAAAATGATTGTTAAATCAAATTTGACTGTCCAAGCTCTGATACCAATTGTTGGATCTGAGTTTCTTTTTTATTGTATTTTTCGTTTGAAATTAAGATGGAAATGAAAGAGTTGTGCAGCGGAATTAAGATGAAAACAAACTTTGCATACAATCAAACAGGAGTAATACTTTTAATCAAACATCTTTACACAATGAACCGAATGATTGAATTTGTTTCAACAACGATTACAATGATTGATGTAAGAATGCAAACTCCCCCTCAGCCAGAGCTCAGCAGTTTGTTCGTGCAAAGAAGACGATGTGGTGAAAGAGCTAATAGAACAGTACCAAGTACTGAACTATTTATAGGCACTTGCAAACCACTGAGCATCTTTAGCTGACGTCACCATGAAAGTGACATCTAACCTCCTAACAAACTCTAACCTCTGATCTATAAACACTGATGTACTAACTACTGCTATTACATTGTATTACATAAAAGATACTTAAACATCTGCTGCATCCTTCCACTGCTGTGACCCCAGCAGTGCTTGTCCGGATCAGCAGTACTTGACTCAAGGCAGTAGATTGAGTCAGCAGAGCTTTGGTCTTCCATCAGTCTTTGACATTGGTCAGTAGATGCAAAGCAGCAGTTGTAGGTCAGCACTTAGTAAGATCAGCAGATAGGAGGTCAGTTGATACAAGATCACTTTCAAGGGGAGAGATTTGCATGAACTAATCTGTAATCGTCTGCTTATTCTTGATCCACTGCTCTGATCCAGTTTTGGCTTTAATTATCTGTTCCTCTGATAGGGTTCAATCCCAACAAGAAAAGAGTAAGTCGCAATGCTCGACGCTTTTGACCAATATGTGTGTTATGTGGTTGTTGCCTAAACTCTTAATTATTTTGTGATATTAATAATTGGCAAATGTTTAAAATTCAGATGGATGACGAAGTAAACCAGGAAAACCAGAATAATGATAACCAGAGTAACAATAACCCAGATAACGGAAACCCAAACAACAACAATAATGGAAACCAAGTGGACAACAGTGCCATCCAACACGTAGTGGCATAAGGAATAATAGATGCGATGCCATATATTATTCAAATGGTTAGGGAAGTAGAAAATAGAAGTAAACATGATAGCAAGCGAACCTGAACACAGCGTGAACATTGGACCCGTACTTCAAATGCCCATTCCTAAAAGAAGAAGAACCGTGTCTTACGGTTGTTCTTACAAAGAATTCTGGTCTTGTAAACCGATGGAATTCTCGGGCAATGAAGGGGCCGTTGCATCTCTACATTGGATAGAAAAGACTGAGGCAGTCTTAAGAATAAGTAAGTGCGCGGAAGAGGATAAGATAATGTTTGTCTCTAATCTGTTTAAGAATTCATCACTAGAATGGTGGAACACTATCCTCCAGTCTAGGGGAAGTGATAGAACTTACAATATGGAATGGGAGGAATTTAAAAACATGGTAGAAAGGAAATTCTACCCTCCTAATGAAAAAGAACAGATAGCAAACAAGTTCCTAAACCTTAGAATGACTGGTGTGGATAGTAAGGGGTACACTAAGTTATTCTTTGAATATGCTAGAATAGTGCCAACCCTTGCATCACCTGAACCAGTATTAGTCTCCCGTTACATCTGGGGATTAATCGGGGAGATAAGGCATGTCGTCAAGGTAGCTAGACCTCAAACCATAGAAGAAGCTGTAGAACTAGCCAACACCTTGACAGATGAATTGGTCCGTACACGAGAAGAGGATCAAAGGAGGAACCTAACACAGAAGCTTACCCAAGAATTCCGTTTTGGAAATTCTAACCGTGAGAAAAATGTAGGCTCCACCTCTGCACCCTACTGTAAGTATTGCAAAAGGAAGCATTCAGAAAAATGCTCCATATACTGTAACTTCTGCAAAATATCGGGACAAAAGTAGGAAAATTACAGGAAAAAGAGTAGCAATAGGATGTGCTACAACTACGGAGAACAAGGCCACATCAAGCCAAACTGTCCGAATTAGCTCCAGTCACAAACACCAAGAATACTAAAAATGCTAGAGCATTTGTTCTGACTGCAGAAGAAGCAAAGATGATCCCGGATGTGATCACTGGTACGTTTTTAGTTAATGATGTTTTTGCTAAAGTATTATTTGACTCTGGTGCAAACCAAAGTTTTATTAATACTTCATTTTGCAAACTTCTTAATCAATCATTAACTAAAGTTCCACAAGAATGTCTAGTAGAGACAGTAAATGGGGAAACCATTAAGATTTCTGAGATCTTGCAGGGAGCAAGAATAGAAATTCTAAATCAGAAATTTATTGCAAACCTTTACCCCATGAATCTTGCAGGATTTGATGTCGTGTTAGGAATGGATTGGTTAATAGCCAATAAAGCCAGTATTTTGTGTGATCAAAAGTTAATACAAGTAAATTCACCAAAGGGTGAAAAGATCGCAATTAAAGGAAATAAAACCTCTAGATCCACTAAATTCATCTTTGTGATACAAACAGCAAGTTATATAAGAAAAGGGTCATTAGTGTATTTGATTTCTATAATCACTAACACTAAAGGGAAAGAATTGAAGGATATTCCAGTAGTTTCCTAGTTTGCAGATGTATTTCCAGAAGAATTACCAGGACAACCTCCAGATAGAGAAGTTGAATTCAGAATTCACCTACTACCAGGAACAGCACCGATTGCCAAAGCACCTTACCATTTGGCACCCGCAGAAATGCAGGAACTGAAGAAACAATTAGACGAATTGTTAGAGAAAGGATTCATACAGCCAAGTTCATCACCCTAGGGAGCACCAATTTTGTTCGTCAAAAAGAAAGACGGGTCAATGCGTATGTGCATTGACTACCGTGAATTGAATAAAGTCATGATTAAGAATCGGTATCCATTACCAAGAATCGATGATGTGTTCGATCAGTTACAAGGAGCCCGATTTTTCTCTAAAATCGATTTAAGATCAGGATATCATCAATTAAAGGTACAGGAAGAAGACATTCCTAAGACCGCTTTCAGAACAAGGTATGGCCATTATGAATTTACTGTCATGCCATTTGGTTTAACCAATGCCCCAGCTGCATTCATGAACATGATGAACTGAATATGTAAGCCATATTTGGATAAATTCATAATTGTCTTTATAGATGATATTCTCATTTACTCTAAGAGTAAGGAGGAATATGCAAAGCATCTGCACGCACTTCTAAGTTTATTAAGAAAGGAAAAGCTTTATGCTAAGTTTTCAAAGTGCGAATTCTAGTTAGAACAGGTACAGTTTCTTGGACACTTAGTTAATCATGAAGGAATTCATGTGGATCCTACTAAGACCGAGGCGATAACCAAATGGAACCCGTGAATCACCAACCGAGGTTAGAAGTTTATTAGGATTAGCCGGTTATTATAGAAGATTTATTCGAGATTTTTCTAGAATAGGCATTCCCTTAACTAAACTAACTTGTAAATCTGTTAAGTTTGAATGGGAAACAAAACAAGAAGAAGCCTTTCGAATTCTTAAGCAAAGATTAACCCATGCACCCATACTAGCGTTACCAGAAGGAACTGAAGATTTTGTAATCTATTGTGACGCTTCTAAATTAGGTTATGGATGTATGTTGATGCAACGTCAAAAGGTTATAGCTTATGCATCTAGACAACTTAAGAATCATGAAGAGAATTATTCAACCCATGATCTAGAATTAGGAGCCATAATTTTCGCCCTTAAGATTTGGAGACATTACCTATACGGTAGTAAGTTTACTGTTTTCACCGATCATAAGAGTTAAAAGGTATGTCTTCGGGCAAAAGGAATTGAATATGAGACAAAGACGCTGGATGGAAATGCTTAGTGATTATGATTGTGATATCCAGTATCATGAAGGAAAAGCAAATGTAGTTGCTGATGCTTTAAGCCGAAAGTATCATGAATAGTCAAAAAGAGCACGTTCTCTTAAATAAAATCTACAAGTAGATTTAAATGATCAAATTAGAAAGGCACAAGAATCAGTAATCAAGGATGATACTGAGAAGTTGAAAGGAATGATTAAGGAATTAGAACAAGGAACAGATGGAATTTGGAAATTCCATAAGAAGAGAATGTGGATACCTAAATTAGAAAACTTACGTTACCGTATATTAGAAGAAGCCCATAAGTCTAAGTATACGATGCATCCTAGAAATGATAAGATGTATCAAGATTTAAGAAAGAATTTTTGGTGGATAGGAATGAAAAAAGATATAGCAGCTTATGTTTCTAAGTGTTTAACATGCTCAGAAGTTAAAGCTGAACATTAGAAACCTTCAGGCTTACTACAACAGTTAGAAATGCCTGTTTGGAAATGGGAATTGATAACAATAGATTTTGTTACTAAATTACCCAAGACCAGGAAAGGTAATGATACAATCTGGGTGATTGTAGACATACTAACTAAGTCAGCTCATTTCCTACCAATGAAGGAAACTTTCAGTATGGAACAATTAGCTAAATTATATGTAAATGAAATAGTTTCATTACATGGGATTCCTTTATCAATTGTTTCTGACAGAGATAGTCGTTTTACCTCTCATTTTTTGACAAGTTTCCAAAAAGCAATGGGAACCAAGTTGAATCTAAGCACCGCTTATCATCCTCAAACGGACGGACAAAGTGAAAGGACAATTCAGACAATGGAGGACATGCTTAGAGCTTGTGTAATCGATTTCGGAGGTAATTGGGATGATCATTTAGCATTCATAGAATTTTCTAATAATAATAGTTATCACACAAGTATCAATGCTGCACCATTCGAAGCACTTTATGGACGAAAGTGCCGAACTCCAGTCTGTTGGGCAGAAATTGGAGAAAAGCAACTATCTGGACCTGAGATAGTACAAGAAACAATAGACAAAATCATTCAAGTCAAGGAACGACTGAAAGCAGCATGTGATCGACAAAAGAGTTATGTTGATAACAGACGAAAGCCGTTGGAATTTCAAGTAGGAGATAAAGTGTTATTAAAAGTCTCTCATTGGAAAGGAGTGGCAAGATTCATAAAAAGGGGAAAGCTAAGCCCCATGTATATTAGACCTTTTGAGATTATTAGAAGAATAGAACCTGTAGCCTATCAGCTACAACTGCCAAAGGAAATGGCAGGAATACATGATGTATTTCATGTATCTAATCTCAAAAATTGTTTAGCTGATGAATCACTTGTAGTATCTCTTAAGGATATAGAGGTAAATGAGCAGTTAAAATTCGTAGAGAGGCCTCTACAAATTGAAGAGAGGAAAGTCAAGAACCTCAAGCATAAGAGATTAGTTCTGGTTAAAGAGAAGTAGGACTCCAAAAGAGGACCAAAATACACATGGGAGCTTGAATCAGAAATGCAAAGGAAATATCCACACTTCTTCCAGTAGATCTCGAGGACAAGTTCTAAAACAAGGTGGGTAGGACATAACAACCCTCCTGAGTTTTTCTGACACCCTAATATATTTTAAAAAATTCCCATATGTCCTAAAATACACCCCGTACCCGAAAACGGAACCCGAATACCTTTATTTTTATAAAAATTAAATAAAAACAAGAAAATTGAGGCAGTCGCAGGGCGCGTAGCCCTTGGCTACACTTTACGCGGGGCGCGACAGCCAGACATCAAGACGCAGCCTGGTGCTGCCACGTGGAAACACGTGTTGGACCTACACTCGTGACCCCGATCAGCTAGGGCCTACGAACCCCTACTACGCGGGCCGCGTAAGCCCCCTTCACACCTTACACGGGCCGTGAGAAACTCGAAATGTGGCCCTGTAAATTGGGAGCTCGGGCTTCAGTCTCAAATCGCTCAGTCTCTTTCTCTCTCAACGAAATTCTGAATAGTAGGCATAATTTTCAAGTATAATACCCCCCTAATTAACAAAGTTCTGCTCCGTTGTAAGTATTATAACCCCGGTTACATATTAGATACACTGCCCGATTGATCCAGGGTTCCGTAACGGCTGTCGTGGTTCTGCCCGACGTAGTCGTTGGAATGCCGTCTCGGGGAGGGTATCGCTAATATAAATAATGGGTTATTATGCTAACATATGTACATTTGTGTAATTAATAGATTAACACCAGGAAACCCTTAAAAGAAGTCTAAGACAGCAATGTGAGTTTATCCTCTTTTTGCAAACCTTTTTGTAATCTGTTTTTACAAAACCTTAAATGTTTTACAATGTGATTAAGCAGTGATTGAGTCTTTGTAGTTCTTCAATTACTGCCGGTATGTTGGGGTTTTGTATACAAAATGTGGAACACGTTACCATTGGACAACGAGTTAGCCAATGTGTAATATGACCCACCAGTCAGGATTGACAGTACTGAATGAGTAATTGTGTAGTTGTAAACATTGTAATCGCTCTCAATACTGTGTTAATTGATAAAACTCTACTTGATTAAACTGGGATTCACTCACCAGTATTTCCCACTGACAAATGTTTTTAAAACGCGTTTCAGGTAACAAAATGTAAAAGCCAATTAGAAGAAAGCCAGCTGGAGAGCACTAACGGCTTGGAAAAATGTGGCTATAAAAGTTACCTAAAAGACAATGTTTTAAATTCAATAAAATAGGGTTTATCCCTATAAACATATTGTAATAAGAAACTTGGGTTTTTACCCATGTTATTATTAATATAAAATATGGTGGTTTTACTCTGATAAACATTTCCTAACTATGGTCCTGATGAAATTTCCGCTGCCAAAATGATAACAATTGATACCACCAAAACTGGTCTCACGGCCACCCGTTCCCGGGACAGATAGGGGGCGGGGGTTGCGACATCTGAGTTCCCCTTTTTCTTCTTGTCGGAGCGATGAGAACTCTCATCCTCCTGCTTTCGCTTCCCTTCATCAGAAAGTTTGGTAGACTTGTTTCTGATAGCGTCAAGTGTGAGAGATAGAGACAGATCTGCCACTGACCTGAATGTGGTAGGTCGGGATGCTTTCACGTTTCCCTTTATCTCTGGAGCTAAGCCTCCAATAAAACGAGCTATGCGCTTTGATTCCGGTGTGACCAGATAAGGAACCAATCGAGACATGGTGTTGAAGCTCGTAAGATATGCCTGACAATCTAAGTTCTTCATGACCAAGGTCAAGAAGTCAGTCTCAATTTTCTCAACTTCATGTTGAGGACATAAATTTTCTTTGATTAGAGCAACAAACTGATCCCAAGTCAAGTTATACAACGGGATCTTCCCTGTAACTTGGATTAGAGACCTCCACCAAGCTAAAGCTTCTCCTTTAAAAGATTGTGAAACAAACTTCACAATGTCCTGTTCAGCACAACCACTAATATCAACCACTGTATCCATCTCATCGAGCCAAGTCATACAATCAATGGCTCCTTTCTCCCCTGTGAAGTCTCTGGGCTTGCAGGAGACAAAATATTTATAAGAACAGGTCTTAACACTTGGCTCTTGATTAAGCACAATCTTCCTAGACGGGACACTCCTTTGGTTCGACGAATGATGAGAATCGTCCTTATGAGATACATGTTGTCACACCCTGGCTTTGCGGAAGCGTGGTAAATTTTGGTGTGACTTCTTAATACCATAGCTTAACCATAACAAGCTATATGAATTTAAAAACCATGCAAGTCATCCATTAAGTTTGAAAATAACATACAATACCATTGTTTGACGAGAACATACCCCAATAACAATAACTTTGTTCAAAAGACATAACAACTTATAACATAATCATAAACGTGATTTAGGGACTGTGTCTTGTCCAGGTAAGAGACACATCCCCTAAACCCTGATGACTTCATGACAATATGCAGCGGAAAACGTTCCATACCGTGCCAGATCCGTTTAATTTCCTGAAATACATGTGAGTTGAAAAATCAACAATAATGTTGAGCGAGTTCATGCGTAAGTGAGTATGTAAAACACTTGTGAGTATAAAAATAGTTGTGGTATGTAGCAGTGTAAGAGGACTTGTGATCACCAATGGTTTGCAAGGCCACTGACATATGTGAAGTGCAAATAGGGAGACTCAAACCTAGCAGATTTCGCCACGGCAAAGTATGTGGACAAAGTCACCCCACGGTCCGTTTCTAGTTTGGCCGGGGGCTGGGCTCGCTACACCCAGATAGATCTACCGCTCCTGTCCCTCGGTCCCTCCATGAGGACTAATGGCCCCATGTTGTTCCTATCCACTCACATGATCGTATAACACCTCCTTACGTTAAACATACCGTTGTAAAGTACTCGTAAATCATAGTAACATGTATTTCACCCCCGCGGTTAAGTAAACTGAAAACAGTTAGAGAAAAGGGGGACATGAACTCACAGTGAATGCGCGTCTCTACCAAGTGTCTCCAATACAGTAAGCTGTGCGACGACCTACAAGTGCTAATTCTATTAGACGGACGGCCGTGCCTTAGCTTTTATGTTTATGTCTTTGGGAAATAGTTAGACAACTATTTCGTGTTTATGTTACGTATACACTTGGTAGTTATACTTCTTCCCAAGGATGGGGGATACGATACATGTGCGTAAGTTACGTTTTATCAATCGTGTGGTAATGTAATTACCGGTGTAACTTATATGTTTGTAGTGAAAGCGTTTGCAAAGTTTTGGAATCATTAACGCTTGTAAATATTATTTTCACTCTAAAATAATATTTATGTATTTTCACAAAATAATCATAAACAGTGTTGTGACAAATATACTTATCACGTTAATCTTTGTGGAAATTCCACCTCCGAATATTTAGTAAAATATAGTGCTGGCGAAATTTATGTTTCGAAAGTATGTCCAAAAATAGTTCTAACACTTGTTGTGTAAATAAGCCTAAGTGTTAGGTTTTTAGAAAATTTCGCCAGAGTTTCCTCTGTAACTGGAGGTGGCCACGCTTTCAAGCGTATCATTTTCTTTTAACAAATCAATTCAACAATCTTCTTTATTCAATCAAACAATTTCCAACACAACAAACTAGTCGTCAAGTATGTAAATTTGCATAATCGCATGAACTTGTAGTTTTTCCGATTCTATAGTGTAAATCCCCTTATTTCTTGTAGATCTTTATATAAGGTAACTTTAATCTTGTAAAAACCTTGTGACTAGCGAAATCCGTCTTTACAACTTCTAGTCATTTTTCCCAAAAATAGTTATTTGTCGGATCCTTTCATTTCACAAGTGTCTACGCACTTGTGGTTCATAAAATCATATTTATTAGTGTAAGATCCATCTTTAGAAAAACATGATTTCTTTAGAGTGTGGTCTTTCAAAATTACCACTTGCAGATACGTAGATCCGCTAGTTTTAAACACCATTTTACCGGTTAAATCACTTTTACACAAGTAAAATATTTTCACACAAGTTCATGTATCTTGTGTGGTAGAGTTTCACCTTTAACCCTTGTATCTAGTCAAAAACGAGCTTATGTGAAGATACATGATCTTACAAAGTCGGGTTAAACGATGTTCCGAGCTACCACATCATAGATCGGGTCTCAATAAACACAAATCTCAAATACTACAACTTTTACACAAGTTATATGTTATTATCCACCATTTTTGTGATTTTACTAGACTTTAATGCATCAAAACTTATGTTTTCGATATTTAACCGACAATATTCCTTTTAACCACTTTAAATACATTCAAGAACAAGTTTTAAATGATATACCTCTAGCTCAAGGCTAGGGAAGAATCTTGGCGAAAAGTGGGTGGATAAAAGCTAACGGTAGAGGTCCTTCGTGTTCCGCTTGCTCCGAGGCTCCTAATACGTGACTTGTGAAGCTTGAATGGTGATGGAATGTTGAAAGCAAGAACCGAAAGTATGGTGGTGGGTGGTGGGGTGTTCGGCCGAGAATGGGAGAGAGCAAGAGAGAGTAATTTGTTGTGGTGAGTTTAGTGATAATGCTCTAGTGTTTAGTGTTGGTATTTATAGATAAATTCTTGTGTTATTACCCAATGAATAAAGTGTCCCCAAGATGCTTAACATGTGAGATTAACCAAATCACAAGTACAAGGGTGGTGCCCCCTAGGTAACCGATTCGGTTTGGGGGGGGGGGGGGGTCCTTGGTTCGATTTTAAGTAGGTGGTTAGGATAATTAGTTTAGTTAAGTAAGTTAACCAAGTATTTAACTTAGTTAGTTGTATGTTACACGTTATGGCGGGTGTTAGGGTAATCAGGGACCCTAACTGGCTCAGAAAAATAAAAATAGTGAAAATACTAATATTTTCATGTCCCGGGTAAAGTCCGGTTGTTCGGTTGGATAGTAATCCGTTAAAGCGTTACAAAAGCTTTAAAGTGTCGTTATTGTTATTTTTAGTGACACAACTTGTTTTCCCGACACTTTAGAAAGTGTCTAGTGTTATTTTCTCATTTTCTGGCACTTTACTAGTCAGCCAGAAGCTGGATTAATTATTAAAGTGCTGTGTTTGGTACTTAAAGTACGTTTTTGGCACATCCGAAACAGTGCATCTTATCCCTAGAGACGCGGTAACATAACCCTTATATCCCTACACTCACTACCAGTGTAGCCAAAACATATGAGGCTCTTAACAGGCCTTAGAGGCAGTGTCTGCCTGATGCTGGTCATATCAGCATGTTTGCCGTGTATCCGTTTAGTGCTACTGTGCTTTTTGTGCATCATGTGTGTCACTAGGGTTCAGTATGTAATTAATGTAGTGACAGTAAATAAGGTATGATGCAAGTAAGTGCATGTATCAGTATGCAGGTAGCAGTTTATCAGCTAGTTCAAACAAGCACAGTAATCAAGTAGTAATTAATCATTAATTAAGTTGTACGGATACCTGGTTTAGTGCGGGTTGTCACATTCTCCCCCCGTTAAATAAATTTCGTCTCGAAATTTAAGTTCTGCTTGTAGATGCAGAGTTCTTAGGAAATAGGTGGGGGTATTTCTCTTTCATCCGGTCCTCACGTTCCCAGGTAAATTCAGGACCATGTCTGGCATTCCAACGTACTTTGACGAGTTTGACACTGCTCCGGCGGGTCTTGTTAACTTTCCAATCCGTGACCTCAACAGGTTCTTCAACGAAGTGGAGCGTGTCGTCAATATGAATCTCGTCGATAGGAATGGCAACGTCAATTTGAGTTGGACTTTTCTTTAAATTGGATACATGAAATGTATCGTGAACACCATTTAGTTCAGCAGGTAGTTCCAACTTGTATGCTACTGTCCCAATTCTTTCCAGAATTCTGAAAGGACCAATGTAGCGCGGATTTAACTTCCCACGCTTTCCAAAGCGTGCCACCCCCTTCCAGGGTGAAACTTTCAATAACACCATTTCTCCAACTTGGAAGTCCACATGCTTCCGGTTTGGATCCGCGTAGGCCTTTTGTCTGTGGCGAGCTGCTTCGATGCGTTTAAGTATTTGTGCGATCTTGTCTGTCGTCTCTTGGACGATCTCGGGACCAGCAAGCTGCCTATCACCTGCGTCAGACCAACATAGTGGTGATCGGCACTTGCGTCCGTATAGGGCCTCAAATGGCGCGACACCAATACTGGTGTGGTAGCTGTTGTTGTATGAAAATTCGACCATAGGTAAGTGTTTATCCCAGCTACCGCCTAAATCCATAACACATGCCCTCAGCATGTCTTCCAAAGTTTGTATCGTTCGCTCGCTCTGGCCGTCAGTTTGCGGATGGAACGCAGTGCTCAGGTTTAATTGTGAGCCAAAAGATTCTTGGAAGGATTGCCATATCCTTGACACAAACCTTCCGTCTCTATCAGAGATGATCGAGAGTGGTACTCCATGACGTGCTACGATCTCTCTCATGTAAATTTCCGCAAGTTTACTAGTACTGTCTTTCTCCTTGATTGGCAGAAAGTGTGCGGATTTTGTTAGGCGGTCAACAATCACCCAAATCATATCATGGCCTCTTGGCGTTCTTGGCAGTTTTGTAACAAAATCCATTGAGATTTGTTCCCATTTCCACTTGGGAATCTCAGGTTGTTGCAGAAGTCCCGAAGGCTTCTGGTATTCCGCCTTGACCTTAGCGCACGTTAAACATTTGCTCACGTAGACAGCAATGTCGCCTTTCATCCTAGGCCACCAATAGTAATCTTTGAGATCCTGGTACATCTTATCCGATCCAGGGTGGATAGAGTACCGTGACTTGTGCGCTTCGTCGAAAATAACTTCCCTTAATCCACCAAACAGAGGAACCCAAATCCTTTTCTCAAAACATAACGTTCCTTCCTCGTTTGGTACCAAAAGCTTCTCCATTCCACGGAGATATTCTTCCTCAAGGTTTCCCTCCTTGAGAGCTTCCTTTTGTGCAGCACAAATGTGCAAGGAAAGATCGGTTCGTATAATCATTTCCAAAGCTCTAACCCTTATGGGCTTGATTCTCTCTTTACGACTTAGGGCATCGGCGACTACATTCGCCTTCCCTGGATGATATTTTATCTCGCAGTCGTAGTCGTTCAGCAACTCAACCCACCGTCTTTGCCTCATATTCAACTCCTTCTGGTTGAATATATGCTGAAGGCTTTTGTGATCTGTGAAGATTGTGCACTTCGTACCGTACAGGTAGTGTCTCCAGATCTTTAAAGCGAAAACCACTGCGCCAAGCTCTAAATCGTGTGTGGTATAATTCTTTTCGTGCACTTTCAGTTGGCGTGATGCGTAAGCAATGACCTTTTGGCGTTGCATCAACACACAACCCAATCCTTGACGCGATGCGTCGCAGTATACCACAAAGTCATCAGTGCCTTCTGGTAGAGCTAAGATTGGCGCGTTACAAAGCTTACCCTTCAATATCTGAAACGCTTCATCCTGTTCGATTCCCCAATCAAACGTCTTGTCCTTCTGTGTGAGGAGTGTCAATGGTTGAGCGATCTTTGAAAAATCCTCGATGAACCTCCGATAGTAGCCAGCCAAACCCAAGAATTGCCGAATCTCGGTTGGCGTTGTAGGCGTTTCCCAATTTTTGATTGCCTCGATCTTTGCGGGATCAACATGAATTCCATCCCCATTAACCACATGTCCAAGAAACTGGACTTCACGTAGCGAAAACTCGCACTTGGAGAATTTGGCGTACAGCTGTTCCTTCTTTAGCAGCTCCAGTATGGTTCTAAGATGTTGCTCGTGTTCAGCCTTTGTCTTTGAGTAAATCAGGATGTCGTCGATGAATACAATCACGAACTTATCTAAGTATGGCTTGCAAACCCTATTCATTAGGTCCATGAATACCGCAGGCGCGTTTGTCAAACCAAATGGCATAACGAGGAACTCGTAGTGTCCATAACGAGTTCAGAAGGCTGTTTTCGGGATACTTTCCTCCTGTATCCTTAGTTGATGGTATCCAGATCGAAGATCTATCTTAGAATAACAGCTTGAACCTTGAAGTTGATCGAACAGATCGTCGATTCTTGGCAGAGGATACCTGTTCTTGATCGTCAGCTTGTTCAATTCTCTGTAGTCAATACACATGCGGAAACTTCCGTCCTTCTTCTTGACAAACAAGACCGGAGCTCCCCAAGGCGAGAAGCTTGGTCGGATAAAACCCTTGTCTAACAACTCTTGAAGTTGCGTCGACAATTCCTGCATCTCAGACGGCGCAAGTCTGTAAGGTGCCTTAGCTACAGGCGCTGCGCCTGGAACTAAGTCAATGTGAAACTCCACTTGCCTCTGAGGTGGCAGTCCGGGTAAGTCTTCTGGGAAGACTTCTGGATACTCCCTTACGACAGGGATGTCTTCGATCCTTGGCTCGGCAGCCTTCTTGTCTACGATGTGTGCCAGAAAAGCAACACATCCTTTCTGTAAACACTTCCTTGCTTTCAAGCAGCTGATAAATCTTAGCGGCGTGTCACGCTTCTCTCCGTGAACCACAATTGTCTCACCATCATCAGTTGGGATACGAACAACTTTCTCGTGACATACTATCTCAGCCTTATTTCCGGATAACCAATCCATTCCTACCACCACGTCGAAGCTTCCCAATTGGACTGGTAGTAGATCCAGAGTAAACTCGCGTTCTCCCAATTCTATCACACAACCTCTGATTACTTCATCGGCTCCAACTAACTTTCCATTAGCTAATTCGATTGAGTAGGGAATGTCTAACTTATTAGCAGCTAACCCAAGCATATTCTTAAATTCTAATGATACGAAGCTATAATCGGCACCAGTATCAAATAAAACGGATGCATAGCGTTGATTGATAGGGAACGTACCCGTAACAACATTTGGATCTTGGCGTGCTTCTCTAGCTTCGAGCTGGAACACTCTACCACGGGCTTGATTCAGTGTTGGGCAGTTCTTCTTAAAATGCCCGATTTCCCCGCAGTTATAACATCCGAGTCTCTGCCCGTTTCCATCCCCATTTCCAGCTGGGGTGTTGTTCTGGTTGGCATTGCCAGCCTGATTTGCATTGTAGCCTCGGTTTCTGTTTCCTCCAAAATTTCCTTGTAGGCGGTTTCCATTTCCACCACGGTTATCATTCCTACTTCCATATCCTCCCTGGCCTCCGCGGCCTGCACTAGCCCAACATGATTCCTTTGAGTGGCCCGGTTTTCCACAAGATTCACAAACTCTCATGTTACAAGGGCCAGTATGGTGGCGTTGGCAGTTGTTGCATCTGGGCTGGGTGCCCTGGTACCCTTTTCCTCTCTTGGTATTGCCAGCTGATTTTCCTTTCTTTACTGCCATACTGACACCTTGTTTGAAGTTTGAAAACTTCCTTTTGTTATCTCCTGAGGACTCAACGTGAGTCTCTGTCTTCTTTGCCTTGACTTCATCAAACTTGTTTAAACGAATCGCCTCCTCGGTGAGAGCCACGCTCAAATCGATGGCTTCAGTGATAGTCGCTGGTTTGGAGGAGGTTACCATGCTTATTATTTGGGGAGCCAAACCCCAAATGAAGCGCTCGATTCGCTTGTATTCTGGCGTAACCATGTAAGGAACCACTTGAGATAAGTCGTGAAACCTCTGGACGTATTCCGCAATCTTAGGTCCATCCATCTTTAAGTGCCAAAATTCAGTCTCCAACCTTTGAATTTCTGCGCGTGAACAGTACTTTTTGCGCATCAGTTCTTTCAATTCGGCCCAAGTCAGGGCGTAGGCGGCAGTTTCGCCTAGAGTTTGTACTTGTAGGTTCCACCAAGAGAGGGCTCCGTCTAGAAACAGCCCTGAAATGTATGTGACTTGCTGATCCTCTGCACACTTGCTCATGCGTAAGACAGAATCGGTTTTCTCAGCCCAGCGGGTAAAGGCAACTGCACCTCCTGTGCCATCGAAGTTAACTGGTTTGCAGTCTAAGAACTGCTTGTAGGTGCATCTTGCACGTATGTTAAAACATGTGTTTGGCATTAGCATCACCGCTAAAATCTCCAACTAGTTCATTGTAGGTTCGAATGGCATGGTATTACCGTGAGGTGGATTGTTATTGCCTTGGTTAACACTTCCGCTTGCTCCTGGCTGAGATGTTGCGTACTGTGCTATGGCAGCAGCAATAATCTGCTGGAGTTCTGCCTCGTTTGTTGGCATGTTTGGTTCGCGTCTTGGCGGCATCTTCTAAAAGATGGTTTAAGTTGGTTAGGCCATAGTAAGGCTTCGTTGTTATAGTACGTAAATCAGTTCGTAATATAGTGTACGTATATAACGGTAGTAATAGTATAATCACATAACATCTCATGTTATCACACATCACAATTATCAATCACACAACATTCCATGTCATAAAACATAAACAAGTAATCGAGCGAATCCAAATATGGTGAGAAAACTGCGATTGCCATATAAATGAGACCACATCGTAAGTGTATACATATAATTATCAATCACTAGGGGCTACATAACCCCTGTCAAAAGCTACATCAGTATCAATACAACATCAAGTACATAACAAAAGTCAAGTCATAACGTAGTCTCCCCAAAAAGCTGTGCAGTCAAAAAAGCAATCGCCGCCTTCTCACTTCGCCTACCCAAGTGGCACCGATGAGCTCTAAGCAGATGGTGGTGGAGGAGGGGGAAAACGGGTATAAAACAAACGGCGCAACTGTAACCAGTCCGCCTCCATCGCCTGCTGTGTACGAATAATGGAAGCAATCTACTGCTCCAAAGTAGTAAAACGAGCAGCATAGTCAGGGGGTAATGGTCGTGATGGCTGCAATGGAGAGGGTACCCGGCCATGGCACTGACATGGCTGTAGATGGGCTCTCTCCAACTCCTGTAGTCGCTGCTCATGCGACTCATGCTGGTATACAAACGACATCAATACATCCTCAATGGTATGTCCCACGTGGAACCTGTGGTATGGATCAGTGGGTGGCATGGGGGAAAACGGTGACCACAGCAGTGGCTCACGTGTGGGGTCAAAGGGTGCCACACCAAAAGGAGCTGTAGTAGGTGGAACAAAAGGAATCTGAGGCATGAAAGGCATGGGCATCGGTACATGCCCATCAGGGTGAGCTGAAGAGCCCTCTCCAGGTCCTGCTGGAGGTATAAACATAGGTACCTGAAATGAAAAGTCAACGTGTCGAGTGTCTGGGATCTGTGGGTGTATCGGTGGAACGTCCTCATCAGCCGGTATCCACCCGTGCTGTGCGGACTCATCCGGTGGATCCATATGTGCCGCGAACAGTGCATGTCCGGGCTCTAGGGGAACGGGATCAAATAAGGGAGCAACAACAGGGTGAACGGGTGCCAAGTGCTCGAAAGGGGGGTCAACTGGTACAGCAACAATGGGTAAAGGACCAATGGGATCAACAGGAACATCTATGTGGTGATCATCAGCAATGGGCTCAAAAGGTACATCAGCATGCGCAGGGTCATGCTCTGGTAAAGGATCAAGAGCGGCTGCCTGCTCAGGAGCAACGGCAGGCTCAAAGTCATCAAACGCCATCTCAAACTCAAAATCTGGGTCAATCGGATCAAAAGGGTCAATAGGATCTGCTGGATCCTCCATCAACTCGTCCATCGGGACAAACTCTAAATCACGGTCAGGATCAAATCCTGGTGGAAACATAGGATCTGAATCCCCCTCGTCGTCATGGTCAAAAACAAGTCCAGGTATGGAAGCAACACAAAAAGCCTGGTCAGAATCGGACCCATGGGAAAAGTGCTGCGCACTATGAGCATGTGTGGGTACAGAAGCCACAGACTCAAAGGAGTCCGCGACTGGGGAATGAGCAGGTGACTCCGCAGCCGGAGCATCTGCGATCAGTAAAGGGGCAACAGCAGGTAGGGCCTCGCCCTGAGCATCCTCCATAGGCTCCTCCTCAAACATATCGACGTCGTCCTCCTCGTCGTCGATGGGTAAAACAGGGTATGATGCAAGGGGTACTGGAGCAGGGATCACAACGAGTGGTAGATCCCCGGCTGGAAGATCAACTGGGAGCTCATCAACGCCGTCGGGTAAGGCGAATGGCTGAAAGTCATCATCATCCGTGCTGGTGAAGTCTGACGTATAAACCTCGTGCTCCGATGACTCAATGTCGTCTGAAACGATAGGCCTAGGGCCTGTGGTGCCTGAACCACCAGTGTCTGCAGAATCCATGTGTCTGTAACATATACACAAACATGCACAAATAGTCAATCATAAATCAAGTAATCACATAAGTCATCAAGTAAGGCATCACATAATCCTCCTAGTCTTACTAGCCAATACCATCCAGTCTACCAGACTGCTCTATCTTTCACTTAAACCAAACCTCGATCCTCCAGATCGATCCTTAGCCCTCCAGGCTGAACCTTTTCTTCCTAGCCTTGCTAGCCCACTATCTTGGTCACCTAGACCAAGCCTCGATCCTCCAGATCGATCCTATAATAAACCAACGTGCTCAACTACCGTAATCACCTCGATCCTCCAGACCGATCCTCAGCCCTCCAAGCTGAGCCTATAATTAATAAAATGTGCTCAACATTTGTTTGTAAAAGTTTTGGATCTGGACTTAAGTGGTATGCAGAAAAATGTTTTCGTGAGAGCCCTAGTGATCATAGTCTAGACTCGAGAAAGAATCCTAGTTCGCTATGATCAGTGCTCTGATACCAAGCTGTCACACCCTGGCTTTGCGGAAGCGTGGTAAATTTTGGTGTGACTTCTTAATACCATAGCTTAACCATAACAAGCTATACGAATTTAAAAACCATGCAAGTCATCCATTAAGTTTGAAAATAACATACAATACCATTGTTTGACGAGAACATACCCCAATAACAATAACTTTGTTCAAAAGACATAACAACTTATAACATAATCATAAACGTGATTTAGGGACTGTGTCTTGTCCAGGTAAGAGACACATCCCCTAAACCCTGATGACTTCATGACAATATGCAGCGGAAAACGTTCCATACCGTGCCAGATCCGTTTAATTTCCTGAAATACATGTGAGTTGAAAAATCAACAATAATGTTGAGCGAGTTCATGCGTAAGTGAGTATGTAAAACACTTGTGAGTATAAAAATAGTTGTGGTATGTAGCAGTGTAAGAGGACTTGTGATCACCAATGGTTTGCAAGGCCACTGACATATGTGAAGTGCAAATAGGGAGACTCAAACCTAGCAGATTTCGCCACGGCAAAGTATGTGGACAAAGTCACCCCACGGTCCGTTTCTAGTTTGGCCGGGGGCTGGGCTCGCTACACCCAGATAGATCTACCGCTCCTGTCCCTCGGTCCCTCCATGAGGTCTAATGGCCCCATGTTGTTCCTATCCACTCACATGATCGTATAACACCTCCTTACGTTAAACATACCGTTGTAAAGTACTCGTAAATCATAGTAACATGTATTTCACCCCCGCGGTTAAGTAAACTGAAAACAGTTAGAGAAAAGGGGGACATGAACTCACAGTGAATGCGCGTCTCTACCAAGTGTCTCCAATACAGTAAGCTGTGCGACGACCTACAAGTGCTAATTCTATTAGACGGATGGCCGTGCCTTAGCTTTTATGTTTATGTCTTTGGGAAATAGTTAGACAACTATTTCGTGTTTATGTTCCGTATACACTTGGTAGTTATACTTCTTCCCAAGGATGGGGGATACGATACATGTGCGTAAGTTACGTTTTATCAATCGTGTGGTAATGTAATTACCGGTGTAACTTATATGTTTGTAGTGAAAGCGTTTGCAAAGTTTTGGAATCATTAACGCTTGTAAATATTATTTTCACTCTAAAATAATATTTATGTATTTTCACAAAATAATCATAAACAGTGTTGTGACAAATATACTTATCACGTTAATCTTTGTGGAAATTCCACCTCCGAATATTTAGTAAAATATAGTGCTGGCGAAATTTATGTTTCGAAAGTATGTCCAAAAATAGTTCTAACACTTGTTGTGTAAATAAGCCTAAGTGTTAGGTTTTTAGAAAATTTCGCCAGAGTTTCCTCTGTAACTGGAGGTGGCCACGCTTTCAAGCGTATCATTTTCTTTTAACAAATCAATTCAACAATCTTCTTTATTCAATCAAACAATTTCCAACACAACAAACTAGTCGTCAAGTATGTAAATTTGCATAATCGCATGAACTTGTAGTTTTTCCGATTCTATAGTGTAAATCCCCTTATTTCTTGTAGATCTTTATATAAGGTAACTTTAATCTTGTAAAAACCTTGTGACTAGCGAAATCCGTCTTTACAACTTCTAGTCATTTTTCCCAAAAATAGTTATTTGTCGGATCCTTTCATTTCACAAGTGTCTACGCACTTGTGGTTCATAAAATCATATTTATTAGTGTAAGATCCATCTTTAGAAAAACATGATTTCTTTAGAGTGTGGTCTTTCAAAAATACCACTTGCAGATACGTAGATCCGCTAGTTTTAAACACCATTTTACCGGTTAAATCACTTTTACACAAGTAAAATATTTTCACACAAGTTCATGTATCTTGTGTGGTAGAGTTTCACCTTTAACCCTTGTATCTAGTCAAAAACGAGCTTATGTGAAGATACATGATCTTACAAAGTCGGGTTAAACGATGTTCCGAGCTACCACATCATAGATCGGGTCTCAATAAACACAAATCTCAAATACTACAACTTTTACACAAGTTATATGTTATTATCCACCATTTTTGTGATTTTACTAGACTTTAATGCATCAAAACTTATGTTTTCGATATTTAACCGACAATATTCCTTTTAACCACTTTAAATACATTCAAGAACAAGTTTTAAATGATATACCTCTAGCTCAAGGCTAGGGAAGAATCTTGGCGAAAAGTGGGTGGATAAAAGCTAACGGTAGAGGTCCTTCGTGTTCCGCTTGCTCCGAGGCTCCTAATACGTGACTTGTGAAGCTTGAATGGTGATGGAATGTTGAAAGCAAGAACCGAAAGTATGGTGGTGGGTGGTGGGGTGTTCGGCCGAGAATGGGAGAGAGCAAGAGAGAGTAATTTGTTGTGGTGAGTTTAGTGATAATGCTCTAGTGTTTAGTGTTGGTATTTATAGATAAATTCTTGTGTTATTACCCAATGAATAAAGTGTCCCCAAGATGCTTAACATGTGAGATTAACCAAATCACAAGTACAAGGGTGGTGCCCCCTAGGTAACCGATTCGGTTTGGGGGGGGGGGTCCTTGGTTCGATTTTAAGTAGGTGGTTAGGATAATTAGTTTAGTTAAGTAAGTTAACCAAGTATTTAACTTAGTTAGTTGCATGTTACACGTTATGGCGGGTGTTAGGGTAATCAGGGACCCTAACTGGCTCAGAAAAATAAAAATAGTGAAAATACTAATATTTTCATGTCCCGGGTAAAGTCCGGTTGTTCGGTTGGATAGTAATCCGTTAAAGCGTTACAAAAGCTTTAAAGTGTCGTTATTGTTATTTTTAGTGACACAACTTGTTTTCCCGACACTTTAGAAAGTGTCTAGTGTTATTTTCTCATTTTCTGGCACTTTACTAGTCAGCCAGAAGCTGGATTAATTATTAAAGTGTTGTGTTTGGTACTTAAAGTACGTTTTTGGCACATCCGAAACAGTGCATCTTATCCCTAGAGACGCGGTAACATAACCCTTATATCCCTACACTCACTACCAGTGTAGCCAAAACATATGAGGCTCTTAACAGGCCTTAGAGGCAGTGTCTGCCTGATGCTGGTCATATCAGCATGTTTGCCGTGTATCCGTTTAGTGCTACTGTGCTTTTTGTGCATCATGTGTGTCACTAGGGTTCAGTATGTAATTAATGTAGTGACAGTAAATAAGGTATGATGCAAGTAAGTGCATGTATCAGTATGCAGGTAGCAGTTTATCAGCTAGTTCAAACAAGCACAGTAATCAAGTAGTAATTAATCATTAATTAAGTTGTACGGATACCTGGTTTAGTGCGGGTTGTCACACATGTGTCTTGGAAGGTGGTTTTGTATGAGGTACAGACTGAGTCTGGTGCGAGTACTGCTTGATTCTTTAAATTTTCTGTCAAGGGCTCGAGTAACAGCATTATCTGTTAATGCTTGTAGGTCTGCACCAGCTACATTAACTCTGGTGGTATCGTTTCTCTCCCTGGGATGACTGTTAACGTCTTCTGATTCAGCCATGTAGCTTGATTGCTACATAAAAATGATGACAATATTTTATTAAGAAATCTTATTATGGAATTGTCATTTCGACAATTCATTAACCATGGTAAATACAAACCATATTGGTTATTTTGTTAGTCATATTTATTTAGGGTTTTTATTATAATTTATCCCTGGTTGTAAATCATTAAAGATATTAGAGTGGCACAAAAGGCCTAGTCACAAGGACAATTTTAAAATTTAATAGCCATGATCTTATAAGATCGAGGCATTAAGGTTTGAACATAGTTCATCACCTTTTCTTGACAGGGAGTCGTAGACTACAACTGTCTTTTGTCTTATTAGACATTGATTATGGCCCGTAGGCACTTCATCACTGGTGGATGTTTTAATTAAATAAGAATAAGGAATTGGAAATATCCAATATAAGGATGACAAGTGTGATTTTATCGTATCACTGTTGTCAGGAGTATTAACATGTTTTTAGATGTTAACAAGGATTTGAATCTTTGAAAAGGTTTTACCATCAGGGCCATGTCTAAAATGACATATGGGCTAGGTTATACCTTCAAGATTTTCTTTCAATATATATAGGCAGATCAATTACAAAAAGGAATGATATTTTGATTTATTTCATATAATATATTCATGCATATGATGACAAATGAAATTTAAATAAAACATTCCAATAAATTTAAATGAAGTACATAATTGCCCTAAACGGGACTTTAAGGATATAACATTGTCCACACAGGGTCTAAAACAAGAAATACTAGTCCTCGCAGGGACCTATTACATAAATAAAGATGTCCACACAGGGACTTGATTGAAATTTAAAAATTACAAAGCAAATAAATAAGGATTTTCAATAATCCTTCTTCTTCTTCCCCTTTATTAGATTTGCCAAACCCTTAAGCAGACCCCGGCGGCTCCTACGCTCCTCTTGTACCTGTTGCTCCACCTCGTTCAACCGTTGAAGGATTTCCTGCTGCTGCGGTGGCTGGATCTGTGGCGACTGCGGCGGCAGCTGTTGTGGAGGTTGAGGAGGTGGTGGGTATTGATACCCATATAATTGGTACCCAGTTTGGTACGAAGCTGCGTAGGGCCTTTCAGGGTGGAGAGCATTGTAGTTGGCCGCCTTGAGGTAAGGGTCTACGGCAGGGGCATTGTAGTAGTTATAGCCAGGGTAAGCTGGGTGCTCAAAAGGGTTATACGCCGCTGCACCGGCGTATGAAGGAATTGGGTTATCATAAGCCATGTGTGGCAGTGGTGCAACTGGCACAGAGTCGACTTCAGAAACTGAGTTTGAAGGCCCACCCATTTGCGGGTCTTCGTACAACGGCGGGTAGTGGTTGTTGCTTGAGTTTTGGGGGGTGTTGAAGTGGAAACCCCCTCACACGGACATCTGTGCACCTGATCTCCTTCGCCTCGGTGGTTCTGGAGGCGTTTGCTGTTCTGGTGGTGGCGGTGGCGTGACCGCCTGAAAACGCGAATCTTCAGAGGGATCCTACTGCTGTTGTGGAGGTGGTTCGAAAGGGGGAGTGAACTCCCAGTGGTATGTGGCCCACCTTTCAGCAAAACTATCTAAGCCCCTGTATGGCGAACCATGAAAAGATGATCCGTCAGAAATCTCGATGGGATGCGTGGGCGTCCCAGTTAGTGGCATCTCAGGATCGGGGTCATCTTCCATCTCCATATCCTGCATCTCAGGATAGTGATCACCTGGCCCCAAAGGGTTTGGACCCTCTGGTTCTTGAACCTTGTTCATTGGATTGAACCTGCTTTGGAAATATGGAGTCGGGTCCTGGAAGGCCCGGTGTGAACTCGATCGCTGCAACAGGATGAAGGAGTGGTGTGAGTGGTCGGACTCGTTGTTTTGATGGAGCCCGAATGAGTCGTGATATGACGGTGAGGAACTGGGGGAGACTGAGCGTCTTGCTGGCTCTAGGTAAGTTCTCCAATCCTCCTAGGGACTAGAGCTAAAAGTTGCTGAAGGTGTTCACCGGTGAGAAGGCCCGGCTTTGTGATCATTCGGTGCAGTTATTGGTGCTTTGCCTCTTCCACCTCTTCCTCTGAAACGTGGCGGCATTGTCCTTGTTCCTGCCAAAACAAACAAAAGAAACCAACAAAAGAAAACAATAAGATTAGGATTAGTCCTAAGTTATTAGCCTAGACTCGGAAGTCGAGGAATGTGCAACTGTGTCATTGAGATTAAACACAAAACGGCTAATGTTGAATTCACTAAATGTTGGCTTTTATACCAACCTGTCACAACCCGATATTTCCACGTATTACCGGTGGGCCCGGTGGGGAGTATCATGACGTAGTTGATATCATCATAGTTAATTAATCACAGTTTAAATGCACAGTGGAAGTCTAAAAGTAATTTATACAAACCGAGTTGAAAGTAACATAAAATATTACACAACGGATTGTAAGTGGATCCACAGGCAGATCTAAAATAAAAAGAAATATTGTTCAACAGATTTAAGCATCAAAAGCTTGCAAAACTCTTTATTTGATAGTAGGAGTAGCCAGCCCATTACGCATAGTACCTGCAGTTAATCTTTTTGAAAAATACGTCAGTTTACATTGGTAAATACAATTAACTGACTCTTTTGAAAAGTGTTTATAAAAATTGATTTGGATGCACAAGGCATAAAATCTTTTATAACTTGGGACAATTATTTAAAAATAATCTTGTATATAGATTTATATGTTTGTCGTCCGTTCAGGGCTCGGTTAGAAGAGCCGAGACAAGATTAATAGATACGCCACAAGCATATGCCCACAAGAGAGTGAGATACCGTTTATACATACGCAACTGTCGGGTGTATGCCTACACTTCGTGCTTAAGCCGTGGCCATTTCTAATGAATGAGCCGAGGATATCCAGGACATGGTCATTAACCCCCTAAAGGCATTGCATCAAAGAAGACAGATTAAAACGGGTTCTGCATCTTTTTAATCACATTCTGATTGTACGATTTCATACCCGACCAAGTGGTATTATTATAATATCGTATCGCAATCCCGTATAAGGGAAAATAAGTTAAAAGTATTTACCTGAGCAAAAATTATAAATTTTAATCTCATCCGTATATCAATCAGCAAGCACAAGTAGCTTTTACTGGGCTCTTAAATCTGGAACAAAGGTTTTAATAACCTATTAGATTCCTAACGGGTCTTACTTAAGTTTAAACTTAGACCGATTAGTTTTAATGAAAGGTTTACGGTTCAAAAAGCAAGATTAAGCGAAGACCGGATTAGAATGTAATTTAGACCTGACAAGTATGAAGACTTGTATAAAATGGGTAAACTAACCACATTCTGAATTTTGAAGTAAAAATTATAAGGTTTGGCCCGTTTCGGTTAATTTATGCAAACTAGTTACATAAGCCGTACCGAACACGAATACGCATAACGGGTAACCAAATGAATCATGTACAGGTTCCACAAGTTAATATCTTTAAATATGTTGTGATATCAGTAGGATATCTTCCATTATGCCCAAAACGAATTTAAAAACAATTTATGCCCTGTAGGGGTATTTTGGTCATTTTAAAGTTCATAAAAGAGGTGAAATGGTAATCTGAGTTTCTGGTCTAAAATAATCATTAAAAATATTTATTTTAACAAGTTACATCAGTAAGATATCACACATATGTGAATTTTATCCTTTATGACCAAACAATGCACCGTAGGGGCATTTTGGTCATTTCACGGATGCTTTAAGGGTTAAATTTTGAAATCTGAGTTCAAGACTTATACTTACTATTAAATTATAAAAATTTATCTTTAAAATCAGTAGGTAACAAGTCTTAGGTGCTAAATATGGTTTTAAACCATATTATGCGCGTAGATCACATAAAAGTCGGTATTTGACGATATTCGGGTTGTTTAAGGGAATCTGAGATTCTGATCAGCCTTAACTGTTTAAAATAGTTTATTTAATGTATAAAATCAGTAGAAAAAGGTTTGACATGTAAAGGATGTGTAAAACTCATTTTATTAGTGAAAAGGGTATTATCGTCAATTACCGAGTTTATGCAAGAACTCTATGTTATGATCAGTTTAAAATTTAAAAAAAAATTCCAAAAATCCTTAAATATTATATCTTAGCAGTAGGTGGCAAATTTGGTGTCAAAAATTGAGTTTAAATATGATTTATTCCAAAAATGCCATTTAATTGATAAAAAGGCTTTCATTTACGATATTGTGCATAACTTTCATTCTACACCACGAACTTATGTCAAATTTTTAGGACAAGCTTATAAATTAGTAATAAAGGTTTTTGTCCTCTCACATTTTCAAAAATCTCATTTTTATATTAAAAGGGCATAATGGTCAACATTTAAGCATTTAACAGAAACATGCAAATGAATCGGATTATTAAGGAACCATGTAGCATAACCTCAGAGGGTTTTACTAACATATAATATGGTCCCAAAAGAACCTTATGGCAATACTAAACTAAGCTAAATCGGTTCAGAACTTAAAGTCAAAGCAAAAGTCTACTTTTGCGACTTTCGGTTGCAAACCGAGCCTAAACTCATAATTGTCGGGTTGAACATGCTTTGATATGTTCTTATATTAATTACCAAGTTATTTAGGTGTTAAAACATGTTCCATAACTTCAGCATTATCAGTTATGTATTATTTTTCAAAAACAGCCTCGTTTGACTGTTTATTAATAAGTTTGACTCGACAATTGACCAAGTAAAAGTGATAATCAGTAGGTGCCCTTTTAAGGGTTTATTACCTACATAATTACTGTAGGATCGTGTACGGACCTGAAACGAGTCGTTCAGAGGCGTTCTACACAATATGAAAGGCGGAAACAGACATATTGTGTGTGATTCAACAAGATATTCACTTAAATTGTTTCTCTGATTAATATGACAAAGTTTTACAGCGAAACAAGACTTCGGAAGCACTTCGGCTCCGGAAAACACTTCTCTAATTTCGTTTCAAATGAAACGAGATTACTCCTATTTATAGAAAATCTAATTCCGTTTGAACATGACTCAAACGGAGTCCCAGTACAAGCGAAATTACACATTCAAACGGAATTACGTTGTTCAAACGGAATTAGCCAGTTAATTCCGTGTGGAATTACTCGTTAACCTCTTCAAGCGGAATTACTAGCTTCAAACGAAATTAACTTTATGTCATATTATCTTGATCTTCATGCCCTGAGCAATGCAAGACTCGATACAAGACGAAGTCGACAGGCGCATGCACCAACAGACTCCCCCTTGAATGTTGACGAGTCTTAAGTGTCGAGTCTTCAACGTCTTCAGTCTTTGTCAGTCTGATCGCTCTCTGAAATGTTTGACAGAGTAAAACTTCTTCAATCTCCTCTTTTCTTTTCATCTCCAGGATCTCCACCTGGCTCTTATCTATCTTTAACTCTCTTGATCAGATCTCTTGATTCTTTTAAGCTTTAGGATCAGAAACCTTGCTTTCACCAATCTTCAAATCTGTACAAAACTCTACCTCACAATAAATTTCACAAATTTAATATTTGACAAATTAACTCAGCTTCCCACTTGTATACACAAAACCATAAATGATTTTACAATGTTAATCTCTGATGAACCAATTGAATAAAAAAACATTTTTTTCTTTTAAAACCTTTTCTTGTTTCAAACAGACTCCCCCTCACAAGTTGTTATCATGTTTAGCACTTGGAATTTTGAAAATCAGCTCTCTAACATCAGTTGTCGAAAATATTTTTTAATTTTTCAAAGATTATGCTAAAACACACTGAAAATCTTTTTGGATTTTTGAATAGAGTAAGAATGCAGTTATGAAATATTCACAGACACTATTTTTGTGAGTTTGTGTAAGAGGATCATATCAGTTTTTGACAAGTCACAAGTACCGTTGAGCTTAGTTACACATTAAGAATTAAACAGTTCACTTAGATTGCCGATATACTGATCCACTTAAATTCTCAAACAAATTTCAACTGATTCAGGATATGAATTAGGTATATTAAGGACTTAAACTCATTCATGTGTCCCACCTCTTGAATATACTCTCGTATCCAGATCCCAATATTCAGTCTTACAGGTGAGTATACCACAGATGATATCTATAAGGGGTTAATGCGAAGGCTGTGAGAGCTCAGGTCAGAACTTCCGTTCAGTAGAGAGATGACGGCTTAGACTTTTGGTGGATCCCCTTTAGAGGATCTTTTTTACAACAGCACATGATTAGCATTTTTCAATGTTTCATCATTTTTTTATACTGAGGGCAGGCTTTTATTTCAAGCAAGTGTAAAGTATTCTCCGGGGACTAGGCCATTGCTTCCGCAAAATCAAAAGTCCCGGGATAATACCCCAGATATCACTGAGCATAAAGACCTAGTATCTCAGAAAAAGGGATCCTTCAAACGAAATTTCAGGGGTTACCTATATATCCAAGTAGTGTTCCCCACGAAATAAGCAAGTTTGAATTTAAGTTTATATCCCGAAAAAGCTTACTAAATGTGTAAAAACCTATCGGCATATCATCAGCGAGACCGTTTAACGCTATTTAAACAATACATTTCTTTAGCATACGGTAACTGTCCACTGATGTACTATCATTTCCTCTTTTCGACACCAAAACTCATTTTGTATTTTATCATGTTTTTGGCTTTTTCAAATTTTCTAACGTTTTTGGATTTTCTGAAAAATTCTTACTCCCCCTAAAATTCAAACACATTTAAAGAAAATTTGAAAATCAACTATACAAGTAAAGTGACAACTGATATCAAATCACTTCAATTCGCCATCCACTTAGCATAAACAATCAGAACTCCCCCTTACAACAAACTATTTTCCCATTTAGATTTCAAAACACTTAAGTTTGTTTTAATCAAATGGTTTTTCCGGAAATAAATTTTGTTGATTTTAAAAACACCACATGTAGGTTCAGAGATTCATCACATTGTTTTCTTAAACCTCTTTGAAAAAAATATAACAGTTTTAAGAATCAATCAACAAATAGTTCTTGTAGAAAATCAAGTACAACTTAATGTCCCTGATTTACCACTTGTAAGACGAAATCACTTTCGTGAATTTCTCAAGAAAAATGCCGATGTCTGCTTCACACTTACCAACCTGGAAGCTCCGGCAAGTCATACCTGTTCAAAAACAATTTTTCAAGAATGATGCCGATTCATGCTCCGCGATTACCTACCTGGGAGCTCTGGCAAGTCATACTTCTCACTTATGAAAAACAGACATCCAAGCTTCACCAAACTTGGATGTTTCCTCCTCAGTTTCATTAGGGTAGTAAGATGCTTTCTTTGTTTCATACAAATCTTTTACTCCTTTAACTTTTCCCTCAACCATTTTTCCAAAAATCTTTTTAACATTCCCATTGAAAACTTTTTCGACATCAAATTCTTTCTTTTCAGAATAGAATTGATTCGAGATTTCAACCTTTCCTACTTTTTGTTTAATATTTTCAGCCCTTAATGGTGGAAAATTTACATCATCCATTGGCGGCACTGATGTTTCAATTTTTAGCTCAACTTGTGGCTCCTCTGACTTTGTTGAATCAGATTCATCGCCAGGTTTTACTTCTGATTGCTTAACAACCCATGCTTGGTTGTCAAGATTTCCCCTTCGTTTGTAAAACCTTTTCGAACACTCACCAACTTCATATGTTGAATTTTTAAACACTTTAAATTTCTCAGTTGGTGTTTCAGACTTGTCAACGACTTTTTCTTTCAGTTTTTCTGAGACTCCCTGTTTTGTGTTGGTTGCCTTAGGACAGTTCCAGGCAATGTGACCAACTTCTTGACATCTATAACAGGTTCTTCTCTGTTTTCTCTGATGAGCTTCAGTTTTCTTCTTTTCAGCAAGAAATTCCTAATTTGACTGTCTCCAGAATGAGCTCTTCTTTTCGTCCTCAGCAAAAGTACCTGAAACAAATTTTGTATTTGTTTTAGAAGTTTTTTCATGTTTATAATTTTCTGGTGGAATAAATCCAAGACCTTTCTTTTTGAAATTATCGTTATGGTTAGGTTTCTTTTGAAAAACATAACCAGAACTGTAACTTTTTTTCTTGTTTAAACGTTGTTGAACTCCTGAAGTGTATTTTTTAGGTTTTTCAGTAAGATTTACATCTTTTATTTCAGAAATATTGATTTCTGTTAGTTTGAAAACCTTTTTGATCTTTTTATCTTGAACACTTCTTATTGGAAATTCTTTATCAGAATATAATTTGTCAGAATCATTCAAAGTATATGCAACTTCAAATGTTTCATCATTCAAATTAGATTTTGATATCAAAAATTCTTTACTATAAACCCGTTTTCCCAACGACTTTGAACTCCTGATAGACGAACTCGAACTCCCAGACTCGAACATTGACTCGGACTCCTCATCCTTATCCAACACTTGATCGACCATCCTTTTTATTAACTCAGACTCATGATCTATGTCAGACGCTGTGAATGTGATGTCAATATTGTCTGGTAATACATCGGTTATCTCAGATTCTAACTTTATATTGACTGCCTTTTTTACTTGTTCTTCATTCGGTTTTCTAGGCGAATACCCTTGCCAAATTAGAGGCGGACACTTGTTACAACTAACACTCTGTTTCTTACCAGTATCCTTTTTCTCCGGCTTCTTGTCGTCAAACACTTCAAAACCTGCAACAGTTGGATAAATACTGTCAATTAAGTAATCAGAACTTGAATAACTTTTCAGTAATCGTCTGATTCTTTCATTTTCAACCTTTTCACTTTCCAACTCTTGCTTCAATTTCGCACATTCTTCAATGTAAAAATTTATCTCTTTCTGCTTAGACATCATTGTTGCATTCATCATTGTCAAATCATCTTCTCTTTCAGAATTTGTCTTCTGCAAACTATTTACAGTTCTGTTCAACACATCGTATGATTCTTTTACATTCTTGACATCAAACATCAACTTCTCTTTCAACTTCTCAAGCTCTCTAAACTTTTCATCTTTATCTTCACATTGTTTGCAAGATTCCAAACATGTAAGACAGGGTTTAGTTACTTCAATAATCTTTTCAATCTCCACAATCTTCTCGACTTCAACTACCTTTTCCACTTCAACAATCTTCTCAACAACCTTAACTTCTTCCAGTTCTTTTGCAGCTTTTCTCTCTTTAAGTTTCTTCAATTTATCTGCAAAATAAAATTCAAAACTATCAGAAGATAAATGAGTTTTTCAATGTTTATTTGTTCAATTTCTTCATCATCATTACTAGTATCTGTTGAACTGTTTTCAGAAGAAACAGATTCTTCATCTTGACTTTTCTCTTCATCAGCTAACACTGCTATCCATTCTTTTATCAATCCTGGCTTTTGAACAATTTGAGCAATGAAAGCTTTAAACTCCCTATTCTCATCCACAAACCTATCCCAGCTAAATCCTGGAGCCATCTTTTCATCATCTTGATCAATGATACCATAATAAGCTTTCTTATTTGCATCTTCGATCATTCTTGCATGCGCAGTTTGTGGTTCTTTTTGTTGATGCGGTTGATGAGCAATTTGTTGATATATAGCCTTCCGATAATAATCATGTCCACCAAACGGATTCTTTGCTCCATTTGCTTCTTGATTTTTACATTCTCGCTTAAAATGTCCTTTCTCCCTGCATCGAAAACAAGTAACTTTAGATTTATCAAAACCTAAAGTAGAGACATTTGAATCTAAGAAATCATTTCTTCCTGTAATCATTTTGAATTTCTCAGCTCTTCTCAGAACACTTGCTAAACACCATTTAATATCCATAAGCTCCAATTCCTCTGCATCAATCTGGTCATAATCTTCCTTGGTTAGCATAGGATTACCGATTCTTCCAACAATCAATCCTTCATATGATTCCAAAGCAGTAACCAGTAATGCCATATGACTTTTAACAACTTCTTCAGAAAAATTTTGACCATTTTGAAGATGTAATGCAACATTACACTGAATCATATGTCCATTACCAACATTTGAACTTTGAACACTTGGAGGACTGACATTTGAAAATCCACTAGTGTTGATTGAACTTTGACTGACTGGTCCAGATGAATTTCCTGTACTAAAAGCAGTTTGGGTCTTTGGAATTGCTTCAACAGTTTTAACATTTCCTTTATAGTAGAATTTGATGTCTTGTTGATTGCTCGAGCTGTTCATTCTGGAAATCTTTTGCTGTTCAAGATCCTGTCCCTCAAGCTTTTCAATAAACTGTCCAATTGACAATCTACTAAACTCTCCTGTATTCTTTAAAATCATGAGATATGTACCCCATTCTTTCTGAGGTAAAGCATCAGCTAACTTTTCAACCCATTCTGCTGGAGTTTTAGTAATTTTCAACTGAGACATAGTACGCACAAGATGACAATATCTCTCAATGAGTGTCTTTGTAGATTCACCTGGCATACTTGTAAACAACTCAAATTATTACTTCAATAATGATTTTTTGCTATTGATCATTTCTGTACTTCCTTCAAATTTCTTCTCAAGTGCCTCCCATATTGAGAAAGCACTACCATCATGCTGAAGCAAAACAAAAATGTCCTCTTTGACAGCTTGTTGTAAAAGACTAATCATCATTTTCTCTCCTTTATAACTATATCTCTCTTTGTCTGAAAATTGTAAGATAATTTTATCAACATTCAAAGCGGTCTGTGGTCTAACATATTTTGTTTCAATGCTTTCCCATGCTCTTAGATGATTTGCCTGAACCCAATTCTCAAAACGATTTTTCCAGCCATGGTACTCTTCAATTCCCATAAGTTTCGGGGGTTTTTGCAAAGTTCCGGTTTCATTTTCCATGTTCATGTTTTTTGCAATTTCAGCCGGAGTAGTCGGGGATGTAGCAAACGCGTTGTAGAATTCCTCTTCCATGATTCGCACAAAATAGGCACTTTCAAGCGAAATAACACTTCAAGCGAAATTACCCTCTTTAAACTGAAAACCCTTTCAAACGGAATACCAGTTGAAACGGAATTATCTTCAAACAAAATCCCTGTTCAAACGGAATTAACCTCTTCAAACGAAATATTTGATTTCGTTCGAAATACTTCAAGCGGAATACCAATCTGAAACAGAATCACTGATTTCGTTTGAACCTTTCAAACGGAATTACACACAGAAACGGAATACTCAAGCGAAATCACTAATTTCAAGCGGAATTAAGTGCAATCTCAAACGGAATTATGCTGATGTCATCATTTCGAACAAACTTTTCAAGCGGAATTACAAATTTATCAAGTTTTAAGCAAATTTTAGGTCTGAAACTTTCAAGGATTTGTTAAAACATTGTTTCGCACAATATATGAGGAAATTAGCCGATTTTAACCGTAAAAAGTTGTTCAATTTTGAAAAGAAAGTGTAGAAGTTAGAAAATCTGATGAAATCAAGCTGAAAATGGTAGAACTCCTCCTCCTGAGCTCTGATACCACTTGTGGGATCGTGTACGGACCCGAAACGAGTTGTTCAGAGGCGTTCTACACAATATGAAAGGCGGAAACATACATATTGTGTGTGATTCAGCAAGATATTCACTTAAATTGTTTCTCTGATTAATCTGACAAAGTTTTACAGCGAAACAAGACTTTGGCAGCACTTCGGCTCCGGAAAACACTTCTCTAATTCTGTTTCAAATGAAACGAGATCACTCCTATTTATAGACAATCTAATTCCGTTTGAACATGACTCAAACGGAATCACAGTACAAGCGAAATTACACATTCAAACGGAATTACATTGTTCAAACGAAATTAGCCAGTTAATTCCGTGTGGAATTACTCGTTAACCTCTTCAAGCGGAATTACTAGCTTCAAACGAAATTAACTTTATGTCATATTATCTCGATCTTCGTGCCCTGAGCAATGCAAGACTCGATACAGACGAAGTCGACAGACGCATGCACCAACAATTACCAACTCATAGCCACTTTCAATTCAAATAATGGCTGGACCGTTAGTGATTAATCACTAAGTCAAAGCTTAATACGATAGCTTTGACTTTTGGTCATTAAGTTAATAAAACTTAAACTTAGGAAGCTAAGAACACTTACTAGAGTCCTTATCACAAATTTAGACAAGAAGAAAGCTTCCTTTAGCTCCAGGAGGCTTCAGAGGGTAGGCTTGAGAGGTAAAACTCAAATGTGCAAGTGAACAAGTGAAACAATGGGGCTTTATATAGGAGATTTGAAGTTGCTAAGATGATTACACCTGTTTAGGGAGGCTCCCAGATGTTTACAGGTGTTATGGTGGCAGAAGAAACCATCAAACAAGCCCCTGGAATCAAAAACTAGCATGCAAAGGCGGTGGAACAGGCTGAACCTGCAGCTGTGTAGGTTTTCTGTTACTGGCACTTCTACGCGGCCCGCGTGGACCCTAGAGGAGGGTTACGCGCCCTGCGAGGCTCCCTTCTAACCGGAAAAAAACTTTCATTAATTGCAATTTCAGTCCCTGGTCCTTCATAACTTGTTTTATCTTTCGTTTATTGCACTTTTAACCCCCAAATTTAACTTTTAAGGGTCTTGAGTCTTCAAACAATCATCATTAGCCTTTCGGTTAGTTACGCGGTCACCCAAAAAGTCTTGATATCGTCGAAACTCCATAAAATTACTATCCAATATTCTTGAGAGCAAAATATACAAATATTACAATGCTTTTGGGATCGTTAAAAGGTCACTCAGAGGTAACTTTTAACATGTTGACACTTTTAACCCTTATGCTTCGTAAGATCCTTATTTTAAACACAAGCGACTTTCCATGTCCGACAAATTATTCGTTAAAAATACAAACGTCATGTGAGGTCAATCAGAGGCATAAAAATGGCATGTTGACACTTTGGATCCTTTTACTTACATATTTACTTTGTTTGACAATTGTAGTCCCTCTAAATCAATTCATTACACATTTAAAGTTCATGACACGTGTCTGTATTATATTGGACATGATTTTGCGAGGTGTTACAAAAACCTATAAATGAGACCTCCGGATTTGAAGCATTTCAATATTCTTTCATGTAATTGTTCTCCCTACAATTGGTTGTGATGTCAATGATGACCAGTCGCTCAGGGTGGTGGCGACAACTAGGGTGGTTGGTGGCGAGGGAGGGTGACGGGTGGCGGATGCTGAAAACGACAAGGATGACGACAACCACCACAACAAGAAGTAAAGTTAAATTATTTAGATTATTACCCTTACACTAGTAACACACATATAAACGATATATAATTGATATATTAAATTATCTATAAGGGAGGGTAGTATGGCTTCGGTGACCCCATTCGGGGATAGGTTTCACCGATCGGTGAACCACACCGAGTGGAGATCGGTGTTCGGTGAGTTGGTATATTCAGTGTATAGTCACCGATTGATTGATTGGTGATTGAGTGGAATTTGACCATTTAAAACTAACCGTTATAAAAAATATACAACTTTTCCTTATAAAAAGAATATCATTCAACATCATTTTTAACCATTTTCTTCTCCATCAAACTCTATTTTCTAAAAAAAAAATCACTTCTTCTATTTTTCCGATAGATGATATACCACCGCTATTCATTCCAATTGATATTAGTGAAGACGATGATCCTTCCTCAAGCGATAGTAGTTTAATTTTTTTCCAAAATCTTATTAACGAAGCCGCTAAACTGGAAGACACGGGCACTTCTAGAAAAAGGAAATCTGTCCGTGGAGATCGAGTGAAATGTCACGAAAACCTTATGAGAGATTATTTTGTAGAGGAGCCTGTATTCAACGAAGAAGATAAGATTTACCCCACCTTTTAGCGGATTCCGACGACGATAGTTAAATTAGGTTTTTTTTTAATTTATTTTTATATTTTAATGTCATGTTATTTATTTTAATTTTATGTAATGTGTTTTTTTTTTAATTAAAAGTACCTTTATTTACATTAAAATATGTTTTTATTTATTTATGAATAATTTTAAGAAATAAAAAATATATAACTCAAACACCCTAGAGTGATTGAACCATACCTAGTGATTGAGTGTAAAATGAAGAGCAGAATCGGTAGTTGACATAGCATGCTATTATTGGGTAGAGAATGACTCAAACACCCTAGAGTGCTTGAACCACACCCTCTACCCTAATAATGTAATTAACACTAAAGAGACGAATCGTTATCAAAATATGAATATTGTTATGAATTATTACATTCAGACAAAATTCTCACATTCTGAATAGTAATTATATTGTCTATATATTAGACGATAATGAATGAAAGAAATGCAATCTTTCTCTCTCTCTCTTCCTTTATCTTATTCCATTTCTTTAATGTCTGTGCCAAGAACCCCGCACAACAAATTGTGTGAGGGATGTGAATGAGCCCTTTGTTTGATCAATTGTACACAAGAGTAGTACTATTTTTCATAGTGGTTTTATAACACGTTATCAGCACGAGGCTCTAGCCAAGCACGAGGCTCTAGCCAAGCACGAGGCTCTAGCCAAGCACGAGGCTCTAGCCAAGCACGAGATTCTAGCCAAGGAAACGTTCAAGCAATTATAATCAAAGTAAGTGTTTGATTAATTTATATAAACTATAATTGTTATGATAAACGTAATATTTCTTTTATACCGTGGGATTGTTTTCCTTTAGGAGACTCAGTTATCCAGACACTCCTATCATAAAAACATCTAAATCTCATACTTAATAATAAAAATGAGTACGAGATACCTATTGCCATGGGAATATATTAACTTGGGACTACTAACAATCTAAATTTCTTTTATGCACCTAACATTTACATTTATGTTATCTAACATTTATTTATGCACCTAATATTTATATTTATGTTATCCAACATTTATTTCTAATGTTTAATAACGTTTATTTATGTTATAAAACTGGCCTAAAAGCATTTTGTGTGATGGAGACTTAGGCTCCTTTTTGAGCTCCTTTATTGCAGTTTCTTTAAGGGAAAAGAAATAAAATAAAACTGGTGGGGCCTATATCATAATAATTCGTTCGAATTATTTACTGTGCGCTTTTACTGTGCGCGTCGTTGTCATCCACTATTCATAATAATTTATTTATTATTGTGCATACTAATTATATATATATATATATATATATATATCCGTAAAAATGGCTATGAATATTTTACTATAAAATTACCAATTATTAATATCATCACTGTTGTTATCGGAACCATTTAGAAGTGATACTCAGCACGTTACCCATGATACCTACCGAATCTAATATTAGTTTAAACATTTTGTTTGTTACCGAAATTTTCAAACCTAATACAGTAAAAATATTTTCAAGGTGTATCATGGAAGCCTTAATCAAGCGTATTGTGTAAGCTTAATTTTTATCTATATAAGTAACCCACCACTCATGTAAATCCTCAAACCAACTGAACTTCTGATATAGTTCGACACATACCCAAAACAACTCATACTCAAATTCTATTTTTTTAGAACTCAAACAAAGCCCAATATTACTATCATGAGTCTTCAGTTTTCTACTCGTGCACACGCTGAATCTTCAAACGCAGCAGAAATTCGTGCCCAGATTGAAGTCCATAAATTTCATCAGTTTAGGGATGCACGCACCCATACGAAATGTCTAACCCTCAGGAGGCTTAAAGTTAATACTATTAATAGTATCGACTGGAACATAACGGGGATTCTAGACAAAGATGATCGACTGACGAGGTTACTACCAATTGGTTCACCATGGCGTCGTTTTTTTGATATCTTAGAACCCTCATACGATGAATTTGTATATGAGTTCTGGTCTACTTTTCATTTCACACGAAATAAAGACCTATCTGATCCCTCTATCAATTTTAGACTCGGTGGAAAAACTTTTAATTTGTCATTATCTGAGTTTGCAGTACATTTAGGTATTTATACAGAAGAAGAGGTTAGATCACCTATATTTATAAACGCATTAACCGAATATCCTGATCGCATACAAGATTATTGGTCTACACTTACACCAGCAGTGTGGAGTAGAAATAATAATTCAAGAACATTTAGAGATCCTCTTTATCAATATATGCACCGTGTTCTAGCCAACACGATCAGGGGGCGCACGTCTAATCTACACAGGGTTAGTGGTACCGATCTTTTCCACTTATACAGTATTTTTGAGTCAGTCCATTGTAATATTGCTTACTCTCTTGCTATGTACTTTGAGCAATACCAAACACGTCTCCCGAAAAACCTTATGGGAGGATCATACATAACAAAAATAGCTAAATCTCTAGGTGTCATAAACGATCAGATTATTCAAGAATTATCCCTACCACGATTACCTGGAGTGGTAAGTTTTACCAATATTGATATAATACCTATTGATATTCCTACACAAACACGATCGTTTCAATCTGAGGCAGCACCGGTTATCCCAGAAAATACATCACAAAAGATACAACAGCAACTGTCGCAGTTTCCTCCACCATCTTTTTATCAGTTTGATTTGTTGTCTCAACAGCAGCCAATACCACCCGTGTTTGAACATATTTCAACTAACACATCTCAAACACAACATACTCAACCACAAACACCAGGCATCTACCAGGCACTTTCACCTTTAACTTTTGGGCAAGGAGAAATGATGCAACCATCCATATTTAATGATGCCATGACATTCCAAGAGTTGTTTGTACCCGAACAACTCATGTCACCACTATTACAGCAACAATCTTCACAACATCCGGAGCAACAACAACCGTCAATTGCTGAAGCCGGACCAAGTACGGTGCCTCTAATAAATCCACTTTTAGATCCAATGAAGGTTGCTAAACTAATAAAAAAGAACCGGAAAATGTCCAGACAAATAGAGTGGTTGACGAAAAAGAATGAGTGGCAGGAAGAAAGGCTAAGACAAGTAGCTAGTATTATCTCAAAACAATTTACTCCGCCACCTCCATCACCTCATGATTCTGATTCTGATTCTGATTTTGATTAATTTCAGTTGTATACACAGATAGAGGTCTGCAAACATAACAATATACTAGAATTATTTTACTACGATTCAATTAGTTTAATATATCTATTCAAGTATCTGGGAAATACATACAAACTAAAAGACTTACTTGCTATAGCTGAAACTAAACCATTCGTAAGTCTGTGAATAAGCATAAATTAAAGGCTACATATCTGGATAAGTAGCCATATGAATTGAAACATGTTTGCATACAACATTGATATGGAAGATTACACGAGCATTGTCATCCCAACAGCAACTCCCATCACCGTTAGATGGATCCCACCACCATATTAATAATTATGTGATTGAATTATTTTGCACTACGGAACGAATATATATTTGTATTCAAGTGTATGGATTCTTGTGATGAATCATCATAAAGAGTTGGCTATAACTATAAACTCTTTTTGGGAAGTTAGAAAACTGTCAGATTTATTTGATTCATAAAAAACAAGTTTATATTTACAAAATATATTAAATTGTAAAGACGAAGCATGATAAACATACAAGTTTGGGTTGTACATACATACACACATACAAACATATGTATATGAATAATGCCAATAACGGTTCTGCCTGGGACATTCAAAATTAATAGAAAGAATGGGAAAGCTAATTACCTAATGGTACAAAGCTTTTAAATAGAGGACGCTCTATTTTTCCCAAAAATATGTGCCTCATGCACATGTGACAGTCATATAAGGATATGATGATATTAAACTTATGGCATGACAGATTAAGCCATCAAGGATATACTATGATGAAAAGGATTCATATATCATATAAAGATCCTAAAAGGGATTAAAGGATACACATATCCTAGCATGATACCATTTAGTGTTTAAATCGATGCATCGTCTAAATGGTTATCAATTCGCAACTTGAAGTTTGCACATATGGCTTAGCTAATATAGGAAGAATATTATTTCAGACTGGAAAATTTATTTTTGATAAATTCTAAATTATCAATGATCATTGGAACAAGTATTATTATTGAAACATTTACTCCCCATTACAGTTATTTTAGAAACCAAATATTTATCATCTTTGGAAGTGCGATATATACTGAAATTGTTACAACACAACACACAAAGATGAGATTTAATGACATGTTGGGAATAAATAATTTATAGCCATAAATGGGAGATTTCTTATGGGCTTCATTTACTGATTATAAATCCCAACATGAGGGGGAGATAGAAAACAACTGAAAATGAAATAAATTTTGAAGTTATCATTGTATTATCTGTATCCTTGAGTAAAATATTTAAAAGATATTTTAAGAAGTTTTCTAAAAGTGAAATAAATTTTGAAATTATCATTGAATTATCTGTATCCTCGAGTAAAATATCTAAAAGATATATTAAGAAGGAAATTCATCCAAAAAGTTTTGAATTGCTCCAGTTAAAATTAATGTCCAAGAAGGACAATGCTTTAGCTCGAGTTGATATTACAGACAAGCAAAGGAATAATAATAATATGGCTATTGAATCCCGTTTGAAACATGGGAGGCCAGTCGGTTCAAAGGATGAAACATCCTCGAAATAGAAAAGGCCCTGAAAAGGAAATTGGGTTCAAAGGATAAAACATCCTCGAAATAGAAAAGGCACTAAAAGGGAAATTGACCATAAAAGAAAAAAAATGGTAAATTCAATTCCCTCATGAAGGAGTAAATGATAAAACATTCCCTTAGGAAGGAGTGAATGATAATACCTTCCCTCAGGAAGAAGTAAATGATTCCAACATAGAATTGTCGATCAATTATGGTCATAGACATATATTATGGAATCAAGATGAAATAGAAAGTTTGAAGCATAATAGACCATTTAATTTTTCAAACTTTAAATTTCTTGAAAAAATAGGAAGTTATTGTACATGTGCTTATATTTAACCAAAAACGGAAATTTCACAAACTAGGCACCTAGCTCGGTTGGCTAGGTGCGCGAAAGGGTGTGGCCTAGACCCGGGTTCAATCCAGGGGACGGCCAGTTTCACCATTTTTACCATACAAATTTAGAAATTTTTCATTAACATCATATATATATAGGCATATTTTCTTCACTTCAAGCGCTATATAATATACACAATTCTATCATCGACGTCGATATTCGATTTGATATATTTCTAGACATGATATAAATTAAAATGAAAAGTTATAAGGACCGGTAGTCCATACAACTAATTTTGTGAAATATGCTAAATGGGTCTTCTGATGCGAAACCATGATATGAAATTTTTTTTCAATGGCTCAAATGTTTTTCGCAAAGACCCAGAATTGATCATATACAATAAGAAAATAATGTAATAAGGTGAAACAAAATTTTTGATACACTTGAGGTATGTAAGGTATAATTTATATTTTTACTAACCCATCGAAACAAGTTTGGTTAGTTTTGTAAATGCAGGTAATGTAAGAAAACACAGTTGAGGATCTTATGATATTTGTTTCCAAAATGGAACCAGAAGTCTCATATGAAGATCATATAACACTGATCGGCAAAAGATTGCCTACCTAAGGATCAAGCGAAAAATTGTTGTCTATAAAGCTTTGATCAACTTTCAAGGAAGATAGAGACAAGTCACATAAATGATACATATTAAAATGAGGGGGAGTACTATACAAGTTGCACTCTTTTTCCCTTAGCTATGGTTTTATCCCACTGGGTTTTCCTAGCAAGGTTTTTAACGAGGCAACATACATGATCCAGAAATATCAGGAGAAGACTATACACTGCACTCTTTTTCCCTTAGCTATGTTTTGTCCCACTGGGTTTTCCTAGCAAGGTTTTTAACGAGGCAGTATTCCATAGTTAAACCCCAAAGTTGAAAATTGTCATCCAACTTGGAACGTATAGATTATTGATCAAGTGAATGGTGATAATATGTCTGAGGGGGAGTGTTATGAATTATTACATTCAGACAAAATTCTCACATTCTGAATAGTAATTATATTGTCTATATATTAGACGATAATGAATGAAAGAAATGCAATCTTTCTCTCTCTCTCTTCCTTTATCTTATTCCATTTCTTTAATGTCTGTGCCAAGAACCCCGCACAACAAATTGTGTGAGGGATGTGAATGAGCCCTTTGTTTGATCAATTGTACACAAGAGTAGTACTATTTTTCATAGTGGTTTTATAACAAATATTGAATATTAAATACTACTGTCTTAATTATTATGTTGATTGATGGAGGTTTATGGTCAGTATGGACAAAAAGAGAGTCAAAAGGGTGTTTGGTGAGACAAATATAAAAGATAAAATATGTTAAAATATGGCATGGCCTATTCGCACATGGCCTTTGTCTTTTTGCACACTCGAAGCGCCCCGCTTTGGCCATAGCGGGGCGCTTTGGCCAAGGTCAACAGACAAGGACTGGTAAAAAGTTGGCAACCACAGCTTGCACCGTAGGCTCTCAACCCGTCTTCCTTACGTTTTAGTTCCCTACTCAAAAGCTCAATCGCATATATTGAAACCTTTCTGAGAATATATGCAAGCATGGGCTGCTTCTTGTGGTGCGTCATCACTTTTCGGAGGCTTGTTTCAAAGCTTGTACTAATCTCGGTGTATTGTCTATCAACAACATGATCAACATACAGTACAAGTTTATCCAGTGTGTTGCGATGACTTGGAAAGTGACTTTTTAGTGTTGCATGCATGCCCTCAACCCTGTTGGTCGTAGTTTGGTGAAAGTTGATAGTTTTGTTAATCCAGCATGATAAAAACTTTTCACGGTACGGATCCAACCAGGATTTCTTCAAATAATCAAAAACCTCTAAAATTAAAAAAAACGTAAATAGTCAGTTTTTGTTATTATATAAAATTTGAACATAATTATGTAAGAAATACCTACGTTCACGGTCATCTTCTTTCAGCTGTGCTTCAAGGTTTTCCAAGTTATACCTGTATATTTCCTCGGTCGTAGACTCGCACAATAACCAAAATGTACGTACGAATTCTTTCCATTCCTTGTCAGAGAATTTCTTCTTGCTGTTCTTATTAATATTTTGTTGAATATGGAACCGACAAAGATACTTATGCGCTTTTGGAAAAACTTGTTCACACGCGTTCATTAGCGCAAAATCCCTGTCTGTTAAAATCACGCGCGGTTCCATACATCCTACCAGCATAGACATGATCCTCTGCAACACCCATAGGTAGTTCTCTGACTTCTCAGCGGAAATTACCGCACAAGCAGCCGTAAACGATTTGTTTGTCGACGTCATGCCTACGACCTGAACAAATGGCAGGTTGTACATGTTCGTTTTGTAGGTGGCGTCAATCATTAGCACATGCGGGAAGGCACACCACATATTGAATGATCTTTCGTGAACAAAGAAGACATCTTCAACTTCGTTTGATATCTCATTCGTGCGCATGTAATAAGTGTAATTTTTTTCGAGAAGAATGCTTTCAAGTTTTTGCATCGGAGACTTACCGACATTTTTTTCGGCGTTGATCTTCTGAACAGCGTTGTGTATATCTTTCGGAATAAGCTTTCTAGCCGGATTGTTTTTTGTCAGCGTTCGCCAGATACTTTGGTTGGGAATGTCTTGCTCTGCCAGCTCCTTAACCAGTTTTGTATCCTCCGAAGAAAGCCTTCTCGCATACGCGTGACCCTCTAAGTTTTCAATAGGAGTGCGGTTATGCTTCGCCTTCGTCACCTCGATCCTCCAAACACTTCCGGATGATTCCGAAAACCCGATCATCTCGAACGGGCAGCCTATTTTCTTGCTACCCGTTTTCCTCTGTGTAGCTATACTCTTATGCTCCCCACCAAAAGTACATTGAAACCAAATCTTGTAATTCTCTCCTCTTTTATTCGACCTCTTAGTCACAATGAGGTAACCGTTGTCTTTTGCCGTGTCTTGTACCCAACGCACCAACTCTTTACGTGACGAAAAGGTCTGCGTCGTATCAAACGAAAACGTAACCGGGTAACAGCCTTCCTCGTCAACAGACACATCCCCCGGCTCACCATCGTCACCGAGGTCCGAATATACTTGATGTTCAAAGTTGTGCTCGCCACCGTAACCGAAATTCGAATAACCTTGTAAGCTCTGTTGACAACCGTAACTGTCGTTTGGACCACACTCCTGCTGTACAAAGCTGTACTCGCCACCGTAACCGAAATTCGAATAACCTTGTTGTGCGTAAGGGTCCTCCACAGGGGTATTCAAATCCAGCGTCACCGTGTTATCACGATAACGAATGCCAGATACAACCTCTGCCTCCCTCAAGTTGGATGAGACCGGTTTCTCATACGAGTCAGAAATAGCGGTCCCCTCGTAAGAATCAGGAACAACTGTCTCGTCAGAATATTGACCGAAAATATAGTTGTTTAACCACGACATCGTTTTTTGTAAACAACAAACAACAAAACACTCGAATACCCACGTATGTTTGTAAACAACGTGAAGAAGAAGAAGACCGAGCTTTGGAGCTTTGAAGCAGAACCTCAATCAGTAGTTTGCTTTTTAAAAGTGAAAATTTGGGTCGAAGCGCCGCGCTATGGCCAAAGCGCGGCGCTTAGGGTTAACGAAAAAACATCATAATCAGCTTTATGTCTGTCAAACAGTATCGAATGTTTCAAACGTCAATCGAAGCACGTTTTGTCGATCGAAGCGCCGCGCTTTGGCCATAGCGCGGCGCTTTGGGGTGTGAAAATAATTTTGGGCGTGTGCAGCTAGCATGACCCTAAAATATAGATAGATTATCATTATGATTATCATTATTATTATCATTATCATAAGATATAATAGGGGTCGTGTTGGCGGCGGTTACAAGGCGTTCAAGGTGGCATGGGTCACCGGTGGCGGGGGTGTGTGACAGAAGCGACAATGGTAAATGGTAGGTTCTTTTACACTAAGGATTTCGAGAGAATTAATTCTAGTTACGATTCATTTCCCAATCAAACACATATAAATGGAATTGATATTCAAATTTCAAACAATTTTACGAACTAAACACACCAAGAAATAATATTCTTATATTCAGAGTTCGATTATAAGTTAGTTATTATTACACCACAAAATATGAGATACAAATTTCGCTTTGACTAAAATAAATCAAATTAGACAAACATTAAAAATTCATTTTGGTGGTAGAAAATACATGCATTTTAAAGGGGTATGTGAGAAGCTTTTAAACAGCAATGGATATGGCACACTTGTAATTAATGTCAACAATAGGTTAAGATGTTTAGATAAAAAAAAGAAAGGGAAAATGTCATAAGGGATGACACTAATATGTGAACTAAAATGATTTTTTTTAAAGGAAAACTTCATAAACACCAAAACGCCACCCAAAACCGGGCGGCACACAACAACGACACTACATAATTATAAATCTAAACCAATTATCCCAAGACAAATATTTCCATCTCGATCTATTTTTGACCCAAAGTTACCCAAAAGAGAGAACTTCACTAAAGATATCGGCTATCGAGAATTGTTTACCCTCAAACCTACAACCATTTCTCGCCTTCCAAATACTCCAACACATAATGATCAAAATGCCTTAAAACACCTCTCTACTAGCACCACTGAGCCCATTGAATTCGTAAGCCTCCAGAATATCACGGAACGAAAAAGCAAAGTGACTCGGAGCATTGCACAAACACAAATTCTCTGCCACAAAACTGAAGACACCGTGCACCCAGAAAAGAGGTGGTCAACTGACTCCTCAGTGTCGTTAAAGAGCATACATGTCTCGTCTGACACCTCTATGTTTCTTCTCCTGAGAGTTGCCATAGTCAGGATCCTGTCCAATTCAGCACTACAGGCGAAGATTTTACCCTTCAGCGGGACCCACCGGCACCAATTTATAACATACCGATTGTTGAAGTCTTCACCATGCTCAATAATATACTTAACAGCTGCAACACTACACCCGTCTTCAGTAATCCCCTGCTACCTCCACCCATCTCTCGAGTCCGACAGCTGAAAAGACCGCATCCGAGAGCTCAAAATATCAAATGACATCAAAATCTTGTATAATTCATGTTCCATATGGTGATTCTAACATATATTCATGCCCAATTCATACTAATTTGTGACTTCATCATAATCCACTTCATACAAAATTTACCAAATTAAATCATACAACTTACTAAGTGATTGTTAGGGCGAGATGATGTTATTTATTCATTCATGCAAGAGGTTGGCTTCCAATTTCATCATCAATTTCTTGTAGTTGTTTGAGAGTTCACTTGCTCTCTCTCATGTATGTCGACACACACACACACAAGAATACACACACTAAACTCCTGCACTTTCTATTGAATTATAACTTCAACCTAAAACCTTCACCTTTAGTCCCTCTTGTTTGCTACTTGGTCACTAATGGCACAACCTTCTTTCCTCACTAGTTTTACTAATCATTTAACTAGGTTAAATATCCTAGTTATTTTATTTCGTACTATAAACATGGACACTTACTAGCGAATTAAACAATTCGAGTTTTGGGGCGTTACAGCTTGTCAATAATTAAACTATGAATAGCATTGCTGGCTTCCGTTGGTTGACCATAGAGTAGAAGAATTTCGAGTTCTCATTCCCATCCTCAGCCCACTTGACTCGAAACCTCTGTTTCAAATCTTTTAATTTATTTTCTTCCCATTCTTTTAACGACTTTTTATTTTCAACTAACGCCCATTCCTCGTCTCTGATAAATCCCTCTCCTCCATAACTAGCTCAAGCTCCTCCAACTCGCGGCTGATCCAAGCATAGTCTTCCCCTTCTTTATTAGTCATCTCATCCCTCCAAATCTTTATCTTATTCCTGATATATCCATAACTAGCTCAAGCTCCTCCAACACAGGGGAACGCACGAGAAGAAGGCAACTCTTGGCTGTGGAGTTCTTGTCTAGTGGCACACAAATCAAGAAAAAATAGTATTTTGTGTTGATGACTTTGAACGCGATGCGTGGCTAATCTTCTCCTCGGTTTCACCCCGGTGTAGATTTTTGTAAGAATTCTAGGGTTTATGAATTTGTATTTTGATTTGATTTTGTGACAAATTTTTTAGTATTTGAAACCTTTGATAATTGTCTTGCATTTGTTTCGAATTCGTAAATTGTCGAGTGATGATAAAATTTGACTTTACGAAATGGTTATGTGCAATCATGTCTTATCTTAGGTTAGGATTTACATGTCCGATGTAACAAAGTGCATTGCGGTCCGTTGTCTATGACGTTGATAGTAATTTGCACCTAAGCTTCGTGATAGAAATTCGTTAATCACTGTATACAATTGAATCAAGTTAAAACGTGTAGGAACCCTAGGTCTTACAATTATTAAACCAAGTGTGATCCGTTTTCCCAATTCTCATTTTCAATTTAGTAGTTTATTCTTGCAATATTAGTTAATAAACCGTGGTTTTAGATAACTTCAAATTGTTGGTTCACTCCGATTTCTTTTCAAACCAAACAAACAACTAAAAAATAGCAAGCTTCATAATCACTTTGTACATTTTTATAAATAGTCTAACTAATCGAACAGGTCGTGCGATACTGACCACATGCTCTTCGTGGATACGATACCCGACTTACCCTAGCTACCTAGGTTAATATGGTTTTTGACTGATCGGGACGATACGGTCACGTCAAAAATGGCGTCGTTGCCGGGGAGGTAGTGCGCTTAGTAGTTCATTACTTGTTTGATTTTAGTGTTAGTTTTCTTTCTTGTATTTTTGTGATTTTATTTTGGGTGGTCGAGCTTGTCTGTACAGGTACATGTTTTACAGGCACCATCTTTCAATATGAATTGGGTAGATGATGATCCGTGTGAGTGTTGCGGGAGCGGAGAGCATCAATTAGAGGATTGCTCTGTTTTCTACGAGAAGGTTCAAGCATACAAGGATCGGGAAGACTACTTCAGCGGATTGTACGAATACGGGAGGGCGGATTATGAAGATTTCAATGGTCCATCCTCACATTCTCCATACATTAGACCACCACCACCACCAAATTATCAAGACTACTACTATTCAGAGATGAGTTACCATTATGAGCAAGGGCGGGGTTACAACAACTATGAACCCGACTTGCCACACTTCTCAAGTTACCAGGAGGAGTATGATGACTATTATCATGACTCCCCTTAGCCGACATACTAGGAGCCTCAAGTTTCATTAAACTCTAAGCTTGATGCAATCATGGAAATGATGATAGAAATGAAAAAGAAAGATGAGCTGAGAGATAAATCATTTGAGGCTGTGGTTATTCAGGACGTCAATTAACTGAGGAGATGGCCCAATTTAGGCGAGACCAAGAGGTTTTGGCTAATGGTACAATGGTGGATGGCAATGTGGTGGAAGAGGTTATGGAACTTCTGGAGCAAGAAACTAAATGTTTGAATCGAAATGAAGACATAACACTGCAAGACGAGTCAGATCCAAAAGAAGCCCAAGTTCATATCTATCCTTCTCCTATACTTATGTAACACCCCAAAAACGGGTTTGGTAATCAAACCACGTTAATAGTAATGACGAGTAAAATACCGTTAAAAGTAAAAATTAACCCAGTAAATATTAGAAAATAAATAAATAAACTTGATGTTAATTAAAAAGGAGGATAAATACTTTGAGAAAACAAAGTATGTAAAAGGCCCGAGTTAATGGGACTTAAAAATAAAACAGGTTACAACTTCCCGAACCCATTAAGTTAACTAGGAATAATTAACCTAGTTAATTAGAGGGAATGTTACTAGAAATAAATAGGTTGTGGCCTATTTAATAACAAACCAAAACATGAGGGGCTAAAGGTAGGTAAATAGGAAAATGTTTTAATTAAAACATTTATAAAAAAAATAATTAAATTAAAACACACACAAAAGTGTGTATTCTAGTTCGATCGACCAGGGGAGAAACAAAAGGGGTCTAACCCTAATTTCAACAAAAGCATCAAATTGAAGGTCAAATATAGCCCGAATCAGATGCATGAACACGTATAAACGATCACCAAGTCAAGGGGATCGTAAGGTATGTCAAATTTCGTAATTTGGTGATGTTTTGAAATCTATGATGAACACTCATAATCAAAATTCCGAAATGGATGTTGAATGTATGAGTGATATTGTGTTGAATTCATGTTTAGAAACAAACCCTAGTTGAAAACTTGATGAATTGGTGTTAGAAACTAGGGATTTGATGATTTTTCTTGTATGTGCTAAGTGGGTTTTGACTAAATAAGGAAGATGATGATATGTTTATGCTAGAAATCATCATAATCGATAGTTGATGCGAGATACTTAAACAATTTGCAAGTTTGAGTATTTGATCATACATAACTGAGATAGGTTTTTTTTTGGAATGTTGTAATGAAATTGGTAAATTATTCATGAATATGAATGTTTGAAACCATGATATCAATTAGTTGAATATAGAACTTGATTTGAATAGGTAACCGAATGAATACCTAATGACATGATGAAACGGGTTTCACTTATAGATGGAACTCGTAGAATTTGCGTAATGAAAGAACGAGTTTTATATAATTAGATGATTATATGATGCATATAAACTAACGCCCCGCTTGCGGTATGCTCATATAATGTATATATGCGTGGGCGCTCGGGGGGCAAAAGTGAAAGTGCACTAATTTTAACGTTATTTTACTAATTTCGTGAAAATAACGTTAAAAGAGGGGGACGGTTAATCATGCATCATGTGGTGGCGTTGATAGCCAAAAGACAAAGGGGTGCATGCACTAATCGGCGTTTGTCTCAATTGCTGAGTGTTATGTGCCTTATGTCCAAGGCTTGATGCAAAACCACAATCGAGCCGGGGGTCTCATTGGAAGCAGCCCCTCTATTCCTACGGGGTAGAGGTAAGGCTGTCTACATCTCACCCTCCTCAGACCCTACCTTAGCTTTGCTATTGGTGGGATATACTGAGTATGATGATGATGATGATGATGATGCATATAAACTATGTTGATGAATATAGTTAAATTAGTTGCCTAAAAATAGCGACTACGGAATAGTCGAAGAAATGCTTAAGCGAGTCGTGGAACTCAAATTGTGCATTTCATACATTAAAAAAGAACAGTGGACTTTTGAAAGTCAAACTGACTATTAATAAGATCGAATGATAATTTTGATAGAAAATGCGTAAGGTGGAGTAGTCATGATTACAATGACTAAACTAACCATCTTACGAATTATGTTGATAGTTTGACGCTTAACAAGCTAGGTGGAAGCTTGTGGAGGAAGCGGGTCAAACAAATCAAGCATGAAGAGAAAAAGCGTGGCTTGGATGCGAGGTAAGTGAAACTTACACCTTTTCGTAGAATACGTGCCTATTCTATAAGTTACGAATACAATAGAGATAATATTTGAAATATGGTTTCCGACGCGAAATGATACGGGTCGGAAACAATTGTTAAAAACCATAGTTAATGGTAAACCGGGGTGGAATGGTAAATTAGTCACGAAAGGACTAAAAGATCAAATGAACTTTCAAATGGCTACTTTATAAGTAGGTCTAAACTAATAAAAAGGGTAAAACGTGTCAAATGGTAATAATGATACCACTTGACAATTAACGACTAATAAGTGTATGTCGAGTTTCATGCTCGCAGGATAAAACGGCTTGTGAATTAGCGATGCTATGAAATAGCAAATAAAGGAAGACAAGGTATTATAACGGGTCAATAAGTTGAACCGAGCCACGTACGCATAAATAAGTTGTTAGTTAAACATGCGATTTTGGTCAAATAATTAGTGAAAGTCCATCGTCGTAAAAGAGGGACTAAAACTGACCAAAATGCCCTTGATGGGTAAATCGGACAAATGGCCTTTACGAGTTGTCTAGAAATGTGTATTATGATAAAGTAAAGCTTAGTTAAGTGTTGAAGCATAGGCATAAATCCTTTTCGGATCAAATGCCTCAAAATAGCTTCTTGTCGTAAAATAACAACCGAAAGGGGGTAAATTTGAAATAATCAATTGATATTCATTAACCACTATAAGGATAGTTGTGGTGGAAGTTCATTTGACAAGTAATATGAATATTTAACGCCAGAAATGAATGAGCGGGGTTGGTGCGTAAATGCGCTTAAATACCCTAAACGGGTCAAAATAAGCGCATAATTATAGACGGGTTAATGATGCATAATAATCCGTGATTTAACTCTTATGTCATAAGAAATAATTGAAATATGATGTTTATAAGAATTTTGGAATAACAAACATGTTGGCTTAATGAATCATGAAACGGGTCAAAAGTGTTAAAAAGGAATTTCATGCCGAGAGCTTGTAAATCCGAATTTTGATAGTAGTCGAATATCAGGTTTTAATTCCATAAGATGGATAATTAAATTACGAACACGTAGGAAAACGAATCGTGTAAAACGGAGGTGTAGATTGAAAGATATGCAAGTTTTCGTAAAAACTTGTATGGCTGGGAAATATGCAGATTCAGAGTTGGAATCGCTGGAAAAGGGTCTCCCCCACGCCACGCGAGGGAGTACGTAACCCCGGGCGTGACACGCGAGGCACGTCGCGGCACGCGACACACTTAACCGAGTCTCTCGCGTGGCGCGAGAGACTTATAAGTTGAAAAATTATTTTTGTTTCGATTGTTTGATGCGCAAAACTTGTTTAAACCCATTTCAAACTACGTATGACTAAAACATTTCATGGTTTATGAAATGTAGGTATATCATGGGATGTCGGACGACGATCAAGCTCAATGAAGAACGGAACATACAAGAACCGATCGTATGAAAATGAAGCTTCCGCACGCGTGTTGTGGTAACTTTTAAACGACGAACTTTATTACATTATGTTGTTCATATTTTAAATTGTAAAAGATTTAATTACCCCATGTTTTCAACGTACTTGAATTCATAATTACAAGTTGATTTCGTAATATATACGAAAACCTTTAAAATAATAGCAAGGGTGTTACAACTTATCACTCCAACCAACAAAGTTGTACAGTACGCATGTTGAATAGAAGAAAAAGAGAGTGGATTCGGCATGCCAACTACCGAGCGTATGTTGGAAACTCGGTAGGCAAATGTGCACTTCGACCACCATGAGAGGCAAATCAGGTATGATTGTTTTAGAGTTTGTACTATTATTTGTTTTATTTTATTTTCTTAGTTAAATGAATGTTGTGGGTGTGTTCCCTATATAACCCTCACGAAACCTACTCGTCCTCCCGAGTTATCGGGAGGTTTAAAAGGGCTTGTTGCATACACTAAATGCAACCGTGATTCCTACGAAAGTGAGTTAGGTTTGTTGTTGTTGTACATTATTTTTCCACATAAATCAAAGTGAATTAACGTATGGTTTGGTAACATTTTCATAAAAGTGGAAAACTAGTTAACTAATAAATTTTAATGGTTGTGACAAGCATGCTTCTACACAAGGGTTAATATTTGTAGGTACATTATGTTTTTGAGACGACCGCTTTGTTGAAAAGATGAAGAGCACACGAGGAGCTAGCGAAAAACCAGGTGCATACGTTTCTTTTTACCTTTGATTATTATTTAGCAAATAAGTGGAATGTAATTTGTATTTTATTTTCCAGGGTGAAGTTTGGGAGGTTGGTCGTGTCACATCCCTTGCGCGTTTAAAAGCCGCATTCTTACACATTGAGGACAATGTTGACCTAAAGTGTGGAGATGGGGAGAAAAAGTTTTCGGTTTTGACCCTTTCATTTAAACACTACACAATGGGGACAATGTTGACCTCAAGTGTGGGGATGGGGGAAAAATTTCAAATTTTTTTTCAAAATGTCTTTGTTTGAAGCGATCTTAAAAGCACAAGTAACTAAGTTAACGGGGGATGACTGTTAGTCCCGAAAAAACCCGAGATATCACTCGACGGTTCGATCGAACGCGGAATATAAGATCAAACCGTATGAACAAAAAGAAATATTTCATTGAATAACTTAGTGTTGCTGCTTAGATCGCACACGGTCTCAACGAACCGTCTGGTATAGGGATGAGCAAAATGGACCCGGTACCGGTACCGGTACCGAATTTACCGATTCGGTACCCACTTTTGACATTTTCGGTACCGGTTCGGTACCGGTACGGTACCGGTTCGGTACCGGTATTTTGCTCGTTTTTACCCTCAAATACCGGTACCGAACCGGTACCGGTACCGTACCGAACCGGGTATATTCGGTACCGGTACCGGTACCCACTTTTGAGGATTTTCGGTACCGGTACCGATTCGGTACCGAACCGGACCTAGCTCATCCCTAGTCTGGTACGATCTTCGAGAACCTTGCACACAATCTCTAGGATTGTCGGGTACAAGGTTCTCCTTTGGGAGGTTACATGATTACAAGAATAGGAGAGCTCTACTACAATAACCTAGATAAGACTATTTATAGGAGCCTCTACCCTATTAGCCCACATGGCCTAGCCCAAGCCCAAGAGCTAATTAAAACCAATTAAACACAAAAGACCGTAATAAAGATAAAGCGTAAAACTTTGGACCTAACAATCTCCCCATATTTTATGCCCTCTTTACTCCGGTTTAGATGGTCTCCAATCTTGGGTCTTCTCCTGATCCACCATTAAAATCGCCGGTAATTTTGTTTAGTGACACAAGCACAACAACCCAATAGAAACACTAAAGTAAAATTTTGGACGAGTTTAAAGTCGCCAAAATTATATCATAAAGCTGCCATCCAAGAAGGTGTCTTCTTGCGGGTCCAAGAGAAGTTCATATAAGCTGAATAAGCAACCTGATTTATTTTTGGAGCCCAAATAACCAAAACCATGTCGCAAACTAGGCCCACTCATAACCCACTTGTTAAAATATGCAACCGAATTAAATTCCATACCTTGATCTGTAGATTGACCCAAAAAGAAATAATCCAGCTTCCTTTGATACTGAAAATCCAAACTCACTCATGGGCCAACTATGAATCAATCCAAATTTGTAAATTAAATAACCCAATATGCGAACTGATTCCAAGTTGTCTAGAAATAGAAATAATGCCCATCAATCTATACTATATAATAAAATAAACCAATAATAGACACTTGTCATTCAATGAAGCCATCTATTTTTTATAATTAATTAATATCAATTAAAAGATAATTATAAAATTTAATTTAATATAAATTTAAACAAAATTTGTATAGAAGATAATATTGCATTTTAAAATATTTATCATGTAAACACTTTCAATTTTCTTGTTATCTAAATAGTGCGGTCATGTACAGTTATCAGAGATGTTAGTTTTTGAAAAAGATTGATTATTTTTCTCAAGTCTTATTAAGATAAATATTCAATTATACATTTACTAGGTTATGGATCCCTTGTGTTACACGGGTTAAATAAAAAAATATCGCACGTAAGTAAAATATGATAAATAACATAAAAAAATGCTTAAGACTACTCATAATCAGAAAAATGTCAATTTCTTTGAAATTTGAAGAAAAAAAAATAAATTTGCACAATTTGAGATGCTAATATATCAAAGATAATTATTACTATTTATTAATATATACACAAGTTAAAACTTATAATTAACTTTTTCATTATTTAATATATAAAATTAAATTTATTCAACCCGTACAATACACGAGGTTCTTAAAAATATAACTTTCTATATTATTTAATATATAAAATTACATTTATTTAACCCATGTAATAAACGAGATTTTTAAACATATTTTGTTTTGTTATTTGGTATATAAAATTACATTTATTCAACCCGTGTAATACACGGGGTTCTAACCTAGTTATTACTATATGATAATTTTAAAACTGAATGAACAATAGTTTTATATTACTATATGATAATAACCTATTAGGGGTTGTTTGGCTAAGCTTATTTTGGAGTGACTTATGACTTATTGACTTTTTGGAAAAGTAAATAAGTCATAATGGAGTGACTTATTTACTTATTCCTCTCACATAATAAGCTAACCCAAACACCTTTTAACTTTTCAAAAAGTAAATAAGTAAATAAGTCACTAAAATAAGCTTAGCCAAACAGCCCCTTACTATATGATAATAATTATGAGCAAATGATATCGAGTGTCGGTACCGGTATCAAATTTACTAAATCGGGTGTATTTTCGGTACCTGTTCGACACCGATATTCACTGGTTTTTACCCTCAATTACCGGTGTCGTACCAGTACCGACCGTTATCAAACCGTACCGTACCAGGTATATTTGATACAGGTACACACTTTTGGCCCTATATATTAAAAATAGAATTAAATCAATAGTAACATCACTAAGTGATGAGCAAATGTATCGGGTACCGGTACCGGTATCAAATTTAGCAAACCGGTTGTATTTTCGGTACCAGTTCGGCACCGGTATTCACCGGTTTTTACCCTCAAATACCGGTGTTGTACCAGTATCGATCGGTACCGAACCGTACCGTACCAGGTATATTCACTACCGGTACCCACTTTTGGGGATTTTGGTAACGGTATTTTCGGTACCGGTTGGTACCGAGCTCATCAAATCCTGTAGCAACGTAACAATGCAAGTAATTGCACCGTTTTGATTACTTTTTATACACACAGTAAGTAAATTGTATTTCATTTGAATGAGGTTTTATATACACAACTTATTTCGCTTCCTTTTTTGTCTTTTTCTGTAATAAATGAATTATAGCATGTAAAATTAACTTGGATATTTAGATTATTGATGACCAAATCGTATCAAATCCTGTAATCAAACCGGTATCGTATCGGTACCAAATTTACTATACCAAATCATTTTCGGCACCAATTTGGTACCCACCTTTTGGCGTTTTCATAATCGATACTTTCGGTTCAACACCGGTCTAGCACCATACCTGTATTTATTGATTTTTACCTTCAAATACCATACCGTATTGTACCGAACATTTTCGGTGCAGGTACCTAATTTCGATGATTTTCCGGATCGGTACTTTCGGTGCCGTTACCGGTACCGAGCTCATCCATATTTTAACGTGTTAGCACCGGAATAACTGAACTGAAAACAACCTAATTTCCAACGTGTAGGACGTGTGGGGTCCAATTATTATATATTAGGTTATTTAAAATCTTTTTTTAGAACGGAGTGACTATCCTTACCATGTCATTTTTATTTATTTTTTGATATTCGGTAGCTGCTTGCCCATTATCCAACGGCTCCCATTTATTAGGGATTTTTTGACCATGATGAGACATCATGTGCACAGCCGTCAAGGAACATTTCAACATTCTTTTACCTGCTGATGTCATCCTGACGTCAGCAGCCTTCCTCCATCGTCAATCACGTTAACAAACAACCATGGCAGCCACATTCATAAAAAAATCATCTTGAACAATTATTCATCATTCGAGATCAACAGTAGTTCATTCGAGATCAACAGAAGTTCATCCGAGATACCGCCTGAAGCACACTGCTTATCATCATCACTTTCATCCGTGACGTATCCGACATTGAATACGACACCGGAGCCTGCAACAGCCATTGCCACCGTTATCCTTCGAGCTCCACCAATCGTCATCGTATCATTTTTATCACGTCGTTCATCCACCGTTCAACGTTCCGTTGAACAACCGTTTCCTTCTGTTCCCATCATCATCTTTCTGGTTTCCGTACAACCATCTTCAACCTTCACCATCGTCATCTTCTCACCTCCGACCATCCGATTGTCACCTTTAATCTGCTACATCTTCATCACCGTACAACCTTTTGAAATCGTTTTGACCAATGGCAATAACCACCGTAAAACCAAACAACCATCACCATAATTCCTCGTCGTCTTTTTCGTTCACGACTGTCGGACTCGAAAAAGATCAACAAGCAACAATACGACGACGTTAATCACCCTCCGGTCACCCACAACCTTCGTTCTTCGTCTCCGGTTCAACATCTCCGAACTCCTCATCTCCGTCTCCGACACACCTGCGACTACACCAGATCTTAGAATTTTTTCAGATCTGTAGTGATATCTAGATCTTACGAACCGGAGATCTTTCCATTTACGAACACACATCCCCCGACACTTGTGCAAAGCTTTTTCTTGTTCTTCGAGTGATATCAAAACTGAGCCTTTGAAAGACTTCAATGGCTCTGATACCACTTGTTAGTCCCGAAAAACCCGAGATATCACTCGACGGTTCGATCGAACGCGGAATATAAGATCAAACCGTATGAACAAAACGAAATATTTCATTGAATAACTTAGTGTCGCTGCTTAGATCGCACACGGTCTCAACGAACCGTCTGGTACGATCTTCGAGAACCTTGCACACAATCTCTAGGATTGTCGGGTACAAGGTTCTCCTTTGGGAGGTTACATGATTACAAGAATAGGAGAGCTCTACTACAATAACCTAGATAAGACTATTTATAAGAGCCTCTACCCTATTGGCCCACATGGCCTAGCCCAAGCCCAAGAGCTAATTAAAACCAATTAAACACAAAAGACCGTAATAAAGATAAAGCGTAAAACTTTGGACCTAACAATGACGCAACCCATTTGGTCTTTTTTCATGGTCAAGTTCGAATTAATAGCATGACGGGTATTTAGCGGGTGGTTATTTGGGAATAATCCGCCCAAGAAACTTACAATTCAGGTATATCATATTCCATACCCGTATACGTGAGATTTTGAGCCACTTGTATACATTATATATACACATATTTCTTTGTTTGAGTGGACCATTAGTCATGTATTGTAGAACTTGCATCTTTTGATACGTTTGAGACCATAGACCGAATACAAGCACTAGAATGATTAAGGCATTAGGTAAACCTTTTCCTTTTACACCATTTATCTATCCTTAACCAAAATCTATACCTTAGTTGCCAACTTTGAGCCTAAACCTTTCGTTTGACAACCCACTTAGCCCATAACCATAAGTCTTTTCTTTTTAAACCCATGTTATGAAAATTCGATTATAGGAGTATATGTTTGTGTAGTTGCGATTTGTTTATGAAAAAAAAAACAAAAATTCAGAAAATGTTGAGAAAAAAAAAGAATGAAAAAGCATTGAGAAAAGCACAAAAAGATGTGTGTTAGTTGTTGAATAAAAGGCGAAAATCGTTGCCTATTAGATTGATGTTTATATTTAGTTTGTTTGACATAGTCGTTTGTAATAAAAATCGAATTTTCATCAACTTAGCCACTTTCAAATATCCTATTTCCTACCCTTCGCCTAGCCCCATTACAACCCTCCAAAGACCTTATGACTTGTGCTTAGTATTCGTGTTCGGTGGTGGAGAATGATTGAGTTGCAAGCCTATGCGGGTACATGTTCTATTCGGTTTTGAGTGGTTACATTAAAAAGTGCTAATACATCATTAAAAATTAGCCAATTTGTAAACCGTGTGGAGTGAACATTATGAGGGATATATATGAATTGTGAGTTTTAAGGGCGGGTTAATCTTGGATAACCAATTTTACATGATTAATCATTTATTGATACATATGTCGAAAATTGTAAGAAGTTTGAACTAAGCATGACATTAGACTTCAACCTTCGTCTCGGGAATGGGATATGTGTTTTTCGTTCAACCCACGTGAAAGTGAAAAACAAATGTGCTTGAGGGCAAGCAAAAGATAAGTGTGGGGATGTGATCGGTACACTTTAGGTACACCTTATTTGATACTAATTATTTAGTAAAATACATCGATTATTTATAAAGTATATTATTTTAACATGTTTTTGTATTTGTTTGGTCTAAAGAGTTTATTAGGTTAAAATGAGTTAAATGTATTTAAATAGAGGGTTATTGGATTTTAATAATCCTATGTTTCACCTGTTTGCCGATAATAATTCCAACTTTAAAAATTATCTCCAATAATCTCAAATTGTAAAAGTTTGACCGCCATTGATCATTTTCTAACATAGGTGTACTTAAACCAATTAAGGAGTCTCTAGATGTAATTGAATCTATTAAGGAGACCAAATTCTTATATGTTTGAAAAGGATTGATGGCGGCCAAACTTTTACAAGTTGGGATTATTGGAGGGAATTTTTAAAGTTGAGATTATTATCGGCCAACAGGTAAAACTTAGGATTATTAAAATCAAATAACCCTTAAATAGATAATTATTTATTTAGTTGGAGTGTGAATGATTAAAAATAATATACGAAATGGACTAAGAATGAGAATTTATGATATCAATGTTGGAATGAATAATTGAATTAAAGTTTGCTAATTCAAATTCAAATCCATATACGTTAAAAAAATAAGTCTTTTGATTTGTGCAGCCTAATTATATAACCTATAAAAAGACTATGTCGGTGGGGTGGGTTTTTTTTTAATTTTTTATTCTTTTTTTTTTTTGTCTTTTCCTAGCAACATTTGATTTTCTTTTTTTTTTCTTTTTTTCTTAATTTACGTTTTCAGCACTTATGCTTTGTGTGTTGTTCCTTAAATACCAACTTCTTTTGCAATTTACAGTTTTCATCAACTTTTTAACTTTACGTTTTTACCCCTTGCACAAATTTTTTGTGGTTTTGTTCTTTTACGTATTTTTCCCATCTCTTGTGATATACGTTTTCGGCCCTTATGCGTTGTTTGTTGTTTATTAAATACCAAGTTCTTTTGTAATTTATTGTTTTCGTCAACATTTAAACTTTATGCTTTAACCCCTTGTACAATTTTTTTTCTTTCTTTTTTGTGGTTTTGTTTTTTTACTTATAACCTTTAATTTTCAGCATTGACTCTTACAACCTCCTAACTTTCTAAATACTTTTTAATCAACTTTTACGTCTTTATTTTTATTTACGTGTCGCTATAAACGTAAGTTGATTAGCATTCACACTGACAACCTTTTTACTTTGTAAAAACTTTTCTAATCTAGTTTCCCACTTGATGTAAGACATGTGTGGACATACTTTTGTATCGGATCAAAAATCGGGTCGCCCCGCAACAAAGCGCGGGTGTAACACCCTACTTCACTTTAACCAGAACTAATCTCTTGTGCTTGAGGTTCTTGACTTTCCTCTCTTCAATTTGTAGAGGCCTCTCTACGAAGTTTAACTGCTCATTTACCTCTATATCCTTAAGAGATACTACAAGTGATTCATCAGCTAAACAATTTTTGAGATTAGATACATGAAATACATCATGTATTCCTGCCATTTCCCTTGGCAGTTGTAGCTGATAGGCTACAGGTCCTATTCTTCTAATAATCTCAAAAGGTCTAATATACCTGGGGATTAGCTTTCCCCTTTTTATGAATCTTACCACTCATTTCCAATGAGAGACTTTTAATAACACTTTATCTCCTACTTGAAATTCCAATGGCTTTCGTCTGTTATCAGCATAACTCTTTTGTCGATCATGTGCTGCTTTCAGTCGTTCCTTGACTTGAATGATTTTGTCTATTGTTTCTTGTACTATCTGAGGCCCAGATAGTTGCTTTTCTCCAATTTCTGCCCAACAGACTGGAGTTCGGCACTTCCGTCCATAAAGTGCTTCGAATGGTGCAGCATTGATACTTGTGTGATAGCTATTATTATAAGAAAATTCTATCAATGGTAAATGATCATCCCAATTACCCCCGAAATCGATTACACAAGCTTTAAGTATGTCCTCCATTGTCTGAATTGTCCTTTCACTTTGTCCGTCCGTTTGAGGATGATAAGCGGTGCTTAGATTCAACTTGGTTCCCATTGCTTTTTGGAAACTTGTCAAAAAATGAGAGGTAAAACGACTATCTCTGTCAGAAACAATTGATAAAGGAATCCCATGTAATGAAACTATTTCATTTACATATAATTTAGCTAATTGTTCCATACTGAAAGTTTCCTTCATTGGTAGGAAATGAGCTGACTTAGTTAGTCTGTCTACAATCACCCAGATTGTATCATTACCTTTCCTGGTCTTGGGTAATTTAGTAACAAAATCCATTGTTATCAATTCCCATTTTCAAACAGGCATTTCTAACTGTTGTAATAAGCCTGAAGGTTTCTGATGTTCAGCTTTAACTTGTGAGCATGTTAAACACTTAGAAACATAAGCTGCTATATCCTTTTTCATTCCTATCCACCAAAAATTCTTTCTTAAATCTTGATACATCTTAACATTTCCAGGATGCATCGTATACTTAGACTTATGGGCTTCTTCTAATATACGGTAACGTAAGTTTCCTAATTTAGGTATTCAGATTCTCTTCTTATGGAATTTCCAAATTCCATCTGTTCCTTGTTCTAATTCCTTAATCATTCCTTTCAACTTCTCAGTATCATCCTTGATTACTGATTCTTGTGCCGTTCTAATTTGATCATTTAAATCTACTTGTAGATTTAATTTAAGAGAAGGTGCTCTTTTTGACTGTTCATGATACTTTCGGCTTAAAGCATCAGCAACTACATTTGCTTTTCCTTCATGATACTGGATATCACAATCATAATCACTAAGCATTTCCATCCAGTGTCTTTGTCTCATATTCAATTCCTTTTGCCCAAAGACATACCTTTTAACTCTTATGATCGGTGAAAACAGTAAACTTACTACCGTATAGGTAATGTCTCCAAATCTTAAGGGCGAAAATTATGGCTCCTAATTCTAGATCATGGGTTGAATAATTCTCTTCATGATTCTTAAGTTGTCTAGATGCATAAGCTATAACCTTTTGACGTTGCATCAACATACATCCATAACCTAATTTAGAAGCGTCACAATAGATTACAAAATCTTCAGTTCCTTCTGGTAACGCTAGTATGGGTGCATGGGTTAATCTTTGCTTAAGAATTCTAAAGGCTTCTTCTTGTTTTGTTTCCCATTAAAAATTAACAGATTTACAGGTTAGTTTAGTTAAGGGAATGACTATTCTAGAAAAATCTCGAATAAATCTTCTATAATAACCGGCTAATCCTAAGAAACTTCTAACCTTGGTTGGTGATTCAGGGATTTCCATTTGGTTATCGCCTCGGTCTTGGTAGGATCCACATGAATTCCTTCATGATTAACTATGTGTCCAAGAAACTGTACCTGTTCTAACTAGAATTCGCACTTTGAAAACTTAGCATAAAGTTTTTCCTTTCTTAATAAACTTAGAAGTGCGTGCAAATGCTTTACATGTTCCTCCTTACTCTTAGATTAAATGAGAATATCATCTATAAAGACAATTATGAATTTATCCAAATATGGCTTACATATTCAGTTCATCATGTCCATGAATGCAGCTGGGGCATTGGTTAAACCAAATGGCATGACAGTAATTCATAATAGCCATACCTTGTTCTGAAAGCGGTCTTAGGAATGTCTTCTTCCTGTACCTTTAATCTAACTTCTATTTGAATAGTTTTGGCAGCTTGAGATGAACCAAAAGGACGGCTTGAAGAACCAAGATCCGTTCTTTTTTCAAGTAACCTTCAAATGATTATAAATATAATTAGTCTATAAATTATAAAACCTTTCAACTTTGTGACATAAAATACTATACTCAAACAAATAATCAAACAGTTAATTTGAAAAAATATGTATGTCTTACCTCTTTTGGAAATCAATTAGCTCATCAATGCTTTCGTTCAGATACAAAGTGTTGTTTTGAAAAGAACTGGACACGTATGCCTTACCTACATAGTTAAGAAGAAAATTATATACAAACAATTAAGCATTGATAAATACAACAATATAATGTAAAATAAATAAAATTTTAATGAGAAAGATAACAGTAATTAATTAAGTATAAAACCTTCATGAAAGCTATATCTTCCAAACTACAATATCAAAAAAACATCACTCAGGTTCTTTTCCATAAACTTTGACATTTGCATCGCATAATCTCCCTACAAAGTGACATAAACATTAAGGTACCTATTAATAAAAATTTAATAAAACATGAACTAATTGATAAATATATAAAGGAGATCAAAAAAATAAATAAATTGTAACTCTAAATCACGAAGTTGTAAGCTCATTTTTTTGTTCAGTCTCCCATTAGTGCTTGTATGATCAATCATAGGAAACCAACCATCAACGTAACCAATGATATCTATAAACAAACAAAAAAATTAGAACAATAACAATGGCGTAATATAAGTAAAGATCATATTTTAAAATACGGTGCACTTACCAACAGGAGAGTCTAGCGGAATAGCACGATTGCGAAGAACATCAAAGGATGTAAAAGAGAATCCATGAATTGAACCACCAAAGTCATCACAGTTTCTGATATCGGTAGAGAAATTGAAAAACGGTTTATGTCGATGGTTGGTTGGGCGGTACAGAGACACGTTGTCACCAACTTCAAACCTAGTAACCATGACACAACGTTTTTCTACCAGTAATCTTCCATACTTTGCAAGATAATTACCAGCCACACTTGCTTGAATTTTGGAACCCTATCAAACAAATATAACCTTTTAAGATGTAACATACGATATAAAAAAATTTAAATAAATGTGTTATAAACTTATAAAGTACCTCCTCGTACATGAGGATCAATTCTACCGCATGAATAGCATTCTTGACTTTAAATGACAGTAGCTTCCAAAGCTTAACTATGCGAACTTTAATAGTCACGTCTGTCTTGGTTACATCCAATTCATTAAGAGAAGTGATGGGATGATTCTCCATTGACCTTTATAGTTAAAGATTTATTTTAAAAAACAAAATCTCTGATTGATAAACAAATTTAAGTTTTTTAAAGACTGTATCAATTGTGTGAGGGTCTCTAAAAGTATGTTTGACAAAAATCAAAAACTGTTGGTAAAGTATAACGTTGTGAAACGTTCAAGGAGATTTTGTAACATTAGAAAACTGCTTTCGAACGCCTCTTGTTGAACATTCTGAAAGTCAGTGATTAGTGAGCTCAAACTTTGGTACAACATTTGAAATAGTAGCTCAGGATCAACATGCGATTAGTGGCCCAGCAATAAGAACCAAGGCCCAAAATTTGAATTTCAATTAAGAAATAAACGAAGTTTGGCCCAACATTTGACACAAATTGTTTCATTAGACAATTCACAGACATGATCTTCATCTTCACCGTTTGCAAAACAACTATCAGAAATTACTTCACCATTTAGCATAAATCATCATCTTTTTCATTCAAAACAATGAACAGATTCAGACATCAACAAATTATATAGATTGGTGGCCAAGAATGCATTTATTAATCTGATCATTATGATGCATTCAAGATCGATTTGCTGTTCGTGACTTGCATAGATAATGAGCGGCTAGCACGACAAATGTAACACCATAACTTTAAGTTTTGTAAACTTATACACACATAAACATGAGAACAAAAAGGTGGGTTGTACCCTATGTACGTATAGTTGTACATTTCCATTAAAACCCAGTAGCAAACATCTTGAATCACAATTACTCGCATCAAAAATCATCTTCCAAAATGGTCCAGCCAAAATTATCAACACTCCCTAAACACTAAAAGAGACTATCATATACAACACTTAAGACAATTCAAAGACATTATCTTCATCTTCACCGTTTGCAAAAAACTATCATAAATTAATTCACCATTTAGCATAAATCATCATCTTTTTCATTCAAAACAATGAAAAGATTCAGACATCAACAAAGTATATGGATTGGTGGCCAAGAATGCATTTATTAATGTGATCATTATGATGCATTCGTGATCCATTTGTTGGTCATGACTTGCACGACAAATGTAACACAATAACTTCAAGTTGTTTTAACTTATACACCCGTAAATATGAGAACCAAGCCAGGAGCATATGATATGAACATTTCCCCTGTTTTTAATCAACCTTTATAAAATGAACCAGCAATAAGAACCAAGGCCCAAAATTTTAATTTCAATTAACTAATAAACAAACTTTGGCCCAACATTTGAAATATTACCATTATAAAAGACTGTTTAATTAGACAATTGCTGGTCATGACTTGCATAGATAATGAGCGGCTAGCACGACAAATGTAACACAATAACTTCAAGTTTTGTAAACTTATACACACATAAACATGAGAACCAAGCCAGGAACATATGATATGAACATTTCCCCAGTTTGTTGACCTAAATCAGCATCCGATACTCAACTTTGTAAACAATTACATTCAGATTCAGATTTCAGGATAAAGCACTTATAAACTCAACACAATTTAGCATCAATTTCATAAAAGTTCAACCTAAATGTGGGTTGTACCCTACGTACATATAGTTGTACATTTCCATCAAAATTCATCTTCCTAAAGGCTCCGGGCAAAATCATCATCAGCACTCCCTAAACACTAAAAGAGACTATCATATACAACACTTAAGACAATTCAAACAACAAAATTCAAACAAAAAAATTCAAACAACAAAAACCAACTCAGCATCAATTTTGTTAAAGTTGACCTAAATCAGCAGATTCCGATACTCAACTATATAAACAATTACATTCAGATTTCAAGATAAAAGCTATGTAAACTCAACACAATTTAGCATCAATTTCATAAAAGTTCAACCTAAAGGTGGGTTGTACCCTACGTACATATAGTTGTACATTTCCATCAAAATTCATCTTCCTAAAGGCTCCGGGAAAAATCATCATCAACACTCCCTAAACACTAAAAGAGACTATCATATACAACACTTAAGATAATTCACAGACATGATCTTCATCTTCACCGTTTGAAAAACAACTATCAAAATTACTTCAACATTTAGCATAAATCATTCTTTATTACTAACCATTCAAGTATGCATTATTAGGTTGTTCATAAAAACATCACAATGAAAAATCAGCATAAAAACATCAACATGAATCATTATTGTTCATATCATTCAAGTATATTTCACAGTTATCACCATTATCAAGCATAACAGTGCCAAATATTCTAAAAAATCAGAATCTCCTAATTTTGCCCAAACAACTTCAATATTTCTAAATATTCATATTAGAACTATGGAAGACTATAATATTTCTAAATCAGTCCCTAAAACACATGTAATAGTAACAAAAATTATCAAAATTTACAAATTGCACAATCTAATCCATAAACATTAAAATACAATGAAAATTAAGTTCAAAGGTGAATTTCACTAACCTGATTTCTTGAAACAACAACAAACCTTGCTTCAATGACCAACACCCTGTACATTAACTTCACCAATTCAGTTCATAAACCATAAAAAAATAAAAAGTCTATAAAATAAAAAATTACCAGAAAACAAAAGTAGATACACAACGGAGAGAGAAGGAGATATGGTATGGCTTTAAAGACTTCATCGGGGGGCTAGGGTAAAGAAGAGGAACACAATTTCAAACACCAATCTGTGTGAATGATGATCTATACCGTCAGATTAACTTTCAAATTTAAACACAGCCGTAGGATTTGTGTTTGTTGAATAACAATTGGAGTTTTATGCAAAGATGGGACTGAATAATCTGTGTTTGTTGAATAACAGAGATACATAAGGTGCGATTATGGGTTTTTTTAATCGAAACTCGAAAGGGAATAGATCTGTAGGATACAGAGAAGGAAAGAAGAAAGAGAAGGCGAGGAAAGGGAAAGAAGGGTCTTGTTCTGTCGGTTAGGGTTTTGGACTGTTCTTTTGACTTGCAGGAAGAGAAAGGTGGGAGAAACTGGCATTTTGTCTACCTCATTAACGAGCTTTGACCTTTGTAAATTGGGTTAAACAAAACAAAAAATGGGAGCAATTGACACGTGGACCATGATGAATGCAGTGATTGCCATGTAGGAAAGAGAGCAAAGGGGTGGCTTGTGGTGTTGACACCTCAGCCAAACACCTTTGCTTTATTAGAATAGGCGGATATATACATATATATATATATATAATATTTGAAGTTTTACTGTAAAGTTTATACTACAAAGCGAAAAAACAGGGGGGCAAGGCCCCTCTTGGCCCAAACTAAGCTCCACCCATGGGGTGGTAACCTATTGGGCTACCAATAGTTGTATCAAATATGATATGAGCGATGATGATCGCTCGTTGGTGAACGTCATCTTAATGTAAAAGATTAATGTATAAGTTTAGATTATGTTATGTAAAGTCATATTAAATGCATGTTTTGCTAGAGTCACTTACAATTTTAATTAAATTATAACTCACTTAGCATAACTGACTTTAGTATGCATATTAGGTCTAAGTTTGGATAGTGGTGAGCTTTCCGTGATGGTAGTAGCACTTGCAAGTCTACCTAGTGAGAGATTGACATCCGATATTATGTTCTTATGTTTTCCTTTTGAGGCATTTAGAATGTGGTGGTATTTGACTCGAATGTTTAGATGTATGAATTTCCATTGTGTATGTCTTAATTATCAATTATCAATTCAAGAACTATTTGCTAAAGAATAAAACTGTCACACCCCGATATTTCCACGAATTACCGATGGGCCCGGTGGGGAGTATCGTGACGTAGTTGATATCATCATAGTCAATTAATCACAGTTTAAATGCACAGCGGAAGTCTAAAAGTAATTTATACAAACCGAGTTGAAGGCAACATAAAATATTACACAACGGATTGTAAGTGGATCCACAGGCGGATCTAAAATAAAAAGAAATATTGTTCAACAGATTTAAGCATCAAAAGCTTGCAAGACTCTTTATTTGATACTATAAGTAGCCAGCCCATTACGCGTAGTACCTGCACTTAATCTTTTTGAAAAATACGTCAGTTTACACTGGTAAATACAATTAACTGACTCTTTTGAAAAGTGTTTATAAAAATTGATTTGGATTCACAAAGCATAAAATCTTTTATAACTTGGGACAATTATTTAAAAATAATCTTGTATACAGATTTATATGTTTGTCGTCCGTTCAGGGCTCGGTTAGAAGAGCCGAGACAAGATTAATAGACACACCACAAGTATATGCCCGCAAGAGAGTGAGATACCGTTCATACATACGCAACTGTCGGGTGTATGCCTACACCCCGTGCTTAAGCCGTGGCCATTTCTAATGAATGAGCCGAGGATATCCAGGACATGGTCATTAACCCCCCAAAGGCATTGCATCAAACAAGACAGATTAAAACGGGTTATGCATCTTTTTAATCACATTCCGATTGTACGATTTCATACCCGACCAAGTGCTATTATTATAATACCGTATCACAATCCCGTATAAGGGAAAATAAGTTAAAAGTATTTACCTGAGCAAAAATTATAAATTTTAATCTCAGCCGTATATCAATCAGCAAGCACAAGTAGCTTTTACTGGGCTCCTAAATCTAGAACGAAGGTTTTAATAACCTATTAGATTCCTAACGGGTCTTACTTAACTTTACACTTAGACCGGTTAGTTTTAACGAAAGGTTTACGGTTCAAAACGCAAGATTAAGCGAAGACCGGATTAGAATGTGATTTAAACCCGACAAGTATGCAGACTTGTATAAAATTGGTAAAGTAAACACATTCTGGATTTTGAAGTAAAAATGATAAGGTTTGACCCGTTTCGGTTAATTTATGCAAACTAGTTACATAAGCCGTACCGAACACGAATACGCATAACGGGTAACCAAATGAATCATGTACTGGTTCCACAAGTTAATATGCTTTAAATATGTTGTGATATCAGTAGGATATCTTCCATTATGCCTAAAACGAATTTAAAAACAATTTATGCCCCGTAGGGGTATTTTGGTCATTTTAAAGTTCATAAAAGAGGTGAAATGGTAATCTGAGGTTCTGGTCTAAAATAATCAGTAAAAAATATTTATTTTAACAAGTTACATCAGTAAGATATCACACATATGTGAATTTTATCCTTTATGGCCAAACGATGCACCGTAGGGGCATTTTGGTCATTTCACGGATGCTTTAAGGGTTGAATTTGGAAATATGAGTTCAAGACTTATACTTACTGTTAAAGTATAAAAATTTATCTTTAAAACCAGTAGGTAACAAGTCTTAGGTGCTAAATATGGTTTTAAACCACACTATGCGCCTAAATCGCATAAAAGTCGGTATTTGACGATATTCTGGTTGTTTAAGGGAATATGAGATTCTGATCAGCCTTTACTATTTAAAATAGTTTATTTAATGTATAAAATCAGTAGAAAAAGGTTTGACATGTAAAGGATGTGTAAAACTCATTTTATTAGTGAAAAGGGTATTATCGTCAATTACCGAGTTTATGCAAGAACTCTATGTTATGATCAGTTTAAAATTTTACAAAAATTTCCAAAAATCCTTAAATATTATATCTTAACAGTAGGTGGCCAGTTTGGTGTCAAAAATTGAGTTTAAATATGATTTATGCCAAAAATGTCATTTAATTAATAAAAAGGCTTTCATTTACGATATTGTGCATAACTTTCATTCGAGACCATGAACTTATGTCAAATTTTTAGGACATGCTTATAAATCAGTAATAAAGGTTTTTGTGCTCTCACATTTTCAAAAATCTCGTTTTTATATTAAAAGGGCATAATGGTCAACATTTAAGCATTTAACGGAAATATGCAAATGAATCGGATTATTAAGGAACCATGTAGCATAACCTCAGAGGGTTTTACTAACATATAATATGGTCCCAAAATAACCTTAAGGCAATACTAAACTAAGCTAAATCGGGTCAGAACTGAAAGTCAAAGCAAAAGTCTACTTTTGCGACTTTCGGTTGCGAACCGAGCCTAAACTCAGAATTGTCGGGTTGAACATGCTTAGACATGTTCTTATATTAATTACCAAGTTATTTAGGTGTTAAAACTGCTCCATAACTTCAGCATTATCAGTTATGTATTATTTTGCAAAAACAGCCTCGTTTGACTTTTTATTAATAAGTTTGACTCGACAATTGACCAAGTAAAAGTGATAATCAGTAGGTGCCCCTTTAAGGGTTTATTACCTACATAATTACCAACTCATAGCCACTTTTCAATTCGAATAATGGTTGGACCATTAGTGATTAATCACTAAGTCAAATCTTAATTATGATAGCTTTGACTTTTGGTCATTAAGCTAATAAAACTTAAACTTAGGAAGCTAAGAACACTTACTAGAGTCCTTAGCACGAATTTAGACTAGAAGAAAGCTTCCTTTAGCTCCAGGAGGCTTCAGAGAGTGGGCTTGAGAGGTAAAACTCAAATGTGCAAGTGAACAAGTGAAACAATGGGGCTTTATATAGGAGATTTGAAGTTGCTAAGATCATTACACTTGTTTAGGGAGGCTCCCAGATGTTTACAGGTGTTATGGTGGCATAAGAAACCATCAAACAAGCCCCTAGAATCGAAAACTAGCATGCAAAGGCGGTGGAACAGGCTGAACCTACAGCTGTGCAGGTTTTCTGTTACTGGCACTTCTACGCGGCTCGCGCAGACCCTAGAGGAGGGTTACGCGCCCCGCAAGGCTCCCTTCTAACCGGACAAAAACTTTCATTAATTGCAATTTCAGTCCCTGGTCCTTCATAACTTGTTTTATCTTTCGTATTGCACTTTTAACCCCCAAATTTAACTTTTAAGGGTCTTGAGTCTTCAAACAATCATCATTAGCCTTTCGGTTAGTTACGAGGTCACCCGAAAAGTCTTGATATTGTCGAAACTCCATAAAATTACTATCCAATATTCTTGAGAGCAAAATATACAAATATTACAATGTTTTTGGGATCGTTAAAAGGTCACTCAGAGGTAACTTTTAACATGTTGACACTTTTAACCCTTATGCTTCGTAAGATCCTTATTTTAAGCACAAACGACTTTCCATGTCCGACAAATTATTCGTTAAAGAATACGAACGTCGTGTGAGGTCAATCAGAGGCATAAAAATGGCATGTTGACACTTTGGATCCTTTTACTTACATATTTACATTGTTTGACAATTGTAGTCCCTCTAAATCAATTCATTACACATTTAAAGTCCATGACACGTGTCTGTATTATATTGGACATGATTTTGCGAGGTGTTACATCCTCACCCCCTTAAAAGAAATCTCGACCTCGAGATTTACTGAAATAAATGAGGGTATTTCTGCTTCATTGTGGATTCAACCTCCCATGTGTATTCGGGGCCTCTACGGGCATCCCACTTTACCTTCACAATCGGCACGTGCTTTCTTCGAAGCTTCTTAACCTGTCGATCCTCGATCGACAAAGGTTTTTCAACGGATTTCAAGCTCTCATCTATCTGCATGTCCTTATGTGACATGGCTAGCGATTCATCGGCTAGGCATTTCTTCAAATTGCAGATGTGGAACACATTATGAATTCCACTGAGTTCTTCTGGCAGATTTAGCTTGTAAGCTACAGTTCCAACACATTCGATGATCTCGAATGGTCCTATGTATCTTAGGAATAGCTTGCCCTTTTTGCCAAAACACATCACCCTTTTCCAGGGTGATACCTTAAGTAACACTTTATCTCCTACCTCGAATTTCAGAGGTTTACGCCTTTTATCTGCGTAGCTTTTCTGCATATCCCTGGCAGCTTTGAGACGATCACGGATCCGTACAATCTTATCTGTCATCTCCAGGACTATATCAGGTCCTGTTAGTTGGACATCTCCAACTTCCGCCCAACAAACTGGCGTTCTACACTTCCTTCCATATAGAGCTTAGAAAGGTGCGGCTTGAATACTAGAATGATAACTATTATTATACGAAAATTCAATCAAAGGAAGATGGCCATCCCAACTTCCTCCTAAGTCAATAACACAAGCCCTAAGCATATCATATAGTGTTTGTATCGTACGCTCGCTTTGACCATCCGTCTAAGGATGATATGCTGTGCTGAAGTTTAAACGATTGCCTAAGGATTGCTGAAAGCTTTTCCAAAAGTGAGACGTGTATCTTGTATCCCTATCGGAGATAATAGATACTGGCACTCCGTGGAGAGATACTATCTTATCCACGTACAGCTGAGCTAGCTTATCGGAGCTGTGTGTTTCTTTAATAGGCAAGAAGTGAGCTGACTTGGTCAGCCAATCGACTATAACCCAAATAGTATCATTCTCATGCTTTGTCTTTGGTAACTTAGTGATAAAATCCATGGTTACCATTTCCCACTTCCAAGTGAGAAGTTCAGGCTGTTGCAGTAAACCTGACGGCTTTTGGTGTTCGGCTTTAACTTGTGCGCACGTCAGACATTTAGCCACATAAGTGGCTATAGATTTCTTCAAACCTATCCACCAATAATTCGCCTTTAAATCCTGGTACATCTTATCACTGCCAGGATGAACTGAATATTTGGAGCTATGAGCTTCTTGAAGAATCACATCTCGAAGTCCTCCATAAATTGGAACCCATATTCGACCATTCAATCTTAGGATTCCATCCTTGCCATATGATAATTGTTCAGCAGTTACGCCTAACTTCTCATTTGGATAGTTAGCTTCTAACACAGCTTCCTTTTGAGCGGCTAATAACATTTCATTCAAGCTGTTCTTTAGTTCAATGCTTTTGGCATTGATTCTAATGGGCTTAACCCTTTCCTTTCTGCTCAAGGCATCAGCGACTACATTTGCCTTGCCAGGATGATACCGTATTTCACAATCATAATCATTCAGTGTCTCCATCCATCGACGCTGTCTCATGTTAAGATCCTTCTGGTTAAACAGATGTTGAAGGCTCTTGTGATCAGAATAGATCACACATTTGGTTCCATATAAATAATGCCTCCACAACTTTAGTGCAAATACAACGGCACCCAACTCCAAATCATGGGTGGTGTAATTCTTCTCGTGCTTTAATTGACATGAAGCATATGCAATAACCTTGCCCTTCTGCATAAGCACACATCCCATACCTGTGTGCGATGCGTCACAATAAACCACAAATTCTTCAATTCCTTCTGGCAATGTCAACACAGGTACATTGCTTAACTTTTGCTTAAGAATATCAAAGGATTCTTGCTGGTTGGGACCCCAGTCAAACTTGACATTCTTGTGAGTTAATGAAGTTAGGGGTGCTGCAATTCTTGAAAATTTTTCAATGAAACGTCTGTAGTATCCTGCTAAACCCAAGAAGCTACGAATCTCTGTGGGTGTCTTCGGCGCTTGCCAATTCATGATTGCCTCAATCTTAGCGGGATCCACCTGGATACCGCGCTCACTCACTACATGTCCAAGAAATTGGACTTCACTAAGCCAAAATTCACATTTAGAAAACTTGGCGTAGAGCTTCTCTCGTTGTAGAAGTTCAAGAATAGATCGAAGATGTTTTTCATGATTAGCCTGATTCTTCGAGTAAATAAGAATGTCATCAATAAAGACAACGACAAAATTGTCTAAGTATGGCTTGCAAACGCGATTCATGAGGTTCATGAACGCTGCAGGTGCATTAGTGAGCCCGAAAGGCATCACTAAGAACTCATAGTGACCATAGCGTGTTCTGAATGCGGTCTTGTGCACGTCTTCGTTTCTGACCTTCTGTTGGTGCACTTGTGTCTGTACTTTGTCTGTATTTCATCATGATACAAAACGATGTCTTATGTTAGGCTGGGTTACGTCTTAGTTTGTTACAATGTGCGTTCAATGTAAGTTTGACCAAGTCAACCATCCTCCTGGTTTGACTTGGCCAAACAGTTAGCACATTGGTTGAAAGATGGTTGAGTCGAAGGATGGTCATCGAAGGATTGTTTTATATCCTTCGATGATGAGCTCGAAAGATGGACCTCGAAAGATGAGTTCGAAACATAACCTTCGATGGGTGACCACGAAGGATAGACCTCGAAGGATATCATCCTTCGAGGTGAATGTGATCTTTCGATGGGCTTTCTGGTCGACAGATGATCTGTCGATCAATCTATCTGATCCTTCGACCAGACCTGCTGTGTCGGGTATATATATACCCATGTGTTGTGTTCAGTTCGACAGGTCAGACAGAGAAGAGAGTTCAGGAGACGAGAGAGAAAGACAGGAGAGCACACACACACTGTGAGAGTTTATAGAACATATCTGTAAACATTGAGCTTGTAACCGGACCTTTCATACGCATTAATACAAGTGGTGTTAATCGTTGAATGTTGTGTGTTGTGTTTGTGCTTGTTCTCGTATACATTCTCGGTTGCATGCTAGCTTGGATTCCGCACTCGCTAGCGTATTTGATATAACAGGGAAAAGGTTTTAATCTCATCCTCGAGAGGGACCTACAAGTGGTATCAGAGCTTTGGCTCTTCTCCTTGTTAAAACCGAGAGTTTTCGGACTGTTTTTCGGGTTTAAAAGGTTCACTTTTCTGAAAAACTTGTAAAATCGGGTTTTGGATTGTTGTCGGTTTGCAGAAATATTCATATTTCTGGGTTTGTTCTTCTTATCTTCAACCGATATTCATTGTGCTCTTCATAAAAATACACATTTGATCTTAAAATTTGAATATTGGAACTTGTTTGTGTGTTGGGAGTTGTTATTTGATTAAAATATTTGGACCTTACCTGTTTGGTGAAACCTGCATGTTCAGAAGATATGGCCTGAACATACTTTCTGCCGAAAGTACTCACCAACCCGTCAACTTTTTCACCAACTTGTCACCGATTGTCAACTGTGTCAGACAAGATCGAAAGATATCCTTCGAAGTCAAAAGTTCATCTTTCGATCAAGGGAGGTTCGATAGATAGTTATCCTTCGAACCAAGGAATCTTTTCGAAACATACATCTTTCGGTCTTCTGCTCAGTCTCGAAAGACTAGGATCCTTCGACTGGGGAGTCTTTCGAGGTCATCGTTCGTGTGTATCTTTCGGTCTACAGTACATTTTCGAAAGATAAGGATCCTTCGGTTGGAGAATCTTTCGAAAACTTTGCTCGAAACTCAACAGTGATCTTTCGAACACTGTTGATCTGTCGAACAAGTGTTGATCTTTCGATCCCAGTTTGTTTAAGGTTAACAAGTTTGTGTGTTTCAGGTCTTTCGATCAAGATCCTTCGGCTGGTTGTTACCTTTCGAAATTTTAACATAGTTTGTGAAAATTAATTTTTTAAAGAGAACTTGTGTTCAAATTTTAAAATCTATTTTCACTTAATATATTAATTTTTATAAAATGGGAACAAACGGTCAGTGGGATCCATCCGCGTGGACTCTAACTCCACAATCATCTGCTACGCAATCATCCGCTACGCAATCTGCGTCAGATTTCAGCAAAGCATGGATGCAGGCTATTGTCCCACCTCAAGCTGCAATGATAACTGCAAATCAATGGGCATTGGTCACAAATCAAAGCAACAGCATTCAATCTATGATGCAGAACGACAGTGAGACTGGTACAAGCACGAAACCGCCAAAGCTAAATCATATCAATGATTGGGGATGGTGGAAAGAAAGGCTGAGAACTTACGTTCAGGGGCAAGGTCAAGATCTATGGATGTGCTTCTTCACCGCATTTGATAGTGATTTGGAAGTTGCAGGATCTAATCCAGAAACTTACAGCACTATGTCTGATGATGATAAGAAGAAGTTTGAGTTAGAAAAGAAGGCATTCATGATTCTCACACAAGCTCTTCACAAAGACATTTAGCACCAGTTTGTTTACTGCACGACTACTAAAAGCTTGTGGGATATGCTTACGTTACGATGTGAAGGAAATGCTCAATCTAGAAAGATCAAGCAAGAATTACTGAAGAAAGAATTTGAAGGTTTCACGTGTATGGAGAATGAGACTTTGGCAGAGTTATCTACAAGATTCCATCACTTGTTGAGCGAGATGTTTGGTTTTAGAGTCACTGCCACTCCACAAGAAATGGTGAAGAGATTCGCTGATAGCTTACCAGCAAAGTGGAGCAGCTATCTTGAAATTCTCAAAGAAAATGGTGTTCTAGACACAATCAACGTTTATGAGTTGATTCAAAAACTGGAGAACAAGGATGTTGAAGAAAAGCTTAAGGCAAAAAGAACACAAACTCCTCAAAATCCAGAAATGTACTTTGGGATTGCAGGAGGTATCAGTGGAGAAAGACCAGCTTCTCAACATGCGAAGCTTCAAACAGCTTTCGTCTCTAACACCGGACCTTCAACAACAGATCAGTTTGATCCTTCAGCTTACATGATGTCTTCAAGACCGAATGTGCAGCCGACAGCTCAGCAGCAAAAACCGCAACAGCAAGGGTTTTATGGAAGCTCGTCAAACTTTCAAGCCACTTCCAATCCGAACACTGTCAGATTAGATACTTCCAACTTTTCCAAAGTCAGTGTCGAAGTAGCCAAGGAGCATATGGAGATGTTGAATACCTTGGTTAGTGCTTATAGTGGATTAGTTGCAGGTCAGATTGGGAATATCAATCTAACCAATGAAGATTATCAGCAAGTGGATAAAGAAGAGTTTGAAATGATGGATATCAAATGGGCTCTTGCTAGTGCAATTCGAAGAGCTAAGGAGTTTATGGAAAGGACGGGGAGAACCAACTTGGAAAGCAAGAAAGATACCAAGTATGGGTTCGACAAGCAAGCTGTAACATGCTTTAACTGTGGTGAACGGGGTCATTTCAAAAGGGAATGCACAAGACCAGCTCAGCATGGAAACCAAAACCCCTTCAGAAATCAAGGCAACCAGCAGAACCAGAACAGGAACAATGTTCGTACGATGATACCTGTCAACAACCAAGGCCAAGCAGGGTCATCAAATACCAACCGGGGACTGTTGGTTCAAATAGATGAGGGTTGTGATTGGTCGCTTCAGCTTGGAGAAGGAGGAAATGGTGGAACAGCATGTTTTGCTGAAGTCGTAAAGGATTTAAAGCACGCCAGTGGTGGAGAATCTTCCACCAATGGTGTTGCATCTTCTGGAGATGAAGACAGTTCTGGTTATAGTGGAAGCTCAGATGAAGAATCCTCCACTTCAGGAAATGATCATGTGGATGTGACATCAAGTGCGTCAGTCGATGCAGATATTGATGAGCTTTTGAAAGAAGCTGCAGCAGGAACTGAAAGAAGATCTAAATTGATGGATCAAGCTGCTTACTCTTCGTCTTCTCTCCATTCAGCCTTTATGGCTAATGTCGACAGTTCATCAGGTCAGGTATGTGTCGATGAACCCACTGTAGTTAGCTGTGAAAATTGTGATAGTTTAAATGTTAAATATGCTGAACAGGAAGGTCAGATTGAAATCCTATCCAAACACAATCAAGAATTGATTGTAAACCTTTCTAAAGCAGCTGAAGCTAACGTGTTTTTAACCAGAAATGAAAAGGAATTTAAAACCACAATTGCGTCATTAAGACATGATGTTACAGAACTACAAAAAGCTGTTTTGCGAAAACAACATGCTAACAATGATCTTATAGACACAATTGAAAAGCAGATGGTAGAATTGGCCACCGCTCGATGTGAATGTGAAACAATCAAGCAGAAATTGGAAAGTTATTCCAATTCCCGCTATGTATTGGATCACATTATTGATGTTCAAAAGAAAAAGGGGGATAAGAAGTGTATGGGATTCAAATCATGTCCTCCCCCAATGAATCACAATTACTCCAAATTGCCTGATGACGAGGATATGCCCCGTTTTGAACCTACTGTGCCACTCGGTCTAGATGACTTTGCAGCAGGCCTCGGGTTCACAACTGGTACATCATCCTCAGGTCAATCTGAATCTGAATCTGAGAATGTGACAGATTCATCATGTGTTAAGGAACAGAGTCCTCCCACTGTTGAGGATGCTGATTCTTCGGATGATGAATCTGATGTAATTGTGAACCAACAGTCTAACTCGGTTACACCAGATATTCCAATCGAGAATCACATCCTGTGTGATCCACCAGTGAAACCGAGTGAGACTGAAATGTCAAAAGAAATGGAGTCGAGTGTATCAAGTGTTGAAGGGAGTAACTTGTTGTACACGCTCAAAGGAGATGACAAAATTTACTCTAACAAAGATTTTCCAATTAAAAATGTAAATCAAGATTTAATTGAGCAAATTTTTGAAGGATGTACTGACAAGTTTTTGGGAAACAAAAGTGGCAAAGTTACCGTCACTCAATGTGATCCAATTCCGTGTGAACAAATTAGAAAACAATACGGAAACCAAAAACCAACAGTTGAGCGAAAACAACAAGTCAACTCCGGAAAGGGTAAGGGACAGGGAAAGAAGGCTCAGAACAAGAATGTTCAAGCACCTAAGGTTCAACAACAATGGGTGCAAAACAAAAGAGCTCCTGTTAAGAAAAGAGAACCGAAAGTGAACTTTGTTGGATCCACGGGTTCAGACAAACTTGAAACATTTCAGGATAAATCTAACCTTGATTTTATAAAACAAGTTAGAATTTTGAAACGAAACGAACAGAATAATTACACCCAACACACCAACGGATGTGATTTAGGTCCAAGCACGTCTAGATCACAAAGTTCATGGTCTGGTTCTTCGTCTGGTAATCAACATGTTTCTCCGAGGTTTGTAGAGCGGAGAATGTGTTTTGAGTGTGGCACCATTGGGCATATTGTAAGATACTGCCCATACCTGCAAAAGTTGAAGCCAAAAACAAGTGCTCCCCAAGAAGCCAATTACCAAAAACGTTCATTTTCCCCGAAACAAGACCCACGTGTCTTGAAAGAAAGGGAAAAGAAGTTAAAACAAAAGAATCAAAAGGTAATTGAAAAGGCCTTAAAATCTGAGGTCAAAGAAGAAAAACCTGTTCAAGCAAAACCTAAAACTGTAAAACCAGTAAATGCTAAAACAATTAATGCAAATACTGGTAAAGAACAAACAGCTTGGAAACAAAAACAAGTAATTCAGTCAGGGGGAGCACCACAGGTCCTTTTTCCTAATCATCGAGTGATTGAAATCACTTACCTTGATGATCAAGGACGACCCAAGTCCACGAAGGCTTGGGTCCCTCTCTCCAACTAATTTTTGAGTGAGTGTGTAGGATATTCCAGGAGGAACTTTCGATAGTCGTAAGATTGTTGATAGTGGAGCATCCTTGCACAAGATAGGCGACAGAAGAAATTGTTGCCTTTGATGGAGAGGAAAAGGAAAGGGAAACAGAAATGTCTGTTGAAAGAGATTGAAAAGCTTCGACAAAATGAAAATCATTTCAAAATGTGAATGTTCAAGGCTTTGATCGGGTCCCCGGGATAGATTCAAATCAAAATGTACGCACCTGCAGCACGTCTGAAGTTCAATCTACAAGATAAACGTGCAGTGTACATTTCTTCGTGGTGTGATTGAAGAAAATGTGTTTGTTGAACAAACCAACCAGGTGTGCGGACGCCTTGGCATGGGTTGAACAACCGCACACTACTTCTGAAAGAGAAAGACAAAGACCTTCGCTGGTGCAATGTGGACAACCAGCCGGACCAAAGGTGTCTGATCTTGTTGCTGTCAAGAGATTTCTAAGTAGCTGCAAAGAATCGACTTTGAAATCCACACCGGGTGGATATCCAGTTTGGGAGAGCACTCAAATTCCTGGCAATGCACGATGCAGTTGCAGGATACGGTTTTAAATTTCTAATCTCTCTTTTACTTGTCGATTATTAAACTGCTTTGTGAATTACTATCTCGCACAGCACTCTTTGGCCAGACAATGTTGTCATGGTCCGCACCGCTTACCGACATGCCAACTGATTTTTCCAAAATTCGCTAAATCATTTCTGATTAAAACTTATTTTTGGTAAACGGCATTGAGGTAAAACATGAGTTAACCAACATCGGAAAATCATTTTTGTAAATACCTTTGTTTTTTTAAATTTATTTTAGTTTGTTGATTTTAGGGGGAGTAAATCCAAAATTTGAAAATCCAAAAACATTGAAAATTTTCAAAAACACAAAAACAATAGAAAAACAAAAATGAGTTTCCTGGCGAGAAAAAGAGAAAATGATAGTACATCAGTGGTCTGTCCAAACCTCTTTAAACCCAAAATGAAAAACGATAAGCAGCTCTATATAAGATGTATCGGTAGGCTCACAATCATTTTAAAGTGTGCAGGGTGATATAAACTTAAATCGACTGAAGACTGGGTGGGAACCATTCATTGGCATATGGTCTTAGTACCGAAATTTCGTTTGAGAGATTGCCGAGGTTCTGAGATATTCGGTCTTTATGCTGCTTATCATCTGGGTATCATGGTTGTATCTTTTACCGAAAAATAACGGGGACGCAAGTCTAGATCTTCCATGATACCATACATACGTGTACATATTGCATACGACCTCAATAAGTGATCAACAATCACATGTCCAAACAAATAAGTGATAATATATCACAAATTCTTTCCGGGAGTCAAGTTCGTCTCTCTGCTGTACGAAAGTACTGACCTGTTCACGAACTTGCTCCTGTGCCCTCATGCATTCGAAAATCAAGTTCCTCATCAATAAGTGATTATATCACACAGGGCTTGTTTTCAAACAAAAATAAGTGAGAATCTCACATCATATACGGTCAAACAGATGATAATCGGTATACTCACCGGTAAGATGAACCCTCGCGCATACCTTGATACGGGAATGTGTCGTGATGTGGATGAACACCGGTCGGTAAGTATAAATTATACCTTAACGTATCTCCTCGCCATGATTACAAATGATAAGCTGAGCTTATGTGGACAACAATACCGATAATCGTTATAGGATGCTTATCTTAATGTTATCTAATTGAACAACAAGAGTGTTTGGGCATGACCGTACACTGATATGATTCTCTTACCCTCGAAACTCGCAAAAAGAATGTCTGTAAATATTTATTTAATGTTTCCTGCTTATGTATCTTTGTATATATTTGTTTTATTGTTTTCCATCTTTACATTTGAAAAATGAAAATTTCAAAAAGATTTTAGGTGTGTTTTAATTTAAACTTTATAAAATCCAAAAAGATTTTTCTTCAAGTTTATTTTTGATTGACCGATGTTGGAACTCGAGTCTATCCTACCCAAAATCCTGATCGTAAGCTTGAAAACAATTGCATCTTCATAAACAGTCGAAGTTAACGATTTTTGAAAGTTAAAGGATTAAAATGAATATTTTTCTAAACTTTCAAACTGCTGTCGGTTGGTGTTTGATTGAGATTTGATCTCATACGTGTCGTTAGTTTAAATGTTAACTATATTCCAAGCGTTTGTTCTCATTATGCGTTTAGCTTTCTTGCATGTGCAGATGCTAAAGGCGAGGAGAACATGTTCGATGAAAAAGGTTTGGAATGAAGACACGAAGTGGAGGCACTCAAAGGATAAAGTGATCGAGTTGCCGCTGTCCCTTCACCAACACCACAAGGATCTGAAGAATTGACAAGTCAAAAGATTCACGAGAATGACTCAATGGAGAGTTCAATCTAAGGGGGAGTTTGTCAACACACTTTCTACATGAAACGGGGAGTTTGTTGATACACTTTCTGCTTACGACGCGTGAAGACTTTGAAGATCCTCCGACATGAAAGACATAGAAGACGAACCATCACGAGTAGCGTCCAAGGGGGAGTTTGTTGATGCACTTTGTGTGGACGCGACTCGGCTTGGTTCGACTCGGCCTTGAAGACTTGAAGACACGAAGATCGAGACAAAGCTACAGCCAAGGGGGAGTTTGTTGGTGCACTTGTGTCTGTACTTTGTCTGTATTTCGTCATGATACAAAACGATGTCTTATGTTAGGCTGGGTTACGTCTTAGTTTGTTACAATGTGCGTTCAATGTAAGTTTGACCAAGTCAACCATCCTCCTGGTTTGACTTGGCCAAACAGTTAGCACATTGGTTGAAAGATGGTTGAGTCGAAGGATGGTCATCGAAGGATTGTTTTATATCCTTCGATGATGAGCTCGAAAGATGGACCTCGAAAGATGAGTTCGAAACATAACCTTCGATGGGTGACCACGAAGGATAGACCTCGAAGGATATCATCCTTCGAGGTGAATGTGATCTTTCGATGGGCTTTCTGGTCGACAGATGATCTGTCGATCAATCTATCTGATCCTTCGACCAGACCTGCTGTGTCGGGTATATATATACCCATGTGTTGTGTTCAGTTCGACAGGTCAGACAGAGAAGAGAGTTCAGGAGACGAGAGAGAAAGACAGGAGAGCACACACACACTGTGAGAGTTTATAGAACATATCTGTAAACATTGAGCTTGTAACCGGACCTTTCATACGCATTAATACAAGTGGTGTTAATCGTTGAATGTTGTGTGTTGTGTTTGTGCTTGTTCTCGTATACATTCTCGGTTGCATGCTAGCTTGGATTCCGCACTCGCTAGCGTGTTTGATATAACAGGGAAAAGGTTTTAATCTCATCCTCGAGAGGGATCTACACCTTCAACTGGTGATAACCTGACCTCAAATCAATCTTGGAGAAATAACTTGCCCCTTGCAATTGATCGAACAGATCGTCGATCCTGGGCAATGGATATCTGTTCTTGATTGTAACCTTATTTAGCTCGCGATAATTGATGCATAGATTCATCGATCCATCCTTTTTCTTCACAAATAGAATCGGCGCTCCCCAAGGGGATGCGATAGGTCGAATTAAACCCTTTGCCAACAAATCATCCAATTGAGTCCTTAACTCTTTCATCTCAGTCGGTGCCAACCGATAAGGTGCTCTTACAACTGGTGCTGCTCCAGGAATAATATCGATCATGAACTCCACTTGTCTATCTGGAGGTAAACCAGGTAGCTCTTCAGGGAATACGTCTGGATATTCAGAAATAATAGGAATATCTTCAATCTTTGGCTTTGGTTCATCTGTAGTTACCTGTGCCATGTAGATGACACAACCCTTCATCAAGCACCTTGATGCTTTAAGCATAGACACTTGCTTAGGCAATCCATGCTGTGTATCTCCTTGAATTGTTAATGGCTCACCATAAGGAGTCTTGATAACCACTTGCTTCTTATCATGGGCTTGATTATGAGATAACCAGTCCATGCCTATCACTATGTCAAATCCTGCAAATTTCAACGGAAGCAAGGATAGCGGAAAAGAGTGATTCTTAATGGATATTAAACATCCATCTAAAATGGTTGAAGCAGTCTCTATAGTACCATCGGCCAATTCTACTTCATACTTTATGCTTAGAGTCTTAACAAGCAGATTTAACAATTTACAAAACTTATTGTCTACGAAAGACTTGTCCGCACCTGAATCAAACAACACAATAGCATAAACATCATTGTTAAGAAAGGTACCTGTTATCACTTTGTCGTTCTGAATGGCTTCTTGTGCATTCATCTGAAAGACCCGAGCATTGGTCTTCTTAACCTCTTCAGGTTTCTTTGCATATTTTGGGCAGTTAGTCTTGATATGCCCCTTCTCGTTACAGTTGTAACAAGTTACGTCTTTCATCTTCTTGCAATCCAAAGTCTTATGCTCTTTGGACTTGCAATTCCCACATCCAAAAGTCTTTGATTGCGACTGCGAATGCGACTTCAATTCCAACCTGCACTTCCCAAAGTGATGCTTTTGACATGTCTTACATTTGGGTTTCTCACCCGACTGTTAGTTATCCTTTTTGAATCCAGAACTCTTTCTATGATCTGATATAACAACCCTCCTGAATTTTTCTGACACCCTAATATATTTTAAAATATTCCCATATGTCCTAAAATACACCCCATACCCGAAAACGGACCCCGAATACCTTTATTTTTATAAAATATAAATAAAAACAAGAAAATTGAGGCTGTCGCGGGGCGCGTAGCCCTTGGCTACACTTTACGCGGGGCGCGACAGCCAGACTTCAAGACGCAGCCTGGTGCTGCCACGTGGCAACACGTGTTGGACCTACACTCGTGACCCGGATCAGCTAGGGCCTACGAACCCCTACTACGCGGTCCGTGTAAGCCCCCTTCTCACCTTACGCAGGCCGCGAGAAACTCAAAATGTGGCCCTATAAATTGGGAGCTCGGGCTTCAGTCTCAAATCGCTCAGTCTCTATCTCTCTCAACGAAATTCTGAATAGTAGGCATAATTTTCAAGTATAACACCCCCCTAATTAACGAAGTTCTGCTCCGTTGTAAGTATTATAACCCCAGCTACATATTAGATACGCTGCCCGATTGATCCAGGATTCCGTAACGACTGTCGTGGTTCTGCCCGACGTAGTCGTTGGAATGCCGTCTCGGGGAGGGTATCGTTAATATAAATAATGGATTATTATGCTAACATATGTACATTTGTGTAATTAATAGATTAACACCAGGAAACCCTTAAAAGAAGTTTAAGACAGCAATGTGAGTTTATCCTCTTTTTGCAAACCTTTTCGTAATCTGTTTTTACAAAACCTTAAATGTTTTACAATGTGATTAAGCAGTGATTGAGTCTTTGTAGTTCGTCAATTATTGCCGGTATGTTGGGGTTTTGTATACAAAATGTGGAACACGTTACCATTGGACAACGAGTTAGCCAATGTGTAATATGACCCACCAGTCAGGATTGACAGTACTGAATGAGTAATTGTGTAGATGTAAACATTGTATTCGCTCTCAATATTGTGTTAATTGATAAAAACTCTTCTTGATTAAACTGGGATTCACTCACCAGTATTTCCCACTGAGAAATGTTTTTAAAACGCGTTTCAGGTAACAAAATGTAAAAGCCAATGAGAAAAAAAGCCAACTGGAGAGCACTGACGGCTTGGAAAAATGTGGCTATAAAAGTTACCTAAAAGACGAGGTTTTAAATTCAATAAAATAGGGTTTATCCCTATAAACATATTGTAATAAGAAACTTGGGTTTTTTCCCATGTGATTATTAATATAAAATATGGTGGTTTTACTCTGATAAACAGTTCCTAACTACGGTCCTGATGAAATTTCCGCTGCCAAAATGATAAAAAATGATACTACCAAAACTGGTCTCGCGGCCGCCCGTTCCCGGGACCGATAGGGGGCGGGGGTTGCGACAGAAGGTAGTATCAGAGCTAAGCCACTGATTCAGCCACAGAAGTGTTCTGCTGACACCAATATATTAGTTAAAGTGTTAGGAAATAAATTACAGAAATACGTGCATATCTGTGTTTTATTGTTATGTGTTATTTTACTATTTGTTAGTTTACAGTATGAGTGATCAAGGACCCTCAGACATTTATCGTCAGTTGTCTGATTCACCTAGGAGTGAAGGTACCTCTTCCCAGCCTGCCCTCTCTGGGTATTCAGCTGATCAGGAAGAATGGATGTTTGGCTTTAAAGCTCAGTCTGAAGAGCCATTCCCTCAGAAAAGGAGAGGATGGTTCAGTAAGGGAGCATTCGAGCGTAGGAAAAGAATGCGAAAGTTGCAACAGCAAAGAGTCCAAGAAGGCGATAAGCGACAGTCAGATGCCCATACACATGATATGCTTAATAGGAGCTTAGCCAATTTCCATATCCTAGCAACAACAACTGCTGCCGACCCAAATCTGGAACAACTAGTAGCCCCACTGTAACCACCGTGATTTTTCAAACATGTACTTGTTTGATGCACAAATAGCAGTCATCGTACATTGAAATGCAATTTGTTGATACATGCTTTGTTTCATGCTCTTACATACTTTACCGGCCCAAACACGTGAACATTTGCATTATTTATTGAGTTTCGTGCTTATAAACAAGGCTACATTAATTACAAGGGCCTAACGTGTCATTTTGTGAAAGTGTAAGTTGAGGGACCGAATTGTCATTCCTTGAAACTTGTCCAAAAACTTTGATTCTAAGTCCGAGGACTAAAACCGTCATTCTTTGAAAATATAAAGTTCAGGGACTAAATTGTCATTTTTGAAACTTATTATATAAATGAATTAAAGTCAAGGGGCCATTTGGTCATTTTGTGAAACTTAAATTCAAGGACCAAAACAGTCATTTATTAAACTATTTTTTTTTACCGGAAATCCTAACCGGGTTAGCCTATTATATAAGGATTCTTATTCTAAAGAACTAACCTAGTTAACTACTTAACTAAACTATTACAGGGACCTTAGTGCATATCCTTAGAACCTCAGGGGCCTAAGTGTAAAATCCGAATCAAAATAAAAAAAATAAACAAAAACGGGTCACTTGGGAGTTTCGAACTCGGGACGTGTGGGTTGACATATGAGCATGTGACCGGTCGGCTGGTAGGCCTCATCCGGTTATAACTCGAATCTTAAAATACTTATACACACTTTAGATATTAAATATTATTTATTCAAACCTGCAAAACCCGCCATCTGTCACCTGATTCCATCCAAAACACAACGAGACAATGGCTTATTCACCCTATGAACTTGCATGTGGAATCCTTGTATCGAAACCAGACTTCCACGCATTCAGATCGCTCAATACCGAGGCTTTGGCACGCCGATTTGTTGTTTTTCGTTTTAACCGGAATCAATTAAAATCCACTAAATTGTGTCGTTATTTTGTCGAAATTGAACTGTTATTTAGAATCCCTGATCTCTTAGGAAACTCACACAACCTTCAAACACACTTAAACATCGAGAAATCACTTCTGTTTCGTTTCTGCGTTTTCGTCGCCGGAACCGTCGCCGGATATAGCCGAACCTCGAATCAAGTCCTTACCGGATCCGTTTTACTCGTCCAATCGGTATGTTATCGATTACACAATATTTTCCCTAGTTTAATTGAAATATAATCGGGTTTAGATAGGGTAATCGTGTCTGTTGACTTCGGTTGACTATTTTGGGGAAGAAGATGATGAACAATATTTCTGTTTATTTATTTTCTTTTATTTAAACAGTTTATTCTTTAAAAATTCACAATAAATCGGTTTTTAACATTTAAAGTCCGAAAATTTTAACATATGTACTTTCAACACTGAGGTATTTATTAAAAATATAAAGTTAGACAAAATATTTATAAAACTGTTTTTATAAATTAAAACAGTATTAACATTTCAGAAATTTTAGTAAATCGGTTTTAAGGAGTTAATTATTGAAATTTTTATAGTAATTATTTTGTATGTTGAACTTTACAGAAATAATATTTTTGTTAATATTTCATAAAATTTTGATATTTTTATGAAATAAACAGTAATTACACTTTAAAAGCATAGTTTAATTTAATACATTTAAATTAAATAACTATATAATTTTTGTCAGAAAGTATTTTTATGATACTACACGCATTATTCTGAGTTTATATAAATTAGGTTACTGTTTAATTATTTACAGATTATTTTACATAATTAAATCAGTTAAAAACATTTATTTAAACTTAACAGTTTTAATTATATAATCATATATATTCTGCTCAAAAATATTTTCATAACAAAATATACATGTTTCTGAGTTTATTAAAAGTCTCAAACTATTTTGGGCATTTTCAGATTATTTTTAATAATTAAACTGATAAACTTAAATACTGATATTTTAACCATTTTAATTCATTTTATTTATGTAAAATGATTTCAAGGGCCAAATGATTACTGTAAATCAGTAATATTACATGTTGATAATTAAAATGTTATTTTCAATTTTTTTGATTTAAATTAATTATTTAGATAACTAATTATAGAATTACAGAATTGAGTTAAATACATATTTATTTTCTGTTTTAACTATACACATATTAATTCTATATCCAGTAATTGTATAACTTAGTTATTTATACAAAATACATTGTTCTTAAATAATCCAAGTATACTTATCCCCCATTTCCCCAAACAAGACTGTTTGAAAACCATAGTTACCGGTTATGTCAAACCATACCAAACACCATGGACTTAGTTCCAGTTTACAATTAACAATATTTATTGATACCAATTGCAATATTTTGTGCATGTTCATACCATTAGAGTAACGTGGAAAAAACCTTGTTCCCGCCAAAACTCTCACACTTTGAATACCTCTTTGGACTTACCCGAAATCAAGGTGAGTACATAGACCCCTCTTTTACTGTTTTCAAACTGTTTTGGGGTGAAACACATGTGCTTATTTACTTTCATGTTTTCCTGTTTTTCACATCATATACTTGCTATGTTTATTAGTACACATATAGTACATGATTTACATTACATTTCTGCTATGTATGTTGACTTAGCATACTTAGTACATTGTTTACATTTAACACGTTTACAATCGGTATAACCTTTGGTTTGTACAAACGGAACATATGTACGTTCATTAACATTAGCTATGCCGCTCGGTAGTAAGTAATGGTACCATAGGACTTGACAAATCCCGTTCCTAAAATCCTAGGTTTGTTTGGATGGATGGAATGACTGAATCCGAAAACAATTTGATAACCTTGACTAAAAGGGGTTATCCGACGAGTCTCAAAGGCTTGAATGTATGCGTTAACTTACCACATAAATGTTGTACCATAACTTTTTGATATATTCAAAATACCTTGTTTTGTACATTTTTACATTTGGTTTATGTGACTACACTTTACTTACCATACATAACATTTGTTACACATTACTTGACTACATTTGGACCTTTAACATTTGACATGGTTTATACAAGGACTTTTTGATAATTGGTTTAAACATAGACTTTATACATTGGTGGTTTGTTTAAGTGACTAAGTAACGAGATGTGTGTAGTATGGCACAAGTATGGTGGATACGCCACTGGTACTTCCTATATATAAGTGCTTGTATTGTACTACATGTCATAGCATTATTTAGATTATTCAGTTTGGACTTATACATTTTTACACAAACTATATATTTTTCACAAGACTTTGGTTAATAAAACAATTTACAAGATTCATGACTAACTTTTATTCCTTTAAACTCAAGTCATGAATCTTATTGTCACAAAACCTATGTATCTCACAGGCATTTTTATGCTGACGTACCTATTTTCACATGTGTTTCAGGATATGGTGCGTAGGATTTATCAAGATGCACCTAGGCAGACTTGGACTTTAGCAACAATAAAAGATGCAAGACTAGTTAATAATGTTACATTTCTTGTCTGTTAAGACATTGTAACTCTCGTAATCAATAAAACAAAATTTCAATTTTCCAAGTGTTATGAAACAATGATTCTGTTACAACACTCCCCGACGATTCCGCCACGTTTTGTTGTTTTTACGTGGTCGGGGTGTGACACCTACAACCCTTACCTTTATTCCCCACTTAGCCAATGAAGATAGAAAACAACCCAGAAAATCAAGTAGAAATGCATGATTTCAACCCTGAGGAGATACCTAGGATACCAACCCCTAATCCCTTAGACCCAGATGATGATACATGGTTCGATGATCATAGGGATTATGTGCCACGCTACCACTTAAACGAGGAAACCATGTCGAATTTAGCAGCCTATCCAGGTCTGGACCCTCTAGATCCCTACTATGGCAATGATTAATACATTAGGGAGATCTTAGAGAATCCGTACCCTCAGGAGGATCCCATGCCCCAGTACCCAGACCCAGTACCAGCACCCCCAATGAGTGCAGAAAATGTGCACGAGCTCCTAACTTTCGGAGAAGAGATCTTAGAGAGTAGTGAGAGAATGAGGCAGGTAGGAGAGTGACTCGCCTGGAAATACAACGAGCGCAATTTGGATTACTGGATGAATCCAGATCAGTGAAGGTGATGGTGGAGTTAGTAATAATAATAATAATATAATAATATATAATATATGTGTAATAAAAATAATATATGTTGTAGTATAGAACACTTCGTGGTGAACGATGCATAGTAGTGTTGTAATTCTAAATCCAGTCTTAGTGTGTATTTGACGCATACTATAATAGAAAAGAGTAAGTCACAATGCTCGACGCTTTTGAGCAATATGTGTGTTATGTGGTTGTTGCCTAAACTATTAATTATTTTGTGATATTAATAATTGGCAAATGTTTAAAATTCAGATGGATGACGAAGTAAACCAGGAAAACCAGAATAATGATAACCAGAGTAACAATAACCCGGATAACGGAAACCCAAACAACAACAATAATGGAAACCAAGTGGACAACAGTGCCATCCAACACGTAGTGGCACAAGAAATAATAGATGCGATGCCATATATTATTCAAACGGTTAGGGAAGCAGAAAATAGAAGTAAACATGATAGCAAGCGACCCTCTGAACCTGAACATAGCGTGAACAATGGACCCGTACTTCAAATGCCCATTCCTAAAAGAAGAAGAACCTTGTCTTACGGTTGTTCTTACAAAGAATTCTGGTCTTGTAAACCGATGGAATTCTCGGGCAATGAAGGGGCCGTTGCATCTCTACGTTGGATAGAAAAGACTGAGGCAGTCTTAAGAATAAGTAAGTGCGCAGAAGAGGATAAGATAATGTTTACCTCTAATCTGTTTAAGAATTCAGCACTAGAATGGTGGAACAATATCCTCCAGTCTAGCGGAAGTGATAGGACATACAATATGGAATGGGAGGAATTTAAAAACATGGTAGAAAGGAAATTCTACCCTCCTAATGAAAAAGAACAGATAGCAAACAAGTTCCTAAACCTTAGAATGACTGGTGTGGATAGTAAGGGGTACACTAAGTTATTCTTTGAATATGCTAGAATAGTGCTAACCCTTGCATCACCTGAACCAGTATTAGTCTCCCGTTACATCTGGGGATTAATCGGGGAGATAAGGCATGTAGTCAAGGCAGCTAGACCTTAAACCATAGAAGAAGCTATAGAACTAGCCAACACCTTGACAGATGAATTGGTCCGTACACGAGAAGAGGATCAAAGGAGGAACCTAACACAGAAGCTTACCCAAGAATTCCGACCGTGGGAAAAATGTAGGCTCTACCTCTGCAACCTACTGTAAGTATTGCAAAAGGAAGCATTCAGGAAGATGCTCCATATACTGTAACTTCTGCAAAATATCGGGACACAAGGAGGAAAATTGCAGGAAAAATATTAGCAATAGGATATGCTACAACTACGTAGAACAAGGCCACATCAAGCCAAACTGTCCGAAATTAGCCCCAGTCACAAACACCAAGAATACTAAAAATGCTAGAGCATTTGTTCTGACTGCAGAAGAAGCAAAGATGATCCCGGATGTGATCACTGGTACGTTTTTAGTTAATGATGTTTTTGCTAGAGTATTATTTGACTCTGGTGCAACCCAAAGTTTTATTAATACTTCATTTTGCAAACTTCTTAATCAATCATTAACTAAACTTCCACAAGAATGTCTAGTAGAGACAGCAAATGGGGAAACCATTAAGATTTCTGAGATCTTGTAGGGAGCAAGAATAGAAATTCTAAATCAGAAATTTATTGCAAACCTTTACCACATGAATCTGGCAGGATTTGATGTCGTGTTAGGAATGAATTGGTTAATAGCCAATAAAGCTAGTATTTTGTGTGATTAAAAGTCAATACAAGTAAATTCACCAAAGGGTGAAAAGATCACAATTAAAGGAAATAAAACCTCTAGATCCACTAAATTCATCTCTGTGATGAAAATAACAAGTTATATAAGAAAAGGGTCATTAGTGTATTTGATTTCTATAATCACTAACACTAAAGGGAAAGAATTGAAGGATATTCCAGTAGTTTCCCAGTTTACAGATGTATTTCCAGAAGAATTACCAGGAAAACCTCCAGATAGAGAAGTTGAATTCAGAATTCACCTACTACCAGGAACAGCACCGATTGCCAAAGCACCTTACCGTTTGGCACCCGCAGAAATGCAGGAACTGAAGAAACAGTTAGACGAATTGTTTTAGAAAGGATTCATACAGCCAAGTTCATCACCCTGGGGAGCACCAATTTTGTTCGTCAAAAAGAAAGACGGGTCAATGCGTATGTGCATTGACTACTGTGAATTGAATAAAGTCTCGTTTAAGAATCGGTATCCATTACCAAGAATCGATGATCTGTTCGATCAGTTACAATGAGCTCGATTTTTCTCTAAAATCGATTTAAGATCAGGATATCATCAATTAAAGGTACAGGAAGAAGACATTCCTAAGACCGCTTTCAGAACAAGGTATGGCCATTATGAATTTACTGTCATGCCATTTGGTTTAACCAATGCCCCAGCTGCATTCATGGACATGATGAACTGAATATGTAAGCCATATTTGGATAAATTCATAATTGTCTTTATAGATGATATTCTCATTTACTCTAAGAGTAAGGAGGAACACGCAAAGCATTTGCACGCACTTCTATGTTTATTAAGAAAGGAAAAGCTTTATGCTAAGTTTTCAAAGTGCGAATTCTAGTTAGAACAGGTACAGTTTCTTGGACACTTAGTTAATCATGAAGGAATTCATGTGGATCCTACCAAGACCGAGGCGATACCCAAATGGAAAACCCCTGAATCACCAACCGAGGTTAGAAGTTTCTTAGGATTAGCCGGTTATTATAGAAGATTTATTCGAGATTTTTCTAGAATAGCCATTCCCTTAACTAACCTAACCGGTAAATCTGTTAAGTTTGAATGGGGAACAAAACAAGAAGAAGCCTTTAGAATTCTTAAGCAAAGATTAACCCATGCACCCATACTAGCATTACCAGAAGGAACTGAAGATTTTGTAATCTATTTTGATGCTTCTAAATTAGGTTATGGATGTATGTTAATGCAACGTCAAAAGGTTATAGCTTATGCATATAGACAACTTAAGAATCATGAAGAGAATTATTCAACCCATGATCTAGAATTAGAAGCCATAATTTTCACCCTTAAGATTTGGGGACATTACCTATACGGTAGTAAGTTTACTGTTTTAACCGATCATAAGAGTTAAAAGGTATGTCTTCGGGCAAAAGGAATTGAATATGAGACAATGACGCTGGATGGAAATGCTTAGTGATTATGATTGTGATATCCAGTATCATGAAGGAAAAGCAAATGTAGTTGCTGATGCTTTAAGCCGAAAGTATCATGAACAGTCAAAAAGAGCACGTTCTCTTAAATTAAATCTACACGTAGATTTAAATGATCAAATTAGAAAGGCACAAGAATCAGTAATCAAGGATGATACTGAGAAGTTGAAAGGAATGATTAAGGAATTAGAACAAGGAACAGATGGAATTTGGAAATTCCATAAGAAGAGAATGTGAATACCTAAATTAGGAAACTTACGTTACCGTATATTAGAAGAAGCCCATAAGTCTAAGTATACGATGCATCCTGGAAATGTTAAGATGTATCAAGATTTAAGAAAGATTTTTTGGTGGATAGGAATGAAAAAGGATATAGCAGCTTATGTTTCTAAGTGTTTAACATGCTCACAAGTTAAAGCTGAACATCAGAAACCTTCAGGCTTACTACAACAGTTAGAAATGCCTGTTTAGAAATGAGAATTGATAACAATGGATTTTGTTACTAAATTACCCAAGACCAGGAAAGGTAATGATACAATCTGGGTGATTGTAGACAGACTAAGTAAGTCAGCTCATTTCCTACCAAAGAAGGAAACTTTCAGTATGGAACAATTAGCTAAATTATATGTAAATGAAATAGTTTCATTACATGGGATTCCTTTATCAATTGTTTCTGACAGAGATAGTCGTTTTACCTCTCATTTTTTGACAAGTTTCCAAAAAGCAATGGGAACCAACTTGAATCTAAGCACCGCTTATCATCCTCAAACGGACGGACAAAGTGAAAGGACAATTCAGACAATGGAGGACATGCTTAGAGCTTGTGGAATCGATTTCAGAGGAAATTGGGATGATCATTTACCATTGATAGAATTTTCTTATAATAATAGTTATCACACAAGTATCAATGCTGCACCATTCGAAGCACTTTATGGACGGAAGTGCCGAACTCCACTCTGTTGGGCAGAAATTGGAGAAAAGCAACTATCTAGACCTGAGATAGTACAAGAAACAATAGATAAAATCATTCAAGTCAAGGAACGACTGAAAGCAGCACGTGATCGACAAAAGAGTTATGCTGATAACAGACGAAAGCCGTTGGAATTTCAAGTAGGAGATAAAGTGTTATTAAAAGTCTCTCATTGGAAAGGAGTGGTAAGATTCATAAAAAGGGGAAAGCTAAGCCCCAAGTATATTAGACCTTTTGAGATTATTAGAAGAACAGGACCTGTAGCCTATCAGCTACAACTGCGAAAGGAAATGGCATGAATATATGATGTATTTCATGTATCTAATCTAAAAAATTGTTTAGCTGATGAATCACTTGTAGTATCTCTTAAGGATATAGAGGTAAATGAGCAGTTAAAATTCGTAGAGAGGCCTCTACAAATTGAAGAGAGGAAAGTCAAGAACCTCAAGCACAAGAGATTAGTTCTGGTTAAAGTGAAGTAGGACTCCAAAAGAGGACCAAAATACACATGGGAGCTTGAATCAGAAATGCAAAGGAAATATCCACACTTGTTCCAGTAGATCTCGGGGACGAGTTCTAAAACAAGGTGGGTAGGATATAACAACCTTCCTGAATTTTTCTGACACCCTAATATATTTTAAAATATTCCCATATGTCCTAAAATACACCCCGTACCCGAAAACGGACCCCGAATACCTTTATTTTTATAAAAATTAAATAAAAACAAGAAAATTGAGGCTGTCACGGGGCACGTAGCCCTTGGCTACACTTTACGCGGGGCGCGACAGCCAGACATCAAGACGCAGCCTGGTGCTGCCACGTGGCAACACGTGTTGGACCTACACTCGTGACCTGGATCAGCTAGGGCCTACGAACCCCTACTACGCGGGCCGCGTAAGCCCCCTTCTCACCTTATGCGGGCCGCGAGAAACTCGAAATGTGGCCCTGTAAATTGGGAGCTCGGGCTTCAGTCTCAAATCGCTCAGTCTCTTTCTCTCTCAACGAAATTCTGAATAGTAGGCATAATTTTCAAGTATAATACCCCCTAATTAACGAAGTTCTGCTCCGTTGTAAGTATTATAACCTCGGTTACATATTAGATACACTGCCCGATTGATCCAGGGTTCCGTAACGGCTGTCGTGGTTCTGCCCGACGTAGTCGTTGGAATTCCGTCTCGGGGAGGGTATCGTTAATATAAATAATGGGTTATTATGCTAACATATGTACATTTGTGTAATTAATAGATTAACACCAGGAAACCCTTAAAAGAAGTTTAAGACAGCAATGTGAGTTTATCCTCTTTTTGCAAACCTTTTTGTAATCTGTTTTTACAAAACCTTAAATGTTTTACAATGTGGTTAAGCAGTGATTGAGTCTTTGTAGTTCTTCAATTACTGTCGGTATGTTGTGGTTTTGTATACAAAATGTGGAACACGTTACCATTGGACAACGAGTTAGCCAATGTGTAATATGACCCACCAGTCAGGATTGACAGTACTGAATGAGTAATTGTGTAGATGTAAACATTGTAATCGCTCTCAATACTGTGTTCATTGATAAAACTCTTCTTGATTAAACTGGGATTCACTCACCAGTATTTCCCACTAACAAATGTTTTTAAAACGCGTTTCAGGTAACAAAATGTAAAAGCCAATTAGAAGAAAGCCAGCTGGAGAGCACTAATGGCTTGGAAAAATGTGGCTATAAAAGTTACCCAAAAGACGATGTTTTAAATTCAATAAAATAGGGTTTATCCCTATAAACATATTGTAATAAGAAACTTGGGTTTTTACCCATGTGATTATTAATATAAAATATGGTGGTTTTACTCTGATAAACATTTCCTAACTATGGTCCTGATGAAATTTATACTGCCAAAATGATAACAATTGATACCACCAAAACTGGTCACGCGGCCGCCCGTTCCCGGGACAGATAGGGGGCGGGGGTTGCGACATCTGAGTTCCCCTTTTTATTCTTGTCGGAGCGATGAGAACTCTCATCCTCCTGCTTTCACTTCCCTTCATCAGAAAGTTTGGTAGACTTGTTTCTGATAGCGTCAAGTGTGAGAGATAGAGACAGATCTGCCACTGACCTGAATATGGTAGGTCGGGATGCTTTCACGTTTCCCTTTATCTCTGGAGCTAAGCCTTTAATAAAACGAGCTATGCACTTTGATTCCGGTGTGACCAGATAAGGAACCAATCGAGACATGGTGTTGAAGCTCGTAAGATATGCCTGACAATCTAAGTTCTTCATGACCAAGGTCAAGAAGTCAGTCTCAATTTTCTCAACTTCATGTTGAGGACATAAATTTTCTTTGATTAGAGCAACAAACTGATCCCAAGTCAAGTTATACAACGGGATCTTCCCTGTAACTTGGATTAGAGACCTCCACCAAGCTAAAGCTTCTCCTTTAAAAGATTGTGAAACAAACTTCACAATGTCCTGTTCAGCACAACCACTAATATCAACCACTGTATCCATCTCATCGAGCCAAGTCATACAATCAATGGCTCCTTTCTCCCCTGTGAAGTCTCTGGGCTTGCAGGAGATAAAATATTTATAAGAACAGGACTTAACACGTGGCTCTTGATTAAGCACAATCTTCTTAGACGGGACACTCCTTTAGTTCGACGAATGATGAGAATCATCCTTATGAGATACATGTGTCTTGGAAGGTGGTTTTGTATGAGGTACAGACTGAGTCTGGTGCGAGTACTGCTTGATTCTTTAAACTGTCTGTCAAGGGCTCGAGTAACAGCATTATCTATTAATGCTTGTAGGTCTGCACCAGCTACATTAACTCTGGTGGTATCGTTTCTCTCCATGGGATGACTGTTAACCTCTTCTGATTCAGCCATGTAGCTTGATTGCTACATAAAAATGATGACAATATTTTATTAAGAAATCTTATTATGGAATTGTCATTTCGACAATTCATTAACCATGGTAAATACAAACCATATTGGTTATTTTGTTAGTCATATTTATTTAGGGTTTTTATTATAATTTATCCCTAGTTGTAAATCATTAAAGATATTAGAGTGGCACAAAAGGCCTAGTCACAAGGACAGTTTTAAAATTTAATAGCCATGATCTTATAAGATCGAGGCATTAAGGTTTGAACATAGTTCATCAACTTTTTCTTGACAGGGAGTCGTAGACTACAACTGTCTTTTGTCTTATTAGACATTGATTATGGCCCGTAGGCACTTCATCACTGGTGGATGTTTTAATTAAATAAGAATAAGGAATTGGAAATATCCAATATAAGGATGACAAGTGTGATTTTATCGTATCACTGTTGTCAGGAGTATTAACATGTTTTTAGATGTTAACAAGGATTTGAATCTTTGAAAAGGTTTTACCATCAGGGCCATGTCTAAAATGACATATGGGCTAGGTTATACCTTCAAGATTTTCTTTCAATATATATAGGCAGATCAATTACAAAAAGGAATGATATTTTGATTTATTTCATATAATATATTCATGCATATGATGACAAATGAAATTTAAATAAAACATTCCAATAAATTTAAATGAAGTACATAATTTCCCTAAACGGGACTTTAAGGATATAACATTGTCCACACAGGGTCTAAAACAAGAAATACTAGTCCTCGCAGGGACCTATTACATAAATAAAGATGTCCACACAGGGACTTGATTGAAATTTAAAAATTACAAAGCAAATAAATAAGGATTTTCAATAATCCCTCTTCTTCTTCCCCTTTATTAGATTTGCCAAACCCTTAAGCAGACCCCGGCGGCTCCTACGCTCCTCTTGTACCTGTTGCTCCACCTCGTGCAACCGTTGAAGGATTTCCTGCTGCTGCAGTGGCTGGATCTGTGGCGGCTGCTGCTGCTGCGGAGGTTGAGGAGGTGGTGGGTATTGATACCCATATGCTTGGTACCCAGTTTGGTACAAAGCTGCGTAGGGCCCTTCAGGGTGGAGAGCATTGTAGTTGGCCGCCTTGAGGTAAGGGTCTACGGCATGGGCATTGTAGTAGTTATAGCCAGGGTAAGCTGGTTGCTCAAAAGGGTTATACGCCGCTGCACCGACGTATGAAGTAATTGGGTTATCATAACCCATGTGTGGCGGTGGTGCAACTGGCGCAGAGTCGACTTCAGAAACTGGGTTTGAAGGCCCACCCATTTGTGGGTCTTCGTACAACGGCGAGTAGTGGCTGTTGCTTGAGTTTTGGGGGGTGCTGAAGTGGAAACTCCCTCACACGGACATCTGTGCACCTGATCTCCTTCGCCTCGGTGGTTCTGGAGGCGTTTGATGTTCTGGTGGTGGCGGTGGCGTGACCGCCTGAAAACGCGAATCTTCATAGGGATCATGCTGCTGTTGTGGAGGTGGTTCGAAAGGGGGAGTGAACTCCCAGTGTTATGTAGCCCACCTTTCAGCAAAACTATATGGGCCCCTGTATGGCGAACCATGAAAAGATGATCGATCAGAAATCTCGATGGGATGCGTGGGCATCCCAGTTGGTGGCATCTCAGGATCGGGGTCATCTTCCATCTCCATATCCTGCATCTTAGGATAGTGATCATCTGGCCCCAAAGGGTTTGGACCCTCTGGTTCTTGAACCTTGTTCATTGGATTGAACCTGCTTTGGAGATATGGGGTCGGGTCCTGGAATGCCCGGTGTGAACTCAATCGCTGCAACGGGATGAAGGAGTGGTGTGAGTGGTCGGACTCGTTGTTTTGATGGAGCCCGAATGAGTCGTGATATGACGGTGAGGAACTGAGGGAGACTGAGCATCTTGCTGGCTCTAGGTAAGTTCTCCAATCCTCTTGGGGACTAGAGCTAAAAGTTGCTGAAACGTGGCGGCATTGTCCTTGTTCCTGCCAAAACAAACAAAAGAAACCAACAAAAGAAAACAATAAGATTAGGATTAGTCCTAAGTTATTAGCCTAGACTCGGAAGTCGAGGAATGTGCAACTGTGTTATTGAGATTAAACACAAAACGGCTAGTGTTTAATTCACTAAATGTTGGCTCTGATACCAACCTGTCACACCCCGATATTTCCATGTATTACCGGTGGGCCCGGTGGGGAGTATCGTGACGTAGTTGATATCATCATAGTCAATTAATCACAGTTTAAATGCACAGTGGAAGTCTAAAAGTAATTTATACAAACCGAGTTGAAAGTAACATAAAATATTACACAACGGATTGTAAGTGGATCCACACGCGGATCTAAAATAAAAAAGAAATATTGTTCAACAGATTTAAGCATCAAAAGCTTGCAAGACTCTTTATTTGATAGTAGGAGTAGCCAGCCCATTACGCATAGTACCTGCAGTTAATCTTTTTGAAAAATACGTAAGTTTACACTTGTAAATACAATTAACTGACTCTTTTGAAAAGTGTTTATAAAAATTGATTTGGATGCACAAGGCATAAAATCTTTTATAACTTGGGACAATTATTTAAAAATAATCTTGTATATAGATTTATATGTTTGCCGTCCGTTCAGGGCTCGGTTAGAAGAGCCAAGACAAGATTAATAGACACGCCACAAGTATATGCCCACAAGAGAGTGAGATACCGTTTATACATACGCAACTGTTGGGTCTATGCCTACACCTCGTGCTTAAGCCGTGGCCATTTCTAATGAATGAGCAGAGGATATCCAGGACATGGTCATTAACCCCCTAAAGGCATTGCATCAAAGAAGACAGATTAAAACGGGTTCTGCATCTTTTTAAACACATTCCGATTGTATGATTTCATACCCGACCAAGCGGTATTATTATAATACCGTATCCCAAGCCCGTATAAGGGAAAATAAGTTAAAAGTATTTACCAGAGCAAATATTATAAATTTTAATCGCAGTCGTATATCAATCAGCAAGCACAAGTAGCTTTTACTGGGCTCTTAAATCTGGAACGAAGGTTTTAATAACCTATTAGATTCCTAACGGGTCTTACTTAAGTTTAAACTTAGACCGGTTAGTTTTAATGAAAGGTTTACGGTTCAAAACGCAAGATTAAGCGAAGACTGGATTAGAATGTGATTTAGACCTGACAAGTATGAAGACTTGTATAAAATGGGTAAACTAAACACATTCTGGATTTTGAAGTAAAAATTATAAGGTTTGACCCGTTTCGGTTAATTTATGCAAACTAGTTACATAAGCCGTACCGAACACGAATACGCATAACGGGTAACCAAATGAATCATGTACAGGTTCCACAAGTTACTATTCTTTAAATATATTGTGATATCAGTAGGATATCTTCCATTATGCCGAAAACGAATTTAAAAACAATTTATGCCTCGTAGGGGTATTTTGGTCATTTTAAAGTTCATAAAAGAGGTGAAATGGTAATCTGAGGTTTTGGTCTAAAATAATCAGTAAAAATATTTATTTTAACAAGTTACATCAGTAAGATATCACACATATGTGAATTTTATCCTTTATGACCAAACTATGCACCGTAGGGGCATTTTGGTCATTTCACGGATGCTTTAAGGGTTAAATTTGGAAATCTGAGTTCAAGACTTATACATAGTGTTAAAATATAAAAAATTATCTTTAAAATCAGTAGGTAACAAGTCTTAGGTGCTAAATATGGTTTTAAACCATACTATGCGCGTAAATCACATAAAAGTCGGTATTTGACGATATTCAGGTTGTTTAAGGGAATCTGAGATTCTGATCAGCCTTTATTGTTTAAAATAGTTTATTTAATGTATAAAATCAGTAGAAAAAGGTTTGACATGTAAAGGATATGTAAAACTCATTTTATTAGTGAAAAGGGTATTATCGTCAATTACCGAGTTTATGCAAGAACTCTATGTTATGATCAGTTTAAAATTTAACAAAAATTTCCAAAAATCCGTAAATATTATATCTTAGCAGTAGGTGGCAAGTTTGGTGTCAAAAATTGAGTTTAAATATGATTTATTCCAAAAATGCCATTTAATTAATAAAAAAGCTTTCATTTACGATATTGTGCATAACTTTCATTCTAGACCACGAACTTATGTCAAATTTTTAGGACAAGCTTATAAATCAGTAATAAAGGTTTTTGTCCTCTCACATTTTCAAAAATCTCATTTTTATATTAAAAGGGCATAATGGTCAACATTTAAGCATTTAACGGAAACATGCAAATGAATCGGATTATTAAGGAACCATGTAGCATAACCTCAGGGGTTTTACTAACATATAGTATGGTCCCAAAAGAAGCTTAAGGCAATACTAAACTAAGCTAAATCGGGTCAGAACTTAAAGTCAAAGCAAAAGTCTACTTTTGCGACTTTCGGTTGTGAACCGAGCCTAAACTCATAATTGTCGGGTTAAACTTGCTTAGACATGTTCTTATATTAATTACCAAGTTATTTAGGTGTTAAAACATGTTCCATAACTTCAGCATTATCAGTTATGTATTATTTTGCAAAAACAGCCTCGTTTGACTTTTTATTAATAAGTTTAACTCGACAATTGACCAAGTAAAAGTGATAATCAGTAGGTGCCCCTTTAAGGGTTTATTACCTACATAATTACTGTAGGATCGTGTACGGACCCGAAACGAGTCGTTCAGAGGCGTTCTACACAATATGAAAGGCGGAAACAGACATATTGTGTGTGATTCAGCAAGATATTCACTTAAACTGTTTCTCTGATTAATCTGACAAAGTTTTACAGCGAAACAAGACTTCGGCAGCACTTCGGCTCCGGAAAACACTTCTCTAATTCCGTTTCAAATGAAACGAGATCACTCCTATTTATAGACAATATAATTCCGTTTGAACATGACTCAAATGGAATCACAGTACAAGCGAAATTACACATTCAAACGGAATTACATTGTTCAAACAGAATTAGCCAGTTAATTCCATGTGGAATTACTCGTTAACCTCTTCAAGCGGAATTACTAGCTTCAAACGAAATTAACTTTATGTCATAGTATCTCGATCTTCGTGCCCTGAGCAATGCAAGACTCGATACAAGACGAAGTCGACAGACGCATGCACCAACAGACTCCCCCTCGAATGTTGACGAGTCTTAAGTGTCGAGTCTTCAACGTCTTCAGTCTTTATTAGTCTGATCGCTCTCTGAAATATTTGACAGAGTAAAACTTCTTCAATCTTCTCTTTTCTTTTCATCTCCAGGATCTCCACCTGGCTCTTATCTATCTTTAACTCTCTTGATCAGATCTCTTGATTCTTTTAAGCTTTAGGATCAGAAACCTTGCTTTCACCAATCTTCAAATCTGTACAAAACTCTACCTCACAATAAATTTCACAAATTTAATATTTGAAAAATTTACTCAGCTTCCCACTTGTATACACAAAACCATAAATGATTTTACAATGTTAATCTCTGATGAACCAATTGAATAAAAAAACATTTTTCTTTTAAAACCTTTTCTTGTTTCAAACAGACTCCCCCTCACAAGTTGTTATCATGTTTAGCACTTGGAATTTTGAAAATCAGCTCTCTAACATCAGTTGTCGAAAATCTTTTTGAATTTTTCAAAGATTATGCTAAAACACACTGAAAATCTTTTTGGATTTTTTAATAGAATAAGAATGCAGTAAAGAAATATTCACAGACACTATTTTTGTGAGTTTGTGTAAGAGGATCATATCAGTTTTTGACAAGTCACAAGTACCGTTGAGCTTAGTTACACATTAAGAATTAAACAGTTCACTTAGATTGCCAATATACTGATCCACTTAAATTCTCACACAAATTTCAACTGATTCAGGATATGAATTAGGTGTATTAACGACTTAAACTCATTCATGTGTCCCACCTCTTGAATATACTCTCGTATCCAGATCCCAATATTCAGTCTTACAGGTGAGTATACCACAGATGATATCTGTAAGGGGTTAGATGCGAAGGCCGTGAGAGCTCAGGTCAGAACTTCCGTTCAGCAGAGAGATGATGGCTTCGACTTTTGGTGGGTCCCCTATAGAGGATCTTTTTTACAACAGCACATGATTATCATTTTTCAATGTTTCATCATTTTTTTTATACTGAGGGCAGGCTTTTATTTCAAGCAAGTGTAAAGTATTCTCCGGGGACTAGGCCATTGCTTCCGCAAAATCAGAAGTCCCGGGATAATACCCCAGATATCACTGAGCATAAAGACCTAGTATCTTAGAAAGAGGGATCCTTCAAACGAAATTTCAGGGGTTACCTCTATATCCAAGTAGTGTTCCCCACGAAATAAGCAAGTTTGAATTTAAGTTTATATCCCGAAAAAGCTTACTAAATGTGTAAAAACCTATCGGCATATCATCAGTGAGACCGTTTAACGCTATTTAAACAATACATTTCTTTAGCATACTGTAACTGTCCACTGATTTACTATCATTTCCTCTTTTCGACACCAAAACTCATTTTGTATTTTATCATGTTTTTGGCTTTTTCAAATTTTCTAACGTTTTTGGATTTTCTTAAAAATTCTTACTCCCCCTAAAATTCAAACACATTTAAAGAAAATTTGAAAATCAACTATACAAGTAAAGTGACAACTGATATCAAATCACTTCAATTCGCCATCCACTTAGCATAAACAATCAGAACTCCCCCTTACAACAAACTATTTTCCTATTTAGATTTCAAAACACTTAAGTTTGTTTTAATCAAATGGTTTTTCCGGAAAATAAATTTTGTTGATTTTAAAAATACCACATGTAGGTTCGGAGATTCATCACATTGTTTTCTTAAACCTCTTTGAAAAAAATATAACAGTTTTAAGAATCAATCAACAAATACTTCTTGTAGAAAATCAAGTACAACTTAATGTCCCAGATTTACCACTTGTAAGACGGAATCACTTTCGTGAATTTCTCAAGAAAAATGCCGATACCTGCTTCACACTTACCAACCTGGAAGCTCCGGCAAGTCATACCTGTTCAAAAACAATTTTTAAAGAATGATACCGATTCATGCTCCGCGATTACCTTCTTGGGAGCTCCGGCAAGTCATACTTCTCACTTATGGTTGTCAAGATTTCCCCTTCGTTTGTAAAACCTTTTCGAACACTCACCAACTTCATATGTTGAATTTTTAAACACTTTAAATTTCTCAGTTGGTGTTTCAGACTTATCAACGACTTTTTCTTTCAGTTTTTCTGAGACTCCCTGTTTTGGGTTGGTTACCTTAGGACAGTTCCAGGCAATGTGACCAACTTCTTGACATCTGTAATAGGTTCTTGTCTCTTTTCTCTGATGAGCTTCAGTTTTCTTCTTTTCATCAAGAAATTCCTGATTTGACTGTCTCCAGAACGAGCTCTTCTTTTCGTCCTCAGCAAAAGTACCTGAAACAAATTTTGTATTTGTTTTAGAAGTTTTTTCATGTTTATAATTTTCTGGTGGAATAAATCCAAGACCTTTCTTTTTGAAATTACCGTTATGGTTAGGTTTCTTTTGAAAAACAGAACCAGAACTGTAACTTTTTTTCTTGTTTAAACGTTGTTGAACTCTTGAAGTGTATTTTTTAGGTTTTTCAGTAAGATTTACATCTTTTATTTCAGAAATATTGATTTCTGTTAGTTTGAAAACCTTTTTGATCTTTTTATCTTGAACACTTCTTATTGGAAATTCTTTATCAGAATATCATTTGTCAGAATCATTCAAAGTATATGCAACTTCAAATGTTTCATCATTCAAATTAGATTTTGATATCAAAATTTCTTTACTATAAACCCGTTTTCCCGACGACTTTGAACTCCTGACAGACGAACTCGAACTCCCAGACTTGAACATTGACTCGGACTCCTCATCCTTATCCAACACTTGATCGACCATCCTTTTTATTAACTCAGACTCATGATCTATGTCGGACGCTGTGATTGTGTTGTCAATATTGTCTGGTAATACATCGGTTATCTCAGATTCTAACTTTATATTGACTACCTTTTTTACTTGTTCTTCATTCGGTTTTCTAGGCGAATACCCTTCCCAAATTGGAGGCGGACACTTGTTATAACTGACACTCTGTTTCTTACCAGTATCCTTTTTCTTCGGCTTCTTGTCGTCAAACACTTCAAAACCTACAACAGTTGGATAAATTCTGTCAATTAAGTAATCAGAACTTGAATAACTTTTCAGTAATCGTCTGATTCTTTCATTTTCAACTTTTTCACTTTCCAACTCTTGCTTCAATTTCGCACATTCTTCAATGTAAAAATTTATCTCTTTCTGCTTAGACATCATTGTTGCATTCATCATTGTCAAAGCATCTTCTCTTTCAGAATTTGTCTTCTGCAAACTATTTACAGTTCTGTTCAACACATCGTATGATTCTTTTACATTCTTGATATCAAACATCAACTTCTCTATCAACTTCTCAAGCTCTTTAAACTTTTCATCTTTATCTTCACATTGTTTGCAAGATTCCAAACATTTAAGATAGGGTTTAGTTACTTCAATAATCTTTTCAATCTCCACAATCTTCTCGACTTCAACTACCTTTTCCACTTCAACAATCTTCTCAACAACCTTAACTTCTTCCATTTCTTTTGCAGCTTTTCTCTCTTTAAGTTTCTTCAATTTATCTGCAAAGTAAAATTCAAAACTATCAGAAGATAAATGAGTTTTTCCAATGTTTATCTGTTCAATTTCTTCATCATCATCATCACTAGTATCTGTTGAACTGTTTTCAGAAGAAACAGATTCTTCATCTTGACTTTTCTCTTCATCAGCTAACACTGTTATCCATTCTTTTATCAATTCTGGCTTTTGAACAATTTGAGCAATGAAAGCTTTAAACTCCCTATTCTCATCCACAAACCTATCCTAGCTAAATCCTGGAGCCATCTTTTCATCATCTTGATCAATGATACCATAATAAGTTCTTATTTGCATCTTCGATCATTCTTGCATGCGCAGTTTGTGGTTCTTTTTGTTGATGTGGTTGATGAGCAATTTGTTGATATATAGCCTTCCGATAATAATCATGTCCACCAAACGGATTCTTTGCTCCATTTGCTTCTTGATTTTTACATTCTCGCTTAAAATGTCCTTTCTCCCTGCATCGAAAACAAGTAACTTTAGATTTATCAAAACCTAAAGTAGAGACATTTGAATCTAAGAAATCATTTCTTCCTGTAATCATTTTGAATTTCTCAGCTCTTCTCAGAACACTTGCTAAACACCATTTAATATCCATAAGCTCCAATTCCTCTGCATCAATCTGGTCATAATCTTCCTTGGTTAGCATAGGATTACCAATTCTTCTAGTAATCAATCCTTCATATGATTCCAAAGCAGTAACCAGTAATGCCATATGACTTTTAACAACTTCTTAAGAAAAATTCTGACTATTTTGAAGATGCAATGCAACATTGCACTGAATCATATGTCCATTACCAACATTTGAACTTTGAACACTTCGAGGATTAACATTTGAAAATCCACTAGTGTTGATTGAACTTTGACTGGCTGATCCAGATGAATTTCCTGCACTAAAAGCAGATTGGATCTTTGGACTTGCTTCAACAGTTTGAACATTTCTTTTATAGTACAATTTGATGTCTTGTTGATTGCTCGAGCTGTTCATTCTGGCAATCTTTTGTTGTTCAAGATCCAGTCCCTCAAGCTTTTCAATAAACTGTCCAATTGACAATCTACTGAACTCCCCTGTATTCTTTAAAATCATGAGATATGTACCCCATTCTTTCTGAGGTAAAGCATCAGCTAACTTTTCAACCTATTCTGCTGGAGTTTTAGTAATTTTCAACTGAGACATGGTACACACAAGATGACAATATCTCTCAATGAGAGTCTTTGTAGATTCACCTGGCATACTTGTAAACAACTCAAATTCTTTCTTCAATAATGATTTTTTGCTATTGATCATTTCCGTACTTCCTTCAAATTTCTTCTCAAGTGCCTCCCATATTGAGAAAGCACTACCATCATGCTGAAGCAAAACAAAAATGTCCTCTTTGAAAGCTTGTTGTAAAAGACTAATCATCATTTTCTCTCCTTTATAACTATCTCTCTCTTTGTCTGAAAATTCTGAGATAATTTTATCAACATTCAAAGCGGTCTGTGGTCTAACATATTTTGTTTTAATGCTTTCCCATGCTCTTAGATGATTTGCCTGAACCCAATTCTCAAAACCATTTTTCCAGCCATGGTACTCTTCAATTCCCATAAGTTTCGGGGGTTTTTGCAAAGTTCCGGTTTAATTTTGCATGTTCATGTTTTTAGCAATTTCAGCCGGAGTAGTCGGGGATGTAGCAAACGCGTTGTAGAATTCCTCTTCCATGATTCGCACAAAACAGGAACTTTCAAGCAAAATAACACTTCAAGCGAAATTACCCTCTTTAAACTGAAAACCCTTTCAAACGGAATACCAGTTGAAATGGAATTATCTTCAAACAAAATCCCTGTTCAAACGGAATTAACCTCTTCAAACGAAATATCTGATTTCATTCGAAATACTTCAAGCGGAATACCAATCTGAAACGGAATCACTAATTTCGTTTGAACCTTTCAAACGGAATTACACACTGAAACGGAATACTCAAGTGAAATCACTAATTTCAAGCGGAATTAAGTGCAATCTCAAACGGAATTATGCTGATGCCATCATTTCAAACAAACTTTTCAAGCGGAATTACAAATTTATCAAGTTTTAAGCAAATTTTAGGTCTGAAACTTTCAAGGATTTGTTAAAACATTGTTTCGCACAATATATGAGAAAATTAGCCGATATTAACTGTAAAAAGTTGTTCAATTTTGAAAAGAAAGTGTAGAAGTTAGAAAATCTGATGAAATCAAGCTGAAAATGGTAGAACTCCTCCTCCTGAGCTCTGATACCACTTGTAGGATCGTGCACGGACCCGAAACGAGTCGTTCAGAGGCGTTCTACACAATATGAAAGGCGGAAACAGACATATTGTGTGTGATTCAACAAGATATTCACTTAAACTGTTTCTCTGATTAATCTGACAAAGTTTTACAGCGAAACAAGACTTCGGCAGCACTTCGGCTCCGAAAAACACTTCTCTAATTCCGTTTCAAATGAAACGAGATCACTCCTATTTATAGACAATCTAATTCCGTTTGAACATGACTCAAACGGAATCACAGTACAAACGAAATTACACATTCAAACGGAATTACATTGTTCAAACAGAATTAGCCAGTTAATTCCATGTGGAATTACTCGTTAACCTCTTCAAGTGGAATTACTAGCTTCAAACGAAATTAACTTTATGTCATATTATCTCGATCTTCGTGCCCTGAGCAATGCAAGACTCGATACAAGACGAAGTCGACAGACGCATGCACCAACAATTACTAACTCATATCCACTTTCAATTCAAATAATGGCTAGACCGTTAGTGATTAATCACTAAGTCAAAGCGTAATACGATAGCTTTGACTTTTGGTCATTAAGCTAATAAAACTTAAACTTGGGAAGCTAAGAACACTTACTAGAGTCCTTAGCACGAATCTAGACTAGAAGAAAGCTTCCTTTAGCTCCAGGAGGCTTCAGAGAGTAGGCTTATGAGGTAAAACTCAAAAGTGCAAGTGAACAAGTGAAACAATGAGGCTTTATATAGGAGATTTGAAGTTGCTAAGATGATTACACCTGTTTAGGGAAGCTCCCAGATGTTTACAGGTGTTATGGTGGCAGAAGAAACCATCAAACATGTGACAACCCTCACCAAACCAGGTTTCCGTACGAATTAATTAATATTTAATTAATACTTAATTACTGTGCTTGCTTACAGTTGTGGTTAAACTGCTACTTGATTTCTGATACATACACATACATGCATCATACTTTATTGCTGTCACTCTATTATTTTTACACAAACATCAGTGACAACATTGATGCACAAAAAGCATAGTGAGCACACTATACGGATAACCCAGTAAACATGCTGACATAGCCAGCATCAGACAGTTACTGTCTCTGAGGCCATTATGAGCCGGGAATAGCTTACTACACTAGTAGGGAGTGTAGGGAGATGAGGATTATAGAACTGCGTCACTAGGTAATATTTATAGTGACCGGATGTGCCTAAAACGTACTTTAAGTACAAAATTCTGCACTTTGATATAAAATTCAGCTTTTTAGCTATCTAGTAAAGTGCCAAAACATGAGAAAAATAAACCTAGACATTTTCCAAAGTGTCGGGAATTTATTGTGTCACTAAGAATAATATTAACGACACTTTAAATACTTATTTAGCACTGTAACGGATTAATATCCAACCAAACAACCGGACTTAACCCGGAACCTAAAAAAAATATTGTCAATGACATTATTTTTCCTTTTCTGAGCTAGTTAGGGTACCCGAATACCCTAACACCCGTTATATTTTATACCACACTAGTAAACTATTTAAAGTTCCTAATTAACTAAACTATATATAACTTATCTAAGCTAGTTGGAATCCAACCATGTACCCCCCCCCCCCTCCCCCAACGATCGTTTCCCCCATGTGAGACACACCACCATTTCTTGATTATAATATTCACCTTGGTCTAGTATCTAGATAGCATGTTATACATTGGTTAATAATGAGAATGGATTATAAGTATGCATGGTAGTTTATCATTTTCTTTCATTTCACTTCCAACAACAACTCACTCTTTCTTTCTCTCTTGCTTGTAATCGGCCAAACACCAACCACCATACACCCACCATTTTTGTTTCTTGTTCAACCATTTCCTACATACACAAAGGTGCAAGGTGACACACAAGAAGGCTCGGTGCACTCGGAAGTTCAAAGACCGCTCTTGTTTTCTTTTATCCACCACTTTTACGCCTTTGATCTTCCCTAGCCTTGTGCTAGTTGTAAGTGCTTCTAAACACTCTCTTGTTCTTATTTAAAGTGGTTAATAAGAGATTTGTTGGACAAAAATTGAGAACACATAAGAACATAACTTAAAGTCTTGTATATAAGATGAATAAGTTGGATAAAGAAAGAATATATGTGTAAATCTTGTAGATCTTGTCTAGTTGTGGTTAAATGATGTTGAAATGATGATAAAACTGAAATAAACAACCCATAATCTGTTGTAACAGACTTAGGATCTGATTTTAATCATATTAGAAAGGATGGCGAACGTATGAGTGCGTTTTAGTAACATTTAACCTTCAAACAGCAAGCTGATCTGTACTTTCAGCCGACTTTAACTGACTGTAACAGGTCCTTAACTAAATGAAAAATGTGTTTTCTAAGGTCTAGATATATGTACTATGAAATACGGTTCTAATGGCACTGAAATCATAATTTTTGGACTTCGTTTACTATTTTTAAAGTGTCGTTTTCTAACAGCAACTAAAGCTGAATTATTACAGCAGAAAATGGATGTTACGTTTTTAGTCATAACTTGAAACCTGTGTAGAGTTAGATCATGAAAATTTTACTGTAAATGACCACCGATGTATTTGTAATTATCCTACTAGAATTTTGTAAATCGGACTTACGATGAATTTTAAATAAATTATTCCGCGGACTGTGGTCAGAAATAGTAAATCTGATTTCAGTCCGGAAAATCATTTTCTATAAAATATTGGTGATGATTTGGACCCCGATATTTTTACACAATAATTTTTAGTTCGTATAAGACAATATATAAAAATTTGGGAATTTTTGAAATAAGATAACTATTTTATTAAAATACTCGAAAATGGCCCAGTTTTGTATAATAAAACTGAAACGATATAAGCAGTGTTTTGCATGTCTGAATGACGGGTTGGTTAATTGAGAACTGATTGAATGATTTTACAAAAGAAAATGATACGCTAGTAAGCGTGGACGCCTCCGTTTACAGAGAAAACTCTGGCGAAATTTTTCCAGAAAATATAACACTTAGAAATGTTTTTGGTGACAAGTGTTATAAATATATTTTTTAACTTGTTTTCAAAATATAAATTTCGCCATGATTTTTATTACGAAATAACCAAGTGTCGGAGGTGGATTTTCGTAAATAAAACTTGTTAAATATATATATTGAGAATATATATTTCGTAATAAGACGCTTGTGTGCTTACGTGATTATTTTACGAACTAGAGATATATTATTTTTGGGGTAAAAATAATATTACTTGGAAATATATATATTGGGGAATATATTGACGTATTTTTATAACACACCGGAATACAACGCCGATACATGGCAAGATATACCAATACAAGAAATACGAATACACAAGTACGAGATACTCCCATCCTTGTGTAACACCCGTTCTTATAAATCAAGGTTTAACGTAAATTTTACGTAAAACAAACATGTAATTAAGATTACATAAACATTTGGAAATACGGGTTTATTAAAACTTTTACAATTTATAATTTATTCTACATAACGAGATCGAAATTCGTTGTTTAAAATTTACAACGTGGCAAAGTGCGGAAGCGTGTATATTTATCGTGTTCGGTTCTTCGTTGAGCTTGATCTTCTTCCGGCATCCGTCAAGTACCTACATTTCATAAAAACATGAAATGCTTTAGTCTTATAGGATTTAAAACGCATCTAAACGAATCCGGGAACTTAAACTAAAATAAAATATATTTTTGTTTCTGGGTCCACCGTAAATTACGGTGGGACCGTAATTTACGGTAACCCCTGGGAGTTTAGCCTTCCACCGTAAATCAGTATATAACCACCGTAACATTTTAAGCTCCACCGTAAATTACGGTGGCACCGTAATTTACGGTGGCACCTGCATTTCAACCCTTCTATTTTGCCGTTTATTGATACGAAATCTTTCGTATCTTTCAAACCGCTTATCCGTTTGACCTACCGTTTCTTCCTACATGTTTGTAATTTGATTCTCCATCATATGGAGTTAAAATCCGACATCCGGCTTGATAAAATTTAAGATATTTCAGTCTTCGGCTTATTACCCTTTTCACCAATTTTGACCCGTTCATGTATTTATCAAACAAACTTATTTGTTTGATCCCAAATTCTCGTGAATCTTCTAATTTCTATATCGTCTAACATATTTGGCTCAAATCATGGGTTTCCTACGGATTTTAAACCCGCTTATACCCAAGTGCTTATTTTGACCCGTTAAGGACAATTAAGCAACTTTTACGCATAACTCACACCCATTTCTTCCTAGCATTTTATTTCTACATTAGTTATTAAATGACCTTCCATCACATCTATATTTGTGATGGTTTTAAATGTGACAATCTATCTAATCCGAGTTTTACCCTTCGGATTATCAGTCTACGGCAAAGACTCATATAGAGTCTTTTAACCAAGGATTTACATCTTACGCTATTAGACTTATTCTAAGTATTAACTTGATTATAAAACTCGTTTTCACGCGACTTCTAAAGGTTGTTTGCTTAATTTTCGCTTACAAGGGCGTTTTGGTCATTTTTAACCCTTCTTTTACAATGAAGGGCATTGCTTAAGCTATGTACGCCCAAAATCTCATTTTAATCAACTCTTATTTTCAAAACACTCTGTCTATAATTTAAATCCTTCGGATTGCCTTTAAAGGTAACCGAATTTCCCTTTTTACTTTACCTAACTCTCATAGAGCTTCAAGTTCTAAATGATGAGTTGATCTATATTATACATACCTGACTCGGATCAACTTATTAACCCGATTTTAATACCTTGCTTTGAAATCGCTAACTAAGAAAGATGCGAGTACCCATAGGATATCTATTCCTGTATGCATATAACTCGACAGAAATCATTAGTCGATATTGTCAAAAGGTGATGTCTACACCTTTTGACCCGTTTAGTCAAATTGACCGATTATATTAGCGAGATGACATTTATTTACCACCTCGTATATATGACTCGCTCCGATTTACACCGTGCGGTCACTTTACTTATAATTCCATTTCTTAACACTTTTTGGCCTACTATGGCTTACGTCATAATTATCTTTTCGTAACACGACAAAAAGGATATTCTAAGATATATGACTAGTGTAAGATATACTTACCTTGCATCTGAATTACGCTTTTCCTTCATACTTGCTTCGTTTGACCCGCTTCCTATCCAAGCCTCCACCTAGCTTGTCAAGCGTCAAACTATCATCATAATTCGTAAGACGGTTATATTAGTCATCATTAATTATGACTATTCCATCTTACATATTTTTCTATCACAATTACCATTCGATCTTATTAATGGTTGGTTTGACTATTTAAAAGTCAAATCACCAATTAGCACATATGATTACACTATCAAGTTCACAAGACTCAATTAGGCACATTATCAACACTTAGTTCTCATTTAGGCATTTTAACAAACACCTAATGTGCATAATTTTACATATTTACTAACTAGTTCCTAACTAGTTATTTTTACCAAGATTAACATCAAGATCACCACTTAGTGAACATCATCTTTTGAGGTGACAAATTAACTAACATGTCATCAAATTCCTACCTCAAGTAATGATAAATCAACATGTAATTTCAGTCATTATAAGCATATACCCACTTTGATCATCAAAATCATGGTTTAACTCTTATGTCTAGACCCACTTCTAGTTACTTATGAACTCTTAACAAAATCTCTAATTTGCTCAAGTAGTTCATTCTTATGAGTTAGTATGATGTTTATAAACACCATTAGAACATCAATTTCATCCATTCAACCAAAACCCACTTAGCTCATAATAGGGTAATTATTAAATCCCGTGTTTGACAACAATTCATCAAGATTTCTACTAGGGTTTGCTTCTAAACCAAGATATAATCAAAATGACACTCATAGATTTAACATTCATTCCAGAATTTCGATTATGATTGTTCATCATAATCTCAAAGTATCACCAAATCATAAAATTTAACATACCTTGTGATCCCTTCGACTAGGTGATCATTAATATGTGTTCATGCATCCGATTTGGGTTAAATTTGACCTTCAATTTGCTGGATCTTGTTGAGTTAGGGTTTTTGGCCCCTGGGAGCCTTTTCTTGGTCGACCAGAACACGCACCACACACACTTGTGTGTGTGTTGTGTTATTTTATTTGGTTTAATTAAAACCATTTCCAGGTTATCCCATTTTGGTCCCTCATGTTTGGTTAGTTAATTAAGTAGGGCATAACCTACTTATTTCTAACATTATTCCCCACTTACTAACTAGGTTAAGCATCCCTAGTTAAATTAATGGGTTCGGGAAGTCATAACCCGGTTTATTTTAAGTCCCGTTAACTCGGGCTCTTATAAACTTAATTCATTAAAACTTTGTTTCGCTTGTATTTAATATTAGGATTTCTTATTAAATCCCAAATATTTACCGGGTTATTTTACTACTAGCGGTACTTTACCCGTCTTTTAGTATTAACATGGGTTAATTACCAAACCCGTTTTCGGGGTGTTACACCTTGGGAAGGAGAGACGAATACAAATACCTGAGAAGTCTTAATACATAAATATCGTATAAACAATTATTCCAAAACCAAACATAATCTTTATAACTTGGAATAATACCAGAAACGTAACTCAAAAACATAAATACTAAGACAAGGCACGACCCGTCCGTCTAATAGACGTTAGACCATTGTAGGTAGTCGTGTTTGCTGAGGAGATTTGGGTTACGAGTTACAAGTACCGAAGACGCAATACAGTGAGTTCATGTCCCCCCCCCCCCTTTTCTCTTAACTATTTTTAGTTTTATACTTCGGGGGTGAAATACATGTTACATTTACTACAAACATTTTATACACGGTATTATTAGCTAAGGAACATACTACTAGATCACGTGAATGGATAGGCTATTATTGTAAGACCATTAATCCTTGTATAAGGACCGAGAGGCATGAGTGATAGATCTATCGGGTGTTGCGAGCCCCACACATGGGCCAGAGTGTGGCTGCATGTGGTGACTATGTCGTTCCGCCGGAAGGACCGGTACGAAATCCGCGTTACAGGTTTGAGTGCTTCCTAGGCCATGTCACGTATTAATGTATTAGCTACACATTAATCGATCTCTTTTTCCTTACTGCTACATACCAAGAACATACTTTTATGCAGACATATTCTAACGAGTTATACAGACTCACTTACACATGAACTCGCTCAACTTTATGTTGATTTTTCAAACTACATCTATTTCAGGAAACTAACGGATCTGACACGGTATGCACGTATTTTCAAGCTGCATTTGAATAAAGAAGTCATCCAGGGTTTAGAAGGTGTAACCTCTTCCTGGACGGGTTACATATCTCTAAACCTAGTATGGTTTAAAGCCTTTTGCTAAGTCTTTATGAACTCAACTAAAACAAGTTAAGGTTTGTAACTTATTTTGTGATTGTGGAAAATGGGATTTTTCTAAACTTTATTAATGAACGAGTATCTCATGTTTTTATCATATAGCATTGTTATGATTGTTGCTATGGTATTAAGAAGTCATACCAAATATACCCACGCTTCCGCAAAGCCAGGGTGTAACAGCTTGGTATCAGAGTCTCGATCATAGCGAACTAGGATTCTTTCTCGAGTCTAGACTATGATCAACAGGGCTCTTACGAAAACGTTTTCAAACACTTTTACATTGCATGCACCATACGTCCAGATCTAGGGCACAAGACCTTTTTTTACAAACAAAAAGGCACAAATACACTTTTCAAAATTTATAGTCCAGTCGGGGAGACTGGGGAAAAAAAATTTAGTCTGAGAGGCTGAAGGAGTAGTCTAGTGGGACTAGGAGGCTTAGTCTGAGAGACTGAGAATTCAATCTGAGAGATTGGGAGATTTTTGTCTGAGAGACTAGGAAGTTCAGTCTGAGAGGCTGAGAGGATAGTCTGGGGAAGACTAGGATGATTACATGCGTACATTGTTACTGCTTAATTGATGATTATTGATATACGTGCACACGTGGTGAATATTTGCATACACTAATTGTTAATAACTACTATGGATATCTATGCTATGACTATTATGTACTGGCATACATGTCACTCTATTTTAGAAAGCGAGTTATCAAACATTGATAACTCTAGGGCCATCGCCATGGATAAGGAAACTGCATCTGCGCCAGAGATATTTACGGCAAACACTGAGAGTGATCCTGATATGCCGACCAGGGACGAGGACGACTTTCAACCGTCCGCGCTACCAGATTCTGGTAATACTTTGCCCTTGCTGATAGCTTCATTGACAAGAACCCTTCTGTCGCTCTTGTTTCGATCCATGACCACTTCATCACTGGTCATCCCGATGGTGAGCATACTATGGATCCGATCCTAGACAATGCGCCTCCTGTGGACATCCCTTCCGAAGGATGGTTACTCGACAAACAATATATGACTACGTTGGCATGCTTATCGATGGTCCTCCTGCCGACGCCCATGACGATAGAAATTTTGACGAGGACACTGTTACTAACTTCACTTCTTAAGACCCCTGTTAACAAGCCATCCTCTGATTCTAGCATGCATTCAGACTCCTTTGAGTCTGTGATACATGCAACCTTACAAACAATTGGATTACATCTTTCTACTACTGACACAAGACGACGATGACATGGCTGCTGTTCTATCACCTGCTCGAGATACCATACCGTTACATGACCCAAAGCCTACTCTTGAGCTAGCTTCTGCACCTTTTGGGTCAGCTCGATGTTGCGCCGGCTGAACCTACACCTTTATGTGATCACGATCCTGTTTCTTTTGGTCTGCCAGACATTGCACCCCTACTATGTAACTCAGTACCAGCACCTGACAGTTTCCTTACTGGTTGAAATGTTTGTTTTTACACCCACAACCGCTGACATTGCTCCTTTCCCCTATGGCAACCCACATCCATTGCGCCAGGGTGCCTATAGCTTCCTTTCAGAATATAACCGCACCCCGGGAGGTACTTCAGGTCTGCACCCGCATAACGATTCATCTGCTACAACGGCATATTCCCAACTGCACAGGTCGCACCATTTGCTACATTCACCTCTACAACGCCGGACGGGTCATATCGATGATTCCTATGGCACATTGTGCTGAAGTTAGACCCTTACATCATGAAGGCCACACGCGAGATGAGTTGCTCCTGTAACGTCAACTACAGTTTAAGGATATGAGTCATAAAATGTTGGAGCTTGAGCTGACACCACAATTGGCAACTTCAAATGCAAAACATTACTTAACCAAAAACATGATTTGAGTATCCACATCACAAGACAACATATTTTCTGAAAAGCTTATGTAAGACACCACATCCTCCACCCTGTCTATTACCAGCATACTGTGATTTGTCACATACATCAAGGTTCCTTTTGCGCTCTCAATCGTTGCTATTACACCGTTCCCAGGATTCTGATACTTATTTCTTTACTATCGAGCGGCAGAGCAGATAATTACTTCAACGTATATACAAGCTCGAGGAGGAACTCACACATGTTAACAGTTTACTTTTCTTTCCTCCTCCTCCTCAGTCACCAGTAGGGTTGATTTCTGGACTATGCGGATTGCATCACAATTGGACAAAGACGCTAATGATGAGCCGAGAATGTGAAAACTTTTCGAAGGCCACTATCTGATACATATCACCCATACCATGTTAGGCACTCTACGAGGGACACCCTCATTTCTTGGATGATACAACAGGACGCATTGACGCGTCGCATGTAGGTTTTGGGGAGTGCACCACGTCCATCTTGCCATTGTCAGGCACCGTCTGCAGCACCGCACCCTCCACATCCACTGTCCCCCGATTCTGCTGGTTGTTTTTGGGCTCCTGAGCAGCAGATAACATACTTGCTACGTGCCTATCGCGCTATGGAGGAGGACTGGTTACATATGCGTCGCTTACTCTATTCTCATTTTCCTCCTCCTCAGCCGCCATCAGCATAGGCATATTTTTGGTTTTAATACCGGTGGACTTTTGGTGAAAAGATTACGATTATGCTGACTATACGGCATTTTGGAGACCGCATTTTGACGTCATGACTTTTGATAGTTAGTCCTTGATTATTGTATATGACTAGCTAGTTCAGACAAGGGCGATGTGGCCCTTAGTCACTGGTGAGGTACAATACAGTTATAAGACTTGTAAACATTATATTGCGGTCTCGATTTACGATATCGCAATCGCAATATTTTCATTATATGTGATGTTGGGATTGATTGTCCTAATTCCATAACATGAGATGTTATGCGCTTGATTTATTTATAACATGAGATGTTATGTGCTTGATTTATTTATAACGTGAGATGTTATGTGCTCAATGAATGATATTACGTACGTGTGTTATTTACCTACTATGACCTGACCCATATGATCATCTTTTAGAAGATGCCTCCAAGACGGGATGTACGCATGCCCACCCACAAGGCGGAACTTCAAGGAATCATTGCTGCAGCCATAGCACAACACGAGGCCCTGCACTCCGAATCTATTAGGGGCACCTCAGAAAATAATGGTTGTACCTACTGCCACTTCCTCAACTACGAGCCTCCGAAGTTCGACGGCACTAGTGGTGCCATAGCCTTTGTGAAATGGATTGAAAGAATGGATTCCATTTTTCAATTGAGCGGTTGTACGTCAGAACAACAAGTCCCCTACGTTTCCAAGTTGTTTGCAGATGAAGCTCGATTATGGTGGAACCTTCATATTCGAATAATGGGCGCGACTGCAGCATATGCGTTAACATGGGGTGAACTGAAAGGAATGATGCATAAAAAGTATTGCTCCCAAACGGAAACCCAGAAGTGGGAAGGTGAGTTCCGGAGCCTGATGATGGAAGGTCCAAAGGTGTTGGAGTACGTGCAAAGACTTCATAATTTGTCACGAGTTGTTCCGTACCTGGTAAAACCAGAATTGAAGGAAGTGGGGAAATTCATTTGGGAACTGGGGCCTCAAGTCTTGAGCTTGATGGCAACATCAACACCACCAATAACTATTGCTGCAAGTAAGATGGGTTTGGCACTCGCTACAGAAGCACGTAGACTAGAAAAACTTGCTAACCCTACCAAGAAAAAGGAGACTCAGGTTGAGTCGTTCGGAAAGAACAAAAGGAAGCTCACCGAAGATACCCGAACGGATAATGATGAACAAAGAACTGTTCGAGGTTGTTTTGATTGCGGGGACAAAGGGCATTTCAAGAAAGATTGTCCTAACAACAAACAAGCTGACGTTAAGATTTACTTAGGAACTAAGCCTAAACATGGTGGATGCAAGTATCACCACGAATGTGGGTGTTGGAAGCCTAAGTGCGGTAGGTGTGGGAAGAGAGGACACAACAAGGATGCCTGTGGGGCGAAAAGTTCTGAACAAGGAGGTGACAATGACAACAACCAAAGTGGAAATACTAATAAATTCCCAGGCTGCTACCGATGCGGGATCGTGGGGCACTTTAGGAGAAATTGCCCAAGGAAGATTAATAAAGACCATGAAGGGACATCCAACATCGAAGCTTGTGAAGCATGCCAGGATCCAGACATGATTACTGGTACATTCTCTATCAAACAGAAATTTTGCATCCATGTTATTTGATACCAGTGTCGGCTATAGCTTTGTATCATTAGAATTTAAGAATATATTCGGGTTAACTACTAGTAAGTTAGATATTCCGTACTCAATCAAACAGGCTAAGGGAAAGCTAGTAGAAGCGAATGAAGTTGTCTGAGGATGTGTAATTGAACTAGTAGGTCACGAGTCTACGATAAATCTACTGCCAGTTGAGCTGGGAAGCTTCGGCGAGGTAATTGGGGTGGATTAGTTGCCAAACGGTCGAGCGGAGGTTGATATCCGCACCCCAATGACGAATGAAAGAACGATCGTGACTCATGAGGTAGGATACGCCACCACAGATCGCGAATTGCTTAAGGCACGAAAGTTGTCACGGAAAGGATGTGTTGTTTTCTTGGCTCATGTCAGGGACAGGAGGAGCTGAAGAACTAAAACTCGAAGATACCCCCGTGATCAGAGAATATCCTGAAGTCTTTCTCGAAGACTTGTCGGAACCATCTCCTCAACGAGTAGTCGAGTCTCGCATCGATTTAATCCCAGGCACCGCGCCTGTGGTCGATGCATCGTAGCGACTTACATTTTCGGAGATGCAGGGATTAACAGTGTAGTTTCAGCAGTAAATAGAGAAGGAAGATAACGGACCAAAATTCCCTTTTGGGTAACCTTAGTTCCACTCATCAAGAGAAAGGGCGAATGACTTTCAAATGACCGAGAGTCGGACGAGCTAGCCAACCAGAGTCGGTGGCTCTTACTGAGGACTAACGAACTTCTTACATAACTGACTGTGAGGACCCAACTACTATTACACGACCGGTCGACAATCAAGCGTTGTTAGTAGTGAATCCAAGAAGAAAGTTTACCGGTGAGAATTGTGGGACAATGACTAGTTCTTAGAGGTACACAAAAACGGTGCTTCCTACACAATGTACAAATCGGATCCACACGGGACACGAAATCTGGAGGATTTAGAAAACATATATTTAGGACCTTTGGGAACCCAGGTCCAAACTCGTAAGGGTTTTCTTTAGGAACCATATCTGTCAACTCAATCAACCATCATTAACCGGGCGCATATGCCAGTTCTGTTGACCAAACCGGAAGTACTTGAATTTCTTTTACTTCTAGCAAGTAGACGTTTGCATCTCTACTCCCCTTAATGGTAGTTGCATCACACAAGTTTTCTTCGCTGAGAGCGAACACACATTTGCTTCGATAGCTGGTCATTTCTTCACTTTAGCAAATACTCATTGTTCCTTTTCTTGGAAACTTACCTGACATACATGCAGCATTTACTACACATGTGATTTCGTTTTGAACAAGCACTTCATTGGAATTTACATATTATTTTGCTAAACCTAATTACTGATTCCTGATTCGAGTAACCTACATTATTGTTATTGTTGGCTCTTTTGTTACCAAGCCAACACACTTTCTTGAAACCGCTTTCTTTCAAATTACATTCATGGCTTATTTTGCTACCATGCCGAGAATTCCTTGTTGATACATACGTTTATTGTCGGGTTACGTGGAAACCAAGTTCAATTGCTTGAACTTCTCCAGTTCACAGGTTTAACTTGAAACGCTATATGATGTATTGGGAGCATCATATTCAACTATTTTTGTAGAGATTCTTTCATTTCGAGTCGTAGTAGATTTGGTTGGTCTACTACTCCACTAAAACGTTTGATTTGTTTTGATACCTTGCGGTGATATTTTCAAAAAAATTGAAGCTTGCGCTAATTTGGTTACTCACTTCGTATACGGATTCAATTCCCTATTTAGTTGTTAACAATCCATTTTGGATCTTCACGATCAAAACGGTCTCAACACAATTGTGTGTTAAGGCAATGGTACATACATTCGTTTCATAAGCACAATGTACCTCCTAACGATTCTTTTGTTGACAATCAAATGCCTTGCGATACTTATTACTTTTCATCTTCGATTGGAAACAGTGGTTCTTTGATGTTCAGTATTTAATTGGAAACTCTATAACATGGTATAAATCAAACCTTCAGATTGCCTCAGTACACTCTCATTTGATTTCAAACGCGGTGAACTTGTTCAGTCACCACTATTATTGGGTAATGCCGTTACGACACTTTGCGATGTCATCATAAACTTGTTGCTTGTGCTAATCATGGTAATCGTTTTACACGAGACCATACATACTATTGTTTGATTTATCATTTAGACATTTCTGATGCAACTACAAAGCAAGACAATGATACACCAGATTCGCTTGTATTTCCATTCGGTGTATCTTCACCATTCAAAAATGTCAACACACTAAACCTTACCAGACATTTATTCAGGAGTTGACAGATCATTTTACTATTACGTTGAGATGCTGCTTTTGAGTTCATATAACGGGTGCTATGTTTCGTGAAAACTCGCGTGCAAACTGCGATCGATCGTTTGAGAGTCTCATTAGACAAGACTCCACTTTGTGGAACCCCCTACTAGCTGGATTACACTAGGCTATGCGCCAAGTACGTCTTGTACCTTTGACACCCAATGCTAGCAGCACACACCTTTCAACCCTAGGATTCGGGTTGTTATATATATTCTTGGACTCACCTAATGTGAGTAATGTTTGTTTCAATTTGATGATTATCTACTTCGATATTATTCATATACTTACGTGTGTGACTTAACCATAAGGAGTAAGGTAGTACAAATTTCGAGGACGAAATTTCTTTAACGGGGGGAGAATGTGACAACCCTCACCAAACCAGGTTTCCGTACGAATTAATTAATATTTAATTAATACTTAATTACTGTGCTTGCTTACAGTTGTGGTTAAACTGCTACTTGATTTCTGATACATACACATACATGCATCATACTTTATTGTTGTCACTCTATTATTTTTACACAAACATCAGTGACAACATTGATGCACAAAAAGCACAGTGAGCACACTATACGGATAACCCAGTAAACATGCTGACATAGCCAGCATCAGACAGTTACTGTCTCTGAGGCCATTATGAGCCGGGAATAGTTTACTACACTAGTAGGGAGTGTAGGGAGATGAGGATTATAGAACTGCGTCACTAGGTAATATTTATAGTGACCGGATGTGCCTGAAACGTTAAAATAACGTTAAAAGTTGAGGACGGTTAATCATGCATCATGTGGTGGCGTTGATAGCTGAAAGACAAAAGGGTACATGCACTAATCGGTCTTTGTCCCGATTGCTGAGTGTTATGTGCCTTATGTCCAAGGCTTGATGCAAAACTACTATCGAGCCGAGGGTCTCACTGGAAGCAGCCTCTCTATTTTACGGGGTAGAGGTAAGGCTGTCTACATCTTACCCTCCTCAGACCCTACCTTTGCTTTGCTATTGGTGGGATATACTGAGTATGATGATGATGATGATGATGATGATGTGCCTAAAACGTACTTTAAGTACAAAATTCTGCACTTTGATATAAAATTTAGCTTTTTAGCTAACTAGTAAAGTGCCAAAACATGAGAAAAATAAAACTAGACACTTTCCAAAGTGTCGGGAATTTATTGTGTCACTAAAAATAATATTAATGACACTTTAAATACTTATTTAGCACTGTAACGGATTAATATCCAACCAAACAACCGGACTTAACCCGGAACCTAAAAAAAATACTGTCAATGACATTATTTTTCCTTTTCTGAGCTAGTTAGGGTACCCGAATACCCTAACACCCGTTATATTTTATACCACACTAGTAAACTATTTAAAGTTCCTAATTAACTAAACTATATGTAACTTATCTAAGCTAGTTGGAATCCAACCATGTACCCCCCCCCCCCAACGATCGATTCCCCCATGTGAGACACACCACCATTTCTTGATTATAATATTCACCTTGGTCTAGTATCTAGATAGCATGTTATACATTTGTTAATGATGCGAATGGATTATAAGTATGCTTGGTAGTTTATCATTTTCTTTCATTTCACTTCCAACAACAACTCACTCTTTCTTTCTCTCTTGCTTGTAATCGGCCAAACACCAACCACCATACACCCACCATTTTTGTTTCTTGTTCAACCATTTCCTACATACACAAAGGTGCAAGGTGACACACAAGAAGGCTCGGTGCACTCGGAAGTTCAAAGACCGCTCTTGTTTTCTTTTATCCACCACTTTTACGCCTTTGATCTTCCCTAGCCTTGTGCTAGTTGTAAGTGCTTCTAAACACTCTCTTGTTCTTATTTAAAGTGGTTAATAAGAGATTTGTTGGACAAAAATTGAGAACACACAAGAACATAACTTAAAGTCTTGTATATAAGATGAATAAGTTGGATAAAGAAAGAATATTTGTGTAAATCTTGTAGATCTTGTCTAGTTGTGGTTAAATGATGTTGAAATCATGATAAAACTGAAATAAACAACCCATAATCTGCTGTAACAGACTTAGGATCTGATTTTAATCATATTAGAAAGGATGGCGAACGTATGAGTGCGTTTTAGTAACATTTAACCTTCAAACAGCAAGCTGATCTGCACTTTCAGCCGACTTTAACTGACTGTAACAGGTCCTTAACTAAACGAAAAATGTGTTTTCTGAGGTCTAGATATATGTACTATGAAATACGGTTCTAATGGCACTGAAATCATAATTTTTGGACTTCGTTTACTATTTTTAAAGTGTCGTTTTCTAACAGCAACTAAAGCTGAATTATTACAGCAGAAAATGGATGTTACGTTTTTAGTCATAACTTGAAACCTGTGTAGAGTTAGATCATGAAATTTTTACTGTAAATGACCACCGATGTATTTGTAATTATCTCACTGGAATTTCGTAAATCGTACTTACGATGAATTTTAAATAAATTATTTCGCGGACTGTGGTCAAAAATAGGTAAATCTGATTTCAGTCCGGAAAATCATTTTCTATAAAATATTGGTGATGATTTGGACCCCGATATTTTTACACAATAATTTTTGGTTCGTATAAGACAATCTATAAAAATTTGGGAATTTTTGGAATAAGATAACTATTTTATTAAAATACTAGAAAACGGCCCAGTTTTGTATAATAAAACTGAAACGATATAAGTAGTGTTTTGCATGTCTGAATGACGGGTTGGTTAATTGAGAACTGATTGAATGATTTTACAAAAGAAAATGATACGCTAGTAAGCGTGGATGCCTCCGTTTACAGAGGAAACTCTGGCGAAATTTTTCCAGAAAATATAACACTTAGAAATGTTTTTGGTGACAAGTGTTATAAATATATTTTTTAACTTGTTTTCAAAATATAAATTTCGCCATGATTTTTATTACGAAATAACCAAGTGTCGGAGGTGGATTTTCGTAAATAAAACTTGTTAAATATATATATTGAGAATATATATTTCGTAATAAGACGCTTGTGTGCTTACGTGATTATTTTACGAACTAGAGATATATTATTTTTGGGGTAAAAATAATATTACTTGGAAATATATATATTGGGGAATATATTGACGTATTTTTATAACACACCGGAATACAACGCCGATACATGGCAAGATATACCAATACAAGAAATACGAATACACAAGTACGAGATACTCCCATCCTTGGGAAGGAGAGACGAATACAAATACCTGAGAAGTCTTAATACATAAATATCGTATAAACAATTATTCCAAAACCAAACATAATCTTTATAACTTGGAATAATACCAGAAACGTAACTCAAAAACATAAATACTAACATAAGGCACGACCCGTCCGTCTAATAGACGTTAGACCATTGTAGGTAGTCGTGTTTACTGAGGAGATTTGGGTTACGAGTTACAAGTACCAAAGACGCAATACAGTGAGTTCATGTCCCCCCCTTTTCTCTTAACTGTTTTAAGTTTTATACTTCGGGGGTGAAACACATGTTACATTTACTACAAACATTTTATACACGGTATGATTAGCTAAGGAACTTACTACTAGATCACGTGAATGGATAAGCTATTATCGTAAGACCATTAATCCTTGTATAAGTGTAACACCCTTAAATTTTAGCGAGAATAAATGACTAGATTTATACCAAAAGATACTAGATTTACATAAGTTTTTAGAAGTATCATAAAACATAGTCAACACTTGACCAAATTAGAACATTAGAAAGTTGTTTGAGTATTTAGATACAACCCATGAACAAAATTTAAGACACATAGCGGAAGCTTCAAAAGTTGTGTTCGGTTCTTTCGTCATTGCTTGATCACCATCCGTACAATCCATCTAAACACCTAGGATCAAAACCAATCACATTAGTTTGGCTTAGAAACATAAGACTTAGACGTATAATAAAATTTAAAACAATTTAAGGATTTCTGGATCCACCGTAAATTACGGTGTTACCGTAATTTACGGTGAGTTTTGGGAATTCTTGGTCACCGTAAATCAGTAGTGATCTACCGTAACATGTCTGACTTCTACCGTAAATTACGGTACAACCGTAATTTACGGTAGGTCCTGGAAAACCATGTGTTGTTTGTCTTGTTCATTGCACTGGAACCCAACTCTCGGAATTCGTCTTTCTAACAACCCACCACATCAAATTCTAGTATTTCTAACATGTCATATATATTATCCAATATCAAAGTACAATCCAACAAATCCCGGAACGTTAATCATGTTTTACTTGTTTATTCGACCCGTTTGGCTCGTCTAAGGAATCCTCCTATATAACGACTACCAACGAGTACCTACCAAATTTTAATCAATTAAACAATATGACGTCTTCATCACTTAATTCAAAACAACTCTTATTCAAAGTTTCAATTTACACATTAGAATCATCCAATCTACTAAATGTAACGGGTCAAGTTACATACCTTTAAAGCAAGCCTTTCATACGTGCATCCCCGCCGGTTTGTCCGCTAGATGACCCGGCTTCCTTTCCTATAGAGTTCAATCACTTTATGTTTAGAACTCCTTGTTTCATATACATAACGCACATTTTACCTTACATCACTATTATGCGTTTTTAACTTAACAATTAAATTTCAAGCCTTCTTTGAGGCATTTTATCAAACACTTTAAGGGCAGAATTTTATATCTTCGCATTCAAGTTTATATCTTGCTAATTAGCTAGCTTAATCATCAATAAGGCCCTCATATAGCAATTAACATCATATTTTTCTGAAATTACTTTCTCTAAGATCAAATTACACTAGAATAACCCTTCTTAACCCTAGTGTTCATCATCATCATGTAAAACCCACAACCCCCCTTCAAGGTGTTCATGGAACTTTCTGAATTTGGTCATGATTTCTCAAATAGTTAGCTAGGTTTTACTTCTAAACACCTAATCAACTTTAATCTAACCAAATAACACACATGCAAGCATCTAATTTCAGATTTTCAAAATCATGAGAATTTCAATTTGATAGATTTCATCAAATTTCACATACCTTAGAATCCTCTTGCAGTGAGGATTACGATTCTAAGCTCAATTCTCGATTTGGACCAGATTCACACCTCCAATTTGAGAGTTTTGATGATTTTAGGGTTTGGAACTAAGGGGGTGTCGACCTGGTCTTTCCCTTGATCGACCAACACCTCTTTTGGGGGTGTTTGGTTTATTTTATTTTGTTTTAAAAATTTTTAAGTTTCAATTATGTCAACTTAACCCCTCAACTTTGTCCTATTTATTGTTTACTAACCTTTATCCTCTTCATAAGCTATTTCTAGTCTATTAACTAACTAGGTTAAAATTTCTAGTTAGTAAATTCTTGTTTATTTATACTTTATAATTCTAATATAAAGTTTTATAGTTTTCGGGGTGTTACAAGTCCACCCCCCTTAAAAGGGTTTGGTCCCCGAAACCGAAGTACGTACCAAATAATGTAGGGTGAAGACGTCGCATCTCCTCTTCGGACTCCCACGTAGTGTCCGAACCCTTTCTATGTTCCCATTTAACCTTGACTTGTTCAATTTGTTTATTTCGTAAACGTTTGACCTTTCTGTCTAAAATTTCAACCGGTCTTACCGCATAATTTAGACTATTATCCACTTCGATATCATCGTAATGGATATAGGTCGTTTCGTCTGCTAGGCACTTTCTTAATTGAGATACGTGAAACGTGCCATGGATCCCACTTAGCTCCTCCGGTAGTTCAAGACGGTAAGCTACCTTGCCAACTCTCCCGATAATTTTAAATGGCCCGATAAACCTTGGGCTTAACTTCCCCTTCTTTCTAAATCTAATAACGCCTTTCCATGGGGACAATTTTAGCATGACCATGTCACCGACTTGAAATTCAATTGGCATTTTCCTTTTATCAACATACACCTTTTGCCTGTCTTGAGCCGCTTTCAAGTGTACCCGAACTTTATCGATCTTTTCGTTCGTGGCTCGTACTATGTCTTGGTGGGCGAGTTCACGTGGACCCACTTCACCCCAACAAACCGGGGTTCGACACTTCCTACCGTAAAGCAGTTCGTATGGTGCCATTTTAATACTAGATTGGTAACTGTTGTTATACGAAAACTCGACTAACGGTAGGTGAACATCCCAACTGCCTCCAAAGTCGATTATACACGCCCGTAGCATGTCTCCCAATATTTGTATCGTTCTTTCACTTTGTCCATCTGTTTGAGGATGGTACGCAGTGCTAATGAACAATTTGGTCCCCATTTGTTCTTGGAAATCACGCCAGAAATTCGAAGTAAACCGGGTATCCCTATCAGACACGATGGACACCGGCACTCCATGACGTGCTATGATTTCATTGGTATAGACTTCTGACATCTTTTCTGACGTATAAGTCTCACGAATCAGAATGAAGTGAGCACTTTTCGTCAATCTATCCACCACTACCCCTATTGCATCAAAACCACGATTCGTCTTAGGCAACTTGGTTAACAGGTCCATCGTAATATGTTCCCATTTCCAAACCGGAATTTCTAACGGTTGGAGTTTGCCATAGGGTTTTTGATGCTCCGCCTTGACTTGTAAACATGCCAAGCATTTTTCCACATACTTCGCCACATCCCTCTTCATTCCGGGCCACCAATAATTTTGTTTCAAATCATTGTACATCTTGGTCGCACCCGGATGAATTGAATAACGGGATTTATGAGCTTCATCAAGTAGAAGCGCCTTTACTCCACAAGTATGTGGGACCCATATCCTTCCGGATCGAGTCTTTAACCCGTGATTCCCATCCGACAAGTTTTTCAACTGCCCAATTATTCTTTCCTTCTTCCAATTCTCTTCTTTTACTGCTTCTAATTGTGCTTCTCGAATACGTTCAAGTATACCCGAGGTTACCACGAGTTGCATCGACCTCACTCGTATTGGGACATAGTCCGCTTTTCTGCTTAGAGCATCCGCTACCACATTTGTCTTTCCGGGGTGATAGTGTATCTCACAATCATAGTCCTTCACCGTTTCCAGCCATCGCCTTTGTCGCATATTTAACTCCTTCTGATCGAAGAAGTATTTCAGACTCTTGTGGTCGGTGAATATGGTGCATTTTACCCCATACAAGTAATGCCTCCATATTTTTAATGCAAATACCACCGCTGCCAACTCGAGATCGTGTGTGGGGTATTTCTTCTCGTGTATCTTCAATTGTCTCGAGGCATAGGCTATTACCTTGCCCCGTTGCATCAACACGCAACCGAGCCCCGATAATGAAGCATCTGAATAAACCACCATGTCTTCGACTCCGTCCGGCAATGTCAGTACCGGAGCTTGAGTTAGCCTTTCTTTTAGCGTCCGAAACGCTTTTTCTTGATCGACTCCCCAAATAAACTTTGCTTTCTTTTGGGTTAACTTTGTTAGCGGCGATGCAATCTTGGAGAAATCTTGAATGAATCTCCTATAATATCCAGCAAGCCCCAGAAAGCTTCTAATTTCCGAAGGGTCCTTCGGAGGATTCCATTTTGACACCGCCTCTATCTTTGACGGATCCACCAAAACTCCGTCGGCATTTATGACATGGCCGAGAAATTGTACCTCTCGTAACCAAAAGGCACATTTAGAGAATTTTGCATATAACTTCTCTCGTCTAAGTGTCTCTAACACTTCTTGTAAGTGGTGTGCGTGTTCAGCTTCGTTTTTCGAGTACACCAAGATATCATCGATAAACACGATGACCGACTTATCCAACATTGGCTTGCAAACCCGGTTCATGAGGTCCATGAAAGCCGCGGGCGCATTTGTTAGCCCAAATGACATTACGAGAAATTCGTAATGTCCGTATCTTGTGCGAAAAGCCGTCTTCGGCACATCTTCTTCTTTGACCTTTAGTTGGTGATACCCCGACCTAAGGTCAATTTTTGAAAACCAACTCGCGCCTTGTAGTTGGTCAAATAAGTCATCTATCCTCGGGAGCGGGTATCGGTTCTTTACCGTGAGTTTGTTTAACTCCCGATAATCGATACACATGCGCATGCTCCCGTCCTTCTTTCTCACAAACAACACCGGTGCGCCCCAAGGAGACACACTCGGCCTTATAAATCCCTTGTCAAGAAAATCTTGAATTTGGGACATTAGCTCTTGTAATTCCGATGGTGCAAGTCGATACGGTGCTTTTGCCACAGGTTTCGCGCCCGGAATCAATTCGATCCCAAACTCTACTTCCCGTTCAGGCGGTATCCCCGGTAAATCTTCCGGAAAAACATCTTCATAATCTCGTACTACCGGTACATCTCCAATCTTCCGTGATTCTTTCTCGGTCTCATTTGCATAAATTATGAATGCATTGCATCCTCGCTTCATGAGCTTGTGAGCTTTCAACATCGAACATACTATGGGGTTGCCTCGTTTTTCGCCATAAATGGTGACGTGTTTTCCGCTCGGAGATGTTAGTTTTATCTCTTTGCGAAAACACACGACCTTTGCATGGTATTGAGATAGCCAATCCATCCCCACGACTACTTGGAATTCTCCCATCGACATTGGGATTAGATTTATCAAATATTCTTCATCATCGATGCTCAGTTTGCAATTTTCACATACATCACAAACAATAAAGCTTTTGTTATTACCTATCTCTACTTCTAAAGGCACAGGTAATTTTGTTAGAATAAATGAAGGATGTCGAATAAACCCATATGAAACAAAGGATTTATTCGCACCCGTATCAAATAACACGTGTGCGGGAATTGAATTTACAGCAAATATACCTGAGACCACGTCAGGTTCAATCTTCGCTTCTGCAGCAGTTAGTTGGAAAGATCTTGCCTTTGCTTTCGGGGCTTCACCTTTCGGTTCTTGCCCATCCTTCTTTCCAACCAGTTCCGGGCATTCCGACTTCTTGTGACCCGTTCGATAACAGTTGTAACAAACCGTCACTTTCTCCGGGCATGACATAGCCATATGTCCCGTTTTCTTGCATATAGGACAAGGCTTATCCTTGTAACGGTATTCACCCTTATGATTTTTCCCACAAATTTTGCAACCTGGTGTACTACCTTTAGCATCTGATCTCTTTGCTGTTTCATTCGTTCTTGCTTTCTTGGTAGGGCTTGGATTCACATCTAGTGCCCTTCGTTCACCCCGTTCTATACTCTTTTTCAATTCGATCTCCCTTTCCCGAGCAGCATTGACAATCTCGGTAAGGGTCTCGTACTTTAAAGGGGTTATGAACTCTCTATATTCCGCGCTTAACATGTTATGATAATAATAGACCTTTTGCTCTTCATTCGTTATCAATTCATCACAGAACTTCATCTTGTCCATAAACATCCCCGTGATCTTGTCTATGGATTCACCTTTGTGTCTGAGTTGCATGAACTCTTCTTTGATTTTATTTACGACCGCCTTGGGACTATGGTGTTTAAGAAACGGCGTCTTAAACTCCTCCCAAGTCATGGCCTTAACCGCTTCGCTTCCAATCTCCTTCTTTTTGTTATCCCACCAATCTTTCGCTTGACTCCTTAGTTGACCCGTACCATAAGCTACGTAGTCTTCTTCGTCACAATGGGTTCTCTCGAATACCCCTTCGATGTCACTTAGCCATCGTTGGCACACTATCGGGTCAACCTCCCCATTATATGTTGGTGGTTTACAAGCCATGAATTCCTTGTATGAACAAGGCTTTCGTCCTCCACGCTTTTCCTTTGCTACATTTTAATCTTCTTCTAGTTTCTTGATTCTATCTTCTACTATTGATAAAACCGTGTTTTGGATTTTATCAATAAAGCCCGACAAACTGTTTTCGATCGCCTTTCCAACCTCTTCGGCAATCACTTCCCTCACTTGTTCGGTGACTCTTAGCACCGCATTATCATTGCCTCCATCAGCCATCTCGATTTCTGAAATGTTTACATAGATTGTTAAACATTCCATTTATAACACATGCTTTACTTGTTTTGATTTAATCAAGTTCGAAACTTGATTTAATCATTCTTGTTTTAATTCAATCAAGTTCGTAACTTGATTTAATAATTCTTGTTTCTATTCAATCAAGTCCGTAACTTGATTTAATAATTCTTGTTTCTATTCAATCAAGTCCGTAACTTGATTTAATAATTCTTGTTTCATGCATTTATTGTTTTTGAGTGAGCTTACACACTCTTTTCATGCATATTGTTCATTTCTCATTCTATACATAGTACATAATTTATTAACAAACAAGTTAATTCTTACCGGACGATCGATCAAGCTTGAACCGAACACTTATTAACAACCTTGGGCTCTGATACCAACTTGTAACACCCTTAAATTTTAGCGAGAATAAATGACTAGATTTATACCAAAAGATACTAGATTTACATAAGTTTTTAGAAGTATCATAAAACATAGTCAACACTTGACCAAATTAGAACATTAGAAAGTTGTTTGAGTATTTAGATACAACCCATGAACAAAATTTAAGACACATAGCGGAAGCTTCAAAAGTTGTGTTCGGTTCTTTCGTCATTGCTTGATCACCATCCGTACAATCCATCTAAACACCTAGGATCAAAACCAATCACATTAGTTTGGCTTAGAAACATAAGACTTAGACGTATAATAAAATTTAAAACAATTTAAGGATTTCTGGATCCACCGTAAATTACGGTGTTACCGTAATTTACGGTGAGTTTTGGGAATTCTTGGTCACCGTAAATCAGTAGTGATCTACCGTAACATGTCTGACTTCTACCGTAAATTACGGTACAACCGTAATTTACGGTAGGTCCTGGAAAACCATGTGTTGTTTGTCTTGTTCATTGCACTGGAACCCAACTCTCGGAATTCGTCTTTCTAACAACCCACCACATCAAATTCTAGTATTTCTAACATGTCATATATATTATCCAATATCAAAGTACAATCCAACAAATCCCGGAACGTTAATCATGTTTTACTTGTTTATTCGACCCGTTTGGCTCGTCTAAGGAATCCTCCTATATAACGACTACCAACGAGTACCTACCAAATTTTAATCAATTAAACAATATGACGTCTTCATCACTTAATTCAAAACAACTCTTATTCAAAGTTTCAATTTACACATTAGAATCATCCAATCTACTAAATGTAACGGGTCAAGTTACATACCTTTAAAGCAAGCCTTTCATACGTGCAACCCCACCGGTTTGTCCGCTAGATGACCCGGCTTCCTTTCCTATAGAGTTCAATCACTTTATGTTTAGAACTCCTTGTTTCATATACATAACGCACATTTTACCTTACATCACTATTATGCGTTTTTAACTTAACAATTAAATTTCAAGCCTTCTTTGAGGCATTTTATCAAACACTTTAAGGGCAGAATTTTATATCTTCGCATTCAAGTTTATATCTTGCTAATTAGCTAGCTTAATCATCAATAAGGCCCTCATATAGCAATTAACATCATATTTTTCTGAAATTACTTTCTCTAAGATCAAATTACACTAGAATAACCCTTCTTAACCCTAGTGTTCATCATCATCATGTAAAACCCACAACCCACCTTCAAGGTGTTCATGGAACTTTCTGAATTTGGTCATGATTTCTCAAATAGTTAGCTAGGTTTTACTTCTAAACACCTAATCAACTTTAATCTAACCAAATAACACACATGCAAGCATCTAATTTCAGATTTTCAAAATCATGAGAATTTCAATTTGATAGATTTCATCAAATTTCACATACCTTAGAATCCTCTTGCAGTGAGGATTACGATTCTAAGCTCAATTCTCGATTTGGACCAGATTCACACCTCCAATTTGAGAGTTTTGATGATTTTAGGGTTTGGAACTAAGGGGGTGTCGACCTGGTCTTTCCCCTGATCGACCAACACCTCTTTTGGGGGTGTTTGGTTTATTTTATTTTGTTTTAAAAATTTTTAAGTTTCAATTATGTCAACTTAACCCCTCAACTTTGTCCTATTTATTGTTTAGTAACCTTTATCCTCTTCATAAGCTATTTCTAGTCTATTAACTAACTAGGTTAAAATTTCTAGTTAGTAAATTCTTGTTTATTTATACTTTATAATTCTAATATAAAGTTTTATAGTTTTCGGGGTGTTACAATAAGGACCGAGAGGCATGAGTGATAGATCTATCGGGTGTTGCGAGCCCCACACATGGGCCAGCGTGTGGCTGCATGTGGTGACTATGTCGTTCCGCCGGAAGGACCGGTACGAAATCCGCGTTACAGGTTTGAGTGCTTCCTAGGCCATGTCACGTATTAATTTATTAGCTACACATTAACCGATCGCTTTTTCCTTACTGCTACATACCAAGCACATACTTTTATGCAGACATATTCTAACGAGTTATACAGACTCACTTACACAATAACTCGCTCAACTTTATGTTGATTTTTCAAACTACATGTATTTCAGGAAACTAACGGATCTGGCACGGTATGCACGTATTTTCAAGCTGCGTTTGAATAAAGAAGTCATCCAGGGTTTAGAAGGTGTAACCTCTTCCTGGACGGGTTATATATCTCTAAACCTAGTATGGTTTAAAGCCATTTGCTAAGTCTTTATGAACTCAACTAAAACAAGTTAAGGTTTGTAAACTTATTTTGTGATTGTGGAAAATGGGATTTTGCTAAACTTTATTAATGAACGAGTATCTCATGTTTTTATCATATAGCATTGTTATGATTGTTGCTATGTTATTAAGAAGTCACACCAAATATACACACGCTTCCGCAAAGCCAGGGTGTGACAAAACAAGCCCCTAGAATCGAAAACTAGCATGCAAAGGCGGTGGAACAGGCTGAACCTGCAGCTGTGCAGGTTTTCTGTTACTGGCACTTCTACACGGCTCGCGTAGACCCTAGAGGAGGGTTACTTTCAATAATTGCAATTTCAGTCCCTGGTCCTTCATAACTTGGTCCTTCATAACTTGTTTAATCTTTCGTTTATTGCACTTTTAACCCCCAAATTTAACTTTTAAGGGTCTTGAGTCTTCAAACAATCATCATTAGCCTTTCGGTTAGTTACGCGGTCACCCGAAAAGTCTTGATATCGTCGAAACTCCATAAAATTACTATCCAATATTCTTGAGAGCAAAATATACAAATATTACAATGTTTTTGGGATCGTTAAAAGGTCACTCAGAGGTAACTTTTAACATGTTGACATTTTAACCCTTATGCTTCGTAAGATCCTTATTTTAAACACAAATGACTTTCCATGTCCGACAAATTATTCGTTAAAAATACGAACGTCGTGTGAGGTCAATCATAGGCATAAAAATGGCATGTTGACACTTTGGATCCTTTTACTTACATATTTACATTGTTTGAAAATTGTAGTCCCTCTAAATCAATTCATTACACATTTAAAGTTCATGACACGTGTCTGTATTATATTGGACATGATTTTGCGAGGTGTTACAAAAACCTATAAATGAGACCTCCGGATTTGAAGCATTTCAATATTCTTTCATGTAATTGTTCTCCCTACAATTGGTTGTGATGTCAATGATGACCAGTCGCTCAGGGTGGTGGCGACAACTAGGGTGGTCGGTGGCGAGGGAGGGTGACGGCTGGCGGATGCTGAAAACGACAAGGATGACGACAACCACTGATGTGTGTAAAATGCAACATATAAATTACATCAAATAAGGCATAAGCCTAACCCTTTTTAAGTACTAATATTGGAAAAAGAGTGTTTTTGTCTTCCTTTTGTATTTTCAGGATTAAATGAGCTCAAAAACACAAAAGAAGCAAAAAGACAGCTAATTCCAACATAAATACAAGGAAAGGAACATAAGTGGACTGCCCAACCCCTCAACGGCACCTTCCAAAGCAAAATAGAGAAGGCAGAAGACTGAACACGCCCCGTGCTCAGCCAGCACGGGGCCGTGCCCAAGAAGCAGCAGAAAAGACAAATCTATAGAAGCTTCTATTGCCCACCACGGGCCGTGTCCAGCGGACACTAGGGCGTGTCGAAAGTACAGCAGGCGCATTAATTGTAATTGCGAATTACAATTAATGAGGAGAGAGAGTGTCAGACAGGCACGGGGCCGTGCCCAGCGGACACGGGGCCATGCCCAGCTCTCTGTTTGTAGGATCGATCTCGACCTAAATGAGTCGGTTGAAGAAGCTCTAATTCGTTTCAGAGGCGGAAACTAAGAAACGAATGTGTAAACAGCTAGAAAATCACTTTAATCCTCTTTTGTATTCAATCAACAACGTTTACAATACGAGGAAATACCGGCAGCACCTCGGTATAATATTTCTCAATCGTTACAAATGAAACCGTTTGGACCCTATTTATAGACATGGTCTGATCGTTTGAACATGCTCAATCGACCAGCCTTCAAACGACAGCAACTCAAACGGAAGGGTCTTCAAACGACCATTTCAAACGGAAGGGTCTCAAACTACCAGTTCAAACGGAACCCTCTTTCAAACAACGGTTTCAAACGGAAGGGTCATTAATCAGCTTCTTTCAAACGGAACCCTTCATTCCAAACAACCAATCTCTTAAGTCTTGTTTCATATACTTTAAATTGTGATGATGTCATCGATTACTTCATATTGATGATGTCATCTTTGCAAATGATGACATCATGCTGAATATCTTCGCAACGAGCTGAGACACGACTGAAGACGTAGACGACAGACGGATGCACCAACAAACTCCCCCTCGGATGTTGACGGAGTCTTCAGTATCGAGTCTTCAATTGTCAATCTACAATCTTAATCTGTCTCTAAGATTCACTCTCAGACTTTTCTGGCAGGTCTTCAGACTCCCCCTTGCGATATGCTGGCATTTCTTCAGATCATCAGCATCATCAGCTTTAGGATCGTTGTCTGGCTTTCTGTCTAGCAACTTTTTATTCTAACCTGCAAAAACTCTACCTCAAAATAAATTTCTCTCACATACATATTTCAAACATAAACACTCGCACTAATCAGACTCAATATCAAAACAATTACAGATCTACCAACCTGATGAACCATTTTAGGGTTAGATTATGAAAACATTTCATTTCAAACAAACATTCCCCCTCAAATATTGCTCATCATGTTTAGCACTCGGAATTTTGAAAATCTGCTTTTCAATATCAGTTATCGAAAATCTTTTTGGATTTTTCAAAATTTATGCTAAAATTCACTAAAATCTTTTTGTATTTTTGAATATAACAAAGAAATACAGTAAAGAAATATTTACAAACAATATTTTTGTGAGCTTCATGCAAGAGGATCATATCAGTTTATGAGACAAATCACCAACACCGTTAAGCTTCATTTCATTTTAAGTTCTAAACAGTTCACTTAGATTGTCAGTATGTTTGTCCACTTAAATTTTCACACAAAGTTCAATTGATCCGAGATACGAGATTAATGTTTTTAAGCTCTTGAACGTATTCGTGTGTCCCACTACTTGAATATACTCCCGTATCCAGATCCCAATATTCAGTCTTACAGGTGAGTATACCACAGATGATATCTGTCAGGGGAATAAATTATAGTACGAGGGCCGTGAGAGCTCAGGTCGATCTTTCGATACGCAGAGAGATGACGGCTTCGACTTTTGGTGAGTCCCCTTTAGAGGATCTTTTGCATTACAACAGCAGCGACTATCAATTTTATTGTTTCATCAGCTTGCTGAGGGCGATGCTATGTTTCAAGCATTTGCAGAAAGCATTATCCGGGGACTAGGTCAGAAATTTCTTTCAGCAGAAGTCCCGGGATAATACCCCAGATATCACTGAGCATAAAGACCTAGTATCTCAGAATAAGGGACCTTTCAAACAAGATTTCAGGGGTTACCTATATATCCAAGTTTGTGTTAACCCACAGAACAAGCAAGTTTGAAATTTAGGTTTATATCTCGTCACAATCTACTAAATGTGCAAAAACCTACTGACACATCATCAGTGAGACCGTTTATCACTTTTTTGTCTTACCAAATCTTTAGCATGTTGTGATCGTCCACTGATGTACTATCATTTCCTCTTTTATGCAACAAAAACTCATTTTTCATTTTATCATGTTTTTGGCTTTTTCAAATTTTCAAATGTTTTTGGATTTTCTAAAATTTACTCCCTCTAAAATGCAAATACATTTTAGGAAATTTGAAAACAAACTGTACAAAAACATGACAACTAATATCGAATTGCCTCAATTCGCCATCCACTTGGCATAAACAATCAGAACTCCCCCTCACAACAAACTATTTTCCCATCGATTTCAAAACACTTAAGTTTGTTTTAATCAAATGGTTTTTCCGGAAAATAAGTTTTGTTGATTTTATCACTTGTAAAATTGGGGATCAAATCATCACATTGTTTTACCAATCATATGTAGGAAATCAGATACAACTTAATGTCCCTGATTTACCACTTGTAAGATCATTCCAATTCAACTTCTGAACCACTTGTAAAAATCACAACCATACAACTTAAACCTGCTTTTCAACCAATTTACCATCTTTTAGTTGAATTCTCAAGGTGCCGATTCCTACTCCTCGCTTACAAACCTGGGAGTTCCGGCAAGTCCCTGCAAAAACTTCTCAAAAACACATTATACAAACATGATAAAGAATGATGTCGATTCATGATCCACAATTACCAACTTGGGATCTCCGGCAAGTCAGATATTTATTCTTTGAAAAAAATATCCACCCAAGCTTGACCTTCCTTGGGTGTAACAACCTCTTCATCTTTTTTTTCAACTAACCTGTGACCTCCTTTTTTGGCGGCATAAAATTCTTTAACACTTTTGGCCTTACCATTGATCATTTTGCCAAAAATGTGTTTCACAGTTCCATTGAAAGCTTTATCAACATCAAATTTCTTCTTGTCAGAATAAAATTGATTTGAAATTTCAACTTTCCCAACTTTCTTTTTAAAATTTTCAGCACTCAAAGGTGGAAAATTCACATCATCCACTTTTGGAACTGATTTTTCAACCTTTTCTTTAACAACTTTTGGCTCTTCTGATTTTATGGAATCAGATTCATCACCAGAACTGTTTCCTGAACCCTTAACAACCCATTTTTGATTTATCAGATTTTCTTTTCTTTTAACCACATTCTTTGAACATTCTCCATTCTCAAAGATTGAATTTTCAAAACCTGTGAACTTTCGGGTTGAAAGTTCAGTTTTCTCAACAACTTTCTCTTTCAGTTTACCAGATACTTCCTGTTTTGGTTTGAATGTCTTCGGACAATCCCTAGCAATATGACCAGTAATCTTGCACTGAAAACAGGTTCTCTTTTCAATCTTCTTTGGAACAACATTCTTCTTCAACTCTTCTTGCTTCTTGGCAAGGAATTCCTGATTTGTCTGCTTTCTGAATGCTTGTTCTTTCTCATCATCTAAAAAATTTCCTGAAACAAACATAGTTTTTGGTTTATAAAATTTTTCATTTTTATAATTTTTCGGTTGAATAAAACCAAGACCTTTCTTTTTGAAATTACGATTATGGTTTGGTTTCTTTTGAAAACTGTAACCACAATTGTAACCCATTTTCTTGTTAATTCTTTGTTGGTCTCTTGAAGTGTATTGTTTAGGTTTTCCATTAAGATTTGAATCTTTTATTTCAGAAATATTAATTTCTGTGATTTTAAAAACCTTTTGAATCATTTCAACTCTAACACTTCTTATTGGAAAACTCTCATCAGAATATAATTTGTCAGAACCTTTCAAAGTGTATGCTAGTTTGACTGATTCATCATTCAAATTAGATTTTGATAGCAAAAATTTCATATCATAAACCCGTTTGTCCTTTTTGAATGTTGACTTTGACGCATCTGACTCAGACTTTGACTTGAATTTGGACTCCGATTTTGACTCCTCTATGTCATCTTTATCTAACACCTGATCGACCACACTTTTTATCAACTTTGACTCATGATCAGTATCAGACGACGTGTATGTGACATCAATATTTTCTGGCAAGTTATCCGACGTCCCAGACTCCCATTGTAAGTTTATTGCCTTTTCAACTCTTTCTGAATTTGGATTTCGAGGTAAAAATCCATTTTCGACCGGGGGCGGACATCTAGTGTAGACCACACTTGGTTTCTTACCAGAAGTCTTCACTTCATCTTTTGTCACAGCTTTCTCTTCTTCAGACATTTTCATTTCTTCAAATGTCTTCAAATTCTCCACTACGGGATAAATCCTGTCAACAACAAAAGAAGAACATGAGTAACTGTTTAATAACTTTTTAACTTTCTCAGTCTCTATCTTTTGTGTTGCCAGCTCCAACTCTAAATCAGCACATTTCTTGATATAAAAGTTAGCATCATCCAGCTGTCTAAGATATGCTACTTTCAAAGTATTCATCGCCATTGCTTGTTCACCACTCGAATCAGTATATTTGTTAATTTCTCTGTTCATTGTGTCATACGATTCTTTCAACTTGTGAATATTGTGCAATAACTCATTGTTTTGTTTGATTAACGAATCACAGTTCATGCACTTTTCAGAAACTTCAACTCGTTCCAACTCTAAATCAGCACATTTCTTGATATAAAAGTTAGCATCATCCAGCTGTCTAAGATATGCTACTTTCAAAGTATTCATCGCCATTGCTTGTTCACCACTCGAATCAGTATATTTGTTAATTTCTCTGTTCATTGTGTCATACGATTCTTTCAACTTGTGAATATTGTGCAATAACTCATTGTTTTGTTTGATTAACGAATCACAGTTCATGCACTTTTCAGAAACTTCAACTCGTTCTTCATCAATCTTCACTTCATATTCTGGAACTTCTTTGACACTTCTGCTTGATTGTAAAAACTCAGCTCTTCTTCTTTTCTCAGCTTTCGCTTCGTTCTTCAATCTCTCTTCTTCTTCTTCTTCCTCTTCTTTGTTCTTCCTTCGTTTTTCTTCAGCTGCTTCCATGACTTTTCTGCACCTTTCTGCACATTTCAAATCATAAGCATTAGCAAAAAAAAACATTAACATTTGAAGTGTCTTTAGACATCTCTTTGGCCATAAATTCTTGATCTGGACAAAAATTGTTCCAATTGAAACCTTCAGCCAGTTTTTCATCATCTTGTTCTGCCAAACACACTTTGCTGTTTATTGGAACATATTTATCCCAACTGAATCCACCATCATTTCCCAGACAAGCTTTCTTTGAATCTTTAATCTGCATCATTCCATGTGCAGTTTGTGCCTGATGCAATGCTGGTGGTGTGATTTGATGATAAATCGCCTTTTTGTGATAATCGTTGTTTCCAAAAGGATTCTGAGCTCCAGTAGCTTCACGATTTTTGCACTCTCTCTTGAAATGCCCCTTTTCCCTGCAACGAAAACATGTAACTTTGGACTTGTCAAAGCCTAAATTTGAAACACTTGCATCAAGAAAATCATTTCTCCCTGTGATTTGTTTAAACTTCTCAGCTCTTCTCATTACACTGGCCATGCACCATTTAATATCCATTAATTCCATTTCCTCAGCATCGATTTGATCGTAATCTTCTTTCGTGAGCATTGGATTACCGATCTTTCCGGCCACAAAACTACTATAAGACTCTAGAACCATTCCCAACAAAGACATTTGATTTTTAGCTACTTCTTCAGAATAATCTTGATCACTTTCAAGATTTAATACAATATTGCATTGAAGTTTTCTTCCGTTCTCTGTTGCAGAAATGTTTGGATCGAATGATGAAAATCTAGTACTGCTTGATCCCTGGGATGATTTCTTTTCAGAAGAATCATTCACACTGTAAGCAGTTTCAATTTTTGGAGAATAATTTGACTTATCGTTGACACCACCTTTGTAATACAAACTGATATCTTGTTCTCCATCGTAATTCTTCATCCTAGCAATCTTCCTCTGCTCCATTTCCTGAGCTTCCAGATGTTTGATGAAATCTCCCAGTGTCATATTTTTATAATCTTTTCTGTTGGATCTTAGCATCATCAGAAATGTTCCCCATGTTTCATATGGTAGCGCATCTGCAAGTTTTTCAACCAATTCATCAGTATCTTTCTTAACACCAAGTTTCGTCATATTTCTCACCAAGTTACAATATCTATCAATTAATTGCTTGACACTCTCATTTTTCAATCCCCGAAATAAGTCAAATTCCTTTTTCATGAGAGACATCTTATTCCTGAGCATATCGTCACTTCCAGTAAACTTTGCTTCCAACTCTTTCCATATCGAATATGAAGTTCCATCATGTTGAAGCAGTATCAAAATATCTTCTTTTATCGCTTGCTGAAGAAGACTCACCATCAATTTCTCATCTCGATATTTCTTTTTATCTACAGCAGTCATTTCTCTAAGTGTCAACGGAGTACCATTCACAACATCGTTCTTTGTGGGTTTAACATACGGCTCTTCAGTGTGTTCCCACGCATCCAAGTGATACGCCTCAACCCAATTTCCAAACCTTTCGGACCATCCATTGTAATCATCAATATCCATGAGTTTGGGTGGTTTCTGAGACGTCCCGGTTTCATTTTCAATCATAGCACTTTGAGTCACTGACATCGGTGTTGCAAAAGCGTTATAAAATTCAGAGTCCATGATATACAACAAACTTTGTCAAACAAACACAGCTTCAAACGGTCAGATGTGATTTCAAACGACAAAATGTTTCAAACGATGGATTCAAACGACAACAAATTCAAACGATGGACTGTTCCGTTTGAATTCAAACGATGGAATTTCAAACGACAAAGATTTCAAACAATGGACTTTCAAACGATGAAGATTTCAAACGATGGACTTTCAAACGATGAAGATTTCAAACGATGGACTTTCAAACGATGAAGAATTCAAACAATGAACTTTCAAACGACAAGGAGTTCAAACGATGGACTTTCAAATGATGAACTTTCAAACGATCAGGTTTCAAACGATGGGATCAGAATTTTCAAACGACAGATCTATTTTCAAACGATAGATCAGTTTTCAAACGATGGATCAGATTCAAACGATTGATAGCAGTTTCAAACGATAGGACCAAATTCAAACGATGGACTATCTTTTCAAACGACAGATCTATGACATCATCAACTCGCGAACAATTTCAAACGGAACACATGATTTTGATCAGTTCTAGGTCGTATATTGATTTCAAACTTTCAAGGATTGGTTAAGAATGAATTCCGAACATAGTGTGAAGATTTGAGCTGATTTTATCCGTAAAAAGTATCGATTTTAAGAAAGAAGGTGTAGAAAATCAGATTTTCAAGCTGAATATGGCAAGAGCTCCTCGTCCTGAGCTCTGATACCAATTGTAGGATCGATCTCGACCTAAATGAGTCGGTTGAAGAAGCTCTAATTCGTTTCAGAGGCGGAAACTAAGAAACGAATGTGTAAACAGCTAGAAAATCACTTTAATCCTCTTTTGTATTCAATCAACAACGTTTACAATACGAGGAAATACCGGCAGCACCTCGGTATAATATTTCTCAATCGTTACAAATGAAACCGTTTGGACCCTATTTATAGACATGGTCTGATCGTTTGAACATGCTCAATCGACCAGCCTTCAAACGACAGCAACTCAAACGGAAGGGTCTTCAAACGACCATTTCAAACGGAAGGGTCTCAAACTACCAGTTCAAACGGAACCTTCTTTCAAACAACGGTTTCAAACGGAAGGGTCATTAATCAGCTTCTTTCAAACGGAACCCTTCATTCCAACAACCAATCTCTTAATTCTTGTTTCATATACTTTAAATTGTGATGATGTCATCGATTACTTCATATTGATGATGTCATCTTTGCAAATGATGACATCATGCTGAATATCTTCGCAACGAGCTGAGACACGACTGAAGACGTAGACGACAGACGGATGCACCAACACTGTTCAGCCTATAAATAGGAGTGCTTGGTTTCATTTCAACTCATCCCTTGGCACACCACCTCTCTCACACTTCATCCACCACCATCATAACACCATCATCCACCACCATCATCCATTGTCCATCGTAGAGTGTGTGAGTCATCTCGGGATCCAAGATTGATCGTAAGAGTTCTTGACAATCAAGGCCATGTTTGCCTAAGTCTCTTACATCACTTGGTGAAGACAAAGTGTCTAGTATAATACTTTTTATTTCTAATCTTTTGCACTTTTTATTTGGTTTTGTATTAATGACTTTAATAACTAGTTACTTATGTTGAAGGTGATCTTTCCTTATCGTTTGTCCGTGGTGTCTTGGCATTATTTTACTGTCTATATAAAATAAAGGATTTTCACCATTCATATCTCCACGGTCTATATGGAGGTATGTTGGCTACCTGGTCGGGGGTTAAGGGAACGGTTTGGTAAAGGTCTTGCCATTGTTCAGCGTTTAGAGGTCCTGCAATGGACCTGGGTCAAATTTAGTAGGACCTCCTTCAATGCTTCACAGTATTGGATGGCGGGGGTCCAAACTCTTTGATCCCCTCATAAGTTAACTACTATTAATACTATAACCCGGCTATTTAGGATTGTATCCCTGCTGACTCAGACTACTTAGCCGAGGGTAACGTCACCGCCAAAAGCGGGGCCTACCACAATACTGCATTAATAACTTAATTCATTATCTTCCAATAATCCACCCTTTTAGGATTGTATCCTTGCTGACTCAAACTACTGGGGTGAGGGTAACGTCACCTTCAAAAGAGGGGCCTACTACAATAACTAAGATAATCTCTTAATTATGTGCAAAAGTGCGGAAATAATCAAAGGTTATACTAGATACGAGTCGGAACCAAGTGATTCATCTTGTCTATCTGTTTTTCTTTTATTTTTATTTTCAGCATTTTAGTTAGTTTTTATTTTTCTTAGTTTAAAACATTTTTCTAAACTTTTTATTTTGATTAGACGTTGAGGATAAACCGGTACTAAAAGCTCTTGTGTCCTTGGACGACCTCGGTATCTTACCAACGCTATACTACGCTCACGATGGGTGCACTTGCCCATATGTGTGTTTAGTGTTAGTAAAATATCGTGTTTTATAAATTTAAAACTTGGCTAAATAAGTGTTAAAAATGGCTTAAAATATACACCTAATATATATAACACTTTATCGCACATCAAGTTTTTGGCGCCGTTGCCGGGGACACAAGGATTTTAAGAAAGTTAGGAATCAACGGCCTAATCATTTTTTATTTTTCTTTTTAATTTTTTTAGGATTTTCTTAGTTTTTCAGCTTCTGCAGAGCTCAGCACGGGTCGTGCCCGCTGAACACGCCCCCGTGCTAAATCATTGGAACTGGCAATCCTGTTTTACGTCAGACAGTAAGCTGAACACGGGGCCGTGCTCACCCAACACGCCCCCATGCCCAAGATTCACTTACTGAAAACAGAACCGTTAGATCCCGGCGGTTGGTAATTTCTGACATAAACATGAGTGATAGTAATTGTTTTTACTTTCGGCACTCTTATGGTACGTGGTGTCAATTATGTGGTGGCAAACATGAAGAAGTAAAATGCTACTTTCTAAATTATAGGCCCCACTACATGGACCCACCGACTTCTTATAACCTTAAGAGGGGCGAAAGTAAAAATAAGCACTATTTCTCCCTCAAATGCGCCCAGCCAGATATTCTAGGGGAAATGCTCCTTGATGAGTTATTTCAACTAGAAAAAGCTAATTCTGAATTGGTTAAAAGAGCTTAGGAAGGATTTTATTAATCCACCCCAAGACGATGACCATGATGAAATGCTGGAACCGCATTCCGACAACCTCGTTGCTCCCAAAAATACCTTCGTACCTAGCAAAGACTTGGACGATAGTCGTCCCTGTGTCGATTGTGCCGTGAAGGACTCTCCATCGACTTCGTTCGGTGCATACATAGACCTGAGCGATTCGACCTACACCTTCTTTAACGAGAGCCCGGGAAAGGGTTGGACTTGTCCACCTAGAATGAAAATAGGAATTACCCTCACCGACAACCTCTTGCGTTCTCGCCTTAGTCTAGGACAATTAAGGTATCTTAGGCACTTTGGGGTTGTTCCAACTAGTAAGGAACCACCCGATGTCGACGAGATCCTTAGAAGTAACGAAACTTCATAAGACAGCCTCCAGACACGGGGCCGTGTCCAGGTCAACACGCCCCCGTGCTCACCTAAAAGATTCTCTGCTGATTTTGTCAGAATACGGACAAAATGTGTCAGGATTTTCTCTGCACACGGGGCCGTGCCCAGTGCGCTGTCGTTTTCTTTAAATGCAGCCTGATTCCTGCTTATTTTTTACCACTTCAATTGACAGAGATTCCTGGGATCTTCACTCATACCATCCTAGGTAAGTGCTAAAAGAAGGTTCCAAAGGACCCTCTTGTCCCTTCCACTTTTATTCATTTCCTCTTCTTTCAAAATTTTTCAAAATTTCCTCCATGGAAGCTTGGAAATCCCTTGATTCCAACCCTCAATGTGAAGTTTGTAAGATTATTTGCTAAGGATTCTTGCTTAAAGTTAGTTGTATAACTTTATTTTAAATTATCTAAGCCTAAAAACCAGCTAAAAATCATGAGAATAATTTAAAACTCCAAGACTCCTTAGCATAAAATCCTGCAGACAAATGGACACGGGGCCGTGCTCATCGAGCACGGGGCCGTGTTCGAGGCACTGTTTTGTAAAAATTTAGCTTTCTTCGGTTTCTTTCACAGAAAATGGCAAGCAGAACAAGCGGATCATCTTCAAGAAATAACCGACAAGGGAGGAGGTCATCAACAACAGAAGACTCTCTTGTGAACTATGTTTACGCCCTAAGGGAAGCTATTGATGAAATGACGGGAGTGGAAGAAGCATTGGTCGACCGTATCAACCATCTAACAGTGGGACTGGAGGGCTGTCTCCGAGAAGTAAACCTCTTGCACCAGAGGTTAAACCTTCTCGCCTCCCCGCCTTTGGTGCCTATAATAACCCAAAGGGCGTGGAACGTGGTGCCCGAAGTCATCATTCCGGCCGAATGGTACGCCATGCACCAAGAGCCTCCGCAAAGAGTGGTGCAAGGAGTCCCAGTGAATGTTCCTCCTCAGCCACCAGTTACTGAGGAAAATGAAGCTACATTCTTCCTTCGTAGGGAGATCGAAGAATGGCTTTAAACAACGTTTAGGGAAGAAATCCTTCGGCTAAGAGTCCTACTATATCGGGAAACTATTCTCGAAATTTTCTTAAAATAGTAGAACTCTTGATGATAACCTCGTGTACCTCCTGACCTATTTAGTTAAGTTTTAGTTTAATCTTAATTTAGGATTATGTAAGGTCTCTCTATGATTGCAATGAAATGATGGTTTTTAAAGTTTGGATGGTTTTTAATAAATAAAACACACTCATGGTGGTAAGGGATGAAAAGGGGAACGAAAAAAATGAACTCATGCACAAGAACAAGGCAACCCGACAATTCTCTCCATTTCAGAAGGTTCAACACGGGCCGTGCCCAACCAACACGGCCCCGTGCTGACCCACCTGCAGAAAAACGCCCAGTTCAGGTAACTGGACACGGGCCGTGTTTACCCAACACGCCCCCGTGTCCAGACTTCTGCTTCTCTTATTTTAATTTTGTTACTGGCACTTGAACACGAGGCCGTGCCCGGATAACACGGGGCCGTGTTCAGCGCCCATTAACAGAAAATTTTTGCTTTTTACACCATTTTACACATCTAATCAACCTAAAAATTTATTTTTGGGACACATTGAGGACAATGTGTAATTTAAGTGTGGGGGGATGCTAAAACCTTGAATTTTGCAAGTCCTAAATACAAGCCTTACACAAAACTCTATTGGAACCGCTAATCACCCCAAATTTTTTTCAAAAATTTCATTTTTCTTACTTGTCTAGGTTTAACTCGGGAAATTCAAGTTCTCAAAAAGGTTATATTTTTACAAATTTACAACCGATAGCGTAGTGATAAAAAGAACCAACATAAGAAAATTATGAAAGGCATGACAAACTTAGTTAAAATTTGATTATATATACTTGATCACATAAAAACCCATTCCCACAAAAGTGAGTTTTGAGCCTTTATTGAGCATACAATTACATATCATTATACTAAATGCTCATTTTTCGTTTCTTGTGTGAATAGCCGCTTGGTTCTTACAACTCTAGAACTTGCCATGACGATACATTCCCGGTCCTTATCAACTTAAACCCGAGTAAGTAAATGATGGAGGCATTAGGACTAACCCCTTTTTATTTCTACACCATTATTTTTCTTTTTCTTTTACCACCTACCCAAAAATCTCCCTAGTTAGCCCCTTTGAGCCTAAACCTTTTCATTTCATCACCCAAACCAAAAAACCCTTTTACCCACCAAAACTTTTTTATTTTTAACCCTTTGTTTTAGTAACAAGTTCGGTTCTTTTTCGTATGATCGCTCAAAAAAAAATGTGTTGATGATGAAGCAAAAAAAGAAAATAAACAAACAAGTTCATCAAAAATAACTTTGTTTGAATAAAAGCTTCATCAAAATAAAAAGTTACAAAAAAATAGAAAGTCTTACGAAAACCGACACTTGTTACGCTTTTCGCCCTTTTTCTACTAACCACTAACCACTATCCCAACCACCTACCTTTAACCCAATCCTAACCCTTAACCCACAAAGTCCTCTTGATATTTACAAAGGTATAAAAGTTAAAAAGGAGGAGGATTGATTGCTTGGCAAGCTTATGGTAGGAATAAGTTTCATGCCGCTCTCGAGTGATTCACTAAAAATACACCTTCGGCTGAGTGTGAGTGATTTCTCCCGTGAGGTATGTGAACTCGTATATAAATGGAATTTTAAAAAGGCATGTTATGCGCAAATAAGTAATTTCTCCTATGAAACGTTCTAAATAAACCATTACGAATAGGATTTTAAATAAATAAAAATAAAAGCCAAAAAAAAAGATCTTGGACATCCCGACACTCTACGACAAGCCCGAAACCTTCTCTTCTACCCATTCCATTTGGGAGTGTAAGCCACATATTAAAGAGTTTTGCTTGAGGACAAGCAAAAGTTCAAGTGTGGGGGTATTTGATGTGTGTAAAATGCAACATATAAATTACATCAAATAAGGCATAAAACTAACCCTTTTTAAGTACTAATATTGGAAAAAGAGTGTTTTTGTCTTTCTTTTGTATTTTCAGGATTAAATGAGCTCAAAAACACAAAAGAAGAAAAAAGACAGCTAATTCCAACATAAATACAAGGAAAGGAACATAAGTGGACTGCCCGACCCCTCAACGGCACCTTCCAAAGCAAAATAGAGAAGGCAGAAGACTGAACACGCCCCGTGCTCAGCCAGCACGGGGCCGTGCCCAAGAAGCAGCAGAAAAGACAAAACTATAGAAGCTTCTATTGCCCACCACGGGCCGTGTCCAGCGGACACGGGGGCGTGTCGAAAGTACAGCAGGCGCATTAATTGTAATTGCGAATTACAATTAATGAGGAGATAGAGTGTCAGACAGGCACGGGGCCGTGCCCAGCAGACACGGGGCCGTGCCCAGCTCTCTGTTCAGCCTATAAATAGGAGTGCTTGGTTTCATTTCAACTCATCCCTTGGCACACCACCTCTCTCACACTTCATCCACCACCCACCACCATCACAACACCATCATCAACCACCATCATCCATTGTCCATCGTAGAGTGTGTGAGTCGTCTCGGGATCCAAGATTGATCGTAAGAGTTCTTGACAATCAAGGCCATGTTTGCCTAAGTCTCTTACATCACTTGGTGAAGACAAAGTGTCTAGTATAATACTTTTTATTTCTAATCTTTTGCACTTTTTATTTGGTTTTGTATTAATGACTTTAATAACTAGTTACTTATGTTGAAGGTGATCTTTCCTTATCGTTTGTCCGTGGTGTCTTGGCATTATTTTACTGTCTATATAAAATAAAGGATTTTCACCATTCATATCTCCACGGTCTATATGGAGGTATGTTGGCTACCTGGTCGGGGGTTAAGGGAACGGTTTGGTAAAGGTCTTGCCATTGTTCAGCGTTTAGAGGTCCTGCAATGGACCTGGGTCAAATTTAGTAGGACCTCCTTCAATGCTTCACGGTATTGGATGACGGGGGTCCAAACTCTTTGATCCCTTCATAAGTTAACTACTATTAATACTATAACCCGGCAATTTAGGACTGTATCCCTGCTGACTCAGACTACTTAGCCGAGGGTAACGTCACCGCCAAAAGCGGGGCCTACCACAATACTGCATTAATAACTTAATTCATTATCTTCCAATAATCCACCCTTTTAGGATTGTATCCTTGCTGACTCAAACTACTGGGGTGAGGGTAACGTCACCTTCAAAAGAGGGGCCTACTACAATAACTAAGATAATCTCTTAATTATGTGCAAAAGTGCGGAAATAATCAAAGGTTATACTAGATACGAGTCGGAACCAAGTGATTCATCTTGTCTATCTGTTTTTCTTTTATTTTTATTTTCAGCATTTTAGTTAGTTTTTATTTTTCTTAGTTTAAAACATTTTTCTAAACTTTTTATTTTGATTAGACGTTGAGGATAAACCGGTACTAAAAGCTCTTGTGTCCTTGGACGACCTCGGTATCTTACCAACGCTATACTACGCTCACGATGGGTGCACTTGCCCATATGTGTGTTTAGTGTTAGTAAAATATCGTGTTTTATAAATTTAAAACTTGGCTAAAATAAGTGTTAAAAATGGCTTAAAATATACACCTAATATATATAACACTTCACACGCATCAACCACCACAACAAGAAGTAAATTTAAATTATTTAGATTATTACCCTTACACTAGTAACACACATATAAACGATATATAATTGATATATTAAATTATCTATAAGGGAGGGCGGTATGGCTTCGGTGACCCCATTCGGGGATAGGTTTCACCGATCGGTGAACCACACCGAGTGGAGATCGGTGTTCAGTGAGTTGGTATATTCGGTGTATAGTCACCGATTGATTGATTGGTGATTGAGTGGAATTTGACCATTTAAAACTAACCGTTATAAAAAAAAATACAACTTTTCCTTATAAAAACAATACCATTCAACATCATTTTTCACCATTTTCTTCTCCATTCAACTCTATTTTCTAAAAAAAATCACTTCTTCTATTTTTCCGATAGATGATATACCACCGCTATTCATTCCAATTGATATTAGTGAAGACGATGATTCTTCCTCAAACGATAGTAGTTTAATTTTTTTCCAAAATCTTATTAACGAAGCCGCTAAACTGGAAGACACAGTCACTTCTAGTAAAAGGAAATATGTCCGTCGAGATCGAGTGAAATGTCACGAAAACCTTATGAGAGATTATTTTGTTGAGGAGCCCGTATTCAATGAAGAAGATAAGATTTACCCCACCTTTTAGCGGATTCCGACGACGAATAGTTAAATTAGGTTTTTTTTTAATTTATTTTTATATTTTAATGTCATGTTATTTATTTTAATTTTATGTAATGTGTTTTTTTAATTAAAAGTACCTTTATTTACATTAAAATATGTTTTATTTATTTATGAATAATTTTAAGAAATAAAAAATATATAACTCAAACACCCTAGAGTAATTGAACCATACCTAGTGATTGAGTGTAAAATGAAGAGTAGAATGGACAATTGACATAGCATGCTATTATTGGGTAGAAAATGACTCAAACACCCTAGAGTGCTTGAACCACACCCTCTACCCTAATAATGTAATTAACACTAAAGAGACGAATCCTTATCAAAATATGAATATTGAATATTAAATACTACTGTCTTAATTATTATGTTGATTGATGGAGGTTTATGGTCAGTATGGACAAAAAGAGAGTCAAAAGGGTGTTTGGTGAGACAAATATAAAAGATAAAATATGTTAAAATATAGATAGATTATCATTATGATTATCATTATCATATGATATAATAGCAAGGTGGTCGTGTTGGCGGCGGTTACAAGGCGTTCAAGGTGGCATGGGTCACCGGTGGCGGGGGTGTGTGACAGAAGCAACAATGGTAAATGGTAGGTTCTTTTACACTAAGGATTTCGAGAGAATTAATTCTAGTTACGATTCATTTCCCAATCAAACACATATAAATGGAATTGATATTCAAATTTCAAACAATTTTACGAACTAAACACATCAAGAAATAATATTCAGAGTCCGATTATAAGTTAGTTATTATTACACCACAAAATATGAGATACAAATTTCGCTTTGACTAAAATAAATCAAATTAGACAAACATTAAAAATTCATTTTGGTGGTAGAAAATACATGCATTTTAAAGGGGTATGTGAGAAGCTTTTAAACAGCAATGGATATGGCACACTTGTACGTAATGTCAACGATAGGTTAAGATGTTTAGATAAGAAAGGGAAAATGTCATAAGGGATGACACTAATATGTGAACTAAAATGATTTTTTTAAAGGAAAATTTCATAAACATCATCATAAACATCAAAACGCCACCTGAAACCGGGCGGCACACAACAACGACACTACATAATTATAAATCTAAACCAATTATCCCAAGACAAATATTTCCATCGCGATCTATTTTTGACCCAAAGTTACCCAAAAGAGAGAACTTCACTAAAGATATCGGCTATCGAGAATTGTTTACCCTCAAACCTACAACCATTTCTCGCCTTCCAAATACTCCAACACATAATGATCAAAATGCCTTGAAACACCTCTCTACTAGCACCACTGAGCCCATTGAATCCGTGAGCCTCCAGAATATCACGGAACGAAAAAGCAAAGTGACTCGGAGCATTGCACAAACACAAATTCTCTGCCACAAAACTGAAGCCACCGTGCACCCAGAAAAGAGGTGGTCAACTGACTCCTCAGTGTCGTTAAAGAGCATACATGTCTCGTCTGACACCTCTATGTTTCTTCTCCTGAGAGTTGCCATAGTCGGGATCCTGTCCAATTCAACACTACAAGCGAAGATTTTACCCTTCAGCGGGACCCACCGGCACCAATTTATAACATACCGATTGTTGAAGTCTTCACCATGCTCAATAATATACTTAACAGCTGCAACACTACACCCGTCTTCAGTAATCCCCTGCTACCTCCACCCATCTCTCGAGTCCGACAGCTGAAAAGACCGCATCCGAGAGCTCAAAATATCAAATGACATCAAAAGTATAATTCATGTTCCATATGGTGATTCTAACATATATTCATGCCCAATTCATACTAATTTGTGACTTCATCATAATCCACTTCATACAAAATTTACCAAATTAAATCATACAACTAACTAGGTGATTGTTAGGGCTAGATGATGTTATTTATTCATTCATGCAAGAGGTTGGCTTCCAATTTCATCATCAATTTCTTGTAGCTGTTTGAGAGTTCACTTGCTCTCTCTCATGTATGTCGACACACACACACACAAGAATACACACACTAAACTCCTGCACTTTCTATTGAATTATAACTTCAACCTAAAACCTTCACCTTTAGTCTCTCTTGTTTGCTACTTGGTCACTAATGGCACAACCTTCTTTCCTCACTAGTTTTACTAATCATTTAACTAGGTTAAATATCCTAGTTATTTTATTTCGTACTATAAAACATGGACACTTACTAGCGAATTAAACAATTAGAGTTTTGGGGCGTTACAGTTTGTCAATAATTAAACTATGAATAGCATTGCAGGCTTCCGTTGGTTGACCATAGAGTAGAAGAATTTCGAGTTCTCATCCCCATCCTCAGCCCACTTGACTCGATACCTCTGTTTCAAATCTTTTAATTTATTTTCTTCCCATTCTTTTAACGACTTTTTATTTTCAACTAACGCCCAATCCTCGTCTCTGATAAATCCCTCTCCTCCATAACTAGCTCAAGCTCCTCCAACTCGCGGCTGATCCAAGCATAGTCTTCCCCTTCTTTATTAGTCGTCTCATCCCTCTAAATCTTTACCTTATTCCTGATATATCCATAATAGCTCAAGCTCCTCCAACACAGGGGAACGCACGAGAAGAAGGCAACTCTTGGCTGTGGAGTTCTTGTCTAGTGGCACACAAATCAAGAAAAATAGTATTTTGTGTTGATGACTTTGAACGCAATGCGTGGCTAATCTTCTCCTCGGTTTCACCCCGGTGTAGATTTCTGTAAGAATTCTAGGGTTTATGAATTTGTATTTTGATTTGATTTTGTGACAAATTTTTTAGTATTTGAAACCTTTGATAATTGTCTTGCATTTGTTTCGAATTCGTAAATTGTCGAGTGATGATAAAATTTGACTTTACGAAATTGTTATGTGCAATCATGCCTTATCTTAGGTTAGGATTTACATGTCCGATGTAACAAAGTGCATTGCGGTCCGTTGTTTATGACGTTGATAGCAATTCGCACCTAAGCTTCATGATAGAAATTCGTTAATCACTATATACAATTGAATCAAGTTAAAACGTGTAGGAACCCTAGGTCTTACAATTATTAAACCAGGTGTGATCCGTTTTCCCAATTCTCATTTTCAATTTAGTAGTTTAGTCTTGCAATATTAGTTAATAAACCGTGGTTTTAGATAACATCAAATTGTTGGTTCACTTCGATTTCTTTTCAAACCAAACAAACAACTAAAAATTAGCAAGCTTCATAATCACTTTGTACATTTTTATAAATAGTCTAACTAATCGAACAGGTCGTGCGATACTGACCACATGCTCTTCGTGGATACGATACCCGACTTACCCTAGCTACCTAGGTTAATTGGGTTTTTGACTGATCGGGACGAGACGGTCACGTCAAATATGGCGTCGTTGCCGGGGAGGTAGTGCGCTTAGTATTTCATTACTTGTTTGATTTTAGTGTTAGTTTTCTTTCTTGTATTTTTGTGATTTTACTTTGGGTGGTCGAGCTTGTCTGTGCAGGTACATGTTTTGCAGGCACCATCTTTCAATATGAATTGGGTAGATGATGATCCGTGTGAGTGTTGCGGGAGCGGAGAGCATCAATTAGAGGATTGCTCTGTTTTCTACGAGAAGGTTCAAGCATACAAGGATTTGGAAGACTGCCTCAGCGGATTGTACGAATACGGGAGGGCGGATTATGAAGATTTCAATGGTCCATCCTCACATTCTCCATACATTAGACCACCACCACCACCAAATTATCAAGACTACTACTATTCAGAGATGAGTTACCATTATGAGCAAGGGCGGGGTTACAACAACTATGAACCCGACTTGCCACACTTCTCAAGTTACCAGGATGAGTATGATGACTATTATCATGACTCCCCTCAGCCGACATACTAGGAGCCTCAAGATTCATTAAACTCTAAGCTTGATGCACTCATGGAAATGATTATAGAAATGAAAAAGAAAGACGAGCTGAGAGATAAATCATTTGAGGCTGTGGTTATTCAGGTTGGTCAACTAACTGAGGAGATGGCCCAATTTAGGCGAGACCAAGAGGTTTTGGCTAATGGTACAATGGTGGATGGCAATGTGGTGGAAAAGGTTATGGAACTTCTGGAGCAAGAAACTAAATGTTTGAACCGAAATGAAGACATAACACTGCAAGACGAGTCAAATCCAAAAGAAGCCCAAGTTCATATCTATCCTTCTCCTATACTTATGTAACACCCCAAAAACGGGTTTGGTAATCAAACCACGTTAATAGTAATGACGGGTAAAATACCGTTAAAAGTAAAAATTAACCCGATAAATATTAGAAAATAAATAAATAAACTTGATGTTAATTAAAAAGGAGGATAAATACTTTGAGAAAACAAAGTATGTAAAAGGCCCGAGTTAACGGGACTTAAAAATAAAACAGGTTACAACTTCCCGAACCCATTAAGTTAACTAGGAATAATTAACCTAGTTAATTAGAGGGAATGTTACTAGAAATAAGTAGGTTGTGGCCTATTTAATAACAAACCAAAACATGAGGGGCTAAAGGTAGGTAAGTAGGAAAATGTTTTAATTAAAACATTTATAAAAAAATTAATTAAATTAAAACACACACAAAAGTGTGTGTTCTAGTTCGAACGACCAGGGGAGAAACAAAAGGGGTCTAACCCTAATTTCAACAAAAGCATCAAATTGAAGGTCAAATCTAGCCCGAATCAGATGCATGAACACATATAAACGATCACCAAGTCAAGGGGATCGTAAGGTATGTCAAAATTCGTAATTTGGTGATGTTTTGAAATCTATGATGAACACTCATAATCAAAATTTGGAAATGGATGTTGAATGTATGAGTGATATTGTGTTGAATTCATGTTTAGAAACAAACCCTAGTTGAAAACTTGATGAATTGGTGTTAGAAACTAGGGATTTGATGATTTCTCTTGTATGTGCTAAGTGGGTTTTGACTAAATAAGGAAGATGATGATATGTTTATGCTAGAAATCATCATAATCGATAGTTGATGCGAGATACTTAAACAGTTTGCAAGTTTGAGTATTTGATCATACATAACTGAGATAGGTTTTTTTTTTTTGGAATGTTGTAATGAAATTAGTAAATTATTCATGAATATGAATGTTTGAAACCATGATATCAATTAGTTTAATATAGAACTTGATTTGAATAGGTAACCGAATGAATACCTAATGACATGATGAAACGGGTTTCACTAATAGATGGAACCCGTAGAATTTGCGTAATGAAAGAACGAGTTTTATATAATTAGATGATTATATGATGCATATAAACTATGTTGATGAATATAGTTAAATTAGTTGCCTAAAAATAGAGACTACGGAAAAGTCGAAGAAATGCTTAAGCGAGTCGTGGAACTCAAATTGTGCATTTCATACATTAAAAAGGAATAGTGGACTTTTGAAAGTCAAACTGACTATTAATAAGATCGAATGATAATTTTGATAGAAAATGCGTAAGGTGGAGTAGTCATGATTGACAATGACTAAACTAACCATCTTACGAATTACGTTGATAGTTTGACGCTTAACAAGCTAGGTGGAAGCTTATGGAGGAAGCGGGTCAAACAAATCAAGCATGAAGAGAAAAAGTGTGGCTTGGATGCGAGGTAAGTGAAACTTACACCTTTTCGTAGAATACGTGCCTATTCTATAAGTTATGAATACAATAGAGATAATATTTGAAATATGGTTTCCGATGCGAAATGATACGGGTCGGAAATAATTGTTAAAAACCATAGTTAATGGTAAAACGGGGTGGAACGGTAAATTAGTCACGAAAGGACTAAAAGATCAAATGAACTTTCAAATGGCTACTTTATAAGTAGGTCTAAACTAATAAAAAGGGTAAAACGTGTCAAATGGTAATAATGATACCACTTGACAATTAACGACTAATAAGTGTATGTCGAGTTTCATGCTCGCAGGATAAAACGGCTTGTGAATTAGCGATGCTATGAAATAGCAAATAAAGGAAGACAAGGTATTATAACAGGTCAATAAGTTGAACCGAGCCAGGTACGCATAAATAAGTTGTTAGTTAAACATGCGATTTTGGTCAAATAATTAGTGAAAGTCCTTCGTCGTAAAAGAGGGACTAAAACTGACCAAAACGCCCTTGATGGGTAAATCGGACAAATGGCCTTTACGAGTTGTCTAGAAACGTGTATAATGATAAAGTAAAGCTTAGTTAAGTGTTGAAGCATAGGCATAAATCCTTTTCGGATCAAATGCCTCAAAATAGCTTCTTGTCGTAAAATAACAACCGAAAGGGGGTAAATTCGAAATAATCAATTGATATTCATTAACCACCATAAGGATAGTTGTGGTGGAAGTTCATTTGACAAGTAATATGAAAATTTAACGCCAGAAATGAATGAGCGGGGTTGGTGCGTAAAAGCGCTTAAATACCCTAAACGGGTCAAAATAAGCGCATAATTATAGACGGGTTAATGATGCATAATAATCCGTGATTTAAATCTTATGTCATAAGAAATAAGTGAAATATGATGTTTATAAGAATTTTGGAATAACAAACATGTTGGTTTAATGAATCATGAAACGGGTCAAAAGTGTTAAAAATGAATTTCAAGCCGAGAGCTTGTAAATCCGAATTTTGATAGTAGTCGAATATCAGGTTTAAATTCCATAAGATGGATAATTAAATTACGAACGCCTAGGAAAAAGAATCGTGTAAAACGGAGGTGTAGATTGAAAGATATGCAAGTTTTCGTAAAAACTTGTATGGCTGGGAAATATGCAGATTCAGAGCTGGAATCGCTGGAAAAGGGTCTCCCCCGTGCCACGCGAGGGAGTACGTAACCCCGGGCGTGACACGCGAGGCACGTCGCGGCACGCGACAAACTTAACCGAGTCTCTCGCGTGGCGCGAGAGACTTATAAGTTGAAAAATTATTTTTGTTTCGATTGTTTGATGCGCAAAACTTGTTTAAACCCATTTCAAACTACGTATGACTAAAACATTTCATGGTTTATGAAATGTAGGTATATCATGGGATGTCGGACGACGATCAAGCTCAATGAAGAACGGAACATACAAGAACCGATCGTATGAAAATGAAGCTTCCGCACGCGTGTTGTGGTAACTTTTAAACGACGAACTTTATTACATTATGTTATTCATATTTTAAATTGTAAAAGATTTAATTACCCCATGTTTTCAACGTACTTGAATTCATAATTACAAGTTGATTTCGTAATATATACGAAAACCTTTAAAATAATAGCAAGGGTGTTACAACTTATCACTCCAACCAACAAAGTTGGGGATGAGGGTTCGGGCATAAGGATTTGAAGGGTGGCGTTGCAATACATTGGCTAGTTTGGTAAGAAGCGACCCCAAAGTTGTACAGTACGCATGCTGAATAGAAGAAAAAGAGAGTGGATTCGGCATGCCAACTACCGAGCGTATGTTGGAAACTCGGTAGGCAAATGTGCACTTCGACCACCATGAGAGGCAAATCAAGTATGATTGTTGTAGAGTTTGTACTATTACTTGTTTTATTTTATTTTCTTAGTTAAATGAATGTTGTGGGTGTGTTCCCTATATAACCCTCACGAAACCTACTCGTCCTCCCGAGTTATCAGGAGGTTTAAAAGGGCTTGTTGCATACACTAAATGCAACCGTGATTCCTACGAAAGTGAGTTAGGTTTGTTGTTGTTGTACATTAATTTTCCACATAAATCAAAGTGAATTAACGTATGGTTTGGTAACATTTTCATAAAAGTGGAAAACTAGTTAACTAAAAAATTTTAATGGTTGTGAGAAGCATGCTTCTACACAAGGGTTAAGATTTGTAGGTACATTATGTTCGTGAGACGACCGCTTTGTTGAAAAGATGAAGAGCACACGAGGAGCTAGCGAAAAACCAGGTGCATACGTTTCTTTTTACCTTTGATTATTAGTTAGCAAATAAGTGGAATGTAATTTGTATTTTATTTTCCAGGGTGAAGTTTGGGAGGTTGGTCGTGTCACATCCCTTGCGCGTTTAAAAGCCGCATTCTTACACATTGAGGACAATGTTGACCTAAAGTGTGGAGATGGGGAGAAAAAGTTTTCGGTTTTGACCCTTTCATTTAAACACTACACATTGGGGACAATGTTGACCTCAAGTGTGGGGATGGGGGGAAAATTTCAATTTTTTTCAAAATGTCTTTGTTTGAAGCGATCTTAAAAGCACAAGTAACTAAGTTAACGGGGGATGACACAACCCATTTGGTCTTTTTTCATGGTCAAGTTCGAATTAATAGCATGACGGTTATTTAGCGGGTGGTTATTTGGGAATAATCCGCCTAAGAAACTTACAATTCAGGTATATCATATTCCATACCCGTATACGTGAGATTTTGAGCCACTTGTATACATTATATATACACATATTTCTTTGTTTGAGTGGACCATTAGTCATGTATTGTAGAACTTGCATCTTTTGATACGTTTGAGACCATAGACCGAATACAAGCACGAGAATGATTAAGGCATTAGGTAAACCTTTTCCTTTTACACCATTTATTTATCCTTACCCAAAATCTATACCTTAGTCGCCAACTTTGAGCCTAAACCTTTCGATTGACAACCCACTTAGCCCATAACCATAAGTCTTTTCTTTTTAAACCCGTGTTATGAAAATTCGATTATAGGAGTATATGTTTGTGTAGTTGCGATTTGTTTATGAAAAAAAAAACAAAAATTCAGAAAATGTTGAGAAAAAAAAAAGAATGAAAAAGCATTGAGAAAAGCACAAAAAGATGCGTGTTAGTTGTTGAATAAAAGGCGAAAATCGTTGCCTATTAGATTGATGTTTATATTTAGTTTGTTTGACATAGTCGTTTGTAATAAAAATCGAATTTTCATCAACTTAGCCACTTTCAAATATCCTATTTCCTACCCTTCGCCTAGCCCCATTACAACCCTACAAAGACCTTATGACTTGTGCTTAGTATTCGTGTTCGGTGGTGGAGAATGATTGAGTTGCAAGCCTATGCGGGTACATGTTCTATTCGGTTTTGAGTGGTTACTTTAAAAAGTGCTAATACATCATTAAAAATTAGCCAATTTGTAAACCGAGTGGAGTGAACATTGTGAGGGATATATATAAATTGTGAGTTTTAAGGGCGTGTTAATCTTGGATAACCAATTTTACATGATTAATCATTTATTGATACATATGTCGAAAATTGTAAGAAGTTTGAACTAAGCATGACATTAGACTTCAACCTTCGTCTCGGGAATGGGATATGTGTTTTTCGTTCAACCCACGTGAAAGTGAAAAACAAATGTGCTTGAGGGCAAGCAAAAGATAAGTGTGGGGATGTGATCGATTATTTAGGTACACCTTATTTGATACTAATTATTTAGTAAAATACATCCATTGTTTATAAAGTATATTATTTTAACATGTTTTTGTATTTGTTTGGTCTAAAGAGTTTAATAGGTTAAAATGAGTTAAATGTATTTAAATAGAGGGTTATTGGATTTTATTAATCCTATGTTTCACCTGTTGGCCGATAATAATTCCAACTTTAAAAATTCTCTCCAATAATCTCAAATTGTAAAAGTTTGACCGTCATTGATCCTTTTCTAACATATGTATACTTAAACCAATTAAGGAGTCTCTAGATGTAATTGAATCTATTAAGGAGACCAAATTCTTATATGTTTGAAAATGATCAATGGCGGCCAAACTTTTACAAGTTGGGATTATTGGAGGGAATTTTTAAAGTTGAGATTATTATCGACCAACAGGTAAAACTTAGGATTATTAAAATCAAATAACCCTTAAATAGATAATTATTTATTTAGTTGGAGTGTGAATGACTAAAAATAATATACGAAATGGACTAAGAATGAGAATTTATGATATTAATGTTGGAATGAATAATTGAATTAAAGTTTCCTAATTCAAATTCAAATCCATATGCGTTCAAAAAAAATAAGTCTTTTGATTTGTGCAACCTAATTATATAACCTATAAAAAGACTATGTCGGTGGGTGGGTTTTTTTTAATTTTTTTTCTTTTTTTTTTTTTGTCTTTTCCTAGCAACATTTGATTTTCTTTTTTTCTTAATTTACGTTTTCAGCACTTATGCTTTGTGTGTTGTTCCTTAAATACCAACTTCTTTTGCAATTTACAGTTTTCATCAACTTTTTAACTTTACGTTTTTACCCCTTGCACAATTTTTTTGTGGTTTTGTTTTTTTACTTATTTTTCCCATCTCTTGTGATATACGTTTTCGGCCCTTATGCGTTGTTTGTTGTTTCTTAAATACCAAGTTTTTCTGTAATTTATTGTTTTCGTCAACGTTTAAACTTTACGCTTTTACCCCTTGCACAAATTTTTTTCTTTCTTTTTTGTGGTTTTGTTTTTTTACTTATAACCTTTAATTTTCAGCATTGACTCTTACAACCTCCTAACTTTCTAAATACTTTTTAATTAACTTTTACGTCTTTATTTTTATTTACGTGTCGCTATAAACGTAAGTTGATTAGCATTCACACTGACAACCTTTTTACTTTGTAAAAACTTTTCTAATCTAGTTTCCCACTCGATGTAAGACATGTGTGGACATACTTTTGTATCGGATCAAAAATCGGGTCGCCCCGCAGCAAAGCGCGGGTGTAATACCCTAGTTCTCAAAAATAATGGAATGCATTAAAGTCAAAAATGAATATCACATGGACTATTATTAGATTGTTGTGATTGGGCTGAACTAAATTAATCATTCAAGGTGGGCTTATGTTGAACCAAGGAAGAATCACAAAAAGCCAGAAGCAACGACAGTCCACCGCCCCACCAACATACAGTGATGGGATCACACAACACAGGGGAACGCACGAGAAGAAGGCAGCTCTTGGCTGTGGAGTTCTTGTCTCTAGTGCCACACAAATCAAGAAAAAAAATAGTATTTTGTGTTGATGACTTTGAACGCGATGCGTGGCTAACCTTCTCCTCGGTTTCACCCCGGTGTAGATTTTTGTAAAAACTCTAGTGTTTATGCATTTGTATTTTGATTTGATTTTGTGACAAATTGTTTAGTATTTGAAACCTTTGATAATTGTCTTGCATTTGTTTCGAAATCATAAATTGTCAAGTGATGATAAAATTTGACTTTGCGAAATGGTTATGTGCAATCATGCCTTATCTTAGGTTAGGATTTACATGTCCGATGTAACAAAGTGAATTGCGGTCCGTTGTCTATGGCATTGATAGCAATTGACACCTAAGCTTCGTGATAGAAATTCGTTAATCACTATATACAATTGAATCAAGTTAAAACATGTAGGAACCCTAGGTCTTACAATTATCGAACCGGTGTGATCCGTTTTCCCAATTCTCGTTTTCAATTTAGTAGTTTAGTCTTTCAATCTTAGTTAATAAACCGTGGTTTTAGATAACATCAAATTGTTGGTTCACTCCGATTTCTTTTCAAACCAAACAAACAACTAAAAATTAGCAAGCTTCATAATCACTTTATACATTTTTGTAAATAGTCTAACTAATCGAACAGGTCGTGCGATACTGACCACATGCTCTTCGTGCATACGATACCCAACTTACCCTAACTACCTAGGTTAATTGGGTTTTTGACTGATCGGGACGACCTGGTCACGTCAGACACAGTCAAGGACGAAAATACGGGTGTCCCAAAGACAAGTCAAACCACCCGACTGACCAACTAACCCAACATACTCCAGCCCCAAATCCCCCCCCCCCCCCCCGAACCTCGAAAGGTCCACTCCATCAAGATTCTCATGTTTCGTTTCCTGCAAGGCAACAAAGTTAATACCATTTTGAACTTTATTTTTTCGAACGCAGCCCGGTTGATCATCACCCCCACGCCTCTAACGTTCATAGAAATAAAATTCATCTATGAACCACATTAATTCCTTCTCCTTGAATAGATCTTGATCAAAGCACTATTATTCTACACTTCCGCCCGCAGTTTGACCCCAAGATCATTCGTGGCCTCGACTTTTGTCTCCAAATCCCTACCCTCGTCCTCCACCATGTTCCCGCTAACCACTTACAAAACGGAATTCCTTACACAGCCTTCGGACGCAGATTTTGCCCACAAGTTGAGGTCAAAATCACCCCCACCGACGTTATATGGAATTGCCTCTGTCCCATTGTGCTCCTTTACCCATGTGTTCACAGAAATATTCATGTGGGCTTGTAAATTGTTTAACACGAAAAGCTCCTCAGATTCCCTAAGAGTTCTACTTCTTTTTTTAGGCCTGCTAACTTCAGGAGATGGAAGCATGTTTGGCCTAGAACAGAAAAAGAAAGAATTAGTGGTGCCAACCCCTGAGTTCTCCTTGGAATTTAGACCATTGCTCGGTTGTTGATGAGGATGGTTGTCCCCTTCCCCAAGGGGATTTGTTTCTTCCACAACTTCCTTTGAATCGTACCAGACGACGCATCCATACCCACCGGTTCATCTTACCTAGTCTTCTCAGACCCGTCGAAAAACTCCTCGTATAACGGAGAACCATCAGAGACCGGAGCTAAACCAACCGGCTGACCCATGCAGTCTGGCACCCAGTCTCCTTGGTCCATAGAAATCCAAACCCTGAATCTCTTTTCCTTCCAAGACAAGACCACCTCCTCTTCAATTTTCTTTCCCTCTCCGACGAAGACACCGGTACAGATGAAAGTGAGATCATCCGCGTTTTCCTGCAACTCCGGTGAGTGCGGCACCTTCTCGAATAACGAGCCCACCTTTTAAAAACACACTACCCTCGGCTAGATTAAGAGGAACTCCCAGAACTCTCAGACATGCTATTCGCTCGAAAGGAAGTGTCTGACCATACCAAAAGTCAAACGATGAGAACCACGGACGCCAAACCTCCTGGTTTTCCCGAACTCTACCGCCTCTTCCTGTTTCTCAAACGTTAACAACAAAGTTAAACCTCCCATGTACTGAAAGTTAACATACCTGGTTCCAGCTATGCGAAGTAAGCGATCAAAATTAGTGAGGGTATCCAGGTCCACCGTATGAACCACCAACGCTTTACCGTGGATCGAGTGGAAAGCAATAGTATTCTCCGATGTCATGACCAACTTACCCACCTTCACCTAAGATCCCAGACTAGGGCATAAAACCCCTTCTGTTTCCCCTTAGAGCAAAAGTTCTTTGTCCCCCACCCAAAGGCAGAGCCTCTCTACTGACCGCCGGAATTTGTTGAGCAACAGGAATACTGTGAGCAGCCTGATCCCCAGACATTTGATTCTTCACAGCAAATGTGCTATGTAAAAACCCTGCACCTCCCTGAAAAGCTTCCATAAAACCCCACGAGTTCCCACGGTGTGCAACCAGTGGGGAGATTAGACACGAAGAGCTTGCCGGCATTTGTTGACTGCTTGCTTCCTCCCCGGTCAGCCTCTGCTTCCTTCCCTTGGCGGCGGCCGTAGGGTTCGGGCCCTTTCCTCTCCCCGGGTCTTCTATTCGCCATATGAGAAATATGTGATTTGAAGTATAACTAAAATGATAAGAACGTAATTTTGGTGAAGTTCCTAATTCCATCTTATGTTGTTTGTCTTTTTAGTCAACTAAAATGATGATAACATAACTTATTCATGACTTTTTTTAGACAGCATGAAAATGATTCATTAAATGGCCAGCGGCAAGCTAGCAAAAATACACCATACAAAAATTTTAGTTTTCCTTAATACAACAGGAGCAACACAACCTTTGGTTGGAGTCTTGAAATTGAATAGTAAGTTTCCGCATTTTTTTCCTTTTAATGTTGGGTGCTACTAAACCCCCCCCCCCCCCCTCCCCCCTAATTACTAACTATATCCCCTCCCTATAAAAACAATAAAAGAGAAATGAAAAACAAATTTTATATATAATTTAGTAACTATTCCACTGGCTGGGGGAATATATTTGAATCACGTCAAAATACGTATAATTCTTGGATAGCACAACCTGCTATATAATATGTTGTAGATTAAAGCTCCGTATGTAAAATGTTTAATAATATAATTTTGTAAGAATGCACTTATTTTTTATAGTTTCTGTTACTACTATAAATGTAATTGGATAAATAATTAGTTGTAATAATAATAATAATAATAATAATAATAATAATAATAAGTAATATATAACTAATCACTAAATAAAAGATTAAAAAAAGATAACTAAAAGACAAAAAAGCTAAAAACTTAACAAAAATTGTTAACTAAAAGACCAAACAGACTAAAAACAAAATAAAATTATTAATTGATGTTATGTTTTTATAGATGAGGGGATGTAATTAGTAATTAGAGGGTGTATTTAGAATGAGCCTTAATGTTTGTCTAATTTGATTTGATTTCTGTCATGACTTCCACATGAAAAAAAAATATGATCCACCTCTCTATTGGATTTTACCAGGGGTGTCCACAGCTAGTGATGTTTTTTCTTTATTTTTTAAATTATAAATTAACAATAACAAATTAGTTTAAATAAAAATTAAATTAAATAAATCCTAAATTACAAACTAAAAAAGTAAAACTAAACATTGAATTAAAAAAACCTAAAAAAATATAGGGCATCGCCCAATCCCACTTTTCACATATTTCGTGTTGCAAGCGAAATCTCACCGGCTTGCCAAGATTAGCTCGAAGCTTTGGCCGTATGGGTTTTTTTCTTCGAACCCGAACCGCGTTTGCTTGAACCTTCCATTTTGGTTTGAAAGATTGAATTTTTTTTGTAATTGAAAGATTGTATTTTTTTTTTTAAGTTGAAAGTTTGATGATTGTGTGTATATATATAGCAATCAACAGAAGGTTTTTTTGTTTTTTTATAAAATTCTCCTTAAACGGTCATATTCACAACGATCATCATCACAACGGTCATTTTCTTCGAAATTCAATGCGTCAAATGAAGTCCACGCATGGTGAGTTAAGGTGGCGGCGGTGTATAACGTGTAATAACGCGTTATTTTTTGTTCTTCACGTGGCGCCCCCTGGCCTAGTTGTATCAATCAAACTAAGGGGCTGTTTGGCAACATCTGAATGGTTAAGTGCTGAACCAGTAAGAGGTCTAAACCATTAAGTGCTGAACCGGTAAGAGGTCTGAACCATTAAGAGCCTGTATAATACTTAACCGTTCAGAGGCAAATGTCTGACCAATTCAGATTGGAGTTCTTAACCATTCAGACTCTGTATAAATCTTAACCATTTAGAGGCAAATGTCGGAACCATTCAGACATCTGCTCGTGAAACAAACAGTCTGAACCATTAAATGCTGAACCAGTAAGAGGTCTGAAGCATTAAAAACCTCATTAACAGGTAAACAAACAGCCCCTAAATGTCAATTCCAAACGTAAACTTAAAATTAATATAAAGACAATAAATATTAAAGAGCATACGTAGGGATGATAAAAAATCCACGAATGCTCGAAACCGAAATATCTTTCATGGGCGTTGAGGTTTGGGACCGAGTACAGGATTGAAAAGAAATACATATTCTCCATATGAGAAATATGTGATTTGAAGTATATCTAAAAAGCATAAACTATCTACACACCAAGTGTGTAGATAGCAAACCCAAAAAGGGGTTTTTTGTCTTATATGCACACCCTGCAGTGTCGAATTGTGGTCAAAGCGCGACGTTTTGGTTCGGTCAACCAGAAAAAGACTGACGGGTGTCTAACGGGTCTGTTGACCGGACCAAAACACCGAGTTTTTGCCGCGTTAACCAGACAAAAGACTGACACCCGGTCAGTCTTTTGTCTGGTTGACAGGAGGTGTCAGCCTTTTGTCTGGTTAACGCGGCAAAAGCTCGGTGTTTTGGTCCGGTCAACAGGCCCGTCAGACACCCGTCAGTCTTTTGTCTGGTTAACCGGACCAAACCGCTGCTCTTTGGCCACAGCTTGACATTGCAGGGTGTTCATATAGGACAAAAAATGTCTTTTTGGTGTGCATATAGCCAATTGGGTGTGCCAATAGGTACACCCATCTAAAATGATAAGAACGTAATTTTAATGAAGTTCCTAATTCCATCTTATATTGTTTGTCTTTTTAATCAACTAAAATGATGATAACGTAACTTATTCATCACTTTTTTAGCCAGAATGAAAATGATTCATTAAATGGTAAGCGGGAAGCTAGCAAAAATACAACGTACAAAAATTTTAGTTTTCCTTTATTACAACAGGAGCAAAACCTTTGGTTGGAGTCTTGAATTTGAATAGTAAGTTTCCGGATTTTTTTCCTTTTAATGTTTGTCTAATTTGATTTGATTTGATTTCTGCCACGACTTCCACGTACTTTAATTGTCTTCATGTAATCATATGAAATTCCTGTTTCTTGCTTTTAATACCTATTTTGAAAGGGTCATGCTAGCTGCACACGCCCAAAATTATTTTCACACCCCAAAGCGCCGCGCTATGGCCAAAGCGCGGCGCTTCGATCGACAATACGTGCTTCGATTGACGTTTGAAACATTCGATACTGTTTGACAGACATAAAGCTAATCATGATGTTTTGTCGTTAACCCTAAGCGTCGCGCTTTGGCCATAGCGCGGCGCTTCGACCCCAAATTTCACCCTTTTCCCCTTTTAAAAGCAACCTGTGAGACACACATTTCGATCACACACATTGTCTTCGATATACATTTTGCCTTCATTTCAGATCCGTTGTGTTTCTTCTCAAAATAACGCGCGGTTTTGCTGTATTAGTTACATCTCTTGAAAAAACGATGTCGTGGTTAAACAACTATATTTTCGGTCAATATTCTGACGAGACAGTTGTTCCTGATTCTTACGAGGGGACCGCTATTTCTGACTCGTATGAGAAACCGGTCTCGTCCAACTTGAGGGAGGCAGAGGTTGTATCTGGCATTCATTATCGTGATAACACGGTGACGCTGGATTTGAATACCCCTGTGGAGGACCCTTACGCACAACAAGGTTATTCGAATTTCGGTTACGGTGGCGAGTACAGCTTTGTACAGCAGGAGTGTGGTCCAAACGACAGTTACGGTTGTCAACAGAGCTTACAAGGTTATTCGAATTTCGGTTACGGTGGCGAGCACAACTTTGAACATCAAGTATATTCGGACCTCGGTGACGATGGTGAGCCGGGGGATGTGTCTGTTGACGAGGAAGGCTGTTACCCGGTTACGTTTTCGTTTGATACGACGCAGACCTTTTCGTCACGTAAAGAGTTGGTGCGTTGGGTACAAGACACGGCAAAAGACAACGGTTACCTCATTGTGACTAAGAGGTCGAATAAAAGAGGAGAGAATTACAAGATTTGGTTTCAATGTACTTTTGGTGGGGAGCATAAGAGTATAGCTACACAGAGGAAAACGGGTAGCAAGAAAATAGGCTGCCCGTTCGAGATGATCGGGTTTTCGGAATCATCCGGAAGTGTTTGGAGGATCGAGGTGACGAAGGCGAAGCATAACCACACTCCTATTGAAAACTTAGAGGGTCACGCGTATGCGAGAAGGCTTTCTTCGGAGGATACAAAACTGGTTAAGGAGCTGGCAGAGCAAGACATTCCCAACCAAAGTATCTGGCGAACGCTGACAAAAAAAAATCCGGCTAGAAAGCTTATTCCGAAAGATATACACAACGCTGTTCAGAAGATCAACGCCGAAAAAAATGTCGGTAAGTCTCCGATGCAAAAACTTGAAAGCATTCTTCTCGAAAAAAATTACACTTATTACATGCGCACGAATGAGATATCAAACGAAGTTGAAGATGTCTTCTTTGTTCACGAAAGATCATTCAATATGTGGTGTGCCTTCCCGCATGTGCTAATGATTGACGCCACCTACAAAACGAACATGTACAACCTGCCATTTGTTCAGGTCGTAGGCATGACGTCGACAAACAAATCGTTTACGGCTGCTTGTGCGGTAATTTCCGCTGAGAAGTCAGAGAACTACCTATGGGTGTTGCAGAGGATCAAGTCTATGCTGGTAGGATGTATGGAACCGCGCGTGATTTTAACAGACAGGGATTTTGCGCTAATGAACGCGTGTGAACAAGTTTTTCCAAAAGCGCATAAGTATCTTTGTCGGTTCCATATTCAACAAAATATTAATAAGAACAGCAAGAAGAAATTATCTGACAAGGAATGGAAAGAATTCGTACGTACATTTTCGTTATTGTGCGAGTCTACGACCGAGGAAATATACAGGTATAACTTGGAAAACCTTGAAGCACAACTGAAAGAAGATGACCGTGAACGTAGGTATTTCTTACATAATTATGTTCAAATTTTATATAATAACAAAAACTGACTATTTACGTTTTTTTTAATTTTAGAGGTTTTTGATTATTTGAAGAAATCCTGGTTGGATCCGTACCGTGAAAAGTTTGTATCATGCTGGATTAACAAAACTATCAACTTTCACCAAACTACGACCAACAGGGTTGAGGGCATGCATGCAACACTAAAAAGTCACTTTCCAAGTCATCGCAACACACTGGATAAACTTGTACTGTATGTTGATCATGTTGTTGATAGACAATACACCGAGATTAGTACAAGCTTTGAAACAAGCCTCCGAAAAGTGATGACGCACCACAAGAAGCAGCCCATGCTTGCATATATTCTCAGAAAGGTTTCAATATATGCAATTGAGCTTTTGAGTAGGGAACTAAAACGTAAGGAAGACGGGTTGAGAGCCTACGGTGCAAGCTGTGGTTGCCAACTTTTTACCAGCTGTGGTTTGCCATGTGCCTGTCGTTTGGAAAAGTTGGAAAATAAAGGTAATTAATATCTTTGACCTTTCTCGTTATGATTCTGCCACCTAATTTGTTTTCATCCACAGGTCAGCAACTCCGGATCACACACATAGACGTGTTCTGGAAGAAGCTTAACTTCAAGCCTGCAAAGAAAAACATAGAGGATATCGATGTAGACGCGGAATTTGAAAAATTGAAACAAAAGATCGATCCAACACCCCCTCAAGTGAAAAGGAGCTTCTTTGAAAAGTTTCAGCAAATCCTCAATCCAGGGAACAATAACAAAAAACCTCCTGCTGTTCTGAAGAAAACTCGTGGTCGCCCAACATTGAAAACGCAGGAAGAAAGAAAGGTTGAAGCCGCTAGAAAAAGCTCGTACATTCCGTCGGAAGAAACTTGGGTCGAGGCCTCAGATGATCTTCCCCGTCACAGCTCGTACATATCACTCGAAGATTCTAGAAGACAAAAGAATACCAAACCGATCAACCTGCACCCTGATTTCCCGATGATCAAGCTCGGTCCTAAGACGGATATAGCGATCCGCAACTACGCATCTCAGATTCCCGAAGTGATCCATCCATACATCGTTAGAATAAAGGACGTGAAACCAGATGGTCATTGTGGGTTTCGATCGGTGGCTGTTGGGTTAGGAGTGAAACAAAATTCATATTTGATGATCCGGAAACAACTTATAAAGGAGTTACGTACGAACGAATCGCTTTGGAGGCAGTTTTTCGATCCGGAAAACATAGGACATTATGATGCGCTGCTTAGACGGATCAATTTCAAGGGGGTGGGACGAGCAGATATCGAAAATTACATGACGATGCCTGACACGGGGTTTCTTATTGCCCAACGATACGGTGTGATTGTTCACACCTTCGACATGCATGGGAGCTGTACAATTTTCCCTCTGCTGGGCGGGCCAAACGAAGCTGAGCAACCTCACCTGGTGGTTGCGGTTGTGTTCGTCGACCATGGGCATTTCATACATGTAGATCTTGGAGGTTGTTATCCAATGCCTCCCCCAAACCCACTCTGGACAACGAACAGAACAGAGCGCGCAGCAGCCTGGCACACATTATACAGGGATCAGATCAACGCGTACGAAATGCTTACGTATCGTGCCCCTGACCTTAATGTAACCCCATATGTTCACGATGTAGGTTAAATGTGTTTAATAATAACCACGTTTGTGTTTGTTCAATATATGCGTTACATCATAATACTACAATTAATGACAATATACATCATAATACTACAATTAATGAAAAAATACGTCATGTTCATGTACGGTAGGTGGCTGATACACATAACACCTCTCACAGGAGTACTTGTGGTTTCAAACCAAAATGATACGATATAACGGAATAAGACATCACACGTAACCGATTTGATCCGGAACTTGCAGTATAGTCCATATATAATAAAAAATGAAGTATAATGGAAAAAACGTAAAATTTAGACTATTATCGACGCGTTTGTGAATTAAAAACAATTTAAAAAAAATAAAAAAAAGGCCTTAAACGCCCCGCTATGACCAAAGCTTAGCGCTTTACCCTTGAAGCGCCCCGCTATGGCCAAAGCGGGGCGCTTTGGTCCCTCGTTATACCTGAAGCGGGGCAGCTTCTCCCCCACTTCAACACAACACACAAAACACACACACAAGGTGCGATTACACACACTTCGATCCGGATATCTTCGATTTCAATCTTTCGACCGCTAAAAAGGTAAATCGAACACCCTTAATCGTTTTGGTTAACTGTAAATGTTTGATATTTGTTTGATTTGGGCGTTTGGATCGATTGGGGGGGCTGTTATTCATCGTGAAGAACCAAAGCGCCGCGCCGAGGCCATAGCGCGGCGCTTTGGTTCATGTTTATTTATTTTTTTAAATATTATTTGTTTAATAATATTTGTTTAATAATATTAAAATTTTATAAATAATATTATTTGTTTATTATTTTATATTTAATATTATTTGTTTATTATTTAAAATTTTATAAATAATATTATTTGTTTATTATTTAAATTATATTTAATATTATTTGTTTATTATTTAAATTGTTTAAATAATATTATTTGTTTATTATTTTATATTTAATATTATCTTATCAACGTGCAGGGATGGATTCTTCCGATGACGAGATTGAGCATATGGAGGCTGAGGGAGATGAGGGAGAGCAGGAAGTGCCGGCATGTCCGTACCTGCAGTTTCCGCCGGGGTCACGGGCGAGGGGGAGATGCGCGAGGTTGCGTGCCATCCCCATTGGGGAGCATGTAGGGATAGACTGGACCCTGTTGGATACCGTGGGAGAGGCCGCGCGGGCGCGTGAGATAGTTGGACTAGATACTCCTTGGTCGCGCCTATTTGAGTTAGCGATGGAGGACTCGTACCCTGAGCTTACGTGGGAGTTTCTTTCCACGTTTACATACGCGCCGCATCCGGCGGATTATGTGGAGGACCCGGATTTTCCAGTCTACGAGGTTACATTCCGTCTTGCCGGTCAGGAGTTTCGGATGAGTGTGCGGCAGTTTGTTGTCCATACAGGTTTGTTTAAATAATATTATTTATTATTTTATATTTAATATCATTTGTTGATTTAATGTTATTTGTTTATTTAATGTTATTTGTTTATTTAATATTATTTGTTTATACAGGTTTGTACACAGAGGCCGAGCTTGATACTGATTTAGATACGCAGGCGGTTACGATGATGGACAGGCAGACGCTTATCAGTTTCTGGAGGTCCATTTCCATTAGACCCTTTGGGAGATCCTGGCAAAAGGCCACCTCCATTAGAGACCCCTTGTTCCGATACTTGCAGCATGTTATCGCGGCAACTATCGTGCCGCGGGGTGCCAGCAGGGAGAAGGTCAACCTCAGTGACATTTTCTTTCTATACTGCCTACTGCGCCGCCAGCCCTGCAATCTAGCAGCCTGCCTGGCAGATTACTTTGCCACAGCATACCACCGGCAGCTCCGCGGGTGGGTGCACACTGGCTCATTCATCACCGCCATCGCACGCTCGCTCGGGATCGTGCCCGAGGGAGATCCGCTGCTGTCCGATCCGGTCCCGTCTACCAGGTTGGGCCGCGCGTCAGTTTCTAGCATGCAGATCACCCGTCGCTTTGATGTTGGTCTGAGGTTTAGGGGCATGGACAGGCTGATTTGGCAGCCGGAGCCGGTGCCGGAGGTCATCCCGGTTGTTATTGAGTTGAGGCCTGGAGTGTTGACCCCTCCTGCTGAGCAGGCGGCCGCTCGGCAGGCTCAGCTACAGGCTCTGGGACTCGATGAGTTCCCGGGCCAGCCTCAGGCTGAGGCTCAGGCTCAGCCTCAGGCTCAGCCTGTATTAGAGGATCCGGCTCAGGAGGAGCATATCGAGGAGATCCCGGTACCACCAGTTCAGCCAGCTCCTGAGCCGCCACAGTACCCGCAGCACGTTTACGCTGACCTGCCTCCGGTAGCGCGTGAGGTGGCTCGGGACTTCGACCGGCGCCTCAGACGCCAGGCCGCACGCCAGGACTGGATCATCGAGACGCTCGTTTCTCTACGAGAGCTCGCTGGGTTGCCTCCACTTCCCCTCCCACCGTCCCCACCGCACGAGGATTAGTATCTTAGTTTGTTTGTATAGTGTTTTGTTATGTATTATGCAGTCAGTTGTACCTTTTTGTTTTGTATGTACAAACTGATATATATATATATATTGCAGTTAATCTTCTATTTACATCACGTTGGTTTTGGATTGTTTACGTTTAATTCTTATGGTTTTCTGTACAATTTATTTAACGTGTTCGTTTAATTTAACAAAATAAACTAGGTTAACAGTTTATAAAGACGCACTTATATTAGATACGTTCTATAAAAATAATGACGTAAAAAACGTAATTATAAAACAACGTATTATAAAGGCCACCCATTATAAAACTCAAATACAATTTTTTCCTCCAAAAAAACACTACCAAACTAACCCACATCTCACCTATTTCAAAAAAAAAATCAACACAAATTCCAGCCAATGCTTTTTGTCTTTTTGCACACTCAAAGCGCCCCGCTTTGGCCATAGCGGGGCGCTTTGGCCAAAGTCAACAGACAAGGACTGACAAAGTCAGTCATTGTCTGTTGACCTTGGCCAAAGCGCCCCGCTATGGCCAAAGCTGTCAGTCATTGTCTGTTGACCTTGGCCAAAGCGCCCCGCTATGGCCAAAGCGGGGCGCTTCGAGTGTGCAAAAAGACTAAGGCCGTGTGCGAATAGACCAGGCCTTTTGAAATTTATATATTTTCATTCAAATCCACCTACAATATAAAGAGGTTTTTCAGTTTTTTCAAACATCGTTATAAAACTATATATGAAATTTATTTACTAGTTGAAGTCATGGAACCTTTTATTAGAAATTTAAATGCGAATAATCCTAGGTTTTGAGTTTCCATAATAGTTTATCTAACTAGAACCGAAAAGTATAACAATGAACAAATTATCGACACACATAAAAAAAAACATATATGATCCACCTCTATTGGATTTTACCAGGGGTACCCACAACTAGCGATGTTTTTCTTTATTTTTTAAATTATAAGAGTAAATTGTTATTTTAGTCCTGAGTTTTGTTCAAATTTGCCATTTTAGTCCAAATAGTTTTTTTTTCGTCTCTAGGTCCCTGACTTTTCCGTTTTGTTGTCATTTTGATCACATACCCTAACTCCGTCCAAATTCCTCATTTTTAACAGGGGGTATTTTGGAGATTTTCAATTTAAATCTTTTCATTTGCCATTTTGATCCATTATTTTATTACAGTACATATTAGTATATTATCAGTTGCCATCACCACATGCTGCCACCAGCATCACCGCCTAACACCACCGCCACAACCATGATTCCGGTCATCATGTATGGCAACATCTCCGATCAAAAAAATAATAAATTTATATAAATAGCGGCTGAATTCGGTCACCTATTTTTCAATCACAAATTATCCATTACAGGTTATAGCCACACCATTTGTTTCAATTTGGGTATTGTATCTTCAATATACAAAATCAACTAAGTTCTCCTAAAGTTTAATCCCAGCATCAGTTCAAATTAAACCACTAATATTGTTTTAGATGATATCCACTTCCCACCCAGTTATCTCATCCTAACAGATTCAAAGTGATGGTGGGTGTTTCCAATGAAATAAAAGTGAAGGGTGGGAGTGAACGGAAATTTCCAAGAAACAAAATCCCAAAGTTGAAATAAAAAATAAGAATCATTCCAAAAAAATTGTCTCTGCTAAAGGATTTGCAGTGAACCGTCAATTGATCTATACAATCATTCCAATCGCATCGGAATTACTTACCTCCGCCTCATAGCCTCCGTGAAGCCGCTGCCGGAACCCAAGTCCGTCACTGATGTCGCTGGTTCGAAACCATAGATCATCGGAATCGGGTCCTCCAACCTTGTCGCCATCAGATCCGAACTTTGCTACCAAAGCTATGGTGTTGGTTTCATGGTGATGTGGAACCGCCGAGAAAACGAAGGGGGAATCTATATTCAATCAATCAATCATACCCAGTAAAATCCCACAGATAGCAAAGCTATTTGTAGGGTCTGGGGAGGGTGGGATGTAGGCACACCTTACCTCTACCCCTAGGGATAGAGAGGCTGCTTCCAGAGAGACCCTCGGCTCCAAAACACCCAGGGTCTGGGGAAGGGGGAATCTATATTGTGGTTTTCAATTGAGATGGCGGTGGTTATCGGCTAGATCTGGTGGAGAGAGAAATCATGGTGACGACCGGCGACAGGCGACGGTTGACAGCGGCGAGTGTGGTAGTTGATGGAGGTATGAGCATCAATGGTGGTGTGGATGGTTTGGTTACGGTGGTTTCTGGTTGAAGAATGAAGTGGTGGTTTAAAGTGTATATACATATGTTATAAGTTTGGACTAAAATGGCAAGTTGAAAAGTTAAAAATGAAAATACCAAAAATACCCCTGGTTAAAACTGGAGTTTTTAGACGGAGTTATGCAAAGTGATCAAAATGGCAACAAAAGGGAAAAGTCGGGGACCCAAAGACGAAAAACAAACTATTTGGACTAAAATGGCAAATTTAGACAAACCTCAGGGACTAAAATGCCAATTTACTCAAATTATAAATTAACAATAACAAATTAGTTTAAATAAAAATTACATTAAATAAATCCTAAATTACAAACTAAAAAAATAAAACTAAACATTGAATTAAAAAAACCTAAAAATCTACGGCATCGCCCAATCACACTTTTCACATATTTGATATTTCGCGTTGCAAGCGAAATCTCACCGGCTTGCCAAGATTAGCTCGAACCTTTGGCCGTATGGGTTCTTTTCTTCGAACTCGAACCGCGTTTGCTTGAACCTTCCATTTTGGTTTGAAAGATTGAATTTTTTTTTTAGATTGAAAGATTGTATTCTTTTGTATTTTTTAGGTTGAAAGTTTGATGATTGTGTGTATACATATAGCAATCAACAGAAGGATTTTTTTTTATAAAATTCTCCTTAAACGTTCATATTCACAACGATCATCATCATCACAACGGTCATTTTCTTCGAAATTCAACGCGTCAAATGAAGTCCACGCGTGATGAGTTAAGGTGGCGGCGGTGTATGACGTGTAATAACACGTTATTTTTTGTTCTTCACGCGGCGCCCCCTCCGGCCTAGTTGTATCAATCAAACTAAATGTGAATTCCAAACGTTAACTTAAAATTAATATAAAGACAATAAATATTAGGGGAATGTTCAAATGAAAACCACTAGTTATTGTGAAAACTCGAAAACTAATTAAAAAAGCCAAAAAAACATACAATTTTTTTTTCATACCAATTTTCGCAACTTTATATATATAAAAAAAAATTAAAAAAAATATGTAGCGCACATGTGTGTAATACTACACATGTGTACTACAAATTTTTTTTTTTTGAAATTTTTTTTATATATATAAACCTGCGATTTTTATAAAAAATTTGAAAAAAAAATTTTGGTGTGTCTTTTAGGCTTTTTTTAGTTAGTTTTCGAGTTTTCACAATACAAGTGGTTTTCATTTGAACCATCCCCATAAATATTAAAGAGCATACGTAGGGATGATAAAAAAATCCCGAGTCCGACAGGAATGCTCGAAACCGAAATATCTTTCATGGGTGTTCAGGTTTGGGGCCGAGTACAGGATTGAAAAAAATACATATTCCGCAGGTATAGGTTTTGGTGATACCTATTCTGATTGCCCAAACTTTATCCCAAATAAAATAAATCGAGGTTGTTGGTTAGAAGCTTTCAGACAGCAATGGATATGACACACAACGTTACGTTATAAACAAAAAAAGAAAGAGAAAATGTCAAAAGTTATGACTGTAATATGTGAACAACTAGATAAATAATTTCAACGTTTTGGCATTCTTATATTTATAATTGGTCATTTACTGACTATTATAAACTTTAATTATAAATTATAAAATTACCTAGGCACTTTCAATGAGATCAGATACGTAATAGATTAGGACATTAAACATTTCTTATTGTCATCAGTGAAGTTCCTAAATCCATATTATATTGTTCGTCTTTTAATCAACTAAAATGAAGATAACGTAAATTAATCATCTGCTTTCTTAGATAGCAATAATAAAAATGATTTATTAAAACATCTAGAAAAAAATACAGAACACCAAAATTTTATAGCAGTTGTTTATCACAACAAAGTAGGTACACTATGGAACCCTTAGTTAGAATCTTGAATAAGATACACATAAACATAAAATTAAAATAAAAATAGTAAAGATTAAAGAGCATATATAGGGATGACAAGAAAATGTTAATTCAAAACTAAACATACACATAAACATAAAATTAAAATAAAAATAGTAAAGATTAAAGAGCATATATAGGGATGACAAGAAAATCCCAAGCCCGACGAGAATACTAGAAACTCGAAAGCTTTGGTATGAGTATTCAGGTATGAGATTGTGTATGTGATTGAAAAAAAAATATTTTGCTAATATGAGATTAGGTGATATCCGGCCTAATTATCAAAAATGATAAATCCTTTTACCCAAATCATCTACACGAATCATATGCCCGAAAATTATTTTTATTTTTTGTTTTCTCTTGAAGTTTGTTTAGTAATGCTCCATTGTATAACTTCTAAATAAACTTTTATTCCAGGATACATATTTTGATAATATTATTTATACTTGATATAGGCTATCAAATACGAAATTATCTTTTGACACTTATGTTATCTTTAAATGCGCGTATTTTAGATATTCATATGTGTTATGGTGATAATAACATGTATGTAATTTATTATATTATTATTTATTGTACTTGATCGAAACATAATATTTTTTATAAAAAAATTACAATGAAAAGAAAAAAAAATATACTTGAAAATATCAATGGGATTTAAAAAAAACTGATGGGTATACATAATACCCGTGAGTGTGCCCAATAGTAATCTCGACGAGTGATAACATAACAAGTACCCAACGAGTAATGGGTCAAGTAAAAGACATCATTTTACAATTGAGTGTAAGACTATGATGAGCAACACTTGTGTCATTACCTTCCCTAAGTATATGAAGGGGTCAGTTATGTGCTATGATGAGGAACACTTGTGTCATCATCTTCCTGCGAAGCTCTCTCTTCCACATCAGCTAAACCATGAAACTTCCCTCCTATCCTCAACTATTTAAAAAACAAAACATTTAAAATAAACAAAAAGGCTCTATTTCATAATATAAATAGCGTGAGGTACTAGAGTGAAAACTAATGTATTTATGAATCAAGTGAACAAATCCTGACTATTCATTTAGAAGATCTAGAGTTTTTTTTTTTATCAATGACAAGATTGTAATTACAATGTTATAACTTCCCTTTAAAATAAATGACATGAGGGTATTTTCATCATATGTAAATCGCATTGTTTAAACAATATAATCAAAATACATAAAATCTCGCTCGTTTCCATATATACAAGATACACAGCTGTTAGTTTATACATATGTGTACGGTCTCACTAGTATGAATTTATACAAGATACACAAATGTTAGTTTATACACATGTGTACAGTCTTGAAAACTATCAGTTTATACAAAATATACTGCTGTTAGTTTATACAAATCTGTAAAGGCTTTTATATATCTGTATATTATATTTAGAAATGGTCACGTATGTGTATATTAACAAAATATAGTATATTATGCATGCACACGAGTAGATTCATATAAAATTATGAAATTAATTAAAACCAAACAAGTGTACACATGTGTATCAACGATTGACACAAAAACTACGTGTCTACCAAAAACATACATGCACTATACATATGTGTAAAATAGGTGGAACACATAAAACAACAACATTTATGAAACAAATCAATTTATACACTTGTGTTCGATTACAGAACTGTTTTAGAACAAAGGAAATATAAAAAAAATTGTCGATCACATTATATTGCTATGAATTAGTTGTTAAATGATATTTGAAATCACAAAAAGTAGGGATACATAACTACTATTAATAACCTCCTATTAAATGCAATATAATTAAAGGAGTTAACATTAAATGTAGAGTTAATTGCTCGGATGGTCCCTGTGGTTTCAAGTTTTTTCACGTTTAGTCCTCATATTTTGAAAATAGCAGGTATGCTCCCTATGGTTTGTCATTTTGTTACTCGGATAGTCCCTGAGTAGATGTCAGTTAGTTTGGAAATATCATGTATGCTCCCTATGGTTTGTCATTTTGTTACTCGGATAGTCCCCAGAGTAAATGTTGGGAGACTATCCGAGTAACAAAATGACAAACCATAGAGAGCATACATGCTATTTTCAAAAGGTGGGGACTAAACATGAAAAAACATGAAACCACAAGGACCATCAGAGCAATTAACTCTTAAATGTATATATATACTTACAACCCCACCCCTATTCATATATATGTATTAAAACATAACATAACTGAGAAACAGTAGTTTAACGGTCACGGCGTCAAGTTGCCATCCTCTAAACCCTAATACCTAAATCACAGTTCGCTTCTTCTTCACCACATCGACATCTTCCCACCACCGCCCTCCATCATCGGCCTGAACCCCAACAAATTCTATAGTGATGCTCAATCGGATTTCAATTCCAGCATGCCTTCATATCGTTCATCTAAAATAAGTAAAGATCCATCACCACTTCCCCGTCGCTGGTTCCAACTACCACGCCCTCAGCCGTCTTCTCCAACCACACCGGAACCACTACGCACCACCGTTCGCCCTCGACTTCGCCGCCGGTCTCCGACATCAGGTAAGCTTCGGGAATATGCAAAATCAACAAACATAGGTACTTTACTAGAGAGACAGGGAAATAAATTATCGATTCAAACTGAGAAAATGTTTTTTTAGTGATTTGCAGATGGATATTAAGTTATCTTTTACTTTAGACTGGATATTAAGTTAGTTTCAGTTGAATAATGTTGCAGATGCAGAGGTTCTACCGTACCGAATAGGATATACATACACATTTCTAAACTCGGGTTGTTGTTGGTTTTGACCACGCGAATCATGGAGCTTTTTAATTCGCCACACACCTTCGCTATAACACTGTCTCAGGTTAATTTTCTCTCCTTTTTACCCTAATCTTGTGCATAATATGATTTGTGTGGTTAATTTTCTCTCTTGGTTGTATTTTACGAATATTCGATATCTAAAAGATGTGCTTTCTTCTACATTGCAGGTCTTAAGTTGTGCTTAGCCTTTTAAGGCTTACCCGTTGACAGAAGGGGGTGGAGACGGTGGTTCCACTGCGTCTGCTCCGCCACTGCGCCGATGTGTAAACCAGCTGCCTCTCAAAAGCGAGGAACTCTCCAGTGATGCCAGTAACGGTCCGGCGAACCTAGGGTTCCGCCATGACCTCATATGGCGGCGGCGTTGATGGTGTTCTGATTAACCAGCACCGATGGTTAACGGATTCAACAGAGATGAAGACGACTGCCATATGAGTTAATTGACATATTTTCCGGTGAGTCTTCGGTAAGCCTCTTTTCTTTTGCCTGTCGTTTTTTAACCAAGATCGGTCTTTTTGAAGGCGTTTAAGCGGCGGAGAGAAGATGCTAGGGTTCCGGTAAAGGTCCGGCAAAGTTCCGGTACCCTAATTCAGATGTACGTCTTCTACCTACAGTTAGGTTGGGGTCATATGGCTCTTAAACCGGTGATATTTGTTGATTCAGTAACCGTAGGTGCTTCGCTACCAATTTAGAGTCTCTGGCGATTCAGTAACTGTAGGTGCTCTACTTACCGATTTAGAGTCTCTGGCGAGTTCCACACGAGTGTAGATCGATAACCACAAAGGTTAGTTTTTTGGACTTTCTACTCATTTTCGTTGTTTCAAGTTACTGATGTTGCAAATTAGTTGTGATTTATGAAAATATATTTTGCCCAATAATAGGCTGAATTCTTATTGCTTAATTGCTTATATCAATCAGATAATGTGGACAATTTTGAAGCTTATGACCCAAAGATGTGTTTGACTGTTTTTAACCCTGTTTGAAACAAAATACCTGCTGATTTTGATGTATTTTCACTGCTATTCAATCTAAGTCATGAACTCAATTTTCTAGGTATATATACGAAATCAACATGATTTTTTGACAACGAAATAGTACGATGAATATTGCGAATATAAGGGAATATTCGAACTAATAGATAAACACTATTAGTATATAAAGGTACTAAATCTATTTAGTATAGTTTAAGTTGGTGAAAAGCACTAATATTCTGTATAGATAAAGATGGTATTTCAACCATGGTAATAAATATTCTTATTTGCCCTCAATTCGTAGTTTAAAGATCCTTAAAGTAATGGAATTAATACAAAAGAACCAAATGAACAAGAAGTTTAGCTAGGAAGCTGTTTTAATTGTTAAAAAGCTAATGTATGGGATATGAGCCACCAGCCCACCATTAAACCACATATGTAAATAAATTGGCATTCTAAATTGAAGCCACAAAACAACTTTGTAAAGAGCTTTAAATTTGCAATAATTCTCTTCTCTAATGCTACTGCCAGTGGATTATATATTATTAGGTGAAACGTTTTTACTGCTGTTACTTTTAACAGTAATTGATCAGAGTTTTTTTTTCCCAGCTAACATAGTTTCTTCTATTAACAGGTGCTGAAAGAATCCCTGCGTTGAGGGAAACGGTTTTAAAATGCAATATATATAGCTTTAATTTTGCATACACTCATCTCTTTTAACAAGCGATGATGGTGTTCTACCTGCCATGGCAACTTCGGTTGCAGCCATGGCGGCACTGAGCTGTGCTTTGTTGGCGATGACAATGAGGAATTGTGCATCTGAATATGTTTGTTTTGCAATTAGTATCGTTATTTAATCAAAGTTGTCGAGCAAAAAGATTTGGTCTTCGATATTTCTCTTTTGTGATATGGCTCTCATCCCCATCTAGACAACATTGCTATAGCAATGTTTGAACCACAACAATTAAACACCCCTTCTTCCTAAAATACGTAGAATCCCTGTCATGCGCGCGGTCACGCGCGCAACGCGCGCAGGGAATTTAACTAGTTCATCTTAAACTAAATTAAATAGCTAGGACAAGTTCACAAGCAAGGGGTAGGTTCACAAATAAACATAACCATATACATACATACATACATACATACATACATACATACATACATACAGGACAAAGATCCGTTAGGAACCACCCCTTATTGCGAGAACGGTGGGGGGGGGGGGGGTGGGTTGGGTTTTTTTAAGGTTTTTTTGGGGGGGTTTTAGTTTTTAGCATTTAGCTTGGGGGGTTAGGTTTTTTTAGGTTTTTTAGCTATTTTGGGTTGTGTTCACATTGGTTCTCACGGTTCTCGCAATAAAGGTGGTTCTCGCATGAACCTTACCCCCTATATATATATATATATATAGGATGAGGATCATTACAGAACACTAACTATTGTGAGAACAAAAAAAACAACTCTAAAACACTAAATTTTGGGATTTAAGTTTCATGTTTTTTTTAATTTTATGTTTCGTACATTCATATGTGTATTATATATACATAAAAAATCATATTTTTTTACCTACACGTAGCTTACATAAATGTTGGTAATTTAACCTACACATAACATACATATGTGTAGGTTATAGAAAAAGTGAAAATTTTCCATATTTTGTTTTGAATTCTATTGTAAGAAACAATAAATCTTACATTTGCAACATTTTCATTTACTTTTTAGGTTTTTAGGATTGAAAAAATAGGTAATTCATTGTGTTCGACGTGTTCTTGCAATATTTTGTGTTCTTCATAGAACATTCCCCTATATATATATATATATGGTCAGGATTTAGGGAAAACGGTGAAAAGTGTGAGAACAGTGAAAACGCTTATGGATCATCAGATCAAAACAATCTATGGACTAGATTGGCACGGTGACGTTTTCGTAAATAACATCAATTTTATTACATGGACGCGCTTCATTAAGGGTAAAAAGGTATTTAGACTTCTCTACCCAAAATGCCAAACTCATGAATAAAACGCCATTACATCCCCGCCTTAAAATGCAAAGCACACATCGTCCTAGTCTAAACGCCATTAAGTATAAAATGTCAAACTTTGTTTTTAAACGATAAAGCAGAACAAACAGTACCTGAACCAACTGAACTTAATTAATACCATTTATTATAATAAAATCCCGCCTAAAATACGCGCCAAAAACATCCTATATGAACAACATCTCAGACCTTCCATTAAATACACCAAACCTAAAACGCCGTATTTTACTATATACCATTCATCTTAGAAATGCCAGAAAACCCAAACATCAAAGATTCCAAAAACAAACCTTTCTTTGAAATTCAGTTTTGTTCTCGGTAAAGTTTTGCTCAATGTGATGGACAAAATCCTTAAGTGAGGATATTGCCCATATCATTGAGTAAAATCTTATTGAGTTTATCCTCAACTTCCATCCAATTTATAAACGCCAAAACATACAAAAACCACAAAATTGCAAAACATCATTTCTTGGAGATTCAGTTTTGTTCTCAATAAAGTTTAGCTGAATGGGGTGGACAACATTGTTAGACATCTATCTTAACTGAGGATTAAAAATGTTGTCCATCTCATACAGCATAACATTATTGAGTTTAGCATGACCAAAATTAGAGGTTTAAGGTACTTTTATTTAGTGGCGTAGTTTTCCTCAGTAAAACGCCAAAAAGTTAAAAAATCAAAAATGACAAACATCGTTTCTTGGATATTCAATATTGTTATACGAGAAGTTTTGCCGAATGGATTGTTAGCTGAGGGGTTTAACTCAATAACATTTTGTTGCATGAGATGGACAAAACTTCAAGAAAAAGAGGCTGATGTTAGACTTATGTCATTTCTGTGCTTTGTTCTTGATGAATATTTGAATGGCATGAAGTGACGGATGACACTGTTGAGTGGGTTGAAGATAAAGATAAAGATGAACTTCAAACAAAAAACTCACGTCATTTTGTGCTTCCAAACGGCCACAAAAAAGCTACTTCAACAACAAAAGAAATGAATCATTCCAAAGTCAAACCGCCAGTGAATATGTTTCAAAAGAAGAAAGAGACCGGTGACAGTGAAGATTTGGAAGAAGAATTGTTTCTAATTTTTTTATTTTCTTTTTCAGTTGTTTGTTATGTAATTTTCAGCTAAGAACAAATACATTATTTCTCAAAAAAATAAATAATAAAACGTGTTAGTGCATATGTCTGTTGACTTCGTCTTGTATCGAGTCATGTAACTAGATTAGATAGACCAGGACATGTTGAACGAGAAAACGGGAAACAGACATGAACAAGCCACATCACACGAGGTGACCAGTTCGTGCGGTCTGGCCAGGTCGTGCGACCTAGACCAGATCGTATGGGATAGTTTCGTGCGGTCTTGGTTTCCTATAAATAGGTGGTCTTGGGTCTTGATTTGTAACATTCTGATTCCGGAGACGAAGTGTTGCCGAAGTGTCGAACGATCTGTAAACACTTTCAAATCAATACAATCGACAGTTAAAGTGATTCAACGTGCATATCTAGCTGAAATAACATCGATACATCTGATTTCGCCTTTCGTATTGATCGAGAACTCTTCTCAACGTCTCGTTTGATCGATTCACCGATCCTACAAGTGGTATCAGAGCTCAGGTTGAAGAGTTCTTACCATTTTAGCTTGTTTTCACGGATATATCTGATTTCTACTCATTTCTTCTCACTTTCTACACATTTTTCTCAAAATTAACCGTGAATTCGTGGTTAAAATGACCTGATTTTGACATATAACACGTAAAACACTGTTTTAATCAATCTGTGAACAAATTAAACCGTAAATTCAACCTAAAAACTGATCAAATTGACAAAATGTATCAGATCGTTTGGATTTTGGACCAGATCGCTTGAATATCATTCAGGTCGTGTGAGATTACATCAGATCGCACGAGGTGATTAGTTTGTAAGATCAGGTCGCATGGTTTGATAATCCAGTTTGCACGAGTTGAACTTTAGGTTGTTTGAGAGTGTTGTTCCAGTTCGCACGTTTTGAGTCACTCAGCTCGCACGAAGTGGCTCAGGTCGTTTGGAAGTTGTCAAATCGTTTGAAAGAGATAGTTTGTGAATTTTTAGAACCGAAACATGGGTTCTGAATTTTACAACGCATTTGCTACCCCGATCACTATGGCTCAGAACGTGAACTTAGAGAATGAAATGGGCACCATGCAAAAACCGCCTAAGCTCATGAATATCGAGGAGTTTAGTGGATGGGAGGAACGTTTCGAAAATTGGGTTCAAGCGAATCACTTAGAGGCGTGGGAATGTATTAAAGAACGATATGTTAGACCGATTGATGAATACGGAGAGATTGTTGCTATTAAAGATTTAGATGATAAAGAGAAAAAGAAATACAAAAGTGAAAAAATGATGATCAGTATATTGCAACAAGCCATTAAGGAAGACATCTTGATATTATTGCAACACAACGGAAGTGCACACTCAATGTGGAAAGCACTAAAAACGAAGTTTGCTGGAAGTTTAGACATGATCAAGAACAAAAAATCGCTTTTGAAGAAAGAATTTGATCTATTTCGTGGATTGAAAACTGAAAACACCAAAATGATTATAGAAAGATATTGCAATTTGGTGGTTAACATGAGCGATTGGATATCAAGAAAGATAGAGAAGAATGGGTGGAAAAGTTGGCCAATGCGTTGCCACAAGATGTTTGGGGCACGTATCTTATGATTTTGAAGAATAATGATGAATTTTCGAATCTATCGCTGAGCAAGTTTATTGAAAAACTCGAAGTTCAAGAGATGGAACAACGGAAAATGGCGAAAATGAAGAATTCTAATGGTGAACAGGACATTGGTCTGTACTACAAAGGAAGTACAATTGATAAGACCAACATTACACCAAAGATCGAAACTGCATTTAACGCAAACAGTTCTTCTGGAGGGTCATCTCAAGGATCAAACAACAATAATGGATTCTCTTCATATCCATCATTCGATCCAAAATTTTCAGCAACCAATTCTAAACCGCAAAGCTCATACAACAATAATGGCCAAGTACTACAATGCAACATTGCATTACATCTTCAGAATGGTCAGAATTTCTCGGAAGAGGTTGCTAAAGGTCATATGTCTTTGTTGGTAACTGTATTAGAGTCTTATGAAAGTTTGGTAGCCGGAAGGATTGGTAATCCAATGTTGACCAAAGAGGATTATGATCAGATTGATGCTGAAGAGATGGAACTAATGGATATAAAGTGGTGTATGGCTAGTGTGTTGAGAAGAGCTGAGAAGTTTAAACAGATCACTGGAAGAGATGATTTCCGTGATGCTGGAACTTCACCTTTAGGTTTTGATAAATCTAGAGTTACTTGTTTTCGTTGCAGGGAGAAGGGGCACTTTAAGCGAGAATGCACAAATCGCGAAGTAAGTGGAGCTCAAAATCCATTCGGCAACAATGATCATCATCGAAAGGCGATTTATCATCAAATTTCTCTACAGCCGCATCAACAACAATCACCACAAACTTCACATGCTAGGAAGGATCTGATCGAAGAGCCATCAAAGAAAGCTTATCTAGTTCATCAAGAAGATGAAAGAATGCCAGAAGGTTTTAAATGGGATCATTATGATCCTAACAGAACTTCAGATTCTAAAGCATTTGTTGCTCAATTTTTTAAAGATTCAACTGCTGAAGATGAAATAGCGTATGTTTATTACGAATCACAACAATTTAGTCCTAAAAAGAAAGAAGAAGAACCAGTTTCAACAGAAGAGGCTTCAGAAAAAACACCAATCTTTGATCACTCATCAGATGAAGAGAGTGATGATGATAGTGAAGAAATTCGAAAACTTGAATATTATAAAAGAGAATTTTCACCTGATAGATATAATTTGTATTTTGCAGGTAAAATGGAAGAGATCAAAGAAAGACAAGCTGCGAAAAAGAAGAACCATAAGGCAGCAACTGTTGAAGAAAAGGTCAAACCTGAGGAAAATGTTCGAGTAGTAAAGAAGCAGGTTAAAGAAATTCCAACTATCAAGGTTGAGAAGGAAGCAGATATTGAAAAGATACCTGAGAAGTGTGAAAATTGTGATACTGTGAAAAAGGCACAACAACAAATTGATTCATAACATGAACAGACTGAAGAATCTTATGATGTTTTAAACAAAGCTATGAATCAACATAGCAAGTCAAGCAATGAACAAGAGATAGCTATGAAGACACTCAATGGAGCGTTCATGAAGAAGCAGAAAATCATCAATCAGTACATTGAGAAATGTGCTGAACTTGAACAAAAATTGGAAACTCAGAGGATAGAAACTGAGAGGGTAAACAGGTTATTAAAAAGTTATTCATGTGCTTCTTACGTGATTGACAAGATTTACCCTACAGTAGAAGGTATGGAAGCATTTGAAGAAAAGAAATCTGAAGTAAAGAATACTGGTAAGAAACATAGTACCAATTATACAAAGTGTCCACCTCCGCTTGAAGAAGGATATTCTCCACGAAATCCTAATTCAGAAAGAGTAAAAAAGGCAACCAATTTAAAGTGGGAATCTGAATATTCAGATGGATTGCCAGATAATATTGACATCACATTCACTGCATCTGACACAGATCATGAGTCCGAGTTAATTAAGAAAGTGGTCGATCAGGTGTTGCATAAAGATGAAGAGTCAAAGTAAGAGTCTAAATCTGAAAATACGAGTTCATCAGACAAAAGCTCGAGTTCACCGGTTAAAACGGTTTACAATAATGATTTTCTGATATCAAAAAATAATTTGAATGACGAAACATTCAAAGTAGCATATACTTTGAATGATTCCGACAAATTATATTCTGATGAAGAATTTCCAATAAGAGGTGTTAAAACTGAAATGATTAACAAGGTTTTCAAATTAACAGAAATTTATATTTCTGAAATAAAAGATGTAAATCTTACTGAAAAACCAAAAAAATACACTTCAAGAGTTCAAAAAAGACTGAACAAGAAAAAGGGTTACAGTTCTGGTTCGGGTTATCGAAAGAAACCAAACCATAACAGTAATTTCAAAAAGAAAGGATTAGGTTTTATTCCACCAGAAAATCATAAAAATTATAAAGAAGTTAAACCAAAAACTGTATTTGTTTCAGGGGTAAGTTCTGAAGAAGAGAAAAAGAGCTCATTCTGGAAGCAATCGAACAAAGCGTTTCTTGCAGACAAACAGAAACATGAGAAGAATGAAGCTAATCAGAAAAAAGAGACAAGAACTTGTTACCATTGCAACGAAGTTGGTCACATTGCCTGGAATTGTCCAAAGGCAACCAACACACAACAGGGAGTGTCTTCTAAACTCAAAGAAAAAGTTGTTGATAAAACTAAACCACCAACAAACAAATTCAAAGTGTTTAAAAATTCTACATTTGAAGTTGGTGAGAGTTCAACACATTTTTACAAAAGAAGTGTGAATCTTAACAACCAAATGTGGGTTGTTAAGAAATCAAAGGTTAAATCTGGCAATGAATTTGTTTCTTCGGAAGCAAAGGAGCCACTTTCTGGCGATGAATCTGACTCGTCAAAGTCAGAGGAGCCACCAGTTGAACTAAAAAGAGAAAATTCAGTTCCGCCAATGGATGACGCAAACTTTCCACCATTGCGGACTGAAAATTTAAAACAAAAAGTTGGAAAAGTGGAAATTTCGAATCAATTCTATTCTGAAAAGAAAGAATTCGAAGTCGAAAAGGCTTTCAATGGGAAAGTAAAAAATATTTTTGGAAAAATGGTCGATGGAAAGGTCAAAGGGGTAAAAGATTTCTATGAATAAAAAAGGAATATTCAAAGACCAAGTGAAATTGAACCGGTTACACCCAAAGCTGGTCAGGCTTGGGTGTCTGTATTCTTTGATTGAAAATCCTGACTTGCCGGAACTTCCAGGTTGGTAATTGGGGAGTAGGAATCGGCATCTTTCTTGAGAAATTCAAAACTGTTATATTTCTACTTACAAGTAGTATTGTTGATAAGAACCTACAAGTAGTTAATCAAGGTCATTAAGTTGAACTTGATTTAACTATTCATACAAGTGGTTAAAGAAAAGGAAATGTGTTTTTACAAGTGGTTGAAAGAACAAAGTGATGAATGAATCCCCATGATGTGTGAATTCAACAAAACTAATTTTCCTGAAAAACCATTTGGATTAAAACAAACTTTCGTGTTTTGAAATCATAATGGTAAAATAGTTTGTTGTCAAGGGGAGTTCTGATTGTTTACGCCAAGTGGATGGAGAATTGAAGCAATTCACATCAGTTTGTCATTTTATTTGTACAGTTTATTGCTTATTCTTTCAAATTTTCCCGGAAAATCAAAAATTGAAATATATTTTTGATTTTAGGGGGAGTAAAAAATTTAGAAATTTTGAAAATTTGAAAAATCCAAAAACAATGAAAAATCAAAAATGAGTTTTGTTGTGAAAAAGAGAAAATGATAGTACATCAGTAGACAATCACAGCATGCTAAAGAATTGGAAAGTTAAATATGTGATAAACGGTCTCAATGATGATATGCCAGTAGGTTTTTACACGCTTAGTAGATTGTTTTCGAGATATAAACCTAAATATCAAATACTTACTTATCTCATGGGGAACATCTCTCGGATATATGGGTAACCCCCAAAATCTTGTTTGAAAGATTACCGTTTCTGGCATACTAGGTCTTTTTCTTAGTGATATCTGGGGTATTATACTAGGACTTCTGATTTTGCGGGATCAATAGCCTAGTCCTCGTATAATACTTTACGCTTGCTTGAAATATAAGCACCCCCTCAACATAAAAATTGATAAAATATCGAAAGATAAAAGATCAAGTGCTGTTGTAAAGAAGATCCCCAAGGGGGACACACCTAAAGTCGAGCCTTCATCTCTAACAAAAATATGAGCTCTCAAGGTTTCGCATTTACCCTTTACAGATATCATCTAGGTATATTCACCTGTAAGACTGAATATGGGTATCTGGATTCGAGAGTATATTTTGAGGTGGGACACGCAAATAAGTTTAAGTCCTTAAAACACTAATCTCGTATCTCGAAGCAGTTGAACTTTGTGTGAAAATTTAAGTGGATCAGTATACTGACAATCTAAGTGAATCGTTTAGAACTTAAAGTGTTTAAAGCTCAACGGTACTAGTGATTTGTCATAAACTTATATGATCCTCTGACACAAACTCACAAAAAAATGTTTGTATATAGTTTATTTCCCAAAATCCAAAAAGATTTTCAGTGTGTTTTAGCATAAAATTTTGAAAATTCAAAAAGATTTTATTTCATCTTATTTTCGACAACTGATGTTGGAAAGCTGATTTTCAAAATTCCAAGTGCTAAACATGATGAACAACAGGGTTGGGAGAGTTTGTTTGAAATGAGAAATGATTTTGAAATGATTAAATGGTTCATTAATTTGAAATCAAAATTTGACTGTTACAAATACAAGTGGTTTAACATAAATCATCACTAAAATTGTTATAAATAAAAAAAAAACCTTATGTTTTGGGTAGAGTGTGTGCAGGTAAAAAGCTTCGAAAGAGCTAAGTTTCGATTCCTGAGGATTTTCCGCATAAGCGTATGCAGATTAGAGCCAGGTTTCCGATTCAAAGCTTGCAGATAGTGAATTCCAGACTGCGATCCCAGCTTATCGAAAGGAGGAGTCTGAAGACAGAGTGCCAGGAGACGTTCCTGAACCTGTGAACAAGAAGAAGATAGAAATTTGATGAGGATGCTTACAGAGAAAGATACTTTGGAAAGAGCGAGAAGACCGATCAAGACTGAAGACTCAATACACTGAAGACTCGTCATCATCCAAGGGGGAGTTTGTTAGTGCATATGTCTGTTGACTTCGTCTTGTATCGAGTCATGTAACTAGATTAGATAGACCAGGACACGTTGAACGAGAAAATGGGAAACAGACCTGAACCAGCCACGTCACACGAGGTGACCAGTTCGTGCGGTCTGGCCAGGTCATGCGACCTGGACCAGATCGTATGGGATAGTTTCGTGCGGTCTGGGTTTCCTATAAATAGGTGGTCTTGGGTCTTCATTTGTAACATTCTGATTCCGGAGACGAAATGCTGCCGAAGTGTCGAAAGATCTGTAAACACTTTCAAATCAATACAATCGACAGTTAAAGTGATTCTACGTGCATATCTAGCTGAAATAACATCGATACGTCTGATTTCGCCTTTCGTATTGATCAAGAACTCTTTTGAACGTCTCGTTTGATCGATTCACCGATCCTACAAAACGCACACAGACAAATGCTTGTGAAACACCATCATTCCGTAAAACGCCCAAAAACTCCCAAACTATAATAAAATTACTTTGAACAAGTATTATTAAAATCTCAAAAAAAAAATAGTATAAAATAAGGTTCAAGAGAATAGAACAAAGTGTCATCTTTATCTAAACCACATTAAAAAAACGCCAACATCTCGAAAAGGTAACTACAAACAATAACTATAAACAGTAAACTGAAACGATAAACACATGAAGTTGAACAAAGTGTAACTACAAAACAGTAAACTAAAGTGACATAAACTTTATTAATACCATTTATTATATTAAAAGCCACTCAATGGGAAATTGACTTTTTTTTTATCTTTTCAAAACACCATAATTATCAGTTGAATTTATTTATCTTTTCAAAATGCTATAATTACATGTCACTGTATAGACTGCATCCTACATAGGCCGGAAAAAAGTCATTATGAAAAGTAGAACATGTAAACACAACTTAAACACTCTACACATTATCTAAAACGCCCCAAAAACAATATCTATGTGACACAAAAATAATTAATTCAAAGAGATAGATCCAAGGAAAACAGTAAAACGCCATGTAGTTAATGAATCTAATTAACCCCAAAATAATCTTAGACGCCAAAAAATGAAGCAGCATGTGACACGAAATTGAGAAAAAGAAGATTAAAAAGACAAAAAAGCCCCTCGAACCCTGATTATATCCCGCGCCACGTGTTCCATCAGGATGCGTTCTCATCGTTCTCACACTTTAGGTCGTTTTCTCCTTATCTCGTTTATATATATATATATATAGGGAGAAGATCATGCGAGAACCACCTCTTATTGCGAGAACCGCGAGAACCAATGTGAACACACCAAAAATGCCTAAAAATCACACAAAATTTTTTTTTTGATTTTTTTAATATTTTTTAGGTTAAAATCGCTACTTTTCGAACCCAAAAAAAATTTTTTTTTTTTAAATTTTTTTTGTTGGCTTCGAAAAGTAGCTATTTTAACCTAAAAAATATTAAAAAAATAAAAAAAAAATTTGGATTTTTTTTTATTTTTTTAGATTTTTTTTAGATTTTTTTAGGTTTTTTGGGAGTTTAGTTTTTAGCATTTTAGCTTGTGGGGGGGGGGGGGGGTGGGGTGGGGGGGTTTAGGTTTTTGGGGGGGTGGGGGAGGGGGGTTTAGGTTTTTTTTTGGGGGGGGGGGGGGGTGGGGTTAGGTTTTTTTTAGGTTTTTTAAGCTATTTTAGGTTGTGTTCACATTGGTTCTCATGGTTCTCACAATAAGGGTGGTTCTCGCATGAGCCCCTCCCTATATATATATATATATATATATATATATATATATATATATATGATTTGGTTAAATTTAGAACCCCCATGAGTTGTGAAATCCTTGATAACTCCTACTTCTCACGCAAGTTGGGCTACCATTTTTTACACAAACGTATATGAAAATGTTATAAAAACATCTATAAAAAATTGTCGACTTGCTAGTTACGCCCTATGTAAATTTTATTTACACCTGGAGTAGATTTTGTTTACGGCAATGTAAATTTAATTTTTTTTGTTTTTAGAATTTTGAGATTTTTTTTTCTAAAAAAAGCCTTTAAAAGGCCTAGTTCTCATGGTTTTCACAACTTAATGTGGTTCTCATTTTACCCTTTCCATATATATATATAGGGGACCGCTAAAATGAGAACCACCTCGAGTTGTAAGAACCGTGAGAACTACACCGTACGGGGCGAGGTGGACCAAATTTTTTTTTCATAAACGTAGATGCGTGTATTATAAACACATTTGTAAAAAAAATTCACAGAAAAAATGTCGTGTGTGTAGTTTTGAGCACCACAAGTTTGTGCTTACGGGTACCGTAAATCCTACCGGAAAATTTACGGTACCCGTAATCACACACTTGTGGTGCTCAAAAACTTTTTTTTTTTGAATTTTTTTTACAAATGTGTTTATAATACACGCATCTACGTTTGTGAAATTTTTTTTTGGTACAACTCGCCCCGTACGGTGTAGTTCTCACGGTTCTTACAACTCGAGGTGGTTCTCATTATAGAATCACGCTAAAATGAGAACCACCTCGAGTTGTAAGAACCGTGAGAACTACACCGTACGGGGCGAGTTGGACCAAAATTTTTTTTCACAAACGTAGATGCGTGTATTATAAACACATTTGTAAAAAAAAATTCAAAAAAAAAAGTTTTTGAGCACCACAAGTGTGTGCTTACGGGTACCGTAAATTTCCCGGTAGGATTTACGGTACCCGTAAACACAAACTTGTGGTGCTCTAAACTACACACACGACATTTTTTCTTTGAATTGTTTTTTTTACAAATGTGTTTATAATACACGCATCTACGTTTATGAAAAAAAAATTGGTCCACCTCGCCCCGTACGGTGTAGTTCTCACGGTTCTTACAACTCGAGTGCTTCTCATTTTAGTGGTCCCACACACACACATATATATATATATATATATAGGGGAGGGTTATCTTGAGAACACACATTTTTGTGAGAACACTAGGAACAATTTCCATCCATTGATCATCCTAAATTAAGGGCTAAGATTAGAGGGATTTAAATGAGAAGGAAGCTTAAATTACAAGACTATAGGGGCTTTATTGTCAAAATGCAAAACCCATAAAAAATGAGAAGGAAGCTTAAATTACAAGACTATAGGGGCTTTATTGTCAAAATGCAAAACCCATAAAAAACAGTCGATCACATATCTGTACCAAAAAAACCCCTTCAAAGTCTAAAACTAAGGCTAACACCGGAGAGAACGAACAATCCACCATCCCCACCGTCCCTCTCATTCTTCGATGGCGGCATCGTCGTCGGCTCCAGATATGTTAGTTGTTGTGGTTATTAATCGACATGGCTCGATTCTAGGGTTGGATTTGATATAACTGATGAATCAGATGGTGTAGCACTCTCCATCACCACACTTGTGCAATCTGTTCATGAAGGTCAAGAGCCTATAACACCACTGGTTTATAAGTTATAGAGTATTTCAGGTTTTTTTTTGTTGCATATGTGAAACTGAATTAGGTTAGAAATTTATGAATAATTGAAGTAGATTAAGATTTTGTGGTACAATCAAAGTGAAATTGATGTAGAGTTCACACCAATTTTCCAGTGAATTACAATACTCATAACTACTAGAATATATGTATCATTTTTGTTACTCTGTTCAGTTGATCTGTGCAATTAAAGTACTAATTTTAGCAATTTATGAAATTCTTTTATGAATAATCTTCCAAACAAATGTTTACACATGTGTACATCATAGTTAAGTTTTAAGCGTTTGTCATGTATGTAAATGTTTACACATGTGTACATTCTCATAGTTTTTTTACACATGTGTACATCATTATATTGAAGCTTCAAAAGATGTTTGGACGGTCTGATTAGAAGTAGCGTCACGGTACCTGAAGCGATGTGTATGATATGTGGGGACTTTGATGAGATAACTGACCATATATTCGTTTCATGTTCTTTTGCGCTAGGTATTTGGGATCGGGCTGCCTCTTGGTGCAGGCTGCCCTCGTGCTTCATGTTTAGAGCCAGAGATGTTTTAAATATTCATATGCATAACTGTGGGTCTGCAAAATGGAGAAAAACATTCCACCTAATGTCCCAAACATCAGTTTGGTGTCTTTAGAGGGCCTGTAATGCTAAAGTTTTCGATGGCGAACAACAAAGGATGGTGGAGCCATGGAAGAAATCAAAGTTTTGGGCAACTTGTGGCTGAGAAACAGAGTAAAAGTGCAGCATCTGACATGGGGCGATTGGTATATGTTTAATTTATATTGTATGGTTGTTTAAATGATGCTTGGTGTATTTTTTTTTTGTGGCTATAATTTTATGCTTACTTTAAGTCAGCGTTGGATATATTTAACGGTGTTTTGTTGGCCTAAACAAGTTATATATTCTTTGTCATCATATCTATGAAACTTGCTACTTGTTTACTAACAAGGATTATTCTAATTTACATGGATAGACATGAAGCCAAAAATACCCTTGGGTAGGATATGTTGAAGGGATAACCAGATAGTTTTGAAGCTATAAGCACTTATCCGACTGTAAATGTGATGATGATATGCATGTTGGTCAATAAAATGTTCTGTGTAAGTGTTGATTTAAATTTATATTTTCGACCTGCTAACTTCTATATAATAATTACTTTATTGATGTAGGATAAAGAATTGACAGATCATTTATTTGAACTAAGTAGATTATTTCATGTTAAATCATCGATATGAAGGTTTACACATGTATAAATATAATGTTAAATCATAGATATAAAGGTTTACACGTGTGTAAATCATAGTAGTTAAGAGAATAAGCATAGATATGAAGGGTTTGCACCTCTGTAAATCATAGATCTAAAGGTTTACGTATGTGTAAAACACAATAGTTATAGAAATGAGCACTGATATGGAGGTTACATATGTGTAAATCACAATAGTTAAAAACATAAGAATATATATCAAAGTTTACACATGTGTAAATCATAATAGTTAAAAAAAATCATAGATATGAAGGTTTACACATGTGTAAATCATAATTATAAAAAAATAAACAGATATGAAGGTTTACACATGTGTAAATTATAGCAATAAAAAATGAGCATTTATATAAAGGTTTACACATGTGTAAATCATAATAGTTTACGAAAATGAGCATAAATATGAAGGTTTCCATATGTGTAAATCAATTAAGTTTTTATAATAAGAAGATATATAGAGGTTTACACACGTGTACATCATAATAGTTAAAAATTTAAAAACAATGTTAGTCTATAATACAATGTTGAATACAAACTTAAAAACACCATGGTGAAATTTGTAATATCCTGAACAAATAAGAACCACTTACATAAGAAAATTAACCATCACTAGTGCTCTAGTGGTTGCCACGGGTATTTAAGTTCCACTTATGGTGGGCCCGAATGAGTTTTCCCCTCTAGGTCTCAAGTTCGAGTATGGGTGATAGAGGTTTCTCATTGAGGGGTTTAAATTGGGATCTATTGTGTAAGGGGGCTCTATAGCGCGGACCCGGTTAAGACAACGTATGTTAGACCTCCCGACATTCGCAAATAATTCACACCTTTCAAAAAAAAAACTTACATAAGAAAATCGAAAACTAGTTTTGTTTACGAATATATAAATATAAAAATTTACATATGTTTTTCTGTTGATACAGAAACGCATGTTTGTATTATACATGAAATCAGTGAGCCATGGAAAACGAGAGGTAATTGAAGGAGTTCAACGAAATCTATTCAGGAAGAAATATGCAGCAAAGACTGTAATATGGGAAGCAAACGATCACCGAGAAATATGATAAAGAAGTCCTTGAAGTTTGCAGAAGCACAAAAAGAAAAAAAATCTCGATGTTATTAAGAACAACTTTCATTTTATGTTATCATGGTTACCGTAGATCAAGGATTGTGATTTGTTATAACATTTTAATGTTTTAGAGTTTTGGATCATATTGTCTTGGTTTAATCCCCACTTGTTGGTCAATTAAAAGCTTTTGATTTTCGAATAACACTATCTTGGTTCAATTCGAACATGGGTATGAAAGTGAACAGTTTATATATGTTTAATTCAACTGCACATATATAAATTGACATTGATATGTGACAGAGAATCGTTTACACATGTGTAATTCAGCTGGACATATGTAAAACACACATAAATATGTGACACTGAACCATTTACACATGTGTAAATCATATATAACAAACCCATATGTTAATAAAACAAATTGGCCATTTCCATTAAACTGATAAGAATTTACATATGTAAAACATACACTTACACATATGTACAATCAGTTGTTAAACATACGCAAATATGAATAAACACATAAGAAGCCTTGAAGCACCATCAACATTTCCTCATTCATCTGATGCAGCCTTGCAAGAAAGCTGAAAATCTTATGGACTTGAGACAACCTTTTTACTTTAATTCACGCTTGTACGTATACATGTCCTCACATCTTCCAGCATTGAAATAACCTTTTCACAAATGTAATATATGTTAAAAATCCTAGAACAGGACTCGTGTGCATTAACCTGTCATAACTCTCGTTCATCGTTTCCATCCCATCAAGACTAAAAACATAAATTATGTATGTGTACACTAAAAACATAAATTATGGAGCATCAGGGTGATATATAAAAGGATTAGTATCATTAGAAAGATAGCTAAAATCACAGGGTTAAGCAGTTACACATGTGTAAATGAGATCAGGAAGTGATGCAAGTAATTGGAGTTACATATTAAAAACATTAGTATCATAGTATTATTGAATGCATAATACGTAAACAAACGAAACGAACATTAGTATCATATGAATGTAAATAACAACTCTTGCACAATGATTCATGGTATAATTAAGTACATTGCATTTCTGACTTGTTTTCGGCTGATATAGTCTGTTTTTGGTTGGGTCAAAACCTTTTGAAACTACTTTTAGCCGGTTTAGACATGTTGTATGTCGGTTTAGGTCCGTTTTGCGCCTTGTTGCACTCAAGGCACCTAGGTTGCGCCTCATGCGCTTTTAACTTACTTTAAATTAACTATTTTTTGGTTCTTGTTCTAGATACAAATACATAAGCACACGTATTTTGCACTCTTAGATAACACAAGAGAATAAAAACACGCCAAACGTACCGATAAATGTGCAAAACACAAGTATGTGTGCAGAGTGGATTAAGTGACATCAAGCTATTGTATGTACATTGAAACTTCATGTTTTTCTAAAATCTAAAACAGTATCCCTGAATCTCAATTCGAGATTAAAACACATCATTACTAATTGGTCATTACTCCATATCAATAGGATAAAAAGAATGAAATCACATTTCCTTAAATTTAAATTTTCAGATTAACTCCAAAACCTAGAAATATATTGAGTTTTATACTCCCAAATAATAATAATGAAATCAACAAAACCCTTATCTATTAAGTAATTCATCTGGATGTCTACTGTGGCACTATGGCAAAAGAAAGTTTACAATTTTACTACATATTCATCTACAGATACACATCAATTTGTGTATAAATGAAGAAGATAAGTATATTGTAGGATCGGTTTTGAAACCGATCGATTGCGTAACGGACGTTCGACGTGCGGAATCCGTGAACGTACGTGACCGAACACACAATAACGTACTAGAAACGTGATTTTATTGAAGAATAGACGTGTACAAGCAACAAGAATCACGTGGAGAGACTTTCTCTCTCTAGACTAGATCTTCTCCAATGTCACAATGAGCAAAAGTCTTAAACTTTAAACCTAAGGCTCCTATTTATAGGCCTTGGAATTAATGAGATTTCTCATTAATTACCAAAATGCCACCTTGCTAATACTATCTAAATATTACAATAAAATCCTAGATTTCTACAGTTTCAACTACGGTTTGAATTGACGGAGGCGATAGACATTAATGCATCAACAAACTCCCCCTTGGATATTGCCGCAGTCAATCCGTAGTTAAACTCGTAGTGACTTGTCTTTCTCTCTCTCTTGAGTCTTCTTTAAGATTTAACGTCTTCAGCAAACACAGACTCCCTCTTGCTCGAACAGAATCCCGGTGGATCTGTCTTCAGCTTCAGCTCCCCCTTTCGGTAGTCTCTTCAGGCTCCCCCTTTCGTCAAGCTTCCGTGCTTTTAGGATCGACACCTGGCTTTTCGTAGCAACAGAATCAGAAACCTACACATCTCAACCTTTCGTAAGATAAAATAATTTTGACTCTAAAAGAATTCACTCAAAATTCTCAAACATATAACACACAATATTGTGATTCAAATTAATGAATCATCTAAACATTTGAGGATTATCTTCCAACTTCTCATCATCTTAACCAAACCAATTGTTCATCTTGTTTAGCCTTTGAGATTTTGAATATCAGCTTTTCAACATCAGTTGTCGAAAATCTTTTTGGATTTTTCAATAATATGAAACATAAGTGCAAAAACAAAAAATTAAATGCAGAAATGAAATATGTACAAGCATATTTTTGTGAGTTTGTGCAAGAAGATCATATCAGTTTTTGAGACACATCACAAGCACCATTAAGCTTTTAATCGTTTTAAGTTCTAAACGATTCACGTTGATTGACGATATAATTGTCCTCTTAAGCTCAATCTAAAAACTTTCGAAATGCTTACCGATACGTTAAGGTATATTAATTTTGCACTAAGTTCTTATGGACCCCACGATCTCAGCATATCCCCTCATCATGCAATACACTAACTCAAGTAATGCCTTTAAACTTTCATCAACTGTGAAATGTGCGAAAACAACGCAGAATGTTTAAACATTAACAATCAGGTCGATACTTCCGTATACGCAGAGAAAGTCCAATGTTTAAACAAAATAAGAAAAATAAAACAAGTTGAAGTTGTTTAGGCTTTAACCACCAGGTCGATACTCCCGTATACGCAGAGGAGGTCCAAAGCTTAAACGAAACACCAAAGAAAATAAAGCAGAACGTTTAGGCAACAACATCCAGGTCGATACTCACGTATACGCAGAGGATGTCCGATGCTTAAACAAAATAAAGAAATCAAACAAGTTTAAATCTTTGCAAAATAAAATGCACAATCACAGCGAATTTTCAGCAAAGTTGTGAAAATTCACAAACTTAACCAGTTTTATGTCTTTTGACAATCAGCGATTACTGAGTAGGCACACAATCAAGAAGGACAAAACTAAGTACTTTGCTTTCAATCATGTTTCCCACTAGAAGTAGGCTTTTTCATTTAAGTTTGTATCGTTATCACAAATCTACTAGTCTAGCTGAGCCTATCGTCACATCTTTAGTGAGACCGTTTATCACATTTTACTTTCCATTTCTTTAGCATGCTGTAATAGTCCACTGATTTACTATCATTTCCTCTTGTCTCAACAAAACTCATTTTGAATTCTTCAATGTTTTTTACTTTTTCAAATTTTCAAATGTTTTTGGATTTTCTAAAATTCTTACTCCCCCTAAAATGCAAACACATTTTAGGAAATTTGAAACTAAACTGTACAACCAACTTGACAACTGATATCGAATCACTTCAATTCTCCATCCACCTGGCATAAACAATCAGAACTCTCCCTCACAACAAACTTTTTTCCCATTATGATTTCAAAACACTTAAGTTTGTTTTAATCAAAATGGTTTTTCCGGAAAAATTAGTTTGTTTACTAATCATTTGTAGATTCGGGGTCACTTCATCACATTGTTTTCTTCATACACATGACAAATTTTACAATTTCAGTTTTATATCTCAAACATCACTTGTAGAAAATCAAGTACAACTTAATGTCCCTGATTTACCACATGTAAGGCGAAAAATCACCAGAGTGAAATTTCTCAAGAAAGATGCCGATTCATGTTCCACGCTTACCAACCTGGGAACTCCGACAAGTCAGGTTTTGAATTCTCGTTCAACAATGGTGGAAAATTTGCATCATCCATTGTTAAACCATAATTCTCTACTTTTACCTCAACAGCTGGCTCCTCTAGCTTTGATGAACCAGAAGCATTGCCTGAACGTGGCTTGTCTGACTTTGATGAGCCAGATTAATCGCCGACATGTGGCTCCTTTATTTCCAAAGAAACAAATTCATCGCCAGGAAGTGAAAATCTCACTTTCTTTGATTTGTTAATCGTTTGATTAACCACTTTTTCTTTCTTTATCTCCTCTTTTATCCTCAGACTTGCAACTGAAGAATTCGGTTTACTTGACTTTGTTGTCGAGTGAAACGATATATCAGTACTCTTATTTGTTGTACCCGAGGACAAAATCCTTTCAAGATACTCTCGAGCTTTCTTTCTTTTCTTTCTCAGTCGGTCTTTCTGCCCTTGTGAAAGCTTCACTTTCTTTTCTTGAACTTTAGGTTCTTTGACTTTCTGTTCTGAAACTTTCAGTTCCTTGGGCTTTTCTTTGACTTTGACTGACTTCATCACCCTTTTCTGAGATACAGCCCTCGATCTTTCAATTGATCTCATTGAGCAATCTCTGGCAATGTGACCTCTGATTTGACAATTATAGCATCTTCTTGTCTCAAATCTCTGTCTCTGGCAGTTAACAACAATGTGTCCTTGAAAACCACAGTTGTAACACACCCTGTTATCGTACCATTCACCACTTTCACACCAAACGCTCAGATCATAGCATTGTCTGGCTTTGTGGTAATCCTCACTCCTCTTGTAAGCTTGATTTGACTTTTGAGCACTGTGGTCAAACCTGCACCACTTATTACCAACTTTTTGTGAGTTTTTATTTTCAACTTTTTGTGGTTTTTTATAATGAATGGATGACTGAACCGATGAGCTTTTATTGTTGTTTTGAAATTTTTTTGATTTTTTTAACATTTTGTTTTTGTTCCACATTCTTCTTTACAGGTTTTTGTGTTGAGCATTCACCTTTCTCAGTAGAATGTAAAACAGTATTTTGAAATTTTTCTTGTAATTCTAAAAATATTTTTCTTTTCTTTTCTTTTTCTATTTCATCATCAGCTTTGTCATCGCAATCTTCAATTTTGACTTTGTCAAAATCTGTGACATTGTCACTTATTGAAACAGAATTGATCGGTTCTGGACACACATATAGTGCAGAAGTCACAAAACCTTTCAACTTATTTTCTAACTCAGCAATTTTATTCCGATCACTTTCAGCTTCTTTTTCAAGCTGAATGATTTTAGCAAGATGAGAATTTATTGCAATTTGTTTTTCAAGATGATTTTTACCAAAAATATCTTTCTCATCTTCTAAAATCTTTATTGGAATTTGAAAATCTTTCTCAATTTTTACTTTTTCATTTTCTAAATTTTTTTTTTTTGATTTTTCAAAACATTTTCTGATTTTTTAAGATTTTCATTTTCTAATGACAAACTCTCTAAATTCCTCAAGAGTTTGTCATTTTCAGATTTCAGTTTTTCACAATTCAAGCGCAACTCCATAATCTGTTCATCATCAACTTTCTTCTCAACCTTCAGAGCTGAAATTTCGTCAACTAGCTTCTCTATCATTTGAACATTTTCTTCAGATTTCTTTTTTCTAATCTTTTGGAACTCAAATTCTTGAGCTTCAATCTTCTCAATGAATTCGCTCAAATTCAAGTCTAAATATCTGTCATTCAAGTCTAACAAATACGTTCCCCACACATCACGCGGTAAAACATTTGCCACTTTGTCAACCCACTCCTTATTAGACTTGGTTATCCCTAATTTTCCCATTTCCAAAACTAGATGACAGTATCTATCAAATAATTCTTTTATAGACTCTCCCTTGATACCCGTAAAACTATCAAATTTCTTCTGTGCAATATCAGCTGGATTCTGAACACGATACGACGCACAATCCATGTTTCGTTATTTTTTTTTAAAATTTCAAATCACAAACTGAAATCAATTCAATCACTGTATCAACCCACTGAATCAGATAGATATCCGATTTAGTGACAACAATTTAGTAACATTGGATCGCGTGAAAAATTCATTCTGATGGGTATACAATGCTTAACAAATCACGTTTCACCTTGCAAAACAAACAAACTCAAGACAAAAATGACCTTATCACATGCACATGCAATGATGAATCACACTAATCGACAAACTTAGAACACAATGCCTGTCACACGCAAACTGAAACAATTATCACTAATTAATTTTTGATTGGATCTAGACTATGTAAAATCAATTGTACTGTACCGACAAGAATTCACATGCAATCTGCCAATTTTGTTTTCACGTGAATTGTTACTGACAACAACAGTTATTATATTTAAACATGATTGGGCCTTTATTTCCACTATTGCCAAATTTCAATTTACGATGATTTTTAAATCACAATGTAATTTGCCGACAATTTTTAAATGTTTAATCACATGAACATTAACCACATGAACTCATAACCACTTTCAAACGGACAAGATTTCAAACGGTCATGTCATCATTATGAAACTTTCAAACGGTCAGGATCTTTGATTTCAAACTGTCACGTCCTCAAACGGACACCTTCAAACTTTAGTTCTCAAACGGACAACAATTTCAAACAGTCACAGGTTCAAACGGTCAGGTCTGTTTCAAACTGTCAGGACTGTTTCAAACGATAGTTCAAACGGAACGTTCACTTTCAAACGATAGTTCAAACTCAAACGACAATTTCAATCGACAGAATCTATTTTCAAACGATTACTTCAAACGATCAGTTTGTTTTCAAATGATATGTTCAATTTCAAACGAGAGGGTCACTTTCAAACGATGTCGGACACAGAAACTCAGATTTCTCCTAAACGGCTAGGAATTAGGATCTGAAACTTGGTAGGGTTATAGATCAGGTGTTTTCGCACAACATATCAAAAAACAAGTTCAATTTGACTAAAAACCGTGAAAAATGTAAGAAATAGGTAGAAGATGAAGAAATAGATGAAATCGGATCTGAATCGGCTGAAATCTGGTACGAAAATGATGTGTTTGATCAAGCAATCGAGCTCCTAGCTCTGATACCACTTGCAGGATTGGTTTTGAAACCGATCGATTGCGTAACGGACGTTCGACGTGCGGAATCCGTGAACGTACGTGACCGAACACACAATAACGTACTAGAAACGTGATTTTATTGAAGAATAGACGTGTACAAGCAACAAGAATCACGTGGAGAGACTTTCTCTCTCTAGACTAGATCTTCTCCAATGTCATAATGAGCAAAAGTCTTAAACTTTAAACCTAAGGCTCCTATTTATAGGCCTTGGAATTAATGAGATTTCTCATTAATTACCAAAATGCCACCTTGCTAATACTATCTAAATATTACAATAAAATCCTAGATTTCTACAGTTTCAACTACGGTTTGAATTGACGGAGGCGATAGACATTAATGCATCAACATATATAGAACCTTGTATTGAGGATAGGGTTCCATCTTGAGTTCCAGAATTTCTCCTTTCTTAGTCAAGTAGAAATATCTTGAATTTGCCGGTGATCGGAGACAGTGGAAATGATTCGTGTTTGCCGGCGATCGGAGACAATAAAGATGGTTAGTGTATGTCGGCTATCGGTGACAAAAGGGACGGTTTTAGGCTTCTGTGAGGGTGGGGAAAATTGCGACTTAACTAGTGGCCTGATTCATTGAGTTATACAATTACCAATTTAACCTTTCATTAAAGCACAAGGGAAATAAATGAGTGGTTGAGATTTGTTCTCATTTTCTCACAAAAGATGGGTGTTCTCATTTAAACCATCCCCTATATATATATATATAGTACAGGGTTCAAATGAGTAGAAATTTTTTGTAAGAATAAAAAAAAAATTCAACCAATAAAAATGTTTCATTTTACTTCATTTAGTTTTTGTATTTAATATTCGTTTAAGGGTATACTGATAAATTTAGATAGATCATTAATTGGTATTCTTTTTTTTAATTGCTAACTTATTTAAATTTGTAACTTATTTTCAAAAAATATATTTTTTAAAAGAAGAAAAAAATTAATTTAAAGTGTAGAATGAATTACGAGTTGTGTAGAATGAATTACGAGTTGTGTAGGTAAAATTCAATGTGTAAGATAAATTTCAGAATGTGTTTAAGTTACCCATAATAAACAAGCATACGAGCTTGTCGGGTCAAAATCACATTCCAAACCAGTCTTCGCCTCCCATGCGATTGAACCGTATTCTTTCCTTATAACTAACCGGTCTAAGCTTAGGCTTAATTAAAGAACCGTTAGGATTCTAATACGTTATTATAAACCTTCGTTCCAGAATAGGAGACCTGGTAAAAGCTACTTGCATTTGCTGTTTGTGAAATATACTTGCAAAGGTAAATACTTTTAGCTTATTTTCCCTATACGGGCTTGGGGTATGGTATATAAAATACCACTTGGTCAGGCATTGAATCTTTAATCGAATAGAGGTTAAATCATTGATATGCTCCGTTTTGAAATGTCTTGTTTGCTTAAAGCCTTTGGGGGGTTAGTGACCATGTCCCGGATATGCTTGGCATCATCTTACGAGATGGCCACGACCTAAGCACGGGGTGTAGGCGTACACCCGTCAGTGCCAAACCAAATAATGTGGTGTGTCTATTAATCTTTAACCCGGTGTTAAAACCGGGCTACTGAACGCATAAGAAACATGTAATTCTTTTACAAGCATTATATTCAAATAATTATCCAAAGTATAAAAGTTTTGTGCCGTTTGCACTCAAATCAATTTTTTAAAAATGTTTTCAAAATGAGTCAGTTAATTGTATTTACCAGTGTAAACTGACGAATTTTCCCAAAAAGATTAAGTGCAGGTACTAAGCGTAATAGGCTGGCCTCTCCTTAGCATCGTTAGAAGTCTCGCAAGCTTGGATGCATTAAGTCTGATGAACTACGTTTCCTTTTTATTTCGATCCGCCTGTGGATCTGTTTCAACTCTATTGTGATACTTAAATATTACAATCTTATTTAGTTGAAATAAATCTATCTTTTGCTTCCGCTGTGCATTATTATTTGTGTTGTTTGACTATGATGCTATCAACTACGTCACGATACTCCCCACCGGGCCCATCGGTAATACGTGGAAATATCGGGGTGTGACAGGTTGGTATCAGAGCCAACGCTGAGTGAATTAAACACTAGCCTTTTGTGTTTAATCTCAGTTACACAAATTGCATAATCCTCGATCCTCGAGTCTAGACAAATAACGTAGGACAAATTCAGTTTTGTTTTAATTTTTGTCTTTTATATATATATATATATATATATGTTTGTGTTATCTTTGTTTATGTTGACAGGTTCAAGATGACGCCGCGATTCTTAAGAGGTAGAGGAAGAGGTAAGGGGACATTATGTGCCCCCAATGACGATGAAGCCGGACCTTCCCACCGGCGCACACCATCCATCAACATGAGCACTAGTCCCCAGGAACCCTGGAGGACATATATTGAACCAGGGAGATGATCCTTCTCTCTAAGCTCGTCACCATCGTACCTTCATTCTTTTGGACCCTATTCAGAGAACGAGCCCAATGAACCACAACCTCCCTTCATACCTCTACGGCGATCTAACTCGCACCATTCCTTCGGAGACCCCACTCCCGCTTTCCAGAGCCGGTTCAACCCGGCTAACTACATTCAAGAGCCAGTGGGTTTTAACCCATTGGGCCCCGAAGACCATTTCCCTAAAGCTCAGGGAATGGATATGGATGAGGATCCGGAGCCTGCAGAACCACAAACCAGAACCCCTAACCATCCCTTTGAGATCTCCGATGGGTCCTCGTATCATGGATCGCCTTACCACGGTCCGGATAGCTACCAGGCGAGGTTCGACCGGATTGATTGGTATTTTACCCCTTCCGAACACTCGTCTCCGTACCAGCAGCAGCAGCAGCAACAACAGCAGGATCCTTCAGAGGATTCTCGTTTTGTGGCAGTTACCCCGCCACCACCACCACCTATTCAGCAGCCGCCTCCAGAACCACCGAGGCGGAGAAGGTCAAACGCGCGGAGGTCCGCGCGAGGAGGAGTGCGTATCAGCACCCCTCAACCCTCAAGTGGCAGCCATTATCCGCCGCTTTATGAAGACCCAGAGATGAGGGGACCCTCAAACCCTGTCTCTGAGGTAGATTCAGCGCCTGTAGCGCCACCACCATTGGGTTTTGGTAACCCAATTCCGACTTACGCCGGTTCAGCGGCGTATAATCCCTTTAAACAGCCGGTCCACACCAATTATAATTATGCAGAGGCCGACCCGTATCTTGTAGCTGCAAACTACAATGCCCTCCACCCAGAAGGACCTTATGGAACTCCTTGGGGAACTGGATACCCATCTTACGGGTATCATCAGCAGCCGCCTCCTCCTCAACCTCCACAATATCAGCAACCCCCGCAGATGTCTCCACCACAGCATCAGGAGATTCTGCAAAATATTAGAGAGGTGCGACATGAATTGCGGGAAGACCGAAGGCACAACCATGGGATGTTCAAGACCTTGGCAAACTTAATTAAAGGGAAAAGCAAGAAGGATCGCTAAATCCTTTAATTGTTGTTTAATTTTTGTGTTGTAATCATGTCCCTGCGTGGACATTTGTTTCAGTATTCTGCCCCTGCGTGGGTATGTCTTTTAGTATTCTGCCCCTGCGTGGGCATGTCTTTCTGTTGACCCCTGCGTGGGTATGTTTATTTGTTTCGCCCCTGCGTGGGCATGGTATTTCGTAGAAGTCCCGTTTAGGGCAAAATTTGTACTGTTTGAATTATGTCGGAATGATTTAATTTTAAATTTTTATTATTATCGTTAATTAAGTGCATAAACTTAAAGCATAAAATAAATAAAAATAAACATTCCTATTACAAGATCTACCATTATAATAAAATGGCAAAATCTAAAAGGAGACAAGACCTAGCCAAATGTCATTTTAAGACAGGGCCAAGATGGTACTCCCATAATTAGATTCAGATCCATATTAACATTTCAATATAGGATTGTTCTGCGTAAATTATTAAAAAGAATCTTAAAGGTAAAACCTAGTCTATATGTCATTGCAGACATGGCCAAAATGGTATAAGATTCCAATCCTTGTTAACATCTGTAAGCATGTTAACATTTTTGACAAACTGTGATACGACAAAATCACATAGGTCATCTTTAAACAGGGTTAATTTAAATTCCCTTATATTTTTATCATCCCTTAAGGATGAAGTGCCTACGGGCTATAATTAATATCCCTTGGGACTAAAGACAGTTGTAGCCTTCAGCTCCCTGTATAGAAAAAAGGTAATGAACTTTGATTCAGACCTTACTGCCCTGATTCCATAAAATCTGGGTTTATAAATTAAATTTGTCTGTATGACTAGGCTTTTGTGCTATTATTAGAATTATATTATAGGATTGTAATAAAGGTCCTGAGAATATTTAAATAATTTATAAATTAACCAAAATGGTTATTAAGACCATGGTTAATAACTCTTAAAACACTGTAAAAAGCTTCTAAATAAACCTTGCCTATTATTTTCTTATATATAGCAATTAAAGCTACATGGCTGGGTCGGATGAAATTAACAGTCATCCGGTGGAGAACCACGAGAATTCTAGGATACAGATGACTGGTGCCGAACTGCAAGCACTAGTTGATAATGCTGTTACAAGGGCTATAGAGCGGCAGTATAATGAGTCTAGCAGGACTCAAAGTAGGACCCTATCTACACCGCATTCCAAGCCTAAAACTCATTCTGAGGCTCACAGCAAGCCACCCTCTAAGAAAGATGGGTCAAAGAAAGATGATGACCGACATTCCTCAAACCAAAACAGTGTTCCATCCAAAAAGAAAGTGTTTGATGATGCACCACGTGCTAAGTCCTGTACTTATAAATACTTTGTTTCTTGCAAACCCCGGGACTTCACTAGGGAGAAAGGGGCAGTGGATTGCATGACCTGGTTGGATGAGATGGACACTGTGTTAGATATTAGTGGATGTGCTGAAAGAGATATCGTGAAGTTCATATCTCAATCATTCAAGGGTGAGGCCCTAGCCTGGTGGAGATCATTGATTCAAGCTACCGGGAAGGTTCCATTATACAATATGACATGGGAACAATTTGTTGCCCTCATCAAAGAAAACTACTGCCCTCAGCATGAGGTTGAGAATATTGAATCTGATTTTCTATCATTGGTAATGAAGAATCTAGATTGCCAAGCTTACCTTATGAGCTTTAATACAATGTCAAGGTTGGTTCCTTATCTGGTGACCCCGGAACCCAAAAGAATAGCTCGCTTCATTGGGGGTTTAACCCCGGAGATTATGGCAAGCGTGAAGGCCTCTCGGCCAGCTACATTCAGGTCTGCAGCTGATATATCCTTGTCCCTCACACTGGATGCAGTTAGGCAAAGATCGCTGAGGAACACGGATACTGAGAAGAGGAAACGTGAGGATGACAACTCACGACGTTCGGATAAAAAGCATAAAGGAAACAACGACTATAAGAAAGGGTCTGGATTTAGGAAGGATGGGCAATCTGGTGATAAGCCCAAGTGTAAGGTTTGTAAGAAGCACCATTTTGGGAGGTGCCGACTTGAGTCGAAATCCCAGTTTCAGCCGAGACCATGTGGAATCTGCAAATCTTCGGAACATAAGACCCTAGAGTGCAAGAAGCTGAAAGACGCAACGTGTTACAATTGCAATGAAAAAAGGCACATTAAGTCAAATTGCCCAAAGATCACCAAGAAAACCGAGGATGGGAAAAAGACCAATGCTAGGGTCTTTAGGATGGATGCTAAGGAAGCTGTTAAGGATGATAACGTGATCACAGGTACCTTCCTTATTAATGACATCTATGCTAGAGTACTTTTTGATTCAGGCGCTGATAAGTCATTCGTAGATAACAAGTTTTGTGAATTATTGAAATTGCCTGTTAAGACCCTAAGTGTGAAGTATGAGGTTGAATTAGCCAATGGAACCATAGAAACCGCATCAACTGTGTTAGATGGATGTGTTATATCAATTAGGAACCACTCTTTTCCATTAACCTTACTTCCTTTAAAGTTAGCCGGTTTCGACGTAGTTTTAGGCATGGATTGGCTATCCCACAACCAAGCTCAGATTGTGTGCAACAAGAAACAAGTGGTGATCAAGACTCCATCCGGTGAACTACTTACCATTCAGGGGGATACTCAGCATGGATTGCCTGAGCAAGTGTGCATGCTCAAGGCATCTAGGTGTTTGAAGAAGGGTTGTGTCATTTATATGGCACAGGTTACTATTGATGAGCCGAAACCTAAGTTGGAAAACATCCCCGTCATTTCTGAATATCCTGAAGTTTTTCCTGAAGAACTACCTGGTTTGCCACTAGATAGGCAAGTAAAATTCAGAATTGACATTATTCCTGGAGCAGCACCTATCGCAAGAGCGCCATACAGGCTAGCACCAACTGAAATGAAGGAGTTGAGGACTCAACTAGATGAATTGTTAGCCAAAGGTTTCATTAGACCTAGTTCATCTCCTTGGGGAGCACCAATCCTGTTCGTAAAGAAGAAGGAAGGATTGATGCGTCTATGCATCGATTACCATGAGCTTAATAAGGTCACTATCAAGAACAGGTATCCTTTGCCCAGGATCGACGATCTGTTCGATCAGCTTCAAGGAGCAAGTTACTTCTCTAAGATCGATTTGAGGTTAGGCTATCATCAATTGAAGGTTAAGGATGAAGACGTACACAAGACTGCATTTAGGACTTGGTATGGTCACTACGAGTTCTTAGTGATGCCGTTCGGGCTCACTAATGCACCCGCCGCATTCATGGATCTCATGAATCGCGTCTGCAAACCCTACTTGGACAAATTCGTCATCGTCTTCATTGACGACATTCTCATTTACTCGAAGAGTCAAGCTGACCATGAAAAGCATCTTCGATGCATCCTTAAACTTCTACATCAAGAGAAACTCTACACCAAATTTTCGAAGTGTGAATTTTGGCTTCGAGAAGTCCAATTCCTTGGACATGTGGTTAGTGAGCGTGGTATCCAAGTGGATCCCGCTAAGGTAGAAGCAGTTATGAACTGGCAAGAGCCAAAGACGCCTACAGAGATTCGTAGTTTCTTAGGATTAGCAGGTTATTATAGGCGTTTTATTGAAAACTTCTCAAGGATTGCTGCACCCCTAACTTCATTGACTAGGAAGAAAGTTAAGTTCAACTGGGGTCCTAAGCAACAGGAATCCTTTGATATTCTTAAACAAAAGTTGAGCAATGCACCTGTGTTGACATTGCCGGATGGAATAGAAGAATTTGTGGTATATTGTGACGCATCGCACACAGGCATGGGATGTGTGCTAATACAAAAAGGCAAGGTTATTGCCTACGCGTCTCGACAGTTGAAGGTGCATGAGAAGAACTACACTACCCATGACTTGGAACTGGGTGCCGTTGTATTTGCATTAAAAATGTGGAGGCATTATTTGTTTGGTACAAAGTGTGTGATCTATTCTGATCACAAGAGCCTTCAACATTTGTTCAATCAGAAGGACTTGAACATGAGGCAGCGACGTTGGATGGAAACTCTGAATGATTATGACTGTGAGATAAGATACCATCCGGGCAAAGCAAATGTGGTCGCTGATGCCTTAAGCAGGAAAGAAAGAGTGAAGCCTATAAGGATCAATGCCAAGAGCATTGAGATAAAGAATAGTTTGAACGAAAGGTTGTTAGCTGCACAAAAGGAAGCTGTATTGGAAGCTAACTATCCTGATGAAAAGCTAGGAGTAACTGAAGAACAGTTATCCTATGGTAAGGACAGAATCCTAAGATTAAATGGACGAATATGGGTTCCAGTTTATGGAGGACTTCGGGATGTTATCCTCCAGGAAGCCCATAGTTCTAAATATTCCGTTCATCCTGGAGCTGATAAGATGTACCAGGATCTAAGGGCAAACTATTGGTGGATAGGCTTGAAGAAGTCTATAGCTGCCTATGTAGCTAATTGTTTGACGTGCGCGCAAGTCAAAGCTGAACACCAGAAGCCGTCAGGTTTGCTACAACAACATGAGATTCCCACTTGGAAATGGGAAATGGTGACGATGGATTTCATCACCAAGTTACCAAAGACAAAGAAAGGAAATGATACTATATGGGTGATAGTAGATAGATTGACTAAGTCAGCACATTTCCTACCCATTAAGGAAACTTATAGTTCGGACATGTTAGCCCAATTATATGTTGATAAGATAGTATCTCTGCATGGGGTACCAGTGGCTATTATCTCAGACAGAGATACCAGATACACGTCACACTTTTGGAAAAGTTTCCAACAGTCTTTGGGCACGCGCTTAAACTTCAGTACGGCTTACCATCCTCAGACGGACGGACAGAGTGAGCGTACAATCCAAACGTTGGAAGACATGCTTCGCGCATGTGTAATTGATTTAGGTGGTAGTTGGGATAACCACCTGCCCTTAATTGAATTCTCCTATAACAATAGCTACCATACAAGCATTAAGGCTGCACCTTTTGAGGCACTATATGGTAGAAAAGGCAGAACGCCTATTTGTTGGGCAGAAGTAGGAGAAGTTCAATTATCAGGGCCTGACTTGGTCTTTGAAACGACGGACAAGATTGTCCAAATACGTGACCGCCTGAAAGCTGCCAGGGATAGGCAGAAGAGCTACGCAGATTTAAAGCGTAAACCTATAAAATTTGAGGTTGGTGAAAAGGTTTTACTTAAAGTGTCGCCCTGGAAAGCGGTGATGCGATTTGGTAAGAAAGGTAAGTTAAGCCCGAGGTATATAGGACCATTCGAGGTTATCGAATGTGTAGGGTCAGTGGCTTATAAGTTGAACTTACCTGAAGATCTCAGTGGTATTCACAATGGATTCCACGTCTGCAATCTAAAGAAATGCCTAGCTGATGAATCACTAGTCATACCGCATACGGATGTGCATATAGATGAAAGTTTGAAATTTGTGGAAAAACCTTTATCGATTGAGGATCGACAGGTTAAGAAGCTTCGAAGGAAACATGTGCCAATTGTGAAGGTTAAATGGGATGCCCGCAGAGGTCCCGAATACACATGGGAGGTAGAGTCCACAATGAAAGAAAAATACCCTTATTTGTTTCAGTAAATCTCGAGGTCAAGATTTCTTTTAAGGGGGTGAGGATGTAACACCTCGAAAATTCACGTCCAATAGTGTAGTGACACGTGTCACGGACTTTAAACGTGTAAGGAATTAAGTTAAAGGGACTAAAGTTGACAAACAAGGAAACTATGTGAATACAAGGGTCCAAAGTGTCAACAATGGATAAATATATTCTAAAATAGCCCTACAAGATGTTTATACCTTCAAACGAATAAATCATGGATCATACGAAGCTGAAAATGAAAGAAAGTGGGGAATTACAAACTACGAGGGTCAAATGTGTCAACATGTTTCAAGTATACCTCTGAGTGACCTTTAAGCAAACCCGAAGCTTTGTAACGGTAAAATATGCTCACTAGAATGTGTGATAAAAATTTCATAAAGTTTCGTTATCGTATGAGAAAGTTATGATCAAATTCGTATGCGAGGGGTTAAAGGCGTCAACATTGGAAATTATGACTTTTCGGGTGATTACAAGTTGATCAAGGACTTGCCTATGTTTATACATGTTTTGGATCCCTTAAAAATAAGTTTAAAAGGGCAAAAATGCAAGAACAAGAGTTAAAACCACGTAACAAAGGACGAGGGACCAAAAGTGCAAATATTGAAACTTGTTTGGCAGGTTATAGGAGGCCAGGCGGCCCGCGTAAAGAACCCTTATGGGTTACGCGGCCTGCGAGAAAAAACACAGTAACAGAATGTCACGACAGCTGCCTGTTGCAGGTCTGTAACCGACTTTAAAGTGTTGTTTTCTTATACCAGGGGCTCCCCAATGGTATTTCATGCATAGGGGGCACTTGGCTTCATCTGGAAACATTCATAGACTATCTTGGCACCATCTTAGGATATCAAAGTGAGTATATAAGAGCACCTAAGTTGCAACATTTGAGCACTTGCATTTGCAACATTCACAACTTCAAGTTCTGGAGCTCCCCTGATCAGCAACAAGCTTCCTAGTGATCCCTAATCACAATTAGGACTTTTGTAAGTGTCCTTAACCCTTCCTAATTCAGTTTAGCCTAATTATTTAGCTAAAAGTCAAACCGTCGTAATTTAAGTTTGACTTCGAGATTAATTAAAATTGGCTCAGTCAAATCTCGAATTAAAAGTACCTATAAGTAGGTATTTATGTGGGTAATAAACCCTTAAAAGGGTACTCTCTGATTCCCACTCTAACTAGGTCAATTGTCGGGTCAAACTTGTTATTAAAAAGTCAACAAAAAGCTTATTTTCAAATTAATACATAATTAGCAATGTAGGATCCATGCAACCTGTTTTATCATTAATATAACTTGGTAATTAATGTAAGAACATGTCTAAACATGTTCAACCCGACAATTTTCAGTTTAGGCTTGGTTCGGAACCGAAAGTCGCATAGTTTGACTTGTGCTTTGACTTTCAGTTCTGACCCGTTTAAGCATGTTTTAAGAATACCTTAGAGCCTTATTTGGACCAGGTTTCTTGTTAGTATAACTCTCTGAGATTATACAACTTGGTTCCATAGCTATTCGATTCATATGCATGTTTCCGTTAAAAGCTTAAATATTGACTATTATGCCCTTTTAACTATAAAACGTGATTTTTTTGAAAAAGTAAAAGAGAAGAAACCTTAGTTACTGATTTATAAACTTGCACCTAAAATTTGACATCAGTTTGAGGTCTAGATTAAGAGTTATGCTCATTAGCGTAATTAGAAAGCTTTTTATTAAATAAACGACGTAATTAGCATATAGCCTATCTAAACCCAATTTTTAATACCAAACTTTTTACCCACTGATGTAATTTAATATTTTGGGATTTTTGAAGATTTTTATTTATTTTTAGGCTAAGCATAACTTAGAGCTCTAAGCTTGATTCGGTTGTTGACGGTTTTGCCCTTTTGGGCTATAAAATGAGTTTTACAAAACCTTTTGATGTCAAACCTTTTTCTACTGATCTAATATGTTAAATAAAATATTTTGAGCCTTCTGAAATAATAAAAATATCAGCTTTCCTTTAAGAACCCGAAAATGGCTCCAAATCGCCTTTTTAAGCGTTTTTGACACATAGTATGTATTAAAACCATATTAGATATATAAGACTCAATGCTTACTGATATATTAAGTAAATTTTGAGGTTCTAACAGTAAGTAAAAGTTTGAAAGGTCAGATTCCAATTTTGACCTTTTTAGCCTAAGTGAAATTACCAAAATACCCCTAAGGTGCATAGTTTGGTTTTAAACGATAAATTTCACATCTATCTAGTACCCTACTGTTATAACTTATTAAACTAAGTATGTTTACTGATTAAATCAGACCTGTAACTCAGATTACTAAATAAACTCTTTTATAACCTTTAAAATGACCAAAGTGCCCTTACGAGGCATAGTTTGTGTTAAAATCACTTTTGGGCATAATAGGAGATATCTTACTGATGTCACAACATATTTGAAGCATATTAACTTAGGAAACTTGTATATGATTTATATGGTTACTCGTTACGCACTTTTCGCGTTCGGGTCGGCTTGTGTAACTAGTTTACATATATTAGCCGAAACGGGTCAAACCATATCGTTTTTGTCTCAAAATCCAGAATGTGTTTAAGTTACCCATAATAAGCAAGCATACGAGCTTGTCGGGTCAAAATCACATTCCAAACCGGTCTTCGCCTCCTATGCGATTGAATCGTATTCTTTCCTTATAACTAACCGGTCTAAGCTTAGGCTTAATTAAAGAACCGTTAGGATTCTAATAGGTTATTATAAACCTTCGTTCCAGAATAGGAGACCCGGTAAAAGCTACTTGCATTTGCTGTTTGTGAAATATACTTGCAAAGGTAAATACTTTTAGCTTATTTTCCCTATACGGGCTTGGGGTATGGTATATAAAATACCACTTGGTCGGGCATTGAATCTTTAATCGAATAGAGGTTAAATCATTGATATGCTCCGTTTTGAAATGTCTTGTTTGCTTAAAGCCTTTGGGGGGTTAATGACCATGTCCCGGATATCCTTAGCATCATCTTACGAGATGGCCACGACCTAAGCACGGGGTGTAGGCGTACACCCGTCAGTGCCAAACCAAATAATGTGGTGTGTCTATTAATCTTTAACCCGGTGTTAAAACCGGGCTACTGAACGCATAAGAAACATGTAATTCTTTTACAAGCATTATATTCAAATAATTATCCCAAGTTTAAAAGTTTTGTGCCGTTTGCACTCAAATCAATTTTTTAAAAATGTTTTCAAAATGAGTCAGTTAATTGTATTTACCAGTGTAAACTGACGAATTTTTCCAAAAAGATTAAGTGCAGGTACTAAGCGTAATAGGCTGGCCTCTCCTTAGCATCGTTAGAAGTCTCGCAAGCTTGGATGCATTAAGTCTGATGAACTACGTTTCCTTTTTATTTCGATCCGCCTGTGGATCTGTTTCAACTCTATTGTGATACTTAAATATTACAATCTTATTCAGTTGAAATAAATCTATCTTTTGCTTCCGCTGTGCATTATTATTTGTGTTGTTTGACTATGATGATATCAACTACGTCACGATACTCCCCACCGGGCCCACCGGTAGTACGTGGAAATATCGGGGTGTGACAGTAATTGTGTAGATATAAACATTTTAATCGCTCTCAATACTGTATAGTGATAAAACCTGTTTTGATTAAACTGCGATTCACTCACCAGCATTTCCCACTGACAAATGTTTTTAAAACGCGTTTCAGGTAACAAAATGTGAAAGCCAATTAGAAGGCAGCTGGAGAGCACTGAACGTTTGGAAAAATGTAGCTATAAAAGTTACCTAAAAGACGATGTTTTAAATTCAATAAAATAGGGTTTATCCCTATAAACAAGTTGTAAAAGAAACTTGGGTTTTACCCATATGTTTATTAATATAAAAATATGGTATTTTACTCTGATAAAATATTTCCTAACTACGTTCCTGATGTAAATTCCTCTGCCAAACTGATAAACACCCGATACCACGATACTGGCCGCGGCCGCCCGTTTCCGGGTAATCAAGGGACGGGGTTGCGACAAAAGGTGGTATCAGAGCTAAGCCACTGATTCAGCCACATAAGTGTTCTGCTGACACCAAAGTATTATTTAATATGTTAGGAAATTATTTACGGAACTACGTGCATATCTGTATATTATTGTTGTGTGTTATTTGACTATTTGTTAGTTTACAGTATGAGCGACCAATGACCTTCAGACGCTCACAGTCAGTTGTCCAGCTCACCTAGGGATGAAGGCACCTCTTCACAGCCATCCCTCTCAGGGTATTCGGCTGATAACGAAGATGGGATATTCGTGTTCAAAGCACAATCCGAAGAGCATTCCCTCCCAAGAAGAGAGGATGGTTCAGCAGAGGAGCGCATGAACATAGGAAAATGATGAAAAAGTTACAACAGCAGCGAGCCTTAGCAGCCGTTAAGAGAGAAATAGATGCCCACCCTCAGGATTTGCCCAATAGGAGTCTAGCAAATTTTCATATCTTAGCAACTACAGCTGCAGACCCTAATCTAGAGCAACTCAAAGCACCCCAGCCCTTACCACTGTTTCCCACACAACCAATGGAAATTGAAGCCAACCCAGAAAACCAAATCCCAATGCTTGACATTGACCCAGCTGAGATACCTAGGATACCAGCACCCCATCCCTCTGACCCAGACTATGACCCGTGGTTTGATGACCATAGGGATTATCAGCAACGCTACCCAATACCAGAAGACAAACCCATGCCAAACCTAGCAGCTTACCCAAACTTGGACCCTCTAGATCCCTACTACGATAATGACCAATTCGTCAGGGAAATTCTAGAAAATCCTTATCCTCACCAAGAACCCATTCCCCAGTTCCCAAACCCAGTACCAGCCCCTGCACCACCAATGAGCACTGAGAATGTGCAAGAACTCCGAACCTTTGGTGAGGAGATTTTAGAAGGAAGTGAAAGGATGAGACAAATAGGGGAACGACTCGTCTAGAAATATGATGAGCGTAATATGGAATTTTGGATGAACCCCTATCATTAATAATAGTAATATATATATATATATATATATATATATATATATATATATATATATATATATATATATATATATATATATATATATATATATATATATAGGAGAAAGATCCGTTAGGAACCACCCTTTATTGCGAGAACCGCGAAAACCCGTGTGAACACAAACAGTAATACCTAAAAAAATCAAAAGAACACCCAAATTTTTTTTTTACCATTTTTTTGTAAAAATCGCTATATTTTGTTTACAATAAAAAAAATTAAAAAAAAAAATTTCGAGTCACAGTTATCCATGCACATGTGCATTTGTATTATTTCTTTGACAAATTCCGTAATTCATTACAAATATTAGACAATTGCACTTTCATTTACACTACCACATGTAATACACTACTTTTTACGTTAACAATATTAGAAATGCACATGTGCATCTATATGTATCAACATGAAATAAGGTGTTTTGGTACACTACTTTCTCTTTCATCTATCATTCCATTCATAATACACAAACATGCACATGTGCATTTTTCTCATTTCTTTGACAAATTCCGTAATTCATTACAACTATTAGACAATTGCACTTTCATTTACACTACCATGTGTAATACAATACTTTTTACATTACCAATATTAGAAATGCACATGTGCATCTATATGTATCAACATGAAATAATGTGTTTTGGTACACTACTTTGAATACACTTTCCCTTTCATCTATCATACCATCCATAATACACTACCATTACCTCCTACCATCCATAATACAATACCATTACCTCCTACCATCCATAATACAATGCCATTACCAATATTTTCACTTTATTACATGTATATAAACACTATTTATACCATCCAATCAACATATTACATCATAAATTGACAACTATAACCAAACCATCAACCACTAGATATAACTAACCACAAAACATGTATATGGGCCTACTTCTCCATTCAAAATCACAAACTTTTTGTACCAAAACACATTATATCATGGTTATACCTAATGATGCACATGTGCATTTTGACATTTTGAATATTGGTAATGTAAAAAGTAGTGTATTACGAATGGTATTGTAAATTAAAGTGCAATTGTCTATTCCTGATAACGTATTACCGAATTTGTCGAATTAATGATACATATGCACATGTGCATGGATAACTGTTACTCGAAAAAAAAAAGTTTTATTTTTTATTTTTTTTATATGGTAACGAAATATAGCGATTTTTTCAAGAAAAATATTAAAAAAAAAAAAAAAAAATTTTGAGTGCTTTTTTGATTTTTTTTAGATTTTATTTTGTGTTAACATTGGTTCTCACGGTTCTCGCAATAAGGGTGGTTCACACATGAACCTTACCCTGTATATATATATATATATGTGTGTGTGTGTGTGTGTGTATGTTTGAAAAAAAAAATAATAATAATCTTATATATAATAATAACAATATATTGTAGTATAGACCATCTTGTGGTTAGTGATGCATAATAGTATTGTAATTTTAAATTTCAGTTCCAGTTTGTACTAGAAGCATAATATATAAAATAGAGTAAGTCGCAATGTTCGACGATTTTGGTCAATATGCGTGTTGTGTAATCGTTTGCATTAAATATTATTTTGTGATACTAATATGTGGTAAATATTTACAATTCAGATTGACAACGAAGTAAATCAGGAAAACCAGAATAACGATAACCCGAATAACAATAATAACGGAAACAAAGTGGATAACAGTGCCATCCAACACATAGTGGCACAAGGAATTATAGATGCAATGCCATATATTATCCAAACGGTTAGGGAAGCTATAATAAGAGTAATCATGACAGTAAACGACCAACCAATGAACTCAGTCACAGCGTAAACAATGGACCCATACTTCAAGTGCCCATTCCCAAAAGAAGAAGAACCATGTCTTATGGTTCTTCTTACAAAGAATTCTGGTCTTGTAAACCAATAGAATTCTCGGGCAATGAAGGAGCCATTGCAGCTTTACGTTGGATAGAAAAGACTGAGGCAGTCTTAAAAATAAGCAAGTGCGCGGAAGAGGATGAGATAATTTTTGCTTCCAATCTGTTTAAGAACTCAGCTTTAGAATGGTGGAACACTATCCTCCAGTCTAGAGGAAGTGATAGGATTTACAATATGGAATGGGAGGAATTTAAGAACATGTGGAAATGAAATTCTACCCTCCCAATGAAAAGGAACAGATAGCAAATAAGTTCTTAAATCTTAGAATGACTGGAGTGGATAGTAAGGGCTACACTACGTTATTCTTCGAATATGCTAGAATAGTGCCAACCCTTGCATCACCAGAACCTGTATTAATCTCCCGCTACATATGGGGATTAATCAGTGAGATTAGGCATGTAGTCAAGGGAGGCAGACCTCAAACTATAGAAGAAGCAGTAGAACTAGCTAATACCTTGACAGATGAACTAGTACGTACTCAAGAAGAAAACCAAATGAAGAACCTAGCTCAAAAGCTTACCCAAGAATTTCGCTACGGTAATTCCAACCATGGGAAAAATGTAGGTTCTACTTCTGCATCTTACTGCAAGTATTGCAAAAGGAAGCATTCTGGGAGATGCTCCATATACTGCAATTTTTGCAAAATATCTGGACACAAGGAAGAAGACTGCAGGAAGAAACCCATCAATAAGATATGCTACAATTGTGGAGAACAGGGTCACATCAAACCGAACTGTCCAAAACTAGCTCCAGCCATAAACAACAAGACTACTAAAAATGCTAGAGCATTTGTTCTAACTGCAGAAGAAGCCAAGATGATCCCGGATGTGATAGCCGGTACGTTTTTAGTTAATGATGTTTTTGCTAAAGTATTATTTAACTCTGGTGCAAACTAAAGTTTTATTAATACTTCGTTTTGCAAACTTCTCAATCAACCATTAACTAAATTTCCACAGGAATGTCTAGTAGAGATAGCAAATGGGGAAACCATTAAGATTTCTGAAATCCTGCAGGAAGCAAGAATAGAATTTTTAAATCAAAAGTTCATTGCAAACCTTTATCCAATGAATCTGGTAGGATTTGATGTTATATTAGGATTGGATTGGTAAGTAGCCAATAAAGCTAGTATTTTATGTCATCAAAAGTCAATCCAAGTAAATTCACCAAGAGGTGAAAAGATCACAATTATAGGAGATAAGCCATCTAGATCCCCAAAATTCATCTCTGTGATGAAAACAACAAGTTATGTAAGAAAAGGATCATTACTGTATTTGATTTCTATAATCATTAACACTAAAGGAAAAGAATTGAAAGATATTCCTGTAGTATCTCAGTTTCCAAATGTGTTTCCCGAAGAATTACCAGGACTACTGCCAGATAGAGAAGTCGAATTCAGAATACACCTGCTACCAGGAACAGCACCAATTGCCAAAGCACCCTATCGTTTGGCACCTGCCGAAATGCAGGAACTAAAGAAACAATTAGATGAATTGTTGGAGGAAGGATTCATACAACCAAGTTCATCACCATGGGGAGCGCCAATTTTATTCGTTAAAAAGAAAGACGGATCAATGCGTATGTGCATTGATTACCGTGAATTGAACAAAGTCACGATTAAAAACCGGTATCCATTACCAAGAATCGATGACCTGTTCGATCAATTGCAAGGAGCTCGATTTTTCTCTAAGATCGATTTACGCTCAGGATATCATCAATTAAAGGTACATGAAGAGGACATTCCTAAGACCGCTTTTAGAACAAGGTATGGCCATTATGAATTTACAGTCATGCCATTTGGTTTAACCAATGCCCCAGCTGCATTTATGGACATGATGAACCAAATATGTAAGCCATATTTGTATAAATTCATAATTGTCTTCATAGATGATATTCTCATTTACTCTAAGAATAAAGAGGAACACGCAATGCATCTGCATGCACTTCTAAGTTTATTGAGAAAAGAAAAGCTCTATGCAAAGTTCTCAAAGTGCGAATTTTGGTTAGAACAAGTACAGTTTCTTGGACATTTAGTTAACCATGAAGGAATTCATGTAGATCCCACCAAGATTGAGACAATTACCAAATGGAAAACCCATGAGTCGCCAACTGAGGTTAGAAGTTTCTTAGGATTGGCCGGTTATTATAGAAGATTTATTCGAGATTTTTCTAGAATAGCCATTCCACTAACTAAGCTAACCTGTAAATCTGTTAAGTTTGAATGGGGACCAAAACAAGAAGAAGCCTTTAGAATTCTTAAGCAAAGACTAACCAACGCACCCATATTAGCATTACCAGAAGGAACCGAAGATTTTGTAATCTATTGTGACGCTTCTAAGTTAGGTTATGGATGTGTGTTGATGCCACGCCAAAAGGTTATAGCTTACGCATCTAGACAACTTAAGAATCATGAAGAGAATTATTCAACCCATGATCTAGAACTAGGAGCCATAATTTTTGCCCTGAAAATTTGGAGACATTACCTTTACGGTAGTAAGTTTACCATTTTCACTGATCAAAAGAGTTTAAGGTATGTTTTCGGGCAAAAAGAGTTAAATATGAGACAAGGACGCTGAAAATCTTTAGTGATTATGATTGTATTATCCAATATCATGCAGGAAAGGCTAACGTAGTAGCCGACGCTTTAAGCCGAAAGTATCATGAAAAGCCAAAAAGAGTGTGTTCTCTCAAATTAAATCTACAAGTAGATTTAAATGAACAGATCAGGAAAGCACAAGAATCAGTAATCAAGGACGATACTGAAAAGTTGAAAGGTATGATTAAGGAATTAGAACAGGGAACAGATGGAATATGGAGATTCCATAAGAAAAGGATGTGGATACCTAAATTAGGAAATCTACGCCACCGTATATTAGGAGAAGCCCATAAGTCTAAGTATACGATGCATCCTGGAGGTGATAAGATGTATCAGGACTTAAGAAAGAATTTTTGGTGGATAGGAATGAAGAAAGACATAGCAACTTATGTTTCTAAATGTTTAACCTGTTCACACGTTAAAGCTGAACATTAGAAACCCTCAGGTTTATTACAACAATTAGAAATGCCAGTTTGAAAATAGGAATTGGTAACAATGGATTTTGTTACTAAATTAACCAAAACGAGAAAAAGTAATGATACAATCTGGGTGATTGTAGACATGCTAACTAAGTTAGCTCATTTCCGACCAATGAAGGAAACTTTCAGTATGGAACAATTAGCTAAGTTATATGTAAATGAAATAGTTTCATTACATGGAATTCCTTTATCAATTGTTTCTGATAGGGATAGCAGTTTTACCTCTCATTTTTTGACAAGTTTCCAAAAAGCAATGGGAACCAAGCTAAATCTAAGCACAACTTATCATCCTCAAACGGACGGACAAAGAGAAAGGATAATTCAGACATGCTTAGAGCTTGTGTAATTGATTCCAGAGGTAATTGGGATGATCACTTACCATTAATAGAATTCTCTTATAATAACAGCTATCACACAAGTATTAATGCTGCACCATTCGAAGCACTATATGGACGAAAGTGCCGAACCCCAGTCTGTTTGGCAGAATTGGAGAAAAGCAACTATCTGGACCTGAAATAGTACAAGAAACAACCGAAAAGATTATTCAAGTCAAGGAACGAGTAAAAGCAGCACGCGATCGACAAAAGAGTTATGCTGATAACAGACGGAAACCATTGGAATTTCAAGTAGGAGACAAGGTATTATTAAAAGCTTCTCCTTGGAAAGGAGTGGTAAGATTCATCAAAAGGGGAAAGCTAAGCCGTAGGTATATCGGACCATTTGAGGTTATTAGAAGAATAGGACCTGTAGCCTATCAGTTACAACTGCCAGAGGAAATGGCAGGAATACATGACGTATTTCATGTATCTAATCTCAAGAAATGCTTAGCTGATGAATCGTTAGTCGTGCCTCTTAGGGAAATAGAGGTTAATGAAAAGTTAAAATTTGTAGAGAAGCCCCTATAAATTGAAGACAGGAAAGTCAAGAATCTCATACAAAAGAGACTGATTCTAGTCAAAGTAAAATGGGATTCCAAGAGAGGACCAGAATACACATGGGAGCTTGAATCAGAAATGCAAAGAAAATATCCTCATTTATTCCAGTAGACCTCGAGGACGAGTTCTAAAACAAGGTGGGGAGGATATAACAACCCTCCTAAAATAATTTCAACACCCCTAATATATTTAGAATGTCCCTACATGTCTTAAAGTGCATCCCGTATATGAAACCGAGCCCAAAATACCTTATGTAATTAAAAATCAAATAAAAACAAGAAAATACAGGCACTCGCTGGCCACGAAGGCCTTGCCTTCAGGCTACGCGGTGCGCGACCGTTGGTCACCAGGGCGAGCCCCAGGCTGCCAAGTGTCAGCGTTCGTGTCGACCCTATAGTGCTGACCAGTCATAGCTAGGCCCTACTCACCCTAGGTCGCGGGCCGCGAAGGAACCCTGTGTGGTCTACGCGGGGCGCGAAAAGGTCGACGATCACAACTATAAATAGGAGGCTTCGATCGTTCACAAACTTTCTTTCTCTCTCAATTTCTATATAGTATAAGCTATGCTCGGGCATTATACCCCCTAATTAACGAAGTTCCGCCACGTTGTAAGTATCATAACCCCCAGTTACGTATTAGATATGCTGCCCGATTGATCCAGGGTTCCGTAACGGCTGTCGTGGTTATGCCCGACGTAGTCGCTGGAATACCGTCTCGGGGAGGGTATTGCTAATGTAAATATTGGGTTATTATACTAACGCATGTGCATTGTGTAATTAATAGATAATCACCAGGAAATCCTATAGGAAAACCCTAAGATAGTAATGTGAGTAATCTCCTTTTTACAAAACCTTAAATATTTTACAATGTGATTAGCAGTGATTGAGTCTTTGTAATTCTTCAATTACTGCCGGTATGTTGGGGTTTTGTATACAAAATGTGGAAGACGTTACCATTGGACAATGAGATAGCCAATGAGTAATATGACCCACCAGTCAGGATTGACAGTACTGAATGAGTAATTGTGTAGATATAAACATTGTAATCGCACTCAATACTGTATAATGATAAAACCTGTTTTGATTAAACCGGGATTCACTCACCAATATTTCCCACTGATAAATGTTTTTAAAACACGTTTCAGGTAACAAAATGTGAAAGCCAATTAGAAGTCAGCTGGAGAGCACTGAAGGCTTAGAAAAATGTGGCTATACAAGTTACCTAAAAAACAATGTTTTAAATTCAATAAAATAGGGTTTATCCCTATAAACAAGTTGTAAAAGAAACTTGGGATTTACCCATATGTTTATTAATATAAAAATATGGTATTTTACTCTGATAAAATATTTCCTAACTATGGTCCTGATGACACCCGATACCACGATACTGGCCGCGGCCGCCCGTTCCCGGGTATTCAAGGGACGGGGATTGTGACATCTTGTTTGATAGTAAGTGTATAGTTTGGAGTTTTCTGATAGTTAAACATTTAGTTTAACAGAGTGGAATACGTACTAGTGTTAAACCAAATCAAACCTAACGATGGTCACGAGATCAGAACCTTAACGAAATTCACAAAGTATAGTCTTATTTAGATAGCACTTTGGCATTCGTTAGTTGGTTTCCGAATCGATCAGACAGAATATCGTATTAATGATTATTGGTTAAAACACCAACGTATAGAGAGAAGAATAGAAGGAATGAGCAAAGAAAAATGAATCATAAGCTTCCTATATATAGGTAAGGGATAAGTCTTACCCCATATAGAAGTTCCCTAGGTGTTATCTACCCATATACACCTTCCTCGGTTGAACTTTCCCTAGATAAAACCTTCCTCAGTTGAAGCTTCCCTATGTATTATTTTCCTTAGATAATATTTTCTTTAGATAATACCTACCCTATATATACCTATTTAGATATTATCTACCTCATGTATATCTTGTTGTTAAACTTTAGCTGTTTAACTTTACTTAACGGTTTAACTGATTAACTTACTTAGCTGATTAATTAATCTTACTTAGCTGATTAATTAATTTATTTACTTAATCTTACTTAGCTGTTAAGTTTTACTTATCTATTAATGTTTCTTAACCGCTAAGTTTTACTTAACCATTAAGTTTAATTAAACACTAAGTTTACTTAATCATTAAGTTTACTTAACTACTAAGTTTACTTAATCGCTAAGTATTCTAGTTTAACAGCTCCCTGGTTATGAGTTCTAATTTCTAGATACAATGGAACTCGTATTAGCGTATTAACCTAATTCAACTTTAACGATAATCGCGAGATCATAACCCACAACGAATGACAAAGTATAGCCGTATACAGGTAGTACTTAAACATCCATTGGATCGGTTTCAATCAATCGGATATAGTACCGTGACAGTGATTAGAGTTATTACCCTGATAACGAGCAGAGTTTTAGGGTTTAAGGGTATAATACCGAGCTACTATTTTGCTATAATAGAGGCTAAGAGAAAGAAAACAATTGAACGGTTTTGAATGCTGTTGAAGAGCTTCTTATATAGGTGAATTCGGCATTCGCTCGCGCCCAGCGACCCAGTTGTGGTCACTCTCTCGCGGCCCGCGAGAGAGTTTAGCTAGGCCCTAGGTTTGTTGAGTCAATGAGTAGCCTTGACATGTTTGTGACACGTGGCGTAACACGTGTTTGGATTGAGATGAGTCTCTCGCGCCTCGCGATAGATCTCTCTTCGTTGTTCGCGGCCCGCGAGAACACCATAAATCAAAATTTTTGATTTCTCCTTTCGGTTTTCGTCGTACGCATTTAGGGTTCCGGTTAGGGTTCGTTCTAGGGTTGTTTTGAGGGTTGTTACACACATCCACCTACCCAGTAAAATGCATCCATATGGCCCTCACATAAGGGGCAAAATTATCAATATCCCACCCCGTCACCATTTTAAAAACGTTTACTTCTTCACTTTTACAAAAAAAAAATTAGGGTTTGTTCTTCAAACTAAAAGCAAGAAATCATAGTATTGGCAACTTTGTAACGTCCTTGTTCAATCATTCTGGGCTCATCCACAAATCACCAAAACCAGTCAAGATTCACATCAAAATCAGTCTTGATTCGACTACAAGCGGTAACGCTCTCTGCATTTTCCTCTGTTTTCAAGATTCATAGTTTTGAATTAACTTTTTTTATTTAAGTTTTATCTTTTAATCATGTTTCTCAACTGGGGTTTTGATTATTTACATATTTTTTCTAATAAATCATATTATTCTCAAGATCTTATTGATTATTGAATTATGGGTCATTTTCAAGATTCTTGGATAGTCCTAGTAAATCTAGAAATTGGTATTTAAATGTTATGAATACGATTCTGATTTTGTATTTGGTGGCTTTCATTGATTGAAATTTGAAACAACAGTTATTGCAACAACATCTCCATCTTTGCAAGTTTTGAGTTCAAATCACATGATGGAAGAAAGCAAGAGATCAAAAGAATTGAACAAATGGTTTGAAAGTGCTCTAGCTATATTTGATACAGAAACACCAGATCGGTGGTTAAATGTTGCTGCCTTTGTTCCTGGGAAGTCAAAACATGAAGTGAGAGAACAATATGAGGAATTACAAGCCGATATCAATAATATAGAGGCCAGTTTGGATGACGTTCCAGGCCACTTGACCGTTAAAGCTGAATTTAATCATGATCATCGATTTAGCTCGTTCAGGAATAGGTTTTTCAGGTTAAGATCCTTTGACCACGAGAGGTGAAAATGCGTACCTTGGACTTAAGAAGAGCACAAGTATTTTCAGAGAAACTATAAGTTTCTATAAATAGATAAATGACTCGAAAACTTATTACAATATAATATTATAATAACTTTTTAATGTATTAAAGGCGATTCCTGATGGGTCTTGAAGTTCATGGCAAAGTAGACTTGCGAAACATTTCACACAACTTTGTGGTGACGAAAGCACCAACATAGCTTTCGTGCTTTTATCTTGAAGAGCAAACCCTGATATTTGTAAAAGTGAAGAAGCTGGGGTTTTAAAATGGTGAGGGGCTAGGATATTGATAATTTTGCCCCTCATGTGAGGGCCATATGGGTGCATTTAACTGGGTAGGTGGATGGGTGTAACGACTCTCATCAAAAGTCATAATTATTAAATTAATTAGTCAAAAAGGAAACCCTAATTGAGACACCCAAGTGATTCTGTGCAAACCCTAAAAAAATTTCATAATTTTCAGAATCAGGATTAGGGCCCCTAAAACTCAGAGGGGGATAAACCCAAGTGGACGATTATCCACTTAATTCGTTGTCAAATAACTGAAATTCAAGTATGTCAACTCAGCTAAGCTAGTTTCAGTCGTGGCTACCCTATAGCCTATTTTGATTCCATACGGACCGCAACACTCTCAACCTTACGGTCCGTAAGCAGTCATACGGACCGCAACGTTGATAAGCTTACGGTCCGTAAGCTAGCCAAATTTCACCTATAAATAGCAGGCTGTGGCACTCGAATTCTGAACATTTTACGTCGAAAGAATTCCATTCACACACTGAGATACGAACTATTATTCCGAAATTACACCCCCGGGTATTGAAATTCTGCTACAAAACAGGGTATTAGCACAATCGCTGCTACGATTCATTTATCCGAAGATCAAGATATCCAATGCATGTTTAAGTGCCGCCCACATTAGGGTTATACTTTATCGTTCGTCATTAATTTGACGGATTGTCGTTAATTCGATAGGTAAAGTATTATACTTTATCGTTCGTTGTTAATTCAGCGGATCATCGTTAATTCGATGGGTAAAGTATTATACCTTGTCGTTCATTGTTAATTCAATGGATCATCGTTAATTCGATGGACAAAGTATTGCATTTTGACATTTATTGTGATAAATTGATCTCGTAAATTATCGTAATTGCTGGATTGATTACTAACCCAGTTTTGTGTGCATTATTTATATTAGGTTAACCAGGCTAAATCATAGATTAGACTCTGACCATATTAAATCAGCAATGTGAGTCATTCTCTCTTTTTATCAAATCTATTTACAAAATCATGTTTATTTTCAAAGGTTATAATTACGGGGATTAAGTCTTTGTAATCACCAAGTTACAGCCGGTATGTGGGGTTTTGTATACATTACTTGATAATCGTCACCATTGGGGCAGCCAATGGGGGATATGACCATAGTCACAGACACCATTGGACGAATGGGCCAATGGGTCGAGTGGCAAGTACCGTGGGTAGTTGGCTTGATATCAGAAACATTGTAATCGCTCTTAATACTGTATATTATAACAAACGGGTTGTTTTAGTAAAATGAATGAACTCACTCAGTATTTCCCGCTGACAAAACCTTTTTAAACACTTTTCAGGTAATTACAGTAGAATTGGAGTAATAGATGGATACGGCACAAAAAGGCATCAAGAAGTGGCTTATTTTATTAATTAAATTTTTAGAAATATTGTTTTATATAATAAAATTTATCTTTATTAAAGCTACCATTATAAAACATGGGTTTATCCCATTTATTTATTAAAATAAAATCCGGTGTTTCTAAACTCTGATATTTTTCCTAACTCACGGTTCTGAGGAAATTTTCGCTGCAACGTTTTCAAAATAATCACCGGTACCACTGGACTGTTCGCGGCACCCGATTCCGTCCAGGGTGGGTCGGGGGTCGTGACAGAAGGTGGTATCAGAGCCACTAAGCAAAGCCACTGCTTTACGCCTTTAGGTGTTGTAATAATAATACCTAAATTTATATAAAAGAGTTAGGGGATTGATGATAATTGGTAGCATTTAGACTCAAACTTAAGAAAAGATGCCTTAATATTAGCTTCATAATAAGCTAAGTATTTGTGTAAATAAATATGATGGATTTTGGTAAGTTCATTTCTTTTCTCACAGTTTGTAAGTCCACTCTATTTTCATAATTTTATCACCTTTTTGTGATACAATTATAATTACAAAAGACTTTTCAAAATCCTAAAATATTTATCAGTTATACTTACAGTAATTAAAGTTATATATATTTTCTAATAGAAAGTTAGCTAATAATAGCATAACCACAATCACAATAGAAACTACGCATCAGTAACCATAGCCTATGACTAATATTATTTTAAACATTGAATCATTAATAAAGTTAATAAATGTTTAAAATAAATTTAATTAATGTATCCCATAATAAAATAGTCAAGTATAATATATTCTACTATACGGAGATTATATTTTTTTTTATTAAATCAAATAACGATATTACAATTATTTAAGTAAATTAACATATTATATTTGATAAGTTATAGTAGTTTAAAATAAAATGATATATGTTATTCTCTGGGTTAAATGGTTTTGTGCCATAAGTAATATATTTGATAAAGTAATATCACGGGATAACTAAGTCCAGAATTACTAGTTGAAAGAATGATCAACAGTAATATGACCTGAGTCACTAATTGGAAAAATGATCAAATTGACACTGTCACCGGAATCGTGTAGTGATCAATATAATAATAAGATATGTTATGGAAATATAAATTTCCTTAATTCTGAATAAAAGTCCTAATAAGATAGGCACTTTTTGAAAAGATACTATTTATGGGAAATAGAAAATTTTCTCCGGCAAGACTGGGTATGAGGTAATAAGACTCTCCAGTTTGTTCGGATATATTGGAATTACCGCTCCGGCGCGAATCGGATAAGACGGAATATATAATATGTCACACGAGTGACAAGATTTCCCTAAATAGTATCATAATCATATATTTGACTGGTTTTGGAAAAATGAATTTGTTAAATACAATTACCTGATAGATGAAATGTTTAATTCAGCATGTAAAATATGTGATTATATATATAGATAGATATATCTATAAGAAATTCCAAAAAGTCAATATGAAATAAAGCATAAGCATCTATGTCTAGAATTCTTTATTAGGAATTTCTTTTCCGACAGCAAACATTATTTCATTTGATTATCTGCCTAGTAACTCGAGCAACAATATTAAGTTGGGATATCATCAAAAGTGTAAAGAATTTCTAACTCGTTACCATAAACTATTAACGCAAGTAAGAAGTATGAAAAGTTGTGCTAATGCACATGAAAATTTAATTATAAGTCCGCAGACGTTAAAATATATCACACACAACTTTCGAGGCAAGATCTTTGGAAAATATAAATTGGGCACAATGACACTAATGTTAAAATTCTGTCAGTAGAAGAAAAAAAAAAAAAAAAAAAAAAAAAAAAAAAAAAAAAAAAAAAAAAAACACTTTATCACATGATCCTACAACCAACATAAAATTTCGCTGAGGTATATTAGAACAAGATTTCACAAAAACATCGGTGCACAGTCTAATCAGAATCATAAGTATTAGCACTGAAAAAGGAGTCATATACTTTTACAAATTCTCTATTTTCATTTTATTTTTGACATTCCCTGATAATATCATTTAAATAACGGTTATCATTCAAAATTCCAGATAGAAGTTCTTATATTTCTTTTGTTGAAAATTCTGACTTCTGCATATAAAAAGTTGACTTTCGCATTTCTACTTTTCCTAACGGTCATCATACCAGAAGGATTTATTTCATAGTAGCGGATATTGATTCATTTCATTTCTTGGTAAATCCACACATGCACCGTTTGTTACACATATGGTTCGTTTAATTTCTAAATTTCCACTAAAAGGATTCATTCTAATTTGTCGTTTTATCCAAACTCAAATATCCTTTAGTTAGACTTGATTTTGGTACGGTAAACCACATTATTGCTAAACAATGACTCAGAATATCAAGTCAATAAATTTTTGAAAAACTCAATTTTCTTTGGCATCCATGGTTTCTATTATGACCATGTCCGAACTTTCTTATTTAAACTCGTTTTGTTTAAACCGATTTCAGTTGTTTAAACTTGCTCATTTCAAATTCCCATATGATGGATTTAAAGATATCATATTCTCCAACAAACACTTCAATTCTCTAGAACTATAAAATGCCTAATTGGTCTTCGACTTCACTAAAATCATTTCTTTGATCACGGTCACCTTGTACTAACGTTTTCATAAAATTTAAAACTTGCACTAATCTCATTTTATATATATCATATACGAATATTTATAAAAGTTATCTTAACACAAATCGTGTGATAAGATAATGATACACAAGTTCCTGTCATATTTTAATATATCTTATATCTCTTAAATGAATTTTTTTACAAATATCAATCTAGCCTTTCGTAATAATTATTACTTTAACATCTTCAATCGAAAAAAACATTATTTTTGGAAACTTACATAAGTGATTACCTAATAGTATTACTATATTCTTATTAGTCACCATAAGGAGGATAAGCAAATACTTAGTCAAAATAAGTGAGTGACTTATAATAAAAAGTACCAAATTTATTGTGCTTATATTTAACTAAAATGGAAATTTTCACAAACTAGGCACTTAGCTCGGTTGGCTAAGAGCGCGAAAGGGTGTGGCCTAGACCCGGGTTCGATCCTGGGGACGGCCAATTTCACCATTTTTATTAGAAATTTTTCCATTTAAGTATGTAATACTAATATCAGTTTTATTATTAGTAAGAAAATATTAATAATAATAAGTGTTAGTATTATTTTAAAATACTAGGATTATTGTCAAGGGCAGATATTGGGTAACCTAGCCTTAGTTAGGCATGGATTGGCCACCTATGCTTAAACAAGGCAGCACTAACCAATATCCAACCATGATAATGACTAGTCACCATACATATTTAGTAAATTTTAATTTTATATGGAAATATATATACATGGGAGAAAGATATATTTTCATAAAACAATACCAGAATTAGAGGGACACATAAAATTATATAAATAATTATGTATCACATATTTTGTGGTAACTATGTACCATAACACTCGGGTAAGAAAATAAGCATATAAGAATAATACAAAAGTCATCAAACTACGCTGGGTTAAGGGAACCTTATACTATATAAGAATAGTCTCTGTTTTCACTTATTTACAACATTTGTAAATACATTCACAAAAGTTATATGATTTCCAAAGGCAAATAAGTAATCCCATAGAATCGACCCACTAAGTATAATATATGTATAAATATTTTGTATAATAAATATTTTTACCAATCTTATTTAACGTTATAAATAATAAATGATTTCTTTTACAAAATAATATTTTGTAAACATAATGACTTCATTACGGTATTTTGTAATATATCTTACATAGTATGATAAAATACTAAAATAATATTTATTTAAAAGTGGTGACCATTTACATATAGTAAAAATGCATAACAAATAATATATATATTACATAATATTTATATGTGATATATATAAACGGTTCAGATAAGAACACAAATAATATATATATTCAAATTGCTTTACAAAAGTATAATGGTTGGTTAAACCAAAATAATTTGTTCTTATTATATTTCAATTTCTAGGAGATAGTATGAAAAGTATAGTCATTAAAAGTGTACTATCACAATATTTCACAATTAAAACAATTTGAAACTTTAAAATAATACACTAACTCTATTATCTTTTGATATATCTTTGCAATTCATTCCTTTCAACACTTTGATTTCTCATATCATAAATATTTGATAAATCATTTTTCATGCTTTGATTTCATTTGGAACCTGTCAGTTCTACGTCTTCCTCAATCAAAGTAAGCTTTCTTTTGACAAAGAATTTTTATTGATTCTAAAAAGTCTTTCACATTCATTTTAAAGAATCTATTGATCATATATCTTTTGGTTTGAACCTAGTCACTTTGAACATTTTATCATTTCATTTCATTCGTTGGTCATCAATTTCTTGAACTAATTCAGTTGAACCATTGAATCCTACTTATGGTACAACTCGTATTCACAAAATTTGATATTTTAATTCTATGTCATCTACCCTAATATTATGTGACATAATTCCAAAAGAAATATCATAATCCAAATACACTTGGGAGCTGGAATCTAAGATGAAGAAAAGTATTCCTATTTATTCTAGTAAATCTCGAGGACGAGATTTTTATTAAGTTTGGGAGAATGTAACGACTCTCATCAAAAGTCATAATTATTAAATTAATTAGTCAAAAAGGAAACCCTAATTGAGACACCCAAGTGATTCTGTGCAAACCCTAAAAAAATTTCATAATTTTCAGAATCAGGATTAGGGCCCCTAAAACTCAGAGGGGGATAAACCCAAGTGGACGATTATCCACTTAATTCGTTGTCAAATAACTGAAATTCAAGTATGTCAACTCAGCTAAGCTAGTTTCAGTCGTGGCTACCCTATAGCCTATTTTGATTCCATACGGACCGCAACACTCTCAACCTTACGGTCCGTAAGCAGTCATACGGACCGCAACGTTGATAAGCTTACGGTCCGTAAGCTAGCCAAATTTCACCTATAAATAGCAGGCTGTGGCACTCGAATTCTGAACATTTTACGTCGAAAGAATTCCATTCACACACTGAGATACGAACTATTATTCCGAAATTACACCCCCGGGTATTGAAATTCTGCTACAAAACAGGGTATTAGCACAATCGCTGCTACGATTCATTTATCCGAAGATCAAGATATCCAATGCATGTTTAAGTGCCGCCCACATTAGGGTTATACTTTATCGTTCGTCATTAATTTGACGGATTGTCGTTAATTCGATAGGTAAAGTATTATACTTTATCGTTCGTTGTTAATTCAGCGGATCATCGTTAATTCGATGGGTAAAGTATTATACCTTGTCGTTCATTGTTAATTCAATGGATCATCGTTAATTCGATGGACAAAGTATTGCATTTTGACATTTATTGTGATAAATTGATCTCGTAAATTATCGTAATTGCTGGATTGATTACTAACCCAGTTTTGTGTGCATTATTTATATTAGGTTAACCAGGCTAAATCATAGATTAGACTCTGACCATATTAAATCAGCAATGTGAGTCATTCTCTCTTTTTATCAAATCTATTTACAAAATCATGTTTATTTTCAAAGGTTATAATTACGGGGATTAAGTCTTTGTAATCACCAAGTTACAGCCGGTATGTGGGGTTTTGTATACATTACTTGATAATCGTCACCATTGGGGCAGCCAATGGGGGATATGACCATAGTCACAGACACCATTGGACGAATGGGCCAATGGGTCGAGTGGCAAGTACCGTGGGTAGTTGGCTTGATATCAGAAACATTGTAATCGCTCTTAATACTGTATATTATAACAAACGGGTTGTTTTAGTAAAATGAATGAACTCACTCAGTATTTCCCGCTGACAAAACCTTTTTAAACACTTTTCAGGTAATTACAGTAGAATTGGAGTAAGAGATGGATACGGCACAAAAAGGCATCAAGAAGTGGCTTATTTTATTAATTAAATTTTTAGAAATATTGTTTTATATAATAAAATTTATCTTTATTAAAGCTACCATTATAAAACATGGGTTTATCCCATTTATTTATTAAAATAAAATCCGGTGTTTCTAAACTCTGATATTTTTCCTAACTCACGGTTCTGAGGAAATTTTCGCTGCAACGTTTTCAAAATAATCACCGGTACCACTGGACTGTTCGCGGCACCCGATTCCGTCCAGGGTGGGTCGGGGGTCGTGACAATGGGGTTTAGAGAAAAGGATAGGGTGTATGCAAATTTGTTAATTAAAGGACATGGAATGCACAAATTAAACACAAGGGACAGGGACTGAAATTTTGGGTGTAAATAAAGGACAATCTGTGTGATTTGCTCTTTTATTTATCTCGTCCTTAAAGTCAGCACAAACATGAACCTTGGAAATAATTGGACACCGGTAATTGACACCGTTACTTCACGATCATCTCTTTGGAAAGCCTCCACTTTATCCATTTAGGGGGGGGGGGGGGGGGGGAGGGACAATACTCCTTAAATCGGTCCTTGACTCACTTCATTTATGCTACTTTTCCATGTTTCAAGCTCCAAACATGGTTTTAAATCAACTTCAAAAACCAAAACGGGATTTTCTATGGGGTAGGTCAGATGTGAGATACAAAATGCATTGGGTAAGCTTGGAAAAGGTTATTGAACTGGTTGCAAACGTGGGGTTGGGTTTGGGAACCTTAAAATATATGAATAGACTTTTGGCAAAATGGGCGTGGAGATACAAGACAAAGTCGAGAAGATTATGGAGAAAGGTTATCTCAAGTATTCATTTTGATCCAAAGCACGGTATCTTTTACCTTCGAAAAAAGGTATATAGTGTGTTTGGAACAATATCATAAGGAAGGAAGCTGCACTTAAGAAAAATAACATACACCTAAATCTTCTCATTAAAGGTTTGGTAGGCAACGAGAAAGATGTGCAATTTTGGACGGGCATTTAGGCTTCAAATATATCATTTTAGTACCTCTTTCCAACACTATTCTCCTTAGAAAAATACAAGGGTTTCATGGTAAATGATAAACTCAGAGTACTGGGTCCGGTGGATAGTATCAAGTGGTAGTGGCATTGAGTACGTTCGACAAATGGACATGGCAAGCCGAAGACTTAGGGACTTTCACGGTCAAATTAGCATGAAAGATTATATCAGGTATTTTCCTTGTGATGTCATCTTTAAGTGGAATAGGTAGATACCGCGTAAAGTAAACATTTTTTGTTAGAGAATGAACTTGGATGGTCTACCTACGAGAAGTGCTTTGGATAAAAGACATATACATACCTTCTAACATTTTCCCTCTTTGCAGCGAAACTAACAAAACAGTGGGACATTTGTTTACATCTTGTTTTGTTTGTTCAATAGTTTGGCTGATGGTTTCATCTTGGTTATCAATCCCACCATTATATGCATACAAGGTTAGCGATCTACTTGGGTTGCATAAAGAAATATCCGGGTCAGATGAGGAAAAGAAGATCATTCACGCTATTATGTTAATAGCATGTTGGAGTATTTGGAAACTTCGCAATGAGGTTGTTTTTTCAAGCAAAAGGATCGATATAACAAGGCGTATGGCGGACATTAAGACGGCTAGTTATCTTTGGGTAAAAATGGATATGCATGATCGGAATTAATGACTAAGAATGGTAGTTGAAAGCTAAGGGTACAGAACTAAGAATGGTAGTTGAAAGCTAAGGGTACAGAACCATAAAGATAAAGTCCAGGAATCGAACGGGTAATTAATTCTTATTTATATAAATAATATACCATAAATATTGAAAATTTTTGTTAGGGTGTTTTATAACCATTTGATACAATAAAAATTATAATAATATAAAGCAAATGGATAAATATAAAGAAAACTAAAAGAATAAACGGGGAAGAATAAAATAAGCGATCTTATCTTATATTTGGTAGTAGGTGTTGACAAAACATCATAAGGATTGAAAACTTCAAAGTAAAGCATGAAATACATGGTTCTATCCATTTAAAAAGTAAACTAATATTGTAATGAACACTATTGAAAATATCAGAAGCGTTATTAAAACTGGTATGGCAAAAACCGGTTAGAAATCAATCTAACCGTTGGTTTAGAATCGGCTTGTAACCTTATACTTTGAGATTGGTTCTAACCTAGTTAAACCTGACCCGACCTCAATCCAGTTTCAAACCCAATCTCAACCAAGTCAAAACCCGGTTCCTACAAAACCGGTTTAGCTTTATGTTGATCTAATTAGAAACTGTTTCAATAACGAACCGGTTTGAAAAAAAAAACCAGAATTGTGCGCCAAAACGTCCGGGTACCCCCTCTAAACAAGCGTCCCCGTGCATCATAACCTCCACTACAAGAAATAACACTTTTAGCGACAAACTACAAAGCCTTTTCGCGACTAGATTTCGTCGCTATAGGCTATCAATGAAATGTAGTGGCAATTGCTTCGTCTCTTTAGCTCCTTCGTATCAGGTCAATAACTTCGTCACAATAGATATTATCGATATAGGTGCACCTAGCGACGAAATTTAGTCTCCATAAGGGTGTCGCAAAAATCTCACATATTAAAAATGAAACTTTAATTTTAAAAATAAACGTTTTAGCGACTAATATTAGTCGCTACAGCCTACAGATTGCGAACATTTTTTTAAGCTTTCATCTATAGAGAGTAAATTTAGTCGCTAAAGATTGCGAACAGTTTTTAAAGCTTTCTGCTTTGGATTGTGAACAATTTAGTCGCTAGTTATTTTTTTTCCATTTTTCGTAAATCTCGGATTAATGAAAATGGAAAATAAAATGTTTTTATCTACGGAGACAAACTTTTGTTGCTACGTAATTTCCCAAAGTGGGATAATTTCCCTCCATCCAGCCAAACCTTATAGAGACCAAATTTCATCGCGACAGCATCCGAAAAATGAAAATTGTTTGAAACTTTGTAGTGACCAAGTGTAGTCGTTGTAGGTCTATCTGTTGCGACAAAAACTTTTTGTCGCTAAAGTGTTAGTCGCGAAAAGCCAAGTTTCTTGTAGTGCTCATATTTAACAATTTTAGTTTTTTTTTTTAATGGCAACGCTTACACCCCCTAAATTACACTAAATAAATCCTAATCTACACCTTGCTTGGGATTGAACCCAAGACCTCCTTTCTAAGAGGCATAAGCCTCTACCAAGTGGGCTAGCCCCACATTGGGAACAATTTTAGTTATTTACACATATAACTATAAAACTAAGTTATATATTGAAGGTGTTTTACTGGAAGTAGGTGAAGGTTATATTCTAATGATAACTTTGGTATAGATTTATATTAAGATGTTGTGTTAGTCAACACTTATAATAATAAAATAAAGAACAAATTTCCGAATTTCAAATACCTAGCACAAAGTGAGGTGCCCCTTGTTTCATCACGACTATGTATAATATATATCAACCTTGTTAACAAATTATTCAAATACCAACACAAAGCTAATTAAAAGTGCAAATATGGCACAACAAGCTCCAACTCCGTTGACATTTACCGTCCGACGACATCCGCCGGAGATCATCGTTCCGGCTAAACCAACACCTCGAGAACTCAAGCCTCTCTCGGACATCGACGATCAGGGAGGCCTTCGGTTTAATATTACAATGTTTCATATTTACCCAGGCAATCCAAAAATGGGATATAAGAACCCCGCGAGTGTGATCAGGGACGCGCTAGCTAAGGCGTTGGTGTTTTACTATCCGTTTGCGGGCCGGCTAAAGGAAGGTCCGGGAAAGAAGCTTATTGTGGATTGCTCTGGCCAGGGTGTGTTGTTTATCGAGGCAGAGGCTGATGTGACGCTCAAGCAGTTCGGGGTGGAGCTTCAGCCGCCGTTCCCATGTAGCGAAGAGCTTCTTTATGATGTTCCTGGCTCTTATGGCATTGTGGATTCACCATTGTTGCTGATCCAGGTAAAATAGGATTAATAATAATTACAATAATAATCTAAAAGATTTTCTTCATGTCCCTTTCATAAAGAAAAAAAAAAGATTTTCTTCATGTGTTTAGATGTAGTGAACATCCATTATTCAAGCCGGCATGTTCAGTTAAAAGTTTTATTCGATTTATAAGATAAACATCGTAAAAAATTATATCTATCAATTTAAATATATTTATAACAAAACGAAGGCACACAAATTTTGACTGAACAATTTTGACTGATAGGTTACACGACTCCTATGTGGAGGTTTCATCTTAGCTATACGACACAATCATAACATGAGCGATGTATTTGGATACATACAATTTATTACAGCATTGACTGAAATGGCACAAGGTGCGTCAACGCCATCAACGTTACCTATTTGGGAAAGAGAGTTGCTTTGTGCAAGGGACCCGCCGCGTGTGACATACCCGCATCATGAGTTTGACGAAGTGCCAGAGACTGATGGGATGACTATCCCGTTTGATGATATGGTACATAGGTCATTTTTCTTTGGACCAACTGAGATTTCAGCCCTTCGTAGGTTCGTTCCAACACGCCTAAAAAAATGTACCACATTTGACGTGGTAACAGCTTGCATTTGGCGTTGTCGTACAATCGCACTCCAACCAAACCCTGAAGATGACATGCGTTTGCTAATCATTGTCAACGCGCGTTCAAAGTTTAACCCTCCAATTCCCGTAGGATATTATGGAAATGTGATATGTAGCCCGGCTGCCATTTCCAAAGCTCGGGACCTATGTAACAAACCATTAGGACACGCGTTGGAGCTTGTGAAGAAAGCGAAATCCGAAGTCAGTGAAGAGTATGTGAGATCTGTTGCTGATCTAATGGCAACCAAAGGACGACCTAGCTCCACAACAGGAAGCTATATCGTATCAGATTTGACACGTACAAGTTTACTTGAACTTGATTTTGGGTGGGGGAAAGCGGTGTACGCAGGACCTGATCTCCCTGTTGCTGGTTTCTATACACGTTATATAAATCATAAGGGCGAGTCTATAATTGTGGTACCCGTACAGTTGCCAGGCAATGCTATGAAGAGATTTGCCGAAGAGCTAGATTACATGTTGGCACCAGACGATAGAGATGATCTTGGTATCCCAGAACACGTAGCTACTCTTTCCAAACTATAGTTTTCTTTTTTTGATCCGACAAGTGATTAGCGTGCATCAAGCTTTTAAGACGTATTTTTTTTATTCAAATGTTATAACTTTCTTTATATGTGTAATTAAATGCTTGCATAACTCTAAAATGTTACAACTTTCTTTATATGTATAATTAAATGCTTTATGACTCTAATTTTGTGAATTGTAAAGTGTCTTGTTTCTAAGGCCTTACGGTATCGGGAACGTCTCCCCACCCGTTCCAACCGGATTCGATCCAAACACCATCCCTCCCCCCACGCCGCCCGTCTTCATCGTCTCCGTCCCCATGGAGACGTTGAGGACACTCCACAAAAGGACAAAAATTTGTTCCTTCCCCATGCCATTTGACCGTTTAAAAAAAATTATTAATTTCCAAATTTAAAAAACTAACGGCTACATTTAAAAAATACTCCAAAATCCAACCAAATTTATATAAATTCAACACTTTGCACCGACTATAACCCCATCTCTCTCTCAAATTTTTTTAAACCTTCTTCCCCTTTTATAAAACATTCTTCTACAATGGATCCATTCAACCCGAACAACCCGACCAACCCCAACAACCCAAATCTAAACCCGAATGTATTTTCGGTGCCGGGGGTACTATCCCACGATGGAACCGTACCCTTTCAGTCAATTTTCCGCCACCGCTTTTCCGCTTTCCAAAACTCTCCAAATGTTTTTGTGAGTACGCAACAAAGTCAAGCCTTACAACACTTAATGATGCGTAACCCTTTTAACATGCAACCCGCTCAACCCTAACAACCATCGCAACCCATTCGAACCGAACCCGATGAAGATGTCGTTGAAGTCGTTCCAGAGACCCAGCCGCAAACAAACAAAGGAAAAAAGGGCAAGCAAGTTGCGGGTGACCAAAGCCAACCCTACAAACCGAAGCCGAAACAATGGGCACAACTCGAGGAGGTAGCCTTAGCGAAGGCTTATATAGGCTCGTCCACACACCCCATTAAAGGTACGTAAAAATAACTTGTAATTTTTTTTAACTATATACTTTGTAGTATTAATTTTTAAAATTTTTGTAACATATATTTTTGTCGAATATAGGTAACAATCAAACGGGTGAGGGGTTTTGGAAATCGGTTTTGGCGAAGTTTCTTAAGCTAATGGAATAAGAGTACGCCGTAAGAGAAGCGGAACGTCCCTCGGGCCGAGACAAATCAAAGAAGGAGGCAGCCTCAAAGAAAGAAAAGCAAACGGTCGATCCAAAAATGGAGGAGTTTATGACATAATTAAAAACTTACACGGAGGTCACGGCCCAAAAGGCGAAGGCGAAGGAACGGACAGTCAGAAAAAGGCACGCGTGGCGGGAGAAAAGTTACGATTGGCCGATGATAAGGTTCGGCTCAAAGAGTGAGATATATTGACGATGGATGTTGATAATTATCCCGAACCAAAACGCTCCACTTTAAAAAAAAATTGCAAGAAGACATCATCAAGAAGCATCAAAGTAGATGATTTTTTTAAGTTAATGTTTTTTTTAAGTTATTAGGATTTTTTTTAAGTTGATTTTTTTTTTAAGTTTATGTAATGTTTTCAATATTAATGAAACTATTTTCCTATTTTATTTGTTAAATGTTAAAAAAGTGGATGATTTAAAAAAAATAAACTAGTGAGGTAGGATTATCCTCCCATTTCCATTATTTTTGTGGGATGGACCATCCTCAAAAGCAGGGCCGGCCCTATGGGTTAAGCACCTTAGGCATGGGCCTATGGCCACCTATCTTCAAGGGCCACAAAATTTTAAGTTAGTCTTTTTTATACTTGGCCCAAATAAATAGTCTAGCCCAAATACCTATTAATCTAACACGCCAATCCCATAAAGAAACTTGGAACTTGATGTCGTGAAATCCCTTACCCGCAAATCAACACTTCAGTCGACCAATTAACCACGCTTGCAAAAGATTCCATGAAGATTATCTCGCGTCAGTTGAGTAAACCAATATGGAATTGATTGTGGTTGGGCGAAATTAAGGCCGTCATTAAGGATTTAGGGGTAACGATATCATCGTTATACTGATTTCGTCAATCTCAATTGAACATTATAGCGGGTAACAACTAACAAACGACTAGTTTTAGTATTCAGTGTGTGTGTCTAACGATATCATCGTAATACTGATTTCGTCAGTCTCAGCCTCTTGATTTTGATTATTTTATACTGATACTGATACTTTAGTATTTAGATTGGCCCTAATTAGTTATTGCACTCGCACTTGGAAGACAGTGCGACTTAGTTAAACGATTTCATCTTGTGGCTGTCTTGGAACTAAGTTTTGCCATTTTGCTCAGGTTAGATATCCTCATTATTTGCTGATTTTAAGTTGTTATTTAAGAAAGTAGGGCTTGTTTTTTTATTCAGTTTGTTATTTAGGCCTTTAGGTCTTATTTGCTCATTTAATTTGTTGTTTAGGGCTCGTCGTTCATCTCTTAAATAGATTTAGATTTTAGCAATGTCAAATCGAATCGCAACTTTTGAATCTGGTTATGCAAAAAAAAACATAAAAGGGCCACCACTTCGTAGTTCGTTTAGGGTCTCTAAAAACGTAGGAACGGCTCTGCTCAAAAGGACTATGATGTGGCGCTTAGGTGGTGGATCATCATACAAGAGGATGATCACCATACCATATAGCCTAATTGATGGATTAAAATAAACTTACTTTGAAATTACGCAAAAAAAGTATATATGTGTGTAACTAAATTGCTTGCATGACACAACTTTCTTTATATGGCCACATGCATCAAGCTTTTTAGACGTATTTTTTTATTCAAATGTTACAACTTTCTTTATATGTGTAATTAAATGCTTGCATGACTCTAAAATGTTACAACTTTCTTTATATGTATAATTAAATGCTTGCATGACTCTAATTTTGTGAATTGTAGTGTCTTGTTTCTAATTGATGGATCAAAATAAACTTACTTTGAAATTACGCAAACAAGTATATATGTGTGTCACTAAATGCTTGCATGACTCTAAAATGTTACAACTTTCTTTATATGGCAGCATGCATCAAGCTTTTAATACGTATTTTTTTATTCAAATGTTACAACTTTCTTTATATGTGTAATTAAATGCTTGCCTGACTCTAAAATGTTACAACTTTCTTTATGTGTACAATTAAATGCTTGCATGACTCTAATTTTGTGAATTGTAGTGTCTTGTTTCTAATTGATGGATCAAAATAAACTTACTCTGAAATTACGCAAAAAGGTATATATGTGTGTCACTACTAGAAAATTGTCTGCTTTCTAATAGTCAAATTTGTAGCAAATTTGTAGAAAATTGATCTTACCCACAAATTTTCTAAAAAAAACCGTGTGAAATAAACTTGTCGGTAATCAGGATAGCTACAAAATTATGACAAATTTGCCACAAATCTTTAATATTTTATTTTTAAAAATTATTTATTTTTCTAAAATTGATAAGTAACAAATAAATTACCTTTTTTTGTCTAAAATCTATAGCAAGTGGTGTCAGTTTGCTACAAATTTTTAACAAATTTAACGTATTATTTTAAAATTATCTATTTTCCTAAAATTAAACAATAACAAATAAACTAACTTATTTTTTTTTTGTAGAAAATCCTTAGCAACTAGTGTCAATTTGCTACCAATTTCCGAGAAATTTAATATTTTATTTTTAAAAATTATTTATTTTTCTAAAATTGATAAATAACAAATAAATTAATTTTTTTTGTCGAAAATCTGTAGCAAGTGGTGTCAGTTTGCTACAACTTTCCGACAAATTTAGAATTTTTTTTAAATTACTTATTTTGTTGTGGGTACAAATAATACAAAATTTTAATGTATTTTGTCGGAATTTTGTCGAAAACCTAATGTTGTGACGAAATTGCTACAAGTGGTAGTTGTGTGACAATTTTGTCGGAAAATTGAAGAAAAGTTTTATGTTTTTTTTTTCTTTTTTGTGAGAAGACTGTAGAACAATTGTAACAAAAATTGAGTTGTGAGAAATTTATGGGAAACTTTTGTAGGAAAATATGTAGTTTTCTAGTAGTGTGTGATCGCTCCTTAAATTAAAATTAAAGGCGATAAACATTAGATAGTTGAGAAGTTTTAAAAACTTTCTTTTACACCCTTCTATTTCTCTTTTTGTCCATTTGAGTTCTTCGAGAATCAATTGTGTAAAAAAAAATCTCCTTCAACATTTTATCATCTCGATTATATCCTCAAAACTCATTAGGTACTGCATGCATGGGCGGACCCAAGCCTAGCCCAAGGTGGGCGGGCGCACCCCCGGCGAAAAAAAAAAATTAGTGCTAAGTTCCGTCGAAAATTCCGTCCGCACCCCTTGGAATTTTTCGTCCGCACCCCTTGAAATTTTTCGACCGCACCCTTGAAATTTTTCGTCCGCACCTCTTAGGTAAAAAGTGTTATCAATTTATATTTTAATTTTTTTTAGTAAACTCTTATTTAAAAAAAATACTACCTAAATTATATAACTCTTAATACCTAACTAACTAAACCCAAATACTCATACCTTTACCCACTTATAATTCCTAACTAGCTAGTCCACTAAGTCTTAGCACATTAACCAAACCCAACAATATTTCAAACTATAATAAAATAATTAAAGCCCAAAACCTTTAGAAATTCTCTCCCGCTCTCTCTCTCTCTCTCTTGCGTCCCTGCACTGCCAACGAACAACATCACCCAGCGACAACAGTCCAGCAGCCGGCGACCACCGTAATCAGCCACCATACCATCGTCGTTTGACACCAAATCTAACCGGAATCCGAACACGGGTAAGTTTCTTTGTTATTTTGATGATTTTGGTTGATTTATGGTTGTTTAGATGTTTTTTAGGGTGATTATGTTGTTTATATATTTTTAGGGTGATTATGTTGTTTATATATTTTTAGGGTGATTACAACTTACGTTATGATTTCTAGGGCTTGAATAGTTGAAAATTAAACTTAAAATTGAAACATTATGTTATGGAGCGATAAACTTATGTTATATAGAGAAAGAATTGCTTAAAAAATTAGTTTTAGATGATGTTTTGAATAGATTTCAAAAAATGAAAACTCGTAGGACGTCGACGTTTTAATTATGTTTGTAACAAGGTTTGACATGTTTTTGATGATTATATAAATTTAGTTTGATGTTCGTTGACCCGACCCGACCCGACCCGATACGAACCGATTTTTTTACTTATATACCTAGGGGCCTAAAATTTTTAAAAATGTTCCGCACCCAAATGGAAAAAATCCTGTGTCCGCCAATGACTGCATGATAGGTTGGTGAATCAGAAGGTACTTCTTGAGAGAACCAAATCTATGTGAGAGAGCGGGAAGTGAAACCGGAAAAGGGGTGTGGGAACACATGGCCCCTCACATGAGAACTTCATTTTTTTCTTCCTCTGCAGGTCTTTCCCCCAAAGAACTCCATGTCTTTTTTTAGGGCTGGCAATAGGTAACCTGTATGTAACCTGCTAAGACACGATAAGAGAAAAGTACACCATGTGATTTTTTACGTTTTTAAAAATAATCAAAATTTGAAAGTTAGGATCCATTACTTCTCCTTCTAGGTGCATAAAATATAGATCTGTCTTATATACATTGGATATAAAGTAGTTAAACGAGTCGTATTCATGTTTAAAATTTTTGTTGTTCGCGTTATCAGATACCTGTTAAACCTGTTAAGACACGATTTGCCAACCCTACTTTTTTGTAAGAAAACAATTATGTGTATTGCATTCCAACTTATTTACATGATCCCTTTTATAGGGGAGAAACACAAAATAATTTAAGAAACAAGGGAAAAGATCAAATAGTAAGTTAATTTTGGTTAGGAAGGATTGAAAGCCATAGAATTATGATATGTGGCAAATTTTAAAATAAAGAGAAAGGGTATTTTAGTCAATCTCACTATTTCTTCTTCCTTCTTCTCCCCAGTTACTTCAAAACCCACCATTTTCAAAACCCACCATCTCCAACCTTTTCTTCACTTACTATCTCAATAATCACTACATTATAGTGTGATTTTCGTCATCAATCAATGATTCAACCACCCGATCAACGTGTTCTTCAGCTTTTTTCGAAGAAAACCCAGTTTAATTTCATTCAAAATCTCGTTTTTTTCTAGTGATTTTGAAGATAATCACTCGATTTGTTCGATTCAATCCCTGATAAGTGTTTCTATCATTTCAAATTTCGTCAATTGATGAAGAAACCCGCTTCGATCCATGTAAGAAATTCTTTAATTTCATTTTCACGATCTGGGTTTTTATTTAGTTATTGCGTTTTACGATCTTGGCGGGGGTCTGGGGGCGGCAGCCCCTAGTAGCGGGGTCCCAGGGGCGGCAGCCCCTGGCGGGGTCCCAGGGGCGGCAGCCCCTGGCGGGGTCCAAGGGGCAGAGCCCCTGGCTGGGGTTGAGCTGCGATTAAATTGTTGTACTAAAAACGCATCAGAAAAATTAATTTTCCAGAAATTGGCTCATTTCGAAGACAGTAATTCATAGACAATTCAGACAGTTCACAGACAATTCACAAACAGTTCAGAAACAGTTTTATGTGTCCATTGCGTTTTAGAAATAAGAGAGTTTTATGTGTTTTCTGGCTATTGCGTTTTAGAAAAAACACATTTTTAAGTATCTTTAGTCATTGCGTTTTAGGTAAAACACATTTTTGAAGTGTTTTTAGTCATTGCGTTTTAGGTAAAACACATTTTGAGGTGTTTTCAGTCCATTGCGTTTTTACAGAGAACACTTTCTTTTGTTTTTTTAGGTCATTGAGTTTTAGAAATGAGACATTTTTAATTGTTTTCTGGCCATTGCGTTTTACAAATAAAACATTTCTTTGTGTTTTCTGGCCATTGCGTTTTACAAATAAGACATTTCTTTGTGTTTTTTGTGCATTGCGTTTTAGGTGAAACACTTTTTTATGTGTTTTCAGTCCATTGCGTTTTAGAAATAAGGCATTTCTTTGTGTTTTCTGGCCATTGCATTTTACAAATAAGTCATTTCTTTGTGTTTTTGGTGCATTGCGTTTTAGAAAAATGTCATTTTTAGGTTTTTTTTTCATTGCGTTTTACGTAACTGGTGGTTTTTCTATTGCGTTTTACACAACTGGGTTTAATTTTTTTTTAAATATAGCAATAGTATACTCGTTTTAAAGATAAAAAAACGCTCGTTTTTTTGGTGCAATTTTTATAAAAAAATAATGTCGTATGAAAGAGTTATTAAAGTTTAAAAAATTGGGGGGAATTGGAGGAGAGAGAAACTATTGGCTTGGATTGACTAGAATGCCCTTGAACAAACTCACGCGCCTCTTTTCTTCCTTTCAATTTCCCTGATTTAATCTTAGCCCTTGATTAACTTAATGGATGGTCAAGATCACTTCCTAGCCTTCCTAGCCAAATAAACTTCCTATTGTATCTCCACCCTAAGAAACAATTTACACAGTAAATCATTGATTGACATCCTATTAAATATGGAATCAATTTATCCCTCTAATTATTTTGATTTGATTTGATTTTGTTATTTTAGACCCACTGTTATGGGGCGGTATGTTGCCCCATAGCGCTGGGGAACACTGGGACAAAGGGCGCTATAGCCCAAAAAAAAGAAGAAGCGCCATATGCATAGCGGTGCCATGTTGAAGATGATTTTGAATTATGACGGTTTACCAACGGTCAAATGTAAAAAAAATCAATTAATTTTCAAACTTTCCTTTAAATAATTACCCCTTCTCCTATATTTTTATAAATCCACACACTCTCAAACGCTCTTTCTCTCTACCCTTTTTCTAAAAATCCACAAATTTTATACAATACATCTATTCAACCGTGGGTTCATTCCTCCCCAATCAAGTGCGGACCCAAACGAAAGTGGTAATCCTACTCGCCCCGTGTCGCCGGTTCCCACTCAACCCACCCCTATCGGCTCCGGTTTTCTCGATTACAATCAACAAAATCCCGGGTTCATGAATCTTTTGAACCAACCGCTCTCATGGGACCCGAATCTCTATGGGTGGAACCTGAATCAAAACACCGACGGAATGGGGTCGTCTCAAGCGTTCAGGTCGGCTCAAGTTTTCGGCTCCCCACTACATGAACCCGATTTTGTTCTGGAAACACAACCCGAAGTAGCGGAGACACAAAAAGGAAGGAAAACAGGAACATAAAAAGAAAGCGGAAACCACCACCCGAGCGAAAAAAATGTGATATCGTGGGACTCCAAGGAGGAGTATGCGCTAACCCGCGCTTGGATCGATGTGTTGGAGGACCCGTAATAGGTATTTTTTTCTAAGTTTTTTTAATTTTCTTTTTATTTTTAGTTTTTTTTCGTTTTTTTCTGTTTTTAGGTATTTTCAGTTTTTTATTTATTTTCTGTTTTTATTTATTTTTTAGTTTTCATTTATTTTTCAGTTTATAATTTCTGTCTTTTAAATTTTACAGTTTATTATTTCTGCTTTTTTTTAAATTTTGGACTAATTATTGATATCTTTTTTTGAAGCAAACAATTCTCAAAGTAAATCCGTTTTTTGGAGCCGAATACGAGATCTTTTTTTCGATCTCATGGGTAAAGGAGACGAACACCGGCCACCGGACGCGATATCTGGCAAGTGGACCGATATCAACAAAAAATGCACGAACTTTCACACCGTGTACCAACGCAATTTTGCCGGATGGAAAAGTGGAATCAAGGACCAGGACATTACGTTAGCGGCGTCGGTCGAGTATACAACTGCTAATGGCCATTTCCCGTACCTAAGGTGTTGGCAAATCTTCGCCATAGCCCCAAATGGGCCAACATCTCTACTCCTAGCGGTCGGTCGGAAAAAAAAAGGCAGTCAAAGAGGTCCAAAACAAACGAGTCGGGTGAACCCAAAACGCCAACCTCCGACGCTCGAAACACCGAGATGAACGAGGATATTCCGGAGGAAGAACAGGTGGAAGAGCTACCAAGACCGCCCGGAAGAAGAAGCCGGGTGAAAAGGCCCGCGTCATCGTCTATGTCGATGTCGATGGGAACGGAAATGAGTAACGCATTTTCCGAGATAAACAAACGACTTCAATACATACACGAACTCGGTACTAAACGTATGGAGGAGAACCACGAAGTGACCCAGATTATGCGGGATAGACAATGGGCTCTCGACTTTGACTTCTACTCGAAAATGTATGGCCACTTAACGGGAAAAACGTTGAACATGGTGTAGGTCCACCCGGAGGATCGAGTAACCTCTATTTCCTGTTTTCCGACAAACCCGAAAGTGCGGAATCCAAACGGGTAAGTTAAACCAAGTGACGAACACGTAAGACACAATGATTCAACGATTAACACTCCATTGTATTAATCTAGAAAACGGTTACAATACAATGTTTACAAGATGCTCTCATAAACTATCAGTGTGTGTGTTTACAGTGTTCGCTATCAAATCTATTCAGACTTGTCTAGGTGTTCTGCCTGTTATCTGTGTATATATACTAAACCACATCGACGAAACACATGAGAGTCGACGAAACACAATAACATATCATCAAAGTCGACGAAACAAGATGTGTTTCGTCGACATACATGTTGTTTATGGAGGTCCAGCCCAGTTAGTTGTTTCGGCCCAACGAGTAGTGACCCAACATGTATTTTGCTTTTAAGTTGATTGGCCCAAGCTTTATGTATGTTAGCCAACTTATGAGTGTTGAACTCTTGGACGCACGACGGAGGAATGTCGTGACGTCGATCTTGAGCCGAACCTAAACGGGTTGAACCGAACCAAGTCGCGACCACATAATATGTATCAACAAACTCCCCCTTGGACGCTACTCGTGAGGTTCATCTTCGATGTCTTTCATGTCGGAGGATCTTCAAAGTCTTCACGCGTCGTAAGTAGAAAGCGTATCAACAAACTCCCTTTTTCATTTAGGTAGTGTGTTAACAAACTCCCCCTTTGATTATGCTTGTGAATCTTTTGACTTCAATGCTTGAGATCCTTGTGGTGTTGATGATTGATCAGCGGCAACTCGATCATCTTTATCATTTGAGTGCCTCCATGTCGTGTCTTCATTCCGAAGCTTATCATCGAACATGTTCTCTTCACCTTTAGCATCTGCAGATGCAAGAAAGCTAAACGCGTAATGAGAACAAACGCTTGGATTATAGTTAACATAAACAAATGACACACAAGTGACCATTATTCAATCAACTACCGTCCGACAATTTGTTTGAAAAGTTAACAGATTTTTCAATTTTTATTATTAACTTTCAAAACTTGCAAATTCTGACCGTTTATGAAGATTCAGTCGTTTTGGTTTTCAACAAATTTCAGGCAATGAAGACTTGAGTTCCAACATCGGTTAATCAAAACTAAAGCAGAAATAAAATCTTTTTGACTTTTATAAAGTTTAAATTAAAACACACCTAAAATCTTTTTGGTATTTTGAATATTTCAAACTTAAAGACTGAAAGAAGTAAATAGATATATACAGAGTTGCAGAAACTAAGAAAAGTAAATATATACAAACATTCTTTTTGCGAGTTTCGAGGGTAAGAGAATCATATCAGTGTATGGTCACGCTAAAACACTCTTGTTGTTCTTTTTGTTAACAATTAGATAAACATCCTATAACGATTATCGGTATTGTTATCCACATAAGCTCAACTTATCATATGTAATGATGGCGAGGGGATACGTTAAGGTATTATTTATACTTACCGACCGGTGTTCATCCACATCACGACACATTCCCGTATCAAGGTATGCACGAGGATTCAACTTATTGGTGAGTATACCATTTATCATCTGTTTGACCGTATATGAAAATGTGAGAAACTCACTTATTTTGATTGAAAACAAGCCCTATGTGATAGAATCACTTATTGATGAGGAACTTGATTTTCAGATGCATGAGGGCACAGGAGCAAGTCCGTGAACAGGTCAGTACTTTCGTACAGCAAATAGACGAACTTGACTCCCGGATAAATGTGATATATTATCACTTGTGTTGTGGACATGTGATTGTTGATCACTTATTGAGGTCGTATGCAGTATGTACACGTATGTATGATATCATGGAAGATCTAGACTTCGTCTCCGTTTGTTTCGGTAAAAGAAACAACCATGATACCCAGATGATAAACAGCATAAATACCACATATCTCAGAACCTCGGCAATCTCTCAAACGAAATTTCGGTACTAAGACCATATGCCAATGAGTGGTTCCCACCTGGTCTTCAGTCAATTTAAGGTTTATATCACCCTGCACACTTTAAAATGATTGTGAGCCTACTGATACATCTTATATAGAGCTACTTATCGTTTTTCATTTTAAGGTTCAAAGAGGTTTGGACAGACCACTGATGTACTATCATTTTCTCTTTTGCTCGCCAGGAAACTCATTTTTGTTTTTCTATTGCTTTTGCGTTTTGAAATTTTTTGATGTTTTTGAATTTTTCAAATTTTTGATTACTCCCCCTAAAATCAACAAACTTACAATAAATTTTAAAACACACAAAGGTATTTACAAAAACGATTTTCCGATGTGGATTACTCTTGCTTGACCTTAATGCCGTTTACCAATAATAAAAAGTTTTATCAAATGCTTTGGTAAAAAGGTCGGCACGTTGGTCATCAGTATGGACTTTAACAACATCGATTAGCCTTTTATCAAAGCAATCACGTATGAAGTGATACTTAATTTCGATGTGTTTGGTCTTTGAATGCTGTACAGGATTTCTAGTGATAGATAAAGCAGCAGAATTATCGACTAAAATAAGAGTAGATAGGAATTCAAAACCGTAATCGCGCATTTGCTGTTGTATCCACAGGACTTGGGAGCAACAACTTGAGGCAGCAATGTATTCAGGTTCACAAGTTGATGTAGCGACATAAGTCTGCTTCTTGCACTGCCATGTTACCAGGCGATTTCCTAAAAACTGGCATCCAGCCGTTTTGGATTTGCCATCGATTTTGTATCCGCCAAAATCATAATCAATGAAGGCAACTAAATCAAAGTTATCATCCTTAGGGTACCATAGACCGGTGTCTGGGCAACCCTTCAAATAACGAAAAATCCTCTTTACAGCTGCAAGATGTGAGGCCTTCGGGTTCACTTGATATCTGGCTAGCAGGCATGTTGGATACATTATATCTGGTCTTGATGCTGTGAGGTATATAAGGGATCTAATTATCGCGCGGTAATATGAAGAGCTAACAACTTCACCCTTCAAGTCTGGATTTTGCTGCAGTGGGGTACCAATGGGCGATGTGTCGGACATCTGGAATCGGCTCAAGATGTCTTGAACATACTTAGTCTGATGGATGAAAATCCCAGACTTCGTTTGTTGCACTTGCAAGCCCAAAAAGAAAGTCATCTCCCCCATAGCGCTCATCTCGAATTTATCCTGCATTACACGCTCGAAATCCCTACACATAACATTGTTAGTAGAACCAAATATAATATCATCCACATATACCTGTACCAGTAGAAGATCTCCATCTTGTTCTTTTATGAAGAAAGTGCAATCGATAAGACCTCTGTGAAATCCATTCTCCAACAGATAATTAGATAAGGTTGCGTACCAAGCTCGCGGTGCTTGATGTAGACCATAGAGAGCTTTGTTCAGCAACCAAACCCGATCGGGATGAATAGGATCTTCAAAACCTGGAGGCTGTTCAACATACACCTCTTCTTCCACTAGACCATGTAAGAATGCACTTTTGACGTCCATCTGATAAACCTTGAATCCCTTGAAGGATGAATAGGCTAGAAAGATCCGAATTGCTTCCAGGCGTGCAACAGGTGCATACACTTCGTTGTAGTTTATACCTTCAATCTGACAAAAACCTTGAACGACCAATCTTGCTTTGTTTCGAATAACGATTACACGGTCGTCCTTTTTGCATTTATACACCCAACGGGTACCAATCTTCTTATAACCAGCAGGTTTCTCTACGAGCTTCCAGACACCAAGTTTCTGGAATTGTTGCAGTTCTTCCTGCATTGCTTCAACCCAAGAGTTATCTTTCAAAGCGTCTTTCCAAGTTCTTGGCTCTTCCGGTGAGACATAACACGCGAAAGACCCATCGTTTTGTTGACCAGATTCTCGAATCGCCGCATACAAGCCTGCGTTGTTGTTGTTTCGCAACATGTTTCTTGTTTTTATGCCACTTTGTACATTGCCTAGGATGTTTTGTTGAGGATGGGTATTGTGAATCCTTGTTTCTGGATTATCTTGAACTGGAATATTTGTACCGAGATTGTTGAGATTTAGATCAACAACCAATTCAATACCCGGAACTGATGAAGAGGATGATGCAGTAGCTTCAGCTGTTTTAGGGGCGTCCACTGGAGGTGTAGCCTCTGAAGTACCATGTACTGCTGATGTAGGAGCTTCTTGATCTGCATCTAGAAATTCATCATCCTCTGAAGATTCGTTCAGTTCGGTTGCATCATGAAAATCTGACGGGTGGCCATAGAAAAACCCTTTATAAGGTTAAAAGACAAGTTTATCCCTCATTTAATTGTGTAATTATCTTGAATTAGATAACTACGGTTGCTTATGTTTTAGGTGCGGTTCGGGAGCTAAAAGTGGATTAAATGCAGCTTTGGAAGGTTTAGAGATGAACGGGTCATGCGTGGAAGGAACAAAGGAACAAAACACACAAGTTAGGGCTCCACCGTAAATTACGGTGGACACCGTAATTTACGGTGGCCCTGAAAATGGTCTGAATCTCACCGTAACTCAGGAGACTATGACCGTAACACTTTGAACATCACCGTAATTTACGGTGGAGGCTGCGACAGAACCGTAACTGCCATCATTTATTCAGTTTTTATGATGTCTTTTCACTCTTCTCATGATTGGACGGTTTTGGAAGACACTAGGGGCGAATTTGGCTGTTCTTGCTTGGTTCTAAACAATTTCTAACATTCGGGTTGTGATTTTGATTCGTATGAACATTGAACTTGTTGTTATGATGATTCACCAAGCTATGTGTGGCTAAAACTTTCGGTGATCATCTTAGGTGAAGGTTTCTCTTGAACTTTTGTGTGTTTATTTCTGAATTTCTAGAATGATAACTTGTGTTTGCTTGATTATCATGGTGTATGCATAATTGTTTGTAGCTTGTTAATTGATAGTGCAATTTCTAGTCTCAATCCTACGTTCTTGGTGCCGTCGGCAATCGAGATATCACGGGAAGGGTTAGGGTTGGTTATTGATTAATTGATCATCGGGAAACAACCTCGCATTTATAAAATCCGAGTACTTTGTTCCCTTTTATCACTTCAATTATTTATGCACGAGTTATGTCTATGTAACTCTTTCTAGTTGGAATTTCACACAAGTGTTAAAAGAAACTGAATCCTAAGATGGTCATTGTTCTCCTAATCTGTTAAACAAGCAATTTTGATTTGCAATTAGTTATTAATTTAGTTTTCTAAAACAACAATCCAAATCATTGATTTTTATTTTCTGCAAATTAGGTTAATTGTAGTTTAATTGCAAAGCTATATAATCGACATATTTTCCACATACTCCCTGAGTTCGATACCCTTTTACCACTATCTATAGTTGTTATTAGGATTAAATTTGCGTGTACCACGACAAGCATGTCAAATTTTGGCGCCGTTGCCGGGGAGTAGTGCGCAACGTGTGTCAGTTTGTTAGTTTTGCTTTGTTATTTTCGGGTTTACACTGGTGTGTTTAGTGTGCAGGTTCTACAGGTGCATGCATACTAGAGGCTCTCACAAAGCGTCACCATTGTCATTTGATCCGGAGATCGAAAGAACGTTAAGGCAAAACAGGGTTTTACTACGAGAAAACAGAATCATCGGTTCACCCACTTCGCCCATTACACCAAGAAATATCATGGAAGAAACACAAGTACCACCCACAACGGGTCAAACGACCTCATCATTCATACCTACTTCCACACAACCATCACCAAACACCACTATTCCAAACATCACCACAATGCCTACTCCACTTCATGATACTACACCAACCAACACCACACAACCGATTACTACTCAAGTTGAACCTACTCTTACCTTTAGCCCATCTACTACGATTCCACCACTTACTCATTTCTTCCCAGTTTCAGGGCAATCATCCTCAACCTATACAGTACCACAAGGCTCAACTGTTGTCCATACTACCTCTAAATTTAGACCATCAAACCAGTCGGGTTTTCAATATTCGACCATTCCATTTGGACAAACTTCGGGTATAGGGGGAGATGGATATGAGGAAGGATACGAAGATTTTGAAGGCTATGATGAAGACGGGTATGCTTATGGGGGTTATGGTGATCAAGGAGAGTTCGGTTACGTGCAAAGTCAATCTCAAGGGATGGCAAGTGTAGGTGGAGTGTCACAACAACAACAACTCATACCACAACATATTCGGCCAAAACCACAAGGGCTACAAGTGCAATGCCCTACACCATTGCAACAAATTCGTCCGCAAAATGTTCAACCGCAATTCCAAAGGTCGATACAACACCAACCGATGCCACAACAGCAATTTCAACAGCCATTCGTACCACAAGGGCATATACCAAGGCCAATGGGTCCTGTTCGACCACGGGTTAGGTTGAGGTGCCAAGAAGGCATCTTAGAGAACATGCAAGAGGAATTGAAGCACATTTTAGGCCGATAATCACTCAAAATCCCTCACCGGTAGTTATTCCTCATAATGATCAAGGGAGGACCTTTGAAGTGAGAACAAATTCTTTGCAAAGTTTGCCGAAATATAAAGGGCTAGCAACGGAGGAACCGTATTTCCATTTGGAGGCCTATGACTCAATTTGCAATACTCTTGGGAGTCAAGGTTTTTCGGCCGACGATGTCAAGTTAGTTTTATTTCAGTTTTCTTTAAAAATATACAGTATTTGAACAAATGTTTTTTAGTTTTATTTTATTTATAAAACATCCAAGATCTAATACAAAGGCAAATAAAAACAAAAAACTATACAAATAAAAAAATGTACAAAATCTACAAGCATAATGAAATAAAATTCCATGTACAATGGAAGCTAAAAAGAAAGAGATACAAACATGATTTCTATAAAGTCATTTCCTAAAATAACAATTTAAACACATACAATCAAACCAAATCAACATAGTGTATAATTGTACATCAGTGACACTTCAAAGCATAATGACGTCCATCGCCGTAATAGTTTTCCGGCGAGTATCTTCGGTGTATTTGATGGCATCACACATAAAATCATCGAGAAAGATATTCAAAAATCTCGTTTCTCTTCGTAGATAAGGCCATTGATACGCTTTACACCACATTGCTGGTTTCTTGATACTGTGGAAGCCGTTCCGGAAAACTTCCCGGTGATGCTTTGCTCCTCCTTAACATTTTTCTATCTCTAAACAAGATTTTGATTTTAAGATTATGTCTATATATATATATGTGGGTATAAAGGTTGTGTTTTTTGAGCCATAATTTGTTCCATTGATTGAATAGGATGAGAGCAATTGAAATCCATAGGATTATGATCCATGTGATGTCTAATAAAATGTTTTGATTGGTTCACTTTGTTGGTGCTATTAAGAACTTTACCCTCAAAAAATCAATTTAATGGTGCTATTAACAACTTCACCATCAAAAAAACAATTTAATAACTTCTGGTGCTTTCTAATCTATTTTTTGGTGGTGTGTTTATTTATTAGTTTGGTAATCTTGTTATTTTGTGCTTTGTATTCTAAAACACCACTAAAAAATGGTTTTGTACTAGTGAACTGAGAGTTTATAGGTTTATCTTGTAAACATTGCTTTGTAACGGTTTCATACGCGTTAATACAATGGAGTGTTAATCGTTGAATCTTTGTGTTTGTGTTCGTAACTTGGTTTAACTTACCCGTTTGGATTCCGCACTTTCGGGTTTGTCGGAAAACAGGGAATAGAGGTTACTCGATCCTCCGGGTGGACCTACAATTGGTATCAGAGCGTTTGGCTCGATTCCTTGTTAAAACCAAGTTGTTTTTCTTGTGTTTTCAAAAGGATTTTAATGTGTTTTTCTTAAAGTTTGAGTTTGAAGTTTATCTTTTTTCTGAAAAACAGGTGTTAAAATCGTGAAAACCTTGTGATTTTGCTGTTTGTTTTGCTAAAAACCTTGTTAAATCTTTGTTATACATGTTAGGATACGGTTGTTATTGAAACATTGTGCAAAGTCGTTGTTCGGAAAATTTTTCGGTCACCGGAATATTCAAAGTGTTCATCAGGATCTTCATATTGATCATGCTTGTTCTTCAAAAATTATTGTGTTTGATCGTTCTTTGAATTACTGGTGAAGTTGTTATTGTGTTTATTAATATTAAAAGGCAAGTTGTTTGACATTTGTGTACACATGAATGATGGATAGTTGGTAAATCTCTGATAAGGTAAGGTTAGTTTGAAAAAGAAGTCTTGTTGTCAGAGATAGAGATAAGCTTTGAAAAATATCTTTTGTATCTTGTGCCATCCAGTCAACGAAATCACTCCTGGATATAATCCTCCTGGACGAAAATACTCATCATTCTTGGAAGAAATCAGAGTATAAATATCTTGCAAGTTGTTTCTCAATTGTCGAAATCACCTGGTCAAAAATATCAAGCTGTTGTCAAGGAAATCACTAGTTGTCTGGGATCCATCCACGAAATCACCTGGTCAACGAAATCACTTGCATTTTCAGTGCTGGACGAAATCTTTGTGTGCTTGTCTTATCTTTGCCGAAATCACTTGTGCATATCAGCTCTTGGGCGAAATCAAGCTATCAACGAAAACACTTGCCTTTGCCGAAATCACTCCCAGACCTGGCCAAAATCACTCCCTGAAGACCTAGCCGAAAACACTTCTTGTTTTCATCAAGACCTGGCCAAAATCTCTTATCAACGAAATCTGATTGTCTTGGCCGAAATCACTTTTCAACGAAATCAAATCTGCTTGTCTTGGCCGAAATCTCTTATCAACGAAAACAGGCTTGGCCTAAACGTCCTTCTGCCGAAATCACTTGTTGTTTTCATCTTGTCTTGGACGTAAACCCTTCTTGTTTTCATCAAATATCAGCAATGAAATCACCTACAACATCTGATTTCGTCAACGTGTTACTCAACGAAAACCTTTACAATTTCGTCATTCATACTTGTGATATTTCTAACAGGTGATTTTTATTTCATACAGGAGATTTTTATTTCATTGTTAACTGTTTGTTTGAGTGATTTAAACAGGTTTTTCATCACCATACATCAAAAATGAATCCGAATTGGTGGGTTACTCCGTCGCGTTTATCTCCATCATGGGCCGAATCTCCCGCACCTGCATCTAATACGGAAAGTAAGTATACAAACACGCGTTTGTCGCCATCATGGGCTGAATCTCCCGCACCTGCATCTTCGCAAGCGAATCAAATGTCGATAGGTCAATGGGCGTTTATTTCAAATCAAACTCTGAGTATTCAAAGTATACTCCTAAGCGAAAGCGAGACCGGAAGTCTGAATCGTCCACCAAAACTGATGCACCGAAATGACTATCCTGGTTGGGTTGATAGATTTCAGACGTATGTCAATGGGCAAAACACGAAACTGTGGTTACGTTTTACTACAGATTTCGATCAAACTCTTGAGGTTGCCGCTTCAACTGCCGCTACATTTGCAGATCTTTCGGAAGACCAGAAAAAGGCATATGATTTAGAAAAGAAAGCATATGCTATTCTGACTCAGGCGATGAGCAAGGAAATATATCATCAGTTCGTCAGCTTCAAGACATCAAAGCGATTGTGGGATGCATTGAAGACAAGAGGTCTAGGAAATGAAAAGTCACGTCAATTGCGACATGATTTACTCAAAAAGGAGTTTGATGGTTTCACTTGTATGGAAAATGAATCTTTGGGAGATATGACAAGTCGATTTCATCACTTGCTGACTGAATTGAGAAATTATGAGGTAGAAACAACTCCAACACAGGTTGTCACAAAGTTTGCCGATGCACTGCCACCTCAATGGAATGGTTTCTTGGAAATCCTGAAATACAATGGCACATTGGCTACGACAAACATCAATGACTTCGGTCAGCTCTTGGAGAACAAAGATCAGGAAGAAATCCTAAAGGCAAAAAGGGTTCCAGTGCGACAAAATCCTGATATGTATTATGGAACTTCTAGCACTTCTACAATACCAGTGCGACAAAATCCTGATATGTATTATGGAACTTCTAGTACTTCTGCAAGACCTGTTTCACATGCTCCACTTAAAACGGCGTTTGTCACTAGCACAGATTTATATGGCAATCCGATACAAGTTCCTGTAAAGCCAGCTCCAACCACTGATTTGTATGGGAATCCACTTCCTGTTCAACAACAAGCTTGTTATGGAAGCACATCATCTGCTGGTTAGCCATCAAAGTCAAATACAGTATGGCTTGACACATCAAACTTCTCCAAAGTTAGCGTTGAAGTAGCTAAAGATCATATGGATATACTAAACACATTGGTGAGCTCGTATTGTGGGTTGATTGCAGGGCAGATCGGAAACATCAATCTAACTCAAGAAGATTATCAGCAGATCGATAAAGAAGAGATGGATATGATGGACATCAAATGGGTTTTCGCCAGTGCTGTAAGGCGAGCTAAAGACTTCATGGAACGGACGGGTCGAACCAGTTGGAAAGCAAGAAAGACACCAAGTATGGGTTCGATAAGCAGTCTGTTAAGTGCTTTAACTGTGGCGAACGTGGTCACTTCAAGAGGGAATGCACAAAGCCAGCTCAGCATGGGAACCAGAATCCTTTCAGAGGTCAAGGAGGCAACCAACAGAATCAGAATCAAACCAGGAATGATGATCGCACCTTGGTCCCTGCAAACAATCAAGCAGGACCATCGAACACAAATCAAGCTCTTGTGGTGCAAATAGATGAAGGTTGCGACTGGTCAATGCAATTAGGCATTGGTGATCAGGGAGGAGCAGCTTGTTTTGCCGAAGCTGCTACGGATTTGAAGCACGCCAGTGGTGGAGAATCTTCCGCCAGTGGTGGTGAATCTTCAGATGAAGAGAGTTCTGGTGATTCAAGGAGTTCAGATGAGGAAATCTCAACCTCAGGCGAATATTATTCTGATGATGTATCTAGTGGGAGAATCGATGCAGATATCGATGAATTGTTAGGAGAAGCTGCAGCAAGGAATGATAGAAGATCTATTCTGGTGGATCAAGCTGCTTATTCTTCTTATTCTCTTCTTTCAGCCTTTATGGCTAATGGCGGCAGTTAATTGTGATAATTGTGCTAGCTTAAGTGTTAAATGTGCTGATTTAGATGCTAATATGTCTGAGTTGCAAAGCAAACATGATGCTTTAAATGTTGAATTGTCTGTCTTGCAAAACAAAACATGTTTCATTTGATGCTAAGTGGTGTGATTTTCAAAGCAAACATGAGGATTTGCAAAACAAATTTGAAGTGACAGATATGCACAATCAAAAGTTGATAGTGGATCTTTCGAAATGCAAAGAGGCTAACATGTTTTATGAAAACCATGAAAAGGAATTTAAAACGATGGTTGCAACTTTATGAAAAGATAAAACCGAACTGACAAAAATGGTTTCAAGAAAACAAACTGACATAAACATGTATATCAATCGTCTTGAAAAAATGCAAAAAGAGTTAGCCTGCACAAAGTGTGAAAGTGAGGCGATCCGGCTTAAACTAGACAGTTATTCTAACTCTAGATATGTGCTGGATCACATCATTGGCACACAAAAAGAGAAAAAGGATGTCACGTGCATTGGATATAAGAAATGTCCACCACCTGTTAGACAAAATTATGATGCTATGCCTGATGAGGAGTTTAGAACTCATTATGAAGAATCTGTTCCTTTAGACATTAAGGAATTTGCAACGGGACTTGGATACAAATCGGAAGTATCATCAGATTCGGATGTGTCAGTAGATACTTTTGTAACTGCTGAACAAAATAAGGATCCTCCAATCATTGTTGAGGATACTGATTCTTCAGATGATGAATCTAATGATACTGACTCGGCACAGTCAGATGCGGTAATCAAAGAAGAGGACATACCTCTTGAGAATCATATTCTATGTGATCCTCCCGCAAAACCTGCTACGACTGTTCTGACCGAGTCCACGTCTACTTCCTCACAAGAGTCTGAGAGTGTGAATTTGCTGTACACTCTTATTGGTGATGATAAAATCTACTCTGACAAAGATTTTCCTATTAAGAATGTTAATCAATCTTTAATTAGTAAAATTTTTGAGGATTCAACAAGTAAGTTCTTGGGAAAGACAGGATCACATGTTGTGGTAACACAATATCCTCCGATTCCAAGAGCTGAAATTCGCAAACAAAATGGTAATAAAAAATTACCAACTGAGAAAGTTCAGCAAAATCGCACCAAACCTAAAAGAAACTCACCGACTTAATGGCAAAAGAAACAGACCAAGAAAAGGGACAAGAAAGTGAACTTTGTGAAATCGAAGGGAACAGATAAACTTGAAACATTTTCAAATAAATCTAACTTAGATCATGTCATTCAAGTTAATTCTTTGAAAAGAAACGAACCAAACAGTTCAAATCCTAGTACCTCGGGATCACAAAGTTCATCGACAAGACAATCACATGATACTACGGGTTTTGTAGAACGTAGATAGTGTTTTTCATGTTGCACAATTGGGCATATCATTCGAAATTGTCCATATCTTCATAAACAAAAAGCCAAAGTTGATGATCCTCGTGATCAAATTGACCGCAAGCGATCTGTTTCATCAAAACCAGATCCCAGTCTTGTCAAAGAAAGGGAAAAGAAACAGAAACGGCAACAGGTCAAGAAAATTGAAAAAGCGATTAAAACCGACGTGGTTAACAAAACATTTGTTTATGTCAAACCAGACAATTCAAAAACTACAGACAATCATGAAGTTAAGATTTTAAAAAATACCACTGGTAAAACAAAATAGACCTGGAAACCAAAAACGATTATTGAATCAGGGGGAACATCACAATTTCCACAACATCGAGAAGTTCAAGTAACTTACGTTGATGAAAATGGAAGACCCAAGACCACAAAGGCTTGGGTCCCCATCTCCAACTAATCATGTGAGTACATGTGCAGGGTGTTCCAGGAGGAACTTTCAGCAGTCATTGGAATGTTGATAGTGGGGCATCCAGGCACATGACAGGCGACATGAAGCTTCTCTACGACGTTAAATCTATTAGAGGAGGTTATGTTGCTTTTGCTGGAGATAAAGGCGGATATATTACTGGAGAAGGAATGGTATCCAACAGGGTTGTAAGTTTCGACAAGATCAACTTTGTACAACAACTTGATCACAATCTTCTCAGCGTCTCAGAAATCTGTGATAAGCAGTTTTCAATACACTTTGATGCAAATGGATGTTACGTGCTGAAACCCAGCTTCAAGATTCCAAAAGAATGGATTCTCTTATCTGCTCCAAGGATAAACGATTTATATGTCCTTGATATGAGCCAAGCTATAACAACGACTGCACAAGCAACTTGTTTCATTACAAAAGCCACGGAAAAAGACTCAATCTCTTGGCACAGACGTATGGGTCACATTCACTTCCGCAAAATGAATCATTTGGTGACGAATGAATTAGTGAATGGTGTTCTTCTTAAAAATTTCCATCTTCAAGATGTCTGTGTTTCATGCCAAAAAGGAAAGCAAAAGAAGAAACGACATCTGACAAAGAAGATCAACACGGTGGCAGTTCCTCTTGAATGTTTGCACATGGATTTGTTTGGTCCTGTCAAGCACAAAAGCATCAGGAATGATCAATACTGCCTCGTGATAACGGATGATTATTCAAGAGTTTCTTCGGTGGCGTTTATGGCTCACAAGAGTGCAACTTTCGGTATTATCAAAAACTTGATCATTCAGATTGAGAATTTGTATAAGTTGAAGGTTAGACGGATACGCAGCGACAATGGTACTGAATTTAAAAATCAAGCCATGGCGGAGTTTTGCACATCAAAAGGTATTCTTCATGAATTTAGTGCGGCTTATACTCCTCAACAAAATGGCATCGCTGAACGTAAGAACCGTACATTGATTGAGACTGCTAGGACTATGTTGGTAGAGTCGCAGTTGCCCATTCCATTCTGGAGTGAAGCTGTGGCCTCTGCATGTTACACGATGAATCGAGTCCTTACAGTCAAAAGGCACAACAAGACCTGCTTTGAGCTTCTTCACAAACGGAAACCAGATTTGTCATATCTTGAATCGTTTGGAGCTCCTTGCACAATGATTGATCCTAATGGAAAGTTTGGGGCAAAAGCTATTGAAGGTCACTTTCTTGGTTATGCCACTCCTAACTTAAGAGTCTAGAATCTACAGACTAAAAGGGTTGAGGAATGGTCTGAAGTCAGAGTACAAAGGAACACTTTACCAGTCAAAAATCCAGGTCAACCATGGATGTTTGAGTACGATGACTTTTTCAATTCGATCAGTGTTGAAGCAGTTGAAGAAAATGCTGCGACAAGAATGTTTTTCGAGAGTGACAACGCAACAGATTCACCGTTGGTTCGTCCAATTGTTGTTAATCAAGAGCCATCTTCAGTGAACAATAATGCTCTCGACAATGAGGATTTTCATGATGCAACCGAACTGAACGAATCTTCAGAGGATGAAGAATTTCTAGATGCAAATCAAGAAGCTCCTACATCAGCTATTCATGGTACTTCAGAGGCTACACCTCCAGTGGACGCCCCTATAACAGCTGAAGCTACTGCATCATCCTCTTCGTCAGTTCCGGGTATTGAATTGGTTGTTGATCTAAATTTCAACAATCTGGGTACAAACATTCCAGCTCCGGAAAACCCTGAAACAAGAATTCACAATACCCATCCTCAACAAAACATCATAGTCAATGTACAAAGTGGCATACAAACAAGAAACATGTAGCGCAACAACAACAACGCAGGCTTGTATGCGGCGATTCGAGAATCTGGTCAACAAAACGATTGGTCTTTCGTGTGTTATGTCTCACAGGAAGAGCCAAGATCTTGGAAAGACGCTTTGAAAGATAACTCTTGGGTTGAAGCAATGCAGGAAGAACTGCAACAATTCCAGAAACTTGGTGTCTGGAAGCTCGTAGAGAAACCTGCTGGTTATAAGAAGATTGGTACCCGTTGGGTGTATAAATGCAAAAAGGACGACCGTGGAATCGTTATTCGCAACAAAGTTAGATTGGTCGTTCAAGGTTTTCGTCAGATTGAAGGTATAGACTACAACGATGTGTATGCACCTGTTGCATGTGTGGAAGCAATTTGGATCTTTCTGGCTTATGCCTCATTCAAAGGATTCAAGGTTTACCAGATGGACATCAAAAGTGCATTCTTACATGGTCTAGTGGAATAAGAGGTGTATGTTGAACTGCCTCCAGGTTTTGAAGATACTATCCATCCCGATCAGGTTTGGTTGCTGAACAAAGCTCTCTATGGTCTACATCAAGCATCGCGAGCTTGGTACGCAACCTTATCTAATTATCTGTTGGAGAATGGTTTTCACAGAGGTCTTATCGATTGCACTCTCTTCATAAAAGAACAAGATGGAGATCTTCTACTGGTTCAGGTAGATGTGGATGATATTATATTTGGTTCTACTAACAATGTTATGTGTAGGTATTTCGAGCGTGTAATGTAGGATAAATTCGAGATGAGCGCTATGGGGGAGATGACTTTCTTTTTGGGCTTGCAAGTGCAACAAACGAAGTCTGGGATTTTCATCCATCAGACTAAGTATGTCCAAGACATCTTGAGCCGATTCCAGATGTCCGACACATTGCCCATTGGTACCCCACTGCAGCAAAATCATGGAATTAATCCAGACTTGAAGGGTGAAGTTGTTAGCTCTTCATATTACCGCGCGATGATTGGATCCCTTATGTACCTCACAGCATCAAGACCAGATATAATGTATCCAACATGCCTGCTAGCCAGATATCAAGTGAACCCGAAGGCCTCACATCTTGCAGCTGTAAAAAGGATTTTTCGTTATTTGAAGGGTTGCCCAGAGACCGGTCTATGGTACCCTAAGGATGATAACTTTGATGTAGTCGCTTTCAGTGATTCTGATTTTGGCGGATGCAAAATCGACGGCAAATCCACAACGGCTGGATGCCAGTTTTTAGGAAATCGCCTTGTAACATGGCAGTGCAAGAAGCAGACTTGTGTCGCTACATCAACTTGTGAAGCTCAATACATTGTTGCCTCAAGTTGTTGCTCCCAAGTCCTGTGGATACAACAACAAATGCGCGATTACGGTTTTGAATTCCTAACTACTCCTATTTTAGTCGATAATACTGCTGCCTTATCTATCACAAGAAATCTTGTGCAGCATTCAAAGACCAAACACATCGAAATTAAGTATCACTTCATACGTGATTGCTTTGATAAAAGGCTAATCGATGTTGTTAAGGTCCACACTGATGACCAACGTGCCGACCTTTTTACCAAAGCATTTGATAAATCAAGATTTGACTTTTATTATTGGTAAACGGCATTAAGGTCAAACAAGAGTAATTCACATCAGAAAATCGTTTTTGTGAGTAATTCCAAATTTGAAAATTCAAAAACATCGAAAAATTTCAAAACTCAAAAATAATAGAAAAACAAAAATGAGTTTCCTGGCGAACAAAAGAGAAAATGATAGTACATCAGTGGTCTGTCTAAACCTTTTTTTAAACTGAAATGCAAAATGAAAAATGTTAAGCAGCTCTATATAAGATGTATCGGTAGGCTCACAATCATCTTAAAGTGTGCAGGGTGATATAAACTTAAATCGACTGAAGACCAGGTGGGAACCACTCATTGCCATATGGTCTTAGTACCGAAATTTCGTTTGATAGATTGCCGAGGTTCTGAGATATGTGGTCTTTATGCTGTTTATCATCTGGGTATCATGGTTGTTTCTTTTACCGGAACAAACGGAGACGAAGTCTAGATCTTCCATGATATCATACATACGTGTACATACTGCATACGACCTCAATAAGTGATCAACAATCACATGTCCACAAAACAAGTGATAATATATCACATTTATCCGGGAGTCAAGTTCGTCTCTTTGTTGTACGAAAGTACTGACCTGTTCACGGACTTGCTCTTGTGCCCTTCATGCATCTGAAAATCAAGTTCCTCATCAATAAGTGATTCTATCACATAGGGCTTGTTTTCAAATCAAAATAAGTGAGTTACTCACATTTTCATATACGGCAAAACAGATGATAAATGGTATACTCACCAGTAAGATGAAATCCTCATGCATACCTTGATACGGGAATGTGTCGTGATGTGGATGAACACCGGTCGGTAAGTATAAGTCATACCTTAACGTATCCCCTCGCCATGATTACATATGATAAGTTGAGCTTATGTGGATAACAATACCGATAATCGTTATAGGATGTTTATCTAATTGTTAACAAAAAGAACAACAAGAGCGTTTTGGCATGACCGTACACTGATATGATTCTCTTACCCTCGAAACTCGCAAAAAGAATGTCTGTATATATTTACTTTTCTTAGTTTCTGCAACTCTGTATATATTTATTTACTGCTTTCCGTCTTTAAGTTTGAAATATTCAAAATACCAAAAAGATTTTAGGTGTGTTTTAATTTAAACTTTATAAAAATCAAAAAGATTTTATTTATGCTTTTGTTTTGATTAACCGATGTTGGAACTCAAGTCTTCGTTGCCTGAAATCTGATGAAAACCAAAACGACTGAATCTTCATAAACGGTCAGAGTTTGCAAGTTTTGAAAGTTAATAATCAAAATTGAAAAATCTATTAACTTTTCAAACAAACTGTCGGACGGTAGTTGAAACATGGTCTCATGTGTGTCATTTGTTTAATTGTTAACTATATTCCAAGCGTTTGTTCTCATTACGTGTTTAGCTTTCTTGCATGTGCAGATGCTAAAGGCGAGGAGAACATGTTCGATGACAAGCTTCGGAATGAAGACACGACGTGAAGGCACTCAAATGATAAAGATGATCGAGTTGCCGCTGATCAATCACCAACACCACAAGGATCTCAAGTATTGAAGATCAAAAGATTCACGAGCATAATCAAAGGGGGAGTTTGTTGATACACTTTCTACTTACAACACGTGAAGTCTTTGAAGATCCTTTCCGAAAATGAATGAACCATCAAGAGATGGAGAACGAGATTCGAACCTCACGAGCAGCATCCAAGGGGGAGTTTATTGATACATATTATGTGGATACGGCTCGGCTCGGTTCGACTCGGCTATGAAGTGAAGGTCGTAGTCAAGACAACCTCCTGTCTTGACTCGGTATGCGAATTACTTTGTATCGAACGATGAAAATGCAACTGCGTGTGTGCAGTTTGCATTATTAGTTTAAGTGTTTGTTTGTTTGTTGTTTTGGCCCAACATGCCCAAGCCCAACATGAAGACAGAAGCAATATGTCCAAGCCCAACATGTATGACGAAATCATATGTGATTTCGTCAAAGCCCCATGTGCCGAAATCACCTTTTTGGTGAAAACACCTTTTTGGTGAAAACCAAATGGGACGAAATCACCTGATTTCGTCCAGATCCTTGATTTCGTCCATGTGATTTCGTGGGCCTCTGGATTTCGTCATGTGTGTTACTATATAAACACAGCAAACAGACATAACACAGTTAGGAAAATCTGAATAGATTTGAGAGCGAACACTGTAAATACACACACAAAACTGAGAGTTTATAGATTTATCTTGTAAACATTGTTTTGTAACGGTTTCATACGCGTTAATACAATGGAGTGTTAATCGTTGAATCTTTGTGTTTGTGTTCGTAACTTGGTTTAACTTAGCCGTTTGGATTCTGCACTTTCGGGTTTGTCGGAAAACAGGGAATAGAGGTTACTCGATCCTCCGGGTGGACCTACAAGTACAAATAACTATCGAATCATAATTATGTTTATATAAACTAATACTCTCCCCTAAACATAATTCTGTTTACGAGAGTTCTTGAGCACGCTGTCGTTTGCGTCATCTACTGCAGCCTTTGCACGGTTAAAGTCGAATCTCCTCCTCATGTTTAGCTTCTTAATTCCCTTCCAGTCATTTCTGGCAAAGAATGCATAGTGTTCTGCATCTTTATTTGCATTGTTGGTGCACGGAATGTCTGTTGACTTCGTTTGAATCAAGTCTTAGGTCAAGATAGTCGAGATTGGAACTTGAAAGTTAAGATAGGTTTTAACTAGATAATTTCGCTTATGTGTACACTAGGTTTCGCTCATATGTACATAATTAGTGAGATTTCTTTCTTAGGGTTACCAGGTGGTTTCGCTGATATGGTTCACATGGGGTTTCGCTTATATGGCATGCCATATGAGCGAAATCAGTCACAGTATATATACTCACACATGTGATCTCATTTTGTAACTTGGAGCGAAACCTGGTCATGCTTGTGGTAACTAAACTCTGTCAAAATTAATTCAGAAAGCATCAATAGAGAAGGAATTAAAGAGGAAAAGTTGTTGTTACTTTGTGTACATTGATTCCGCCTTTATACGCAAAGATGAACTACCTTGACTGACTTTTCAGGGTCGCAAACCGGTCCAACAAGTGGTATCAGAGCTTCAGGACGAGGAGTTCATACTACTACAGCTGATTCGACCAAATTCTCTTATTTCTACTCACTTTCTTTTATACTTTTTCAATTTGAACTGGTTCTTACGGTTGAAATGGTCTGATTTTTGTGTAACGTGTAAAATACAATAATAACAAACCCTAGAATGAATCAGGTTAAAAAACGGCTTAAAAATGGTAAAAATACATTAAAAACCTGATTTCGCTTTTACGGTAATTGAAGGATTTCGCTCTTAGTGCCATTAAATCAGATTTCGCTTATTTGAACATCTGATTTCGCTTATTTGAACATCAAATTTCGCTCTTAAGGACATATACTGCTATTTCGTTCATACGGACATCATACAACCTGATTTCGCTCATTGATACAATCAGATTTCGCTCATAGGGTCACATATAACCTGATTTCACTTATCAATCATTCAGACTGATTTCGCTAATAAGGAACCTGATTTCGCTCAAGAGTACCTTGTGTGCTATTTTGTTCATACTGTTATTTCTTGATTTTGTTCGAAAGTGAATTTTTTTTCGAGTCAAGATTATGTCACGAAAATCGAGTGTCAGTGTATTTTAGATTACTTGATATTGTTTAAACTGATTGAGTTTGTTTGTTTGCTCTCAGGTGTTTGAAGATGTCAAGCAACGGTGAAGAATTCTACAACACATTCTATAACGCATTCACTTCCGAATCGACAGATAGAAGATCCGAGATGAGAGAGATTTCGGAGAATTTGAAGTTTGAGAATATGTATGGAAGCCAACAGAATCCACCAAAACTAATGAAAGTTGAAGATTATAACTGGTGGAAAAACAGATTTGAGGGTTGGGTAAAAGCTTTCGCTCCTGAAAGCTGGTTAAAACTGATAAATGGATATATTGAACCACTAAAAGAGGGAGGAGAGTTAATAGATGCAAAAGATTTCACATACATAGATATAAAAAATGTTGTGGCTGAATATAAGATGATCACATTAATTAAACAGTCAGTGAGAGAGGATATTATCTCGTTACTTGAACAAGAGAAAACTTCAAAGAGTTTGTGGGAAGCGTTAGGGAGAAAGTGTGTAGGAAGTAATGAAATTGTAAAAAATAAAAAGAAATTATTGCGTAAAGAGTTTGATCTTTTCAGTTGTATGAAAAATGAATCTGTTTGTAAAATGATCGAAAGATTTGGGCATCTAAAAATGGAGCTGGCTAGACATGAAATCAAATATTCTGAAGAGGAGTTGGTGGATAAATTGTTTGATTCATTGCCAAATGATCAAGAGTGGCAATACTTTGCTCTAATGTTGAAAAATACAATCAAGCCTGAAGATTTAAAAGTGGATTTGCTGATCGAAAGACTTGAAAGCCATGAGTTGGAGATAAAGAGATCTAAATTCAACAATCCAGCTTATCAGCAGAATGTAGAGCTTTACTACAGAGGAAATGTACCGCAGGCTGGGTCTCCAAAAACAGCGTTTTCTGCAGAAAGCTCAAATTCAGTGAACAAAGAAAATCTTCACAGTGGTTTTCACGGTGGATCTTCTTCAATAGTTTCAGACCAATCTGCTTCAAAGAATTTATTCCAGTGTAATATCGCAGTGGATTTGAAGAATGGGCAGAATTTTAGTAAAGAATCAGCAAAACAACAGATGGTTTTCTTGGCATCTGTACTTGAATCATATGAAAGCCTCGTTGCAGGGAAGATTGGCAACACCAACTTGACAAAAGAAGATTACGATCAAATAGACCCCGAGGAGATGGAACTGATTGATATAAGATGGTGCATGGCAAGTGCGGTTCGTCGAGCACAGCGGTTCATGGAGATCACAGGGAGAAAGTCAATTGGTGGACCGTCTACCAAATTGGGATTTGATAAATCAAAGGTGACATGTTTCAAATGTAAACAAAATGGTCACTTTAAGCGTGAGTGTAGAAATGCGTATGCTGATGATGATTCTGAAAACTCGTTCAAAGAAGATTATTACAAGAAAGCGATTTATCATCAGAACAAGTCTGAGCCTCCAAGATTGAAACAGCCTGAAGAAAAATCAAGGGCTCTTGCATTTATATATGACGATGAAGGTTACGACTGGAGTCAGGTTTGCCCTGAAGAAGATGCAGTTGGATATGCATTTGTGGCTGATGCTGATCCTGATAGATGGTGGAAAGCAGATTATGCAAGATGGGAAATCGGAAAATTAAACGAACCATTCAAAGAAGCCCAGAGAGCAAAAAGATGGAATGAAGAGTTGGAATGTTACATGGATCCACGGGGTAATCCAGTTGCTGACCCATCAAAAGTGGATTTCAAAGCTGTAACAAATTTGCTTCCAAGGCAAGCTACTTTCAACACACGAAGGTTATCTGATAAAGCATATTTGCCTGATTTGGAGAAGAAGATAAGAGAGATTTGTGAAGCAAGTCTACCGAAGGTGGCAGAGATGAAGAAGAGAAAAGAAGAAGAATTGAAGAAGATGATTGAAGAAGTAAAGACTGTCGCGAAGATTGCTGCTGAACAAGACCAGAAAGCTGAAGAAGAACAGAAGAATGGAGAAGCTCAGAAAGAAGAAAAGGAGGAAGATCAGAAAGTTGAGTCAGAAGAACCGGTGCTGAATGAGACTGAGGTTAGAAAATCTTCTGATCTATCGAATGTTGAATTGGTTGATGAAAAAGAAAACAAATGCAGGAATTGCATAAAAATGTGCAAAGCCTGTACTGAAAAAGATGACATCATAAAAACAAAAGACAATGACATAGTTAAACTTGAAAATGGTTTTACAACAAAATGTAAAGATATGATTGAAAAAGAAGAAATTTTGAAACTAAAAGTTGAAAAATTGACACAGAAATGTCAAGGTCTTGAAAAGGATATTGATGTTTATAGACAACTGTGTTCAGCAAAATGTGTCGATTGTGTTGAAAAAGAATCTAAATTTCAAGATTTACAAAAACAGTATGATTCTTTAAAGTGGTTGAGTCAGAAAGTACAAGAAGCTTATGATATTTTGAAAAGCCAAGTCAAAAGTTTTGATCAAAGATTGTCTGAAACTTTAGTTACTAAAGAAATGTATGAAAGAAAGTTTAAAGAAAAGCAAGTTGAATTGAACAAGTGTGTTGATGAAATTGCTAATCTTAAACAAGTCTTGGCTGAAAATGAAAAGATTGTTACAAAACTTCAAAGTTATCATAACTCTTCGTACATTCTCGAACGCATTTTCAACATCACATCAGATGACAAAGATACTGAAAATTGCAAAAAGGGTATTGGTTCAGAATTTCATCAGGTACCACCACCATTGAGAAACAATTATACTTTTTATGATGAGGAAAAGGTGGCAAAGGGTTTGAACATAGCTGACCAATTACCTGAAAGTATCGATGTAACTTACACCAAATCTGATGAAGCTGATGATTCAGAGGTGGTGAGTAAGGTTGTTGATAGTGTTTTGAAAGATGAGTCAACAAAAGGTAACTTTGAATCACAGGATGAAAATGAAGGAAATCTTTATGATGGTTATCTGAAAAACACAAAATCCGAGAAAAATTTGAATGATGATTCAAAAGGATTGGTTTATACCATGATTAGATCGGACAAATTATTCTTAGATGTTGTATTCCCGATTCAGAATGTGATTTCAGAAAAGGTTGATAAAGTTTTCAAAATGGTTGAGATTGAGAAGTCTGAGATTCCAAAGTTTGCTGGTAAAGGTCATAAATCTTTTTATAACAAACCTGGTTTTAAGAAGAAAAACATGAAGGCTGGTTTGGGTTATAAAAAGAAACGGAATTGGAATCAAAGTAAAAAACCAAATTTGCAACAAAAGATGAGTTTTGTTCAAGGGAAAAGCTTGAAAGAAGAGGAAAAACTCAAATTTGGACAACAGTCTAATGAGGAGTTTGATGCTATGAAAAAGAAACAACAACAGGCCAAGGATGTTTCAAAGAAAGTGTGTTTTAAATGTGATCAAATTGGACATCTTGCTCGAAAGTGTCCAAATCCAAAGCCTGTTGATGTTGAAAAACAGCAATCTGAGAATGTGAAACAAAGGTTAACCAGATTTGATTCGAAACAAACTTGGAGGTACAATACAAACAAGTTTGCTTCAAATCAAAATTGGAAATCAAACCCGAATAGGTTCGATTCAAGACAGACCTGGAATTCTCACACACCCAGATTCAGAACAACACAGAGTTGGAGAACATCTGTTGATATGACAAAACCTCAAGAGTTTTGGAAACCTAAAAATGTTATTCAAAATCAAAAGGTTCAAAAAGAGACAAACTTTTACAAAAGAGGTACTTCGGAAGGTCAAATGTGGAGTGCTAAGAAACAAATGACGTCGGAAAAAGATGAGAAAGTTGAAGTCAACGCTGAAAAAGTTTTAAATGACAAAGAGTTTCCGAAATTAAATGAACATTATTGTGTTGAAATGCCTAAGGTCCAACAGACCTGGGCTAAATTGTTCAAATGATTGATAAAGTTTGAATGTGCAGGTGCTCAACGAAGCTGAAGATTGTGAGAATGGTAGTTGGAGCAGCCTGGCACAGGAAGAGGTTGCAGAACCCTGGTTTGGTTAAACAGGGAGTTTATCAATTTCTGTACATAAATAAACAATATTTTCAAAATCCTAAAATTGAAAAATTTAAAACCAAAAATAAGTGTTTAGTTTGTTAAAATTTGAAAAACCAAAAATATGTTGTATTTAATATTGTTTTGAATGTATGTTGATTGAAAACGCCGAAACCCTCACGGCTGAACAAACATGATTACTTTCATCAGATTGAAAAATGGTTTTCAAACTGTAAAATATCAATGTGTTGTAAATCATGGGGGTAATTACTGCTTTTCGTGTAATTCAGTTCACAAGATGCAGAAAATGGATGGCGAGACAAAGCTATCAGTATTGTTTGTCAAATTTTCTTTAAATGATTTTGAATTTTAGGGGGAGCTTGCGATGGATGCTTACAATATTACAATCTGAAATGAGAAGGCAAAATGACCAAGACTGAAGATTCGGAGCTGAAGACTTCGTCAACATCCAAGGGGGAGTCTGTTGGTGCACGGAATGTCTGTTGACTTCGTTTGAATCAAGTCTTAGGTCAAGATAGTCGAGATTGGAACTTGAAAGTTAAGATAGGTTTTAACTAGATAATTTCGCTTATGTGTACACTAGGTTTCGCTCATATGTACATAATTAGTGAGATTTCATTCTTAGGGTTACCAGGTGGTTTCGCTGCTATGGTTCACATGGGGTTTCGCTTATATGGCATGCCATACGAGCGAAATCAGTCACAGTATATATACTCACACATGTGATCTCATTCTGTAACTTGGAGCGAAACCTGGTCATGCTTGTGGTAACTAAACTCTGTCAAAATTAATTCAGAAAGCATCAATAGAGAAGGAATTAAAGAGGAAAAGTTGTTGTTACTTTGTGTACATTGATTCCGCCTTTATACGCAAAGATGAACTACCTTGACTGACTTTTCAGGGTCGCAAACCGGTCCAACAATTTGCAGCTCCTGCACTTCTTGAACGGCCATCTGAGTCTTTTTGGTCTGCATCAGTCATCACCTCCATGACTCCTTCGCTGTTGCTCTGTCTCGGATCAACAACCATCTTTACTTCTTCCTTTTCGAGAGCATTCTCTTGAACCATCTTGAACTTGTAATAGTATACAAGTACATCCAAATACATAGTGTATATCAGACCCATGTATTCACCGTCATCATACTCGAATCCTATATCCTTTGCTATCATAGCCCACATGCCATTCTCGGTGATTCTCCGGTGACCACCTTCCCTCTTCACCGCCATATAGAGGTCTAATAACCTTACTTTCTGATTGTTTGAAGCGTATGCAGGCAGGGGTCTCGAGTGAATTTCTAGTTTCTCCTTGAGAAACCATTCTATCATGTTGTTGAAAGTAACTTCGAGAAAGTATTTGTATTTGATAAAATAATCTTCATCTTCAAGCATAACCAGTAGGGCCTTGCAATCTTTAAAATCTTTAAATGACATCGCTTGTAAAATCAGAATGTTCCAATCCAGTTCATTCGTTGAGATATTCAGTTTTTCGAAATACTCATTTAAGAAATCAGATTTATACTTCTCATGATCATGTCCCTAGCTGGTCTATCACATACTGTTTTTCTAATTCACCGATCTCTTCCTCCCTTGTCATTCCTGTACGACCATTCCATTTGTTGTTCAAGGGGACACTAAATGTCGGAAATAATTTGCATTTATCCCCCATAAATTTTACTGTAAAACCTTGAGTCACTAATTGATCGAGGCCTAAGACATTTCTGTCTATGTCCGGTGTGTAAAACACACTTTGGACACGTATTTTTTTAGACCCGGTTATAACATCAACCACACCAATACCTCTAATAAAGAAAATTTTATTTTCTCCGGTCACCGTTTCAACACACGAGATATTTTTCATTCGCTTAAACATGTCTATGTTACCAGAAAAATGGTGTTTATAAGTTTTGCTAACATACCATATGTCTGACCAATATCCTCTGTCCGTTCCGATCACCATGTATTCTTGTCTCTGATCGGTTTGTTGATGGGTATCTGCATCTGGATGTTTCTGCGTTCCAGTATTGACCGCTAGACGTAGTAATTGACTCTCTTCATCCTTCTCCTTCTCTTGACATGCAGAAATTTTGTGGCCAGGCTTATTGCAGTAGTAGCAACACCGCTGCATCCATTTTCGCTCACGTTTTTCTTCAGTGCAGTGCATACATGGCATCATTGTTGACGACGGCTTTAGATCATCATCACTTACATAACCGGCTCTGATACCACTTGATAGCGGAAGCCGATGATCATCATCATCACGGTGGGGTTTTGGTGGTTTGACACGAAACTGTGGATTGTTAACAGAATTGGTAGACATGATTGTAACAATAAGGATGGGTAAATGGACAAACAATAACGAAAGTTTTTGAATGTCTTGGTACCGAGAGAAGTTCCCGGTAATGAGTTTATATACATTAGATAAACAAAACGGTTATTTGGTGGTTTGGTTTTGGCAGGAGTAACCGTCAAATATGAACCGTTTAACCAACCGACACAACCGCTTGTCTATATCGTTTCATACATAAAAATACAATGAAATAGAGTAATAATGTATAGGTACAAATAACTATCGAACCATAATTATGTTTATATAAACTAATAAAAAATCTGTTTGAATTAGCAATGTAATCCAGCAACCCTGACATCTCCAACCCCAAGTTAAACACCCGAATTGGTACAGGGCCAAAATCCATAGCAACGGTTGATAACAATATTGGTAGTGATCTCATACAACATTAGCTAATGCGATCAACACCATTGAAGCCATGGCACGCCAAAAAACGGTCTAGCTTGCTCAACTTCCACTACTAGAAAAGTGGTCATTTTGCTACGGAAATTTCCTACGCAAAAAAATGCGTCGCAAATTCTGACACATTTACTACGCATTTCCTACGAAAAAAAGACCTTGATTTTTTTGGGCAATTTGAATTCAAACTATTATCTGAGCAGTATGTGAACTACCTACCCCCATATTATATTCAAATAAGCCCCACTACTACAGAAACAGGCATTTGCTACGGCCAATTCCGTAGCAAATCCGTAGCAAACACCCTTTTTGCTACGAATTTGCTACGGATTTGGTTCGTAGCTACAAGTCCCGTCGCGAATTTATTTGCTATGAACTTTAGCTACGGAAATTTTGTTTGCGACGAATTTAGCTACAAAAAATGGCGTCAGTATTTTAGCAACGAATTTGCTATGAAGAAGGTTGCTACGAAATTTCGCTATGGGTTTTCAGCTACGGAAGTTTTTAGCTACGATTGTTTTTAGCTACGGAAAATTTTAGCTACGGATGTTTTTAGCTATGGCTATTTTTAGCTACGGGGTAGTTTCGCTACGAATGGGTTGGCTATGATAATTTGCAATGTTTTTGCTACAAAATTTAACTACGAACTTGCTATCGTTTAGCTACGAGAATTTGCTACCTTTTACATTTTTTTTATACGAAACTTGTTACGTTTTTTGCTATCGGGTTTGCTACATACTTTAGCTACAAATTCACTATGATTTGGCTACAAAAATTTGCAGTCTTTTTGCTACGATTTTGCAACAGAATTTAATTATGAATTTCGCTTGACTTTGCTACGGATATAGCTATGAATTTTAGAAGGTCTTTGCAAAAAATTTAACTACACTATTTGCTTGGAATTTTTCAAATAATTTTCAAAATCATTATCGTATCCATAAATTGCAGTCAATGATTCATATAATCACATCAAATTACGTAACAACTTATTACCTTTAATTTTGCAAATCAAGAAAGAAACATGTTTTTTTTTGAACATTTAAGATTACCCAAAAATCACAAAACAATATGAATTAAGAATTCATCATGCAAACACAACATAATTTAGGTTTTGCAATGTCCATCTGGATCAAATGGGTACTTTCATTTCTCTGAAATCAGTTCAACTTTTTCACAAAATTTCAAACAATTCAGTTCCAAATCGTTCTACGATAAAAGAATTCATTACAATGATCTATTAACCTCCGAATCCGTACAAAGTCCTTCCTTGCCTCTTCAAAGCATAGACCACATCCATCGCGGTTACCGTCTTCCGGCGAGCGTGCTCCGTGTAGTTAACAGCGTCACGAATCACATTCACCAAAAATATCTTCAAAACACCACGTGTCTCTTCATATATGAGACCACCGATTCTCTTGACTCCACCTCTTCTAGCGAGCCTCCTGATTGCCAGTTTGGTGATACCCTGAATATTACCCGGAGAACTTTCCGGTGACGCTTTGCTCCTCCCTTTCTCAACCCCTTTCCTCCTCTTTTCCTCGTCCAGACATTGTCAAACGTCAAATTAGTGTTTCGATTGAACTATCGGTGCTTTGTGATAAAGGATTTTGTTGAGGGAGATTGGTTGATTTGATAGACTTGAGTGCTAAGGTTCATATAGGGGGTGATGAATGATGATGGATTTTGGGATTTTGAATTTTGAGCGGTCAAAATTGAAAGGATGAATTGGGATCCGGGTGATGAGGGATAAACTGATGTGAGACCTTGATTGAATTGTAATCGATGGACAGAAGTGATTTTGTGGGAAATGAGATCGATGAGGTGGCATGTTGGGTGGAAGTTTTATTTTTAGCACTTAGGAAATAGATAATGAACATAGGCCCCTGTTGAATGTGCCCCTGTTGAATGTAAAACTTTGTCAAAAAAACATCTTTTTTTTTGTTTTTGGAGCATGCTTGGGGTTGTATCTATCCTATCACATAAATTAAAATTATATTTTCTTAGATTAATATCTAAAATTTATTTGTCGTCTTAAACGTATTATACATCATTCCTCATAGTGATTTGTGCTCTATAAAATAGTAGCTTCATGTTTTTTAATGTATTGTTTTTTACCCCACGCACTCATATTTATCGTCGCGACCATTTTGTTTCGGTATATACTTTCTTATAATCTTGGTTTATATTTTTTTTCTTGTTCCATTTGTCTTTTTCTTTCATTTAACCTTCTGATGAAACTTCTATATATGCATTAAATATACCAGTTATGCTCGGATCTATTCTCAACTGTGTAAGTTAATCAATCAAATGTATAAGTACTGAAACATAGAAAATGAACTGCTGTTGATGTTTTTATTTAATTAAAGAGGAGAGCTTCTTATTCTAGAAGATAAACAAACAAACTGATTTTTTTTTCTTGGTAGTTAAACAGTGTCGATTTAATAAATGAAGGTGATGACCGAATTGTTAAGTTCAAACCATTTTTGTTTCTTTTATATCATAACTAGGTTATAACCCCGTGTATTACATGGGTTGAAAAAAGAATGTAATTTTACATACTAAATAATAACACAATATATCTTTAAAAATCTCATTTATTACACGGGTTGAATAAATGTAATTTTATATATTAAATAATAAAAAAATTATATTTTTAAGAACCTCGTGTATTGTAATTTATATACCAAATAATAAAAAAGTTAAATTTTTAAAAACTCTATGTATTACACGAGTTGAATAAATGTAATTTTAGATTAATAGTATATTAAATAAATATAATTTTGGACTAATAGTGTATTAAATAAATATAATTTTGGATAAAGTCTTATATATAAATAAATACTAATATGGATTTATTTATTTTTTTAGAACGACGGTGTATTTGGGTTCAGTGGCATGCCCCTTCATAGCCCAAGTATATATCCTACCTTCGACGGAATTACAACCGTTCATTGTTTGTTTGACGCTTGAGGATGACTCTAAACCATTCCACAAGGAAACCAGCTAAGTTGTAAAATCTCCTGACTTGCTTTACAGGAGAAATTCGCTGACAACAAGATTTGAACCGAGAGATATTATTAGCATATTTATTTACGAGTAAAATACGCAGGTGGTCCGTGTGGTTTACCAAAATTTTGGATTTGGTCTCTAGTTTTCCAAAAGTACACGGATAGTCCCTGACGTTTGTACTTTGTAACGCATTTAGTTCTCAGTTTTTCCAAAAGTACATGGATCGTCCCTTTGGTTTGCACTTTATGACGCATTTAGTCCCTAACTTGGACATGCTAAACTTTTAATTTTTTTGACCGAGGACAAAAACATTACAAATGCAAACCTTAGAGATGATTCGTATACTTTTAAAAATCTAGGTATTAAATAATTTTTGTTTATAAACTGTAAGGATGAGTGTAGTTTACAATTTGTTTACTCTTTGTTTAGTAAGTTAAAAGATTTATCTTGTACATAGCTTTATAGTCTAGTGACATTTTAGAGGTGGGATAAGGTTTTGGATAGATCCTGGGTAAGATTCCACAAGAGGTTTTTTTTTCTCATATTTATTGAGTTTCTCCCAAATTTGTATACATTGGTCCGTCAGTGATTCAAATTTGCCCGTTAAAAAAAGTATCCCTTTATGAGTTTTTCCTTTTTTGTATATACAGACTAGTTGATGCTCCGCCCGCGTTATGGGGCGATAGGCCGAATATTTCTCAACTAATTAAAAAACACTACTATAGCTTTGCTAGAAAAAAACCCTAAAACGATGGCAAAATCATAATTTTGAGTTCGGGCCAAGACTGTAATTTGTCAGGATTAATAAGCGAGTGATAAGCAGCTCATTGACACGAAAGAAAAATTAAATCGAGTCAACCAATTAAAACAGACACTTCTATAGTACTGCTAAAAAAACTAAAATGATGCCAATAATGTAATTTTGAACTGAGGGAAAAATTGTAATTTTTGACAGGGGTAAAATCATAATTTGCCAAAAGATAAAGCGATGGCAATACTGTAACTTTGAACCATAGGCAAAATGGTAATTTTAAACAGGGGCAAATCTGTAATTTTTAACTGGGGGTAAAATCGTAACATACCTGGACCAATGTAGGAATGTCATGCAGCAGCCTGACACTATTCCCCCACACACCTTTTAAAGAAACCAAAACGATGGCGATACTGTAATTTTTAACTAAGGGAAAAATAGTAATTTTTGGATGGGGTAAAATCATAATTTACCAAAAATTAAAGCGATGTCAATACTGTAATTTTTAACCAGTGGCAAAACCGTAACTTTAAACATAGGGCAAACTCGTAATTTTAAACGGGGGTAAAATCGTAATATACCCGAACCAATAAGAAAGTGCCAAGTAAATATACAATCGAAAAAAAAAAGATGGCCACCGCCCTTTTCCTCCACTTATTGTAAACAACTATTCCCTATCTTGGTTTTGTTGTTACAGAGAATAGTTTATGCCTCGCCCGCGTTGCGGGGCGCTTGGTAAAATATTTATCTACCAATTAAAACAAAACACTATCAAAGTTTTGCTAGAAAAAAAAAAGAAACCGATGAAAAGACTGTAATTCTGAACTGGGGATAAATCGTAAGTTCAACTGGGGTATAATCCAATGTTTTATAAATTGGTTCAAACCGGCCAGTTGTACTGATTGAACCATCCGGTAAAACCGCCCGGTACACCCGGTTGAACCGCCCGAAACACTCGGTTAAACCTTTTTTGAGCCAAATCCCGTACGGTATAAAAACTGGATTTTAAAACATTGGTATAATCATAATTTGTCAAAAGCTACAAGGGTGGCAACATTGTAATTTTGAACTGGTGGCAAAATCGTAAATTTGACTGGGTAAAATCACAATTTATCGAAATCTTCAACGAGGGTAAGATTCGAATTTTGAACTGGAGGCAAATCGTAATTCTAAGCTGGGGTAAAATCGTAATTTGTTCGGGCCAATGGGGAAGCTGCCTGACTATTCCCCTCTATGGATTTTGTATATTAACTGGGGTCTAAATAATAATTCTAAGCTGGGGTAAAATCATAATTTGTCCGGGTCAATGGAGAAGTGTCAGACAGCTGTCTGACACTATTCCCTCCATGGATTTTGTATATTTATAAAATGAGTGCAAATAATATGAAAACATTATAGAAATCAATTACCAGAATGATCCAATATGTTTAAGTAGGGATGAGTTCGATGTCAATTGGTACTGAAAATCCCAAGAATGGGCACCGGTACAAAATACCTGGTAAGGTACTGGTATTTGAGTGGTAAAACCGATAAATACCGGTACAAAAAACATTCAAAAGTCGGTACCAAATATATTCGGTACCGGCACCCAACACCATTTGCTCATCCCTATGCTTAATTTAGCACGTATTATTTGTATTATTTGTATGAGATAACTATATTAAATATATTTATTTTTACATCAGTCCTTGTAAAATTGACTTTTTTTTCTTAACTATTTTAAAGTAATTAATAGTTTTGCTTTTGATTTTTCTATTTTATATATTATTAATTATTTTTTAATATTTCTTTTGTTCATTTTTGCTTATGGATTTTCTTACGCGTCTTTTTTTATTGTTTTTTGAATATTTATTTTGTTAGTTTTGCTATGAATTTTGCTACCACTTTTATTAATTAATTTTAATTTTTTTTTGGTATGGATGTTGCGATGGATATTAGTAAATTATTTTTTGAATACTTTCTTTTTCTTATTTTGCAATTAATTTTTCTATGGATTTGCTATAGATTTTGCTACGTTAGTTTTTAAGAATTTTTCTAGAATTTGCTACCAATTTCTCTACGGACTCTATTTACTTACCGATTTTGCTACCGTTTTTTAAACCTCGGTTAGTTAGTTTTGAAATATTTATTTTTATGATTTAGCTAAGGACTTTGCTACCAATTTTACTAAGTTTTTTTATTATATTTATTTTCACAATTTTGCTATCGATTTTGCTACAGGTTTTGTTTTACTTTTTTTAGTTTATTTCTAAATACTTATTTTCATGGTTTTGCTACGGATTTTGCTACCGGTTTTGCTACATTATATGTCTTATATTAATTTCGTCAATTTTGCTACGGATTTGCTATGAGTTTTGCTACGAAATTCATTTGCGACGGAAGTTCGTAGCTAAACCGTAGCTAATTTGTAGCAAAATGTATTCGTAGCTAGTCTGTAGCTAACTCGTAGCAAAATTTGCCACCATTTTTTTCCGTAGCAAAATTTCATAGCAAATGCCTCTTTTTGTAGTAGTGCCCCCAGATAATATGAATTGGTTGAAATAATGGGTGTTTTGATTCCTAACATCGTTAAGATCTTCCATAAAAACCTATAGGCACGGAACAGAATGCAAAGTGGCAGATAGGTTCAACAGTGTGGAGGGGACTTTTCGGGCTGTTGGAAGTGAGGAAAAGGATAAACTAGCCTGCTACAGTGGTTACCTGTCTAATGTTTTATTATCGGATAAAAAGATAGTTGGTCCTGGGTGTGATACAAAGTTCTCGGTTGGTGTTGTTAAACAGCGGAGCTTATTACAGCAGTGGTTCGTTTTCGAATAGAGCAAGTGGGTGCCAAAGAAATGTAAAATCTATATGTGGGGTGCAGTTATGGCTAGGATCCCAACGCAATACTGGTGAAGAGACAGCGGAGCATCTTTCTTGCTGGTGTTACATTGCTGTTGCCATTTGGAACCCCATGCATGTTAGCTCCTAGTACACGGTTAGTCGGCTCAATCAAAGACTTAGCAGAGGCGCACAATTATGGGGCTGGGAAGGAATGATTTTAGCGTTAAAGTATTATTATGGTTGCGTGTTGGTGCTTATGGAAGGCGAAGAGATTCGCTTACATGGATGTGAAGATCAATAGTATCATTCAAGATATAAAATCATTAGGCTTCTTGTGGTATAGGAGTAGAGTGAAAAACAATTTGGTAAAAAAACTAAAATGATGATCATAGCGCAATTTAATGATCTCTTTTTATAGACAACAACAATGAAAATGATTCATACAAACAACCCTTGGGGAGCTAGCAAACTTACATGAACACCAAAATAATTAGTATTCTTTATTACACCAGGATCAACACCATGAACCTTTGGTTGGAATTCAGAACACCAATTTTTTTAGTAATTCTTTATTACAACAGGAGCAACACCATGAACCTTTGGTTGGAATCTTGAATTTGAATAATAGGTTTCTTAAGTTATAATATGAGCTATAAATTTCCCTTTTAATGTTTGTCTACTCTGATTTGATTTTAGCCGTGACCTGACCACACTTCTTGCTTTATAATTAAAGGAGTAAATTGCAATTTTACCCCCTGTGGTTAGGGGGCATTGGCAGGTCTACCCCCCTAAGGAAGTAATTGCAGTTTTACCCCCCACTGTTTGGGGTTATGTCGCACGTTTACCCCCTGACCATTTCAACGTTAGATGTTACCGTTAACTGTTAATGGTCAAGGGGCAATTAGGTAATTTGGCTTTCCTGTTGACCTGCAACCTCAATTAATCAACCATTCACCACATTGAAACCCTGAAGTTAACCTAAGTCGAAATTGAAGACCTCCGCACAGGCGAAACCAGCCATTCTTCAACAGATACAACAGATTTGAAGTCTGTTACGAGCATGGATGTTCGAATGTGGAAGATACGAGCTGAAGATCAGTATTTCGAACCGGGTGAAATGTACCGTAAGTGACATGCAAGTTCAAAGGGTCTGAATTTGGTAAGATGTTAACTTTTTTTGGTATTAATTTGTTGTTGATGTGTGTTTACAGGAGAAACCTAATCTCAATTTACCATTAAATTTCACCATGGAGGTAATTTTGTAGAAAACCCAAATAGGAAATACTTTGGTGGGAAGATGAGCTACATTGATCATGTAGATTTTAGAGTGTTGAATACTGATGTTTTAGAGGAGATTGTTAAGAAATTAGGATACAATGATGGTTTGTTTTTCTGCATTCATTACAAGGAACCGTATTGTTCGTTGGATTTTGGTCTTAGGACATTAAAATGTGATGTTGACTTAGAGCCTATCTTCGATCATGTGCGTCAAGGAGTCCACACCATAGACATGTATGTTGAACACTGGATGTCAACAATATTGGAAAATACAAGTGAATGTCCTGTAGGGGCATGTAAAGCAACTGTTCCAGCATCATTTACAATAAATAATCAGGATTATAGTATGAATGAAGATGAAGAAGTGAGTAAAGGAAGTGATGAAGAAGAGAGTAAAGGTAGTGATACTGATTATGATCCTGATTATGAGTATGTTGAAGAAGATAATTTGGTTTATGAAATAGAGGTGGATATGCAGAGGTTCAGGGCTAATGTTGATTTTACTAGGGAAGAGTTGGATGGTTCAGGTGATGAGGATCATGATGATGACAGAACTGATGAAGGTCATGTGCCTGTTAACTTGGAGGATTTTGAAAGTGGATCGGATGACAATTCAACCCTTAGAGATAAGGTTGCTAGGAAGATAAGGAGGAGAAACAAGAGTGCTTCAAAAGGTCCAAATGATCTGCCATTCTACATTGGTCAGCTTATTGATGACAAGAAAAAGATGAATCGGATGGTGAAAGATTATGCTCTTAAGGCAAGGAGGGATGTTTTTATTCAAAAAAATGAATTGTTAAGGTATAGGGTAGTATGTTTTGGAAGCAATCCACCACTACTTGGTCATGTAAAAAATAAAGGCGAAGAGGGGCAAAGTAGTAAATGCACCAAAGTAGGGCAAAAATATAAGCACCTCAAAAGGCATACCAAGCCCACATGTCCTTGGGCAGTTCACATCTCAAGGAACACAGACAAGGACCAGTGGTGTGTGAAGACCATTCATAATCAACACAATTGTTTGACAACAAGGGTCGTTTCTTTGTACACAATGAATTCGATTGCCAAAGATATCCAACCTTTGATTGAAAGCAATCCAGACATGCCAATTCAAGCAATCCAAAGTCAACTGCTTCGGAAGCATCAACTTGAAGTATCACTACATAAGGTATTCAGAGCTAAGAGGATAGCAACTACAAAGATCTATGGTGATTACCAAGAACAGTATGGTCTGCTAAGGTCATACTGTGATGAACTTCTAAAAGCCAACCCAGGTAGTACAATTAAAATTGATGTGGAGCCATGTGGGAACCCAGCTACCCCTACAAGGCAGTTTCGAAGGGTTTATTTTGGTTTTGCCTCTATGATGAGAGGATTTAAGTTGATTGGGAGACCATTGCTGGGTGTGGATGGTTGTTTCATGAAAGGTCCATTTCCAGGACAGATCTTGAGTGCTGTTGGTATTGATGTGAACAATAGCATATATCCAGTTTGTTATGCCCTTGTTTAGGCAGAAACAACACAAACCTGGAAATGGTTTTTGCAACTCTTGAGAGATGACCTAGAGTGTACGGCAGACTCTTGTTTCACCTTCATCAGTGACAGACAAAAGGTAATATGTTCTTAATTGTTAATTAAAACCTTGCAAAATAGTGTCATTAATTTCATTTTGTATCACAGGGTCTGATTCCTGCTATGCTAGCCGTTTTCCCTAATGCTGAGCACAGATTTTGTTTGAGGCACATTCATGAGAATATGAAATCCAAGTGGCGTGGAGATGTTTACAAGAATTTGCTTTGGTCAGCCGGAAGGAAGACATCTATTCCATACTTTAACCAAGATATGGAAGAAATTAAGACAACCGAACGAGCCATGTATGACTGGCTGAATGAGATCCCATTCACCGCTTGGTCAAGAGCATATTTTTCTGGAAGAGCTAAATGTGATATGTTGCTGAACAACATATGTGAGGTTTTTAACAGATAAATCATAGGAGCAAGGGACAAGCCGATTATCACATGCCTAGAATTCATTCGGGAGTACATGACCAAGAGGATAGTGAATGTCAAGAAATTACAAGCAAAGTGTATGGGGCCACTGACTCCTCATGCCACTAAGGTCTTCGATCAGATCAAGAAACAGGCTGCTGAAATGTCTGTTTTAATGGTTGATTCGGACAAGTATCAAGTCACAGGTCCGAGATCACAGTGTGTTGTGAATGTTAAACATAAAACATGTGCATGCAGGAAGTGGGATTTGACCGGGATGCCTTGCAAACATGCAGTTGCAGCCATATGGGATATGTCAAGGAATAGCATTGATGCTGGCATACCAGAAGAGTGGGTGGATGAAGTGTATTGGCTGTCAACATGGAAGAAAGTTTATTGCAATGTCATAGAGCCAATCAACGAGCCGGAGATGTGGACTCCTTCAGGGTGTCCAACAACACTCATCCCACCTAAGCATCATACACAAGTTGGAAGGCCAAAGAAGAAAAGAAAGAAGGCATATGGTGAAAAAGAACTTGAGAAAGAGTTCGACAAAGGAGGTAAAATGACCAGAAAGGGTAGTAGCATCAGGTGTGGTAAATGTGGGAATATGGGTCACAATGTCAGGAGCTGCAAAGGACAAGGGGCTGAACAAACCATTGCTTCACAGGAATCACACACTGCCACTCAAGGTGCACCAGTTTACAATCTTGATGAGTGATGGATGGTTTGTAAGTTTAGACAATGTTTGTTAGGTTTGTCAACTTTGTTCAAGACAATGTTTGGTTGGTGTGTAACTTTATGTTTGGTTTGGTCAAGACAATGCTAGGTTTGTCAACTATGTTCAAGACAATGTTTGGTTTGGTTTGTACCTTTATGTTTGGTTTGGTCAATACAATGTTATGTTTATATTAAAATGACCATTTTGGTCAATTGCAGCAGGTTTGACTTGTTTATAAGGTCAAAATAACCATATTATACATTAGCAGCAAGTTTGACTTGTTTATAAGGTCAAAATAACCATATTATACATTAGCAGCAGGTTTAACTTGTTTATAAGGTCAAAATGACCATATGATCCATTTGCAGCAGGTGTGACTAGTTTATATGGTCAAAATGACCATATGATCCATTTGCAGCAGGTTTTGAGTTCATTATAACTGGCATGGTACATTTGAAGCAGGTTTTGACCATATGATCCATTTGTAGCCTATATCAATTTGCAGCAGTTTTGGATAATTGGTTTGCAACATGTTTGGATAATTGGTACAAGTACCATGTGCCCCATTTTGGTACAATTAAGAGGAGGAAAATGATTCGATTACATTACATTGCAACATTTAGTACAAATAAGATGTCCAACATACAAACTTAAAACCAAACAAAATCTAGCCTATTTCCAGTGACAATCATCCAAACAAGACCAATCCGAATCAGAACCATGCTCCCCTTCATATGGATCAAAGTACGAATCATCATCTTCATCCCAATATGTGTAATCCCATGCATGTTCAAGCACTTCAGGGTCATAATCCTTTGTCGGATCTCCGAATAACTTTTCATAATCTGTTTCTTGCTCCATGTAACGTCTGAGTATCTCAGACTCTTGATCCTCAAAGTAGACATAACTGTCTGGTTGTTCGGCTGCAACGACGTCTTCATCCTTACCAACCTCTTTGTCTTCATCCTTACCAACATCTGTGTGTTCATCCTTACCAACATCTTTCTCATTCTCAACATCCTTACCTACAGAATTACAAGAAGGCTACCAACACAAACATATAAGAAGGCTACCAATACAAACATATAATAAGAACTTGAAAAAGACCATTGCATCAAAAAGTATAGAACTCAAAAGTATAATTACAAGCAGTCAAGATACACAACCAAATCCAATTTGTCAACATTATACTACTTAACCAAAAACAGTAGAACAATCAACACCCAAGTAATCACAAAGTACATCTTCAGTTTCAACACATCTCCATTCTTGTACCGACCCAACTGTTCTTTGCAGTTAGCCAAGTCAATGATTAAACCAGGCATTACCTCTCCACAAACCGGACATCCATGTTCTTCACCTTTGTCAGCCCATCTTAGGAATCCACATCCTCCAACCTATTATCGGACATCATAAGCAACACTATCCAACAAAGTTAAGATTCAATAAGCATAAAACAGAAGAAACTTACACATCGAATATACCAACGACCAGGATTAGTTGTTGATGCTGATTGTTTCACCACTGTTTTCGCACCACATGGACATATGATGTCTGAATGTTGACTCTTGCCCTTGAATCGAATTGAGGAATTGAGGGCTTGAGGTCGATTGAAGAGCAATTGTAGAACAAGATCAATTAGGGCTTATTAATGGAGAAGATGAAGGGTTGTTTGTACATTTCAACCTAATTAACGGTAACATCTAACGTTGAAATGGTCAGGGGGTAAACGTGCGACATAACCCCAAATAGTGGGGGGTAAAACTGCAATTACTTCCTTAGGGGGGGTAGACCTGCCAATGCCCCCTAACCACAGGGGGTAAAATTGCAATTTACTCTAATTAAAGATTTACTTTTAGTTATTATACTATTCATATCTTATATACCCATACGGGAAACAGGGCTGGCTCAAAATTTTCTAAATTTTTTAGGCTCAAAGCGGATAGCAAAATTGGGGTCCTTTTTGTAAACGAAAAAAATACTATAAATCCTATTGTTCATATATCATCTTTGTATACACATTATATAGATCATAAACCTCAATGTTAACAATCTCAAAGCCAAAATTACGAACATATAATATATTTTCTTAGAATTTAAGGCCATAGGAAAATGCAGGCCTAAAGCTCTTGCTTTATTTCATTCCTTCTAGAGCCGGCCCTGACAGGAAAGGTTATACGACTCATATATATTGTTGTATGCATGACATAAAGACACTAATGTGACCATGGCAGCCTTTGCTGGGGAAGGTGTTCCTATATGACACGTATACCCCTATACCAGTTGTATATTGAGTATGGATGTATCACTACCAGTTCCGCCCTTTAATTGTTTGCATTTGTTTTGTAATCATATGTAGATCCTACTTATTGATTTTAATACCTATACTGAAATTTATGAATCTTTTCCTTCAAATCCTCCTACAAAATAAAAAAAGTTGTCCAAACAAACAACTTGATAAAAATATAAATGAAATTTATATACACAGCTGAAGTCATGGAACCTTTGATTAAAATTTTCATTTTGTATAATACTAGGCTTTGAGTTTACAAAATAGTCAAATCTAACAAGAACCGAAAACTATAAGGGTGTGCCTATTGGCACACTAATGTGTCTATTGGCACACCAAACCCTAGCAAAATTAGGGTTTATCAACGCAGCGTATAGGTCAATACGCAGCGTAGAGGTTTAAAACCTCTACGATGCGTATTGACCTATACGCTGCGTAGATAAACCATGGATCTTAGTGCCTAATAACCAATCATTGCACAGAAAACAAGGTTTATATACGCTGCTTATAGCTCTCTACGCAGCGTATATAAACCATCTGAAAATTTAGGGTCATTTTGGTAGATCTGAAGCATCAGATTTTTACAAGGTTTATATACGCTGCGTATAGGTCAATACGCAGCGCAGCGTATATAACCTTTCAGAATTTTTTTCAACATTCGGCCTATTTGTGGTATAAATTCTCACCCGGTTACAACGTTATCTCACTTAAAATATATAACGAGTTAAAAATATATAATGTTTGGACAACTTTTTTAATGACGAACTTAGTTTCGACGCTCGTTAGGCCCGTACGCGCCTTACGGACGAAGTCGACTAAATAATAAAAAAAATATAATTTAACGACGATCTTAGTTTGCAGCCGTAAACGGGCGTTTAAACGCCTGCAAACGCAGCCACAAACGGGTGTGAAATCGCGGCCGTAAACGGGCGTTTAAACGGCTGCAAACGCAGCTGCAAACGGCTGCGAAATCGCTGCCGTTTGGGGCTGCGTTTGCAGCCGTTTAAACGTCCGTTTACGGTTCGACTTCGACTAAATAATAAAAAAAATATTTTAAGGACGAACTTAGTTTCGACGCTCGTTAGGGACCTACGCGTCTTACGAGCGATGTCGACTAAATAATAAAAAAATTATTTTAACGGCGATCTTAGTTTCGTCGCTCGTTAGTCACCTATGCGCCATACGAGCGATGTTTTAAAAAAACACTTTACTGTATTTTAACAAACTGTTTTTTATGTTTTAAAAAAAACAGTTTGTTGTATTTTAAAATAAAACAGTTTTCTGTTTAAAAAAAATTATGTTTAAAAAAATTCTGTTTAAAAAAAACAGTTTTCTGTTTCGAAAAAAAACAATTTAGGTTAAAAAAATATTTTTTCTATTTAAATAATAATAACTATTATTAAAATAATAATAACTATCGCACCTGAAGAGCGGATCCTTAATCATCGTAACCTTCCCCTTGGATTGTCGGTGGTCCCAATAATAGATGTCCGCGATCTCAGCCCAAAACCCTAAAAGTGTGGGTTTATCAACCATTACCAACCCCTGTTTACACGAATGTTTATTAAACGTTAAATTAATATTAAATCTTAAATGTTATATATATTAAAATAATAATAATAATAACAATACAAAATTTGTGTTAAACATACCGTCGTATATAGATCCGTAGCGATCTCAGCCTCCGTATACAAACCGCTATGGACCGCAAAGTCTGCAAGCGACATAGAACGCGCCTGGCCAGCCATGCGAAAAGAAACCTCGGGCGGGGGAGGGGGCTGCGCGGGGTCCACAACCTGATCTGGCCGACGAGGATGAAACTCGAACGACGACAAAAACTCGATCAGTATCTCCCTGTAGGTCGGCATAAACGATAGCTCAAACAGCCGATCCCACGGTGAACCACGGGGAACAAACTCCCGTGCCCAATCTTTAACCTCGAACTCCCGGAGGGTTTTCCAAGAAACCGCAAAATGGGCACCGACATGCATCTTCCGAAGCTTCTCGCAACGGAGAGCAGCGTCGGAGTCCGGAGGAAACTCCAAATACGGGTGATTCACGAGAGGATCCGCCGGTTGACGCTCCTACGGCTGCGGCTCCTCCGGATTAATTTGTTCTATCTCCATTTAATCCTCCATCTTTCTCGTCCTGAAAACCAAAAAAATTATTAGATAAACCAAAAACAGTTTACTGTATTTTAAAATAAAGTAGTTTTCTGCGAAATCGTTGTCGTTTGCGGCCGCGTTTGCAGCCGTAAACGGGCTTTGCGGCTGCGAAATCGCTGCCGTTTGGGGCTGCGTTTTGTAGCCGTTTAAATGCCCGTATACGGCTGCAAACACGGCCGTAAACGGCTGCGTTAGGGACCTACGCGCCTTAGTCACGACGAACTTAGTCTCGACGCTCGTTAGGGACCTACGCGTCATACGGTTCGACTTCGACTAAATAATAAAAAAAATATTTTAACGACGAACTTAGTTTCGACGCTCGTTAGGCCCGTACGCGCCTTACGGCCGATGTCAACTAAATAATAAAAAATATATAATTTAAGGACGATCTTAGTTTCGACGCTCGTAAGGCTGCGAAATCGCTGGCGTTTGCGGCCGCGTTTGCAGCCGTAAACGGGCTTTTAAAAGGCTGTGAAATCGCTGTCGTTTGGGGCCGCGTTTGCAGCCATTTAAACGCCCGTTTACGGCTGCAAATGCGGCCGCAAACGGCAGCGATTTCGCAGCCGTTTGCAGCCGTTTGCAGCCGTAAACGAGCGTTTAAACGGCTGCAAACACGGCCCCAAAGGGCAGCGATTTCGCGGCCGCAAACGACAGCGATTTCGCAGCCGTTGCTGCAAACGTAGCCCCAAACGGCAGCGATTTCGAAGCCATTTGCGGCTGCGTTTGCAGCCGTTTATACGCCCGTTTACGGCTGCAAACGCAGCCGCAAACGGCTGCGAAATCGCTGCCGTTTGCAGCCGTAAACGGGCGTTTAAACGGCTGCGAAATACGCAGCGTATGTAAAGGGCATGTACACGACCAGACAGCACACATTAATGGGATGAATATAACATATCAAAATGTTTTCATCTTTTAGTTACATAAAATACGGTTTAAGTCTAATTAGATAAAGGGTTTCTATACGTACAACAAAAACAAGATGTTTCATTTCATGCACACCCCTCTTAACCATCATATTAATTTATCAATACTAATATTAATCAACAATATGTACAGGCATACGCCATGACATTTGGTCCATATATAGACCAATAATTTACCATGAAGTGCCAGTATAAACGTCTAACTCACCATGCATTGTTTAATACGATTGTTACAATCTTATAAAAGTATACGCTTTGTTATAAGTATTACATGTATGTGTGTGTAACTGTGTATAATATCACATAATTAATTATATATACTCATGCAGCCACACAAGAAGAAGCAGCCGTGGCATATGACATGGCAGCAATAGAGTACCGTGGATTTAACGCGGTTACAAACTTTGACCTCAGTCGCTACATCAAATGGCTAAGGCCAGACAACAACACCACTACTAACGGACCACCAAACCCTAATATCGATATTATTAATGCTACTTTACCACCAACAACTAACCATGAGGACACAGGACTAAAGTACCTCCCAAACCACCATGAAAACCAACAACCTAAACCACCATCACCAATGATATCACCCACTGTTAAACGACACAATAAGAACCATAACTCCAAACCCTAATATATTCAAACCAGAACTACAAACTGTTAACATCAATCGACCAAGAACAATATCCCCCAACTTCACACAACAATCAAACAAACACCCCTAATTTACTGTAAACCCTAATTTACAGATAAAATACTAAAAAAAATCAAAATTAGTTAAATAGGTTGAGTAAATACCTGGTTTATACTTCAAATTCGCGTCGTATACGGTCGCATATACGTAGTCGCCTTCGTATGTCTCTGTATGTGTGTGTGTGTGTGTATGATTTGGGGAAGAACAGAGCTGCGTAGGGGTTTCTCTGATATAAATCAGAACCTCTACGCAGCGTAGAGATCCCTACGATGCGTATAGAAAAGTCAAAAAAGCAGTTTGACTAGTGAAATTACCATTTTGCCCTTATGTTGGGATATACGAAGCTGATTACAAGGGTAAAAAGGTCATTGTCTGACCTTTATATACGCTTCGTATGGGTCTCTACGCTGTGTATATAAAGGTCATGAGAATGACCTTCATACCCTTGTGTTGAAGCTATACGAGGCATTGATACAAGGGTAGAAAGGTCATTTTCTGACCTTTATATACGCAGCGTAGAGACCCATATGAAGCGTATATAAAGGTCAGAAAATGACCTTTTTACCTTTGTAATCAGCTCCGTATAGCCCCAACACAAGGGCAAAATGGTAATTTAACATTTTTGTATTTTGGAACTTTGATTTGGGGGGGAAATTGTCCGCCTTTTACATACGCATCGTATTGCTCTATACAATGCGTATTATGCTTGTCATTTTACCTTTTTACCCTTATCCTGAGGCTATACGAAGCTAAAAACAGGGGTTATTTTGTCATTTTGGTTTAATTCGATGCGTAGGGATCCCTACGATGCGTATACAAAGCTCCTTTTTTTGTGTTTTCCTCTGTTTATTTATAGAAAAAATATTATTTAATGATAAATACAAAATATAATTTAGAAAAGTTAAAAATAATACAAATATTATAAATTATAAAAATTAAAAATGATACAAACTTTATAAATTAAAAAATTTCTACAATTTAAAAATATACAAGTTTCCGCTTAATCTTCGATAAGATTTAAACTCGGTTCTCTGTCTTTGTCTGAGTCTGATTTAGGATTGATTAACTCGTAGTAGTGCTGTAACCGCGGTCTATACATTTCTTCCCACCGTTTCGCTGCTATTGATCGATGTGTTGACCACAATGGGGTCAGTGTAGGCATGGGGTAGTCTCTTTCCAACTTAACATGTATGAAGTGTCCCCCGTAAACATGGACGAGTGTTATCGCTTGAGGTCGTGGATCTAGTGGGGCATCCGTTAATGGGAAGATGGTAGAGCTCCCTTCGATGCTTAGCACGTGGAGGACAATATTATACCTTTGCGCTACGAGAAGCCTTACGTGGGGCATTTCCATCCAGTGACTTCGAGGGCACCCTTTCACTGAATCCCATTTGATGTTGTTACGTACTCGTTTAAAGTCTCCTTCCCTATATCTTTCGAATACATGCTTCCATTGCGGCTTGTTATGGTCAATCTCCAGTAGTAAATCACTTCGAATACAGGGCCATGAGTGTTCGATAAAACCTAACTCGACAGCCACAAAACTGTACCCACAATGACCGTATGGGGTCACATCTTGTATACGCGATATGTAAGAGTGAAACTGTGATGGAATTTGATCCTTAAACTTCATAATACTTAACAAGTACTCGTCCCCCTTCATTAATGGAAAACCATGATCATCCCGCGTATCCTTCTTTTTAGAACTCGTTGAACTGTTTTGTTGCATTTTAGGTTTTTCAGACTTTACAACCGAACCAGTTCCACGAGAGCCCTCTGACGGTACGTATGAGTTGTGTCGTGGTAAATCGTACCTATGTTTTGGGGAAGCAGTATATACGTTGCTGTCCTGCCATAGGAGCCGTATCTCGTAGATTCGTCAAACCTCGCAGCTTCATCTAGCCTTTCTTGTACTTTCTTTGATGTAGGTCGACCGCGAGTATTTTGCTGGACGATCGGTGGTTTCTTGGTTGACGATTTCGGGGTGAAGACCGCTTTTATCTTTGAAGCCAAACTCTTTTGCTGAACGGGGGAGTGCGCCTCTAAATGTTGCAGCACATTATTGAGCTCTGCTACAACATCGACTTCCTCGTCTACCGGTGTACACGGGAGCAAGTCAAGCTTACGCCAGAATACATCTACGTCATCGAGTTGTATCATACGCCCTACACAGTTAAGTTAATACGGTGTGAGAAACAGCTAAATCGTACTAAATAACAAAAGGTTTGTAGTTTTAATATTTTTTTTACCTGTACGTTTGTAGTTTTCCAGCCTACAAGCACACGAAAATCCACAGCTAAGCCACATATGGCAACCACATGATGCGTTAAGTTTCCACAACACCTCCAGCTTCCTCTGTAGCTCTTTTGCCAGCAAATCAAGTGCTGTATGGGAAACCTTTCCACGTAGGTTGTCCAACAGTGGGTGTCTGTGGTGGTTCATCGTTTTTTCGATGCTCTCGGTGAAACTTTTTTGTATTTCATCGTACTTAGTTTCAACTATATCAATGACGCATCTTGCTATTCACTCCAATGAACTGTCGCGCGTAACGTATCTTTTTAAATTTGCGTGCTGTCTCTCAACTCTGTTGGTGGTGCGCTGACCAAAGTTGTGACACTTATCGGTCCATGCATAAATGAACATTTCTTTATAGTCTTTGAGCCGGTTTTCGTAGACGTAATCAAAGACACCTGCAAAAATAAAATAAAATAAAATAATGAAATGTAAAAGCGTGTGTAAAATATAATAGATTGGGTGAGTCGTTTGTTGAAGGAACACTTACTTTCTCGGTTGGCAACCATGAGTCAGTTATACAGTTTCTCCAAGTTGAACTTGTACATGGGCTCTGAAGCAGATTCGCACACTCTCCGCCAGTACGACATAAATTTCCCCCAATCTTCTTTATTGAACCCTTGCTTGCAATGTCTACATATATTTTGTTCGACGTGAAACTGGCATAGAAGCCTAGATGCGTTCGGGAATACTTTAGCACACGCGTTAATTAGGGCAAGCTCTCTATCCGTGACTATCACACGCGGCATCATACATTCATGCAACATTGACTTGATCCGCTCAAGCACCCACACGTAGTTATCCCTTCGTTCTTTGCAAATAACGGCATGTGCTATACAAAAAGACTTGTTGGTCGACGTCAAACCCACAACCTGGACAAATGGCATGTTGTAGATGTTTGTTTTGTAGGTCGCATCAATCAACATCACGTGCGGGAATGCACGCCACATAGTGATTGAATAAGGATGAACAAAGAAAATCTCTGTTACGACATGTGTTTTGGGTTCCTGTAGGGTGTCGTAAATGATTCGATTGTCATGCAGCACGGTTTCTAATGCCTGCAAAGGAGTCTTTCCGTCCATAATTGTCGCTATAATTTTTTGTACCGCATTTTGCACGTCTTTCTGAACATGCAGGCTGTCGGGGAACTGCTTTCTTAGGGTTTGAAATATAATACGTGGCTCCATGTTTTGAGCAGTTAGCTGCTCCACTAGCTTGTATTCGACTTCAGTAAATCTTCGCACAAAAGCGTGGCCCAACAGACTCGTCGTAGGTTCGTGGTTATGATTCGCGTTGTCCACTTTTAACTCCCACGTGTCATTCGTCACGTCCCGGATGGCGAGTAATGAAAATGGGCAACCGATTTTTTTGCTACCAGTTTTCCTAACTGTTGCTTTACTACGGTGCTCACCACTACGGTCGCACACAAGCCATACCATCCCAGTAGTACCGCCAATATTTTTCGATCGGCGGGTAACAATTACGTAACCATTCTCCTTTCCCGTTTCTTGTACCCAATTCTTCAAATCAGTTAGAGACATGAAACGCTAAAAAAAACTTACGTTAATAATAATAACAACAACAATAATAATAATAACAAAAACAATAATAATAACAACAACAATAATAATAACAACAACAACAACAATAATAATAATAAAAATAATAATAATAATTATTATAATTATAATATTTTTAACAATAATAATAATAATTATTATTATAATTATAATATTTTTAACAATAATAATAATTATAACAATAATAATAATAACAATAACAATAATAATAATAATAATAATAATAATAATATTTTTAACAATAATAATAATAATAACAATAATAATAATAACAACAACAACAACAATAATAATAATAACAATAATAATAATAATTATAAAAATGATAATTATTATTATTATAATATTTTTAATAATAACAAAAATAATAATAATAATTATTATAATAATAATAATATAATAATAAAATAATAAAAATAATAATAATAATAATAATAATAATAATAACAACAACAACAATAATAACAACAACAACAACAATAATAATAATAATAATAATAATAATAATTATAATATTTTTAACAACAACAACAATAAGAATAATAATAATTACAATAATAATAATAACAACAACAACAACAATAAAAATAATACAAATATTAATGTGATACCTCATTTATTTGAAACGGATTGCCCGGGTTAGATGGTTCATAATCATCATACAGTGGTGTGTTACGGGGCTCATAACCGTATCCACCGTATTCTTCGTATCCACCGTAGCCTCCGTATCCACCGTATCCACCTTCACCCCCATATCTATCTTATCCAGTTTATCCACCTTCACCCCCGTATCCACCGTATCCACCTTCACCCCCGTATCCACCGTAACCTCCGTATCCACCTTCACCCCCGTATCTGTAACCCGGATACGATTGCTGCGTCGGGTAATATGGTTCATCAACAGGTGCATTCTCAGCACCGTATCCACTTTGTTGCACGTACGGAGATTCATACCCGTATCGGTAATCCGGATACACTTGATGCGCCGGGTAATTTGGTTCATCAACAGATGGAGTGGGAGTCTCTTTCAAGTCTGGCAACTGTGTTTTTTGATCAACAGGGACTCCAGACACAACCTCCTCCTCATTGTCATCATTTGCTCCCCATGTGTCGTTAGAATAGCGATTACCGAAATAATTCTCGTTCCAAAATGATGACATATTAACAATATTTGCGGTACTACGAGAAAATGAAGGCAGGAGTCCCTGAGAAATGAGATTGTTGAAGTCGAAGGCAGAGGATATGCATGGCTAAATAGACTTTTGAAATTACAATAATACGCAGCGTATAGATCAATACTCTGCGTATAGCTTTATTCACGTGCCTAGACAACATCGTATCATTGTTAAATCAGTCTGACATACGCTGCGTATAGGTCTATACGCAGCGTATTGCTTTATGCACATACGATGCGTATAGACCTATACGCAACGTATGTCAGACTGATTTGACATGGTACTAGGTTTTACTGTCTGGTCGTGTACCTACCCCTTACATACGCTGCGTATAGGCCTATACGCAGCGTATATAGGTAACCCTATATGCTGCGTATAGGTCTCTACGCAGCGTATGTAAACCCTAAGTGTGTAGATAGCCTGCCAAAGTGTGCAAGTAATTAAAGCCAACTATAATCAAGTTAATAGATATCCAAACACAAATTAACATCCATGAAATAAAATCCTGATCTACCGCAAATTGTATTAATCAAACTAAATGTTCATTCCAAAATAAATGTAACACCCTTGATAAAAAAAATCTAAACCCTATCAAATCCGAAACACTTGGGAGGGGTATTCACATATGTGACCTTGTATGGGGTTGAAAAAACATATATTCAGCTGGAAATTTAAGTAGTGTGAATGGATATTAATTTAGGGAAATTATAATTATTTACTAGACTTTTCATATTCATATGGAGGACAAACTGTTAAGTAGAGGTTTTAAATCAATTTATTAGTTTTTATTAGAGTTTATGTCTCTAATAGAATCTCTAATTAGGTGAGACTATTCTTCACCTCATGTCTCTTATATTAAAAGTAGATTATGTGTCTAACTTGATGAGGCTAGAAAAATACAAGAGAATGGATGTGAGAAAAATACACGAATACATGGAGAGTTCTTGGAAAAGAAGAAATACTTGGAGACCTTGTGTTGGGTAATTAGAGAGATAAGTTTTCTCTATTCGAGTTCATCACCTTCATATCATTATTTTCACACAAGTTCTAACACTATAATTTTATCCGGTGTAACCTCGGGCGCGTGGTCATTTCCGGCAATGCAGATTGCTTCGCCTATTGTACCTTGGAAAACAAACGTGTCACCTTTAGTAGAGATAGGAAATCTGTTTTAAGGGAAGCGTGTTGAACACGTGTCTCAACCACAAACGTCAACAATTGTTTGTTCTATGTGTAGGAAATTATTGTACAAGAAGACGTGGTACAAGACCTTGTTGAACTTGAAGCCTACACAACGGATTGTACAAGATGACGCGATTCAGAAGTTCGTTGAAGATTACACAACGAACCATAAAAGAAGGCGCAGTTAAAGCTCTTGTTGAAGACTATAGTTTGAATCAATTTAATTACATATGTTGTATTATAAGTTATTTTCGTTAGGATTTTTACACAGTACGCTTACTACAATTTTTCAAATATGTAATGAAAGTATCTTTACTATTTTTATATTTATTTATATATTTTTTATTAATTGTGACCTATTTCCTATATATTCGACGGGTATAAAATCAAATTATATCCAACCTAATTACCGAGTCATATACACAAATAAAATAAATCAAATTGGTAAGTGTGAAAGGAAAAATGTAAATGCTAAACAAAGCAAATCAAAGTGAGTGTCAAGAATCAAAGTGGTAAGTGAGAAAGGAAAAATGTCAAAGTGCTAAACAAAGCAAATCAAAGTGAGTGTCAAATCCTAAATGGGTGGACCGCTACCAGCTCCCGACTTTAATTGTTCCCATTTGTTTTTTGTAATCATATAAAAAGAATAGATGCACGGTACCTCGATCGCGGAAGGGATCCCTCTTCTCAAGCTAGCGACGCAGCAACGCTGCCTGGCGGTAATCATATAAAGTTCCTACTTATGTTGAATTTAATACCTATACTAAAATTATGTCTCTTTTCCTTCAAATCCACCTTCAAAATAAAAAAAGATGTCCAAATGAAACCATAAACGAAATTTATTTACACAATTGAAGTCACAGAACCTTTGATTAGAATTTTCATTGGGAATAATGCTATAGGTTTTGAGTTTCCAAAATAATCAAATTTAACAAGAACTGAAAAATATAATTTAGTTAATAGATATCCAAACACAAATTATTTACACCTGTGAAATAAAAAAAAAAACCTGATCTACCACTAATTGTATCAACCAAACTAAATGTTCATTCCCAAATAAATGTAAACCTAAAATCAATATAAAGACAATAAAAATTAAAGAGCATATGTAGGGATGACAAAAATCCTTAGCCGGTGAAATGCTCGCAACCCTAAATATCTGGGACAGATATTTAGGTATGCGACATGTATGAGATTAAAAAAACATATATTCCACATGTATAGGATCAAATGATATCCAATCTGATGACCTAAATCATATGCCCAAATAAGATAAATCAAAGTGGTAGGCGAGAAGCTTTCAAGGAAAAATGTCAAAATAGATTAAAGTAATATTTGAACAACTAGATAAACAATATCTACGTTGAAGTATACTTATATTAATAACTAGGTTGTAGTCATGTGTATTACACAGATTGAATGATAAAAATGTTTGTTTGCAAAGCACAATAAGAAGAATAGGTGTACTTAACAATCAGAGGGTCAATGGGGTCTGACCCTCCGATGGTCATTTGATCAAACTTCCTTTAGTATAGATGTAGAACTCCATCGCTTATTTTTAGTTCAAGAGTAGTTGAGATGAAAGAGAAGAATAAATAAATATATAAGTTTTCAAATAAGAAAATTTAACAGTTGATCAAGTATCATAGTTTAAATATATAATATATCTATACATACTTAGGTTTGCATTTTATCATTCTCTATTTGTTTCAAAGAGGTCATGATGTGTATCATAATACTTAAAAAATTCGTATATTCTGCAATTTTTTGGTAAGTTAAATAAAAGGTATCATTATCTTTATAAATATAATTAAAAAACTATTATCAAAATCTATTTTTTTGGTATGGTTTAAAGGGTGGAGATACAATAGGAAGTTTATTTTGCTAGGAAGGCTAGGAAGTAATCTTGATCATCAATTTGATTAATCAATGGCTGAGATTAAATGGTTGAAATTGAACAAGAAAAAAGAGGCGCGTGAATTAGTTTGAGGGTATTCTATTCCATTCAAGTCAATAGTTTCTCTCTCCTCCAATTCCCCATCGTTTTTAAATCGTTAATAACTTTTTCATACGACAATATTTTTTTATAAAAAATACACCATAAAAACGAGCGTTTTTTTATCTTTAAAACGAGCACACTATTGCTATAGTTTTGAAAAAAAAAATTCGAAAACCCAGATGCGTAAAACACAATGGATAGAACAACACACTATAACCCAGGCTCTAAAACGCAATAGGTTTTAACATGGTCATGTTTATGTTTTAACATGGTCATGTCTTTGTGCCAACATGATCATGCTTCCCTTTTAACATGATCATGTTCTTTGATGTTATTTTACACTCAAGTTCTAAAACGCAATGAAACCCAAAATCAAATATTTTGCACTACATATTCTAAAAAGCAATGAAGTTTTAACATGGTCATGTTCATGTTTTAACATGGTCATGCTTTTTTGTTCCAACATGACCATGCTTTTATTTTGGCATGATCATGTTCTTTGCACCCCAGATTGTAAAACGCAATGAAACCAAAAATCAATATTTTGCACAATAAACTTTTAACATGACCATGTTTAAGTTTTAACATGGTCATGCTTTTGTTCCAACATGACCATGCTTCTATTTTAGCATGATCATGTTATTTGCTTGTAAAACGCAATGAAACCAAAAATCAATATTTTGCACTGTAGTTCTAAAAAGTAATGAAGTTTTAACATGGCCATGTTTATGTTTTAACATGGTCATGCTTTTGTTCCAACATGACCATGCTTCTGTTTTGGCATGATCATGTTCTTTGCACCTCAGGTTGTAAAACGCAATGAAAACAAAATTCAATATTTTGCACTGTAGGTTCTAAAAAGCAATGGAGTTTTAACATGGCCATGTTTATGCTTTAACATGGCCATGCTTTTGTTCCAACATGACCATGCTTCTATTTTAGCATGATCATGTTATTTGCTTGTAAAACGCAATAAAACTAAAAATCAATATTAATGAAGTTTTAACATGGCCATGTTTATGTTTTAACAAGGCCATGCCTTTGTTCCAACATGACCATGTTTCTATATGTTCTTTACACTCCAAGTTGTAAGACGCAATGAAACCAAAATTAATATTTTGTACTACAGGTTCTAAAAAGCAATGGAGTTTTAACATAGGTTCTAAAAAGCAATGTAGTTTTAACATGGGTATGCCTTAGTTCCAACATGATCATGCTTCTGTCCAAGCATCATCATGTTCTTTGCACTGCAGGTTGTAAAACGCAATGAGTTTTAACGTGGTCATACATTTTGTTCCAACATGATCATTGCTTCTATTTTAACATGGTCATGTCTCTATTTTAACATCCAGAAGAACAAAATGAAAAGAACTCTAACTAAAACATAATGATGTGAAAACGCAATTGAGGTTTGATAACTAAAACGCAATGAAAATAAAATATAACATAACTTACAAAAGAACTCTGATTAACGACGGTGGACGGAAAAAGAACTCTGATACACCGTGGGGAAACTGGTGGCGGTGGAGCGGTGGCGGTGGATGGTGGAATGATGGTGTCAGATCTGAAAAACCCAACAGGTGGTTGAAGGTGGTGGTTTCAGATCTAGTTTCCGGCAAGATGGTGGCGATCGTAGGTCGTAGTAGTGGTGGTGGTGGTGGTTGTGATGTGGTAGTTTATAGTTTTGAAAATGGTGGATTTAAGTATACGGGTAAGAGAAATGAATTGCAGATTCTGGGTTTTTTTTTTAAGATTGTGAGTTTTGACCAAAATGCCCCTCCTTATGTTTTTCATCTTTACCACATGTCATCCTCTTATTGCTTCTTATCCTTCCTAGCTAATTAATCTTCCTATTTGATCTTTTCCCATGGCTTAAATTCAGAAATATCATTATTATTATAAATTATATATTAAAAATATATCTGAAGTAAGGATATATTTTATGGGAATGTTTATTAGATTTAATCTAAGCAAAAATATTTTTAAAATATAAAAAATCATATTTGATTAAAAATATTTTTTTAGGGTTGGTATGGTGTTATTAACACGCGGTATTTTTTAAATCGTTTATTATAAATATAAGATAAGATTGATTAGCTAACAACTATCTACAGTAATTGTAAAACTACCCAAGCAACTTGCAATGGGATTGAATACGTAATTGATTAGGTCATTACTCATTTCTTATTGTCATCATGTCTTTTAATCAACTAAAATGAAGATAACGTAAATTATTTATCTTTTTTTAATAGCAACAATGAAATTGATTAATTAAAACAGCTAGCCCTAGCAAAATTACAGAACACAAAAATTTTAGCAATTGTTTATTACAACAGAGTAACACTATGGAACCCTTGGTTGGAATTTTGAATTTGAATAATAAGTTTAGCTAATTTTACACATTTCCCTTTTAGTGTTTGCTAATTTGATTTGGTTTCAGCCAAGACTTCGCGTCAGGGGAGGCTTAGATTGTGTGTGGGGAGGACTTCCACACAGGGCCCGTGATTTCGCAGGGCACATGATTTAAAAAAAAAATCGATATCTATAATTTATTTAAAATGGTAAATCCATACCAATTTCAAGTAAGACTTATTCATAAATCATTTTTTTATGGTTTAGATTTTAGAACTTAGCCACTAGGTTAATTGAGCTCATTAATAATCGAAAACGAAGTCTTAGATAATATAAGTTGTGAAGAGTGGATCCACCAATTTGCTATGAAGAATGCAAGGAGAGCTGCACGAATCATTGGTTAGCTATTAGTTTATTAGTTATTACGGTATGTAATGTAACTCATTTAAATATTATAATTTTCTCATTTTTTCGTAATTGCATTGTTTATTGAATTACGATTTTGTCATTTTCGTAATTGCATTTTTATCGTTAAGCATAAGGGGAGGTGGGGCGGTCCGTGATGGACGTCCGGTCACGCGTGGAAAAATAACGCACACCGCCGCCACATATATGATCACACGTTATATTTGTAACGCGTTGAAACAATCACGTGTTGTAGATTACAAAATTCGAACGTTGGACTGTGTTTTGACCGTTTGTTTATTCCTTTATGACAGGTATTCAACGGTAAACTTAAATAAAAAAAAATTAACCTTTAAACCTTTTATCTATATATATCTCCATTTTAAACCATTTTACACACACCAAAACATAAACTCATTTCACACAATTTACATCTTTCTCAAATGGAGTTCCCTACGGATTCGCCGTTTCCGATGTCTAGCGATAGCGATACCGAGTCGTCTTCCGACAATGAGACGCTAAAATATTTTGTGTCGGTGTATAACGAAGTTGATACTAGTTCGTCCCGCCCAAAGAAGAAGATGGTAGACCGTGATCATATACGTGCCAACGAAGTGTTAATGAACGATTATTTTGTGGAGAATCCGCTCTACAATGCCGAAACGTTTAGAGATCGGTTTCGTTTACCCAAAGAATTATTTTTAAAGATTGTTGGAGACATCGAAGCAAGCGAGGAATGGTTTCAAGAACGTTACGATGCGAGGGGCAAACCAAGTTTCACACCGATACAAAAATGCACGTCTGCCATTCGCCAACTAGCGACAGGTAACCCTCCCGATCAATATGATGAATACCTATCTATGGCGGCCAGAACTTCACGTGAATGTTTGCAATTTTTTTGCAACACGGTCATTAAGTTGTATGGTAAAAAGTTTTTACGTAAACCGACGAGCCACGACATCTCACGTATTTACGCCGCACATGAGGCTAGATGCCATTTTCCCAGGATGCTCGGTAGCATCGATTGTACACATATCGAGTGAAAAAATTGTCCAAGAGAGTTGCGAGGGGCGTATGTTAGGGGTGACATCAAAATACCAACCATCATACTGGAAGCGGTGGCGTCGAATGATTTATGGATTTGGCATTCGTATTTCGGTGTTCCAGGTTCAAACAACGACATCAATGTGTTACACACGTCGCCGTTGTTTCAAACCGTAACGGATGGTACCGCACCTTCCTCTCATTTCCATGTTAACGGACGACATTACAAACGAGGCTTTTTTCTTGTGGATGGTATCTACCCGTCATGGTCTGTTTTTGTGAAAGCTCTCTCATTTCCTGTCGAGGCTAAAGAAATCGTGTTCAAAAAATTGCAAGAATCAGCAAGAAAAGATGTTGAGAGGGCATTTGGTGTTTTAAATGGTAGATGGGGTATACTACACCGACCGGTTCGTGCGATGAACAAGAAAGCAATACATAGCATAGTGTATGCATGTATCATATTGCACAGTATGATAATCAAAGAAAACGGGCGTGCAATATCCCCGGATTGGGTGCCGGATCCTCCTACACAAGTTCAAGTTCCACAAAATATCCAACAAGAATTGCGTAATGAAGAAACTCACTTTCGGTTGAGATACGATTTAATCGAACTAGTAGGTTCTCTAGGTTTGGAGTTTCATGAGTCGGACGAGAAGTAAGTTTTTTTTTTTTAAATTATAGCCTAAAATATTTTCTAGTATGTTAAATTGAACACGTATGTTTTAATTTTAATGAAATTTATAATTTTAGTGTTTTATTGTTAATTTCTAATTTAAAATAAAAAATTAAAAAAATTTGTGAGTGATGGAATTCTATCACTAGTGATGACCACCGTCACTACAAAATGCTTGTGAGTGATAGAATAGTGGGTGATGACATGGCATGAGTTGATTGGATATTGTGAGTGATAGAATTCTATCACTAGTGACCCCCCACTCCCCTAAGGGCACATTTTTTGAGTTTGAACAGGGTACATGAATTCTCAGATACGTCACTGCTTCGCATACGTTAATTATTTGCATTTGTTTTGTATTCCTGCTTTTTATATACCTACAAAATAAAAATAAGAGTAAATTACAAAAATCGTCCTTTATGTATGTCACCTACTAAACAGTGTGTCATTTATCTTCAATAATTACAGAAAACGTACTCGATGTTTGCAAACACTTGCAAGTTATGTCCTTTAGCCCTAACTCGGTTAATTTTTGCGGTTAAATCTGACCAAATGGACCCCACATGAGAATAAAATGACCAAAATACCCTCATGTGCGTTCCATTTGGTCAAAGTTAACCACAAAAAATTAACTGAGTTAGGGCTAAAGGACATAACTTGCAAGGGTTTGCAAACATCGAGTTCGGAATCTGTAATTATTAAAGACAAATGACACAATTTGTAATAAGTGACATACATAAAGGACGATTTTTGTAATTTACTCTAAAAATAAAGAAGTCCTCCAAACATCATTATAAAACTATAAACGAAATTTAATTATGTAACTAAAGTCATGGAACCTTTTTTTAGAATTTTCATAGTGAATAATGCTAGGTTTTGAATATTTAAAATGGTCTAATTTTTTTTTAAACGTAACTTTCATTAACCACAAAACACATCCAGCCTACTCACAACCCGGGCAGACCGACAACCCAACCAAGACTACATATTCACAAAATTACACCAATAATCCAAATTTACATCTTTATGACGCGATCTATTAACGAACCAAAGAAAACTAACAGCTTTAACTTGGCTAAAAATGTTTTCTACTCTAACCGATTTGCTCGAGAATCTCGCTTCATTCCTTGCTTTCCAAATACACCAACAAGCGACTATGATAATTCCTTCGAACGCCTCTTTAGCGCCACCCGATAGCCCTGAGAAATTGTGCCACTCCAGAAGGTCTCTAAAGGAGAACACCAAAAAGGATGGAGTATTGCACCAGGTTCTGATTAATGACCACATCCTGACCGCCACCGAGCACGAAGAGAAGAGATGGTCAACCGTTTCGTCGCCATATTGACAAAAGATACACTAAGGATCCTGGATCTGAATGTTCCTGTTACTGAGCGCCATTATCGTGGGGATTTTGCCCATCTCCGCACACCAAGCAAAAATATTACATTTAGAGGGAACCCACTTGCACCACTTCATCACAAACCTGTTACTGACATCGACATTGAAATTCAGCAACTTCCTAACAATGGACACCGAAAACTCACCTTTTTTATTGGAGTTCCAGCACCATCCATCCTCCCCAGGCTGAAAAACCATCCCATTAATCATGCTAACCAGCTGTTGTAGCTCAACCAATTCCGTTGCAGAAGAAGGGAGCCGTTTCCACTTCCACCCACATCTTCGGCCTGGATCAAAAACATCTACCCGATCACCAACTTTACACTTTTTATCAGTCTCAAGAGAGAAGAGGGCTGGAAAGGCAATACGCAACGGTTCTACCGACAACCACGGGTCAAGCCAAAAAGAAATAACCTCCCCGTTACCTACCTTACCCTTGATGCAGTTACGAAGCGGCATCCCGTTTACCTTAGTGTTAATAAAGATTTTTGCAATATTACACCAGACACCGCCAAGAGACGACTTGAACGGAATACACCCAGGCCACCCTACTCGAGTGGATAGATACCACCACTTTTCTCCAAAGGTTCAACGGTTCGGTCTTAAATTTCCAACCCCACTTAGATAATAATGCAACATTGATGTCTCCAAGTTTGCTAATGCAAAGACCTCCACCCGTTTTTTCCGACGCTACCCGGTCCCAATTAACCCAGTGCATCTTCTTCACATTGCTGGACCCGGCCCATAGAAAATTCCTTATGATGCATTCCAAGTCATGAATTACCTTTTTAGGAGCCTTGTATAAGGAGAAATAGTAACTCGGAAAGCTTTCTAACACCGATTTAATGACTGTCACTCTACCCCCAATAGACAAAAGAGATGATTTCCACTTCGCAAGACCTTTTTCAAACACATCAAAAACCGGTTTCCAGTTGTTTATGCGATTCATGTTAGCCCCCACCACCAAACCCAAGTAAGTAAACGGGAGAGAGTCTGGTTTACAGCCCACAATGTTTGCCATACCATCAATTTCAGCTCTAGTGACCCCCATACCGTACAAGTTTGATTTAGCAATATTAATTTTAAGCCCGGAACAGATATGAAAGCACCGAAGAATTCTAACCACTTTGATGACTTCGAGCTGGGACCAACCTCCTAGAATAATGGCATCATCCGCAAAGAACAAATGCGTAAGAGTTGGGCCATCATTAGGCAACCGAATACCGTTAATAGCACCAACCTTTCTCGCCTTCACCAGCATGCAAGACAAAGCTTCCATCATAACAAGAAAAAGAAAGGGGGATAGGGGATCCCCTTGACGCATGCCTTTGCCACAAATGAATTCAAACGTCAGGGAACCATTCACCAAAATCGACGACCTAGCAGACTTGAGAATCCCCAAGACCCAACGGTTCCACCTATCAGGAAAGCCCATTTGAGTCAACATTGAGATCACGAAATTCCAATTGACATTGTCATAGGCTTTTTCAAAATCAATCTTCATAATAAACGCCTTTGACTTCACTTTCTTAAGCCAAGAAATCATTCGTTAACAATGAGGGGCGATCCAAAAAAAATTTACCTTCCATGAAAGCCGATTGATATTCAGAAATCACCTCCTCAAGAACCAATCTCATCCTGTTAGCTAAAACCTTAGAGATAACTTTGCTTATAGTACCAACCAGGTTGATGGGTCTGAAGTTATCCAAGGTAACCGGGTCCTTAATTTTCGGAACTAAACAGATAAACGAATTACCAAACCAACCAGGTTGATGGGTCTGAAGTTACCCAAGGTAACCGGGTCCTTAATTTAACTAGAACCGGAAAATATAATCAAGTTAATAGATATCCAAGCACAAATTACCTACCCAAATCATATAACTAAATAAAATAAATCAAAGTGGTAAATAAAACAACTCAAAGTGGTAGTTGAGAAGCTTTCAAACAGCGATGGATATGACACGCTTTTAAAGATTATGTCAAGGAAACCTCCATATGTATCGAATGAAATGAAAGGGAAAATGTCAAAAGACAACTGGATAAACAATATATACGTTCAATTATGCTTATATTAATCATTGATTAGCTAACAACTATTGACTTTGATTGTAAAACTTCCTAGGCAACTTGCAGTGGGATCGAGTACGTAACTGACGAGGCCTTTTTAATCTTAATAATTAAAAAACAAATAAAAAAGAATACTAGTATAATTTCAATTTCTCCCTCAAAATAATTATTTAATTACATTATATCTCATAGATTCTCTCTCTAGTTATAAAATTTGTACGTATATGTATATTATCAAACACGGGAAAGTTTTATTTGAGAAAGAACTTAATGTGAGAAGAAAAAGAATAAAAGGGCATATTAGTAAAATGATATTTCATTTATAACTCATATCATTAATTTTTCTCTCTTTAATTAATTAGTCAACTAATCATTAATTATCCTACATATAATCTACAAACCTATACATATCAAAATTTTCCTACATATACCTTACACATTAAAGAATTTTATTCTACACAGTCGAAATTTATCCTACACACATCGAAATATATCGTACACAACTCGTAATTTATACTACACAACTAGTAATTTATTCTACACTTTAAATTAAGTTGTTTTTTTTTAATTTGGAAAAGTATATATATTTTGAAAAGGAGTTACAAAATTCATTTAGCTAGTTATTAAAAGGGAAGAATACAAATTAATGATTTATGTAAGTTTACCAATACACCCTTATATTAAAATTAAATACAAATATTAAATAAAGTAAAATGAAGCATTCTTATTGGTTGAAACTTCTTCTTCTTTCTTCTTACAAAAAGAATTCTTCTCATTTGAACCCTACTAATGTTTAGAACAATTGTGTAAATATATGTATTATATCAAACGTTAACAATCAGATTTTTTTTCAATGTACATATGTGTACAAATTGATAATCACGTAATGTTAGTCTTATTTTAATTAATAATACCATACTTACATTAAAAATAATAAAATATTCGTTTTTATGGTGTAATTTGTTTTAAAAAATATTAACGTATGAAAAAGTTAAGGCCGCATAAAAATTGTTGCAGTAGTTGATTTAAAAGTCAACAATAGTTAAGGAATAAATTTTTTAATTGTTCTATAAGACTACACGTGTGGAGGGCGTGAAGCAACACTGGCAGCCTCGTCAGTCCTTTCAAGCCCTAAAAACGCGGGGTGGGAGGGGGCATGAAAGGGCTCCACCTTTTCTTTTATTGCTTAAAAATAAAAATAAACAAATTCTAAAGACACTCAACGACTACGTGCCACATCACATCCCAAAAGTGCACCCACGCCGGTGAAAACTCTCTGCCCCCACCCCACGCATCTATATGGGGTGATGTGCCCGGCGTGGTTAAGGCTCCCACACCACCATACTGGCCCGTCTAATGCCCTATTAAATAAATAAAATAAAAAGAAAAAATCAACAAAATAAGTGGTCTAAATAGTTTTTATGGTCTAAATAGTTCTTACTATTAGAGTAGCATAATTATTCTAACAGTGATCAACACAACAATGTTTGATAATACATATAAACACAATAACATACCAGAGTAAAATCTCTTTATATCACCTCGGTATTGATTGTCAAAAGCATTACGATTACATGAATTGAAATAGATATCAAACAATAAAGATATAGATATCTAAACAAAAGAAGTCTTCGGTGGTAACAAAATCAATTCCGAGCACTCTTGGGGCACCCACTAGACAAACGGAGTACTCCGAGAGTAACCCGAGTCCACCACCAATTTCGGGGAAAACCCGGTAACCCACCCGCCTATAGACACGGCGATGAAATTACTGGTAAAACCCGTTTGGCTCAAGGATCCAACCCAGGTTTCCCTGGGTCTCCTATCATTGCCCACCATTGCCTCACTCTGCACCAAGTGTGAGTCGAACCTGCATCTCTCAAGAGAAATGCAAGGCATGCACCACTTGATCTAGAGATCATTGGCAAGATCAGTATTGTGGTACCTCGGTATCAATTGCTACTGTGTTTTATGAAGCATCATTCTCAAATTATTCCCAACATATGGTATTGCTTTCGATTATGATCTAGTCATATGTTTGTGAGGCTGAATGTGTAGCTAGAAATCCTCATCTCTTAGTTGTTTTACATGTACTCCTCCATGAGTCATATCTTCCCCTCTTTCATCACCTCCAACTTTGCTCGATGATGTTATATGTCCTCGTGTTCTACTTTGCTAATTTGATTTATTTTGGTGAATCAATAAACTTATTTTTGAACTTGTTCCTCATGATTTTATTGAGGTGGTGTCCTATGTTTTCGTTTCGATCTTTCTAGCTCTTCAAATCCGGTAAATTGTGCATTCGATTAAGTTTCGTAATTGTTTGACTTGGGTGTCTGTGATCTTTCTTTGGTTCGCTACAAGCATCGATTGGAGGAACCACACTCCATTTTGGATGGTTTTTAAGGTAAATAACACTTTTCGTCCTTTATGCTTTTATCGGATTGTATTGAATGACCTGTAACTTCAATAATTACAGTCACAATCCTTTATTTGCAAAACTCATAACACCTTTCGTGCTTTAGCACTAACCAGGTTATTTAAGTTATGTTTGGTATGTGTCTTGCACATGAGGGTAATTTGGTCTTTCAACCTATCTAAGGACTATATGTGTAATTAAAAGGTTGATTTGGTCCTACACTTAAACTAAAAAAAAAACTTTATAACAAATCCCCCCTTCCCCTCTCATCGCCAGCAAACACCACTTCTCCGACCATACCCTATGTTCATTTAAATGGTTCTTTTTAACTCATAGATAAAAGCACTACCTTTGTCATAATACAAATTTACAACATACCTTGTTCTAACTCCACCTTTTACATTCCAAAAATCACAACTTTACTACAAAATATCCCAAAACAACAACCAGGTATTTTCCAAACCAGCGAAAAACATATATATATATATATATATATATATATATATATATATATATATATATATATAGGATGGGAGCGAGTTGGCTACAAAGTCTATTTTTCCTACAAAGTGTAAAAAGTCATAAAACACCATAATTTCAACCATAAAACACACTCAAAACCCACAAATAACATAGCGGATATAACTAAAACACCATATTTGTAGGTTTTCTGTTGTGTTTTGGATGATAAGGCTTTGATTATCAAATGACTAACATTAGTGTGTTTTATGTTGATTATCATGTTGTGTTTTATATTCATAGTTGTACGATAGTGTGTTTGAAGTTTTTAAGGACTGTTAGGGTTTGGATATTGTGTGTTAGTGATCTTCACTATGTTATTTGTGAGTTTTGAGTGTGTTTTATGGCTGAAATTATGGCGTTTTATGACCTTGTACACTTTGTAGGAAAAAATGGACTTTGTAGCCGAACCTCGCCCTATATATATGTATATATATAAGATTGTCATATTGAACCTAGTGTCGTCGTCGTAACTCCGGAGCTATGTTGTCACACCCCAACCGATTGTGGAAACATCAGAGCGAGACGAAAATGAGATTGCTCGAGACTTCTTAACGTGCTAATGTGACAATATTTAAATAAACCAAGTTTCATCTCATACTAAAAGGATAACATTGACTTGAAATAGGAAAGTATAACATTTTGCAGTTTAAACATATAGAAAATAAGAATTACAAATAAAGAATTTAAGTGTGTTTCTAAATTCATTCTAAATAGATTTCTTCAAGCATTCGCATACGTTTCCTGCAACATGTATTAAAACAAAATGAAAACAAAGTTAGTGAGTATACAAGTTTGACTATACACCATACATATAAAAGATTCTCTCAAATCCAACATGACATTTTGTATACTAAGTTAAATTACATAGTAGTGGTCCATTGGCAAAAACAAATCCTTTAAAACACTTTGGGAGAGGAGGTATTGGGTTCAAGTCCCAAAGACAGTAGGGAATAAAAGAAATTTGTCGTGATAAAAAAAGAATGCACAACCTAAGTATCAAACCAAAGTTTCCACGAACGTAATCTTATCATCGCAATGAACAAGACCGTTATAAGATTGAATGCTTAACAATGACCTTTCCTAATGGTGGTATGCTAAACATATAGCGTTATACATGTTAAGGTAGGCTTGCACAAAGTTAATGACAAATAGTTTGCATGTATGAGTGATTGAGTGTCTAGCAAGAATAACTAAGCATAACAAGTAGCATGTTTGATGGATTGAGTGTGTTCATAACTTTGATTGTGTGCATAAGTGAGTTTGTTTATGTCATACATGTTACATCCCAAAAGTGATTAAAGCATAAAAAGGGGATTCGAGTATACTCATGGTTTGCAAAAGCTTCAAAAAACGTGAGTTAAGAGTCTTCAAAATTCGGGAACTCTGAGGTTATCCTACAAGGATGAACGAGGCGTTTGAGTTATGGAGTTCGGTATTGAGTTAGATTAGGGGTTCTAAGTAGTATGAAAGTATGTATATTGCAAAAAAAGACATCTTGTGTAAAAGCATTCATATGGACACTAGGTTGGTCATGTTTTCATGGGTACCGATTCACCCATTAGAATCCATAGTTTAAGGAACTTAGACCAAGATGAAGATTACCACCACACATAACATTCAACCATGAGTTTGGATGGTGTTATGATTCGGTTCTAAGGTTTATATATATATGTGTTGTGTGTGTGTGTGATTATTTAGTCCAAGTCATATATTGTCATGCGTGTAGGTAGGATGAATTCCATCCATTTAACCTCATTGTAAGGATTCACCAAAGCACAAAATCATAAACTTAGTTGATGATTTTGGTTGGTCATGAATAAGATTAAAAATAAAAATCTCTAATCCACACGGTAAGCAAGTGAGCTCACACTAGACTAATGTGTTCTAATCATGGCAAATGTTTGGAGACTTGGTGTAGTTTTGACACTTTGTTACTAGAAATATACTTGGATACTTAGATTATATAGAAATGGATTAACTAATTAAGTGAGGAGGTGGAATCATAGTTGGAAACCAATGCTCCATTGTTAACACCTTACCAAAACACAAGTCTCACAACATTGAAGGTTGTGGATATTGGATGGTTTCAACACTTGTAGGTTACATCATAAAGTAAATTGAGGTTATAAACCTTTAAGTTTCTGATTTCATACCTCAACTCAAGTCTCCCAACAATGGATTTGTTGGCAATTTGGTTTGGTACATAGAAATCTAAGAAATAAGTAAGTATGAACTTTGTTTTGTAAGTTGTTAAAAATAGAAAATATATTCTACTTTGGACCTCAAATATAGTGATGTTCCATATTAGTTTACCATTGTAAACTTGTGGTAGCATTCCTAGAAGAAAGAGAAGAAAAACATGTAGAAAAGTGAAGAAACAAGCTCAAAACTCATTGTTTTGAACTTAGATGAAACTGCCCAAAGCTGAGAAATGTAGAGATTTAAGAGTGATAGAGAGAGTGTTTGGAGTGTGGAAAGTGTTTAGGAGGTGGTAATGGGTTGTATTTATAGTTGGTATTAGGGTTTGGGTGTTAAATCAGGTGGTTGGGGGTTGAAATGAGGGAAAAGGAGTCAAAATTCACGAATTTGAAAACATTATGCCAGACCTGACCTGGAGCTTTTGCATGGTCGTGCGGATCAGGTGCACGGTTGTGCGGATCATGGAATGCAGGGTGGTGCACATCAGCTGCACGGTCATGCGGATCGCGGTCTGCATGGTCGTGCGCATCTGTTGAATGGATGTGCACCATTTGTAGAATTTACCAAATTTTCTAGAAAGACAAGAGGGTTGATTGAGAGAGAGAACGAGTTAACTGTATATATATTTTTTAGTTTTATATTTTTTAGTTTTATCTATTAAATATATTCTACATAAATGAGTAAAATTACCAAGTTACCCTCATGTGCAAGGCAAATGCCATACTTAATTGAAAATTTTAACCTGGTTAGTGCTAAAGGACGTACAATGTAATGAGTTTTCCAAATAAGGACTGTAATTATTGAAGTTAAAGGTCATCCATTGCAATCTGATACAAACACAAAGTATAAAAAGTGTAATTTTCCCTAGTTTTTAAGTATTCTCCATGGCGTGTCATGAGGAAACGGTTTGTTTTTCCGGCCTATATACTAAATGTGTGCTGATTGGAGCGTATCGACATTCAATTGACCGCTACTATGATGGGTCATTTTGTTGTTGTATATGCCGATAAATTTGGGGATCATAGTTTGCATGTCTTTCCATTTCAGTTCAGCTGATGTGTGATTTGATTAGCACTTCCCATTTGATTTGTAAAATGATTAAGAATCTACTTCTAAAAAGATGTTGCTTGTTGTTGATTCATGGACTTTGTATTTTTGGATATGTCTATTCAATCCTTTGCTAAGGTTTCCTTGGTGCTCCATGATCTCGCATTCTTGTTGCTCAACTCGTTAGGGGTTGGATGGGAGCATCTTCATCAAAGGCTGCCCATTTCCACTCCCAGCATCCAAACGTACCAACCACAAATGAAGAAGTGGGTTTTGACTTTTGAGCATTATATACTTATCATCAAATGTTACATTTAAGTTTGAGTCAACTTTCGATACCTCAGTTTTGTTCGACCAACAATTTCTTATCCACCCTATAGATTAGCATTCCAAACTTGTAGTTCTTTGTTAGGGTCTCCATGTTGCTTGTATTTATCATCCATTCCTTGTAGATGGTAAATGACTTTATTAAGGAACCCATGTACTACCCTTGGGCGGGTTGATGGTGTAACTTTTACTCTTTACTCTGTTTCGGATCATATGTCATATTATGTATATTATAGATAGTTTTCCATGATGAGAACTGTCGGAATGTTGATTCTAGTTGCATTAGTTGAAGTTGGAGTTTAGCATATGATGAAGTTCATGATGTGTAGATTATGCCTTTTTATTCTGCTGAAACCTTGAGTGTATTCTCTAATTTATACATAGTTTGAATAAATAAGGGGTGCTTTATTCCCACATACCCTATATCTTATTTTCACATCCCCTATTGTATACGGGCCGTATACAATTATACGGCCCGTATAGAATGTTTTTGAATAGGAAAATGCGCAGAGAATGTTTTTTTTGGTTTTATTATATACGGCCCGTATACAGTTATACGAGTCGTATACATGTGTAAACGATTTGTAAAACGTATACGGCTCAATTGATTTATTTTTGTGGGTTTTTGATGTTAGCACATGTATACGGGCCGTATACGGGCCGTATAACTATATACGGGCCGTATATATTGGCGTTTTTTCAAGTATCACGTTTTATTCCTGTAAAAACACAATCCTTCTAGGGTTTCTAAACTCTTCATCACCTTTAACAATGTCGATAAACGTTGATCGGAACATGCCGCTTAAATCGGAGAACAGGTAGAGTAACGTTACATGAAGACGTGTGAGCATTGGAAACCCGACAAACAGTCTTGACAACTGTGACATTTTATCTATCTATGTGTGTCACATCCATCCTGTTATTGCAATCGATATGATTAATTTTTTCAGATTTTTTTCTAATTAGCGTTGTTAACTACCAAAAGAATGCATACACAAATAGTTCTAGTGGACGAAGCAAAGAGACCATTGTGTATCTGAATCAGGTTCTCAAACAAACACTACCAAAGATGGGTTGGTGATAAATACCGGAGCTGTTATCTCGGTTGTTCAGTACTCTCCTATATCAACTTGAACGGTTGATGGTTACAAGGATCGTTCTAATAGATTAAAGAGAATAAACCATTTTTTTACCAATTTTCACTCCAGTAGTTGAAACTTGAGCGCAGGAATCAATTCAAAACCCTCACCCTCAAAAATCAACCAGAAACCAAAGGAAAAAAGGGCTGATAATGGCTGATGGTTCTTCGTTGAGGAAACCAAACGTAGACGGAGATGATAGGCCTGATAACCGGAAGAGAAATCAATTGTATTTTTTTAGTTGCTTCTCTTGTTAAGTTTCTGAACCAACCGAAATCCACAAATTCCAACAGTTTCTTCATAGATTCCGTCCGGTTTCCAAACTCTTTCACACAAAGTTAATATTCAATGTGGTGGATGCAAGCATAAAGTTAGAAAAATACTCAAGTTGAACGGACGATATGTATCAACAAATTGTGAGTGGGAATATGGCTATGAAGAATAGTATGGATAAACAATCACCGGTACGGGTTTTTCTGCTAGTTATTCGGAATGTTTCGAATCATCACAGAAGACGTGTCGGGTTCTACTGCTAGTAGTATGAGTCTGAGTCCATTGTGGTTCGTGAATGTTTCGAATCATCACAGAAGACGTGTCGGGTTCTACTGCTAGTAGTATGAGTCTGAGTCCATTGTGGTTCGTGAATGTTTCGAATCATCACAGAAGACGTGTCGGGTTCTACTGCTAGTAGTATGAGTCTGAGTCCATTGTGGTTCGTGAATGTTTCGAATCATCACGACAAGGATCGTTCTAATAGATTAAAGAGAATAACCCCTTTTTTACCATTTTTTACCCATAGTATACGAGCCGTATAATAATATACGGCCCGTATACAACCATCGTATACATTGTATACGATCGGTAAAAATATTTTTTACCAATGGTATACGGCCGTATAAACCGTATACGACTCGTATACATATGGTAAAAAATGGTAAAAACCTCTTTAATCTATTAGAACGATCCAATAAACGAAGAACAAAGCCTATTTTCAAAACGCAGGTTCATACAGTGCTGTAATAGGTTGTGGTTCAGTTTGTTACCGTATACTGTTACTGTAGTTGAGGAAACCAAACGTAGACGGAGATGATAGGCCTGGTAACCGGAAGAGAAATCAATTGTCTCAAACATTACTAAACATCTGCTTTCTGAATCTGAATCAGAATGTTAACTTTTTAGTTGCTTATCTTGTTAAGTTGTGTATTGACGAAGCTGACAAACACATTGGTATTTTCTCAAAATGTGCAAACTTGAAGAATCTCACATTAAAGGAGTTTGCAACAACGGAAAACTTGTACGTAAACCCTTGAATCCCAACGCTTCATTTGTAACCGTAAGGATGATGCAAATTTGTACGTAAAGATCTCTACACAAACTCTTCTACATCTTTTAACCAGTTGTCCATCACTTAAGACCTTGAAAGATTTGTTGAAATCGAAGCATTCACGAACCACAATGGACTCAGACTCATGTTCAAGTAAGTGTCTAAAAATCTAAAAATTCAGGTTTACCTTGTTAATTTCTCAAAACAAACTCTCGTTTCTTCATCTTCATCTTCAAGAACAATGATGAACAGATGATGTCAGATACTACTTCATTTGTTGAGAAACCATTATCTTGTGATACATGAACGTTGTATTCTTGTCTTTCAGAAAAGTTTGTATTGAACCAAGAATACTACAAACATTCTATACCTTGCAACGTATACAGGTGCAAGAGAATGGCGAGTTATTTTCAGTTATTTCTGTTGATTCACAAATTCCATTATTTAAACCAGAATCAGGTTCTCAATACAAGGATCGTTCTAATAGATTAAAGAGAATAAACCATTTTTTTACCATTTTTTACCATAGTATACGAGCCGTATCAGAATATACGGCCCGTATACATTCATCGTATACATTGTATACGATCGGTAAATTTGTTTTTTACCGAGAGTATACGGCCGTATAAACGGTATACGGCCCGTATACATATGGTAAAAAATGGTAAAAAAATTTCCTTCTTTCCTTTTTTTAGTTGCTTCTCTTGTTAAGTTTCTGAACCAACCGAAATCCACAAATTCCAACAGTTTCTTCGTGGATTCCGTCCGGTTTCCAAACTCGGTCATTCCTTGTGATACATGAACGTTGTATTCTTGTCTTTCAGAATACTTTGTATTGAATGGCGAGTTACCATTTTTTAACCAAGAGTATATGAGTCAGGCGTTGGAAGGATTGTAGTAGTAGGACATTGGTACCACTGTGAAAATTGCATCAGGAAGCTCAACTTGACTTGACATTGGTACCACTGTCAAGTATGTCGGGTTCTGCAAATATTATCTTGACAGTGGATCGAGTTATACGCTTATCTATTCTGGTCAAGGTGGGCATGGTTTGTTCGGGAGTAAAATTGCATCAGGAGGGGAGAGAGTCTGATACAATAAGGATGTTGGGAATTAAGCGCATGTACGTGACAAAATAAGGATGTTCGCATAAACATATATTCGTTTCATAACCTCCTCCTACAAATCAACCACAACTGACAAAGAGCCTGTATTAGAAGCCATCCTATGTCTTTTACCAACCGAAGAGGCAGCAGAAGACGTGTCGGGTTCTTACAACATTCACGAACCACAATGGACTCAGACTCATACTACTCACCCTCCCCTGAGGAAATTTTTTCCCGACGACTCAAGAAAATCCACAATCAATGTATACAGGTGCAAGAGAATGGCGGGTGATATAGTAATTTTCAATAATGTAGGAAGGATTGAAGTAGGAGAACATTGGCGGGTGATATAGTAATTTTCAATAATTTTCAACCATTTTTTCTTTTCCTTCAATTTCGAGAACATTCTCCCTGTGTATGTGCTTGTGCTGTAGAAACCAGTGATGAATTTGTATACACAACGGAACGTTAATTGATATTGTTTTAGACAACAACAGATAATGAACGGATTGTTGGTGGATAACGCAAACAAGTTCTCCACAGTTTGTTATTCAGATCTCTATTCGGTCATCTTTCCAAACTACAAACACACGATAAGTTTAAACTTTATAGTGTGTGATTTGACCAGGAAATGATTGAGAATTAAACGCATGTCCGTAATCCCGCGTTGATAGCTTCCGTTTTATTCAGACTCCTTGTTGATGTTTTATTTTTTTCTACTTTTAGAAAGTTTTGAGCACCTCACCACTCTAAAATACTTGAAAAATCAAATTTTCGTTCCATACGGGGGCCGTATAACAGTATACGGCCCGTATACACGTTCGTATACATTGTATACGACCAGGCAAACTTATTTACACATGGTGTATACGGGCCGTATACTATTATACGGCCCGTATAGAATAAAAACAACTTGACAAAGTATGTGCCAGCAGACTTTGTCAGTTGTTTTTATTGTATACGGCCCGTATACACCATGTGTAAATAAGTTTTCCCATGTATTAATATTAGGACCCATAAATAATAGAAACTTTATTTATGCCTTTGGATTCTGTTGCCTTGAATGCCCATTTTATCATAAAATTTGGTTTGACTTTATATAATCTACATACCTGCATGTTTAGTCTTAGGCTAGAGGGTGTGGAATAACCCCCATTGGGCTTTATAAGGATACCTCAGCGCCACGTAGGCGCCACGTCAGCTAGGGGGCTTTATAACGCCCCCCTTTAACTTGCACGGTGTGGGATTGAGCCCTCTATTAAACAAAAACAAAAAAAAAAATTGATTGGATGACACTCGAGTGGGCCCCACCTGAACAGCCCCTTCTTCTCGTTAACATGATGGCGAGCTCACCTATAGCGCCCCTCTTGATTGGCTGGGTGTGGGGGTATAGCGCCGGCATCGCCATAGGTGATGACGAGGCGGTGGTAGCGCCCCCACACCCTCCGGCCTTAGTCCAAATTTTATCTAACAAGGTTTTGTTTTGTGTAGAAATATATTTTTGTTGGTTTTTAACTGTGAGTAAGTTTATTCAACTTATTATGTGTTTTACTTTTCGGCTCATTTTCAAGTTGTGTATAGCTTTATCCTTATTTTTTACCAAGTTGGTAAGAAAATACATCAAACAGAAGGCTTTTATTTATATTTTTTGTTTTAATTAGGGTTATTGGATTTAAATATTCATAAGTTTCACCAGTTGGCCAATAATAATTCCAACTTTAAAAATTCCCTCCAATAATCCCAACTTGTAAAAGTTTGGCCGCCATTGATCCTTTTCAAACATATAAGAATTTGGTCTCCTCAATAGATTCAATTACACCTAAAGACTCCTTAATTGATTTAAGTGTGGTACACTTAAATCAATTAAGGAGTCTTTAGGTGTAATTGAATCTATTGAGGAGACCAAATTCTTATATGTTTGAAAAGGATCAATGGCAGCCAAACTTTTACAAGTTAGGATTATTGGAGAGAATTTTTAAAGTTGGGATTATGATCGGCCAACTAGTGAAACTTAGGATTACTAAAATCCAATAACCCTTTATTTTTTTATTCCTTATTGTTTTTTTTAAGTTTTTCAAATTTTTATCTTTTTTATTTTTTTAAACATTTTTTTATATTTATAATTTTTCCATTTTTTATGATATTTTTTTATTTTTATCTCATCCTAATCCGAACTCATCCTAACCCAACCACATCCTTGCCCAAACCCATCCTGACCCAAAACTATCCTGACCTATTTTTTAAAATACTCACCCTGACCTAAACACATTAACCAAACTCACCCAACCTGCACACTTTGCAAGTCCTAAGTTTGACTATTAAAATTAGTTTATATTATAAAATTTCATCAACAATTCTATGTATTCTTAATACTATCTTTTTTGTTTTTGTGTAAGGTTATGATAAAGTGTGTGAAGTTATTGTATCTTCAAAGTGGATAATTGGATGTTCATAAAAGTGTACGAAAGGTGATGCAAGTATGGTTATATACTTATATATATCTCCATAAAAAACAACAAACTGATTAGTTTGTGGTTTGTGTCTCGACAAACAAGGTTAATCTTCTTTATCTCGTCCAAACTGTGGTGATGATGATCTTGCAAAATACTAAACACACCGTTAAGCTCGTTACGAGGAGGGGAATAGGGGATTCTCCTCGTAACCACCCTCCGGCGTGAGAATAAGTATATTCTTTGAGGATAGAAGTGTGTGATTAAAGTGAGAGAGCAAGATAGCGATCCCTAAACCTGGAGGTGAAGTTCACTATTTATAGCCTGAGTGGTTTGTCAAGGAGATGGGCTGATGGGCCTTAGGCCTGTAGTCGACAACAAGGAATATCCATTCTGTCTCATCTGCCACGATCATTGATGCTTCTAGGCGAGAGGATAGCTGGCGCACCTGACAGTCACCCTTGTTGTCTGGACTGTCATCAGTAGCTAAGTGGGGATCGTGGAGCAGTGGTCGGCGCACGCTGATTGGTGCCACGTATGTGTCCTTGTGTATCTTTTTGTCTCCTGTACGATTGTTAATCGTGGACCATGATCGGATGCATCCTGTTGGACGCTCATTGGTCCACTGCTCTGTCACTTGTACCTTTGGAACTTGTCCTAGGTTTACCTACGCTTCCTTCCTTAGCGCGACCATCGGTGATATCCCATGTAGTCAGCGCAAGGTCCAGGAAGTAAGGGTTTTCATCCAAGAAGCTAAGTGTCAAATCTGGTCCTGTGTTGGCCCTGACTTCGCGCGTGACCTAGGTGACACCTGAATAGTCAGCGCGAGGTTGGAGAAGCTATCAAATTAGTCTGGTAGGAGTATGGTCCCGCCCGCGACTTGATTAGTCGGCGCACGATTTGGGACCATACCCCTTCACTCCCAAAGTGTATTAAAGGATCTTATGGATGTGCATTGTGGGTATCAATAACTTAGAATGGTCGTTCAAAGTTGAGGGACAACATTGTAAAGAAAAAGTCCATGGATCGAGCATTTAATTAGTTCTTATTTAAATGTTTAACATAGCATGTATCCATGGGCGAAGTTTAACTAGGGCGGGAAGGCGCACCCGACCCTTCAAACTTTTTACTCAGTAGTGTTAGAAAAGAAGGAAAAAACGAAGCCAAAATTATATGTCAATCCCTTCCAAATGCCAATCCCGTAAATCATGAGGGTCCCTTTATTATTTTCCTTTTTTTTATATTTTATTGTCAGTTATTTATTCCCTCTATTATATCTTGTTCTATGTACAACAATAATTAGAAAACTCTTCTCAATCCTCTCTGGTTATCATGGTATCAGAGCAGGATCAAAGATCCTAGTTTTTTTTCTAGCTCATCCCTACCTTGGCTACCATGTCTAGAACAGACGGTAACCATGACAACCTCACTGTCCAAATAGCCGATCTCCTAAAAACTAGCCTTACTTCCCAAAACAAACAGCCAAAACAGAACCTCTCCGATAGCCTAAAAATTAATCTAAAACTCAATAGCCAAAACTAAGCTCTATGGGCTCGTATGATACGAGTTGCCATAGGCGGAATTTCAAAATCGCACTTAAACCATTTAAGCACAGATCCGCCAGAACCGACTAATAACAAAAACGATCAGTGGAACAAGCCGATCTTATCGTGTTCTCGTGGTTATACAAAACATCGAGCCTGCCATTGCTAGTAACCTAACCGAGTTTCCTACAGCCAAATCACTGTGGGAAGCCCTGGTTGTTACCTGTAACAGTGGTAAAGACAAGCTCCAGACGTTTGATCTCCATGTTAAAGCAAACAGGTTCAAGCAAAACGACGTACCTTTGGAAGATTTTTGGATTATGATGTAGGGGATTTGGGGAGAAATCAATCGGCGTGATCCCAATCCGATGAAGTGCCCTGAAGATATCACTAAGTACAATAAATTAAGGGCATGATAGAAATTATTCCAGTTTTTAAACGCCCTGGATCACAAATATGATCCGATTAAGCGCGAAATCTTGAGATGGGATCCCCTTCCTTCAGCAGAAGGAGCGTATGCGGCGGTCAGGAAGGAGACGACTCATCAAAACATTTTAGGGACAACATCAAGCGACACACAGGGGGTTGCATCTGGCTTGGCTGTGGTTGAACCTGGCAACGGTGACGGGTCGGGCTTCGCTTCAAAGGGGATACGCAGGTTTGACCGGGGAACAAACGGACTACCATCGCGTGAAGATAAAACCCATTTGATGTGTACTCACTGTGGGAAAACTAGGCACACTAAAGAGCAATGCTTCGAGATAGTTAGATATCCGGAGTGGTGGAATGATAGCAGTAAGAAAGGCTGTAAGATTGGGGGAAAAATGGCATCACCGGGAAAAATTGTCCGGCCGCTGGGAAGGCCCCTGCTGGCAGAAGTGGCTTTGGCGGTATGATGATGGCGGCTGAGCCTTGTGAAGAAGAAGGAGATGTATCATCAGGTAGAGGGCTTAAGAATTACAACTCAAGTCCTTCCTTTTTTAATATAGGTTCTTCTACTTTATTAGATCATATTTTTTCCCCGAAGTTTGTGAACAAATAAAAAACAAATGTTCTAGTAACATAGGAAAAGTAAATATGGTCAAGCAAAGTGACAAACGAATAGATGCTTGGATTTTTGACAGTGGGGCCACGGATACATGGACCTCTGATCCTAGAGATATCAAAGTAGCATCAAAAAAATAATATCGTGACCGCTAGTGGAGAATTTATTTCGGTAAAAGGGGATGGAACAATAGACATTTCACCAACCTTGAAGCTATCTAATTGTCTTTATAGCCCCTCCTTGTGGCACAAACTTTTATCCATTAGCCACATGACGAAAGAATTAAATTGCTCAATTCTAATGCACCCTACTTTCTACATTGTACAGAATATCAGGACGGGGATGATCATTGGGCGTGGCACTAAACGCCAAGGGTTGTACTATGTGGATGAAGTGACTCCTCAAGGGTTTGTGAAGTTGGCTCATGGAAGTATTGATAGAGAGGCATGGTTGTGGCATAGAAGACTTAGACACCCATCCACTGGTTATTCACATCTTTTATTTCCTATGTTATTTCCTTCAAATAGTTCATTAACTTCTGAAACTTGTGTTTTAGCCAAAAGTCATAGGCATTCTTATAAACCGAATAATACTAAGGTTGATAATCCTTTTTCATTAATGCATTCGGATGTGTGGGGTCCAGCAAAATTTGTTGGAGGACAAAACTTTTGGTATTTTGTTATTTTCATTGATGATTGCACCCGTATGACTTGGATATATTTCTTAAAAAACAAATCTGAAGTATTTGAAAAATTTACTATTTTTCATGCCATGGTTGAAACCCAATTTCAAAAGCCTATTCAAATCCTTCGATCTGACAATGGAGGCGAGTTTGTTAACGACTCCATGAAACAATTCTGTCAATCAAGAGGAATAATCCACCAAACCTTATGCTCCCATACTCCCGAACAAAATGGTGTAGCGGAGTGAAAAAAACCGCATCTTATTAATCGTCTTCCAACTAAAGCCCTTCAGCTTAAAACCCCAATAGAAACTTTAGTCAGACTGACTAAGGTTCCTCCTCCCCTAACCCTTGAACCTCGGGTGTTTGGGTGCTCTATCTTTATCCATTTACCTAAAACTGATCGAAATAAACTTAGCCCGTGTGCATAAAATGTGTTTTTGTGGGATATGGAAGAAATCAAAAGGGGTATAGATGTTATAGTCCAAAACGACGTCACACGTACACAACAATGGACTGTGATTGGCTTGAAACTGATTTTTTTATGATTCACAACTTAGTGGTCAGGGGGAGGATTATAATGACACTCTAAGTTGGCTGAAATGGATTCCGTCATCTGAAGAAAGTTCCCACAATATCCAAAATGAGTCACTCACATCTTCACAACCTGCGACAGAGTCTCCGAACAGTGCCACAGACCAAAGTCCTCCCAACCTGGTACCTGAGGTAAGTCAGTCTTTTCCTCTTAATCTGGGTAACTAACAAAATGATGACCATATTAATATATTGTGTACTCCTAATGATCACAACGAAACAGTTACAGATCAGGGTGAACAGTTGGCAGAAGAAGTAGAACCGGTTCAGGAGACTACTGCTGAGAGTTATGTTTTACCTCCAAGGATAAATCGGGGAGTTCCCCCAAACGGTATTCTTCGGGGAAAGAGACTCGGAAGTCAAGGTATCCTATGGCAAACATAGCTCATGGAAACTTGTCAAAGGAAGCCAAGGCATTTGACTCCTCACTATATTTTGAACAAATTCCAAACACTTCAGAACAAGCAGTAGCCTCTAAAGCTTGGAAGGAATCAATGGAAGCTGAGATGAAGGCGTTAATGAAGAATGACACATGGGAGAGAAGCAAGCTGCTAGCGGAAAAAAACCGGTAGGGTGTCGATGGTTTTCCATCAAGCGAAAACATGATGGTACTATTGAAAGATATTAAGCTCGGTTGGTGGCTAAAGGGTATACACAGACGTATGGGATTGACTACTCAGAAACCTTCTCTCCGTTTGCCAAGCTTGCCACAATTAGGGTTCTTTTCTAAATAGCAGCTAATAATGAGTGTCCTCTCCACCAATTTGATGTAAAGAATGCCTTTCTACATGGAGCGCTACGGGAAGAAGTCTATATGGAAACCCCACCTGATTTTTCAGGGGATTACAAGACAGGAGAAGTGTGTCGGTTAAAGAAGTCACTTTACGGGTTCAAACAATATCCTCAGGCCTGATTTGGTAGATTTACTGTTGGTGCATTCATCTGTCGTCTTCGTCTTATGTCGAGTCTCGGGTTCGTTGCAGGTTTAATCAAGCATGATGTCATCATATCCATTGATGACATCATAATGGTGACATCAATGATGACATCATCACATGACAACATCACATGAAATTGCATGCAAACTTGAAATTAGAATGTTATTTGTCGGTTTCGCTTGGACATGCATTTCATGTGGATTTCGCTTGTAAGTAACTTTGTAGATTTCGCTTGAGTAGTCAGATTTGTCTTCAAGCGAAATTGGATGGCTATAAATAGGATAGTTGTCATTTTCATTTGTAACGGTTTCTGAAATTCCATACCGAGGTGCTGCCGGTGTGAGGACTGATTGTACACGATAGTTTATCAATATAATCAGTGTTAAAGTGATACGCAAGCTGTTTCGACGTCGGTTTCTTAGTTTCCGCCTCTGAAACTGATAAGTCTCTTCTGAACGACTCGTTCGGGTCGCAAACCGATCCTACAAGTGGTATCAGAGCTCAGGAGGAAGAGATGTCGCCAAAAACAGCTCGTTTTTGTCACTTCTTCTGATTTTCTACATCTTCTTTTCAAAATCGAACGGGTTTTTACGGTTAAAATCGGCTAATCTTTTCACAATATGTGCGAAAACATGTTTTAACAAATCCTTGAAAGTTTCAGAACGAAATTCGGTCATTTACTTGTTCAATCGAGTCTAAAACAGATCGTAAATGATGACATCAGCAGATTTCGCTTGAAATCTATTGAAGATTTCGCTTGAAACTTGAGTTTGGCTGTTAATTTAGCTTGAAAATCAAAGGATTTCGCTTGAACAGTTCAAGCGAAATTGATTTGTTGGATTTCGCTTGAATTGTTGTACTTGTATTAGTGGATTTCGCTTGAATCAACAGTTCACGTGAGTGTGTTCATCGTGTTTGGTAAAACGTCCACCGATTGAAAATTACATTGTGTTTTGTGAAACGTTAAACGAAGTGGTCAGTAGATTGGGAATAGATATCACATGTGTTTTTGCCAGTTTGCATTAAAGTATTCATGTTTTATCAGATATGTGGAATATATTGTTTGAACTAAAGGGACCCATGTGCTTTAACTAAAAAGGATTGTCAAGCGCATGTGATTTGAGGTCACGAATTTTGATAAAGTGTCTTGGGTTTTCAAAGTGGAAAAGAAATCACGAGTTGTTGTGTCAGTCGCATGTGAATTGGGATTACATATTTGACAAAGTGTGTCGGTTGCATGTGATATTAATTAAAGTTGTGCATGAGAATTGGTGTCAGCAAGAGTTAATCATGTCCATGTGTTACACATAAGTGGCCTAAACTGAATTAAATAAGTAAACTTTGTCGGCAAGTACTTGAAACAATCTGTTTGTGTTGAATTATCCGGTACATGTGACATAAATCTGCGGCTCAATCACGTATCATATTCTATAGCTGTTGTCGGTTTACATGTTTGTGTCAGTTGGTAACGTGATTGCTTTATTTGTTGATAAGTCTTGCATGTGACAGCCGCCCATATAACAAATAAAAAAATTGTTTGAATTGAGATAAGCAGAATAAATCACGTGTGTCATAAAGTTGTTGATAATAAAGTCATGTTGCATGTGATTTGTTCTAGATTTTATCGACCATTTGTGTCTATAAGGGTTGATTTTGAGATTGATCAGGTTGTTTGAAGGTTAACACGTTGTTTGAAAGTGTTACTAGTTCGCACAAGGTGTTCGAATAGTTTGTTTAAAATGGCAGAAATGTTTGATGAAAAAGAAAACCATGATCTTAAAAGGTTAAATGATTGGTATCGAGGATATCTCAGTAATTCTTATCAGAAATTGCCCAAAGAGGTTTGGAGTAAACGTTTCGAATATTTTCTGAGTAAGAAAGATGAAAAATTGGATGATTTGGAGAAACGATTTGATTGTTTGATTGACCATTTGAAAGAAAACAAGATAGTAATATCAGAAGCTGAAATGGTAACAAAGTTTGCTAATGGATTACCAGCTGAATGGGATGATTTTTTGGAAAATCTAAAAAAGAATTCTAGTTTTTCAAAATTATCTTTAAGTAAATTAATCAGTAAACTTACAACACATATGAATGATAATGAAGAGAAAAAGAGAGGGTTGTTGAATAGGATAGAAAATAATTTGAAAAAATTAAATTTGGATGTGGTTGTAGAACTGAACAAAAGAGTCTGTGTGTGTCTTAGTGCAAAAGATGTTATGAAATACGATATGAAGAGGGGTTGTTATATTGATGAGAATATGAATCCTCTTGACTTCGTTAAAATCTTTTGTGCAGGAACATACAAGATGAAGACAGAGCAGGTTCAAAAGAATGAAGAATCTGTGGAGATTGATTTCTCAAGTTCTGACTCAGTGAGCTCAAAGTGTGACGACTTTAAGACTGACAATGATCAACTCATGAAAGATGCAGAAAATTTGACATTGGAAGTCAAAAAGTTGAAGGATGAGAAGCAAGCTGATATTAAACAGATTCTTGTTTTGCAGGAAAATTTTGAGAAGTTGAAATCTTTAAATGACAAACTGTTGAGTAGTTTGGACAGTTTGACATTAGAAAACAAAATTTTGAAAGAAAAAGAAAAAGTTTTTGAAAATGAAAAATTAAAAATTGAGAAAGATTTTCAAAGTCAAATAAAAATTTTAGAAGATGAGAGAGATATGTTTGGTAAAAACAATCTTGAAAAACAAATTGAAATCAATTCTCATCATGAAAAGATTATTCGACTCGAAAAAGAAGCTGAGTGTTCTCAAAAGAAAATCAAGGAATGGGAAGAAAAATTGAAGGTGTTTGTGAATACTTCAACTATTCCTTGCCCAAAACCTTTAAATTCTGTTCCAATAAGTGACGATGTCACAAACTTTGACAAAGTCAAAGTTGAAGATTGTGATGAGAAATCTGATGATGAAAATAAAAAATTCGAAAAACAAAAATTGTTTTTGAAATTAAAAGAAAAGTTTCAAGAAACTGTTCCACAATCAACTGAAAAGGGAGAATGCTCTAAGCAAAAACCTTTGAAGAAGAAAGTGGAACAAAAACAAAAAGAGAAAATTTTGAAAAATGTTCAAAAAGATAATAAAAGCTCATCAGATCGATCATCCAATCGCAATGAAAAATTAAAAAAATCAAAAAATGAAAACTCTAAAATTGTTGGTAATAAGTGGTGCAGGTCGGACCACAGTGCTTCAAAGCCATATCCAGCTTACAAGAGGAGATATGGATATCACCAAGCCAAACAGTGCTTTGATTTAAGCATTTGGGCTGAAAATGGTGATTGGTACGATAACAGAGTGTGTTACAGATGTGGTTATCAAGGACACATTGCTGTTAACTGCCAAAGTTGGAATTATGAGACGAGAAGATGTTTTAACTGCAATATCAAAGGTCACATTGTCAGAGATTGCCCAAGGAGATCAAATGAAAGATTGAGGGTTAATTCTCAGAAGATGGCAAAGAAATCAGTTAATGTCAAGCCCAAAGAACAGAAGGTTCAAGAACCTAAAGTTCAAGAAAAGAAAGTGAAGCTTTCTCAAGGGCAAAAAGACAGACTGAGGAAGAAGCGAAAGAAGGCGAGAGAGTATCTCGAGAAGATCTTGTCCTCGGGTTCATCTGTTAAAAATAAGAGTTCTGATGAATCTATTCCCTTGATGGCAAAGTCAAGCAAGACGAATTCATCAGATACAAATTTGAGGACGAAAGAGGATAAGAAGAAGAAGAAGAAAATGGTCGGCGATGAATCTGACGTGTCGAAGTCAGACAAGCCACCTTCAGGCGATGAATCTGACAGGTCAAAGTCAGACAAGCCATGTGCAGGCAATGATTCTGGTTCGTCAAAGCCAGAGGAGCCTTTGTTTGAGGTAAAATCTGAGAATTCAGGTTTAACAATGGATGATGCAAATTTTCCACCATTGTTGAACAAGAATTCAAAATCACCCAAGGACAGTCAGGCTTGGGTGAGTCTGTTTAAATAGAAAAACCTGACTTGCCGGAGTTCCCAGGTTGGTAAGCGTGGAACATGAATCGGCATCTTTCTTGAGAAATTCACTTCAGTGATATTTCGACTTACAAGTGGTAAATCAGGGACATTAAGTTGTACTTGATTTTCTACATGTGATTGTGTTGTTAAAATCGATAAATGTCAAATCTTACAAGTGGTAAAATCAACAAAACTTATTTTCCGGAAAAACCATTTTGATTAAAACAAACTTAAGTGTTTTGAGATCATAATGGGAAAATAGTTTGTTGTGAAGGGGAGTTCTGATTGTTTATGACAAGTGGATGGCGAATTGAAGCGATTCGATATCAGTTGTCACGTTACTTGTACAGTTTGTTTTCAAATTTCCTTTTGAAAAAGCAAAAAAACATGATAAAATTCAAAAATGAGTTTTGTTGTAAAAAAGAGGAAATGATAGTAGATCAGTTGGACTGTCACAGCACGCTAAAGAAATGGAAAGTTATAATGTGATAAACGGTCTCACTAAAGATGTGACGGTAGGCTCAGCTAGACTAGTAGATTTGCGAGAACGATACAAACTTAAATGAAAAAGCCTAGTTCTAGTGGGAAACATGGTCGAAAGCATAGTACTTAGTTTTGTCCTTCTTGACTGTGTGCCTACTCAGTAATCACTGATTGTCGAAAGACATAAAACTGGTTAAGTTTGTGAACTTTCACAACTTTGCTGAAAAGTCGCTGTGATTGTGCATTTCATTTTGCAAAGATTTAAACTTGTTTTATTTCTTTATTTTGTTTAAGCATCGGACATCCTCTGCGTATAAGTGAGTATCGACCTGGATGTTGTTGCCTAAACGTTCTGCTTTATTTTCTTTGGTGTTTCGTTTAAGCTTTGGATCACCTCTGCGTATACGGGAGTATCGACCTGGTGGTTAAAGCCTAAACAACTTCAACTTGTTTTATTTTTCTTATTTTGTTTAAACATTGGACTTTCTCTGCGTATACGGGAGTATCGACCTGATTGTTAATGTTTAAACATTCTGCTTTGTTTTCGCACAAATCACAGTTGATAAAAGTTTAAAGGCATTGCTTGAGATAGTGTATTACATGATGAGGGGATATGCTGAGATTGTGGGGCCCATAAGAATTTAGTGCTATCTTAATATACCTTAAAGTATTGGTAAGCAGATTGAAAGTTTTTAGATTGAGTTTAAGTGGACAACAATATCGTCAATCAATGTGAATCGTTTAGAGCTTAAAATGTATAAAGCTTAACGGTGCTAGTGATTGGTCTCATAAACTGATATGATCCTCTTGCACAAACTCACAAAAAATATTGTATGTAAATATTTCTTTACTGCATTTTATTCTATTCAAAAATCCAAAAAGATTTTAGTATGTTTTAGCATAAATTTTGAAAAATCCAAAAAGATTTTCGACAACTGATGTTGGAAAGCTGATTTTCAAAATTCCAAGTGCTGAACAAGATGAACTGGTTTGGGAGTGTGCGTTTAAAAGAAGAACTGAATTTGAGAAAGAAGTTGAGATTAGTTAATCAGGGTCATTAATTTGAACTTGATGTAACTATTACTAGTAAGTTTTTCTTATTGATTTAAGTGAAAACTTATGTTTTGATGAGATTTACGCAGGAAATGAGCTTAAATAGAGATAAAGCCAGGGATTGATCTCAAGGTGATAGCTAATTCCAGACGGCGATCCCATCATGATGAGAGGGGGAGTCTGACGAGGTTAGAGCCAAAGAGAAGATCCTGGTATATGCTAATAAAGAAAAAGACCGATAAAGACTGAAGATTGAGAATACTCGACACTTAAGACTCGTCAACATCTGAGGGGGAGTCTGTTGGTGCATTCATCTGTCGTCTTCGTCTTATGTCGAGTCTCGGGTTCGTTGCGGGTTTGATCAAGCATGATGTCATCATATCCAATGATGACATCATAATGGTGACATCAATGATGACATCATCACATGACAACATCACATGAAATTGCATGCAAACTTGAAATTAGAATGTTATTTGTCGGTTTCGCTTGGACATGCATTTCATGTGGATTTCACTTGTAAGTAACTTTGTAGATTTCGCTTGAGTAGTCAGATTTGTCTTCAAGCGAAATTGGATGGCTATAAATAGGATAGTTGTCATTTTCATTTAAAACGGTTTCTGAAATTCCATACCGAGGTGCTGCCGGTGTGAGGACTGATTGTACACGATAGTTTATCAATATAATCAGTGTTAAAGTGATACGCAAGCTGTTTCGACGTCGGTTTCTTAGTTTCCGCCTCTGAAACTGATAAGTCTCTTCTGAACGACTCGTTCGGGTCGCAAACGATCCTACATTTACTGTTGCAATGAAAAAGTATGGGTTTAAACAAAGCAACTACGACCACACTCTATTCCTAAAGAAAAGAGGAAATCTTGTGTCACGGCCCCTGTCTCGGTTTGACCCGTTTCAAGAGCCGCGGGAAAGAAAATCCCGTGGTATTTATTTAACAGCGGAAGTCTTTATCAGGATCTTTTTAAAACTGCAATTTCCCGTTTATTTTATTTAACAACTCGGGATAAAACCCCGGTAATTTACAATCATGAGATTTCACGGGGAAATCTCTATTTTACAAAACATGTTTCCTTATTTTATATTGAGCCACTTCCTTAAGCTTGTAGTGCTTCACGGCACTTTTCTTTGGATCACAACAGATCACCTGAAACGTGTTTGAAAAAGGTTTTGTCAGCGGGAAATACTGGTGAATCATTCTTTTTATGAAAACGAGGCGTTTGTTATAATTTACAGTATTACGAGCGATTACAATGTTTCCTGATATCAACCAACTACCCACAGTACTTGTCACTCGACATTCATCGGTAGCCTTTGAGCCCGATGGTGTCTGTGACTATGGTCATATCACCCCTTGGCCCCGTTTTCCAATGGTGAAGTTTATCAAGTAATGTATACAAAACCCCACATACCGGCTGTAATTTGGTGATTACAAAGACTTAATCCCTGTAATTATAACTTTGAAAATATTTAAGAATTTATAAAGCATTTTGATAAAAAGAGAATGACTCACATTTCAGATTTAATTGAGCAGAGCCTAGCCTACTAATTAGCCTTTTAACCTAAATTAATAACATGCACACAACTCGGTTAGTAACTTAATACATCATTTACGATAACTCACGAGATTAAACCCTCACATCGAATGACAAAGTGCGATACTTAAATATCCATCGATTTAACGAAGAATGACAAAGCATAAACCCTAATGTGGGAAGCACTTAAACATCCATTGGATAGTTTAATCAATCGAACATTGAATCGTAGCAGCGATCGAGTTAATACCCGGTATTGGAGCAGCGCCTAGCTAATGTTGAAAGTATTTTCGACTTCAGAGTACTATTCTTTCATTTTTGAAAGTTTGTTTCGACACCAGAGGATTGTGCAAGTGACGGGCTATTTATAGGTGAAATTAAGACCTCACGCAACCCGCGTAAACCCTTAGCTCAACCTTACGCGGCCCGCGTTGCCGCCCAGTCTACGAGTAGGCTTGACCAGTCACGAGTAGGTTAGCCAGGTGTCTCGATACGTGGATCCGGAATACTTATCCGATCAACACAGGTTTGACGCGGCCCGCGTAAGACATGCTTGTTTCTTACGCGGCCCGCCTGAAGCCCATAAGTTTGGTTTTTCTTATTTTTTTATATAGGGTAAGGTTTCAGGGGTCCGGGTTTTCATTTACGGGTATTTTTATAATAATTTTGAGAGTCCTTACATTCTCCCCACCTTATTTAGAATCTTGTCCTCGAGATTTATTGGAATAAGTGAGGATATTTTTGCTTCATCTCTGATTCCAGCTCCCAAGTGTATTCGGGTCCTCTCTTCGAATCCCACTTGACTTTGACAAGTACTAACCGTTTGTGTTTGAGAAACTTCACCTTTCTATCTTCTATTTGAAGAGGTTTCTCAACAAATTTTAACTTTTCGTTTACCTCTACATCTTGGAGAGGTACTATCAAAGATTCATCTGATAGGCATTTCTTGAGATTGGATACATGAAATACGTCATGTACTCCAGCTAATTCTTCTGGTAGTTGTAAGCGATAGGCAACCGGTCCTATACGTTGGATCACTAAAAATGGTCCTACGTAACGTGGACTTAACTTTCCTTTCTTTCCGAATCGAACTACTCATTTCCAAGGAGAAACTTTTAAAAGTACCTTGTCTCCGACTTGGAATTCTAACTGCTTGCGTCTATTGTCGGCATAACTCTTTTGGAGATCTCGAGCCGTCTTAAGTCTTTCCTTGATTTGGGTAATCTTGTCGGTCGTTTCTTGTACTATTTCAGGACCTGACAATTGACTTTCTCCTATTTCTGCCCAACAAACTGGAGTTCTGCACTTTCTTCCATATAATGCTTCAAATGGGGCAGTTTCAATACTTGAATGATAACTATTGTTATAGGAGAATTCAATTAAGGGTAAGTGATCGTCCCAATTTCCACCAAAATCTATCACACATGCTCTAAGCATGTCTTCTAGAGTTTGTATCGTCCTTTCACTTTGCCCGTCTGTTTATGGATGATATGCAGTACTCAGATTTAATCGAGTTCCCATTGCTTCTTGGAAACTTGTCCAGAAATGAGAAGTGAAACGACTATCTCGATCCGAAACAATGGAGAGTGGAACTCCATGTAAGGATACAACTTCATCTATATACAACTTTGCCAATCTTTCCAGGCTAAAGGTTTCTTTCATAGGTAGAAAGTGAGCTGATTTGGTTAATCGATCCACAATTACCCAAATCGCATCATTACCTTTTCTGGTTTTGGGCAACTTAGTAATAAAATCCATTGTTATAAGTTCTCATTTCCATACAGGCATTTCTAGTTGTTGTAGTAGACCTGCAGGTTTCTGGTGTTCTGCCTTAACTTGTGAACAAGTAAGACATTTAGAAACATATCGAGCTATATCCTTTTTCATTCCTATCCACCAAAAGTTGTTTCTTAAATCTTGATACATCTTATTGTTTCCTGGGTGCATGGTATACCTAGATTTATGAGCTTCTTCTAAAATCTTATTTCTTAATTCTCCCTGCTTAGGTACCCAAATTCTTCTTTTGTGGAATCTCCAAATTCCATCAGCTCCTTGCTCAAACTTTTTTATTCGTCCTTTCATTTCTTCAGCATCATCCTTGATTGCTATTTCTTGAACATTTTTCAATTGTTCCATTAAATCTAATTGTAGATTTAATCTAAGAGCACGAACTCGCTTTTGCTTTTCATGATATTTACGACTTAAAGCATCTGCAACTACATTTGCTTTTCCTACGTGATACTGAATATCACAGTCGTAGTCACTTAAGATTTCCATCCATCTTCTTTGTCTCATGTTTAACTCTTTTTGCCCAAATATATATCTTAAACTTTTGTGATCCGTATAGATAGTAAATTTACTTCCGTATAGATAATGTCTCCAGATCTTAATGGAAAAAATTACGGCTCCTAATTCTAAATCATGAGTCGTATAGTTTTCTGCGTGCTTTTTCAATTGTCTTGATGCATACGCAATTACTTTCTTGCGTTGCATAAGCACACATCATAATCCTAGCTTTGAAGCATCACAGTAAACTTCAAAATTTTCAGTCCCTTCTGGTAAAGCTAGGATTGGGGCATTTGTTAACTTTTGTTTTAGAATCCTAAAAGCTTCTTCTTGTTTAGGTCCCCATTCAAACTTAACTGCTTTACAGGTTAGCTTAGTTAATGGTACAACTATTTTGGAAAAATCCTTAATAAACCGTTTATAATATCCAGCTAAACCTATAAAACTTCTAATTTCCATTGCTGTTTGTGGAACCTTCCATTTGACAATTGCTTCTATCTTAGCAGGATCTACGTGAATACCTTCTTGATTCACCATGTGTCCTAGAAATTGCACTTCTTGCAGCCAAAATTCACACTTCGAGAATTTGGCATAAAGCTTTTTTATTCTTAACAAAGTTAAGAGTGCATGCAAGTGCTGACAATGTTCGTCCTGACTTTTTGAATAAATAAGTATATCGTCGATAAAAACAATTACAAATTTATCCAAGTACGGTTTAAAGATCCTATTCATCATGTCCATGAATGCTGCAGGTGCATTCGTTAATCCGAAGGGCATGACTGTAAACTCGTAATGACCATACCTAGTTCTGAAAGCAGTTTTAGGTATGTCTTCTTCTTGTACTTTCAATTGATGATATCCGGAACGTAAGTCGATCTTAGAAAAATATCTAGCTCCTTGAAGTTGATCGAATAGATCATCAATCCTAGGTAATGGATATCGATTCTTAATTGTAACCTTATTTAATTCTCTATAGTCAATACACATTCTCATTGAACCATCCTTCTTTTTTACAAACAGCACTGGTGCTCCCCATGGGGATGAACTAGGTTGTATGAAACCTTTACTTAGTAATTCATCAAATTGCTTTTTCAGTTCTAACATTTCTGTGGGTGCTAACCGATAAGGTGCCTTGGCTATCGGTATAGTTCCTGGAATTAGATGAATCCTAAATTCTACCTCCCTATCTGGTGGTAATCCTGGTAACTCTTCTGGGAATACATCTGGGTATTCTGAGACTACAGGAATTTCCTTAAGTTCTTTACCCTTAGTATTAATGATTACTGAAATCATATATACTATTCCTTGTTTTCGTTCATAACTAGCAACTTTCATTACTGATATGAACTTCATGGGTTTACATGGTTTATCTCCTGTAATCGTGATTATTTCTGCGGTAGGTGCACGAATTTCTATAGAGTTTTGGTCACAAAGGATTCGAGCATGGTTGGTTACTAACCAATCCATTCCTAACACAACATCGAATCCAGCTAACTTCATTGGCAATAGGTTTGCATGAAATTTATGACCTGAAAGTTCTATATTTTCTTTCTGCAAAACCTTATCTATGTTAATAAAATTCCCATCTGCTGTTTCGACTGTAAAAATCTGCCTAAGGTTGGTCAAAGGTAAATTAAGAGCTTGGCAGAATGAAGTATTTATAAAGCTTTGGTTTGCACCAGAGTCAAATAATACTTTTGCGTAAATATTGTGAACTAAGAACGTACCAGCTATCACATCAGGAATTAGCTAGGCTTCCTGAGTCGTTAACTGAAAGGCATGAACATTCTTCTTGATAGCTCCGTCAGCTGGCTTGACTTTGTTGTCTGCTGGTTTAACTAATTTAGGACATTCTGTCTTGAAATGTCCATTTTCTCCATAGTTATGCAGATCCTGGTTTTCTTTCCGCAATCTTCTTCGCGATGTCCTACAGTTTTGCAGAAGCTGCAGATTACATTACATCTTCCATAATGCTTCTTTTTTCAATTCCTGCAGAATGGCTGAGTTGAAGATTGCCCTGTTCCTCTTCTCCTGAAGCTACTATTATTACCCGTACGAAATCCTTGGGTAATTTTCTGAGCCAATTCCTTTTTCCTGTTATCATCTCTTGTGCGTACCAGTTCGTCAGTTAGGGTGTTGGCTAATTCCACTACATCGTCGATAGTACGAGGTCTCGCAGCTTTAACGATATTGCGGATTTCACCAATCAATCCCCAAATATAGCGAGAAATGAGTACCGGTTCTGGCGAAGCCAGTGTTGGTACCACTCTAGCATATTCGAAGAATGTCGAAGTATAACCGCGACAATCTACACCCATCATTCTATGATTTAGAAACTTATTTGCCATTTGATCTTTTTCATATTCGGGAAAAAATTTTCTTTCTACAAGATTCTTAAATTCTTCCCAGTTCATGGCATAAGCCATCATTCTTCCTTTTGCTTGTAACACCGTGTTCCACCATTCGAGCGCCCCTTCTTTGAAAAGATTTGACGCGTACATGACTTGGTCGTCCTTGGCACATTTACTTATTGTAATCACTGCCTCGGTTTTCTCTAACCAACGCAGTGCCGCAGTCGCTCCTTCATTGCCTGCAAATTCAGCAGGTTTACAAGCAAGAAATTCTTTGTAAGTGCAACCATGCGTTGCAGCTTTCATTTTCTTAGGGAGCGGAGCCTGCCGTGGATTATTATCATGATTAGTATAATTACCGCCTCCATCTACGCTATTGCTGAAGTTATCTTCAGAAATACGTTTGCTAGGAATGATTTGTTGAGGTTCAATTGGATTTCTAACAGCAGCAACTATTGCTGGAATAGCATTAGCTATTCCCTGAGCAACGATATTTTCTATATCCTGCCTATTTAGAAATTGATCCTCCGGGTGTTGCTCAGATTGATTAACCTGATTAACTGGTTCATTATTAGTGTTTTCCATCGGATAATATATATAATTTATTAGTATCGATTAAATAACAATTATACACAAAACAATCATACAAATTTCAAATACATACATATAGCCAAAACTATCAATTTCTCGATTTCCATTTTTATATCTATACTATATTATAATGCAGGAGGGAAGGATTCCCAAAAGTTAAGAACTTCTTCCCCCCTTATTTATAAATAAACCCCTAAAATGAGGGTAAAGTGGTCTTTTAAACCATAATTATTTTTTAGTCCCTCAATCTATTACATTTAAATCCTTGACATTTAACATAATTATGGGTAATTGGTTACACTCCCCCCCCCCCTCTTTAATTCTTTAACGTATTCCTGCGATATCTTACAACCTGTAATGTTTTAAAAAAATCCGAAGGTACCATGACGATCGGCACATTTTTTTAAACGTTTCGATAGTTGTCTTTTTTAGTTTCGTCGTGCGTTTATAAAGTACAAATAGCCGATGCGTAAATGTACAATTGATTAAAGCCAACATAGCACAATATGTTGAAAACCATATTAAAATAAAAAAAAATTATAAAGTTATCGCGCCCAAATCCCTCTCCCTTCTCTTGCGTACCCATTCAAATTTTGAATTCCCCAAAATCCTCACAAGATTGAAGACCAAATCATAGCTCTGACTTCCTTTTACGAAATGGGCGACATCAAGATTAAACATCGACCTGAAATCAGAATAATTTGGGTTCCTTGACCGGTTCTTTTGCTAGATCTAGGATTTCTGGTCGATTTTATTTTTTGCTTCATCTCCAACCCTAAATTGGTTCTTTATGCTAAACGGAGTCGGAGCACGCGGGGAGATGGTGAATGTATTCTCTATTGCTAGCTATCAATTTTGGTTCAAATCCTAATTTTCTTTCTTTCTCTCAATTGCCAGGTAGAGCCTTCAGTTCAACAAAATTACGTATTTTTTTTCTAATACTCTATATGGTCTGTTTATTTTGGATTTCTTTAACGACTTCAGATTTGTGTTGATTTTGTTAAATCAGGTACTCAAATTAGGTTGATTGTGTTTATCAAGAATATTGCAGCCTAATAGTTTGTTTATATGCCAGAACCAACTGAGCTTTGTGAATGGTTAGATGGTCTTAAAAAATTACATTATCATTTTTGGCATCAGGAGTGGCCTGTTTAGTCGTGTCTCCTTCCGAAGGAAACCGAGGAGGCTCATCGAAAATGACCGAAGCATTGTGAGTGTCTCTTTCTTTATTTTCAACTCTTAAATGTTCCAACAATTATGTAAATGTTCGAACTTCGTAATTGGACAGGGAACGAAGCATACTGGTGGTACATGAAGTTTCGTTGAATGGCAGCATCGGGAAACAAGAACCACAACCTCTAGATGCTGATGATGTTGTTAGTGAGATGTATCAGAAAACATGAAAAGATATGAACTCCCCTAAAATATCAATGTTTTGTATGTCATGTAGGATTACGGGTATGATGTGAGATCTGGTGGCTTGGGTCTTGCGCAGCTGTAGCTCATTACAAGCTCGATCTGATGATGGCTAACTTCATGAAAGTTATGTGTGGTCAAGAGATTTATTGGTATGCTTTAATGGAGTTGGGACATGATCCACCAGGCCTCCCTTTGGCCACACTCACATATTTGCAGCATATCAAAAGATGTGAGTTACAAATATAAATTAGAATTTCTAATTCTAACCCGTTGATTTCTGGTTGTAGCTATTGCTTTAAACGCATTATCAGGTGAGGAGACAACTAGAATTTTGTTAAGAAACTAATAAATACAAAGGAAAAAGAAAAGGAATCTGATTCTATATCGTTTGACTACAATCAAAGATGGTTTACTCTATTCCACTCCACAAGGCTATTCATCTTTGTATATCGGTTTACGCCAAGTGTTGTTCAGCGGATCAACATCGAATGTTGTGGCCACGATGGTGAAATGGCATACAATGTTCTGTATAAAGACCACGATCAGCTGGTTGCTACTCAAGGGAAAGCTCATTTGGGAAGAATGACGATGGAAGAGAAAATCGGTCAGATGGTTCAGATTCAAAGGCTTGCAGCTAATCCTGATATCATGAGGCACTATGTTTTAATGTAAAAATTAGGTGAAATTGGCAGATTGTAACAACTAGTATTTAGTGTGCAACGATACAAGTCGGTTCGGGTCTGGTCATGCCGAGTGCCAACCCAACCCATAAATTCTTTATTACATTCTTCTGTGTAGGCTGCCTTAGAGAAGTTCCTATTCACTTATTTAGTTTGTTTTAAGTCTCCATTTATCTTCATCATTAGCAGTAGAAACACACTTTCCTGTTTGAATGTAACCTAACCAAGTTGCCCTATTGATGGAGCATGTGCAGTGGGTTTGTCGTTTGATCATTCTTATTATATGTTAATTATTAACATATATGACTTGTGATCAAACTTTTTTAAGTAGGGTTTATTTTATTTAAATTACTTATTTCTTTATCATTATTTTTTAACCACATACAAAATACAATGGGTTTGACTCCCACCACAAACTTTCACATATGTTACTGCAAGCTTAAGTAGATTTTGAAATGTTTTTACTATTAATAATTAAATTAAACTAAACTAACTTCATACGTTGCTTGTTCCAAAACCAAAAAAAGGAACCTGTTAAAATGGTTTTGTGTAAGATATGTTCTCAATTATTCTCTATATATATTAGAGTAAGAGATTTGAAAGTGTTATTTACTATTGTTTTGATTAAGCGATTATAATACTTAGCCTATTTATTTATGTTTATGAATTTTACATGAGAATGATTTTAGTCAAATTCTTAACAAAAGTAAATATATGTATATATAGCTCATGTCAAAAAGTTTTGGTTTAACGGTATTAATCGACCAAATCTAACCGGAATTTGTCTTTTATAAAAAATGTGTTTTGACCATTGCCGTCATGGATTCATCGTTAGTTATAATCACACACTAACAAAAGCGTCACAAGAGGATTGATAAACTAATAAAAGCGTTGGAGACTCAAAACCCAACAAATAAAAAATTTTGTGTTACCCGCCGCATCGCGCGGGCACCCTACTAGTTTAATAGTATGCATCAATACACACCATTATCTTACAAAGTTTTATTTTAGGTTATTTCACAAGATTTTATTATTGCTATTATACAACCACAGTCTCATAAACCTACTATCCCTCGTCAGTTGTTATTTCAGTAACGGCGTTCCCTCTCATCGTACTTCCAGGAGATCTGTTCTCCTACTTCCCTGATCCTATTTCCGGCATCCACCAGTTCTTCGCCAAAATGGCAGAGTTCAGCTAAATTCTCATTGCTCATAGGAGGATTAGGTATAGGTTCTGGGTCGAATTGAGGAATAAAGGAATAAGGAATAAGGACTGTTAAGCAGGTTTTGGAACTGCCAATCATTTGTCCACCACTCGTCCATTCCCAGAGGTTGAGTGTGGATTATAGGTTCTGGAATTGCTGGTTCCAAATTTATTGGAAGTTGAGGTTCAATAGGATGAGTAAAAAGCTTAATAGTATCACAGCTCGCCAATATAAAATCTAGCTCTTCCTGTAATGTCATTTCCTGGGTTTGTTTAGAACTTTCTCCAATTTCTATCTAGGTTTGTTTAGAACCTCCTCCAATCTCTATTTCTATTTGCTTAGAATATTCTTCAAACTGTATTCCCATTTGCCTAGACTCTTCCCCGACTTCAATTCCCTTCCCTTTATCCAAGGGATTTTCTATTTTGGGAATCTTTCTAGTGACGGGTTTTCTCCTGCGCACACGCCTCCATCCTACAAATCTCCTTCTTTTCTTGGGCTTGGGTTTCTCCGGAAGTGGAGCATTGAATTCAATAGGTTCTTCTATATCTGGTATATACCTATTGAAATCTCTGGAAACCTCTATTTTTACCGGATAGAGATTTAGGTTCTGAAGGGCTTCAGACAAGTCACTCATGCTGTTATGCAAAATACACACAAATACTAAGTTAAAAATTATACCAAAATTTCATAAATAACCTTTAAATATTATTGCATATCGTGAGACAAAAATAACTGAAAATTAAAATACACTAGAGTTTACTGTAAACTTATTTATTTGTAAGGTTTCTAGACTGTAGGTGATAAGGGTACTAAAACTTGAATCATATTATTTAAAGATTTGCATTAACTGCTACAGTGGCTAGCATATAGAGATCTGCACATTTTTCATCTAACTTGTCTTCCCACGGTGATTTATTGATTAATTCCTGAGTTTCCTGTTTAACTTTCTTTTCTCGGGATTTCTTTATTTTCTCCTGACTTTTCCTAATAATCAAACTTCTTTTATTAGGAGAAACTGGTTCCTCATATTGTGTCTTTCGCACAAATATTCCTTCTTCAGGAATTACAGAGTGATTTGAGGATTTGGTTTGGGATGAACTTCCTTTCTCGTTTGATGACCTATCTAATTTAAGATAGATGTTTGACAGCTTTTGCTTACCCATAGTGTACACAAATATTCGAATAATAAAACACATAATCACAAAATGGCAATTAGTAAAAATTAAGTATTTTCTAAATACTTAATTGGCTTAAATCAGTGGCTCTGATACCACCTTTTGCTGTCACTGCCCCCGTCTCGGTTTAACCCGTTTCAAGAGCCGCGAGGCAGAAAATCCCGTGGTATTTATTTAACAGCGGAAGTCTTTATCAGGATCTTTTTAAAACTGTAATTTCCCGTTTATTTTATTTCACAACTCGGGATAAAACCCCGGTAATTTACAATCATGAGATTTCAAGGGGAAATCTCTATTTTACAAAACATGTTTCCTTATTTTATATTGAGCCACTTCCTTAAGCTTGTAGTGCTTCACGGCACTTTTCTTTGGATCATAACAGATCACCTGAAACATGTTTGAAAAAGGTTTTGTCAGCGGGAAATACTGGTGAACCCTTCTTTTTATGAAAACGACACGTTTGTTATAATTTACAGTATTAAGAGCGATTACAGTGTTTCCTGATATCAACCAACTACCCACAGTACTTGTCACTCGACATTCATCGGTAGCCTCTGAGCCCGATGGTGTCTGTGACTATGGTCATATCACCCCTTGGCCCCGTTGTCCAATGGTGAAGTTTATCAAGTAATGTATACAAAACCCGACATACCGGCTGTAATTTGGTGATTACAAAGACTTAATCCCTGTAATTATAACTTTGAAAATATTTAAGAATTTATAAAGCATTTTGATAAAAAGAGAATGACTCACATTGCAGATTTAATTGAGCAGAGCCTAGCCTACTGATTAGCCTTTTAACCTAAATTAATAACATGCACACAACTCGGTTAGTAACTTAATACAGCATTTACGATAACTCACGAGATTAAACCCTCACATCGAATGACAACGTGCGATACTTAAACATCCATCGATTTAACGACGAATGACAAAGCATAAACCCTAATGTGGGCAGCGCTTAAACATCCATTGGATAGTTTAATCGATCGGACATTGAATCGTAGCAGCGATCGAGTTAATACCCGGTATTGGAGCAGCGCCTAGCTAATATTGAAAGTATTTTCGACTTCAGAGTACTATTCTTTCATTTTTGAAAGTTTGTTTCGACACTAGAGGATTGTGCAAGTGACGGGCTATTTATAGGTGAAATTAAGACCTCACGCGGCCCGCGTAAACCCTTAGCTCAACCTTACGCGGCCCGCGTTGCCGCCCCGTCTACGAGTAGGCTTGACCAGTCACGAGTAGGTTAGCAAGGTGTCTCGATACGTGGATCCGGAATACTTATCCGGTTAACACAGGTTTGACGCGGCCCGCGTAAGACATGCTTGTTTCTTACGCGGCCCGCCTGAAACCCATAAGTTTGGTTTTTCTTATTTTTTTATATAGGGTAAGGTTTCAGGGGTCCGGGTTTTCATTTACGGGTATTTTTATAATAATTTTGAGAGTCCTAACATCTTGTAACCTGTTTGATTATTTATGTGGATGATATGATAATCACAGGTAATGACCACGAGGAAATGGAAAGGAGAATCTTTTTACAGAATTTGAAATGAAAGATCTAGGAAGCCTTAAGTACATTCTTGTAATAGAAGTTCTGAGATCAAAACCCGGAATTTTCATCTGCCAAAAAAAGTACATCCTTGATTTATTAGCTGAGACTGGAATGATCAATTGTAAACCAATTGACACTCCAATAATTGTCATCCATGGATTACACATGGAGGAAGGTGCAAAGGTAGTAGATAAAGAAAGGTATCAACGTATGGTGGGAAAACTAATTTATCTTTCTCATACCAGACCCGATATAGCTTATGCAGTAGGGGTGGTGAGTAAGTTCATGCATCAACCCCAAGAAAGTCACATGGAAGCAGTATGGAGGTATCTCAAGGTAACAGCTGATCATGGCATTGTGTTTAAGTCACATGGGCATCTTGAGATTCAAGGGTACACGAATGCAGACTCGGCCGGAGACAAAGATAACAGGAGATCTACCTCAGGATACTTCACTATGGTGGGTGGAAACCTTGTTATATGGAGGAGTAAAAAGCAAAAGGTGGTTGCCCTCTCTAGTGCCGAAGCTGAATTCCGGGGAATAGCTCGAGGTTTAACATAATTATTATGGTTATGAACTGTGGCGGATCTTGACTTAAAACTCAGCATGGGCCGATATTTCTTGGAGATAAAATCAGCCTGGGCCAAACCAATACACATTTAAAAAAATTCTCGAAAACCTGAAATTTAACACTACTCGGCGAAAAAACCGCACGGGCCGAAGCCCGGTCCGGCCTCCTCTAAGTTGCGCCACTGGTTACTAAAACTCTTGTCTGTGATTGGTTTTTTTCCTAACAAAACCACAAGGCTCATGTGTGACAATAAAGCAGCAATCCAGATCTCAGAGAACCCGGTTCAACATGATCGTACAAAACACATTGAAGTGGATAGACACTTTATTAAGGAAAATATCGAGGTCGGGATTGTTGAACTTCCGTTCGTCCGCTCTGAAGATCAACTTGCAGACATTTTAACGAAAGCTGTCAATGGGAGTGTGTTCAGCAAATGTTTAGGCAAGTGGGGTATTGGGAATCTCACTACTCAACTTGAGGGGCAGTGTTAGAAAAGAAGGAAAAAATCAAGCCAAAATTATATGTCAATCCCTTCCAAATGTCAATCTCGTGAATCATGAGGGCACCTTTATTATTTTTCTTTTTTTATATTTTATTGCGGGTTATTTATTCCCTCTCTTGTATCTTGTTCTATATACAACAATAATAAGAAAACTCTTCTCAATCCTCTCTGGTTATCAATTAGTGGAGAATATGCAGTTTTCATATATAAATTTTAGGATATATACGTTTTCGAACCCCTGGTTTTATAGAAATATTTAGATCCGATAACTTCCGCCCCCCGTCGGAAATCTCAAGCTTCACAAATATGTATCGCAAATTTTTGTTAGGATATTCTATCACGTCTGTGTAGAAAACAAATAACAATAACTCTTAGGATATCCTATCACGTCTCACAAAAATAACAATAACAAAAGGCAAATGGAGATTAAATATAGAAGAAAATTAACAAAAAGACAAAAAGGGGAAGAATAAATTAAAGTGAACTTGCGTTATAGTTGGTAGTAGGTGTTGAAAAATTCAAAGTTCGGATATTAATATGTATGGAAAGGGTCGAACATATGCAAGTAGACGTAAAAAAATACAAGCCGGCAAGAACCCATTAGGAACCGACCTGACCGTTGGTTTGGAATCAACTAGTAATCCTATAAGTTGAAATTGGTTCCAACCCGGTCTCAACCTCCGGTTTAGCTTTAAGTTTTTTTTAAAGGTGTGAATTATTCGCGAATGTCGGTAGGTCTAGCTTACGCTGTCTTAACCGAGTCCGCACTAAAGAGCCCCCTCGCACAATAGATCCCCAATTTAAACCCTCAATGAGAAAAACCCTTATCACCCATACTCAAACTTGAGACCTGGATGAGAAAACTCACCCGAACCTACTATAAGTGGAACTTAAACACCCGTGGCCACCACTAGAGTACTAGTGATGGTTTAGCTTTAAGTTGATTTAAACAGGAACCGATTCCACAATGCACTGGTTTGGAAAAAAAAACCCCAATTTGTACCCCTTTAAGTCTCATTTTTAACCCTATACGTTGAAATTGGTTCCAGCAGTCAACGCCCCCTTGGCGGGGGTGCAGGAGCTACGCCCCTAGAAGAAAGGTCCAAGAGGCGGCAGCCCTTGGCGGGGTTCAAGGGGCAGAGCTCCTGTCTATGGTCAAGTTGCAAATTAATTACATTGCATTATGAAAAATGCCTTAGAAATTAATTTTCTTAAAATTACTCTTATTTTGGAAATACAAAAATAAAGCATTTTAACGAGGAAATTTTAATTTTGAAATAAAAAAACTGTCTTGTGACAGTTACCAGGTTGATGCCATAATTTGAAATTTGTGTTCTTGGTTAGTCTCTATAGTTCATACGAATTCTTACAACACACATACTAAGTTCTGTTTCTGAGTTGTATCCGATGAATTATTCAGAAGAACTGTCGAAATAATTTGATATGAAAGTGATCACACATCTATCATATCGCCGAAATAATTAAGTTTTATTAAAACTTAATTATATACTATATTACATGTCATCCACCAAAGAGTTTGCAACATCTAGGAAGATTCAAAAGTATCTTTAGAGCATCCACAATAATACATTTTTGGGTGTTGTTTTTACTCATTTTTCCACGTCATCCATTTTTTCTTATTGTGGACCTTGTTTTTGTACCTCATTTTTTAGATATGTTTATCTGCAAAAACGACTAAAAACAACAAAATGGTGGGACCCATGTACTTTTAATCAATAGTATCTATAATAAAATATTATGAGCTGATGTAAATCTGCTTACTTGTCAACTTCTAAGCTATGCCACATGGAGTTGCTGATGTCATAATTCCGTTTACAATATTTATATCTACATAAATCTATTTCAAATATATAATCTAATTTTTTTATATTGAAACAATGATGATTCAAAGGTCTGCCCATCAACCACTGATGATTCAAAATTATGGCTCCAAATTCAAAATTATGGCTCCAGATATATAACATATCATCTTCTTCAATCAATTACTCTCTAATCAATTTCTCTCTCAACTTTCTCTCTCTAAAACTCACTTTCTCTCTCTCAAATTCAGACCAAACCACCATATCGTGTGCTTAATTATTCACTTTATCGTGTGCTTAATTATTCAGTTCATATGTGTTGATTATTAGTTTTTTACTAAGAGATCTATATTTCATCAGTTACATATTGATGTTATTTTTATGTGATCCGAACCTAATAATCTTTTTCTTTTTTGATTTTTGGAAACCCTAGATGCTCAACGATATCAACGTTCGTTCAGTTCAATGGGATTGATGAGAAGAATGCCTCCAAAACACACCGAAACTGCTATCTCCGCTCTCCTCAGCCTCTTGTCGGACCACTCCTCCGATCTACTCTCTCAAATCGATCAACCTCTTCAGGTACTTTTCACCTTTTTCTTTTTCAAACCCTAATTTGCAATATTATACATCGATTCTGTTATTGTAGCTCGAAATTATTGATTTGTTAATCGATTTTATTGTTATCTGTTGTTTGAGATTCAAAATAGGAGTTCCTAGGGTTAGAGATTTAATCAATTTCAGTTTAGTTAGGGATCTGTATGATGAATAGTTAGAGATCAAAGGCAATGGAGAAGAAGATAAGGAAACTTCAACGGCCTGTTCTCATTCTTCATCAGCATTTTTTGTACTTGCAGGTTGGTTCTTTCAACTCTGGAATGTTTATGTTTGAGTTTCCTGTTAAAAATCGATGAACACACAGAGATTCTATTCTCTATTTAAAGAATGGGATTGGAAATGAACATCGGTGTTGTTTGAAGATTAAAAAAATGAAGTTGTGGTTGGGTAGCAAAAAATTTAGACCAGTTTGTAAAGCTCAGATATTCACTAGCGAGAGCAGTTCCTGTTATAAAGTTCTTGAAACTGATTATAAACAAGGCGAGAAAGAGTTCCAGACAGAGGTAGTAATGAATCATACTTACATCTACCTCATGACTATTGATTAAACTTATGTTAATTACACTTTTGGCGGCTTTTAGTTCTTTTGACCCGTTTCTTTTTTTATTTTACTTTTTTACCCTTCTGACCCATTAGTATTAGTAATTAAGATAATCGGCTAGACCTATTCAGTAAATGTTAACGTAAGCAATCCAAATCCATGAGTTAGTAGTTTGTGATTAGATTGGATTATTAATTAAACTTATATTATTACAACTCAAACCACAAGTAAATTGAATTAAATTGCATGGTCTAAAATATATGTTGCTGGTAGTATCCAACTATGTTCAGGTGGTTGACCCATCTATATAAAAATGGGTTAACTTTGCTATATTTATCTAAATATATTTGCTTAAAAAGATTATTATTGTAATAATACTTCTTCTTTATCAAATTTAACACATATTTTTTTATAAATAGTTGGACAATGAAGTGTTTCAAATCCACTATGTGATCGGGCCCACTCCCAGCTGACGTTACGGTTTTGAACCATTAGTCGAACCACCTATTACATCTAGTAATTACAATTACATTATGAGCTTCCATGGTAATAGATATAAAATTTAGAAGGTAGATTGAAACTGTTCTTTTTGTTCATATTTTGCACTAAATTCAATGTTTGTTTTCATTTTAGAAGCTAAAGGAATACATCGCTGATACCAAAATAATTTTTCTTTCAGCACCATATTACTAAGCTCATATTGAATGTTTGTTTTCATTTTAGGTATTGCAACTCCGTACACATTGAAGGAAAATACGCTCATTTTGGTGGGAATTGTTAACTTTCATACCCTTCTCTTGGAATCTTGCATTGATTATATTTAATCACCTGACTGAATAATAAGTTGTTGGCAATTAGAGAGATTAGAGCAAGCTGGTGATGTATTATTTCCGGTCTTCAGGTTTATGCTTCAAGGTAATAGAGTACGTTATACTTGGCCTCCTTAATTGTTTCACATATTTTCTAGAAGGTGGAAAAAAACTCAACCTAAAAAGAAAGAGGCCAAATAGCTGGAAAGTTCCCCAATGTGTAGAGTTAACCGTTTTTACCCATTTCACACCCGTACAGTTAATTTAAGTGTTCTGACCCATTTCGCACCCTTACAGTAGAGTTAACCGTTTTGACTCATTTCACACCCGTACAGTAGAGTTAACCATTTTGACCCATTACTCAACTCGCATGCTTGTCCATTTTGGCCACCATAATTTTATGTGTTTAATTCAAAGCTTAATCCTCGATTGGAAGCTTTAGCCACAGGTGTGAACCTGAAGTTGCTATAACATGATTAAATTGTCGCGAGATAACTCTTTAATAATCTTTAAAATTTGTGTGTAGATTTATATGCTTGGACAAGATATATTGATGCTAAAGATCGAACAAATGAAACAAATAACGACGAATCTAAGCTTAGGTAAGACCAACTTTAGGACTAACTTCCTGCTAATGAACCTGGTGCCTCAATTTTGGGGAATTATGCCTGAAAATAGTAGCTAATGGATATTACTGGGTTTGCCAAAATTAGTTGCTACTATTAGTTTTTTAATGTCATTATATTTTCTTTAACCTTGAATCTACACCTATAATCATAGTAGATGACTATAGATACATTGATTTATTGCATAAACCAAAATTGATACTTTCATGTTGGTACACAAATGAGTTCAGAGGAGACACTTTGATAAAGTAATTTGACATTTATTTGGAAAGGTTTTGGGGTTTACTAAAAAATGTTTGCTCTATGTTGATCAATGGTTATTTGTTTTGAAGATGAATTTTGTATATGGTTGATTAGACGCAAAATAGAAATAAAAAAAGAAAATAATAGAAAAAGTAGTGCACTTGAATCACTTTATCAAGATAGAGTGGCTGAATGACAAGAATGATAACACTGAGGAAGAAGATTGAGTGATCATATTATCTATACTATCTATAATAAGAGAATGATAACAAATGCACTTGCCAGATGGGATGCTCGATCTTATCTACTGGCCTTCAATTGTTGAAACCACTGTTGGGTTAAAAACAGTCAGTTAAATCACTGTTGGGTTAAAACAGTGAGTTAAACCACTGTTGGGTTAAAACAGTGAGTTGAACCACTGTTGGGTAAAAACAGTGCTTTAAACCACTGTTGGGTAAAAACAGTGCTTGAAACCACTGTTGGGTAAAAACAGTGCTTGAAACCGCTGTTGGGTTAAAACAGTGAGTTAAACCACTGTTGGGTTAAAACAGTGGTTGAAACCACTGCTGGTTTCGAATCCAATATTTTAATGCAGTGCAATCTACTTATATCCAGTTTTGGTACATTTTCAACAAACCCTAATGAACAATATACCCAATCAAACCGTTCTTTAGTTTCTTTGTTCCTTTTTCAAACCCTAAAACTTCAGCCGTACAGAGATTGAAGAGTAGCAGGTTTGGAATCATCCTTTGATATATTTTAATGCAGTGTAATTTTTTTTGCAGCCAATATTTTAATGCAGTGTAATTTTTTTTTTTTTGCAGCCAACTTCAGAAGCCAACGGAAAAAAAAGGATGCTGGGACATGGCAAAATTTTACAGACAACTTTAATATGGTAGGTGGCTTCAAATATTTGTCATTTTTATCTTGCTTGGAATCATTATGTTAAATAAAATTTAGTTAAAGGGTAAATTCTCTTTCAATGATAACATGGTCCAACTCTTTGGACAAAGTGATTCAGGACGTTTTAAAGATTTACAAAGAGAAAAGAACTTTGTACGAATTCATATGGTCTGAGTTATGCACAAAATTTCTTATACGAGTTTCTTATATGCTTTGTACGAATTCAATTGGTAAATTAGGTTTTAGATGTTATTTATTTTTATTTCTATATTAAATACCATGAAATGTGTGTTTGGTCTTTAGTTTTATTTGTTCATTATTATCACAAAGTAAAACGAATTATACATATATGATGACAAACTCTTTTCTTACACGATTTATAAATGCCCAGATTTAGGCACAAAAACCCCAGCTTGCTTTTATGAGTATTTTGTAGTAATTTTTATTAATTTTGTTATTTGTTAAGGTAACAATCAAGTTCTCTCAAACATTCCAAGTTGGATTCTCAGTTATGGGTTATCAATATTTTTCACATATACATATTATTTTGTATATTATTTTCTGCAGATTGTGAAGGTCCTGTGATAAGTGAAGTGTAGGATGAAGGTATTGATGCATATATTGTAGCATAAAAATCAGTAAATAAAGTAGCGTTTAGTTTACTACTATGAATTGTGATTATGTTAGTTTGCTAGACTTGAAGATAAGCGAAGTTTTCAATTATTTTATTTTGTTTAATGAATTTTGTAGCAACTCTTTGTGGCGAGTAATTCCCTACACTTTGATTGTAAGGTTGAATTGATTTTGTGGTCATCGGAATCATTTTTTAATTACTGCGTTTGGAATATATTGGTTTGGAACTAAATGATGTATTAGATAATATATTTTTAATTACTTGGTTTGGAACAGAATGTGATTCATCATAAGCAGCTGTTTGCATTAGACTTTCCCCTTTAAAGTGGTTATAACGTCATAATGGCCCTCATCCACTGTTTGTATACTACAACTGTTGTCCATTAAGTACTACTTGTGTACAACAACTGCTGAAGACAAAGTGCTGCTATTTAATCTACTGCCCTAAGTCAAGTGCTGCTAAAGACCAAAGCTCTGCTTGGACTGAAGTAGTGGAATGAAGCAACAGTTGTTTACTTTGTCTATTGTAATAGTATCAGTGTTTAGCTAGCAGTAGTTATATGTAACAGTGGTTAAAGAGGAACAGATAATAAGAGCCAAAACTGGTTCACATCAGTGGATTCATCATAAGCAACTGTTTGCATTAGAATTTCCCCTTTAAAGTGGTTATAACATCTGACGACCCTCATCCACTGTTTGTATACTACAACTGCTGTCCATTAAGTACTGCTTGTGTACAACAACTGCTGAAGACAAAGTGTTGCTATTTAATCTACTGCCCTAAGTCAAGTGCTGCTAAAGACCAAAGCCCTGCTTGGACTGAAGCAGTGGAATGAAGAAACAGTTGTTTACTTTGTCTATTGTAATAATATCAGTGTTTAGCTAGCAGTAGTTATATGTAACAGTGGTTAAAGAGGAACATATAATAAGAGCCTTACATTCAATGTTTACGATGTACCCGCGTCCATCGGACGAGTGTTTTAAATTAGGTCATGTTTTAATTATTAGACAATATAAAATTAGGTCATGCTTTCATTTTAGACAACATATTATCAATTAGTTAGCTAATTTCTATATCAAACATGAACTAGAAATTTTTTCGTAACACAGTAATACAATTTTTATGTCCTAACACATATTGCCTTTAAAATTGTTTTATAAAGATATGTAACTAAATACAAACAATTTAAATGATGTATTATAATCTATTTCGATGGTTGTTAAAGCTACCCGTGCGGTCACACAGGCCCTACACCTAGTATATATAATATAGAGAGAGAGAATAAGTGGTGTAAATGTGTGGTTAAAAATTAAAAAGGTGGTGATGATGTGGTAATGTTTTTAAGTGTTTTCTTATTGGGTGGGTTTTTGATATTTTTGAAGGGTGAGTGTTTTTCTGATGTGTCAGCTGACTGGACATGTTTTTAGGTGTTTTTAATGGCCCTTATTGTGGATGCTCTTAGGTGTTGTATTAGTCAAGTCAACTGTTATAAAAAACTAAGATATATAAAAAATACCAAACACAACATGTCTCTTATTTCACACCACTATATATAAACCTATCAGTTAACAAATTCATATACCAACCCAAAGCTAAAAGAACAAATATGGCACAACAAACTCCCACTCCGTTAACATTTACCGTCCGGAGACATCCGACGGAGCTCATCGTTCCGGCTAAACCGACACCTCGAGAACTCAAGCCTCTCTCCGACATCGACGATCAAGGAGGCATTAGGTTTAATATCACACAGTTTCATATTTACCCAGGCAATCCAAAAATGGGATATAAGAACCCAGCTAGTGTGATCAGGGAGGCGTTGGCTAAGACGTTGGTGTTTTACTATCCGTTTGCGGGCCGGCTAAAGGAAGGTCCTGGAAAGAAGTTTACGGTGGATTGCTCCGCTCAGGGTGTGTTGTTTATCGAGGCGGAGGCTGATGTGACGCTGAAGGAGTTTGGGGTGACGCTTTAGCCGCATTTCCCGTGTAGTGAAGAGCTTCTTTATGATGTTCCTGGCTCCAATGGCATTGTGGATTCGCCGTTGATACTGATGCAGGTAAAATTTTGGTGGTCGGTATGAACGAAAAACAATAAAAGAAGTTTAAAAAAAATTACTTTATGAAATGTAATTAACCGCTTTAAAATGCTTATTTTTTATGGGGAAGGTTAACATATAATATTCGTTAACGTACGATATGTTAGATATTTTAGTGTAATCGGGGGATTGACTTGGTGATCAAAGCGAATAATAATACACATCAAGCAAGTTAGGAGGTGCGGGAGTGCACGCTTGTTTGAGTTATTATTATTCGGAGTGTACGGGCGGAGCCCGTACCCTACGGGGGTTCCAAGGGGCAGCGCCCCCTTGGCGGGGGTCCGGGGGCAGCGCCCCTGTGAGTAGGGTCCAAGGGGCGGCAGCCCCTGGCGGGGTCCAAGGGGCAGAGATGGCAGAAGAAGATGCACTTTCTTCTGACTTCGTTGAAGGTTGTGTACGTGTTGACTACTCCAATCCCGGAGATACAGGAGGAGGGAAATCTGGAGTAAATCAGGAAGAGGTCGAAGTGGGAGAACGGCAATTACATATGTCTTGGCCACATCCTGAACGGTATGTCTGATCCCTTATTTGATGTTTATCAAAATGTTGAAACTGCAAAGTTACTGTGGGACACGTTGGAAGCCAAATACATGGCAGAAGATTCTTCTAGTAAGAAGTTTCTTGTCAGTAATTTCAATAATTACAAAATGGTTGATGAACGGCCTGTGATGGAACAATATCATGAATTGTTACGAATTCTGGGGCAGTTTGCCCAACATGATATGAAGATGGATGAATCCATCTCTGTTTCGAGTATCATTGACAAGTTACCTCCTTCCTGGAGAGATGTTAAACATAATCTGAAACATCAGAAAGGAGAGTTAACTTTGGTTGAACTTGGAAGCCACTTCAGAATTGAAGAAGGCTTGAGAGCACAGGAAAATGTGTTGGTCAATGATGATAAGAAACGGGCTGGTTCAAGTTCTGTGAACATGGTTGAAACTGGTGAATCTTCCAAAGGAAACAGTAAGTTCAAAGGGAAACGAAAGTTTCAAGGAAACACCAATTCGGGTTCAAACAAAAAGCCGAGTTATCCTTGCTGGAAATGTGGTAAGGTTGGTCACTTTAAGAGGGACTGTAAAATGATGAAGAATAACAAGAAATCTGGTTCAAAGAACAAGAATGAGGATGGTTCTGGCGGGTCCAAGGACCCAGGCAAGCAAGGTTAGAATTTAGTACAACTTAATAATTCGGTTCAGAATTATGTGTCACTAATTTCTGAGGCATTTTATGTGCAGGATGATGACATTGCTTGGTGGGTTGATTCGGGTGCAACGAGTCATGTATGCAAGGATCTTCGTTGGTTTAAAGACTTTCAACCAATCGAAGATGGATCTATTATCAAGATGGGGAACGTTGCAACTGAACCAATCAAGGGAATAGGAACTGTGAATCTTGTTTTTACTTCTGGAAAATGTTTACTTTTGAACAATGTTTTGTATGTGCCCGGAATTCGAAAGAATTCGTTAAGTGGCATTGTGTTGAATAATTGTGGGTACAAAAAAGTATTGGAAAGTGACAAGTATATCTTGTCAAGACATGGTACCTTTGTTGGTTTTGGTTATCTATGTAATGGTATGTTTATGTTGAATGTTGATGTCTCGTTTATGAATGAATCTGTTTGTTTTGCTTCAACTAGTAATGCAAATTGCATAGCTTCAACTAGTAGTAGAAACAACTTGACTGAATCGGAATTATGGCATGCTAGACTAGGACATGTACATTATAAAAGAGTTAAAGAAATGTCTAAAATGAGCTTAATTCCGCCTATTAACATAAACAATGATAAATGCCATGTTTGCAAGTTGAATAAGATAACCAAAAAGCCTTTCATGCAACATGTTCATAGGGAAACTAAAGTGTTAGATTTGATACATAGTGATCTATGTGATTCTCATGCTACACCATCTCTAGGTAATAAAAAATATGTAGTAACATTTATAGATGATGCTACTAGATTTTGTTACGTTTATTTGTTGCATGCTAAGGATGAAGCTCTTGAAAAGTTTAAGATTTATAAACAAGAAGTAGAGCTTCATCGGAGTGGGTTGATCAAAACCCTACATACGGACAGAGGTGGTGAGTATTTTGATCCGGTGTATTTCCAATCTACTGGAATAATACACCATACCACAGCTCCTTACACACCGGAACAAAATGGTGTGGCGGAAAGGAAAAATAGGACTTTAAAGGAAATGGTTAATACCATGTTGTCCTATTCGGGCCTAAGTGAGGGCTTTTGGGGTGAGGCTATGTTGACAGCCTGCTATTTGCTAAATAGGGTTCCAAATAAAAGGAACAAAAACACCCATTTTGAGCTTTGGTATAAAAAACCACCTGAGCTGCATAAGCTGAGAGTTTGGGGTTGTAGAGCCGTGGTGAGGCTCTCTGATCCTAAAATAAGGAACATAGGGGAAAGAGGTATAGACTGCATTTTCATTGGGTATGCGGAGCATTCATTTGCTCACAGGTTCTATGTTATAGAACCAAATGACTACGTGTCAGTGCATACGGTTATTGAGGCAAGAACTGCAGAGTATGATGAGAATAGATTCTCTTCAATGCCTAGGCCTAGAGACATGGTTCCAAGCTCTAGTAACTCTCACGTGGCTGATCAAGTGATTGATACTCCTCCGGAACTTAGGAGGAGTGGTAGAGCAAGAAAAGCTAAATCATTTGGTGATGATTTTCAGCTATATTTGGTTGAAGGATCTAGAGATGAAATTAAAATTCAATATCAATATTGCTTCAATATTGAGGAAGATCCTAAAACCTATAGTGAAGCCATGGCATCTCGAGATGTAGCTTTCTGGAAAGAAGCTATAAATGATGAGATGGACTCTATTATGCAGAATAATACTTGGAAACTGTCTGATCTACCCCTAGGTGTAAACCACTTGGTTGTAAATGGATCTTCAAGAAGAAGATGAAAGTAGATGGTTCAATTGAAAAGTTTAAAGCCCGATTGGTTATCCAAGGCTTTAGATAAAAAGAAGGAATTGACTACTTTGATACATATGCTCCTGTAGCAAGAATATCCACTATTAGATTGTTGGTTGCCTTGGCTGCAATACACAATCTTGTAATTCACCAAATGGATGTGAAAACTGCTTTCCTTAATGGTGATTTGGATGAGGAGATATATATGAAACAACCAGAGGGTTTTGTTATGCCTGGCAATGAGCATAAGGTGTGTAAGCTAGTTAAGTCATTATATGTCTTAAAGCAAGCACCAAAACAGTGGCATCAAAAGTTTGATGAAGTGGTATTGTCTAATGGTTTTGTATTAAACCAAGCAGACAAGTGTGTATATAGCAAATTTGATGATTCTAGGAAAGGAGTCATAATTTGTCTATATGTAGATGACATGTTGATCTTCGGTACTGACCAGGATCAAGTTGATAAAACAAAGAAATTTTTGTCATCTTGTTTTGATATGAAAGACTTGGGGGAGGCGGAAGTGATCCTTGGTATAAGGATCAAAAGGGAGAACAATGGCATATCTATCTCTCAATCTCATTATATTGAGAAGATATTGAAAATGTTTAATTTTCATGATAGTTCTCCGGTTAGCACTCCAATGGATCCTGCTTTTAAGCTCTCACCTAATGAAGGTGTAGCTGTAAGCCAACTTGAATATTCAAGGGCCATTGGATCTCTCATGTACGCCATGATTAGCACTAGACCGGATATAGCTTATGCTGTTGGAAAGCTTAGTAGGTATACTAGCAATCCAGGTGCAAGTCATTGGCAAGCAATGAATCGAGTATTTAGGTACTTGAAAGGAACCATGAAATATGGTTTGACGTATACTGGATTTCCTTCGGTTTTAGAAGGTTATTCGGATGCAAGCTGGATTAAAAACAAGGAAGATCATTCTTCCACGAGTGGATGGACTTTTCTGCTCGGAGGAGGTGCCATATCTTGGGCATCTAAGAAACAGACTTGCATAACTGATTCAACAATGGAGTCTGAGTTTGTAGCATTAGCCGCAGCTGGCAAAGAAGCTGAGTGGCTAAGAAACTTGATTTATGAAATTCCATTGTGGCCTAAACCTATATCACCTATATCTATTAGATGTGATAGTGCTGCTACCTTGGCTAAAGCATATAGCCAAGTGTATAATGGGAAGTCTAGACACTTAGGTGTTAGACACAGCATGATTCGTGAACTCATCACGCAAGGGGTGATATCGGTGGAGTTTGTGAGAACTTAACAGAATTTAGCCGACCACTTAACCAAAGAGTTATGTAGAGATCTTGTGCACAAGGCGGCTGTAGGGATGGGATTAAAGTCCACCTGAGATTTCTCGTGTTAAGATACCCAATTCCCACCTAATATGACGTTAGGTGCTGAATTCAATGTGGAAAGCTTAACATCTAGAAATTGGAACACATTAGTAGCATCATCCCAAGGTATGTGTTCAAACCTGCAAGTTAAAGGAGGTTGAAGGTTTTCTTTTTAATAGTTCTTTGAAAAATTGCATATGCAGGTGCAAGAATAAAGAACTACCTATATGAGCATGAAGTTTAGCCGCTTCAAGAAGCTAGGACTTGGCTTTGATATGTTCATTGAAGGATGGGACACAGGTTAGTAAAAAATAGTGTCAAGAAAGAACATTAGAGTATGTAAACTTGTGTGTATATTATCTTCCTGTATTCACTGAATAGAAAGGGTTCAATCCTTAGCGACACCCCTATATTCGAATATTTGGAATGTGTAATATACTAATGTGAAATTCAATCGTCGCGATATTTCATTTATGCATAGGTTTGATTTGTTGTGAATTTGTTCAAGTTAATCAAGGATTACGCTAAAATGGGGGAGGAATGTTAGATATTTTAGTGTAATCGGGGGATTGACTTGGTGATCAAAGCGAATAATAATACACATCAAGCAAGTTAGGAGGTGCGGGAGTGCACGCTTGTTTGAGTTATTATTATTCGGAGTGTACGGGCGGAACCCGTACCCTACGGGGGTTCCAAGGGGGCAGCGCCCCCTTGGCGGGGGTCCGGGGGCAGCGCCCCTGGGAGCAGGGTCCAAGGGGCGGCAGCCCCTGGCGGGGTCCAAGGGGCAGAGCCCCTGGCTGGGATCGAGCAGACACGACTTCTATGTGGAGGTTTCATCGTTGCTATACGACACAATCATAACATGTCTGATGTACACGGTTATATACAATTCATGACAGCATTGACTGAAATGGCACAAGGTGCATCAACACCATCAACGTTGCCTATTTGGCAAAGGGAGTTGCTTTGTGCAAGGGATCCGCCACGTGTGACATACCCGCATCCTGAGTTTGATGAAGTGCCAGTCACTGATGATATGATCATCCCGTTCGATGACATGGTGCACAGGTCATTTTTCTTTGGACCAACCGAGATTTCAGCCCTTCGTAGGTTCGTTCCAACACACCTAAAAAATAGTACCACATTTGACGTCGTAACAGCTTGCATTTGGCGTTGTCATACAATCGGACTCCAACCAAACCCTGAAGAAGACATGCGTTTGCTAGTCATTGTTAACGCGCGTTCAAAGTTCAAGACTCCACTCCCCGTAGGATATTATGGAAATGTGATATGTAGCCCCGCTGCCGTTTCCAAAGCTCGAGACCTATGTAACAAACCATTAGGACACGCGTTGGAGCTTGTGAGGAAAGCCAAATCCCAAGTCAGTGAAGAGTATGTGAGATCTGTCGCTGATCTAATGGCGATCAGAGGACGACCTACCTCGGCGTTTGGAAGCTATATCGTATCAGACTTGACACGTACGAGTTTACTTGAACTTGATTTCGGGTGGGGGAACGCGGTGTATGCAGGGCCTGATAACCCTCTTGCTGGTTTCTATACACGTTATATAAATCATAAGGGCGAGTCTATAATGGTGGTACCTGTACAGTTGCCGTGGTATGCTATGAAGAGATTTGCCGAAGAGCTAGATCGCATGTTGGTGGCAGACGTTAAAGGCGATCTTGTTATCCAAGAACACTTGGCTACTCTTTCCAGACTATAATTTCCTTGTTTTGATTCGACAGGTCATGCATGATCAGCATGCAACAAGCTTTTAAGACGTGTTTTTTTTATTCAAATGTTACAAGTGTATATGTATCATTTTATGGTTGTGTGACTCTAATTTTGTGTATTCTACTGTGTTGTTTTTAATTGATCAATCAAAATAAATAAATGTTACTTTGAGTATTCTTATTTTGTGTATTCTCGTTTTTCTTAGTTTCCAAGGCCCCTTAAGCTTCCTAAAAGCACCTCAAGCCTACTATAGAGTTTATTGGGGTGCGGGTAAGGACGAAAAACCTACGGAAGCTTGTACGAAGATGTGGCATGTATGTTGGTGTGTGTAGATTTCATTATGTACATAGCTAAGTCTAATATGTATGATATTATTTGAATGTAATACACGTGTGAATGAACGGAACTAGTATATATGCATGTTTATAAATGGTAAATGGTGTGTCTAACAAAGTATGGTACTTGAAAGAAATTAAATGAATGTGCTTGTATATGTGCATGTATGTGTGAATTCATAGTGATTGCATGTAGTACAAACTTGCATAGGGTATATGTGTATGGTACACATATGTATGTGTTGGATATATGAATGTGTACGCACGAGATGTAATCTAATGAATGTAGATTAATGGATTGTGTTTAAGTGAAACTGTGGGTTTTCAATATGTTTAAGTGAACACGCTGCTAACCGTGTTTCTATTGAGAATGAAATGAAAGTGAAGGTATGATAATGTTGGGCTCTCAAAGATTGGAAGCCTCGGTATAATGAACCAATTTGGAAGCACATCTTAATGCAGTAGTATACATAGATAGATTGCTATGTTGTTATTTGATTATTTATATGTTTATTTCATTATGTATGATGTTGTCATTTACAAATGTGTTAGTTGTATACGGTCACTGTAGGTTACACGGATCGTCGTTATCATCATGATGGTCAAATGCATGAAGATCGAGTTGAAGGTCATGGATTGTACGGAAAAGTGGTCACATAATATGTATTCAAATGTTATATATGCTACATAAAATACCGATGAATGATGAAATTCTTTTAAAGAAGTCGTTTAAATAGTTTTCAAGTATGTTAGATCATTTATAAAGGAATAAATTTAATGGTTCGTATTTTCCATTGCGTCTTTTCGATTAAAACTTGTTAGGGTCTTACACTTAACTTGAATAACACTTTTATGTTTTACTTCTACCGAAAGGTGATGTGTTACATTTACTTTGTTATTCAAATCTAATTGAGCATGACTTTTGCCTAATATGCATAGATATTTCACTTCTACCCAAAGGTGATGTGTTACATTCATGTCTTGCAAAACTAACTTGTGCCTAACAACTTAATTGTCTCAGTTCTTCCCAAAGGTGATGTGTTACAATTATTTTGCACCTTCTGCAGAATGCTTAATTAGTCGGTGATGTATTTTTTGTTTAAATAGAACTTAATTTAGTTATTCGTTTTAATGTTAATAATAGACATATCACAACTCTATTACTAAAATGGTCCTAATTTTAGATTAATTGCCCTATAGGTCACTCTAAGTTTTTCTAATTAAGTATCTTATTCTTCTATTTTAAAATCAACTGTAGCTTCTAACAATAGGATTCCATCATTGAATGGTGATAACTTTGCTACGTGGAAAGACTCCATTATGCTAACTCTTGCCTTGCTGGATTTTTCATTTTGCACTAAGAGAGAATGAACCTCCACAACTTCATGACAAAAGTACTTTTGCTGAGCTAAAATTGTTGAGCTAAAATTCTCTAAAAAAATGTAAGAGGTGCAATCGTATAACGCCATTAGCATTGCAATCAGAGAAGCCATTCCAGACTTACGTTTTATTAATTAAATTTCCTCACTTATTTGAATTTGGTTGTCTCAAATATGTTCCTGCTAGCCTAATGACATATAGGCAGTAGTTATACAAATCAAACTTTAAGGGCTTATTCGTTAATTAGTGCCTAAATGCTTAAAGTTTTAAATTTGAGAGTATGATTAATGGAGTCTTTAATTGAATATCGATTCAATACTTGTATTTCAAAACTAAAATGAGTATTAAATCTGAATCATGCTTACCTAATGCTAATGATAAATGATAGCTCGGCCAAGTAGGGGAATATAAGAATATTTTTTTATAAACACATTAAACATGGCCCTTATTATCATTTATCTTATATATTGATCATTGACTTAATTACCCCATATCATTAATTGGTAAATATTTGATATTCGATGGACGTATTTACACTTATTAGATAAGAATAAGGTTTCCTCTTGGGTGTATAAATAGAGGTTGCAAGAGAGGGTTTAAAGTTGACATAATCACCACTAAAAGTTCATGTTTCGGATCGAAAACCATGATTAGTGTGCGATTAAGTTCAAAGACGGAAGGTTAAAGATTGATAAACATTTTCTTATATAAATTTGGGCAACATAACGTTACAAACCGACAATAATAAGCTATCCAAACTACACCAAAAGAGCATACATCATGGAAACAGAGAAAGACCTAGTGGTGGTCTCTCCCCCAAATCTAAAACTTGAACTTGCAAATGACCTAACGATAGGTATTTATAGGTCCACCACCTTCACTTGGAAATTCCAACCTACAATGGATGGTCACTTGCAAACGCACAAAGTCAAACGAAAAACCTTTTCGTTTGACCACTTCAAACGAACGGGTTTAAACATACACTACAAGAATGGCCCACATTTAGCAGCGACACCTTTAGCGGCGATAGGCCAGCTGTCGCCGCTATTGGTCGATCCGCGTCAAACCCATTCCCCAGCCGTTGATCAGTATTCTGATCTAATGGTTGGGGATTCAAGAAGCAATACCGGCGACAAAAAATAATTAATAGCGGCGACACAGTGTCTCCACTAAAGGTTTGTGTCCCACTTTAATCCCTAGCCACAGAAATCTTATCCTCTTTAACCCTAGTTAGCATAGTAGCGGCGACATATAGGTCAATAGCGGCGACAGGTTGTCGCCGGTATTGATCTTTCCGTAAAAGCACACACAGCGCCATTTTCTTCCCTCCTCCTTCATTTCCCCCCAAATCTCTGCGAACCACCGCCGTAGAACCGCGTTTTTTGCCCAAATCGGTGAGTTTAACTTTGTTTTTCTTAAATCTCTTCTCTATTTTGTTATTTGCATGTTATAGGCTTTAATCTTTGCTCGTTTTTGTGTATATTTGTGTTTATGGAAGAATATTCGGATCACCACCATCTCTTCTCCGGTCACCACCGAAACTTCTCTGGCACCACCTCGTCTCAGCGGTCTTAGTCTACTTGAAACCTGAAAAAACGGTTAGTTTTATATGTATTTTTTTAAAGTTTAGAAATTCTATAATTTTGGTTTAGGATGTAAATATGTTGGTGAAAATGTGTATGTTAGTATGTATAATTTTGACGACTTATGTTAGTATGTATAATTCTAAAATGTGTATGTTAGTATGTATAATTTTTAGTTTAGGATGTAAATATGTTTAGAAATTGTATAATTTTTAGTTTAGGATGTAAATTGTATTATTTTTAGTTTAGAAATTGTATAATTTTTAGTTTAGGATGTAAATAAGTGTATGAATGAATGTATGTATGTAGGTGTATGTTAGTATGTTGATGAAAAATGTGTATGTTAGTATGTATGTTTGTATAAAGTATGCAAATGTGTATGTAAGGATGAATGTTTGTATGTCAAATGTATAATGTAGGTGTATTTGAAAAAAAATGAGTATATGAAAGTCTATTTATTTGTGTATGTAGGTGTATGTAAGCATGTATGTGGGTATGTAAGTGTATGAATGAATGTATTTATGTAGGTGTATGTTAGTATGTTGGTGAAAAATGTGTATGTTAGTATGTATGTTTGTATAAAGTATGCAAATGTGTATGTAAGGATGAATGTTTGTATGTCAAATGTATAATGTATGTGTATTTGGAGAAAATGAGTATATGAAAGTCTATGTATTTGTGTATGTAGGTGTATGTAAGCATGTATGTGGGTATGTAAGTGTATGAATGAATGTATGTATGTAGGTGTAAGTGTATAAATTTTATGGTTTTGATCAAAATGTGTGTTTGTTTATGTGTAGGTTTGAAAAAAATGTTAAAGTTTGATAATTTGTATATTTGTGTTTAGGTTTTAAAACATTTATATTTAAATTTGACAAATATATATTAGTTAGGAAATGCCCTCTTTATATTAAAATCATCATTTAAAACATAACGAACATAGAAAATACCCGCCAAAATTGAAATCATCATTTCAAACATAACGAGCTAAGAAAACATCCAATCGAAATTGAAATCATGATTTAAAACATAACATTCCGCCCAAAATTTAAAACAATCATTAAGAACATAACAGGCTTAAAAAATTGTGCTCGTGTTTGAATTAATCATTTTAAACATAGCGAGCTTAGAAATACCCGCCCGAAATTGATTTAGAAATTAATTTCGGGTTGTCCCCGTTTATCTTGGGACTGCTTTTTGAATACTTTATCTCATTTAGGATGTGAATGTGTATTACATGATTGTTTGTTTAAGAAGGATTCGGTTTTCATTCCTTTCTTATATTTGTCATCAATGTAGTGAATTCAAACATACACATCCCCAAGATGATCTTAAAACCAAATTTCTGGGATGGTTTCTCCATAAGGTATAATACATATATAACACTCATTACTCTACACTTGCTAGGTAATACATATATAACAAACATTATTACTCTATATTTGTTAGGTACATTCGATGAAAACACAAAATTCTCCAGAATTCCACCCGGAGTTGTATGCTCTTTCAATTTGTGCGAAAATGACTGCATACACTTACACTGCTTGCATAGTCAACGGTGTTAGGTTTAAGACACTTGAACGTGATGCAAAATGCACAACGCAAAACTCTGCGGTGGAAGTGGTTGGAGAGAACGGTGTGAAATTTTATGGCCAATTAGAAGAAATTATTGAGTTGCGTTATACATATAATTATTCCACTGTCCTATTTCGGTGCAAGTGGTTTGATACTCGAAGGGGTGTAAACCATGACAATAATATCACCAGTATAAGCACTGAACGTGAATGGGACAAAGACGATCAACTCATATTTGCTTCGCAAGCCAAACAAGTGTTCTTCATCCAAGAAACGTCTCGAAACCAAAAAAACAAACATAGGTGGGTAGTCGAAAATGTTAATCATCGAAGAATTTGGGATCGGCCATTAAGTGATGATAACCGCGTCAATAAGGTTCAAAATGTTGACAAAGGCTTAGAAGATAATGACGTTGTCGACAACAACTCTTCATCTGACTGTCCACTTGTCATTGACTTGACCCAATACTTTCAAATTGGATCTTCTCATGTTACTGCGGGTGAGCCTTCAATTGAAGTTGATCCCCCAACGGCTACCGTCGATGAAGTGTTTGAGGTCGAGACTGATTGTGATGAGGTCGAGGCTGATTGTGATGAGGATGATCCCGATTATGTGGAGTCTGACTAAAAGAAAAGTTATTGTAATTTATATTGATTTGTAATTGATAAACACTTGTTTGAAATATTTATTTGAATTTGAGTTACACTTGTTGTACTTTCCCTTAATTTCTATTAGATACACATGCTATAACATTTGTAACTTTATAGGGATTATGTTTTCGGTATTGCTGATATTCGCTTATTTGATGGCCGATGTGGCCCCCTGGGGACATGGGGGTGACGGCGCTGGTGATCCACCGCTTCCTCCTGGTGGGATTCGTGGCACACACGAGACAGACGGTAAGTCTTTTACTAAATTATTTTGTAGTCCTTATATTTTATATATTATAAATGTTGTTACTAATTATTTTTGTTTTAATTGCAGCGGTTCCCCCAAAGAAGGTTAGGGGGAAAGCTAAAAACGAGAAACTACGGCGTCTAGTAAAAACAGGGGGGCTGTGTCGCTTACGTTTGACAGACAGGTCACGTTTACCCCTGTTGGTAAATCAAGAGACATGTTTTCAAGGGAGGCCGGCTTGTATATTTGGCGGGCCATCCCGTTTGATAAAATTGGATGGGATGCTGTTGAACAACATTACAAGGATGCCGTCATGAACCACTTACGGGTAAATAAGTTATCAAATATTTAAGCACATGCAAATCTAATTTATATATGATATTTTAACTTTTTTATTTAATTTGTAGGAAAATTTCAATTTTGATGAAGTGGAACGTGATATAGAGGCCAAAAACTTGAAGGGTGGTATTAGGAGTGTGCTTATGAAGCGGTACAATGACCGCAAGTATGAAGCTAGACAATTATTTGATCGCGAGGGAGGTTACGATGATCTTGAGAGTGCAAGGGCATACAATCCCGCGGATATGCCCTATGAAAACTGATTGAGAACCATCGTAGGTTTCCGGCAAGAACAATATATTAAAAAAAGCAAGGCCAACAAACTAGTATGCGAGAAACAACAATTCCCATACCGTGGGGGGACATCGTCGTACGGTAGCACCGCCTATAAAAATGTAATGTTTTATGTATGTGTGCGTCTGTGTAAGCTTTTGTTTATTTAATGTCTAATCTAAGTTTAATGTTAAACAGGATATGGATTGGGTACCTACGTATGCTAAAACCCACACGGACAATCAAGGGAATTGGGTTGATCCGGTTGCTGAACAAAATTACGTAAGTATTTCTTTTAAGTATTATTTTCTATAACAAATATATATATATATATACACACATATATATTTAATCATCTTCGTAAAATACAGCGGAACATACAACAGGCCACAAGTGAATGGAGCGGTGAGGGTCCGCCAATTGCCCCGTATCAGGAAGCATTGGGTGAGCGGCGAGGATGGTACCGCGGGATGGGGCCTAAACCTTCTTCCAACACGTCCTCGCACTCGTCATCCAACATGTCGTCTTCGTGTAAGTGCAGTTCCTGCCAGGTAACTGTCGCTTATCAGTTCTGGTCAACCAAAACAGAAGTCCAAGTTAAAGTCAACGATAATGAAGAATTCAAGACCACATGAGGACCATGCACTGATCAAGGGGGAGTTTGTTAATGCACTTTGGATGATAAGTGCATGCCTTCCAATTTGTAGGGTCTTTATTGTACAAGTCTTGAAACTTAGTCCAAGGTTTATCCTTGGACATTTTGTCCAAGTTTTATGTCTAAGAAAAAGGTCAGGGGTTTATGTTAGGGACAAAAGTCAGGGTTTTGGTGTAGAGTATTTTGTCCGAGTTTTAGTCCCTAGTCTATATATATATGTTGTATAGGATTAGGGCAACCATGAATCCAAGAAGAAGCTTTGTGCACCTCACCAACTTCTTGTTCCTCCTGGTGTGCACATCCTAGAGAGAGAGACTATGTGTTAGTGAAAGAAAGCTAGGGTTTAGATCTTTGTGATCTAAACCAGCTTGTAGATGATGTGTACTTTTTTGGTATGTAATATGTGATGACTGATTCGTTAATAAAGAGATTCACAAAATAGAGTAGATGAAGAAGAAGATGCAACACAAACTCATTCATTTCAATACAATCATCACAGATTACATACCAAACGAGTATACATCATCTTCTACAAGCTGGTTTAGATCACAAAGATCTAAACCCTAGCTTTCTCTCACTAACACATAGTCTCTCTCTCTCTCTAGGGTGTGCACACCAGGAGGAACAAGTTGGGAGAGCAGCACAAAGCTTCTTGATCGATTGATTCTTGTGTTTTGATGCTTGCCCTAATCCTATACAACACATATATATAGACTAGGACAAAACTCGGACAAACAATCTACACCAAAACCCTGACTTTTGTCCCTAACAAAACCCCTGACCTTTGTCCTAGACACAAAACTTGGACAAAATGTCCCAAGGATAAACCTTGGACTAACTTTCAAGACATGTACAATAAAGACCCTACAAATTGGAAGACATGCACTTATTACCCAAAGTGCACTAACAAACTCCCCTTGGTCTTCATGTGGTCTTAAATTCTTCATTATCGTTGACTTTAACTTGGACTTCTGTTTTGGTTGACCAGAACTGATAAGCGACAGTTACCTGGCAGGAACTGCACTTACAGTCTCCCCCTTAACTGTTGCATCAGTTCTGTGTGGCATCGATAATCTTCAGTCACCGGATACTGCACTTACATACTCCCCCTTGACTGATGATATCATGCCTGCTTTTAACTTTGGCTGAGACTTGATCTTTCTGGCAGAGCACAGCGATCTTCAACCCTTCTAATTAAAGACTTGCTGACGATCACTTAAGGCCGCTTTGAGAAACCCGAAGAATCCAACATCGAACACTGTAGATCCTCCCCCTCAAACTTCTCCCGAATCAAATTAACGCGAACCGACTTACAACAACATGTGAGTATATCGCTCGATACATTAATCTTCAAACTTAACCGGTAGAAGAACGAAACGTTGGATTTCCAATGCCCAACACCAAACACTTCAAATTCCGCAAAGACATGAAGCCCAGTTCGATAAGTTAATAACAAACTGAACTTTATAAAAGTACATCCACCATCTTAATCAAAAGTCTTCAACCCTTCATGTATGATCTCATCTCGTCACGAATCTTCATGAATCAATCTCCTATCTTCACGAATCCCCTGAATCCCCGATGGCTTTCATCTCCGACCTTCCCCTCAAATCAAGAAGCCCCACATTATTTCGAGACCAGAACTAATCTTCTCTACTCTAAATAGCAACTTAATAAGGCTCAATCTTCAACTAGTCATCAACCTAGAATTCAGCTTCATCATGTCAACACTTGATTAATAACATAAACACACGTGACAAAAACTCCATCACACACGAGCTATTTCACGCACAAGCTTTATATTTACAAAGAAAACAGGAACTTCAAAATTTTTTACTCCCCCTTTTTCTTTGTAAACAATACAAAATTCCAAGCAAGTCGTATTCTCTTCGCACCACAAATCAACGAGCCAAATGACTGTCCGTTATAAAGCTCATTCAAACACACCGATTTCAACGAATTCGCAGCCGCGCCAACACCAATCGGCTTGGCTGAGCCTTCGTTAACATCTCGTAGCCGCTTAACCGAAAGCTCCTCAAGTGAATAACTGTATTCAAGCAGCGCGTTGATCCCTTTCGCTCCAAACAAACAAGTCTCCACCGACCGTAAACACTGCTCCCTCGTCTCCTCTCGCTGGCCCCTCGTCGAAGGTCACATGACTCGGAACAAGGAGAAAATCAGAGACACGCACAAAACTCTCAAGACTCGGAGCCTGTTTTAAAAATCAGAGCCAACACTGAAACTCAGAACCTCGGACAGTTTAACAGAACTGAAAGTTGAACCTCTGAATCACTGAACCAGTTTTGAGAAACTCGGAATAACCCCAAACTTTCTTTAAAAACTCGGATAACTCGGAGATGAGCTGAGATTAAAACTCGGAACTATAGAAAACTACAAACTCGGACATGTTTTAACCATGGACAGAGAAAGAGTTTAAAACTCGGAGTCAGACACTCGGATCATCTTCACTAAGTTCAAAACTCGGAACAAACATACAGTTTGTTATGTAAAACTCGGAATATGAGGGAAATGTGCAAAACTCGGAATAAGTGGAAACTGTGCAAACTCGGAATATGAGGGAACTGTGCAAAACTCGGAATAAGTGGAAACTGTGCAAACTCGGAGACTGATTCACATCTGTGCAAAACTCGGACAGCCAAAACTCTTGTTTAAAAAACTCAGAACGGTTTGATATAACTCGGACAAAACTAGGAGAGTTGAAAAATTCAAAACCTTTGAACAGTCAACTTGGACAGTTGAAAATTCGGAACATCTTTTCTATGATTAAAACTCGGATCAAACACACAAAACAACATTAACTTTCAAAAGCTCGGAACAATGAAGAAAACGTTTAAAACTTGGAACAACAAAGTACTGTTTAAAACTCGGAAACTTCTGAACCATATGGAAACTGTTTTAAACCTCGGAATATGAACAGTTAAAACTCAGACACACAAAGAGGAACTGTAAAACTCGGAACAATTAAAACTCTTGTTTGAAACTGCACAACTCGCATATCAAAACTCGGAGACACTCATGTTATCTCAGAAACAACTCTTAAAACACGGAGCCTCTGTTATCTAAAAACTCAGAAACACTTTCACAACGATAATACTCGGACATGGTGAAGCTTAGAAACAAGTCTCCGGACTTTCTCCCTAGTGTGACTTCACACTAGTTCACCAAAACCCCGGAACCACAAACACAGAGTCTTAAACTCAGACAGACCTTTTTGGATCAAAACCCTAGATCTCCAAACCAACACAGCCGACGAACAACTTTATTTTCTTCAAGTTTTCTCCAGAATCTTCAAGTCTTCAGGATGTTTGGCGGAAACAAACATCAAATCAAGAGCAATGGTGATTCGGAAGGCGGTTAGACCATTCCGAATCGGTAACCACGCTCTGATACCACTGTTAAAGCACCGGATCGATGAGGAACATCAAACATTGCACTTTATTCAAGACATGAAGAACAAAATAGAGTAGATGAAGAAGAAGATGCAACACAAACTCATTCATTTCAATACAATCATCACAGATTACATACCAAACGAGTATACATCATCTTCTACAAGCTGGTTTAGATCACAAAGATCTAAACCCTAGCTTTCTCTCACTAACACATAGTCTCTCTCTCTCTAGGGTGTGCACACCAGGAGGAACAAGTTGGGAGAGCAGCACAAAGCTTCTTGATCGATTGATTCTTGTGTTTTGATGCTTGCCCTAATCCTATACAACACATATATATAGACTAGGACAAAACTCGGACAAACAATCTACACAAAAACCCTGACACGCAAGAACCCTTTTCTGAGGTAAACTACGCAATTTATAAAATGACAAACGAACGCATGTTTCCTTGTTAAATATATGTTGGTAGCGTTAATTAATATGCTAATATACGTTTTGCTATCTATTATTGTAGGATTTTGTTAATAGCTTGTTTCAAACCCCGTCATTTTTGAACCAACTTAACAACTATCTTTCTTCACAAGGAAAAGGAAAAGGAAAGTCAAAAGACTACGATTCTGACAACTTATTCGATAATGAATCCGACGATGAAGCCAACGATAACGATGAGTGACTTGTTTTTAATGTATGATTTAGATTTAAACGTTGTAGGATTATAATGTACGACTTAAACGTAGTTTTTAATTATATTACCTTTAGTATATGTTCGTGGCGTATGTTTGTGTTGTTTGAAATAGCAGGTTTTGTTTGTTCGGCCGAAAAAAGTGGTTGGGTGCTGTAAATACAGCAGCTGTATTAAAAAAAAAAGACTTTTAGCGGCGACATGTGTCGCCGCTATTGACATATACCTTTAGCGACCAAGGGCAATACCGGCGACGCTTTAGCGACGACAAATGTCCTCGCTAAACGTTAAAGATCAATACCGGCGACGCTTACTTTTACCGACGACAGGGGGCCAATGCCGGCCAATCAATACCGGCGACACATTACCGGCGACGTGTCGCCGCTAAAAGTCAATAGCGGCGACAAAATGGGCCAATACCGGCGACGCCTGTCATCGCTAAAGGCGGCCTGTTCTTGTAGTGATATTCGTGTGACTGTTTCACTAACTATTAAATAATCAGCATAAAATGTAACCGAATCTATTCGCACAGCAGCGGACACAAAAAACTGCACTAACAACCACCATAACATCATCGCTCAAATTGTCAATCCCCCCCCCCCCCCCACCCCGCGATTCCCTCTCGCTCTACAAACGTGATCATCAAGATCACCTAAGAGATTCTAATTGTACACCCTAAACAGGAACTCGATCAGTCAAAAACATGTCTACATCCATCTTTACGATTTCTGGATTTATGGGTACAATTCTATCTTTTTGTTTCTATCATGTTTCTCTAAATAATTGTCCAACGTATTTTGGATGTAAATCCATTTTTGGTAGAATTTATATCGCTAACATAAAAAATAAATGTGTGTCTTATTTTTTTAAGTATGAGAATATATTGTTAGAGAAAAACCAAAATATATCTTTATATTGAAAACGTTATATCTTTATATTAAAAAAGAAAGAACAATAGTTTGAATCATGTAAATGAAATCGCTTTATAAAAAATCAAATAACGACAAACTTAATATGCAAATGAAATCGCTTTATAGGATAGAATGGAGATATAACAGGAAGTTTATTTGGCTAGAATGACTAGGAAGTGATCTTGACCATCCATTTAGATAATCAAGGGCTAAAATTAAATCAGGGAAATTGAAGGGAAGAAAAGAGGCGCGTGAGTTTGTTTAGGGGCATTCTAGTCAATCAAAGCCAATAGTTTATCTCTCCTCCAATCCCCCCCCCCCCCATTTTTTAAACGTTAATAACTCTTTCATACGACATTATTTTTTTATAAAAATTGCACCAAAAAACGAGCGTTTTTTATCTTTAAAACGAATATACTATTGCTATATTTTCAAAAAAAAAAAATTAAAACCCAGTTGCGTAAAACGCAATAGAAAAACCCCCAGTTACGTAAAACACAATGAAAAAAAAACCTAAAAATGACATTTTTCTAAAACGCAATGCACAAAAAACACAAAGAAGTGACTTATTTGTAAAACGCAATGGCCAGAAACACAAAGAAATGTCTTATTTCTAAAACGCAATAGCCTAAAAACTCAAAAGAAAATGTATTTTCTAAAACGCAATGGACTAAAAACAAATAAAAATGTGTTTTACCTAAAACGCAATGCACCAAAAACACAAACAAATGTCTTATTTCTAAAACGCAATGGCCAGAAAACACTTAAAATGTCTGTTTTCTAAAACGCAATGAACCGAAAACACATAAAAAAGTGTTTTACCTAAAACGCAATGCACCAAAAACACAAAGAAATGTCTTATTTGTAAAACGCAATGGCCAGAAAACACTTAAAATGTCTGTTTTCTAAAACGCAATGCACTGAAAACACATAAAAAAGTGTTTTACCTAAAACGCAATGCACAAAAAACACAAAGAAATGTCTTATTTGTAAAACGCAATGGCCAGAAAACACTTAAAAATGACTCATTCTAAAACGCAATTGCCTAAAAAACAAAAGAAAGTGTTTTCTGTAAAACGCAATGGACTGAAAACACCTAAAAAGGTGTTTTACCTAAAACGCAATGCACCAAAAACACTTCAAGAATGTGTTTTTCTAAAACGCAATGGCCAGAAAACACATAAAAATGTTTTAGTTCTAAAACGCAATTGCCTAAAAACACCAAAGAAGTTGTTCTCTCTAAAACGCATTGAACCATGACAATAGTTTTGTCTGTGCTGTGAACTGCCTCAACCCCAGCCAGGGGCTCTGCCCCTTGGACCCCGCTACTAGGGGCGCTGGCCCCCGGACCCCCGCCAAGATCGTAAAACGCAATAACTAAATCAAAAACCCAGATCGTAAAAATGAAATTAAAGAATTTCTTACCTGGATCGAAGTGATTTCTTCAATAATTGACGAATTTTGAATGATTGAAACACTTATCAGCGCTCGAATCGAACGGATCGAGTGATTATCTTCAAAATCACCAGAAAAAAGAGATTTTGTATGAAATTAAACTGGGTTTTCTTCAAAAACAAAACTGAAGAACACGTTGATCGGTTGTTTGAATCATTGATTGGTGATGAAAATCGCACTATAATTTAGTAATTATTGAGATAGAAAGTGAAGAAATGGTTGAAGATGGTGGGTTTTGAAAATGGTGGGTTTTGAAAAGGAAGAAGAAAGGGTTTGATTGACTAAAATACCTTTTTTCTTTATTTTAAATGTTGCCACATGTCCTAATCCTATTGCTTAACACTTCCTAGCCAAAATAAACTTCCTATTTGATCTTTTCCCTTATAGGATATTAAATAACGGCTAACTTTATATCCTTATATTAAATAACCACTAACTTAACTTTCTGAATTAATAATTATTGTGATAGAATCATATACAAACTGTACTTTGTGTAAAAAAATAATAAGAACTATTCACAATCTGTGACATGTCAACCTGAATTTATGTATCAAGGTCATTTTTATATTTTAGCTTAGGCTGGTTTAAAAGAATTCATAAAATCATGGAAGTAGTTTTAATTCATATGTTGAGTATACAAATTTATGTGTTGATTATACAAATTCATGTGTTGCTCGTATATGTGTTAGTTATACAAACTCATGTGTTGTTTATATAAATTATGTGTTAGTTATAGTTGTGTACGTATGTGCTAATATATGTGCTGATTATATAAATTCATGTGTTACTTATATATGTGTTGGTTATAATTATCAACACATTTATAAAACACTATTTTTTAACTTTTTAAAATTAATGTCATTTAAAAAAAATATATATACATATAGCAATATTATACTCATTTTAAAGATAAAAGAGTTCTTGATTTCATGGTATAATCTTTTTAATAAAATACCAAAGTATATAAAGGTTATTTTAATTTTAAAAACGAGGTAGAAAAATTCCTAAAATCATAAAAGTAGTTAATAGAAAATGAAAAAATGACTAAAACATCCTTGATTCTCAATAAATAATATAGTCATTATCAATAATGATTTGTAATCGATTTTAACCCTTAATTCAATTAATCAATGCGCAAGATCTGTTCTTGCTGTTTTTAGATTAAATAAGGTTTGTATGAGATCTTAACTCAATAGCTATGTAGACCTAAATATCATATAACTTTCCATTTAGATAAGCACTAAACTTGATTAAAACATCGTAGGCATTGAATGAGTCATTATATGAATCAATTTTTTAGTGGCAAAATTCTTTTAATCCTATCATTTTTGGGACTTGAACTCAAGACATCCCTGTCTCAAACACATGTGTTTTGCATTTTTTTTGGGGTAAAATACACTTTTCGTCCTTTATATTTGTAGCAAGTTGCAATAAATGACCTTTAACTTTAATAATTACAGTCGCATTCCTTTATTAGCTAAACCTGTTACACCTTAGGTCCTTTGACCCTAACCTGGTTAAAACTTTCAGTTAAGTAAGGTCATGTGCAACCCATGTGAGGGCAAAACAGTCATTTAATACAAAAAATAATGTCAAAATTTAAAAATTATAAACCTAAACCATCATCACTCCCTGTACTCTCTCTCTCTCTCTATCTCTCTCTCTACATACCACTTCTACAACCATCATTAGCAGGCCACCACCACTTGCACCACTACCCACCAACACCTTTGACCACCGACATCGTCACCATCACCATTGACCTCCATTGTCCCACCACCATCAAGATCCAGCCCCTCGAAAAGGGATTTCTTTGAGAAATTGGGCTTTGGGGATTTTAGAACGGTGAGTGGAGGGACGATATTCCTCTGTCATGCTCCGTCAGTCTACTCAACCACAGCTTCGCAAACACCTACGGTAGCCCCCCCCCCCCCCCCCCCCCGGTCACCGTCAACTACACACCACCACCGACCACATGTAACTGGACCATCGCCGTCCTCAAATTCCAAGCCAATGCAAAGGCGAGCAGGTATTCTTTGGTTATTTCTTACTCAAATCTCACACTCACTGTTATGCTTGAAAACCTAGTTAACGACGAGTTTACTGGCGTTTATCACGTTAATATCTCTTTATTGTTTTACTCTGCTTCTTCCGTTAGGGTTCCGTAATCTATTGTTCCGCTTGAATCTAAAGTCCACTCGTTGAATCGAAAGCTAATATCTGTTGAAAATAATGAAATTGGAGATAAATTTGACCGTGATATAGTATTAAATTCGTTATATCTATATAATAAACCTACAGATTTAATAGTTTCGATATCTACTTCTGGTGGTGTTATGGTGTTAATGAGGGGTTTTGGTTTAGAATTGAAGATGAATTTGATGTTAAGACTCAAAAAGTTAAAATATCTAATAAAACATACAAAGCAGTGCTTAAATTGTATAAATATTGGATTCATATGTAGAAACCAATCATTTGTCCACCGGGATTCAGATTGTGGATGGTATATCATTCTGGCTTGTGGATGCGAATCTTCATCCTTGGTTTGATAAGTCGAATGTTATTAGAGCGAAGACTTTGAAATCGAAAGTTCTTCCGATTGAGGTTCAGCATAAAACTGAATTCGAACTCCTTGATGGAGACTTCGAGATACAAGGAGAAAGAGAGAGTTATCGGGTTGGTGTATTCCAGCCCCTCGAAAGGGCATTTCTTTGAGAAATTGGGCTGGATCTTGATGGTGGCGGACTATGGAGGTTAATGGTGATGATGTCGGTGGTCGACGGTGTTGGTGGGCGGTGGTGTAGGTGGTGGTGGCCTGATGATGGTTGTAGAAGTGGTATGTAGAGAGAGAGAAAGAGTACAAGGGAGATGATAATGATGATGGTTTAGGTTTATAATTTTTAAAATTTGACATTCTTTTTTGTATTAAATGACTGTTTTGCCCTCATATGGTATAACAACCCTCCTAAATGATTTCCGACACTCATAAAATATTTATAACATCCCTATACGACTTAAAATACACCCCGTATACGAAAACCGGTCCCGAATACCTTTAATTTTATAAAAATTAAATAAAAACAAGAATTTGGGGCCGCTCGCGGGGCGCGAAGCCTCTAGGCACCTCAGTCGCGGGGCGCGACAGCTGGTCACCAGGGCGCAGCCCGGTGCTGCCACGTGTCCCAATCGTGTCGAGCCTAGTGTTTGAGTCAGCTGAGCTAAGGCCTACCCTAGTTGGCCTCGCGGGCCGCGAAAGAACAAGCACAAGTGGTCGCGGGCCGCGAGCCGCTGGCTGATCAAAACTATAAATAGGGACCTTCAGCTTTCATTTTGAAATCGTTCAGAAACATCGAATTCTCTCTCAATCTCAAATTTCTTTAAAGCTAAAATTATACCCGCTAAAATAACGAAGTTCTGCCTCGTTCTAAGCATTTTAACCCTCGGTTACTAGTAAACGAAAATACATAGCACTAAGAAAAATGGTGGGCCATTTACTATACCCATAACCGTATAACTGATATAACGTGTGTCAAGCCTCTATTATAACATGTGTTAAGACTTTCAGAATGGATGCATAAACTCCAATAGTAACTCAATAATAGCAGAATATACCTGCTATAACGTGTGTTAAGCCTCTATTATAACGCGTGTTAAGACTTCAGAATGGATGCATAAACTCCAATAGTAACTTAACAGCAGAAGTACAAACACGGGCGACTCCAACACAAAATGTTTTAAGTCCATACCGTTTTAACATCATGTACTAGACAAAACAATAAAAATGTTTTAAGTCTATACCGTTTTAAGTCCATACCGTTTTAACGTGTGTTAAGGCCCTCTTAACACCAATAATCATAGAATGGATGCATATATGCCGAAAGAAAAAATTTCTTTTACACATAACATGTGTTAGAGATTAATGTACTGGTAAACTTGTAAAAAGCTACATTGCCTACAAGCAAGTTACACAAAAATGGATGCATAGAGCCCAAAGGCAACACAAAATATGCTGAGGTCGACTTCAAGGCAGAAGTTCGGAAGGCCAGAACATTTTTAACAAAATGTCCTAGACAAAATAATAAGAGTCTCACATTACATATTACTAGTAAACGAAAACACAGATCACTAAGAAGGGGTGGAGCTTCCATTGACGGTCTGTCTTTGTTGTTTATCTGCTACCTTTGCTGACTCATCTCTTGTAACATCTTCTATAGAATGTGTGTAACCTGGTTAAACATCTTTTGGCGAAACATTTTGTAATTGTAACATGCGTTACTCTGAAATGTTAACACATGTACTATGTATTGGTTGAAACAATATAATTAGAAATCAACACAGGAGACACGTTATAATAGGCAAAAGCCAAGAATTTAAACCTTCTTCGAAAGGTGTACTGAAATCAGGATATGCCATCAAGCAAAATCACCACCTGTTGATGATGAAAAAAAGACACATTTTATTCAAAAATAACATTACAAAAAAATCAAAGAAGAATAAAGAAAAAAAACTCAAAAGCCATGAATCAAACATCACAACTGATTCAAACAAATACGTTTGAAATACATATGGATCCGAAACAAACCAAGAAGACTGGATTTTTGTTTCAAACGCCCAAAACTAAAACCTTCCATGTAAAAAGATATCACAAACCATTAACCTATTCCAACAAGCTGGTCATTAAAATATATAACAAAGGGTCGTTACATATGTAGCTGAAAAAAATGTAACATGTGTAGCTACGGGTTGTAGTAACAGGATATGCCATCTAGTAGAATCACCACCTGGTAAGGAAAAGAGACAAACATTTTATTGAAAATAACATCACGAAAAATCAAAGAACTCATAAAAAAACTCAAAAGTAATGAATCTAACATCAAATCTGCTTCAAACACATATGTTTGAAACACATATAGATCTGAAACAACCAAGAAGACCGGATTTTTGAAGAAAGAAATTGGGCACACAAAAATTCCTTCTTGGTCTTGATTTAAAATTTTGAAATAAACAAACAAAGCTCTGATTTTAAATCTAACAAATATCATAAAAAGTATAAATCTAAACAAATTACATAAATAACAAAAGTATGATCTTTAAACGTGTTTCTCTCACACACATTTGTGCGTGTGTTCTTGGTGTCCAGATGAACAAGATGAATATTGTTGTTTCTCTTTCCAAAACATCAGTTTTCCCTCTCTAAAAACATAATTAAAGATGTGATGAGAGCAACGCCTTACTTTCTTTTCTTGAAGAGCTTCGATAATTGCTTCGATACTCATATTTGGTGGCTTCAATAGAAAGGAATGAGTATAAGATCTACATCTAGTCTTTGAGAAATAGTTTGTTCAAATCTGATAAAACTGAAAAAAAAAGTGTTCTTGATGATTTTTTAGAGAGAGAAAGATGAAGGAGTTGGTAAGAGGGTGGGGTGAAGTACAAAACTTATAATGGTGAATGAAATGACTTACAGTCATGTATTGGGGTGCGTGTATGAAAGGATACAACATGTGCAAAAAAGACAATCCTACCCCCAAAGCTCTAAAATCATATGTTGATGTGGAGCAATCTAGACCACACAATAGGGTTTGCTGAGTTTTCTCATTTAATTGGGTTTTCTCCCAAGTCTTTCCCTATATGCATGTATATATATATGTATGTATATATATATGTATGTATGTATATATATATATGTATGTATATATATGTATGTATGTATGTATGTATGTATGTATGTATGTATGTATGTATGTATGTATGTATGTGTATGTATGTATGTGTATATGTATGTATGTATGTATGTATGTATGTATGTATGTATGTATGTATGTATGTATGTATGTATGTATGTATGTATAAGATTGTCATATTGAACCTAGTGTCGTCGTTGTAACTCTGGATATATATATATATGTATATATATATATGTATGTATGTATGTATGTATAAGATTGTCATATTGAACCTAGTGTCGTCGTTGTAACTCTGGAGCTATGTTGTTACACCCCAACCAATTGTGGAAACATCAAAGTGAGATGAAAACAAGATTGCTTGAGACTTCATAACGTGCTAATGCGACAACATTTAAATAAACCAAGTTTCATTTCATACTAAAAGGAATACTTTCACTTGAAATGGGAAAGTACAACATTTTGCAATTTAAACATATACAACATAAGAATTACAAATAAAGAATTTAAGTGCGTTTCTAAATCCATCCAAAATAGATTTCTTCAAGCATTCACATACGTTTTCTACAATATGTATTAAAATAAAATGAACACAAAGTTGGCAAGTATACAAGTTTAACTATATAGCATACGTATAAAAGATTGTCTCAAATCCAACATGACATTTTGTATACTAAGTTAAATTACGTACTAGTGGTCCATTGGTAAAGGCAAAGCCTTTAAAACATTTTGGGAGGGGAGGTCTTGGGTTCAAGTCCCACAGACAGCAGGGAATAAAAGAAATTTGTCGTTAAAAAAACATGCACAACCTAAGTATCAAACCAAAGTTTCCACAAGCGTAATCTTGTCATCGCAATGAACAAGACCATTATAAGATTAAATGCTTAACAATGAGCTTTCCTAAGGGTGGTGTGCTAAAACTATAGTGTTATACATGTTAAGGTAGGCTTGAGCAAAGTTAATGACAAATAGTTTGCATGTATGAGTGATTAAGTATCTACCATGAATAACTAAGCATAACAATTGTAGCACGTTTGATGGATTGAGTGTGTTCATAACTTTGATTGTGTGCATAAGTGAGTTTGTTTATGTCATACATGTTACACCCCAAAACTGATTAAAGCGTAAAAAGGGGATTTGAGTATACTCACAGTTTGCAAAAGCCTACAAAAACGTGAGTGAAGAGTCTTGAAAATTCGGGAACGTTGAAGTTATCCTACAAGGATGAACGAGGCGTATGAGTTACGGAGTTCAGATTAGGGGTTCTAACTAGTATGAAAGTACATATATTGCAAGAAAATACATCTTGTCTAAAAGCATTCATATGGACACTAGGTTGATCATGATTTCATGGGTACCGATTCACCCATTAGAATCCATAGTTTGAGGAACTTAGACCAACATGAAGATTAACACCACACATAACATTCAACCATGAGTTTGGTTGGTGTTATGATTCGGTTCTACGGTTAATATATATATATATATATATATATATATATATATATATATATATATATGATTATTTAGTCCAAGTCATATATTGTCATGCATGGAGGTAGGATGAATTTCATCCATTTAACCTCATTGTAAGGATTCACCAAAGCACAAAATCATAAACTTAGTTGATGATTTTGGTTGGTCATGATTAAGATTAAAAATAAAAATCTCTAATCCACCAAGTAAGCAAGTGAGCTCAAACTAGAGAAGTGCGTTCCAATCATAGCAAATGTTTGGAGACTTGGTGTAGTTTTGACACTTTGTTACTAGAAAGTATACTTGGTGACTTAGGTTATGTAGAAATGGATTAACTAATTAAGTGAGGATGTGAAATCATAGTTGGAAACCAAGGCTCCATTGTTCACACCTTACCAAAACACAAAACACAAGTCTCACAACATTGAAGGTTGTGGGCTTGGATGATTTCAATACTTGTAGGTTACATGAAACCTCTGGAACATAAAGTAAATTTAGGTTATAAACCTTTAAGTATCTTTTTTCATACCTCAACTCAAGTCTCCCAACAATGGATTTGTTGGCAACTTGGTTTGGTACATAGAAATCTAAGAAAAAGTAATTAAGTATGAACTTTGTTTTGAAAGTTGTTAAAAACAAAAAATATATTCTACTTTGGACCTCAAATATGATGATGTTCCATATTAGTTTACCATGGTAAATTTGTAGTAACATTCCTAGAGGTCTTCCAAAGAAGAGAATAAAAACATGAAGAAAAGTGAAGAAACAAGCTCAAAACTCATTGTTTTGAACTTAGATAAATATGTCGAAAGTTGAGAAATGTAGAGATTTGAGAGTGTTAGAGAGAGTGTAGAAAGTGTAGAAAGTGTTTAGGAGGTGGTAATGAGTTGTATTTATAGTCGGGATTAGGGTTTGAGTGTTAAATGAGGTGATTGGGGGTTGAAGAAGGGAAAAGGCGTCAAAATTAGCGAGTTTGAAAACATTCTGTCAGACCTGACCTGGAACTTTTGAACGGTCGTGCAGATCATGGAATGCAGGGTGGTGCACATCAGGTGCACGGTCATGCGGATCGCAGTCTGCATGGTCGTGCACCATTTGCTGAATTTACCAAATTTTCTAGAATTTGCAGTCTGACCCCTAGAGTTTGATAATTCCATTATTTTATGCTATAAACTCATAATTAAGCATGTTTTTGGGTTTTTAAGTTTATGCAAGAGTATGAATGATGATAACACATGTGATTAACATTCCGAAATAAGATAAACTCAATGTATGGCTCGGTTTTTATATAAAATGTGTATTTCGTGATTGTTTATGTATGAATAAACAAGTATGAACAAAATGCAATTTTCATTCTGATCAAAGTCTCAAGATTACAAAGATTGTAACAAAGTACGAATACAAGAATGCTAAAAATAGAAAGTATGAAATACGGATCGTTACATATGCCTTTGTTGTAACTTCGGGACTATGTTGCCGTCAGATTGAACTTGGGAAACCACAAATTGAGGGACAAATTTGTAAAGAAAAAGTCCAGGGATCTTATGGATGTGCATTATGGGTATCAATAACTTAGAATGGTTGTTCAAAGTTGAGGGACAAAATTTTAAAGAAAAAGTCCAGGGATCGAACAGTTAATTAGTTCTTATTTAAATATTTAGCATACCATGTATCACAAATTCTTGTTAGGATATTCTATCACGTCTGGTAAAGAAAATAACAATAACTGTTAGGATATCCTATCACGTCTCACAAAAATAACAATAACAAAAGGCAAGTGGAGATTAAATATAGAAGAAAACAAAAAGATAAAAAGGGGAAGAATAAATTAAAGTGAACTTGTGTATAGTTGGTAGTAGGTGTTGAAAACTTCAAAGTTAAACATGAGTGGCAACTAGGATTTTAATATGTATGGAAAGGGTCGAACATATGCAAGTAGAGGTAAAAAACAAAATTGAAGCCTTATTATAACTGGCCGGCTCGGCAAGAACCAATTAGGAACTGACCTGGCCGTTGGTTTGGAATCAGCTTGTAATCCTATAAGTTGAAATTGGTTCCAACCCGGTTTCAAACCCGGTCTCAACCGCAAGTTTAGCTTTAAGTTGATCTAAACAAGAACCGGTTCCACAATGTACTGGTTTGGAAAAAAAAAAAACCCCTCAATTTGTACAAGTCTCATTTTTAACCCTATACGTTGAATTGGTTCCCCGAGGCAACGCCCCCTTGGCGGGGACCAGGGGCAACGCCCCTGGGAGAAAGGTCAGCGGCAGCCCTTGGCGGGGTCCAAGAGGCAGAGCTCTTGGCTAAGGTCGAGTTGCAAATTAATTACATTGCTTTATGAAAAATGCGTTAGAAAACTAATTTTCTTAAAATTACTCTTATTTTCGAAATACAAAATTGAGTTAATTACTGTTTCGTCCCTATGGTTTATCAACAATCACTATTTCAGTCCAATAGTTTAAAAATTGCGATTTCAGTCCCTGTGGTTTCACTTTCGTAACCATTTCAGTCCATGTGGTTTCACTTTCGTAACCATTTCAATCCGTTATTCTGTTAAGTACAGGGATTGAAATGGTTACGAGGTGGAGTGAAATTGTTACGAAAGTGAAACCACATGGACTGAAATACTTATTTTTGACAAACCACATGGACGAAAACAGTAATTATCTCTACAAAATTAAGACATTTTTAGGAGGAAATTTTAATTTTGAAATAAAAAACTGCCTTGTGACAGTTACCAGGTTGATTCCATAATTTGAAATTTGTGTTCTTGGTTAGTCTCTCTAGTTCATACGAATTCTTACAACACACATACTAAGTTCTGTTTCCGAGTTGTATCTGTTGAATTATTCAGAAGAACCGTCGAAATAATTTGATATAAAAGTTATCACACATCTATTAGATCGCCAAAATAATTGACTTTTATTAAAACTTAATTATATACTAAATTATATCCACCAACCGTATCAATGTGTGTTATAATTAATAAAGGTGTTCGTCTTAAGGTTGCTGTAAACTTGTCATTGTGAACAATCAGGAAGATTCAAAAGTATCTTTAGGTGTTGTATTAGTCAAGTCAACTGTTATAAAAAAAATAAGAGATATAAAAATTCCAAACTGCAAATACCTAACACAACATGAGTGTCTCTTATTTCACACCACTATATATAAACCTACCAGTTTAACAAATGCATATACCAACCCAAAGCTAAAAGAACAAATATGGCACAACAAACTCCCACTCCGTTAACATTTACCGTCCGGAGACATCCAACGGAGCTCATCGTTCCGGCTAAACCGACACCTCGAGAACTCAAGCCTCTCTCCGACATCGATGATCAGGGAGGCATTAGGTTTAATATCACACAGTTTCATATTTACCCAGGCAATCCAAAAATGGGATATAAGAACCCGGCTAGTGTGATCAGGGAGGCGCTGGCTAAGACGTTGGTGTTTTACTATCCGTTTGCGGGCCGGCTAAAGGAAGGTCCTGGAAAGAAGCTTACGGTGGATTGCTCCGCTCAGGGTGTGTTGTTTATCGAGGCGGAGGCTGATGTGACGCTGAAGGAGTTTGGGGTGACGCTTCAGCCGCCTTTCCCGTGTAGCAAAGAGCTTCTTTATGATGTTCCTGGCTCCAATGGCATTGTGGATTCGCCGTTGATACTGATGCAGGTAAAATTTTGGTGGTCGGTATGAACGAAAAAAAATAAAAGAAGTTTAAAAAAAATTACTTTATGAAATGTAATTAACCGCTTTAAAATGCTTATTTTTTATGGGGAAGGTTAACATATAATATTCGTTAACGTACGATACATACGATATTAAATCATGCATGTTAACATACAATATTCGTTAATTGATAGGTGACACGACTTCTATGTGGAGGTTTCATCGTTGCTATACGACACAATCATAACATGGCTGATGTACACGGTTATATACAATTCATGACAGCATTGACTGAAATGGCACAAGGTGCATCAACACCATCAACGTTGCCTATTTGGGAAAGGGAGTTGCTTTGTGCAAGGAACCCGCCACGTGTGACATACCCGCATCCTGAGTTTGATGAAGTGCCAGTCACTGATGATATGATCATCCCGTTTGATGACATGGTGCACAGGTCATTTTTCTTTGGACCAACCGAGATTTCAGCCCTTCGTAGGTTCGTTCCAACACACCTAAAAAATAGTACCACATTTGACGTCGTAACAGCATGCATTTGGCGTTGTCATACAATCGCGCTCCAACCAAACCCTGAAGAAGTCATGCGTTTGCTAGTCATTGTCAACGCGCGTTCAAAGTTCAAGACTCCACTCCCCGTAGGATATTATGGAAATGTGATATGTAGCCCCGCTGCCGTTTCCAAAGCTCGAGACCTATCTAACAAACCATTAGGACACGCGTTGGAGCTTGTGAGGAAAGCCAAATCCCAAGTCAGTGAAGAGTATGTGAGATCTGTCGCTGATCTAATGGCGATCAGAGGACGACCTACCTCGGCGTTTGGAAGCTATATCGTATCAGACTTGACACGTACGAGTTTACTTGAACTTGATTTCGGGTGGGGGAACGCGGTGTATGCAGGGCCTGATAACCCTCTTGCTGGTTTCTATACACGTTATATAAATCATAAGGGCGAGTCTATAATGGTGGTACCTGTACAGTTGCCGCGGTATGCTATGAAGAGATTTGCCGAAGAGCTAGATCGCATGTTGGCGGCAGACGTTAAAGGCGATCTTGTTATCCAAGAACACTTGGCTACTCTTTCCAGACTATAATTTCCTTGTTTTGATTCGACAGGTCATGCATGATCAGCATGCAACAAGCTTTTAAGACGTGTTTTTTTATTCAAATGTTACAAGTGTATATGTATCATTTTATGGTTGTGTGACTCTAATTTTGTGTATTCTACTGTGTTGTTTTTAATTGATCAATCAAAATAAATAAATGTTACTTTGAGTATTCTTATTTTGTGTATTCTCGTTTTTCTTAGTTTCCAAGGCCCCTTAAGCTTCCTAAAAGCACCCCAAGCCTACTATAGAGTTTTGTGGGGTGTAGGTAAGGACGAAAAACGTACGAAAGCTTGTACGAAGATGTGCCATGTATGTTGGTGTGTGTAAATGTAGATTTCATTATGTACATGGCTAAGTCTTATATGTATGATATTATTTGAATGTAATACACGTGTGAATGAACGGAACTAGTATATATGCATGTTTATAAATGGTAAATGGTGTGCCTAACAAAGTATGGTACTTGAAAGAAATTAAATGAATGTATTTGTATATGTGCATGTAAGTGTGAATTCATAGTGCGTGCATGTAGTACGAACTTGCATAGGGTATATGTGTATGGTACACGCACGTATGTGTTGGATATATGAATGTGTACGCACCAGATGTAATCTAATGAATGTAGATTAATGGATTATGTTTAAGTGAAATTGTGGGTTTTCAATATGTTTTAGTGAACACGTTGCTAACCGTGTTACTGTTGAGAATGAAATGAAAGTGAAGGTATGATAATGTTGGGCTCTCAGAGATTGGAAGCCCCGGTATAATGAACCAATTTGGAAGCACATCATAATGTTGTTATTTGATTATTTATATGTTTATTTCATTATGTATGATGTCGTCATTTACTAATGTGTTAGTTGTATACGGTCACCGTACGTTACACGGATCGTCATTATCATCATGAGGGACAAATGCATGAAGATCGAGTTGAAGATCATGGATTGTACGGAAAAGTGGTCACATAGTTTGTATTCAAATGTTATATATGCTACATAAAATACGGCTGAATGATGAAATTCTTTTAAAGAAGTCGTTTAAATAGTTTTCAAGTATGTTAGATCATTATAAAGGAAGAAATTTTTGGTTCATCTTTTCCATTGCGTCTTTTCGGTTAAAATTTGTTAGGGTCTTACACTTAACTTGAATAACACTTTTATGTTTTACTTCTACGGAAAGGTGATGTGTTACATTTACTTCGTTATTCAAATCTAATTGAGCATGACTTTTGCCTAATATGCATAGATATTTCACTTCTTCCCAAAGGTGACGTGTTACAATTATTTTGCACCTTCTACAAAATGCTTAATTAGTCTCACTTCTGCTTAATGGTGATGTATTTTTTGTTTAAATAGAACTTAATTTAGTTATTCGTTTTAATGTTAATAATAGATATATTACAACCCCATTACTAAAATGGTCCTAATTTTAGATTAATTGCCCTATAGGTCACTCTAAGTTTTTCTAATTAAGTATCTTATTCTTTTATTTTAAAATCAACTGTAGCTTCTAACGGTAGGATTCCACCTTGGTGATAACTTTGCTACTTGGAAAGACTCCATTATGCTAACTCTTGCCTAGATGGATTTTTCATTTTGCACTAAGAGAGAATGAACCTCCACCACTTCATGACAAATGTACTCCTGTTGAGCTAAAATTGTTGAGCTAAAATTCTCTAAAAAAATGTAAGAGGTGCAATCGTATAACTCCATTAGCATTGCAATTAGAGAAGCCATTCCAGACTTACGTTTTATTAATTAAATTTCCTCACTTATTTGAATTTGGTTTTCTCAAATATGTTCTTGCTAGCCTAATGACATATAAAAAGTAATTATACAAATCAAACTTTAAGGGCTTATTCGTTAATTAGTGCCTAAATGCTTAAAGTTTTAAATTTGAGAGTATGATTAATGGGGTCTTTAATTGAATATCGATTCAATACCTGTATTTCTCTGCTACGTTTTGGTTTAAAACTAAAATGAGTATTAAATCTTGATCATGCTTACCTAAAGCTAATGATAAATGATAGCTCGGCCAAGTAGGGGAATGTAAGAATATTTTTTTTATAAACACATTAAACGTGGCCCTTATTATCAATTATCTTATATATTGATCAGTGACTTAATTACCCTATATCATTAATTGGTAAATATTTGATATTCGAAGGACTTATTTGCACTTATTAGATAAGAATAAGGTTTCCCCTTGGGTGTATAAATAGAGGTTACAAGAGAGGGTTTAAAGTTGACACAATCACCACTGAAAGTTCGTGTTTCGGATCGAAACCATGATTAGTGTGTGATTAAGTTGAAAGACGGAAGATTAAAGATTGATAAACACTTTCTTATATAAATTTGGGCAACATAACGTTACAAACCGACAATAATAAGCTATCCAAACTACACCGAAAAAGCATACATCATGGAAACAGAGAGAGACCAAGTGGTGGTCTCTCCCCCAAATCTAAAACTTGAACTTGCAAATGACCTAAGTATAGGTATTTATAGGTCCACCACCTTCACTTAGAAATTCCAACCTACAGTGGATGGTCACTTGCGAACGCACAAAGTCAAACGAAAAACCTTTTCGTTTGACCACTTCAAACGAACGGGTCTAAACACATTCGTGTGACTGTTTCACTAACTATTAAATAATCAGCATAAAATGTAACTGAATCTATTCGCGCAGCAGCAGACATAAAAAACTGCACTAACAACCACCATAACATCATCGCTCAAATTCTCCATCCCCCCCCCCCCCCAATCCCTCTCTCTCTACAAACGTGATCATTAAGATCACCTAAGAGGTTCTAATCGTACACCCTAAACGGGAACTCGATCAGTCAAGAACATGTCTACATTCATCTTTACGATTTCTAAATTTATGGGTACGGTTCCATCTTTTTGTTTCTATCATGTTTCACTAAATAATTGATCAACATATTTTGGATGTAAATCCATTTTTAGTAGAATTTATATCGCTAACATAAAAAATAAATGTGTGTCTTATTTTTTTAAGTATGAGAATATATTGTTAGATAAAAACCAAAATATATTTTTATATTGAAAAGGTTATATCTTTATATTAAAAAAGAAATAACAATAGTTTGAATCATGTAAATGAAATCGCTTTATAGAATATCAAATAACGACCAACTTAACATGTAAATGAAATCGCTTTATAGGATATTAAATAAGGACTAACTTTATATTACATAACGACTAACTTTATATCCTTATATTAAATAACCACTAACTTAACTTTCTGAATTAATAATTATTGTGGTAGGAGAGGCGGACCTACCATTTGGTCAGGATGGGCGGTCGCACCCCTTGAACAAAAAAAATTAGTGCATATTTTAGGCAAAAAAACCCGACCGCACCCCTTGAGAATATGGTTAAACACATCATCCGTACCCCTAACAAACAATTTCTGGGTCCGCCATAGGATCATATACAAACTATACTTTATGTAAAAAAAATAATAAGAACTATTCATAATCTGTGACATGTCATCCTCTAATTTATGAATCAAGAGCATTTTTGTATTTTTAGCTTTGAGGTGGTTTCAAAGAATTCATAAAATCATGGAATTAGTTTTAATTCATATGTTGATTATACAAATTTATGTGTTTATTATATAAATTCATGTGTTGCTCTTATATGTGTTGGTTATACAAACTCATATGTTGCTTATATAAATTATGTGTTATTTATAATTGTGTACGTATGTGCTAATATATGTGTGCTGATTATATAAATTCATGTGTTGGTTATAATTATCAACACATTTATAAAATACTATTTTGTAACTTTTTAAAATTAATGTCATTTTAAAAAAATTATATATACATATAGCAATATTATACTCATTTTAAAGATAAAAGAGTTCTTGATTTCATGGTATAATCTTTTTAATAAAATACCAAAGTATATAAAAGTAATTTTATTTTAAAAACGAGGTAGAAAATTTCCTAAAATAATAGTAGTTAATAGAAAATGAAAAAATACTAAAGCATCTTTAATTCTCAATAAATAATATAGTCATTATTAATAATGATTTGTAATCGATCTTAACCCTTAATTCAATAAATCAATGCGCAAGATCTGTTCTCGGTGTTTTTAGATTAAATAAGTTTTGTATGAGATCTTAACTCAATAGTTATGTAGACCTAAATATCATATAACTTTCCACTTAGATAAGCACTAAACTTGATCAAAACATCGTAGGCATTGAATGAGTCATTATATGAATCAATTTTTTTAATGGCAAATTTCTTTTAATCATATTGTTTTTGGGACTTGAATTCAAGACATCCCCTTCTCAAACACGTGTGTTTTGCTTCTTCTTTTTTTTTTTTTGTAAAATACATTTTTCGTCCTTTATACTTGTAGTGGGTTGCAATGGATGACCTTTAACTTTCATAATTATAGTCGCAGTCCTTTATTAGCAAAACCTGTTACACCTTAGGTCCTTTGACCCTAACCTGGCTAAAACTTTCAATTAACTAAGGTCATGTGCAACCTATATGAGGGCAAAACAGTCATTTAATACAAAAAAATAATGTCAAAATTTAAAAATTATAAACCTAAACCATCATCATCTCCCTGTACTCTCTCTCTATCTCTATCTCTCTCTCTCTCTCTACGTACCACTTCTACAACCATCATCAGCAGGGCACCACCACTTACACGTGTACTAACTATATTAGGCACTTAGGTCTTATTGGACCCCGTACAAGTTGTTCATCTTGAATTCTTGTCATTTATTTCTTTGATATTTTTAGAACAACTTTGTGTTATTATAGTGTTGGTAGTTGGTTTGTTCGATCGATATTTATATATATATATATATATATATATATATATAGATTTCACAATTGAATATATATATATATATACACACATTTGGTGTTTATTAAGTCGTGTATGAAGGGCTTCGCCTTCACATGTCCCCGTGCCTTGCACGCGTGTCATTGGGCCTAGCCCATGTCCTTGGCCTAGCCCATGTCATTTATGTTATTGGGTCTTGTCTATATCTTTATGTTATTGGGTCTTTTCCATGTCTTTTATGTCATTGGGCCTTGCCCATGTCTTTATGTCATTGGGCCTTGCCCATGTCTTTATGTCATTGGGCCTTGCCCATGTTTTTTATGTCATTGGGCCTTGCCCTTGTATTTATGTTATTGGGCCCTTGCCCATGTATTTATGTTATTAGGCCATTGCCCATGTTTTTATGTTCTTGGGCCTAGCCCATGTCTTTTATGTTATTGGACCTTGCCCATGTTTTAATGTTATTGAGCCTTTGCCCATGTATTAATGTTTTTGGGCCTTTGCCCATGTAGTAATGTTATTGGGCATTTGACCATGTATTTTGTTATTGGGCCTTTGCCCATGTATTTTGTTATTGGGCCTTGCCCAGTTTGATTCTATGAGCCCATATATTAGTTTTCTTGCATTTTATAAAATTTACTAAGTATAGAATTTTTATTGTATTCATCTTCTTATATAAGAACGCTTAGCAATTTTTATAAGTTTCAACTTTCCGGATTTTGTCATCAGTAATATATATATTCGTTAAGTGTCTAAAAATATATTATCTTTAGACGCGTCGTCGTAGTCCTTTAATATATATATATATATATATATATATATATATATTTGCGTTGAAAGGTCGCCCAAGTGTCGTAGTAACTCCTCGTGATGGCGATACGCTCATTTGTCGTCGTCGACCATTATATATCCGTTTATTGACCGATTAGTTTATATGTCTTATTTGGTCGGTCAAAATATATTTTATTTTTTAGGAATTTATTTTTATAGCTCCGTCCGTTGTCCGACTTGTCCGCTCGTCCGTTTATTCGTTTAAGGATATAATATAAGTGGGGTTTATATATATCTTTATTTTAGCATTTCCTTAGTAATTTGAGGATATTAGTGTATATGTATTCATGTGGTGTTTTATACTTGTTTTCTTACAAGTATTATCTTGGTATCATTTGGTGTATTATTTAGATCACCCTAATATTATCTAAATACATACACTTAGCACATACACATATACACTTTGATGGATTTTCTAAGTATATATATATTTTCCTAAAATATATATATTTTTTCAAGTTTCCATTTTTACTTATAAAAACTATTATAAGTATTTAGAAACGTGCTTAGGTGCTTAACACTTAAACTTTTTATCAAAAAGTTTGTCTAACCATGATTAAGATCTTTAAGTGCAATTAACTATTGTAATCACACTTTAACCCCCACTTACTCATGATTATAGTTTTACCTAAACTATGGCGTTTCCCACATTTTCAAAAACGCGTTTAAATCACCAAATCAAGTTTCCAAATCACCCCACTTTATCAAGTTTCACCAAAGATCATTTTAACAACAATAATCACATACTTTTCCTTCAAGTTCTTCATGAGCATCACTTATGTAAAATTTCCAAGACTTTAAAGTTAACTCACTTTTCAAGTTCATCTTTTATATGAACTTGATTATGTTTATTCTTATGATTTTAGAAATCCCCAAGTCTTACATCCTTCAAGTTTACTAAAAATACCAAGACTTTTAATGGATTTCTTTTATAACAATTTTGTATCACTTATTTTATATAACAAAATCAAGTTTACTAGTATCTTAAAAAGTCTAGTTTCAAGTCCTTTTTATGTTCTATCTATTAAGAACGCTAATCAAAGTTTCATATATATAATGCTCATGATTTTTGAAGATGATGATCTTGTGTGATTTAAACATATATATGTTTAAATCACATTTTTAAGTTTAACATGACAAGATTATCATGTTTATCAATTACTACAATAAATAAGCATCAAGATCATCATAAACCTCATCTTTAAACAACTAATCTTAACATAATCAACAAGATTATACAATCGCTATTACTAATCTACATAAACAACACATCATAAGTTATGTTTTGTAGATTATTAAGTTTCATATTAGGGTTTTTGGTTTAATTTTTTTAATCTTCAAGATAATCAACTTGTACTTTCATAATCTACACTTAGCAAGAAGCTTAAAAATGGGTAGAAGATGGCTTACAACTTTGCACAAGCTAAAAAAGAAGATTAAGAAGAGATTTAGCTCCAAGAAAATCCTTAATGAAGCTCCATGCTTAACCCATGCTTAGGTGATCTTACAATGCTTTGAAAGTGAGTAATTTAGGGTGTTTAGTGGTGATTTATGGTGGGGTTTGTGGGTGTTCTTAGAGCCGTGAACAAGAGAGCATACAAGAGGGTTTTTGGAGTTTGATAAATGTTGTGGAAGATGTTAGAATGGTAAAGTGGTAAGATATGTTATAATTTCTAATCTTTCACCATCATATAATTCAGTAACAAATCAAGGAGCCATGCTTCAATTCTTGCAAGTTTCAACATAATTCAAGTGGAGGTGGGACCCACTTTGACCGAATTATATAAATGGGGGGGTAAATTGTAACTTTTTTTATAAAAAGTCTTAAAAATATGGATATTTTGGTGATTAAATTAAGTATAGTGTTTAGGGTTTTCTTGCACCATTAGGGGGTAATTAGGGATTTGGAATGTTAATTTCCGTTAACTAGTTCACTAGACTAGTAGAAATTGTATTTCGATACCTTAAACGGCTTCCGTTTAGTCGTCGGTTCGATAAAGACACTTTTAATTCTTACCGACGAAGGTTTTCCACAAGTTGTTATTCCGCAACCAAATGATGTATGAAGTGATTTCGGATTCCAAAATAAGCTTAACTAGTTCGCCAAGTTGTTTGTTTGGTTGTTATGGCGACGAAAATATGGTTTACTGTTTCGGACACACCGTTGATATCCTCATATTGTTTTCATGTGTTTGTCGTCGTTTATCATAATTCCGGAGTCTCTGAAATGCTAAATTAATAGTTCGGATGAGTTAAAATTGTCATATTTTTAACCGAACGGACGATTTTGTGATTAGGGCGTTGTACCGGAAAGTTATGTATTATTGCAAGATGTGTTCCCACATTAGTGTTTTCATATATATACGGACTCAATTATGTCATTCGTATGTCGTTTTTCATCGTTTCGTTTCGTTTTCTCAGTTTTGTTGTAATGAATAGTGTGACCGTGAATAGTGCACGTAGCACTTTCTACCAACACTTTTAGGACATAATTTGATTGGTTTCGCGACACGACGAAAACCAACATGTGTTATAGTATTGTTCTTTTGTCCTAACACTGTTATCTAATGTACGATCTCAGATACGTAATTAAATTACGCTAAATGCATGAGATTATGAAATAAAAATAGTGATTAGATTGTAAGGAATTCCCGGTTAATTGCCATTTGTCACAAAAAAACGTCCGTTCTAAACAATTTACATCAACTTCTTTAAAACTCAAAAATCATCATTTTAACACATCATCTGTAGCACCATCAATGACACCGTATACTCATCAAGGACACCGTCTATATTATGGTCATGACATCGTCTTTAAAATTGTCAATAGCATCGTCTACATCATCGCCAATGACATCGTCTATATTATCGTCTATAACCATCAACACAAACACACAAAGACATACAACTTATTTATCAAATCTAGCATAAATTTGTGTATGCCTAACGTCATTTTAAAAGTACTTAAGCATGTATATCAGCCCAAAACAATGGTGTAAAAGTGGACGATAGAACTCACCTTAACACGTGAAATCACAACAAACATAAACTTTGTGGTGTCTGACCACGCATCTCTAACGAACTCGCAAAACTTGAGTTGCACAAACGGTTTACTATTATCTAATCGAACACGTACTCGTCTCACCCAAAACGACATGTTCCTAAACCATAAGTCGGTTCCATCATCGAGATCCCTATCGAGCTCGATATCCTAAGTCGGACCACCACCACAATCGCAACCTAGCCGCCTAACTGAGACCCACCCGAGTCCGGTTCCTGATTCCCGACCCACGGTCGATCCCTCTCAGCTCTCCGGAACCCTAACCGGGTTCGGCCCACACAATTGAGTAGTCCCCCTCCGTCGGTTAGTACCGCCACTCCACCACCGACCACCGTTGGTGACCCCCGGCACAAAACCCTAACCAACCAACTCTCAAGTTCAGCTCTAAGCGACTCGATATCGATTCCAACCGAATTAAACTCAGATTAACGCAAAATCATACCTTATATCGAAGAGAAATTGTCCCCCAAAGCTTCGGTTACGCTCGGTTCATCAAAATTCCCAAATTCTTAAACACTAAAACAAAGAATTTAGGTTCAATCACCACAAGGGTTCACAATACGGATAAACAGGAGTGCGAATTGCGTGAAACAAACTTTAATTTCACAAGCTCTCCCTCCTCTTTTTTGGCCATAAACACAAATAGGTGGGGGGGTGTTCAACCGCATACCCTTAGTAGGGTTCCCCCTCCTTCCCAAGTTTTGCTACTTGGTGAGCTTGGTATCTCTTGTTCCTGTTTCGCGTTTTAGGCACTTGATGTTGGAAAAATGGACCGGTCTGATTAATTAACGCGACCGGCCGAGTTATGATTTGTAAGAGTTACACCGTGGGCAACGAACTAAAACCCACTTAACTGGTTTAACTGGTAATAAACCGAACGATATACGAAACGGATCATATTTATATTGATGATCATGAGCGGGTTTATATTATTAATAATCGTTATTAATAATATAATTATTTATCTTAATTAATAAAATTGTTGCGGGTATTAACTGAGAGACGGGTACATAGACTGTGTGAGACGGGTATACTATCTCGCCACTTGTCACACATGCACCCATCCTACGCCACTTATCGCACATTCACTCTTGCATTGCCACTTGTAGCACATGCATGAACTCCTAGCCACTTGTCGCGCATGCACTCTTGCATCGCCACTTGTCACGCATGCATGAAGCCCTAGCCACTTGTCCAACTTCCATGTGCATGTCTGCCATTTGTCACACATGCATGGATCTCCATATCCTACTTATATGGAAGTGTGGTCTTGCATTTGGGGTTGAAGAACTTGCACAAAACTCTCTAAAACACCCACAACCATCACCACCGCCACTGTCGGGTGTCGCCGCCGGCCACCATCTTTGCCGCTTGCCGCCGCCAGTACTGCCAGCCACAACCGCCGCTACCCAGCCTACACTCGCGTTTCGTTAGTTCGGGTAACTAGCACGTGTTCGTTGACCCTCGGTGTCTCGACCGGTTAATTATTAACCGAGGTATATCTTTCTCATCGGTAGTTAGATATCCTTATCACCGTGCTCGTATTTTCATGTAACCGGATCCTATCGGGTTTCTTTTTTTTTATCACTTGTTTATTTTTCCACTGCGTTTTATTGATTAACTTGCTTAATTAAATGACTATTATTTATAGAACTGGGTTTTTTAATAAATAATTTTTTTAAATGATCACCATGGAAACCCTTCACTTGAAACCCTCAAAACTCACTTAATTTTAAGAAGCATAGTTAAATGTTACAAGAACCCGATGATCCGAAGTTTTTGTTGCTAATAGATCACTAATATAAAGGAACTCATAAGTTATCTGTTAGAAACCCGTTTGACGTGGTCGTGATCCAGGCGTTACCAATGACATGAAGGTAGTCTTCGTGAACTGCATGACACTTGTGAAAGGGGAAGGGGATCTTGAGAGATATGAACTTGGTTCTACTTTTAAAACAAAAATATTTAACGTATGTGAGATTATCATCTTAGGTTGTCACTACAAGTCGCTGGAAATTCATTTCACTAGTATTCCAAAGTTGTATAATGATATGAATGATTGTATTAGATTGTATTTAACTATAAAGATTAAAGAAAGTATAGGGGTCAAAGGTTACGTGCTCGCCCAATACATGTTGAACCAAAGTAGGTCACTGGAGCTCTTTTGGTGGTTGGATACTTATTTCTTGCCTAAAAACGGAACGACACAGCGAAGGAAAAGCGAGAAAATTAAATAGGGATAGATGTGTTCCAGATTTTGAGGAGCAAGCCTTTACTTTATAGCCAAGATCATGTGGGGCTGGCAATGAGAGCCAGGAAGAAATCAGACCAGCATGTGTGGTTTTCATGAAAGAAAGGTTAAACAAAGTGAGGCGATGATTTCTATCATAAACCAATGATTAAAAAATAATTGGAGTGTAGTGAAAAGAAGTGAAACCATTAGTGATGTTGCAATTAGTGAAAGAAAGTGATTAGATGATGTGGCAAACAATTTATGATGCGACAATGAAACTGGGTGAAGCTATTACCCTTAGCCTTAATGTCACACCCCGACCACGTAAAACAACGAATCGTGGCGGAAACGTCGGGGAGTGTCGTAACAGAATCATTGTTTCACAACCATGGATTTAATAATTTTGTTTTACTGAAATATTGAACTCATTGTTTTATTACAAATCAAATGAATACAAATATTGTCTTTCAAGTTTTAAAGTCGCTAAGGCACGAGTACATCCTATGTATAGCATGTATCAACAATCATCACATAGCAGCACCTGAAACATGTGTAAAAATAGGTACGTCAGCATAAAAATGCCTGTGAGATACATAAGTTTTATTAACGCATGATTCATGACTTGTAAATTTAAAAGAATGTTTGACAAAAATAGTCATGAACTTAAAAATGTTTTCTTTATAAGTGATAAGAAATCAAATGATATAAAAGAAAGATGCATAATTAAATAATTAAGTAAAATGAGTTTGTATAAAATATGTTGTTTGTAAAACAAGGTTTTGATAAAAAGGTTTGTAGTATACATAAAAATACACTTTGGTTTTAAGAGAGTCGAATAAGTAATATATTAAAATATATTTCAGTTCCAAAATAGTTAAACAGATAGTATATTAAATATACTTTAGTCGTCAAAATAATAGTTTTCAGTAGTATATTGATACGTGGTTGAAAACCGGTGATCGTTTATACTTAAGTTGATGTTTTTACATAGCTTTTAATCTTGAATAGCCAACTTTTAATGGGATTTGTGTTTTACAGGTCTAAAAGAGTTTAAGGAGCTAATCGGGAGCTTTACGGAGCACCGGGAGCGAACGGGATCAACCGGGGATGTCAAATGAACAATACCGGGTTAATCACGAAGATTGGATGTGTTTTTGGGGATGTTAATGGATTTAAAATGAATATATTTGAATATGGCATGATAGAGGGCTGAATTACGAGTACGTGGGCGAAAACGGTGCGTAAAACGGAGCTATAACGAAGAAGTTATGAAGAAAACAAAAAATGGTATTTAGAGGCACCGTAGGCGACGCCCAAAAGGACCGTCGGCGACGGCCTCTGGTTTGTTCCGTTGGCCAAAAACCTTCGTAAACAGCAGATTAAGCCGTTGGGTGAAACTGAAACTTCCAGGGGCCATCGGGGACGCCCTAAATGGCCGTCGGCGACGCCACCTGCATTCTTACTTCGTGAAAAACTTGATTTTTGAGTTGGGGACGAGTTATAACATCAATTTTGACCAAGAAACGGAAGTTACACTCTATTTTGAGGTTAGAAACACCTCTTGGAGCCAATCATCCTCTAATCCATCCATTCGATTGACAATCATTCGATTCGATCATCATCATCACTTCTACAACCCTAATCATCATTCACCTTTCCAATCCATTCATCACCATCAATCATTCCAAACCCTAATCACTATTTCCACCACTTCAAGGCTTCAAGATGGTGATGTTCAGGCTCTCCTCATCCGGTGATCAAGTCCTTTCGATCTTGCACGGCTAATTCCTTGGAGGTTTCACCCCGGTGTAGACTTTTGTAAGATTTAGGGTTTATTATGTGTTAATGTTTGATTTGTGACAACTTGAAGTGCATTTGAATCTTAGACAATTGTCCTACGTAGGTATTGAATTTGAAAATTGTCGAGTGAATGATTAAATTTGACTTTGTGAAATGAATACACGTATTTATGCCTTGTCTTTTGGTAGGATTTGCTAGTCCAAAGTAACGAAGTGTATCATAGTCCGTTGTTTATGACGTTGATAGCGATTGACACCTAAGCTTTGTGATTGCGACCCGTTAATGAATTATTTCAAGTAAAGCTAATTAAAATACATAGTAACCCTAAGTCTTGCATTTGTTGAAACCGGGTGTGAACCTTGTTTTCTTATCATTGTTCAAGCAATCAATTTCATTTCTTGCAACTTGTTAATCATTAGTAGTTAATCCATTTAATCATTTTAGTAATTTTAATTCACATCTTTCAATCAAACAAAAATACAAAAATATATCATAGCAAGCTTCATAAGTGTGACACCTTTTCATAATTCAATCGAATCCATTCGCAAACCACATACTCTTCGTGGTTCGGCCCCTTACTATCACTAGCTATTTGTTAAGGGTAATTTGGGTATATAAATATTATCTTTAACCGGAGCGCGACACTCCGATCATATATCAAAAGTATACTTTGGTTTTATTAATAACATATTAAACTATGCTTTGGTTTTATGAATAACATATTAAACTATGTTTTAGTAATTAACAAAATTTATGTTGTTTTGTACAATATCACATATGAACGTATATCAAACTATACCTTGGAAGTATAATAAAATATACAAAAAATGTGATTTAGAATTCATTCAAACCTTAGTGTATCAAACTACACCATTGGAGACTATAGAAATACCACAAAGGCAAACTCTATTTGGATAAAAATTGGTTTCTGACATTCCATACAACAGGAATGGGGTGTCTAATCCTATAGCGCTATATCATACTACCAATCGGTCTGGTGAATGTATAAAACAAGTATAATCCAACAATTAATTTTATAATCTTTGAAAAATTAGTATTTAAACCATAAATAATCATTCAGTTTGTCAAAAGATAAGTACTAACATGTATAATCAATTTATACTTTGAAATCATGAAAATAACAAATAGGTACACATGTTTCACCACAAAACATTTGAAAACAGTAAAAGAGGGGACTATGTACTCACTTGAGGATGCTTAGAAGTCTTGAATAACAACCAAGCAAAGCTAGAGGGATCACGGAATCAAACGACACCTAATATAGGCAACTATATAAATAAACCGGACCTAAATCGGAAGATCGGATATAATGAGGTTTCGTAAACCAAATAAGTATGGGAACTCATGTAATATGGTTTAACAAAACCTACATCCTAAAACGGAACCTATCCTAAGTGCTTTCGACCCATTAAGGTAGCTTTCGCTACTTTAACGCGTCGTTCGCGTAAAACGCGTTCGGACCGCCTAACTAGTCCTATGAAAAGTATTATATACCTTAACAAGTCTAATAATGTTGCCTAATCAGTTTAGATGTAAAAATTTAGGTTACATATGCTTAAAATGAATTTATGCGTAAAAAGGGCATTTTGGTCATTTACCTAAGGCACATAAACTACCTATCACATAACTACTTAAACGAAGTTACCATAAGGTATAACCTCGGAAGGTTATTCCCTATACAACTATGGTCACAAAACATGTTTGGTCGGATCCTAATGATCGACCAAACGGGTCGAGTTCGAAAGTCTAAGCGGTTGTTTAGACCGCTTATCTTACGACCCTATATAAGCACAAATCTAAAAGTGACGAGTTAAACATGTTAAAACATGTTTAACAAGGTTTGAAAACAGGTTTGGTATAAAAAAAAGGTCTTGATACCTAAGAATAGTTTGGTTGCAAAATACGCAAGAACACGCATTTTGACCGAAACTATGACTCGTCACTATGCCTAAATAACGTGGTAATCAGTATGTATAGTCACAAGAGACTATAACCATCGTGATTATGCTCACGTTATGAAGTTCAAATGAACTTCGTGTTAACCATTGACTGGTCAAAGCAGAAAGTCAAACACTGTTTGCCTTTCCCGCTTAAAAACGCATAAAAGAACGAAAGAAGCTTACAAAGGGTCCAAGCTAGGAAGAACATGATCTAAATACTCAGGTATAAAGCATAAAGATTCAACTTAGAGCATAAAATCAGATCAAGGTGTGAGGAAAATGGAATGAGAGCTTGGGTATTTATAGATTTCGGAGAACCGTTAGGATCGTTTCTCGCATTTCGTGCCTTGATCTTGACCCTCCATGTGGGCACATGGTATTGCAATACAAGGGGACATGAAATACCATAAAATTTTAGCCCATAGAATGCAAAACTTGGGGTTAAAACCATCAAAACATCAAAATTGGACTAGATACAATGAATCTGGTCATTTAGGCACTTTTTGACGCTTTTAGTCCCTGTTGATCAATAAGTTTATTTTTGTGCACCAAAACACCTCAAAGACTATTTCTAAGGTATGTAAAGTATATTTAGGGCATGTTTAACTTATGATCATGTTCCGGAATGTTCGTTACAGTACGAATCGGCATACTTTCACAGTTTGTCAAAATTAGTCCCTCTAAGCGAATAAACTTGATTTCGACACACCAAACCTTCCAAAACTTATTTCTAAGTTATGTAAAGGTTATTTATGATATGTTGAGCCTATGTCACTATTCCGGAGTGTTTGTTGCGTTAAACTGGTTATATTTACGCATCAGTTCGCGTATAACCTTCCAGAAAGCGATTTAGAGCTCGAAATCGAACAAGAATTTATATGTGCGAACGATGCACATATTTATACAAAATCCAAGTATGAAATACAATATTTCATTGTTTTGGTATTTGTTTGATGGTTGAAGTGACACATGTGTCACACTTACGGTCGTCGCCACAAGACGAATTTGATTGGATTGGATTTAGGTATTTTGTAAATTTAATATAATTGTTAAAATGAGTGTTAAATATTTTAGTTCATTCATATGTTCAAAATAATTGTTTTAGTGAGATGTGGGCAGGTATAAAATGCTGGAGGTCCTAAGTGTAACATTGCAACATATAAGAAAGACATTATTGTAATTCTATAAGAAGAATGAGGACTGCGATCATCTATGGTTATTGTTTAGGGTTCTAAGTGTAAGTTCTCAGGGTTCAAAGTGTAAGTTGTTTTGATACTGGTATATAAGTGAACCATTAGGGTTTCACTGTTAGAAGAGTTGTTTCCTGTTTACACATCAGCCTCTCTCATTTATTATCTAGGTTGTTCTGGGTTCTGTAGAAGATTTCTTGGAGATCTACTGCAGATCTTGTCTTGTTGATTCACCCAACCACACGTCATATGTCTTCAGTTTTAGATGGTTAGGGTTTGTTTCGTTGTAGGATCTTCATCCTCTGTTCTCTTTCTTTGATCATTCAACTAATAAATTGTATCGGTTGAACTTATTGTTATACTGATTGAAGATCTTATGATTTGTAAGATCTAGGGTTTCTTGGGGGAACGTTTTTGGTTTGGATTAATAAGATTTTGGTCATTCTTTTGTCGCTATTCTGTTTGTTCTGTGTTAGATCTGTCATTTTTTACATGGTATCAGAGCTTTAAGCTCGGGTCTGTGTTAGTGCATATGTCTGTTGACTTCGTCTTGTATCGAGTCATGTAATAGAATAGATAGACCAGGAAGCATGAAATGCCAGAAAGCATGAAATGCAAGAAAGCATGAAATGCCAAAAAGCATGAAATGTTTCTTAGGGTCTGGCATTCCTATAAATAGGAGAGTCAAGGTCTTCATTTGTAACATTGTGATTCCAGTAGCGAAGCTCTGCTGAAGTGTCACCAGATCTGTAAACACTATCAAATCAATACAATCGACAGTTAAAGTGATTCTAAGTGTTAATCAAGCTGCTATAACATCAATACGTCTGATTCTGCCTTTCGTATTGATCGAGAATTCTTCTGATCGACTCGTTTAGATCGATTCCCCGATCCTACAAGTGGTATCAGAGCTCAGGAGGAAGAGTTCTTACCATTTCAGCTTGTTTTCACGGATTAAACTGAACTGATTTCTACTCATTTCTACTCATTCTTCAACACTTTTTCTTCAAAATCATAAAGTTTTCACGGTTAAAATGAGCTGAATTTCACAAATAACACATAAAACACTGTTTTAATCAATCCGTGAACATATCAGAACCAAATTCAACCTAAAACTTGATCAAATTTGACAAAATCAACCTAAAAATATCAGATCATTCGAGAATCATTCAGATCGTGTGAAAGTGATCCAGGTCGTGTGAAAGAATCACCAGATCGTTTGAAATTATCCTTCAGGTCGTACGGAGTGGTTAAAAGATCTTCAGGTCGCGTGAAAATTAGTTCAGGTCGTTTGGATATCATCCCAGGTCGTTTGAAGGTAGTCAGGTCGATTGAAAACTTGTCAGGTCGTGTGAAAACTTACCTGGTCGTACGGCTTGAACATCCAGGTCGTTTGCTTTGGGTCAATACATCACGTGAACAACAGATTTGTCGGCTCATTAAAGTGTGCGTGTGACCATGTGATTCTTGGGCCAACAATCAAGGTCATGTGAACATTAAAGTGGTTGTCGGCCAACTTATAATATCTTTTTTTTTTAAATAAACTTTCATTAACAAACAGCCGAACCCGAAAGCCGAGCCGGACCAACCAACAAACAAGAAAAAAGAACAGAGATTACATGATTACAAATTTACACCAATCACTCCACCCGATGGATCGAAACGACGACCTATACTTCAGCCAAAAGAACCCCAGCGATCTTATTTCGCTGAAAACAACTTCCGCACAAACCCGGGAACCTGAAAAAATCGCTTTATTTCTAGCCATCCAAATGCTCTAGCAAGCAATAATAATAATGCCCTGTAAGATCTTTTTTCCTGCCAGGCCCAACCTACTAAACTTATGAATTTCCAGCAAGTCTTTAATAGAGAACGCGTAAATCATCGGGATGTGACACCATCTACTGACCTTTTACCAAATAAGATCCGCGAGTTGGCACGAAATAAAGAGATGATCAACTGACTCTGATTCGCAGCCACAAAGAGAGCATGAACCGGCTTGGTTAATAATTCCCCTATGGTATAAAACGTCATACGTCGGAATGCGGTTCAGTTCCATCCTCCAAACGAAAATATTACACTTCAAAGGGACCCATTTGCACCAATCATTCACATATACATTTGGATCGCATCTGTCACGAACGAGTAACTCCTTGACCAATTTCATCGAAAAGAGGCCCGTTGAATCACCCAACCATTTCCATTTATCTCTACCACTACTAAGAGAAAACGAAGACAGCATACCCGAGAGAATAGCCAACTCTGCAACCTCAGCAGCCAAATCCGGCTCATGTTTCCACGGCCACGAACCCCCTCCAGCCAATCTATCGCTCACCGAACAACACTTAACCACCTCTAGCCGAAAGAGACAAGGAAGAATATCTTTAAGAGAAGACTCAGATATCTAGGGATCTAACCAGAAAAGAACTTCAGTACCCGAGGCGACCTCTCCTTTAAAAAATCAGCGAATGGACTTATTGCCCACAACCGGCTTGTTCATAGCGCTGCATATATTAACCCAAACTCCCCTGACAGATTTATTACAAGGCAGAAAATCCCACTCCGATCGGCCCGAATGTATAGCTTGAACAACTTTGACCCATAAATTGTCGACTTCGATCTTAAACCTCCATCCCCATTTACTAAGCAAAGCCAGATTAACATTTCTTAATTTACAAAGCCCCAAACCTCCTGCTTTCTTCGGTAAAGCCACCCTATCCCAAGCCACCCAATGGGTCTTCCTAACATTACTCGAGCCTCCCCATAAAAACTTTGTAATGATACTTTCTAGATCTTTGACGACTTTCACAGGAGCCTTGTAAATGGACATATAGTAAGTTGGTAAACTCTCGAGAACCGACCGACCCTTCCTCCTATAGATAACAACACAGCCTTCCAAAGAGAGAGACGCTTTTCAAAGATATCGTATACCGGCCTCCAATTGTTTAAACGATTCATATTAGCACCTACCTTCAAGCCTAAATACTTAAATGGAATGGAATCGGCCTTACAACCAATCCAATTCGCCATCTCCTCAACTTCAACGCTACTTATACCATTACCGAAAATGCTAGACTTGCTAAGATTGATTTTTAGGCCCGAGCAGGCGTGAAAGCACCGAAGGATCCTTATAACATTAACAATGTAATTTTTGCTCCACTCCCCCATAATCATTGCATCGTCAGCATAGAATAAATGAGAAACAAATTGGTCACTATCCGGAAGATGAATACCTTGAAACACGTTAACCTCACAAGCCTTATTGAATAAGCAAGAAAGCGCCTCCATAGCAACAACAAAAAGGAACGGGGAGATCGGATCACCCTGCCGCATACCTTTACTGCATCCGAACTCGAAAGCAGGAGAGCCGTTCACCAAAACAGACGCCCTGGCTGATTTCAGAACTCCTGATATCCATCCACATCACTTCTCCCTGAAACCCATTTGATGAAGAATATCCAAAACAAAGCCCCAGTTCACGTTATCGTACGCTTTCTCGAAATCGACTTTGAGAAAAAAGACCTGTTTCTTTTTTTTTCTCGCCCACGAAAGCAACTCGTTAATAACCAAAGGCCCGTCTAAAATAAATCTTCCTTTAAGGAAGGCAGACTGGGAATTAGAGATGATATCGTTTAAAATCGGCTTCATCCTATTAGCAAGGATTTTAGAAATCACTTTGTTAATGACTCCTACCAGACTGATAGGCCAACTTATAATATCATAATCATATTCAAAAGAAATCAGTTTAGTGAGATCATCGGTCCAATCACATTTGAACAATTTTTTTTTGCGGCCCAATCAAGTTTCATTGTTACATGATCTCTTAAAGTCTTAATTGAATAGCCCAATACATTTGTTTTTATCAAGACTGCATGTGACGTCCATATTACAAGTAATCTGTCAAGTATCACGTGATTCTTTAGTTACATTTGTCAGTCCACTTATTAAGAGGTCCAATAGAAATCAATTGGAATTTAATATTGTTCGTGTTTTGATTCAATTTTGCATATGAATTAATAAAGGAGTGTCGGCCATTTGCATGTGATTTAAGAGGATCAATACAAATTATCGGCCCAATCACAAATATTCATTTGATAGTGGGCTTGTGAAATTTGGAACAAGAGTTTTAAACCGGGTTTGATTAGTGGGCATCTAGCTTGTGGATTAAAATTGGGATACAAACGGACTTCATTAAAGTTGAAATTTTGTGGACTTTGAACTAAAAACAATTTTTGAACCAAGTCATTTAACAAATAAATTGTGGTTAAAATGCTTGACGAAAAGGAAAACGATAAACTTGGAATAGTACATGATTGGTTTGATATGTATTGGGAATACAGGCAAGAAGATGAAAGGATTCTGAAAGATTTTAATGGGGATCATTATGATCCTAACAGACCTTCAGATTCTAAAGCATTTGTTGCTCAAATTTTTGAAGATTCATCTGCTGAAGATGAAATAGCGTATGCTTATTACGAATCTCAGCAATTCAGTCCTAAAAAGAAAGAAGAAGAATCAGTTTCAACAGAAGAGGCTTCAGATAAAGCACCAATCTTTGATCACTCATCAGATGAATAGAGTGATGATGACAGTGAAGAAATTCAAAAACTTGAATATTATAAAAGTGAACTTTCACCTATTAGGTATAATTTGTATTTTGCAGGTAAAATGGAAGAGATCAAAGAAAGACAAGATGCGAAAAAGAAGAATCATAAGACAACAAGTGTTCAAGAAAAGGTCAAACCTGAGGAAAATGTTCGAGTAATAAAGAAGCAGGTTAAAGAAATTCCAGCTATCAAGGTTGAGAAGGAAGCGGATACTGAAAAGATACCTGAGAAGTGTGAAAATTGTGATACTGTGAAAAGGCACAACAACAAATTGATTCATAACATGAACAGACTGAAAGAATCTTATGATGTTTTAAACAAAGCTATGAATCAATATAGCAAGTCAAGTAATGAACAAGAGATAGCTATGAAGACACTCAATGGAGCGTTCATGACGAAGCAGAAAATCATCAATCAGTACATTGAGAAATGTGCTGAACTTGAACAAAAATTGGAAACTCAGATAACAGAAACTGAGAGGGTAAACAGGTTATTGAAAAGTTATTCATGTGCTTCTTACGTGATTGACAAGATTTACCCTACAGTAGAAGGCATGGAAGCATTTGAAGAGAAGAAATCTGAAGTAAAGAATACTGGTAAGAAACATAGTACCAATTATACAAAGTGTCCACCTCCGCTTGAAGAAGGATATTCTCCACGAAATCCTAATTCAGAAAGAGTCAAAAAGGCAACCAATTTAAAGTGGGAATCTGAACCTTTAGATGGATTGCCAGATAATATTGACATCACATTCACTGCATCTGACACTGATCAACAATCTGAGTTGATTAAGAAAGTGGTGGATCATGTGTTAGATAAAGATGAAACCGAGGAGTCAAAGTCAAAGTCTGACACTGTAAGTCTAACAGTTGAAAAGAGAAAACGGGTATACAATAATGATTTTCTGATATCAAAAAATAATTTGAATGACGAAACATTCAAAGTAGCATATACTTTGAATGACTCCGACAAATTATATTCTGATGAAGAATTTCCAATAAGAAGTGTACAAACTGAACAGATTAAAAAGGTTTTCAAATTAACAGAAATTAATATTTCTGAAATAAAAGATAAAAATCTTTCTGAAAAACCTAAACAATACACTTCAAGAGTTCAATAAAGGTTAAACAAGAAAAAAGGTTTTCGTCCAAATCACCATAAGAAACCAAATCACAAAAATAATTTCAAAAAGAAAGGATTAGGTTTTATTCCAAAAGAAAATGAAAAATATGTTAGAGATTTTAAATCGAAAGTTGTTTTTGTATCAGGAACATCTTCTGAAGAAGAAAAAGAGAATTTGTTCAGAAAGCAGACGAACAAAGAATTCCTTGCTAAGAAGCAAGAGGGAATGAAGAATGATGTTGCTCAGAAGAAGGAAACGAGAACCTGTTATCAATGTAAAATAGTTGGGCACATTGCATGGAACTGTCCAAAGGCAACCCAAACAAAACAGGGAGTCTCTGAAAACTTGAAAGAAAAGTTGGTTGATAATGAACCACCAACCGAACAATTTAAAGTGTTCAAAAATTCAAAATTTGAGGTTGGTGAGAGTTCAACACGTTTCTACAAAAGAAGAGTGAATCTGAACAACCACAAGTGGGTTGTTAAGAAATCAGAGGCACTTTCTGGGGATGAGTTTGTTTCTTCGGAAGCAAAGGAGCCACTTTCTGGCGATGAATCTGACTCGTCAAAGTCAGAGGAGCCACAAGTTGAGCTAAAAAGTGATAATTCCGTTCCGACAATGGATGATGCAAATTTTCCACCATTGACAAATGGAAACTTAAAACAAAAAAATTGGCAAAGTTGAAATTTCAAATCAATTGTTTTCTGAAAAGAAAGAATTTGATGTTGAAAAAGCCTTTAACCCTAAAGTTCTAAATATTTTTGGAAAAATGGTTGACGGGAAGGTCAAAGGGGTAAAGGAATTCTATGAAAAGAATAAGAAAGGAAAGAAACCGAGTGATGATGACTCGGAATCACCCAAGGACCGTCAGGCTTGGGTGAATCTCTTTAACTGAAAATCCTTACTTGCCGGAACTCCCAGGTTGGTAATTGGGGAGTAGGAATCGGCATCTTTCTTGAGAAATTCACAACTGTGATATTTCGACTTACAAGTAGTATTGTTGATAAGAACCTACAAGTGGTTAATCAAGGTCATTAAATTGAACTTGATTTAACTTTCATACAAGTGATTAAAGAAAAGGAAAAGTGATAGTTTTTACAAGTGGTTAAAAAAAACAAAGTGATGAATGAATCCCCATGATATGTGATATCAACAAAACTAATTTCCCGGACAAACCATTTTGATTAAAACAAACTTAAGTGTTTTGAAATCATAATGGGAAAATAGTTTGTTGACAGGGGGAGTTCTGATTGTTTATGCTAAGTGAATGGAGAACTGAAGCAATTCATATCAGTTTTTCATTTTATTTGTACAGTTTATTGCTTTAAATTTGAAAGTAAAAGCAACATATTTTCAAATTTTCCCGGAAAATCAAAAATTGAAACATGTTTTTGATTTTAGGGGGAGTAAAAAAATTTAGAATTTTTAAAAATTTGAAAAATCCAAAAACATGATAAAATCTAAAAATCCAAAAACATCGAAAAATCAAAATGAGTTTTGTTGTGAAAAAGAGGAAATGATAGTACATCAGTAGACAATCACAGTACGCTAAAAATTGGAAAGATAAAATGTGATAAACGGTCTCACTGATGATATGCCAGTAGGTTTTTACACGCTTAGTAGATTGTTTTTGAGATATAAACCTAAATATCAATACTTACTTATCTACTGGGAAACATCTCTCGGGTATATAGGTAACCCCTGAAATCTTGTTTGAAGGGCTTTCTATTTCTGACATACTAGGTGTTTGTGCGTGATGATATCTGGGGTATTATAACGGGACTTCTGATTTTGCGAGAGCAATAGCCTAGTCCTCGTATAATACTTTGTACTGCTTTAATCATAAAGCCCACCCTCAGTATAAAAAATGATGAAACATTGAAAAATGCTAATCATGTGCTGTTGAAGAAAAGATCCCCAAACGGGACACACCTAAAGTCGAGCCATCATCTCTCTGATTGAACGGAAGTTCTAGCCTGAGCTCTCATGGTCTCGCATTACCCATTTACAGATATCATTAGTGTACATTCACCTGTAAGACTGAATATAGGAGTCTGGATACGGGAGTATATTCTGAGGTGGGACACGCGAATAAGTTAAGTCCAGTAAAACACTAATCTCGTATCTCGAATCAATTGAACTTTGTGTGAAAATTTAAGTGGATCAGTATACTGACAATCTAAGTGAATCGTTTAGATCTTAAAGTGTTTAAAGCTCAACGGTACTAGTGATTTGTCATAATCTGATATGATCCTCTTACACAAACTCACAAAAAGATGTCTATATATAGTTTATTTCCCAAAATCCAAAGAGATTTTCAGTGTGTTTTGGTAAACGAGGCAAACTTAACCCGCGATACGTCGGACCTTTTGAAATCATAGAGAAAATAGGCAGGGTGGCCTACGAACTGAACTTACCAGCAGAACTCAGTACAGTTCACAACGTTTTCCACGTGTCGAATCTGAAGAAGTGTCTGTCAGATGAGACCCACATAGTTCCTTCGAAGAAGCTCACTATCGACGAGTAGTTACGATTCGTCGAGAAACCAATTGAAATCACGGACCAGGATGTTAAGGTCCTCAAGCGCACTAGAATACCTCTCGTTCGAGTTCGTTGGAACTCACGTCGCGACCCAGAGTTCACCTGGGAACGCGAAGATCAGATGAAACAAAAGTATCCCCAATTGTTCGCAAACAGTATAACCACTGCTGAGGCTGAAGCTACTCCAGATCAACGGGGGGAGGATGTGACACCCCAGAAAAACCATACAACTTAACTAGCTTCCTCAGTGAGTACGTACCAAATTTCGGGACGAAATTTCTTTCAAGTTGGGGATAATGTGACAACTCGAGTTTCCAAGATTTCATCTTCGCATGTACTGCACGTTAATTGTTTAGGTGATTTGTTTACACGACTTGTTTGTTTCACAACTGTATACGTTTGTAATATGTTAAAACGTATTGTGATTGATATGTTATATATGGTGTGTATTGTGTGTGTATTTGTATACATATTTTGTATTAGTATCATGGTTGTATAATTAAAAACAAAATGAGATCTGTTAGGCCCAAACCCTTGTTTCTATTAACATGACAACCGGCCCAAATCCCTTGTCCCTATATTTTCATATTACGTGAATGACTAGGAAGGATAGTAGATCATATCAAACCCTACCTTTTCATTTAGGGTGCGACGGCAGTAACAAGACCCCCCCCCCTTCTACTTGTGATTGCATCTCGATTAATTGGGTCTTCGGTTAGTGATTCTTGCTTATGATTTCATATTTGTATGATGATTATGGGCTTTATGGTATTTGTTAGTTGTTGCTTAGATTGATCGCATGTACATAAGTGTTGCTGATGTGATGATTGTAATTATAAACGAATCAAGTTTCTTTATGATAAAGTCACGATCTTAAAATATGATTAAGTACATGATGAGAAAGTGTGATGTTGTTCGAATTAGGCTGTGTTGATCAGTAGTAATGATATGACTATTGATTGTATGTATTGAATCCATAGTGATTGATTGATGTAGATTGGATGGCTTTGATGATTTTTGTTAACTAGTAAATGAATGTTGGTAGATAACTGTTGCGTTATCGGTCAAATATAATTGAATACATGTGGCCATGTGTAGATCTAACCAAAGCATGAAGTCATCCTATTAGTTGTCACTAGTCTTGCATGTATAGCAAATGTTGAAGTGGTGGTTTATTTATGAAATCGAGACTTGTGGGAAGGTAACAGTCAACCTTTGACTAAAATATATGTTGAATCAAATGTACAGCCATTATATAATTTGGTCCAATAGTATCATGGAAGCAATAACATATGTCGGCCATTGTTGGGTGTTTTGATAAGGTATTTATTTGAATATTAGTTAGATAAGGGCGGCATTACTTGTCTGCATGTGTTAATTGATGTGATGTATGATTCTAATGCCATGATCTAATAGTTATTGTGTAGGTTGTTATGTGTTGAATATGATTCGAATTCATATGATTTGGTTTGATCGAGTATTAGTTGAATTTGAAACTGTTAAGTATTGATTGTGACAACTATGAATGTAACTGATTTCCTTAAATTTAGTGATTTCTATAACTGATCACATAATACCGATCGCACAAGATATCAATAGTCGCACAAGACTATTGAATCGCACAAGTCATGCCTTGTTAAATTATTTGGGCCGGGTACATGTTTGGGCCAGACTAGTTCGAATCGCACAAGGGGATCTCGGATTGCACTAGAGATCCACGTTTAATTATGTGGGTCGTCTATTTACTGAACTGTTATGATTATTGGGCCATTTAATTTTGAGCCCAATCTTTTAAATCGCACAAGTTGGATACGTTATGACTGTTAATGTGTTAACATGAATTATGTGTTTGCCATGATCAATACGTGTTCACAACCTGTTAGACTATGTGTAATCATACGTGCTTTACTTGAACCTAGAACTGACTTGTGTGGTAACCATGTTAGGACGTGGTTAGCCTCAACTAGCTCAAGTAACTTTTCTGTGTATCTGCCGAGCAAACCAAGGTGAGTTCACACTAGCCAAGGCATGGGATTCCCAGGGGTTGGGAATGGGATTGAATAACTACTCGTACAACCATTACTATTAAACTAATTATTACTGTCCTCGGTAGAAGGGCACGTACGTAAAACCTACGTACAGTTATACTTACTACTGTCCTCGGAATGAAGGGCACGTACGTAAAGCCTACGTACACGATCTTAAGACCATCACCTCTATCAAAGGAAGTCCCTCAATTATCGACTTAATCGCCGAGGCCTAGGGCGAGCGGGTCATTAGTTAATAGCGCTATTAGGTTTAACAAACCTCACACCGTGCCAGTCGGACGGGCGTATACTAATGGACTATGGGAAAAGGGTCAATGCTGATAGACATTGACTTAGGGCACCTCTTACATTTTCGTAGCAGTCGATACGCGTGGTCTTGTAACACATGGGAAGCCCCCACTAATCATCGCACGCATGCCTGGACTGGCAGCAAGGATTAATACGATACATGGTTTTCAAAACAAATATATATGATTTATGAAATGAATACTTTAACCAAACAACTATCTGTGAACTCGCTCAACTTTCTTATTGATTCGTTGCTACATGCCTTGCAGGTCATTAGGTACCCATGGAGCTTGCACAGGGAGGAACGGTCGTTGTGGGACATGGTGATTTGTGCCATGCTTTAACATTACTTTATTTCACATTTAATACTTGCTATGAGTTTTACAAATTATGCTTCCGCTAAACATTTAATTATGCTTTGGTTTTTTAACACCTTTCATATTGATTGGTTGAATTATGTTTACTTACATGCTTGTTCAATATGATTGGTGGCTGGATCCTGGTCAGTCACGCCTCCAAGCGGTGATGCTCCGCGTGTGGATTTTGGGGGTGTGATAGATTGGTATCAGAGCCATTGGTTATAGAGAACTTGGTTTTAATAAGGGAAAAAGTTTTTGTTAAAACCAGACTATAACCTGTACAGTGCTCTACGATCCACAACGACGCTTCACTCCACGTGCAAGGCTCGAAATTCTAGGTGATATGGTTTATGTTTTATTGCCTACCTGCTAGATTACATAGAACTTTGCTCATGGTATGCTTAGATAAACGTAGCAACTATAGTTTGAAAACACATATGTGCTTGCTTCCTTCTGTCACTCCACATTTACACACATTCGCGACACCTTTCCTATTTTTGTTTCCTTCGATGTGAAGATCATGAGGGGACGTGTGAACCTAACTCAAGCCAGCTGACGGCTCTTATCAACGAACAAGTTACGGCAGCACTCGCAGCCGCTCAGGCAGGAGGTATAACCTGCTAATCCGAACCTAACCTAGGACGTTAGATCCTACTTTCATGACCCAACTCTCGCACTTAACCCTGTCTTTTCTTCCTCGCGCAACAAGGACAGAACACTCAGCCGTCTGTATGCACATTTAAGACGTTCATGGACTGTCGTCCTAGTACTTTCGGTGGCACTAAAGGAGCTGTTGGACACCTCCATTGGTTTGAAAAGCTCGAGTCTGTCTTAGAGATGTGTGAATGCCCTGAGGCTCGCAGGGTTCGAAGGCACTGCGCTAACTTGGTGGAACGCGCAAGTTCAGATGCTGGGGGCTGGCGGCTGCTAATGCCACCCCATGGAATGATTTTAGGGAACCGATAAAACATGAATACTGTAGTCATGATGACATCCACAAGCTGGAAGTGGAATTCTTTAACCTGAAGGATCCAACGAATTGGCAGTGGAACAGAACAGGTTGCCTAAGCGTATGGGTATTATCACTACTACTACTTCTGCTACTCCCAGTGACAACCAACGAAAGTGGGATGGAACCTCTAGCAAGGGTTCGACTACGGTTCAGTCCCAAGCACAGCAGCGAAAGATCGATGACTACCAGAGTCCTGGTCAGCAATCTTTTGGTAGTCAAGGGCAGGGTGGAATCGATGTAATTTGCACCACAGCGGGCCGTGCAACAAAGATCGTTGTCAGAGATGCAACAAGCTTGGTCATGAAGCCAAAGATTGTAGAAGCTCACGTCCTGCAACAAGAACCGACAACAGCAGCCACAAGCTCCACAGAAGCAGTAGCAACAACAGAGTATCAAGGGACGCCACCAGTGGGGTGCTGAAGATCACTTCAAGAGACACTGCCCACAGTTGAACCAGAACCAGAATCAGAACCACAACCAAGGAAACGGGAATAACAACGGGGGTAATAACGACGGCAATGGTGCCAGGGGTCGAGTGTTCGTGATTGGTCAGGGTGATGTTAGGAATGACCCCAACGCTGTGATGGTTCCGACATCGTCACTAGGATGGATTGGGTATCCCAACAACAAGCAGAGATACTATACAAAGAGAAGATTGTTCGTCTTCCCTGTTCTGGCAGAGAACCTCTAGAAAGTCAAGGCGATACTATACAAAGAGAAGATTGTTATAATTTCTAATCTTTCACCATCATATAATTCAGTAACAAATCAAGGAGCCATGCTTCAATTCTTGCAAGTTTCAACATAATTCAAGTGGAGGTGGGACCCACTTTGACCGAATTATATAAATGGGGGGTAAATTGTAACTTTTTTTTATAAAAAGTCTTAAAAATATGGATATTTTGGTGATTAAATTAAGTATAGTGTTTAGGGTTTTCTTGCACCATTAGGGGGTAATTAGGGATTTGGAATGTTAATTTCCGTTAACTAGTTCACTAGACTAGTAGAAATTGTATTTCGATACCTTAAACGGCTTCCGTTTAGTCGTCGGTTCGATAAAGACACTTTGAATTCTTACCGACGAAGGTTTTCCACAAGTTGTTATTCCGCAACCAAATGATGTATGAAGTGATTTCGGATTCCAAAATAAGCTTAACTAGTTCGCCAAGTTGTTTGTTTGGTTGTTATGGCGACGAAAATATGGTTTACTGTTTCGGACACACCGTTGATATCCTCATATTGTTTTCATGTGTTTGTCGTCGTTTATCATAATTCCGGAGTCTCTGAAATGCTAAATTAATAGTTCGGATGAGTTAAAATTGTCATATTTTTAACCGAACGGACGATTTTGTGATTAGGGCGTTGTACCGGAAAGTTATGTATTATTGCAAGATGTGTTCCCACATTAGTGTTTTCATATATATACGGACTCAATTATGTCATTCGTATGTCGTTTTTCATCGTTTCGTTTCGTTTTCTCAGTTTTGCTGTAATGAATAGTGTGACCGTGAATAGTGCACGTAGCACTTTCTACCAACACTTTTAGGACATAGTTTGATTGGTTTCGCGACACGACGAAAACCAACATGTGTTATAGTATTGTTCTTTTGTCCTAACACTGTTATCTAATGTACGATCTCAGATACGTAATTAAATTACGCTAAATGCATGAGATTATGAAATAAAAATAGTGATTAGATTGTAAGGAATTCCCGGTTAATTGCCATTTGTCACAAAAAAACGTCCGTTCTAAACAATTTACATCAACTTCTTTAAAACTCAAAAATCATCATTTTAACACATCATCTGTAGCACCATCAATGACACCGTATACTCATCAAGGACACCGTCTATATTATGGTCATGACATCGTCTTTAAAATTGTCAATAGCATCGTCTACATCATCGCCAATGACATCGTCTATATTATCGTCTATAACCATCAACACAAACACACAAAGACATACAACTTATTTATCAAATCTAGCATAAATTTGTGTATGCCTAACGTCATTTTAAAAGTACTTAAGCATGTATATCAGCCCAAAACAATGGTGTAAAAGTGGACGATAGAACTCACCTTAACACGTGAAATCACAACAAACATAAACTTTGTGGTGTCTGACCACGCATCTCTAACGAACTCGCAAAACTTGAGTTGCACAAACGGTTTACTATTATCTAATCAAACACGTACTCGTCTCACCCAAAACGACATGTTCCTAAACCATAAGTCGGTTCCATCATCGAGATCCCTATCGAGCTCGATATCCTAAGTCGGACCACCACCACAATCGCAACCTAGCTGCCTAACTGAGACCCACCCGAGTCCGGTTCCTGATTCCCGACCCACGGTCGATCCCTCTCAGCTCTCCGGAACCCTAACCGGGTTCGGCCCACACAATTGAGTAGTCCCCCTCCGTCGGTTAGTACCGCCACTCCACCACCGACCACCGTTGGTGACCCCCGGCACAAAACCCTAACCAACCAACTCTCAAGTTCAGCTCTAAGCGAATCGATATCGATTCCAGCCGAATTAAACTCAGATTAACGCAAAATCATACCTTATATCGAAGAGAAATTGTCCCCCAAAGCTTCGGTTACGCTCGGTTCATCAAAATTCCCAAATTCTTAAACACTAAAACAAAGAATTTAGGTTCAATCACCACAAGGGTTCACAATACGGATAAACAGGAGTGCGAATTGCGTGAAACAAACTTTAATTTCACAAGCTCTCCCTCCTCTTTTTTGGCCATAAACACAAATAGGTGGGGGGGTGTTCAACCGCATACCCTTAGTAGGGTTCCCCCTCCTTCCCAAGTTTTGCTACTTGGTGAGCTTGGTATCTCTTGTTCCTGTTTCGCGTTTTAGGCACTTGATGTTGGAAAAATGGACCGGTCTGATTAATTAACGCGACCGGCCGAGTTATGATTTGTAAGAGTTACACCGTGGGCAACGAACTAAAACCCACTTAACTGGTTTAACTGGTAATAAACCGAACGATATACGAAACGGATCATATTTATATTGATGATCATGAGCGGGTTTATATTATTAATAATCGTTATTAATAATATAATTATTTATCTTAATTAATAAAATTGTTGCGGGTATTAACTGAGAGACGGGTACATAGACTGTGTGAGACGGGTATACTATCTCGCCACTTGTCACACATGCACCCATCCTACGCCACTTATCGCACATTCACTCTTGCATTGCCACTTGTAGCACATGCATGAACTCCTAGCCACTTGTCGCGCATGCACTCTTGCATCGCCACTTGTCACGCATGCATGAAGCCCTAGCCACTTGTCCAACTTCCATGTGCATGTCTGCCATTTGTCACACATGCATGGATCTCCATATCCTACTTATATGGAAGTGTGGTCTTGCATTTGGGGTTGAAGAACTTGCACAAAACTCTCTAAAACACCCACAACCACCACCACCGCCACTGTCGGGTGTCGCCGCCGGCCACCATCTTCGCCGCTTGCCGCCGCCAGTACTGCCAGCCACAACCGCCGCTACCCAGCCTACACTCGCGTTTCGTTAGTTCGGGTAACTAGCACGTGTTCGTTGACCCTCGGTGTCTCGACCGGTTAATTATTAACCGAGGTATATCTTTCTCATCGGTAGTTAGATATCCTTATCACCGTGCTCGTATTTTCATGTAACCGGATCCTATCGGGTTTCTTTTTTTTTATCACTTGTTTATTTTTCCACTGCGTTTTATTGATTAACTTGCTTAATTAAATGACTATTATTTATAGAACTGGGTTTTTTAATAAATAATTTTTTTAAATGATCACCATGGAAACCCTTCACTTGAAACCCTCAAAACTCACTTAATTTTAAGAAGCATAGTTAAATGTTACAAGAACCCGATGATCCGAAGTTTTTGTTGCTAATAGATCACTAATATAAAGGAACTCATAAGTTATCTGTTAGAAACCCGTTTGACGTGGTCGTGATCCAGGCGTTACCAATGACATGAAGGTAGTCTTCGTGAACTGCATGACAGTTATGAAAGGGGAAGGGGATCTTGAGAGATATGAACTTGGTTTTAAAACAAAAATATTTAACGTATGTGAGATTATCATCTTAGGTTGTCACTACAAGTCGCTGGAAATTCATTTCACTAGTATTCCAAAGATGTATAATGATATGAATGATTGTATTAGATTGTATTTAACTATAAAGATTAAAGAAAGTATAGGGGTCAAAGGTTACGTGCTCGCCCAATACATGTTGAACCAAAGTAGGTCACTGGAGCTCTTTTGGTGGTTGGATACTTATTTCTTGCCTAAAAACGGAACGACACAGCGAAGGAAAATCGATAAAATTAAATAGGGATAGATGTGTTCCAGATTTTGAGGAGCAAGCCTTTACTTTATAGCCAAGATCATGTGGGGCTGGCAATGAGAGCCAGGAAGAAATCAGACCAGCATGTGTGGTTTTCATGAAAGAAAGGTTAAACAAAGTGAGGCGATGATTTATATCATAAACCAATGATTAAAAAATAATTGGAGTGTAGTGAAAAGAAGTGAAACCATTAGTGATGTTGCAATTAGTGAAAGAAAGTGATTAGATGATGTGGCAAACAATTTATGATGCGACAATGAAACTGGGTGAAGCTATTACCCTTAGCCTTAATGTCACACCCCGACCACGTAAAACAACGAATCATGGCGGAAACGTCGGGGAGTGTCGTAACAGAATCATTGTTTCACAACCATGGATTTAATAATTTTGTTTTACTGAAATATTGAACTCATTGTTTTATTACAAATCAAATGAATACAAATATTGTCTTTCAAGTTTTAAAGTCGCTAAGGCACGAGTACATCCTATGTATAGCATGTATCAACAATCATCACATAGCAGCACCTGAAACATGTGTAAAAATAGGTACGTCAGCATAAAAATGCCTGTGAGATACATAGGTTTTATTAACGCATGATTCATGACTTGTAAATTTAAAAGAATGTTTAACAAAAATAGTCATGAACTTAAAAATGTTTTCTTTATAAGTGATAAGAAATCAGATGATATAAAAGAAAGATGCATAATTAAATAATTAAGTAAAATGAGTTTGTATAAAATATGTTGTTTGTAAAACAAGGTTTTGATAAAAAGGTTTGTAGTATACATAAAAATACACTTTGGTTTTAAGAGAGTCGAATAAGTAATATATTAAAATATATTTCAGTTCCAAAATAGTTAAACAGATAGTATATTAAATATACTTTAGTCGTCAAAATAATAGTTTTCAGTAGTATATTGATACGTGGTTGAAAACCGGTGATCGTTTATACTTAAGTTGATGTTTTTACATAGCTTTTAATCTTGAATAGCCAACTTTTAATGGGATTTGTGTTTTACAGGTCTAAAAGAGTTTAAGGAGCTAATCGGGAGCTTTACGGAGCACCGGGAGCGAACGGGATCAACCGGGGATGTCAAATGAACAAAACCGGGTTAATCACGAAGATTGGATGTGTTTTGGGGGGATGTTAATGGATTTAAAATGAATATATTTGAAGATGGCATGATAGAGGGCTGAATTACGAGTACGTGGGCGAAAACGGTGCGTAAAACGGAGCTATAACGAAGAAGTTATGAAGAAAACAAAAAATGGTATTTAGAGGCACCGTAGGCGACGCCCAAAAGGACCGTCGGCGACGGCCTCTGGTTTGTCCCGTCGGCCAAAAACCTTCGTAAACAGCAGATTAAGCCGTCGGGTGAAACTGAAACTTCCAGGGGCCATCGGGGACGCCCTAAATTGCTGTCGGCGACGCCACCTGCATTCTTACTTCGTGAAAAACTTGATTTTTGAGTTGGGGACGAGTTATAACATCAATTTTGACCAAGAAACGGAAGTTACACTCTATTTTGAGGTTAGAAACACCTCTTGGAGCCAATCATCCTCTAATCCATCCATTCGATTGACAATCATTCGATTCGATCATCATCATCACTTCTACAACCCTAATCATCATTCACCTTTCCAATCCATTCATCACCATCAATCATTCCAAACCCTAATCACTATTTCCACCACTTCAAGGCTTCAAGATGGTGATGTTCAGGCTCTCCTCATCCGGTGATCAAGTCCTTTCGATCTTGCACGGCTAATTCCTTGGAGGTTTCACCCCGGTGTAGACTTTTGTAAGATTTAGGGTTTATTATGTGTTAATGTTTGATTTGTGACAACTTGAAGTGCATTTGAATCTTAGACAATTGTCCTACGTAGGTATTGAATTTGAAAATTGTCGAGTGAATGATTAAATTTGACTTTGTGAAATGAATACACGTATTTATGCCTTGTCTTTTGGTAGGATTTGCTAGTCCAAAGTAACGAAGTGTATCATAGTCCGTTGTTTATGACGTTGATAGCGATTGACACCTAAGCTTTGTGATTGCGACCCGTTAATGAATTATTTCAAGTAAAGCTAATTAAAATACATAGTAACCCTAAGTCTTGCATTTGTTGAAACCGGGTGTGAACCTTGTTTTCTTATCATTGTTCAAGCAATCAATTTCATTTCTTGCAACTTGTTAATCATTAGTAGTTAATCCATTTAATCATTTTAGTAATTTTAATTCACATCTTTCAATCAAACAAAAATACAAAAATATATCATAGCAAGCTTCATAAGTGTGACACCTTTTCATAATTCAATCGAATCCATTCGCAAACCACATACTCTTCGTGGTTCGGCCCCTTACTATCACTAGCTATTTGTTAAGGGTAATTTGGGTATATAAATATTATCTTTAACCGGAGCGCGACACTCCGATCATATATCAAAAGTATACTTTGGTTTTATTAATAACATATTAAACTATGCTTTGGTTTTATGAATAACATATTAAACTATGTTTTAGTAATTAACAAAATTTATGTTGTTTTGTACAATATCACATATGAACGTATATCAAACTATACCTTGGAAGTATAATAAAATATACAAAAAATGTGATTTAGAATTCATTCAAACCTTAGTGTATCAAACTACACCATTGGAGACTATAGAAATACCACAAAGGCAAACTCTATTTGGATAAAAATTGGTTTCTGACATTCCATACAACAGGAATGGGGTGTCTAATCCTATAGCGCTATATCATACTACCAATCGGTCTGGTGAATGTATAAAACAAGTATAATCCAACAATTAATTTTATAATCTTTGAAAAATTAGTATTTAAACCATAAATAATCATTCAGTTTGTCAAAAGATAAGTACTAACATGTATAATCAATTTATACTTTGAAATCATGAAAATAACAAATAGGTACACATGTTTCACCACAAAACATTTGAAAACAGTAAAAGAGGGGACTATGTACTCACTTGAGGATGCTTAGAAGTCTTGAATAACAACCAAGCAAAGCTAGAGGGATCACGGAATCAAACGACACCTAATATAGGCAACTATATAAATAAACCGGACCTAAATCGGAAGATCGGATATAATGAGGTTTCGTAAACCAAATAAGTATGGGAACTCATGTAATATGGTTTAACAAAACCTACATCCTAAAACGGAACCTATCCTAAGTGCTTTCGACCCATTACGACCCATTAAGGTAGCTTTCGCTACTTTAACGCGTCGTTCGCGTAAAACGCGTTCGGACCGCCTAACTAGTCCTATGAAGTTCAAATGAACTTCGTGTTAACCATTGACTGGTCAAAGCAGAAAGTCAAACACTGTTTGCCTTTCCCGCTTAAAAACGCATAAAAGAACGAAAGAAGCTTACAAAGGGTCCAAGCTAGGAAGAACTTGATCTAAATACTCAGGTATAAAGCATAAAGATTCAACTTAGAGCATAAAATCAGATCAAGGTGTGAGGAAAATGGAATGAGAGCTTGGGTATTTATAGATTTCGAAGAACCGTTAGGATCGTTTCTCGCATTTCGTGCCTTGATCTTGACCCTCCATGTGGGCACATGGTATTGCAATACAAGGGGACATGAAATACCATAAAATTTTAGCCCATAGAATGCAAAACTTGGGGTTAAAACCATCAAAACATCAAAATTGGACTAGATACAATGAATCTGGTCATTTGGGCACTTTTTGACGCTTTTAGTCCCTGTTGATCAATAAGTTTATTTTTGTGCACCAAAACACCTCAAAGACTATTTCTAAGGTATGTAAAGTATATTTAGGGCATGTTTAACTTATGATCATGTTCCGGAATGTTCGTTACAGTACGAATCGGCATACTTTCACAGTTTGTCAAAATTAGTCCCTCTAAGCGAATAAACTTGATTTCGACACACCAAACCTTCCAAAACTTATTTCTAAGTTATGTAAAGGTTATTTATGATATGTTGAGCCTATGTCACTATTCCGGAGTGTTTGTTGCGTTAAACTGGTTATATTTACGCATCAGTTCGCGTATAACCTTCCAGAAAGCGATTTAGAGCTCGAAATCGAACAAGAATTTATATGTGCGAACGATGGACATATTTATACAAAATCCAAGTATGAAATACAATATTTCATTGGTTTGGTATTTGTTTGATGGTTGAAGTGACACATGTGTCACACTAACGGTCGTCGCCACAAGACGAATTTGATTGGATTGGATTTAGGTATTTTGTAAATTTAATATAATTGTTAAAATGAGTGTTAAATATTTTAGTTCATTCATATGTTCAAAATAATTGTTTTAGTGAGATGTGGGCAGGTATAAAATGCTGGAGGTCCTAAGTGTAACATTGCAACATATAAGAAAGACATTATTGTAATTCTATAAGAAGAATGAGGACTGCGATCATCTATGGTTATTGTTTAGGGTTCTAAGTGTAAGTTCTCAGGGTTCAAAGTGTAAGTTGTTTTGATACTGGTATATAAGTGAACCATTAGGGTTTCACTGTAAGAAGAGTTGTTTCCTGTTTACACATCAGCCTCTCTCATTTACTATCTGGGTTGTTCTGGGTTCTGTAGAAGATTTCTTGGAGATCTACTGCAGATCTTGTCTTGTTGATTCACCCAACCACACGTCATATGTCTTCAGTTTTAGATGGTTAGGGTTTGTTTCGTTGTAGGATCTTCATCCTCTGTTCTCTTTCTTTGATCATTCAACTGATAAATTGTATCGGTTGAACTTATTGTTATACTGATTGAAGATCTTATGATTTGTAAGATCTAGGGTTTCTTGGGGGAACGTTTTTGGTTTGGATTAATAAGATTTTGGTCATTCTTTTGTCGCTATTCTCTTTGTTCTGTGTTAGATCTGTCATTTTTTACATGGTATCAGAGCTTTAAGCTCGGGTCTGTGTTAGTGCATATGTCTGTTGACTTCGTCTTGTATCGAGTCATGTAATAGAATAGATAGACCAGGAAGCATGAAATGCCAGAAAGCATGAAATGCAAGAAAGCATGAAATGCCAGAAAGCATGAAATGTTTCTTAGGGTCTGGCATTCCTATAAATAGGAGAGTCAAGGTCTTCATTTGTAACATTGTGATTCCAGTAGCGAAGCTCTGCTGAAGTGTCACCAGATCTGTAAACACTATCAAATCAATACAATCGACAGTTAAAGTGATTCTAAGTGTTAATCAAGCTGCTATAACATCAATACGTCTGATTCTGCCTTTCGTATTGATCGAGAATTCTTCTGATCGACTCGTTTAGATCGATTCCCCGATCCTACAAGTGGTATCAGAGCTCAGGAGGAAGAGTTCTTACCATTTCAGCTTGTTTTCACGGATTAAACTGAACTGATTTCTACTCATTTCTACTCATTCTTCTACACTTTTTCTTCAAAATCATAAAGTTTTCACGGTTAAAATGAGCTGAATTTCACAAATAACACATAAAACACTGTTTTAATCAATCCGTGAACATATCAGAACCAAATTCAACCTAAAACTTGATCAAATTTGACAAAATCAACCTAAAAATATCAGATCATTCGAGAATCATTCAGATCGTGTGAAAGTGATCCAAGTCGTGTGAAAGAATCACCAGATCGTTTGAAATTATCCTTCAGGTCGTACGGAGTGGTTAAAAGATCTTCAGGTCGCGTGAAAATTAGTTCAGGTCGTTTGGATATCATCCCAGGTCGTTTGAAGGTAGTCAGGTCGTTTGAAAACTTGTCAGGTCGTGTGAAAACTTACCTGGTCGTACGGCTTGAACATCCAGGTCGTTTGCTTTGGGTCAATACATCACGTGAACAACAGATTTGTCGGCTCATTAAAGTGTGTGTGTGACCATGTGATTCTTGGGCCAACAATCAAGGTCATGTGAACATTAAAGTGGTTGTCGGCCAACTTATAATATCTTTTTTTTTTTGAAAATAAACTTTCATTAACAAACAGCCGAACCCGAAAGCCGAGCCGGACCAACCAACAAACAAGAAAAAAGAACAGAGATTACATGATTACAAATTTACACCAATCACTCCACCCGATGGATCGAAACGACGACCTATACTTCAGCCAAAAGAACCCCAGCGATCTTATTTCGCTGAAAACAACTTCCGCACAAACCCGGGAACCTGAAAAAATCGCTTTATTTCTAGCCATCCAAATGCTCCAGCAAGCAATAATAATAATGCCCTGTAAGATCTTTTTTCCTGCCAGGCCCAACCTACTAAACTTATGAATTTCCAGCAAGTCTTTAATAGAGAACGCGTAAATCATCGGGATGTGACACCATCTACTGACCTTTTACCAAATAAGATCCGCGAGTTGGCACGAAATAAAGAGATGATCAACTGACTCTGATTCGCAGCCACAAAGAGAGCATGACCCGGCTTGGTTAATAATTCCCCTATGGTATAACACGTCATACGTCGGAATGCGGTTCAGTTCCATCCTCCAAACGAAAATATTACACTTCAAAGGGACCCATTTGCACCAATCATTCACATATACATTTGGATCGCATCTGTCACGAACGAGTAACTCCTTGACCAATTTCATCGAAAAGAGGCCCGTTGAATCACCCAACCATTTCCATTTATCTCTACCACTACTAAGAGAAAACGAAGACAGCATACCCGAGAGAATAGCCAACTCTGCAACCTCAGCAGCCAAATCCGGCTCATGTTTCCACGGCCACGAACCCCCTCCAGCCAATCTATCGCTCACCGAACAACACTTAACCACCTCTAGCCGAAAGAGACAAGGAAGAATATCTTTAAGAGAAGACTCAGATATCCAGGGATCTAACCAGAAAAGAACTTCAGTACCCGAGGCGACCTCTCCTTTAAAAAATCAGCGAATGGACTTATTGCCCACAACCGGCTTGTTCATAGCGCTGCATATATTAACCCAAACTCCCCTGACAGATTTATTACAAGGCAGAAAATCCCACTCCGATCGGCCCGAATGTATAGCTTGAACAACTTTGACCCATAAATTGTCGACTTCGATCTTAAACCTCCATCCCCATTTACTAAGCAAAGCCAGATTAACATTTCTTAATTTACAAAGCCCCAAACCTCCTGCTTTCTTCGGTAAAGCCACCCTATCCCAAGCCACCCAATGGGTCTTCCTAACATTACTCGAGCCTCCCCATAAAAACTTTGTAATGATACTTTCTAGATCTTTGACGACTTTCACAGGAGCCTTGTAAATGGACATATAGTAAGTTGGTAAACTCTCGAGAACCGACCGACCCTTCCTCCTATAGATAACAACACAGCCTTCCAAAGAGAGAGACGCTTTTCAAAGATATCGTACACCGGCCTCCAATTGTTTAAACGATTCATATTAGCACCTACCTTCAAGCCTAAATACTTAAATGGAATGGAATCGGCCTTACAACCAATCCAATTCGCCATCTCCTCAACTTCAACGCTACTTATACCATTACCGAAAATGCTAGACTTGCTAAGATTGATTTTTAGGCCCGAGTAGGCGTGAAAGCACCGAAGGATCCTTATAACATTAACAATGTAATTTTTGCTCCACTCCCCCATAATCATTGCATCGTCAGCATAGAATAAATGAGAAACAAATTGGTCACTATCCGGAAGATGAATACCTTGAAACACGTTAACCTCACAAGCCTTATTGAATAAGCAAGAAAGCGCCTCCATAGCAACAACAAAAAGGAACGGGGAGATCGGATCACCCTGCCGCATACCTTTACTGCATCCGAACTCGAAAGCAGGAGAGCCGTTCACCAAAACAGACGCCCTGGCTGATTTCAGAACTCCTGATATCCATCCACATCACTTCTCCCTGAAACCCATTTGATGAAGAATATCCAAAACAAAGCCCCAGTTCACGTTATCGTACGCTTTCTCGAAATCGACTTTGAGAAAAAAGACCTGTTTCTTTTTTTTCTCGCCCACGAAAGCAACTCGTTAATAACCAAAGGCCCGTCTAAAATAAATCTTCCTTTAAGGAAGGCAGACTGGGAATTAGAGATGATATCGTTTAAAATCGGCTTCATCCTATTAGCAAGGATTTTAGAAATCACTTTGTTAATGACTCCTACCAGACTGATAGGCCAACTTATAATATCATAATCATATTCAAAAGAAATCAGTTTAGTGAGATCATCGGTCCAATCACATTTGAACAATTTTTTTTTTGCGGCCCAATCAAGTTTCATTGTTACATGATCTCTTAAAGTCTTAATTGAATAGCCCAATACATTTGTTTTTATCAAGACTGCATGTGACGTCCATATTACAAGTAATCTGTCAAGTATCACGTGATTCTTTAGTTACATTTGTCAGTCCACTTATTAAGAGGTCCAATAGAAATCAATTGGAATTTAATATTGTTCGTGTTTTGATTCAATTTTGCATATGAATTAATAAAGGAGTGTCGGCCATTTGCATGTGATTTAAGAGGATCAATACAAATTATCGGCCCAATCACAAATATTCATTTGATAGTGGGCTTGTGAAATTTGGAACAAGAGTTTTAAACCGGGTTTGATTAGTGGGCATCTAGCTTGTGGATTAAAATTGGGATACAAACGGACTTCATTAAAGTTGAAATTTTGTGGACTTTGAACTAAAAACAATTTTTAAACCAAGTCATTTAACAAATAAATTGTGGTTAAAATGCTTGACGAAAAGGAAAACGATAAACTTGGAATAGTACATGATTGGTTTGATATGTATTGGGAATACAGACAAGAAGATGAAAGGATTCTGAAAGATTTTAATGGGGATCATTATGATCCTAACAGACCTTCAGATTCTAAAGCATTTGTTGCTCAAATTTTTGAAGATTCATCTGCTGAAGATGAAATAGCGTATGCTTATTACGAATCTCAGCAATTCAGTCCTAAAAAGAAAGAAGAAGAATCAGTTTCAACAGAAGAGGCTTCAGATAAAGCACCAATCTTTGATCACTCATCAGATGAATAGAGTGATGATGACAGTGAAGAAATTCAAAAACTTGAATATTATAAAAGTGAACTTTCACCTATTAGGTATAATTTGTATTTTGCAGGTAAAATGGAAGAGATCAAAGAAAGACAAGATGCGAAAAAGAAGAATCATAAGACAACAAATGTTCAAGAAAAGGTCAAACCTGAGGAAAATGTTCGAGTAATAAAGAAGCAGGTTAAAGAAATTCCAGCTATCAAGGTTGAGAAGGAAGCGGATACTGAAAAGATACCTGAGAAGTGTGAAAATTGTGATACTGTGAAAAGGCACAACAACAAATTGATTCATAACATGAACAGACTGAAAGAATCTTATGATGTTTTAAACAAAGCTATGAATCAATATAGCAAGTCAAGTAATGAACAAGAGATAGCTATGAAGACACTCAATGGAGCGTTCATGACGAAGCAGAAAATCATCAATCAGTACATTGAGAAATGTGCTGAACTTGAACAAAAATTGGAAACTCAGATAACAGAAACTGAGAGGGTAAACAGGTTATTGAAAAGTTATTCATGTGCTTCTTACGTGATTGACAAGATTTACCCTACAGTAGAAGGCATGGAAGCGTTTGAAGAGAAGAAATCTGAAGTAAAGAATACTGGTAAGAAACATAGTACCAATTATACAAAGTGTCCACCTCCGCTTGAAGAAGGATATTCTCCACGAAATCCTAATTCAGAAAGAGTCAAAAAGGCAACCAATTTAAAGTGGGAATCTGAACCTTCAGATGGATTGCCAGATAATATTGACATCACATACACTGCATCTGACACTGATCAACAATCTGAGTTGATTAAGAAAGTGGTGGATCATGTGTTAGATAAAGATGAAACCGAGGAGTCAAAGTCAAAGTCTGACACTGTAAGTCTAACAGTTGAAAAGAGAAAACGGGTATACAATAATGATTTTCTGATATCAAAAAATAATTTGAATGACGAAACATTCAAAGTAGCATATACTTTGAATGACTCCGACAAATTATATTCTGATGAAGAATTTCCAATAAGAAGTGTACAAACTGAACAGATTAAAAAGGTTTTCAAATTAACAGAAATTAATATTTCTGAAATAAAAGATAAAAATCTTTCTGAAAAACCTAAACAATACACTTCAAGAGTTCAATAAAGGTTAAACAAGAAAAAAGGTTTTCGTCCAAATCACCATAAGAAACCAAATCACAAAAATAATTTCAAAAAGAAAGGATTAGGTTTTATTCCAAAAGAAAATGAAAAATATGTTAGAGATTTTAAATCGAAAGTTGTTTTTGTATCAGGAACATCTTCTGAAGAAGAAAAAGAGAATTTGTTCAGAAAGCAGACGAACAAAGAATTCCTTGCTAAGAAGCAAGAGGGAATGAAGAATGATGTTGCTCAGAAGAAGGAAACGAGAACCTGTTATCAATGTAAAATAGTTGGGCACATTGCATGGAACTGTCCAAAGGCAACCCAAACAAAACAGGGAGTCTCTGAAAACTTGAAAGAAAAGTTGGTTGATAATGAACCACCAACCGAACAATTTAAAGTGTTCAAAAATTCAAAATTTGAGGTTGGTGAGAGTTCAACACGTTTCTACAAAAGAAGAGTGAATCTGAACAACCACAAGTGGGTTGTTAAGAAATCAGAGGCACTTTCTGGCGATGAGTTTGTTTCTTCGGAAGCAAAGGAGCCACTTTCTGGCGATGAATCTGACTCGTCAAAGTCAGAGGAGCCACAAGTTGAGCTAAAAAGTGATAATTCCGTTCCGACAATGGATGATGCAAATTTTCCACCATTGACAAATGGAAACTTAAAACAAAAAATTGGCAAAGTTGAAATTTCAAATCAATTGTTTTCTGAAAAGAAAGAATTTGATGTTGAAAAAGCCTTTAACCCTAAAGTTCTAAATATTTTTGGAAAAATGGTTGACGGGAAGGTCAAAGGGGTAAAGGAATTCTATGAAAAGAATAAGAAAGGAAAGAAACCGAGTGATGATGACTCGGAATCACCCAAGGACCATCAGGCTTGGGTGAATCTCTTTAACTGAAAATCCTGACTTGCCGGAACTCCCAGGTTGGTAATTGGGGAGTAGGAATCGGCATCTTTCTTGAGAAATTCACAAGTGTGATATTTCGACTTACAAGTAGTATTGTTGATAAGAACCTACAAGTGGTTAATCAAGGTCATTAAATTGAACTTGATTTAACTTTCATACAAGTGATTAAAGAAAAGGAAAAGTGATAGTTTTTACAAGTGGTTAAAAAAAACAAAGTGATGAATGAATCCCCATGATATGTGATATCAACAAAACTAATTTCCCGGACAAACCATTTTGATTAAAACAAACTTAAGTGTTTTGAAATCATAATGGGAAAATAGTTTGTTGACAGGGGGAGTTCTGATTGTTTATGCTAAGTGAATGGAGAACTGAAGCAATTCATATCAGTTTTTCATTTTATTTGTACAGTTTATTGCTTTAAATTTGAAAGTAAAAGCAACATATTTTCAATTTTTCCCGGAAAATCAAAAATTGAAACATGTTTTTGATTTTAGGGGGAGTAAAAAAATTTAGAATTTTTGAAAATTTGAAAAATCCAAAAACATGATAAAATCTAAAAATCCAAAAACATCGAAAAATCAAAATGAGTTTTGTTGTGAAAAAGAGGAAATGATAGTACATCAGTAGACAATCACAGTACGCTAAAAATTGGAAAGATAAAATGTGATAAACGGTCTCACTGATGATATGCCAGTAGGTTTTTACACGCTTAGTAGATTGTTTTTGAGATATAAACCTAAATATCAATACTTACTTATCTACTGGGAAACATCTCTCGGGTATATAGGTAACCCCTGAAATCTTGTTTGAAGGGCTTTCTATTTCTGACATACTAGGTGTTTGTGCGTGATGATATCTGGGGTATTATAACGGGACTTCTGATTTTGCGGGAGCAATAGCCTAGTCCTCGTATAATACTTTGTACTGCTTTAATCATAAAGCCCACCCTCAGTATAAAAAATGATGAAACATTGAAAAATGCTAATCATGTGTTGTTGAAGAAAAGATCCCCAAACGGGACACACCTAAAGTCGAGCCATCATCTCTCTGATTGAACGGAAGTTCTAGCCTGAGCTCTCATGGTCTCGCATTACCCATTTACAGATATCATTAGTGTACATTCACCTGTAAGACTGAATATAGGAGTCTGGATACGGGAGTATATTCTGAGGTGGGACACGCGAATAAGTTAAGTCCAGTAAAACACTAATCTCGTATCTCGAATCAATTGAACTTTGTGTGAAAATTTAAGTGGATCAGTATACTGACAATCTAAGTGAATCGTTTAGATCTTAAGGTGTTTAAAGCTCAACGGTACTAGTGATTTGTCATAATCTGATATGATCCTCTTACACAAACTCACAAAAAGATGTCTATATATAGTTTATTTCCCAAAATCCAAAGAGATTTTCAGTGTGTTTTGGTAAACGAGGCAAACTTAACCCGCGATACGTCGGACCTTTTGAAATCATAGAGAAAATAGGCAGGGTGGCCTACGAACTGAACTTACCAGCAGAACTCAGTACAGTTCACAACGTTTTCCACGTGTCGAATCTGAAGAAGTGTCTGTCAGATGAGACCCACATAGTTCCTTCGAAGAAGCTCACTATCGACGAGTAGTTACGATTCGTCGAGAAACCAATTGAAATCACGGACCGGGATGTTAAGGTCCTCAAGCGCACTAGAATACCTCTCGTTCGAGTTCGTTGGAACTCACGTCGCGACCCAGAGTTCACCTGGGAACGCGAAGATCAGATGAAACAAAAGTATCCCCAATTGTTCGCAAACAGTATAACCACTGCTGAGGCTGAAGCTACTCCAGATCAACGGGGGGAGGATGTGACACCCCAGGAAAACCATACAACTTAACTAGCTTCCTCAGTGAGTACGTACCAAATTTCGGGATGAAATTTCTTTCAAGTTGGGGATAATGTGACAACTCGAGTTTCCAAGATTTCATCTTCGCATGTACTGCACGTTAATCGTTTAGGTGATTTGTTTACACGACTTGTTTGTTTCACAACTGTATACATTTGTAATATGTTAAAACGTATTGTGATTGATATGTTATATATGGTGTGTATTGTGTGTGTATTTGTATACATATTTTGTATTAGTATCATGGTTGTATAATTAAAAACAAAACGAGATCTGTTAGGCCCAAACCCTTGTTTCTATTAACATGACAACCGGCCCAAATCCCTTGTCCCTATATTTTCATATTACGTGAATGACTAGGAAGGATAGTAGATCATATCAAACCCTACCTTTTCATTTAGGGTGCGACGGCAGTAACAAGACCCCCCCCCCTTCTACTTGTGATTGCATCTCGATTAATTGGGTCTTCGGTTAGTGATTCTTGCTTATGATTTCATATTTGTATGATGATTATGGGCTTTATGGTATTTGTTAGTTGTTGCTTAGATTGATCGCATGTACATAAGTGTTGCTGATGTGATGATTGTAATTATAAACGAATCAAGTTTCTTTATGATAAAGTCACGATCTTAAAATATGATTAAGTACATGATGAGAAAGTGTGATGTTGTTCGAATTAGGCTGTGTTGATCAGTAGTAATGATATGACTATTGATTGTATGTATTGAATCCATAGCGATTGATTGATGTAGATTGGATAGCTTTGATGATTTTTGTTAACTAGTAAATGAATGTTGGTAGATAACTGTTGCATTATCGGTCAAATATAATTGAATACATGTGGCCATGTGTAGATCTAACCAAAGCATGAAGTCATCCTATTAGTTGTCACTAGTCTTGCATGTATAGCAAATGTTGAAGTGGTGGTTTATTTATGAAATCGAGACTTGTGGGAAGGTAACAGTCAACCTTTGACTAAAATATATGTTGAATCAAATGTACAGCCATTATATAATTTGGTCCAATAGTATCATGGAAGCAATAACATATGTCGGCCATTGTTGGGTGTTTTGATAAGGTATTTATTTGAATATTAGTTAGATAAGGGCGGCATTACTTGTCTGCATGTGTTAATTGATGTGATGTATGATTCTAATGCCATGATCTAATAGTTATTGTGTAGGTTGTTATGTGTTGAATATGATTCGAATTCATATGATTTGGTTTGATCGAGTACTAGTTGAATTTGAAACTGTTAAGTATTGATTGTGACAACTATGAATGTAACTGATTTCCTTAAATTTAGTGATTTCTATAACTGATCACATAATATCGATCGCACAAGATATCAATAGTCGCACAAGACTATTGAATCGCACAAGTCATGCCTTGTTAAATTATTTGGGCCGGGTACATGTTTGGGCCGGACTAGTTCGAATCGCACAAGGGGATCTCGGATCGCACTAGAGATCCACGTTTAATTATGTGGGCCGTCTATTTACTGAACTGTTATGATTATTGGGCCGTTTAATTTTGAGCCCAATCTTTTAAATCGCACAAGTTGGATACGTTATGACTGTTAATGTGTTAACATGAATTATGTGTTTGCCATGATCAATACGTGTTCACAACCTGTTAGACTATGTGTAATCATACGTGCTTTACTTGAACCTAGAACTGACTTGTGTGGTAACCATATTAGGACGTGGTTAGCCTCAACTAGCTCAAGTAACTTTTCTGTGTATCTGCCGAGCAAACCAAGGTGAGTTCACACTAGCCAAGGCATGGGATTCCCAGGGGTTGGGAATGAGATTGAATAACTACTCGTACAACCATTACTATTAAACTAATTATTACTGTCCTCGGTAGAAGGGCACGTACGTAAAACCTACGTACAGTTATACTTACTACTGTCCTCGGAATGAAGGGCACGTACGTAAAGCCTACGTACACAATCTTAAGACCATCACCTCTATCAAAGGAAGTCCCTCAATTATCGACTTAATCGCCGAGGCCTAGGGCGAGCGGGTCATTAGTTAATAGCGCTATTAGGTTTAACAAACCTCACACCGTGCCAGTCGGACGGGCGTGTACTAATGGACTATGGGCAAAGGGTCAATGCTGATAGACATTGACTTAGGGCACCTCTTACATTTTCGTAGCAGTCGATACGCGTGGTCTTGTAACACATGGGAAGCTCCCACTAATCATCGCACGCATGCCTGGACTGGCAGCAAGGATTAATGCGATACATGGTTTTCAAAACGAATATATACGATTTATGAAATGAATACTTTAACCAAACAACTATCTGTGAACTCGCTCAACTTTGTTGTTGATTCGTTGCTACATGCCTTGCAGGTCATTAGGTACCCATGGAGCTTGCACAGGGAGGAACGGTCGTTGTGGGACATGGCGATTTGTGCCATGCTTTAACATTACTTTATTTCACATTTAATACTTGCTATGAGTTTTACAAATTATGCTTCCGCTAAACATTTAATTATGCTTTGGTTTTTGAACACCTTTCATATTGATTGGTTGAATTATGTTTACTTACATGCTTGTTCAATATGATTGGTGGCTGGATCCTGGTCAGTCACGCCTCCAAGCGGTGATGCTCCGCGTGTGGATTTTGGGGGTGTGATAGATGCTTATAGAGAAATATACTTTGGAGAGAGCGAGAAGACTGATCAAGACAGAAGACTCGACACACTGAAGACTCGTCATCATCCAAGGGGGAGTTTGTTAGTGCATATGTCTGTTGACTTCGTCTTGTATCAAGTCATGTAATAGAATAGATAGACCAGAAAGCATGAAATGCCAGAAAGCATGAAATGTTTCTTAGGGTCTGGCATTCCTATAAATAGGAGAGTCAAGGTCTTCATTTGTAATATTGTGATTCCAGTAGCGAAGCTCTGCTGAAGTGTCGCCAGATCTGTAAACACTATCAAATCAATACAATCGACAGTTAAAGTGATTCTAAGTGTTAATCAAGCTGCTATAACATCAATACGTCTGATTCCGCCTTTCGTATTGATCGAGAATTCTTCTGATCGACTTTTTTAGATCGATTCCCCGATCCTACAGTCTGTGTTTGTTCTTCCGCTCAGTATTGTTTTTGGATTCCGATTTGGGGTAAACGCTTTCGATTTGGGAATATCTGTTTTCGAATTCTGTTGTGAAATTTGCTCTTAAAATCTTATGTAAAGGTTTAGATTTGCTGAAATCTTCCATTCATTAAGTAAGAAAAAAATATCCAAATTTTACTTCGAAAGTGTGGGTTACGCATCAAAGGTGGATTCGTTCTTTCGCTGTTGTCTAGCAGTTTTCACTCGCATTCGTTCTAGGATTTGATCTATATCGTGTTCGTTTATCCGTTAGATTAAGAAGTGTCGTGCGTATAATTATCATCTGATTGAAGGACGAAGTTTGTTGGGAGAGAAAGAGTACAAGGGAGATGATAATGATGATGGTTTAGGTTTATAATTTTTAAATTTTGACATTCTTTTTTTGTATTAAATGACTGTTTTGCCCTTATATGGGTTGCACATGACCTCACTTAACTGAAAGTTTTAACCAGGTTAGGGTCAAATGACCTAAGGTGTAACAGGTTTTGCAAATAAAGGATTGTGAGTGTAATTATTAAAGTTAAAGGTCATCCATTGCAACTCACTACAAACATTAAGGACAAAAAGTTTAATTTACCTTTTTTTGTCTCTGACGAAAGTATGACGAGTGTGCTATGTCTAAGATAACAAGATGATAATATCTACTCTATCTTAATAGTGGTAACTTGTTATTTACTAAGAGTTTCTTGTTCAATTTAGTCTTATACTTGTTTTGTTCATAGTTCTCGGGATAGGTATTTGATAGCCTCAGTACGTGCGATATGTGTAATAAGGTCTTACAAACATGGTCACTATATCTTTTCTTTTTCTTTAACTCTCCTTTATATATGAAAAGAAAGAGGAGATGATACATGAAGTGGCATACCTGATCGTTTAGTCAACAAGACGTACCTAAGTTGACACAATTATATGTTCTTCCGACATAGAACCAATCAACAGAATGAAGTGATATCTAGGGTGGGGTGACGACAATGACGAAAAAGGATTGTCTATCCAAACTCCCAAAGCCTTCTCTTCTTCACTCAAAGGAGCAATGCATCGAAAAAGGCTAATTGTTTTAGGGAAATTGGCCTGTAATAATCTCACCTAGATCTTATTGGCTATTAATAATCCCACCACAAAATATTTCCCCCAACAGTCCCACATTTCACCTATTTTCCTACAATGGTCCCCCGTTAAAAAAACTTAACGGGGTTAAGCTTTTTTTCCAAATTACAAACAAATTTTTTAGGGCTTTTGATTAGAACGACGATACGAGTCCATTGATGTAAAACTTACCTCGAAACGGTGCTCCAAACGATGAAAACGACGCTTCAATTCAGGTGTTTAAATTTCCAATTAACCAAAATCAAGTCACTTGGAGCACCATTTCGAAGTAAGTTTTACATCAATGGACTCGTATCATCGTTCTGATCAAAAGTCTTAAAAATTTTGTTTGTAATTTGGAAAAAAAACTTAACTCCGTTAAGTTTTTTTAACGGGGGACCATTGTAGGAAAAATAGGTGAAAAGTGAGACTGGTGGAGGGAATATTCTGAGATGGGATTATTAATGGCCAATAAGGTCTAGGTGGGATTATTACAGGCCAATTCCCCATTGTTTTATCACATTTATTAAATATGAAATTAAATAAATGATTTATTATGTTTACTTACATTTTATATATATTATCCATCCTTAATTTAGCAAAAAAATGGTTTGTAAGTGATTTTTACTATTCATTTTTCTTACGTATTTGACCCCTCAACTTTCATTTTTATACATATCAACCCCTTTAGTTTTTATTTTTTAACCTCTTTAATTTTCATCTTTTACAGATTTGTCGTTTTACGTTTCGGTCTAAATCTTGTGAGTAAACATGTTGGAACGTGCATGTGTGGTTCAACGTTATATGTCTATTTTTTGGGGGTTTAACGGCCTCGTTGCAACTCGCGGGTTCTAAGCCGACTTAGTTATTCATTTCTATGTTTTGCATTTTGGTCTAATATTTATGAGTTAACACGCCGTAACGCGCGTCCGTGGTTCAACTTTTTTACATGTTTACTTTTTTCGGTTTAACAGTTCCGCCACAGAGCATGTGTCCTATATATTAGTATTATTAAAATTAATAACCTAGATATATAAAATATCAGTCTAAAAAGTAGGACCATTAAAGAAAAGATGCATTGTTAAGTTTTATCCTTAGAATGGTATAGAAATACATGAAATGACAGTTTCAAAACGTAAATGGTCCAACTTTAGTTTTAGATTTGTATGTTTGGGGAGATAAATATTGTTTATGTGCTGTTTAGATATATGGTTGTTTGAGTTGGTAGGTATTATTATATTTTTGGTTTGATTGTTATAAAGTCAGATTTGGCGTTTTGGGTCTTCATTATGTGTGTTTGTGTGAGCTCATTATGGAGGATGATTGTGTCGTAGGTCAAATAAAAAAATATTAACAAAATAATTGAACCAAATAAAAAAAATTCATGTCGGAAATTTTCAGTGCTTGATTTTCCATCACCATGTTTATTATATCTTTTTGTTCAAGTCAGTTTGCATCAGGTCAAATAAAAAAATATTAACAAAATAATAATTGAACCAAACCCTTACCAATACCCAATTTGAATAATTATTGTTGAATACTTAGAAACTATGAAAAATTACACTTTTCGTCCTTTATGTTTGTATGTAGTTGCAATGGATAACCTTTACCTTTGATAATTACAGCCACATTCCTTTATTTGGAAAAGTCAATACGTCTTTCGTCCTTTAGCACTAACAAAGTTAAAATTTTCAGTTAAATTTATTCACTTAAGGGCAATTTAGTCTTTCTACTTAATTATTTATAGTTAAATAAAAGAAAAAAAAAATCAAAAATAAATATCTCTCCTCCATCTCCCTCCGTCTCTCACCTAACCACTCATCCCTACCCTCTCTCTCCTCTTCCTCTCTCACCACCCCTCCCTCTCTTCTCTTTCCGTCTCCTCCTCCGCCGGACCATCGTCTTCTCCGGTGACCTATTTATTTAAAAAAAATTTAATAAACAACAAAAAAAAATCTAAATCTAATCTAAAACCTTTATAAACAAATCTCTCCCTTTCTTCCTCATAATTCTCCTCTCTCTCCTAACAGCCACCCACCACCACCGCCATCCTACACCACCCCCAACCACCTGTCACCACAACCTGCAACTATTTGCAACTTCAATTTAACAAAACAAATCTGCAACTTCGATTTTCATTGACCAAAAACAAATATGCAACAAAATCTCAAAAACAAATCTGACCATAGTCAAATCTTTACCGAAACAAATCATTATTTAAACCACTGATTTTCATTCACCAAAAACAAACCTACAACTCCAACTGAACAATAGCCAGTCACAACGTATCTCCATTTCAACCACATCGACTGATTCTAAACCTCATTTCGACCTTCACTTGCCTAATCTAAAACTTAAATCGATGGTTACCTTTTAATTAATCACTTGATGCAATGGAGAGAAATTAGGGCAGGAGTTGGAGAAGAAATCGATGGTTGCCTGTAAAGGATAGTGCATGAGTTCGTCTTCTCCATCATATTACTTGCCTATTAATTGATGCAATGGAGATAATAAATTAGGGCTTGAGGTTTGTTTTGTATACAAATCGACCTTCACGCGAGCCAAAACCGACCACCGATGAACGAATTGTCGGGTTTCCGTCTAATAATCTCTCCGGTGATGAGCTTTGAATTGTCGGGTTTCCGTCTGATTCCAGGCCAATAACCATCAGATCTGTGAGTCTTCACAACCGGAGAGCTTCGATTCCAAGCCAAGAACCATTGATTCCAGTCTACCATCTGAAATCACTTTAGTTTCTTCGCCGGAATCGAAATCCACCAGATTTGGGGCTAGGGTTTGACGAAATCCTACCATATCTGCGGCTGTGAGGTTACGAGTTTAGAGTGAGAGGGAGAGAGAGTGTGACGACGGTGTAGCTCCGATAATGATGATGGTGGTGGTCATGTATCAGGTAGCAGTGGTGGTGGTGGTGGTGGGCTTATGCAGCTATTTGAGAGAGAGAGAGAGAGAGAGAGTGTGTTTAATGGGGAATATATCTGTTGGCATTTTGTTTTTATTTATTAAAAACAATTAAAATGAAAGCATGAAATGACCATAATACCCTCATGTGACTAGACTTAACTCAAAATTTTAACCTGGTTAGTGTTAAAGGACGAAAGACGTACTGAGTTTTCCAAATAAAGGACCGTGGCTGTAATTATCAAAGGTAAAGGTCATCCATTGCAACTACATACAAACATAAAGGACGAAAAGTGTAATTTATCCAAGAAACTATTATAGATTTCCAGTTGAACCTACCAAGGATAAAAAAGGAATTGTTAATTATCTTTTATATAAAAATATACCATTTGCAACCGAAATAAAATAAAAATATACCATAGGCGTTCGTATATGATAGCACACATAGTTCTAGACTAGAAAAAAACAACCATTTGCAACGGAAATAAAATAAAAATATGCAAACAACATGTCACAATCTCAAATAAAGCCCAAATTAACAAATTGATCATAAATGCTAAAAATCATGGGAACCAGGTAACCTTCATCGCTTGCCAGGGAGCTGCCATCCATACCTGAATATCTACTAACCTGACATACATGCTAAATCTGTAACTTTTCTGAATAGGAAACCCAGCAGGGGAAAAACAGACAATTTTGATCATACGAGTGGCCAGATGTTACAGTTCACATATTTTCCCTTGCTTGTCCTTTCTCCCTGGCAGTGGCGGACTTATAATATAATGAGTGGTATCACGGGCTACAGCTCAACCTCGTTTTCGTAGTGTAATTTGTTTTCGGTTTTATATAAAAGATACCCTTGAACAAATATGGGGTTACCCCTAAAAAATAGGATACTTTAATTTATTTAAATTCCTAATTTTTATAAGCACAAACATTTTCCAACACCAAACTTGTATAATAATTAAGCACGAATTAAGTATAAACGCCCAATTGATAAACATAGACCAAGCCCCAAAATAAATTTTTTTTTTAATTATTGTATGATTGCTCGATAAAAAATTATTTTTGGGGTACCCCTAATTTAATGGGCTAGGTCCGCCACTGCTCCCTGGGTTGCTTTAGGAATCTATATCCACATCCATCTATAGGTTGGTTCAAGAGTACCATAATTATATGTATAGTTTAGCTTTAATCTTCCGGGTTCTACTTTTAATCAGCAACAAATCACAAGCCTTATTTTTGGGTTAATATCAAAAAAAAAAAAAAATGAAGGTTGGTGTCAAAATTTCATGACGGAAACTCAGGATTAACACACCTATATACTAAAATGAAAAAATCATGGTGTGTCGACAACCTCTATTGAGACCACTTAGGTGGTGGAGCTTCTTGAAAAATATTCGAAGATAAATGAAAAACACTTACAAGATTAATTTTAAGAAAAAATGAAAAATGATATAATAATATTAAATGGTAAGAAAAATTTATAATAACTGTATAAAAAACTCTGGAAAGACAATTTGGAAAGTTAACTACAAATCAAGATTCAACAAAATTTAGAAATGACTTTCTTTATAAAAACAATTCTTTTTTCATAATGTGAACAACCATGTAAACTGTTATCATGAACATTGACGTGAACCAGTTAACCACCTTTGGTAGCTTGTCCTTGTCCTTATATTTTAATATGAACAACGACTATTTGATTATTATACGAGTAATGTCTTTAAGTGATTTATCGAGGGACGGATCTATAGTGTTACAAGCGGTAACCCTCGTTGCCTTTTGACGCTCTTTAACGCTTCGACGGTAATGTAAATTTTGAAAATATTTGACGTTTTTCGATTTCATTACCCTTTTTTTTAAACGTTGCCTTTATGCAGCTTTTCTAGATCTGCCACTGGATTTATCCTTATATTTCAATATCTACAAATCATCTCTTAAATTTGAAAAATACATGCATGCACCAATCAGCCATCTTCCGCTTTGCTTGAACTGAAGTGAACCAATCAGCCATCTTTTAGTAATTTGTCCTTGTATTTTAACAAGATACACAATTATATTTGTTTTCCATTATATACATAAAAAATTGATCAACACATGTAACCTTGTAACTTTTTCATAACTACTAAACAATGCAAGAGTTGTATAAATAAATCAAGGGTAAATTACACTTTTCGTCCTTGATGAAACAATGGTTAACCAGGTGGGTTAACTCACTGGTCTCGTCAAGAGGGTTAATCCCTTCTTTTCGAGGATCGCCAGCTGGATCGTCTGGTGGTGGGTTTCCTACACAAGGAAACAAACCGTGACTCGTAACAAGGAGGATGGGGTGGGGGTGCTCCTTGTTACCACTCTCCGGCGTGAGAATCAGTAGTTTGCTTGGGAAGCAAAGTGTGATTGTAGTAGTAGTATTGAGAGAGTTGAGAAGTGATACCTCAAACCTGGTTTGGGGTGAGTATTTATAGCCGACGAGTGACGGAGGGTAGTTGAGTAGCTAGCCTGACATCGCACAGCTATTTGCAGGTGTGTCAGACCTGTCGGTTACGGTGGTGATGCCACGTCCTGCTGTGGTGTCAGACTGTTGTATACACGTGGGCCTGTAGGCGACTGTTCCCAGTGCCAATTGCACTGTGGTGTCAGACCCACTTGCCTTGTAGGCAGGATGCGGTGCCAGGCCGCATCGCTGCTTGCGGTCATTGATGTTGTTCCCGCGTTGGTTGTTCCATCCATGATTTTATGCGGGATGCGGTGTCATGCCGCATCGCCGCTTAGTGAATGTTTCTGTTGTCCAGATCCCTTGTCGTGACGAAAATGTTCATAGGATGCGGTGCGGGGCCGCATCGCTATGCGTAACATTGGTTTCCGTCCTTAAGGTAAGTCTTCTCATCACTGGACAGATTGGACCGCTGTGTTCGCGTGTGACCACGCGGACACAGGTGAGTTTATTGCTGGTGGAGGTTTTTGATAAGGGTAATGGTCATTCGCGGTCATGCTGACGCGAGATCTGGGACCATACCCCTTCAAGTCCCCCCAGTCTAGTGTTCCTTCCTTATGCAAGTTGCATGTGGGAGGGCTACTGGACTATGTTGTCTAGAAGGTTAAATATGGGCCATGCGGATGGCTCCTTCTTTCGGTAAGTAGTAGGCCTTTCGAGTGGATTGTTCCTTCCTTTGAGAAGGATGTCCGGTGAGCAAGTTCCGTCTGATGCGGAATTCTCAGCCAAGGACTTTACTCTTAATCTACCTTTTCTTGATGTCATCAGCCACCTGTTGGTGTTTCGAACCAACCTTTGAAACGGTGACTGAAGGTGTTAGCAGGGTTCGAACCAACCTTTGAGATCGTGATGGAAGATGTACGTCTTCGTCACTCTAGTTGTAACCTCTGCGTCAGCTAGTGCAAAGTTGTAAGTACTTTGCTCAAGCTCTATGTTCAGCAACTGGGCATGCAATGATGATCCCTGTTTTGTGGGGTGTTCGTGTTCTCCAGTTAAGCTTTCTAGTAACCGCACGTCCTCTGCGGTTTATCTCTCAAGTAACCGCACGTCCTCTGAGGCTTAGCTCTCAAGTAACCGCACGTCCTTTGCGGTTACCTCGTTGCCGCACCTTGTTGGCCATGTTTGTTTGAGAAACGTGGGGTAGTTGCGCCATTGTTGGTCGTGTTTGGTCGAACAATGTGAATCTGGACTATGGGCAGATAAACATGGTCATAGGCAGGGTTGTGCCCACCATTGTTTATTCTATGCGGTCCATAGGTGGGTAGCTAGTCATAAGCAGACTTGTTACCACTGTTCTGGAGCTACTTTCCTTCACGCTTTGGTGGAAGGTAGCTTTTCTTTAAGTAGTGTTGCCGAAGGAGATCACCTTAGATACTTGGGAAGTTGGTTGAAACTCTTCCGCATTCGTTTTGTAGCCACTTTCCTTCATGCTTAGTTGAAAAGCAATTTTCCTTGAAGTAGCTTTGCTCCTCCGCATTGTTGTTTAGTTGTGGCTCTTCCGTAGCTACCGTTCGCATAGTTGCGGTTTGTAGTAACTACTCACGAGTGGTTGCGGTTTGCAGCAAAGAACTCGCTTCTAGAAGTCTTGTAGCCTGGACGTAGCTCTTGAAGGTTCAGGAGACAGGGTTCCTGATGTGCGGTTGCTCAGCCTACTTGTCCTTTTCCTTAAGGAGAAGCTGTTTGCGTTCCCTCCGTGGTTGCGTTCCCTCCGTGGTTTTCGTATTTCAAGGATCAACGCTGGTTCTGAGTATCTGACGCACCCGTGCGGGATTGTGTGTGTCATCTCCACATATTCCAGGTGTGCTCGTGGGTATGTGCGGTTTATTGTTTATACCCCCTTATATAATTTAGATATATATATATATTTTTGCCTATTTTGAGGGGTATGTAAAAAACGACATGCGGTATGGGTTATGGTGCGGTAAACCAGAGAAACCGCATGCCGCTTAAGTTTGGATAATGTTTGTCGTTTTTGTGTTGTCTACGTGGCTGATGGCACGTGTGGGTTGTTGAAAGTTGGTAGGATTCTGACATGTGATGGTCTGAAAGGACGTTTGCAATGACCGAGGTCATAACTGCACTGTAGCAAGTAGTGTAAAGGTCTTTTCTGTCAGGCGCGTGGGCGGCCACGCGCGCGTGATAACCGTCAGCTGAATAGTCGCTGAACACGTGGCGATACGTCAGTGGCCCTTTTTGAACGTTGTAAGTCGGTTACTGCATCGCATTAATTGCGATGAGTATATAAGGGGAAACCGTTTGGTTTCTCCTCACTTTGTTCAAATTTCAAAAATTTCTCCGGTGAAAAAGAGTGTTATCTTTGTCTTCTCCGATCAATCTGTCTGTATTTCCGGCGATTTTCCGAGTTTTGTGCAACTCAATCCTTCTCTTCTTTATATTTCTGATGGCTGAACCATCTAACCCACACAATGTGGAGGGTGAAAACCCTGAAACTTCTTCTCCGGTGGGCGGTGAAGACGAAGATGATGGTGGTAGTGCCCCTGGTGGTGGCTTGCCACCCTTGAAGTGGTCGAAAGCGTCGTTCGACCAACTGATGATCAGTACACAGATGCCCTCCGAGTTTGGGGCTGTTTATCCCCAAGACGGTGACACCGGTGCTTGTGCTCCAGCCGGTCACGTGACCATGTGGGCCGATTCTTTCATCGATGGTAACCTTCGTTTACCATTGACCGTTTTTGTTGCTGAGTTGTTGGAGTATTACAAGGTCCATATCTCCCAGATGAGTCCTTTTGGGTTTATTCGTATTAGACACTTTGAATCAACTTTTCGTGCCCTTGGTTTGCCGGTTACCGTTGATAATTTCCGGGGGTTTTATCAGTTGACGGTGAACACTGGGTTCTTCTCTTTCCGAGAACGGTACGGAAGTACCAAGTTGATGACCCCTCCCAAGGGTATTACAAAGTGGAAGAGCAAGTTCTTCTATGTTAAAGCTGTCGCGGTTGTTCTCAACAAGACTTTGCGGAATGTTAATGAGCCTATCCCTGCGGAGGATATTGCCATTCCTAATGCAGAGAATGCGGAGTGGTTCCCACGGTTGAGGACTATTGAGCATAGGCTGTTGAAGAACACTGAATTATGGATGCTGCGGATGTTATTGACTAGGGCCGATAAGCATGCAAAGCCCGTTGTGCGGGAGAAAACTGGTGGTAAGTGTTCTTACTCTTGTGCGGTTTCATTATTCCCTTGTTTGTTATTAATTTGAACGTGTATTATCAGAAGTTGTTGTTGAGCTGTGGAAGATATTTAATCCAACCTTTACTGGCAAGGTTGATATTGTCAAGACTGCTGAAGGTGCAGGTTTTAATTTGACCATTCTCCATAACTTCCGCGTTCCTACACGCGAGGCAATGAATGCACCCCTGCCGTAGGGCAAAGGTATAATTCATAGCCTTCTTTTCTTGTCTTATAAGTTTCATGTTGCTGATATTCTACATGCAGGTACTCTTGGGGCCCTTGGAAAGTTTGAGTCAAAGGGTGCTCCCAAAAAGCATGCAGAGAAGAAGCAAGTGGATAAACCCGTGCGGGGTCGCGGCAAGAAGAAACCTGAGGCTCCTGTTGTTCCGCCTTTGGTTCCGCATGCAGCAGGTATCTCTCGTTCTCATTTCCGCAGATATACCGATTACGTGGTAGTATCTGACACCCTTGAGGGCTTGGGTGTTCCAGGTGCTGGTGCGGCCACAGGTGGAACCACTGCGGGTTCCAAGCCTGCTGATGAGAAGAAGAGAAAAGCAGGGAAAGTGTTGATGCTGGTGAGAAAAAGAAGCCGAAGATTCAGACCAGACGCGGGTCTTTTGTGGGACAAAAGAAGCCTGTGGTTGTTCCTGGTACGTAATGCGTAACTTGGACAAGTATTTTGTGTTTGTACTTATAGTTTAACGTATTTTTGCTTTGATTACAGAACCCCAAGATGAAGGGTTCTCCATCTTTGATGCTCCTCCTCCTCCCCCGCATGACACTGCTGCGGATGTGGGGGTTCATAAGGTTGTTACGTCTGAGCCCTCTGTGCGGGAGGAGGATACTGGGAAGGGACCTGCGTCTCAGATCTAGGACAGGGTGGATTCCCATGATAATGTTATCACCCCAGAGGATACTGAGGAGCTTCACCTGAAGTTTGGTTATACCGGAAGCAAGAAATCCCCCGCTGCTGAGAAGGCTTCTGGTTCCGCTTCAGGGTATGCGGGTGTTAAAGAGACTCCTATTCAGCCTGAAGAGACTGAATTGGAGTTTTACTACCGCACTTATACTGAAGACCGGGCCATGACCTATCACCGCCCTCCATGGTCTGTGATGCAAGGGGATGATATTTCTGCTGACCCCTCCGCATGTAGGGAGATTTTGGGTGGTTTGGGCACCCCTTTTGAAGTCAACCGGGCCCGTTCTCTGTCAAGTGAGGTCCAGATTAACCAACTCTCCTCCATGCTCGTTGGGAGTTCCGTAATGGCAAATGCCATTATGGAAAACTATAAGGTGTTGGGGCGCAGGGAGGAGGAGAATGTGCGCTTGCGTGCCGAGGCTGAGGAGTTGGTGAAGGCTGCACGTGAGGGTGCAGAGCAGCTTGAAAGGGATAGGGCTGCGTTTGAAAAGCGTAAGCAGACTGAAGAGTGGGCTGCAACTGCTGAGCTTAAACAGGTTCGTACCCTTGCAAAATTGATTTCCACTGAGCGCAAGAGTTGGAAAGAATCTCTTTCTAATGAGCGCGAGACACTTTCTAATGATCGCAAGGCTTGGAAAGACTCTTGGGCCAAACAGAATGAAACTCTGTTTCGTGTTCGCCAGGAGCTTGTCAATGCTAAGGCAGCAAATGTTGCGCTGGTTAAAGAGAAGGCAGCAGCTGTTGCGGCTACCCAAGAGGCCAAAGAGGCGGAAGCTCGCCTTGCAAAGGCTCTTGAAGAGGCCAAGGAGGCGGGGGCCCGCGCTGCAAAGCCTCTTAAAGGGGCAAATGTTGATCGTACCAACTTATCGAAAACTATCTTGGGCCTTCAGGTATAAGTCTTTTTTGCCTTTGAATTTGCGTGTGTCTCACAAGTATGTTGATAATATTTGTATACTTGTGTTCTTCTTGAAAAAAGGGTGAAGTGCGGACCCGGGGGGGCGCTATTGAGGAAGTTTCTGCCCGTGCTGCTGAAGCTGAAGTGCGGGCAAGAGAGGCTGAAGAGGCTAGAGATAGCCTTGCTTCGTCACTTGAGCTGCTCAAGGCTGACCGTGAATGGATGCGTATGCGCGGGATCGGGCATGTAAGTATCCGTTGCCTTTGTTATTTTTGTTGTAGATTTGCCTTTGATAACCTTTGTATTCTTGTTTCGCAGATTGTTACGGCCATCCTTGACGCACCCGAGAATGTATCAGGTGTTAATGAGATTAAGGAGCGTGCCCGGGATGCTTGTTTTAAAGCTGGCTATAATCGTTGCATTGGCCATATGAATGTTATGGCCCAGGGCCGATATACTGATGAGCGATCCGGGTTCCACGGTGTGGATACTGAAGCGCTTCTTGATGTTGCGGTTGTGGCGTATAACGAAACAACCCTTTCCGGTCTTGAGGATCTTGAAAAGTGTCTAGAAGCGGAGGACTATGTGGACCGCTTGCGAGTGTTATACGCTGATGAAGAAGATGAGGAAAAACCTACTGTGGTGGGCAAGGATGGTGAGGGTTCCAGCGGCACAAAGAAAGACTAGGTTGGCCTGCGTGCCTTTTTTGTTTCCTCATGTAAATGTTAAAAAACTTTATGTAAATTCCCTGTGCACCGCGCAGGTGTAGGAATTTTTTGAATATAAAGAATTGTTCTGTTCAATTTTTACAAGTGTTTTTACTACTTGCATGTTTGAATTTGTATGAGTTTAATGTTACTGTGAGTAACACTAAATCTGTAATTGCCTTTTGCATATCTAGGTGATATGCAAGTATGAAGAACTGTGTCTGGTCGGACAAACAGTGTTGTCATTGCTGGCCTATTATAATAGTTGCGTGTGGTTACCACTCTGTGTGGGTATCGCGAATGAGGATTTGGCTAATCTGTTTTTGTGGATACCGCAGAGTGGAACACGCATTTGTAATAGAAATAAATAAACAATATTGCATTGAATCGTCTATTTATTTATTTGCAAATGGCCTGTGGCCCGATAGGTTACATTGTGAATGTAAAAAACATGGCTTACATATAGCAGCGTCGAAGCTGTTGTACATTCCATGTGCGTGCAATCGTTTCGCCTTCTAATGTTTGAAGTTTATACGCGCCTTTGCCTAGGACCTCTTGGATGAGGTAGGGTCCTTCCCACTTGGGGGCAAGTTTCCCTGGGCGTTCCGCGTTAGTTGCTTCATTGTCACGAAGGACGTAGTCTCCCGGGTTGAAAGTACAAATGCGAACGCGTGCATTGTAGTACTTTTCAAGTTTGGTTTTGTATTTGGCCTCGTTGATGGCAGCGTTTTCGCGCCTTTCTTCCAAGAGGTCCAAGTCAACCCTGCGTTCCTCATTGTTGTCTATCTTGTTGATAGCAAACATTCTAGGTGAGGGGAGGCCTACTTCCGCGGGGATCATCGCTTCAGTGCCATAGACCAGGCTGAAGGGTGTCTCACCGTTGCTTGTTTTTGGGCTTGTCCTGTGAGCCCATAAAATACTTGGGAGTTCATCAACCCAGCCGCGTCTGGCTGTTCCCAAACGTGCTTTGATGCCTTCGACTAAGCTTTTATTGATACTCTCGACTTGGTCGTTCCCTTGCGGATGCGCCACTGAGGAGAATATGTGTTCAATGTTTAGCTCCTTTAGCCATTTTTGAAAGTCATCGGCGGCGAAGTTGGTACCCTTATCGGTGACGATGCACATTGGTAGGCCAAAACGGCAGATGATATGTTCCCACACAAATTTCCTTGTTATCATAGCGGTGGTTGATGCAAGTGGCTTTGCCTCTACCCATTTTGTAAAGTAATCAACAGCCACTATGATAAATTTCACTGCACCTGGTGCGTCTGGGAATGGTCCCACCACATCAATTGCCCATTTCTGGAATGGCCATGCGGTGGTGACGGGAATCAGGTTGTTCTTGGGACGCAAGGTCTTGGGAGCATGTCGCTGACAATTGAAACACTTGCGTAAGACTTTGACTACGTCCAGGTGCATGCCGGGCTAATAGTACCCGGCGTTCATGATTTTGGCCACGACCATGCGTGGGCCTGCGTGTATGCCACATATTCCCTCGTGAATTTCTTTGATAAGGTATGTGGCATCTTGGGGGTTGACGCATCGTAGGAGTGGCCCTAGGTATGATTTACGGTATAAGATACCGTCTCCCATTTGGTAATGACACGCTTTGTATTGTAGCTTGCGTGCTTCCGCCTTGCTTTCGGGAGTAACACCTGATTGTAAGTATGCAATTATCGGTGTCATCCAGGATGTTGTACCGTACTGGATGACGTTGACTTGGCGCAGGGGTACTGAAGGATTTTGCAGAATCTCGATGCGTACCTCTTTTGCCAGGTGTTGGAAACTGGTGGATGCAAGTTTTGATAGCGCATCCGCAGGTTTGTTATCACTCCTGTTGATATGGCGAATATTGAAGGAGGTGAACCTTGATTTTAGTTGCAAGGCTTGTTCGAGGTAGAGGATCATGATATCCCCTTTTGCGGCATAGTCACCGCGTATCTGCCCTGCAACCAGTAGTGAGTCGACGTGTGCTTCCAAATGTTTGACGTCGAGTTTGACTGCCAAACGCAGCCCTGCCAGTAGAGCCTCATACTCCGCTTCGTTATTCGTGCTTTTGAAATCGAGGCGGATTGCGTAGGTTAGCTCTTGGCCATCGGGGCTTACAAGTCGCAGACCTGCGCCAGCACCATCTTCGTTGGATGCACCATCTGTATATAGTACCCAGGTTTCTGCGGAGGATGGTGGTGGTGTAGGGTTTTGTTCTTCTTCGCATTCTTGAATGCGGTTTGCTGGTACTTCAGCAACAAAATCAGCCAAGACTTGGCCTTTAATTGCGGGGCGCGGCTTATAGTTCAGTGAAAGTGCGCCCAGCTCGATTGCCCATTTTGCTAACCTCCCAGAGATGTCGGGTTTGGATAGGATCGGGCCGATCCTGTAGTTGGTTAACACTGTGATGACGTGGTTTGCGAAGTAACGTCGTAAACGTCTCGATGCGTGCACTAGTGCCAGTACCAATTTCTCCATGATGGAGTACCTTGTCTCTGGGTCGTTGAGCATTTTGCTGATGTAGTAGATGGGTGTTTGGACTCCTTCCCGCTCCACTATGAGTACCGCGCCTACTGCGTTGTCCGCGGCGGACAGGTATAAAATAAGTGGCTCATCTTTTCGTGGTGCGGTTAAAGTTGGGAGTTGGATCAAACACTCTTTCATCTCCCAGAAAGCTTTTTCGGCCTCTGCGGTCCATTGGAATTGTTCCTTTTTTAGGCAGCTCCGTAGGGTCTTGCTGAAAGCGTATGACTTAGCTGCGTGGTTGGCTAAGAATCTGTTTGGTGTGGCTAGCCTGCCGGCTAGTCTTTGCATTTCTTTCATCGTAGAGGGTGATGGCATGCGTTCGATCGCCTGAACTTTTTCCGGGTTTACCTTGAATCCATCTTTGGTTACTATCAATCCGAGGAATTTGCCTTCTTCCATTCCAAACGAGCATTTCCCTGGATTAAGCTTCATGTTGACGCTTCGCAGAGTTTGGAATGTTTTTTCGATATCGTTGAGCATGGTGTCTTCCTCCATGCTCATGACGACCAGGTCGTCCATATAGATTTCGACACTTTTGCTGATTTGACCGCGAAAAGTGTCGTTCATCAACTTTTGATAGGTTGCGCCCGCGTTGCGCAAACCGAACGCCATTTTGGTGTAGCAGTAGTTCCCGGTAGGAGTGCGGAATGTCGTTTTGTCTTCATCTTCGATTGCCATCTGTACCTGGTGGTAGCCTTTGTAACAATCGAGGAAACACTTCCATCGAAATGGTGTGAGGTTATCGACCTTCTCGTCGATCTCTGGAAGTGCGTAACAATCCTTGGGGCAGGCCTTATTGAGGTCTTTGTAATCGATACACATGCGCCAGCCCCCGCTTGGTTTTTCTACCATGACTGGGTTGGACAACCAAGTCTGGTATTTGACTTCCCGCAGGATGCCTGTGGAGAGCAGTTCCTGTACTTGCTCTTCCATCGCCGCGTTTTTTACTGATCCAAGGTGGCGTTGGCCTTGGATCACCGGCTTGATACCTGGCATGGTATTTAAGAAATGTTGCGCGATTTCGCGTGGCACCCCTGCCATGTCTGCGGGTGTCCATGCAAAAATATCTTGGTTCCTGAAGAGGAGTTGCTTCAGGCGCGCTCTGATGGTGGGTGACAAGACATGGCCCAACGTGACCGTTTGCTCTGGGTGTCTTGCGTTAAGCACCCATTTTTCTGGTTATGTGTTGGGGGTGGGCCTTGCTACCTTGGCTGGACGCAGGTCGTCCGTAGACATAACTTCTCTCCTGGCGTATATTATCGCGACCCCCGTCTCGGTTGGGAAACCAATGGCAGAGTGAGGGACGGATGTGATCATGTTGAAGTCGCCCTGGGACTCTCTCCCGAGAAGTACGTCGTACTTGGAGGTGTGCGGTAAAACCATGAAGTTTACCTCCTCCGTTCTTGTGTGCCTCCCGTTGGTGAGGCGCACAGGAAAGGTAATCTGGCTCAGGGGGAATACGGTTTCCCCTGCAAACCCGGCCAACGGGTAGTCCACTGGCTGCAGTCGATCTTTGTCTTCTTGATCGAACTGGTTGAAGCATTGCTCGTATATAATATCGGATGTACTGCCCGGGTCGATGAACAATTGCTCGGTGCAGTAGTGAGCCAGGTGGCCTGTGATAACCACGGCGCGTCTATCGCGCGGGCTACCTCGGACTTTTGGAAAGACGACTTGCTCGTCTTTCCAGTCATTGTCCGGTCTTCTTGCCGCCTTGCGCGGCCTTCCTTTTCTTCCATTGATCATGTGGGTAGAGGCTATGTACATGGTCCTCTTTCCCGTGGAGGTGCCCTCGTTGTGGGGAGTGATGCGCTTGGTAGCTTTTTGTGCGCTTGTCAACAGGTGTTGCAGTTTCCCCTCTTTTAGGGCTCGCTCAATCTCCAGTCGGAGACTGATGCAGCTGTTTGTTGTGTGGCCATTGTCCTTGTGATACTCGCAGTAGAGTGCGAGATCCTGGTTCTTTTTGGATTTCATCGGTTGGGCCGGTCGCAGGAATTGTGCGTCCGTAAGGAGGACGTCGCTTGGTGACTGGTTGATCTCGGTCCAGCTGCGGTCCCGAGACTCTTTCTTCGACGCCCGGTTTTCACATTGGGCGTTGATTGTAGCCCATGCGTCGGGCTGGTTGTTGCGTGGGACATATGGTCTGGAATCGCTGCCACGATTCCATGTGTCCCGGTTGCGCTTATTGCTGCGCTTGGGCTCTTGGCGGGAGGACTGGCCTTCCGCTTGGGGTTGTGCCTTTGCCATGTGCGGTCTGAGAGACCGCTGAGTCTGGGCGTATGTCTTGACCGCAGCCATGACATCTTCCCACTTCTTAGGCAAAGCATCTTTGCCAGAGATATTCATAACCATTTGCTAGTCTTTAACGGCAACAATGAAATGGTTACGTGCCATTTGGTCGGCGACATCGCCTATCTCTAGGCATTCTTTATTGTAACGGACAACGAACGCTTCAAACGATTCGTTATCCCTGCGCCAGATGTTCATGACGTCCATGGAATCACGTTCATGGCGTCGTTGCTGGCTAAAGTGTGCCAGGAATTTTTCTTGTAAGTCCTCGAATGAGGTCAGTGACCCTGGTGGTAGAGAATCGAACCATGCCCTGGCTAGACCTGTTAGGGTCTGTGGGAAAAAATGGCACCAGGTGGGTTCATCCCACCTACCGTTGCACCCGGCGCCGACGAAGATGTTGTTGTGATCATCTGGGTCGGTCGAACCGTTGTATTTCCCAATGTTTAATGGGAATTTTGTGGTGGTGAAATCGGCGTGGGCGATTTCTGGGACGAACTTGGAGTTTTCGGCCGCAGATTTCGGCCTGTAGGGTTGTCCGCGGTGATGCTTTGCAGCGCGGAGGTAAGTAGTGCGGGGGTGAGTGGGAGGAACGTAGTTGCGTCCTCCCGGTCTGCTGCTGGTAGCATGGGATTCCGCACGGTATGTACCATCGTCCGGATCGGTATGGCCTTGCTCTTCACGGTGGGACTGGGGTCCCAGTCGGCTATGAATGCCTAGGCCGTGGTGGGCTGTAGACTGTCGCCTAGTTTCGTCATGTGGGCCTAGGCGGCTCTGTATATGACTCCTGTGGCGGGACCCATACGAGGAGTCGTCCTCATCAAGTGTGCGGACGTCGCAGTAAGAGGAACCGCGATCTTCGTGCCTGCTTCTGGAGGCCGGATGTGTTGGGGCCCTGCCGTCGTACTGTAAAGTACGGCCCGCAGGGGTGTGCGGTGCTGGGGTAGGCCCCGCAGATACGTGCGCTTCTACGCAAGCTCTGTTGTATGTTGCAGCCAGCATAGCTGCTTGTTGGTCGTACCAGGCATGAAGGTTCATGCCTGTAGGTATCACAGGAGCGTACTGTGATAAATTGTGTCCAAACGTAAGGGATGCGCCCCCTTGCGTTGATGTGCCAATGTGTTCAGCATTTGGGGCTAGGGGAATGGTTCCCGCAGGCCCTTGGTTTGCGGGGTTTAGGTTATCCCCGGTAGTGTTGTTTTGACGATCAGACATGATCTTTGGAGAGAAAGGGATGGTCGGAAAAAAGTGCTAAGAGTAGCGGTGGGCGCCAATGATGAAACAATGGTTAACCAGGTGGGTTAACTCACTGGTCTCGTCAAGAGGGTTAATCCCTTCTTTCCGAGGATCGCCGGCTGGATCGTCTGGTGGTGGGTTTCCTGCACAAGGAAACAAACCGTGACTCGTAACAAGGAGGATGGGGTGGGGGTGCTCCTTGTTACCACTCTCCGGCGTGAGAATCAGTAGTTTGCTTGGGAAGCAAAATGTGATTGTAGTAGTAGTATTGAGAGAGTTGAGAAGTGATGCCTCAAACCTGGTTTGGGGTGAGTATTTATAGCCGGGGAGTGAAGGAGGGTAGTTGAGTAGCTAGCCTGACATCGCACAGCTATTTGCAGGTGTGTCAGACCTGTCGGTTACGGTGGTGATGCCACGTCCTGCTGTGGTGTCAGACTGTTGTATACACGTGGGCCTGTAGGCGACTGTTCCAGTACCACTTGCACTGTGGTGTCAGACCCACTTGCCTTGTAGGCAGGATGCGGTGCCAGGCCGCATCGCTGCTTGCGGTCATTGATGTTGTTCCCGCGTTGGTTGTTCCATCCATGATTTTATGCAGGATGCGGTGTCATGCCGCATCGCCGCTTAGTGAATGTTTCTGTTGTCCAGATCCCTTGTCGTGACGAAAATGTTCATAGGATGCGGTGCGGGGCCGCATCGCTATGCGTAACATTGGTTTCCGTCCTTAAGGTAAGTCTTCTCATCACTGGACAGATTGGACCGCTGTGTTCGCGTGTGACCACGCGGACACAGGTGAGTTTATTGCTGGTGGAGGTTTTTGATAAGGGTAATGGTCATTCGCGGTCATGCTGACGCGAGATCTGGGACCATACCCCTTCAGTCCTTTATATTTGTAGCGAATTGCAGTAGATGACTTTTAACTTCAATAATTATAGACACAATCATTTATTTTGAAAACATGATGCATGTTTCGTCCTTTACCCCAAATCATGTTAGAAATTTAAGTTAACTCCGATCACATGTTTGACAAGTGAGGGCATTTATGTCTATCCACCTACCAACTACCTCAGCATATAAAACCCCTCTTTTCACCCCCAAATCCCTCATTAGGGTTCATCCAAACTTGCAACTTACCACCATAAATTAGGGTTCCGACCTTGTAAAGTTGTAAACGAAGATGGTGTTATGCGAATGTGGAAAAGAAGTTGGTATCTTCACCTCTTGGACATGCCGATTCATAGGATGGTAGATCAATTGAATTGCCATTCATGTGTAAACATTATCCCAGGTCTGCTACGAAACACGAATGTGTTAGAGGAATAATTACACTCTTGGGGAGGTGAAAGAACTTAAATCTGAGACAAGGAAGCTGAAAAAGATTTTGTTTTTTAGCTGGCTTTGCTTCATTGGGTATCTGTTTATGTTTTAGGCGTATGTAATGGTATAAGCCACATCGAATTTAGAATCGTCTACACAACCGGTTCAATTAAATACTCGCTATTGCCTTTATGTGGGAGGGTAAGATGAGCTGGTCTCATGCTCATGAACCCATTAAACATGGTTTTAAAATAATCCAATATCTATTTGTATTTTATTTAGCTCATAAATATGTTTAAAAAGTTTGCTAGTTCCTTTAAAACCATTTTTTTTTGTTTCTCTCGATGTGGTTAATATGAACAATGACGTGAACAATCATATTAAAATAAAAAAAATGATTACTATACAAATAGAGTTAAGTTATTGTATAAACTAGCGGGTTACATCTGGGTTTCGTGACGGGGCGACCTAATTTTTAATGGAAACGTAAACGTAATAGTAAAAATAACGTAATGACAGGAATTCGTTTGATATTTGCTCAGTTCATTAAGATACTAACACTCGATATAGATATAGATATCGAAAGAGAAACTAAAAAAAAGTCATGGTACGACTAAAAGAATACCAAGATGTGTTTACATCGATCGGAAACAATAAAAACGAATACGAATTCCGATACTGACGTTGTTCGGTCAGTATTAGACCGGTTCGTTTTGTTACATGTACAACACTAGGTTTGATTAGTGGTAGACCCAGAAAATATTTTTAAGAGGTGCGAACGAGAGGTTTAACCAAAATTTCAAGAGGTGCGATCGGAATTTTGCCATATAAAATAAACTAAAAAAAATTCAAGGGGTGCACCCGCCCACGCAGGTTCTACCTAGGTCCTCCCCTGGGTTCGATTGAAACTTAAAAAAGAAAAACGAAAACCAAAAAATAAAAAAAAAATAGGATAGACGGAAAAAAAGGATAAAAATGTACTGTAGCTAAGAAATTCATCTATTATATAATAATAATAATGGGTTTGCCATACGAAGTACCCTTAACGTAACAAGCGAAGGAGAGTTTTTTTTTTTTTTTTTTTGAATTTATTTTCCTACTTATTAAGCACGTATTTTAGTCTCATAATCTAAAAAAATCGTAATTTTACACTAGTAGAGTAATTATTTAATTTTGTAGAGTAAATATAATTACACTACAAAATTGTAGAGTAATTAATTATAATTAACCTACAATAATAATTTTATTATTGTAAAATATTGAATTTTTTTTTACATTTTACAATTGTAGGAAAAATTTTCAAAAAAAAAATATCTCCTTCACTTCTTATTAAGTTAAAGGTATTTTGTAAGTTAAGACGATTTGTATTTGATTTTTAAGTAATATATTAAGTAATTGGTCCTTATATTTCACTATCTACAAATCATCCATTAAAAATAGACCAATTAGCAATCTTCAGCAATGCTTGAACTTTTTAGGCATGTTTGCTTCACACATTGTCTTTAAACAGGTGCCTTCATTGGAGAAGATTGAAATTTCTGACCGGTGACGGAAGTCACCGAACCTAAAAATTTCTATACGGAAACTACATACGCTCCACTACTGAGCGAAAAGTTCGGGAGAGTCGGCCGCCCCCTCCCGCCCCTTAAAAGCTTCGCCCATGGGTGCCCTTCGAAATGCTTGTAGTTTTCTGTTCTGATATCACACCTGACAAACACGTTTTAGGGTTTTATTTTTTTACATTCATCTGGTTATAATTTCATTTCTACTCACATGTGCTACCTGGATCCAAGAACTCTAATCATGGACATAGAACGCTACTTAAAAACTGGACAATTTCCAAAGGCGGATTTCGTCGGAAACGATTCTCCGACACATTTTTCAACAAAATGCGACAAAAAAACTTTATCGCAAACCTTTTCGACAAAATCCAATTTTCTTTCTACATTTGTTTTTATGGGAGATGATCAAATAGAAAGTTTATTTTGGCTAGGAAGAATAGGAAGCAATAGAATTATGACATGTGGCAAAATTTAAAATAAAGAGTAAGGGTATTTTAGTCAATTTTACTCAATCTTCTCACTTCTTCTTCTCTCTGTAACTTCAAAACTCACCATCTTCAACATTTTCTTCATCTACTATCTCAATAATCACTACATTATAGTGTGATTTTCGTCACCAATCAATGACTCAAAAACCTAATCAACGTGTTCTTCAACTTTTTTGAATAAACCCAGTTTAATTTCATACAAGATTTTGAAGCAAATCACTCGATTCGTTCGATTCGACTGCTGATAAGTGTTTCTAACATTCAAATTTCGTCAATCGGTAAAGAAATCTGAAGAAATCGGAAGAAATCGGCTTCGATCTATGTAAGAAATTTTTGAATTGCATTTTTACGATATGAGTTTTTTAATTGAGTCATTGCGTTTTACGATCTTAGCGGGGGTCCGGAGGCAGCGCCCCTGGGAGCAGGGTCCAAGGGGCGGCAGCCCTTGACGGGGTCCAAGGGACAGAGCCTCTGGCTGGAGTCGAGCTGATTCTTAAAGCTAAAACACCAGCCTAAAATTATAACACCCTAAAATTAAAACATTAATATATACTATAGAGTACCTAATTCTTAAAGCTAAAATACCAGCCCAATTTAAAATTGTATACTAATTAATTACCAGTAGGGTTGTAAACGAACCGAACGAACACGAACGAGGCCTTGTTCGTGTTCGTTTGTTAAGGAAATAAATGTGTTCACGAACGGTTTATGAACACCTACCGAACGAGATTTTATGTTCGTGTTCGTTCATTAAGGAAATGAGCGTGTTCACGAACGGTTCACGAACACAAGCGAACACAAATAAATTTGGCGAACGCGATGAAGGATAAAGGTGGATGGCCCAGAGAGTAGCACTAGAACTCAAATCTCTTATTGTGGAAGGGAGGTAGATCATATTCGTCGATGTAAATAATGAGAAAAGAAAGGGAAATTGTGCATAAACAAGGTGAAAGAAGGTTTCCTAGTTTAATTGTTAGGGTAATGATATAAATAAAAGTTTAATAGTATAAAAAATATAGATAAAATACATGAAGTATAAAAATCTTTAATTAAAACACGAACATACGAACATAAACGGACGCAAATGAACGAATGTTCACGAACACCTTACCGAACGTTCACGAACACAATTGAACGAACGAGACCTTTGTTCATGTTCGTTCATTTTACTAACCGAACGGAATTTCTTGTTCATGTTCGTTCGTTTATTAAACGAACTTCCCGCCGAACGGTTCACGAACTGTTCGTTGAACGTTCGGTTCGTTTACAGCCCAAATTACCAGCCTAATATGATTCACTTTGCATATGTGGATATTTAAAAAAAAATAAAAAGGTCCACTTTGTTTTAAAAGCCGTCCTCGTCCCCAAGCTGTTTCCGGTGAAAATTAACTCCCGGTCGGAAAAATACAAGAACACTTCTCAAGCTGTTTTCACTCTAGTTTTTCAATTCAAGGGGAGCGATTGCAAAATTTCAAGGGATGCGCTCGAGATTTTCGAGTTCCAATTACACCAATTATATTTTTTTTAAGGGGGCGACCGCCCACCCAGCCTATGCTGTCGGTCCGCCCTTGCATGAAATGGTACATGAGAATTCGAGATAATAAAGCAGGATAAATATTTGAATTATTATCCAGATGATGGTTATCCTTCTTAGTAATTAACCTTATTAATCTACATATTGACAAAAAAAAAAAAAAAAAACTTTCAACAAAGTCCGGCTATCCGGTTACAGCGTTGGAGACCCAGCTCCCGAAGAACCATTATAATAAAACAATAAATGATAAATTTAAGTAAAACAAGAAAATACTAACACCTCACATCCACCGCCCACGCAGGACATTTTATCACGAATAAGACTCCAACCGACGAACTACTTTGTAAAAACTTATCCGGGTACCACTATAATCCGGGTACCACTATAACACATTAACACTACCCCAAATATAAATAAAACAAGAAATTAAATACTAACACCGTTTTTCCTTTTTAACTCCATTGATGGGCCATGTCATACTTCAACTCCAGCCCGACAAAACCCATGATCTAACTGAAGCCCACGTAGCATTTAAATAAACCACACTGGTTTAGTTTAGTTTCATGGCCCATTTTTTCTTTATTTGTATTTAAATTGCTAATTTCAATTTGATTTGCCAATTACCTTTACCTATATATTAAAATTACAAGTTAATGAATAGTAAAATCACCTACGGATGAACAAATGGTATCGGGTACCGGTACTGAATTAACCAAACCGGGTATATTTTCGATACTGACTTTTGACATTATCGGTACCGGTTCGGTAGCTGTATTTACCGGTTTTTTCCCTCAAATACATGTACTGTATCTTACCGGGTATATTCGGTACCCGTACCCACTTTTGGGGATTTTCGGTACCGGTTTTCGGTAACAGTTAGTACCGATCTCATCCCTAACATCACCTTTGAGCTTATGCCACGTACCAACGCATTAAAATTACCTATATATTATTATACATATTAATTTAAAGAGACCATGAACATTGTTTCTTATTTTTTTTAGATTTTTATTATTATATTATTTTATTAGTTTAATTGATTTAAATATATATTTTTATATAACTTTTAAGATACGATTAAATTACCAGTTATCAAACAAGAAATCATAAAAATGAATGTATACTGGTACTGATGTTGTTCAGTATGGTATGATAACGATACGATATTAATTCATCAAAAGAAAAAAACACTAAAAATAAATATTGATACGGGTACAGATGTTATTCAATCGGTTTTGATTGAATTTGCTATGATAGCGACACAATATCCGTTTAAAAAATATACATCGTCATCGTAATGTTGAAATAAAAAGAGGGGAACAATTGTTTTTGATTTTTTTCAATATTGTTTTTTCTAAGGTTTTATTATTTTATTGGTTTATTACTTTAATTGATTTAAGTATATTTTGTTCTCACATATAACTTTTAAGATACGATCAAAGTACCCGTCATCAAACAGGAAACAATAAAACGGAATGTATACCGGTACCGATGATGTTCGGTACACTATGGTAGTGATACAGTATCCGTTTATTATTGAAAGCAAAAAAAACTAAAAACAAAAAAAATATTGGTCCCGATACAAATATTGTTTAATTGCTTTCGATTGGGCTTGGTACGATAGTGGCAGAATATCCATTATCAAAAAAAATTCGTAATGTTGAAATAAAATAAACATAAAATGCAAGCGAACCGAACAGATATCAACTGAACAACATATATAGGTACCATACCAATATGTTTTTTTTTGTTTTCGATCGATGTAGTGCTTTCTCTTTCAATTACTATATTGAGTACATGTACTGTAACGAACCAAATTGATACCAATTTAATCCCCGTCGCGAAGCGCGGGGGAATATCACTAGTTATTTTAACTTCACACCTACATAAATCTTTTCCTCTTGATTCTCGAGTGTGCGTTGATTTATGATTTAATTATCATAAAAAACGGCAATTATTACTACTACTCTATTTTATATTAATAGTTTTAAACTACTCTATTGTTAATAGGGCTGTAAACGAACAGAACGTTCAGCGAACAGTTCGTGAACCGTTCGGCGGGAAGTTCGTTTATGTTCGTTCGATTAGCTTAACGAACAAACACGAACACAAAATTTCGTTCGGTTAGCTTAGCGAACGAACACGAACTTAGGTCTCGTTCGTTCGATTGCGTTCGTGAACTTGAAACCCTATTTTTTCTAAGTTAGCTAAAATTTGGACATGCTAAGACGTTTTTGGGGATAATTATGTCTAAGTTAGTTAAAGTTGATTCTTCGTTTGGTGGTATTAGACTTCTTGTGTTTTGATTTATTATTTGATGGTTGTATTTAACTACTTATATCCAATGTTTAAGGATAACAATATTTTTATTTTATTTTTTATTTTCAAGGTAAATCTTCATTTGCGTTCTTTTTTATTTGTTTGCGTTCGTTTGTGTTCGAGACCAGTGTTCACGAACTGTTCGTGAACAACTGAATTTCCTTAACGAACGAACATGAACATAATCTTATGTTCAGTATGCGTTAATGAACAGTTCGCGAACATGTTAATTTCCTTAACAAACGAACACGAACGTAGCCTTGTTCATGTTCGTTCAGTTCGTTTACAGCCCTAATTGTTAAGATTTAAACTTAAAAATGATATGACGCTACCAAGTGAAATGTTTGTGTATTTAGCATTTCCTTCAACACAAGTATTCAAAGAAACAAGTAAATGCATTTAATAGATTAATTATAATATTAACTACTTTAATTTTCTTGTTATTTTCTTCTAATCAAAACTCATCAATATCATTTAATCATCGATGACAATTAACCACTTAAAAATTAGATTTTCCACTATGTAACTTTTTTCTTGTTTACTCATTATATTTATTTTTTAAATCTATCCTTTTAAAGCTCTTATTTTTCATACTCACCAAATACAAACTAATAAAATTAGCAAATTTGATGATATTACTGAAGCATTTTTATGTTACTCTGTATCTTAAAATGCATGGTCGGTGATTTTGTATTTTTTTAGTTCACGCCAGCTTTAGATATTTTACACATTCAACCCTCACCTTTTGGTAAGTGACAACTTGACTCCTAAATTTTGATAATTGACAACTTTGACCCCCCCCCCCCCCCCCCCACAATTTTTTCTACTTAATAACTTCACACCTCAATTTCTCCAACATTTTAATTCTTTTGTTTAAATTACTTTTACGACTTTACACCGCAATGTACGAGACATTATACTTTTCTTTATCTATGCCTAACCATGTTAATGTTACAAACGTAAAGTGTGTGATAAAGTAAAAAACAAAAAAGTTGTGAAGAGTTGTTGTTGCTTGCAATGTACTATACATGGAAAAAATGTGCATTAAAACTTGTTTTTGTAATTTATTTTTTGGTAACCCGAACCAACTTTTTTGTATTAAAAAACAATGAACTTGACAATTGACAAATTCAATTAATTTGTGAATGTAAATTGGACTTGGAAATTTAAATTTCATACATAAAACCACCTTAAATTAACAAATTATTAATTATCGATATAATAATATCTCGCTAAATTAATAAAATATCACAGTCACAATATTATTAATTTATAGAAGTTTTACCGTAAACTTTAACTAAGTTTCGGTTTTTAGATATTTATAATTTATCATTTTCGCTTGGAAACAAATCCGGTATTTCAGTTTTGAGATACTAAACGAGAGTTAATTGTCATTTTAGTCCCTGAGGTTTGTCCAAATTTGTCATTTTAGCCCAAATAGTTTTTTTTCGCCTCTGGGTCCCTGACTTTTCCCTTTTGTTGACATTTTGATCACATACCCTAACTCCATCCAAAAACCCAATTTTTAACCAGGCGTATTTTGGGGATTTTCATTTTAAATCTTTTCAATTGCCATTTTGATCCAATTCTAAAAAATCCAAAAAATTCTGAAAAACAAAAAAATTTCTAAAAAATAAAAAAAAAATCTAAAAAATCAAATAAAAAACTAAAAAATCATAAAAATTCTAAAAAATAAAAAAAACTCTAAAAAATCGAAAAAATCAAAAGAATTCTAAAAAATAAAAAAATCTAAAAAATCAAAAAATAACTACCATGTTTCACCATCTTACCACTTGGCCATTTTAGAATTTTTCTGATTTTTTAGAATTTTTTATTTTTTAGAATTCTTTTGATTTTTTAGAATTTTTTGGATTTTTTTGAAATTTTTGATTTTTTAGAATTTTTTTTATTTTTTATATTTTTTAAATTTTTATGTTTTTTTTATTTTTTTAGATTTTTTAGAATTTTTTTGGATTTTTTAGAATTTTTTGATTTTTTAGAATTTTTTTGATTTTTTAGAATTGGATCAAAATGGCAATTTAAAAGATTTAAAATGAAAATCCCCAAAATACCCCTGGTTAAAAATAGGATTTTTGGATGGAGTTAGGGTATGTGATCAAAATGGCAACAAAAGGGAAAAGTCAGGGACCCATAGGCGGAAAAAAAAACTATTTGGACTAAAATGGTAAATATGGACAAACCTCAGGGACTAAAATGGTAATTAACTCTACTAAACGATTATTATAAGTGTGTTAGGACTTTGGAGAGAAAATGATAGGTTAATTAAAATATTTTTTTAATGTAAATCTATCTATTGTAATAAAAGAAACCAACTTTTGTACACGTGTCATTCATTGAAGGTATCCTCAAATCTATACTTATTTTATATTAACTAAATAAATAATAAATTAATATTAAATCCTATCATAATTTAATAAAATATTATCCTCAAATCTAAATTGTTTTTTATTATTTGGTGTACACAATTATATTTATTTAAAACGCGGGGTTTTTAAAAATTTAATTTTTTTATTATTTACTATACAAAGTTACATTTATGCAACCCGTGTAATACACAAAGTTTTTAAAGATATAACTTTTTATCATTTGCTATGTAAAATTAGATTTATTCAACACGTGTAATACAAGAGGTTTCTTAAGGATATAATTTTTTTATTATTTGGTAGAATTTTCAACCCGACTATACACGGGTTTTTTTAAAGATACAACGTTTTTAGTATTTAATATACAAAATTACATTTGTTTAATCTGTGTAATACATATGGTTTTTAAAGATATAACTCTTTTTTAAATCTATTCAACACGTGTAATATACGGAGTTTTTAAGGATGTAATTTTTTATTATTTGGTAGATTTATTCAACCCCACTATACACGGGTTTTTTAAAAATAAGACGTTTTTACTATAAAAAATTACATTTATTTAATATGTGTAACACACATGGTTTTTTAAGATATAACTTTTTTTATTGTTTGATATATAAAATATTATTTATTTAACCCCTTACAATATACGGAGTTCATAAAGATATAACTTTTTATTACTTAATATATAAAATTACATTTATTCAACCCGTGTAATACACGGGATGCTAACCTAGTTATTATCTATGTATAAATATCATTTTTTAACAATTGCAGTTATGTTAAAATACATAACTACTAAACTTAAAAATAAAATAAAAAATAAAAAAAGTGACCCTTATTTCACACTACTATAAATCCACCAGTTAACATAATCAAATACCAACACAAATTACAGCTAAACCAGTATGGCACTACAAACCACCACCACCACTCCGTTGACATTTATCGTCAGGAGACATCCGTCAGAGCTCATCGTTCCGGCTAAACCGACAACACGAGAACTGAAGCCTCTCTCCGACATTGACGATCAATGCTAAAAGACCAGAGTTCAGATCATGACATAGAGTATAATTAGTATTTATTAGTATAATTTAAGAGTAGTAGTAGGAATAATCTAATCTTTGCCATTCGAAAAAAATAAAGATTAAAGAACACATGAATTGGTGAGTTACGTGAAGCAATGAGTTCTGACTTTTTAGCATTGAATAGTTATCATCAATTGTTACATGTATTCAAGTTTAATTTACACACCATTGAAAATAATTTCTATATTACAAAACTTTCTTTTAACACTTAAAAACCACAAGTCATGAGAGATGTTTTATTATTTTTTTAGGTGGTCTAACAAAATGATAAGTGTTTTTAGGATATTTTTAAGACTGTTTTAGTTTCTAGACAATTCACTACTCATAGTAACAAATTTAAAAAAAAAAAAAAAAACTAACACTAGATATTCAAGTTGCTAGGAACTCATCAAATACGTTGACATAGCAAAACTCAAAAAACTAAAACTCTTCCTTTGATAATAATTGCAAAAAATTGAGCTTGTTTCATGAAGAAACACTGACCTTCAAGGTAGTATCCAACTAGGACTTCAACTCTTGGCGATCCGAACTGTTAGCTACAAAACAGAACACCGTTAGGACACGTTACAGGAATGAGGTTATTCCTGTAAGCACCCTCCGGCGTGAGAATAAGTCTCGGTTTGGGAGAAAGTATAAGTGTATAGAGAGAGAGTAAACGAGAGCAAGATGGATCATACCTTAGATGTTTACCTCTATTTATAGTTTACCATTAGGGTTTCCCTTAACTTAGGATAGGCTCCGATAAGTTAGAGATTTGCATGATCTTCCCCAAAGAATGAGGATTCGGTTACGTGATTTATCCATGCAGAATAGAATATTCTAGAATAAATGTTTATAATTAATTATTTATGATAAAATAATAGGTAATGACCGGGTCGGGTTAGCCGTTCCGGGTCATGCCTCGTCATGTCCCCCCAGTCCGAAGTTATGAAATGAAATTCATGAAATCGGACTAAAAAAAGAAAAGTCAAAACTTCCCCCTTTGAGTGTTAGCTTCTCGAGTGGGGTACCGTTGTGTTTTTTGAAAAAATGGCGGCGATGGGAAAGGATGTGACTGTTAAATCATCATTAAAATGACAACTGTCCCCACCCTGCTCTGACGCGTGTTCCCATCCGTTTGTCTTTTCGAATTCGAAAAGTTGCCATTTCCGTATAAATAGAGTTCCTGTTTAGGGTTTTAACTTTCATTTTCTTCTTTGTGCATGAACACTTCCTTCAATTTCTTGAAAAGAAAAATTGTCACACCCCCAAAATACCACCTAGGAAATGTCCCTGCTAGGCGTGTGACGTACCAACAATGAGCCACTAATTACATTGAACCCATACAAGTTTCTAAATAAAGTTCTTAATCATTAATAAAATACCATCAACAAGTTTAAATGAAAACCAATATGTTCAGCGGAAGCAAATAGTAAACCAAGGTTAAACAATTTCAAAACCAATGTATAGTATCAAGAAATCAATCGCATGAATCCCTCCAATCGACCCATGACCACTCTAGTTACTCCAGAAAGCAAGTTCCCAATCATAGACATTTAACGACCTGCGAGCATGCAACAAGTGTATCAGACAAGACTGGTGAGTTCATAGTTTTACGAAAACGTTAGTTACCAAGTGTTTAGTTCAGTTCATTGCATGTAATGTAGATAATAACCCGAGTACCGTACAAGATGGCTACCAGATTGTTTTGCCCGTCCCCATTGCCCCCTATCTAAGCAATGGTCACGATTTAAGGTCATTAGTTCACGCCCGTCCTCGCAGGTACGGTGTGAGGTTTCCAAGCCTAATAGCGCTATCAACTAACACCCCGTTACCTCTCAGGTAACTATTCGGTATAAGATGGGACTTAAATGATAGGAAAGAGTGTGTTATCTAACATTTCCAGTTTAGTTCACAAAACGTATCCCTCTCAGGAATACCCGATTGATTTACCCAAGACCCATTCCTCCCAGGAATGCCCAAAAGACTGTCCCAACCACCGGGACGCATGCTCAAGAGATGAACTCACCTTAGTTTTGCTCGGTAAGACTAGTTATGTGTTCAAGTTGCTCAAAACGATCCTAACATGGGTACCATTAACAATCAGTCGTATATCGCTTAATCTTTATATTCTATACACACATTACACAAGTAGGCACCGTATAATATCATGCAAGTTGTGGCCAACAATCATGCAGCACAAGTATTTCATATCATTAAACACCGAATTCATAACATTGTGAGTGTTTGGTTCATAAGTGATCCATATTACCAGTCCACACAACTCATGGCAACTAAATCCATTCAATGATCACCCTAGTGTTTGACTTAACCGAATTAACGGCCCAAATACAATTTATAATTCCACTTTAATATTAATACTTGTTTACTAATTACAGTTAATAACAGCCCCTTTTGTTTCGGCCCACACTAGCACCACCCCTTGACATGTTAACCCAACCTTCTGTCCAGCCCAAACATACCCCGGCCCCAAACATTTCCCTAAACAATCCTGTTTCCCCTTATGCTCGGCCTAATGCTCCCAATTATTCAACATACATGTCCGATTTTCATGAAAGCCCAATACCCTTTTATTTCATAACAGTGGCTTTTTATTAAGCAATTACACCCAAATCAAATAACACCATTGATGCGTGTGAAGTGTTATATATATTAGGTGTATATTTTAAGCCCCTTTAACACTTATTTTTAGCCAAGTTTTAAATTTATAAAACACGATATTTTACTAACACTAAACACACATATGGGCAAGTGCACCCATCGTGAGCGTAGTATAGTGTTGGCAAGATACCGAGGTCGTCCAAGGACACAAGAGCTTTTAGTACCGGTTTATCCTCAACGTCTAATCAAATCAAAAAGTTTAGAAAAATTGTTTTAAACTAAGAAAAATAAAAACTAACTAAAAATGCCGAAAAAGAAAATAAAAAGAAAAACAGATAGACAAGATGAATCACTTGGTTCTGACTCGTATCTAGTGTAACCTTTGATTATTTCCGCACTTTTGCACATATTTAAGAGATTATCTTAGTTATTGTAGTAGGCCCCTCTTTTGAAGGTGACGTTACCCTCACCCCAGTAGTTTGAGTCAGCAAGGATACAATCCTAAAAGGGTGGATTATTGGAAGATAATTAATTAAGTTATTAATGCAAATTATGGTAGGCCCCTCTTTTGGAGGTGACGTTACCCTCGACTAAGTAGTCTGAGTCAGCAGGGATACAGTCCTAAATAGCCGGGTTATAGTATTAATAGTAGTTAACTTATGAGGGGATCAAAGAGTTTGGACCCCCGCCATCCAATACCGTTAAGTATTGAAGGAGGTCCTACTAAATTTGACCCAGGTCCATTGCAGGACCTCTAAACGCTGAACAATGGCAAGACCTTTACCAAACCGTTCCCTTAACCCCCGACCAGGTAGCCAACATACCTCCATATAGACCGTGGAGATATGAATGGTGAAAATCTTTTATTTTATATAGACAGTAAAATAATGCCAAGACACCACGGACAAACGATAAGGAAAGATCACCTTCAACATAAGCAACTAGTTATTAAAGTCATTAATACAAAACCAACTAAAAAGTGCAAAAGATTAGAAATAAAAAGTATTACACTAGACACTTTGTCTTCACCAAGTGATGTACGAGACTTAGGCAAACATGGCCTTGATTGTCAAGAACTCTTACGATCAATCTTGGATCCCGAGACGACTCACACACTCTACGATGGACAATGGATGATGGTGGTGGATGATGGTGTTATGGTGGTGGTGGGTGGTGGGTGAAGTGTGAGAGAGGTGGTGTGCCAAGGGATGGTTTGAGCTTGAGCCAAGCACTTCTATTTATAGGCTGAACAGAAGCTCGGGCACGGCCCCGTGTCCACATCATTCTCTTTCTTCATTTAATGTAGTTTTGTCTTTTTAGTTGACCACGCCCCCGTGTCCGCTGAGCACGACCCCGTGGTGCAGAAGAATCTTTGTACTATGCAGATTTGCTGGATTGTGCGAATCTTATAGTTGACCACGGCCCCGTGTCCGCTGAGCACGGCCCCGTGGTGGGAAATAGAAGCTTCTACCACTGTCTTTTCTGCTGACACTTGGGCACGCCCCCATGCTGGCTGAGCACGGGGCGTGTTCAGGCTTCTGATCTCTTGTTTTGCTTGGGAAGATGCTGTCGTGGGGTCGAGCATGTCACGTCTTGTTCCTTTTCTTGTATTTATGTTAGATTTTGATGTATTTTTGCTTCTTTTGTTAATTTGAGCTCATTTAATCCTGAAAATACAAAAGGAAGACAAAAGCACACTTTTTCCAATATTAGTACTAAAAAAAGGTTAGTTTTATGCCTCATTTGATTAAATTTATATGTTGCATTTTTAACACATCAACCATAATTCTAATTACTCAGCATAACTTAATCGGCTCATCAGGAAAATAATCAACCAGTTTTGATAACTCCCTAATATGACTCCTATACATCAATACAGCATATTCAATCCATGCATGATATTAAAATAAGTTAGTCTATCTAAACAATCCGTACATACACCAATCGCACACATTGTGATTACCTTTATCCCATACGTACATGTTAATTAATCAATTCTGTTACAATTTATATTAATCATTAAGATTTTCCCATAGCCATGACACGCACAGTTTCATCATGACCCATACTCGAACTTAACCTGTCACTATAATCATCCTACCAATTCATCACATTCATAACCATAATATCATACAAAATCGCTAAACATCAATTCATGATTCCTAAACAGATTCATCAAACACTACTCGGGTCATATAATCTCAGTCATCCCTTTGTTATTTGTTCAGCATGTAACAAGAAATCAAGAATTATAACAAGCCTATGATACCTAAATATTCATTGAGATGCAAGAACATAATCATGACTTTCACTGTAACACCCGTTCTTGTAAAGCAAGGTTTAACGTATATTTTGAAAGATAATCATGTAATTAATCACTATCATATACATCGGGAATACGGGTTTGTTAAAACTTTTGCAAATCATAAGTTATTCCACATAACGTGGTTGAATTCGTTGTTTAAAAATTTACAATGTGTCAAAGTGCGGAAGCGTGTGTCTTTATCGTGTTCGGTTCTTCGTTGAGCTTGATCGTCTTCCGGCATCCAAGGTGTACCTACATTTCATAAACATGAAATGCTTTAGTCATACAGGGCTTAAAACGTGTCTAAACGAGTCCGAGAAACAATTGATAACAAAAACGAAAATTTCAACTTGGCCTCCACCGTAAATTACGGTGGAACCGTAATTTACGGTGACCCCAGGTTTGGCATGCCCCTACCGTAAATCAGCAGGGGGCTGCCGTAACACTTTTTAACTCCACCGTAAATTACGGTGGAACCGTAATTTACGGTGGACCCTGCATCAGCTTTTCCATTTTTGCCGTAATTTGACGCGAAATCTTTCGTATCTTTCAAACCGCTTATCCGTTTGACCTACCGTTTCTTCCTACATGTTTGTAATTTGATTCTCCATCATATGGAGTTAAAATCCGACGTCCGGCTTAACAAGATTTAAGACTTTTAAGTCTTCGGCTTATTTCCCCTTTTACCAAATTTTGACCCATTCGCAGTTTTATCAAACAAACGTATTTGTTTGATTCCTATATCACATGAATCTTATAATTTCAATGTTGTCTATCATATTAGGTTCAATTCACGAGTTTATGTGTATTCTTAAACCCGTTTGTACTAAAATGCTTATTTTGACCCGTTAAGGGTATTTAAACCCTTTTCCGCATAATTCATAATTATTTGTTCTAGCATCCTATTTTCGCAATATATATCAAATGAACTTTCACCACAACTATATTTATGGTGATTTTACTAAGGTAATCTATGCAAACCAGGTTTTACCCCTTAACTCTTTATTTTACGGCAAAGACCCAAACAGAGCCGTTTGACTAACGTGATACATCTTTCAACTTCTATACTTGCCCTAAGTATTTATTAAATCGTAAAAATCATTTCCAAACAACTTTTAAAGATTGTTTGCTCAATTTAGCCTCCAAGGGCGTTTTGGTCCATTTAGTCTCTTATTAACAATGAAGGACTTTAGAAAGCATATTTGACCCAAAATCCCTCTTTTAACCTATGATTTTGTTTGAAAAGTCTTTAAGCTTTCCAAACGTAATATCCTTTACTTAAAACATTTGGTTTACTTATCAAGTAACCAAACGTCCATTTTGACTTCTTTTAACACTCTTGAACCACATGTTCTAAATGAGTGTTACCCTACTTCACATACCTGGCGCAGATCAATATATTGACCCGTTTTTAATACCTTGCTTTTATAACCGCTAATCCATAGCGTTGCTAATACCCATTTGACATTTACTCCTGAAATAATATAACTCGACAATGATCATTAGTCATTATTGTCAAAAGGTGATATCTTCACCTTTTGACCCATTTGGTCTAAATGACCGATTATGTTGGCGAGATGGTATTTATTACCATCTCATCTATATGACTAGCTTCGGTTTACACCGTGTGGTCATTTCATGTATTAATCGTTTTCTTAACGCTTTTTAGCCTATCATGGCTTACACCTTTCAGTGTCTTTCAAAACAAATAGTTATGGTCAACGCATGACCAATTTACCGTTTTAATTCCTTTTAAACCATCAATATGGGTTCTTGTCATACTCGACTACCTTGTTCCGTACGTTTACATGTCGGAACATCATACCTAAATTATGTATTTATCTTATTCGTAACTAATACGATAAGAGAATATTCTAACCTATAAGACTAGTGTAAGCTATACTTACCTTGCATCCGAATTACGCTTTTCCTTCATACTTGCTTCGTTTGACCCGCTTCTTTTCCAAGCCTCCACCTAGCTTGTCAAGTGTCAAACTATCATCATAATTCGTAAGACGGTTATATTAGTCATCATTAATTATGACTATTCCATCTTACATATTTTCTATCACAATTACCATTTGATCTCATTAATGGTCGGTTTGACTATTTAAAAGTCAAACCACCAATTAACACATATGATTGCACTATCAAGTTCACAAGACTCAATTAGGCACATTATCAACACTTAGTTCTCATTTAGGCATTTTAACAAACACCTAATGTGCATAAATTTACATATTTACTAACTAGTTCCTAACTAGTTATTTTTACCAAGATTAACATCAAAATCACCACTTAGTGAACATCATCTTTTGAGGTGACAAATTATCTAACATGTCATCAAATTCCTACCTCAAGTAATGATAAATCAACATGTAAATTTTAGTCATTATAAGCATATACCCATTTTGATCATCAAAATCATGGTTTAACTCTTATGTCTAGACCCACTTCTAGTTACTTATGAACTCTTAACAAAATCTCTAATTTGCTCAAGTAGTTCATTCTTATGAGTTAGTATGATGTTTATAAACACCATTATAACATCAATTTCATCAATTCAACCAAAACCCACTTAGCTCATAATAGGGTAATTATCAAATCCCTTGTTTGACAACAATTCATCAAGATTTCTACTAGGGTTTGCTTCTAAACCAAGATATAATCAAAATAACACTCATAGATTTAACATTCATTCCAGAATTTCGATTATGATTGTTCATCATAATCTCAAAGTATCACCAAATCTGAAAATTCGACATACCTTGTGATCCCCACGACTAGGTGATCATTTATATGCGTTCATGCATCGATTTGGGTCTTGATTTGAGCTTCAATTTGTTGATTTGTTGAAGTTAGGGTTTTGGCTCCCCTTGGAGCCTTCTCCTGGTCGTTCACGAACACACCCAGTGTGTGTGTGTTTTGTTTTTTATTTTAGTAAATAATCTTTTAGATTATTCCACCTTTGGCCCCTCAAGTTTTGTTATCTATCAAGTAGGTTATAACCTACTTATTTACAATCCATATTCCCTCTTATTAACCGGGTCAAACATTCCTAGTTACCTTAGCGGGTTCGGGAATATTTATGACTAAGCTTATTTTAGGTCCCGTCAACTCAGGCCTTTTAAACACTTTATTTATCCATAAGCCTTTGTATAACTTTTATTTAATATTAGGATGATTTATTTAAAAACCTAATATTTACCGGGTTAATTTTACCACTAACGGTATTTTCCCCGTCTTTAGTATTAACGGGGTTTGATTACCAAACCCGTTTTCGGGGTGTTACATTCACACACTTATAAAACATCCCATGCAACTATGTTAACCAGGAATACACACAAATAAGATCAAACAAATAAAAGTTTGGACAAGTATGAAGCCACTAACCAAAAGAACTCGACCCAAGGAAGAAGCCTCGAGGGGGGGGGGGTTCCTGCCGATCGCAAGTTTGAGAGAGGAAGTAGGGTTTGTATATGTGTTGTATTATCTTGTTACATGAATTATGTGTGCAATACAAGCTATACTAATAGCCGGGCCCCAATATAAAACCTATTTGGGCTCGATCAGGCCCAACATAATTCCAAAGCATACATGTAATTGAGTTGGTTGGGCTTTGGGTATGTGTGTGTCAAGATGCGGCCCGACATGAGTAATCCTAACACCCGACCCAAACATGAGCATATATATGATGTAAGCGGCCCAAACATATTCGGCCCAGAGAGAAGAAATACAAGTCTTATAATTAACAAGTTTTTATACGATGAATAACGAGCAATTAGAATTACAAGATTAAACGACACGGACCTCGAAAGTTCGGGTTGTCACAAAAATGGCCTCCAAGACCAGCGAGTCCTCTTCATCTGCCCCAACAAGTTCCGATGCCCTGTATATCAAGTGGGGGCAAACTTCGTTCAATAATCTTCTTCAAGATTACAATATTATGGCGGAGTGGAATCCAGTGTTGCCGTCGAAAACAGATACGACCTTTCCGTTGAAGCAAGGTAAAATCACTCTGTTTAGTGATTTTTTCAGGTTTTGCAACTTTCGATTGCCGATCACCAAGTTCTGCAAGTTAGTCCTTGACCATTATCCCATCCACATTTCCCAACTGCATTCGTTAGGGTTGGTAAAACTCCGACAGTTTGAGTTTGCCTATATCGCCTTAGGGCATATCCCTAAACTCCTAGTTTTTAGGGCTTTTTTCGTCTTTGTATGGAAATCCCCCTTTTTACCTTCGATAGAAGGGACACCATGTATCTTTCCTGAAAGACATTCCTACCAGTTCCAAGGATAAGGACTGGAAGAAAAAGTTCTTCTATATCGATGTCGCTGTCATTCCCGGAGAGATGCAGTGGAGGGAGATGGGACCAAAAGACAAGGTTAAAGACGAAGCCCCTCCAAAAGATGCTTATGTAGCCAACACTCTTTACACAAGGCTATGCGGGCGTCCATTTGTGTGCACGGTGATCCCTGATGGAGCCTTGGTAATGGCGGGGATGAGCATGTTATTGCGTGATATCAAGCTGTACCCCTCGTTTCGTTGTTGGAACATTCAAAATCAAAACGTAAGGCATCCATCAGCCTTATTTCGTCTGGGCTTATCAGCATTAGGCCTGCCCCGGAACCTTTCCCGCTGGATGATCCATCAGTGTAAAGTTTCCAGGTTTGCCTGGCTGTGCTGGATTCTGGGATGTCCTGAATGGCGGGGTCCTGTATTGTTTCTCCATCAGGAATTTCGGCCAAGAAGTCAGCGATCACCTGCCCCTTGATTGCTGTTCGCTTTCGATATTCGATATCCAGGGCTCCCAACTCGATCGCCGATTTAGCCAATCTTCCGGAAATCTCTGGCTTGTGCAAAATTTGCTATAGCGGGTAGTTTGTTAGAACTTGTACGCGATGCCCTTGAAAGTATCTTCGTAATCGTCGGGTAGCGTGAACTAGAGCTAGTACCAACTTTTCGAGCGTTGGATACCGTGTTTCGGGTCCCGCCAGAACTCGGCTGATGTAGTATATAGGCGTTTGTTTCCCATCTCTCTCCACCATGAGCACCGCACTTAACGCGTTATGAGCCGTCACCAGATACATTTTGAGTAGTTCTTCCGGGTATGGCGTTGTCAACATTGGTAGTTTCTCGTTGAAACGCTTCATGTCTTGCAGGGCTTCTTCCGCTTTTCTTGTCCATTTGAAATTTTTCTTGTTAAGGCAAAGATCTCTTGGCATGTCTTGCCAGGAATCTGTTTATGGCCACTAGACGCCCGTTTAATGCTTGCGCCTTTTTCAAAGTCCTGGCCGGGGGAGGGCATCCGCGCTATGGCGGCTACTTTTTTCGGGTTAGCTTTAAAGCCGTCCCGGGTGACCACTACCCCCAAGAACTTTCCTTCTTCTACCCCAAATGAACATTTTTTAGGGTAGAGCTTTATATTGTACTCTCTGAGCTTTTGGAAGGTTTCTTCAATGTCCTCAAGCATTTGTTTTTCCTCCATGCTCTTGATTACTAAATCATCAACGTATACTTCTAAGTTTCTGCCGATTTGCTTTTCGAAAGCTTTGTCCATGAGCCGCTGATAAGTGGATCCGGCGTTTCGCAGGCCAAAAGGCATTTTAGTATAACAAAAAATACCCACACCGTTATGAAACGTCGTTTTTTCTTCGTCTTCTCTGGACATTTTGATCTGGTGATAACCCTTATAGGCGTCTAAGAAACACTTGTACCTATAAGGGACCAGAGAGTCGACCTTGTAGTCCATCTCCGGCAGTGGGTAGGCGTCTTTGGGGCATGCTTTATTCAGATCTTTAAAATCTATGCACATTCGCCACGTGCCGTCTGGTTTCTTGACCATCACAGGGTTTGATACCCATGTAAGATACTTTGTGTGACAACCCGTAACTTCAAGGTAAAAATAGTTGTTTCGCTTTTATGAATCGAATCTTATAGTTATTTTATTTGATAAATTAATTATGTCCCTACTGAGTTATATTTGAACCATAGCCATGTCCCGCTAGTCGACCCAACCTACTCGCGCAACCCGAAACCTTGGAAGGTCAAAACTTAGCGTGGATATTTTACACGACTTGCTAACTCATTGTGCATATATTCGTTGGTTTAGTTAAAATATATATATATATATATATATATATATATATATATATATATATGTAGATAAATAAATAAAACAATAATAATAGTAATGATACATGTTAATAATGATAATACATAAATGCAAGTTTTGAAATCAAGTTGTTTGGTGGGAACCCTTACGTGACCCTAACCCCCAGCCCACCTTAACCCATGTCTCGGCCCACACAATCAACTTCCACCGCCAATATTCAGCCTTAAATACATATATATATATATATATATATAGGGTAGGGATCAAGAGTGAACCATGTTTAAATTGTGAACAAAAACGAACAGATCCTGACCGTTGGATGATGAGATCTTGATTATAGGATTTAAATGGTTTTTAAATTAATTAAAATAATAAATTGATATATAATAACCGAATAAGGGCATTGTTGTAATTTTTATTCTCTCAAACCACATTGTTATTTATTTTTGGAAGCCACTAACAATGATTTCCGTTTTTTATGGTGATCCCAACAAAATCCATATTACAATTTTTTTTAATTTAGCGAATACATCATCCTCTCTTTTAATATTAAATAGTCACTCAACATCAACTACAAGTATATGCAAGTGTGTATAAAAACTAATCGCTTAGCAAACAACAAATACACACATGTGTACAAAAAACAAATAGTCACTTAACGACAACTATACACATGTGTATAAAAAACAAACAGTCACTTATCGACAAATATACACATGTGTATAAAAAACAAACAGTCACTTAACAACAACTATACATATATGTATAAAGACAAATACTCACCAAACAACTACTAGATGTATACAAAAAGAATTAAAAAGTGATAATTTGTATTTGTTCTGTATGAATATTTTTAAATGAGGAAAACATAAATTAAATCGATAAACGTTCTTATTAGATACATACACAAACTTTATTTCAAAATATATAATTGATTATGGTTTGTTATATAAGAAAACTATTGCAGATTACGAAGGTTAAAGTATGGATCCAAAAATTAACAATTTTTTTATCAAATTTAAACCCATGTAACAATTTCCCCTTAAATCTCACATGTCAGCCTTTCATTTCCAGAATCAAAGTCTCAAGTCTTCATTAGTAAATTATTTGAATTCACTTTCTCTACGGAGAATAAATAAAGTTACTTTTTTGAATTAAGCACCGCTGCTCTCGTTTATAATTGTTGAATTCCAACAAGTTTCATAAAGATGTTTCCTGATTTTGGAGAATCGATGAATGTCGATTATTATTATTTTTTTTTTTTGAATCTTGAATTCGAAATTATGTTGGTACGATCAGTTAATTGGATTGCAAAATTGTAGGGGTAGTTACATAAAATATGGAAACTGGTCTTGATAAATCAATATCAAATTTAGATTATAAATAAATAAAAAAATTAAGTTTAAATGACTAATTACAATCTTACCCTTCTAATCTTACAACTAAATCAAGGGACAAGATGGGTTCATTAAGTTCACTAATAAGGAGAGGTTCACAAATGAACCTAAGCCTATATATATATATATATATATACATGTACGTAATGAAAACCCTCACGCATAAAACACTGCGGCAGAATAAGAATCACCCCTCTCACCATCGCAAGTCTTCCTCCCTCCCTCGAAAATCTGCGATGAACCAGCCGTCACCTTCTTCTCTGGTGATTTAAATCTCTGACGAACACCGGTAAGATCTCGCTCTCTCTCGTCCGTAGTTCTAGTTAATAGACTCGTCGCGGTTTCGTTTCGATCTCAACTTAAAACCTTGCAAGAAAATAGGTTATACATGAAACTGTTATTAACACTATGTGCATCGTGATAGTATGGAGTGGGTTATGTGTAAGTGTATGCGCATGGGAACTGTATTTGACATTGAGGTGTGAACGTATGTATGAATAGGGTATATTAGTTTTGTTACGGCAACTGTGATGTAAGGTTGTGTTGTGACTACATGTGAATATCAATCTTGACTTGCTTATCATATGATTATATGGAAATATAAACTAACTGTTGCAACTACTTTGTGTAATACGATGGAACAGATTGTATATGAATGTATGTGAATGATTCGAAATATATGTGAAGGATATTTGGAATAGGTGATAATGGGTTTTATCTTTTCATGAATGTACAACCATATATACTGAGCGTACAACCTGGTTAAGCACGTTTAAGTGTTTAACATGAAAATAATGATTTCAATGTGTGTATATTATGTGCTTCGAATGACAGTGCTTGTTATGATGACTGTGTAAAGTGCTTTTCATATGTTCACCATCTTTATTCACAGGATCAAGTATTTGTAAACGTGAGCTAGTAATATACAAAGTAGACTTAGGCTAATGCACTATTCCATTCAAATCTGGGTTTTCTTTTGAATGTTCTTGGTGGGTACAAGTTGTGTATGCACAGGGTACAACTCACCTGCATGTCATATGAATTGAAACATGAATTGGTAACTGAATACTGAATGATTGGGAATGGAAGTCGCACACTCATGAATATTTTAATGATCCTGCCGTACACTCAAACCGCACAGTCATTTGTTTAATCACGCATGTTTGGGCCAATAGGGGTATTGTTGTTTGGGCTTATAACATATTGGGTCACACACAAATACTCATGTCGCACACTAATATGGATGGGGTATACAGTTTCTATTCGCATGCTCTACTTGAAACCGCACACTTGAAATGTGATTGTACGATGTCTAAAAGTGATGTGTTAGGTATGTGATGACTGGTGAGTTAAATAAGTAATATCGAAATACGATGTGTGCTATGTGATTAATATATGATTCGTGACAATGTGTGATTTCGAACCTAATTAGATGTGGTAAATTATAATAGGGCGCACTTGACTAAAGTGTTTTAACAAGTAAACTATCTGCCGAGCAACCAAAGGTGAGTTCGCACTCCTAAGGCATGGGATTCCCGGTGGGTTGGGAATGAGATTAAGAAGCTAAGATGAAACCTGTATATTCACCACTAATAGACTACATTTAATCCTGCGTATTCTCGGATTGGGAAGAATACGTACCTCCGTCCTCGGATTGGGAAGGACGCCTACATTACACCTGCGTATTCTCGGATTGGGAAGAATACGTACCTCCGTCCTCGGATTGGGAAGGACGCCTACATTAAACCTGCGTATTCTCGGATTAGGAAGAATACGTACCTCCATCCTCGGATTGGGAAGGACGCCTACATTTAACCTGCGTATTCTCGGTTGGGTAGAATACGTACCTCCGTCCTCGGATTGGGAAGGACGCCAATATACATAACTAGTCTAGTGGTTCACAACATGGGGTAGCCCCCACTAATTATGGTTTGGAAAACAAGGAAAGCTGGTTAACCTATAGTTGCAAACAAACTCACGATTTTTTAAACTACTTTAAAACGAACACCAACTGTGAACTCGCTCAAATTTGTTGTTGACTCGTTGTTACATGCCTTGCAGGTCGTTAGGTATCTATGGAGCTTGCACGAGTGGAAGGAGTCGTTGTGGGACATGGACAATGGGTGCCATGTTAAACTTGCTAAACTTATAACTTATGTTTTGGTTTTACATTTGATGCTTCTGTTGTTTAACTTGAATTTGGTTAACTTATTTTTGAACACCAATTATATTGTGTGGTTGAACTTTTAATTAATTTAATATATTGTTCAATATGATTGGTGGCTTGATCCTGGTCAGCCACGCCTCCTGCGGTAATACTCCGCTTGTGGATTTTGGGGGTGTGACAGATTGGTATCAGAGCCATTGGTTATAGTGAACTCGGTTTTAAAAAGGGAAAAGCTTTTTGACAAAACCAGACTATAACCTGTATTGTGCTCAACGATCCACTACGATGCTTCCCTCCACGTGCAAGGCTCAACACTAGGTGGTATGATTTAAGTTTATATTGCCTACTTGATAGATTACTTTTGTGTAATGTGTTGTTTATGGTATGTTTATTTAGAGTAGTAGCATGCTGCCTGTTAGCCCTACTTCGTCCCTTATGACACACAATTGTTTAACTATTTGACAAGTGGTGGTCAAACCCTTTTCTGATTTCTCATCACCCTGCTACGACAATCGTATATGCGTTATATCTACTCATACGCTTACCTCGACAGGACGTCGCCATTTGACCCTCCGTACATTCGGTTTGCACGTTAACATTCGCGAAAACTAGACCTGGCTCAAACGAACTCGGGGTTAGGAGAACTATACCCATGCATCCCTGTTGACGAACCTCATCATCTCCACCAGTCGTCGTTACCAGAAATGAAGTAGCCACAGTTACGCGCGTTCGCCGTTTTACAACTCGCAACCCTACCAACCAAATTTTGTTTTGGACACGTGATATACTTCCATGACCGTGATGCAACGAACTTCTTTTTTATGTCGTGCCGCCATACCTCACTACAAGAATTGCTTCTAAGCAACAGATTACTTGGTTGACTTCTTCGGTTAATGTTGGACCCCTGTTTTCGCTCGATTCTTCGTATGAACCTCATTAATTCCCTGTTTCTTCGGTTGGCAACTGATTTAATGAAACGCCAACAACCATACCACGATTTTCACTGATCATCAGACTACCTTATTACCCTGTTGGATGGTTTAGTCTTATACTACTTGATTAGCTCTCTCGTATATCCAACTTAGCGAATGAATGCCATTACTGGTGAAGTAGTCTTCAGGACATTTGGGGACGGAGATATGGATCACTCAACCCACCGGCGAACACGATAATTTATACGTTTACCTGACCCACCTTACACTACAAGAGTCGTATTTTAACTCCATGATACTTTTCCATATATATATATATGCGGAATCTTTTCGCTAGCCTTTGTACCAACACCTGATTGTCGATTAATGCTTTGTTTAATTTCTATCATTGGCTTAGATCAAACCATCACTCCCTTACCACGGTGACATCACGTTCTCGCTTCTCCATGCTGAGATACTGTAACGAACACGCTCTAGCTTAGAGAATTTGGAAGGCTCGACATTTGATCATTTGTTATCACTCCTTGAAACCTTGAGGGTAGTGATGTATTGCTATTGCTGATACGATCATACCCTCTTGAGTGCATTTTCACGTCTTTCTTTGGAACCTCATGAATACGCAGGCATATTTCAGATTCATTCACACAACCTGAGGAAACTCCTCCGAACTTGATTGCTTACCGACTCGATAAATCGCAAACTCGTCTAAGTTCATGGATCAAGGTGAATTATTCCTCCTTCGCATGTGGGCGAGCCCAACAACTTTGACGGAAGTTTCAGCAAACCTTAACACTGCAAACTTGTGCGACAACCATTCTTCTCTGGTTAATTCTTGTTATGCTTAATATACCAACGTGGCACTTCAATTCGACAAATGGCGTTCTTCATTTTAACCTTATGCAACTTGTGTACAACTAGCTATACCCTCGACGACAGGTAAACCCCTACTACGGATTCCTAAACGTTTAAACATCGATGGCGACTACCCTTTTTGCATGTTTCCACATTCATTCACGATATACTTCTCGAATCCTATGATCCTTATACTAACAACAGTCTTTGCGAACTCTCGCTTGGAAGAGTTACTCTCTACGAACATTGCTCGAGGAGCAATGTGCCATGAATGTCACAGATATGATGATATCACAAGCACTATCCTTGGAACTCGGTACGACCAATATAGATTCTTAGTCACGACATTAGAATTCAGCCTACCTTGACGGATATGCCACTTGTTTTCTTTGATGACATCTTAAGCTACTCCAAGAACTAGTAGGAATCTGAACGATACCTACACCTTACCATGGATCCCCTACAACACAAACAACCTTATGTTTAGTTTCCAACGAACGGCTTTTGACGTTGTGAAGCCTGCTTTTCTTGATCGTATGCACAAACCCTCGCAAATCTAACTCGAAAGATTTCTCAGGAATCCGCTTTTCAACAGTTGAAGGTGGAACTTCGTAACGCACCCATTCTTTCGGTACTAGAAGGCACAGATGATTTCGTTGTTTATTGTGATACGTCTATCCAAGAACTTAGTTGTGTGTTGATGCAACATGAGAGAGTCGTTGCTTACGCATCATGTCGCAACCCCCGATCCCTTATCTGTCCCGGGAACTGGCGGACGCGAACTCAGTAGTGGTGGTATCAGGTTATTTAATCTGGCAGCGGAATTTACATCAGGACCGTAATTAGGAAATGTTTATCAGAGTAAAACCACCATATTTGATATTAATCAACTCATGGGAAAAACCCAAGTTTCTTATTACAATACATTTATAGGGACAAACCCTATTTTATTTAATTTAAAACATTGTTTCTTAGATAACTTTTATAGCCACTTATTTTCCAAGCCGTCAGTGCTCTCGAGCTGGCTTTTTCCCAGTTGGCTTTCACATTGTGTTACCTGAAACATGTTTTAAAAATATTTTGTCAGCGGAAAATACTGGTGAGTGAATCCCAGTTTAATCAAGAAACATTTTATCAATTAACACAGTATTGAGAGCTATCACATTGTTTATTTCTACACAATTACTCATTCAGTATTGTCAATCCTTGACTTGTGGGTCATATTACACATTGGCTAACTCGTTGTCCAATGGTAACGTACTGTCATCCCGACTTATTACTCGCAAGTAATAAATTTTGTATACAAAACCCCATAATACCGGCAGTAATTGAAGAACTACAAAGACTCAATCACCGCTTAATCACATTGTAAAATAATTAAGGTTTTGTGAATTATTCCAAAAACATTAACAAAAAGAGGATAAACTCACTTTGCTATCTTAGGCTTCTCGTAAGGGTTTCCTGGATATAATCTATAATTTATACAAATGTACATTGGTTAGTATAATAACCCTTTGAAAATATTAAAGATACCCTCCCCGAGACGGTATTCCAACAACTACGTCGGGCAGAACCATGATAGTTGTTACGGAACCCTAAATCAATCGGGCAGCGTAACTATTATGAAACTGGGGTGATAATACTTACAACGGAGCAGAACCTCGCTAATTTAGGGGTATAATACCCGACTATAATTTTTATAACTTCAGAATTTCGTTTAGAATGAAAGAAGTGAGCGACTGAAATTGAAACCCGATGCCATCTATTTATAGTTCTGATATACGGCTCCCACGCGGCCCGCGTAAAGCATAGGCCAGGGTTACGCGGCCCGCGTCAACCCTGGTCAACAGAATAGCTTAGCTGGGTCAGCTACTAGACTCGCCACGATGTCGACACGTGTCAGCACCGGATGTCTCCGCGTTTCATGATCTCTAGCGGCCCGCGTAAGTGTAAGCTTAAGCTTACGCGGCCCGTATCAACTTAAGAAGTCAACGAAGTCAGATTTAAATCCTTATACCGCCCGCGTGAAATATTGGGGTGGGTCTACGCGGCCCGCCTCAACTCCATTTTTCTTATTTTTGATTTATTTTATATGTTAAAACATAATTCGGGCTCGGTTTTCACATACGGGGTGTAATATAAAACATATTGGGACATTTTAAGATATAATACGGTGTTAGACATATTATGAGAGTATTGGTTTTTACCGAGGGTTGTTACATTCTCCCCACCTTGTTTTTAGAGCTCGTCCTCGAGATCTACTAAAACAAATGCGGGTATTTCTTTTGCATTTCTGATTCAAGCTCCCATGTATATTCAGGTCCTCTTTTGGAGTCCCACTTCACTTTGACCAGAACTAATCTCTTATGTTTGAGATTCTTGACTTTCCTGTCTTTAATTTGTAGAGGTCTTTCTACAAATTTGAGTTGTTCATTTACCTCTATATCTTTAAGAGGCACTATCAATGATTCATCAGCTAAACACTTCTTGAGATTAGATACATGAAACACGTCATGTATTCCTGCCATTTCCTCTGGCAGTTGTAGCTGATAGGCTACATGTCCTATTCTTCTAATAATCTCAAAAGGTCCAATATACCTGGGACTTAGCTTCCCTCTTTTGATAAATCTTACTACTCCTTTCCAAGGAGAGACTTTCAATAATACTTTATATCCTACTTGAAACTCCAATGGCTTGCGTCGGTTATTGGCAAACTCTTTTGTCGATCATGTGCGGCTTTCAGTCGTTCCTTGACTTGAATAATCTTGTCAGTTGTTTCTTGCACTATCTCAGGTCCAGATAGTTGCTTTTCCCCAATTTCTGCCCAACAGACTGGGGTTCGACACTTTCATCCATAAAGTGCTTCAAATTGTGCAGCATTGATACTTGTGTGATAACTATTATTATAAGAAAATTCTATTAAAGGTAAGTGATCGTCCCAATTACCTCCAAAATCAATTACACAAGCTCTAAGCATGTCCTCCATTGTCTGAATTGTTCTTTCACTTTGTCCATCCGTTTGTGGATGATAAGCTGTACTTAGTTTTAACTTGGTTCCCATTGCCTTTTGGAAACTTGACCAAAAATGAGAGGTAAATCGACTATCCCTATCAGAAACAATTGATAAAGGAATGCTATGTAAAGAAACAATTTCATTGACATGCAATTTAGATAATTGTTCCATACTAATTGTTTCTTTCATTGGTAAGAAATGAGCTGACTTGGTTAGTCTGTCTACAATCACCCAGATTGTATCGTTTCCTTTCTTAGTTTTGGGTAATTTAGTAACAAAATCCATTGTTATTAATTCCCATTTCCACACTGGTATTTCTAATTGCTGTAACAAACCTGAGGGTTTCTGGTGTTCAGCTTTAACTTGTGAGCAAGTTAAACATTTAGAAACATAAGCTGCTATATCCTTTTTCATTCCTATCCACCCGAAATTTTTCCTTAAATCCTGGTACATTTTATCATTTCCTGGATGCATCGTATACTTAGACTTATGGGCTTCTTCTAATATACGATTACGCAGGTTTCCTAATTTAGGTATCCACATTCTCTTTTTATGGAATCTCCAAATTCCATCTATTCCTTGTTCCAATTCTTTCAACATACCTTTTAATTTTTCAGAATCATCCTTGATTACCGATTCTTGTGCTTCTCTTATTTGATCATTTAAATCTACTTGCAGATTTAATTTAAGAGAACGTACCCTTCTTGGCTTTTCTTGATATTTTCGGCTTAAAGCATCTGCCACTACATTTGCTTTTCCTTCATGATACTGAATATCACAGTCATAGTCACTAGAAATTCCATCCAGCGTCTTTGCCTCATATTCAACTCTTTTTGCTTGAAGATATACCTTAAACTCTTATGATCAGTGAATATGGTAAACTTACTACCATAAAGGTAATGTCTCCAAATCTTAAGAGCAAAAATTATAGCTCCTAATTCTAAATCATGGGTTGAATAATTCTCTTCATGATTCTTAAGTTGTCTAGATGCGTAAGCTATAACCTTTTGTCGTTGCATCAATACACATCCATAACCTAATTTAGAAGCATCACAGTAGACTACAAAGTCTTCAGCTCCTTCTGGTAATGCTAGTATGGGCGTATGGGTTAATCTTTGCTTAAGGATTTTAAATGCTTCTTCTTGTTTTAATCCCCATTCAAACTTAACAGATTTACATGTTAGCTTAGTTAAGGGAATGGCTATTCTAGAGAAATCCTTAATAAATCTTCTATAATAACCAGCCAATCCTAAGAAACTTCTAACCTCGGTTGGTGACTCAGGGATTTTCCATTTAGTAATTGCTTCAATCTTTGTTGGATCTACATGAATTCCTTCATGATTGACTAGGTGTCCAAGGAATTGTACCTGTTCTAACCAAAATTCACACTTATTGAATTTAGCATAAAGCTTTTCCTTTCTTAATAAACTTAAAAGTGCGTGCAAATGTTTTGCTGATCCTCTTTATTCTTAGAGTAAATTAGAATAGCATCTATAAATACAATTATGAATTTATCCAAATATGGCTTACATATTCGGTTCATCATGTCCATAAATGCAGCTGGGGCATTGGTTAAACCAAATGGCATGACAGTAAATTCATAATGGCCATACCTTGTTCTAAATGCGGTTTTAGGAATGTCCTCTTCCTGTACCTTTAATTGATGATATCCTTACCTTAAATCGATTTTAGAGAAAAATCGAGCTCCTTGTAGTTGATCAAACAGATCATCGATTCTTGGTAATGGGTAACGATTCTTAATCGTAACTTTGTTTAATTCACGGTAGTCAATGCACATACGCATTGATCTGTCTTTCTTTTTAACGAACAGTATCGGCGCTCCCCATGGCGACGAACTTGGCTGTATAAATCCTTTCTCCAACAATTCGTCTAATTGTTTCTTTAGTTCTTGCATTTCAGCGGGTGCCAAACGGTAGGGTGCTTTGGCAATCGGTGATGTTCCTGGTATTAAATGAATCCTGAATTCAACTTCTCTGTCTGGAGGTAGTCCTGGTAATTCTTCTGGAAAGACATCTGAAAACTGAGATACTACTGGAATATCTTTTAAATCCTTTCCTTTAGTGTTAGTGATTATAGAAATCAAATACACTATAGAACCTTTTCTTATACAACTTGCAGTTTTCATCACAGATATGAATTTTGTGGATCTAGAAAGTTTATCTCCTTTAATTGTGATCATTTTACCTTTTGGTGAATTTACTTGAATTAACTTTTGATCACATAAAATACTGGCTTTATTGGCTATCAACCAATCCATTCCTAAAACAACATCGAATCCTACCAGATTCATGGGATATAAATTTGCTATAAATTTTTGATTTAAAATTTCTATACTTGCTCCTTGCACTATTTCAGAAATCCTAATAGTTTCTCCATTGGATGTCTCTACTATACATTCTTGTGGTAGTTTAGTTAATGACTGATTTAGAAATTTGCAAAATGATGTATTAATAAAACTTTGGTTTGCACCAGAGTCAAATAATACTTTAGCAAAAACATCATTAACTAAAAACGTACCAGCTATGACATCTGGGATCATTTTGGCTTCTTCTGCAGTCAGAACAAATGCTCGAACATTTTTGGCAATCTTGTTGTCTGCAGCTGGAGCTAATTTTGGGCAATTAGGCTTGATGCGACCTTGTTCTCCGCAATTGTAACATATCCTGCTGTTTTTCTTCTTGCAGTCTTCTTCCTTGTGTCCCGATATTTTGCAAAAGTTACAGTATATAGAGCATCTTCCTGAATGCTTTCTTTTGCAATTTCTACAGTAAGGTGTAGAGGTAGAACCTATATTTCTTCCACGGTTAGAATTTCCAGAACGAAATTCGTGAGTCAATTTCTGGGTTAGGTTCCTCCTTTGATCTTCTTCTTGGGTACGGACTAATTCATCAGTCAAGGTATTGGCTAGTTCTACTGCTTCTTCTATAGTTTGAGGTCTAGCTGCCTTGACTACGTGTCTTATCTCTCCAATTAATCCCCAAATATAACGGGAAATTAACACTGGTTCTGGTGAAGCAAGAGTTGGCACTATTCTAGCATATTCAAAGAATATTTTAGTGTATCTCTTACTATCCACACCAGTCATCCTAAGGTTTAGGAATTTGTTTGCTATCTGTTCCTTTTCATTGGGTGGGCAGAATTTCCTTTCTACCTTGTTCTTAAATTCTTCCCATTCCATATTGTAGGTCTGATCACTTCCTCTTGTCTGGAGGATAGTGTTCCACCATTCTAGTGCTGCATTCTTAAACAGATTAGAAGCAAACAGTATTTTGTCTTCTTCAGCACATTTGCTTATCCTTAAGACTGCCTCAGTCTTTTCTATCCAGCGTAAGGTTGCAATGGCCCCTTCGTTGCCCGAGAATTCAATTGGTTTACAAGACCATAATTCTTTATAAGAACAACCATAAGGCATGGTTCTTCTTCTTTTGGGAATAGGCATTTGAAGTACATGTCCATTGTTCACGCTGTGCTCTGGTTCACTAGGTCGCTTACTGCTATGCTTACTTTTATTATCAGCATCTTTAACAGTTTGAAGAATAAAAGGCATTGCATCTATAATTCCCTGTGCTACTATGTGTTGGATAGCACTATTATCCACTTGATTGTTCGGATTTTCATTAACCACGTTAATGTTACTCTGGTTATCATTATTCAGATTTCCTTGATTTCCTTCGTCGGCCATCTGAATTTTAAACAATTACCCCATATTAATATCACAAATAATATTTTAATATAGTTAATCACATGACACGCATTTTTGCCAAAAGTGTCGACCATTGCGACTATACTCTTTTCATATACTATGCGTCTATTACACACTAGTACTGAAATAAAGATTACAATACCAACAGAAAGAAAATTACACTAATAATAATATGCTTCCGTACACACATATTTTATTTTATTTTATTATATTGCTATTACTACCATTGTTTCACCATCTCATTCAAGGATATGGATTTATCCAAAAATCCATATTACGTTCATCGTATTTCCATACGAGACGTTCTCCCACCTGACGCATTCTCTCACTGCTTTCTAAAATTTCCTCCCCGAAAGTCCTAAGTTCTTGCACGTTTTCTGCACTCATTGGGGGTGCAGGTTCTCGGACTGGGTTTGGAATCTGGGGTGCGGGTTCCTGATATGGGGGTGACAGTTCATGAAATTGGTAAGGATCCTCTAATATCTCCCTAATTTAATCATCTTGGTAATAGGGATCTAAAGGGTCCATACCTGGGTAAGCTTCTATGTTCCGCATGGGTGGATAATCCTGGATAGGGTATCGTTGCACAAAATCCCTATTGTCGTCCCACCAGGGGTCGTAATTCGGGTCTAAAGGGTTTGGTGTAGGCACCCTAGGGATTTCTTCTAGGTTAAAGTCGTGCATCTCCACTTAGTTTTCCTGGTTTTCTATCTCCATAGGTTGATCTAGGTTTTGTGGTTGTGGGGCTACTAATTGTTCCAGACTTGGGTCAGCAGCAGTTGTAGCTAAGATATGGAAATTAGCTAGGCTTCTATTTAACATATCTTGAGTATGGGCATCTGTCTCTCGCTTAATAGCTGCTAAAGCCCTTTGCTGTTGCAATTTTCGCATTCTCTTCCTACGAGCAAAAGCTTCTTTACTGAACCATTCTCGTTTCTTATTAGTAAATGGTTCTTCAGATTGAGCTCTAAAAGCAAATATTCCATCCTCCTGATCAGCAGTATACCCTGAAAGGGCAGGCTGTTATGATGTACCTTCACTCTTAGGTGAATCAAACAATTGACGATTCATGTCTAATGGTCCTTGATCATTCATTCTGTAAACTAACAGATAGTCAAATAACACATAACACATAATTACAGTTATGCACGTATTTTCGTAATTTATTTCCTAACACAAAATTTAAAATTTAAGTGTCAGCATAACACTTCTTTGGCTCAGACCAGTGGCTAGGCTCTGATACCACCTTCTGTCGCAACCCCCGATCCCTTATCTGTCCCGGGAACGGGCGGACGCGAACTCAGTAGTGGTGGTATCAGGTTATTTAATCTGGCGCGGAATTTACATCAGGACCGTAGTTAGGAAATGTTTATCAGAGTAAAACCACCATATTTGATATTAATCAACTCATGGGAAAAACCCAAGTTTCTTATTACAATACATTTATAGGGACAAACCCTATTTTATTTAATTTAAAACATTGTTTCTTAGATAACTTTTATAGCCACTTATTTTTCAAGCCGCCAGTGCTCTCGAGCTTGCTTTTTCCTAGTTGGCTTTCACATTGTGTTACCTGAAACATGTTTTAAAAATATTTTGTCAGCGGAAAATACTGGTGAGTGAATCCCAGTTTAATCAAGAAACATTTTATCAATTAACACAGTATTGAGAGCTATCACATTGTTTATTTCTACACAATTACTCATTCAGTATTGTCAATCCTTGACTTGTGGGTCATATTACACATTGGCTAACTCGTTGTCCAATGGTAACGTACTGTCATCCCGACTTATTACTCGCAAGTAATAATTTTTTTTATACAAAACCCCATAATACCGGCATTAATTGAAGAACTACAAAGACTCAATCACCGCTTAATCACATTGTAAAATAATTAAGGTTTTGTAAATTATTCCAAAAACATTAACAAAAAGAGGATAAACTCACTTTGCTATCTTAGGCTTCTCGTAAGGGTTTCCTGGATATAATCTATAATTTATACAAATGTACATTGGTTAGTATAATAACCCTTTGAAAATATTAATGATACCCTCCCCGAGACGGTATTCCAACAACTACGTCGAGCAGAACCACAACAGTTGTTACGGAACCCTAAATCAATCGGGCAACGTAACTATTATGAAACTGGGGTTATAATACTTACAACGGAGCAAACCTCGCTAATTTAGGGGTATAATACCCGACTATAATGTTTATAATTTCAGAATTTCGTTTAGAATGAAAGAAGTGAGCGACGGAAATTGAAACCCGATGCCATCTATTTATAGTTCTGATATACGGCTCCCACGCGGCCCGCGTAAAGCATAGGCCAGGGTTACGCGGCCCGCGTCAACCCTGGTCAACAGAATAGCTTAGCTGGGTCAGCTACTAGACTCGCCACGATGTCGACACGTGTCAGCACCGGATGTCTCCGCGTTTCATGATCTCTAGAGGCCCGCATAAGTGTAAGCTTAAGCTTACGCGGCCCGTATCAACTTAAGAAGTCAACGAAGTCAGATTTAAATCCTTATACCGCCCGCGTGAAATATTGGGGTGGGTCTACGCGGCCCGCCTCAACTCCATTTTTCTCATTTTTGATTTATTTTATATGTTAAAACATAATTCGGGCTCGGTTTTCACATACGGGGTGTAATATAAAACATATTGGGACATTTTAAGATATAATACGGTGTTAGACATATTATGAGAGTATTGGTTTTTACCGAGGGTTGTTACAAATCACGCCAACTCAAGGCTCACGAAAAGAACTACACTACCCACAATTTGGAGTTGGGAGCAGTAGTGATTGCACTCAAGATATGGAGACATTACTTGTACGGTACCAAGTGTACCATCTACACCGATCACAAGCGTCTCCGACATATCTTGGATCAGAAGGAGTTGAGCATGCGACAGCATCGATGGGTCGAACTCCTCAATGACTTTGAGTGCGCAATCAAGTATCGTCCAGGCAAGGCCAACGTTGTGGCTGATGCCCTCAGTCGGAAAGGAAACCAAAACCTAAGCATGTACATGCGTTACAGCTTACTATTTCCCTCTAATCTTCCTACCCAGGTCCGCAACGCTCAGGTTGAAGCATTGAAAGAAGAGAACCTCTTAGCCGAGTCCATGCGGGGCATGGAAAAGCAACTCGTACGTAAGGAAGATGACACTTACTATTTCAGGGAACGTATCTGGGTTCCATCCTATGGAAACCTACGAGAGCTTGTGGTGGACGAAACACACAAGTCTCTTTACTCAGTGCATCCTGATTCTGACAAGATGTACCAGGATCTCAAAACTTTGTATTGATGGCCCCACATGAAAGGTGACATAGCAACCTATGTTAGTAAATGCTTGACCTATGCTAGGGTTAAGATGGAATACCATAATCCATCAGGATTACTCTAATAACCCGAGATCCCGACATGGAAATGGGAGCAAATTTCCATGGATTTCGTCACTGGCTTACCTTGATCTCAGCGCGGAAATGATACCATTTGGGTGATCGTGGATCGACTGACTAAGTCTGCACATTTTTTGGCTATCAAGGAAACGGATAAGTTTTCTACTCTAGCAAACATCTACCTAAAGGAAGTAGTATCAAGGCACGGGGTACCAACCTCCATCATTTCTGATCGTGACTCACGTTTTACATCTAAATTGTGGCAAGCTATGCACAAGTCTTTTGGCTCTCGATTAGACATGAGCACGGCGTATCATCCACAGACGGATGGGCAGTCTGAACGCACCATCCAAACCCTTGAAGACATGCTTCGAGCATGTGTAATCGACTTTGGTAATGGCTGGGAAAAATACCTCCCATTAGTGGAGTTTTCGTATAACAACAGTTACCACACCAATATCCAGGCTGCCCCGTTTGAGGCATTCTACGGACGTAAATGCCGATCACCTCTTTGTTGGGCAGAGGTTGGTGACAGTCAAATCATTGGCCTAGAACTTGTATTAAATACAACAGAGAAGATTACTCAGATACGACAACGAATGGTGGCAGCTCGTGACTGTCAGAAAAGCTACGCTGATAAGCGCAGGAAACCACTCGAGTTCCAGGTTGGGGATCGAGTGCTACTTAAAGTCTCACCTTGGAAGGGTGTAGTCCGTTTTGGTAAACGAGGCAAACTCAACCCGCGATATGTCGGACCTTTCGAAATCATAGAGAAAATTGGCAAGGTGGCCTACAAGCTGAATCTACTTGAAGAACTCAGTGGAGTTCACAATGTATTCCACGTGTCAAATCTGAAGAAGTGTCTGTCAGATGAGACCCTCATAGTTCCTCTCAAGGAACTCACCATCGACGATCAGCTGCGATTCGTCGAGGAACCAGTAAAGATTACTGACCGAGATGTTAAGGTTTTCAAGCGTACCAGAATACCTCTTGTTCGAGTTCGTTGGAACTCCCGTCATGGCCCAGAGTTTACCTGGGAACGAGAAGACCGAATGAAACACAAGTATCCCCAGTTGTTTGAGAAAAGTGCAACCACTACTGAGGCTGAAGCTACTGCGGAATTTCGGGATGAAATTCCAAACCAACGGGGGGATGACGTGACACCCCAGGAAAACAATGCAACCTAACTAGCTTCCTCAGTAACTACGTGCTAACTTTCGGGACGAAATTTCTTTCAACTTAGGGATGATGTGACAACCTGTAACTTCAAGGTACAAACAGTTGTTTCGCTTTTATGAATCGAATCTTATAGTTATTTTATTTGATAAATTAATTATGTCCCTACTGAGTTATATTTGAACCATAGCCATGTCCCGCTAGTCGACCCAACCTACTCGCGCAACCCGAAACCTTGGAAGGTCAAAACTTAGCGTGGATATTTTACACGACTTGCTAACTCATTGTGCATATATTCGTCGGTTTAGTTAATATATATATATATATGTAGATAAATAAATAAAACAATAATAATAGTAATGATACATGTTAATAATGATAATACATAAATGCAAGTTTTGAAATAAAGTTGTTTGGTGGGAACCCTTACGTGACCCTAACCCCCAGCCCACCTTAACCCATGTCTCGGCCCAATCAACTTCCACCGCCAATATTCAGCCTTAAATACACATATATATACATGTATGTAATGAAAACCCTCACGTATAACACACTACGGCAGAATAAGAATCACCCCTCTCACCATCACAAGTCTTCCTCCCTCCCTCGAAAATCTGCGACGAACCAGCCGTCACCTTCTTCTCCGACGAGTTAAATCTCTGACGAACACCGGTAAGATCTCGCTCTCTCTCGTCCGTAGTTCTAGTTAATAGACTCTTCGCGGTTTCGGTTCAATCTCAACTTAAAACCTTGCAAGAAAATAGGTTATACATGAAACTGTTATTAATACTATGTGCATCGTGATAGTATGGAGTGGATTATGTGTAAGTGTATGCGCATGGGAACTGTATTTGACATTGAGGTGTGAACGTATGTATGAATAGGGTATATTAGTTTTGTTACGGCAACTGTGATGTAAGGTTGTGTTGTGACTACATGTGAATATCAATCTTGACTTGCTTATCATATGATTATATGGAAATATAAACTAACTGTTGCAACTACTTTGTGTAATACGATGGAACAGATTGTATATGAATGTATGTGAATGATTCGAAATATATGTGAAGGATATTTGGAATAGGTGATAATGGGTTTTATCTTTTCATGAATGTACAACCATATATACTGAGCGTACAACCTGGTTAAGCACGTTTAAGTGTTTAGCATGAAAATAATGATTTCAATGTGTGTATATTATGTGCTTCGAATGATAGAACAGTGCTTGTTATGATGACTGTGTAAAGTGCTTTTCATATGTTCACCATCTTTATTCACAGGATCAAGTATTTGTAAACGTGAGCTAGTAATATACAAAGTAGACTTAGGCTAATGCACTATTCCATTCGAATCTGGGTTTTCTTTTGAATGTTCTTGGTGGGTACAAGTTGTGTATGCACAGGGTACAACTCACCTGCATGTCATATGAATTGAAACATGAATTGATAACTGAATACTAAATGATTGGGAATGGAAGTCGCACACTCACGAATATTTTAATGATCCTGCCGTACACTCAAACCGCACAGTCATTTGTTTAATCATGCATGTTTGGGCCAATAGGGGTATTGTTGTTTGGGCTTATAACATATTGGGTCACACACAAATACTCATGTCGCACACTAATATGGATGGGGTATACAGTTTCTATTCGCATGCTCTACTTGAAACCGCACACTTGAAATGTGATTGTACGATGTCTAAAAGTGATGTGTTAGGTATGTGATGACTAGTGAGTTAAATAAGTAATATTGAAATACGATGTGTGCTATGTGATTAATACCTGATTCGTGACAATGTGTGATTTCGAACCTAATTGGATGTGGTAAATTATAATAGGGCGCACTTAACTAAAGTGTTTTAACAAGTAAACTATCTGCCGAGCAACCAAAGGTGAGTTCGCACTCCTAAGGCATGGGATTCCCGATGGGTTGGGAATGAGATTAAGAAGCTAAGATGAAACCTGTATATTCACCACTAATAGACTACATTTAATCCTGCGTATTCTCGGATTGGGAAGAATACGTACCTCCGTCCTCGGATTGGGAAGGACGCCTACATTAAACCTGCGTATTCTCGGATTGGGAAGAATACGTACCTCCATCCTCGGATTGGGAAGGACGCCTACATTAAACCTGTGTATTCTCGGATTGGGAAGAATACGTACCTCCGTCCTCGGATTGGGAAGAACGCCTACATTTAACCTGCGTATTCTCGGTTGGGTAGAATACGTACCTCCGTCCTCAGATTGGGAAGGACGCCAATATACATAACTAGTCTAGTGGTTCACAACATGGGGTAGCCCCCACTAATTATGGTTTGGAAAACAAGGAAAGATGGTTAACCTATAGTTGCAAACAAACTCACAATTTTTAAAACTACTTTAAAACGAACACCAACTGTGAACTTGCTCAACTTTGTTGTTGACTCGTTGTTACATGCCTTGCAGGTCGTTAGGTTTCTATGGAGCTTGCCCGAGTGGAAGGAGTCGTTGTGGGACATGGACAATGTGTGCCATGTTAAACTTGCTAAACTTATAACTTATGTTTTGGTTTTACATTTGATGCTTCCGCTGTTTAACTTGAATTTGGTTAACTTATTTTCGAACACCGATTATATTGTATGGTTGAACTTTTAATTAATTTACTATATTTTTCAATATGATTGGTGGCTTGATCCTGGTCAGCCACGCCTCCTGCGGTAATACTCCGCTTGTGGATTTTGGGGGTGTGACACTTTGTTTCTCTGAGAATTCCAGCTTCAACCAACTTTCTTACTTCTTTGACTACCGCTGCTTTTCGATCCGGAGCCATGCTACGTTTACCCTGCGCAACGGGTTTAATGCCCGGGAGTGTTACTAACTTGTGCTCTGCCTTCTCCCGGGGTATCCCAGTCATGTCAGAGTGCTCAAAAGCAAAGATATCGGTGTTCCTTCTCAGCAGCTGTATCAGATTGTTTTTTACCTCAGGGGAGAGGTTGTCCCCTATTGTTACTGTTTTATTTGGATGGCGTGTGCTTAACACCCAACTTTCCGGGCCGATGGCGCCGGTAGGCCCTTGGAGACATCTTCCCACCTTGTCTCGAAATACTGTTGCAATACCTCGCGGGGTGGGAAACTTCATGAAACCTCGCGTCGTGGATACGATAGCATCCAATTTCCCAGGGTGAACCTTCAAATGATTATATTGTGGTAAGACTCAGCGCGTACCACAAGGAATGTAAGGAGTATGGTTCTTTCCCGAGGGGCTTGTCCAAATGTAACTGGGAAAGTAATTTGGCCAATTGGATCGACCTTTTCTCCCGTAAAGCCTTTAATAGGGGCTTGTACTGACTCAAGCAGTCTTCTATCTTCTGGTTGCATTCTATTGAAGCAATGTTCGTAGATGATATCTTCAGAACTATCGGTATCTGCCAGGATCCTCCTCATATTATAATCACCTACCGCAGCGGAAATGATTAAGGCGTCAGTGGTGAGGTGTAAATCTTCCACGCGTGGCTCGATTGTCATGGTTTCCATCATCCAGGGTTCGAGCGTGGAGAAACTCCGTTTGGCTCCTTTTCCCTTATCAGCGTACACCATGTTTAGCTCTCGCGGCCTCTTACCCGCCGCTTTGTCATTTTCTTCTTTGACAGGAGGCGGGCCCTATTTGATGTCTCGCACCAGGTGAGCCAATTTACCCGCCTTCACGAAATACTCAATATGCTTCTTTAATTGAAAACAATCGTTGGTATCATGGTCGCTCCCTTTGTGGTACTCACAGTACTTGCTTGTGTCTTTGTTGGGGTTGTCCTTTAGTGGCTTTGGAGGGTTAAACTTGAGGTTTTCAGAGGCCAGGATTTCCATTGGCTTCTTGCTCAAGTTAGGGTAATCAGACCGCGGTTTAGATGAGGTTTCGTTTCTTGAGTAGGTACTTCTAGACCTATCATACCGCGAGTCCGTTCTGTCACTTTTCTGGTATCGGTCTCCTCTACCTTTACTTTTAGAGCTTCGCTGTTCTCTGTCATCCTGGCTTTTCTGAGCCTCTTTCTTTCTGTTGGTCGCGTGACTGGCGGCAACAGCTTTTTCTTGTATAACGTATACCTTGGCTATCCTCAAGATTTCGTCGATGGTACACCATCCCTCCCGTGGAGTGTTCTTAATAGCTCATCGTCATTTACCCCTTGTAGGAAAGCTCCACACGCTAGGTCGTTTGTGACACCTGGGATTGCCAGGCTTTCTTTATTGAATCTAACGATGAAACTTTCCATTGTTTCATTATCTCGCCGACGAATGTGAAGGAGTTCGTTTCGATCTTTGGTGTGCCTTCGTTGCTGGCTGAATTGTAAGATGAACTTGGTCTCTAGATCTTCAAAGCTGTCAATTTCCCCGATGGGTAAACTATCCCACCAGACCCGGGCTGCACCTACCAGCGTTTGGACAAACATCTTGCACCAGAGGGGCATGGGCCAACAGGCTACTTCCCCGGCGCTTTTAAACAGGTTAAGATGGTCATCAGGGTCGCCTAGACCATCGTATTTACCCACCGTCTGGGGCATCTTGGGCTTTTCCTTAATAGTAACTTCCGCTATCCTTCTGGTGAACTTGGACTTGAAAGTAGCGTCCACTAGTTTGTAAGGTCTGGTAAGATCGTCTTCTTCTACATTGATGGGTTGTATTGGAGGAGTTACTCCGCCCTGGCTGGTACCCTAGGCAACAAGGGGGTTGAGCCGGGGTGATGTTCAGTGTAGGGCTAGGGCCTCCGCCTGGGGAGAAACGAGGCCTGGATGCGTTTCCTCTGTCATACGCGGGCTCCGCTGTTGGCGGGGTTTGACTGTAAACCGGTTGGGATGTTGGAAAAGCCCACCAAGGTAGCATGTAAGCCGCGTATGGCGACTGCTGAGCATAACCTTGCGCTGCCCCCTAGGGAGTGTATGCTGGAGTGTTATACGGGGGTAAATACCCGTATGGGGGTGCGTAATAGTATCTTGGGAAGTAAGCTTGATTCCCTGGTGTAATTGGGGCATTCATAACTCCTGCTGGCATAACTACTGGTTGATGTGGTGGAGTTGACAACGCCACCGTTAGTGCTGCCGAGTATATGGGTGGCATGGCGTACGTTACTGATGGCTGATAGTATTGAGGCATGCTCACCTGTGGTATGACAGTGCTTGGGCTTGCAGATGTGATAACCGGCATAGTGCTATGATGTATAGTCTGTGCACTCGTAGTTGACGCTAGAGTAGAGACATTGGCGTCTGTCGTCGTTGGTTCCACCGACTGGAACTGCAATGAAGTATACGAGAATAGGTATGCCGCCATAGTCCCAGAGGAGACGGCGGTGGTGCCCGTAAAACCTGGTGGTGGTCCTTCTGCTTCAAATTCCAAGTCAAGAGACCTGGTCACCGCTGGTGAGGCTGGCATGGTGGTGACAGGGTTCGTCTCTAGCAATGGATTGTTGGTTATCATCGCCTGACTCGGTGTTACTGCCGTGTTCTGATCGCTTGCCATTGGGTTCAGTCTTGCTGTCGTTACCAAAAAGGTCACACGGATGGCGCCAATGAAAAAACACTGACCTTCAAGGTAGTATCCAACTAGGACTTCAACTCTTGGCGATCCGAACTGTTAGCTACAAAACAGAACACCGTTAGGACTCGTTACAGGAATGGGGTTATTCCTGTAACCACCCTCCGGCGTGAGAATAAGTCTCGGTTTGGGAGAAAGTATAACTGTATAGAGAGAGAGTAAACGAGAGCAAGATGGATCATACCTTAGATGTTTACCTCTATTTATAGTTTACCATTAGGGTTTTCCTTAACTTAGGATGAGCTCCGATAAGTTAGGGATTTGCATGATCTTCCCCAAAGAATGAGGATTCGGTTATGTGATTTATCCATGCAGAATAGAATATTCTAGAATAAATGTTTATAATTAATTATTTATGATAAAATAATAGGTAATGACCAGGTCGGGTTAGCCATTCCGGGTCATACCTCGTCACTTCAATAACTATAGAAAGAAAGGGAGTTGTGTATGGCTAATTATGCATTACTCTCATGAATCTCTTTACAACGAGATAATAATTATAGAAGTTAATATATCTTTAATAATACTTGTCATGAATCCCGACGCAACAAAAAAAGCAGCACATAATTGCTTCCTCCGACGAATCAACTCATTTCACTAAAACAAGAGAAAATATTCAAACAAACAATGATTAATGTTATGTAACAATATTGTATAACAAACCAGTTATCCCGTTTTCAATAATTCATAAACATCTTCTAAATTACATGTGAAGACTAGAAGTCAAGATTCAAGAACATGTTAAAAAGATATCACTAATTGGTGGTGAAGATTTTACTTGTCTATTAATTAAATATAAGATAATATATATTATTAATATGAGCTTAATAACCGGTTGTCATGTAAGCCGTTCTAGCTCAGTTGGTAGAGCGCGTGGCTTTTAACCACGTGGTCGTGGGTTCGAGTCCCACGGATGGCGATATTATCTTTTTCAATATTGTTCATTTATATTTTTTGTGACATATTAAAAACCTGGGCTTACGGATTGGGCCTGACACATTATAACTCTGCCTGCCCAACGGATTTGGGCCTAATACTTAGAAGCCTGTTAAATCCTAACCCACCTACTCATTGTGTAAGAGAAGCCAATGTTTTAAATACGAACCGGCCGGTTATACCGGTATTCCCAGATACCGGACACAAGCCCAGCATGATCAAGACCGGTAAATGCGAATGTTATACCGTTATTCCCGGATACCGGACACGAGCCCGATATGATTAAGACCGGTAAAACCCAAATGCGGTATGTCTTATGTACCGGCAGTAAATCCGGTTCTATTGGTTCAAACCGTTGAATCGATTTGCATTAGCTTTAAATTTGATTTTTAAAATTTTAGTAAAATACGATATTAAGGTAATACTGACCTTATTTATTTCCGATAATTAAGCTAGTGTCTTCTATTCCAGTATTTCATCGTTGTTAGAAGTGTTACCCACCTCGTCCAATATAATATTGTTTATATGTAATAAAAATGCTCTTAAAAAGCTTAATATTTTACTATAAAATAGTTGTTTCTTAGAAAAAACTTTGATCAATTGCATAAATCTTAATTGAGATTGTAATATCTTTTTAAGATAAATTTGTATTTTATGGAATTATAGGGTTAACTAGTAACTCAGTTGAACCGCCCGATTCAAACGGTTGAACCATTTCAGAGCCCAATACGATATGATTTAAAAACTAGTTTTTAAAACATTGAGAGAAACCAAGTTTGTCTCTTTTTAAATTTATTTACATAAATTAGATTTAATGTGAGTGAGTTTTGTAGAATGGCGATTGAATAATGACAATGGTCTTGACAAGTTAAATATTTAGATTATATTGCAACTTCTATCACAATCTTGAAGATGTTACTTCAAACTAAAGTTCACCTTAATTTCATTTTCAATATCAAATTATGGTCAACAACACTTTTGCATGTTTTCTATACTTGTTTGATTATTCTTTAGCCCAAAGAAAACTCAAAAATATTTTGTAATGATTAGTTTTAGTTTTAGAATTTTCATATATAAATGCACCTATATACATTGCACTTATTTAAAACAATTGTGAAAGAAAATGATTGTGTTTATTTTGGTACATATGGATACAAAATGTGAATCCACTTTTTCCTAACATTAGCAAATTATTGTGCGTTTGTGCACGATGAGAGGATCTCTACTCATGAATGTGACACATTAGAGTTTATCACAATATGTTTGTGTAAGACTCAATGTACAATAAGCCGAAATTACCGAAAACAAATGAAACCAGATGGCTCGGTTAATATCTTTGATAACCTATGTACTATACTAGTTCGGTTTTAGTTACACATATATATAAAATGTATTAACAAACCTAACAAATTAACCCAACCTAACGATTAATCATCATGATGTTGATAACTTGCATACAATACTGGTTCAGATTCAGTTAAACACACGTACTATATTGGTTCGGCTACCAACGGATTTCCGTCAATAATATCCTTTACCAACAGATATGGCTATCAGTGATACTCCTTTATTTATGCAGTGTATGCTTTTATTTATGCTTAGCAGTACCAACTATAAACGGGAAATTGGAATATAATATCTACTACATTCCCCGACATTGCATTCTCGGTACATGTACTAGCGAGATACAGTTCGAATCCAATACATAGACGCTGGAATGGAATAAAACACGTATTCTGGTATATTTGCATGACACAAGACTTAGATCTTTTCTACCATAAAGAAACATCTTAGACTTTACTACATTGTTGGATGGTCCCAAGATACTAAGCTTTCAAAGGGAACAACATGTTGGTGGTAGACCATTGAAAGTCCTTTTCTAAGGTAACATCTCGGGTCATCTTTTGACCCGTCTAGATCATCAAAAGTCCTATTTGGATATCCACTAACTATTCTTTCACCTTTTGTGGACAATTTCAAGTGACTTGACTACTTTATAGAATTATAGTTTATTCTCTTCATGTTTCAATTATAATGTGTGATGTGTCATGTGTGCATGGTTGATAAGTAGTAAAGTAACTACTACATGTTATCATTTATGACGTCATTTGGTGTCTTCCAAGAAAGTACTCAAAATGTACCCTATATATATATGTGATAATCCCACAAATATGTTTGGTAGGCACACTTGAATTTTATCAAATATCTAACCTTTTTATCTTTGTTTTGGTTTGGTTTGAAAGCACACATGATGAAGACATATGGAAGGTTTCCACCTAGAAGAGGTCTAGTCAAAATGCGGATATTTCATCTTATTATCAAGACCGTTAAGGGGATGGTGAACGGTTTACGTGAAGATGATAGGAATGTGATGTCTAAGAAAGTTAGGCGAGGTGAAAGTTTTCGAGTTTTTCCTAGCGCGGATAAATTTTCTTGAAAATGTATGATCTTTCCAAGATCTTTATGACCTCATTTTGTCTTATAAGTACTAAACGAAAGAAAGGTGAAGGTACCTTATCGCAGCAATGTATAAATATCTTAACATTATGGCATGGAAATGTGTACTCTTTATGGTTAATGAATATGCACGAATATTTAATAGTTCCGTTGATTTTACCATTCAAACTTTGTATTTAGTAGAATTGGTTTTTCTATTCAAAAGGGGGTGGCGGCGCAACTTGTTGCCCGACTACCTGCCATTGCTTTGTAATTGTCCTTTTTCGTGTGGAATGATATCTGCGTTTCGATTCAAAAAAAAAAGTTATATTGTTTAAATTTTGGTTCAATGCCAAGAATTGGAAGCGATATGAAGCTATGAAACGATGGTTATCGTACCTTATGACCAGTGGCGGAGCTAGAAGAAAATTCAGGGGTATCCTAAACTTACTTTTTAGCGAACATCCATAAAATAGAGATTTTTTTACCATATATTCAAGGGCTATGATGGAACCAAAAATCTTAATCCTAGGGGTCACGGTGTAACTTAGTTTAGTCTTCATTAGCGTATATCAACAAAAAATTTACCTACATAAAAATAAAATAAGAGACTCAATATTAAAGTGACATATTTGCAATCTTTTTATCATTTATACTTAACATTTTAACACTCAGTAAAAAAATTCATATATATAAAACAATAAAAAGAAATTTTCGGTGTTAAATAAAAAAAAGTAACTTAAAGTAAACTAAAAGAAATGACTATCATTTTAACCTAAAGAAATAAGTTTAGAAATTAAAATACATATTAAATACTTTTTTTTGGAAGGTGACTTTCACAACAGACGGCAAGGTCCCTCACTACCAACGGTAGCTACCATCGCCTCACTCCCGCAACCAAGACTATGTTGTCTTAACCGGGCCCACGCTTTGTGCATTAGAGTTTGGCTTGGCTTCCCCAGAGAAAATTTCCAGCCCTCTGCCACTTGACAGGAGTTGCACTCTCCGCAAGAGCTGACACTCTCCGGAGTAAATGCACTGTAATAGAAAACTCGGGCGCTCCTCAGGTTCGAACCGGTGACCTTTCAGACCCCAACTCTCCCCTTCATTGTTGCTGGCCACTGGGCTAGAGCCAGTGGTTAAAATACATATTAAATACTAAGGGTATAAAATATAGTTATACAGATAGGATAAGACAGAAAGTAGGATGAATCTATGTTTACTTTCACCTACTTTTAACTTTTCTCTACTTCATAATTTATTAAGGGAAAATAGCCAAAATGGCCTTGACCCGGTCAACTTTTTCAATATAGCCAATCCAGACGTCTTGTGGAGACGTCTCCACACACCCGTAACGTCTTAAGAATTCACCAATTAAATGGCTCCACGTTTCCGACAACCTGGTGACGTCTCTTAAAACGTCTTAGCCGAGACGTCTGAAGGTGGCTTGAGACGTTACCCACGACTTCCACCTTGAGCTGGCTTCTCACGGGTTCAGCCGACCTCAAGCCTCTCAGCTGAGATGTTTCGAAGATGGCGCGAGACGTTAGCTCAAGGTGGATGTTTCGAAGATCGACGGAGACGGTGAAGAACAGATGTTGCAGGAACGATGATGAAGAAACAATGTGGTGGTGACGTTAGTCGCCGTAGAAGAAGAGGTGTCGTCGGAGAGGAGTTGCAGGTTAACGGAGGTGGTGGAGGGGTTGGACGACGAAGGTGATGGTGGCCGGAGGACTCGTCGGAGAAGATGAAGGAATTACGGGTGTGTCAGAAAGTGTCGGAAAATGACGACGAAGGTGATGGTGGCCGGAGGACTCGTCGGAGAAGATGAAGGAATTACAGGTGTGTCAGATAAGTGTCGGAAAATGAATGTGAAAGCTAGTTGCAGGTTCCGGTGATGAGGACGGAAAGTGTCAGAGATGACGGATAAAGATAGTTGCAGGTTCCGGTGAATGAACGTGAAAAGCTTTTGGAGCCAAGCTAACGTCTCAAGCCACCTTCAGACGTCTCGGCTAAGACGTTTTAAGAGACGTCACCAGGTTGTCGGAAACGTGGAGCCATTTAATTGGTGAATTCTTAAGACGTTACGGGTGTGTGGAGACGTCTCCACAAGACGTATGGATTGGCTATATTGGAAAAGTTGACCGGGTCAAGGCCATTTTGACTATTTTCCCATTTATTAATTCTCCTTTTCTTTATTTTTACCGATCTTCTTCTTCTTTTTAATTGGGTGACCCAATTAACCCAACCTTTTATTAAAAAAATAATATTTCTTTCTTCCACCAACCCTACTCAAATTTTAACACACATTCACAACTCATCCCAACCTAAAAATACATGTTTTTGAACGAACTCAGTTTTTAAAAAAATTTATATCAGGATGTTCACAAAAAAAAAATTAAGAAATATCATGTATTTAGTTTTTCTTTAAAGTTTAAATATTATAAGTTATTTGATTAAGTATATTCTTGGAGGTATTAGTTTAGGTTGCAACCAAGGTTGTTCCACCAACCTGGTTGTCAATAGGGGTGTAAACGAGCCGGGCCGAGCCCGAGCTTGACCAGGCTCGAGCTTGGCTCGTTAGGTTTTTATGAAGCTCGAGCTCGAGCTCGGCTCGGTTCGAGCCTACTTCTTTGAGCTCGAGCTCGGCTCGCGAGTAAAACCCAAAGCTCGGGCTCGGCTCGAACTATTTTGAGAACAACCTTAAACGAGCTAAAAGCTCGGCTCGAGCTCACTTCAACATCGCTTAAACGAGCCAAAGCTCGGCTCATCAATGTTATCATCATTATTAATATATTATATATAAAAAAATTAAAATTTTGTATGGGCTCGTTTAGGCTGCTCGCGAGCCTAAACAAGCTTTGTATTTCAGGCTCGAGCTCGGGCTCGATAACAAAACGAGCTCTATTTCAGGCTCGAGCTCGGGCTCGTCAAGGCTCGGCTCGTTCGAGCTTTTCACCGAGCCGATCACGAGTAGCTCTCGAGCCTCTAGGCTTGTTTACACCCCTAGTTGTCAACTTTGGTTGGAATAAATTACTTTTTATTTTTTTTTAGTTACTTAAACTTTTGTTTTATTTGTGACCAACCTAACATTAGGTAACCAATGAAGATAGCTTTATAGGGCTTGGTTGAGGGCTTAGTTGAGGAAAAAGTGATGCCACATGGCTGACACGTAGGTGTACTTTTTTCTCACTCAGAAATGCACAAAATAAGTGTAATGGGAGGGACTTAGTTAAGGGCTTGATTGAAGGGTTATAATAAATTCTTTTTCATTATTTATTGTTGTATAATAAATTTTTAATTAAAAAGTCAGATCAGATAACTTAATAAGTAAAAAACCCAGGTAACATAAAAGGTTACTATATGATTTTTTATGTTATCATCGTGTAATTTAAAGTTTTCATATAAAAGTAAAAAATAAAAGGTTACTATATGATTTTTATGTTATCATCGGTTAAATTTAAAATCTATACATATAAAAGTAAAAAAGTAAATTAGGAAAGGGCAAGAAAGAAGACCCTCCACAACTCATACGTACATTTGCACGGCTTTATTTATCAATTGTCAAAAATGCCCCTACTTAACCTAACAAAATTACAAAAAATACCCATCATCTTGTTCCTATGGTTTCTCTAATTGTCGCTGCAACAACGATCCTTGCCGGAAAAAAATTCAGTTAATAGAGCAGCTTCGTCCCAGTTGTTTTTTGCCTGGAAAATTTTCTGGTGATGTAACTTCGCACTGCTTTTCTTGCTACAACTACTCTACACTACCGATAAGAAGTTGAGCCGTAGCCCGTGCTATGGCTCGTTTAATGCTAGGTCCGCCCCTGGTTATGACCATGATGTTGCACTTGCACCTACGGAATACTTTGTCACAATATTTGAGTGGTTAATGGCATTAGTTGGCATATGGGTCGTCTTAGGCATAACCGTTTGCCACATATTTGATCATAAATCTCTAGTACGCCTAAGTTTGGATTTAGACGAGGTATCTAACATGTTTTTGCACTAATAATTGCGTTCTTCGTAGACGAAGGTACTAGCTTGTAAACTTTCATAAATGCATCTCAATAAAAGGGTTCTAATGCTCTAAATGTATTTGGACACATTAAGGATGTCTTAGACTTTGAGCATACATGGTGTTGTTTCTATTCCAGATTTAGAGTATGTTGTTAAAGCGATAATCTAAAATCTTGCAGTTGACTCGATATTTGTAAAATAGAGTGTTTTAGTTGTATCTATCATTCTCGGTTACGAAGAAATTAACAAAAAGTGAAGCAACATTAAGAAAAAATAAGAATGTAATTTAAAAAATAGTATAGTTAACACATTAACTATTTTTGAAATAGAAATTGGGTTTTGTTTTATTGGAACATGATTTAGGATTGGACAAAAGTAAAATGTTTCAACGAAATTAATACATATATTTGGGCTTAAAACAAATTGCAATTTTGGATCTCCTCCATGGATAATAATACTAATCTTTTATAAAATATGATAAAATGGTTTAATTATCTATATAATCGATTGGTTCCATTTCTAATGGTTCGGTTATATATCGGTTTAGAGTTTAGATATATGTAGCCAAACTGATATAATAGGCTACCACAAATATTAAAATCGAATAATTGGGTTTTCATTTTCTTCTTAGGCTGAATGGTGTGGTCTGACGCCTACAGCCACATCAGCCCATTAACGCCCCAAACACCGTCCCAGGGGCGCTAATGGCACCATATATGAATGCAATAGCGAGCGCTAACAACATCTTCTGATATGTGTGTGAGTTGGACCAATGAGACTCACACAAATTGGGGGTGTGGCTGTCAAAGGTCACCTCCACACCATGTAGCCTTATGTTCGATTAGACAAGAGTCGTCTCCGAAAACTTTTGAAAAAATTTAGGTCTCGGGCGACGAAAAGAACTGGGCCCAAATTATGGTTAATGGTAAATGAATTACAAAAATAAAACCTTAACGATGGAGCAAAGACTCGAAGTTGAGACCTTTACATTATTTTGAGATGGTTTTTGCCACTACACCACCAATTTTTTTGCATAATAAACGGATGAATATACTAAATATGTAATTTAATAAATATATACAAGCTTATAAAGACTTTTCGGACCCTTTGAAATTTTGAGCCTCGGGCGTCGGCACGGGTTTGCCGGACCCAGAGCCGGCCCTGGATTAGACATAATTTCTTCAATCAATGTGATAACCATTATTGTACCTTGAAGTTAGGAAAATTAAAACTTCCTGTTTAGACCACACAAGCATTTGTAGTAAAAGGCTAAATGTCAAATTCATCATCTCATTGTGCACAAATGTTTGCTAATGTTAGGAAAAAGTTAATCCCATATTTTGTATCCATATATTCCCAAAACAAAAAACACAATCATTATCTTCACAATAACTTAAAATTAGACCAGACAAGCATTTTGAAAAAAAAAATAATATGTCAAATCATACTCTCATTGTGCACAAATAATTTGATAATGTTGGGAAAAAGTGGATTTACATTTTGTATCCATATCTTCCAAAATAAGCACAATCATTTCCTGCAAATAATATTGAATATATGCAATGTATGTGTATTTATTTTTGAAAATATTTGATTGCTTTTATCTAAAGGTATTCATTACAAAACATTTTTGATCTTTCTTTGGACCAAAAGAAATAATTAAACAACAATTTAAAAGATGCAAAAGTGTTGTTGAATATAAATAACAATGAAGTTGAGATTACAATGTATAGTTGTTTAAAATAGTATCATGATAAAAGTTGCTATTTAACTCGTCTAAAATCAAAACATCATCATCTAAATCAGGGTTTTGATCACACAAAACTGATTTAATATGATTTTTTAATTTAAATTAATATAATAAAAACGTAACATTTAAGTTATTGCTAACTCAAAAATCTAACTCATGTTTTAAAAAAAGATCAAATATCATCATTATCTGAATGGGGCTTTGATAGCTTTATCCGATTTTAATATTTGATTATACAATATAAAAACCATAAATAAAAAGTTAATTACTTAGAAAAATAAGTGTTGAAAAACAAAATCGCCATCCGTGGGACTCGAACCCACGACCACGTGGTTAAAAGCCACGCGCTCTACCAACTGAGCTAGAACGGCTTACCTGACAATTGGTTATTAAGTTAATTATTATTATTAATTAAGACATAGTTATCTTTTTTTTTTTTTTTTTTTTTTGTATATTTGCTATTATATAAATCGGTAGCAAAGTAGTATTTTTTTTTTCCCATCATATCCATATGTTTTCATCCTAACAAAAATGTGATTATTGAATATGGCTTATGATAAGGTAACTACAAAATTTAATGGGAGAGAAGTGGAGCTGTAAATGAACCGAACGAACACGAATAAGACTTTGTTCACAAACTATTCATGAACACTTACCGAATGAGATTTTATGTTCGTGTTCGTTTGTTAAGGAAATGAACTTGTTCGTGTTTATTTGTTAATTTTAGACAATGAACAAAAACGAATGTTAATTAACACAAATGGAAACAAATGAACACAAACAAACGTTCATAAACAAAATATATAATACACTGACACTTATTAAATATTTTATTTGTTGGAATTTTGAAGGATTTAAATAAAATATAAAAACTAAAAACACTAATGAACTATCAGACACAATCGACACAGACGAACACGTTACCAAACGTTCACAAACATAAATGAACACGCGACATTTGTTCATGTTCGTTCATTTAACTAAACGAACGGAATTTCTTGTTCATGTTCATTTGTTTAGCAAACGAACGAACACAAACAAGCTTCCCGCCAAACGATTCACGAACTATTCGCCGAATGTTTGATTCGTTTGCAGCCCTAGAGAGAAGTGATCAGCAACTTTGACCCTGACTCGTACGAAAGTGAGTTGAGGAACAGTAAAACTGTGATAATGTGACATTGTTTATTAATTACACGTTAAGATTTGTTTATATGCTACTTAATCATGACATGAGGTTAGGGGGTGGGGGTGGCCACTAGTGATAGAATTGTATCACTCACAAGCATCTAATCAACTCCTGCCATGTCATCAGCCACTATTCTATCACTCACATCTTTTTTTAGTGGCAATGGTCATCACTTACAACACCTAACAATAAACCCCCACACCCCCTCACATCAATCATTTTTCACGCGTGATAAAAATAACGGAAATCCATCACGTGGCTGCTATCACTCGTTGAACAAATGACTGGCGGTGGACATTTTGTTTCTTCCATGCGTGCTCAAGGGTCTATCACGGAGAACTGGGCACCGCTTATATATGGTTTAACGAACCGTTAAATTGTTAATCAAATACTTTAATCTTCCAATGTTGATCGAAATCCGCAACATCAATTACTTGTACACAATATTTCAAAGAACGAAAGATGGACATTTCATTTGAGAATGGAAGTTGTTTCTAATCTTAATAGATGAGGCATTTTATGAATAATTTAGGGATCATTATTGGGCTATATAACGGCTATATGATCATTTGCACCAAGACATATGACTAGTCGGATGGCGTCACGACTATATAACATCAATGGTGGATCTATAAGAGCACCCTTTAAAAAAAATCTACTTGTACTTTGTAACAATATGTTTGAAACATGACAGATTTCCATCTTAATGCTGTTTTTAGAATTTTGAATAACTTTATGACATGATCTTTTGAATAATTGAATATTTTTTTTAAAAGGAACTATATGACATGATCATTTTTTTTCTCTGCAAAAAAAGGCCCTGACAGACTCACTTGAAAGGAGGTCCACTTTGGATGTTCTTGTTTTCGGTCGGGTAGGAGAGAAAAACGCTTGTGTGGACGTTACCACTTACCAGAGTATCCCCCTTGTTGGGCTCAGGGAAAACCGCTTCGTGGCTAGTCGGGCTATGTTGAAGGCAGAATCAGGGAAAGTTGCTAAGCATGAAAAATCTTGTGTTGAGAATGAACATGTCTTCATTCCCTTTGCATTTGACACCTTTGGTTTCCTTGCTCCTGAAGATGTTAGGTTTTTGGACAAAGTGTAGAGGGTCGTACACAACAATTTCTCGACGCCAAAGAACCAAAGTTTTATTTTCGGTATAATAGTATTGATATTCAAAAGAGGGTTACGGCGCAGCTTGTTGCCCGTTTACCTGCCATCCTTATGTAAAGACTTTTTCAAGATGGATCTTGCAAGTTGCAAGGGGTGAAACTCAGGACTTCTTTTTCTCCTTTGAACATGTACAATCATCTAATTTCCCAAAACCATAATATAACACGTATAATTATTATTATTATTATTATACATGTATTTCCTTAACCTCACCCCTTTTGGATTCGCAATTGCATTATTTGGTTGTGATACATCACAATAATATACTGGTTTTACCTTTTAAAAAACTATTATATTATATTATATTATACTCATATAAATCACAATCAGTTGATATCATTTTCCAGATGTGGAATACAAGGAATGCATCAACATGTGGTACCTCTAGCTGTTAAATGTGTACCGTACAACTGGCAAAGTGGAAACTTTACTAAAAGTGTGTTTTCACTACTCTAAGTCTATGTTGCCTTTTATTAAAGAGTGATACCAACTTTGGTGTCTACCTTTACATAAAGATATACTCTTCTTTTTTTCTCTTTTTACTTTACATTGAATAAAACATTTGATCAATCGCCACATATGTGGCTATCATGGATGTAAATAGTTATGTTAAAACAGTTGGGTCGGTCAGGCCAGTTATCAAGTGGTGCACTGCACGATGACATGGCAGTGGAGGTGGCGCCATTGGGTCTACGACTATTGTGATGGTGATGACGACATGGGTGGTGGTGGTGTCAATGACAACGATGATGGTTGTCGTGTAGACATGAGAGGTAGATGGTTACAGGCAGTGGTGATGGGTGGTGTTGGTCCATTTGTATGTGTTATATATTATTAGCTAATTCCATATGAGTGATCCATCATATACTTTGAATGACCCATATTAAATCATCTAGATAAAAAAAAATTACCCGAATCAACCAATTTATTGAAGAATTGGTCATGATTGTCATGTGTTGCTGTAACTGAGCCTAGTTGAATTGACGACTTAATAACTCATAGCTTGACGAAACAATTGTTTTTAATCTCACGCTTGGTAAATCAATCAACACTTCCAAATTAAGCTTAATCAAATTTGGTAGTCAATGTTTTGTGTCATGTGCATTTTCGATCATCATCATTAATGGATGTTTTCTAGATTGTCTTGATTGACTAGATAAAATAACTATGTTAAAACCAAGGCTCACCTTAAAAGTTTACTCGAGCAACTCCAGCTTAAATTTGACTTAAATTTAGAGGAGGTCACCGGTTGAAGTCTCGTTTAGTCGTTCGTGACAAAATGTTATGCGTGCGTCAGGGTCTTGCACTTTTACCAGGCCTTCGGGTAATGTGTTTCCTAATTAGTGACGGACCAGATCACCAGCGCTGTCTACGATCACAGCATAAATAACCTTTTGTAGTTTTGTCAACAGGTGTACCCAGGTTATCGGAATTTGTCCTAACATTAAAAAAATGCACCGTTTAAAGAAAAGATCCTTGAGTAGGCGCCACATGGTTTCTTGTTGGTAGCCCCTCACTCAGTGGCCATTAAAGTGACCTTCTTTCCCTGCATTCCACTTTTTTTCATCACTATCAACCCAACCCAACCCAACCCAACCCAACCCAAACTAACCCCTCTCATCTCACATCTTCAAGGAATAAACACAAGATCATTAATCTTTTTCATGCTAATTAGATAAAAACAACCCTTTATGTTCTTCATTTAGTTTCTCAAACACCAGTATTTCAATTTTCATCCATTGGGTTATAATAATGCAGTCACCCTTTTCTTCTTTTAACTTCTTTTAATCTTCTCTTAGACTTATTATTTGCTTTTTTTGGGGCAAAGATAGTGAAGAAGCCAGATGGAGACTGATCCTTTCTTCTTCTTGTTACTCTTGTTCTTTGTTCTTGTTCTCAGTTTTGACCTCACCACTGCTCAGATTCCAGGTTCTCTCTCTCCTCTCTTTCTCTCTCTATACATATATCTCACTTTGTTGTTGGTATGCATGTGGCTTCTTGTTTTCTTTGAGTTTAGTGGCTTCTTTAAATGAATTTGTGGTAGAATTTGATATTTTTCTTGATGGGTTTCAAGATTCATGTGGGGGTTGTGTCTCTTGAAGAGTTAAAGTTTCAATCTTTTTCAATTTTTTGTTTCTTGTTTGGGTGATTTATTTGTGGTTTTGTATGTTATTATGTAAAGTGCATGAATTTAGTTATGAAAGTTGTAACATTTAAGGAAAAGTATTGGGATATCATACCAAGAAAGTTTTAAGTTTGAAACTGTGCCCTAATTTGGGGGGGGGGGGGGGGGGGGGGGGGGGGGGGGTTAGACATGAATCTTGTTCAACATTGATTTTGCTATTGTTTTTAGTGTTCTTATTCTTGTTCTATGTGTTTAATGATTGAATCTTGATGTGTAAGGGGGTGTTTGGATTTGATTTCACATATAGAAATCATTTTGGTTTGATTAATCATATTAAGTAATTAGATTTTTAAAGTTAGGGACAATTAAGTAATTTCACACTTATCTCACTAATTAGTTTGTTATGTCAACTGCTTATAAAAGTTTAGTTTGTTTTCTATTCATTATTTATTACTTTCTCATTGAGGGTCCAATTTATATGGTGTGATTAAAAAAAAGATGTAATCATAGTAGTCAAAGTCGCAAAGCCAAAGAGCTCGCTTGTCAGTGATGTTTCAACTCCAACGGGTCAAAAGAAATGTGCCGAACGGGTCTAACAAGTTGAAAGTTGCCCCCCCCCCCCCCCCACACACACACACACAAAAATGCAAATGTTTTCTCTATCTAATTATATGTTCATTTTTGCTTCCAAACAGGTTTTATAAGTTTTGACTGTGGTGGTCAAAGCAATTTTACAGACAATCTCGGCCTTGACTGGACTCCCGATAGTCAAATCATTTACGGGATCACAACTAACATCTCAGTCACAAATGAAACAAGACAACAATATCAAACCGTCAGATATTTTCCAGCAGATAACAGAAAATATTGTTACACACTTGACGTTAAAAGCAGGACTAGGTACCTCATTAGAGCAACATTCTTGTACGGCAATTTCGATAACAATAACGTGTACCCGAAGTTCGACATTTCCATGGGACCCACTCGTTGGGCTACGATAGTCATTTCTGATGCTAACGTTATCGAGTCTCAGGAACTAATCTTTTTGGCTTCTGAACCGACTGTGAGTGTCTGTTTATCGAATGCTACAACCGGGCAGCCGTTTATTTCTACGCTCGAGCTCCGGCCGTTTAACGGGTCGATTTACCTTACACCGTTTGAAAACCAGTTCTTTCTTGGTGTGTCTGCAAGAATCAATTTCGGTGCGGAAAACGAAGATCCGATCAGGTACCCGGATGACCCGTTTGATAGAATATGGGAATCGGATTTGGTAAAAAAAGCGAATTATCTTGTCGATGTGGCTGCGGGAACGGATAGAATATCGACAAATTTACCAATCGATACCCGAAAAGACGAGCAGCCACCGGAGAAAGTTATGCAGACAGCTGTCGTGGGAAGAAACGGAACGTTGACTTATCGTATGAATTTGGACGGGTTTCCGGGATACGGTTGGGCGTATACTTATTTCGCTGAAATCGAAGATTTGGATCCCACCGAGACTAGAAAGTTCCGGTTAGTTCTTCCTGGAGCACCAGAACTCACTAAAGCGGTCGTTAATATCCAAGAAAATGCTCAGGGGACGCACCGTTTATACGAGCCAGGATTTGAAAACATATCGCTTCCATTTGTTTTGTCTTTTAAGTTTGGGAAAACGTATGATTCTACTCAAGGGCCTCTTGTTAATGCAATTGAGATTAGTAGATATTTGAAAATAAGTGATGGGTCTTTTGATGGTGAGTAAACCAAAGTTTTTTGGATTTAACTGACGAAAATTGTTCATGATATCTAATATTTTTGGGAGCTTCTTCGATTTGTAGAAGCGGTGGCTGCGAGTTTAGTATCGGGTTACACGTCGTTGGATTGGGCTCAAGAAGGTGGTGATCCGTGTTTGCCGGTTGCATGGTCGTGGGTGGAGTGTAATTCCGACAATGAACCGAAGATTATCTCAGTGTATCTTTTTTTAACGTTCTTTATGTTCATTGCTCAAAAAACTTCCTTTAATCTTGATAGGAAGTTTAAAATACATAACAAATGAAAGTTGAATCCTTTTACAAGTGAGAAAATACTTATCTCCAAAAATAGAAATTTGAGAAAAGTTGATTACTTTTTATGTCATTAGATCCATCCTAAAATAGAAAGTGTTGTAGTTTTCATGAGAGCAAAATGCCATTTTCGTCCCTGAGGTTTGGCCAGTTTTGCGACTTTCGTCCGAAGGTTTGTTTTTCCGCATCTGGATCCAAAAGTTTTGAAATCTTGCCATCTTCATCCGGCTCGTTAACTCCGTTAAGTCAAGGGTATTTCCGTCTTTTTTGTTAACTTAAAGGGCAATTCGGTCTTTTTCAGGGGTATTCGGTAAAAGACCGAATTGCCCTTTAAGTTAGCAAAAAAGATGGAAATATCTCTGACTTAACGGAGAAAAATGGATGGAGTTAACGAGCCGGATAAAAATGGCAAGATTTCATACCTTTTGGATCCAAACGCGAAAAACAAACCTTTGGAAGAAAGTCGCAAAACTGGCCAAACCGCAGGGACGAAAATGGCATTTTACTCTTTTCATGAACAAGTGGAGTATATGATATTCCTTTTAGCTTTTATTTACTATTGGAATTATAACTTTGATTGAATAAGAACTCTTTTTGGAATCAAAATATTTCAAGACAAGTGTTACGTTATGTGACGAGTTTTCTCACATTTTACCAGAAAATTGTCTGGCAAGAACTTGACCGGAAGCATTCCTTCGGAATTGACCAAGTTGACCAGCTTAGAACAGTTGTAAGTATCGGTCTTTTCAGTGAGGTTTGTTTGGCATTTACGAATGGATAAAAGTGTTTGACCATTAAATTTTACGTTAGGTGGCTTGATGGGAATGCACTCACTGATCCGATTCCTGATTTTACCGGATGCCCAAATTTAAAGATCATGTAACCCACACTTTATATTTTTAACCTTACACCTTTTGGTTTATTTATTTATTTTTTGCTAATTTTAACTCGTAAATTTTGTCTGTGCAGACATCTAGAGAACAATCAGCTGAGTGGCGACTTGCCGTCCTCATTAGCTGACCTGCCTAACTTAAGTCAGCTGTAAGTAAATTGTTATTCCATTTGTGTCTAGAATACGCTTTTATCGTTTTAATAGTTTAGTTGCAAATCATAATTAAGGTGCAAATAACGGTTTTCTAGAAATGGGTATAGAGAAATATCATTCCCACTTCTAACAAAAGAAAAAATTCAACATTTTGTTATTGAATACAGGTATGTACAAAATAACTTGTTAACTGGAGAAGTCTCGTCCGGTCTTCTGAACAAGAATATAGTGTTAAAGTGAGTATTTCTTCTTGCTTCATTACTCTGCTTTTTTTTTTTCGAAAAAATATGATCGACTTCATGTTGTTTAAAAGTCAAAAGATTCTTATCACATGCAGTTGGCATTTATATGTTTACCAGAGAAATGATCAAAACATTTTAGCTTTGCATACATTGTTAATGATGTTGCTTTATAATTTATCTCTGGTTCATGCACTTTGACTTTTAAGGTCAAACTTATATCATCTTATATGTGGGTTTTATTAGGGCAGCAAACGAACTGAACTTTCAGCGAACAGTTCGTGAACCGTTCGGCATGAAGTTTGTTTGTGTTCGTTTAATAAATGAATGAACACGAACTAGAAATTTCATTCGTTTTGTTAAATGGACGAACATGAACAGAGGCTGCGTTCATTAATTTATGTTCATGAACGTTCGGTAACGTATTCGTTTATGTTTGTTCTTTTGTGTTCGATAGTTCATTGGGGGTTTTTAATTTTTATATTTTATTTAATACTTTAAAATTCCCACTAATCAAATATTTAATAAATATTAGTGTATTCCATATTACTTACCTTTTAATATATGTTTGTTTCTGTTCATGAACGTTTGGTTGTGTTCGTTTGGTGTTCATTTGCGTTCATGATAGTCCATTTGCGTTCATTAACATTTATTTGTGGTCGTTTGCGTTCGTTACCTAAAATTAACGAACGAACACGAACACGTTCGTTTCCATTATGAACGAACGGGAACATCAAATCTCTATTTCGGGAAGTGTTCATGAACAGTTCGTGAACACCATTATTTCCTTGTCAAACGAACACGTGTTCGTTCGGTTCGTTTGCAACCCAGGTTTTTATGTTTTTTAATCTTTTCAGCTACACGGGAAATGCTGGTCTTAACAAAGGAAGTAACGGAGGGAGACGGAATAGAAACATAATTATTGGTGTCGTGATCGGGGCTTCTGCCCTTTTCTTAGGGTTCTTAACTTCGTGCCTACTCCTTCGCAAACGAAAGAAATATTCCAAAACAGGTAAGCTCATGGAACATGTATTTAGATGTTTTTCATGCGAATGGTACAACAACTAAAGCACAACGCTAGGGGTGTTTGGATTTGCGTTTTGAAAGTGATTATGTGATTCTACAAAGATCAGAATCGTATAATCAACTGCGATTATACGGGATGTTTGATATAGTCTGGATGTGTTGTGGCTGTTAGAAATGTAATAATAAGATGTTAGTGTTTGACATGTTCTAATTACTTAAAAATTTAATACATAAGATGACAAAAAGGTTATTACTATTAAAAAATATCACCCTTTGGTTATTATTATTAAAAACATTCACCCCTTGGTTATTATATTTTACCCTTTGATTATCATTTTTATTGAACATTAGTTTAAAAAGGGTACTTAACTAATCTGGTTTACCTTTTGATTATCATTCTTGCTCCAACTAGTATGAAGTTGTTTACTTAATAAGCAAAATTTGTTTATTTAAACGTGCGTAAAGTACACAGATGGTCCCTGCGGTTTACCAAAATTTTGGATTTAGTCCCTAGCTTTCTAAAAGTACACGGATGGTCCCTTTGGTTTGCACTTTGTAACGCACTTAGTCCCCAACCAACAAATCTAAAGGTTTTAGTAGGTCCAAGTTAGGGACTAAATGCGTTACAAAGTGCAAACCACAGGGACCATCCGTGTACTTTTGGAAAGCTAGGGACCATATCCAAAATTTTGGTAAACCACAGGCAGGGGCGGTTCTTAGAAGGGTTGTGGCAGGGCCACGGCCCGGGCAAGTTTTTCGGCCGTAGTGCTAATTTTCCGCATTTCGATCGAATTTTTTTATATATACTATGTTTGGCCCGGGCTTGCCCGGGCTTTTTTTCATGCCCGTGTCTTTCGGCCCTGGCACGTTCAACGGGCAAGATCCGCCACTGACCACAGGGACCATCTGTGTACTTTACTCTTTAAACGTTAAAAGTTGACAAAGTCTCAATAGTGAGAGAATCAATTTCACGACACCAAGTCATTAAATTTTTGTTTTCTAACATATTGTATGTCGGTTTTTACTTTTTTTATCAGAGCCCAAACACGGCATGCCTGTTACGACCAATGCAGCAACAGAAGCTGCTCAAAGCTTCACATTATCTGAACTACGAAACGCCACAAAGAATTTCGAAAACAAAGTTGGCTCGGGAGGATACGGCACCGTTTATTACGGAAAATTAAATGATGGAAGGGAAATCGCTGTCAAAATACTTGAAAATAATAATGTTTATCAGGGCAAGAAAGAGTTTGCAAATGAGGTAGCTTTTGTAGGGGTGTGAATTTCTGACACGACCTGAAAACACAACACGAACCTAACACGAAATTCGCGGGTTTGGGTTTAGTCTAAATAGGTTTGGGTCAATTCTAGGTTGAACCCGTGAATCCATTTAGCTAAATGGGTCGGGTTCGTGTCAACCCCACCAGGTTGGCGGGTTGACCCGTTTAACCCATTTATATTAAATGTTATTTTCTTACAATATGTTTTATGTCATTTGTTAAATTGGGTATGCATTTTATGCCATAACTATAACCTAAAAAGAGAAACTGATACAAGATTTTGTAATTAAAATGTAATTGTATTATATACATTTGTGTTCTTTTAAGTAAAATTTTAATATCAATATATTAAGTCGCGAAAAAAAAAATCGGGATGAACGGATCGCTTTCGGGTCAAGCCACGAATATTCAGGTCGTGTTCAGGTTCAATGTATGACGCAATTTTTGGGTTCGGGTAGTGTTCAGGTTCATCTAAATTTTTGGGTTCTGGTCAGGTTGAACCCGCCAACCTGCGAACACGACCCGTTTAGCACTCTACTTGCTACAACAAGCTGTTCCTGATTGTTTTATTTGTATGGTTTTTTTTTTGTTTGATTAAGGTGAGCCTTCTTTCGCGAATCCATCATAGAAACCTAGTACAGTTTCTAGGCTTTTGCCAAGAAGAAGGGAAGGATATTCTTGTTTATGAGTTCATGCATAATGGAACACTCAAAGAACATCTATACGGTTTGGTTTTTTTAATCTCTTTATGTTCTTGATCCGATTTGAACTTTAGGTTTTCTGCTGTGATAATGAATCTTTTTCGTTAAAATTTAGGACCTTTAGCTAGGGAACAAGGGATTAAATGGCTCAAGCGACTCGAGATTGCCGAAGAGTCTGCCAAAGGTTTGCTTTCTTGGAAATCAATATTTTGTTTCTTGTTCGTTTCATATTAGAATTCATGACTTCTAAGCTATTATAAAGGGAAAATTGCGTAAAATAGCAAAACATACTTGCATTATCCAGTTCCATTTTGGTCAATGGTCATTGTATGTACTGATCTAGTTAATAAAAGAATGTTTGTGTTCGATTTTTTGTCATTAAAAGGTGCCTCCGTCTTTGCACGAAGAAAAAAGACATTTGCTTTATATGACGAATATTGAACAAAAATAGCCAAAAGATACTTCTACCACTATAGAACTGAAAACATAGACCAAACCGGAACAAAATCAAGTACAAGGATCTAAATAGAACAAAAGCAAGTACAAAGACCAAAGTATGTTGCTATTTTGTGTAACTTGTCTAGTGCTGTTCACGAGCCGAGCCGAACCGATCAGACCTTTGCTCGTACTCGGTTCGTTTACAAACCGAATCGAACCGACCCGGCGTTTTTTCAACTGAGCCAAATTCGAACGAGCGTCTTTCGATCCAAGCATTTTTTCGAGCGAACGTATAGCGTGTGCCGTGTAGCGAGCATCACAGTCTCGTAGAACAAAATAGGAAAGTGACGATGGGGTGTTATTTTTTAGAGTGAAGTGCGATTATCATCCCTGAGGTTTCGTCCAATTAGAACACATGTATAAATTTAACACATAACAAGTATAAATGTAACAAATAACTAGGAAAAAACAGTCAACTGGTTCTATCGAGAGAAATTGAGCTGAATCGTTAGCCGAATGATCCGAACCGAACCAAGCGGACCTTTCTTGTGCTCGTTTTGTACTTTCGTTTACAAACCAAACCAATCTGAATTGAGTGCCTTTTTCAATCGAGTTGAATCGAACGAGAAAATTCCGAGCATTTTTCGAGCGAGCGTCGAGCAATTTGAACAGCCCTAAACTTGTCCTATTCTAAACAAGTTCCAAGCATTTGAAGAAGTCTAGTTGGAGAGGAATCAAGATTTCTTTGTGGATACATATACTAATTTGGTTGTTTGATGAATTTGTTTAGGGATTGAGTACCTTCATACTGGTTGTGTCCCTTCCATCATCCATAGAGATTTGAAAACAAGCAACATTCTTCTTGATAAGAACATGAGGGCTAAAGTTTCTGATTTTGGCCTCTCGAAGCTTGCAATTGATGGGACTTCACATGTGTCAAGCATCGTTCGTGGCACCGTTGGCTATCTTGATCCTGAGTAAGTAACACTTCCCATTTTCGGATGTCCCATTAAAATTGAACCACTTTAGAGTGTTTTTTTTTTTGAGTAAAATGCCATTTTCGTCCCTGAGGTTTGGCCAGTTTTGCGACTTTCGTCCAAAGTTTGTTTTTCTGCATATGGATCCAAAAGGTTAGAAATCTTGCCATTTTCATCCGGCGCGTTAACTCCATCCATTTTTCTCTGTTATGTCAGGGGTATTTCCGTCTATTTTGTTAACTTAGAGGCAATTCGGTCTTTTTCAGGGTATTTAGTCTTTTTACATAACATGAAAAAGATCAAATTGCCCTTTAAGTTAACAAAAAAGACAGAAATGCCCCTGACTTGACGGAGAAAAACGGATGGAGTTAACGAGCCGGCTGAAAATGGCAAGATTCCTAACCTTTTGGGTCCAGATACGGAAAAACAAACCTTTGAACGAAAGTCGCAAAACTAACCAAACCTCAGGGACGAAAATGGCATTTTACTCTTTTTTTTTTTTTTTTTTTAAAACCACCTATTTCTTTTGTGCATTGTAGGTACTATATTTCAAACCGTTTAACAGACAAAACCGATATCTATAGTTTTGGGGTCATCCTTCTCGAGCTAATCTCCGGTCAAGAAGCGATTTCAAACGTAAACTTTGGTATAAATTGCCGTAACATCGTTCAATGGGTAAGTCCATTTAACATCCCTTCCCGCTAGGACTCAAATTTTTGACCCATTTGTTTACAGTTTGGTTGGCCCGACCCGACCCGTTTTAAACAAACACAAATGATTGTATTGATACGATGACAGGCGAAGATGCATATAGAGAATGGGGACATTCAAGGAATCATTGATCCAGCGCTCGGTAATGAATACGACATCCAATCAATGTGGAAGATAGCCGAAAAAGCTTTGATGTGTGTGCAACCACACGGGAACATGAGACCTTCGATGTCTGAAGTTATTAAGGAAATACAAGACGCAATCTTGATAGAAAAGGGAGTGGAAACGGCTGCTGCACGAGAACGCAGTTCTGATGAAGTATCAAGGCATTCCATTTTGAACATGGGATCGCTTGATCTAATGGCTAACGGTCAAGATTTGTCGATTGATGAGTCGTTTACTCGACCTGGTGCACGTTAAGAATCGGTTTTGTTACACATCTTTAATTGTCAGATGTTTAAAAATAGAACTTTTCAAAAAACAAAAAAGAAAGCTTAAAAAAAGAAGTTGTGAGGTTTTTGGCAGTTGGGTTTAGAGTAGTAGTTAGGATGATGGTTTGGTGTTATTTTATTTTTTAGTTTCTTTTTTGGCATTTGGAGGTGATTTTTGGATCATTTTGCAAGTTTTTTTAGTTGCAAGGGGTTGGGTGTAGATTTGGAGTTTCTGTGGGCCAATACTTGCAAATTTATAGTTGCAAATTTATTTGTAGTAATGCTTGTATTCAAATTTATTTATTTATCGTGTAGCAATTATCATTAGGTAAGTTTTGTTTTTGTCCGTCTAGTTTAGACCCCCCATAGTGGGGCGTTTTTTTTTTAAATTTCAAAAATAACGCCCGGAACCCATTACATGGGGCGTTTTTTAGCGTTTTTTTTGAAAAAAAATTGATTTAGCGTTTTTTAAACCACGCATTGCCCCCTTCTCCTTGTCCAATCATCTTTCATCTCCCTTTTTGTTATCCAATAAGATTTTTTTAAGGGTTTTTCTTTTATTTAATTATTTTACATCTCATTTAACATAATGCCCCAATCCCCACTACACCCATTTTGCAATAATGCCCCATGCTGACTGGACTGTCACGTGTCGCAAAACGCCCCATGGTGAGGGCATTATTGAGCTAAACCACTACACATGGTCTTATAGGTTTTGTTATTTCAATTTAAATTTCTTAAATCTTGTTATTTCGACATCATGCGTTTCATTTTGTTGCGGTTTCATTTCACTTGTCTAACACCATTCAATTTATCCGTTTGATACCTTATGTGCAGTTCATGTGAGGGTATTTTTGTCTTTTTAACTTTCAATCTATAAAGAAGTCGGTTGTTTATAAACTATTTGTTAGTCAATCCTTTAATATGGAAAGAGTTGATGTGTTTTTTTAATAAAAAATCCAATAACTTTAAACTTTGCAATTTATATACGTTTTTGTTTTAGTGGTAGATCTAAAAGACAAGATGAGGGTATCTCAAAAAAAAGTTTTATGGACCTAGGAGTATCCTAATATTTACGATATTCCCGATACATAAAACGAAGAGAAAATATTATTTTTTACACTAATTCTACACTCCGCTTATGAAGTTGGGGGATAGCTCATGCTACCTCTGCTTGTACACTACACGCCACTCTTTTGTTTGTTATATTTAAGATTACAAAATTTATTGGATCTATTATAAAGAAAATACCCCAACTTCTTTCTATATCAAAGGCTTGACCAACAATTCTTCAATTAACAACCATTTTTTTATTGAAGGTTAAAAGACATAAATACCCTTTACATGAGGTACATATTAAGGGACTAAACAGATAAATTAGATGGTGTCAAGCAATTGAAGTAAAATAATAAAACGGATAAAATAACATAGCAATGAAGAAAAAAACACTTGACTTCAACTTGGTGACAGCTTTTTTCTAACCTTAACTACTAAGATTTCGTGAAACCATGAAAATCACTTGATTTTTAATAATATTTTATTGTTATAAGCTTTTTTTATAGTTGTTTATTATCAATAGCTTATTAAATGCGGATTTTTTTTCACATATATCTTTTACTCGTAGGCTAACTTGAAAATTGGAAAATTTTAGAGTAGGTTAATCAATTTTTTTTAATTCCTATAAAGTCGTTAATTTCTAATATCGCTTAAGACGATATGTTTTGTGGTGAGTGTAACCCTTATCACACCACATGTAGGTGTCACATAGGTGGGGTCACCTATAAAGAGCGCAATTTCTAATATTGCCGATTTCTATAAAGCGGTATGACAAAAGATGCCTTCCATGTGCTAATAGTCTGTAATCATCAAATTTGATTACAAAATTTGTCGTAGAACCTAGACTAAAACAAGTAATGTTTATGGGTATCATTTTTTTTTGTCTAAAGCCATTATTCTTTTTGGTTGTCATATGTTGACTAGACCAAATGTTTACAAGACTTGTAGTATCTTGTTTACTAAAGTAAACGATTTTAGAATCGTTTGTTTCGCTTAAGACGATATGTTTTGTGGTGAGTGTAACCCTTATCACACCACATGTAGGTGTCACATAGGTGGAGTCACCTATAAAGAGCGCAATTTCTAACATTGCCGATTTCTATAAAGAGAGCATCATGTAGGTGTCACATAGGCGGAGTCACCTATCACACTTACTATAAATGTATTAGACCACCAGCAATGCAGTGCATTTAACTCTAAATTTGGCTAACATGGACAAGCAATTCTATGGGTTGCATTGGAGGGGATGGATTTTCACAATATGTTCGTCATTACGTGTGGTGTATTTACAATGGGCCATCACTTAATAAAAATGTTGGACCGTTTTGTGACCCTGAAAAGTCAGTCAAGGTAGTTCATCTTCACATATAAAGGCGGAATCAATATATACGAAGTAACAACAGCTTTTCTCTTTCAAATCCTTCTCTATTGATGCTTTTTGATTTCAATTTGACAGAGTTTCGACACCTAGCACATGATCAGGTTTCGCTCCAAGTTACAAATGAAGATCACATGTTAGGTATTTATAGACTAGCTGATTTCGCTTATATGGACAGTCCATATAAGCGAAACTCCCATGTGCACTATAAGCGAAATCACCATACACCCCTATGAGCGAAACCCTAGTGAACCTATGAGCGAAATCTCCTAACTAAATGTACATATGAGCGAAATTACAACATTAAACCCTAATTTGACTTTTAAGATCCTATCTTGACATATCTTGACCTAAGACTTCACTAAACGTAGTCAACAGACATTCCGTGCACCAACAGACTCCCCCTTGGATGTTGACGAAGTCTTTAGCTCCGAGTCTTCAGTCTTGGTCTTTTCTCCAACTCTCTGTCTTCACATCATAAGCATTCTATCTTCACAGGTTTAGGATCACAACCTAGCTCCATCTTCAAACTTCCCTTTGACTGTTGATCCAGACTCCCCCTTTCACAGACTCCCCCTCTCAATATGCTAGAATCTGAGGTCTTGATCTGGTTCAAGCTTTGACATTTATCTTCCGTGGGAATGATGAAGTCCAAAACCTGTGTCTCAAACATCAAACATTACAAACTTATCTTTTTAACAATAAATCACAAACTCAATCAGTTTTAGAAATCCACTCAAGTATTCAGGTCCAAGTTAATGACCCTGATCACTCGATTAATCTACCAAGTTCAACTTAATGACCTTGGTTGATCATTTGACAAATCAAACTGATTTTCAAAACATTTTCACATTTTCTGAAAATAACAAGTATCAAGTTAATGAACTTGTTTTTAACTTTTCAATAAATCAAACTTCATCAAAATAAGCTCTCCTCATTCTTCAGTCCAGAATCTCCTGCATCTGCTTCAAACATCTGAGAATCCAATAATCAACTCTCCACTTTGGTTTGTCGGAAAATAAAACAGAAATAAAATCTTTTTGGATTTTATAAAGTGTTTTAAACTAAGAAATAAAATGCAGAAAACTTAAATTGCAGAAAGTAAACAAAGTACACTATTTACGAACATATTTTTGGCGAGCGTGTCAGGGAATCATATCAGCTATCAGACAAATTACAAGTACCGTTAAGCTTCATTTCATACTCAGACTTAAACAATTCACCTTGATTATCGATATACTGATCCATCTTAAATTCTCAGACAAATTTCAATTTAATCAGGATACGATTTAGATGATTTATGAACTTAGCTCATTCATGTGTCCCACCTCTTGAATATACTCCCGTATCCAGAATCCCAATATTCAGTCTTACAGGTGAGTATACTACAATGATATCTGTACATAAATTAGGTAATGCGAGGGCCGAGGGATCTCAGGTCGATACTTCCGTATGCGCAGAGAGATATCAGCTTCGACTTTTCAGTATGTCCCCTTTAGAGAATCTTTTAGCTACAACAGCAATGATTATCAATTTTATTGTCTAATCAGCTGAGGGCTTATGCTATGTTTCAAGCATTTGCAGAAAGTATTATTCGGGGACTAGGTCAGAACTACCGTTCAGCAGAAGTACCGGAATAATACCCCAGATATCACTGAGTATAAAAACCTAGTATATCAGAATACGAGACCTTTCAAACGAGATTTCAGGGGTTACCTATATATCCAAGTAGTGTTCCCCACGAATTTCACAAGTTTGAAATTTTAGGTTTATATCCCGAATAAATCTACTAAATGTGCGAAAACCTATCGACACATCATTAGTGAGACTGTTTAACTCATTTAAACTTTACAAATCTTTAGCATACTGTAATTGTCTAGCCGATGTACTATCATTTTCCCTATATACACAAGCTCTTTTTCAGATTTTATCATGTTTTTGTATTTTTGCATTTTTTACTGTTTTTGTATTTTTTGAAAATATATCTATATACATCTATCTACTCCCCCTAAATACCAAAACAAGTAAAAAATCGACAAACCATTGCAGATTGTTTCTCGTCTTCATCCGCAACAGTACACTCATCAACGCCAATTATGCCATCCGACACCGAAAGAAGCTTCATACCATTCAGTTTTAACAAATATTTAAACCGATTTTTATCAAAAGCTTTGGTATGTAAATCAGCTTTCTGTTCGTCAGTGTGGATTTTCTCAATTCGTATCAACTTTTTCTCAAGACAATCACGAATAAAGTGATGACGAATTTCGATGTGTTTAGTTTTAGCGTGATGTACTGGATTCTTTGTTACATTTATAACGGCCTCATTATCAACAAAAAGAGGTGTGTTAAGAAACTGCAAACCGTAGTCGCGCATCTGTTGCTGTATCCACATGATCTGAGAGCAGCAACTGCTAGCAGAAACATACTCCGCTTCACATGTAGATAACACCACAGACGTTTGTTTCTTACACTGGCAGGTAACCAATCTAGTTCCAAAGAACTGGCATCCTGCAGTTGTTGATTTGGAATTGACTTTGCAGCATCCGAAATCTGAATCGGAATACCCTTCGAGCGTAAAGTCACCTATCCTAGGATACCACAACCCCAATGAAGGAGTTCCTTTCAGGTATTCACAATGATCATATGCGAAGCTCTCGGGTTAGATTGATATCTTGCTGCGAGGCACATTCAGTTTGTAAAGGTGCTACTGTAGAATAAAAACATGCAAGGCCCTGGTCAATTTGACGTCTCGTACGAACTCCTGCTTGCAATTCTCCTATGATCAACTCCTCTGGATGATATGAAAAAGTTCGCAGCATCACTTCGCTTGGAACATCTACATTGCCCTCCAGATTAGTAACATTCTGATCTGCATCTTGTTCACCAACTTGGTTTGTTTGACTTGAAATCTGAATTTGCTCCCCCTCAGAATCTGAATCACCATGTTCAAAGACTGGCATGTTTTCAGCTTCTTGATTATCATTCTGATCCGACTGATTATCCTGAGCAACTTCATTCTGTTGGACATCATCATGTTCACCAGCATTACTCGGACCTGCTTCATCGTCATTTGAAGTTTCCCGTGGTCGCCTCGAATACTCAGCTGGGAACCTTTGCTGTGATTCGTATTCGCGCAAAATATCCAACTCATCAAAGAAATCTTCATCTTCCTCTGATTCTTCTCTCATGTCAAATGAATCCCACAGTTTGTCATAATGATAACGCCATGAATCTCCAGGATTCTGCGGCGGCATAGTATAACCTTGACATTCAACATTTGCAGCTTCAATAATCCGCTTCTCACTTGGAACGAAAACACGTCGCATCGGATTTGCATAACCAACAAATATTCCCTCAATGCACTTCGGACCAAACTTTCCATAAGGCTCTATAACAGTACAGGGTGACCCGAACGGTTCTAGATACTTCAAATTCGGTTTGCGGTTATTGATTAGCTCAAAACATGTTTTGTTTAACTTCTTGACAGTGAGAACCCTGTTGAGCGTATAGCATGCGGCGGAAACAGCTTCAGCCCAAAAATTTATCGGTAACTTTGAATCTGCGAGCATAGTTCTAGCCGTCTCGATTAGTGTCCGGTTTTTGCGTTCTGCGACTCCATTCTGCTGCGGAGTATACGGAGCACTAAATTCATGCAATATACCTCTTTCATCACAAAATTCTTCCATCTTACTGTTCTTGAATTCAGTACCATTATCACTTCGAATTCTTTTGATACGCCTTTGGTACAGATTCTCAATTTTTTTGAACAACGCTATCAAACTATCAAACGTTTCATCTTTCGACTTCAAGAATGATGCCCACGAAAATCTGGAATAATCATCAGTAACCACTAGACAGTAGAGATCCCCTGTAATACTTTTGACATTTACTGGACCAAACAAATCCATATGTAGTCTCTCTAACGGTCTGGAAACTGAATTGACTTGCTTTGTAGGGTGTAACTTTTTCTTCTGCTTGCCTTTAACACAACTAATGCACTCCCCTTCCAGATGAAAACCTTTGACATGAACTCCAAGAACTAAATCATTGTGCACCAAGTGATTCATCTTCCTTAGGTGAATATGCCCCATCTTACGGTGCCACAATCTCGATTCTTTCTCAGTTGCTCTGGAAACAAAACAATGTGCTTGACCTGTTGTTGTAGTTGCTACACTCATATCCAACACATATAAATCATCCACTCTAGGTGCCCGCATGATAATCCATTCTTCAGGGATAACAAATCCTGGTTTCAAGATCAAACATTCTTTATCAGTGAAGTGAGTAGTATACATCCTGTCACAGATCTGCGAGATACTCAACAGATTATTCTCCAGCTCAGCAATGTAGTTAACTCTTTCAAACGTTACAATCCCATTGGATAACGTTCCTTCACCTATAATCCTTCCTCCTTGATTACCCGCAAAACCTACGTAACCACCATTTATATTTCTCACATCATACAGCAACGCAGTCTTCCCTGTCATATGTCTTGAAGCTCCACTATCCATGATCCATCTGGATACAAGTTTTGGAAGTTCCTGCACATAACAAACTTTGACTTAAACTTTAATAAAGATGCCGATTCATGCTTCGCGATCAAGGAAGCTCCGGCAATTCAAACTGTTTAGTCGAACATGGAGTCCACCCAGGCCTCATTAGCCTTAGGTGTAACCTTGACTCTCGCAATTTGAATTTTGAAGTTTTCAGCCTTCAAAGGTGGAAAATTTGCATCATAATCAATTTGAATTGAATCCTCAGAAGGTGAAATCTTTTTCTCACTTTTTGGTTTCCAAACTTGTTGAGATAATGCAACCCGCTTGTAAAATATGTCATTTTTAGTTACCACTTTCTTTACGGGTTCATTTTTCACTTTGGTGTTGTCATTTTTCACACTCTTTTTCTCAACAACAATTTGTGCTTTACCCTTCACCTCAACTTTCTTCTTTTGAATCTTCACAGTTTCAGTCTTAGGCTTCACATTGGTACACTTTCGTGCAATGTGACCAACTTGATTACATCTGAAACATGTTCGAGTATCAACAACTCGACTTGTGCCTTCAGACTGAGCCTGTGAAGCTCTCTTCTCAAAGAATTCTTGATTTGATTTTGAAAAAATTTCTTTCTCTTCATCAGCAAGTAAACTCGAACTGTTCACAAACTTTTTCTTCTCAAGAAATCTCTTGTTTGGAACATTTCTTTTCCGATAATTCCTACCACCCTGATAACCACCCGACCAGTTATTTCGATTGTTATTATAAAAACGTGATGGATTAACAGATTTCTTATAGTATGATTTATCTTCTCAAAACTCATTTTTCTCTTTGTTTGACTCAGATTGTTCACTTCTGACAACTCAACTTCAACCAACTTGAAAACATTTGTCAATTTGTTCATATTAACATTCTCAATCGGAAACTCAGAATCCGAAAACAACTTATCTGAACCCAACATCTTGTACATGACAAGATTTGATTCTTCATTTAAGTTGTTCTTGGACTTTTGTTTCGGAATGTAGTTGTCCAAGAAACACCCATCTTCCTCAGTAGTGTCACTATCCGTTTTTAGCACATTTTCAACAACACCTTTTATAATATCATTTTGGACACTATCTTCATTGGAAGATGTGAACGTGACATCAATTGAATCCGGAAGATTCATTTCACTTTCTTCTTCAATTTCAACCAACCCTGATTGCTTTTTTGTGTAATTATCCAAAATCGGCGGTGGAACTTTATGAAAACCCACCCCGGTTCCATCAAAATAAACATCTTCACCAGCTTTGTTTTTCTCGATGGGTTTGGGAACAATGTGTTGCAAAACAAAGCTTGCGGAGCTGTAACTGTTAAGCTTCAACTGGATTCGCTCGTTTTCAATTTCAGCCTCTTGAAATTTAAGTTTCAGTTTAGCGATTTCATCCAGTTGTTGGTTGATTGATTCTTCTTTTACTCTAAGCACTGCTTTTAGTTGAACATTTTCTTTATAAGTTTTACCATTTCGATCATCATTATCTTTCACTGTGCTTTTGAGTTTTTCAAACTTCTCAGAAATCTGACGGTTTTCAAGAATTAACTTTTCATTTTCTTGTTTAATTTTATCATGATCAATTTTATCATTTTCAATTTGGCTAGTTAATTCTCTTATCCGTTCAGTTGAAGCTTTAACTCTTTTGTCACGCTCAAGAATTTGATTCTCAACGCTTCTGACTTTTGTTGTCAGTTCATCAACTTTCTTTCCGTTGAGATACGTGACTGTGTTACAAAATTTGCACTCTTTGTTGCAATTTTTGCAATCAACATTTCCATCAATTTTCTTACCTGGCGCATTTGTTGACATGTTTGAACTGACCTGGCTTTTTTACTCAGACACGGAGTTAGAGTCTACCTCAAGTGCCTTAGCAGCCAGCACTTTGTCAGCCATTTTTTCCAGGTTCTCAGCAGTCAACTCCTGCGTTGTGTCAATAACCCCAGTATCAATCTTCTTTGACTTCTCTCTATCTTCTTTCTCCTTTTTCTCTTTCTCTTCTTTCTCCTTCCTCTCTTTCTCTTCTTTCACTTTTTCGTCTCCAGTTCCCCACCATTTATTCTGCCAATAATCATCATCAATTTTGATCTCATTGATTATGGCTTCTATATCAAGAGTGTTGTGATCAATAGCAATGTTTCCATATGGGTCAAGATAACACTCCCTGTCTGGATCCCATCTTCTTGCTCTTTTCGCTGCCAAATAGATACCAGATATTCTAGTAATTCTGTTTTCAGCTAACATTTTTCTGTATCTATACTTCTGCTCTTCAGTTCTGTCGTCTTTCCACGGAACAGGTTCATTCTTTGCCATGAAAGCATAACCGATCGCATCTTCTTCCGGTAGAACCTCTTCACTCCAGTCATACCCTTCATCATCATAAATCACTGCAAGAGCTCTAGATTTCTCTTTGTTGTCTTCAACCTGCTTCAATCTAGGCGGCTCAGATTTATTCTGGTGATAAATTGCCTTCTTGTAGTAATCTTCTCTGAAAGGGTTCTCTGACTCATCAGCATATGCGTTTCTGCATTCTCGCTTGAAGTGACCTTTTTGCTTACACTTGAAGCACGTCACCTTGGACTTATCAAAACCCAGCTTGGTAGTTGGACCACCAATTGTCTTCCTGCCGGTTATTTCCATGAAACGCTGTGCTCGACGAACAGCACTGGCCATGCACCAACGAATGTCGATTAATTCCATTTCTTCAGGATCTATTTGATCATAGTCCTCTTTCGTTAAGTTGGTGTTGCCTATCTTCCCTGCTACTAACCCTTCATACGACTCCAACACAGATGCTAGGAAAATCATCTGTTGTTTAGCAGATTCCTCATCAAAATTCTGAGCATTCTTTAAGTCTATTGCGATGTTGCATTGAAAACGATTCTTTGCATCAGAATGACTTATAGATGATGAAGATCCACTGTGATAACCACTGTGATTTCCACTGCTTTGATCACTTTGACTTTCTTTGCTGGTTGTGAACACATTCTCAGCAGAAAACGCCGTCTTGGGAGAACTTGCTTTTGGCATCATGTTTTTTGGATAATACAAATCCAAATTTTGCTGATAAGATGAGTGATTGACTTTAAATGTCTTCTTCAATTCCAACTCGTGACTCTCGAGTTTCTCAATCAGCAAATCTGGTGTTAACACTTCTGGTGCCTTGATAGTATTTTTCAGCATCAGCGCATAATATCTCCAATCCATTTCGTCTGGCAATGAATCGAACAATTTGTCTACTAGCTCATCATCAGGATACTTAATACCATGTCTAGCTAGTTCCAGCTTTAGGTGTCCAAACCTCTCGATCATTTTTGACACTGATTCGTTCTTTAAACACCCAAACATATCAAACTCTTTCTTAAGTAGTTTCTTTTTGTTTTTCTTGATTTCTTCACTACCTATACATTTCTTTTCTAGCTTTTCCCAGAGATCTTTAGAACTAGAGTATTCAATTAGAGAGATTATATCTTCACGAACAGATTGAAACATCAACGCAATACATTTCTGCTCAGCAACAAACGACTCTATCTCTTCAGATGATGATAAAGTTTCACCCTTTTTGTTTCCACCATCGTAACCATTTTTGAGATTCTTCCAACTAGAAAACGCAAACGCCATCAACCAATCTTCAAATTTCTTTGCCCATCGACTATAATCCTCGATAGCCATCAACTTCGGTGGTTTGTTGTAAGTTCCAAATGCACTTTCAACCTCCAAAGCATCCGATAATTTCTTCTTGGCATTTAGCGGGTTTTCATTGTTGTTGCTTGAAGATGTATCGTCTCCTGAATTTCCAGCAAATGCGTACATGTCACTAAACGGCTTCAAGAATATGTCATCCATTTTGAATGTACCTGCAAAATCAGCAAACACTTAGAAAAATTTTCACGAATTTGAACAATAGTGACAAAAGAGTGAAATATCAGCTATTGTGACTGATAAGCGAAATCAGTTATGATGACACAAAAGCGAAATCAGATAGGTTCCACAAAAGCGAAATATGCAAGTTGACAGAAAAGCGAAATAGTATGTGACATATAAGCGAAATATCAATGTTCGTATAAGCGAAATAAGCAATGTCCGAATAAGCGAAACTATGATTGTTCGTATGAGCGAAACTGCCAAGATGTTACTATAAGCGAAACTACCAAGTCCGTATGAGCGAAATAGGATGTTCAGATAAGCGAAATCAAGTTTATGTCCTTATCAGCGAATCTAGATTGTTCGGATAAGCGAAATCAAGCGCTTTATGTCTGTAAAAGCGAAACTAAGGTGACTTATAAGCGAAATCTCTTCGAATACCGAATAAGCGAAATCAAGTTTTAGTCAATTTCGACCATTTTTTAGTCCGAATTATAACCTGATTCTTTCTAGGGTTTGTTAATTGTATGTTTTACACGTTATACTCGAATTTCAGGCCATTTCAACCGTAGAAACCTGTTCAAATCTAAAAAGTATGAGAGAAAGTGAGTAGAAATGAGAGAATTTGGTCGAATCAGCTGTAGTAGTATGAACTCCTCGTCCTGAAGCTCTGATACCACTTGTTGGACCGTTTTGTGACCCTGAAAAGTCAGTCAAGGTAGTTCATCTTCACATATAAAGGCGGAATCAATATATACGAAGTAACAACAGTTTTTCTCTTTCAAATCCTTCTCTATTGATGCTTTTTGATTTCAATTTGACAGAGTTTCGACACCTAGCACATGATCAGGTTTCGCTCCAAGTTACAAATGAAGATCACATGTTAGGTATTTATAGACTAGCTGATTTCGCTTATATGGACAGTCCATATAAGCGAAACTCCCATGTGCACTATAAGCGAAATCACCATACACCCCTATGAGCGAAACCCTAGTGAACCTATGAGCGAAATCTCCTAACTAAATGTACATATGAGCGAAATTACAACATTAAACCCTAATTTGAATTTTAAGATCATATCTTGACATATCTTGACCTAAGACTTCACTAAACGTAGTCAACAGACATTCCGTGCACCAACAAAAAACTTGTATCGGATTCATTCACAATTTTGGGATGTAAAGTATTTTAGTTGAAGGTGGAAACGGTCGACTTTTAATCAGATGGAGAGCATGGAGTTTGCGGATTTATTGAACCTACTGCGACATGTGGCTTTATCTGACAATGAGGGTCAATGGAGATGGGCAATCGATCAGTCGAGTTCCTTCTCGGTTGCTTCAGTGAAAAATCACATTTTTGCAGCCGAAGCAGAGCCGACCCTTTTTGTGTGGAAGTGGAACTCATGGGTTCCTAAGAAACTTAACACGTTCGTATGGAAAGCGGCGCAAGACAGACTGCCGACCCTTGTTGGCTTTGCAAAAAAAAAAAAAAAAAAAAACATAACTATAGACTCGGTGGCATGTAAGCTATGTGGTGAGGGGATGAGAACAGTGATCATCTTTTCTCATCTTGCTTTTTCGGTGAAAGACATCATCATGGCACATAAGAATGTCTATGGGATAACAAGAAAAATAAGACGATTCAAGCGATTGTGTTTACGGCTATGTGGTGCCTATGGAAATCTAGGATCGAAGTCATCTTTGCCAACAAAAGTGTGAACGTGGCAAAAATAAAAGAAGATATCAAGGCGTTGGGCTATTTTTGGATTAGAAATAGATCTACGTATAATAATATTATGTGTGGGGATTGGTTTAATTTTAACTTGTAATGGTCGTGTGTTAATAGCCTTAGCGATTTGCTTATGGCTTTTTGTAATGAAAGTTGTTGTTAAAAAAAAAGTATTTTAGTTTTTTTTTTTCCTTCACAACGTCTCCATCACAATTCGGTGATCTTTAGTGTTTTACTTTTAAAATTGTAATCACAATTTAAATTGTAATCACAATTTAGTGATCTTTAGTATTTTACTTTTAAAATTACAATGCTTAGAGTTATTTTTAGTTATCTTATTTACGTACTAATTATAAAATATTTTAATGATGAGAAAATAAAATAAGTGTATTAATTAATTATTGTTGTGAAACAATGACCTACTAACCTAATAGCAAATCATAAGAGAAAGAGATGTAGGGAGAAAGAGACTGATATTTTCATTGATAGATGTGATTACAATAGTGGTATATATAGGTGTACAAAACTTGGAGAGAAAGCTAATCTATTTTTGGTGTTGATAACCACATTAATAATAAATATATTCATAACACCCCCCTTGGTTATCAACATAATACGCTTGATGTTACCTCGTTAAAAACCTTGGAAAACCCGGTGGGACAAAACCATAGCTAAGGGAAAAAGAGTGCAACGTGTAATACGCATTAGTTCCCCCTGATACTTCTAGAGGAGGTATGTTGCCTCATTAAAAACCTACTAAGAAAACCCAATGGGACAAAACTTAGTCAAGGGAAAAAGAGTGCAACTTAAATAAGTCTCCCCCTCATTTTAACATGTATCCTTTAAGTGACGTGTGTCCATCTTCCTTGATAGTTGATCAAAGCTTTTGTAGTCAATGATTTGTCGCTCGATCCCTTAATGTGCAATTCTTTATGTTGATCAATGTTGTTTAATCTTCTAACAAGACTTTAGGTGCCTCCTGAAATATTTCGTTGAACTCATTCCAATGTCTCTTCGCTTGACAAAGATTATATCATGACAATAAGCTCAAGTGAAAGATATTACAACCATACATATCTAGCAAAACATTTTAGTGCACACATCATTTAATGTTGGTACTTCTAGAATGAGAATCTCGACTTTCATAGGAGATGATAATAAGCATTTCTTATAACAAATGACTTAATAACCTTTAACACACTTTAAGGTTCAACTATTCCCAACATCATCTTCTAAATTTACTTGAGGGATTGATAAAATATAATTACATATATACTCGAACTGCAGTTCGAGTAATAGACCGTGCCAATGTCACTAAAAAATTCTCCCTCTAAAAGCTCGACAGTTTCTCTCGATGATGCCTAGACATCATCACTGTAAACTGCGATTATAGTGAACTTTTAAAAGTAGAATGTTGATAAAACATGACTAATTTAATCAAACTTATATCCCTCTTTAGACGAATATCTCGAGTTGTACAACACTCGACCCGACTATTTTAGTCCATATATATTTTATCAACTTCATATAGTATGCTCTTGAGATTTTGACATCAATGCTTCTGCCATTATCAATCCATGAGGGAATTTGTTCCATCTTATCCAAATATGCACGTGCTTTCATTCTTTAGAAGTTTTGCTAATAAAATTTGTCCATTTAACACATAGATATCTATATCATATGCAAAAATGTCATGAACACTTGCTTTTATCTCTGAAATCTATATTGTACCATGTGCGTGTGACAACCCGCACTAAACCAAGTATCCGTACGACTTAATTAGTAATTAATTACTGCTGAATTACTGTGCTTACTTGAACTTGTGATTAAACTGCTACTTGAATACTGATACATGTACTTACTTGCATCATACTTGCTTGCTGTCACTACATTATTTACATGCTGAACCTTAGTGACAAACATGATGCACAAAAAGCACAGTAGCACTATAACGGATAACCTATTGAACATGCTGATAAAGCCAGCATCAGGCAAACACTGCCTCTAAAGGCCTGTATGAGCCAGAAATATTTTGCTACACTAGTGGTGAGTGTAGGGATACAAGGGTTGTAGAACTGCGTCTCTAGGAATAAGTCACAATGACTGGATGTGCCTAAAACGTACTCTAAGTACAAAACTCAGCACTTTACATAATAATTCAGCTTTTAGCTAACTAATAAAGTGCCAAAACATGAGAAAAATATTACTAGACACTTTCCAAAGTGTCAGAAATGAGTTGTGTCACTAAAAAGGGTATTAACGACACTTTAAGCTTTGTTAAGCACTTTAACGGATTACTATCCAACCAAACAACCGGGCGTTACCCGAAACATGAAAATATTGTTATTTTCATTATTTATCTTTTTCTGAGTCAGTTAGGGTCCCTGAATACCCTAGCACCCGCATTAATGCATAACACACTACTAACCAAGTTAAGTGCTTAACTAACCTACTTAACTTAACTATAACCTAACTAATACTTGGAATCGAACTAGCTTACCCCCCCCCCCCCTCTAACCGTCCCCAACCATGGGGGAACACACTTTGTACTCTTTGTGATTATTTTAATCACCTTTGCCTAATATCTAAGTAACATGTGAACCTTTGGTTAATGCCTACACTATTTGTCTATAAGTATGAGCATTAACACAACATAACATTCCACCACTTAATCAACAAACACACCACTCTCTCTTTCTCTTTGGCTCTCGGCCGAACCCACACCCACACATCCATCCATCCTTCGATCTTGTTCAAGCCATTCCTACATCATACAAGTGTTAAGGGTCGCATATTAGGAAGCTTGGAGCAAACGGAACGCGAAGGACCTCTTTATCTTGCTTTTATCCACGCCATTTTCGTCAAGATTCTTCCCTAGCCCCGAGCTAGTGGTATGTCACTTAAAACACCTTCTTGAACTAATCTAAAGTGGTTAATACGATTTGTAACGGTTAAAACTCGAAATCTTACAAGATGATACTTTAAAGTCTACTAAAAATGCTATAAGTGTTGGATAAAAACTCACATGTTGTGTAAATGTTGTAGTAATTGAAAGTTGTGATTATTTAGGCCCGATCTATGATGTGGTAGCTCGGATCATCGTTTAACCCGGTTTGGTAAGATCATGGATCTTAAGATAAGCTTGTTTTGAATGATACAAGGGTTAAAAGGTGAAACTCTACCACACGCGAATCATGAACTTGTGTAAAAGAGTTTTACTTGTGAAATTGTGTTTAAAACTAGCAGATCTACGCATCTGCAAGTGGTATTTTCAAAGAACCACGTATCAAAGAAATCATGTATTTAAAAGGATGGATTTTACACTAACACGCATGATTTTTATAAACCACAAGTGTGTAAACACTTGTGAAATGAAAGGATCCGACAAAATAACAGTTTTTGTAAAAGATGACTGGAAGTTGTAAAGATGGATTTTCTCTAAAAACGAGGTTTTTACAAGATCAAATTACCTTATATGAAGATCTACTAAATTTAAGGGGATTTACACCACAGTTTTGGGAAAACTGCAAGTTCATGTAATTTTTGGCAATTTACACATATGTTGATTTGTTGTTGTGATGAAAGTTGTTCTGATCAAATAAAGAAAATTGTTGAGTTGATTTGTTAAAGAAAATGATACGCTTGAAAGCGTGGCCACCTCCAGTTACAGAGGAAACTCTGGCGAATTTTTTTCTAAAAACCTAACACTTAGAACTATTTACACTACAAGTGTTAGAATTATTTTTGACATGTTTTCGAAATATGAATTTCGCCATGACTTTATTTACTAAATATTCGGAGGTGGGATTTTCACGAAATTTAACGTGATAAATATATAATTTTCACACACTGTTTATGATTATTTTGTGAAAATACATAAATATTATTTTTAGAGTAAAAATAATATTTACGAACGTTAACGAATCCAAAATAATACGAACGCTTTCACCATAAATATATAAGTTACACCGGTAATTATATTACCACTCGATTGTTAAAAACGTAACTTACGCACTTACGGAAATATTTATGAACGCGTATTTTAACAACGTATTATTGGAGAAAAATTATGTGAAATGAAAAATATAACATTTTTGAGAAAAATACTTATATTTTGGAATTGGAAATATATATATATATATTAAGTGAGACTTAATGATATAATTTGAACGCACATGTATCGAATCCCCCACCCTGGGGAAGGAAAATAATTACCAAGTATTTACAAAATGTAAACACGAAATAGTTGCCTAACTATTTCCCAAAAACATAAACCATGAAGCTAAGGGACGGCCGTCCGTCTAATAGAATTAGTACGTGTATGTCGTCACACAGCTGCGTGAGCAGGAGATACTTGGTAAAGACGCTTCACTGTGAGTTCATGTCCCCCTTTTCTCTTAACTGTTTTCAGTTTTCTAAACTGCGGGGGTGAAATACATGTTACTTTGATTACAAGTACTTTATACATGGTATGGTTAGCGTAAGGAGGTTTACTACTTAGATCATGTGAGTGGGTAGGAGCAATATGAGGCCATTAGTCCTCACAACGGGACCGAGGGACAGGAGCGGTAGATCTATCTGGGTGTAGCGAGCCCAGCCCCAGGCCAAACTAGAAACGGACCTTGGGGTGACTTTGTCCACATACAAATGCCGTGGCGAAATCTGCTAGGTTTGAGTCTCCCTATTTGCACTTCACATATATCAGTGGCCGCAAACCATTGGTGATCTCAATTCCCTTATTTGCTACATACCAAAACTATTTTTATACTCACAAAGGTTTACTTACTCACTTACACATGAACTCGCTCAACATTATTGTTGATTTTTCAACTTACATGTATTTCAGGAAATTAAAGATCTGGCGCGGTATGTTATGTTTTCCCGCTGCATAAGGGTTCCAAGGTCATCCCAGTTTAGGAAATGTGACTCTTTCCTGGACAAGTCACAAATCTTAAACTGCGTTTATTTCATGTTGATGTTTATGTTTATCAAGACAATTTTTTACGTTATGAGGTTGTAAGTCCCTAAGACAATGTTATGTTACTCTGGTTTAAAACTTAATCAAATGGATGATCTTGCATGATTTTATTTCATATAGCTTTGTTATGGTTAAGCTATGGTATTAAGAAGTCACACCAAAATTAACCACGCTTCCGCAAAGCCAAGGTGTGACAGTGCGTACACTATTTATTGAGATATTACAATAACCGGGTACAAGTTTTCTATGTATGTTTCTTGGTGCATAAGTATTACATCGTTAAGATGTTTTAATTAACTTTTTAAGCACTCAATTGCTTTAGAAACTCATCAGGAGTTCCAATTATATCCAACATGTAAAATAAGCATAACCTGTTCAAATCCGAATATGTATAAATGATCACATTGTTCTCGAGAACTTACTTTACATGACTTACATAATTTAATCCTTCAGGACTTTCATGTAAACTTTCAGTATCAAGTGATACATAACATTCATAAGACGCATATCAATTCTCTGTTTATATTACCAGACAATAAAATATTAGAAAGTCAATGCATCCACCACTGGAGAATACGTCTACTCATAATCAATCATAGGTATTTACGAAAATTCTTGTGCCACCAATTTTTCCTTATATCGCTCAATGTGATTTTCACATAATTCACATAAAAGACCCGTTTATATCCAACATATTTTACAACTTCAGTTGTATGGACTGTTGGTCCAGATACTTTCCATGTCATTAGAGAATTCAACTTTGCCTTATTTGCGTCTTTCCATTTTGGCCAATCATTTCTATGTTTACGTTCATAGGTAAATCTCAAATCTTGATCCTCATCATTTAATCATTTCAAGCGCTAGATTATATACAAAAGTATAACGACGTCGATTTTTATTTCGATTCCATACATATCTTAGACATAATATAACTTATCGAGATCTCTTTATTTTCAGGTACCTGAGGTTCTTCTTGAACCATCATGTCTATTGTCTCTTCAGGAGACCATTTTAATATAACCTCGACTTGACCATATTAATTAGTTGCTCCAACTTTCGAGGAATTTTATTATTGGAATCGACTGGTCTACCACGCTTCAGACGTGCAATAGACTCATTACAAACATGTGGGGATTGTCCTTCTGGGACACTCATCTTAATTGGAGCATTAGCAGTTGGTATATGTGACATAGTCACCTTTTTAAGGTCAGTGAATGCGTCTGGTACTAGATTCGCTAATCTTTGTAAATGAGTTATTCTTTGAACATCTGGTTCACACTTTTGGTTTTGAGGATCAATGATAATTCATACCAACTCATTTCTTTTCCAACTGCTTTTTATCTCCCCCTGATGATGGGAATATTAATCCATTTAGATGGATATCAATTAATTGAGCCATAAATAAATATCTCGTGAAAGGCCCTATTCGTTATCATATATTCCCAACCACCTTTTAAGGTCCCATCTTTGTGCGTAGTGGTGGATCATTTTCAACATATACCGCACAACCAAAATCTTAGAAGGGACATCTTTGGTTCCTGACCAAAAACCAACTATAATGGGGAGAAACTATTACAACATGTTGGCTTGATGTGAGTTAATGTTATTGCATGTAAAATTACATGTACTAAAATAGAAACATGAACTTTTGCTCTCGTAATAATTTACTTTGCAATAAGTTGTAGACGTTTAATGATTGTCTTCAACAAAAAAACACTTATTTTAGTGATCTTAATAACTTGAAAATAAATATAAACATGCCAATCTGGAACAATGTACTTGCTATATCATTAGCGAAGCTATAAATCACACAATTCTTAAGTTGTGTATTCGATAACCATTTAGACGATGCATCGATTTAAAACACTAAATGGTATCATATTGGAATATGAATATCCTTTAATCACTTCCAAAATATTTAGGGATACACACCCTTAATTGGCAAATACATAATTTCTCTTAAGAGCAAACAATACATGCTATCAGCTAGAAGAATCTTCAAGTTCTTCATTATGTTTTACATCATCATTGATTCGGTGTGGTCTAACCGGTCATGCCAATAAAGTAAATAATTATGATCCATAAACTTGTGGTTTATGATCATATATGTATCACTTGCACATATGTAATACAAAATGTAAGATACGATAGAACTATTAACTATCATTTCAATCTGTCACGTCATTTTCATTCTCTCTGAATATTATCTTCATATAATTACTCCCATAATTTACCACTTCATGTGGTTAATCTTATTATGGCCATTATTACAATTTTGATAGTCGATCTACAGTCTAATATGGTCAATCTCATTATCAACTTGGCTATCATAGCATTTTTTATGACCGATCTCATTATTATTATGACCGTCGTTACAAATTTCTCAATTATGTCCATGATAACTACCTTTACAATGATCAATATGTAATCACATTCACTTCAGGGAATGAGATGGAATCTTAAAAAGTTCATGGATTTTCATTCTTTGCCCAGTCACACGGGTATGAAAGCTCTTCAAACCTTTAATACATTTTTTAATGATATTACTACTTTGGGCATATGTATCAGGTTTGATAAACAAAAATTAATTTCTCATCACATGACATCAGTTGAAAAGTAATTATATGTCTCAGTCATATAATATTATCGGTCTAATATTTTACGACCTTTGATAATGAGATATAGGAAGTATGACACTTCAGGAGTCATATTTAAACGTATTGATATCCTTTAATGAGAGTGATAATACAAATTGATATTTTAGATATAAGAAACCGGCGAAAACACTTGTCTGTCCTCGTGAAGCAACAACGCTTACGCTAATACGATCCAACTTCATAATGCAATTCGTGCTGATAACGTGTTATGAAACAATGACCTACTAACCTAATAGCAAACCATAAGAGAAAGAGATGTAGGGAGAAAGAGACTGATATTTTCATTGATAGATGTGATTACAAATGTGGTATATATAGGTGTACAAAACTTGGAGAGAAAGCTAATTTATTTTTGGTGTTGATAACCACATTAATAATAAATATATTCATAACAATTATAAAAATATTTGAGTATTTATAAAAATATATATAAAAGGTGGTGATGATGTAGATATCAAAGTATTGGTAAATATGTTTGTAGGGTTAGGCCGGAGGGTATGGAGGGCGTCACTGTACCACATCACCGCCCATAGTGCCCCCCTTGGCGCCACCACCCACACCTTGCTAGTTAAATCGGGGCGCCATTGGTGGGGCTTTACCATGGTAACGAGGAAGAAGGGAGGGGGAAGGTGGGGTCCACATCATTTCATCCAATAACAATTTTTTTTTATTTTTTTAATAGGGGGCGTTATCCCACGCCCTGCAAGTTAAGAGAATGCGTGAATGTGTGATAAAGCCCCCTGGTTGATGTGGATCCTAGGTGGCGCTGACATGTCCTGATAAAGCCCCTAGGGGCTCTATCCCACACCTTCCAGCCTTAGAGAGGAAATGAGTATTTTTTTTATGCATTTATAGAAATCTGATGTGAGAGCTGCCTGGATGCATTTATAAGTGCATTTAGCCAGTTACACTGGTAATGGTCTTATAGTATTTAAAATATGGTGGGATAAGTGAAATTTTTTAATGAAGTATGAAGTGTGTCAATGAGATTGGTTGTGTCTCTCGTGTTCTGCTCTCATGCCTGCTAACAAGTTAGCATCAAGAGCATCCACGCCTAGACGGGTCTGTTTATAGCACCCGTGAGTGCCAATTTAACTTTTCTCTACACCCCTCTCCAACAGCACAACACATAACCTAATAGCCAAGTTACTATTTGTTATGTGGATTTTACAATTAGTGAAATGGATTTTTAAATAAAAAATTAATTAAAATATTTGGATTACAAATCTCCGGTTCCCAAAAATCCTTAGGGGTGTTTCGCTTAGCTTTTTGAAACAACTTATTGACTTATTGGCTTTTTGAAAAAACCAGTAAGTAAAAATAATGTTTGGATAAGTGAAAAGAACTTTTTGAAACAACTTTTTGTATAAGGTGGAAAAGTCAAAGCTAGGAAAAATTGGCTTTTTGAAACTCCTTTTATCTTTTCTTGAAATATTACATTGTCCCACCTCATAAGCTCATCCAAACACTTTTTAAAACAACTTATTAACTTATTGACTTTTCCCATCTCATAAGCTCATCCAAACATTTTTTTAAAAGCTCATTTTGGATAAGTCATAAGTCAATAAGTCATTTTGGCAAAAAGTTATTTTTGAGTTAAATAAGCAATCCCAAACACCCCCTAAATCAATTCCATCCGTTTCCAAAAATCAAATCATTTCGTATTTATCAAACATTCCCCAAATCAAATCCATTGTTAAATCGATTCTTGCAAATCAAAGTCGGTTCATAACCCAAAGCCTATTTCCGACTTGGGCAATCGCTTCTTACAAAATAGGTTCTGACATTGGCACGCAATTTTGAGCGAACAGACTACCAAAGTTTCACAACAACCACTCACCATAGTCGTTGGAATACCTAATGGAATTAAGAATGACAATTGAACCTGAACCTGATGGGCAAATCCGAAACATTTGGGACGGTTATGAGGTCGGGTAATTGGGTATATGAGTGGGTATGGGTTTTAAAGATATACCCTTTACCCAACCCAATTACGTGCTAATCTATACTTGTTTACCCGACTATATACCCAAAACAATTTCCTTTATTTGTTTATTTTAATTTAATTATGTCGTATTTATGATTTGTTCTAGGCTGAATGGCGTAGGGGTCATGGTTGGGACATGATTCGCCACGTAGGAACATGAATGGAAGGCTACACCACCCCCTTGCCTGATTCACCATGGTTCGCATATATTAAACCATGGCAACCTTGGTCCTCTTTTCCATTTTCCAAGATTTCATTTCCATTTTTCTTTAGACAAAAATAAATAAGGAGATAGTGGTTTGGGTCATGACCATAGCCTTAGACCAGGGGGTGTGGTATACCACCCTCAGCCACATCAAGTTCAATGGCACCCCATAGCGCCCCTCCTCTATTTCCTAGGCGCTAAAGGGGGGCACTATGGAGGGGGCTCCATCCCAGTAACGAGCGCCATTGGCATGTGCAGGTGGGCCCCAATGTTTTCAACCAATCAGAGTTTTTCCTCTTATTTTTTTGTATTTTGTTTCAAAAGAAGGCTTTAGGGGGGCTTTCAACCAATGTGCTTTATCCCTCGCTTATGTGGTGTATACATGGCTATGACCTGGCACTATAAAGCCCAAAGGGGCTTTAAATCACACTCACTAGCCTTAGGGTAGTGATTTTGGATATTAGATTAGAGGTGAGTGACATGAGGCTGATATAGAGAGTTATGAGTATCATGCCCACACCCTAGCCTTAAAAGCACATTAGTCCGATGTCAATATATACACACAAAATAATTTTGCCATATTTATCCTTTCTTGCATATGAAGCTTAACAACTCTCTTAATTGTTAAAAATAAAATTATACGGGTCAAGTAGTAGTAGCATATATAGGCCTGTAAACGAACCGAACGTTCATAAACTGTTCGTGAACTTGTTCGGTGGGAAGTTCGTTTATGTTCGTTGTCACACCCCAATTTCCGGTGGGCCCGGATGGGTACACACGTGATGGTTGGATAACCGTTATCACAATATAATAATATGTAGCGGAAGTATTGGGTTGAAAATATCAAAATAAAGCTTGAATGTATAAAAGTATTACAAGCGTTCGATACAAGCCCACAGGCAGGATCCATATAAACAGAGCTTTAGACATCATAGGCCTTAAGCTTCAGGAATGCAAATTCCTTAGCCTTCATTCTAGTCGACCCGTAATCCCAGTCTAATATAAGGTTCGGTACCTGCTGTTCAATCTTTTGAAAATACGTCAGCCAAAGCTGGTAAATACAATTAACTGACTCTTTGGAAAAATAGTTTTTCAAAAAGAGTTTTATACATATTGATAACCCGAAGGTGATCCTTTAATTAAATCTTGGGATTTTTCTTGTTATGAGATTATATGCTTGGTTAACCCATTGGGTTGTCCGGACATGGTATCAATAACCCCCAATAACAGTAATTATCAAGTGAAAGGAATAAAACCGTATTCATACACTTTTGCGCAATCATAGGCGACTTACTTGTGTAATAACCGTCCCAAGAGGCATATTTGCCATCCCAAGTTTACTCTAAAATAAGTCAAGAGTATTTACCTTTTTGCTAGCTTCCAATCAACAAGACTATATTTGGCAAAAAGCCGCAAGTCTAATTATATTGACCCAAGTCCGATTATCTGGGGGGGGGGGTACTATAGTCTGGAATGAACAGATTTATCATATGTTAGAATGTATACGGGTCAAAGGTAGTTCCTTTAGATATGACCCGATACTTAAGAATTGGTTCGCTAGTTTAAGCGTTTACCGAATAGAATGTGGTTTAAACCCAACAAGTACTGGGACTTGTATAATATGGGTAAACATAAAACATTCTGGATTTTTAGATATAAATGATAAGGTTAAACCCGTTTCAGCAAACTTACATAAACTAGTTACTTAAGTCTAATCGTACGCGTATAAGCGATAACGAGTAACCGGATGAGTTATGAACAAGTTCCATAAGCCAATATACTTTAAACAAGTTTTAATATCAGTGGGATATCAACTTGTATGCCCGTTTAGGTTTTAAAATCAAACTATTCCCCGTAAGGGCGTTTTGGTCATTTTATGACGTATAAAAGGAACTTGGGTACAATCTGATGTTACGACCATATACCTTCTGTGAAAACACTTTATTTATGATATAATATCAGTATGATATCAAACATATGTGTGTTTTATAGTTTAAAACCAAACTATGCTCCATAGGGGCATTTTGGTAATTTCACACATAGTTTTGAAGGCTAATTTGGGAATCTGAGTTTATAACATATACCTACTGTAAAAATATTTAAAATAATTTATAAAATCAGTAGGTAACAAGTCTTGGTTGGTAGTTATGGTTTAAAACCATACTACGCGCCGAAACGGCGTTTAAGTCGTTATATGACGATGTATGCGATATTTTAGGAAAACTGATATTATGGTCAGGTTTATATGACCAAAATATGTTATTTAATATGACATATCAGTAGTAAAAAGATTTCGTATGAAAATCATGCTTTAAAACCATTTTAGGTGCCAAAGGGCATTATCGTCATTTAAAGACATAATTCAAGAACTTGTTCGTAAACTCTGTTTATAAACTGAATCAATATCCCAAATTACCCTAATTGTGATATCACATCAGTAGTCAATGAGTTTGGCATGAGAAATTATGCTTAAAACTGATCTATGCGCCTAAAGGACATTTTGGTCACTTTAAAGCATAATTAACGCCATTATAAGCAAACTCAATTTATGATCAGATTTGTAACATCTAAATATGTTAAACATGTTAACATATCAGTACCTAAGTTGTTTAAAAGCTTATTGGTGTCTAAAACCTTGTTTTTACTAAAAAGGGCATAATGTCAAAGCATGGCATAATTACGAATACTTGCATAAAATTCAAATTGTAAATGACCAGGTAATATAACCTTAGAGGGCTATACTACAACATAAGATGGTCCTAATGGAAGCTTAAAACATGGAAGAATTAAGCTCAATCGGGTCAGAACTGAAAGTCAAAGCAAAAGTCAAGCTTTTGCGGCTTTCGATTGCGAACCTACCCTAAACTCAGAATTGTCAGGTTGATCATGTTTAAACATGTTCTAATAATAATTACTAAGTTATTAGAGTGTTAAAATATAATTTATAACCTCTGTATTATTAGTTTTAATTATTATTTACATATCTGTCCAGTTTGACTTTTTAATTAAATAGTTTGACCCGACAATTAACTAAGCAAACGAAATAATTATGAGGTGCCCTTTTAAGAGTTAATCACCTACCTAATTATGGTCACATAACCACATTCATCTCGAACAGTGGCTGGACCATTTGAGTTTAAACCGAAGGTCAAAGTCAGATTATGATAACTTTGACTTTTCGGTTTTAAATTATAAAAGTGAACTAAAGAGGGGGCTAAGACACTTACAAAAGGTCCTAACAATCTTTTCTACAAGAGTGAGCTCCCTTTTTGGTCAGGAACCTCCAGATATTGAGAGAGATAAGAAGAAAATGAATGGTGCAAGAATAATGACCAACAAAGGCACCTATTTATAGTTGACGGAGAGTTTCTAGGATCATTCCAAGTGTTTTGAGAGATCCTAAGATCATTCCAGGTGTAAAGGCAGGTGTCCAATACCATTAACAAGCTCATGGTTTCGAAATACAAGAGCTGGAGTGGTTTGTATGGGTTGCAAGGAAGAAGAAGGGCAGCTGTCCAAAAACTTGTTGTTCAGATAAACATACAGACCGTATGGTCATGTGTATACGGTCCGTTAGGACCAGGGCTGTATACTCAAAGTTTCATCAGTTGGCAGGTTTGGCCCCTGAACGCGTATTGTTGAGTTTTGGAACATCTAGCACCCGTTAACCCCATTTTTAAGCTCCATAAGGAAGTTAAAGTATATTTAACTTGAATCATGCTCAAAAATGTTTATGGATGTCAGTTCGTTCGGTCGTACGTTCGCGTTTTTCGCTTAATTACGAGGAACGTTCGAATGGACGCGAAAACAATCCAGATTTCGCAAAGGATGGTATTTTTGCATTCCCATCACTAAAATATAATATTTTAATGATTACAAAAATTTATGGATGTACGGATATGGTCAAAACGTAGAATATGCGCGAATATGCATACTTTCACAGTTTTGACGCTTTTAGTCCTTTTTACGCTTGAAGTTGTGCGTAACATCATTTATCGATATCAAAGCCTTCCATGTCCCATATTAGGCATTATCAAGAGTATGATTGCACATCATAATGCTTTGGGTTCGTTAAAAGGTCATTAAGAGATATAATTAAACATGTTGACGCTTTTAACCCCTCTAACTCGCAAACTTGCGCGTAACTTCACTTATTGGCATAAAAGCCTTGAATGGCCAATATTAGGCATTCCCGAGAGTATGATCAAACATCACGAGGCTCTCGGTTTGTTAAAAGGTCACTCAGAGGTAAGAATTAACATGTTGACACTTTTAACCCTTCGTCGCGTAAACTTTCAATTAATTACGCAAACGGCACCTCTCGTCCAACAAGTGGCACAATTGAGAATACGGACACCGTATAAGGTCACTCAGAGGCCTAGTTTAGGCATGTTGACACTTTCAGTCCTTCTATATTCAAGGTTTTCGATTTTGATGAAATTAGTCCCTCATAGTCAACGTTTGACTTTATTAGGGTTTATTACACGTGTCAACACATTATTGGACATGATTTTTACGAGGTGTTATTTCCTTACCCCCTTAAAAGAAATCTCGACCTCGAGATTTGCTCAGAGCAATATGGTCAGTTCCGTATAGTAGTAGGTTTCAACCTTTTAAGAGTATCCTGGGCCACAAAGGGAATCCCAGTCACATTTACGAGGTAAAATTGGAATTTTTAAAAATTTCATGGTCCATAATGGACAAGGTTTTTCAATAAACCTTATGCTCACGTTTAAATGTCATGGCGAAACATGACAGTGCTTATCAGCTGAGCATTTCGCTGAAATTTTCAAAGACAAGAATATATTTAGTATCATAATTCGATACTTTAGACAACGGTGCTCCATAAGAAGACTCGATGTTGTCGTTATACAGTTTAACTTGTCGGAATTTTAAATTTTCCTTATTTGACAAGGAGCGTTGAGTTAATAAGTTTGTCGACTATAAATTCAATCGCGTCACTGCCATGATTTATCTTAGGTAAATTGGAGGTTTGATCCTTTGTTACCTTTTCCCAAATCTATATGAGATTTTCAGTTTAAAGACGCAAATCAGAAATGATCTATGATGTTCGAATCACTTGCGAACATTCTAAGCATCAAACTTCCTGGGTGGCTATGGACTTCTTATGTCCATCCACACAAAGGTCTTCAGCTTTTGACTTTAATTCGTCAGAATCTACTTGTGTCATGTGGATGACACATCCCCCATTCAATTACTTGGATGCCTTAAGCATGAAAGCTTCCTCGAGCAATCTATAGTGTTGATCATCCACGGATGGTGAATATATCACCAGATTGGGGAATTTAATTTCGATAAGTCTTTGCATTCATGAGACTTATTATCCGTCTTCACAAGTAAATTCACCAAAGGGTGAAAAGATCACAATTAAAGGAGATAAGCCAACTAGACGCACAAAATTCATCTCTGTGATGAAAACTGCAAGTTGTGCAAGAAAGGGATCAATTGTGTATATGATTTCCATAATCATTAACACTAAAGGAAAAGAATTAAAAGATATCCCTGTAGTATCTCAATTTTCAGATGTATTTCCAGAAGAATTACCAGGACTACCGCCAGACAGGGAAGTTGAATTCAGAATTCATCTGCTACCAGGAACAGCACCAATTGCCAAAGCACCTTACCACTTGGCACCAGCTGAAATGCAAGAATTAAAGAAACAACTAGATGAACTGTTAGAAAAACGATTCATACAGCCAAGTTCATCACCATGGGGAGCACCAATATTGTTCGTCAAAAAGAAAGACGGGTCAATGCGTATGTGCATTGATTACCATGAATTGAACAAAGTCACGATTAAGAATCGGTACCCATTACCAAGAATTGATGACTTGTTTGATCAGTTGCAAGGAGCTTGATTTTTCTCTAAAATCGATTTGCGATCAGGATATCATCAATTAAAGGTACATGAAGAGGACATTCCTAAGACCGCATTTAGAACAAGGTATGGCCATTATGAATTCACTGTCATGCCATTTGCTTTAACCAATGCCCCAACTGCATTTATGGACATGATGAACCGAATATGTAAGCCATATTTGGATAAATTCATAATTGTCTTTATAGATGATATTCTAATTTACTCTAAGAGCAAAGAGGAACATGCAAAGCATTTGAACGCACTTCTAAGTTTATTAAGAAAAGAAAAGCTTTATGCAAAGTTTTCAAAGTGTGAATTTTGGCTAGAAGAAGTATAGTTCCTTGGGCATTTAGTTAACCATGAAGGAATTCATGTGGATCCCATAAAGATTGAGGCGATTACAAAATGGAAAACCCCTGAATCACCAACAGACGTTAGAAGTTTCCTAGGATTGGCCGGTTATTATAGAAGATTTATTCGAGATTTTTCTAGGATAGGCATTCCCTTAACTAAGCTAACCTGTAAATCTGTTAAGTTTGAATGGGGACCAAAACAAGAGGAAGCCTTTAGAATTCTTAAGCAAAGATTAACCAACACACCCATACTAGTGTTACCAGAAGGAACTGAAGACTTTGTAGTCTATTGTGACGCTTCTAAGTTAGGTTATGGATGTGTGTTGATGCAACGTCAAAAGGTTAGAGCTTACGCCTCTAGACAACTTAAGAATCATGAAGAAAATTATACAACACATGATTTAGAGTTAGGAGCTATAATTTTTGCCTTTAAGATTTGGAGACACTATTTGTATGGAAATAAATTTGTTGTCTTCACTGATCATAAGAGTTTAAGGTACATTTTTGGGCAAAAAGAGATGAATATGAGACAGAGACGCTGGATGGAATTTCTTAGTGATTATGATTGCAATATCCAGTATCATGAAGGAAAGGCTAACGTAGTTGCTGATGCTTTAAGTCGAAAGCATCATGAAAAGCCAAAAAGAGTATGTTCTCTTAAATTAAATCTACAGGTAGATTTAAATAACCAAATTAGAGAAGCACAGGAATCAGTAATCAAGGATGATACTGAGAAACTGAAAGGAATGATTAAAGAATTAGAATGAGGGACAGATGGAATATGGAGATTCCATAATGAAAGAATGTGGATACCCAAATTAGGAAACCTACGCCATCGTATATTAGAAGAAGCTCATAAGTCTAAGTATACGATGCATCCTGGAAGTGATAAGATGTATAAGGATTTAAGAAATAATTTTTGGTGGATAGGAATGAAAAATGGTATAGCAGCTTATGTTTCTAAGTGTTTAACCTGTTCATAAGTTAAAGCCGAACATCAGAAACCCTCAAGTTTATTGCAGTAGTTAGAAATGTCGGTGTGGAAATGGGAATTGATAACAATGGATTTTGTTACCAAATTACCCAAAACAAGAAAAGGTAATGATACAATCTGGGTGATTGTAGACAAGCTAACTAAATCAGCTCATTTCCTACCGATGAAGAAAACTTACAGTATGGAACAATTAGCTAAGTTATATGTAAATGAAATAGTTTCATTACATGGCATTCCTTTATCAATTGTTTCTGACAGAGATAGCCGTTTTACCTCTCATTTTTGGATAAGTTTCCAAAAAGCAATGGGAACCAAGTTGAATCTAAGCACCGCTTACCATCCTCAAACGGACGGGCAATGCGAAAGGACAATTCAGACGATGGAAGATATGCTTAGAGCTTGTGTAATTGATTTCGGAGGTAATTGGGACGATCACTTACCATTAATAGAATTTTCTTATAATAACAGCTATCATACCAGTATCAATGTTGCATTATTCGAAGCACTTTATGGACGAAAGTGCCGAACTCCAGTCTGTTGGGTAGAAATTGGAGAAAAACAACTATCCGGACCCGAGATAGTACAAGAAACAACCGACAAGATTGTCCAAGTCAAGGAAAGACTAAAAGCAGCACATGATCGACAAAAGAGTTATGTTGATAACAGACGAAAGCCGTTGGAATTTCAGGTAGGAGACAAAGTATTATTAGAAGTTTCTCCTTTGAAAGGAGTGGTAAGATTCATCAAAAGGGGAAAGCTAAGCCCCAGGTATGTTGGACCTTTTGAGATTATTAGAAGAATAGGACATGTAGCTTATCAGCTACAACTGCCAGAGGAAATGGCAGGAATACATGATGTATTTTATGTATGCAATCTCAAAAAGTGCTTAGCTAATGAATCACTGGTAGTACCTCTTAAGGATATAGAGGTAAATGAGAAGCTTAAGTTTGTAAAGCCTTTACAGATTGAAGACAGGAAAGTCAAGAATCTCAAACATAAGAGACTGGTGCTAGTCAAAGTTAAATGGGACTCCAAGAGAGGACCAGAGTACACTTGGGAGCTTGAATCAGAAATGCAAAGGAAATACCCGCACCTATTCCAGTAGACCTCGAGGACGAGTTCTAAAACAAGGTGAGGAGGATATAACAACCCTCCAAAAATATTTCCGACACCCCTAAATTAATTAGAGTGTCCCTATGCGCCTTAAAATACACCCCGTGTATGAAAACCAAGCCCAAACACCTTATATAATTAAAAATTAAATAAAAACAAGCATTTGGGGTCGCTCGCGGGCCGCGAAGACCTTAGTTGTCTTCTACGTGGGTCGCGACAGCTAGGAGGTCAGGCGAGCCCCTGGGCCGCCACGTGTCCCAATCCGTGTCGAAGCTAGTCAGATGACAAATCAAAGCTAGGCCCTACAACCCTATGTCGCGGGCCGCGTAAGCCCTTGGTGTGGCCTTCGCGGGGCGAGACAAACTCGAAATCAGGCACTATATATAGAGGTCGTTGGCCCCAGTCCATAATTTGTCCCACACTCGAAATTCTCTCTAAAATTCTGAATATTTGAAGTAGTATTCGGGCAATATACCCCCCAATTAACGAAGTTCTGCCTCGTTGTAAGTATCATAACCCCCGGTTACGTATTAGATACGCTGTCCGATTGATCTAGGGTTCCGTAACGCTGTCCGATAGTCGTTGGAATTCTGTCTCGAGGAGGGTATTACTAATGTAAATATTGGGTTATTATATTAACGCGTATGCATTGTGTAATTAATAGATAATCACCAGGAAATCCCAAAAGAAAACCCTAAGATAGCAATGCGAGTAATCTCCTTTGTGTAAACCTTTTGAAAACTCTTTTACAAAACCTCAATGCTTTATATTATAATTAAACAGTGATTGAGTATTTATAATTCTACAATTATCGTCGGTATGTTGGGGTTTTGTATACAAAATTTGTTACTACACTGTGAGTAGTAACATGACCACAAGTCGGGTTGACAGTACCGTGAGTGGTAATTAAGGTAGAAAAATAAACAAATGTAATTGCGCGACCGCCATCAATGCTGTAAACGGTTTTACTTGTCTTGATTAAACTGGGATTCACTTACCAGTATTTCCCACTGACAAAATGTTTTTAAACGCGTTTCAGGTAACAAAATGTGAAAGCCAAATAGAAGCCCGCTGGACAGCACTGAAGGCTTGGAAAAGTGGCTATAAAAGTTATCTAAATAAAGAGATGTTTTATTTAAATAAAATAAGGGTTTATCCCTATAAAAACGTGTGTACTGAAAACTTGGGAATTTTTCCATGTGTTTAATATTATAAAAGCGTGGTATTTTACTCTGATAAAATATTTCCTAACTACGGTCCTGATGTAAATTCCGCTGCCAAAATTGATAAACACCGATACCATTGAAACTGGCCGCGGCTGCCCGTTCCCGGGTAAATAGGGGACGTGGTTTGCGACAGATTATATGTTCGTGTTCGTGTTCGGCTAAAGTTAAATGAACGAACACAAACATGCCTATGTTCGTGTTCGTTCGGTTCATTTACAGGCCTAAGCATATATCTTCAAAAAATGATGTAATTGTACATGAGTGAATGTAAGAGACCTAAGTTGGACTATAAGATTTCAAAAAGTATCCATTATTAGCCCCCATAAAACTACATTGATGTATGTTTACAAATTACAATGAGATAAAAAAATGGATGGCTTATCATCCACTAGTGCCCGAATTTATGCTATGTGCTTATGGGCTACCTAAGGGGTAATTTTTAATAAGCTACAGGATATACCTGGTGAGTAATTACCAGATAGATACCCAATATGTTTTAGTCCGAGTATATGACAAACTTTTATAATCGAGTATGAGGTTGGGATTACTCAAACCAATCCCATTGTCATCCTTAAATAGAAACAACATGTTCCTGTCACGATTTAGGGATATAAATAACATGCTTTGCGAAATCCTAGTTGTCACCTCATGTCATTCACAACCACATCAAACCTTAGAGGAAACAACTTGCTATGCGAAAGCCTTGTCGATGCCACTGTTTCAACCAATATCCACAACAATCGTGATAGTATCTCAGGGAAAAATTATTAAAAAAAACTCTTTACAATCCAAGCTACATTTCGTTCCCGTCTTGAGTTTGTAGAGAACTAGACTAGTATATAATTATCATATCTAAATGGTATTTAAGTGTAATATACTATTCATAAATAGAGCCCCTATGTAACCCTATTAAATACACAATTAGGGTATGTTTGGTTAAGTTTTTTGAAACAACTTATTACAACTTCAATAAGTCATAAGCTTTTTGAAAAATCATAAGCTTCAATAAATCAATAAGTCACTCCATACTAACTTTTCTAAAAAGCCAATAAATCAATAAATTGCTTCAAAAAGAGCCAAACATGCCTAAAATGCAACCCTATTCACTATTAGATCATCCTTATAAACTTTACCTCACAAATAACAACACATAATAATTAAATTAAAATAAATTTCATTTCACATACCTCACAAATATCACATTAAATAAATTATTTAAAATCATTTATGTGAAATATAATTGATAAAGATAACTATAACTTTGAATCTTTAATGGAACATCAAATATCTCACTTTTCTTTATTGAATTGTTATATTATATTCATAGCTACACACCGGAAGTTTCTCACAATAGTTGATAATAGATAAAAGTAGACAAAATTAATAATATAATCATTATTATTTATTTATTAATTAATATATAACATATAAAATTATAATTTCTTTAATTTATTTATTCATCTATTTAACGTAGTATATCATCAATCTAAAACATAAACACTCAAAATACCATCCTATTTCTTCTCCATCATCATCACCATTTCACCATCATCATCCTCTGTAAATTAGGGTAAAACCCTCTTTAAATTTCCACTAAAAATTAGGGATTTCAATATCCATTTCTGCAACTCTTACAATTATTCACATACCCACTTCGAAATAACACACAAAAGGTAATCTTTTTCCACTCATAAACATGTTATTGTTACTTATTTCATCAAAAAAGGTTATAAAGATTTGATCTTTCTTCAACCACACGCACCATCAATCATGTTTATTTTATCTTTATTTATTTATTGTTTATTTTATGTCGGTTTTAAGCTTCATATGGGTGACCAAATAATTAATTGATCTAGGGTTTGTTTTAAGGTATTTAGTTCTTTGTTTTGTTTGTTTTATGCTGATTGGTTAGTTTTTGTTGATTATTATTGTTGTTGATTTTGACATTTTTTTTCCATTTATTGTTTCTGGTGTGAGAGTGTGATTTGTTCCAACTTTTGGTGGTGTTTTTCTGTATGGTTAAGGATCATGACTATTACTATTGATCATTGTACTGATTGGTTTTGATTGTTTTTGTATATCTTGCTGTGCAAGTTGTTTTTGTTACAGAAGTATGTTTTGTTCTCATTTTAGTGGTAATTATTGATATTTTTCTGTATGATGATTAAAGATCATTTTTTTTTTAATTTATAACTGATTTTGATAATTTTCCTTTATCTTGTTTGGTAATCAGGTTTTTGGTATTTAAGTGTGATTTGTTCTAATTTTTGTGGTTAAATTTGTATTTTCTGTATGATTTGAGATCAAGATGTTTGTAGAAATTGGTTAACTTGTTGATGGTGCTAACAATTTTTTTTTTTTTTTTGATTATTTTAGTGAAATTTTGATGGGAAATCGGGGACAGAAACGAGCAGATGCAATCGACGAATTTCCAGCGGATAAAAGAACTTGTAGTTCATTGGAGTTCAGAGCAAGTTCATCAGTATCACCAATGGAAACGACCCCAAGTACCTCCACAAACCAGACCCATGATCACGAAATGGAAACATCTTCATCTGCATCCGGGTCGGGCTCGGCCCGTACAGACGAAGACAAAGATTCAGCATACGGGTCATGCGATTCAGACGAAATGGGCGATACAGAACACAGGAGAAACCGAAACGCAATGCTCGAATACCAAAGGCAGAGGTTATCTGACGATCAAGTGAAGTTCAAGAGGGTGTTATCGGTTTTAAGCGGAGAAATTGAGGAACCCGCTCAAGAAAATGCGCTTAGAGAGCTTTGTGAAATACTGTCGTTCTGTACGGATAGTTCTTTGTCGAGTTTAATGGCGAATTCGTTATCCCCTGTTCTTATAAAGTTGGCTGGACATGAAAGCAACCCGGAGATTATGCTTTTATCTATTAGGGCTTTAACTTATTTATGCGACACTCATTCTCGATCTTCGAGTTTTATCGTTAGATATAACGGCATTCCGGTACTTTGTCAGCGATTGTTGGCCATTGAGTATGTCGATGTTGCTGAACAGGTAAACTTTTCGGAATGATAGCATGTGTTTGGTTGATGGTATGATTGATCAATAAATAAATCATATCCACAAAATAGAGGGTTTGGAAGGATTAAGGGGGGGGGGGGGGGGGGGGAGGGGCATAGTTAGCTGTGCAGTTAATATAGGTTATCAGTCCCCATGTAAAATATTGGTACCTTTCTTCTTAGTTCTACAATTCGTCTTTCTTCTTATTGCTGCTATTAGTGTTTTAAGCCTTAATTGTTAATTGTTAGTGTTTAAACTCTTAATGAGTTCCTACTTGCTACAATTGTTAGTGTTTTGCAAGTTGCAAACGGTTAATTTGTTAATGGTAGGAGAGTATACTGAATTGTTAGTGTTAAATTGCTATATATATAAATTCTGTATGATATTAAAATTACGGATATCCCACCGTGATAACCTACATCTCAAATATCTCAAATATCATTCCTTGACCGATATCCGATTTTTTACCGCATTAACTGCATAGCTTAGTTATCACCTTCATTTTATCGATTCTGATATGCGGCTTTCTTTTTACGGTATAGTGTTTGCAAGCACTACAGAAAATATCGCGTGAGCAACCGCTTGCTTGTCTACAGTCTGGTGCGATAATGGCGGTTCTTACTTATATTGATTTCTTTTCTACTAGTATCCAGGTAAGACTGCGTCCTTAAATAACTGTTTTTTTGAACTCATATTTGTTTACGCTTAGTTGACATTGATAATTTAATTTAAAATGCATTAAATTTGTTTTTTTATCCGTGAAATCAAAAAAGAGGGTTGCGCTTTCGACTGTGGTGAACATATGTGAGAAGCTTCCACCGGAAGGTTTTTCGCCTTTTATGGATGCAGTTCCAATATTGTGCCAACTTCTTCAGTATGAGGACAATAAGGTTTCTTCAATTTTTTAATTATAACTTATCATGTTTAATCACATCTTTTAATGAATGTATTGACGTATTTCTTTTTTAATTTTTAGCTTGTCGAACACGTTGCTACATGCCTAATCAAAATAGCCGAAAGAGTACACCAATCCCCTGAGATGCTCGATGAACTTTCGAAGCATGGTTTGATTCATCAAGTCGCACATCTCATCGATTTGAACAGCAAGACCACTTTATCTCATTCTGTTGATACTGTATGTAGATCTTATTCTTTTTATCGTATATGTATTTATATATATAGATAGGATAAGGATCCGTTAGAAACCACCCTTTGTTGCGAGAACCGCGAGAACCAATGTGAACACAACCAAAAATACCTAAAAAATTAAAAACACACAAAAATAATTTTTCTTTTTTTTAATAAAAAAACGCTACATTTCGTCACTAAAAAATGAACTCTACCCTCTATATATATATGTAAGGAAGGGTTAAAATGAGAACTAGCTTGAGTTGTGAGAACTTGAGAACTTCTTGAAATAAAGTTTTTTGAAAAAAAATAGATGTTTTTTTTTATGAAAAAAAAAATCGTTTACGACTTCTTACGTCTGTGTAAAACAAATTTACACCGCCGTAACGTTCTGAAGCTGATAGCGTCATCAGCCATTTACACCACTGTAAATCAAACTTACATGTCGAATAAATGCCGACTTGTCAACTTTTTTTTTTCACAGATGTCTTAGTTAGAGGCTAATCTACGTTTGTGCAAAATTTGCTTGAAAAACTCACACGGGAAGTAGGAGTTCTCGCGGTTCTCTCAATTCGGAGTTCTCACATGAAATGAATCCTACACACACACACACACACACACTTTTATCATCAGTTTCTAACTTTTGTGAATTTATATTTAGGGTCTGATCGGGCTACTTGTTAAACTCGCTTCTGGTTCTATGATAGCCGTTAGGACGCTTTTTAATCTAAATATAAGTAGCATATTGAAGGATATTTTGTCAACTTATGATCTTTCACATGGAGTGCCTTCCCCTCGGGCAGTTGGTCAAAACGATCAGGTCAAAGTCAAACGACACACGTGCTCAAAATAATTTACATATATATTTCATTGATGCTTGAAAATGAAATATAATTTACATATACATTTTTTTTCTCAGGCACATGAAGTTTTGAAGTTGTTGATACAGCTGCTGCCCGTTGTAGATAGAAATCACGAGGTCCCGTTGGCAGAAGAAACGGCAACTTTTTTGGAGAGTAATCCTAATTTTCTGCAGAAGTTCGGGAATGATTTATTGCATGTCTTGATCCAGGTTGGTTGTAATTAAGTGTTAGGGCTGCAAACGAACCGAATGTTCAATGAACAGTTTGTGAACGAAAACGAACAAGAAATTTCGCTCGTTTAATTAAATGAACGAACATGAACAGAGGCTAAGTTCGTTCATTTATGTTCGTGAACGTTCGGTAACGTGTTCGCTTATGTACGTTTGTGTTTGATAGTTCATTAGTGTTTTTAGTTTTATATTTTATTTAAGTACTTCAAAATTCCGACAAATAATACATATAATAAGTATCAATGTATTATATATTATGTTCATGAATGCTTGTTTGTGTTCGGTTGTTTCCATTTGTGTTCATGAACATTAGTTTGTGTTCATTTGTGTTCATGAACGTCTGTTTGTGTTCGTTGAACATGAACATGTTCATTTCCTTAACAAACGAACACTAACATAAAATCTCGTTCAATAAGTGTTCATGAACCATTCGTGAACATAATTCCTTAACAATTCGTTGGTTCGTTTGCATCCCTAGTTGTAAATCATGTTGTAAGGCTTATGTACTATTATATATATAATTGGCATGATGCGCTTATTATTATTCTTTTCATCTTATAATCCCCAAACAGGTTGTTGATTCAGGCGTTGATTTATACATTTGTTACGGATGTCTATGCGTTATCGACAAGCTAATTTATTACATCAACGCTGATACACTTTTGGATTTGCTTAAACAAGCCAACATTTCAAGGTTTTTGGCCGGAGTGTTCACTCGAAAGGATCGGCACGTAATAATGCTAGCCCTAACTATTTCCAACACTATCCTTCGAAAAAGCAAGGATGCGTTTGTGGACCCTTTTGTAAAGGAAGGAGTCCTTTTCGCCATCGATGCACTTATAGTCCCGGAAAAGGGTTCAAATTTCATGTTTACGATGTTCAACGATATTCAGTTATCGAACGATTCAAGTCGAAAACAATGCTTATGCTATTCGTTCGAAAACTGTAAGTCTTCATCAGCGTCAGAATCACTGAATTGTAAGATGGATAACGATTCTCTTCAAACGCTTGCGAAGAACATACGAACAGATTACTTCAACAAAAACGCATCCACGTCAGCAAACGGAACAACCGATATCCTCGAAAAGTTGAAATCTTTATCTGCTGGATTGGCTTCTATGATTACTCATAATATCCCTGAAGAAGGGTATGATCATGTGTTGCATCAAATCATGTCGCATCTTAACGGACCCGATATTATTTCCACTTTTGAATTTGTCGAAAGTGGAATTACCGATGTGTTGTTTAATTATCTATCTAGCGGTGAATGTTCTAGACGAATTTCTGACGGTAATGGGTCAAACAGTCAAGACTGTGTTGCTGAGAGAAGACTGAAGACTTTCGCGAGACTTTTTTGGTCAAACTTTTCATTATCGGAATTTATTTCTAAATTACAGAGTGGGTTATCGTCTGTCGAAGATTTTCCCGTTGTAGTGAACAACGTATCCAAACACAGAAATTCGTATGCTACGGTTCCGTATAGGCATTGCACTACATACCCGTGTATGAAAGTTCTGTTTGAAAAGGAAGATGGAGAGTTGACTTTAGTTGACTATTCGTCAGATGTTCAAAGTGTTGACCCACTTTCGGATTTTGATGCAATTGAAAAGTTTTTATGGCCTAAAGTTTGTTTAGAGAGTAATAAAGATGATGAAAATGGGTCGGTTACAAGTCCGAACAACGTCGAACCGACTTCTGGTGAATCATCACGCCGAAATGAATTTGCATCTGTAAGTCCTTCCTTTCACGTTAAATCTACTAGTTTTGGCTACATTAGTATCGTTACAGTTTTAAGCGTTGAGTAAATATGCTACATAGTTTTTACTGTTTGGATAAAGTGATATATATGCAGGGGTCAAATAATTACCTTTTTGATCCGCTGCAACAAAGATAATTTTTAGGCAAAACTGACGGTAGTTATTTAACCTTCTTTCTTACTTGAGTTTGTGATTGCTAATTATTCTGAAATAGAAAAAAGATAAGTTGGAATTATATGTGATAATTTCTATAAATTTGTTGATGAATAATTTACAGAAGAGATTTAAAATTTAGATAGTTAGACGTTTAATTAACTTTTTTACATTATTAGTTACTGAAATAATCAAAGTACTATATCTTAAGAGAAAGGTTGGTGGACCTTTCTCTTTTAACCCTCAACTTTTGACACATTCACATATTATCCCTCCAACTTTTGACAACCTTTCTATTTTAACCCTCAACTTTTGACAACATTCACATATTAACCCTCAACTCTTGACAACATTCATTAACCCTCAACTCTTGACAACATTCATTAACCCTCAAACTTTTGACAACATTCACTGTTAACCCTCAAAGGCTCAAACTTTTGACATGAAACACTATTAACCTTCATCTTTAAGTAAGTTACACATTCACTTCTAACTTTTGGTAATTGACAACTTTGACCCTTCAACCTTTTCTACTTAAAACCTTGACACCTCCTTTTGTTTAAGTTACTTTTACGACCCTCTTCACTTCTAACTTTTGGTAATTGACAGCTTTGACTGTCCAACATTTTCTACTTAATAACTTGACACCTCCTTTTGTTTAAATTACTTTAACGACTTTACTCCGCAACGTGATACATTGTTATACTAATTTTATCTACATCTGACCACGGTAGTGTCTAGATTACTTTTACGACTTTACACCACTGTCTAAATTACTCTTACGACTTTACACCACTGTCTAAATTACTTTTATGACTTTACTCCACAACATCCGAGACATACTCTTTTTTATCTATATCTAATGACGTTGATGTCACGAACGTAACGTGTGTAGCAAAGCAAAAAACGTGTAATGTCATGTTTGTTACACGTGTAACGAAGTCACAAACACGACTTTGCCGCTGCAGCGCGCGGCACGGGTCAAAATTCTAGTTTTGATTATTTATTATCACATTATAATATTATACATATTTTTCCATGAAAATGGTATTTCTATATCAAAATTGTTATTCTTATTTCAGGACTCTGTGGATCATGATCAAAACACTACAGAAAAGGATAGTTGTATGAGCACCGAACATCCTCAATCCAGTCAAAACAATGGTCATCTATCGTTTTTTCTCGAAGGAAAGCTAATTGATCGGAGGTCAACATTATATCAAGCGGTTATCCGTCACCACAAAGCACAATACGACACCGTCACCCATGCAGCGTTATGGAATCAAACGCACAAAGTAACGTACAAGAAAGCGTCGAAATCGGAGGAAGTCAGTTCCCAATATTTTCGATGTCATGCTCGTTGGTCATCCGCCTTGAAAAAATCGCTTTTTTCGGAAATCGGGTCAGCTGTGGAAAAGTCAACTCCATGTTACAATATATTATTTCTGTTGAGAATATTGGAAGCGGTGAACCGGTTTCGGTATCATATCACGTCGTACGAAAAAATCCATGCTTTTGCGCAAGGTAGAATTAGTGACTTTGACGGTGTAAGAGTAACGGGCGAGGGCGTTTTGGGTATTTCAAACAACGAGTTTGTAAATAGTAGGTTAACGGAAAAGCTAGAGCAGCAGATGCGGGACCCGTTAGCGATCTCTACGGGTGGGATGCCATCATGGTGTACGCAACTAATGGCGTCGTGCGCGTTCTTGTTTAGTTTCGAAGCTAGATGTAAGTACTTCCGGTTGACCGCATTCGGTAAGCCACAAAGTCAAACTCGGGTTTCATCGGGATCGAGTTCGACTATTCAAAACGATTCAACAATGCCGAGAAAAAAGTTTCTCGTATATCGACATCAGATTCTCGAATCCGCTACCAAGATGATGGATCTTCACGCGGGTCAAAAAGTTGTTCTTGAAGTGAAATACGACGAAGAAGTTGGTACTGGTCTTGGCCCGACACTGGAGTTCTTTACACTCGTGAGTAACGAGTTTCAAAAAACGGGTCTCGGGATGTGGAGAGGAGACAGTTTCTTGGATTCCGGGCTTGTTGGATCTCCGTTTGGGCTCTTTCCAGGCCCGTGGGCTCCTACCGTCAGCGTCTCGAATGATATAGAGTTTTCGGAAGTGAAAAGAAAGTTTCTCCTCTTGGGCCAGATTGTTGCGAAGGCCCTTCACGATGGGCGGGTTTTGGATCTACCGTTTTCCAAAGCTTTCTATAAACTAACACTTGGACAGGTCAGTTTTTACTTAAATTGGTTTGCAAAAATAGGCCGGTGCTGACAAAACCGCTTATATTCAGTCCGGTTGTTTAAAAAAAACATTTCTTGGCTGGGTATAATTTTTAAAAAGCGGTAGGCCTTTAAATGAACCGAACGAACACGAAACAAACATATAATCGAACAGATTTTTTTTGTTCATGTTCGTTTATTAAGAAAATGGGCATGTTCGTGTTCGTTTATGTTCGTTCGTTTAGAACCTAAACGAACAGTTCACGAACATAAACAAACTTAAACAAACATAATTTAACAAACAATAAACAGCACAAATGAACATAATTGACTGAACATAAACGAATATAAAGTAATTTTTATTTAAATTAGTGATTAATTTTGATAAATTCCATTGGAAAACCTATTTTTATTACTAGAAAACCCAATTACCAGTTAGTTATATTTATATAAGTAGTTAGAAAGTTCATTTTTGTTTAATATTTATATAAATATAACTACTTATGTATTATATTGAAATGAACATAAACAAACAAACATAGAAAAATGAACATAGACAAATGTAAATAAACGAACCTACACGAACGCTCAAGAACGAATGAACAACACATGTGTTCATGTTTGTTTGTTTAATTAAATGAACAAAAAAATTGTGTTCATGTTCGTTCGTTTATTAAGTAAACGAACTTCCCGCCAAACAAGTTCACGAACAATTCATAAACGTTCGGTTCGTTTACAGGCCTAAAAATCGGTTCTAATTTCGAGCCAGTCCGGGCTGATAAACCCGAAGAACCAGGTCGGGAGTGGATCGACTATATATTTGGTCATGTTCCCAGTTTTAAAGTTTCAGCAAAACCTGTTATTGGTCCGGTCCAGTCCGTAATACGAACCGGTTCTACATTGGTATTATTAACTTTTGGGTTCGGCCTGGTTTGATTTTACGCATTGTTCTTTTTGGAATTCATGAAATTGGTAGTATTGCAGGAACTCAATTTGTACGACATACAGTTATTTGACCCGGTTCTAGGCAAGACCCTTATTGAGTTTCAGGCTCTCATTGAACGGAGAAAATATTTAGAATCAGTTGAAAAAATATCAGCCGATGATCTTAACCTGTGCTTCCGTGATACGAAAATCAACGACCTGCACCTCGATTTTACTCTTCCGGGCTATCCTGATTACATCCTTGCTTCCGGGCCCGATAAAGAAATGGTGCAGGATATATTATTACTGTTGCTATATTATTATATAATTATCATTATTTTCCAGTTTTAACATGTTACGCTAAATATGATGAATTCTTTAATTTTCCAGGTGAATTCTGCAAATTTGGAGGAATACATCGAACTTGTGGTCGATGCCACCATAAATTCTGGAATTTCTAGACAAATGGATGCTTTTAGATCGGGATTTAATCAGGTTTTTTTTTCTGCTTTTATGTTGTAATGTAATGTTTATACCATAGTTGTTAATAGCAAATAGCGGACGATAGCGACAAACTACCTATACGCAACGTAGCGATAGCAATGAAATAGCAGGCGCTGTTTTATGTTTAGTGATGCACCAGAAGATAATTTTAGAAATATTTTATGTGTATTTTGTCAGTATTTTATCAATATACGCTGTTTCTGTATGCATATTAAAAAAAAACGAAAACCCTGTTATTTTATAAGCATATATTATCGCTCTTTATATTTAAAAAAAACCCTGTAATCTCGCTATTTTCACGCCATGGAGGCGCCAAAATCATATTGGTGACCTATTGACACATCGCTACGTTAAACGCTATAGCGAGCGCTATGTGGTTATCGTCAAAAGGAATCCAATATAGTTTAAATTAGATATTTTACCCTACTAAAAGGTTGTTATATTAAGGTCGTTCGATTAATTGTAAGAATTTGCTGAACCATTTGATTCTTGTTTATTTAGGTTTTCCCCATAGACAATCTTCGGATATTCACCGATGAGGAACTAGAACGTCTCTTATGTGGAGAAAGCGAAACTTGGAACGTATGTTTTTACTTTTTAGTCAACTTAATTGGTCAAACTTAGATTACTATCTCCGGATGCTAATATGGTTATTCTTTCAGCAGTCAACTCAACTTTCGGATCTCATCAAGTTTGATCATGGATATACTGCTAGCAGTCCTCCAATTTTACACGTCAGTATTTATTTTTTGTTCCTCAAGTCCATTTAAGTATTTAACCTTAATTTATGAATCATTTATTATCTACCGGTTTAGTTTTGTAGATACCAATTACTTGTCCTCTTTTTTCGTAAAAAATGCAGTTTCTGGAGATCATACAAGAGTTTGATTACGAGCAGCAAAAAGCGTTTGTGAAGTTTGTTACCGGTTCTCCACGGCTTCCACTTGGTGGTTTGGCATCACTAAACCCAAAACTCACAATCGTACGCAAGGTCAGTATTGTAATTTTTTTTCAAGTAAAGTACACGGATGGTCCCTGTGATTTACCAAAATTTTAGATTTGGTCCCTAGCTTTTCAAAAGTATGCAGATGGTCCATGTGGTTTGCACTTTGTAACGCATTTAGTCCGCATGTCCAAGTTAGGGACTAAAACGTTACTAAGTGCAAACCATAGGGACCATCCATGTACTTTTGGAAAAGATGGAGACTAACTGCGTTACAAAGTGAAAATCACAGGGACCATCTGTGTACTTTCGGAAAGTTAGGGACCAAATCCAAAATTTTGGTAAACCACAGGGACCATCCGTGTACTTTACTCTTTTTTTTAAAGAATATATATGTGTATATATGTGTGTGTATTGTGTCTAGAATCTTTTTATCTCAAATGGGTCTCTGTTTCTCGACAGCATTGCGATAAAGTGGTGGATGCTGACCTTCCGAGTGTGATGACATGCGCTAATTATCTCAAACTGCCTCCTTACTCTTCCAAGGTTAATAAAACCATCCGTTCCTTTCCGGCTTAGTTTATTATGAGTAGGGCTAGGGCTGCAAATGAACCGAACGTTTAGCGAAGAGTTCGTGAACCATTTGGCGGAAAGTTCGTTTGTGTTCGTTCGTTTAATAAATAAATGAACACAAACAATCAATTTCGTTCGTTTAGTTAAATGAGCGGCCACATTCGTTCATTATGTTCGTGAACGTTCGGTAACGTGTTTGTCTATGTTCGTTTGTGTTCGATAGTTCATTGGTGCTTTTAGTTTTTATATTTTATTTTACTTCAAAATTAAGACAAATAAAATATTTAACAAGTATCAATGTACTTGTTTGTGTTGGTTTGTTTGTTTCCATATGTCTTCATGAACGTTCGCTTGCGTTCATTGCCTGAAATTAACAAACGAACACGAACACGCTCATTTCCTTAACGAACGAACACAAACATATCGTTTCGTTTGGTAAGTGTTCTTGAACATATCATGAACACATATACTTAACAAACGAACACGAACAAGGTCTTGTTCATGTTCGTTCGGTTCGTTTGCAGCCCTACTATATCTTGAGGATTTTTTCTACACTACTGGATTAAAACTTACATTAATGTCTCTTGAATGACTGCAAGTTTGCTATAAATATATAACGAATAATTTAATGGTAAACCATGATAGCCTTGCTGTGATCTAAGTGCCGCTTGTGTAAAAAGGTCAACTCTTTTCCTCTTTTGAAGATCATTAGTAGGGTTCGGTAAATGGTCAAAATTGGTTCAAGTTGAAACGGGTCAAAACGGTCCGAGTTGAATTGACCTGCAAACACTTTTGTGTCCATTTTTTAACTGTTATTATAATCACCATTGGCCAATGGGGTGGTGGTCCATTGGGGAGGTCTTGGGTTCAAGTCCCACAAACAACAGGAATAAAAGAAATTTGCCGTTCAAAAAAAAAAAAAAAAAATACAATCTCCATAGATAAGGTGTACTCGAATGCTCTGGGTATATTATTTGTGGATGGTAATTATGACGGTGATCAAAAGAATCATGTTGATAATTTGTATAACAAGTTGTAATTTTTGCAGGAAAGGATGAAGGAAAAGCTCTTATACGCGATAACAGAAGGGCAAGGGTCGTTTCATCTTTCTTAAGCGCGTGGTGGTTGCACGAAACAGGTATATAAGCTGTGAATATGTAATTATCAGATTAGGCAGTGGTGGTACAGAGGATACGACACGTGGCAGTTGTGGATGGTGGTAATGGTGACAGTGATGACGGATGAACGTGTCGAATACCTGCTAAGCTAAGACAGGCATAGGCAGTAGATGGTTCATGTCGAAGAAGAAAATGTACAGAAAGATGGCATGGTTTCTTAGCGTCGACTCTTTTAACTCGTGGTTTAACACATTGTGCAGTTTTTATTTTGGTTCGTTGTTTATACGTTGTGGTTTGTTTTAACTGATGGTTTCTAGTAGAGTATTATACTTTCTGGATCATAATGTCTTTTTTGGTGCGTTACGTGGTTTGCTTGCGCTTTGGATTGCTCTCTTGTGGATTGAAGTGTCAACCCTTGTATGACCGGATTATTTATTCTTGTAAAAAACATCGACCCTGACTCGCACTTCTAAACATGTTAGCATGCCAACTTGTTCAATTAAACAAGTCAACCTGAATATGACCCATTTGGTTAAATATATCAACTCAAACACAATCCATTGTTAAACACCTTAAATATAACAACCCAAAATCTAATTGTTTCCATATTGTTTTCACATCCTATTTCAAATAATGTAACAATTGCCACCTAGTCTTAATTATTACCAAAAGTGCCCACCTCATAAGTCATAGCTTATACAAGGATGTTAATTGTGTCAGGTTGGTGGGTTAAAATGTGCAACCTGAATCTAACCCATATTATTATTCATGTCAAAGAGTTAACCCTAACCCACACACACATATATTCAGGTATCCCTAACACAACCCATTTTTTTAAAAAAAATAGTCATACATGTTTACGATTTATAACTGGGTTGTTGGGTTGTAAGCGGGTAATCAGTAATCTTTTTAACAGTGAGTATAAGACTAGAAGGTATGGAGGAGGCAAGTCCTCCGAGGATGGACCGCCACGTAAGCAGGTGTGAGGATGGGCCTATAGGTGTGTGTGAGGGGGTGAGGCCCGGCTTGGGCGGCTCTGGGCGGACGAAGAGGACGGGCGACAGAGCAAGGGGGTGGCGGCAAGGGGGCAGCGGCAAGAGGACGGACCTGGGGACGAGGCCATACCGTCTGGTCTAAGTGGGATAAGTAGATAAATGATAATATAGTATACCAAAACTAACATTATTATGACTAACCATGTAAAATGAAAAACAGGAAAATATATATATATATAGGGAGAAGATCATGCGAGAACCACCTCTTATTGCGAGAACCGCGAGAACCAATGTGAACACACCAAAAATGCCTAAAAAGAGCTAAAAATCACACAAAAATTTGTTTTTGATTTTTTTAATATTTTTTAGGTTAAAATCGCTACTTTTCGAACCCAAAAAAAAAAAAAAAAAATTTTTTTTTTGCTTCAAAAAGTAGCGATTTTAACCTAAAAAATATTAAAAAAATCAAAAACAAATTTTTGGATTTTTTTAGATTTTTTTAGATTTTTTTTAGATTTTTTTAGGTTTTTTGGGGGTTTAGTTTTTAGCATTTTAGCTTGGGGGGGGGGGGGGGGGGGGATGGGGGGTTTAGGTTTTTGGGGGGTGGGGGAGGGGGGTTTAGGTTTTTTTTTTGGGGGGGGGGGGGTGGGGTTAGGTTTTTTTTAGGTTTTTTTTAGCTTGGGGGGGGGGGGGGGGGGGTTAGGTTTTTTTTTGGGGGGGGGGGGGGGGGTGGGGGGTTTAGGTTTTTGGGTGGGGGGGGGGGGTGGGGGTTAGGTTTTTTTAGGTTTTTTTAGCTATTTTAGGTTGTGTTCACATTGGTTCTCATGGTTCTCACAATAAGGGTGGTTCTCGCATGAGCCCCTCCCTATATATATATATATATATATATATATATATATAGGGTTTAAATGAGAACGCTAAATATTGTGAGAACCGTGAGAACAAATGAAAAAACCGCGAGAAATTGGTCAAAAACGAATCAAATTCAAAATTTTTTTCTACACTTATCATTATTATTCGAATACAATGTTATAAATTTAATTTACACGTTTAAATTTACGTGAATTCGTAAATAAAGAAAATTTACACATGTGTAAGTTTGCCATTTACACATGTGTAAATCTGTTATATTTACACATGTGTAAAAAATCTAAAAATAGTGATTTTTGAAAGGAGAAATTGATTATTTGATGTTGTAAATTCTTGTTTTGATGTTGTATCTTAATTACAATGAGGTTTGTATTAAAAAAATTGGTTTTGGTTGGTTTTCTCATTCGTTCTCACGGTTCTCGCAATATTTAGCGTTCTCAAGATAACCCTCCCCTATATATATATATATATAGGGGAGGGTTATCTTGAGAACGCTAAATATTGCGAGAACCGTGAGAACGAATGAGAAAACCAACCAAAACCAATTTTTTTAATACAAACCTCATTGTAATTAAGATACAACATCAAATAATTCATTTCTTCTTTCAAAATCACTATTTTTAGATTTTTTACACATGTGTAAATATAACAGATTTACACATGTGTAAATGGCAAACTTACACATGTGTAAATTTTCTTTCTTTACGAATTCACGCAAATTTAAACGTGTAAATTAAATTTCTAATATTGTATTCGAATAATAATGATAAGTGTAGAATTTTTTTTTGAATTTGATTCGTTTTTGACCAAGTTCTTGCGGGTTTTTCATTTGTTCTCACGGTTCTCACAATATTTAGCGTTCTCATTTAAACCCTCCCCTATATATATATATATATATAGGGGAGGGTTATCTTGAGAACGCTAAATATTGCGAGAACCGTGAGAACGAATGAGAAAACCAATCAAAACCAATTTTTTTAATACAAACCTCATTGTAATTAAGATACAACATTAGAAAAAGAATTTACAACATCAAATAATTTATTTCTCCTTTCAAAATCACTCCTTTTAGATTTTTTATACATGTGTAAATATAACAGATTTACACATGTGTAAATGGCAAACTTACACATGTGTAAATTTTCTTTATTTACGAATTCACGTAATTTTAAACATGTAAATTAAATTTCTAACATTGTATTCGAATAATAAGGATGAGTGTAGAAAAAAATTTTGAATTTGAATTGTTTTTGACCAAGTTCTCGCGATTTTTTGATTTGTTCTTATGGTTCTCACAATATTTGGCGTTCTCATTTAAACCTTCCCCTATATATATATATATATAGAACTTTCTTTTTTTAATACATAAACGGGTTAACAGGTCAATCCGAACCCGATCTATTTTTAATAAAAGGGCCAATCCGAACCCGGCCTATTTTTTAAACGAATCGTGTTAGTTTACCCAAAACCTATCGTGTCAAGAATTGCCGCCAATAAACCCACCAAAAGGCAAAATGTGGTGCTAAATCAATCGAGTTGGGCCACCTGATACACACGCATACACGTGCTTCCATCCATATATTCTTTCCATTTTTCATACAAGCCCAATCATTCCTTCAATCTGCAGCAAAAATTAGGTACACCCTTTTCCCCAAATCATCCACCTTTCACAATTCTTGTTGCTGATTTCTTTATAAACTATAAAGATTGTTAATTTACACAATTTAAACCATAATAATATCAATTATCTTGCAAAGTTTGATGCTTTATGTTGTTTCCATGGTTTATCTGTCAATAAGTTTGATCTAGGTATATTAATGCAAGATTATTATTATTATGTTGATTATTGTTCTCCATGCTGTTTGTTTATGAACAAATATTGTGAATTATGAATTGCTTGTATTGGGTTCATGAATGTACAATTGAATCAAATACATTTGTTGTTTTTCTTTTTATTTTTTGGGAAATTGGATTTTAATAATCCGAAAGCTTACCTATTGGCCGGGATTAATCCAACTTAGGAAATTTTTACCGACAGTCCCCACTTTGAACATATTTTCCTTCGGCGATCCCATACTAACTGAAAGTTTACCAAGTCAGTTTTTTTTCTGACGTGGATTGCCACATAAGAAGTCCACGTCATCAAAACTTTTCCACATAAGCAGCCCAAACTTTTGACTTATTTGCCACATAAGCCGTCCATGTCATCAAAACTTTGACTTTTTTGCCACATAAGTCGTCCATGCCATTAAAACTTTGACCTTTTTTACCACGTAAGCAGTCCAAGTCAGCAAAAACTATTTGGTTTAACTTTCATATAGTACAGGATCGCTGAAGAAAAATATGCTAAAAGTTAGGACTGTCTGTAAACATTTTCTGAGTTGGGATTAATCCCGGCCAATAGGTCAAAGTTATAATTATTAAAATCCAATTTCCCTTATTTTTTTGTCGCAGTTTTTCATAATACGTATTTTAACATTTTCATAATTTTGGTGTTTGCAGTGGGGAATAATAAATTAATCTGATTTTTTTCGTTCCCCATAACGATGGGGCATCGACATGTTTTAAGCCCTTCTTATATGTTAGAGACTGATAATGATCAGAGATGGAACTTGATAGAACGTCCCTGTGCGGTTACGGGTATGTGAAATTTAGTTGCTTCCAACTTTCACATTCATATATTTTGTTGAATTATTTATTGCTAGTATCTTTCCCTAACATATTAAAGGTCTAAGTTAAAGTTTAGCATAATAGGAAATCTGTCAAGTGGGTCGAAACTCGCGTAAAGTGTTTGTTTTTATGTCAACCTAATTCCGACCTGTTTTGATCCCCACTAAAATACACCCGTTCTGACACGCACCCATTTCCTAAAACGTAACTCACACATTACATATATTTTGTTGAATTATTTTGTAAAGTACACGGATGGTCCCTGTGGTTTGCATTTTGTAACGTATTTAGTCCTCAACCAACAAATTTAAAGGTTTTAGCATGTCTAAGTTAGGGATTAAATGCGTTACAAAGTGCAAACCTCAGGGACCATCCATGTACTTTTGAAAAAAGCTGGGGATTAAGTGCGTTACAAAGTGCAAACCACAGGGACCATCTGTGTACTTTTGGAAAGCTAGGGACTAAATCCAAAATTTTGGTAAACCGTAGGGACCATCTGTGTACTTTACTCTATTTTGTAAGATCGCGGATTGTTTGACTTGATGACTTTGGTCAAATTTCATTGACGATTTCGGCTTAAATTTACTTTGCAGCAGAGAGTGGTGCTGCCGAAAGCAGTTCTCTTGCATATCCAGAAAATAACATGTCGAGTGATGGGGAACAGTGTAGTAATCCTGCTCCTGTGTCAAATGCGTATTCTTCATTAGCTCACAACGCGCAAAACCTAAATTATCAGCAAGACACTTCTGGCCCATCGGACCTTCCTACGGGCCATGAAAATTATGAAAACATTGCGTCTTCGTCCAACTACAATGGGCACGCCAATAACGATGATGATAATGGAAGATGGCAATATAAACGTAAAAGCCCTGCTGATACAGTTACAAACAGATATAATAATAGTAGTACTAGTAGTAGTACCGATAATAACAACAACAATAATAATAGTAACGATGGAAGCTCACCGGAAATCTGTATCCCAACCGACCCATGGGAGGAAGCGCAAAATATGCGTATTATTCGTACCCCTTGGGTTTACCCTAACGTGAAGCGCGGTCATGAAGGTGAAAGTTCCGTTAGGAATGTGAGAAGCAGGGTTGCACCGTCAAATGATTATTACTCAACTAGTCGTTTTATGGATGTTTCGTCCAGTGGATCAATGAGGGAGTGGAACTCAACTCATGTGTCTTCTTCTCTTCAGAGTAAGATTTCTGCGCAATTTTAGAAAGGTTAATTAGGCATGTAAGTGAACCGATCAACCGATCGAATACGGACGTGGGTATGTTCGTGTCCGTTCATTTAACTTTAACCGAACACGAACATATAATTGAACAGGGTCTTTTGTTCATGTTCTTTCATTAAGAAAATGAGCATGTTCGTGTTCGTTTATGCTCGTTCGTAAACTTATACGAATGTAATATAATAAACATAACGAACACAAATGAACATAATTGACCAAACATAAACGAAAATAAAGTATTTTTTATATATATTGATTAATTACGATTACTTCAATTCAAAAGCCCATTTTTATTATTGGAAAGCCCAATTACTAGTAAGTTATTTTTATATGACTAGTTAAAAATCCTGTTTAATGTTTATATATATATATATATATGAATATAACAAGTTATGTATCTTTAAATATTTAAACGAACATAAACAAAGGAACATAAACGGAAGTTCACGAACATAAATGAACTAACAAAGCATGTGTTCATGTTTGTTCGTTTATTTGAACAAAAACAAATTTTCTGCCCAACAGTTCATGAACGTTTGGTTCATTTACAGGCCTAAGGTTAATTACGCTAAAATGTAACTCACTTTCGCCTTTTTGTCATTTCATGTAAGATAAAAATGGATTTTTTTTTCATTTTACGTAATATAAGTACCCATTATTACTTTTTAAATACTGCATTTTCAGGTCACGAGTTAAATCCCTTCCTCGTTGGAGGCAGTAGTGCTAGTGAGAACGGTATCATAACCCGAAGCAATCATGCTCAGAGTACCCAAGTGCAATCCGATAGAGGAACCCGGAGCTATTACATTCAAAGATCTAGCAACTTGCAATTGGGCCATTCAGATGAAGGATTGCAGTTGGCCACTGAAAGTTATTTTTCTCCGCGTGCAAGGCCCGCCATAGCTTGGCGATCCAGCGATCGAAATGCACGAGCAAGGATTACAATTGGGAGATATCAATCATTTTCCGAGGAGGCGAATTTCCATGATCAACCCGTGCCTGAGGTATGTTCACACATTCTTGTTAATTTTTGCTAGTGGTTGCAAAATGGGCCGGCCGGACGGGTTGGTTAATAGGTCAAACGGATCATTTTGTATAAGTAGAAACCTGTCGGATTGTGTTGCCCGGAAGTACTTTTTGTTCAAACATGTTATTAGCAATTAGTGTTTTGTGTGATTACAAAGTCTTTTATTCAAAATTTTGCTCTTTTAAACAAAACTAGTAAATTTTTCCCGCGCGTTGCGGCGGTGTCGAAACGTAAAGTAACAGGAATTTATACTGTCGTATAATATTTGATCCGACTCGTTTCCGAACAAAATTTACGTCAGAACGCAGACCAACTGAAAACGTACATAAAAATAATCACGAAAACGTTTTATATTTGAACCGGCTTATTTCCTTTAAAAAATTACTACGACTTGTAAGAAATAGTGGTTTTTTTAAGTTAAAGGATGGTACTGCGTGGCAGCGTTGAAACGTAATGTAACTCAAATTTATACCGTCTAATGAAAACGTATTATATTTGACCCGACTCATTTCCGGAAAAAAAATTAGGTCGAAACGTAAACCAATCTGAATATATACCAACATTTACTTATATAAATATAGAAAAAGTATATCGTACAGTATGCCTTAACGTATGTTGCGTACGTGATGGTAAAATCGCACGTTATGTTACCAAAAATGAAAATTGCATGTACATAAAGAATAAGGTAAATCGCATGTTCAATAAAAATTCAAATCGCATGTACAGAAGAAAACTGAAATCGCATGTGGAAAAAAAATGAAAGTCGCATGTTATAAACCAAAAATCGCATGTTGATACCGAATCTCGTACGCAGCGTACGTTAAGGCATTTTGTACAATAACCGGCCTCTATATAAATAAGCACTTAAAACTCGAGGGGGTCAAAATGACATTTCATAAAGTTTTTAGAAAGTTAAGGGGTATAAGTGTAAAAACTGAAAGTTAAGGGGCTAAAGTACAAAAAAAGACAAAAAAATGTTATTGTAGCGCTGATGTGACGGATGCCACAGTAACCACAACTTGTTCTTTAATAATATTTATTATAATATAATGATTTAAGAGGTTTTATGCACTAAAAATACACCTTGATTAAAAAAGACTTTCGACCCTTTTGACCATATTATTGTGTGAGTTAAAGGATGGTACTGCGTGGCAGCATCGAAACGTAATGTAACTCAAATTTATACCGTCTAATGAAAACATATTATATTTGACCCGACTCATTTCTTGAAAAAAAAAATTAGGTCGAAACGTATACCAATCTGAATATATACCAACATGTACATATATATAAATAAGCACTTAAAACTCGAGGGGGTCAAAATGACATTTCATAAAGTTTTAGAAAGTTAAGGGGTATAAGTTTAAAAACTGAAAGTTAAGGGGCTAAAGTACAAAAACAGTCAAAAAAAGGTTATTGTAGCGCTGATGTGACGGACGCCACAGTAACCCCAACTTGTTCTTTAATAATATTTATTATAATATAATGATTTAAGAGGCTTTATGCACTAAAAATACACCTTAATTAAAAAAAGACTTTCAACCCGTCTGACCATATTATTGTGTGAGTTTTACCATATTATTCAATCTTAGTGTTTTCCATGTTCAGAAGTCAGAAATGCCTTTGGAACCTCCTGTTTGTGTATCAAAACTCACTTCAGTCACTTGGTTTATTTCATATGAACTTATTCGTGTAATTGTAGGGTCTCATGATTGTGGATCGGTCAGCCTTTGGATCCAGAAATCCGTTTGATCATCATCAGGACATGCGGCTTGACATAGATGATATGAGCTATGAGGTTAGCACGGTTCAACCATTCATTTATAGCTCGAATTTAAGGGTGGCAAATGGCAATACGTGTTGGGTTCGGGTTGGCATCACCTAATTCGAACACGGCTTTTTTTTTTATTAATCGTGTAGAAAAACTCAACCCTAATTCAAACACACATAATCCACGTAACCTGGACCCTGGACACAACCCTCGTTATCCGTTTATCTAAGCATGCCAAACGACGTTGCCGGTTGCACGGGTAATTAGTCAACGGGTTAAATGGGTCGGCTAGTAACTTCTATGATTTTTGAAACTTAAATTTTAAAGAGGGTGGTGGGTTCACTCATTTATCTGCAACCCAACCCGAACACAGCTTATCTATTAAACGGGTGAGGTCGATCGACTATTTACAACACAGACCCATTTAGACCCAATCTAAGTGTCTTATTTCATGACCGGTTCATGTTATGTTTTGTATTGTTTCGGAAATTGCCACACCCTAATTTAAACCTTGTAGTTTTGACAATCGCCAACAAAACCCCATAAAGTTTTACTGATTTTGCACTTATGTCCCTGGACTTTAATTTTTATCCCTAAACTTCTAAAACTTAACAAAAAGTCCTTTTAGTAACGTTTGGACGCTTAATCATGCAAAACGAACATGGATAAACTTTGAAAGGTTCAGGTATATAACCAATCGAAAAAGGACCTTTTATGTTAATCGTAAAATGCAGGACTTTATCGTTAAGTTCTAAAAGTTACGGGATTTGATCATGCAAAAATAAAGTTCATAGGGTTTCTTCAAAATTTTCATTTTTACATGTTCTATCCATTTGTCATAATAACAAAACAAACAGGAGCTTCTGGCACTTGGGGAAAGGATCGGAAGTGTTAGTACTGGTCTGTCGGAGAATCAGATTTCAAAGTGTTTAAGAGAGTCGATATACTGTTCTTCTGATCAGCTACAAGAGGAAGGAACATGTGTGATCTGTTTGGTGAGATTCCGTCTTTTTGGTTCTGTGGCAATTTCAACCCGTTTACTTATGAATCGGTTGGTTTGGGTTATCTTTTATCTATAACGCTTAACCAATGCTACATTTGATATGCATTTTTCTACTTTTTGAGTGTTTTGAATGCAGAATTGATTGAAAATATATTTTTTTTTTCAATTAATTGCAGGAAGAGTATGCAAACATGGATGATGTAGGGATGTTAAAAGGTTGCAAACATGATTTCCATGTTGGATGCATAAAAAAATGGCTGTCAATGAAGAACTTGTGTCCCATATGCAAATCAGAACCCATTAAACAGAAGTAAACTTATTGTTATTATTATTATATTGTAAATATGTTATTATGTATTTATTGTTAGAAGAAAAATCCTCAAAATTGTGCCTCCATACACTTCCAAGGTTCATTATAAAACATTCTTTCCTCTCCATTTTAGTTTATTTTGAACTCCATATCTAGAGGTTGTTTTTATACAATATTTATTATTTTAAACATTTTATACAGTATTTATTGTTAGCCTTTAAATATTACAAAAAAAAAATATATATTATGAAAAATTTGTGTAAAAATAAATAAATTTACTGTATTGAATGTTAAAATATTTATTGTTTTGAAAATTTTATACAATATTTATTGTTTTGGAGATACGCCTCCGGCCGCATAGGCCGCGTTTCAGAGGCTTGATCGTCTAAGTGACCGGCTTGAGAACTTGATCAATGATATGGTCAGGGGCTCAGGGCAAGGTCTATACATTCATTGTATTTAAATGTCTCAAGTTCAAGTCTTGAGTTGATTTAAAGGTCTCAAGTTCAAGTCTTGGCACCACCACCAATGTTTTATTTTTTTAATTTATTTCCCCTTAACTACAATTTTGGGCCCAATTTTTTTTTTGTCGCCCTATACAACTGAATATCAAACTAACTAACCAACTAACACCTATGTCAGCAGTCATAACTAATACCCTGCATACATACCAAATACACACTCTAGTATATACAGTAACTAGTAGCAACATGATGTCTACAAAACGCCCAAATCTTATAACTATGAAATCAAATCTGAATCGTAGGATCATATACACATAGTTAGTTAATCTTGTTAAAATAATATATATAAATATAATAACTGGTTGCAAGACGATGTCTACGTGGTTAAATAATATATATATAATCTAGTAGCAAGACGATGGCTCTGTGATGGTCGCGAATGTGGTTTGAAGGCTAGTTGCGATTGAGAAATGGCAATATTTATCATTTTAACAACATTTCAAAAAGTTATATTATACGCCTCCAAGTATTATAGACCATGATATAGATTTGTTGTGATTTGAGTGTCACCTTTTTTGGTATATGAAAACAATATATGTTTTGTACAAAATGTTGTAACCTGTTTCTTTACAAATAAAATCTATTTTTGAAAATAATTAATTATTGAACAAAAAAATAAAAAATTAAAACACCTATATGATGCGTTAATAATACCAACCATCATACAACTAGAACAAACAATGTCAATTCTAGTGTTTAATGTGATAGGCTTGATAGGGTTAAAACCTTGGGGAAGAAGAAAACTAAGAGATAGAGAGATATTTGACTTAAATTATGCTTGATTTCCATTCCATACGTAACCCAAATAAATAAATAAGAAACTTACATAAGACACCCCCAAACTAAACCAAAATAGCATACTAATCCCTTGACTTAACAATAGGAATAAAAATAAAAATAAGATACGTAACATAATGTTAACCCTATACGCCTCATACTATAGAGGCGACGAGATTTTGAATTAGATCTTGTGTCCAAATAGATAGACCTTCAAATGAAATTGTTTTTATCATTGAGGGGGGTGTTTGTAAAATATGCAAATTGGAAGATGCAATAAATAAATTGTTTTTTTGTTATTGAGGGGGTGTTTGGTAAATATGATGCAATCCCCTCTAAATAAACAAAACCAGGGCAACGGTTCATCAAAATCAAAACACGCTAAAGAAAGAAAGAAAGAAAGAAAGAAAGAGGGTTTCATTTCAAATACGAATTGGTTGTTTCAAGCACGAATTGAGTTTAATCATGGATGCTGCTGAGGAGTATAGTGATTATTCCGGAAGTTCAACCTGGTCCAAAAATTCAAATTGGTGGTGAGTTGTTGCAAGTTTACTATGAAATTGTTAGGGTATGAATAAGAAATTTCTTCAAAATAACATCTAATTTGTGGTTTCGGATTTCACTCTACAATTTGTGAAATTCAGTGTTAACGAATTCGAAGCAGGTTGCAGGAATTAACATATTTTAGGGTTCCATTCAGAATTAACAGGCTTCTTGATTTAGAATTATTAACATATTTTACGGCTTCTTGATTCAGAATTATTAACATATTTTAGTGTTCTTGATTCATAATTATTAACATATTTTCGGCTTCTTTTACTAACATTCGTGATGAACTAGGGTTGTTTAATTAATATTTTAGATGCTAGTAAGAACTAGGGTTACTAAAGTATATGAGATGCTAGTTTTAATGTTTTATGGGAACATGAACGACACACATGTATACTCTCTACTATCAGTGGCGGATCCAGAAATTTTTTCCAGTGGGTTCGTTATGTGACCGGGCGTCTAAATTTTCGGGTCCGTTCGCAGTTCCGTTTGATTCGAGTTGGGTCGGGTCGGGTCGGGTAAGGTTCATCAAATATATGCATAATCACATAATCATTCAATTAAACATTAGCAAATTAGCAGGGTTCATATAATTATATTCATGATTTCTAGCCTAATAGGAAATTAATAAATTGAAAGTTTACTTAACTCAAGAAAAAGGAAACTAATACACAATCTTAAATTGATTATTCTGATAACAGAAAGAAAGAAAGAAAAGAACTAAAGAGGACAGAAAGAACATAAGAAAGAAAAAAAGTAATTCAAGATTCCATTAACATTGCGCAAAAAATGACACAGGTGGGACTAGAACTTGGGATCCTCTGTATGGTTATGAACTAACTTATCCGCTGAACTGTGAATAGCTTTTGCTTATGGGTTCATCTCCAATAATATTTATGGGTTCATTCATGCTTCTTATGTATAATTTCTATTAAAATTTCGAAAGGCCGTGGGTTCGTGTGAACCCGTATCAATCAATGTAGATCCGCCCGTCTACTATTATTAGAAAATGTCATTTTAATGTTTACAAACAACAAGTAATATTTTCTTTGTTGCTTCTGATATTAAGTGATAATGATGTATCAGCTGATAATGATGATGATGGAAGAGGAACAAGAAATTAGGCAGATACCTGTTCGTTCTCGGGTTCTAGAAGCAAAAAGTCGATATTTCCGCACGGTGAGGTGTTTTTTGTGACACTCTAGGTTTTTCCCGAGCAAATACCTTGTAAGTTCGTTGCGTGTATATATACTATTAAATGAAAGTTGTGTTTATCCTCATGTTCTATGTGATCCTTGCTTTGAGTATGTGTACGTAATATATATATATATGTGTGTGTAATTGTAGTGGGCCGAGACCGCAGACCCGACTCGAGACCACTTGGTCTCGAGTAAACAGTTGGGCCGCTTGGGCCGCACCCATCCCTTAAACCCATCCGGAACCTATTGGGGTGCACCACCTTTTATATCAACCTAATACCCTCACACACTCCCCTTTACACTCTCTCACTTCATCCTCACTCCCTCTCTCTCTAGAAAACCCTCACAAAAATCACCTCTTCTCTCTCGGATTCAAACCGGAAGCATCAAGGTATCCGGATCAGCTCGTGATCATCGCATTGGACACTTCTTTCATCGTCTCACACACTCACTCACAACCAAAACAAGATCCGGTTAGTACCATATCTCGGTTAGATGATAGAACATATTATAGATTAACAAAGATGTATGCTTGTTGGATTGTACACATGTGTTATGAAGATAAATGAGTTAAGATGACTAAGTTGTTGATAGATCTTTGTGTTATAGTGATAATGGGATGATATGCTAGACATGTTCATGCTTTGATAAGAAATTGTTAGTTAACATGCAAGGTTGATAGGGCCATAAAAGTGTGTATGTGTATGTTTGTAATCCGAGGAATGTATGTTAGATTCAGGAATCGACAATGCTGATTTGAGTATATGCTAGAATAGGATTGTTTGAATAATCATGTTGCATAATAATGAAAACCCTAAAATGATGAACTTGTTGAATATGACATGAATATTCAAAATATTGTGTGTTTGATCCATATTGAAATAGAATTAGACAATAAAACATGTTGGTGCAAATTAATTGGTTAGTACACATTATCACAAATATGAAATCCTATTGGATAGTACATTTGGAACAGGTTCTAGAAGGATTTCATGTGCACGTTTGCGAGTCAAGACACCCGGTTGCGACTCGCAACCATACGTGACAACTCGAGACCAGCAAACTACAACTCGAGACCGCATGGTTGCGACTCGAGACCATACGTGACAACTTGAGACGGACTTCAGGAACTCGAGACCGGCAAGGTCTCGACTTGAGACTTCATGATCTCGACTCGAGACTGGACTCGAGGCCTCTGAGGTTGCGACTCCTGACCAGCACCACTCGAGACCAAAACATGATCACACGAGATCTCTTGGTTGCGACTCGAGACCGCGTGTTCTCGAGTCGAGACCACCATGTCTCGACTGGACTATCTGCTTTAGTTATTGGGCCATAATGTGGGCTAACTATTTAACTGGATTATGTGATGATCGCTACTATTTCACTGTTACTGTTGGATCAGGCCCAATGACTTAGTGTAGGAATTATTGCTATGAATGCTATGTGTTAGTTATCTGTAGATTATACGTGATTACTTGTACCCCAACTTGACCTATATTAGTAACCATGCTAGGACGTGGTGACCAACGTGATTGACCGAGTAAATAATCTACCGAGCAACCCAAGGTGAGTTCACAACTTAAAGCATGCATTCCCGGTGGTTTGGGAAACGGACTTAAAAACAACACTATCCCTTTGTAAGGGATACAAACTTACTTTTCTTCCCTTGTTACTGGGATACAAACTTAGTTAATTATTGTTTATACGGTAATGCAACGAGCAACACTAAACGAAACTCTATCACTTAAGTCCTCGTTACATAATACCGATTAATCGCCGGGGCCTGGCGAACGGGTTATTAGTTGATAGCGCTATTTAGGTGTAACCAGCCTCACACCGACCCTTGTTACTGGGAACGAGAGTGAACTAATGTACTCTGGCAAACCGTCAATGATGATAGAACATTGACGAACGGGGCACTGCGGAAACGTACGGTTAAGTAAGTCTTCGGTATTGGAAAAACAGTTTAGTCGCTTACTTATGGGGTAGCTCCCCATCGCATGTATAAACGGATAAATTAACTGGTGAAACAAGTTTTTGGTAATTAAAACTGGACAACTCGTGGACTCGCCAACATTTTTGTTGATACCCTACTGCATGCTTTGCAGGTACCCAGTGACTCAGGAGCTTGCAGCTTGGGAATGTGTAGTGGTCGTCTAACCCACGTGTTGGGTTCTAAATAATCTTGAACTATGAACTTTGTTTTGAAACTGTTTGGTTTATGCTTCCGCTGTTTGTTTAAACTGTTAATCAGACTTAACTTTTAGAACTTTAAAAATATGGTGCTTACTAACTATTGTGGTTGGTGAATGCCTATACTATTAATCGATGCTCAGTATAATTGGTGGCTGGATCCTGGTCAGTCACGCCTTCAAGCGGTGGTACTCCGCATGTGGATTTTGGGGGTGTGACAGATTGGTATCAGAGCCATTGGTTATAGTGAACTTGGTTTTAAAAAGAAGAGTCTTTTTGAGAAAAACCAGACTATAACCCGTGACTCGTGACGACACTACACTCCAAGGGCAAGACTCAACACATGAGACCTCATAGCTCGGACTTCTGTTTACTTGCTTGTTTATCTTATATTGACTGCTCTACTATACGTACTAGTGTGCCTAATTAGATAGATACACATCTCTCTTCTGTCTTATTCTCGCTACGTTACGACATCACACTCATACTGTGTTTTCTGGTTATGAAGACAATGAGTGGACGCGGAAGAGGAAACGTTAACATGACTTAGGCTCAGGTCGCTAACTTGCTCAACACGGTGGCTGCAGCTTTCGCAGCTCACCCTGGAGGTAAACTCGTTGCTATAGGTTGTTTAGATCCTACCCCCACATCGTCTTTTCACCTCTAAACCTATTCGCTCCATTTCTCACAACAGGTCAGCCTGCGCCTGCGCAACCACGTGTTTGTACTTTCAAAACCTTCATGGATGGCAAGCCTCTCCCTTTCAACGGCACTGAGGGTGCCATAGGCCTTCTCCACTGGATTGAAAAGGCCGAAGCTGTCTTTGCTGTCTGCGAGTGTCCCCCTGCTAACTGGGTTAAGTTCGCGACCGGCACGCTTGAAGGAAACGCGCTTTCATGGTGGAAGGCACAAATTCAGATGCTTGGTCTGGAAACTGCTAATGCTACTGCGTGGGAAGATTTCAAGGACATGATCAAAGAGGAGTACTGTCACAGGGACGACATCCACAAACTCGAGAACGAGTATTATGCGCTCAAGATGGTTGGATCAGAGATTGAGACCTACACCAAGCAGTCCAACGACTATGCTGCACTTTGCCCAAACATGTCTCGACCTATGTATCGAAGGATCGAATTGTACATCAAAGGCTTGGTCCCAGAAATCCGGAGCCACGTGACCTCAGCCAACCTCAATACCATACAGCCCGTGGTTCGTCTTGCTCACAAACTCACCAATCAGGCTGTGGAGGAGGGCAAGTTGCCCCAGAGGATCGGTACTACTGCTGGAACTTCTAGCGATAACAAACGAAAGTGGGATGGAAGTCAGGGGAAGGATGCTAACCCCACTCAGGCCCCAGCTCAACAAAGGAAGACTGAAAACAACAAGGGCCCTCAGCAACAAGGTGGTTATCGACGAAACCACCCCAAGTGTAACAAATGTAACCGACACCACAGTGGGCCATGTGGCAAGGGTCAATGTCAGCGATGCAACAAGATGGGGCCTGAAGCCAAGGACTGCCGAAGCCAGTTCCCAGCTAGGCAGAATCAGCATCAACCACAGCAACAGCAGCAGCAAGGAAACAATCGTGAATGCTACAAATGTGGAGCAATGGGGCACATGCGAAAGGATTGCCCTCAGCTGAACCAGAATCAGAATAACAACAATCAGGGTGCTGGGAACAATAACAACAATGCTGGAAATGGTGCAAGAGGAAGGGCTTTTGTGATTGGAGCGGGAGAAGCAAGGAATGACCCCAACGTTGTGGCGGGTAAGTTCCCACTTAATGATCGTTATGTTTCCGTACTATTTGATTCCGGAGCAGATGCTAGTTATGTATCCCTACGTATTAGTAAGAAACTTAAGTCCACTCTTACGCCGTTAAGCTCTAAGCACATCGTTGAGATAGCTAATGGTAGAAACCTCGAGGCCTCACACGTAATTCGTAACTGCAAATTAGAGTTGTCTGGTCAGACCTTCTGTATCGATCTCTTCCCCATCATTCTTGGAAGCTTCGACGTCATTGTTGGTATGGATTGGTTATCCAAACATCGCGCTGAAATCCTCTGCCAAGAGAAAGCTATTCGTATTCCCCGTCCCCCTGGCAAACCTCTTATAGTTCAAGGCGACAAGAGCGGAGAAGTCACAGGCATCATTTCATTCTTAAAGGCCCAGAAGTGTCTACGAAAGGGGCACACCGCTATCTTAGCACTCGTTGCCGACACACAGAAAATGGAAAACAGGATTGAAGATTTTCCAGTTGTATGCGACTATCCTGAGGTATTCCCGGAGGAACTACCTGGACTCCCTCCTCATCGTCAGGTCGAATTTCAAATCGAGCTAGCTCCCGGAGCAGCACCTATAGCTCGTGCACCTTATCGATTAGCCCCCGCGGAACTCAAAGAACTTTCTACTCAACTACAAGAACTTTTGGACAAAGGTTTTATCCGTCCTAGTTCATCACCCTGGGGAGCCCCAGTGCTCTTCGTCAAAAAGAAAGATGGCACATTCCGAATGTGCATTGATTACCGCGAACTTAACAAGGTTACCATCAAGAATCGTTATCCACTTCCCCGTATCGACGACCTGTTCGACCAGCTGCAAGGGTCGAGCTATTATTCCAAGATCGATCTGCGATCGGGTTATCACCAGCTGAGAGTCCGCGATGAGGACATCTCTAAGACTGCTTTCAGAACCCGTTATGGTCACTACGAATTCCTTGTCATGCCTTTCGGAATGACCAACGCACCTGCGATTTTCATGGACCTCATGAACCGGGTGTGCAAACCCTACCTCGACAAATTCGTAATTGTGTTTATTGACGACATCCTTATCTACTCGAAGAGTAGAGAGGAGCATGAACAACACTTGCGCCTCATTCTCGAACTCCTTCGCAAGGAGCAACTGTACGCCAAGTTCTCGAAATGTGATTTCTGGCTTAGAGAAGTCCATTTCCTTGGGCACATCGTCAATCAGGAAGGGATTCATGTCGACCCCGCTAAGGTCGAATCCATTAAGAATTGGCCTGTACCTAAGACTCCGACCGAAGTCCGCCAATTCTTGGGATTGGCAGGATACTATCGAAGATTCATCAAAGGATTTTCTAAGATCGCTCAACCACTTACGACCCTCACTCAGAAGGGCGTTGCTTACAAATGGAGTGATGCTCAGGAATCTGCCTTCCAGGAACTAAAGAAAAATCTTTGTAGTGCTCCTATTTTTTCCTTACCTGAAGGTACCGACGACTTTGTTGTTTACTGCGATGCTTCTATTCAAGGGCTTGGTTGCGTGTTGATGCAACGCGAGAAGGTTATTGCTTACGCTTCGCGACAACTCAAGATCCATGAACGGAACTACACGACGCATGACTTAGAATTCGGAGCTGTGGTCTTCGCGCTCAAGCTTTGGAGACACTACTTGTACGGCACCAAGTGCACGATTTACACTGATCACAAAAGTCTCCAGCACATAATGGAACAAAAGGAGTTGAATATGCGGCAACGCCGATGGGTCGAACTCCTAAATGACTACGAGTGTGCAATCAAATATCACCCGGGCAAGGCTAATGTGGTAGCCGATGCCCTCAGCAGAAAGGAGACCAAACCCAAGCGTGTTCGTGCCTTACAGCTCACTATCCACTCGAACCTCCCTAATCAGATTCGAAATGCTCAGGTTGAAGCATTGAAAGCCGAGAACATCAGGGCTGAGTCCCTACGAGGATCGAGACAACGATTGGAACAAAAAGAAGACGGTGCTTACTACGTAGCCGGGCGCATATGGGTTCCGCTTTATGGAAATTTACGTGACCTTGTGATGGATGAAGCTCATAAGTCCCGTTACTCGGTACATCCGGGTTCAGATAAGATGTACCACTACTTGAAGACTACATACTGGTGGCCTGGCATGAAGGCTCACATAGCAACCTATGTCAGAAAATGTTTAACTTGTGCAAGAGTCAAGGCTGAGTATCAGAAACCATCAGGCCTACTCCAACAGCCAGAAATCCCGCAATGGAAATGGGAGCAGATTTCCATGGATTTTGTTACTGGCCTGCCTAGGTCTCAGCGCGGAAATGACACCATTTGGGTGATAGTGGATCGCTTAACTAAATCTGCCCACTTCTTGGCTATTAAAGAGACAGACAAGTTCTCTACCCTAGCAGAGGTATACTTAAAGGAAGTGGTTTCGAAGCACGGAGTGCCAACCTCTATTATTTCCGATCGGGATGCACGTTTTACTTCTGAGTTGTGGCAAGCTATGCACAAATCTTTTGGCTCACGTTTAGACATGAGCACCGCTTACCACCCACAAACGGATGGGCAATCTGAACGCACCATCCAAACCCTCGAAGACATGCTTAGGGCATGTGTGATCGATTTTGGCAAGAATTGGGAGAAGCACCTACCGTTAGTGGAATTCTCCTACAACAACAGCTACCACACCAGCGTTCAGGCAGCACCCTTTGAGGCATTGTACGGCCGTAAATGTCGATCGCCTCTCTGCTGGGCTGAGGTTGGTGACAGCCAAATCACAGGCCCGGAACATGTAGTTGACACTACAGAAAAGATTGCCCAGATTAGGCAACGCATGGCGGCAGCTCGTGACCGTCAAAAGAGATACGCTGATAAGGATAGGAAACCGCTAGAGTTCCAGGTTGGTGAACGGGCTCTACTTAAAGTCTCACCCTGGAAGGGTGTGGTTCGTTTTGGAAAACGGGGCAAGCTAAATCCGAGATATGTCGGACCCTTTGAAATTACCGAAAAGATCGGTAAGGTCGCTTACAGATTGAATCTGCCTGAAGAACTGAGTGCTGTGCACAACGTCTTCCACGTGTCTAATCTGAAGAAGTGTCTGTCAGATGAAACACTCATCATTCCTTTCAAGGAACTTACTATTGATGAACAGCTACACTTCACTGAGGAACCGATTGAGATCACGGATCGTGAAATCAAAACCCTCAAACGTAGCCAGATACCTCTCGTGCGAGTCCGTTGGAACTCGCGCCGTGGCCCAGAGTTTACCTGGGAGCGGGAAGACCAGATGAAGCGCAAGTATCCCCAGTTGTTCCCTAATGAAACTCCCAGCACTGAAGCTACAACTGAATTTCGGGACGAAATTCCAAACTAACGGGGGGATGATGTGACACCCCGTTGAAACATTCTCATTTACACTAGCTTGTCAGTGGCTGCCTTAACTTTCGGGACGAAAGTTCTTAAAACTTGGGGATAATGTGACACTCTAGGTTTTTCCCGAGCAAATACCTTGTAAGTTCGTTGCGTGTATATATACTATTAAATGAAAGTTGTGTTTATCCTCATGTTCTATGTGATCCTTGCTTTGAGTATGTGTACGTAATATATATATATATGTGTGTGTAATTGTAGTGGGCCGAGACCGCAGACCCGACTCGAGACCACTTGGTCTCGAGTAAACAGTTGGGCCGCTTGGGCCGCACCCATCCCTTAAACCCATCCGGAACCTATTGGGGTGCACCACCTTTTATATCAACCTAATACCCTCACACACTCCCCTTTACACTCTCTCACTTCATCCTCACTCCCTCTCTCTCTAGAAAACCCTCACAAAAATCACCTCTTCTCTCTCGGATTCAAACCGGAAGCATCAAGGTATCCGGATCAGCTCGTGATCATCGCATTGGACACTTCTTTCATCGTCTCACACACTCACTCACAACCAAAACAAGATCCGGTTAGTACCATATCTCGGTTAGATGATAGAACATATTATAGATTAACAAAGATGTATGCTTGTTGGATTGTACACATGTGTTATGAAGATAAATGAGTTAAGATGACTAAGTTGTTGATAGATCTTTGTGTTATAGTGATAATGGGATGATATGCTAGACATGTTCATGCTTTGATAAGAAATTGTTAGTTAACATGCAAGGTTGATAGGGCCATAAAAGTGTGTATGTGTATGTTTGTAATCCGAGGAATGTATGTTAGATTCAGGAATCGACAATGCTGATTTGAGTATATGCTAGAATAGGATTGTTTGAATAATCATGTTGCATAATAATGAAAACCCTAAAATGATGAACTTGTTGAATATGACATGAATATTCAAAATATTGTGTGTTTGATCCATATTGAAATAGAATTAGACAATAAAACATGTTGGTGCAAATTAATTGGTTAGTACACATTATCACAAATATGAAATCCTATTGGATAGTACATTTGGAACAGGTTCTAGAAGGATTTCATGTGCACGTTTGCGAGTCAAGACACCCGGTTGCGACTCGCAACCATACGTGACAACTCGAGACTAGCAAACTACAACTCGAGACCGCATGGTTGCGACTCGAGACCATACGTGACAACTCGAGACGGACTTCAGGAACTCGAGACCGGCAAGGTCTCGACTTGAGACTTCATGATCTCGACTTGAGACTGGACTCGAGGCCTCTGAGGTTGCGACTCCTGACCAGCACCACTCGAGACCAAAACATGATCACACGAGATCTCTTGGTTGCGACTCGAGACCGCGTGTTCTCGAGTCGAGACCACCATGTCTCGACTGGACTATCTGCTTTAGTTATTGGGCCATAATGTGGGCTAACTATTTAACTGGATTATGTGATGATCGCTACTATTTCATTGTTACTGTTGGATCAGGCCCAATGACTTAGTGTAGGAATTATTGCTATGAATGCTATGTGTTAGTTATCTGTAGATTATACGTGATTACTTGTACCCCAACTTGACCTATATTGGTAACCATGCTAGGACGTGGTGACCAACGTGATTGACCGAGTAAATAATCTACCGAGCAACCCAATGTGAGTTCACAACTTAAAGCATGCATTCCCGGTGGTTTGGGAAACGGACTTAAAAACAACACTATCCCTTTGTAAGGGATACAAACTTACTTTTCTTCCCTTGTTACTGGGATACAAACTTAGTTAATTATTGTTTATACGGTAATGCAACAAGCAACACTAAACGAAACTCTATCACTTAAGTCCTCACTACATAATACCGATTAATCGCCGGGGCCTGGCGAACGGGTTATTAGTTGATAGCGCTATTTAGGTGTAACCAGCCTCACACCGACCCTTGTTACTGGGAACGGGAGTGAACTAATGTACTCTGGCAAACCGTCAATGATGATAGAACATTGACGAACGGGGCACTGCGGAAACGTACGGTTAAGTAAGTCTTCGGTATTGGAAAAACAGTTTAGTCGCTTACTTATGGGGTAGCTCCCCATCGCATGTATAAACGGATAAATTAACTGGTGAAACAAGTTTTTGGTAATTAAAACTGGACAACTCGTGGACTCGCCAACATTTTTGTTGATACCCTACTGCATGCTTTGCAGGTACCCAGTGACTCAGGAGCTTGCAGCTTGGGAATGTGTAGTGGTCGTCTAACCCACGTGTTGGGTTCTAAATAATCTTGAACTATGAACTTTGTTTTGAAACTGTTTGGTTTATGCTTCCGCTGTTTGTTTAAACTGTTAATCAGACTTAACTTTTAGAACTTTAAAAATATGGTGCTTACTAACTATTGTGGTTGGTGAATGCCTATACTAATAATCGATGCTCAGTATAATTGGTGGCTGGATCCTGGTCAGTCACGCCTCCAAGCGGTGGTACTCCGCATGTGGATTTTGGGGGTGTGACATTTTTATTTTACTCTTGATTTTATTCAAGTTTTTTCATTTACTGATTTTTTTTTTCTTTTATCTCTTTATGCAGCTATTTATGGGTGGGATGGCAGAGAGCAGTCAGCGCCAAGTAACCATAAAAATGACAGCTACAGGTTTTTAACATCTCTTCTATGGACTGCTGCTAATAAGTTTAAAATATTGACAAGTGAAAAAAATCGTTTAAATGTCATTTAGTAATTAATTAATAGAAAATAAATATAATATTAAATGTTGCCGTGGTCGAAACAGGTGGGATATTTGGGCAGGTTTCAAGTTGTATAAGATAGCCTGGTAGTGGTCTGTCTGTGTTGTTTTGGGTAGTATGTTTCTTTGGGTAAAGCATGTTGTCTGGTGTAGTAGTGAGTTTGGTTCTCACTGTTGTACATATTGGTTGTATGCTAGTAGTCTGCATGTTTGGTTAGGCATGTTTTGCATTTCTGTAACGTGCTGTAACCAACTGGTGGATGTACTTCTGTTTGCCTAGCATCTTGCTAGGTAATTTTGTGTATAAATAAAATTTTGTTGGCCGTTCCAAAAAAAAAATCCTAGTAGTCTGCTAGCTGCTCTTATTGGATTGAATAGAATACTTTTAACATATTATTCAATCTTAGTGTTTTCCATGTTCAAAAGTCAGAAATGCCTTTGGAACCTGCTGTTTGTGTATCAAAACTCACTTCAGTCACTTGGTTTATTTCATATGAACTTATTCGTGTAATTGTAGGGTCTCATGATTGTGGATCGGTCAGCCTTTGGATCCAGAAATCCGTTTGATCATCATCAGGACATGAGGCTTGACATAGATGATATGAGCTATGAGGTTAGCACGGTTCAACCATTCATTTATAGCTCGAATTTAAGGGTGGCAAATGGCAATACGTGTTGGGTTCGGGTTGGCATCACCTAATTCGAACACGGCTTTTTTTTATTAATCGTGTAGAAAAACTCAACCCTAATTCAAACACACATAATCCACGTAACCTGGACACAACCCTCGTTATCCGTTTATCTAAGCATGCCAAACGACGTTGCCGGTTGCACGGGTAATTAGTCAACGGGTTAAATGGGTCGGCTAGTAACTTCTATGATTTTTGAAACTTAAATTTTAAAGAGGGTGGTGGGTTCACTCATTTATCTGCAACCCAACCCGAACACAGCTTATCTA